>CM033682.1:65310043-68094944 GCA_019514585.1 Dendrobium officinale | reverse complement strand
TGCCAGGGAAATTTGGTCAATTCTCAGAAATTTGGCTACTGGGCTGTGAAGCTAATGGAATCCAAATGTTATTCGGGTAGTAAGTATGAAAAATGGTTGTTATGGCTTCAGGTGACTGGTTAATCTAATTCTTCGGAGGAGAATTAGGGCTTCTGAATCTGTTTCAGTTTCTGATTATGAGTTGAAGATGGTGCCCGAATAGATCTTTGAGGGGAGATTTTCGTGGAAACTTTGGAAACGTGGAGGTAAAAGAAGATGAGTTGGTTTGATTTTCTTTATTTTTGCGGATTTTCCGGTGGGTTGTTGCAGGGCGATGATGTGGCTGGGGCTCCCCTCCTCGTTGATTTCCTTGTGGCAACCGTCGGTGCTTCGTTATCTTCTAGATGGTCCTTGCGAGGTCTCGAGGATGATGGCTGTTCTGGCTGATTGCTGAGCCCTTTTTTGGATTGGTTTTATCCTTTTTTTGTTTTGGTTTTTAAGCTCATAGGTTTACTTCTTAATTGTTGTTAGTTTAGTGAGTTTCTGTTTTGTGTGACTTTGTAATCATCTTTTTATTAATGATATTTTCTGTTTAGTTAAAAAAAAAATGTATCAGCTTAGGTTGTAAGTGAGTAAAGTCAACTCGTGAGTCAACTCAGGCTAAACTCAATTAATAGCTTGTGAGCTCAATGAGCCAACGAGTCAAGCTTAAACAAGCCCTAACTCGACTTATTAGCTTGTGAGCCAGCTCGGTATTTAAAATATAAAGTTGTTAAAAATATTTAAAATTACAAAGTAAATAAAAGTAACATGGTTATCATTTTGCTATTCTATGATTTAGCTTAAATTTTAAGTTCATGGATGGAGAGAAAGACCTATGTCGTTTTAGTACAGATAGACTAGTAAAATAAGTGAAGTATATAGGCTTTTTTTACTTGAACAATTATGAGAGAAAAAGTACAGAAACCCTTAAATAAAAAACTTCCCAAATTAAATACACAACCACCTCGAATCTGTTTTAAGCAAATTTATAGTCGAACTGAACGTCGCGTTTCCAATGACACCAAAAATTTTCCAATCCAAGCTTGAATAAGTCCAAATCAAAGGCCCGAAATGCAATTGCAAATGTCATGACAGTAATTGGATGACTCAATGATCTTCAATTTTGACATGCTTATAGTCGAGTTGAGCGGCTTGACAAGATAAATCCAACTTGCCCAAGATCGCTTAATTCCAAGATCATTTGATTTGAAGTCCAAAGTCTAAAAGCACATATGTAATAGCCACCACATGCTACAAAAGAATACAAATAAAAACAAAAAAGAAACTAAAAGCTAAAAGTAAAACTAAACTAGCATCAAATCATCATCACTACTTACGAGGCTCCTTATATTTACCTAAAATCATATAAATCACATAATGAGCATAAAAACTTCGCAAATAATCAAAACTTATCACTACATTCAATGCAAGACAAAAGAATAAATATACATGCTCTAAATAATGTCAATATCAATCAAAAAGCTATTGGTGGGAACACTAAGCAATCTACAATGTCAATATCAATCAAAAGTGAAATCAACATTATATGTAAAAGTTTAAAAGAGGTCCACATCAACTCGTATTAATTATAGTATTAACAGTTAATATTTCTTGCTTATATACAAATGTCATATTTATCTTGCACCATATATATATATATATATATATATATATATATATATATATATATATATATATATATATATATATATATATATATATATATATATATAATATATATATATATATATATATATATAATATAAGTCAATATTATATATGAAATACAATAATCTATAAAATGTAGAAAAAATTTATAAAATTTATATACTACGTATTAACTTCAAAAAATCATAACTTTCAATTAACTCGTGAAATGTAGTAATATTATAACCAAAATATTCATAAGAATCACATCTATCACATACAAAAAATTACACTGTAAAATCTCGATAGATCAGGAGAAAAATATATTTTTATAAATTTTTTGAAGATTAAAATCATAAAAATAAAAATTATCAAAAATACAAGTAAGAGTAAGAGTATAATCACTCACTTCATGTAGAACCAAATTTGTAATAGAAGTAATGGACAAAATCGTCCCAAAGAGCTTTCTTTCTTTTCTCTCTCTTCCCTTCTTATCCCCTCCCCTCATTCTTTTCCTTTCCTTCCTGGCCAAGCAACGTTAATGAGGGAGGGAGTGAGGGATGACAGTAATATTGAACGTAATATATATATATATATATATATATATATATATATTATATATATATATATATATATATATAAACTCATTTTAGTGTATGACACTATGGATCCCATCCACTACATCGTCACAATGCTGCTTGTCACCCCCAAAGTTACTGTATAACATAGCCTTCAATGTCGCAGTGGCATTTTCTAGCAGCGCAACGCTCTCATTTCTGCTATGCTCACAAGCACAGTAGTGCAACACTCAACTAAGAATTTACATGTTTTTCAAATAAGTTCATTTTAAACATTTAGATTGTTATATAATGACTACAGTCATTGCGACCACCATTGCCTAATTATGATCCTCCAACCACCATTGCTCAAGTACAATACTTTCAACTTCCATCACCTGCCAATTATGATCCTTGAACCACAATCACCAGTTCACCACCAACTATAGTCCTCTAATATTTTTTGCCCAGCTACAGTCATTTTGATCACCATTACCCACCAATTACAGTCCTTTCGACCTCCATCACCCACCAACTATAGTATTTTTTTTACCTATATTACCCATTTGATTACGATCATTTGACCACAATCGTCCAACTATGGTTCTCAGACGACTCTCGCCAAACCACGGTCCTTTAACCACCATCAACCTACTATGGTCCTTTGAGCTCCATCGTTTACTAACTAAAGTCCTCCAATTTGTGTCGCCCGCTAATTATAATCTCCAACTCTAATCCTTCTAACCTCTGCCACCTGTCAACTATGGTCCTCTAATCTTCGTCACCTTCCAACCACATTCCCCTTACCTATGATCTTTTGGTTATTATTACCTAGCTACTCTAATGTCTACTGGCTGATCACCTACCAACACTAATAATGACAACATACACAAACACCTATAGGATCAATGCATGTTGTTGATATTAACTCTAACTCACAACTTCATTTGTATTGGATTACTGCCAAATGGCTCTTCTAATGTCAACTTGTTGTGTTCTTGACAATGTAGCAAGGCCTTCCCTAAAGGAATGGTTTCACTTGTAATTAAATAAAAATAATAGTGGAATCATTTTACTATATAGTATCTATAGTTTTTATCTTTTCATTATTTTCCACATAAAAAATGACTTCTCTTATAACTCTTGCACCCTTCTCTCTTATGCATGTGCTAGATCTCTTTGAAAAGCTACACATTTAAATTATCTATGCCTCCAGCACTGGAAATGTTCCAACACGCAACATGATTCTAACTCAATTAACATAACTTTCACTGATTGTGAGTATGAAATACAAAAAAAGTGTCTGTGAATGCTGAAGTTAAGGGAAAAAAAAAAAACTTGCTTGATTATTAATCTCAAATCTATATATGACATTATTATTATTCAAATATCACATTCTTACTTGTATTATGATAGAGAGAGATGAAAGAGATTGAAAAGTTAATTGTTTTGATTTTTTGTTTTTGTTTTTTTTTTTTTGTTATTGAAAATAAGCACTTTGCTCTCTAACTTAGCATGACATAGTAAATAAAATTTATAAGGAAAATTTTCCACAAACAAATAAATTTCAAAAATACCCATTTCACCCTTCTATTGGTTGTATCATGACATTCATGAATTAAGGGCTCATATCTGTTAATATCAATGGTGGTTGACAGTAAATTCAGGAAGTGATGAATTCTCCTGAATCCGTAATTAAAGAATGCCTCAAAAAAGTTAAAAAAAAAAAAAATAATGATGATGGCAATTATTTTAATTTAAATTATTTTTCTCCATAAAGACAATTATTCAGTTTAAATGCCTTGTGGAATGGAAGTCTATAGAAGTTGGTATGGCTCTACCAAGTCATAATTTTTTTTGGTTGATATTCATTGTAATTAGGGGTGTCAATTTTTGACACGACACGAAAACCCGACCCGGACCCGACCCGGACCCGCCGGGTTGGACCCGACCCGATTTCAAAACGGGTCGGGTTCGGGTTGACCCGGCGGGTTGCCGGGTCAACCCGCCAACCCGTTTAATTCAAAAAATTTCGAAATCCCGCCCTCTGCCCGCTGCCCCCGCCCCCTGCCCGCTGCCCGCTGCCCGCTGCCCCCGCTGCCACGCGTCGCTGCCCGCCCCGCTGCTGCCCCACCGCTGCCCCGCCCGCTGCCCGCTGCCCGCTGCCACGCGTGACGCGCCGCTGCCCCGCTGCCCCCGCCGCCCGTGCCGCGTGCCGCTGCCGCGCTGCCCCGCTGCCCCGCTGCCCCGCCGCGCGCTGCCCTCGCCGCTGCCCCGCTGCCCCCGCCGCTGCCTGCCCCGCGCGCTGCCCCCCGCCGCTGCCGCGTGCCGCGCGCGTGCCGCGCGCTGCCGCGTGCCGCTCGCGCCGCCGCGCGCTGCCGCCGTGGCGGTTCCGGGTCGTGTCGGGTCAACCCGGCAACCCGCCGGGTCGGGTCCGGGTTCGGATTTTCGACCCGTTTCTCTACCCGGGTCGGGTTAGGGTTGACCCGTTTTCCACCCGGGTCAGTTCGGGTTCGACCCGAACCCGACCCGTGACCCGAAATTGACACCCCTAATTGTAATGAGCGCATGTCTACATGATTGGATTGTGCTTACACATCGAACTTTTATTTGGTCCGGTCACAGGATGTATCTCTACGTTCGGCCGCCAGTAGAATCGCGCCACGCTTTCTCACTATTTACCACGCGCCCTGACAACCCGATCCGGAACGGACCCAGGATTGCTCGGTATTTCTCGATTTTGCTAGGTATTGCTCAGTATTGCTAGGTATTGGTCGATTTTGCTCGGCAATAACAAATACCGAGCAAATACCGAGTTGTACCGAGTTTTTCTAAAAAACTCGGTACAACTTGATATTGCTTGGTATTGGTCTTCACAGAGCGGTATTTCTCGTTATTGCCAAGCAATACCTAGCAATACCGAGCAAATACCGAGTAATACCTAGCAATACGCGAACATAGCAATCCTGGGTTCCGATCCGGGTCAAGTCGTCGGGCCGCGCGGTAAAGAGTAGGAGCACGTGGCGACATGTTATTGGCGGCCGAACGTAGCTCTACCTCCGGTCAGAGGATGTAATAATTGTTTTTACACAACACTCTAAAATAAAAGATGATGGTGAAGCCATTTGATGGCCACTCTAGTCGCTGAAAGCATAAAAAAATATATAATTCAAAAAATTTATGTAATAAAAGCTATTTAAGAAAGCAGTAAGATTATTGTCTCAAATGAAGCCTAAATAAGCTTTATATCATAAAATTTTTTTGAACTAAAAATTTTTATATTGAAAAGCTACTTTAGAAAACAGTAAAAAAAGTGTCATAAATAAAGCCTAAGTCAACGTAACTTGGTTCTCTGTCTAGCTCAAAATTAGACGTTTTAGATTTTGTTTGAGAAAACTTTTTTACTGCTTTATTTTTAAGACTGTGTCCATAATTTCTATTTGGCCACAACATTTTTGTTCCTTCTAGAAAAAAAAATATGCTAGAAAACTGTTTTTTAAAACAATTTAAAAAAATTATTTTCTCTACATCAACTTTACAAAGCAATAAGAAAGTTAACCCAAATTAAGCTTTATTCATAAAATTCATTATGATGAAATGATTATTTTGGCAATGATTGACTTCCTTTTAAGCACTATTAACTTTTTAATTTATTTTTAAGTAATATTAATGTTAGGGTTTTTAATTACCCTGAGATTTATGCCTTAAATAAAAAATCTCTAGTAATGTTTTGCAGCTATAGCCTTATGCAAAAAACATCTTCTTTAAAGAATATGATCAAAAGCTTCTTTATTACCCCAATATCTTAAAATCTCTAGTATTACTTAAAGCATGATAAGGTTATTCCGTGAGTTTTTCTTTTTTTAATATATATTTTCTACCTATTTTTATTTATATTTTATATTTTTAGCAAATTCTTAAAAAAAAAAAACTAATTTGCATAAAATTTAAAAAGACTATTATGGGATTTTTTTGGCAAAATATTAAAATGAATACAAAAAAACTTAAAAATTCCAAAAATCCGCAACAACCTATAAGCTAGAAAAAGAATATACATCTCGCCCCCTAATCATCAAACCCCATATTATTTTTTAAGATTCAATTTATGCTATGAAAAAAAGATTAAGACTTCGTTTGGGACGACTTTTTTATTACTTTTAAAAACGGAGTTTTAGTACAAAAATTAAAAAATTTGTACTACAACTCCGTTTTTAAAAGCAATAAAAAAGCCGTCCCAAACGAAGCCTAAAAGTGGCCAAAAACGGAGATTGTGGGTTTTAAGGGGGGATTGGAGTTGAGTAATGGCAAACATTGTCATGGGAGTAATTCTTTTTTAGGTATAATAGAATGACAATGTCTTGTTAATGGCACCTTTTATGGGAGTTCAACCTAAAATTTAGTATTTAAACTAATGGAACAAATCATATGCGCCAACTCCATACCAAATAAGATGCGCATCAAAAGAGAGGAGCTAGCAAAAAACATTAACAAAATTCAAGAACAAGTAAAAAAGACTCATCAAGAATTAAGGAAGATGTATAAGAGAGCAAACTATTGGTATTTGGATTACTAAGAAGGTGATCTAGTGGTGGTTAATCTACGTAAGGAGGTTCCCCACTAACATCTATCACTATCTAGGGAACAAAGTTTGCCAATACAAAATTATAAAAAAGTTTAGACCAAATTCGTACTAAATTGAGTTATTTGATGAGATGATTATTAGTTCAATATTCAATATATCTAATCTATACACATCTTGTTGAACATTTATCGAATTTGAGAGTGATTCTTCTCGATAGAAGGAGGATGATTGTCTTGTAAAACACAGTTAAAAACCAGATTTCCTGGTGTTAAGAGAGGACTCATGGTACCAGTCATCAATATGCAAGAATGTCCTAGATGTGGGAGACATATAGGACAATGTTATTTAATCACTAAACAATGCTTCAGTTGAGATCAATATGGACACAAGATGATGGACTGCCCACAGAGGGGATATGAAAAGTGATTTAGATCTAGGACAAAATAGTTTAGACTGGCATATGGACAGAGACCTACAGGATCTAAAATGTCTAGTCAAAAGTTCAGTGAGCAAAATTGGTGTTAAATATGTAAATCTGAGTAAAAGTCAAAGGTAGCACACACAGTCAACGGATGAGAGCACCCGTACAGGCAAGGGCATATAAATTGAGTAACCACAAAGTGAGAGATGCTCCGGAGAGATCCATTGGTGTAGTTCTTTATTTTGAATGCCATTACTTTTGGATTAGAATATACTAAAACTAACTTATTGAAATGCATACACATGTGAATGAATGAACATGTAATTTGATAGATGATTGATCTGACCAATGATCAATAATTTTGTTTTGTTTAGGGTTCGTCATGAGAAATGTTGAAAATGATATTTTTTAAAAGTAGGAAGATTGTAATAACCTCAATTTAACTTTCCTAAATTTCTAGAATTTGTTCTATGAGAGCGCCGCAACATCGAAGTTGCTGGAACCCAGCTTCAAGCTCTCGAGTTTTTGGAGAAAAAAAAATGAGAAATTTAAGTGTGTTTTGCGACGCCTAGCGGCTATGCCATGGCATAGGGTCTCAGTTGAAAAGATTCTGGGAAAATCTGGATAATTCTCTAGGAGCGCAACAATGCAAGGGAGTTGAACGCCACAGTGTTAAGTCAAATTAGGTATTTAAAAATTAAAATATTTAAATTTATCTTAATTAAACCCACCCAGCAATCCCTCCCCCTTACTTTGCAAGCTTGGTTAGGGGAGAGAGAGGAGAAAAGGGCAAGAGAGGAGAGAAAGAGAGAGAAAAGAGAGAAAGTCTGCTCTCAGTTGTTTTTGTCCGTCATTCCAGTTGAGAAAAATGTTATGATCATGATAGATAACCCAAATCTTATTTTTATTTTCACTGTTTTCGATTTCTCAAATTTTATCTCTTAAACTTTATTGAAATGTAACATCTCTCATTCTAAAAATTTCTAACATGTAACTTTTGATATGTGATAGATATCATTATCCTGAGCATTTTGACTGATTAATATTAAAATTTCAATGAGTAGTTTTGTTTGTGTCATTTTAACTAAAATAAGTAGTATCATATCAACAATAAAATGATCCGAAAATAGGGTATTGCATTTAGATATGAAATATATGATATAAACATGCTTGCTGTTCATTTAAAGTAATATATATTTTTGACATATTACAGGCAAACTTATGAGTATAATGATAGTTGTATTGAATATATACGATATTTAATATTATGCTTTATATGACATGAAATGTGTGTAAAAATAAGAAAGACTGACTGAAAATGATTGACTAATTCAGATTGGTTTGAGACATGTTACCCTATATAAGATTTGGGTTATAATCCTAAGTGATATAAACATGAAGATATAAGAAAACTTATTGATATGATATGATATGCCGACGGACAAGAAGTCAAAACTTATATGAAACTCACCTAACTGATGACTTGTTATATGTTATATGAGACTGATTCATGGAAACATGATTGATATAATTGAGACTAATTCCTACAGAGTTGACCTACAGGACTAGATACAAAGAAAAATACATGTAGTCAGATGTTAATCTTACTTATATTGTTTGTACATGTATATAGCATTAACATACTTAATACATTATATAAATAACATAATATGATACGACATGTATATGATATAAGACATGATTGATACAAGTACATGATATGACTGACAAAATCAATACAAAGGCAAATATTTTACATGAACTATATAATATGCATAAGACGCGTTACATATAATATTGATATTATAAGACATACATACACATATTATATTTATAAGATTAATACCTATAATAATGAACGGATAGGAAAATGATATATATGCATTGCATATATATTGTACAACATGTATATAATAAAGGCAAATGTACTGATTTCATAAACCGACGTACAAAACTATTTTGTTACGGATAGGTATAGAAATGTCAGAACCTACCAATCCTTGACCTGATTACTAATCACTAATCAATACAGTTGTACTGAATTTATTGCTGATATGACATAACATTGTTCATATTGACTGTTACCTACTTTTACAAGTTATATGTTCATACTGATATTGATTGAATGATTACATACATATTGTTTCCACTGCTTTGAATTGATTGTAGTTGTAAGTTATGGTAACCTACTAAACTATTAGCTCATTCCCTGGTTTTTATATATTTTCAGTAAGGGGGCAAGATCCAATGAAATGAGATAGATCATGCTTCCCTAGGTTTTCTTTTGTTTTTTTTTTTTTTTTTTTTGTAGTCGTTAGTTTTGACTGATGTGTTAATTGACCTCCTGATTATTGTATATGAATTTTAGAAAATTATAAATTGAAGAAGAAAAATTTAGAGATTGCTTCTGTTCATTTCTATTTATTGAAATGACATTAGTAGCTCTGATAGATTAATAAAGTGATAGAATAGATAATTCTTCTAAAATTAGACCCTATGACACTACAGGTCAGGTCATTTATTGGCAACCCTAAGAATATCCTGATTAACATCATTCGCATTAATACATGGGTACCAATCATAAAAATATATACCGCATATACATGACTTTCAATAATTTCTAATCACATTCCACTACATAATAAAATCCAAAATATTCATAATTTCTCAAAACATAGTTTCTATGTTCAAGGAAACAAGCGAGTCTTGAATGCAATCTAAACTATAAACAATTTGTAATAATTCTACAACATAAGATGTCCATTTTTTTCATATGGGTTGGGCTTCTTCAACAAAATATTTGTACTAATTCTGATTGCCAGGTGAAAAAAATACAAGAGAACCAAAGGGCTACAATTTACAAAGCCAAAATCATAAAATTGATATATATTTTAGCTGTGGTGTAGGATAAATTAAATTAATTGTAATGGTCCAAGTGCTAGCTTCTACAAATTGTGCCACTTAAAACATTCATAAACTACTATGTGCTCCACAGGGCACAAGGACATTAAACACAATCATAATCAATTGTAAAACTATATTGTTGTCGATGATGATATGTGAATTTTCACATAATTGAAAGCATCATTTAGAATGATCACCATAAACTAATACATAATGTTGATTCACAAAGTAAATACTAAAAAGTTGGAAAAAGGTTAATGATGATAATATTGTTTAAAATTGCACAATATGAGGCTCACATTGAGGCCCGCCTTAGCGCAATCCAGTGAAAAACGCAACGAGGCTTACGCCTCACATTTTTTTTATGAGGCTTTCGCCTTAGCTTGGCTAGGGCCCACCTTGAGGCACGCCGCACCTCGATGACGGGAGACTTACGCCTCACCCTATTTATATATATTTTTATTAAAATAAACCTAAATCCCAAACTAAAGCCATGAACAAATCACGCATTAATACCCCCTCAAGCTGCGACAACTTTCTCTAGACTATCCTAACGTCCAGCCCTTCATTTATTCTATAGTCACCATGGTCGTAGCTGCCATTGGGGATCACTTGAAACCCGCACACTACCACCACCTACTCTAAAAATTTAAGAGTATTAATCTCATCTTTATATTAATGAAAAATATTTATGAAAGAGAAAGATAACTGAAATAATTAAGAAAAAACAAATTGGGAAACATTAGACTTCATAGGATAAGACAATGGAGAGACAAATTTGTTATTATGATGACGACTTAAATAACAACCCCTTCAGTGATGACACTGCATATGATTTTTAAATTTTTGCAAACTATTTCAGTTTTCTTTATGAATTAAATGTGGATGAGTAGGGAACTGAGAATTAAGAAATTTAGAGTTGAACTTAATATTATATGAAACTTTTATGTCATTCATATATTTAATATTATTTTGCTCTTGTAATATTTAGATTTCAATTCTATTTCACGTAATTTATCACTTGTCACTTTACGCATTGTGCAAATTTTTATTTCATATGTATGTTAAATTTATTACTTCATAATTCAATATAAAGTTAACATGTCATCTTTTAACATATTATTTGAGTATTATATTAAAAATTACTTTAAACATTTATTTTGACAAATTGCCTTGAGGATAACACCTCGCCTCACGAATAAAAAACATCTCAATACTCAATTGCGCAATTTTAAACCTTGGATGACATATGAATTAATAGTTTTTCATTATTGCACTTTGTGAGCATTCCATTTTGGCAAAATACTAATTGAGATGGCACAGTCCTGCCTTAGGTATGCTCAAAATGGCATAAAAATGATTATATTATAACTATTTTTGATTTTTTTTTCTGTGCTTTATCTGTACATGAATGAGTCAAACAACGTAATTATGACTGAACACAATAACACATATTTTGCTTGCTTAAAGTAACACTCAATTTCAGCAGAAAAGTTTACCATAGAATTATGCACATCATGCAGCTTCAAAGCTAACCAATTTTGAGATCCACTTCTTCAATTTAGGAGGAAGATATACTGTCATTTACTAGTTATTGTATTATTTTGATAGATCATACCACCAGCTAACAACCACACATATTTTCATTAAGATTAGCCATTTGATGTTAACTTCGACCGCATTCTGAAAATTAGCAAAGCCATGGGCTAAGCATATGGAAAGAGGAGAAAAAGCAAAGCAAAGTTGTAAGGAAAAATAATTACTAAGCTTACTTGGTAAGATCCAACTGATCCTGTGCCACATAGATGTGAGTGCATGTGGACTTGAAAAGCATCACTCCGTTGTAAAATGTAAATTGAATTTATCTCAATTCATTCTACCACTTCCAGTTCAATGTCATCTTTAAATGACCAGCAAAATGCAGAAAACCGTAGTCCTTCAAGCAGAGGCATTGATAAGAGATTCTCCATTATGTGGTGGTCATGGTATGCTATTTACAGCTAGGTAACTGTAGCCTTATAAGTCTTAATAATAAATACTTGAACTTAAAGATTACACTATAATATCAATACCCGCAAGGCAGAACTTCCATTAGTAATGCAATCTAGAAAAACTTTATTCAAGAAATGCAAATTAAAACACACTTTTTTTATTTACATAAACCTTAAATAATACAAACAAACACAACAATAAAGTAGTACTAACGCTACTTACAGCTTATAATAGAACAAGACAAGACACAACTTAAAACTTACAAAAATTTGAGAGAAGAAAGATATAAGTAAAATGGGAACCGTGGAGAGAATAATAGATAGAAGTCCGAGACGAAATATAAAAAAGATAGGGGAAGAAGATAGCTCGCAAGCTAGAAAAAAAAAAATCCGCATGTTTTGAATGATCACATTCCAAAAAATTCTTCAGAGTCTCTCTCTCACAAAGAAAATCAGCCCAAATTTATAGGAGAAATAAGATGGAATAGCATTGAATAGATCACATAAATGTGCCACAAAAAACAACCAATAAAAGCCTATCAAGATAGCCCATTTAATGTGAAGTTAAAGATTTAAAGCACACAACATAGGATATAGAAAGAGGGAAATCTGAACATCAGCATCAGGGAAAATCGATCCAAATAGGCAATCAGCAGTAGGGAAACCAAGGGACATCATGAAAACTGAACATCCGCATGAGAAGACAAAACATCCAAATTGGAAGACCAAACAGCTGCATGGAAAGAACAAACACCACTAAAAATCCCACCAAATCTACCACTACCTTGACTGCATCAATTAGTCAATGAAATATCAAACAACAACAATTGCAATCATGAATATTCTAAGCTTAAACATTAGCATCCAATAGACCATAATCTTACTTGAAAAAAAACAGAACGGATTCATAAGGATTAAGATTTGCATCCACCTAAAAAGCTTATAAGAATAGTACTCATTCAAGGAAGAAGTTTCCCATCTTGGAAAACTGCAAACTTGGACGATTTTGAGGAGAAATAATCCAATTCTTTATCCTTCAAGAAACCCTATAACATCTCCTTGGCGTTCTTCCGCCAAATGTCTACCACCCCAAATCACAGTTGGTAACAAAATCATACGTTGTCTTAGCTCCTACTTACACCCATACATCTTCCTCAAGTTTCTAAACTCCCTGACGCAAACAACAGAGGCACCTTTCACCTGTTCCCCCTCCCCTCCAATGCCGAACTCCTTGATCCTCTTCATCATGCGAAGGAAGAAGAAAGAAGAAACGCGATAGAGAGGCGTTGGTGAGAGGCGGAGACTGAACCCCACCTCCATGCGATGATTAGGGCTTGGAAGAGTGGTGGAGGCCAATGCGCTGGGCCTTGGCAGCCGGGTCAAGTGGATCGTGGAAGTGGTGGAGAGATGAGGAGGACGAACCAGGGTTAGGAGTAGGCTTAGGATCAGAAGGAGCTTTGGTGGAGAGAGACCGGAGGCGGCGGACCTCTTCGAGTTCCTCCTTATCATCGGACTTCACCTCAATTACGCTTGGTTTCCGCCGCAGCATCTCTTTCTTTCTCGTTTTTTTAATCTTTTCCTCGTGAAACTTCTCTAAACATAAAATCTTGAAGTAGAGAGAGCAATAAGCTCGGATAGGGTTTGATGGTGTTGCTCTCTTGGCCGCCTTTTTTAGAATTTTTATTTGGTCCGGTGTCCTGACGTAGCTCTACGTTCGGACGTCAGTTAAATGGTGTCACATGCCCTTATTCTTTACCGCACGGCCCAACGACCCGACCCGGACCGGACCCGGGATTGCTATGTTTGGGTATTGCTAGGTATTGCTCGATATTGTTAGGTATTACTCGATATTCCTCGACAATAACGATAAATACCATTATGTGAAGGCCAATACCTAGCAATACCAAGCAATACCGAGCAATACCCCGGTTTTGCTAGGTATTGCTCGGTATTGCTAGGTATTGATCGGTAATGCTAGGTATTGGTCTTGATAGAGTGGTATTTCTTGTTATTCTCAAGTAATACCTAGCAATACCGAGCAATACCTAGCAATACCGAGCAATACACGAACATAGCAATTCTGGGTTCAGATCCGGTCGGGTCGTCGGGCCGTGCGGTAAAGAGTAAGAGCACGTGGCGACATGTTATTGGCCTCCGGATGTATAGCTACGTCCGGTGTTCGGACCTAATAATTATTCTCTTTTTTAAGGGGTTGTTTGTAAATAAATAGAGATTTAACTTGAGGAGTCTCTTTGATAAATTATGTTAATTCAGATTTAATAAATTTTGAGTGTGTTAAATTTAAAAAATTATTTGGCAAAAGAAGTGTTGAAGTATGTTAAATTTTATAAAATTGTTTGACAACATAATTCATGATTTAAAGCAGTTAATTTATTAAAAATTTAAATTTAATTTATGTTTCAAAATTAATTTATATTTGAAAAATAATAATTATTTATTAATTTAAATTTTAATAAATGACAATAAATTATAATCTATTTATTAATTTAAATTTAATTTATAGTAATGCTTGTTTTCAATAATATAACTAGACAAAAAACAACTATAAAAAAACTATAATTAAAGACCCAAAACTTAAAAGCTATAAAAAGTTCAGCAGAAGAAACTGTCAAATCAAGAAGCAACAAAATTATCACATCAAAGCATTTATGAATCCAACCATATAAAAAACCCAGAATCAACCAGCCTCAATCATTGACACAAGGCTAAAAAAATTACAATGGTTGTCAATACAATGACGTGACCATCCAGGGTTGGCGCCATAGAGAAGATAGATTCATTATTTTCCAAACAAAAGCGAAATCCATCAAACCTGCAGGAACCATTAGATGCATCAGAGAAAACTAAGCACAACCATCCACCATTCCAACAAAGATAAATAAATAGACAAAACAAAAACTAGAGAATAGGGGAGCCATTAAGAGATTAAATTAGTCATCGCTTCAAAGTTCTTCTTGCTCTGAATCTTGGTCCTCATTGCCTTCTTGAGTTTAACTATAAATGTGTTGGGGCAAGCAATGGTTCCACCACACCTCCCTTTTCTTTGACTCTAGATAAAGTAGATCAAGGAGCATGTAACCAAATAGTAGTATAGTTCTTAGTAGCTGTAGACACCTCATGATTCTCCTTGATATACTTAAAAAGTTTAATGATAGAAGGCCTATATAGAAAAGCAGCAGTCCGAGGAACAACTGCCTTAAGGATTGTAAAAGAGAAATCACATTCAAAGTATAAAGGAGAGGCATTTTCAGGATGGTTGAAGCATAAATTGCATATAAGATGCACATGTATATTCCTTCTGAGTAATTGGTCTTTCGTCTTTAAGCCACCAGCAATAGTTAACCAGGCATAGGAGGAGAAACAAATAGAGTAGTCTTTTTCCATACAAACTTATGCCAATTAACTATCTCAAAATCATATCAGAGAGCCCAAGGAAAGAAGAAGGGATGGGGGGGTGGGGGGACACCAAGCATTACTATAAATGATATTGAAAACAAAGGAATTCAGAGGGAGGGAAAGGGAGGAGGAAGAAGTCATATCGGATAAAGATTTTCCCTTACACCAAGGGTCATATGAGATAAAGTTTCCTGCAACTAACAATATTAAATGAATAGTTCAATTTAATCTTGTCATCCACCTTACACAATTGCTTCCAAAAAAAAAAATAGAAAAACTTCTGAACCAGAGATTTCCAAAATGAGATATAAGATTTCTTACACCAATTGGTAAGGAGGCTATCAAAAGTGAGGCTTCTCTAGATCATGGCATAGTTGTAAGCATAAGATGGAGCCTGGAGAAAGGAGAGGTCGAGGCAAGCAAGTTCTTTTCCAAGAGATAATACGCAGCTTTCTTTTCTTTGTGTCACCATGATAGAGGAATCTTGCATATAGTTTATCAATATATTTACAGGATGATTTAGGTAACATAGAGCATCTAATGCAATAATTGGATGGTCTATATTTCCTATCATTTTATTGTCATAAAAAGTAGTTATTGCACCATGGGTCTTTCCTATCATGAATATGGTTATCATCAAAGTGCTCACGTGAATCATACTCATTTTATATTATGTTATACATTACACAAACTATTGTATCATTATTCATCCCATGCAAGCCATATAGAGCTCTTTGTTTATTTTCTTTCAAGCTTTTTAGACAAACTTATCAATTTGCACTTTACAGGGACAATAATTAGATTTACCCAAATGTTGATTATTTATTTAGTTTATCTTTTCATCATATACATACATTTTCATCATTTTTGTAAATTATCATATGTGACACATGTGTACTGATATGCCACCAAAAATTATTTTAGTCGAGCATAAATTTTGAGGCATATTATAGTTGGCAACTTCCAAAAGTAAATGTAGGACCATCCAAACTTCAATTTTAGAAAACTTAGTCAAATTGAATGTCATACTGAGACAAGCTTGACTACACCAAAAGCTGTCAAATCCAAGTTCAAATAGACTCAAACTAAGAGCTTAAAGCATACTTGGAATCTCCAAACCATTAATTAGATTATCAATTGATATCTAAATATGACATGCTTATAGTCGAATTGAGTGGCTTAATGAGACAAATCCAATGAGTCCAAGATTGCTTAATTTTTTTATTATTAAGGAACTTAAATGCTTGACAAATGCTCCATGAATGAGGAAATCATTATGAGCCACTACAAGAAAATCACTCATTTCCGGCGGCCTTTTCGTGGAAATTGAACCTTTTCCGGCGGTTTTGTAGTTTACCGGCGGTTTTCCGGCGATTAAGTTTCCGCCGGAAAAAACGGCGTAGGAAAATAATTTCTCGCAGAAATTGAACCTTTTCCGCCGGAAATGTGGCCGCCGGAAAACCGCCGGACAATTCCGCCGGAAATCAGTGATTTTCCTGTAGTTAGCCACCGAATGGAGAACTATGAAAATCATTATGGATCTTCTTCATATTTACAAAGCAAGCCACCGTCAAAATCCATAAATTGACCCCTTCTTTCCACATGAAAAGGGGGCAGAGACCTTTAGATGCTTAAAATCTAAGCTAGAGACTCAAAATAACTTTAAGGCTTGAAAAATCTAAAGCTTCCCCCCCAGCACCACACCGCCGACAAACTCGCGCCACCAAGCCATCATTGTAAGACCTCCATTTGACCATCATTATCAAATCTCCAATGGGCAACCACTATCGATCCTTCATCCGACCTCCCGTCATCAGCTAATTATGGCCCCTCCAACTACTGTCGCTCGCTGACTTAGATCCCTTTGTCGCTTCTTATTGACTATGATCACTCATACTACCATTGCTCATCAATTATGGTCCCTCTCACCACTATTGTCGCCCATCTATGGTACCTCCAACCACTGTCACCCATCGGCTATGGTATCTTCGACCTCCGTTGCTCGTCGACTACGGTCCCTTTGACCTCCGTTAGGCACCGACTACGATCCCTCCAACCTCCATTGCCCACTGCCTATGGCATTTTCATCCGTCAATTATGTTTATAGATTTTATTTTATTATTATCATCATCATCATCATTATTATTATTTATTATTTATTATTATTATTATTATTATTATTATTATTATTATTATTATTATTATTATTATTATTATTATTATTATTATTGTTGTTGTTGTTGTTGTTGTTGTTTTATGATTTCTTCTCATTTGATTTTCCTATTAGTAAGATTTTGGTACTACTTGGTTTTGGGGTCCTTTGCTTGTAAATTACATATAATTTATCCTCAAATTATTCAAAGGAAATCTTTAGGAAGCATGTCAATTATAACTTCCTTTGATTCTCACAATAATATTTTTTTCATATCCTTTCGGATGGTATATTATCACCTATCTAATAAATTGATTTTTATAACATAGAGTATATTTCTCTAAGAACCCATCAAAAATTGAATTAGAGTATGAATAAACTCAACTTCACCAAATCAATGTCCAAAGATCGCAAATTAGCTCAATGAACATAAAAAGTACCTTGGACGTTTGTGCATATTTGAACATATTATTTTAAATTCACTACCATCCCTAGCTTAGATCAATGTGATTATCATGGGCATCTACATTAATGTGTGGAGTGATGACAAATTTGTGTAGGCACAAATTTTGAATACTGAAACCAGCATGAGCAATTTAAAAAAAAAAAAAAAGACTTGTTATTTAAAAATATAAATTATATAATAAAAAACTTTCAATCCAAAGCACGTGATATTTATATTTTCACTTATAATTTCTCCCTTCGAGTCTTCATATTTCAAAATTGTTATACATTCACTTCATTATCAATGCTATTGAAAATATATTTTTAATAAAAATAATCAAGCAATCATTCATCGAAAAGTCTCTCATATGATTACACAAATGATCCTTCGTAATTATCATAGTTAAGAATGCTTGTTTAATAGTTGTTGTAGCAATATGTAATATCAGAGCAAGCTTTATTAGTAAGAATATCAAAGGATAAATATCATTTTTCTTAGCCTCTATCATTTTTTGTGCAAGTTTTTCAATCCCTTTTAAATTGTTGAATACATCATTAGATCTCATATAAATTATAAAATTCTCAAGTTGGCTATCTAATATAATAAGATCTATATCAAAAAATTTTGACAGATAAAATTTGTCCATGCATACCAATCTTTATTTATCAAAAGCTAAATATGAGTCATATGGATTCAAGCATGCCACACATATTTATTTCATTAAGTATATTGTAAAAGCTCTTGAAGTTGGGTATATATAATTGAATAAAATAACTCAAATTTATAATAATATTCATTTGTGGTTGCTTGAGAATGATGCCTCGATCTCCCTCACATTGTACAATTATCAGTCATATTTGAAACAATTAAATTATTCTTCTCACAAAAAATATAAACTTTTCTAACGCAGTATTAAATCTATCATCTCTCATATTTTATAGTCTTTGATTTAAAACTGTTATCAATATGATAGCATTTATGATATATTGATATTTTCTTTGTAAAATATGAGGCAACTCAAATGTTAGTCAATATAGACTTCATCATATACAAAACAAAAATGCATTCAAAACATGTACAACATCAATTAGGGCATAAGCTTCACATTTTTGCTGAATGTTTGATTCATCTTATAATATTATATCAACTACATAACCATACAAAAGAATTATATTAATAAGAGAATCATAGTGTGAGCCCTAACGTGATTCTCCAGCTTGTTGAATGCCTTTTTACTGATTCAAATCTCTACCTTTGAAAACTTCCCCACTTTATAGTTGCTCTACTATCTTGTTATATTGTGTAGCTCGGGGTTTATTTTTTATTTTACTGGAACTCTCAACAATATTTATCAAAATAGAGATATTATTTAAAAGTGAGGCAACTTCAACATAATTTTTAGCCACAATAATCAATAACAATTGGATTTGATGTGCAAAGCAGTATATTGGATAAGTTGAGCTATTTTATTTCATAATCAAAGATTTTAGCCCATTGAACTTACCATGCATGTTATTGGCGCCTTCATAACCTTGACCAAGTATTCGTGCTATACTCAATCCATATTATGTCAACAATACTTCAATAACTTTTTTTAGTGTCAAAGCAAATGTTTCTTTCACATGTACAAATCCAATAAAAAGCTTGATTAAGCAGCCTCTTTTATCAATATATGCACTGTTATAGCCACTTGCTCTTTTATTGATACATATTGTGACTCATCCAATAAAACTCTACAAAGATCATTACATAATTCATTCATGATACAATTTCGATAATAACAACATGAGTAATTTCTTTGGAATGTTTGGAGCATTTTTTGGGCATTCGCAACAATTATTATTTTTTTATTTTATTGTGCGATGTAAGGAAGTGAAGAAGATCTAAAAAAAATTTCTTAATTTTCTGATTCTTTAGATTCCTCATGCCACAAAAAGTTGATCCTTGGTGCAACAGAAATAAGACAATCAATACTTGCAGTTAAATGAGTCTATAATCTCTTGAATTTTGATATGAATATTGTGTAATAGCAAATCTAATGTCTTGCTTATGATTCATTGGATCTTCATATTTTATCTATGCAATGTTATGAGAACTATTAACATGTCCAACATTGACATGAAATCTATCATTTTTTTAATTCAAAATCTCTTTGTGTTGAAGCTATCACCACTTGCTTGCTCTCTTATAAAGATAACAAAATAAGCAATAAGCTGCATCTTTAGTGAGATTGTACTCAAATCAAGCTTTGTAACCATTAAATCACACAGGATTAAGCCTGCATAATTTATTTCCATTTTTTGTTTTTGGGAATTCATGATGCCGAGGCTAACAAAGTCATCTTTGTAAGTATTTTCTTCTCACTGTATCCCTATCATTTGGATGATAATTAGAAAGAAAAAAAAAATCTTAATCCAAGGTCAACCGATAAATCATCAAAACTTTTTAAATAAAATATTTAGATTTTGTATTAGTATCACCGCAATTTACATCTTGCTCAACTACTTCAGCCTTTCTTTTGAAGTATCTTTCCATGTCCATAACAAAAAATTTAATGATATATAATTAAATAAAAAAGAACAAACACATTTTAACAAAATAACAATAATCAACAAAGCAAACAAAATACATACAAAAAATTTATAGGTATAAATAACTTGAAAATAGAGGTTACATTCTTAATAAGCTAAAGAACTTAAAAGAAAAAAATAAATTCATACAATTAATACCATTTACCTACAATCAATTAAAACAAGCAAACTACAAAAAAACTACAATCACAATAGCATGAAAAATAAATCTTTACATAAAAGAATTCTAATATTTTCACAAAATAAGATTAAGAACGGCTCTCTCTTCCTAATTACCATAATCAAATTCACTAAGAGAACATAAGTTCCAACATAATAGCTTACCTAATCCCAACAACTTATTCCTTATGGTAGCCTTGTATTTGCGGAAAACGTGTTATGCCAGATTTTGCTTATTTGCTATGTTAGAAGACAAAGGCAAGGGCCTGCGGGCTAAGACGAGACAACGACGGGCTTGATGCGAAGCTCTTAGGTTTATTATTATTATTATTATTATTATTATTATTATATATGCAGAAAACATAACAAAAAAAAAAATTATTAGGCCTCTGCCAGGAACAATTATTACGTCCTCCGACCGGATGCAGAGAAGTATCCGGTCAACCAAACCAAATAAAAGTTCCTCTGCCAGTGGATGAAAGCACCTTTAAAGGTCAACTTATTATTGCTCAAACTTCGAAGGTTAGGTCAAGAGAATGCTAATAACTTTAGTCATTATTGTGTCAGTAATCCTTAAAAATTCAAGAATCTTTGAATTTTTCCCTAAATTATTGTGTTAAGTATGCTCTAAGAAGTCGCGTGATATTTGTTTATGAACAATCCTTCATATATCACTTAGAAGATCAATCCTATCAAGTTCAAATCTTGGTGTAAGTACATGAACAAAAACCTTTTAGGATGGACTTCAAGATTATCCAATTTATTTCTAGCAATTGATAGTCAGAATGAATGTTTTGATGGTACAAATCCAACAAAACCAAAAATAACTAGATATAAGACCAAATCACTACAATAAAAATGTGACATCTACAACCTTAGCATTCAGTTCTGCTAATTCCAACCCGATTGAAAAAAAAGGTAAGGTTTTGAACTTTTGAGTTTTTTTTTTAACAATTTGCATATATTTGGGAGTGTTTTAATGCATCAAAATAATTGGGTGTGATCTTGGGATGTTGTAGATTTTTTAGAGCCACAATGCTCTGATTTTAGCACCGCAACGCAGGCCATCATGAACTTATTAAAATTTAAAAATATTTATTTAGTCTGATCATTTATATTCGAGCAGCCAACATGTAGGAGAGAAAGAGGGAGGTTGGAGAGAGAAATTTTTCTTTTTGAGTAGCTTTGGACCATTTTTAGTTGTCGACCCTGCTGGGAAAGTTGTTCGGATTGAGGTAGATCAAATTATGCCTATCTAAATTTTCAAAAAAAAATACAAAATTTTATTGAATTTCTTTATTAAAATTATATTTTTGCTTTGGAAAAATCTATTTAACTTTACAACAATCAAAATATCACCGCATAACTTTTTATATGTAATTAATAGAGAACATAATTATAAACATTTAGTACTTTCTAAAAATTGTATATCTGGTATGTTGGAATTTATGCAATTTTAATTGAACAAAAATTAATATGGACACAAAAAATAACAATAGTTCAATAAATATCTTAAAATAGTTCTTTACACATTCCTTTATAATTTGGTTACGTTTTGACATTGTGGAAATTTGTTTAGTAGGAAGTTCAGTTGTCTATCGTTATATAATACTATGCAATTATGACATGTGTTTAAATTTTTCTTTAACTATTATAATTTGATGAATTATATGCTTTTGTGATGAAATGCATGTTTATGTGATTGAAAATCATCAGTTCAGAGTTACAAGAGGCCAGAATCTTTTGAGATTCTTTCTATGCCAGGAATTATCTTTGTAACTATAAGGCATGTTTTGGTAGTTATAAGCTATATTCTAGTACCTACGTGCATGCTCTGGCGTTATAAGCACAAAAAGAGAGATACAAGTGGCCAAAATCCTTTGAGATTCTGTCTGGGATTGTGATATGTGATATGAATTGCTATATGATATACATTGCTTTATAATTTATGTGTTCAACATTGTTGTTTAAATAAATTGGATAATTGCTATGCTTTGATTTCCTTTCCTAATTCAATCAATGATTTATTCACTTGTTTTTAAATTTAAAATTAATAATAAAAGAGAATTTGGAAAATTTTGATTTACTTGTGTAATCTGCTGAGATGTTGTAGCTCATTGTGATTTGCTTGTGATTTTTAGGATCTAGGAAAGAGAAGGAGATTGTTGATTAGAAGTTTATAATCAGTTTTAAGTTGGTAGGTATTTTGCTATTTTGATTTTTGTACAACGCTATAGGAAATTGATTTGTAAGTTGAGTGAGGTAGTTTTATATTTGTCTTGGTATTCATTATTATTATTTTTATATGCATGTGTGTTCATTTAAATATTCTATATGAGTGTGGTTCCTCTAGACTGAGATATGACATATGGATAGAGTGTTAGTCAAGTAGCTCCTATATGTAGTATGGCTTTGCAGTCAATTTTGACACAATTTTGTAATTTGCTTCTCTGATAGCCCAGATGATGGGTGAGGCATAGAGTAGTGTTCCTACTGTGTGACCTGATGAGGTGGATATATATTTTTGAGATTAAATCCTTTGAGATTTGAGGGTGTTGTTAAGCTTAGGGCAACATAAGATTGGTTGAGAAGACTAGAGAAGATATTTGAAGAGATGCAGTGTCCTCTTGAGAGGAAGGTACCCTTAGTAGTCTTTTTGTTAGATGGTAAGGCAGTGAGCTGGTGGATGGGCCAATAGGATGAAAACTTTTATGGGATATTGAATTCTATGATTACTTATAAGGAGTTCACTGATGTGATTAGAGTCTAGTTTATACCAACTTTTGCATAATAGAGAGGAAGGTACCCTTAGTAGTCTTTTTGTTAGATGGTAAGGCAATGAGCTGGTGGATGGGGCCAATAGGATGAAAAATTTTATGGGATATTGAATTCTATGATTACTTATAAGGAGTTCACTGATGTGATTAGAGTCTAGTTTATACCAACTTTTGCATAATAGAAAAATCAGGAGACTTTTCTGAGGCTGGTTTAGGGGAGTAGGATAGTTATAAAATAAGAGACACAAAGTTTATTGCTTTTGGCTATATATGCTCCACAGCTGGTTAACTCTCTCACAAAAAGGTCCTACAGATTTCTTAGAGGGTTTTATGACAAACTAAGACATCCGCTAATACCATTTCACATCTCTTATTTCTCTAAGCTTGTGGAGAGAGCTCATTTTATAAAGAATGATCTGATAGCTACTCATTAGAGATTGATTTATAGTAGGAAGAGATTCAATGGTGAGACTTATGGTAGTGGCTTTTTTAGGAAGAAGAGTAGATTTGTACCTAAAGAGTGTAGGAAAGGTGGATAATCTACACCAATGGTAGTTATGAGCATGGGTAATGTTGCTAGTTCTAGGATTTTTTTCAATGGGGCACCGTTGTATCAGAGTTGTGGTAAATATCACTTTGGTCAATAGTTTATGATGATTGTCTAGTGTTTTAGATACAAAAAGGTTAGACACAATATGGTTGAGTGTATACAGATAGGATTTGACCAACAATCTGAGAGTTCTATTAGACAGGTAGGGAGATCAAGGATAGTTCTACTTTGTATATTTGCTGAGAGTTCTACTAGTAGAGGAAGTAGTTATGGTTTGGTAGCAGGTAGACTGTCTGGTGGTCATCAGAGAGAGTCTGGTAATACTGTTGCTCTAGTTTAACCACATACATATAATTTGACTCAATAGGAGAATCGTGATGCTTCATATGTGGTGATAAGTACGACTTATATTTATGATCAGTCATGTCATATTTTCTTTGATTCAAGAGCTAGTTATTCTTTTCTTTCTAAGCATTTCTTTGAGTTATTAAACTTGCCCTCAATAGTACTGACTATTTCTTTTTCTCTTATCCTATTGACTGGATATAGTATGATAATTAGTAGATTTTATTTATGTGATTTTAAGATGGTTAATAGGAAGTGAACATCTAGTTTAATTTCATTACCCATTTTTTCATACGATGTTATTATGGGTATAGATTGGTTGAGTCGATACGAGACTCAAATTGATTATTTAAAGAAGTCATATTATTTTTGGGCAGTTAGAAGTGTGTGTTTCAGAAAGTCAGAGGAGTACTATTTTGTTTGATCTATGCTATAAAGGCATATAGATATTGGAAGAAGGGTTACATAATATTTTTAGCATCAGTTCGACATAGGAGTATAGAGTCAAGCCTTTTTTCTAATGTTTTTGTAGTACGAGATTTTCTGGATGTATTCCCTGAGGAGTTAGTTACTTTACCATTGGATAGAGACATAGAGTTCTGTATTGATATATTTTTGGGTATAACCCCTATTTTTAAATCTCCATATAGAATGACACCTAAGGAGCTTCATAAGTTGAAGTTTCAGCTTCAAGAGTTGGTTGACAGAGGTTTTATTCGCAAGTTAACGGAATGGTATTTTTTAGGAGAGTAATGAAATTTAGGTGGTATGTATGTAAATAGTAATATTTAGGTGTTAGATAAGTAATTAGGATAGTTTTAGGTGTTATGTATGTAAAAATTCTAACAAAAAAAAAACCCTAACTAGCATATGTTCAAACTTGATATTTTTTGGTAGATATAAAATCATACAAATCATAAAGGAAAAAAAAAAAAGATCAAGTTAGAAGATGAGCAAAAGAGTCAACCGCTACCTACTAGTTCTTGATTAGCACTTGAAATAATTATAATATCAAGCTTATATGATGAAACTGAACAATTTGAGGTTGTAAAGATTGAACGTTCACACTTATGATATATAATAGAGAAATTTCATTTTCTTCAACATATCAATAGGCTAGTTTCTTTTAGTTTATCTATAAAAGTGCATATGGACATATAAATTTTATCATTTAGTACATCATCCTTTATATAAAGAAGTACTAGAAATGATTTTTTATGAGTGTCAATGGCTTAGAAGAACAATAAAAAGATGTAGTACGTTGAGGATCTAGACACTTTAATGAAGGCATTGCAAAATATATATTGCAAGTGGAAGGAAAAATAATTGTTTAAACTATTTATGCCAATTAGTTTTAGCAACTAATTGGCATAAATTCATATAAAGGAAAACACCATATGGGAAGAGTTTGGAAAACAGTCATGGTAGAGCCCATTAGTTTTAACAACTCTCAAGAATAAGAATATTCTTGATTAAATTAGTATTTAAACTTTTTCATTTGTTTCCTTACTTTCTTAAGTTTGGGCCCCTTTGATTAATTACCATAGATATAACTAGCATAATGGCTCTATTATTGTGCTTTCCATCATAGTGGGAAGTCTATGGAAATTGTTTACTTAAATTTTCTTAACAAAGGAATGTGCTGAATTTCCATTAGAATTATGTCTATAAATTTTTTATATATTGCATATGTTTTAAGAGGACTACATGAGACTGTATGATGCATAAACACAAAATTTTGTTGGTGAGGGATCCTCTGCGGGATCAACATAATATTCAAATCATAATTTATGATCTCAGGTAGTTGGGTAGATGTAGATGGGGAGAGTGTATGGATTAGACTCACAAGCTTATGAATACAAGGCTCAAACATCCAGTTTAGCATCAGGAAAAAAATAGAGGAGATAATTAGTAAAATGGTGGTTTGCCCTAATAGAAGAATTGTGGAGGATGCAACATATTTAAGTGGGCATTCAATCACAATAAGCTTAAATGTAAGTTGAGTTATAGGCTTTCATGGAGTCGCATCACCAGCATTAGACTCAAGAGGTTGAGGAGAGAGAGGAGTAGATATGTGATTGGTATATAGGTTTTTTTTTTTTGTTTATCAAAATAGTTATTAAGATATTTTATAGTTTGTAGTAACTGAAAGACTCTTTGATTGTAAATGTGAGTTTTTTTGTTTTGTTTGATCTTTAATTAATGTAAAGTGAGTTTTATTGTTTGATAAATATATTGTTGTTAGATACTTATTGAGTAAGTTTGATTTTGCTCAATATTTATTATTATCTTTTGCGGGTATAGAAAAAAAATATTGAAAAAAATCATAACTTTCCCTTTCATTCTCTTATAGGTTTTCTACAGATTTTTTATGAAAAATCAGTCGGTAATGATGACAATGCTTTTCTGGTGCAATTACAACGAGATGACCACAAAAATTTCCAACGTCAATGACCGTTAGAAATTTCGATGAATCACTTATGGAAATATCCATCAGAAATGCTTGTGGTATTTCGATGAAACATGCTATTAGAAATTGCACCAATAAATCAATTTTGCGATGCATTTTTTCATCAATATTTACATCAATTTTGATGATAGAAATCCATTGAAATTATTTATGATTGAATAAATTCACCAGAAACTATTTCCTATACAGCATTTACAATAAAATGTAAATCTATAAAAAATTTGCCAGAAAACATGATTTTTGAACTAAGTTGGGGTTTTTCCCGTGGAATTTTCTTTTAAAAAAATAATTTTCTTGTAATAAAGGGACCTAAATATGACACTTGGTGTGAAGTTGTAAACTTCATAAAATTCTTTAATGATTTAAAAGATCTCCAAATCTTATGTGCTTGCAGTCCAAACAAGCATCTCTATGAGAAAAGCCACTGAGCACATGATTATTCAATTTTAACTTCATTAAGGTACTTAATGCCTTGAAGATTTTACCTAATAAAATGAATCAACACACGTTTGTCTGATGGAGTGTTTGGGGATTTTTACTAAAATAAAAAATGTCACTCTAAGAAATTGTAAACAAACCTCCATCATTGATATAAAAGTTGACATGAAATTAAAAAGTGCTTGGAGATCTAAGGAACTCAAAAGCTCTATTTGATGATTGATGCTAACAAGCATTGCTAGTAACCTCCATAGATTGATTGCATTGCCGTAATGTCGTAGCCTAATTGTCGTCACTCAACTGCCATCTATCTATCTCTATTACCTTCGACAAATTGATATCGATATTTGCCACTGCCCAAATGTCATCTTCAAATGCTAACATCCACTTTTACTCGAGTATTGTATCTTGATTATCAACATTCATCATCA
Organism: Dendrobium officinale; assembly: GCA_019514585.1. Lineage (NCBI taxonomy): Eukaryota > Viridiplantae > Streptophyta > Magnoliopsida > Asparagales > Orchidaceae > Dendrobium > Dendrobium officinale. The sequence goes on along the minus strand of CM033682.1, from coordinate 68,067,046 downwards.
ATTCAATTTGATGATCATCATCACTCGAACATCTTCATCAACCGTTGACTAACATTAATAACCATTACCTCATATTGCTTCTCCAATAGTTTCTAGTACACTCATAGGAGGTTGATTCACCAATCCAAATTTTATAATCACATTTTCTCCAACTACAGGGGAAATATGAACTTGTTTAATCTTTATCTACATATTGTATTAATTCAATTAAGTCATGCCCCATAATTTCTTTCTTTTTTAAAGTTTCCATGTTAGAACTCTTGTCTCTCAAATGACTTTATATTTGTATGTGGATCTTTTGTGCAACACTAAGATGAAAATTTTTCATTCTACCACTGTAAATTTTCTAACATGTCACATATCTCATGATAAATAAAAGTTCATTATTTTTTTTTCCCTTTGGAAGCAATTGTGCATGAATTTCGAAGTTCCCAACTTGGAATTAAGTATCTCCCATCCCCAAAATTTTCCCTAATAGCGGATAAATCTCAAGATGTGTGTGATGCAGAATTGCAGATCCTTTCATTCATTCCATGTGATCGTCAAACAACTCAACATAGGTGTCAAAACCATCAATTTTCTTGCAAACTAGAGCATGGATCGGTAAGTCCAAGAGGATGGCTAGATAAGACTTAGTACAAATTATGACGATGAAGAGTATGTTATCATCACCATTCACTATAGATAAGCCTTTGCTGTTTGATGTTTTCAGGCTATTCTTAAATAGTTATTAACCCCATCCTACTTTTAGTTTTATTCATTTTATTCCTTTCTAAATTTTTTGCCTCTTAGTACCTCTCTCACCATAGAACAAAAATACAAGCATAGTCGATAGTATTTTAAACTCTAAACCAAGTCTATGGACACAGTCCGCATGAGAAAAGTATGCAGAGACTAGGCAAACCTTCTCGTTGCTTTTACTTGGAAGAATGAGATGTGGAGACTGGGAGGATCCTCTACGTGCTTATAATTTTGCCAATTGTGTAAAGCTGATTCGTTTGTCTTATTACAAAACTAACTTTTGAATGATCTATCTCCCTCGTTGCTTGTTCCATTTGTGAAAAATGCCTTCTTTTCAGGGAAAAGAAGCAGCTTTCAATGAGTGCTGGTGCTGCTTTGAATTTTCATTGTTGACTGCTTCAAGAAAAAAAACTTCCACGAAGAAAATAGAACATTTGAATAATTATTTATGGCTATAAACACGTCATCAACGCCAGCTGCAAGCCAACCAGTCAATATGCTGGTAGTTATAAATATTTGTCATGTTCATCATTTATGCATTAATAGGTGGGGTGTGCTGAGAATGATTCCTGGAAGGTTTTAAAGTTAAAATTGAATGCAAATTTTGCTATCGTCAATCAAAACCTTCACCAAATTTTTGTTCTTGTTTATTATGTAGAATAAAGATTAACATTATTTTCATTAAAATAAAACTGTTTACACACCTTTTGGTCTATGTTGTGTGCCAAAAATATTCAGAGGGATTTGTTAAGGTATTTCCCTTTCAAGATGAATTTATAATTCGTTTATGGAGTTTCCAGTTAGTCATTATGTTCTTCTGAATTGAATTCAATTATATAATCGCCCAAGTCTAGTTGTTGAAATATTAGTCAGTCATATGGAGCCTTATTAGATTAATATTAGTCATATTGATATCCTTAATTGAGAGTGTTCACAATCAACTGGCCAAAGATATAAGCAAACATTAGAGCTTACAGCTTTTTCTAAAGGTCTAAAAGAGCAAGAAATAATGAATAACTCAAGATCATGAGTGCTTTTAGGACCTACAATGATGATATAGTAATCTGATCTCATTGATATAGGTTATTAATTTCATTTCACATCTATCTTACAAGGAAAAGGGGCCTTCCTCATGCAAGGTCATTTTTTTTCTTTTTAATTTCTTGTAGATTGGATATCCATGGTGGAATAGCTTTTCTACACCAAAGTTGCACTTATTAACTTCATTCTCTCTTTTAACTTGTCATAATGCTTGTAAGTTTTAGTTGCTTGCTTATACTTAGCCATTCCTTTGGACTTGAAAAGACCAGCTCAAACTTCTCTTTCTATATCACATGGAGATGCTTGAGTGGCTTCATAGGAGTCACTAATGTCGCTACCAATACAAGATATGCATGCTTGGCAAACAAGTGTATGCTCATCTTGATGCAACATGACTATAAAACTAATATACAATCACAAGTGAATATATCTTCACAAAAGATTTGTATGATAAAGATATGATAAATTTTTACGAGTTGAAGTGAAAGAACATGATAAATAAGATTAAAATGCTTGTATTATATTAACATAGCAACCTTCTATTTCAAATGCTAGTAAAAGCTATACAATACTACAATTGATCTAATGGTAGGAGAATTCACTTTTTGATGACAAAGTAAGGGCGGCTTGAAGGGTTTCTTTATGAGTAGACTTTCATCATGTAGTTTGTCGTTCTTCCTTAAAATTTTATCTCCATGGTTATGCCACTTACAACAATATATTCTTTATTCTTGTGGAAGAGAACACAAAGGAAGCATAAGAGCAATAACACTCAAGACAAAGTCAATTTTTTTTTTTTCAAACAATAACTAGCTAGTACTTTAAAAAAAGACTAAACAATTATAAACTTATGTAAGAGGCAAATTAATGGATGGAGAGAAAGGAGAGGGTTATCAGCCATACATTGGAGAAGGGAGAAAATTCGTGCATTTATTAAGATTAAAGAGTATAAAGTGTTTGAAGTGATTTAATGAGTTTCCAATTCATCCTGTTTGTTGCCCAAGAGAAAATGAATTGATTGTAGGGCATCATTATGGGAATTGATTTATGAGGGAAGAAGAGATGGGGGGGGGGGTGATTGTAGTTTCTAGAACGAGTTGATGTGAGATGGTAATAAAAGGTGATGTGATAGTCATCAAATGACTTGGCAACCAAAAGGGTGATCAAAGTGATGTCAAAATAAAGGGAGAGGCTATGAGGAGAGGTCCATCAAGTGCATAAGGCTAAGCTTGCTCAAGCTAAAACATGACCCATATGGTCAGTATAATTCTTAACTCATGTTATGATTTGAATGACTCAATAATGACCCACAACATAATGTTTTAAATATATAAAAATTAACTCATGACCTATAACATACTAATTAAATACATAAGAGCAATCATACAGAAAATGTGCATACAGAATATGCATAAAGAGTATTATATTTAATGGTGATTATTAAGATATGATGTTAATGACCATAAGGCCATATATTGATGTTGATTGCATAATATATTATTTTTTGGAGTTCAATTTAGATGATAGCTTAGAAGTGATAACATTTACATTAAGTTATTTTAGAATTAGAAGTTTATGCATCTTTTTTATGGAATTATCTAAAGAAGTTTAATATGGAAAAAGACCACAAATAAGTATAGAAATTTCAAGTTTTGATCATTTGAATCACAATAAGTTTAATTGAGTCATTAGAATCTTTAGAAGTCAAATACATTAATTTAAAACAAATAGCTCAAGCTTTCCTCTATAGAATTAATTCAATATATATCCGCAAATGTTCAAAAATTAATTTAAATATTCTATATAAGCTGAAGTTTATTAAAAAAAAATCAAAACTTTCTATTTTTTTTTTTACATTTACATCTTTTATTTTTTGCTAAATGTAATTTTATCTTTAGTATTATATTATTAAACATATAATTGACTTTATATGCCACCTAATTATTATAATTAGAGAAATATGCTCATTATTTGTTTCTTGAGAAAAATATGCTCAAAAATTAGTTTCATATCAAAATATCCTCATTCTTGGCCGCATATTATCTATTTAAAGCCCGTAGTAAACAACATTAGTTAAAAAAGATACAAATGAGTTTTAAATAATATTAGAAAATACTCAATAAAAATTAGAATCTCATTTGAACCCTATTAGAATAAAATTTGAATGAGGTTTGGATAGGGTTTACCTTGAATAGATACAATAGTATGAATTCTAAAAATTTAATAGAGTAGATTATAAAACTAATATAATAAAGAGAAACTATAATAGCTATAATATAATAAATTATAGGGGGTTTTACATACATACCATTTTATTTTATGTTATTTACATATTTAACACTCAAAACATTAATATTACATGACTACCACCCATAGAACAAATTTGGGTGCATGGAATGAAATATTAAAGTTTATAGGATTGTATGAATGATATAAATGAATTATAGGAGTGGTATATTTGATATTAAAGTTGTATATGGGTGGTAGAAATGTATGTAATATTAATGTTTTAAGTATTAGATAGGTAAATAGCATAAAATAAAATGGTATGTATGTAAATTTCTCTAAATTATAAGATAGATACAACAAAGTATAATTCATGAGTTATATCATATTATAGAGCAATTAAAATAGTTATGACACATCATATTATAAGATACATACACCATATTATAAACAAATTAAATAACTATAAAACTTGATAATGCCAATCATTATATTACATAACTAATCAATGACATTACTTTAAGAATTATATTAATTAAAAAGTTATATTGTACTTACCAATCACCGATTGCTTGGTTGCAAGACATAAACAATATATGTTTGCACGGGAAACACATTAATATCTAACTTCTTGAATGTACGTGTCCTCTCTTGCAAATCAATATTATCGTTAAGATTATCATCAAGGACATGCAATTTAAAATACATGATATGATAGAGACTTAAATTTTATGCCTTATTTAGGAGCCTTCTTACTACTTCTTCGATGTTCTTTAATAAAATACTTTTTATGTTCACTATAATGGTGCATAAAAAATACCATATTTATATTATGTGCCTCAAAAAAATCAAATAAACTAGTATTGTACATAAGTGTTTGCTCTAGCTAATATTATTGAAGCTCTGAAACATTAACTATTATCAAGATATCAATTTTTAGGGCAAAAGGAATGAAGTCAACACTCAAAGATTAGTGTGAATATAAATAATTATGATTGGATTCTTAACATGCATTTCGTCAAAGTACCTATCGATTATAATTGTTATATAATCCTTAAAAGCTAAGTGATATTCCTTGTGAAAAATATCAATTTTAAATTTTATCATGATATTCATTTCAACGTGATTTATAAAAGCTCAAGAATGTGCCTCTGAATAAATGTCTAATAAAGAATTAATGATACTATTATGTCTATGAGGAACAAACACTCAGTTTTCCACTATGCCTATTAACCTGCTTAGTTTAGTCATGAAATACATCAACAAATCTTCTTCTTTTTTAAGTTAACTACCATAAATGCCATTGTGTAAATATGAGTACTGGCATCTTAAGCTACTACTTTTAGATAAAGGATAAAGTACATCCACTTCATGTATTTATAAATATTATACCCATACTAAACACTGTGCAACATCATCTTCTAAAGCCTTGAACACATACACCCAAAGATAAGTAAATATATTTGAAACTCCCTTCACTGATAGAATATAGATCAATAATTATATCAAAATTTTTTAAGCATAAATAGATAAAGATAATAACTTCTAAAATGATGCTTTCAGAGATTGCCTTTCATAAATTATAGTTTATTCAAAGCATTATCGACATCCACATAGAACAAATCAATGTCATAGTTGTTAGTTTTGTGTGGAATCTAATTGTGTTGATCAATCGAGTTGTATTTCTATCTTGGACCTAATTCCATTGATTGTGTTTGTCGGAGGATTGCAAGGGTACACCCCCCCGCCCCCTCATGCATGGATTTGGGTGTTATGCACTCATTTTTTTTTCTTTCAACTATACAACATTGCGGCGCTATATACCCTTTTCTGTGAGTGGTCAAGGATAATAGAGACAAATAGTTGAGAGATGCAAAGCTACAAACTCGGTACCACAACACAACGAGGCATGCTGACTGATTTTTTTTTGGTTTTACATTAAGGGTAGCTCCCTTGGTAGTTATATCGCTTTTCTATTTATGTGTTCTATAGAGAATGATGCTAGAGTGAAGAGAGACAAAGAGAAAGTGATAGAGAAGAGAGTTATGTACTATTTTTATAACATATGTCATTAATCTAAGAATTATCTATATTTAATCACCAATTATAAATTAATTAGTAGTTACAAGTCTTAGAATATTGAATAGTATAGAAATTAACCAATGTTTAGGATTTGAAAATTGAAAAACTCTAGGTTCGTATTTTTCTCTACAGGCGCCACGGTGCCAAGCTTGGTGGTGGGGTGCTATGTTCCTGGGAGAAGTGAGCATTTTAGGCACTAATTCAAAATGGAAAAAAATTAAATATTAAAATATCTCAATCAACTTGTTCATTCTCACTCCACCACCCATCTTGCTAGAGAAGAGAGGAGGAGAAAAAGAAATGGAAATAAGAAAGAGAAAAAGAGGGAAGGGATTTAGTAGCCAAGTTTGAGATTTGTCCGTCGGGCTAGTTCAAGAAATTGTAGAGCTCTCGGTAGATTCTTAAATATCTATCTCTGATTTTAATTTCTATGAGTCATGAATAAAGATAGGTTTTATTGAGTTTTACGAAGTTTTCACCAAGCAACTTTTTATATATTGTTGTTTACTTTGTTTTGTATGTTTTGACTATTTGAAAGTGAGTTTTCAACAGTTGCTTTTTCCTACATGAAATTCTTAGTATATTATCAAACTGAGATTTTTCTAACAAATGTTGTAGTTATATAAAAGGCTTATAGTATTTATGTTAATATGCCCTAGAAGTTAAAAATTAAAAAGAAAAAAATTCTCTGAATCTGCTATTTTACAGATAACTTGGCTTTTATCGATAATTCATGCATGTTCTGAATATTGCATTGGAAATCTAAATTTAATGATGTTGCATTGCATTTGCATTCTACATTATATTGCATTCGAGATGTTATGTTCTATTGTGGGGGAAAAATACACTCTCTATTATATTATAAGGGCCTTAAATGTATTTAATGGCCACATAAGTCTGATGTAGATATTGGAGGGATGTCGGCCTCACTTGTTAGACACATGTGAAACCCCTTAAGTAAATGGAAGCTAAACTCTTAAACAATAAGGTGGATTTTTGTGTAATGTTTGAAATTTCATTAAGAAGCTTTGTAGTTAAGTGTGCTCATCCCGATAAAATTTTGAGATTGGTGACCTCCTAGGAAGTTACATCAACATGACAAAACTATGAGGCTATCACAATGCATGTGTGGGAGGTTAAGTAACATTGCTAGTACATTTCTGGCCCCATCTACTTGATGCAAATGTGTGGGAGGGATTATGGATCCATTTGCTATATGCAGGTATGGGAGGTAAAGGAAGACATAAGGAGATGTGGAGCTATAATGATGCAACAGGACATGTGCATATAAACATAGCATTGCATTCATGATCATAATATTAAATAAATTATTTAAAAGTCTATAATCTTTACGAGTTCTGACAATGAAATCTGAAAAGGCAAATGCAAGCGAACTTTTGAGGGTACATATTATGTGAAGCCTTTAGATATCTCTGTCCAAGTAACTTGTAAGTCATGAGTGACAATATTGAGTGTGTTTTGGAAGTATCTTGTTGGTTTGCTATTTTTCTATGGTTTAATCTATCTTTATTATTATAATTTTTAGTATGCTCTTATTTCAATTAAATTTTGAATAGGGATAGTTGAAATGGGATTGCATAGGAAGTCTATTGAGCTGGTTGTGCTCACTTAGTTTTTCAAATATTTCAGGTAAAGGAAAACATCCAATAAAGTAGAATTGATTTAGATGATGACTCTCTGAGCTTAGAATATTAGGTATTATGATTTTTGTAATTTTGTATTTATTTATTTGGTTGACAGACTTTTATGATATGAACTATTATAAATATGTGTTTTGAAACGATGAAAAATGTTGATATTATTGTGATAATTGAAATGTTAGTAGCTCTGGTTGTTGTTAATTGTCGATGAGATAGTTTAATCATAAGTTTAAGTAAATATAATCCTTCAATTAGATCCTAGGGCATTACCATTTCTCCCAAATTTTCATAGTGAGTTTTTTGGTGTAGTATGGCTCCATAGTTTTTCCCGATTTAAAAAATTTCCACGTTAAATCTTAGTGTTATTTCTTCCGTTGCATTTTCTCCTTATTATTTGTGTTTACTACATGGTTTAATTCTCCAACAATAGTCTTTCTTCATATCTGATATGATTATTATTGATTTCAAAATAAGATTATACAAATTAGATTCTCCATGATTATATTCCCAAGGAGCCATGGTTAAGCTTACCACCGGTATTTCAATCAAACATCCAAAGTGTAAGTGTGAACAAATTCTTGGATCCTAATCTCAAACATGTTTATGCTAGTCAAACTTATATGATGCCCTTATATTAGCTGGTGACATAAATTGCTTCTACCAACTACAAAAATCAACCGTGCCACCAACATCATTATATAAATCCATATAAACTACACAACCCACCAAAGCCATAGATAGGTTCAACACATAAAACATATTTCAAATAATTCGTCAATTTAAGTGAACAAAAAACGCAACAAAACTAATTCTAATAAACATAAATCTTGTTGGAGACAATATTAGATCAAGTAGTGTCCACACATTCTAACATTTGATGAGGCCACCCCTCCTATCGTATATGAGCTTGCATAACTGCCATTTGTTGTTTGCACAATTGTTGTTGCTATGTGAAACTATTTGGAAGAGAAAATCGATCCTACTACAGTTCCCCTTAGTCATCCAACATGATCTAGACTGTTGATTATGCTCCAATGAGTTACAAGCATACTAAATTAAACATGGAATTATATATGATGCTTTTGTTTAAGTACATTTGAAATATGACTCATGTGATGGTTGTTTGATAAATTTTAATGGTGAATGTTGACTATTCAACGCAATCTTTCACTTTTTTCATCACAAACTTGAGACCTGACAATGACTTCTTTGTAAGTATATTTAAAAACAAATTATAATAATAAAAAAGAATCATTAGAAACTGGATGCCATTATGAGCCAAATATACTTCTTAAAAGTGTTTTAACTATGGGTTAAAATGTAATTTTTTTTAAACAAGTTAGATTAGTTGGACTTAGATTTTATTTGAGACATTTTTTTTTTACTGCTTTATAAATTTTTAGTATAATTTTTTTTTGAATTGTATCAGAAAATTGTTATAGACAACATTAAGAAAGTTGTCTCAAACCAAACCTTAGTGTTTAGTTCGAAAATTTTCACGAAGTTGAGGGCAAAGTCATTTTCATTTTCGAATTACTTAATTATATCATTGGCCTAAGAATTATTATAATCACCAAAATTTAGGTCAAAATGTTGCAATAATTGTCGGTTCTCCTATGATGTAATTGAGTCAACTTAATTCGTGAGCCAACTTTGACTCAATTTTATAAAAAAACTCATGAATTAAGCTCAATGAATTGATGAGCCAAATTAGAGCTAATCTTGACTCGACTCATTGACGCATGAGTTAATTTATCTAACTAATATTAATATTAAATACATTATAATTCAATATTTTTTATATGAAATTGTTACAAATATTTAAAAAATATATTACTTCTTTGATTTTTTAATTTCTTATTTTTTATTTTATTGGGATAATTGTTTGAATAAAAATCATCATATTTTTTATAATAAAGGAGCTGGTTGTTGAGCCAATTTCAAATTTTAAAATAAAATTTAAACTTGAATTCAATTAATTAATAAATTTCAAGCTAAAATAAAAAAAAATGGTTGAGATTAACCCATTATTTGAGATTATTACATACATATTGATATTGGGTGCCGTGAACTTTGCACACATTTTACATCTACACATAATAAATTTTCCAATTACTAATCTTACGGTGCGATGGAAATAAAAGTTAAGTTACCCAAAAAATTAAATCTTGAAATTAATCGGAAAACAAAAAATAAACAGAAACAAAATCACTCCAGCTCTCTCCAGCGTCCATTTCCATCGATCCCTTCTTCAAAAATCCGGCTAGCCCAGTCAACCCTGTCCTCCTCTTCTAATTCTGCTCTCAAAAGTCCGCCTTTCGATTTCTTTCCTCTCCGGCGTCGCACTGTCGGCCTCCCCTGCCGATGGCGTCGGAGATCGAGATTGTGGAGGAGGAGGACCGAAGGGATGTCACCTACTCCGGCGTAGGCAGCGCTGGCGGCGTCACATCGTCTTCAACGGCGGCTTCTACTGCTACGGAGGAGGAAGCGCTGCGAAACGATGTCTACACGGCGGCAGCCTATGGCGATCTCGAGAAGCTACAGAGGCTAGTGGAGCCGAGAGCTGCTCCGTCACGGAGCCTGACGGTGGTGGGTATTACGCTCTTCAATGGGCTTCCCTCAATAATCGCACCGCTGCTGCTCAATACATCATCGAGGTCTTTTTCTTCTTGCTTTCTTTTGAACTTGTTTCCTTGGTGGGGGTTAGTTGTAGTTACAGCGATCTCTCCATATTATCTATTTTTTAAAATTTTGTGAGTGAGCGGATTTAGGATTTTTTGGTGTGTGGACAGCATGGGGGGAGATGTGAATGCAGTGGACCACACGGGGCAGACTGCTCTCCATTAGACATTTGCAAGAGGATGTACCTTGGTGTATGCTTTTTGTTGATGATATTCTTCTTGTTGATAAGACTAGAGAGGGAGTTGAAGATAAACTTGAATTATGGAGTTTAACCTTAGAGTTTAAAGTTTTTCGCTTGAGTAGATCTAAAACAGAATATATGGAGTGTAATTTTAGTAGTAATAGACCTAGTAAAGGGATTGTGACTTTGGACGATCAAGTCATTAATAAGAGTACACGTTTTAGATATCTTGGATCAATTGTTCATAGTGATGGTGAAATAGATGGGGATATTATCAGCAGAATTCAAGTTGGATGGTTGAAGTGGAGGAATGCATTGGGCTTGTTGTGTGATAGAAAAGTACCCCTCTAACTTAAGGGAAATTTCTATAAGATGGTGGTGAGGCCTGCAATGGTTTATGGTGCAGAATGTTGACTATTAAAAGAGAAGCATAATACAAAGTTAAGTGTGGCAGAGATGAGGATGCTCAGGTGGATGAGTGGCTTTACCCTTAGAGATAGGATATGAAATGAGCATATACGTGAAAAGGTTAGAGTAGCTCTAATAGAAGATAAGGTTAGAGAGAGTCGCCTTAGATGGTTTGGTTACATAAAACGGCGGCCTTCCGATGACCCGATTAGGAGAGTAGAGGTATTAAATTAGACTTATGTTAAGAAAGGTGGAGGCAGACCTAAAAGTCTAGGTTAGAAAATATTAGGAATGACCTTTCTTTATTAGATTTAAACGAGAATTTGACTTTTTTAATAGGACACAATGGAGGAAAAGGATTCATGTAGCCGACCCCACATAGTGGGATAAAAGTTTGATGTTGTTGTTGTTGTTGTTATTTAAGAGTTGATTGACAACTAGCTAGAACTTGGTGGTGTTTGGAGAATGTTTGATTAAGTCGAGCATATTTTTTACACTCTCCTTATTTTCAAAAAACATTATTGAATAGTTTAGATTTAGAAAATCTTTAAAATAACATTTAAGTATTTTGAAATATATTATAAATAATTTAAACTTAAATATTTTTAAATAGATTTAACATATCTTATACCAATTTAAAATCATTAATTTGAGTTTGGAGCCTATGGTGGCATAATTCACCTCATAGGGAATCATGTTCATCAATCATTTTATCTATTTAAAAGTTTTTAATCATTTAAAATTATAAAATTTGTTAAAACCTTTAAATCCCTTAATAAAAATCATCTGATGTTATTTGTGTTGTTTTTTATTTTGTTGGGGCTGGCTATGCTTGCCTTGTACAAACAAGGCATGCCCATGCTTTCTAAGGAGAGCTCTTATGCATGCATGTTCTGTCTCGAGAAATTTCTTTCTTATTTTTATTTTTTTTTTCCTCATATGAAGGCATTAAATAGACAAGGAGACAAACAAGTTAAAAAAAATTGTGGGGAGAAAGCCTTTGCCTTAAGACAGATTATTCCTTTATTCTCCAAGTGAATTCACATTGAAAATGGAGTTTCTTTTATTCTCGTGGGAAAATTTTGTGTCTGTATAAGAGTTATTTTTGTTAGGCCACAAGTTGTGGCATGAAAATCATAAAAAAATATTTTAATTCTGAATTGCTTCCTCACTTATTATGTATGTCATCTACGTACATTAGTAATATTATGGTTGCCCTCAGGAGCAATGCACCAAATAGTCTGTCATATATGTCTTACTTATCTGTTTTCAACAATTTTTCTCCAGAATAACATTCTTTGATTTATATGGTTAGTGTCCGTGAATTGAAGCACCTTTATGTAGAAATCAAGTTGGGTTACCGATTCAATTAGTCATTGGTGAAATGTTTATAGCAAATTTAACCAGCTATACTTTTTTATGATATGTTTCCTATGACGTGATATACGAGAGAGGCTTATATACTATAAACATGGAGGGTGAAATCTTTTATGTGGTGATAAACTTTTATGGAGGATGAAAGCTTTTCCAAGGATTTATGAGATTAGTTTTATTATATGTTTTCTACGATATGATATATGAGAGAGGATTACATACCATAAACATGGAGGGTGAAAGTCTTTATGCTATGTATAACTCAAGGATTTATTAGATTAATTTTTAAATTATATAAAAGTGCAATAGAATTTATTTTTGCTTAGTGGAATAGAACATTTGTGTAGTTGTGTATTAAGAATTGTTGATGGATTCGATGAAGGGCTTACAGGTGTATTTTGACCAATGGAATTGATCAAAATACATGAAATCTGCTCGCTCTACATGCTTAGTTAATTTCTTGTTCAGGTAATTATTGTTAATTTTTCATATAAGGAACCTGTGTGGCCTGACCAGTGGAAGCTGCTGCTTTGTTAAGGCCATGAAAACTGTTTCATATAAAGTATTTTTGTCTGCTATCAAATGGCAACTCCTTATTTGTTGTTCATTCCTCATGTTCTGCTTCAGAATAAAATAATCAATGATGTTGAGTTACTGACTTTCCGGATTTGAAAATAGATTTCTTTAGCTAGGAAAATAAGATATATGCATGCTTGCTGAAATCAGGAAAATGACACTTGAACAACCAGTTGAAGTAATGTATCTTGTACAACCAAATCTATTAATGCCTATGATGCTTTTGAACAGATTTTCTTCTAAAGCTAGGAATAAGTTATCAGTTATTTCTACATTTTTAAAGATGTTGTTTAGGATTTTAATAGGGAGGAGTAATTTATAATTTAATATTTTTAATAAGAAATTTTATTATTAATTGATTTTGTAACTTTTAAATTAAATTTTATGGTCAAATTATGTTATGCTTGCTAGCATTCAATCCAGTAGTTTCCTATAACAATGATATTAGCCGGAAACATTAGACAAGTTTGTCCACCATTTTAAATGTGAAATTCAGGAACTCATTAAAAGGCATAAGGGTACTTTCAGTTTCTTTCTCTAAGGTTCCTCATCACTCTCATTAGCATCTACTTTGACAAAAATAAAAACTCCAATAAAGAAAAGAAAAAGACAGAAAGAAATCAACAAAATTTAATATTATATAGGTCTAACACCAATACAAGAAGATAACTTCCAAGGACGTTGCTAATTGCTGCTTTGTAGGAGCAACAGGCATAACTTTAGGTTAAATACTTAAATCTCATAACAACCTCTAAACGACTAATGACAATGGACCTAGAGACAAATGAATTATATGTAAATCCAATCATAGACAATATCATATCTCACCGAAATCCATGATCTTTTATTAGAAAATGTCTCCGTCTCATGCTTTTGTTCAATACATTAATTTTCTATAACAATGATATTAGCCGAAAACATTAGACAAGTTTGTCCACCATTTTAAATGTTAAATTTAGGAATTCATTAAAATGCATACATGTAATTTCAGTTTTCTTTCTCTAAGGTTCCTCATCACTCTCATTAGCATCTACTTTGACAAAAATAAAAAACTCCAACAAAATAAGAAAAAAGACAAAAAGAAAGAAATCAACAAAATTAATATTATATAGGTCTCACACCAATACAAGAAGATAACTTCCAAGGGACGCTGCTAATTGCTGCTTTGTAGGAGAACCAAACTTGTGCATTACAACTTTGGAGGAGCAACAGACTTTTTAGACAAATTTGCAGGTTTGACTTCCTGGAAGAAATCCAGGAAGTTACAAAATAAAGAACTTTTTCCCATAAAATTGGGTCTCATAAAAGAATATAGAAATGTCACAAATTAAAAAAACATGTAATGCTAAAAAAATAATTTTATGATCAAATTATAAATATAAATAAAATAATATACATGAGCAATTAAAGAACTTTTTCCCAACTGAAAGAAAAGAAGTTTTTCCAATCCTCCAGGAGAATGAAACAAAGTAATACTACACTTTCTTAGAAATATAAGCTTCGTCATCACCATAGGAAACGTAGAGATATGATAAAAACAAATATTTACATATTCCAATTTTCTTGGTGAAACTAATTTTTTATTAACTACAACTACACCAAACGGGGCATTGTAAAGGAATTAGAGAAACTGTAAAGCTCAAATTTTATAAGCAAGAACTTCTATCGGTAAAAGAAAAAAAGTTCATGCCCAAAATTTCACTCATCACCAAGGGACACTATCTCGTCATCTCTAATATTCTTAGGAGCAAGTTGCATAGAATTATCAAGTAAAGTATTTGATGGGGACTCACAAGGAAGATATGGAAAGAGAGAAGGATATAAGAAATTGCATGTATGCTTAGGAAGTAAGGTCAAATCTTACATATTGAAACTAGATTTATATCAGAATTCACCAAAATTTTCAATTTGTAGAAAATTATTTGTGACACCTTGAAAATTTTTAATGGTCACATCTTTCTTGTATGCAATTTATAGGCTTTCTAAGTTAAATACTTAAATCTCATAACAATCTTTAAACGACTAATTACAATGGACATACAGACAAACGAATTATATGTAAACCGAGTCATAGACAATATCATATTTGACCCAAATCCATGATCTTTTATTAGAAAACGTCAAGATCTCATACTTTTGTTTACTACAATTTGTCTACAAGTTTTTAGATAATAAGCAGTTTAATATTTAAAATTTTCAAAACATAATATATTCGTTGTAAATAATTACAGATATAAAAGATATAGTAAAAAGTTGAACAAGAAATTAAAAAAAGCATGCTTCTTTGTAAACGAATAAGAAAATAAAGATTATTAGGTCTCCATGTCAAAACAGACTAGACATAATTTGACTTCATTGAAATTTGCAAACAAGTAGATTTGAATGAATAATAGTACTTGCAATAACTAATAACAGATTTAAAAAAGCAGAATTGAAGGACAATATTGAATGGAAAACGTTAATAGAAAATTAATTCAGAAGAGAACTAAAGTTGCATAATTTAAGGATTGGAAGTCAATCACCTGCAAACTAAAACTTGCATAATTTTCCACCATAGTGAGGAAATGAAGTAAAAAATACTTGTTACTGAAATGAGTGATAATAAAAAAATTGAGCTGATTAGTCATTGCTTCAATTTGAAAAAATGAGATAGAAAAAGTTTTGAAGGAGAACAAACGAAGCCTTTATGTTTAAATAGACAAAGTTCAGAAAATAAATAAATCAGTGGTTAGATCGACAAAATTAAAACTGGAAATTTAGCAATCTTTTATTAAAATTGCAACTTCAAATGAACCCTATGAACACTATTCAAAAGAAACCTTGAAAATAGGAATGCTCCTAACTTCAGAACAGATAATCTGGCAGCAAGGGCCTCAATCTTCTGTTTAAGCCTTGGAAATGTTGAACAAGCCCAAAAAGAGATTCATTAACGGGGATGAGGTGTCAGGTCAATTGAAGAATAATCTTTAAGTGTTTAATAGATTCATCAAACTGCCAATATTAAAACCAAAACTTTATACGGTGATTTACCAGACGGAACCACCTGCGGCCGATCTCGCTTACCTCCCCCTCACCGCCAGCGACCCAAGATTCGTCGGGACGAAAGGATCGGGACGGGATGGGTCGCTTTGGCATCGAGGCGGGCTGATTCGGCGAGGATGATCGTCGAATGGAGATACGACGCTGCGGTCAAGAGTTTGCCTCTTTTCGTCGTTGCAGTTCGGCTTCGTTGCTTCGCAGGAGGTGTAGAGATTGCACGCGTCGCTTCTCCGGCTCCTTTGTGGCTGTTCGACTAGGCTTCTTCGACGACTTTCCCTTCCTGTCGGATCGGAAGTTACGACATTTTGATCGGCTCGCTGGCTGTGGACGTAACTTTCTCCCTTCCGCTCGCTTCTTCTTCGGCCAAATCACGTAAAATCCGCCGAACCGATGGATTGAGTAAATCCCGCACACAAAAACCGTTTTGCTGGATTTAGCCGTAAATCCCGCTTAAATACAGCTGTAAATCCGATACCAAACAGCCCTTAAATAGCATTATTCCCATCCACCCATCCACATAAAAAGAGAAGGGAGGGAATCAGCAGAGCCATCTTGCTCGCCGGCGAAACAAGAAGTTTAACTATGACGGAAAATTTTATTTTAGATCTGACCAAGGAGCTCCAACTTCCACAAAACCCGCCGGCTCAGGAAACATGTTTCAAATCCATTTATCGTATTCCCAAAATCCTCATCCACGTCGATAACCAACCGTACGAACCCAAACTCGCTTCCTTCGGCCCTTACCACCACAACAGCCGCCATCTCCTCCCCACGGAGGAGAGCAAAAACAGTGCCCTATTTCAATTCCACCGCCGCATTGCTAGAGCCTCCAAAACCCCCTATGACGTCCTCATCGCCATGAGAAGGGTGGAGTCCTGCCTCATTGCTTACTACGATGGCCTTCAAGTCGAGGAGGACAACAAGGATTGCTTAAAACGTGGCCAATTTCGCCGCTGTGATTGGCTCAAGGAGAAGGACGAGTTCCTCAAGATTATGATCACGGACAGCTGTTTCGCCTTAGAAATCATGCTTGCTGATAAGAGATTCGCCGCCGGGGAGGCAGAGCGAATACGACTCTCATGATCCAGTTTTTGGTTCAGAGAGAATGATCTATGTCGTTCCCGATCTAAAGCGAGATATGCTTCTTCTTGAGAACCAGCTCCCGCTTTTAGCGCTCACTACATTGGCATCCATCGATGGATCAG
Source organism: Dendrobium officinale (assembly GCA_019514585.1). Classification (NCBI taxonomy): domain Eukaryota; kingdom Viridiplantae; phylum Streptophyta; class Magnoliopsida; order Asparagales; family Orchidaceae; genus Dendrobium; species Dendrobium officinale. The sequence goes on along the minus strand of CM033682.1, from coordinate 68,049,830 downwards.
GGGTAACATTTAATTAATTGGCCAAATTAATATTCTTTTTTATTAGACCAATTAAGAATATCTCTTAATTTTACCAAATCAGATTGGAGATGTGCATTGTCTAATCAAAGCTTTCTACAACCTCCCTTCGGCTTCACCAGAAGATCGGATAATGGATGAATGTTTTCACATCTTAGATATGTATAGAAAGATATTGACATCTAAGGGAGAGTACCTGCCGAGCTACGAGGAGAACATACAACCAGCCACAAGGCTCAAAAATGCAGGAGTATCGTTCTGCAAGAGCAAAACTAATTCTTTTAGAGACATTAGTTTCAATGGTGGCATTCTATCTCTTCCCCAACTAAAAGTTGATGACACTACTGAGTCATTGTTTCTCAATCTCATAGCATTCGAGCGCTTACATGCAACTGCAGGTAATGAAGTGACAGCCTATGTCTTCTTTATGAATGACCTCATCAATACTGTGGATGATGTAGCTCTGTTGAGAAAAGAGGAGATTATTAAGGGATTGGTGGGTAGTGATGATAATATTTTCAAAATATTTAAAAAGATTGTCAAGGAAGCGACACTGGTGGGTTTCAAGAACGACATATTCGGTGTGAACCGTAAGCTGAATACTTATTGTAAGAAGAGGATGCATCAGTGGAGAGCAAATTTTATTGAGACATATCTTAAGAATCCTTGGGTCTTTACCTCACTAATTGGAGGTTTACTTTTCTTGGCTCTTACAGTAATTAAGACCATATACATCATATTGCAATATTACAAAGCATAGTTGTGATTAAGAAAGTGTTTAGATAATTTATAGTTTCTTTTAGTGCTTGTTTATTGATTATCTAAAGTTTATCACTTCACTTTTTTATTTTTGAAGAAAGTTCGATCTTGTAGACTGGTACTAACGTTCTGCTTTTATATTTCCTATTGTTAAAAGAAAAAGAAAAGTTTTTTTCTTGGAGAATTGAGAATTCTGTACTTGCCGCTGATAGTATTCACATTGGAAAAGAGTTCATTTTATGTGTTACATGGCTAGTGTTATAATTTTAGGAAGCTCTACTGCAAACTATGTTAAGTTGTGGTTACTCTTTGGAGGATCTTTTTATAGAAAAAAAATTGATTTTTTTCTTATTTAGCTACTCAACATTTAGAGGAAGTAATATGAAGAAAGACAATTGATAGTAATCAATTTCTATCAGTTTGCAGGTAAGTTTACATCAAGGTGTACTAGTTAATGGTAGCCACTTCAGTTTGTCTATTATTTTATTATTTTATATTGATCAATGAGGCTTTAAAAAATGGATTATATTTACTGATTACTCTGGTTTAATCGTGGACTGGTTCTTTGACTAGTTTGGTCTAATGCTTAAGCTGTTTTTGCATGTAATTGATTCGAATAAGTTAGATCCGATAGTTGAAATGGGGAATTGGTGAATTGATCAGGTTTTTTGAGGAATCACTAACTTCTAATATCGCTTAATTTATCCATTTGCTCTGATCAGATAACTAGAAATGAAAGGTTTAGATTGAAAAATTGCTAAAATCTATGTACCCAAATGTCTAAACTCTCAACTCCTTTATTTTAAATAACTTTTTAGTGGAGGAAGATATCGTGGTGAATTTTTTTCAAAATTTTGTTGTCATTGGCATTATAATTTAATGTTAGTTCTTTAAATCTTTTTGCAAATATCTGTATAAGAATATAGCTATATATAAAGTATCGTGAAAATAATCAAAATATCATATCCCAAAATTTTTATTTAGAACTGATGCATGCTAGAATGTTCATGGTTGTAGAGATATATAGAGTTTAATGTTTTATTTTTGTACAAAAATTTAGCACATATATAGATAATAAGAGAAGTGAAACAGTTGTAAGAGAAATCAAAATTTTTATGTGAAAAACTCAAAAAAAAAAAAAAAAAAACATTAAAATGGTTCCAATATCTTTTATGTTTGACTACAAGTGTTTCCATCCATAAAGGAAAGGGAATAATAAAGTATATACTATAATATTGAGGTTAAATAACTATTTGGCAATAATTTAGCATAAATTTAAGTGTTGAAGTTTGATTCAGAGTTGATATTGATGATATGCATCAGTCTTAAGAATGATGATTTGTGTTGATGTTATTAGTGATGGTAGGTTATGAATCCAATAAATGTTAGAGTAGCCATGCAATAGTGATTAAAAGATTATATCGATTATAATTGGATGATCATGGTATGAAGGACAATAGTTGAGCGAAAAAAAGTTAGATTGATCGTAGCCAATAATAGTGGTCAAATAACTATAATTAGAAAATGGAAACATTCTATCTCTTCCCCAACTAAAAGTTGATGATACCACTATGAGTCATCGTTGCTCGATCTCATGGCCTTCGAGCGCTTACATGCGATTGCAATTAATGAAGTGATAGCCTAGGTCTTTTTTATGGATAGACTTATCAATAATGTGGATGATGTAGCTCTGTTGAGATATGAGAAGATTATTAAGGGCTTCGTGAGAAGTGATGAAAATATTTCTAAAATATTTAACAAGATTACTAAGTAAGCAACACTAGCGGGATTCCAGGAATATATATGAGTCGATGTGACCAAAAGCTCATATATATTATATGAAGAGAATGCACAAGTGGAGAGAAAATTTTGTTGGGACATATCTTAAGAATCCTTGGGTATTCACCTCACTACTCGGAGGTTTTCTTGTCTTACTTCTCATAATAATTAAGACTATGTACACCATGCTACAATATTACAATGTGTTCTTATTTTTAAGAAAGCATTTTGAGAATTTCTATTTGGTTTCAGTGTTTGTTTTTTTTATTATAAAAAGTTTATCACTTTAGTTTCTAGTTTTCAAAGAAAGTTCTTCTTATAGACTGGTACAAAAACATCCTATTTTTTGCATTTCCTATTGTGAAAAGAAGGAAAGTTTTTTATTGGAGAATTGAGAATTTTATTCTTGTAATAGATAATATTCACATTGGAAAAGAATTCCTTTAATGTAGTACATGGCTAGTGTTATAATTTTAAGAAGCTCTACTGCAAAATAGGGTAAGTTGTGGTTACTCTTCGGATGGTCTTTTTTAAAAAAAGAAATTCAATTTTCTTTTTCCTTGTTTAGCTACTCAACATTTGGATGAAGTAAACTGAGAAAAAGTAGTTGACAGTAATCAATTTATATCAGTTTACAAGAATGTTGACATCAAGGTATTCTGCTTAGTGGTAATCACTTCATTTGGTATATTATTTTGTTATTTTATACCGATTAATGAGGCTTTAAAAATTAGATTAAATAGATTGATTTGACCACTTTAATTGTGGATTTGTTCTTTGACTAGTTTGGTATAGTCCTAAAGCAATTTTTCCATGTAATTGGTTCGAATCACTTTGATCTGATAGTTTAAAAGGGGAATTGGTTTTGGACGAATCTCCGAGTTCTGATATTGTTCAATCTATCCATTTTCTTTTGATCAAATAATTAGAAATTAAGGGTTTAAATTAAAAAAACTACTAAAATCTATATACCCAAATTTCTATACTCTCAACTCTTTGAAGTTCAATAGATTTTATGTAGAGGAAGACATGGTGGTGAAATTTTATCTAAATTTTGCTTTTATTGACATTATAATCTAATGTTAGTGCTTTAAATATTTTTACAAATATTTGTATAAGCATATAACTATTTATATATAGAGTATCGTGAAAATAATCAAAATATAATATCCAAAAATTTTTATTTAGAACTGCTATGTGTTAGAACATTCATGGTTGTAGAGATATATAGAGTTTAATGTTTTGGATTTGAACAAAAATTTAGCACATACATAAATAAAAAGAGAAGTGCAATGATTGTAAGAGACATCAAAATTTTTATGTGAAAAACTCAAAAAAGGGGAAAACATTAAAATGGCTCTAATATCGTTTGTGTTTGATTACAAGTGCTTCCATCCATTTAGGGAAGGGAATAATAAAGTACATGCTATAATATTTAGGTTGGAAAAGCTCTTTGGCAAGAATTTAACATAAATCTAAGTGTTGAAGTTGGGATTCAAAGTTGATATAGACGAGATGCATCAGTCTTATGAGTGATTATATGTGTCATTATTAGTAATTGTAGGTGATAAAGTCTATAAATGTTAGATTAGCCATGCAATAATGATTAGAAGATTGTAGGTTAATGGATTCTAGGTGGATGTTCATGGTAGGAAGGACTATAGTTGAGCCAAAAATGTCAGATGGATCAAATCTAGTGATAGTGGTCAAATAATTGTAATTAAGCAATGATAATCAAAGTCTCGTTGTCTTACAATACTAATTAAAGGACCATAGTCGGTGGGCCACAGAACTCGAAAGGACCATAGTCAAATGAAGATGGTGGAAGGGCCACTTTTAGGTGATGGTAGTAAAAGGACCATATTCTAGTGATGATGGTTTGAAAATCATAGCCAGATGACGGTAGTCAAATGGATAATAGGCAGGCGATAGTAATTAAAAGATTGTAGTCAGCGTGCGAAAAATATTAAAAAAATCATAATCATATAATAATGGTTAGAGGACCATAATGGTATACAATATAGGTTTAAAGGACCATAGCCATGTAATTAGGGCAGGAGGACCATACTCAATGGGCGACAGAGGTCAAAGGATTATAATTAGGAAATAGTGGTTAGAGGACAGTTGTTGGTAGGTGATAACGATTAGAAAGTCTAGTCAAGCTACGGTGGTAAGAGAATAGTAGTTATGCAATGGTGATCAGAAGACTGTTGTTGGATAACTACTATTCTTCTAACCTCAGTTACCCAGACATAAATGAAGTCAAAAGAATTATGGTTAGGCGATAAAATCAGAGGATATTTATCGAGTGATGATGGTTTGAGGATTATAGTGAGTGGAAGATATAAATTAGAGGATCGTAGTTGGTGGGTTATTAAGATTAGAAGGATCATAGTTAAGTGATGGTGATATAAGGATCGTAGTTGGATGATAATGGTTCGAAGACCATTATTTGGCTATAGTGGTAAGAGGACTATAGTCTGGTGACAGTGGTCCAAGGATCATTGTATGTGAGCAGCAAAGAATAGAGAATCATAGCCTGTTGATATTGGTCCAAATATCCTAGTTGGGTGATAGTGGTCAAGGTCGTAGTTAGGTGATAGCACTTTCAGATCATTGTTAGTGGACGACGAAGGTTGAAAGGATCGAAGTCTGGTGAGGGTGATTGGAGTGCCATGGTTAGGCGATGGTAGTTTGAGGACATAGTTAGAATGCAATAAAGGTCAAAAGATTGTAATTTGCAAGCAATAGAGGTTGTAAGGACCTTAGTTGGATAATGATTATTTGAGGACTGTAGTGAGGTGATGGTGGTTTGTATTTCATAGCCTGAAAGTTATAGCGACGGACAATAATTTATCCATGGTGGTTCGAGGACCATTATTGATAGGCGATGGAGATTAGATTATTACAGTTAGATAAGAGTGGTCCAAGGATTATAATCAAGTGGTGGTAGTTGGAGGATCAAAGTGAAGTGATAGTGGTATGAGAATCATAGATGAGAAATTATTGCCTTAGGACCATGGTTGGGCGATGGTAGTGGGGTGACAAAAGTCAGCAGATGGTGATAATCAAACGATCATAACCTGATAATGATGGCTTGAGAGGTCATTCTTAGTGGTATTCATCGGTTGGATAGACTGCAGTTTGGGTGATAATGTTTTGAACGCTATATAATATGGCAATAATGGTCAGAAGATAATAATCATACGATGCTGCTTCGATGTCCATAGTCAGTAGACGACAAAGATTAGAGGCTCATAATTAGACAATAAAGGTCAATATATCGTAATTAAGCGACGATGGTACTAGCACATCTATAGTATGGAGATGGTGCTTGGAGGGATTATTTTTAAGTGTCGTCAGTTTGAGGACCTTGGTAAAATGATGGTAGTCCAGATATTATAGTTGATGGATGACAATAGTTGGAGGGTCTTATTCTTGGACTGGTGAGGGTCTTATGGTGGCTACCAAATGGAGTTTTAACATTGATAGCCAGCTAATGAAGGTCCGATGGTGGCAGCCCGATAAGGTTTTAGTGGCGGTGGTTAGTCGATGAAGGTTTGTTGGCGATAGTTCTCATGTCAGGCTCTAGGATACTTTAAGCTTTAACGATATCTTAAATCTCCATCCAAGGGAGTCCTCTCATTTAGAGAGTGGGGTCTATATTTAAATTTTGGAAGTGGCACACCTTATAAATATGGATAAAATTTAGAGAACTTTATTGGAGGCCCGAAATTGATTCCCTTGATCATAAGTCATTCATTCAACATTTAATAATCTTAATGATATAAAAATCAAACGATTTTCAGCTCGTTGGATTTTTCACTTCAAGTTGCTCAATTTTAATATAAGCATGTCAAATTTAAAAAATATTTGATCATCCAATTAAAATTTTGAAGCTTTAAACTGTTCTTCAGGCTCTTGATTTTGGCCTATTTTGGCTCAAATTAGAACATTTTTGGTGTTGTTGGGGTTTTCTCGTTGAGATTTTTAGTTTGTCTATAAGTTTATTAAAATTAGAGTTTGAATAATTTTAAATTTAATTTTAGAGCTTTCTAATTTGAATATGCATTGCAGTTCTTTTAGTGAAGTATCAAGAATCATATTCAATTGTGAACTAATTTGGTTTAAAAATATCATATATTAAATTGAAAAAAATATCATGATTACATAAGTATTACATCATTCAAGTCATATTAAAATATTTAACTATTTATCATGTCATCTAATTGAACCTTCGATTCCATCTCCATTGAACCTTTGAACATTGAACCTCTCCTTTTGGTTTAATGTCCAGTCTAGTTTTTAGAACTTTTTCTTTACCCCTTTTATCTTTAATCAAAAATTTTCTGGATGTAATGTTTATTTATTTCTCATCTTAAGTTTCCAAAAAAAAAAAAAATGATTCTAGTCTTCGATCATGTTAAGCTTGATGATTTTTATGAACTTATTTTATTTAACTAGCCAAATATGAACAATGTCTTATTTAATCATGTTTGATTTGATCACAAGGGTGGTACAATCTTTACTTCTGAGGATGGGCAAACTCATTTTTTGAATTATTAATATTAAAAAATAAAAATATATAAGATAAAATTAAAAGCAAAAAATTTATACTTCGCTATGATTATTGAATTGAAAAATAATTATAAGCTTTGTATTTTTTGATAATGTTATATTATGAATTCATTAAGAATCAAGTTAAATACTTCTTTCTTAATGTATTAATGTATAGTACTAAGTGGTTATTGAGTCAATTGTCGTCTATCTCATTAAACAATTGATACTTGACAATCTTCATTATAAATAATAAGTTCTTTATGATAATAATAGCAACTAGCAAAGTCAATACTAAGATAATAAGTCTAAAAACTAGGGGATGAAATATTATTAATTTTGATGCCTTTAAATATCTTGAAGAAATGTTAAATACCAAGTGATCAAGAAAGTAAAATATTCTAGAAAGTACCAAAAAAAAAAAAAAAGATCTAAGGTTCTTATAACATATTTAACATGCTATATTGGCATAATATAGAGAAATGAATATGACAAAATTTTAACATTATATCCAAATAACATATTACTTTGAAAATTAGCCATGATATACTTATCATCATGAATATTAAATAGCTTAAAATTTAGTACATGAAGATTAAAAAAATTTAGTGCAAGTGAAATTAAATACTATATGACAGTTAGCTCTTATCAACTTATATTCTGATACTAATTGCTATACATGCATACCATCACAACAATTTGCTTATCTCTCTGTTTGGGAAATGTAAATGAATATTGAGTTAAAATCTCAGTTGGTTCATAATAAACTTGTAAATTGCTTCCATGTTATTTCATTTTCATACCTTTTCATCCAATCCAAAAAGAAACTAAAGGTAGCAAGATTCAGTAATAAAAAATTTCAAATCATACATTTGTATGTTTGTATGTCTGCCATTTTTGTCATATCTTTATGTCTGATTGCTTAATCTGGGATCTTGTTAATTGTACAGAAATGTAGATATATATGATGATTGCATATGTGTAGTCTTTTATTGTAAAAATTTTCTAAAGGAATTGACAAAGAAATAAAAATATTATGATGTTGTTTGTGTTGATTTTAATTTTAATTTATTTTTGTTTTGCTGGGGCTTGCGGTGTTGGCCTTGTACAAGCAAGGAATGCACATGCTTTATATGGAGAGCTTTTCGGCATTGATGTTCTATCTCAAAAAATTCCTTTCTTTTTTTTTTTCTCATACGAAGGCGTTAGATAGATAGGAATACAAACAAGTTAAAACAAAATTTTGGGGAGAAAGCCTTTGCCTTAAGACAGATTAATCCTTTATTCTCCAAGTGAATTCACATTAAAAATGGAGTTTTTTTTATTCTTGTGGCAAAAATTTGTGTTTGTATAAAAATTATTCTTGTTAGGCCACATGTTGTGACATGAAAGTAATAAAATAGTACTTTTATTATAAATTAATTTGGGATATGTAGTATTTGTAGTATTGTTGTGACGTATATTGAAATTTTTTACTCCTATATCTGTTGCTTCTTCACTTATTATGTATGTCATCAACATTAGGCCTTGTTTGAGAGGGATTAATTTTGCCTTTTATGTTTCAAAATGACAAATTTATTTTTAGGTTGCTATTTGTATGTGCCACTTTTGTAAAACTTCTTTTTATGGAACTTCATTTTTTTATTGTTTTATAAAGCTTTTTAATATTGAATTTTATGGTAGAAATCTCTATTCTCTCAAATAAAATTTTTAAAACTACCTTTTACAAAAGGCATCGGGTAACTAAACGAAGCCTAGGTAACATTGTGGTTGCCCTTAGGAGCAATGCATCAAACAGTCTTCAACATATATCTTACTGATCCGTTTTCGTCAATTTTTCTCCAGAATTACCTTCTTTGATTTGTATGGCTTGTATCAGTGAACTAAATCACCTTTATGTAGAAATCAAGTTGGGCTACCAATTTAAATGGCCATTGGTGAAATGTTTATTGAAAATTCCTTCATGTTCTGCTTTAGAATAAAATAATCAATGATGTCGAGTTACTTACGTTCCGGACTTGAAAATAGATTTCTTTAGCTAGGAAAATAGCATATGCATGCTTGCCAAAATCAAGAAAACGACACTTGAACAACCACTTGAAGTAATATATCTTGTACATGAAAAGCTATTAATGTTGATGATGCTTTTGTATAGATTTTTTTCTAAAGGTCAGAATAGATTATCAGTTATTTCTTCAGTTTTTTGTGGCTTGGAAACATCTAATCCAATTGGTTTTCTTCTATGATCTTAATTCCCTTTATGTAGAATGCTAACTGGATTTCTATTTCACATCCATTGATATAATTAATGTTTTCGTAATTATATATAATCAAGAAGATTATGTTAGGTTTTTTTAATGTATTAAATTCAACTATGATTTTTAGCATTAGAAAATTCAAATTCAATTTTGTTTTTTTAAAGATATTGTTTAGGGTTTTAATAGGGAGAAGGGGGTAATTTATAATTTAATATTTAAATAAGTAATTTTATTTTTAATCGATTTTGTAACTCTTAAAGTTGTAATTTAAAGAATAAATTTAAAATGTCATAATAAATAAACTTAATTAATTTTAAAATATTATGAAATATTAACATGTTAAATAGTCACTACTAATAAGTAAGGCTTTCGCACACTTTTTAAGACCTACTATAATAGTTTCAAAAACTAATAATTTATTTGCAACGGTTTAGGAGCCATTAAAAATCTGTTGTATTTGCTTTCGCTGAAAAGGATTTAGCAATGGTTTTATGAGTGTTACAATAGGGAGGCTTTAGTATATAGTTCTCACACAATTACAAGAAGATAACTTCGAAGGGATGTTGTTAATTGCTGCTTTGCACGGGTAACAAACTTGTGCATACAACTTTGAAGGAGCATCAGACCTATTGACAAATTTGCAGGTTAGGCTTCCTAGAAGAAATATCAATTCCTTGCAATCAAAATGTTAATAAACGGTCTCAAATTTTAGAGGAAGAAGAAAAACATTTAACAAAGCTGATGAAATTATAGATATAGAATGTTAAAACATAATGAATCATAAAACCATAAAAATATTACATTGATGTGCAATATGCATGTTCAGAACGTGGCTTCACATAAATTCTCCAATTTTGAGTCCTCATCAAGCCTATAAATTAAATTGTTTTGTGTAACAAGCTCGACAGTACATTCAATTTTTTCCTTTTGGAAAACTTAAGTGTCCAAGCATAACATAAATTAGATGTAGGCAGGATTAAATCTTCATACTTCAGATTTTAATAGCAATAACATGTCAATATATAGATGGGTGATCATGCACTAAAGCATACATTCATCATCATCAATATTACTCAATATCCCAATTATTTGAGGTCAGCCTTATAAATCCATCTTTTACATTCACTATTTCATAGATTAGCAAATCAAGCTTTATTAACTACAACAACACCAAATGGGGTATTGTAAAGGAATTAGGGAAGCTATAAAACTCAAATTTTATAAGAAAGAACTTCTATCGTCAAAAGAAAAGTGTTCAAAGGAAGATGTGGAAAGAGAGAAGAATCTAAGAAATTCCTTGTATGCTTAGGAAGTAAGGTCAAATCTTACATATTGAAACTAGATTTATATGAGAATTCACCAAAATTTTCAATTTGTAGATAATTATCTATGTCTCCTTGAAATTATTTAATGGCCACATCTTTTTTGTGTGCTATTTATAGGCCTTTTGGGTTAAATACTTAAATATCATAACAATCTCTAAACGACTAATGGCAATGGACCTACGGACAAATGAATTATAAGTAATCCCAATCATAAAAAATATCATATCTAATCCAAATCCATGATCTTTTATTAGAAAAAATTCTTGGTCTCATGCTTTTTTTTTTCTACAATTTGTCCACAAGTTTCTAGACAATAAGGAGTTTAAAATATAAACTTTTTAAAACTTAATATGTTCATTGTAAATAGTTATACATCTAAAAGATATTGTAAAAAGTTGAACAAGAAATTAAAAAAAGCATGCTTCTTTATAAATGAATAAGAAAATCAAGATTATTAATTCTCCAAGTTAAAATAGACCACACATAATTTGACTTCATTTAAATTTGCAAACAAGTAGATTTTAATGAATAATAGTACTTGCAATAACTCATAAAGATTTAAACTAGTAGAATTAAAGGACAATTTTGGATGGAAAAAAATAATAGAGACTTAATTCATAAGAAAATCAGTTAAGCTATAAAATACTCCAATTTTTACATTGCAATAAAACCCTTGCACATAGTGTGCACAATACTATGCATAAGGAGTTGTACACACTATGTACAAGTGTTCAAATATTTTTGAAATACTCCAATTTTTGTATTGTAACCCATGTACACATTGTGTAGGATACCTTGTACATATTGTGTACAGGTGTAATTTATGCTAAAAAATGCTCCAGTTTTTACATTCCAATCATACCTTTGTACACAGTATGTTCAAGGCCTTGTACACAGTATGTACATGTAGTCAAAAAACGATCTGAAGCTATAAAATACAAACTTTTTAAAAATTAAAAAGACACTTATTGTAGACTGTTTGTACAAGCATTATACATTGAATTTTTGAAATGGAATAAAATTTTTATGAAGCTATAAGAATAATTAGTTTAATATTTTAACAGATACTTGTTATCAGTGTACAAACTACGAACAAGTGTTATTATTTTTTTTTTAAGCTATACAATACTCTTTTTTTAATATTTCAAATAGACTCTTGTATAGAGAGTTCCCATAATTTCAACAGAACACACCAATGATCTACATGCTACTGTCATGCTAGGATGCGAGCAAGTAATAATTCGACATCAAAGGGCATGAGCTTAAATTTTTAGCAAATGAAGTTGTTCTATATTTGGGCAAAAAGGTGATTTTCCTTACAAGGTGCAAAACAAATTTAAATTAATTTTTTTCTTAAAAATTTAGAATTAAATTTGAATTTGGATTATAAAATTGATCCTATTATTAGAAATAATATACCACCTCGAAAGATGGAGATAAAATCTCTTAACAATTTCTGACTCAAAATTGAAGATTTTCTCTTGAATGTCATGACCTGATTTAAGTAAGAACCACATATGGCCCTAGAGGGTCAAAATTAAGTTCACTCAAATATCAGACTATGATAATCAAGAGGAGTGATCGTTAAATTTTGTATTTAAATTTATGTTAGCACATGATATATCTTTCTAGAGAAAGAATATATCACACATTAGCAATCATTCGAATATGACTATAATGAACATTATATATTTGATTTCCTAAAAAAAATATTAATCAGGTTTTGATAAATTGATGAAGGTTCTAAATCTCTTATGAGCGTAAGTCCTCATATTTAATTACATCATAGAAAATTCGAGTTTCCTAATAAAAACTCTCAATTAAAATAATGGTAGAAATTCTGTTTAGAGATTTTTTAGGAGTGATGTCAAAGGAGGTGAATTTGGACTTTTAATGGGGATTAGATCAAATTTTGAGTATTTATTTTTAGAGTCAATGGAGGAGAGGTAGAAGACACTTTGAGATTCTAAGATAATTTAATAATGTCTTGACCTAATCTAAGTATTGGGCTTTAAATTTTAGAATGAGAGAATCTTTAGTTTGAGTTGAGTAATTTATTAGAAATTGAAGATTATATTCGTAGAGGTATGGGTTTTATGATTCATAATCTACGCTGGATCCTAAATCTATATTGGGTACTAAATGATAGTAACCAAAGCATAAGTATTGTTATGCAAAATCTTGACTTATTTCAGCCTAAATTATAGAGCCAACTAATCATCTAGTCGATTAAAATTCATAAGTTCGATCATCTAATAAATTACTCAACTCAGGTCTACAAAAGTACATGCTACTTATGAATATTTCATAAGAAAGGCCATGGATATAATCAAAGGATTTGGGGAAGGTCCCAAGCTTAAATTCTACATGGTGGAGGGTCCAGTGGCATAGGTTGTAAATATTTAAAGGTTTTGCAACATTCACAAATAAATATAGTTTTTGAGGTTAAAAGTGTCAGATTGAGATCAAATATGGTGGGCTGACCCTAGAGGCATGCATAATTAATATGCAATTGATAGATCATGATTTGGATGTCAATTGGCTAGGTTTCAGGATGACAGAAAAATTACCCATAAAGGCTTTCAGGACCTCGGTCCCTACCAGTAGGATTTTGCTTGAAATCTTGGATTTGGACTAGATTTATGTTTTAAATGGTTGAGTTTGAATTATATATATAAATTAAAAAAAAAATGGATGATTGAGATTGATTTTATTTGATTTGAAAGTCGATTAAAATAAAATGGTTGATTATATAGCCCACTGGATAATTCGATTCAGCTAACAATCCAACCCGTGCCAGTTACACTTACACCGGGATTCGAATCCCTCCCCCTTCTCTGATCAATCTAGCTACAATTAGGCTGCATAATAAGATCTGTTTAAAAGGCTGCCCTTCTTTATTTAAATTATAAGTTATTGAAAATTAAAAATAACTAGTAATTAAAATTAATTTTAATTTTTTAAATGATTAAAATAATTAATTAACTTGATAATAAATTATGAAATTAGTTAATTTAATCTAATAATATTTATTTGAAAAAAAATTGCAATAAAAGGAGTTGAAAGAGTAAACATAAAACAAATATAGTTTTGTTAAAATAAATATTCGCCAAAAATATTCACAAATATTTGTGGTGAAAATTCCGCCGCATACGCCATCTATAATTTTTGTGGACCTCCGAAAGGACACTGCTCAGCTGCGGAGAGCAGAGGGTATACGACCGCACACACCCCGAAGGATAGAGACGATCGCAAGCCTCTGCGCTCCTCATAAACGGGCCAATGGAAGGGCAGATTAGATTGTGCATACGATTAATCATTGAGGATAGCGGCTCTTGCCAGCGCACCCCGATGGATAGTAATATGCACGACCTGATCAAAACAACGGGTTTCCCCCACCTGATTTATTAGCTCGAGTGGGGTTTATTTTGATGTGGAATTCCATTTCCCATAAGCGCAAGCCCTCATGATTAATTACATCTCGAGCCTATGACCCGATAAAACTCTCGATTAACGATCCAATATTATTATTCCCGAAAAAAGGGATTGACACACGAAAGGGAGACTAGGAAGTTCCTACTCAAAAGAAAAGAAATGGACTCAAATGGCTTAGTTATCATGCATGGTTCAGATCCACACTCAGAGGGGCTAGGACATTGAGAAAGTTGGGAAAAGAAACTCAATCACTAAGGGCATACAAAGAGAGAAGGATAGAAGTGGCATCATCCATGTGACGCGAATCAACAGGATTTACAGTCCCAAAAGAGAAGGAACTTACCCACTATTTAGGCATACTACGAAACACCCAATGTAGTAGCTTTGAACCCTAAAACTAAAATGGGTTTAGAATATTTTTTTTTTACTTAGAGTATTACCGATTTTATCGATTAGTTATTAATAGATTAAGACACACAAACCCTAGAAAAATGTGTCACTAAGTTTTCTATGTTTTAAAGTCTCTATCCTAAAAGAAACATGTACCTTAAGTCTAGGTTATCTAAGACTCGATCTTTAATTTTTTTTCCTTAGGTGTCACTAAAGTTATGAGATGAAAAAGATGTTATGCTTCTAACTCTTAAGACATTCGTACATATGTCAATAGGTTTAGAGATCTAAATAAAAAAAAGCAATCATAGTTATAAAATTAAGTTTATATAGGGTCCTAAAGGATAGGGGAGCATACAACCATTGGGGCCCCTAAATATTTTCTAAGTTTAAGGATACTCACAACACCGAGGGCTATAACTTGGTGGTTCCGCCCATAGCGCCCCCACCAGACTGAATGGGGGCGACTGATGCTCGGATCCGACTATCCATGCTCCTTCGCCTAGTGCTCCAATGCTCCTTGTCCTTTGCTTTCCAAAATGTGCCTCACAAAATATAGAAGAGAGTATATGATAAGCAAATAATACAAAAAATGAAAAATACAAATTAAATCAGAACGTACCTTTTTGTGATTTGCACATCGCGTGAGTCGTTTGCCATTTGAGTTTTCTTATTTTACAAAGCATTTGACTTTAAAGCACTAGTAAGAAAAGCAGAAGCAGAAAGACAAGAAAAGACAACAAAAAGTAATGAAAAAAAAAAGAATGAAAATCAAAAATAAAATGAATATGGACATTTTTATTGTTGGACATACTTCTTTGAAGTCAAGTATGTCTCTAAAACGCCCTTCAGCCCAATTCAATGTGGTATGAATAGGGAAGAAGGTGTTTCTAATGCCCTTTGTTGTCCCCACGTTCCAAACAAAGCACTCAAAAAATTTGACTCGACTACCCACACTATTTCCCATACAAAACTCAAAACTAATGAAGGGGAAGGAAACTCCCAAATCGGAAACCAAGATAAGTTTTCCACTCCAAACTTATCTTTTAGAAGCAAACACTAATAAAAGAAAGCCAATTCAAATAAGAAAGATTATTCGTTTCAAAAAGACATCAAAGAGACTTTGCTACGCAAAGCTAATCATAAAATTATAAATTTCAGAATGACTTTTGAAAACTTCGAAATGAAACGACATATAAACCATCTTTCAAAAGCAACCCACCAAAATTCTTTCTGACACATACAAAATGCTCAAGTGCTTTATATTGGACGTGGGGTAAAATTATAAAACTTTCCAACGAGAAAGATTCATAAAACATTTTCGTCACGAAACATTTGCAAAAAAATTTTCAATAGATATAGCATCCTGAAATTCTCTAGTAGCAAAATAGACCATAAAGCCTCCTAACGAAAAGAAATACAAAAAGCATGACTTTCCAACATAAAACAAATCATAAGTATTCCCAATATAAAACAAATTATACCATTTCTCATTCCGAAGACATCTCATGAAACTTTCAACATAAAGACCTAATACTGCAACATAATATTGAGTTGATTCAATAAAAAAAATCACATTTGAGAAAACCCAAAATCCCCTTCAAAGCTCATCTCACGAAAGAAAATCGCAAATCGGATGACACAAGCATGTAACCTATCTCAAACTAGCCTTATCTAATGGAATGAATCACAACTATAAAAGCATGAAGTCATAGTTTTCATATAAATCTCTAGTACAAACAAATCCACGAAAGTTCAAAATATTTGTGTCCAAACCTATCACGAAAATCAAACATCGGCAAGGCTCAAATAAACTAATTAAAGGAAAATCTCATAGATTTTATTCGAATCTAAGCAAACTACCCATTATTCAAGTTAATATTGCTATTCATGTCATTTGGAGAGCAGAATCTGAATTTATCTCATTCCCATCCAAGTTTGCAGCATAAAAGAAGGTAAAATCAGCATTTTTTTTATATTTCATAATATTTTGGAGTGTAAGGAGAGTGAAGATCAACGTTCAATGTAATAGAGAACAAAAACCTACAATTTCCTGAATTCTAAAACAATTTGGAGAGCTAAATTTATGATAATATTATTTTGTCTTATTTCCAAAACGATTTGGAAAATAAAAAGAAAATATATATATATATATATATATATAATACAACCTTACATTACGCAGATATATAAGTACAAAAAAAAAATCTGTAACTAAACTATAACAATGTGCAGGCATGGCTATGCAAAAAAAAGGAGAAAAATCACTAGTAGAAATAGGCTTAAATTTATCATCAGGATATGAAGTGTATGCATACTATCTTTGAATTCATGAATTACATGTGATGATTAAGCTACAAAATGAACATTGGACATGATTGAAATCGTCTTTTGAAATTATGGCTTTGTCATTGATACTCAAATAGATATACAAAAATCTCAACAACTCCATATAACCTTGTTGACCCTAAATGTGCACATATATTTTATATAAAAAAATGTTTTATTTTTTTCACTATTGTAGAGTTTGCATGAGTGAACTGAATGTAAAAAGGTTAAAAAAAAAAA
Source organism: Dendrobium officinale (assembly GCA_019514585.1). Classification (NCBI taxonomy): domain Eukaryota; kingdom Viridiplantae; phylum Streptophyta; class Magnoliopsida; order Asparagales; family Orchidaceae; genus Dendrobium; species Dendrobium officinale. The sequence continues at coordinate 68,032,741 of CM033682.1, read as the reverse complement.
AACTATCATCACTTGTTCATGTGATATGATTTGTGACTAATCTAATGGAGAAGAGAGATGCGACAAAAATGAAAAGAGACGCTTTCTCAAATTAGCCTGAACTCATGATTAACAATAATACCATTGAAGTCGACATTTGTTATCTAAATCCTTAAGTGGCGTAGAAATATAAATCATGCTTTTCAAGCTAACAAATATATGACCAGATCTTTCTAAATTTGATGCTCACAAATTTACTTTCATGCCAACACCATTCTTCAAATAAGAAGTTCATTCCAAAAGAGGTCTATCTCAAGCCAAATTGGTGCATCTACAAAAAAAAAAAAAATCCTTCATATAGGGTTCTTTAAACAGAGAATTCACATGAAGCAAAATCAAATTTATGTAAAGGCTTATATTTGAAACACATAAAATCTCTAAAAAAAAAATTAATAATATACCTCCAAATGAATTTTATAAGATAACAATGAATGCTTGCCACTAAGAGTGAAGACATATAAATGTTCTCACTCATTCCAAACAAGATCTACCATACATGTACGTCACATTACCTCATTGGGGCATTTCGTCGAGCAACTAACATGCGACGCTATGAAGATCTATAGAACAATTCAATGTGAAAATCATGCTTTATACCCTAACGAAAAGAAGATCTATATCTATCCACATGCCTTTCACATAAAGCTTCAACAAATAAAGAGAAATCTAAATATGTCCATGTTTCAACCCAGCAATATCCTCCAAACGAAATCTAAAAATAGAAAGGTAATTCAACGTCAATTCAATTGCTGAAAAAAAAAAGGAATAATAATAGTTACTGTTTCGTTCTTAAACAAAGGATTAACACAAGAAAAGGACTATAAGCTTCCAACAACTATTAACCCATTTCACCATTAATGCATTTCTGTACAGGCTAAAGAAACAAAAAGCCATAAGGTGGACATGAATAGCAATATTCAACTCATCCTAAGTCATAAAAGGAAAAGAAAGTCATAAAAGGAAAGGAAGAACAAAATATTCCAAATCAGAGGAGGTTTCGGATGGAATACAGTGCAGTAAGGGAGAGAGAGACCATGAACATGACCTGTACCTAGCAATCCACTTTCTCCCTCTATGAATCTTATAAATAAGCTATTTCCCTTGCGCGATTTCTTCTTTGGTTAGACAAAACTTTGTTTGAATAATCTCAGTGCTATCCGTTCACTTAAGTTTAATCGAGTGAACTTCATCTGATTTTTTTATCGAAGAGATTTCCTCTTTGAAAAACAACAAACCCAATGCCTCACTTATTAACAAGATTCTCAAAATAACAGAGAAAACACGTAGCCATTTGGGGAAAGAAAAGAGACCGAAACTTCAAGGAGAATCAATCGATCTCAAGTTTTTAGATCCGTGGAATGAGAGCAAGCGCCATGCCAAGAAAGGTAGCCACTCCCCCGATTTGCTCAGGCCTTCAAAGCGAGCATATTATGCCAGTCAATCAAAGAAACGACAATTTTGATGAAATCTCTATGGTCGGTTTGATCTCAAAATAGATGTGGACAAGGCAAACAAATCGGGCTTAATTGAACCAAGTCGAGCCTAATTTAACTCAATTCAAGCTAATTCGAGCTTGAATTGGACCCGATGGGGCTTAATTAAATTGATTAAAGACCCTCAAGGGCGCTCGAGCTAAAATGGATGTCAACAATTTTCAACAAAATTTTTTATTGCAAATTTGTCAAGCATTTTGTCAAACATTAGTCCTCTATAAAATCCACCCGCAACAACTAACTTTTCTATTGTGTCTTCAAAAATCCAAAGTTTAATCTACAACCTAGTGTAAACATAAGTGTTGTTGACCCACCAACTTAAAATGATAAGGTTGAGGATATGACTTTTTTTTTTTTTTTGACTAAATAGTAAATTAGTTAGACCTATTCATCTTACTTTTAGAAACCACATTCAAATAACTAACACTATTAATTGTAAGTCAACACTTCTTATCCTTATATATACATGGTATACGAGTGAAAAGTATTATTGCTACCTCAATTACTAAATCATCACTTCAAACATTAATACTCATAATATATGGATTATTCTTTTTATTAATGGATGGGCTAGTTTATTTGGGTTGCCATATATCCTAGCTTGTGCATCTTATTGACATGTGTGGCGTAAGAATGATTTAATTATCAATTTATTCAGTGGTGCATGAAGCCTAGCAGATGCTTGATTCCCTGTTTTATCTTATCATTGGTAAGTGAGAAATAGATTTTGATAATTAGATAAACTTATAATTAGAAATCACTAAAAAAATGGAATAAGTTATATCTTATGTTTTCTTAGGAATATGCAACTATGATAAATCATATTTCAAATAAACTAATATTAAAATATTGAGCTATAAAGATTGAAAATAAGTAAAAAATAAAGGTTATCATTTAATGAATACCACCTTATTAATGTGCCCTTGCTAAAGTTCTCAAGCCTTAAGAAGGTTTGGGCTAATTCTTAACATATGACTGTCCATGCTTGCTTTACTTATACTATCAGATCACATGAAAAGATGATGTGTAAATGGTTCGTGACATTTTAATATTCTTGGACTAAATTTTGCTCGCATACAACTAAATATTTTTGTACAAATTGTATTATAAGCTAAATTTAAATGAGTTAAAAATAGAAGTTTAAAATAAAAATAAAATTATAATAATTATTTAGATATTCTTTGTATTCACAATGATCATGTACTAGGCTTTTGCTAAATTTCTTTACATCAATTATCTTTGCATCAAAAGAGAATAATTCTTTCAAGAATTAAATTCCAAGCAATCACATGCCTTCCACATTTTAATGGAACCCTGTCATAATTTTTCAACATTTCATGAAAGTAATATGAAGGATATTAATTTATAGAGGGATACATAGCACTTTCAGGCTTATTGGTTGGGAGCTTTAACTACTAACTAAGATATCTCAAGTTTTATGCTTGTGTATGTGATGTATGTGTGGCTTTGTCTTAATGATTCATATATATATATATATTTATATACTACTATTATAAAAGGGCTTGAGTTTCCTTCCTCCGGCAAATCTTGATCATCCATTCTTCTTATTTTTTAATTATCTTGGCCGTCCAATCTATTAAAAATATTTAATAAATAAAAAAAATTCACATTTAATAAAATTAATTCAAAATTTCTGAACGTTTTAATTATTCAATTGTATGTTCCTTATTTTGTCCGTTTCCCCATTAAATGCATCTGTTTCATTTAATTCTATGTTTCCTAATACATCTGTTTCATATAATGCCTTTAATTCTATATTACCTCTTTGTATGTATGAGCCCTCCGTCCAAGCCTCTTCGTATGTATGAGACCTTTCGTTTACCTAATATCGCCGCTTCTGTTATCTTCGCGCCGTCTATCTTCGGCTTGCCCTAGCTTCTTCGCTCACAATCTTCTCCGATAGTTCGTCTCTCCAAATTTTCCGGTAGGTTTGTCTCTCCAAATGTTTCCATCTCCTAAACTTCTTTTAAGTTTCTTCTTACCGGCATTTACTCCAATCGCAAGTTTATTCCACCCATTATTTCAATATTTTCAACTTCTAAAACGTTTCCTCACTCTGTCTTCTGAACTTCTTCAACGCTTTTTTTGACTCTTTGGAAGATGATTTGAACCGTCAAACATTCCAACAAGTGTCGGTTCGGCTACGGTACGATAACCGTCGTATTCTCTTAATGATATAAATAATTGGTAAAACTATTCTCACATATTTTTCCTTTAGATCTTCATTTGGTTTCTGGATCTCTACTCTTTTGACTTTTAAGGATCTTTACTATTTCGGCTTTTAAGTTAGATAAAGAATTCTGAATGCTACTTTATTCTTTGACTTCTAAAAAGTCATGTCAATTGCTTGTTAAATCTGGTGCTCTACACTTTGACTTTATGGCTACTATTTTATCTGTTTTATTTGTTTATGATTTTCTTATTAAGTATCATCTTGATCTTGATGTTTCTTATTAGTACACTGCATATTAAAATGCATGGATCTTTGCATATGATTTCACTCAATTCCAAGTGTTTTAGAATGCTGGTTAATTCTGGTGCTCTACATCAACTTTGACTTTATGGCTACTATTTTATCTGTTTTATTTGTTTATGATTTTCTTATTAAGTATCATCTTGATCTTGATGTTCCATATTAGTACACTGTATATTAAAATGCATGGATCTTTGCATATGATTTCACTCAATTCCAAGTGTTTTAGAATGCTGGTTAAATCTGGTGCTCTACATCAACTTTGACTTTATGGCTACTATTCTATCTGTTTTATTTGTTTATGATTTTCTTATTAAGTATCATCTTGATCTTGATGTTCCTTATTAGTACACTGCATATTAAAATGCATGGATCTTTGCATATAATTTCACTCAATTCCAAGTGTTTTAGAATGCTGGTTAAATCTGGTGCTCTACATCAACTTTGACTTTATGGCTACTATTTTATCTGTTTTATTTGTTTATGATTTTCTTATTAAGTATCATCTTGATCTTGATGTTCCTTATTAGTACACTGCATATTAAAATGCATGGATCTTTGCATATGATTTCACTCAATTCCAAGTGTTTTAGAATTATCTGATGCTGATGAACTTTGGTTACAACTTGGTGTTGCGTAATACAACTTATTTTCAAGAATAAAAGCATGCAAATTTTGTTATGTTTTTAAGTATAAATGCATGCAGATTTTTTTACTTTGATATATAAATGGCATTAGGTTTATAATAATATAGGGTTGGCCCTGATTATTTGACATGGTAGGTTATGTGTTAGTTTTTTATTATACTAATTATATTAGCTGCTTTAGATATAAAGTTGCACAATCTTTATGATTATGATTCATTGCAAATTTAATTGTTCTTATTACTCTAATGTTTGAGATAACTTTTATGATTATGATTCATTGCAAATTAAATTCTTCTTATTTTTCTATTGTTTGAGACAACCTTCCATCATTCTCTCTTAACAAATTATAATTTTGCTAAGTTTCCCTTGCATATCAGGGTATTAAAACTGAAGGAATACAAACACGTTTTGTTGTATTGGAGAAAGGAGGTAATCTTCTTCTCATTTGAGATTCCAGAAAAAAGGTAATGGATTTGGTCTCTTCTTCTCCATTTATAGCTCTTCCCTCTCCATCTTATTTCACAGTCAGTATTACATGTTTGTTGATGCAATATGCTTATATCTCAATTGTCCCCCATATTGTCGTAGGACTATATTGTACTTGTTCGTATTTACGAACATAAATTTTAGGAATTAATAGATATTCATAGTTTGATTTTACATGATTTGTGTATTTTGAATGATGTGTTTTTTTGTTGAATTATTAGAAAATTAATAGATTGGTTTAGTTCTCTTGTGATTTAAATCAAATATAGAATTTTATTGGAATAACGATCAACATGTTTAAATTAGCTTTTAATAAAAGGCAGTTGTATATTCTTCCTTTTATAATAAACATAATCGTGTATGTATTTTTTTTTTTTTTTTGCAAATTATGAGAAAATAGTTTTACCAACATTAAGGAGACTGATAAATTTATATCTACTATAAGAATATAATTAACAATTCTAACGTTAAAACTTAATTATAAATGCATATAATATTGACAATTTTGATGTGCCATAATATATTAATAGTTTTACTAACATTATACTAATTTATCTAGAAACCAAATCATTAAGACTTAATTATAATTAAATAATCAGTGGGATCAAAGATTACAGATTAAGATCTCTTTACAGCTACAGGAAACTATAATCAACTTGTTTTTTCATGTAACTATAGGTGTTGGTTTCTCAATCCTTGCACTCTTAGCAGAGCTGGCAATCTCTTCTGGATTTATAAACTTGACCCTTTGAATGTAATCTTCAACCTCTCTTTTTTATAATTTCTTGTTTTTCGGTCTTATTGTCCTCAGCAATCCTTTCTTCCTTCTCCAAAGTTGCCATCTCCTTTGAACGAGCAATTTCAATCCTATCACTACAATCTTATATTTCTCTTCTACCAACTATTTTCAGCAGATCAATTCCTCTGGCGGTCTCTTCAGACTGTTTTGGCTCTAAAAATTTGAACCTCTCCTTATAAATTTGCATCTCTTTTTTGTATCTCTCCTTGTCGCTCCTTGCATAGTCTTCATAGAGCTATCAAAATCAAAATTTCAGTAACGTGAAAGAGAACCTTCAGTCTTTCTAAACAAATAAATTGAAGTCTGGAAATCAAAACTTTATATGATGCAAACAATGTGGTGCATTTTAAGAAAACAAATTAATGCCTGACTTCCCACATTTAATGGAAAAATTTTGGGTGATGATAGACCTTAAAGTAATAGATTTGATTTCAAATGAGTATAATGGAATTTTATATTTATAACCCATGAATTACAATCATCTCAATTCTAATCCAATGACTTTGGGATCAGACCAAATTTCAGTTAAAAGTATTCTGAACAAAATTTTTTCCACATCTACCACAAAATATTTAAAATATTTTACAAAAGTGTTTCTCATATAAATAAGACATTACCCTAAACTCATAAGTAAGGTAACTATGTGAAAAAAAACTCTTTACACTAGATGAAATATCTTATTATTGTATGAAATATCTTGCAACTATGTGAAGTGTACTATTTTTGTATATTTAGAAGTGGAGATACAAAATGCCAAATTAAACAGTGAATCAATATTGAAAATTTAGCATTTTTAAGATGGGGAAAGGGAGGAGGTGAAGAAATTTGTAAAAATCATGAAGTATTTACTACACATACCAGCATCTCTTGATCAGTGAGTTTATTCCAAGACTCTTCTATCCTCTTGTTGTATTCTCTTTCCATGTGTGGGCATTGAGATTTGAGCTCAAAATGCTTCTCAATAAAGAAAAAGTTATATGCACTTCGGTTGGGCTTCGGCCTGGCTGGGTCACGGTTCTTAAGCCGTCGTCTCCTTCCAGCAGATTTTGTTGCCGGCATATAAGATAAATTGGCATTTATCATGGTTGCAGTAGCAATGGAGCAAGGTGAAGAGTTTTGGAAGACTAGATTCACTGGAGAAGAAATTGGTTGGTCGGGATTAAGCACAGATGGAGGACTTCCTATTTTATGCTGATGTATATGATATAACCCTAAATATCATAGTTATTAGTTTTGTTTAATCAATCGGTTTCGTTGAAGTTTTAATTCAAATGTATGTTCAGTTCACAAATTGAAATCTTTAGTTGGGATTAAAAAAAAAAGATTTTTTTTAATAACAGTATTGTTCAGAATATGGATAAAAAACATGTTTTCTTAACATTCAGGTTGGCTTTTCTACACCATCTCAGTCTGGAATCAAGAATGATGTGGGCCTTTCCTCGTCCGAGGTTTTTCTAACTCTCTTTCTTGTTATTGAGTTATTCCTAATAAGTTATGTTAAACTATGAGTGTAAAACTATGATCTAAATAGTTATTTTAGAAAAATTACAAAATTATTAGCTGTCAATCAAGAACAAGAGCTTTGGTAAAATCTTTAGATCATTGTTTAAAACTACTTCCTGTTAGTAGATGAGCTGTTAGTAGATGGTGGAGAGATCACCCGAACTTCCTCTTGTTTGAGTATGAAACTATTTAATCTTTAGATCATAGAGAGAATTAGAAAGAACTCTCTTGTATTTTCTAGCCATCCTCATCGACGACCACCATAATCTATTACCGTCAACAATCACCATCGCCATTGAGGATCAATATAAGAAAGCTCTACCAACTCTAGCCAAACACAAGCAGCCGGCCAACTCCCTCATAAACACCAAGCCAACGATCCACATAGCAGACACCGGTTCAGTTGCATGGTTAAAATAATTGTGTATACTTCCTGTTTTAGTATTAGACCAATTGGTCCATGCAAATGTAAGGATTGGATTGGCCCTTCAGGTTTCTAATTCTAAAAGTCTATATATTCCATGTATTCTGCTGTAACAAGTTTTCTGCAATAGAAATTCTGTTTTATCCTTCTTTCTTGGCTCTTGGAGTTTGCAACTACTTGAAAACTGTTTTCCTCTTCTTGTCATTCAAGAAGTGTATCAGACCAGCTGATAAGGGTTGCAATACAAGTGTAGGTATATTTTTGTATAGTTTAATTCTTTTGACAATCCAGTGATTTTACACTTGTTGGGCGATGTGAGCAAAATGGTAATTGGATTGATGTACATTATTCTTTTGATGATGTGAATAAAATGAAATGGTGATGTAAATATTTATGAATTTCTAATTATCTAATAATTTTATATGGCTCTGTGTTGTTAATATTTAAGGAATAAGAAGAAGACTTAGTGTTGTTAATATTAAACAAATAAAAATTATTCTTCCAATTAAATTTTGTTGGTTGCAAAGTCATAATCTACCAAATAACATCCCAAGCATATAAACAATCAAAAATTAGGAATGACATATTATTTGATGTTGCTTTGTTTTCTAGACTTGGGAGGAGAAAAGACGATAAGTTTAGGGTTTAGATATAACATGAATCGAAAGAAGAAATATGAAATGGTGAAGAGAATGTGTTGATGCCTTGATGGTGAGATTTAATTTTGATAATTAAAAAATATTAATTAATATTTACTTCAAATTTGAAATGATAATATTTTACATTAAAAAAAAAAAAAGATAAGAGTAGTAAGGATTTAGTTCAAGTGAAGTGTATTAAGGATGAAGATCAAAAAGTACTTTTTGAAAGTTCGTTAGGGATGTTAGGCCCTGATGAATTAGTCTCAAAGCTAATTAATAGAGAGAGGTGAATTGGTAAAGAAGAATCTTTAATCAAAACACAAATCAAAACTAATATCACCACAATAAAAATCAAATACGGAAATTAAATGCAGAAGTAATAAAGGAAAGAACACACTAGATTTACAGTGGTTCGGTCAAACCATGACCTACGTCTACTCCCTAGAGGCGCCCTCCGGGTATTGCACTAAACTCAGTGTCTCTCCTTTAACTCCCACAGTTAGACGAAGAAGCTCTTACAAAATCACTTTCACCTTCCCCGATGCGGTAGAGTAGCCAGGTCCTTTGACACCAAAGAGATCTTCTTCTTTGGTGAACGTCCCTCAAGACAAGCCTTGAATCCGATGGTACTAAGTTGCGAGCTTGTCGGAGAAACCATATGAAACCCCCTCCACACTCCCTTGAGTCCCCCCTCACAGGATCTTCTCCCTCTCTCAAACTCCACCCTTTCCTCACTCTCTTTTAAGCTCTCTCTTCAAGTTTCCCCCAAAAGAATGAAGATATAATGGCTGCCAAAGACACTTACAAAGTGTCATGCAAAAGCTTAAATAAAAGATCTCAAAATGAGCTCATTAATGCAACTTGTCGACTTTATCATCCAGGATGATATAAATTTGTTCATATCGTCCTGTATGATCAGTGCAATTTAAGCCCAATCAGCCGGGATGATTTGAGACCATCATAAGAAATTTGTTTATATCGTCTAGGACAATAATATATCGTCCTGGATGATCAGTATAAATTATGGAATATCATCCTAAACATCGCTCTGAAAAAGAGCAGTCCGATATCCAATCGTCCAGCATATCATCCAGGATGATCTTGAGATCATCCAAGACGATTTAATCATGCAATCAAGAATTAATTACTTTCCCTAATTACCATATCAATTTAGGCATAATTGATTTAGATCATCCAGGATGATGTGGATATCATCCTCGCCGATTTCTTAAAATAAAGAATACCTAAACTGATCATGACGGCTAATTCTTTCTTAATTGAGCCTATTGTCCTGGTCGATGTAAGTATCGTCTAGGTCGATCAGCTTATTGACGGTTGCCTTAATGAGGATACCCTAATTAGGGTTTCTGCTTTTGAACCGATTGTCCAGGCCGAAATAAATATCATCCCAGACAATGTTACTAAAAATAATAAACTCTAGAGAACAGACATAAAATCTTCCAAGTAACAAAGAATCAGGAGCCACACCAAATATAATAGACTCAAGAAAGGAAAAAGGGTACAAATTGACTCAGATCTAGTATACCCAATGTTGAGCTGGTTCCAAATTATAGTCTAATCTTATGAACCTAAAATGTCAGTAGATAAGGTAGTCGTAAAGAAATAAGAGTATTTACAATAAGAGTGTTTGTTATCATCAAAATCATAATCCATAAAAACAAATCCGCAACAATCTCCCTCTTTTTGATGATGGCAAACATTACAATTTGAATTTGTAAAAAAGAAAACATTTTCTCCTAATCTCCCCCTCACTAGAATAAAAATTTAAAAATAGGGGAGATGAAAAAAATTATGTTATTTTTAATTTTTTTTTAAAAAGAAAAGGGTACAACTTCAACATATAAATTTAATTTGAAAAAAGAAAAGGATACAACTTCAACATACAAATTCAACAATACTTTCTCCCCCTCTGACATTATCAAAAAGAGAAGGGGAACAACCAATCAACCAAAACAAACAAAAACCAAAAAATGATCCCTGGTCTGGCGAACAAAACAAATATTCTTAAAATGAGAAAGTTACCTCTTGGTTTTAATCAAAAGCTTAGTAGAATTGTATTGACAACGTATAGCCCAGAAAAGATTAGAAATTTAGAATTTGATAATCCAAACTCTAGTTCTTTTTAAAGGCTAAAAAACTTTTTAATTCAATATCTAAATCAAGGAATAAATTAGAGAAAAAACAGTCATTTTTAAAAACTCATTTCATAAAATATATCTAATAAAAGATTAATGCACGAATTGTTGAATCAGGAATCATGATTTTCAAACTCAAGTATCGAAAGAATCAATGGTTTTCTTAAGCTTTACGAAGTACAAGAATGTAAGCATTAAATTTTGTAGGCTCATTTTATGCCTCTTAACAATTGGTTGGCGTACTATGCATCTTTTGATTTTTGATACACTTTGTGTATTCTATTTTTTTTTTTTAATTTAGCATCTTTGCGCATCTTTTATTTTTGGCATCATTGGCCATTTTTATTTTTAATATGCTGCCTTTCTAAAATCTTAAAAACAAAAGTAAACCCATCCTATTGACAAAAATGAATTTCTTGATAAAGAAAATTATGAGGTAGATTCAACAACTTGTAAAAGATTCCTATGTAATATATAAAATATAGGGAGATAAAAAATTTTAATTTCAAAAATAAATTTAAAATATGAAAAAGATTTTAAATCAAAAGTAGATTAACCACTTTTAAGAAACAAAGTTTGAGAGTTAAAAACATGAGCTTCCTTCCTTTAACTATTTTTAGAGAAGTCAAACACAATTTTCATAAGAATTAAAAAAAATTAGGAGGTAGGTTTTTCATTTTGTATGTTGATCAGAGAGAACTTCACGAAACTTAGTAAAAAAATTTCAAAGCAATAAAAAAAGAAAAAAATAAAATTGAAATAAAATAAATAAAAATACATAAAATAACTAAAAATAAAACACAACTCAAACACACAAACAAGGCCTTTAAACATCATCTTGCTCCTGTTTCGATGCTTTAGAAACCAGGTCTGCCTAGGAGATTTTTCGCTTTTCATTATTTTCTCTTTCTACAAGTTGCTTAGCTTTACCTTTTTCTTTTGCAGGAGTAGTTCTTAAATTAAAGCAATGATTTTTCATATGTCAAGGTTTCTTATATCTAAAGCAAATAACGTTAGAAGAAATATTAACATTCTTACCATTTTTACATTTATTCAATTTTAATTGATGTTTGTGCTTTGGTGAGCTTTTTAATTTGCTTATCAAGTCATTATTTTCGTCACCAACTAAGTTACCTTTTTCTGTATCTTCAGCTTTTAGCACAATCGTTTTACCTGCATCCAAAAGTCTTTGACCCAAACTTTGCTCGTAGGCAATGAGTGAGCCAATCAAATTATCAATAAAATATTCATTCAAATTTTTTTATTCATAAATAGCAACAACTTTAGCATCAAATTTATCGAGTAGACAACAAAGAATTTTATTAACTTTTTTAAATTTTAAAAATTCTTTTTCTAAAGCATGTAATGATGTCACAATTTGAATAAACCTAGTATACATGTCTAAGATCGTCTCATAAGATTTCATGAAAAAAAGTTTAAAATCATGCATTAAAATATTCAACTTGGATTGCTTGATTTCACTAGTGCCTTCGTATATGGTGTGAATTTTATCTCAAATTTCTTTACCAATAGTGTACGTGGATACTGACATAAAATTTCTATAATTTAAAGCATAAAAAAAGCAATTTAAAGATTTTGCATTCAATTGAGCATTGATTTTTTCTTCACTATTCCATTGATTAAAAGGAATATTAGTTTTAACTCCATCTATTACACGTGATGGTAATAAATAATCAATTAAAATCATATGCCACATACAAAAATCAATTGATTGCAAGAAAGTAGACATGTGATTTTTTCAAAAATCAAAAGTAATATTTTCAAATAAAGGTGATATGGTGATTGAATAACCTTTCACAATTTTACGATTACCAAAATTAGCCATAGATCAAAATTCAAAAGGTTTTCAAACTCATTTTTTATGAATCCAACTCTAATACCACTTGAAAGTTCATTAGGGATGTTAGGCCGTGATGAACTAGTCCCAAAGCCAATTAATAGAGAGGTGAATTGGTAAAGAAGAATCTTTAATCAAAACACAAACCAAAACCAATATCACCATAATAAAAACCAAATGCAGAAATTAAATCAGGAAGTAATAAAGAAACGAACACACCAGATTTATAGTGGTTCGATCAAACCTTGACCTACGTCCACTCCCAAGAGGCACCCTCCGGCTATTGCACTAAACTCAGTGTCTCTCCTTTAGCCCCCACAGCTAGAGCCCTTATAAAATCACTTCCACCTTCCTCGATGCGGCGGAGTAGCTGGGTCCTTTGACACCAAATAGATCTTCTTCTTTGGGGAACTTCCCTCAAGACAAGCCTTGAATCCGATGGTACTAAGGTGAGAGCTTGCTGGAGCAACTGTGTGGAACCCCCTCCACACTCCCTTGAGTCCCCCCTCACAGGATCTTCTCCATCTCTCAAACCCCACCCTTTCCTCACTCCCTTTCAAGCTTTCTCTTCAAGTTTCCCCCAAAAGAACGAAGCTACAATGGCTTCCAAAGACACTTACAAAGTGTCATGCAAAAGTTTAAATAGAAGATCTCAAAATGAGCTTATTAATGCAACTTATTGACTTTATCGTCCAGGATGATATAAATATCATCCTGTACGATTAATATAATTTAAGCCCAATCAATCGGGACGATTTGAGACTATCATAAGAAATTTATTCATATCATCCAAGATGATAATATATCGTCCTGGATGAACAGTATAAATTGTGGAATATCATCCTGAACATCGTTCTGAAAAAGAGTTGTCCGATATCCAATCGTCCAGCATATCGTCCATGACGATCCTGAGACCATCCAGACGATTTAATCATGCAACCAAGTCTTAATTACTTTCCTTAATTATTAGATCAATTTAGGCATAATTGAGTTAGATCGTCCAGGACGATGTGGATATCGTCTTGGCTGATTTCCTAAAATAAATAATACCTAAACTAATCATGGCGGCTGATTCTTTCTTAATTGAGCCTATCGTCCCAGTCGATACAAGTATCGTCCATGCCGATTGGCTTAATGATGGTTACCTTAATGAGGATGCCCTAATTAGGGTTTCTGCTTTTGAACCGATCATTTAGGCCGATATAAATATCGTCCCGGACTATGTTACCAAAAATAATAAACTCTAGGGAACAGACAAAAAATCTTTCAAGTTACAAAGCATCAGGAGCTACACCAAATACAATTGACTAAGAAAGGAAAAAAGGGTACAAACTTAGTCAGATCTAGTATACCCAATCTTGAGCTGGTTCCAAATTGTAGGCTGATCTTGTGTACCTAAAATGTCAGTAGATAAGTCAGTCATAGAGAAATAAGAGTATTTGCAATAAGAGTGTTTGCTATCATCAAAATCATAATCCATGAAAATAAATCCACAACACCTTTATTAGAAGATGATATTCAACAAAGGTGGATAAGGTATTTTGCTAAAAATTTTAATGAAGAATGTGAAAATGTGGTTGACTTTAGTGACTTTATCACCCAAAATAAAAATAAAGATTTTTGTTTTTATTAGCATATAAGTAAAACCAAAGTTAGAGAGGCTTTAAAGAAAATGAAGTGTGGAAAAGCTGTTGGACTTTATGATATTTTAATAAAGATGTGGAAATGCTTAGGAGATGAAGGAATTTCTTGGCTTACTAAACTTTTTAATACTATTTTAAAGACTAAAAAGATGCTAGATCAGTGGAGGATGAGTGTGTTAATTTCTATTTTTAAAAATAAAGGTAATGCACAGGAGTGTGTGAATTATAGAGGAATTAAGTTAATGTGTCATACTTTAAAACAATGGGAGCGAGTTATGGAGCATAGGTTGAGGCGTGATACTAATGTTTCTCAAAATCAATTTGGATTTATCCCAGGTAGGTCTACTATGGAAGACATACATTTATTGAGAGGTTTGATGGAGAAATATAGAGAGAATAAGGAGGATCTACATATGATATTTATTGATTTAGAGAAAGCATATGATAAAGTTGCAAGAGAAGTGCTATGTAGAGTTCTTGAAAAGAAAGGAGTTAATAATGCTTATATTCAAATCATTAAAGATATGTATGCATGAGCTATTACTTGTGTTCAAACACAAGGTGGTTTGACCAAGTATTTTGCTATTTCGGTTGGATTACATCAAGGATCAGCCTTAAGTCCATATCTTTTTGCTTTAGTCATGGATGTTCTCACTAGACATTTGCAAGAGGATATACCTTGGTGCATGCTTTTTGCTGATGATATTCTTCTTGTTGATAAGACTAGAGAGGGAGTTGAAGGTAAGCTTGAATTATGGAGGTCAACTTTAGAGTCTAAAGGTTTTCGTTTGAGTAGATCTAAAACTGAATATATGGCATGTAATTTTAGTGGAAATATACCTAGTGAGGGGATTGTGACTTTGGGCAATCAAGTCATTAATAAGAGTACATGTTTTAGATATTTTGGATCTATTGTTCAGAGTGATGGTGAAATTGATGGGGATATTATCAGCAGAATTCAAGTTGGATGGTTGAAGTGGAGGAATGCATTGGGCTTATTGTGCGATAGAAAAGTTCCCCTCAAACTTAATGAAAAATTCTATAAGATGGTGGTGAGACCTGCAATGCTTTATGGTGCCGAACGTTGGCCATTAAAAGAGAAGCATAATTCTAAGTTAAGTGTTGCAGAGATGAAGATGCTTAGGTGGATGAGCGGTTTGACCCTTTTAGATATGATACGAAATGAGCATATACGTGAAAAGGTTGGAGTAGCTACAGTGGAAGTTAAGATTAGAGAGAGTTGCCTTAGATGGTTTGGTCACATTAAATGGAGGCCTTTCGATGACCCAGTTAGGAAAGTTGGAGTATTATATTTGGCTTATATTAAG
The DNA here is from genome assembly GCA_019514585.1 of Dendrobium officinale. Lineage (NCBI taxonomy): Eukaryota > Viridiplantae > Streptophyta > Magnoliopsida > Asparagales > Orchidaceae > Dendrobium > Dendrobium officinale. The sequence continues at coordinate 68,017,230 of CM033682.1, read as the reverse complement.
AAAGGTAGAGGTAGACCTAAAAAGACTAGGTTAGAAAATATTAGAAATGATCTTTCTTTATTAGATTTAGATGAGAATTTGACTTTAACCGGACGCAATGGCGAAAAAGGATTCATGCCACCGACCCCACGTAGTGGGACAAAGGCTTGATGTTGTTGTTGTTGTTTTTGTATTCTTTCTTCTTTGCAAGCCCTAAATTCTGCAACTCCACAAGGCTTTTTTGACATGCCTAGTATATTTAGATGTTCACTAGGTGCTCGATCATTATCCCCATCTAGATTTTATTATTTTAGGCTTTATTTGGGATAGCTTTTTTTATGCTTTCATAAATAACTTTTATTAAAACAAATTTCAATTAAAAATTTTTATACTAGAAAGCTTCTTTAAAAAGCTATAGGAAAGCTATCCCAAATGAAACCTTAATTTTATTGAGATTTGTAATGAACATTTCTTCTTGAATCTTTTGCAATTACTAGTATCTTATTGTCTTAAATGTGCAATTAGCTATATTTTTTTTGTTATATGCTGTTTATTTTCTTACATTTCCTAGTTATTGTAAAAGTGGTCTTTTATAGTGTACTATAGTATTAAAAGAGGCAATCAGTTGTAGAAAGAAATGGTACAAGATCATATTTCTTATAGCGGTTACATTAAAGGAGGGTTCTCATTACTATGGTTATTTGTTTTTTTATTCTATTCAGTTGATCTTGAATATATAAAAAAACTAAATATAATTTGTTGTTTTAGTGGTTGGTGGATTTTCCTCTATGCTTTCTTGATTGGTTTAATTTTTTTCTTGAAATCCTAATTGCCTAAAATTTGAACAATTTATCTATCAGTGTAATATGTAGTTATATATTAGTTTGTTTTATGGTATTATTAAATGATTGTGGACCATACATGTAAACTAATTTTAATAAGGATCATTGAGCACATTGATTAAGAGTTTTAACCATTTGTCTAATCCTCTTATGGCCATTAGATTGTAATCAATGTGGCTTTTCTTCCCCTTCTACCCATCGACTTCTTATGACTTATCAATTCCATAAACAATGACATAGGTAAAAATTCTTTATTATTTGGGTGAAAAAGATATTTGGGATGGAGCCAAAGAGTCTTACTCCAACTCTGAAATACTTCAGAGCTATTTAAAATTGAATCGATACTTCATGAATTTTGCCAAGGAGAGAAGTTTGTTACTTTGTATTTCAACACACTCACACAATATGGGAAACAACTTGACTTATTCAAAACGCATTCATAGAAATACACAAAAGAAGAAGTAATGTACAAACACATTGTGGAACCAAAAATATAGTTCAAAATTTTCTTATAACTAAACATGGAGTTAGATGATGTTCAAGGTAAAATCATGGGCACTAAGTCACTGCCCAATCTTAGGGAGGCCTTCATAGAGGTAAGATGTAAAGAAAATCATGATGAGATCTTAGTAATAACTTGCATCAATGTTAAAGGAATTTTCCCATGCTGTTTATTCACTAACAGTAATGATGGAGATCATCAAAAATGGGAAAGGTCGTAGTGAGATTACAATAAGAAGTCAGGTCATTACCTAGAAACTCCATGAAAAAAATAACTTATTGGAAATCAAAGCCAAGGTTTGATAGAGACAACAAAGCACACATGTCTTCCAACTTCAAGAATACTCCTATTCCCAAGCCTAGCACATTTAGCAAAATGTAGATGGATTTGCGACAAAAATTATTTAGTCAAGTCAACAGTGATATATTATTGGGAAAGGTTTGGTTTCTTGAATAAATGCACATACTTCTTTCTCTATTAATAGAGGATAAATAAGGTTTTGGATACTCGAAACTAGTGCGTCTGATCACATGATGGGAGATGCTCCCCTTGTCCAAAATTAGAAGCCAAATAGCGGTCACTTATCCATCTATATTGTTTATGGTTAAAAATCCTAAATTGTTGGAACAAGTTCCATAACTTACTAAATGGTTGTATCTCAACTCTATCCTCCATGTTCCAAACTTGGATTATAATCTTTTGTCCATTATAAAATTAGCTCATGACACTCAATGTGTTACTAAATTTTATCCAAACTTGTGTAATTTCAAGGCTTGAAATGGAGGAAGATGATTATTAGTGCTAAACTACTCTCAGGGCTCTATATCCTTCCATGTGATAGATACTTAATCCAAGTTTCTCAAGGAAGTTGCATACACTCATGGAGTCTAATATAATATTTTAAATTTGTGTCTAATTCCAATATCAATAAAGATAGTGAAATTTTATTGTTATAATATTGCTTTTTCATCCAAGCTTTATGCATCTTGCAAAATTATTTATCAATAAAAGTCCACCATCTGTTCATTGTGAAACATGTTAGATCGCAAAACATATTGGAATAGTATACCATCAAATTTCATATAAATCACCAATTTTCTTTATCGATAGTGAAGTGTGGGGACCCTAAAGGATAAAAAAAACATTTCTGGCAATCGAAGGTTTGTGAAATTTGTTGACAATCATATAAGGGTAAGTTGAATTTTTTCTTATGAAACAAAAATCTATGGTTTAAGAAATTTTCAAAAATTCAATATTATAATTCAAAATCAATTCAACTCTAGAATTCCAGTACTCAAGCCATAAAATTCTAGGGAATACTTCACTATTATCCACAAAACCTACCTTTCGAATCATCCACATAAGTTCTTGTGTTGACGCCCCTCAAAAAAGTTGGGTGGCTGAATGTTTAGTGAAAATAATGTTGTATTTTATTTTTTTATTTTCTAGTAAAGATGTGCACTTTAGTTCATGTTATGTAGGAATGTCTCCGGAAATTAAGTAAAATTTATAAAGTTTAGAGCTAGCATCAACGTCATCAATGCCCCAACATTGATTTTAAATATTATAGTGCAAGAGTCTTGTGAAAATTTCACTAGAGTCAGTATCCCAGTGGGTTGAAGGACAACACCGTAGTGCCACGTAGCATCAAAAATCAACATTATAGCACTAGAGTCTAAAAAATGCAAATAATTCAATGCTAGTATTCCAAAATCGAAAGCACCGCAATGCTGATGATGTATGTGAGCATCACATCACTTTTCTTATGCAGCGCTATAGTGAAACAATTAAAGAAAAGAAGGCCACACCGACTCAACCAAAGGTCACATCAATTCAATCAATAGTCACATAGGGTCTACTAGCGGAGCAACTCAAGCAAAAATAAGGTGCTAGGTTATATATATTTAAACATCGCAGTAATGCCTTATCGAGTGTCAAGATGCTTGAGCACATTTATGTATTAAGTATAAATAATTTTTCTATATTTTTGTGTGAGAGCTTTTTATATTAGTCAAAAGCAGAGTCTGAGAGAGACCTCTGAATAGTGAGATACAACATTTAGAATGATTGGTCAACACTGTAGTAAACAATTAATCAATTAGAGAGGAAAGGAGTGTAAAGAAAGTTGTAATGGAAATTCACTATGGATGGGTCCATCCACATGATCTATTTAGAACTTTACTTTATAAGTGATATTTTCATCTAGTCTATTTGTATTTTCTTTCTTGAGCAAGCAATGAAATTTGTGTTGTTTAATTTATATTTCATAGCCGACTACACTCATAATTTTTTATTGATGATGTGAAAACCTTTATAATTCCTAATATAGACTCTTTTGTTTAAAGTATGAATGGTTGTTTTCATGGGCAACCTAGTTCTAGGTTAAACAACTAATATGTAGAAAATTAATTCTTTAAATTGCAATATTTTAGGGAATTTTTAGTATACTTGCAACTTTTTATGGGGATCATAAATGTACCAAAAAATTTAAGAATTTTTGGAAAGATTAAAATATACTGGTGGTATTTGCTAGGGTTCATAAATATACCAAACAATTCAAGAATTTTATGGAAATATTGGCTCATACATATAACTGTGCAGTTTTCAAATTTTGGCATTTTTCTTTCTTTATTTTTGCTTATTTTATTTTCTGCATTTTAATTTTAAATTCTGGCTTCGTAAAAGTCATCCATTGCAAATTACTAGAAACCACTTCCTATTGCCAACAATTTTGAAGAGGTCAACTATTGCAATGAATTGAATTAATCTCTCATAAGTAAAAGTGCATATTTGAATTGATTTAAGCTTACACAATAATTAATATGCATAACGCAAAATGGTTGATTTAAAACAAAAATAAAGACATGCAATGAAAATAAACATGGCACACTTATCTGTATACAACAAAATGGTTGATTACCTACATTTGCAATACATAAATGAGAAAGTTCGTTTTCAATAATCTCCACCCAACATATCAAAACATTCATCACTTACAAAAGATGAAACTTGATGTTGATACTAAAAAACCAAGAAAAAAAACATATCTTTATTTTTATCATTTCATATTTGACTGACTTAAAATTTTCTAAAGTCATTTCCTCCATTGTCACTATTCTTGGATGATTTATGTTCCACGACGAATGATTAGCTTCATCAACCCACAAGAATATGTTGCAATCATCTTGGGTCCTATTTCAGGGGAAACAATAAAATCTTTGTCCATGATTTTTGCCTTGATATGCTTCAAATGTCATGCATTACAAGTTGCAGCAAATTCAAATTTTATGTGAGTGATTGCTAGTAGATCCAATTTAATATATTGAACTCATACTTTTGAATAGCATGTAACTTGAAATATATGCATGCACCAAATGAAATTGAATATTTCATAAGAAAGGAATATCAATGAACAAAATAATGTTACATAAACTTCATAAAATACTTACTTCAGCCTGTGATGAATGCAAACATCTAAACCCATGTCATAATAGATATATATTTTTTTTTTGTTTCCACCAAGATTAATTTATCCATTATGTTCCCATACCACATGAAGTCAAATTTTATTCCAAAAGAGAATAAACAATGGGGGTTGTCGAGAAAACTCCCATGTACTCAATAAAATTTTATACTCGCTGCGTAGATTATTGTCATTATGTGAATATATAACTGCATAATTAAAAAATATCATCGCTTGATTCATCGAGCAATGTGATAAATTTACAAAAAATGCATCCCTTGAATTATCCAGCAATGTGATAGATTCACAAAAATCTTATCAATTAATTCATCCAGCAATATAACTAGATAGAATATAGTCATTTTTTATTGTAACAATATGCTTTTGAATAGATTTTTTTTTCAAGCCAAAAAAGTTCTTGGGTGTTATTTATATCTATAAATAACTTTTAAATGTAAAATAGGCAATTTCTTTTTAAAGAAAAAAACTTATTTCAACTTGATCGATGAGCTCGTGAACAAAAAAATCTTAGATCATTTACTCTTGACATAAGATTTGAATGAAATACGGCTCTGATATAAGAAATAATAGAAAAATATTTAAGGCATGAGGACTTCTCATTGAAATATTGTAGTGGAGTTTGTGACAAGAGCAATAGCTCTCATCGGTGGAGTTATCCAAGTGAAGAAGAAGATCATAGTGAAGAATGTCACTAGGGAAAGACTTTTCCCAATCGATGTAACAAATAATAGAGAAAGATTTAGGGCATGAGGAGTTCTCATTGGAATAGGGAGAGTGAAATTTATAAATAAGACTCGAGTGATCACTTTTCTCACAATGATGGAGAAGACCATATATTAGGATGTTATTAGGGCGGGAGTTCTCATGCTTGCCTCACAGAGATGAAATAGAGTGGTAGAAATGATTCGATAGTGAAAAGGTGTTATAAGTGTATTTTAAAAGTTTTAGATGTCAAATATATAAATGGGCAATTTTTAAATGTTTTGTATGTAATCCCCCTAAATTAATTTAAATTTAAAAAAAAAACAAAATTATTTTTCTTTTCTAATTGGGGTGGTTTGTTCCTGTTTGATGTGTAAGTATTATCATCATACTATGATAATAATCTAATGAGAATAAGTACTTCATACAATAAGAACAATAATCACTAAAGTTTAATCATCTATTTGGTTATTGGCTATTTCAAAAATATATTTTATTTATCTAAATTAATTAAATAATTAACTTGGAGCAAAACTCATACCTTTTTAACACCAAGAGCATTTCTATTGTGATCATAATCAAACCAGCACAACACGAGATATGAAGTATAATCCTGAAATATAAATTAAATTGCAGGTGAGGCACGTTTGATAATCTCAATTTGTATTTCCATTCATTTGTAAAATTTTTTATTTCATCTATTGTTTCAAAAACTTTTTAAATTTTGGAATTCTATTTTTCTTATAGTTTTGATATATATAACTAATAATAAGATGCAAAGCATTTCATATTAATAAATTTGGCTTTTTTATAATGGGTTATGATGAATATAAGAATGATAAAATTGCAGTATTATTAACACTATAAAGTTTGGAAACATTAATGACTATGAAAGATTAGATGATATTATTGAGATAAACTTCTATGCTCCTTTTTGGGTTGTAGTATAAAAGTTTGATTAGGCCAATATCATTATTACTGGTGACAAATATAAAATGTTTAGGCATGCACTTGCAAACTTCTATCAATTGATATATATTAAAGAAAAATTATAGCACGATCTTTTATTTTCCCAATCCTAAATATATAAATTGGAATTTTTTGGTGAGAAGAAAAAAATAGGACATTTATTTGGAGAACTAAATGATTGTGAACACCAACAAGAATTTGAAAAGCTTCATTGGATGATGGTTTCAATGAAAGATAAATGGATGTAAGTTCATTTTCATTTAAATTCAATATATCTTAAATTTTACATACTACCTTTTTATATTTGCAAAGAGGACATAGTCAAGGATTATTAATTTACATTAAGAAAGTGGCACATATGGTCATGCCTAACTAAAGAGACACTTTATAGGTCCTTAGACATTAACATACACCTTGTTTATTAGTGCATGATATTTAATTTCTCGTAATATTTTATTTTATAAACAAACTCATTAGAAGTTTACTTACTATTACCATGCTATTGCCCCCCTTTAACCATTTATTTGTCCTGCACCATTTCATGGACAGTAGTGGCTTGTGATGTGGGAAGCATGATAACAATGAAAAGTGCTCAAAGAAATATTTCATGTAGACATGATTATGAAGGAAGTGCGAGTGAGAAAACGATAGAGGTTGAAAGATCTTATTGGCAAGCATCTGGTGATAGCCCAATGCCAAGAAGTATGTTAATGTGTCTTACTAGGAAGAAACACACATTTCATTCATTGGAAGGATACAAACTTAAGATCAAGGCCCTAATGGAAGACATCTAAGGTGATTGCTTAACAAACTTGGTGAATGTTGACACATTTTTGATGTTGACCCGACCCAAATCGAGTCAAATCGTACCCATCGGGTTTGATTTGATTGAAACTAATAAATTAAATCAACTTCATCAAGCACAATTCAACTAAAGTCCACACCAAATCGAGTCTAATTTTGAAAATTTTAATTGATCTAATCCAACCAGACTTGAATCACCTAAATCGATCCAAATCAAGTTTAATTCAGACTCAATTTTAATCCAATTAATTAAATAAAAGAATATTATTTTTCTAAATAAGATTTTCGAAATCGAATACTCTAATTTTAATGAAATCCCAATTTTTCCCTAATCCTAGTGCCCATGTCATGTAATAGCATTATTTGGAAAAGAATACAGGCGACTTTAGCATATATAAGCATAGGAGATCATATCAAGTAGCAAACATCATTGATTACTAGGATATACTAAAAAAAAGAGAGATTATTAAGTATGGACATCAAATATATTCATACATGAATGAAAAGACATCATGTCATACAATACATTACGCATTAGATGATGTGGAGACTCCTGCACCCAGACGTATTGGCTTCTGCACCTAAAAATTCCTTGAAATCGAGAGGGGGTAGGACCATATTCACGTGCTTCCATCCTACATGAGTGAGAGAGGGCAAGGTCTTCTGTTTTCTTCTAGTAGAACGAGGTACGAGATAGGGGCTTATGATTTCCTTTCCTTCGTGTTTTTCATTTGATCCAAGAGAATGAGGAAGAGGAAGGTTCAATGGGAGCTCTCGTGTGTGTGGCTAAGGGATCAAGCTGTGTGGCTTTAGGGACTTCTAATGTGCGGTTACCTTATGTGTACAATTTAACCTGGTTGAGATGAATAATTTTTGCATGTGGTTCGCACGTCCAGCCAGAGTAAGATAAGGAGGCTGGCCGAGTGGGAGAATAGGAGATCAGGTGGCATTTGCATACAGGACTGGGCATACATTCTTTTTCTATTTATGTAATTTTGGATTTCATATTAAGAAGCCAAAGCCTCTCGTACTTTTACCTCTGGCAAAACCCTTCCTTGGGTATGACTTGGAAGGATTAAAAGAATAAAGTAGGTATTCTGGTTTGGAGTCTGGCCGAGAGATGCTGCTATCACATTCACCTTTTGGTTGAGAGAGAGAGAGAAAGAAAGAGAGAGAGAGAGAGAGAGAGAGAGAGAGAGAGAGAGGAATCTCTTCTTGCTATTATTATTCCTCCATAAAAGAGGTGAGGATGTTTTTTCTCCTATCATTTAAATTATAAGTGAAGATTAACCGTTGATAACCTTATTGGAAATTGTAAGGTAAGTTAATACCCGGTATGTCTATGACATCATCCAGAGAGGTAAACGCCATCAAAACTTGGAAAACTTTAGGTCTTTAAGCTATTGATATGCGGTTGACATTCCCAAGCCATAGGACCTTAGTAACCTTACATTTTATCTAAATCCCAAAGAATAAAATCTATTATTTGCTGCCCCCTATTAACCTCATTTTTGTATGAGGTCACTAAGACCCACTTGTGTTTCTTTCTAGTGACCCATTAATAGGGAAGTCTCTACTCCCTTATCATAGAAGTCCTGGATAGGTCCCAAACAAACCTTAATCAAACTCAATCCCACCTCCCAATCATCTTCTTGGATCAACCACTAATCAACCTTCAATCGATTCTCAATAAACATTCAATCAACTTCCAAATCTCATCCAACCATAAATAATCATCTCTTTGATTGCCATTGGTATGGAAAAGCCACCCCTAGGCATCTGAATCCAAAACTCAATCCTCAAAACAGACTGGCTTAGGAACTATATTCCAAATCCATTAACTGTTTCCCAAAATCCTCACCAATGTAAACAACCAAGCATATTAGCCCAAACTCGCCTCCTTCACCCCTTACCACCATAACTGCCGCCATCTCCTCCCCATGGAGGAGAGCAAAAGCAACGCCCTATTGCATTTCCACCACCGAATCGCTAAAGCCTCCAAAACCCCTAATGACGTCCTCATCACCATGATAAAGGTTGAGCCCTACCTCATGGCTTCCTATGATGGCCTTCAAGTCAAGGAGGATGACGAGGACTGCTTAGAATAAGGCAAATTTCACTACCATAATTAGCTAAAGGAGAAGGACGAGTTCCTAAAGATTATGATAATCAACGACTATTTTGCCTTAGAAATCATGCTCGCTGATAAGAGGTCCGCCACCGGGGAGAAGAGAAAATACAAATCTCACAATCAAGTTTTTGGAGAAGAGAGAATGATCTATTTCCTTCTCGATCTGAAGTGAGATATGCTTCTCCTTGAGAACCAGCTCCCACTTTTAACTCTCACTACATTGGCAGCCATCTAAGGATTAGAGGTAACATTCTAATTAATTGGCCTATTTAATATTCATTTTTATTGGACCAATCAATCATTTCTCTTAATTTTAATAAATCATATTGGAGATGTGAATACTCTAATCAAAGCTTTCTACAATCACTTTTTGGCTTCACAAGAAGATCGAATAATTGATGAATGCTTTCACATTATAGATATGTATAGAAAGATATTGACATTTGAGGGAGAGTACCTGTCGAGCTATAAGGAGAACGTATAGTCAGCAATAAACCTCAGAAATGCTAAAATATTATTCTCTAAGAGTAGAACTAATTCCTTTAGAGACATTAGTTTCAATGGCGGCACTCTATCTCTTCCCTAGTTAAAAGTTGATGGCACCACTGAGTCATTGTTGTTCAATCTCATGACCTTCGAGCACTTACATGCAACTTCAGGTAACGAAGTGACATCCTATGCTTCTTTATGGATGGCCTCATCAACACAACGGATTATGTAGCTCTGTTGAAAAATGAGGAGATTAATAAGGGCTTGGTGGGCAGTGATGAAAATATTTCCAACATGTTTAACAATATTACGAAGGAAGCAAGACTTGCAATTTTTCAGAAAGAGATGCGAGTCGATGTGACCAAAAAGCTGAATACCTATTGTAAGAAGAGGATGCACCAGTATATAGTTTTGTTGAGACATATCTTAAGAATCCTTGGGACTTTGCCTCAATAATCAGATGTTTTCTTCTCTTGGCTCTCAAAATAATTCAGATTGTGTACATGGCTCTGCATTATTACAATGCTTAGTTATTGTTAAAAAATCATTGAGAGAATTTCTACTTGACTTTAGTGCTTGTTTATTAATTATTTAATGTTTATCATTTTTATTTCTAGTTTTTGAAGAAAGTTTGATCTTGTAGAGTACTAACATTTTGTCTTTGCATTTCCTATTGTGAAAAGAATGAAAGTTTTTTCCTAGAGAATTGAGATATCTTTACTTACCATAGATAGTATTCACATTCAAAAATAGTTTATTTTATGTTTTACATGGCTAGCGTTATAATTTTAAAAAGTTCTGCTGCCAAATAGGGTAATTTATGGTTACTCTTTGGAGGATTGTTTTTATAGAAATGAATTCAATTTTATTTTTCCTTATTTAGCTACTAATCATTTGGATGAAGTAATAGGGGGTAAGGTAGTTGATATTAATCTATTTTTATCTGTTTTCAAGTTAACATCAATATGTACTGATCAGTGGTAACCACTTCAATTAGTATATTATTTTATATTGATCAACAAGACTTTAAAAATTGGATTGTATAGGCTAATTGAACTGTTTTAATCATTGGTCATTTCTTTTTCTAGTTTGGTTCAGTCCTAAAGCTATTTTTGCATGTAATTGGTTCGAATCAGTTATATCTTATAATTGAATCGGAGAATTGGTTAATTGTCAAGTTTTTGATGAATCACACACTTCTAATATTGTTCAATTTGTCCATTTACTTTTAATTGGATAACAAGAAATGAAATGTTTAGATTAAAAAACAACTAAAATATATATACCCAAATTTCTAGACTCTCAACTCTTTTAAGTTCAATAGCTTTTAAGTATAGGAAAATATTGCAATAAAATTTTGTTGTCATTAACATTATAATCTAATGCTAGTGCTTTAAATATTTTTTTTAAATATTTGGATAAGCGTATATCAATATCATGAACATAATCAAAATATCATATCCAAAAAATTCTATTTAGAACTGGTACGTGCTAGAACATTCATGATAGTATAGATATATAGGTTTTATTGTTTTGGCTTTGTATAAAAACTTAGCACATGCACAGATAAAAAGAGAAGTGCAAGGATTGTAAGAGACATCAAAATTTTTATGTGAAAAAATCAAAAAAGGGAAAAACCTTGTGGACTTTCCCATTAAAATGGTTCCACTATTGTTTGTATTTGATTACAAGTATTTCCATTCATCAGGGGAAGGGAAAAATAAAGTATATGCTATATTATTGAGGTTGGAAGAGTTCTTTGGCAAGAATTTAGTATAAATCTAAGTGTTGAAGTTGAGAGTCGTAGTTGATATCGATGACATGCATCGTTCTTATGACTGACTATGTTTGTTGACATTATTTGTGATGGTAGGTGATGAAGTCTATAAATGTAGGAGTAGCCATGTAATAATTATTAGAAAATTGTAGGTCAATGGACCGCAGATGGATGAACATGGTGGGAAGGACTATAGTCGACCAAAAAAATTTGGCTGGATTATAGTCGGTGATGGTGGTCAAATAATTGTAATTATGCAATGATAGTAAAAGTCTTATTATCTTATAATACTGATTAAAGGACTATAGTCGGTGGGCAACATAGCTTGGAAGGACCATAGTCGAATGATGTTGGTTGAAGAACCATATTCATGTGATTGTATTTAAAAGGATCATAGTTGGGTAATGGTGGTCTGAAGATTGTAGTTCGATGAAGGCAGTCAGAAGGATCATAGACGGGTGAATGTAAAGAGAGGATTGTAGTAAGTAGGCGATAAATATCAAAAAAATCATAATTGGGCTATAATGGTTAGAATACCATAATAGTAGATGATAGAGGTTTAGAGGACCATAACCAAGAAATTAAGGTTAGAGGACCATTATTAGTGGGATAAAGAGGTTAGAAGGACTAGAGTTAGGAAATGGTGATCAGAAGACCATTGTTAGCAGGTGATAATGATTAGAAAGGCTAGTCAAACTATGATGGTTAGAGATGGTGATCAGAGGAATGTAGTTGGCTTACTACTGCTCTTCTAACCTCAGTCACTCACTCATAAAGGAAGTTGAAAAGACCATAGTTTGGCGATTGAATCAGAGGATAATTGCCGAGTGATGATGGTCTAAGGATCGTATTTGGTGCAAGATAGAGATTAGAGGATCATAATTGATGGGTGATTGAGGTCGAAAGGATCATGTTTAGGTGACACTAGGCTGAGGGTTGTATTTTGGTGATATTGGTTTCAAGAACATTTTTTGGCGATAGTGGTTGGAGGATAATAATCAGGTGACAGTGGTCCAATGATCATAATCTGCGAGCGATAAAGGTTAGAGGACCATAGTTAGCTGATAGTGGTCCATGGATTGCTGTTCAATGATAATGGTTATGGTCATAGTTAGTTGATAGTGCTTGGAGGATCATTGTTAGTAGATGATGAAGATTGGAAGGATTGCAATAAGGAAAGGGTGATTAAAGGACCATAATTAGGCAATGGTGGTTTGAGAACCATAGTTAGCATGCGACAAAGGTCAGAGGATGGTAGTTCACAGGCGAAAGAGGTTAAAAGGACCATAGTTGGATAATGATGGTTTGAGGACTATAGTGAGGTGACAGTGGTCTGTAAAACATAGCCTAATAGTTGAAGTAGAGGACCACAATCAAGCCATGGTGGTTCAAGGACCATTATTGCTAGGTAATGGAGATCATAGAACTATAGTAAAATAACGATGATCCAAAGATTATAATTAGATGATGGTAGTTTGAAGATCAAAGTCGAGAGATAGTGGTTTGAGAATCAGAGACGGGCAATGATTACCTGAGGATCAAAGTCAGGTAATAAAAGTCTAAGAACCATGGTTGGGTGATGGTAGTTTGGTGACTATAGTAAGCAGGCGATGATAATCAAAGGATCATTGCTAGGCAATGATGGCTAGAGGAGCCCTTCTTAGTGGGATACATTAGTTTGATGGACTAAAACTAGGTGATAATATTTTGAGGGACCTATAGTCTGGTGATAATGGTTAGAAGACAGTAATCAGGTGATAGTGCTTTGATGTCCATAATCAGTGGACGGTGAAGCTCAAAGGATAATAATTAGGCAATGACAATCAAGAACCACAATTGAGTAATGGTGGTCCTAAAACAACTCTAATATGGCGATGGTAGTTGGAGGGATCATATATTTATGTGAAGGTGGACTGAGGGCCTTGGTAGAATGATGGTGGTTTAGGGACTGTAGTTGATGGGCGAAAATAGTTCAAGGTTCTTATTCTTTGATTAGTGAGGGTTAGATTATGGCTACTAGATGGTGTTTTTATATGGATAGTTAGCTAATGAAGGTCTAGTGGTGGTTGTCCAGTAGAGGTTTGGTGGTGACAGTAAATTAATGAAGGTTTTTTTGCGATGGTGCTCGAATAGCGCTCCAGGATTATTTTAAGCTTCAAAGCTCTATTGAATCTCTTTTTAAGGGGTTCCCCATCATTTAGGGAGTGGGGGTCTTTTTAGATTTTTGAAATTGTCATACCTTATAAATATGTAAAGATTTCAAAGCATTATATCGGATGGACCATATTAATGCCCTTGATCACAAGTTATTCTTTCAACATTTAGTTGCCTTATTGATATTATAATCAAATGATCTTCGTCTTGTTGGATTTGTCTCGTTAAGATGGTAGATTTTACTATAAGCATGTAACATTTAAAAATTATTTCATTATGCATTCAAAATTTTGAAGCGTCAAAATGTGCTTCTGGCTCTTGATCTTGGCCTATTTGGGCTCGAATTAGAGCTTTTTTGGTGTTGCTGGGTTTTTATCATTGAGAAGTTTAGTTAGACAATAATTTACTGAAATTAGAGTTTGAATAATTTGAAATTTAAATTTGGAGTTTTCTAAATCGAATATGCATTAAGATTGTTGCTTGATCAAGGAAATTTTTTTGGTGAAGTAATCATATTCAATTGTGAACTATCTTGATTTTAAATATCATATATTAACTTGGAGAGAATATAATTATTACATAAGTATTAAATCATTGAAGTCATATTAAAATATTTTAATATTCATCACGTCATCCAAGAGAACCTTCGATTCCATCCCTACTGAACCTTTGAACATTGAACCTCTCCTTCCTGTTCAATATTGGTCAAGATTTTAAAGCCTTTTTTTTCTATCCTTTCTCTCAAACCAATTTTTTTCTCAATGTCGTCTTTTTTTATTACTCATTTATATAATTAGGCTTGCAAAAAAATTGATGGTAGTCTTTGATCATTTTGAGATGTATTTAGCAAATGAATTTTTTTGAAAGCAATTTTTATTGGAATAAATTTCCCAGAAATTATTTATTTAGTTAAGGTGTATTTTGTTAAAGTTTAGTTATGACAATTTTACTTTGGATATACACATGCTAAATTTTATTTGCTAAAATTAATCTAATGTTGAAAATTTTTTTATTAATTAAACTTATATGATAATTTTATTTTTTTTATGTTGCATAATTCTTCCTTGATGAGTATTTCATGAGAAGAATGATATATCAAATCAGTATATTAGATTGATTTTAATGCTATAATTCATTGCCTATGGTAATTCAATTTATTTTTGAGGGCTATATGCCTAAATCATCATGTTAAATACATTTCTTCATTAAATGATTTATAATATGCATATTACATTTGATGAAGGAGCCAAGATTTTTTCTTTTTATGGTGGTACAAATTATCGTGTTTTAATAACTTCAATTTTTTTATTCGGAATTGAGACAACCTTGATTGGTATTAAGAAAAAAAATTATTTGAATAATTATTATAAAATGATAAATTATAAACATAATGTCACGTTCATCTGCTTCATATTTAATTTCTTCTAATGTAACTCTTCATATCTAAGTTAAATAAAAAAGCTACTTAAAAATATTTATATTAAGCTTTAAATAATAAATAAAAGTGATGCATTTTAACTTGATTATAATGCTGTAATTTTAAAAATAAACAACAACATTATAAATCCTTTATCCCACTATGTGGGACTGTGGGTTGGCAACTTGAATCTTTTTTCCCTTTAATTTCTTGCTATGAGTCAAATTCTCATTTAAATCTAATGAAGTAAAGCCATTTAATATATTTTCTAACTGAGTAATTATAGGTATACCTCTACTATTTTTAACGTAAGTCAAATCTAATATATCTATCTACTCTCCTAACCAGGTCATCATAAGGCCATCGTTTTATGTGACCAAATTATCTAAAGAGACTCTCTCTGATCTTTTCATCCACTAGAGTTACTCCAAGATTTTCTATATGCTTGTTCAGCGTCATGTCTCTAAGAGTAAAGCCACTCATCCACCCAAGCATCCTTATCTCTACAACACGTAACTTAATATATTATGCTTCTCTTTTAATGGCTAACATTTCACACCATAAAGCATTATAGATCTCAATATCATCTTATAGAATTTTCCCTTATGTATGAGTGGGACTTTTCTATCACACCACAAGCCTGATGCATTACTCCACATCAACCATCCAACTTGAATTCTACAAATAATTTTCTCATCTATTTCACCATTACTTTGAACAATTGACCCAATATATCTAAAATGTGTACTCTTAACGACTTGATTGCCCAAAGTCAAAATCTCCCCATTCGATTTATTACTACTAAAATTACACTCTATAAATTCAATTCTAAATCTACTCAAACAAAAACCTTTAGACTCTAAGTTTGACCTCCATTATCTAAGTTTTCCTTTAACTCCCTCTATATAGTATCAACAAGAAGAATATCATTAGCAAAAAGCATACACTAGGGTACAACCTCTTGCAAAAGTCTAGTAAGAACCTCGACGACTAAAGTAAAAAGATATGAGCTTAAGGCTGATCCTTGATATAATCCACCTATAATAACGAAAACAACTTCATCCCTTTGTCCAACTACATGAGGTTGGCTACATGAATCCTTTTTTTCCATTATGTCCAGTTCAAAGTCAAGTTCTTATATAAATCTAATATAGAAATATAATTTCTAATATTTTCTAACAAAGTATTTTTAGGTCTACCTTTTCTTTCTTAACATTTGTCAAATCTAGTACCTCTACTTTCATAACCGTATCATCAAAAGGCCACTATTTTATGTGACCAAACTATCTAAGGTGACTCTCTCTAATCTTATCTTCCACTGGAGCTACTCCAACCTTTTTCACATAATCCACCAATAATATGAAAATATTTAGTCAAATCACCTAGTGTTTGAACACAAGTAGAAGTTCCTTCATACATATCCTTAATGACTAGAATATTAACATTATTAACCCCTTTTCTTTTGCAGAACTCTCCATAACACTTTTCTTTGAACTTTATTATACGATTTCAATAAATAAATAAATATCATATACATTCCCTCCTTATTATCTCTATACTACTTCAGCTAGCCTCTCAAAAAATGTATAGCTTCCATAGTATACCTACCTTGCATGAATTTAAATTGATTTTGAGAAACATTAGTACCACATTGTAACCTATGCTCCATAACTCTCTCACATGTTTTAAAGTATGACACATTAACTTAATTCATCAACAATTCTCATAATCTTTTGCATCGCCTTTATTCTTAAAATAGGAATCAATACACTCGTTCTTAACTTATCTGGCATCTTTTTAATTTTCAAAATAATATTAAAAATTTTAGTAAGCCACGATATTCCTTTTGTAGGAATTTCTTCTCCTTCCTTATTATGTCATTCGTTCCAACAACATTTTCACACTTCATTTTCTTTAATGTCCCTCTAACTTCATTTTTCTAATACGCTAATAAGAATAAAAATAGTTGTTTTCATTTAGGATGTTAGGGTCACTAATTTCAATCATATTCTCATAATATTTATTAAAAAGCTTAGCAAAATATCACATCCATCTTTGCTGAATATCCTCTTCCAAAATACTTTTTGATCTTCATCCTTAATGCACTTTATTTGATTAAATCCTTACTACTCCTATCTTTTTTTGGGCTAACTTCTGCATATAACTTTCACCTTTCTTAGTATCTAATATATTATATAAATCATTTAAAACTAAAATTTTTGCATCACATATTTCTTTATTAGACTACCTACGAGTATCTTTATAATCTTTCTCAAAATTTTCAGAGATTTTATATCTAAACTAATTTTTATAATAAAGCTTCTTATTTTTTTTATTTTCTTTCACCTTTTGATTTGACTATCAACTATTTTACTATTAGGAACTTTTTTTAATACTTCAAGCATATCATTTACAATATTTTTAATATCACTAGCTACATATTTTCACATAACATTTGCCTCCTCATGCACAATAATAATCCTAAAAACATTGTCGTTATTAAATCTCATGACCAAAATGAGAAAAGTGGTGGGTTGCATTAACAACCATTTAAAATTTTTCGAATAATCATTACATGAATGCTTTAATATATTATGTAATTAAAAAAATAATGATAAAACATTTGATTTTATTTATATAACTACATGTTTAAAAATAATAATATTACAATCTTAATATGAATATTGTAAATTACTTAAATTAAAAATTTTAATCCTACTCTCAACAGTTTACTCGAATCTAATTTGCTAGCTTTGTATAAAAGAGATTTTTAGTTTAAAACAAAAACTAAGAGGGCCTTAGAGAGAAGGAAGGAGGGGGGGGGAGAGAGAGAGAGAGAGAGAGAGAGAGAGAGAGAGAGAGAGAGAGAGAGAGAGAGAGAGAGTTGGAGGGCACTTAAGAATATATATAGAGAGAGAGCTGAGAATGAGGGTTAAAGGGAAGCTGATAATTCTCAAAAGAGATAAAGAGAGAGAATTTTATTAAATTTTTAATTATTATACAATTTCAAATCAACTTTTTAGTGTTTTATAGTTTCATAAATAAAAATAACATTTTTTAGTTGACAGACCAATGGTGGTATTAACATTCTTATCCCTAGGGTTCGAACTATAAACCCCACTATTGATTACATTACATAATTATTTTATTGTTTTAGGTATGAAATATTTATTTTTTAATTTATAAGGGAAGTTTTGGAAGAGGGGTAAGAATTTGGAAATGAATTTCTATAAAGGACATATAGGCATACAAAGACTAAAGATGTGTAGTGGATGAGGATTTATGAGATGATAAAATATATGGTAAAGCTCTTGGTAATGGGGATATATAATCATAATAACTTGAATGTTGAGTTTGAATAAATCCTTGTATTTATAAGAAGTTCTTTATTTTAATTTTTAAAAATATATCCCTTGACTTTAGGGAACTTGAGGGAATGAAAGCTAGGAAAGGCAACTTAAAAATGATGGAATTTATATTCTAGAATATCAAAAAGTTTAGTTCATAAAAAAATTCCCAAACTACAACTTATGTAGGCTATCAAAAAATGGAAGATTTAGAACCCATAAGGTTGCAGAAAATAGAGGGATAATGATATATGATCCTAATGGATGGTGACCTAAAGAAGGGAAACATTCTAAGAAAGAAGTATACTACAGAGAAGAAGGTTTTCATCCTTAAAAAAAAGGAAAAAAACTAATCATAAGGAAGAATATATTTTGTCCTAAGAAAAAAAGGATGGCTCTCCTAAAGAGAAGAAGATCTAGCCTAATGAACTTGCTAACTAAACTAAGGGATAGCAGAATGACCATGGTTAAAGTCCCTTGATTTTAATTCTTAAACAAACTTGATTAAAGTCCTGTAATTTCTTAAAGAAAAGGATAGCATTATTAACATCCAACCATCATCATAGGGAGTCCTTCGCTAATCAGCCTGGGCTACCTTGCTTGCCGGGGAAACAAGACGCTCCATTGTGGTGGATAAATTAATTTTAGATCTAACTAGGAAGATCCAACTTCCACAAAACTCTTCGGATCAGGAACAATGTTCCAAATCCATTTATCTCGATTTTAAAATCCTCACCAACATCAACAACCAAGTGCATGAGTCCAAACTAGCCTCCTTCTGCCCTTACCACCACAACTGTTGCCATATCCTCCTTATGGAGTAGAGCAAATACATTGTCATATTACAATTCCACCACCACATCATTAGAGCCTCCAAAACCCCTACTGACGTCTTCATCATCATGAGAAGGATAGAGCCCTACCTCATCACTTTCTACGACAGCCTTCAAGTCTAGGAGGAGGAAAAGGACTGCATAGAATGTGGTTGATTCTGACATCATGATTGGCTTAAGGAGGATGAGTTTCTCAAGATTTTGATCGCCGATGACTAGTTTTAAAAGTTTGAGGAGGATGTAAGACCTTAATGAATTATCTCAAAGGTACACTAAGATGAAAGTAATATTATCACTTGATGTAGAAGCAAGTAAACATATCAAAAGTTACAAAAATAGTGATGATAGTCTAATAAATACAACTTAATATCAATCATATATTTTCAATCAAGAAGTTATAACAAAAAATAAATTGCAAAAATAATATGCATAAAGTAAAAATTAGAATGAGAACACCATATTTATAGTGGTTCGGTCAAACCATGACCTACATCCACTCCCCGGAGTTCTCCACTATGGGTATTACACTATCACTATAGTGACTCTCCTTTTCACCCCATAGCAAGCAGAGAAGCCCTCACAAACTCTCTTTCACTAACCCAGTGCACTACAGTATCGCACTCCTTTCACAAGTAGAAAATTTTGACTCCTTTTTACCCTCATAGTGAGGCAGAGAACCTTGACTCCTTTTCACCCTCCTAGAGAGGCAGAGAACCTTGAATCAGTTTCACTTTCCCTGGTGCGGCGAAGTAGCAGAGTCTTCTGACACTAAAGAGGTATTCTTCTTTCCAAAACTTCCCCCAAGACAAACATTGATTAGGTTTAAAATGGTCTAATGGCCCTTTTAGTTGAACCTTTTTAGCTATTATGTTTAATCTTATTCACTTCGTTCTCCAAGTGGACAAAGAATGCCATGTCCATTGCTTTAAGAATCACAAATTGGACCATCTATGTAACTTTTTCTAGGGAAAGGGATGGAGCTATGTGATGGACCAGCACGTGAGCCAATGGGCCCCACTAGGATGACAATGGGCAAGAAGAGAGAGGAAAATTTCTTTATGGAAGTTTTAATTACAAATGGGAGGAATTATTTATGAGAAAAAAATCTGAGAGTGAATTATTTAGGAAAAACCTAGGGGAGTTAATATTCATTATATAAGGAGGAACCAAGGAAGAATTATTGAGGAAAGTTTTAATTACAATTAGGAGTGAATTATTTAGGGCATTTGATCTAATTTGAATTCAAAATCTAAGAGAGAATTATTTAGGGAAAAGGAGGAATTAAGGGTGAGTTATTTATGAAAGTTTTAATTATAATTTAGAGGGAATCAGTTAGGGAAATAAATCTAATTTGAATTTAAATCTGAGAGAGGTTGCCTCGTCTAAGGGAACACAATCATGTCATCATCTTGAAGGAAGGAGTATCATCTATCAGTGTTCTTTTATACCATCAACACTAAATCCAGAATGAAGAAATTGAGAGATTTATAAAGGAGATGCTCAAGGCAGGATTGTTTGACCCAGTGCTAGTTTATTTTCTCATTCACTACTATTAATCAAGTGTTTCATTAATAATTTCCTTCATTTCTCCTTGAGAACAAGATAGCTCTTTGGGAACGGAGTATTGATGGACTAACGGCTGAGCCGGTGTGCCCCATTTGGGTGGGTGATAGGCGAGAAGAGAGAGAGAGGGAATAGTTTAGAAAAGTTTTAATTACAATTGAGCAAAAATTAATTATGGAAAGAAATTTAATTTGAATTTCAAATCTGAAAGGGAATTATTTAGGGAAAGCCAAGTAGTGATAATATTCATTATGTAAGGAGGAATCAAGGGAGAATTATTTAGGAAAGTTTTAATTACAATTAGGAGGGACTTTTTAGGGCAAGAGATTTTAATTTGAATTTAAAATCTAAGAGGCAATTATTTATTAAAAAAGAGGAGCAATAGAGAAGGAATTGTTTAGGAATGTTCTGATTTAAATTTGAAGTAATTAATTAGAAAAATAAATATAATTTGAATTCAAATATGAGAGGGTCTGATTTGTGAGGGAATTAGGGAAGAGTATTGTACGCTAACTATAGGGTGATTTCATATTATGCTTGATTTAGTTGGAATTAGTTTTGCATAGGTTGAGCGGCCTATAGCCGATGACTACGTATTTGGGAGAGCTAGATCTTCCTCTCCAATTGAAGATCAAAGTGTATATTATATTTTTCTTTTTAGTTCTTTCAATAAAAAAAAAAAGAGTTCTTATGTGTTCTTCTTCATAGTTTCCTTCTGTTCTTTGGTTATGCTGAAATTAAATTCCAGCCAAGGGTTTTCTAAATTTATGCATCCACTTCCTATCAAATTGGTATCAGAGCCTAAATCCAAGTACCTATGGCGTGGAATAATATAACCCTTCTCAAGTAGTGATTTTTTTAATTACTTTTATGGTAATGAGCTTCAATGTCTCTATTCTCTTTGATTTGGGATATCTTCTTGTAATAATTTTGAGCATACAAAATGTTATTAGAATAAATGTATCTAACTCAATGATTACACTTTATCATGTTTTTTATATCTCGTATAGTTTTTTTTTATGCTGTTGCTCTACCCTTTTCTTGTCATGTCTTTTACGGCATCTTTCTATTGGCAAACCTTGTCTCTATTACAACCATCCTTTTGGCTACATGTTTATACTTTTGGGTATGTGCATGAACCGTATGGGTTCATAATCTTCTAAGGTACATGGATTTCCCTCTTAGTATTTTGACTTATTAGAAAATTTTATTCTTGTGGACACTTCATCTGATAGTTTAGTTGTGTCTTTTGAGTATTAATATGATTCTTTTTGTCTTCCTTTTCAACATTTCCTCTTTTTATTTTGTGAAATAGCATAAAAGCTTTGGACTCTCCTCAATGTCTAAATTTCGGTAAAGATCAACAAAAACTTATTCCAAGTTCATTAATATGTTATCTAAATTATTTATGTTATTCTAGCCAGTTCTCTTTTTGATTTGGATCTATTGGTCTTGACTTGACATAGTTTGGGCTAAATATGTAAGGAATGTCTAATGGTTTGATATAATTTTCCTTTAAATTTCATCACGCAAAGTCTTATGGTCAATATGAATATGATACAAAATTTAGATTAAGTATTTTTGTGAGCATGGTCTCAGTTCAGATTGCTATCAATCTAAACTAAACAAGATGATGGGATGATAGTTCTTCAATCAAGGATTTAATATTTCATTGTGAGCATAAATAATCTTTCATTAGAATTTGATTTGAGTGCTTGGTGGCCTACCTACCTAGATGTGATTAGGTTAAGGAAATATCAAGGATAATCCATAATGTTAACACCCTTATTACAAGAATTCTAGAGAGGGAGCGATTTATTCAAATTTTATTATAACGAAATTTTGCACTTGATTTAGAAGAGTTCTTGCTTGAAGATTGATTTTGCTTGCATCTCAAATCCTTTTTCTAAATCAACCCATGATTTCTTGAATGAGAAAATGACCAAGATGGTCTCTTGACTCATGAATGACCAAATTAGTTCTCAACTATATTTAATGATCATTATGGCCCCTCAACTCTTTAAAGAGGAACCAAAATAGTCTCATAATAGGACTATTTTGGTTCCTTTTTAAAGACTTAAGGGACTAAGATGATTCTTTAATATAGTTGAGGACCATTTTGATCTTGCATATAGAGGCAAGGGACAATTTTAGCCCCTTTCTCTTTCTTGAATGAATAACTTGTTGGAGTGAAGTGAATAGAAAAATTTGGATAGAGAGGGTCTATTTTATAGAGAAATTTTTAGTTAAAGTCTTAAGATGGAGGGTACATGAGTACATATATGCATTATACTTATAATACCATTTTATTTATAATAAGAAGATGAAGATAACTACAATTACAACTTCTAATAAATATGACTTTCAAACTTATAATGGATATTGCTCCACATATTGGGATTAGTTATTAAATTGGTTAAATGACCCAATCTTTTGAATAAGAATTGAGTGAGAGAGGGGCACACCCGTTCAAGCTTTCAATAATGATTTTGTACTTCATGATGAGGTCGCTTGATGGATTACCAAAAGCCTTCCTTCTAGCATATTTTTTTTTTAATTTTTGTGCCATCTTTTGCATGTTCATTGTTTTGTATCTCATTGTGTGTTGGTGAAACCCAATTAGCCTCTTATGTATCCTTTTGTATCTCCACAATAGCCAAAATATTGATATAACTAACCTAATTGTTGTGTTATGGATCATTGGAGTTTGAGTTGGACCCAATACACTAATGAATAAACATCTATTAACCCAAAAACATAAATAAGTTAGGTCGCAATTAGCATATAGGAATTACAATCATTATTTTTAAACATATGTGGGATTATTTAATCCACTTAGTCATGCTGATGTAGATGTCATAGCCTACACTATTATTTTAAACACTAGCATGTTGCATTGCATTGGCCTTTTGTGTGTTAATTTACACTTTTTTTTGTTGAAGGAGATTTTTTATAATTTTCATAGAGTGTAGTAAAAAATTAACTACATGATATATTTGACCTTAACTACATTATATTTTTCTTTAAGGTATGTTTTGGTCATATATTAACATTAATGAATATCATCTACTATTATTGAAATCACCAATCATTGTTTGGATTTTTGAAATGTTCGTAATATATGATACCTAAATCTTACCTTATCTTAGGATTATTTGATTCATATACAATACACTCTAAAGCCAAAGTCTTTGTTCGCTAAGACAAGATTTATTGCACATGGTATAACTTACACAATCATATTAGTTTTGGTCAGGTTGATCAAGTTATCATAAAATCCTTTATTGAGTTCAATGCGTTGTTGATTATGGACCGAATCAAACCTCTTATAACTTGATTCTTACCAAGACTTGCCAAGCTTTATGTCACACAAAACATTGAGTTTCCTTACTAAGAGACATATTATTTGGTCCTCAGATAAAAACTTGTTTGAGTTACATATGAAGTCCAGTGATAATTACTATCTAAAGAACTCAACGATTTATCTAGAATCATCACTTTCTCTAATCTACATCACTTCAGACCTGTTGTGAACTCTTGGTAAAACCCTAGAGATCTTTGGTGGAAGTCACACACAATCATGATAAGTCGGCTAAGAAGTCGCACCATTGCCATAACAATTATAACAACATTGTGGTTTCTACCTCGAGAGGTCAGATGGGGTCCAATTTACCTCTGACCTCATTGAAAGGGATAGATCCTCTAGTTATCACGGTACTCAACTAATAGTCTATTTCAATTGATAGTAGATTTCATCCATGATAAGGAGTACTTTTGCTGACCACCCTAAATGTGTGTTGCATCGCATGGTTGAGATTGATCAAAGTATTTTATTTTTTAATAAAGAGCATCAAAGTATTTTATTTTTTTATAAAGAGCATGAGTGCTACTTGTGTTACCACCTCTAGGGTTTGGTTAGTAGAAAATCTCAACAAAACCTCTCCTCATAAAAATCTCAAGTTTTTCAACTTATATTCATAGTCAATTTCCACAAAAAGAAAAAAAAAAAAAAAAAAAACTGAAAGCTAACTTTTATCTTAATTTTCTTGCTTTCCCCTTTCTTTCCTTCTCCTTTTGTGTAACTAGCTCCCAATTATATTTGGTATTCCCAACACCCCAATGAATTTAAAATGGGAATTAGTTGATCTCATATCCATCATTAAAGTTTTGAAGGGCTGACTTTGCTTTTTTGCTTTCTATTTTGCAATAGTATTTTATTTCTAATCCTATATGCATTTCTTTAAAAAAAAAAAAAAAAAAAAAGCTCCCAATTTTCCCCTTTTAATTCACCTCTGCAGAACTACGGATGAGAGAGCTTCCAGGCTAATCGAAGGGGAGTGTCTTTGACTTAGTATTAAGGTATTATATTGAAGTAATTGCATAATTTTGTTATCCTAAAAGGCCTGTAATTGCACTTCATCCCAGCCATCCGATTTCCATCAGCCATTGTATCCAGAACTCATCCATTGTCGACCAAATTCTATAGACATAGAAAGCTAACTTCGTATTTACCACCGACCACAATTTAGGAATTTTGGCATTGGCGTGTTGAAAAGGAATGCATGGTAGAACTTTTTATGAATTATAAATTTAATATGTAGTTCATTTTTATGTGTTCAAAGCTCATATATATTCTACCAAATCCCAAATACATCGTAGGATGACTCCGTATTTTGGTGAAAAGGAATAAAGAGTAAAATTTTGTTGAATTTTAAATTCACTCCATAGCTTAACTTTTGATGTATTCAAAGTTCATCCATTTTTGATTGAATTCTACGTACATAGCAAGCTGACTTTGTAGTCGCCGCATTTTTTGAAATTTCGGCGTTGATTTGTTGAAATGAAATGCAGAGTAGAATTTTTGTGAATTATAAACTCACCAATCCATAGTAGTTCATAGTTAATGTGTTCATAGTTTGTCTATTTCCGCCAAATCCCAAATACATCACAAGCTAACTATGTTGTTGCCATCGACAAGCTTTTTGTTTGACTAAGCCAATTCCAATCCATAGTACGATTGCTTCGACAAAATAATTTTCTTGCTATTGTATGAGGTCAATTTAGTTTCAGAATATTATATATACATATATATTAATAATAATTATATATAGCTACTATGGTCATCATCTTCAAGGCTTTTTAAGCTAATTACTGAATACTTACATTGATGATTTAATAATCTTATTTGATCTTAATGGGCTCAGCTCTTCTCTTTCAGGATGCATCTCATTAGCAAGAAGATTCTTAGAGAATCCAATCTCCTCCTTCAAGGGCCATGAGTAGCTCACAAATTCTAACAATGGAACAATAGAAGAAAAGCAGGTGCTCTATTCTAACTAGGGCTTCATCATTATTTACGAAATCTGAAGCTTCTTCCATGAATGGTGACATAGGCTTCTCCACTCAAAGGAATGGCTCAATGGCATCCAATGGAGGCAGTAAATCCTCGCCGAAGCCCCAAGTCCAATGGTATTTCCTTCGATCAATTCAACAGGGATGTTAGGTTGGATCTTCTTACCTGACATCCAAGTCCCGTGAACTGCAGCATAAAAAGCAAGCATCAGTTACAGAATAAACGTTCTTTGCGGAAAAAAATATCGAATAAGAAGAGGTCATCTTGCGAAGAAACAAACCCCAAGACCGAAGGTCGTCCGCTCCGTCCGTTCGCGCATGCAAAGCAGAGTGGCGAAATCGCCCCTGGATGCAGGGCACCCACACAATTAGAGGGCAATTTTTTAAACTAAGCATCATATTAATTATAATTAAGCAGTATAATTAAGCGATTAACCAACGGAAAAAAAAATTTTAAACTCGTCAAAGTCGCCCGTTGAACGGGCGACTTATATTTTAAGTAAGTCGCCCGTTAAACGGGCGACTTACCCTTCACTTATATCACCCGCGCAGACTCCTTTTCTTACCCTAAAAAGCTCGTTTCTGCCTCGTCTCGGCGTCTCTCGGCAAATCCGCGAGGTAAGGTCGTTTTAGGAGTTTTTTTTGGCATTTTTTGTGTTAAATTTCTTTCCTTTAGTGATTTTTTTCATTTGAATGACTTATTTTAGAAGTTTAGGATTCCTTTAGTGCTTAGATTTAGGTTTTGTGTGTGCAAAGTGGTATTTTATTTAGGATAAGCTTGAGAAATTTTTTGATTTGTGGAAAGAAGTTAATTTTTGCAAGGATTCTTTTGGGCAAATGTAGATTTACATTTTTTTTGAGATATATAATATGTTGAGCATATATTATATGAAAATTTTTTGGGAAAAAATAAAATAATACATGTATAATTGAATAAAATTTGTATTAAAGATATCTTAAAATTAATATAAGGATATTTTTTGTTAAATTCCTTTCGTTTCTTAGACAGCACAAATTTTTTTGACAAATATGACTACGAAAGTCATATGTTCGTGTTAGGGTTAGATTTTGATATAAGGTTTTACCTATTAAAATAGAAAGTTAAATGTGAATAAAAAAATATCTATTTAAATATATTTAGTTAAATTCCTATGTGTGAATTTATTTGTTCAAGTATAGTAAGATTGTGTATGGGTAATTGTAGGTAATCATAAACTATATTTAATAGTGCAACAATGTCTGGACGAGGAGCATCCTTTGTTCTTATGTATGGTGGGCACTTGTCTTTAGATGATAAATATTCACCAACATATGTTGGGGGTAGTAATCGGCCGTTGCAAGTATCTGCAAATATGAACTTAGAGCAACTGAAGATTAGAATTCTGAAATCCCTAAAATGTGATACGTCGAAGTACTCAGTAAACTTAGTTTGTCGTTTACCCTTGGGGAATGAGTTCATAGCTTCGGTTGTGGACGATGATGAGGTGTGTCAGATGGTGTTATCACATGCAGTTGGGCAAATACTTCTACTTTATGTAGAGGTCAAAGAAATTACTACAGAAAATATAGCTATTGAGCAACTAACAGCTCACATGCACGAGACATACACTTTCGACGGGGTGACTGAATACAGTCCGACCAATCCAAGTTTCATGCCGCAAAATGTTAAGTAAGTTTTCATATATGTTTATTTTAATGCATTTTAAATTAAAATTTATCGGCTAAGAAAGTTTTAATTGTTTAAAATATTTTTTGTACGTGATGAAGTGACCGGCATAGAAGTTTTTGCCATGACATTCCAGAATCTTCTAAGAGACCATCGGTTGATGTTGATGATGGTTATGAAACAATGGGTAGTGGATCAAGTGATCCAGGTCCTGATGATTATGAAAATAACTCACAATATCATTTAGATGAAGTTAATGTTGATATGAATCCTGAAATCCATAGCATGGTCCAACGTTATTGTTTCACGAATGTTGGCACTACAGAAGGAATAACTGTAAATAATGATTTTGTGAAGGCATATTCATCAACTCGAGAATGGGATGAGGACGTAGCAAATGATAGGGCTTATGTTGGTAGCCAAGTCGAGGAAGAATTTTCAATTCCAATAGAACTGATGGAGGGTATGTGTTTTACCAAGAAAGAGGATCTTCAGTTTGCATTACAGGGTTGGTCAATAATAAATAATGTGGAGTATGTCATTGTAGCTTCAAATAGACAGAAATTTACAGTGGTTTGTGCTCAGAGTGGCAGGTCAGACAGACCATGTATATGGCATTTGCATGCGGGGGTGAGCAAACATCTGGGGGGCATCTGGAAAATATCTTCCATGAAAAACCAACATACTTGCGCAACCCCGATTCTAACGACTGGACATAGACAATGTAATTCACAATTTATAAGCTACTTCATATTGCCCAGTATCAGAAGGCATATGGATCTCAAGCCGCGAGAGATTATCGGTCAAATTGAAGCAAAGTTCAACATAAAAGTTTCATATATGAAAGCTTGGGATGCTAGAAGAAAAGCTGTGAAAATAGTTTTTGGTAGCTGGGAGGAGTCGTATCGAACCATAAATTTGTTCATGGACGCTGTTGTGTTTTCAATGCCCGAAACCGTTTATAAGATACAAACGTCTGAGAATCATAGATTTGAGAGATTATTTTTCTCCTTTGGGCCTTCGATAAAAGGTTGGAGCTACTGTCGCCCTGTACTTTGCCTTGACGGCACATTCCTGTTAGGCAAATATCGAGGCACTTTACTAACCGCTGTGGGAATTGATGCTAACAATGGATTGTACCCCCTCGCCTTCGCAATTGTAGAATCAGAATGTGTTGATTCATGGGTGTGGTTTTTGAGCCAGTTACATATACTACTTCCAATTGTTAGCACCCGACCTGATTTATATATTATTTCTGATAGGCACGCTGGTTTGGTACGAGGTTGTCGTGAAATTTTTCCACATGCTGCACATCGTCACTGTCTTCGTCACCTACGGGAAAATTTTAAAAAAGCAGTACGTCGAATGGGTGTTGGTGACGTTGAGTTTCTATGCTAGAAGATGTACATGGCCGGGAACACTGATGACCCAATGGTATTTGATAGGTGCATAAAAGATATGATAAATGTGAAGGCTGATATTCACCAGTGGTTGGTAGAGCGTGATGTCACATCATGGGCTCTGACCTATGATGGTGGATTTCGTTATGGAGTTATGACGACAAATGCATCAGAGTCATTTAATGGAGTTCTTAAAAGAGCCAGGGGTTTGCCTATTCAAGCGTTGATTACAGCAATATACTATAATGTTGTGTCTTTGCACTTGAGAAGAAACGAGATGCTAGAGGGTTCCGAAATTTATGCAACCAGACCCTTTGCACCAAGAGTACAAGCAACACTGCGAAAGATCGAGCAAGAAGCACGTAGGTTACCACAACCCATTCGAATAAATATGCGTGAGTTTCAAGTGGTTGACATGTCATCTCGGTCTTTCAGGGTTGATTTAGTTGACAATATAAATTGCATTTGTACTTGTGGGAAGACTATTACATATCATATCCCGTGCCCACACGTAGTTAGTTGCATATCAGTGCTAAGGCAAAGTCACTACAATTATGTCTCACAATACTACAGCTTGGACAATTACAAGATGACTTATGCTGATCCATTTCATAATATTCCAGACCGATCTACTTGGGCACAACATAATCCAGCAAGTGGCATACATCCACTCCTACCGCCAAATTTTAGAAGACGTTCTGGGAGACCAAGAACAAATCGTTTTAGAAATACAATGGATGAGGGAATTGGTCAAAGTAATATAAAATGTGGTGCATGTGGCATAGTAGGACATAACAAAGCAACTTGTCCTACTAGGTTAGTTTTAAGCTTTAAATTTTTCATATCAAGAATGCTTTACATAAATATTCTTTTCATTATTCGTAGAATGTTTTTCATTATCTGTAGAAAAAAAATTAACCTATGCTTTACATAAATGTGCTTTACAAAAGCTATGTTTTGCTAATGTCATTAAAATTTTATATTATTTATACTTGCCTAACATTTCCTTTTCCTACCAGGTTTCATGGCAGCCGCAGAAGATAGGGGACGCGGGCGCCGCAGGCGACCTTCTAGTGTGGAGGCATCCACACAGCCATCTGTACATACCATCCAACCTAGCATTTCTTCACTTGCAGGCAGCCACAGAGCAGCCCATCCTGAGCAGGTAAATTTATATATATTAGTTATTGCTTTATTTTTCAAATAAATAATCTCAAATATGTCAACAATTTTATTATTTACAGGGCACTATATTGGAGGCTGCTTCACACTTATTGATGGTCCATGAGTGGCCCATTAATTGTCCTAGGTTCATGGAGGCCTTAGTTTTTGTGGGTTTGGACAGTGTCAGTCAGATGAGGTATAGGAGGATGGATCATCACTTGCTTACAGCTCTGGTTGAAAGGTGGTCGCCACAGACGAATACATTTCACCTCCCAGTTGGTGAAATGAGTATTACGTTGCAGGATGTTTCCATGATATTGGGGATACAGATTGATGGACCTTCTTTTGTTGAACACCCAGTTGTTGGTTCAGGCAGACGATGGTTGAGTTGGCCAGATTGTTGTGATGATTTACTAGGACAGCATCCGGACCCAAATATTTTGTATCATGACCCATTCAATCCATGGATTACAGCGAAGTTTAAGATGGGCCAGGCGTATGCGCAGACATGTATTCCACTAAGGTGGCTGAGGTGGATTTTTTGGAGGGACTCCTACATTGATCTATCTGAGATGGATTTTTGGAGGCATGTGCGAGCGTACATTTTATTTCTACTTGGATGTCACCTGCTCCCAGACACTTCAGGCTCTGAAATTCAATTACAGTACTTGTCGTTGATGGAGGATATAGCGATATTCAGAACATACTCACTTGAAGGTGCAGTACTAGCTCATTTGTATAGGGAGCTATCTGAAGCAACTAGACCAAAACGAGCAAACATTATAGGGTGCATCCACTTATTACAGATATGGTCTTGGGAGCATCTGCATGTTGGAAAACCTCAGCTTCATGTACCATTTCCTGTTCAGCTTGATGGTTTGAGTGTTGGAATAAGGTAATCTGTTATATTTATGTTATTTAATTTTAATTTTATTGCTAAGGTATTAATAAATATTAAATAGGTGGAATGAGGAACGACTTCGAGAGATATATGTAGGAAATGTTATGACATACAGGGATGAGTTGGATGGCTTACTAGAGAGTCATGTATGTTAAGTATAATTATATTGATACATTTTAACCATATTTGTTCCATATTATGACTATTAATTTGTTATATAAAAATGATACAGGTAATATGGGAACCATACACTGTAGAGATTCGTGCTCAGGTTCCAGAGATATGCACTTCAGGTCAGGACACTTGGCTCTCCAGAGTTCCTTTGATCAGTTGGAAAAGGGTTGAGTGGCATCTCCCTGATCGAGTACTACGACAATTTGGATACTGCCCTTCCACTGATATCATGCCAATGGATCCTAGTTTTGTAAGAGTTGATGGACGTGGTAAGTCAGATACTGATTGGGCATTGTATCACCAGGCAAGTATTGCACTATGGGAGAGCAGGAGAGCCTACATTGTTACTAGAGAGATTCCTGGGTTGGACTATGATTATAAGGTGAAGCAGTACTTACAATGGTTTCATTCTTGGGCTACACTATACATGCTAAAGCCCCCAGTGGATCCTCCGAGTACATACTATCCAAGATCACCAGCTGAACGTCACATGGTAAGTTTAAGTTATTTAAATTTCATTATATGAAAATTTTTAACTGAATTACTTAACCTGGCAGCGAGATTTCTTTGTGAGCATGGAGAGAAGATTGCAACCACACTTTGGCGGTACTGAGGGGACACCTTTACAGATGGATATGAATATTGTTGGAGATATGTGCCAAAGATTGCAACAACAGATATACATTGACGATGCTCATTATTTTGATGAGGCAGATACTCAGGTGTTTAGTCCAGCCATTCTGACTGCAGATCCATATGATGCTGGGCCATCCTCCTATCCTGATCTTGGTCCCTCACAGAGCCACTTCACAGCTGAGTTTGACGTCGCCTCCACACCTCAGTTTGTACCTTCCTCCTTAGGAGAGCCCCCAGTTACTCAGCAAGATGTTAGTGATCAGGACCAGCGCCATCTACGTACCAGGCCACTACGAGCACCTCAGCATTTTACTCCAGGCACTGATGCGATTCCACATCGACATAAAAGGAGGCATTAGTTTTTTGTATCATGTATCTTTTAGTTGCTTTAGTTATATTTTATTGTTTATGTTTCTTATTCTGCTACTATGGAACTACTATTTTGTTTAATTATTTCGTATTTGCAATGAAGAACTCTTGTTTGCTTAATTGTTTCGTAATGATTTAAACAGGATAACATAACATATTAAAAAAAAAAGACACTCTTGCTGCTAAATAAAAAGTACGACGGGCATGAAAATATAAAAGATGGCCTCGAATAAGCGATGCTACAAGTGTACTAATTCCTAAGCAGCATATGCATACGTGATTGGAGCTGTGACTGTGTTGGACAACACCTCATCTTGCACTCAAACTCATACTGTAGGTCCTGCCAATCCTCAAGTTTGAAGAACTCTCTCAGCTGACCATCAAGTGTTACCTCCTTCATCCGATCTTTATAAAAATTTTTAATAAATTTGTCATATCTCGAACACCAACTACGATAAAAAATGACATGCTCATGATCAAGGTGACTACAGTCGAGATCTGCTGGTGAATAACCCTCATCTCGGTGGCGTTTCAGCTCGTGGTATCGCATCTGTAAGAAGTGAGGGCTAACAAAATGACTGTTAACCTCTCTGAACCTAATTTCAAGTGATTTCCAACCTGCAGCATTCAAAAAATTTTTAGTGCTGAAAAGTTTTACCACGATCAACTCAGCATGTATAGCCCAGAGCCTATCATCCTCTTCTTCTGACCATTTGTGGAGACAGCACCAAAA
This sequence comes from Dendrobium officinale, assembly GCA_019514585.1. NCBI lineage: Eukaryota > Viridiplantae > Streptophyta > Magnoliopsida > Asparagales > Orchidaceae > Dendrobium > Dendrobium officinale. The sequence continues at coordinate 67,983,842 of CM033682.1, read as the reverse complement.
AAACTCGTTTGCATTCGCCTTTCGCTCTAATGGAGTATCACCGGCTCGTGCTATAGAAGCATGAATCCTACGACTTTCTTCATCAAATCTTTCTTTGTTGGGTACTCCTTTGAGCATCTCCATATATGACCAACTCATTTTGAGTGACTTAACAAAAATGCTGCATATGCTATGTATGTACTCTTTAAATAGGAGAGAGTAAACATATGCAGCCAAAATATACATTAACATATTACTGGATCTTTCAACTTTATAGTCTATCTGTTAGGACTAGATATAGCCAGCTATATGATTTGTCCAATCATGTACAATTAGATGACATAAGAATCCAATGCTTTCAATGACATCTCCTAACAGAGGAATCCAATGTTCTCATTAAGTAATTCAAGCAGCATGTGCATCTATTATTTTTTTTAACAGATAAATCCAATGTCTACTTAGAACATTTCTATTAAAACTTTAATAATTCATTTAAATATTTAATAATTCAAAAAAACATTTATTTAATTACAGATAAAAAAATTTTCCTACAATTATAACTTTCTTTTAAATTTAAAATTAACAATCAATTTTATTATATTATTGAATTTATTAATCGGATTAAATTTATTTAAAAATTAACAATCAATTTATTAATCTGATTATATTCTTTAAGTAATTAAATGTACTAATCATTAATATTAATCTGATTAAATTTAAATTGATATAATGCTCATTAACTCAAACAAGTTCTTTCTACAAATTCTTCCAAACAAACTAATTTTTAAGCTTTCTTTAAAAAAAAAAAATAATAGGCAAATTTCTATAATAGGCAAATTTTTAAGCTTTCTTTTTAAATTTATATAAAACAGAATATATAGTAATTGATCATAATCCTATTTAGTTGCAATTTTTTTTTTATTAACAAGAGTAAGTCGCCCGTTGAACGGGCGACTTACCACACTTACATAATCCCGTTACTTCAAGAAATAACGGTCTGAAGTAAATAACGGTCAGTTGAGTTATAAAAGAGGTAAGTCGCCCGTTTAACGGGCGACTTATCCTAAATAAGTAAGTCGCCCGTTGAACGGGCGACTTTGGCGAGTTTAAAATTTTTTTTTTTTCGTTGGTTTTTCGCTTAATTAAATTTTAAACGGTACTTAGTTTAAAAAATTGCCCCACAATTAGAGTATTAATTTAAAGCATTAATATAAAATTATTACTATATTTAAACGAGCCTAGACTCGGCACAAAGTAATTTCTCCTTGCTTTGGCGAAACAAGAAGCTCCATCATGACAGAGAATTTGATGTTAGATCTTACCAAGAAGCTCCAACTCCAACTTCCACTAAACCGGCCGGCTCAGGAACTATGTTCCAAATCCATTAACCGCATTCCCAAAATCCTCACCGATGTCAACAACCAAGCGTATGAGCCCAAACTCGCCTCCTTCGGCCCTTACCACCACAACTGCCGCCATCTCCTCCCCATGGAGGAGAGCAAAAGAAACGCCCTATTGCATTTCCACCACCGCATCGCTAGAGCCTCCAAAACCCCCGATGATGTCCTCATCGCCATGAGAAAGGTTGAGCCCTGCCTCATCGCTTCCTATGACGACCTTCAAGTCGAGGATGACAAGGACCGCTTAAAACGAGGCCAATTTCTCTGCCATAATTGGATTAAGGAGAAGGACGAGTTCCTTAAGATGATGATCGTCGACGGCTGTTTTGCCTTAGAAATCATGCTCGCTGATAAGAGGTCCGCCGCCGGGGAGCAGAGCGAATACGACTCTCAAGATCCAATTTTTGGAGCTGAGAGAATGATCTATGTCCTTCCCGATCTGAAGCGAGATATGCTTCTCCTCGAGAACCAGCTCCCACTTTTAGCCCTCACTACATTGGCAGCCATCGATGAATTAGAGGTAACATTCTAATTAATTGACCTATTTAATATTCTTTTTTATTGGACCAATCAATCATTTCTCTTAATTTTATCAAATCAGGTTAGAGATGTGAATACTCTAATCAAAGCTTTCTACAACCTCTCTTCGGCTTCACAAGAAGATCGAATAATTGACGAATGCTATCACATTTTAGATCTTTACAGAAAGATATTGACATATGAGGGAGAGTATCTGCCGAGCTATGAGGAGAATGTAAAGTCAGCAACAAACCTCAGAAATGCTGGAATATCGTTCTCTAAGAGCAAAACTAATCTTTTAGAGACATTAGTTTCAATGGCGGCATTCTATCTCTTTCCCAGCTAAAAGTTGATGGCACCATCGAGTCAATATTGCTCAATCTCATGGCCTTCGAGCGCTTACATGCTACTTTAGGTAACGAAGTGACAGCCTATGTCTTCTTTATGGATGGCCTCATCAACACGGCGGATGATGTAGCTTTGTTGAAAAAAGAGGAGATTATTAAGGGCTTGATGGGCACTGATGAAAATATTTCCAACATGTTTAACAATATTACCAAGGAAGCGAGACTTGCGGTTTTTCAGAAGGAGATGCGAGTCGATGTAACCAAAAAGCTAAATGCCTATTGTAAGAAGAGGTTGCACCGGTGGATAGCAAGTTTTGTTGAGACATATCTTAAGAATCCTTGGGTTGGAGGTTTTGTTCTCTTGGCTCTCACAATAATTCAAACTGTGTACACGGCTCTGCAATATTATAATGCTTAGTTATTGTTAAAAAATTGTTAAGAGAATTTCTACTTGAATTTAGTGCTTGTTTATTAACTATTTAGTGCTTATTTATTAATTATTTCTACTTGATTTTATTAATTATTATACAATGATAAATTATAAACATAAAGTCACTTTCATCTACTTCATATTTAATTTATTGCAATGTAACTCTTCATATCTAAGTTAAATAAAAAAGCTACATAAAAATATTTTATATTAAGCTTTAAGTAAATAAATAAAAGTTATGCATTTTAACTTGAATATAATGCTGTAATTTTAAAATAAACAACAACAATAACAACAACATTTTCTTTAATGTCCCTCCAACTTTATTTTTCTAATACGCTAATAAGAATAAAAATATCTATTTTCATTTAGTTGCTAGGGTCACTAATTTTAATCATATTCTCATAATCTTCATTGAAAAGCTTAGCAAAATAACTTATCCACATTTGTTGAATATCCTCTTCTAAAATACTTTTTGATCTTCAACCTTAATGCACTTTATTTGATTAAATCCTTACTACTCCTATCTTTTTTTGGGCTAACTTATGCATATAACTTTCACCATCCTTAGTATTCAATCTATTATATAAATCATTTAAAGCTAAAATTTTTGCATCACATATTTCTTTATTAGAATACCTTCGAGTATCTTTATATCTTTCCCAAAATTTTCAGAGATTTTATATCCAAACTAATTTTTATAATAAAGCTTCATATTTTAGTTATTTTCTTTCACCTTTTGATTTGACTATCAATTATTTTACTATTAGGAGGTTTTTTATACTCCAAGCACATCATTTACAATATTTTTAATATCACTAGCTACATATTTTCACATAACATTAGCCTCCTCATGCACAATAAAAATCTCAAAAACATTATCGTTATTAAATCTCATCACCTGGATGAGAAAAGTGATAGGTTGCATTAATATCCAACAAAAAACTTATCGAATAATCATTACATTAATGCTTTAATATATTATGTAATTAAAAAAATAATGATGAATCATTTGATTTTATTTATATAACTACATGTTCAAAAATAATAATATTACAATCTTAATATGAATATTGTAAATTACTTAAATTAAATTTTGTAATCCTACTCTCAACAATTTACTCGACTCTAATTTACTAGCTTTGTATAAAAGAGATTTTTAATTTAAAACAAAAACTAAGAGGGCCTTGTAGGGAGGGAGAGGGAGAGAGGGGGGGGGGGGGAGAGAGAGAGAGAGAGAGAGAGAGAGAGAGAGAGAGAGAGAGAGAGAGAGAGAGAGAGAGAGAGTTGGAGGGCACTTAAGAAAATATATAGAGAGAGAGATGAGAAAGTGGGTTAAAGGGAAGCTGATAATTCTCAAAAGAGATAAAGAAAGAGAGAATTTTATTAAATTTTTAATTATTATATAATTTCAAATCAACCTTTTAGTGTTTTATACTTTCATAAATAAAAATAACATTTTTAATTGACAGGCTAATGGGAGTAATAACATTCTTGCCCCAGGGTCCCCACTGTAAACCCCACTAGTGATTATATTATATAATGATTTTCTTATTTTAGGTATGAAATCTTTATTTTTTAAAATTATATGGGAAGTTTGGGAAGAGTGGTAAGAATTTGGAAATGAATTTCTATAAAGGACATATAGGCATGCAAAGTCTAAAGATGTGTAGTGGATGAAGATTTATGAGGTGATAAAATATATGGGTAAGCTCTTGGGAATGGGTATATATAATAATAATAACTTGAATGTTGAGTATGAATAAATCCTTGTTTTTATGAGAAGTTCTTTATTTTAATTTTAAAAATATAACCCATGACTTTTGGGAATTTTAGGGAATGAAAGCTAGGAAAGACATCATAAAAAATTATGGAATTTATATTTTAGAATATCAAAAAGTTTAGTTCATAAAAAATTTCCCAAACTACAACTTATGCATGCTATCAAAAAATGGAAGCTTTTGAACCCATAAGGTTACAAAAAATAGAGGGACAACGATAAATGATCCTAATGGATGGTGGCCTAAATAAAGGAACCAATCTAAAAAAGAAGTATACTATAGAGAAGAAGGTTTTCATCATTAAAAAAAGGAAAAAAAAAACTAATAATAAGGAAAGATATATTTAGTCCTAAGAAAACAAGCACGGCTTTCCTAAAGGGATGAAGACCTATCCTAATGAACTTGCTAACTAACCTAAGGGATAGGAGGAGAACATGGTTAAAGTCCCGTGATTTTAATTCTTAAACAAACATGGTTAAAGTCCTATAATTTCCTAAAGAAAGGATAACATTATTAACATCCACCCATCAATATAAAAAATAAGGGAGTCCTTTGCTAATCAGCCTGGGCCGCCTTGCTTTCCGGCGAAACAAGAAGCTTCATTATGGTGGATAAATTGATTTTAGATCTAACTAAGAAGATCCAACTTCCACAAAACTTGTCGGATCAGGAACAATATTCCAAATCCATTTATCTCATTTTTAAAATCCTCACCAACGTCAGCAACCAAGTGCACGAGCCCAAACTTGCCTCGTTCGACCCTTACCACCACAACTGCTGCCATATCCTCCCTATTGAGGAGAGCAAATGCAGTGCCCTATTGTAATTCCACCATCACATCGTTAGAGCCTCCAAAACCACTAATGACGTCTTCATCACCTTGAGAAGGGTAGAGCCCTACCTTATCACTTGTTACGATGGCCTTCAAGTCGAGGAGGATGAAAAGGACTGCATAGAATGTTGTTGGTTTTGTCATCATGATTGTCTTAAGGAGGACAAGTTTCTCAAGATTTTGATCGTCGATGATAACTTTTAAAAGTTTGAGGAGGATGTAAGACCTTAATGAATTGTCGCTAAGGTATAATAAGATGAAAGTAATATTATTACTTGATGTAGAAGCTAGTAAACTTATCAAAAGTTACAAAAAATAGTGATGATAGACTAAGAAATACAACTTAATATCAATAATATATTTTCAAGCAAGAAGTTATAGAAAAAAATAAATTGCAAAAAATAATGTGCAGAAAGTCAAAATTAGAATGAGAACATCATATTTATAGTGGTTCCGTCAAAACCTGACCTACATCCACTTCCCGGAGTCCTCCACTATGGGTATTACACTATCACTATAGTGACTCTCCTTTTCACCCCATAGCAAGGTAAAGAATCCCTTACAAACTCTCTTCCACCAATCTAGTGTTGTAGAGTATCGTACTCCTTTCACATGTAGAGAACCTTGACTCCTTTTTACCCTTATAATGAGGCAGAGAACCTTGACTTATTTTCACCCTCCTAGAGAGGCATAGAACCTTGAATCAGTTTCACTTTCCCTGGTGTGGCGAAGTAGCCGAGTCCTTTGATGCTAAAGAGGTATTCTTCTTCCCAAAACTTTCCTCAAGACAAACATTGATTATAATGGTACTAAGGTACAAGCTTGACTGAGAAATTGTGTGAAACTCCCTCCACACTCCCTTGAAACCCACAAGGATCTTTTCCCTCTCAAACTCCACTCTTTCATCTCTCCATTTCGAGGCTCTCTCTTCAAGTTATGTTAAGAAGAACTAAGACTCAATGCATGCCAAAGACTATTACAAAGTCATATGAGAAAGCTAAAATAAAAGGCTTCAAAAAACCCAAAAAGTTTAATTTAATCATCAAATATCATACAATGCGATCACAGGATTGTTTATTACGACTTGCAGAATTTGACATGTAAGTACTATACGATCATCAATACAAATATTTCAATTTGCATGTTACTGCTATACTATCATTAGTACAAATGACTAATCTTACAGCACAGTTAGTTCAACCTAAATACAATTTTTCTAGGACAAATCATGGGATGAGCAAAACCATATCTATTGATCATACAATATAATCCTGTTCATACAATATAATCAAAATATAAAAATAAATAAATGAAAATTATAGACTCTTATAATATAATATATTCTACCCAATCTTGAGTCCTGAATCTTCAAAGAATAGTGCATGTAATACCTGCAATGTTTATTAAATATTCACTACAAATACTAGAAAAAATAAAGAGATAATCATTAATATTTGATATCATCATAATCATAAACTCGAGAGCTTGAGTTGCATTAATCTCCTCCTTTTTATGATGAAAAATATTCTTAGTTGAATTTGCAAACTAAAACAATTCTCCAATCTCCCACTTACTAAAGAATTATATTAAAAATAGGGAAAGCATTTTTTTTAAGATAAATAATATTTTAAAACAAAGTAATAAAAATTTTTAAAAGCTGCAAACTAAACCACAAATAAAAGAAACCATAATATTTCCTCCCCCTTTGATATTACTAAATATAAGAGATAAAATAACACCTAAAATTAAAACACATATGGAAGAAAAAAATAACAGACATAAAGAAACTAAAACATAAAATCATGCTTAAAACCTAATAATAAATAAACATACAAAACACAAAAATAAATCTTAATATAATTTACACCTCATTGTCCTGCTCCTGATTTGATGATTTAGATGCTAGATCTGCCCAAAAGATTTTTTGCTTCTTATTATTTGCCTTTATTAAATTTTTCTTATTTACGTCCTTTTTCCTTACATAATACATTTTTAAATTTTGGCATTCATATTTTAGATGTCTGTGTATCCTACACCCAATGTAAATAACATCAGAAGAAAACTTAATATTTTTACTATTTTTACCTTTGCTCAACTTTTATTGATGCTTATGCTTTAGTAGACTTTCAAATTTATTTGTTATCAATATTATCTCCTTATTCTAATCATCTACTTAGCCACATTCATCTGCATCTTTGGCTTTTAACACCATAATGATCTCATCACCTGCAACCAAAAGTCTTTGACTCACACTTTGCTCATAGGCAATAAGTGAGTAGATTATATTATTAATAGAATAACCGTTTAAATGTTTTGATTCACATATAGCCATAACTTTGGCATCAAATTTATCAAGTAGATTAAATAGAATTTTATTAACCATTTCAAAGTTCAAAGTTTCTCTACCTAAGGCATGCAAAGATATTATTATCTAAGAAAATCTAGCATATATGTCTGAGATAGTCTCATAAGGTTTCATGTTGAAAAGTTTAAAGTCATGCTGTAAAATGTTCAACTTGGATTTCTTGACTTCATTAATACATTCGTATATAATGTATATTTTATTCTAAATTTCTTAGTCAGTAGTACATGTAGATATTCTCATGCAATCTTAAGAATTCAAAGCACATAAAAAATATTTCAAGCATTTAGCATTCAGTTGAGCATTAATTCTTTTATTCTACTATATTTAGTTGAAGGAATATCAATTTTGATTCCATCTACAACACGTGACAGTACAAAATAACAAGTTTGAATCATATGCTAAATTAAATAATCAATTGATTACAAAAAATTACATTTACATATTTTCCAAAAATTAAAAGAAATATTTTCAAATAAAGGTGGACGCGTGATTGAATAGATTTCTGCAATGTTACAATTTCCAAATTTAGCCATTAATCATTTTTTCAAAGGTTTTATAAAACTCTATTTTTGAATCTCACTCGATACCACTTGAAAAAGTTAGCCATTAATATTTTTTTACGTGACAGTACAAAATAACTAGTTTGAATCATATGCTAGTACACTTATCAAAATTTACAAAAATATGAATGATAGTGTAATCAATATAACTTAATATCAAGCATATATTATGAACCAAGTAGCTATAGTAAAAAATAATATGCAAAAAATAATATGCAAAAATTAAAAATTAGAATGAGCACACTAGATTTATAGTGGCTCAGTTAAACAATAACCTACATCTACTCCCTGAAGTTCTCCTCTTTGGATTTTGCACTACCACTATAGTGAGTCTCCTTTTGTCTCCATAGTAAGATAGAGAAGCCATTACAAACTCTTTTCCATAAAAAAGGTTTAGCAGAGGATGATACTCCTTTCATAGGAAGAGAGCCATGACTTCTTTCACCATCTTGGTGAGGCAGAGTACTTTGACTCCTTTCACCCTCTTGGTGAGGAAGAGAGCCTTGAATCTTTTCCACCTTTCCCGATGCGGCAAAGTTACTGGGTTCTTTGACACCAAAGAGATCTTCTTCTTCCCAAAAATTCCCTTAAGACAAACCTTGACTTTATGGTACCAAGGTGCAAGCTTGCCATAGTAACCATGTGAAACTCCCCTTCACACTCCATTGAAACCCACAAGGATATTCTTCCTCTCAAACTCCACCCTTTTGTCTCTCTCTTTCAAGGCTCCCTCTTAAAATTTTCTCTTGAAGATTTGAGACTCAATTCATGCCAAAGACTACTACAAAGTCTTATGATAAAGCATAAATAGAAGGCTTCAAAAACCTTAAAAGTTTAATTCTACCATGAAAGATCATATAGTATGATCACATGATCATCCAATATAATGCACATAATTTGACCTATTAGTATTATACGATCATCAATACGAACAATTCAATTTTCCTATTAGTGATTGATAATTATCAGTACGAATGACCAATCGTACAATACGATTAGTTTAACCAAAATTCAATTTGTCCAAGATGAGTTATGGGATGAACAAAATAATCTCTATTGATCTTACAATATGATCTAGTTCATACAGTACGATCAAAATAAATAAATAAAAATTATCGACTATTTCAATATAATATATTCTACCCAATTTTAAGTCCTGAATCTTCAAAGAATTGTGCATGTTTTTCCTAAAATATTAGTTTAAACACAAACAAATATGTACTATAAATACTAGGAGAAATAAAGAGGTAATCAATAATATTTGTTATCATCAAAATCATAAACTTGAGAGCCCGAGTTGAAATAGCTTTACCTTTGAAATCATGCTTGCTGATAAGAGATCTACCATCGAGGAATAAAGCAAATATGACTCTCATAATCTAATTTTTAGAGCGATGATAATGGTCTATGTTGTTCCCCATATGAAGTGAGATATGGTTCTCCTTGAGAACCAGCTCTCGCTTTTAGTGCTCTCTATATTTGGCAGCCATCGATAGATTAGGGGTAAAATTCTAATTAATTGACCTAATATATATTCATTTTCATTGGATCAATCAACCATTTCTCTTAATTTTACCAAATAAGAATGGAGATGTGGATACTATTATCAAATCTTTCTATAACCACTCTTAGGCTTCACCAGAATATCAGATAATTAATGAATGCTTTCACATCTTAGATCTGTATAGAAAGATATTGAAATTTGAGGGAGAGTACCTATCGAGCTATGAGGAGAACATACAGTTAGCCATAAAGCTTAAAAATATTAAAGTATCGTTCTATAAGAATTAAACTAATTCCTTAATTTTCCTTTTATAAAAAAAGGAAAGTTTTTTCCTAGAAAATTAAGAATTTTGTACTTGTCGCATATAGAATTTTTAAAGGAAAATAGTTTCTTTTATGTTTTATGTGGCTAGTTTTATAATTTTAAGAAGCTCTACTACAAAATAGGGAAAGTTGTGATTACTCTTTGGAAGATTTTATTTATAAAAAGGAATTCAATTTTGTTTTTATTATTTAGCTACTTAGCATTTAGAGGAAGCAATATTAGGAAAGATAGTTGACAATAATAAAATTCTATCAGTTTATAAGTTGACATCAAGGGTACTCGTCAGTGCTAATCACTTCAATTGATCTATTATTTTATTATTTTATATTGATCAATAAGGCTTTTAAAATTGGATTGTATAGACAGATTGCATCAATTTGATCATAGATTTATTCTTTGACTAGTTTGGTCCAGTCCTAAAGCTATTTTTGCATGTAATTAGTTTTAATCAGTTAGATTTAATAGTTGAAATGGGGAATTACTGAATTGGCCAGGTTTTTGATGAATCACCCACTTCCAATGTTTCTCAATTTGTGTATTTGCTTTTGATCAGATAATGAGAAATAAAAGGTTTAGATTTAAAAACTACTAATATCGCTTAATTACGTTTGATCATAATTGGTGGTTGATTGAGGTTGGAAGGATCGTGGTTGTGTGACAGTGGTTTGAAGAACAGAGTTCAACGATAGTGGTCTGAGGAATTTAATCCACCATATTGGGAAAGGATCAATGTTTGGGAGTGACAAAGGTTAGAGAACCGTAGTCAGTAGATGATGGTCCAAAGATTGTAGTTGGTTGATAGTGGTCAAGGTCTTAGTTAGGTGATAGTGCTTTAAGGATCATTGTTAGTGGATGACGAAGGTTAGAAGGATCACAATCGGACTAGAATGATTGGAGGAGTATGGTTAAGCAATGTTAGTTTGAGGATAGTAGTTAGCATGCAACAAAGGTCAAAGGATTATAATTCACAAGAAATAGAGGTGGAAAGGATCATAGTTGTATAATAATTGTTTGAGGGCTGTAGTGAGGTGCTGATGGTCCATAGATCATAGCCTGATAGTTGTAGTGGAGGAAAATAATCAATTCATAGTAGTTCGAGGACCATAGTTGAGAGGGTATGGAGATCAAATTATTATAGTCAGACAACTATGGTCCAGGGATTTTAATTGAATGACGGAAGTTTGAGGATCAAAGACAAGTGATAGTGGTTTGAGAATCGTAGATGGGAAACAATTTTCTTAGGAACATGGTTGGGCGATGGTAGTGGGGGAAGTAAAGGTAGCAGACAGTGATAATCAAAGGATCATAGTCAGATAATAATGGCTGGGGGGGCCATTCTTAGTGGGATATATTTTTTAGATGGACTGCAGTTGGGTGATAATGGTTTGAAGGCCATACATTTTGGTGACAGTGGTTAGAGGACATTAATCATATGATGCTACTTCGATGTCCATAGTTAGAGGGCAACGAAGCCTAGAGGGTCATAATTAGACAATGAAGTTCAATAGACCGTAATTTAGCAATGATGGTCCTAGAATAACTATAGTTTGGAAATTGTGGTTGGAGGGATCATATTTAAGTTACAGTGGATTGAAAATCGTGGTAGAATGATGATAGTCCAAGGACTATAGTTGATAGGCGACAATAGTTGGTGTCATGCCCCAAGATCTAACTTGGAAAGAATTATTCAATCTATCCATTTAAAACCTTACCAGAGTTATCTATAGTCTTCAATCAGTAACAAACAGTCTAACAAAATTCTATAATTTAAAATATCAATGTATAATTCTATTCATATCTCAAAAGATCATATACAATACTCAGGATCTGCACAAGGATCACATGAAATGAAATCTATCCTGTCCTGAGTACAAAAGAATCACTATAACCAAAAAAAGAACAAAACCTGAGGATTCCTGATCAACCTCAATCTCCTGCTCCCTTGCCCTGACCTGAAAATATTAACCACATATAATGAGCTTCAAAAAGCCCAGCAAGTCACCTAATACTTATAACTAAAATTAAAGCACGGTACTGAAACAATATGCATGTCAGTCAATCAAATTCATAACAGTCAATTGCACATGATCAGTGAATCTATGCAGATACGAAAATCAGTAGTCAATGCACAATCAATAAAATTCGTAGTCAAGAGTAGAAGAATCATTAAACAGTAGGAAGAAATCCGTAAAGCTCAATAAATCAGTACATACGATAAAACTCGTAAGGATCTAATGAAATCTCGATCAAATCGATAGAGGAAAATCATCGTCTCGATATCAGTTAAATCAATTAAATCAATATCGAATCAATCAAATCAATCATCTTTGGTCAATATTATCAATCGGTAAGAAATCATATAAAACAATCAAACCAATACATCGTAAGAACGATTGAAATCAAATCAACACAGTAAAACCTATTCCGTATTGATCAATGAATCACATGCAGCAGTTCAATACGATGTATCAATGAAGCGATAGTATCAATGAATCAGTATCAATAAATCAATAGTATCTATATCCAGAGCATCAATGAATTAATACAATATCCATATCCATATCAGTATCAGTATCAATGCTCAGTGACATAATGCGAATATCAATGAAATCATACAGTAATAATAAATCCGTAAATCCGTCAATAAATAAATTTCAATACAAATCCGTTGATATCAATAAATCCATGAATCCATAATGAGATCAATAGGTCAAGACCGTATACATGCAATTCAATACAATAGTCTTATTGAACAAGTACAATCACTGGCTATTAAGGCGTTTTTCGAGTCGATGTCCATTGTGCTGTTGTAGAAAGATCCATATAAATAAATATATATATATATATATATATATATATATATATATATATATATATATATATATATATATATATAATATATATATATATATATATATATATATATATATATATATATATCCGTTGGCTCAATAAAAGTCATCACTCTGTGCCTGTCGGCATAATAATCTTCTTATGACTCCCAATCGTTATATCAATGATCAATAGAGGATATCGCCAAACCCTTTTTAAAGGAAAGCCCGTCGGCCCACCATCCTGTACAGGTCAAGTCAATCTCCAACGAACGGTTTAACCAGTCTTCACTTGTCTTTAAGTAACAATAATAATAATTTAATCATATATTCACATTCGTATGCATATTCAATCATTCAAATCAGCAATTCAGAAAATCAGAGTTCGTATGAGAAATCGGTGGCTAAACGGCGGTATACAAAATTTACACAGAAATCACAGATTCATAACTTTACCAAATTATCACAGAACATGTAAAACAATAATATAAGACTTTCATTGTACTGAAGCAACATTTTTCAATATCCTGATAATTATCTATTCGATAAAAATCGCACAGAACTCAAAATACCCAGTAAAAACTTTACAGAAAATACTCAAATCGTGCAGAAATATCATATCAGAAACATATCAAAAGTTGCGCGGTAAAACTTTCGTCAATACAAAATTATACGCATTTTTCGGTAACGGAAACTCAAAACTGAGCATAGAAATATCAAAACTCGAAATCCTCAAAAACAAAAATATGATTCGGAGTCCTTACTGCGAGACAAACAAATCTTCCAACTGCGTCGTCGGACGAAAAGCACTCCGCAGGCTCCAAAACCAAGCTTCTCCTTCTCTTCCTTCTCTTTCTCTCTCCTGATTTCTCTTTCTCTCTCTTCAAATGAATCCAAAATATCTCTATCGGATATTTATTAACACTGATCGTCCCGGACGATCCAAAATTTGTCCCGGGACGATTTGCCCTCGGGCAGAATTTCGTCCAGACGAAATTAAATAACGTCTGGACGACTTGCTCTCTGGACAAATTTCGTCCAGACGGATCGTCCCGACCCTTCCAGGTTCGTACAGACAAAATTAACAGATTCTTCTCAATTTTCTTTAGTTCGTCCCGTACTAAATCCAGTTCGTACGGACTAACTGCACTCAAAAAAATCAGCTTTGGAGGGGGTTTTACAGTTGGAGGGTCTTGTTCTTATACTAGCGAGGGTTTGATGGTGGCTACCAAATGGAGTTCTAACATTGATGATTAGCTAATGAAGGTCAGATGGAGGTGGTCTGATAAAGGTTTTGTGGTGGCGGTTGGCCGATGAAGGTTTGTTGGCGGTGCTGCTCATGTAGACCTCTGGTTGTTCAAGCTTTAAAGATCTCTTGAATCTCTATCCAAGGGGGTCCTTTCATTTAGAGAGTTGGTTCTATGTTTAATTTTTTTGAAGTGTCATGCCTTATAAATATGTATAAAATTCAAAGCACTTTATCAGATTTTCCATATTGATTCCCTTGACCATAAGTCATTCATTCAATATTTAGTTGTCTTAATGATGTTTGAATCAAACGACCTTCAGCTCATTTGATTTTTCTCATCAAGCTACTCAATTTTACTATAAGCAAGCATGTAGAATTTAAAAATTACTTGATCATCTAATTAAAATTTTGAAGTTTCAAACTATTTTTTAGGCTCTTGATTTTGGCCTATTTGGTCTCAAATTAGACCATTTTTTGAGTTGTTGAGTTTTTTTTCATTGAGATATTTAATTCATAAATAAGTTTATTGAAATCAGAGTTTGAATAATTCTAAATTTAATTTTGGAGCTTTCTAATTTTAATTTGCATCGAAACTCTTGCTCGATCAAGGCAATTAGTTTAGTGATGTTTGAAGAATTATATAAAATTGTGAACTAAATTGATTTAAAATATCATATATTAACTTAATGATGAAAATATCATTATTAACTAAGTATTACATCATTTAAGTCATATTGAAATATTTTAGTACTAATCACGTACGTTATCAATTTGAACCTTCAATTCCATCCCCACTAAACCTTTGAACATTTAATCTCTCCTTTGGGTTAAATGTTTGGTTTAGTTTTTAAAACCTTTTTTTCTCCTTTTATGTTTCAAAACAATATTTTATGTTAGTCTTCGACCATGCTAAGCTTGATAAAAATCATGAACTTGATGATTTTTAGTAAAGTTTTTTATTTAACAAGTAAAATATGAACATTGTCTTATTTGATCATGTTTGATTTGATTACAAGGGTGGTACAATCTTTACTTTAGAAGGTGGGAAAACTCATTATGTGAACTATTAATATTAAAAAATAAAAAATATATAAGATAAAATTTAAAGCAAAAAATTTATACTTCACTATGATTAATGAATTGAAAATTAATTATAAGCTTTATATTTCTTGTTAATGTTATATTATGACTTCATTAAGAATCAGATTAAATACTTCTTTCTTAAGGAATTAATGTACAATACTAGGTAGTTATTGAGTCAATCATCGCCTATCTCATTAAGCAATTGATACTTGATAATCTTTATTATAGATAATAATTTCTTTATTATATTAATAACAACTAACAAAGTCAATACTAAGACAATAAGTATAAAAGCTAGGGGATATAGATCATCCTTCTTAATCTTAATAATTTATTTAAAAGATACATAATGCAACTCAAATAGGAAAACACATTTATTGTAACTATATTCATAATTTATTTTAATAGTTAATGTTTAAGAGCCACAAGCTAAATTATAGAAAAATCATCCAAATATAACTATTGAAGACAAATTACTTTCACCTTTTCATAAACAAAGAATAAATTGCTTGGGGTTAGACATGCCAAATAAAGAAGCAATTCAGTGCTAGCTTCAGAGAATTAATATTCAATTTATGAAGTTTTATATTAACACTAGTGTAAAACAATAAACATGATAATGATGTAAGTCATTTTTTCTTCACTTTTTTTACTGACCATTAGTGAGCCTTAAATATAGAATTCATATTAGGAATATTAATTTAGAAAATATTATGAAAATATGATACTTCATCTAGTAAAGAATCTCATCCATTATCTCTCAAAATTTATAATCGATTTTTGGATACATACACTAATTTTATTACATTCAAAATATTTTGATCTTTTCCTTGTAAGTGTTGTTACAATTTATTTGTAATCCTTTAAATATCAATTATTAGGTGCATTATCAAGATAATTCAAAACATTCCCAAGCATGTATCAAAATACTGACTTCAACTAAATGTTGATCATGTACTTCATCTTCCTTAACAATTTCAAACAATTCCATATTAGATGCATATATTTCATTAGACTAATCAAGTTATGAAAATTTAAACACCAATAGATGTCACAAGTTCATTATAAAGTAATATCTTAGTTCAAACCTAAACCATTACTAGATCCCTAGTGTAAGATATAAAGTAATTTTATCATGCTTCACCTACAAATTATAGTTCTTAATGTGATCCGCATTATTATAGAAAACTCACCAACCTATTTTTGGTACTTCATAATGCTACCCCATGTTAGGATAGAGTCCACATATCATTAAGATATTAGGACCTATGGATGACATGAATTATCATAGGGTGGATTATACTTATCCTTAGTTCATTAAAGTGGATTAGTTTTTCAATATTTTATATGATTACTTAATCTGGCATTTTGTTAATTATATAGAAATGTAGATATAATAGATGATTGTGTATGTGCAATTTTTTACTGTCAAATTTTTCCAAAGGAATTGGTAAGGAAATAAAAATCTTATGATGTTGTTTGCGTTGATTTTAATTTTAGTTTACTTTTATTTTTCTAAGGATGGCTATGCTGGCCTTGTACAAGCAAGACATGCACACGCTTTCTATGGAGAGATTTTCAGCATGCATGTTCTGTATGGAAAATTTTTTTATTTTTTTTTTCTCAGACAAAGACATTAGACATAGAGGAAGACAAACAAGTTAAAAAAAATTGCGGGGAGAAAGCCTTTGCCTTAAGATAGATTAATCCTTTATTCTCCAAGTAAATTCACGTTTAAAATGGAGTTTCTTTTATTCTTGTGGCAAAAAATTTGTGTTTGTATAAGAATTATTTTTCTTAGGCCACAAATTGGGAAATGAAAATCATAGAAAAATTATTTTAATTCTAAATTTATTTGGGATATGTAGCATTTGTAGTATTACTATGACGTATATTGAAATATCCTACTCTTATAATTGTTGCTTCTTCAATTATTATGTATGTCATCTACATTAGGCCTCATTTGAGAGGGCTTAATTTTGCCTTTTTCTGTTTTGAAAAGGAAAAGTTATTTTTGGGTTGTTGTTTGTATGTGTCACATTTGTAAAACTATTTTTTATGTAACATCATTTTTGTATTGTTTCCAAAAGATTTTTAATATTGACTTATTCGGTAGAAACCTCCATTCTCTCAAACAAAATTTTTAAAATCACCTTTTACTAAAGGTATTGGGTAACTAAACGAAGCCTTGGTAACATTGTGGTTGCCCTTAGGAGCAATGCATCAAATAGTCCACCACATTTGTCTTACTGATCCATTTTCGACAATTTTTTTTCCAGAATGATATTCTTTGATTTATGATTTGTATCAGTGAACTAAAGCACCTCTATGTAGAAATCAAGTTGGGCTACCAATTTAATTGTCCATTAGTGAAATGTTTATAGCAAATTTAGCAAGCTAAGCTTTTTTATGATATGTTTCCTACAATATGATATACGAGAGAAGATTACTTACTATAAACATATGGAGTGTGAAAGTCTTTATGGGATGTATAACTTTGAGGATTTATGAGATCAGTTTTTAAATTATATGTAAGTGTAAAACAATTTATTTTTTCATAGCAAAATTGAACATTTGTGTAGTTGTGCATTAAGAATTGTTGATGGATTCGATGAAAGGCTTATAGTTGTATTTTGAACAATGGATTTGATAAAGATTTAGGTTTGTATTTTAACTTTTTTCTTGTTTGTCATTGGAGAGTAGTGGTTAATGATAGATTTAGTAGTTATGTTTAGATTTTTAAAAGCTAGACATTGCATCTCATCCTCAATTCTATTCCTCTCAAAGAAGAAATGATATTAGGATATAGGTTTCTTTTGGGATGGTTCTCTTAATGATTTCTAAACGAGCTTATCATTACAAAATTTTTTTATTTTAACAAATTTTTATACTAAAAAGTTGCTTTTTAAAAAATAATTAGAAAACTGTTTCAAATGAAGCCATGGTGTGCATTAAATATGTTCACTCTATGAGCTTTGTTAATTTCTTATTCAGGGAATTATTGTTAATATCTTTGAGGAAGAACCTGTGTGGCCTAGCCAGTGGGTGTTTGGGAAGTTGCTTCTTTGTTAAGGCCATGGAAATTGTTTCATAAATAAATTATTTTTTTTTTTGCTATCAAATGGCAACTCCTTATTTGTTGTTCATTCCTCATGTTCTGCTTTAGAATAAAAATAATCAATGATGTTGAGTTACTAACATTCCAAATTTAAAATGTCATAATAAATAAACTTCATTTTAAAATATTATGAAATATTAGCAGGTTAATTATAAATATATTAAAAAGTGTGTAGTCACTATTAATTAATTAGGTTTTCGCAACACTTTTTAGGACCTGCTGCAATGATTTAAATAACTAATAATTTATTTGCTGCAATTTAGAAACCGCTGCAAATCCGTTGTATTTGCTTTCTCTTGAAAGGATTTTGCAGTGAGTTTATGAGTTCTGCTATACGCAAATTTTAGCAGTGCTTTTAGCGGGTGTTAAAACTGATGTTAAAGGGTAAAATAACATATTATGGTATGTTTGCTAGCACTCAATCCATTAGTTTTTGGCATGGAGAGTACAAACATATTTTTCCTTTAGGAATAATTAAGTGTCCAGGCATAAATTAAATGTTGGCAGGATTAAACCTTCTTGCTTTAGATTTAGTAATGGTATTTCATAAAAAGATCATATTAATCGGGCATGAATCTCAAAGAAAAATCAAGTTAGAAAGTTAAAAGATTAAATTTGGGACCATCTTAACTCTGATTTTAACCAACTTACAGTCGAACTCAACATCTCTAAAGAACAAACCCAACTACACAAAACTCTAATCAATCTAATACTAAATGAGTTCAAATTGAAGATCGAAGAGCATTTGGAAGGTTCAAATCATTATTAAAATTACCAAACAGTTTCCAAACATGACATGCTTATAGTCAAATCAAGTGGCTCTATGTGACGAATCCAACAAGCCGAAGATCAACAAATTTTGGTATCATTAAGACATTAAAATGCCCAATAAATAGTTCATGATCAAGGGATTCAACTTCAGTAGTCCATTCAAACCACTCCAAATTTACCCTTGATCTTCCTCATATTTATTTTCCATGCCATTCTTAGAAAAATATAAATAGACCCCTCATTTATCATGAAAGGGGACCCCATGAAAGGAAGAGAAAGAAAAGGAAGAAGAGAAACTTGAGTTCTCCTACCACTAGACTCCTCTATGACCACCATCCGACTTCCACCTTGCCAGTAATTAAAGCCAAACTTTCACCCAATCACTATGTGACGTTGAGCTTCTTCCTTACAAATGATTGACATTAGATTTCCATCAATCGCTGGACTTCATCCCATCGTCAGACTTCTGTCCTTCGCCAGACTTTAATCGGACTTACACCTTATGCTAAACTTCTGCCGATCGCCTAACTTTTGCTAGTTGTTAGAATTCTGCCCATCACAAGACTTTTACCCGTCACCAGACTTTCGTCAAACTTATAACCAATGCTAGAATTCTACCCATCATCAAACTTATGTCCATCGTCGGACTTTCATTGGACTTATACTTGATGCCAAAATTTCATCCATTTCCAAACTTTCGCTTGTCGCTAACTTCTACTTGTCATTGTACTTTCGTATACACATTGCCATACTTCAATCCATTGTTGGACTTATGCCTTTCACCGAACTTCCACCCATCGCTACACTTCTACCCATCCCTAGACTTTAATCAGACTTTTAAGAAATTCTATACTTTCATCCATCATCGAACTTATACTCGATGCTAAACTTCTGCTCATCTTCGAGCTTTCATCGGACAAATACTGATGCCAGACTTTTGCCCATCATCAAACTTTCATCAGACTTATACTCGACGCTGAATTTTCATCCATTATCAAACTTTCACCTATCACCAGAATTCCACTTATCATCAGACTTCCTCCTGTCAACAAACTTTCGTAAGACTTATAACCATATCCATACTTTCATCCATCACCAAACTTCTTCCTATCATCGGACTTTTGCCATCACCAAACTTTTTTTGGACTTATGCCTAATGCCAGGCTTCTATCCATCGCCAAACTTTCATCTATCACTGAACTTTTTCCCATTTCAAAACTTTCACCCATCACCGAATAGCTTCCTATTGCCTTACTTTCATTGGACTTATACCTGACGCGTGACTTATACTTACCGCAGGAGTTCTACCAGTAGTTGATCTTTCATCAAACTTATACCCAAGGCCGAACTTTCTCCATCACCAGAATTCTACCCATCACTGAAATTTTGCTTGTCCCCATACTTTCATTGGATAAATACCCAATGCTAGACATCCGCCCATCACTAGAATTTTTCCCATCATTGGACTTTTGACATAATTTTACATGACGTCAGACTTATGCCCGTTGTCGGACTTATGCCCATCATTGGACTTTTGTCAGACTTCTACCAAACAAAGGCTCTCATTCTTTATCAAACTTATGCCTGATGCTAGATTTCCATTCATCACTAGACTTTTGACCTCTATCACCCATCGATTATGCTCCATTCGACCACCTTTACAAGACCACGATCTTTCTAACCTTCATCGTCTGCGGACTATGGTCCTGCTGACCATACAAACATGTCAATAATGATTATTTCAATTGCCATCATATTATGCACTCGATATGATGTATATTTTTTACATCAAGCCATGGCCTTCCCTCATGGAAGGGCCTTATTTGTAAATGATGGTAAATACTAGTAAATTCATTCAAATTGGGCCGTGCCCCATAGTTTTTTTTTTTTTATTTAGGTTTTCCACATAAAGATCTTGGTCTCTTATGGATGCTACACCTTCTCTTTTATCATATTATGTGCTAGATCTTCATACAATGCCATGATGTTAAACTTTATATTTATATACTACCACGAATTCCATGATGCAATAGTTTAATGTCTGAAAATAGGAGGCAACTGATATATAATAAAATATTATCTTAATCAGACACAAATCTCAAAGAAAAATTAAGTTGGAATGTTCAAAAATTAAATTTGGGACCATGTAGAATCTAATTTTAAAAAACTTACAGTTGAACTGAAAAAACCCAATGTCACAAAATTTGGCTCAATCTGAACCCAAATGAGTCCAAATCAAAGACCTAAATCACATTTGGAATCATAACTTGGATAACAAAATAATTTTAAAACAAGACATGGTTACAATCGAATCGAGTGGCTTGATAAGATGAATCCAACATGCCCAAAATTACCAAATTTTGATATCATTAAGATATTTAAATGGCTAGTAAATGGTCCATGATAAAAATATTCAACATTAGCCATCCATTCAAACAACTCTAAATTTAACCTTGACCTTCCTTCAATTTATTGGCCATGCCACTCTTAGAAAAATATAAATATACCTCTCATTTGTCATGAAAGGGAGCAAGGAAAAGAAGGATGAGAAAGAAGAGAAGGAAGAAGAGAAACTATAGTTCTCTTACCACCAGACTCCTCGACCACCGTTGGACTTTTACCTAGCCACCGACTGACGTCAGACTTCCTCCTAATCGCTAAGTGAAGCTGCACATCTCTCTGGCCAGCGTTTGACATTTAATTTCCATCCAACACTATATTTTTGTTGAACTTATATCCAACGCCAGACTTTCACCCATCGCCAGACTTTCATGAAACTTATACATGACGCCAGACTTTTACCAATCATGTGACCTTTGCACATCATTGGACTTTTGTTGGACTTATACCTGATGCCAAACTTCCATACATCACTGTAATTTCACCCATCAACAGACTTTTGCCCGCAGACTGACTTTCGCCTATCACCAGGCTTCTGCATGTTGCCAGACTTTCATTAGAATTATATACGACATCATACTTCTGTTCATTGCCAAACTTCTGCCAATCTTTGGACTTATGCCCATCACTGGACTTTTGTTGGACATATACCCATTGTCAAACTTTCATCCATCATCTAACTTCTCTGTGGTTTTTTCCCTTTTCAGGGTTTTCCACGTAAAAATATTGGTGTCTCTTATAAATGTTACACACTCTCTTTTATCTGATTTCATGCTAATCTTTGTATAAAGCTAAGATGTTAAATTTTATATTCCTCTACTGCTGTTAATATTCTAGGACAAAATATGTAACAATAGCATTTCAATATATAGATGAATGATCAAGAAGTAAGGCACATTCATAATATGTTTGTTGTAAATAGTTATATATCTAAAAGATCTAGTAAAAAGTTGAACAAGAAATTAAAAAAAGCATGCTTCTTTGTAAATCAATAAGAAAATCAAAATTATTAATTCTCCAAGTTAAAATGGACCAGTCATAATTTGACTTTAGTGAAATTTGCAAACAAGTAGATTTGAATGAACAATAGTACTTGCAATAAGTCATAATAGATTTAAACAAGCAAAATTGAAGGACAATATTAGATGCAAAAAATTAATAGAGACTTAACTCTGTAGAGAACCATTTTACAAGCCATCTAAAGTTGAAAATTTAAGGATTGGAACTCATTCACCTGCAAATTAAAACTTGTATAATTTTCCATCTTAGTAAGAAAGAGCTATAAATGAAGTAATAATATCTATTTCTAAAATGAGCGATAATCTAAAACTTGAGCTGATTTTTCTTTGCTTCAATTTGGAAAATTGAGATAGAAAATGTTTTAAGGGAGAACAAATGAACCCTTTATGTTTAAATAGACAAAGTTCAAAATATTGATAAATCAGTGCTTAAATCAACAAAATTAAAATTAGAAATTTAGCTATCTTTTATTAAAATTGAATATAGTGTTTACAAATGTTTTAGTAACATGGCCTTGAAGCTATAAAATACTCCAATTTTTACATTTCAATCAAACCCTTGTACACATTATGTACAACAATATGTATAAGGATTTATACACATTGTGTATAGGTGTTCAAATTTTTTCATTAAGTTATAAAACACTTCAGTTTTTGTATTGCAAACTGACCTTTATACACAATATGTACAAATAATGCCTTGTGCACACTACGTACAAGTGTTCTATAATTTCCTTGATCTCATAAGATCGTCATGTTTTACATTGCAACCATTGTACACAATATGTACAATACCTTGCACACACTGTGTATAGGTGGTCTAATTTTTCCTTGATGCTATAAAATACTCCAGTTTTTTATTTAAAAAAGACAAACCTTGTACACACTATGTACATGTGTTCTAAATTTTCCTTGAAGTTATAAAATACTTCTTTTTTTACCTTACAAGAAGACCATTGAGCACACTGTGTACAAGTGGTCGATATTTTCCTTGATTCTATAAAATCTTCCTTTTTTTACATTGTAACCTCTGTACACAGTATGTACAATACCTTGTACAAGCAGTATACATGTGTTATTTATGCTTTAAAATGCTCTAATTTTTACATTCCAACTAGACCTTTGTACACAACATGTTCAAGGCCTTGTACACAGTATGTACAAGTAGTCAAAAAATGATATGAAGTTATAAAATTCAAACTTTTTTAAATTTAAAAAGACACTTGTAGACAGTTTGTACATGCATTATACGCTGCATTTTTGAAATGGAATAAATTTTTCATGAAGCTATACAAATCATTTGTTTAACATTTTAACAGATACTTGTCAGTGTACAAATGGTGTACAAGTGTTATTTATTTTCTTTGAAGCTATATAATACTCCTTTTTAATATTTCAAATAGACACTTGTACACACTGTGTATATTTAGTAGATAGTTTCTTCATACTTTTCTAATTTTTTTAAACCAAATAAATATTTTCTTTTATAGATGTACATCCCAAAGGTTATTTTTCATTGCTGACCATCAACATTCAAGAATTTATGTGATAGTTTAAATGGATTATTAATAGATGAAGTTAATTAAACAAGTTGAATATATTGCAATTTACTGAGTTCCCATGATTTTAACATAACACACCATTTATCTACATACTACTGTCATGCTAAGATGTGAGCTTGCAATCATTCAACATCAAAGGGCATGAGCTTAAATTTTTAGTATATGAAGTTGCTCTATGTTTGGGTGAAAAGGTGATTTGCCTTGCAAGGTGCAAAATAAGTCTAAATTAAATTTCTTTCAAAAAATTGAGAATCATATTTGAATTTCAATTCTGAAATCGAACATACCATTAGAGATAATATATCACCTTGGAAGATGGAGATAAATTCTCTTAACGGGTTCAAACTTAGAATTGAAGATTTTTTCTTAAATGTCATGGTCTGATTTAAGTAAGAATCACATATGATCCTGGAGGGTCAAAATGAAGTTCAGTCAAATATCCTACTATGATAATCAAGAGGAGTAATCATTAAATTTCATATTCAATTTTATTTTAACACAAGATATATCTCTCAAGAGAAAGAAGATATCTCATGGTAGCAATCATTCGAATATTTCTATAACAATCATTATATATTTGATTTCCCAAAAGAAAATAGAAGTCTCCTATGTAATCTCTTGATTTAAATAATGGTAGAAATTCTATTTAAAGATTTTCTAGGAGTGATATCAAAGGAGGGGAATGTGGAGTTTTAATGGGGATTGGATTGAATTTTTAACTCTTATTTTTGGAGTCAATGGAGGAGATGTAGGAGACACTTTAAGATTCTAAAATAATTTATAAGTTTCCTGACCTAATCTAAGTATTGGACTTTAAATTATAGATTGAGAGAATCTTTAATTTGAATTGAGTAATTTATTAGAAATTTAAAATTATATTCCAAAAGGTTGGGATCTTATGATTTAGAATCTACCCCAAATCTTAAATCTAAGTTAGGCACTTAACAATAATATCCTGAATCTAACTAATGCTATACAAAATATGGACTTATCCTGGCCTGAATTAGGGAGCTAGCTAATCAGCTAGTCGGTTAAAATCCATAAGTTTGGTCATTTATGAAAGAGTGGTAGGGATGTTATTATTAAAGTTTTTGAAAATTAGGATTAACATTGAGAGTAGATCCTAATTTGTCCCTTAACTTTATGTAGGGAAAAAATGATTAAAAATGCAATTTAAGATTTAGAAACTTTTAATTTTATTTCTAATGCATGTATGCTAATTAACTTGATAAATGCATGAATTTGTATAAAGCAAATTTTTTAAAAAAAGGGTTAAATTTTTTTTTTCTTAGAGATTGTATAATATTCCCTTAAGAGGATTACACCCTAATAGGTCGGGTGGCTTGCCAGAGCTCGCATGCTTGGAGGTGCCTAAGAAGGAAGAAAAGGTAATAATATGCTTTTATGCCAACTCTCAGTGGATGGACTGCCCATAAAGGGGATATGAAAAGATATTTGGATCTAGAACAAATCAGTCTAGACAAGCATATGGATAGAGACTTGAAGGATCTAGAATGTCAAGTCAAAGTTGTGTGAGAAAATTTGGTGTTAAAAATGTAAATTTGAGTGGAAGTCAAAGGTAGCACACACAGTCTGCGATGATAGCACGTGTACAGACATGGGCATATAGATTGAGTCAACACAAAGTGAGAGGCTCTTGAGAGGTCCACAGGTATAGTTCTTTATTTTGGATGCCATTACTTTTGGATTAGAATATACTAAAACTAACAAATTGACATGCATACAAGTGAATGAATGAACATGTGATTTGATAGATGATTGATGTGACTAGTGATAAATAATTTTGTTACATTTTAAACGGTAGGAAAATTGTAGTAACCTCAATTTAACTTTCCTAAATTTTCAGAATTTGTCCTATGAGAACGCCGCAATGCCAGGGTTGGTGGAACCCAGCTTCCTCTCAGGTTATGGAGAAAAAAATGGGAAATTGGAGTGTGTTTTGTGATGCCTAGCAGCTCTGTCATGGCAAATATTTTACATGAACTATACAATATGCATAAGTTGCATTGCATATAGTATTGATATTATAGGACATGCATACCCATACGACTTTCCAGATAAAGTTGATATGATTGATAAGATTGATACTTAGAATACTGAACTGATATGACCATGATATATTTGCATTGCATAAATAATGTACATCATGCATATAATAAAGACAAATGTGCTGATTTTATAAACCGACATACAAAACTATTTTGTTATTGATAGGTGTAGAAATGTCAGAACCTAGGGATCCTTAACCTAGTTCTGAATCAATGATCAATATAGTGGAACTAAATTTAGTACTTATATAACATAACATTGTTCACATTGACTATTACCTACTTTTACAAGTTATATATTTATACTGATATTGATTGAATTATTACATACATATTGCTTCCATGGCTTTGAATTGATTGCAGTTGTAGGTTCTAGTAAGATTTTTATATATTTTCAAGAAGGGGACTAGATCCAATGAAATGAGACAGATCAAACTTCCCTAGGTTTTCTTTTATTTTGTATTTTAGTTTTTTTTTTTTTTTTTTGTAGTCATAAGTTTAAAATAGACGGACTGATGTATTGATTGACCTCCTGACTATTGAATATGAATTTTGGGATAAGAATGAAAATATAAATTGAAGAAAAAATTTAGAAATTGCTTCTGTTGATTTCTATTTATTGAAATGACATTAGTAGTTCTATTAGAATAATTAAGTGATAGAATAGAAAATTCTTCTAAAATTAAACCTTAAGACATTACAGGTCAGGTCATTTATTGACAACCCTGAGAATATCCTGATTAACATCATTCACATTAATACATGGGTACCAATCGTAAGAATATCTACTGCATATGCAAGACTTTAAATAATTTCTAATTACATTCCACCATATAATATAATCCAAAATATTCACAATTTCTCAAAACATAGTTTCTATGTTCAAGCAACCAAGCGAGTCTTGAATGCATCTCAGCTATAAATAATGTATAATAATTCTACAACATAAGATGTCCATTTTTTTCATACGGGTTGGGCTTCTTCAACAAAATATTTGTACTAATTCTGATTGCCAGGTGAAAAAAATATAAGAGAACCAAAGGGCTACAATTTACAAAGCCAAAATCATAAAATTGATATATAAGCTTTAGCTGTGGTAAATCTACTCAAGAAATTACTACTACTACAAAATTATTGCATTGATGGCTCTCCCACCAATCATCAGCACCTTCTCGTAATTTAAATGAAGCCATGTCTACCTTTTGATCTTCTAGACATTTAATACCATGTAGTCTCTTTTTGATGTCATGAAGCTATACATTAGATTCGATTGGTCCAACTATCCCATTGAATATTAGAGGGTGGGTCTTTAAGAACTAATGCATCACCCGATATATCACCCTTTTATTAGTTAGAATGATTTGTAGCATAAAAATTAGTCAAAAAAATAAGTCTACTAATATTAATTACTCCACTAAATTTCTACAACTTTGACTTATTTACCTGAGCTAGGGCAGTATCAGGTACTCCTATGGCTTCTTGGTGCACTGATGGTGGTGTTGACTAAGTTGGTTGTGGTACTTACTAAGTGTCATGATTAATTCCTTGCACTACTTGGGTAAGTTGAGTGGTCACCTCTATCATCATCATTATTAGCATAGTAATATCTAGGTTTGGAGCAACAACACCTCGATGACTAGCAAATCAAGGTCCTGTGGGAATAGGTGTAGCTTCCTCAGTAGTTCTTATTGAATGTTTGAATAGGTTATTAGACATAATACAATTATCCCGAGGCTAACCAAGAGGGGAGGTGAATTGGTAATTTAAAAATTCTCTTGGATAAAATAAAATTGATAATATATTCGACATAATGATTTAAAAAAAATATTTTTCAACCATAATAATTTAAAGTGTAGAAAATAAAAATGCAGTAAAAGTAAAAAAAATAGAAGAACACCAAATTTTATAGTGCTTCGGTCCAACTAGACCTACGTCCACTCTCTGAAGACTCCTTCAGGTATTGCACTAAATCAAAAGTGACTCTCCTTTTGCTCCCATAACAAGGTGGAGAAACCCTTGCAAAATCTCTCTTCCACCATCCCAGTGTGGCAGAGTACCAACATCCTTTCTTATCTTCCTAGTGATGACAAAGTACCAACATCTTTTCTTATCCTCCTGGTGATGGCAAAGTACCAACATCCTTTCTTACCCTCGTGGTGTGGCTGAGTACAACCATCCTTTCTCACCCTCTTGGTGATGGCAGAGTACCAACATCTTTTCTCACCCTCCTAGTGATGACAGAGTATCGTGATCTTCGTTAAAATTCTTCTCTCAAGAGACTTCAAGGAAGTAGTGAGAATCTTGAAGAATAAACCAGAGATCCTTATCTTTGGGCAACCATGTGAATCCCCTCACAATTTCTTCTCAAAAGATCTCTCACCCTTCACTCCTAAAACTCTCTCCAAAACATTCTCCTTATAAACTCTCAAAAGAAATATGCAGCAAGATATATGGAGTGTCGATTTTTAGGACACTTATATATGAAAGACAAAAAAATTATTCAGAAAACTGAAAATTTCAACTTCAACATACTCAGATCATACAGTATGATCACACTTCATCTGTACGAATAGTTCAAAAATCCATGTACGATCCTATATGGACCTAATTTCATACTTTATCAGTCGTCTGTATGAACTGACATCGTACTCTATAAATAGTTTAAAATTGAACAAGTTCATCCATAACGATTATGTACGAACCCATTTCATACACTGTGAGTCATTTGTATGAACCATACATCATAAAGTATGAACAGTTTAAATAAATCATACATCATTTAGTATGAATTAGGATGGCCCTATTTTGTACTCTGGAATGTATGTATGAACCCCACTTCATACTATATGAATAGTTCAAAAAATGGTGAGTTCGTTTGGTATGAACGTGGACAACCCCATTTCGTACTCTATAGTTCATCTATATGAAACCCACTTCATATAGTACAAATAGTTCAAAAAATAATGAGTTCATTTGGGACAAACTGGCACGCACCCATCTCATACTCTATGAATCGTCTGTACAAAACATTATCATACAGTACAAACAGTACAAAAAAAATTTCCCATGCATGATTTGATTAACTTCATTTTGGAGGAACTATCATGACAAACCATCTAGTATGATTTAAAAATCGTATTGTAAAACGCAATTATAGCATTTGTTGCAAAAATAGATAATGTGAGTTTAATAAATCAAACTCAGCAAGTAAGTCATACCTATCAAAGCATAAATGACAAAGGAGTGGGGCATATAGTATGAACAACCAAAGGGTAGAAGTAACAATCTAAAGTCAACAAAATAAAGTAGTAATGATATATGCAATATTTCCTATAACATAATTCTAATATGATAGTGTCATTAATGTATGTGTCAAACTACTATCAATGCAAATTATTTTAATGCTCATAAATGCAATCACACTAGGTATCATAACACTTTAAAATAACGCATTAGTCATTTATTATTTCTAATTCATGTCCAATCATATTTTTTTTATATTTATTCATATATATTTATTATTGGTTTATCATATACCCATCACCGAGAAGGTAAATACCAGCTCAATGAAATCAAGTGATTTTATGTAAAGTCATCACTCTAGGGGCCCATTGACCCCAACTAACCAAAAACTAATAGAGTTCTACCGACATACACATAATCATACAGTGCAAGTACTTTTATGAGTAATCAACATACATTATATAAATCAATATTTCAAATATGATTTATCTAATTATCATAAATTATATCAATAAGATTCATTTTATTTAATAAAGCTAAAAATGCATGAATTTAAATTCTCCGACACATGAATTTAACTTGTATGAATAAGAACTAGTGATTAGTAAATCAAGATAAGGTTAATTATATCACAAGTTGATTCATTATGAACAAATAACAAATATTTTTTACATGTTTGATCATGTCAAAGAATTTAATATAGAATTTGCAATCTAAATAATTATAAAAGAACCTAATACAAATAGCATGGATTACGCCCCTAACAAAGAAGGGTATGTTTACACTAAAATAAATAACAATTACTTGTCTCTAGGTAAGCAACATGAAGCTCCAAGCCTATACAATATTCAACCAACAACGGAAATGACTCAAAGGTTATACAAACAAGAGTCATGTTGAAAGACTTCAATACATAAAACATGAGATTTACAAAACCCGAGCTTAATTATATATATATATATATATATATATAGTAATCAAACCTAGTGTTAGATCAAATTAAATATCATACATTAATAAGGCTTCTTCCCAAAGCAAGCTAAACTAAAATAAATAAATAAATAAATAAAATGATAAAACTAAAATAAAAACCCCACCCATCAAAACTAATTAAACAATTCAAGAGAAATTATGATTATATAACTTGATAAACATGGAGAAGAAAATATAAGAGAGGGAGAAGAGAAGAGAGGGTGAAGGAGCTTACTATTGAAGGAGAAAAAGAAAGTTTTGAAGAAGATGCTTTTTTATTTTAGGTTTGGCAAATATGAGAGGGAGGAGGGCTTTTGATGGCTGCGAGAAAGGCAAGGGAAGGTTTAGAATAATGCCCTAGGTCTCATTTGCCTCTTTAAATGGTGTGTGTGTGTGCATGAGAGAGAGAGAGAGAGAGAGAGAGAGAGAGAGCAGGGCGGGATAATCAAAAGGAGCAATATGATCGCAAAATTATAGAGATTGGAAAGAGAGGTTGTGCACATAAGGAAAGAGGCTCGTGGTGGCTAATCACACGCAACTTGTTTCATGCGCTAGGAGGCGATCTACTCGCACAGTTTTCATGCATAGGAGAGAGAGGGCCCTGACCATAACTTGTTTGATTTAAGCGTTACAATTTGTACACACCTTCAATCCCAAGAAATATGATTTTGGAACTTGAAATGGATTATCCCTATTCTTTTAGTTCATTAAAACCTATTAAATGCTCTCAATACATAGGATCATGAGAGTGGGTGACTCCCAACCTTTTATTCTCTCAAGCACGATGTTCCTAAACTGATATTATAAGACTAGGGTATCATGGCCCTCCATAATGTGGAGTATACTCATCTTTATAAATCTTGATTATGAAGTCCATAAAGTCATAAAATATTATATCGAATCCTTTATTTCATAAATGATTCAACTTGAAACCATCTATCATTATTAGGCATTATTACTCTTATTTTTTATTTTATTTTAGTATTATTTTTTTTAGGCATTATTACTCTTATTTCTCACTTATAAACTCAAAATTAGATCGTTGATCAAAGAGTCATTCATACTAACCTAATACACTTTAGGTGATGTGATTGGTAAAATCTTAAGCCGAATAGAATTAGGTTGTTAGAATTGAATTTTCTTATCTCTTGGTTGAGTAATGTAATGATGGGCTGACATGTTAACTACCTATGATTATGTTTACTATAATAGATATATTTTTCTATGCAAATACTTTATTATGTCATTCTATAGACACACAATAAGTTCACTTCGTACAATGATGAGTTAGTCCAAATAAAAATTTAGCAAAAATCTACAATTTTTTTTTAATGATTGTGTGTGTGGGGGGGGGGGGGGGGGGGGGGGGGGGGGGGGGGGCAAGTAGGGTGACCCAAAATGATGCAATTCTAAATGTGTCATAGTGGAGCTTAATTTGAAGACCCCATGAATCATCATTTATTTATGAATGAAATTTTTTACATAGTTTTAAAAAGCATGGTCCAACTAAATTTATTTTTTTATTTTTTGGATGTTATAAAATCCAATGCACCATGTACATATTCTATTTTTTATGCTTATATAATTGATTGATTTTGAGGGCTTTAAAATCACCGTTGCTCTTCACTTTATTTACTATGATTAGCCCAAATCACTATTATGCTTTTAGGGGTTAAGCTTTCAACCCAAATATATAAACAATTTAAAATCAATTATAGGACCTCGGCATCCTTTGGGACAACTTTCTTACTACTTTCTAAAATAACTTTTTTGCAAAAATATATATATATATATTGAAAGTAACAAAAAAATAATGGTAAAAACTATCCTAAATGAAACCTTGATTTTCATTAAAAAAAATTTCTCTCTAAACCTTTGATTTTAGTTTAATATAAGCTTTCTCCCTCTAAGTTTCTATAGAGAGACTAAAGCTTCGTTTGGGATGGCTTTGTAGTTGCTTGTAAAAGCAACTTTCTAGTACAAATTTTTTAATTTTGTACTAAAAAATTGTTTTAAAAAGCAACTAGAAAATCGTCCCAAACGAAGCCTAATTTTAAAGGATAAAAAGTGCTTTTAGTGGATGCACATTTCTTTTTAATGATCATTTTTTATTAAATTTAAATAAGAATTTAACTCTTAATAGAATAATAAAAAAAAACATATACCCTACACCACATAGTGGGATAAAAATTTATTATTATTATTATTATTGGATAAAATTTTATTATTGTTATTAAGGTAGTTCAATTACTCATATTAGGACCAAATAACTAAATAAAAATAAGCATATCCTATACATTTATTATCCTACATGTCTGGCTCACTTTTTAGTGCCAAGGCCAAAAGTCTCACTTCTTAGTCATGCGTGTTTAATAAATAAAGCATATAAATTACTTAAAATTTGCATCGCAACACTTAGGCTTCATTTGAGACAGCTTTCTTATGATTTCTTAACGCAGCTTTCTAGTACAAAATTTAATATTGTTGTACTAAAAAGCTGCTTTAAGAAGTCATGAAAAAGCCGTACGAAACAAAATCTTAAATTTCGTTTGTGACAGCTTTTTTATGCTTCTTAAAATAAATTTTTAGTACAAAAATTAACCTATAAAAAACAAGCTTCAAAATTCCAACATGTTCTAGATTTAGATTAACATATACATAGATTGTCTGAGGAGACATTTGGTACTAGAACCTGAAATTTTAACCAAATAGGCTGGGGACACAATTAGCAGCACAACATGCAAATGCTGACTTTATGAAGAACCATCAATAATATTTTCTATGGTATTAGCTTGCGTTCTTCACTCTCAAATATATCAAAAAAAAAAAAGTTCAAAGAGCAAGCAATAATTCACATATTTTGGTATAAAATACAATTTGATTCATCTAACAAATAACTAGTCCCTTCACCTACGATCTGTCTGACATATAATTCTACGATCCTTCTTCGAACACAACAATTTTCAACGCCTATCCAAAATCTGGATGGAACCAAAACCTTCCTTTGAAATAAATGGAAAATATGAACAAGCAAACTGCAGAGTTTCAGGCCAGTCATCATCACTGCAACAAATGATTATTCATTACGAGTGCTTCCATGAAGCTATGTGGCGAGGACTGCACGAGAACTGTGACGAGCATTGTTCCGGCCGAGGCCGAGACCCAGTCCAAATGGAACCCTACTGCCTTTGCTGCTGCTGCTGCTGCCATTGGTGCTACTTTTACCATGGCTACACTTTGATGTATGGACGTGCCCATGTGGCCGAGTAGAACCTCTGGAGTCCACATCAATGCAAACATGGCCGTTGCCATTTGCATGGTTGGCTTGGTTCTCAACATTCTGTTGTGAGACTACATTTGTCATCTGAATCATGCTCATCTCTTCAGAATGCAAATTCTGTTCTGCCACTTCTATGTCCTCATTATAGCCCTTTATTAAGAAATCCGAGCAGTTTTTGCGAACACCATGGTCATATGGGTTTCGAAACTTGCCACCTGGTCCCCTGAGATAGCTATATCGCATACCATTGGCCATTTCGTTTGTTGTGATGTTCCTGGAAATCTGTGTGAAATAAGGTAAAAAAACTGAAAGATTTAGGGTCTTCTATTTCCCTTCGGTCAAAGTCTATCATTGGGCAGATTAAAGTATGAGTTAAGGCCTCAATCGAGAGATTATTCAGTGCGGACACCGGACGGGAGAACCGTCCAGTTTACGCTTAAGTACCGAGCGAGCCGTGATACCGCTCGGTACTAAGCTCGGTACTAGATATGGCGCATTTTTATTGAAGTCTGGATTTTGCACAGAATAATTTTTCCTATATGGAAATCAACCATAATAAATGGAGAGAAAAAAAATCCTGAAGTTGACCTAAATAGTTGAGATTGAAATAAGCCTGTTTTTTTTTTTTTAAAGATAAGTCTTCTTTTGTTGTTGATGATGAAGATGATGATGATGATGATAAGGGAATTTTGAGTGGCTAACTCTTTTTTTTTTTTATTGTTTTCATGATTCGTAATGATGGAAATAACTTCTAGGCAAGAGAGCAAAGTCAATATCTTCTGCATACCTGTTGTGCTTGTACGATAGTTAATACTGCCACTCCAAAGAAAAGAAGGAAGACCATTACAATAAATGACAATGCGCCTGGATGATGGATAGCAGAATGACTTAGCCATGCACCAAAAGATGACGGGGCAGTTGGATCTGTTGCAATTCCTGCATATAGTTTGGATTTTGTGATGCATCCGGCTTAATATTGCATATAAAATAAGAAACATAAAGAAAAGAGAAAATCCTGGAAAAACCATACTTATAATTGTGACAGAACCAGTAATAACCATAGCCGAGACCTCCAGAAGAAGAAACATGAAAAAATCCCATTTATTTTTCTGCAGAGATAAGTTCTTAAGTTTGAAGTGATTTATAAGAGAAACATAAATTTGTTCTTGACAATATTATCAAATTATTGCATTGAAAAGTAAAGCGCAACAGAAAATAAGAAAATAATAAAAGAATAGATTAGAGCACCTTGCCAATACAATTTGATACCCATGGGCAGTGATGATCAAACTGTTCAACACATCTATCGCATGTGGAACAGTGCTTCGCCCGAAGAGGCCTGACGATCTGACCAATGATGTTAATATCAGTTGAATCAAAAGTTCAGGCGATTTCAACTCACTGGGTAAAATAAACAAAGTTTACAAAATTTTCTACCTTGCAAGTTGCACATAGTTGAGTCCAATTTCCTGCCAGCAAAGCAGGATTTTCGAGTGCTGTCTTTAGCAGAGGTTCCTATAAAATAAACTAAAAGCATTAAAAGGGGTCATTTTTCGTAAGGACGGAAGCACAAGATGTCCTCAAATGAGGAGAGATATGATACGATCTCCCGAACTTCGCCATACAAGAGTTTAACAAGTGGAGATCAATTTCATTAGAGTTAATCTTGTATTTGGATTCCCCCAAGTAGGAGGAAAAAATGGCACTGGACTGAGCATTCTGTCCAATTGATCAAACTATATGTGGCTTTTATCGCATGCATGATTGCGAGAACTTATAAGATTATTTGATCATGAATCAAATGGATCAATGGTTTCTCAATGGATTGCTACAACTACATGAGGTGGTAACTTTGATTTCAATGTGTAGAGACATTCAAATAGCTAAAGATTAAATATATTGAGATGATATTTAGCTTATATTGGACAGTTACGCTAAGTGAAATACGAGTAAAACTTAACTTTTATAGTCCTATCTTCTTCTTTTTAACATGCTCCATGAAATTTTAAATTATTATGAAAATTGATGAAATTTTAATCTACAAATATTTTTCATATTATAGATCAAAATAAATGACATTCTCTTTAGCTTGAAGATCATAATCCATGTATTTAATTTGAAATCCTTTGAAATACTCTACCTATTAAAAACCACGAGTGTCTTCTTATGCAATCAAAACCACCAATTCAAAATATTTTGAGGTATCCTATTGATTATCAAATGATCTTAAAATATTTTAAGTAAATGGATGACTTAGATGTTGTCTTTGAAGATTATAATATTGGATTTTAAATGGTAGGAAAGAATAGCTATTCTCTTTGTAGGAGGAGAAAAGTCCATACCTATTTTGATCACGAAGGTTTGAGTAAGGAATGCTACTCATACCTAGTTGATTAAAACCATGGCTTAATGATGCAAAAGGTGCCTAATCTAATACCAAATGAAGGACAAGAAAAGATTGATGTTTGAGCCAATTTAATGATGGATCATTGATAATGAAATTCTTCTTGATCTTCTTTGTATTTTTTACTTCTAAATTGGTTTGACTTCTCCCTTGGATGAAAGGGAATTGAACAAAGAAGGACGATGGAAGATGAAAAAAAGTGACTAGGGAATGGTTAGTACAACCTCTGTTTAAAATTGCGCAATTAGAGGCGCACCTTGAGGCGCGCCTTTGCGCAATTTGACCAAAAAACGCCTCGAGGCTTACGCAATTCTTCACCTGGCTGAGGCGTATGCCTCACCTGGACTGAGGCGCGCCTCAGAGGCGCAATTGCGCAATTCTGGGTGAGGCGTACGCCTCACAGAATAGGCCCCACTCACTTAAAATGAAACCTCTTCCTCCCTTCATCCCGCACGGTCTCCCTCTTTTCCGAAAAAAATCGCTTCCAGCTCTCTGTTCGCGAAACTGAAGGCGTCCCGCACGGTCGGCCATCCTTCCCGCCGGCGCCGCCTTTCTCCGGCGAAGTTGAAGTGCCCGGCCGCCTTGTAGGAGAAGTCCACAAATGATTTTAGGTTTTTTTTTTTGACTTTTTTGTTAGATTTTTGAAGTGAAAGAAATTCTAGGGTTTTAGATTTTTTGAAATTTTTTGTGTGATTTTCGATTCTTTCATTAGGGATCATGGTAAGAGGCAAGGAAAAGGGGTCTTCGTCATTGCGGAGGGACCTTTCTTGGAAATATACTGTACAAGTTGACATTGGCGGCGGAGAGAAGAGCTATGTTTATTTGAAATGTAATTTTTGCGATAAAGTGGTGAAGGGAGGTGTTACCCGCATGAAGGAACATCTATCATGCTTGCACAAAAATGTAGCACCCTGTGCAAATGTGCCGGAAAAGGTGAAGGAGGAAATTAGTGCTTATATGAAGAAAAGTACCACGGCTAAACACTTGCAACATGAGCAATTTGATGATAGGGTCAAACATGGCGCTTATTTTGGGAGCGAGAGTGGAAAGGGATCTTCCTCCACAATACATAATAGAGATGCACGGGGTCCTATGGATCAGTATATGACTAATCCAGAAGAAGATAGAGGACAAGCACAAATGATGCTTGAGGCCGGTACTAGAGAGGGGCGACGGCAGGTTTGCATGGATACTGGGTGATTTTTTTTTTAAATGCCATACCTTTTAATGTTGCTACGTCGCCTGCCTACTTCAATATGCTGCGGTCTATAGGGTTGTATGGAAGAGGGTTGAAGGCACCTTCTATGTATGAGTTGAGAACATGGATTTTAAAGGAGGAGCTGCAGAACACAGAGCGGAGCATTGATGAGATTAAAAGGACATGGATTGAGACTAGTGTGACCATATTGGAGAAGAAGATTCACTTGAAGACCCATTTAGTGATGAGATATGATTGCATTTTATATGTTTTTTGTACTTTGGAAGTTTTGTTGAACTAAAATATTTTGTGATTTTGTACTTTGGGACATGATTTTATTGCATCTACTTTCTTATTTTTCACTATTTTCATATATCATTTAGATGTTTTTATTGTAAGGTACAATATTGCTATTATTTTCTTACTAAAACCCTTAATTTTTTATTTACGCAATTCTGTGTCCTTGAGGCTTACGCCTCAGACCGCCTCGAGGCTTACGCCTCGCCTCACGGACGAAAACCGCCTCGATGCTTAATTACGCAATTTAAAACCTTGAGTACAACACCAGTGTTGTACATGGACGAAATGGCACAAGTACAATAGCACATATCTTATAGCTTGTTTCCTTGAAATTTCATAAGAATCTCATGAGAAAGTTCATGTCAGCAGAGATGAGTCATGTCGATTAAGGAAGAGAAAGAATAATGAGAAGGGAATCTTTCAATAGCTATTCATCATTTAATAATTAAAAATCTATTACAAGCAATAAAATTCATATTTATATAAATTGAGTTACAATATAACATACAAGAATAAAAAAAGAGTTTATAAGATAAGACAAAATTAATTCGAATTCAAAACTAATTAACATCTAAACAATAACTAATAATCCTACCCTCTAAATAAAAATAAAAAATAGATAATCCTAATAATTAAATTAAACTAAAATAAATCTTTAAATTATAAAAAAAGTATAACATTGAAGAAATATTCTTCTTGGTTTTACATCAACTCCCCATAAGCCAATAAAATTCTTCTCCTAAAGAGTTTAAATTGAAGCCCTTTTCTTAGAAGTTTGGTTTCTATGGTAGAGGTAGCAAAGAAATTGGATCAGGAACATCTCTTAAACTTTCACAATGAGTTATATGTGCATAAGGAGTATATTCTAGAGGATTCAATTATGAATGTTGCCACACATCATATGCCCCTATTTGATCAATATCATAAGAAATCCCATAATCACATGGTTTTGGCAATGTAATCATAGCATAAACTCAAACTATTCTTCTTAAGGGAAAGCGCAAAGCAATTTTGGAACATATGAATACAAATCTGAAGTAGTTGAACATGTGAATTAAAGTATTTTTCATCTCAATAAAATCATCAACAAAAGATATCTCAATCTATGCTTAGAACTTAATCTCCAATTTAGGCTCAATATAGTCTACTGCACACCTCAAGGCAATATATTTAGCAGGAACTGTGAAAGGGATGATTTACCATAATCATCAAGTTCATCTACAAAACCATCACAAAAATATGTTTATAAACCAACTCGTTGTGAATATTTGATTTTGGAAGTAGAGTTATATAATTTCCTTAAGTTTTTTATGTAGGACATACTTCTAAAACTTGTATTCTTATGTAGGACATACTTCTAAAACTTGTATTCACAAAAAAGCATATAATATGATCTCTCATCATTATAAGATAGTGTGGGTTTAAATAGGGTGTAATCATATGCAAAATTCTATTGAAGGCATCCAATCTTACAAGACAATTAACATGAGAATATTAACTGAAATCACATGCTTCAGCATTAGTGACTTGGGAGGTGATTTATAATATTGATGAAGCTATGAATAACTATGATGAAAATCATGGTTGTGATATTGAATCCTGTAAATGAGTCATATAAAAGATAATTGCATAATTCTTCAAGAGTTCCATCTAATACCTTTAATATTTCGGACCAATCTTCATAGGACATACTTATATATAAATGATGTTTGAAGCTTATAATCACTTGAATCACATTATTCACCCATATATATATATATATATATATATATATATATATATATATATATATATATATTACTCAAGATAATGTTCTGTACATAGATGCTAACAAGCTTTAAAATGTTCTTAAGAATCATAATGCTAAAGCATAAAATGATGCATAATTTAATTTTATCGGTTAAAATTCCATCTATGGTATCTGACTAAAGAAGCACCAATAATACGTTCATATTAATCCACTACTAGTCTGATGCACATTGAGGCCTTCTGTCAAACATGCAGCTAAAAGGGCATACCTTTTATTTTAAATAAAAAATAAAAAAAATTAAGAATCTAGCATACCTGCACATATTATAAGCTAAAACTATAGCTTAAAAAGAGAGATGAACCTTTTTTAAGCCAAAATATATCAACTATATTCCGTAGAAAACAAATTAGTGGAAGAGGAAAGATTATATCCAAAATTAGCTCATTATTTGTGACACTTTAAAAATTAGGCATTTACATTTTTTCTAGAGCAAAAACATATTCACATCAAATCATTGATAAATCAGATTATAACTAAATGATTATAAAATCATATTATAATTAAATGGACGCTTTGACAACTTACATCATCTCTAAGGCTCTGTGAATCTCGAACATTTCTTCTAATATATCCAGGGTCCTTCCTACAACCATAAAATGCAATACACATAAGTCACCCAATCATACAGTATGTGCCACAACAAATCATTTATGAATATGATATTAATATAGAAAAAAACAGATAATAAAAACAAAATTTTTGGAAGTGCATCATAACACGGGGGAACAATTAACTAAAATTTAAATTACTCAAAAAGACTTAATCTACTTTAAATTTAGCTAATAGAACAAAATATTTCATGGAGCCTCTAAGTAATAAAAGCCTCATACAATTTAAGTTCACCTGATAGATTTATATGTCCTAACAAAGCCTTGAATAACAAACGCATACATATCTATTAACCTTAAAATCTCTTTGTTAAGCCCATTGTAAAGTACACATTCTTCAGATAACTCAAATATAACTATAGTACAATAAATATTACTAAGTGTTGAAAAAAGAAAATATGAGGGAAGAATCCTTAATTTTTTTCTTCATGAAGTAGAAGAGATATACAATCTATATGAGATTTATATCAACTCGAATAAAAAGAAAATTAGATACATTCTTTGGCCATAACTGGCCATAACAACAAAGAAAAATTTTGCATAATAAGTATAGATCAATTCACTCTTCATAAAGCATGGAGGATTGTGTAAGGAAAGCCAAATATTGGTGGATTGCTAAGCATGCACATAAATCCAGGTGGATCAACTCCAATCAAGTGGTTTGTTGAGCTGAAGGTTAATCATGCAGGAAGGAAGCAGAAGCAGAAAGTGTTAGCGCGAGCTGGCCATAAAGGATTAGTGGGAGAGGACATCGATAGGATGCTAAGGCACTAATTCAGGAAGTATTCATTGCGAAATTTGCACACTCCCCCTAAAGTTAGGAATATATGTTGGACATTCAAGTAAGGTTATCTAATTGTTCTTGATCAAGAGCTTAAGTCATGATATTTGCAATTTAAAGTTTTGTTGGAGTGTAATCCATTTGAATGATACTGTGGTTAATTCCTTTTATTATGAAACTTTTATAAATCTCAACTAGTCTAATTTGATCATGTTGGACAGGGTTCTCAATAATGTTAACAGTATATTGACTGTCACACATTATTATAAGCTCTGTAATGAAAACATATAAAATCTTTAAGAAGGCCTTCAAGCCACATACCTTCACAAAAACCATAGCCAAGACCCTGAATTCCACTTTGCATTACTCAGGGAAACAACATATTGCTTTTTACTTATCCAAGTAATTAAAATTCCCCATATTTGATGTAGATTTATAATTTCTAACAGATCTAGCCCAATCAACATACATGAAAATTTTTATGCTTATGTATATCCTTTTTTGAAGAATAATCCATTTTCATGTGCCTTTTTTAGATACCTCATTATCTTCTATACAGCATCAACACTCTTTTGTGGGATTATTCATAATCAAACTAACAATACTAAAAGAGAAATAAATATCAGGCCCAATTTGAGATAGTTGAGTTTCATACTAACCAGTGGCACCTTTGTCGATTGGGCTTAGTCCCCCTTAGTTCCAATTTTATTTGATGGATAAACTAGTGTTTTCCAAGTTTACACCCATGCATATTAGATTCTCTTAGGGGATGCTTGGTCCGCACCATTTGAGAGTAAAGTAAACGAAGGGGTTTTGAAATTCGAGCATCTAGATGTCTACATTTCAAAATGCAAAATATTTTGGGCGTAAATTTGGAATTCTCCTTCTAGTTTATTATGCGTATTTAGAAATCGTCCTTGTTAAGTGAATTATGAATATGCATCTTAGACAAAAGTGAGGTCACCAACACAATGTCATTGTTGTCATCACCATCACCTCCTATCATCTGCTACCCCATCCACTTTCATCACCTCTCGCCAATCATCATCGCCACCCATCATTGGCTCAATAGTAGCCACAACCGCTACAAGTCACTTCCACGTGTTATCGGCCACCTCGGATCAACTATTTCTTCAAACATACTATAATTCTTGATTTTGATTTGATTACTAACGACTTAGAGAAAATTCCTCGGATATCAATGTTTCCATAGTAACAAAATTCATTGTAGGAGGCCGAACGAGAGAATGAACTTCTTCCCAAAGCTATTTCATGTTTAACTGTCATCATACTTTAAGAAAAATCCTTGGAGAAGGATGAAGATGAAAGATAGAAAGGGATGAAGGATAGAGAAGTGTGGCTCTAATAACATGTTGAAATATAAGGGAAGAATACTAATTTTTTTCCATTCACAAAATATAGAGGTATGCATTTTATTGGAGATATAAGTCATCTATAATAGAAGAAAAAAAACTAGGCACATATTAAAGCTATAACTGCCCATAATAAAGTATACAAAAAACATTTGCCCAATAAGTATAGGAATCAATTCATTCTTCATATAACATGGATGGACCACAATAGATTGTTGAGCTGGGACATGAATCAAGTGGCGGATCAACTCCAATCATCCGGATTATTAAGTTCAACGTTAATCACGCTGGATGGAAGCAACAACAGTTGCTGGCGTGAGCTAGCTACAAGAGGAATGCTAAAAGAGGTTGTCAACACTAGGCTGAGGTGATGATTCAAAAAGCATTGATTGCAAAATTTTCACAGTATGTCAATTGGCATGGACCTTGTAATCTTAAAGAAATAAAGACTCAACAAAAATTTAAGGAAAAAAAATCAAATTAACAAGCTAAAAGAGAAGGAAAATTTGTAGGGACTGTTCGATGGCTAACTTCATAATTTGCATTTGATATATGGTTTATTCCATGGATTCCATATTTCTTATAAAAGGAAAGGGTCAAACTAAAGGAGTATGCGTCAAAGAAATAGAGTCTGATATGTAACTAAAAAACAGTGAGTGCTAGCCCAGGTCTAAAACCAATTTTTGTAAAACATTATATGAGATTATTAGAGGGTAGGCTTATTTAGGTTCTCCTTGGTAATATGTAGATCATGAATTTGAATCAACAAAACATCCTCTATGGCATGCAAGGCAAGCCCACACCATATGAGCATATGAAGAACCTTAAGTGGAGAGTACACTGTCCATATGACATCATTATAGAACTCAAGTCTTAATACGTCTTGAAACAACACATATTCCATCCAAAGAAGTACATTGATCAGCCATCAACAAACCATATCTGTTTATAATAGGAGGTAATATGATGCCAAACAACTCGTAATCATACAAAAGGCTCCCCATAATCTTGCAAATATGAAAAGTACTCAAATAAATACATAAACATGTATATTACAAGGACTTTTTTTCTCTATAAAGGAGATTAGGCATCTTCTACTTTTGCTTAAGCCTGCCACTTTCTGTAATAATTACACAAACCATCACCTTAGCCAAGCTTACAATGTGAGCACAAGTTTTAGATTGAATTTCATTGATTTTCAAAATGATTTAATCATTCATCAAAAAAGTGTTAAAGTGATGATGATAATGCAGCTTATAAAAAGCCCACACAAACTATTCACTTTTAGCCCATATATTTCATAAATTAAAATCATCAAATATGCACTAAATATTACACATAACACAATTATTAAATTCAAAATGGACAAGAAGATTCTTAAGAGACATATCTCTCTTTTTTTTTTTTCTTTTTTGAAATGTAGCATTGAGAAATTCTCATTACATTAGATAGTCAGTCAATGAGCACAAAAAAGAAAGAATATTCATACATCTGAAGCAAGTGGAATAAGTGTACCTTAGTCAGTCATAATTCACTGTATTTTCAAAAATTATTTGATGTCTTACATTATCATCCTTCTTTTTTTAAGTTAACTATTAATAGAAATATATAGAAAGAGTTAGGTCACGTAATTCAGAATTATTAATGCATCAAATTCATATTTGTCAGAAACGAATAGCATACTGCAATATAAAGATCTTATGGAACCACAATGCGTAACTTAGAAAGTGTTCTTTCTAACATAGAATGAAATCATAAAAAATCATGAATAATTTATTAAAATTTCGATAATATAAGAGAACATATGTCTTACAAGTAGAACATATTGTTTTACATATTAACAATGTGTATTAAGCATCATGCAAATTTACTACTATCATATAATTCAAAATGATATCATCGGAGCAATGTTATTAAAGCACAAAACCCAGCAATGTGCAAGGGTTCCTTTTTGCTTCGATGCATAAAGCACAAAACAAAGGGGTGCTTTTATTAGCTAAAGCACTCAAAACTTATATAAATATAATAATTCATTCAATAATAATTTAAAATATGAAGAATTTAATGGATGATTTAAATATAAATCAAAAATAAATGTGATGTACCTACCTAATTTGAAGGTAAACTTAGAAAGTGAACATAAAAATTAAAATTTCTAACGATTTCTATTTATCCATAGGAATTAAAAAACCATTTTGAGTCAGACTAATGTAACAGTTTAATGTATAAATTAAGAAAAAAAAAATTAAGAACTTCAACATTGCATAAAACACATTTAACTCATAGTAAAAGATAAATTTAAATGTAAAAAATCTTGAGCTCTATAAACAAGCTAAATGAAATTCATTGGTCATCATCCTCTCTTTTATTCGCATAATCTCTTTCCCTCTCAATTAGAATTTCTTCATCTTCAAAGAGTCAATCTCATCTTCTCTTTCTTGAGCAATATAAGAGAATCCAGGTCAAGATACATTCGACCTCATTGTCGATGAACCTCTTATTTTTTACTTAATAAATCTTAAGTACCACATTTGATCAACTTCTCCTGATGTAGTATCCTTTATTTCACCAATTAAACACTCACAACTTTCTACCCTAGAATCCAAACTAACTGGATTAATAACAACTTTAAAATTAAATCTTTTCTTCAAAGTTTAGTTATACTTGATAAACACTAGATCATATAAACGCTTTTGATCTAACTTATCTCCCTTCTTTGTATGAATCTATAGAAAAAAGTCATAATGAAATGCATAAAACAAATGAATTATTTAGTACATTTAAAATAAAAAAATTATATACCTACTCAAATACACTCTTGTTCCTGTTAAATGTAACGGCAACAATAACA
Organism: Dendrobium officinale; assembly: GCA_019514585.1. Taxonomy (NCBI): domain Eukaryota; kingdom Viridiplantae; phylum Streptophyta; class Magnoliopsida; order Asparagales; family Orchidaceae; genus Dendrobium; species Dendrobium officinale. The sequence goes on along the minus strand of CM033682.1, from coordinate 67,938,879 downwards.
ATAATAACAACAACAAATCTTTATCCCAAAACGTCGGATCAACTATATGAATCATTTTTCTTTACTTCATTCTATTGAGAGTCAAATTCTCATTTAACACTAATAAAAAAATAACATTTCTAATACTTTCCAACCAAGTCTTTTTTAGGCCTACCTCTACCTTTCTAAACATATGTCAGATTTCAACCCCCCTTGTGGGGCCCAGGGGGGATATGATTCATTATGTGAGGAGGAATCAAGGGGGAGTTATTAGGAAGGTTACTTAATTGTGTTTATGATGTTTAGAAAGATTTTAATTGTTTAGGAAGGTTTCCTAATTGTGTTTATGTTGTTTAGGAAGATCTTAGTTGTTTATAAATATTTCCTAATTGCGTTTATGTTGTTTATGAAGATTTTAATTGTGTTTATGTTGTTTAGGAAGGCTTCTTATCACACAACAAACCCATATATAAAGCATGACTCTATAAAGAAAAATTTGTAAGTTAAATCTATTAGTAGGGAAAACTAGGTCACCTAAAAATAAATTTTAATGATATCATGCACTGAAAGAAACAAGTTTAATACACATGCAGCAATGCACAAATAAAGCGAGCATAAAAAAGGAATAAAAAATTATAAACTCAAGAAACTAAACAAGAGAAGAATTCCAACCACACAATTATCGTCTATTAGCTTAAGATGGAGAAAAACAAGGTTAGAGGTAAAGGTTGCTACATATTTAGAGCCAAAATAATTTATGAGAGAAAGTTAAAAACACACAAAATAGTCTAAGAGGAGCTTAGTTAAACTGTAAGAAAGTGAAGATGATTCACCCAAAAAAGCCAAAAGAAATAATGATGTTAACCATAACAGGAAAAATTAAAAAGATGAAGAAACTACACTTGCAGCCTCAGTCTCACTGTGCTTAAGGAGCAAGTGTGACCTTTTCCATATTATTGCATCTTTTGGGTGAAGCGAACCACAGTTATAAGCACTTTTAGCAAACAAGGTAGAAATAGAAGGAACTAAATCCTATCATAGAATACCATTGAGCAAATTAATATATGAAGCCATAGAATTAATAAAAGTTAATGTTCCACAAATGCTGAAATTAAGTCCATGTTTTCTAATAAGATGGACCAAATACAACAAATCGTTTTACTATTTATGTCATCATGAGCTGATGGGGACATCAGATCATGGAAGGTTTATCAGAGGCGTGGCCGCCGATCTACGGCCACGATCGAGTCATTGTATTTTTGATTTATTTCATGTACTTTCTTATTTGTGATGACGTGTCGTGTTTGCTTTATTTAGTTCTCGTTGTACCCTTTTATTAAGGGATGTTGTATGTAAGGCGTTGTTATCTTTTCTTTTTTGAGTCTTATGTAAGAGGCTATTTAAAGCCCCTATGGTTCTCTTTGCAAGTTAATGAATGAACAAGTAAAATTTTTGTTTCTCTTGTCTGGCTTCTCATGAGAGCTTGAGAGTTTGGAGTGAAATCCCTAGGAGAGGAAGAAATTGCGTAGTACCCACCAACCTAGATGAGTCGGGTTCGTGACTTTCTTCCCTATCTCTTTCCTTTCCCCTCCCACCACCACCACCGGCCATCATTGCATCCGAGCCCTTCTCCCTCCCCAAGCCATCTCTTCTTCCCGACCGAGCTCCACAAATATCCCCACTAGCCACCGGCCCCATTACCCGAATCCCCTCCACCCGCCGGCCCTAGCCCCCTTTCCCTTTGATTTCCATTGCCAAATTTGGATTGGAATAAATGGGGCAGATTTTGAATTCAAATTTAATCAATTTGAAATTTAAAATCTTTCTTAAATTATTAAATCTATTTTAGAAAAGTTTCTAAATTAACCCTATTTGATTTCAAATTTAAATTGGAGTTAATTTAAATCTTTCCTAATTCCTAAACCCCAAATAAGAAGCCCCAATCACTTGCACCCAATCCTCTCTCATCCTCTTGATGCCGCCCCCCCCCTTCCTCCCACCCCCCCCCCCCCCCCCCCCCCCCCAAAATTCCTCCACCCTTCCTTATTTAATTCCACTTGATTTTTGGAACTTGAAATTAAATCCAATCTAGATTTCAAATCTTTCCTATTTCCTCTTAATCCTTTTTGGAAGGATCATAATTTAAATCAATCAATCAAATCATAATGGATTGATTAAATTAAACCCATAATTTCAAATACATTGCATCTAGACACTTGCTCCCTTCTCTTGCTTGGCCGAACCCCTCATGCCCCCACCTCTTGATTTCTTTCTCAAATTAAAGCTTCTCCTTTTGGAATTAAAGTGCAAATTAATTCCTAATCTCTCCAATTGAAAATCTAATATTTACTTCAGATTTTTCATTTGTTCTTCCCTACTTAACCTACCACTCCTCCCTAACCCTCTTCCCTTGGCCTACCACACCTTGTCTTCCCACTTCAAGTTGAAGAGAAACTTCTTTCTCTTCAACAATGTTCGAGATTACTAGCACCCCTTGGAGGAGATCTTCATTTAGCATCCATGAATGGCCGATCCCGACACTGATTACGGACTTGCCTACGACGAGCACGGTTTCGTAAGCATTCTTCATTCAACCTTCTTCGACGTCAACCCGAGGATCGATCATACAGTTGAAGATTACATCGAACGCATCTTAGACACCTTGGTGGAAGCGTTGAAGAACAACTTGAGGTCATCGAGCGGAGGATTGCAGCTGATCCTTGACGGAGGTTCTACTTTTCCCTTTTCTCATATTTCTTAAGTCAAACCTTTTCTTGTGATTTGATTGTAGTCACGAAGGACGCCTTCGCTTGCTTTTGCTAAGCTTAGTAAACATAGGAATTTGAGCGTATTCATTTGCTTCTAATCTCATTGTTAGACTAGAGATTTTGTTGAAACAACTACTATGGCATGAGATTATTTTCCTATGATATTTTGAAGTTCCAAATCTTTTGTTATGCAACTTAGCCTAAACGGTAGTGACCCCTCTTACGATTGATTCGTCGTTCTAGTTGCTAGTAAATTTATTTGTTATCTCTCTAATCAAGAAGTTGTGCAAAATCTTAACAAAAATAATTGCAATCATCGTAGTTCTACATCAGAGCTCCATTAGCTTGAAGGGGATAAAACAAAAAGTTCTAGAACCTGTTGGATGATAAAACCACACTAATATAATCTAAAACAAGGTCAAATGATATGTTCTGCAATATGTAAAAATCTGCTATCAAGTTAAATAATAGGCTTTTAGATCAGGCAATGACACGTTTTGCAATATAGTTTTGATGTTCGAAGTTCAATTTATAAAATATATTTTGTATTAACTGAGCATGACAGCAAATGGGCTTTTTCCACGTTTTAATATAAGAGAAAGCATCTCGACTATGATGGAAAAGTTATATACCATCATACATAGAATTGTATTTATACTATAAAATAAAAAGCACGCCATGTTGGAAACCAATACGGTTCAATGAATCGTCATCTTATAGAGAATTTAGACAGACCAAGCAAATCAATCACCAAAATAGCTACTTCAAATCCATAAATGCAAGAATAGCTCAAGAGAAATATAGAATATTGATCACTCTTCCTAAGCACAAGGTGGACTTGCATAGATAAGATGAATTCCAACTGAAGCCCATATTCACTCAATACATCACCAACGATACATCCAGTTTTAATCACGCTTCTGTTGCAAACATATTTTTTAATCCATGACTACTGATTATGTCCACTTACCCAGAGAAAACAAGACACAACCTAGCATTTAGTTTGGCAAAACAAGAAAACTATATGTAACAAACCATAATTGAATGCAACATATGCAAATCTAGTAACTTTTTTTGATAGTTGAATTAAAAGGCCCTCCTCTGAAGTAAGGCTATATTCACCTCTCAGAATGGTTGTCAAAAAGGAGAAATTGCATTTAACATTTGAAATAATTTTTACAAAGCCATCAGAATCTATTATATTTGAATTAAGAATAATATTACAATATGCTAAAACAATCTGATGCAAGCTAAGAAAAAAAAGTCCCGAGGAAATCCATTAATCTGCAAGATAAATAATTGATGAAAGAAGTGACCACAAAAAAAAGAACTCAAGGAGTTAAATATAAGGTATCGTACCTGCTACATTTATAGAACATGAATAATCCTAAACTTGCAAGTAAAACTCCCAACCAGGCGACAAGCCCCAATGCCACCGTCAACCTTGAAAATCTTGATCCTGAGAATAGCATGAAGATTGAGAAGATTGAAAAGAAGAAATAAAATTGAAAAAATTTGAACATAGCCAGAAAAACGAAAAGGGATAATATACCTGTTACTACTGAATTTATATATGTAACAAGCATGGAGATAATAATGCACCAAAGGAAAGGAGCAAGTCCTAATTTTGATAATTTTCCAAAATAGCTATTCCCATCACATCGTTTATCAAACAATCTTCTGGCATTTCCCTGCATAAATGAGTGTTAGCAAGAGGAAAATAAGGCACGCGATTGAAGAGAACGTTTAAGAACAAAATCATAACAAAAGAAAACTTTTGCACAATCAACTTTAACTAAGATTCAAAATATAATTGCTTCTAAGCATTTCAGTAAAGCAAATCCATGCTCACAAATAAGAGATAAGAACTAGGACTTTGATATTATTAAATTAGTAAAACTATTAGCAAGGTATTAAAAAAAATCTAAACTTAATATAACTTGAAAATTAGAATGAGAAAATAGGAGAGTAAAAATAGGAGAATTTATGACTAAAATACACTCCATTATTAAGTGTTAAAAAGATTACATGAAATTATACATAAATAGGCAGAGATAAAACTATCTAAAAAAGAAACAAATTTGAAAACCATTCTTTAATTCCAGAATCCAAAATTAACTGCACAGCAAAAATAGAAAGTTGATGTCCATGGATTACTGGATTGTTTAGATGGAAAGCTACCGCCTAAAGATTATTAGATTAATGTAGATGGAAAAGTGTTATTCATGGATTGCTAGGTTGTTCTAAATAGAAACTTGATGACCACAAATTGAAGATTATTTCAACAATATACCACAATGTTTCCAACTATAGGACAAAGTAGATGCCAAAGGATTCAACCCCATCCTAAAATATGCTTTTTTACAATGGTCTAAGAAGTACAAAGCATCTAGTTCCACCAATCCTAACTCAACAAATGCATTAGCCCAACAAGTCAAATGTACGTAAGACCCAACCAATGCCCTCACTATAAATAAGATATGACCGACTCACATGATTTCACAAGCAATTTGTAAAAGTTCCTAAAATTAATTCAAAAAGTATGGGTGAATGACAATTATTGATCTTTTGCCTAAATGCAAATAAGCTATATAGTCATTAAAAAAATAAGATTACACAATAAAGAGATTACCAGTTATATACCTAGATCTATAGTCAAAGTGCAATAATATAACAACTTCTCAACCAAAGCCCTAGCTACTCTTCTCCATGTGCTCCACGCTCGGCCGTGCTTGCACATGCTTTGTACACTTTTCATTGTCGCAAGTGTAGCTATTCTCTTATGATTCATGTTCTAAACCCAATTGGATTTTTTTGTTCATGATCCTACTTGGAGAGTCATGAGTGATTCTAACTCTCTTTCTATTACTTATGATGTTAACATTTCTAGCACTTAAGAGCTTGTCAATATAAAAATTTCAGCTTATATATGATAGGAGAAAAAAAAAATGCAAAGTATGGCGCCACTTTCCAAAATATGTTAGACTTCAACTTTAGAGATTTTGATGTGATCTATGTGGGCTCATCTCTTCCAGCAGTTGATTCATTGGCCATATATTGGCCTTTTCGATTTATTTTATTTCTAGTTCTTTTTCTCATTCAGGAATACTTTCCAATTAATTTTGTTGTAATATTAACATTAACTAATAATAATACTTATTTCTACTTTAAAAATAGTACGAATAAAGCAGGCCCGAGTTACAGTAGTGAATTATGACTTTTTTCATTTCACTTTTGATAAAATACAAAATAGCACACCCCCCATAAAGATAAAGGATTATAGATTTCAACATTTATGATTAAGAAGCATGCAGTAATATATCAAAAAGTATATACATAATTATTTTGTTAAAAACCTTGCTTGATCCACTCAAAAAACAAAAAAAAAGGGTTGCTCCTGCCTAAAAATCCCTAATAATCTATCTCACAACTTGGAAACCAGAAAACAAAGCATCCATTAACACATATTTGTTAAGATAGTTGTTATTTGCATGTTTTACATTTTTGCAACTTGTATAGTTTTGATGATTCTAAATATTATTGTTCAAATGTGTAGTTATCTTCTAACAATTTTAGAAGATTTGTATTTGCTTTTGTGTGTACTAACATTTCAGGTGAAACAAACTCTCAAACACAAAGTCTTCAAATCAAATTCAGCAAGAAATACATTTAGTTTTTGAAGCTTAAAATTATCATTTTATTTGAGAGGGAGTGATTGTATTTGAGTGAATAAAAAACATACACACACACATAAGGAGATCATATAAAATTTATACTGATCGTACGGGACGATATCAATTCGTACGGGACGATCAGACAGTTATCTCCTATTAAGATCACATGGAACGAATAGGAACTGGCCAGAAAAATTTTCTAAGTCCTATTCGTCCGGGACGAAATTAAAAAACGTCTGGGATGATTTGCTCTCTGTAAGATTTTCGTCCAGACGAAAATAAATTGTCGTACAGGACGATTTGCTCTCTGTAAGATTTTCGTCCAGACGAAAATAAATTATCGTACAGGACGATTTGCTCTCTGTAAGATTTTCGTCCAGACGAAATTAAATATCGTCCATGACGATTTGTTCTCTGTAAGATTTTCATCCAGGCGATACAACCGACTTAGGAGGGTTTTTCTGCAGTTTTTGGAACCGACCTTGTAATAACCGTTCGTACCGGACAAACTTGGTTCGTACGGGACGATCAGCTTGTACGAAAACATTTCGTACACATATACAAACAGGTTCGTTTCGAGGATTTTAAGTAATATCGTCTAGGACGATCCACAATCGTACGGGACGATCCACTGCGTTCAAAATTGAAAACTTGCAGTTTTTGGACGGTTTTTCTTGTCTTTTGTATAAATAGTCCAAATTAGACTGCCACCCAATCTTTTTGTCATTTGATCTTCGTGTCTATTGAGAGAAAAGTCAAGGAGAGAGTGTGAGAGAGCATTCAAAGGAGGATTCCTACCACTGAAGCGTGAAGGCTTCACTTGGAGTTTAAATGTAAGAATCTCTACTTGTGAATTTGGATTACTTCACTCTTTTCTTTCTTCCTTCTAGATTTCTTGTGAGAAGATCTGTCAAGGAGATCCGGTTCTCTGCCAACACTTGGAGAGTGTAAACAGCCGAAGGGTTCTCTGCCCACACTAGGAGAGTGTTAAAGGACGAAGGGTTCTCTGCCCACACTAGGAGAGTGTGAAAGGACGAAGGGTTCTCTGCCCACACTAGGAGATTGTGAAAGGACGAAGGGTTCTCTGCCCAAACTAGGAGAGTGTGAAAGGACGAAGGGTTCTCTGCCCACACTAGGAGAGTGTGAAAGGACGGACGGTTCTCTGCCAACACTAGGGAATTGTGTAAAAGGACGACGGTTCTTTGCCGCACCGGGTAGTGGTGAAAAGAGTGTTTGTAAAGGCTTCTCCGCCTTGCTGTGGGTGCAAAAGGAGAGTCACTATTGGTATTAGTGCAATACTCAGAGGGTGCCTCTGGGGAGTGGATGTAGGTCTGATTTAGACCGAACCACTATAAATCTTGTGTCATTTACTTTACTGCTTTTTATTTTCCGCATTTTACTTTAGTTTAAAAAACTCTGTGATTGAAAAACTTTTTCTATAAAATTTAATAAAAAATTTTCATTTCGGTTCAACATTTTTTTCAAAGAGGGTTTAAGTTTTAAAACTACCAATTCACCCCCCCTCTTGGTAGACTTGGGACATTAACTTAGGTCTAACAACCTATTCACTAGACTCAACAATACTTTCTTCATACTGAAAACAACACATGGTTGTACCACATCTATTTCCAAACCCATTAAAGCAAAGTCTAGATATACCAAAACAAACAATTTTGAAATTTCCATTTCATTTGTCTTCAAGAAGCATATATTGTTCTCTTTGTTGATATAATGAGCCCATACTCCGGATGAGCTTATTTTGATGATAAAATACGTGTTCAGAGGTTCTAATTATTTATACCAAGTGATTTCAAAATAGATTCTAATATAAATTTAGGATCTTAAAATAACTATATCAATTTGATTATCAGGTTATTTGTAATATAAATGAAGAGATTTGAAAGGCGCTGAAGATTATATTCTAAGAAAGACTTCAAGGTCATTAGGTTTGTAAGTAAAAAATAATGGCTCAAGTTCAAGTGTCAAATGATAAAAATCTATGAATTAAAATAAAATTTCAAAGAATTTTAAAGTATTATATCTATCATTAATTTAATTAAATTTGCTTTTAACTCATTTATAAATATTAGCAAGTTGAGATGATTTAAAGTTTCTATCATATTCTCTTAATTTGCTTTATATGGTCATAAGAGGTAATTAATTTATTAATTATATAATTAAGGATAATGAGCTTAACTTATATATCAATAAATTTCTTAGTTAAGTATTGTTTAGGTTGATAAGTTAACTAATTTATGTGTATCAAACATAACATTAAATTTACAAAAAAATGATCTAATAATGATTAATTGTATTAATTATATTTTTTGGAATCTTCTTTAGTATAAAGTTTTCATTTTGACTAATGTTTATAACACCATACTGGCATGTATTTATGTATAAAATATTACAAATTTTTTAGGGTTATTTAATATATCTGAAAATACAAATAAATAGATTAAAATTAGTACTTATACTAAAATCATTTTATAATTACTAAAATTCAATTTATGTTTTATTCCATTGGATTCGCTAGTTTTTAGATACAATGTGATAGGTTACATAACATACTTTCGATTAAATTGAATTAGTTATGATTTTTCAAATATTAGCTATTTTCATTAAAAGTTGGCTAGCTATTGATGACTGATTTGAAATATTTTGACAATCCATATTAGAGCCATTTTATGAGCATAAAAGGGAAATTTTTTATATTTTTTGGATATATTTTGAAAGACTATAAATATGAGATATTATAGTGAATTTAGTGTGAAATCAAAAACTAGTGAAAACTTTCTCATCTATCTTTTCTCTTGATTTCTACAAAATTAAAAAAAAAAATCTCAACAAAATTTTAAAAGCATATTCAAATTTCTTCAAAAACTTGAGCCCAAACAACGACATCAATTGCAAGCATTTTTGGAGTTGTTTAAGCAATCTTCAATTTTATAAGATTGCTCTAAAAGTTTTTAGTTTTCTCCACCAAATTCTTGTTAGATCAAATATTTAGATCTTAGATCATTTTTTTTTTTTACAAAGTTTTAGGAAACTTTGTAGGCATGCTATAATACTTTTGTAAATATAGTTTTGAGTTGATCTTGCTTGTAAGGAAGAGCATACAAGGCTTTCTTTACTCCAAAAACAAGGTCCTGTGATAGTAAGATTAAAATAGTGGAATCTTATACAAAGGAGGTCAAGAGAGGGCATAGGCAGATGGGTAAAAACTCATAAAAATTGTGTATGTTGTCTCTTATCAATTTTCAGTTACTTTTGTTTTTTTTAGATCTATTTATTCTCTTGCAAATCAATTTTTTAATTTTGCACTCCTTTAAATTTTTGCAAGTTTAAGTACTTATTGAAAAAGTACAAATCCACCCTCCTCTTAATTGTATCATAAATTTCAATTGATATCTTATCCTTGACTTTAATTTTAGGCTTAGCCATCAAGCGAAGATCCATTCATTATGGCACAAAAATTGTTTTTACAACACCGATAATCACTCCACCGCAAAGCCTCCATTTTTAGATAATGTCCATTTGATTCTTGGAAAAACCTTATGAGTCGATTCTTGAATGGATTCTTGAAAGGATAAGATCCTCATCCAAGGAACATATTATACTTATAATATAATACACCGAGTAATGTATTAGATGGAGTAAATATTGAAAAGTCATTTTAGGAATAGACTTTGGCTGAGATAGTCGTCAACAAGCTAAACAATAAAGGTATGAGTGATTTGTATTGTGCTTGAAAAACTAATGATTATATGAGGATCTCAATGTTGGACAACCAAAGACATTTTGGATAAACTTATAAGAACTTATGAAAGAACTAATAATGTTAGAAATATAAATATTCATATACTCATTAGGCAGAATATAAAAATGTTAATTCGGTCCAAAAGATTCTTCATTGTTTCCCTAAGGACTGGGACCCAAAGTTGACTTTAACCATGGAATCCAAAGATCTTTCCACTTATTCACTTGATTGGTTGCTTGGTTCTCTTTTAACACAAGAACAAGCTATAGCAGCAAGAGAAAAGAAAGAAACTCCAATGAAGAAATAAAATTAGAAGGCCAAATTAATAGCTCTAAATGTTAAAGATTTAGAGACATATGCATATGATGATGGAGACACAGATGGATAGCTATTCTATTAAGAAGACTAGGATCCATGTTATAGAAAAGACAAAAAAGATAAGGCAAAACTAACGTTTATAAGTTTATAACTAATAATACTTCCATAGGTGATGGAATAAGATACTTTCATTATAAGAAACCTGGGCACATCAAGTGGGATTGTCCAAACCTAATTAATGAAAAGAAAGCAAAAAAAAAAAATTGAATATTAGTAGAATTAGCTCAATGTATGCTTGATGGATGTAGGCTATAAAATTATTTTTGGGCAAAAGCTAAAAATACTTTATGCTAAGTAATTAATAGTGTTAATCTTAGACTAGTCTTTAAGAATACACCTTCTAAACTATTTCAAGGAATAAAACCTAAAATTGATTATCTACAAGCATTGAATGTAAATGTTATATTATTTATTATGAAAAAGAATCTATAAAATTTTGATAGTAAATCAATTGATGGAATATGTTAGTCTAATATTAGAATAGCATATTTAGAATTTTTAAAAGAAAAAATTTATTAATAGAAGAATTAGTTCATACAATCTTTAATGAGAATTTAGTTGATCCCATTCGATATGATACAGAAGAAGATATAGAAAGAACTAAGATATAACTTTAGAAGAGAAGAAAATGACTCCTCACTAAAAGAATAGGCTTTTTCTAAAAGTTGTCCAAAAGAATTAATTATGAGGGTTCCATCCTCAGAAATTAAGACAAGAGCACATATTAGGGAGGAGGTAAGTCAGTTAATATTTATATAAAAAGTTGAGCCTAAGTCAAATGATGAAACTTTAAAGGATAATTTTTGAATTATAGCAATGCAAGTTGAGTTAAATAAATTTGATAGAAATAATATTTGGGATTTAGACACAAGACTCTGAGATTAAAATATAATCAGAACAAAATAGATTTATGGAATAAGTTGAATGATTCAAGTTATATTATTATAAATAATGCTATATTTTTTTTTAATAATGCTAGATTAGATTAATTGCACAAGAATACGAGCAAGTAGAAGGTATGGATTTTGAGTAATCAATTGCACATGTAGCAAGACTTAGTGGTAATTAGGTTGCTTCTCGCATATATATGCTTTAAGGATTTTAAACTTTCAAATGAATGTTAAAAGTGTATTCTTGAATGGATTTACTAATAAAGAATTTTTTTCGAATAACTCCAACATTTTGAAAATCTAGATTATCTAGATCATATATATAAATTAAAAAAAGTATTATATGACTCGAAACATACACCTAGAATATGGTATAATATACTAAATTCACCCGTAATTAACTATAATTTTATAAAAGGTCTTAGAGACAACTCTTTTTATTATAAGTATAGGAGATGATATGATTAGCATACAAACTTATATAGATATTTTATTTGGAAGTACAAATGAATATTTTATGTCATGAATTTTCAAAAATAATGTATAAAATTTTTAAAATGAGCATCATGGGAAAACTCAACATTTTCTTAAGACTTCAATTCAAGCAACACCAAAATGGCACATTAATTTGTAAAAATAAGTACGCTAATGAGCTACTTGAAAGATTTAACATGAAGAATTTCAAACCTTCTAAACTTCTATCAGCCAAACTACAAAATTAGATCCAAATAAATCAAAAACATTAGTTGATTAAAAATTTTATAGAAGTATAATAAGTTCACTTTTATACATTGCATGCAACATGCCTAATATTATGTTTGGTGTATCTATTTGTGCTCATTTTCAAGCAAAACCAAAGAAATCTCATCTTACAGCAGTTAAGCGTGCATTTCGTTATTTGATAGGCATACATAGGTTAGGATTATGGTATCCCATAAATTTTATGTATTATGATTTAGTTGTTTATTGTGATACTAACTATGTTGGTTGTTCGATCAAAAGAGCACTTCAGGCACATATTAGTTTATAGAGTTATCAATAGTGCCTTGATCCTCCATAAAGAAAAATTTTGTAACTTAATCAGTCGTAGACGCTTGAGTACATAATTATTAGGGTATCAAAAAATGACCCAACCAGCCAATTCGACACGACCCGAAAAATCCTAATTCGGGTTGGCATGTTTAATAAATGGGTCATGTTTGGGTCGTGCATCCAGACCCATTTAATAAATGGGTCGGGTACAGGTTTCACTTGCCAACTCGAGCTTGACTAGAAATTAACCAATTTTTAATTTTTTTCTTAATTTCTTTTATTTGTTGGTATAATCTTTTTATTTTCTATCAATTAACATAAATTTTATGATTAATAAGCTAATAATTTGTTTCATTAAAACAAGTTATCGGGTCGAGTTCAAGTTGCTAGCGGATTAGATTCGATTTTTAGAGCCGTTTATTGGACAGGTCAGGTCAATTTTGGGTCATTCCTAAACTTGACCTGTTGACTCATTTTGACACCCCTAATAACAAACTATAGACAATTATATTGCCCATGTTTGATGGCTAAAGCAATATTTAGAATATGATATAAGTTAAAACATACTCCAATTAAACGTGTAGTGCTATTAGCTAAACAAAGGATCCAATTCAATACTCATGGAACAAACACATTGAAATTATACATCATTTTATTAGGGATAATGTATCTATGGGCAATTTAAATATATAATTTAGTGAAACTGAATTTGAAATCATAGACATAATTGCAAAATTTTTAAATGAAGAATACTTTTGTGAACTTAGAAGGAAACTAGCAATATTAGATCCTCGTTTATGGTCACTTATTTCAAATTTTAATATATATATATATATATATATATATATATATATATATATATATATATATATATATATATATATATATATATATATATATATATATGAAGTTCTCAAAAGAATTTATGATATTATTATTAAATTTAGGGGGAGACATTTTGGACATACATCCTAATCACTAGCCAACATAAGTTTGTCATCATCAAAAAGGAGAAGATTGTTAATCCTATGAGCTCATAGTATGAATAAATTTATTTTGATGATAACGAACATTGTTAGCATATTCTAATTTTTTATACTATATAATTTCAACATCGAGTAATTGCATAAATTTGGACCTCAAAGTAACTAAAACAACATAATGATCAAGGAATATAAAAAACAAATGAGGAAGTTCAAAAAACATTCAAGATTAGTCTTAGAAAGTCTTTAGATTCATTAATATTGTAAATAAAAAATGATGGCTCAAGCTCAAACTTTAAATAATAAAAATCTATGAATTTAATAAATAAAATTACAAATTATTTAAAATTATTCTACATATCTTTACAATTTTCTTTTTAACTCATTTATCAATATAGCAAGTTGAGAAGATTTTAAATTTCTTTTATATTCTCTTAATTTAGTATATAGAGATTTATGAGTTAAATAATTTATTAACCGTCTAAATAAGGTTAATGAGCTTAACTTAAATATTGATAAGCTTCCTTAATTAAGTGTTTCTTAAGTTGATAAGTTAACATAATTTTATATGCTTCATACATAACATTAAATTTAGCAAAATGAGCTCATAATGCTTAATTATATTAATTAAAAGTAATAAGCTTGTATTTTTAAAATTTTATTTAGTATACTTCAAAGTTTTCATTTTTTAATTTTTATGATGCCACACTGACATATATGTTTTCAATATTAAATATTTAAGATTTTATAAAAGTTATTTAATAAATTTAAAATTTTTTACAAATATATTAAATCTAGTATTTAAAAGATATAATTTCATAATTAACTCCTGGTAGAGCTTTTTCTTTGATTAGCCATTTTATGGTTGTTCTCGAAACATTTAAGGGGGATTTTTGTATATATTTTGGATATATCTGATAGGCTATAAATATTAGATTATAGTGAGTGTAGTATAAAAGGCAAAACTTGTGAAAACTTTCTCATCTCTCTTTTCTCTTAGATTCGGTTTAAAGCAAAATTGTTTCTTAAGAAAATTTTAAGAGCTAATCCAAATTTCTTCAAAAGCTTGAGCTCATGCAAAGCCACCTCATTTGCAAGCAACTTTCAAAGTTGTTTGAACAATCGTCAAGTTTGTAAGGCTGCTCTTAAAGTTTTTAACTTCTAATTTTCCCTACTTTATTTTTGTTAGATCAAGTAGTTAGATCTTGGATTTTTCTTTTATTTTTTCTAGCAACGTTTTAGGAAACTTTGTCTTTTGTAAACTTGATTTTTGGGCTGCTCTTCCCCTTCAAGGATAAGCAATGGTTGTAAGGGCTTTTTCCACCCCGGGAAAGAGGGTAATCTGTTTTAGTAAGATTGGAAATAGTGGTATCTTAGATGGTATTGGTCTACGAAAAGATATAGACTGAGGTTGAACCTCACTAAAATTTTGTGTGCTGTCTTCACAATCTTGCATTTTTTTTAAATCTACTTATTTTCTGGAGACCAAGTTTTTAATTTTGCACTCCAAATTTTTGCAAGCCTAAGCAATTATTGAAAAATTGCCAACTGCGCCAAACACCTCACTCTTCATTTGCAAGCCCAAACTAAACCAGGTCCTTTATTCAGGACAAATCAAGAAGCAGGAGAAAAAAATAAGCAGCTTGCACTAAAATTATGAAATTTAGGAATTTCTGCTCGAGAAGAGTGGAGAAAATCTAAAACCATTCAAGGACTTAGCTTAAGTGTTCGAGAGTAAAATTCAACTCAAAGATTCAAGCATATCAGATAAAAAAAATTTAGAAGTTATTTCATTTTCAAAAAGGAGAAAACCTACAAGGAAAAAGGCAACTTGCCGATGATTCTTATCAGCAGCTAGCTGTGCTGGAGTTAAACCAGTTTTATCTGTCACCATGAGGTCCTCCTTTTTACCTGCCTGAACTAGCACTGTTGATGCCTCCAAATTCCCTCTGATGGCAGCCCAATGAAGAGGAGTGCAACCTTATGATGAAGAAAGATGAGTAAATTAAAATTAGGCAGGTTAATTCAGAATTTTAAACACAATCCTACATCCAGACATTTCAACAAACACCAGCATTAAGGGAAACAATACCCTACACAAGTCCCCCATCCCACCAGGCAGCACTTTATCTTTTACTACATTTTGCTGGTGTATTCATTAGGTGTGTGAAGTAGAAGAAAAAGTAGGAGAACAGATATTCATACTAAGACAGTGGCCATACCTTCCTTGTCCTGCCTCCCCCTGTATGCATCCAAAAACAAAAGAAGGCGTATACTATCAGCAAATCCCTTATAGGCAGCCCTACAAAACAAAAATTGTTTGAAACAGATCAGCTGAGAAACCATAGAATGTAAAATACTTAGTTTAGACATTACTAATGTATCCTACAATTGTTAGAACACTGCTGACACCAGTTGAGAACATTTTACATGTCTAATAATGATAAGTAATAACATCAACTTCAATCAGATAAAAAAGGCCATAGAACAAGCAGAATTGAAATATAATTACAGTTCCAAGTTTTTGCAAGATAAGAAAAGTAAATACTCCAACTATATTTAACGGTGGAGTCAAATATAAATAATTGAGAAAATGATCAAAATGGTCCCTTGACTCTTTATAAAATACTAAAATGGACCCAACTATATTAAAGGGTCATTTTGGTCCCTCAATTTCTTAAAGAGGAACCAAAATAGTCCTACCATGAGATTATTTTGATTCCTTCTCAAAAATTTGAGGGACCAAAATGATTCTTTAATATAGTTGGGGATTATTTTAATTTTTCATAAAAAGCTAAGGGGCCATTTGATCCTTTTCTTATAAATAAATAAATAAATAGAAAGAAAGAGCATTGCTGAATATAAACTTTGCCCTGATCTTAAAAGGACAACAGCTGATACCAATGCAGAGGGCTTCTTCCATCATTGTCAGGTACATCAGGATCAGCATTCCATTTCGTAACTATGTGGTATAGAAATGTTGTCTGACCATACTGAGCTGCAACATGGGTACTCTGCAAGAATATGAAGTCTGGTTAAATGAACTAAAGATTAAGTAAAAAAATCAAGTAAACAATACTAGATTTAGGCGTTGATTGGAAACGTAGTGGTCTATTCTGATAAATGAAATAAATCAACATTGTAAAATTGTAGATTTTTGGAAAGCAAAGCATCAAAAAAGCATTACCACCGCAAGGACTTAAAATCTAACATCAATTCACCTAAAATAACTCCTTAATATTCAATCAAAAAGTAATAATCATTGTATAACTTGAATTGTCAATTCTCTTGATAAGTTCCTATGGAAAACTAAGTACAAGCCAGATAAAACAATTTACAGAACAACCCGAGACCTCCCCTGCTTCTCTTGTGATGGAACATTCCTATTTGTCATAAGGATAAAGCTACAGTGAACTGCTTAACCTACCATTTTACAAACGTGAGGCAGCCAATAAGGCACTCAATTTGAAAGACGGAACATCTGGCCACTTCAAATTTACTTACTAGAAAAAGGCTTAGCTCTCTCATTCCTTGCAAGAATAAGAACGGAAAAAAAGGCACAGAAAAACATAGGGATTCAAAGGATGCCTAGAACTACAAAAATTTCAACATAGAAGCTGGAAGGATCATAAATCAATGCATCAAGATCAATTTACTTGGAAAATAGCCACATGATAAATTGATAATTAAATACTATATAAGCTTAAGTATTCAAGCATGTCTTTCCAGAAAAACAAAAACTTCTAAGTTCAAGATATGTGAGATATATAATGGGAAATACAATAGATCCTACAACGATTCATATTCCCATAACTAACTTGGATTCAATCGTTATACTGATACATACCAAGGCATGAAATCTAACGAAACAAAAATCTCTACTGTTGCTCCGGCACAAACAATATTGATTGACCAACAATTCATCAAAGTGCTATCCGCAGTTCAAAACTAAATTTGTATTGACCCATTTAGCAGCATCTGAATGTCTAAACTATTTTTATAATTGCTATTCTGAAGACTAAAGTTGGGCGTAGATATAATAAGAAAACTCATAACCCTCATCTTATTATCTATGAAATTGAATTCAATCATCTTCTTACACTGAAGTTCAAAGCTTTTACATTAAACTCAAATTTTAGAACTGAGCCAATTCAGCAAATAGTGCCACAGAAAAAAGACTGCAGGGTCAACTCCCATGCAAACTTAATAGAGTATCATGAAAAAGATGATGGTACATAAAACGGTGACTAAGGTTTATACACTTAGCTCAGGGCTCACTATCAGCAGTCTTAATGGAGTACACAGATGCAATGCACAGGATGGTATCTATGCAACTGTATTCCTCAATTGTGGACTGGGTAGGGGGAGAGGTGCAAAAATCTTTTAGTAGCTAAGAAAAACTTCAATCATAGTTAGAAAAAAATGGAGAGTTTTAAATAAGATTACAAAAAAAAATCAACTAAACTCCTTTTTTACAAATTAATAAAGCAAGTAAATTAGAACACAAGTTGGAAATAAAATAAAGAGATATAAATCAGATGATGATGACAAAGAAATTTATTAAAGACAAACAAATAAACAGAAGTGCCACAGTTAACAGCTTCATTCAAAGTTAAAATGATGAAATTATGTACTGCATACAGATAAATAAAGCCACGTTTTCCATAACCTATTTGTTAGAACTTTGCAAACTAATAGAAACTAAGAATGTAGAAATATAAACGTAGATCCAGTTTTCACTTTCTCAATTACTAGCAGTTGACAATAGTGTATGAGAAATCCAAGTGACTTACAGCATCCTCCAAAATATCCAAATCTCATCCTTATAATAAATTTACTAATTTCACCAAATAATAACTATAGAAGAAAGCAACTGAAAAAAGGGCCATTTGTTTTCAGAAACTCGTTAAGCGCCTTCACATTTTTCAATAAAGTATCAACATAAACAGGCATTCATATGTTGATAGAGATGTGTAATGAGTAGTTGTCGTTAGTGCTTAATGATGGTGTGAATAAATGTAATACGTAGTTTGGGTTGGGAGAGTGGTTATTAGCTAGTTAGTGCGTCATTTCAAGACTATATATATTCCTAATTTTGAAGATTAGGAATCAATCAATGAAATGAATTAGCCTCCTTTTAATTTTATTCTCAAATTCCATTTTATTTCTTCAATTTTTTGGGGTTATTGACACCTTCAATTGTCATTTATCCAGGTTCATATCAACTAGTGCTCTCTTTATATTCGCCGTGAAGTGTTGCATCATGTCTTCAGATTCAAGAAGGATCTAACTAGCATTCTGATCAGTGCTCCGAAAGTTGAATTTGAATCCCTCTGAAACTTCCACACCAACCGCAAATCTATTGCTAATATCATGGCTCATTTGGATATCAAAATAATTGACAATTTAGAAACAACCATTAATGTACTGCTGATTGATAATTTTCCTCCTAATTGAATATATGCGTAGGCCTCCACCATTGTTTCACCAAAAACAATTATCAAGTTCCTCAAGTGCCCAATAGCAAACAAGTTATTTTGTGATATCAATTTAGTGCAAGTGCACAAGAAGGATTAGTTGCATGAATTTTGACTAAACAACTGCACCGCTTGCAATTCCTACAGTTTTGCAAATGATCCCGCCTACATTTCCATTACAAATCTAGCAAGTAAGAGCGGGGGGCTTCGCCCGGCCCAGACCAACCAAACCCAGCAATTCTATTGGGTGGGAAACAGAGCAGTAGAGAGGAAGTTAGGCCCCCCTTGTAGGGCCCAACAAAACTATAATCCATTATGTAAGGAGGAGGTATCAAGGGAGATTGTTTGGGAAAGTTTTCATTGCAATTGAGAGGGAATTAATTAGGGAAAGAGATCTAATTTGAATTCAAATTTGGGAGAGAACTATTTAGGAAAAGGAAACTGATTTGGGGGGGAATTAGGGGAGTCTATTTAAGGCTAATAATATTGTATTTTCGGGATTATGTGTGTGTTTGCTGAAATTAGATTTCTTAGGCTGTGAGGGCTCTAGCCGCCGGCTAGGGATTTGGGAGAGTCGGATCTTCCTTTCCAATTGAAGATCCAATTGTATCTTGCATTTCCTTCATAGTTCTTGCAATATACATTGTTCTTGGGTGTTCTTCTTCCCATTTTTCTTTTGTTGTTCGCTGAGTTGGCTGAAAGTGCATCCTCTTCCTATCAAGTTGGTATCGGAGCAATGTCCTAGGCTGAAATATCGAACTTCATCACTGATTTCTTTTGCGTGTTTCTCTCTGATCGTATTGATTTTTGCTGTTTGAAGACCAAATCCACTGTGTTTTTGCCGTTCTTTCTATTTGAAGCCTTGATTCAGGTATTTATGGAGGGAAAGAAGGTAGAAGTGTTGGAAGGGGAGATCGGGCAACTGAAATCTAAATTTTCATATTTCCAAACTCAATTTTTAGTCATCCACGAGAAGATCGATGGGAAATTTGCCATCATGGAGGAGATGATGAAGAAGTTTCTTGAGGGTCAAACCAAAACGACATCGTCGGAGGCAAGGGAAGCCACCAATAGCCAAGGTAGTGAGAAGAACTCTAATCTGATAAGGAGAGGGAAAGAACAAGAGGTGGATATCTAGCAGATAGAAGAGAGAAGGCCTCCTCTAGATCTCATTCCTAAGGAGGAGATAGGTAGAAGGTATAGGGAGAGGCATGAGGGGGTTGGGTATGAATGCAGTGGGGCTGAACTTGAAAAACGAGAGGCTTATTATGACCAAAGATGTGCTAATTTTGAAAGGAGGGATTTTGACAAAGGGTTTGGGTACGAGCGTAGAATGGATAATCTCGGGAAACTTGAGGGGGACCATCCACATGGGGAATGGGACGTTAAGGAGGAAAACAAGGGAGACAGAGGAGATCCAAGGGTGAGAAAGCTGAAGATGCATGTTTTAAAGAGAGATGAAGCACATGGATAGATCTACAAGGTGGAAAGGTACTTTGTCATCAATGAGTTGACAGAGGATGAGGGGTTGATCGTAGCCAACCTATGCTTGGAGGGGAAAGCATTGGCATAGTACCAGTGGAGGGATATGTTAGAGGGAGTTTAAGGACTATATGTTGGAACGTTTTCGAACCAACATGGGAGGGGAATTATATGAGCAGTTCTTTGCTCTGTGCAAGAGGGGACAATGGTGGAGTACCGTGAGAGGTTTGAATACCTTGCTAGCCAAATGGACTGACTGACGGAGACTATAATGGAGTAAAACTTTATGAAGGGGCTTAGACCAGAGATCCAGATGATGGTTAGAGTGATGAGGCCTTGTAATTTGAGAGAGGTTATGGAGATAGCCCAATTAGTGGAGGATCAAAGGCACCTAGAGAGAAGGGCTAGAGGCAGCAGCTCAGGAGGTTCATACATGATGACCACCACCTTTATGGCACCTAAGGGGCTAACATCGAGTATTCTTAGGGAGACCCTGAAGGAGAAGACTGTGAGACCGGACTCTTCAGATTCTCACCGTATGTGATGAAAAAGAGCTGCATTTAGATGTGACAAAGGACTCATTGAACTAAGTAGTGGGATTCATTTCAAATCATACTATGAAAGTGAGAGGAAAGATAGCATACAAAGAGGTAGTAGTGCTGATAGACAGTGGGGAAACACACAATTTCATCTCCAACTAGGTCGTGGACCAATTGGGGCTAAAGCTGGTGGACACAGGATACTACTAGGTGATGATGGGCACAAGGAATGTGGAGACAAGCAGAGGAGTGGGTGAGGGGTGGTTCTAACCATACAAGAGGTCCAGGTGAGGGAATATTTTCATTCATTGGAGTTAGGGAGCACTGATGTCATCCTGGAGATGAAATGACTATAGACCTTAGGAGACACCAAGGTTAATTGAGGAGCATTAATGATGAAAATGATGGTGGAGGGAAGAAGGGTGGTGATCAGAGGAGAGGCAGAGTTATCCAAAGCCATAGTTTCTTTCAAAACCATGAAGACCATACAAGAGGGGGGAGAATTTCAAGTGGAGTTGTAGAGTTTGGAAGGAATCAAGGTGAAGGAGAGGGGAGACATCCCTCTTTGGGTAAAGTCGCTTATACAATAGTTCAGTGAGATCTTTTAGCCACCTCCAAGATGGACACCACCAAGGGAATAGGAGCATTAGCTGCAAGCTAACCTGAAGAAGCGTTGCTTTGCACAGCCTAGTGTGAAATACTTGGGGCATGTGATAGCTCAGGAGGGGTGGTCATTGATCAGGCCAAGATTGAGGTTATGCTGTAAAGTCTGCTACTTAAGACTCTAAAGGAGTTAAGAGGTTTCTTAGGGTTGACCGGGTACTACATAAGGTTTGTGAGGGGATACATCACTATAGCATGAACACTGACAGAACAGTTGAATAAGGCAATAGGAGATCACACACCATCTACACTACCCTCGACTCAGACAAAAGGCATGAAGGTCATTTTGGAGCCCCTGGAAGTAAGAGAGGTGCACTAAGGAGAAACAAGGGCATAGGAGGTACTAATCAAGTGGAATGTTTTGCTAGAGTACGAAGCCACATGGGATCCGTATGAGATGACCATGAGATAATTCTCATCCTTCCACCTTGAGGACAATGTGCGTCTTTGGGGGGCAAGTATTTTTACGAATCTGGCAAGCGAGAGCGAGGAGTTCCATTCAACCCAAACTAGCTGAACCCAACAATTCTGTTGGGCGGGAAACATAACAGGAGAGAGGGAGTTCACACCCCCCCCCCCCCCATCCCCCCCTTATGGGAGCCAATAAAGCTATAATCCATTATGTAAGGAAAAGGGATCAAGGGAGATTTAGAAAATTTTTAACTACAACTGGGAGGGAATGAATTTAGGAAAGAGATCTAATTTGAATTCAAATTTAAGGGGAAACTATTTAGGAAAAAGGAGCTAATTTGTGAGGAAATTAGGAGAGCCTATTTAAGGCTAATAATATTGCATTTTGGAGATTATGTGTATGTTTGCTGAAATTAGATTTCTTAGGTTGTGGGGCTCTAGCCGCCGGCTAGGGATTTGGGAGAGCTGGATCTTCTTCTCCAATTGAAGATCCAATTGTATCTTGCATTTTCTTTCATAGTTCCTGCCATAAAAATTGTTCTTGGGTGTTCTTCTTCCCAATTTTCTTGTGTCGTTCGCTGATTTGGCTGAAAGTGCATCCAATTCCTATAAATTTACAGGCCTAAAGATACTTCATGGAATTCTAATTTGGATTTATCTTTTCTTCAAGGTTAGAACTTCAGAGCAAGGTTAGTTTTGAAGGAGTGGGAAATAATAGAGACGTTTAATGAGTAATCGGTTGTTAGTTGTTAATGATAGTGCGAAAAAATGTAATAGATAGTTTCAGTTAGGTGAGTGACGAATGGATATATAAGGTGTCCTAGTGTGTCATTTTAAGTTTATATATACTCTCAATTTGGGAGTGCTATGTGTCGAATCCGATTGTGTTGATTAATCTGGTTATCTATTGTCTCGAATCTCAAAGCTTGTCGTGTTTGCTGGGGGTGCGGGGGTTTACCCCCTGCTTGGGATCATTTTTTTTCATACAATGCTCTGACAATGTGTACCCAAGCGCCCCGGCGTTGTATTCCCAAGCACCCCAGTGTTGAACGACAGAGAGTAGAGGGCCACAGCGGTAAAGATATGGCGCTGAAGCAAATCAAGGCAGAGGTTTAAGCACCGTAACGCCCCAAAATGGCACCGCAGCGCTGCGAGACGGACATGACAATTTTCTTTCTCTTTTTTTTCTAAAGGGTTGCATCCCTTGGGGTTATTTTACATGGCTTTCTCTTGTATTTTGAGTGTGTAGACATTGAGAATGGTGCATGTGAGAAAAGAAGCAAGGAGAGAGTGAGAGAGAAGAGATATAAGTACTTATTTCTACCAATTTTCATAGTGGATTTTTTTGGTGCGGTGTGGTTCTGTGGTTTTTTTCCCTATTTTGAATTTTTCCACGTTAAATTCTGGTATCCTTTACTTTTCAGTTGCTTTTACTTTATTGCTTGTTTCGTCATTGTGGTGCTTACTCCTCATCTTCCCCTACAAGGAGTATTAAGAACCAATCAATGAAATGAATTGGTACTCTCTCACTATTACTCTACTATTCCATCTTCTTTCTCCCAATTTTTTAATCTATTGGCACCTCGAATTACCCTTTACCCTTCTTATTTCATATCATATACATTCAACACAAAATTTAACTTCAAGCATGATAACGAAATGAAAAACTAGAAAATTCCAAGATACATTAAAACAATCATGGTTGCATGAAGAATGGTTTCACTGAAAAATCAAAATTAAGCAGGCATCATTAGGAAACAACATCAGCAAACCTGTTAAAAACAACTAGTTTTTAAATATAAAATTGTCACCCTTTTTTATGCTGTGTTTAAGGAACAGCTTTCTCCCATAGGTAATTACGAATCAGAAAGATTTCTATTCTATCTATGAAAAACTTCCCCAACAACACAAAATTATTCATTCACATACATCCCTTCTACAACCACCATCAAACAAGGCTTCCAATTAGCGCAATACACAAGTCAAATAATTCTGATACAACAAAATATAAAAATGAACCTGATAACCATAGTAGTCTGCTGCATCAACTCGGGCTCCTTCCTTGAGCAACAACTCGGCAACCGGAACGTGACCACGCACCGCACTCCAATGGAGAGCAGTCTGCCCCGTGTGGTCCACTGCATTCACATCTCCCCCATGCTGTCCAGACACCAAAAATCCTAAATCCGCTCACTCGCAAATTTAAAAAATAGATAATATGGAGAGATCGCTGTAACTACAACTAACCCCACCAAAGAAACAAGTTCAAAAGAAAGCAAGAAGAAAAAGACCTCGATGATGTATTGAGCAGCAGCGGTGCGATTATTGAGGGAAGCCCATTGAAGAGCGTAATACCCACCACCGTCAGGCTCCGTGACGGAGCAGCTCTCGGACTCCACTAGCCTCTGTAGCTTCTCGAGATCGCCATAGGCTGCCGCCGTGTAGACATCATTTCGCAGCGCTTCCTCCTCCGTAGCAGTAGAAGCCGCCGTTGAAGACGATGTGACGCCGCCAGCGCTGCCTAAGCCGGAGTGGGTGACGTCCCTTCGGTCCTCCTCCTCCACAATCTCGATCTCCGACGCCATCGGCAGAGAAGGCCGACTGTGCGACGCCGGAGAGGAAAGAAATCGAAAGGCGGACTTTTGAGAGGAGAATCAGAAGAGCGAGGACAGGGTTGACTGGGCTAGCCGGATTTTTTAAGAAGGGGTCGATGGAAATGGAAAGAGGACGCTCGAGAGAGCTGGAGTGATTTTGTTTGTGTTTATTTTTGTTTTCCGATTAATTTCAAGATTTAATTTTTAGCTTGAAATTTCATCGCTCGGTAAGATTACCCTTGGATGGTCAAACCGTCAAACAGGGTAAAGTATATGGAAAATTTATTGTGAAGCCCAATTCGGATCACTCAATGTCCGCACCTAATAATCTATTTTATTTAGTCTGGTGAACACACGCAACTCTATGTTCAGCCGCTAGTAGAATCGCGCCACGCGTTTTCATTATTTACAGCGCCCCGACAACCCGACCCGGAGCGGACCCATGATTGCTCGGTATTGCTAGGTATTGGTCGATTTTGCTCGGCAATAACCAATATCGAGCAATACCGAGCAAATACCGAGTTGTACCGAGTTTTTTCTAGCAATACCGAGCAAATACCTAGCAATACCGAGCAAATCCCTAACAATACCGAGCAAATCCCGAGCAAATACCGAGCTGTACCGAGTTGTAGAAAAACTCGGTACAACTCGGTATTTGCATGGTATTGATCTTCACATAGCGGTATTTCTCATTTTTGCAAAGCATTACCTAGCAATACCGAGAAAATACCGAGCAATACCGAGAAAATTGTGAACATAGCATTCCCGGGTTCCGGTCCGAGTCAAGTCATCGGGCCATGCGGTAAAGAGTAAGAGCACGTGGCGACATGTTATTGGCGGCCGAACATAGCTCTACGTCCGGTCAGAGGACGTAATAATTGTCCCAAGAAATAGGCTAATCTCCATCAAATTTTTATTTTAGCTTGAAATTTATTAATTAAATGAATTTGGGTTTGAATTTTATTTTAAGCTTTAAATTTGGCTCAACAAACCATTGTTTTGAAAACCGGACCGGACCGGCCGGTTCGACCGGTTCAATCGTGAACCGGTCTTACGGCCGGTTCGGTCCTCCCTAAGAACCGGTCTAACAACGAACCGGCCAAAACCGGTTTGAACCGCCGGTTGAACCGGCCGACCGTTGAACCGGTCCGTTTTTTAAGAACCGGCCGGTTCAACTTAAAATATATTTAAATATTTTATTTTTATATAAAATGTTTAATTAAATTATAAATTAGTTTAAATATCATATATTTTATTTAAAAATATGATTCAAAACTTTTATTATAATATATCTTAAATCTTAAATTTAATATAAATAATCTAACTCACATGATGTCATAATACCATGAAAGCTCTTAAGCCATAGGTACAAGGAAAGG
Organism: Dendrobium officinale; assembly: GCA_019514585.1. Lineage (NCBI taxonomy): Eukaryota > Viridiplantae > Streptophyta > Magnoliopsida > Asparagales > Orchidaceae > Dendrobium > Dendrobium officinale. The sequence goes on along the minus strand of CM033682.1, from coordinate 67,912,870 downwards.
TATATAAACAACACAACTTAAAACTCCTAAGTGATGTGGGATTAAACAACTAGTTGTTTTTTGTTTCAACATTCAACAATGTGTGCATTAGATTTGTTTGAATGAGAACTTGTTGGAATTTTTTTTTTTGTAGAATATTCAAATAAAAAATTATCATAATAATTTTTAAACTTCTTAAATTTATTATTAATTATATTTTTATAATTATTCAAATAAAAATAATTATTTATCATTTTTAAAGTTCTAAAACATTTTCTAAATGCGAAATTAAATGATAGAAAAATAAAAATCTTAAAAAATAATATTGTATGACTTTATAAATATAGTTTTATAATGTAAAATGTATATATAATTTATATATGTAAATTATGCTTAAATATATAAGAGAAAGTAATTATTTATATCAAATATATATATTTATATATAAACTAAATTTTTGTTAAATATAAATTAAAATCGAAAATTGAAGATGTTTATATTTAAATTTAAAATTTGTAATTATTTATATTTAAATATATAACATTAATATAATAATTATTTATATTTATTTTTAAAATTATGTAATATGTTATATATGTATGAATTTTATTTATTTTTTAGTCTAAAAATTCTTAGAATTATAAAATTTTAATGAATAAATTGTCATTATTATTATGTTAATTTTATTACTTTTAATTATATTATTATTTATTATGTCATCCGGTTCGATCCTGGTTTGACCATGAACCTCTCATTCTTCCGGTCCGGTTTTCACAACCTTGCAACAAACAACTCATTTATTATAAAAAGGTTGATGATTTTTATTCAAATAATTATCCCAATAAAATAAAAAATAAGAAATTAAAAAATCAAAGAAGTAATATATTTTTTTAATATTTGTAACAATTTCATATTAAAAATATTGAATTATAATGTATTTAATATTAATATTAGTTAAATAAATTAACTGATGCGTCAATGAGTCGAGTCAAGATTAACTCTAATTTGGCTCATCAATTCATTGAGCTTAATTCATGAGTCTTTTATCAAATTGAGCCAAAGTTGGCTCATGAATTAAGTTGACTGAATTACATCATAGGAGAGCCCACAATTATCGCAACAATTTGACATAAATTTTGGTGATTATAATAATTCTTAGGCCAATGATATAATTGAGTAATTCAAAAATGAAATGGTCATTGTCCTCAACTTCGTGAAAAATTTCGAACTAAACACTAAGGTTTTGTTTGGGACAACTTTCTTACTGTTGTCTAAAGATATTTTCTAGTACAATTCAAAAAAAAATTATACTAAAATTTTATAAAACAGTAAAAAAATGTCTCAAATAAAATCTAAGTCCAACTAATTTAACTTGTTTAAAAAATTTTACATTTTAACCCATAGTTAAAACACTTTTAAGAAGTATATTTGGCTCATAATGGCATCGAGTTTCTAAGGATTCTTTATTATTATTATTATTATTATTATTATTATTTGTTTTTAAATATACTTAGCCAAACGTCATTGCCAGGTCTCAAGTTTTTGATGAAAAAAGTGAAAGATTGCGTTGAATAGTCAACATCCACCATTAAAATTTATCGAACAACCATCACATGAGTCATATTTAAAATGTACTTAAACAAAAGCATCATATATAATTCCATGTTTAATTTGGGATGCTTGTAACGCATTGGAGCATAATCAACAGTCTAGATCATGCTGGATGACTAAGGGGAACTTTAGTAGGATCGATTTCCTCTTCCAAATGGCTTCACATGGCAACAACAATTGTATAAACAACAAATGGCAGTTATGCAAGCTCAGATGTGGCATGAGAGGTTGCATCATCAAATGTTAGAATTTGTGGTGGTTACTTTACTTGAGCTAATAATATCTCCAACAAGATTTATGTTTATTGGAATTAATATTGATGCGCTTGTTGTTCACTTAAATTAATGAATTATTTGGAATATGTTTTATGTGCTCAACCTATCTATGGCTTTGGTGGGTTGTGTAGTTTATATGGATTTATATAATGATATTGGTGGCATGGGTGGTTTTTATGGTTTAGATAGGCAATTTATGTGGCCCGCTAGCCTCATATAAGTTTGACTAACTTAAACATGTTTGGAGAATCTAATTTGATATAATCTTATTTTGAAATCAATAATAATCATATCAAATATGAAGAGAGACTATTGTTGGGGAATTAAACCATGTAGCAAACACAAATAAGAAAGAGAAAATGCAATGGAAGAAATAACACCATGATTTAACATGGAAACTTTTTAAATCGGGAAAAACTATGTAGTCACACTACACCAAAAAACTCACTATGAAAATTTGGGAGAAATGATAATGCCCTAGGATCTAATTGAAGGATTATATTTACTTAAACTTATGATTAATCTATCTCATCCACAATTAATAACAACCAAAGCTACTAACATTTCAATTATCACAATAATATCAACATTTTTCATCGTTTCAAAACACATATTTATAATAGTTCAAATCATAAAAGTCTGTCAACCAAATAAAAAAATACTAAATTACAAAAATCATAGTACCTAATATTCTAAGCTCAAAGAGTCATCATCTAAACTAATTCTACTTTATTGGATGTTTTTCTTTACCTAAAATATTTCAAAACAACTAAGTGAGCACAACCAGCTCAATAGACTTCTTATGCAATCCCATTTCAACTATCCCTATTCAAAATTTAATTAAAATAAGAGCATACTAAAAATTATAATAATAAAGAAAGATTAAACCATAGAAAAACAACAAACCAATAAAATACTTCCAAAATACACTAATTATTGTCACTCACTTACAAGTTACTTGGACAGAGATATCTAGATGCTTCACATAATATGTAGCCTCAAAAGTTCACTTGCATTTGCCTTTTCAGATTTCATTGTCAGAACCCGTAAAGATTATAGACTTTTAAATAATTTATTTAATATTATGAACATGAATGCAATGCTATGTCTATATGCACATGTCATGCTACATCATTATAGCTCCACTCTCCTTATGCCTTCCTTTACCTCCCATACCTGCATATAACAAATGGATCCATATCCCTCCCACATTTGCATCAAGCAGACGGGGCCAGAAATGTACTAGCAATTTTACTTAACCTCCCACGCATGTGTTGTTTTAGTCTCATAGTTTTTTCATGTTGATATAACATCCTAGGAGGTCACCCATCTCAAAATTTTCTCGGGATGAGCACACTTAACTACGAAACTTCTTAATGAAATTTCAAACATTACACCAAAATCCACCTTATCGTTTAAGAGTTTAGCTTCCATTTACTTAAGGGTTTTTGCATGTGTCTAACAAGTGAGGCCGACATCCCTCCAACATCTACATCAGGCAAATATGGCCATTAAATACATTTAGGGCCCTTATAATATGATAGAGAGTGCATTTTTCCCCCACATCAGAACATAACATCTCGAATGCAATATAATGTTGAATGCAAATGCAATGCAACATCATTAAATTTAGATTTCCAATGCAATATTCAGAACATGCATGAAGTATAGGTAAAAGCCAAGTTATTTGTAAGATAGGAGATTTAGAGAATTTTTTTCTTTTTAATTTTTAACTTCTAGGGAATATTAACATAAATACTTTAAGCCTTTTATATAACTACAACATTTGTTAGAAAAATCTCAGTTTGATAATATACTAAGAATTTCACGTAGGAAAAAACAACTGTTGAAAACTCACTTTCATATAGTCAAAACATGCAAAACAGAGTAAACAACAATATATAAAAAGTTGCATGGTGAAAACTTTGTAAAACTCAACAAAACATGACTTTATTCATGACTCACAGAAATTAAAATCAGAGAAAGATTTAAGAATCTACCGAGAGCTCTACAATTTCTTGAACTAGCCCAACGCACAAATCTCAAACTTGGCTACTAAATCCCTTCCCTCTTTTTCTCTATCTTATTTCCCTTTATTTTTCTCCTCCTCTCTTCTCCAGCAAGATGGGTAGTGGAGTGAGAATGAACAAGATGTTTGAGATATTTTAATATTAAATTTTGCACCATTTTGAATTAGTGCCTAAAATGCTCACTTCTCCAGTGTCACAACACCCCAAAAAATCTTTCAAATTCTCCCATAATATGTTCACCTGAGACCCAACGCTGCAACGTTGGTTCAAACCCAATTATTTTATCATTTTTCCAGTGAGCACCAAAGTCAAGGCACCACCAAGCTTGGCACCGCGGCACCTGTAGAGAAAAATACAAACCTTGAAATTTTCAATTTTCAAATCCTAAACATTGGTTAATTTATTCAATATTCGAAGACTCTTAACAACTAATTAATTTATAATTGGTGATTAAATATAGATAGTTCTTATATTAATGACATATATTATAAAAATAGTACATAACTCTCTTCTCTATTACTCTCTCTTTGTCTCTCTTCACTCTAGCATCGTTCTCTATAGAACACATAAATAGAAAAGCGATATAACCACCAAGGGAGCAACCCTTAATGAAAAACCAGAAAGAAAATCGGTCAGCATGCCTCGTTTTGTTGTGGTACCGGGTTTGTAGCTTTGCATCTCTCGACTCTTTGTCTCTGTTATCCTTGACCACTCACAGCAATAGGGTATAGAGTGCCGCAATTTTTTACAGTTGTAGGAAAACAAATTGAGTGCATAACACCCAAATCCATACAGGGGGGGACCCCTGCAATCCTCCGACAAAAACAATCAATGGAATTAGGTCCAAGATAGCAATACAACTCGATTGATCAACACAATTAGATTCCACACAAAACTAACAACTATGACATTGATTTGTTTTATGTGGATGTTGATAGTGCTTTGAAGAAACTATAATTTATGAAAGACGATCTCTGAAAGAATCATTTTAGAAGTTATTATCTTTATCTATTTATGCTTTAAATTTTTTTGGATATAATTATTGATCTATATTCTATCAGTGAAGGGAGTTTCAAATATATTTACTTATCTTTGGGTGTATGTGTTCAAGGCTTTAGAAGAATATGTTGCACACTGTTTAGTATGGGTATAATATTTATAAATACATGAAGTGGATGTACTTTACCTAAAAGTAGTAGCTTAAGATGCCAGTACTCATATTTAAACAATGGCATTTATGGTAGTTAACTTGAAAAAGAAGAAGATTTGTTGATGTATTTCATGACTAAACTAAGCGGGTTAATAGGCATAGTGGAAAACTGAGTGTTTGTTCCTCATAGACATAATAATATCATTAATTCTTTATTAGAAATTTATTTAGAGGCACATTCTTGAGCTTTTATTAATTACGTTGAAATGAATATCATGATAAAATTTTAAATTGATATTTTTCATGAGGAATATCACTTAGCTTTTAAGGATTATATAACAATTAAGTTTGATAGGTACTTTGACAAAATGCATGTTAAGAATCCAATCATAACTTTTTATATTCACACTAATCTTTAAGTGTTAAGAATCCAATCATAACTTTTTATATTCACACTAATCTTTGAGTGTTGACTGTTGACCTCAATTTTCGCTCAGATTTCCTCGAGCACCTTCGAGCGATTTATTTAGATCTCGTCGAGCCTAGTTAACCTAAATCGATGCTGATTCGGTTCCAATTGAGTTGATTCAAATTTGACCTCATTAAAATCGACTTGGTAAAAATTCAATTGAACTTGAATCGACTCGAAATTGGGTTAAATTAGACTTGATTGAAATCAATTAAATTAGATCCGCTCATGTTAGGCGCGTCGGGTTCATTTTGATTCGAGTTATTAACTTATTTAAATTCAATTTTGTTAATTTGATCAAATCGAATCAAATCCAAGTCAAACTCGAGACGGCCTGAATCCCTAATTTGACTCAGATTGGATCAAATTTGGACTCAAGTTCAATATGATTCAGCCCGTTTTAATTCCAGTTGAGCCTGTTTGACTTTATTAGAATTTTGAATCGTTTCCTAAATCCGGTAATCGCATTGACGGCTGGGATTTCTCCAAAAAAAAAAAAATCCGTATTCGACCGTTGCCAGTATTCAGTCGCTCTCTCGGGGTTCTTCCATTAGCAGACAGAGAAGTCCTGGTCCGATGGTCTTGCCCTAACGGACGCCTGATCTCTCTCGTTCTCGTTCGGAAGCAGTCCCAGGCGAATCCCGCTTCCCCTGGCTCCCGATTTCCTCTCTATTCGGACCGAAGGCCCCAGCTCCCTCTTACTCTCTCGCTCGAGCCAGGAGCATCAAACTCCCTTCCTCCCTCACTCTCTCCCTCTCAAGCAGCCCAAGCTGAAGTCCTGCTCCCATCGACACTGGTTTTGCTTCCTTTGAGCCCAACGCTGACCTCATCGAACCCGAACCGAGCTTCCCCTTCTCCGTCTTCCACCGTTCGTGAGTCTCGATCGACGCCGGAATCTCCTCTTGCTCCAGGATCGGACTAACGCCGCTCTCTCCAGGACCGATCTCGTCGCCTCCCTGTTTTGGCCGACCGATCTTCTCCAATCTGCTGGTAACTCTTCCCCATCTTCCTCCTACTTCTTCTTTCCCTTTCTTCTTCTTCCTCCCCTTCTTCTTTCTTCCTAGTCTTCTTCTTCTTCTTCTTCTCCTTCTCCTTCTTTACAAAATCTGAGAATGGCTTAGGTTTTCTTTTGTTATATGTGCATTTGTTGAGTAATCTGTAACATGAGCTGGCAAAATTTGGTGTGGATTGTTTATGTGACTTAAAGCAAGTAGGTGTGAAAATCATTTCTTTCATAAAGTTTACCTTGCATCAACTTCTGAGAATAGCATACCAAATGTTCGATGAAATGCTCCCAAGAGAAAGCCATAGCATTAAAGCTTTATGTGGTGAGATAGTTCTTGTAGAATCTGCTTCGACGCATTGACTAAAGTCTAAGAGAAAGGGGATAAAAAAATGCATGTGGTCATTCATTGAGGTATGTGTAAACCATAGATCTTTCTTTCATAAGTGTTTATCATTTAAAGTTTAAACTCAACACTTCTAGATGAACATCATGTGCTCTAAAAGTGTGATGATTGCATAGTCTATCTCCCTTTTTAAAGCTTGAGAGGGGTTACTTGAAATGATTGTTTCATGCACAAAGGTTCTTTCAAATGTGGATTTGCTTTGGCCATTGCATAAATGACACTTATATTATTTCAATGGAATGCAAACTTTCTTGGGTTTGAAAGAAACAAGCTAGTCTTGTCTTTTTTTTTTTACTCTAGTTGTTTTGTTTAAGTACATGATTTGAGTTGAATTATGTATGCATGAGTATTTGTTAACAAAGACATGTGGGTGGATTTATGTAAAAAAAATTAGAATGTGATGTTTATTGGCACATACATTTGATATTTTCCATGTATAAATCGTTAAAGGCCATAGGAAATTATGTTGCTCTTTACCAAAATATGCATGCAAAGTGATTCATAATTTTTGATTGGATTTGAAAGAGTTGAATGTGAGAATATGTTTCAATTTCATGTATACATTTGATATTGTGGGCTTATCGGTTTGTTTTGAACTTACTAAATATGCGCACCTCATAAACTTTTCTCCTTCAAGATTAGAGAATTTTATATGTATGGATCTCTCATTCTATTTATGATTTGGGCAAGTGAATGAATATAGCCAACTTTAGAAGAGCATCTTCCTTAATAATAGTTTTCTTTTATAATGTTTAGTATCAAAATAGTAGTGCATCTCATAAGTTTTAATCAAAGGGTGATGTTGTACAAGCATAGTTTTACCTCCATCGAACATCCCAACTAGTATTATGCTCATTGTCTTAATGTGATAATAATGAATGGTAGAATATGATTGTATCTTATTGTTCTTATTTACAGTAAAATGCATCCATCATCGAAGGCTTCATGAAGTGCAATTAGTTTGGCATGAATATTGATGTTTTAGCTTTATGTTTGGTCGTGTTGTAAGGGTTTTGTTGGAAACGAATAAATCAATTTTGCCACTTCTCTCTCATGGAATATTTTGGAAGAGTAATCATATGTCCCTTTTCTCTTACTTGTGAGCATTTATAAGTTTTCTTGTAAACATCTTTTGAGAAATATTGGAAGGTTTGCATCGAGTTCTTGTGAACGAAAGTATAAATGCATGTGGAAATCCATAGACTTTACATAGAGAATATCATCCAAATATCTTGAATTATTTGAAACTTTTGCAAAGTTTAATTATGTGTATTGATGTATTTTATGGAGAAGGTTCATGTGTGGCATTTTATTACATTATAATGTCTTTAGTAGAGGCATGTAAAGTGACTTAGCAGATGCCTTGCAATTCTATTTACAACTTTCAAGAGCATCTTTTCCTACATGCATATCTTCCTTCCTGTTAGAGTATAAAGCATGACTTTCATATTGAATTGGTTTTATTCAATTCTTGCTTTAGTTTGGCATTGAAGCATCGGATATGACATTCGTTAGCAAATAATCATGTAGCATTCTTATGTTTAAAAGTTTCATATGCATATTAATTCACTTTCGAGCTTCTTTGGAAAGATACGGTAATTACATAAAGGCCTTGTGATTGATGAAATTTATGGACTTGGGTTGTGAGAGCTTGTTCGCATGCTGCTTGGCACATAGTGTAAGGTTTCCAAACTGCTTTTGGGAATGGATAAGTGCAGATTTTTATTAATTTCTTGCTCTAAACTGCTTTCGGGAATGTATACGTGCAGATTTTTGCTGTTTTGAGTTTTCGAATTGTTGTAAGAATGAAATATATGCAGTTTTTCGTAGTTTTTTAACTTCTGGATTATTTTACTAGCAAGTTACGTGTAGGTTTCTCGCTGTTTTATATTGATTTGTTTTATGTTAAAGATATTTTGGAGGGAAAATGCTTGGTTTTAAAAGAGTTTTGTGAATGTATTTATGGTTGAAAGTTTTGCGAATTGTTTTACATCGAGAGGCTTTATTGAAAATGTTTGTGAATGTTTTGTGACGAGGGCTCTACAATGAGAGGTTCTTATAAAACCTTCTCGTTGAAAAGCTTTATGGTTTTCTACTCCACTCCAAATGAAAGGAGAGGCACTTGATTATGGGTCGTTTTGGGTAGAATTTTGTGTCGAAAGAGATGATTTTGGTAGATGACTTTTGTAGGATTTTGTGTAGTATTTTGTTTAGAAATTTTCATTGAGTAGTTTGAGACTCCTAATTCGGTGGTTTTCTTAGTATAGAAGAATCCCTTAGTAGCTTTTCTTAGAACAAGTTAATGATTAGTGCATGAATTGATTTCCTATTGAATCACATTAGTTTCTAAATGATGAAATTTGGGGTTTGGGGTTTTAGAGAACTTTGGGTTAGAATGTTTTTAGTGTCTTTTTGTAGTTTCTTTGATTAGTTCTTGCTCATTTGGATTTTCTCCCTTTAGTGTTAGCTCCTAAAGATGAAAAAAATTTTTGGATGAATATAAAACCAAAGAGAATTTGTTTCTTTTAGTCATTTTGGGCTTTGTTTAAAGTGTAGCTAGATTGTTTGAGTCGAGTCTCATATCAAGTGCCTCATTTGGATCGTGGGAATATTAAAGGGCATTGTTAATGTTGCTTTAGGATACACTTGTCTTTAAAGAAGTGTGTTCAAAACAACAATGCCTACATCCCTTTTATTTCTGATTTTCATTCTTTTTCATTCTACTGCTTTGTTGTAGATTCCTAAACCTAGTGACACTCGTACGAAAATCCTAAGGGTTAGAAAACAAAACCTCCTTTTATCCCTACAACTTTAGTGACACATAGGGACAAAAATTAAGGATTGAGTCTTAGAAAACATAGACTTAGGGTGCTTGTTCCTTATAGGATAGAGACATCAAAACTAAACTTAGCGACACGTATTCCTAGGTTTAGCCCTTTTCTTTCTTTAATCCATTAATAATCAACCAACATAAATCAACCATAATTCAATCCTTTAAAATGTACTAAAACACTTAATTTTTATTCTAACCATAATTAATATTTCATAACTATTAAAAATACTAAATCTAAATCAAATTTAAATAATTTAATAATAATCTCCTAACCAACCTGAAATTTAAAAGAGGTAGACTTTAATTAGGAGATTCAAACCTAAGCTAAAATTCATTAGGATAAGAGACTCCTAAAATATCAAACTTTAGATTTTTTTTTTTTAAATCAATTAACCAATTTGATTAATAAATTGCCTAATCTACCTTTCTTTTTCTAATTTATAACCAACTTAATAATTCAACCAAAATTGTTTGCCACTGGGTAACCCAGACCTACGAGGCTATTAAGTTAGCCCCAAGGAGGGTGAAATAAACCTCACGGTCTCGGTGTGAAACAAAGGTGGTAATCAATCAAACACTAAAAAAAATAAAATTCTAAAATCAACCTTAAATTACTAATATTTCAACTTCAATTAAAATCTCTCTTTTGCCCTTTAACAAATCAAAATACAAACAATTTCAACTAAATCATCCTACATAGGACCTATCCAAAACTACACAGCCTACACACACCTTAGACCGGTTTGATTAGGACACTACTTCTAGTCCTAGGTTAGGTTTACTTTTTTTTTCTTTTGCTATTCAGTATTTACTACCTATACATGTTCTATAAATGCAATTCTTACATTTTCTGTCAGTTATATTTTATTACTTGCATTTCTTTTCTGAACGGCATCTACGCTCATATATATGTTTTCTTTTGTCTTACTTTGCGAGGTACATCCGGTGTTGCATTGTCAATGATCAAGCGGCGTCAATTGCTTATAAGCTTTTAAGTGGCAGCGCCACAGTAGGTACATTGGGTCTTGCACGATCAGGGATCAATGAACCATTTACTTGCTTGGAGCTATTAAGTGGCTGCGCCACGGTCAGGTATGACTTCCGCAACTTAAACTCTTAATTGCATATCGGAACTGCTACACTTCACACACAACTTATTAATAGGTATTCTAGCATGTGTAGGTAGCTAGCCTTAGGTTAGTTCACTAGCGAAGCTTTGGCCCTATAGGTCAAAGCTTGCCCCCTTCTGAGAGCCCTAGAGACCATTAGGGTCATTTAGGCCTGTAGAGTAGGCCACCTATTATGCCGGTTGGCATCGTTGTTTTCCCACACGAAGTGGGCATCGTTGTTTTTCTGCTAGGATTTTGGCCTTTTCCGGTTTTGGGTACGATACCCCCCTCCCCTTTTCTTTTTTTTTCTGTGAGCCTTAGAGACCACTAGGGTCATTTAGGCCTGTAGAGTAGGCCACCTATTTATGCCATTAGGCATTGCTGTTTTCCCACACGAAGTGGGCATGACTATGATGATTTTCTGTGCGGGTACCTTGCCTGGAGGGTACCCTTAGGGTGTGTTTATTTACTTTTTCTGTACTCTGGATGTCATGCACACATCTGTTCTTACACACTTTTCTCCACAATGCACCTTACATGCATGCATTGCATTAGTGGACCTAAGGACATTTTTTATTTATGCATCTTTTCATGCATCATACAACGATAGGTCTATTCGTCTGCATATTGTAGAGTCGTTGATTTAAGTCTTTTGAACTATTAATCCTTGAATCCTTAAGATAGACCCTTCCCATCTTGCATACATATAGGACGGTTGGTTGTGCCTAGAATTTTAGCTGGCTTCCTTTGTCAGGCAGGGAATAAGTCCAGGACTGCATTAGTTAGGTCGTAGATGTTAGTGTTGTGTGTACAACACTACATCTTTTATAGATTCAGGGTCTAAAGGTGAGTGGTACGAGTGTACCCATATACACCTTATTGGTGGGTAAGTTCTCCATTCTTTCGGAGACTATAAATCCTACCCATCCGCGTCACACAGATGACGCCACCTCCCTCTTTCTCTCGTGCATGTCTGAGATGCGTTGTCCTTCCTTTTTCTCCAGTTTCCACTTCTTCTAGCTGGCCGAATGTTGACTGAACCACGCGTGATTGATCGAGCCAAGTTGGGACATTCCCCTTTGATTAGGAAGCCTAGAAACCCCTTGCACTAACCCACTGTAGAGGAGATAATCTAACATCCTTAATCGAGAGTTTTCCTAAGTCAAGGCTTAGGATGTAATTAACTATGGGGGCTTGCGCTCGTAGGAAACCGATCTCCACAATCAAATAAACCCTATTCGGTGCTGATGTATCGAATAGGGGAAATCTCGTGAACTTTTGGGTTATAGATATTATTATCCATCGAGGTTGGTAGGTGAAAGCCGCTATCCTCCATGGCTAATCGTATCGATAACTCCATCTGCTCTTCTATCGGCCTGCTTGTGCCGAGTGTAAAGGTCTACGACCACTTTGTCCTACAGGATAGTGTGATCGTACTCTTTGCATTCGAACCACATGAGCGGAATCCTTTCGGAGACCCACAGATTTCTGGCGACCACGGTGGGACAGGTTTCTCTCTCCATCTTTGGATGTTATGTTATCTTCTTTTGTGTGCACTCCGGATTTGGTGCTCCTTAGATTAGGTTTGTCCTTCTCTTAGATAGGGTCCTCTTAGTTAGGTTCCCTTCTTAGATAGGGTTTCCCTTTGCTTTGGTCCCTTTCCTTCCAGCCTTGTAGGCTATATCTTTTCTGATCAAATTCTCTTCTTTCCGTCGGGTTTCTGTATTCGCTCGACTCTCACTCTGAGATCGTTGAGCAGACCCCGGCATCTTCTTATCTTTCGTAGGTACTTGATACTTAAGGGTGGATTAGTTGTTGATAGTAGCTCAGATGAGGAAGTAGACTTCTGACGTCAGACTACTAGCAAGCAACCTATTCCCCATCAGATGTGTGGAATTAGAGTCATGAATTCCCATCAAAAATCTTCTGACACTTCCTCCACTGGTGTTGGTTGTTCGCTACAGACTAGCGAACCCTCCTACCTCCTATAAATATCCCTCTATATTCGTATTCCTTGAAAGGATCCTTTTTTACTTTTCGGGCAGTCTGTGTGGCCACGACGATTTATCCTCTACCACACGATGTTCGCTTCGAAGAGTATAAGGCTATCCTCAAAGGGGATACGCTAATATGTCGTAGGGATATTTGTACTTCTATTTGTGCACACAAATCATATTGGTGCTAAGCATATCGAACCTTTTAATTTGTTCTCCCCTTTGTTGTGAGGGGTTGTTCTACCCAGTTCCGCTTGCCACTTCAAGCGTTGTCTGGGATATCAAAATCAATGATTTCAAATCTACTTTCTATAAGTGATACTAGGTCCATGCCAACCTGTGTTAGTCGGGTGTGGTTATGTTGATCCAATGTCCCTAATTCAAATATACTTTCTATAGGTGATACTGGGTCCATGCCCACCTACGCTAGTCAGGTGTGGAGATGTTGATCCACTATCCCTATTTAAATTTCTTTCTTCTATCAGTCATGATTCGGGAGTTGTTCTTTTCCCCAGTTTTGCTTGCCACTTCAAGCGTGGTCTGGGATACCAAAACCAATAATTCAAACTCTCTTTTGAGAGGTGATACTGGGTCCATACCTACCTAGGTCAATCAGGTGTGGTGAGATTGATCCAATATCCCTAATTATAATCTACTTTTTATAGGTGATACTGGGTCCATGCCCATCTGTGTTAGTCAGGTGTGGTGATGTTGATCCAATGTCCCTAATTTAAATCTAATTTTTTTTCAGATGTGATACTGGGTCCATACCCACCTAGGTTAATCAGGTGTGGTGTGTTTGATCCAATATCTCTAATTTTAGCCCACTTTCTATAGGTGATACTGGGTCCATGTCTACCCGTATTAGTCGGGTATGACGATGTTGATCCAATGTTCCTATATAAGTTTAATTCTCCTATCAGTTGTGATACGATAGTTATTCTTCCCTTGTCACTGGTACATGTCCCTCTGTATGGATATAACTTCAAAGGATCTCTTCTACTTTTCGACAGTCCGTGGCCACGACGATTTGTCCTCTACCACGTGATATTCGTCGTACAAAGTATGAGATCATCCTTAGCAGTTGTATGTAAATACGCCGTAGGGATGTTTGTACTTGCACTCATGCCCACCAACCGCTCTGGTGTTGAGGCATGAAGTCTCCTTTTCAGTCCCCTTCGAGGGTTGACTTTCCTCAGTTTCACTTGCTACCCTCAAGTGTGGTCTGGGATACCAAAACTACTAATTCAAACCTCTATGGAATATGATACTGGGTCCATCCTTGATCTATATTAATCAAATATAGTGATGTTCCACTGTCACTATGTGAATTTTTCTACAAATTCTGCTGTAACAATTGTGCTACCCAGTTTATTCATGTGATGTGAATGTGGTCTGGATTACCAAAGCCAATGCTTAGTCCCTTTACAGATCTTGTATGTAATCTTTCTTTCTCCCCAGTTTCACTCATGTAGAGAGTATGGCCTGGGTTATCAAAGCCAACAATTTTCCTCTCTTTATGTTCCAGTATACTTGATTTATATCTGTGAACATAATGTAAAAAAAAATGATGTTAAAAGAGAGGGAAGCTCTTAGTTGAGTAGAATCGGTTGCCCTTGTCATGGGTGGAACCTGGTTCTAAGCTCCAAGAGCCCAAAGTCCCTCCAAATTCTATTCTTTTTCTCTCCTTAAAGCATTTTGATGATTGCTTGGGAGATGATTGTGTCCATTTCTTCTATTATGGTCACTTATAACGGAGATGTTTTTCCTCCTTCACTCGTGATGTGGTACATCTTACTCTAGATGTTAATATCACTTTTTGGTGGATTTTGATCTTCTAGTAGAAAGTCAATCCCATACTTCCTTTAGTAACATAATTTCCCATTGAGAGCTTACTCTTAGCTACAAGGGTGGTCTTTTTGGATGTGTAGATGTTGCTTGCACTTCTCACAGGGTCCCATCAGTTAGTATGGGTGCTACCACTGTGATTCCTTTTACAATCATTGAGCTTTGATATGATTATGATTCTTAGTGGCAGATTTGTTCCTTCGCCACTTCACTTGATCTTTTGATATGACATTACCCTTTCTACTCGGTCGTTTATATGTTCCTCTGTTTAAAAGGATATATATCGATCGTTCATTTCATGTTGTACATGATTTCATTTTACTTAAGAAATTCTACTTGTATTTTAATTACTCATGGCCACGACGATTTGTCCTCTACCATGTGGTAACTAAAATATAAGTTTGAGCTTTCTTAGATGATTAATCACTTACTTCTTTGTCTTTCTCACAGCACCACGTACATGAGCGTTGGGTGGTTGTTGAGTTCCTTTCCTCTTCTTATCGTCGCGGTAGATGCGCCGGACGATAGTAGTGTACTTTTCCTCTTCCTATTACTTTGGCATATACGCCAGTGATAGTAGAGTGTACCTGTCCTCTTCTTATCGCCCCGGTCGACGCCCTGGGCGATAGTAGAGTGTTTCCTGTCCTCTCCTTATCACCTCGGCAGATGCACTGGATGATAGTAGAGTGTTTCTTGTCCTCTCCTTATCGCCTTGGCAGCTGCGCCGGGTGGTAGTTGAGTGTTCTTTTAGTAATCATTGATCCTTGATATGGTTGTTATTTTGTAGTGGCAAGTGTGTCCCCTCGCCACTCCCATTGATCTTTCCTTAATATGAGATTATTCTTTCTACTTTGCTGTTTGTATGTTCCTCTTTTTAGGGAGATATACATCAGTCGATTGCTTCATAATATGTGATTTCAATTTTATTCAAGAAGTCCTTATGTTTTGATTACTCATGGCCACGACGATTTGTCCTCTTCCATGTGATAATTGAAATATAAGTTTGGGATTTCTTAGATGATGGATTACTTCTCTTTCCCTCACAGCACCACGCACGTATGCGTTGGGTGGTTGTAGAGGTGACTTTCACTCTTTGTTTCGCCATTTCGAATATGGTCAGGTAGACATTGAGTCATCCTCATTCACTGTTGCGATCTGGTCAGGTGAATGTTGGATTTTGTCTTTTGCCTTGCTGTTGCGATCTGGTCAGGCAGGCATTAGACCTTTTGGGAAGCTCTTTATTCGTTGTTGCGAATATGGTCAGATGAATATTGAGCTGTTCCCATTCGCCGTTGCGAATATGGTCAGGCGAATGCTGAACTCCCTTTCTCTTTTCCCCTTTGTTTCGCCGTTTCGAATATGGTCAGGCAGACATCGGGTTGTCCTCATTCACTATTGCGATCTGGTCAGGTGAATGTTGGATTTTCTTCTTTTGTCCCACCGTTGCGATTTTGGTCAGGTGGACATTAGACTTTTGGGAGGGCTCATTATTCGCTGTTGCGAATATGGTCAGGTGGATTTTGAGCCATTTTCATTCGCTGTTGCGATCTGGTCAGGCGAATGTTGACTCCCCTTTCTGGTTGGGTGCCCGACAGAGTCCCTGGGAGGCATACTTCACCACCTCTTCATTCCCCCTATTTTATTTCCTGTTTGGGGGTTGTTGAGTTTTCTTCTGATTCTTTGTTTCGCCGTTTCGAATAAGGTCAGGCAGACATTGAGTCATCCTCATTCACTGTTGCGATCTGGTCAGGTGAATGTTGGATTTTGTCTTTTGTTCCACTGTTGCGATTTTGGTCAGGTGGACATTAGACCTTTTGGGAAGCTCTTTATTCGTTGTTGCGAATATGGTCAGATGAATATTGAGCTGTTCTCATTCGCTGTTGCGATCTGGTCAGGCGAATGTTGAACCCCCTTTCTTTCACCCTTTGTCTCGCTGTTGCGATCTGGTCAGGCAGACATCGGGTCGTCCTCATTCACTGTTGCGATCTGGTCAGGTGAATGCTGGGTTTTGTCTTTTGTTCCACTGTTGCGATTTTGGTCAGGTGGACATTAGACCTTTTGGGAAGCTCTTTATTCGTTGTTGCGAATATGGTCAGATAAATATTGAGCTGTTCTCATTCGCTGTTGCGAATATGGTCTGGCGAATGTTGAACCCCCTTTCTTTCACCCTTTGTCTCGCTATTGCGATCTGGTCAGGTAGACATCGGGTCGTCCTCTTTCACTGTTACGATCTGGTCAGGTGAATGTTGGACTTCTTTCTTTTGTTCCACTGTTGCGATTTTGGTCAGGTGGGCATTAGACCTTTTGGGAAGCTCTTTATTCGCTGTTGCGAATATGGTCAGGTGGATATTGAGCTGTTCTCATTCGATGTTGCGAATTTGGTCAGGCGAATGTAGAACTCCCTCTCTTTTCTTAACTCCTTGTTTTGCTGTTTTGAACATGGTCAAGCAAACTCGGAGTTGTCCCCATTCGCTGTTGCGAATATGATCAGGTGGATGTGGGACCCCCTTTCTTTTCTCTATTCTGCTGTTGCGATGTGGTCAGGTAGATAGATGATTCCCTTAATTACTTTTGATTACTATTGTTTTCCTATGATTATTACTTGGCTAGTTGATATGATTTTCAAATGATTGTGGAATTCAATTCTCTTCACGTCATCTTGGATATTTGTCATAGATGATGGTTGAATTTCCTTTGGACTCTTTATAAGGTTGTTTCAATTCTACTCATGTGAGCATGAGATCTCTTTCTCCTATCCCGCCACTTTGGTTGGACGGATAAGTTGAGCTGCTTTCTTTGATTCACTCTCATTGTTGATCTCGTTCTGTTACTTGACCCTAGAGTAGAATCTTCTTAGAGATAGGGAGGTCAACGCCAACATACACGGTTCACTTGTTGTTCTCCGTATATGTTGGGGGTCCGTTTGTTGACCTCAATTTTCGCTCAGATTTCCTCGAGCACCTTCGAGCGATTTATTTAGATCTCGTCGAGCCTAGTTAACCTAAATCGATGCTGATTCGGTTCCAATTGAGTTGATTCAAATTTGACCTCATTAAAATCGACTTGGTAAAAATTCAATTGAACTTGAATCGACTCGAAATTGGGTTAAATTAGACTTGATTGAAATCAATTAAATTAGATCCGCTCATGTTAGCCGCGTCGGGTTCATTTTGATTCGAGTTATTAACTTATTTAAATTCAATTTTGTTAATTTGATCAAATCGAATCAAATCCAAGTCAAACTCGAGACGGCCTGAATCCCTAATTTGACTCAGATTGGATCAAATTTGGACTCAAGTTCAATATGATTCAGCCCGTTTTAATTCCAGTTGAGCCTGTTTGACTTTATTAGAATTTTGAATCGTTTCCTAAATCCAGTAATCGCATTGACGGCTGGGATTTCTCCAAAAAAAAAAAATCCGTATTCGACCGTTGCCAGTATTCAGTCGCTCTCTCGGGGTTCTTCCATTAGCAGACAGAGAAGTCCTGGTCCGATGGTCTTGCCCTAACGGACGCCTGATCTCTCTCGTTCTCGTTCGGAAGCAGTCCCAGGCGAATCCCGCTTCCCCTGGCTCCCGATTTCCTCTCTATTCGGACCGAAGGCCCCAGCTCCCTCTTACTCTCTCGCTCGAGCCAGGAGCATCAAACTCCCTTCCTCCCTCACTCTCTCCCTCTCAAGCAGCCCAAGCTGAAGTCCTGCTCCCATCGACACTGGTTTTGCTTCCTTTGAGCCCGACGCTAACCTCATCGAACCCGAACCGAGCTTCCCCTTCTCCGTCTTCCACCGTTCTTGAGTCCCGATCGACGCCGGAATCTCCTCTTGCTCCAGGATCGGACTAACGCCGCTCTCTCCAGGACCGATCTCGTCGCCTCCTTGTTTTGGCCGACCGATCTTCTCCAATCTGCTGGTAACTCTTCCCCATCTTCCTCCTACTTCTTCTTTCCCTTTCTTCTTCTTCCTCCCCTTCTTCTTTCTTCCTAGTCTTCTTCTTCTTCTTCTTCTCCTTCTCCTTCTTTACAAAATCTGAGAATGGCTTAGGTTTTCTTTTGTTATATGTGCATTTGTTGAGTAATCTGTAACATGAGCTGGCAAAATTTGGTGTGGATTGTTTATGTGACTTAAAGCAAGTAGGTGTGAAAATCATTTCTTTCATAAAGTTTACCTTGCATCAACTTCTGAGAATAGCATACCAAATGTTCGATGAAATGCTCCCAAGAGAAAGCGATAGCATTAAAGCTTTATGTGGTGAGATAGTTCTTGTAGAATCTGCTTCGACGCATTGACTAAAGTCTAAGAGAAAGGGGATAAAAAAAATGCATGTGGTCATTCATTGAGGTATGTGTAAACCATAGATCTTTCTTTCATAAGTGTTTATCATTTAAAGTTTAAACTCAACACTTCTAGATGAACATCATGTGCTCTAAAAGTGTGATGATTGCATAGTCTATCTCCCTTTTTAAAGCTTGAGAGGGGTTACTTGAAATGATTGTTTCATGCACAAAGGTTCTTTCAAATGTGGATTTGCTTTGGCCATTGCATAAATGACACTTATATTATTTCAATGGAATGCAAACTTTCTTGGGTTTGAAAGAAACAAGCTAGTCTTGTCTTTTTTTTTTTTACTCTAGTTGTTTTGTTTAAGTACATGATTTGAGTTGAATTATGTATGCATGAGTATTTGTTAACAAAGACATGTGGGTGGATTTATGTAAAAAAAATTAGAATGTGATGTTTATTGGCACATACATTTGATATTTTCCATGTATAAATCGTTAAAGGCCATAGGAAATTATGTTGCTCTTTACCAAAATATGCATGCAAAGTGATTCATAATTTTTGATTGGATTTGAAAGAGTTGAATGTGAGAATATGTTTCAATTTCATGTATACATTTGATATTGTGGGCTTATCGGTTTGTTTTGAACTTACTAAATATGCGCACCTCATAAACTTTTCTCCTTCAAGATTAGAGAATTTTATATGTATGGATCTCTCATTCTATTTATGATTTGGGCAAGTGAATGAATATAGCCAACTTTAGAAGAGCATCTTCCTTAATAATAGTTTTCTTTTATAATGTTTAGTATCAAAATAGTAGTGCATCTCATAAGTTTTAATCAAAGGGTGATGTTGTACAAGCATAGTTTTACCTCCATCGAACATCCCAACTAGTATTATGCTCATTGTCTTAATGTGATAATAATGAATGGTAGAATATGATTGTATCTTATTGTTCTTATTTACAGTAAAATGCATCCATCATCGAAGGCTTCATGAAGTGCAATTAGTTTGGCATGAATATTGATGTTTTAGCTTTATGTTTGGTCGTGTTGTAAGGGTTTTGTTGGAAACGAATAAATCAATTTTGCCACTTCTCTCTCATGGAATATTTTGGAAGAGTAATCATATGTCCCTTTTCTCTTACTTGTGAGCATTTATAAGTTTTATTGTAAACATCTTTTGAGAAATATTGGAAGGTTTGCATCGAGTTCTTGTGAACGAAAGTATAAATGCATGTGGAAATCCATAGACTTTACATAGAGAATATCATCCAAATATCTTGAATTATTTGAAACTTTTGCAAAGTTTAATTATGTGTATTGATGTATTTTATGGAGAAGGTTCATGTGTGGCATTTTATTACATTATAATGTCTTTAGTAGAGGCATGTAAAGTGACTTAGCAGATGCCTTGCAATTCTATTTACAACTTTCAAGAGCATCTTTTCCTACATGCATATCTTCCTTCCTGTTAGAGTATAAAGCATGACTTTCATATTGAATTGGTTTTATTCAATTCTTGCTTTAGTTTGGCATTGAAGCATCGGATATGACATTCGTTAGCAAATAATCATGTAGCATTCTTATGTTTAAAAGTTTCATATGCATATTAATTCACTTTCGAGCTTCTTTGGAAAGATACGGTAATTACATAAAGGCCTTGTGATTGATGAAATTTATGGACTTGGGTTGTGAGAGCTTGTTCGCATGCTGCTTGGCACATAGTGTAAGGTTTCCAAACTGCTTTTGGGAATGGATAAGTGCAGATTTTTATTAATTTCTTGCTCTAAACTGCTTTCGGGAATGTATACGTGCAGATTTTTGCTGTTTTGAGTTTTCGAATTGTTGTAAGAATGAAATATATGCAGTTTTTCGTAGTTTTTTAACTTCTGGATTATTTTACTAGCAAGTTACGTGTAGGTTTCTCGCTGTTTTATATTGATTTGTTTTATGTTAAAGATATTTTGGAGGGAAAATGCTTGGTTTTAAAAGAGTTTTGTGAATGTATTTATGGTTGAAAGTTTTGCGAATTGTTTTACATCGAGAGGCTTTATTGAAAATGTTTGTGAATGTTTTGTGACGAGGGCTCTACAATGAGAGGTTCTTATAAAACCTTCTCGTTGAAAAGCTTTATGGTTTTCTACTCCACTCCAAATGAAAGGAGAGGCACTTGATTATTGGTCGTTTTGGGTAGAATTTTGTGTCGAAAGAGATGATTTTGGTAGATGACTTTTGTAGGATTTTGTGTAGTATTTTGTTTAGAAATTTTCATTGAGTAGTTTGAGACTCCTAATTCGGTGGTTTGCTTAGTATAGAAGAATCCCTTAGTAGCTTTTCTTAGAACAAGTTAATGATTAGTGCATGAATTGATTTCCTATTGAATCACATTAGTTTCTAAATGATGAAATTTGGGGTTTGGGGTTTTAGAGAGCTTTGGGTTAGAATGTTTTTAGTGTCTTTTTGTAGTTTCTTTGATTAGTTCTTGCTCATTTGGATTTTCTCCCTTTAGTGTTAGCTCCTAAAGATGAAAAGAATTTTTGGATGAATATAAAACCAAAGAGAATTTGTTTCTTTTAGTCATTTTGGGCTTTGTTTAAAGTGTAGCTAGATTGTTTGAGTCGAGTCTCATATCAAGTGCCTCATTTGGATCGTGGGAATATTAAAGGGCATTGTTAATGTTGCTTTAGGATACACTTGTCTTTAAAGAAGTGTGTTCAAAACAACAATGCCTACATCCCTTTTATTTCTGATTTTCATTCTTTTTCATTCTACTGCTTTGTTGTAGATTCCTAAACCTAGTGACACTCGTACGAAAATCCTAAGGGTTAGAAAACAAAACCTCCTTTTATCCCTACAACTTTAGTGACACATAGGGACAAAAATTAAGGATTGAGTCTTAGAAAACATAGACTTAGGGTGCTTGTTCCTTATAGGATAGAGACATCAAAACTAAACTTAGCGACACGTATTCCTAGGTTTAGCCCTTTTCTTTCTTTAATCCATTAATAATCAACCAACATAAATCAACCATAATTCAATCCTTTAAAATGTACTAAAACACTTAATTTTTATTCTAACCATAATTAATATTTCATAACTATTAAAAATACTAAATCTAAATCAAATTTAAATAATTTAATAATAATCTCCTAACCAACCTGAAATTTAAAAGAGGTAGACTTTAATTAGGAGATTCAAACCTAAGCTAAAATTCATTAGGATAAGAGACTCCTAAAATATCAAACTTTAAATTTTTTTTTTAAAATCAATTAACCAATTTGATTAATAAATTGCCTAATCTACCTTTCTTTTTCTAATTTATAACCAACTTAATAATTCAACCAAAATTGTTTGCCACTGGGTAACCCAGGCCTACGAGGCTATTAAGTTAGCCCCAAGGAGGGTGAAATAAACCTCACGGCCTCGGTGTGAAACAAAGGTGGTAATCAATCAAACACTAAAAAAAATAAAATTCTAAAATCAACCTTAAATTACTAATATTTCAACTTCAATTAAAATCTCTCTTTTGCCCTTTAACAAATCAAAATACAAACAATTTCAACTAAATCATCCTACATAGGACCTATCCAAAACTACACAGCCTACACACACCTTAGACCGGTTTGATTAGGACACTACTTCTAGTCCTAGGTTAGGTTTACTTTTTTTTCTTTTGCTATTCAGTATTTACTACCTATACATGTTCTATAAATGCAATTCTTACATTTTCTGTCAGTTATATTTTCTTACTTGCATTTCTTTTCTGAACGGCATCTACGCTCATATATATGTTTTCTTTTATCTTACTTTGCGAGGTACATCCGGTGTTGCATTGTCAATGATCAAGCGGCGTCAATTGCTTATAAGCTTTTAAGTGGCAGCGCCACAGTAGGTACATTGGGTCTTGCACGATCAGGGATCAATGAACCATTTACTTGCTTGGAGCTATTAAGTGGCTGCGCCACGGTCAGGTATGACTTCCGCAACTTAAATTCTTAATTGCATATCGGAACTGCTACACTTCACACACAACTTGTTAATAGGTATTCTAGCATGTGTAGGTAGCTAGCCTTAGGTTAGTTCACTAGCGAAGCTTTGGCCCTATAGGTCAAAGCTTGCCCCCTTCTGAGAGCCCTAGAGACCATTAGGGTCATTTAGGCCTGTAGAGTAGGCCACCTATTATGCCGGTTGGCATCGTTGTTTTTCCCACACGAAGTGGGCATCGTTGTTTTTTCTGCTAGGATTTTGGCCCTTTTCCGGTTTTGGGTACGATACCCCCCCCCCCCTTTTCTTTTTTTTTTCTGTGAGCCTTAGAGACCACTAGGGTCATTTAGGCCTGTAGAGTAGGCCACCTATTTATGCCATTAGGCATTGCTGTTTTCCCACACGAAGTGGGCATGACTATGATGATTTTTTGTGCGGGTACCTTGCCTGGAGGGTACCCTTAGGGTGTGTTTATTTACTTTTTCTGTACTCTGGATGTCATGCACACATCTGTTCTTACACACTTTTCTCCACAATGCACCTTACATGCATGCATTGCATTAGTGGACCTAAGGACATTTTTTATTTATGCATCTTTTCATGCATCATACAACGATAGGTCTATTCGTCTGCATATTGTAGAGTCGTTGATTTAAGTCTTTTGAACTATTAATCCTTGAATCCTTAAGATAGACCCTTCCCATCTTGCATACATATAGGACGGTTGGTTGTGCCTAGGATTTTAGCTGGCTTCCTTTGTCAGGCAGGGAATAAGTCCAGGACTGCATTAGTTAGGTCGTAGATGTTAGTGTTGTGTGTACAACACTACATCTTTTATAGATTCAGGGTCTAAAGGTGAGTGGTACGAGTGTACCCATATACACCTTATTGGTGGGTAAGTTCTCCATTCTTTCGGAGACTATAAATCCTACCCATCCGCGTCACACAGATGACGCCACCTCCCTCTTTCTCTCGTGCATGTCTGAGATGCGTTGTCCTTCCTTTTTCTCCAGTTTCCACTTCTTCTAGCTGGCCGAATGTTGACTGAACCACGCGTGATTGATCGAGCCAAGTTGGGACATTCCCCTTTGATTAGGAAGCCTAGAAACCCCTTGCACTAACCCACTGTAGAGGAGATAATCTAACATCCTTAATCGAGAGTTTTCCTAAGTCAAGGCTTAGGATGTAATTAACTACGGGGGCTTGCGCTCGTAGGAAACTGATCTCCACAATCAAATAAACCCTATTCGGTGCTGATGTATCGAATAGGGGAAATCTCGTGAACTTTTGGGTTATAGATATTATTATCCATCGAGGTTGGTAGGTGAAAGCCGCTATCCTCCATGGCTAATCGTATCGATAACTCTATCTGCTCTTCCATCGGCCTGCTTGTGCCGAGTGTAAAGGTCTATGACCACTTTGTCCTACAGGATAGTATGATCGTACTCTTTGCATTCGAACCACACGAGCGGAATCCTTTCGGAGACCCACATTGACTTCATTCCTTTTGTCTTAAAAATTGATATCTTGATAATAGTTAATATTTCATAGCTTCAATAATATTAGCAAGAGCAAACACTTATATACATTACTAGTTTATTTGATTTTTTGAGACACATAATATAAATATGGTATTTTTATGCAACATTATAGTAAACATAAAAAGTATTTTATTAAAGAACGTCGAAGAAGTAGTAAGAAGGCTCCTAAATAAAGCATAAAATTTAAGTCTCTATCATATTAGGTAATTTAAATTGCATGTCCTTGACGATAATCTTAACGATAATATTGATTTGCAAAAGAGGACATGTACATTCAAGAAGTTAGATATTAATGTCTTTCTCGTGCAAACATATATTGTTTGTGGTTTGTAACCAAGAAATCAATGATTGGTAAGTACAATGTAACTTTTTATTAAATATAATTCTTAAAGTAATGTCATTGATTAATTATGTAATATAATGATTATCATTATCAAGTTTTATAGTTATTTATTTTGATTATACTATGGTGTATGTATCTTATAATATGATGTGCCATAACTATTTTAATTGCTCTATAATATGATATAACTCATGAATTATACTTTGTTGTATCTATCTTATAATTTATTATATTATAGCTATTATAGTTTCTCTTTATTATATTAGTCTTATAATCTACTCTATTAAAGTTGTTAGAATTCAGACTATTGTATCTATTCAAGGTAAACCCTTTTCATACCTCATTCAAATTTTATTCTAATGGGGTTCAAATGAGATTCTAATTTTTATTGAGTATTTTCTAATATTATTTAAAACTCATTTGTATCTTTTTTAACTAATGTTGTTTACCATGGGCTTTAAATAAATAATATGCGACCAAGAATGAGGATATTTTGATATGAAATTAAATTTTGAGCATATTTTCTCAAGAAACAAATAATGAGCATATTTCTCTAATTACAATAATTAGGTGGCATATAAAGTCAATTATATGTTTAATAATATAATACTTAAGATTAAACTACATTTAGCAAAAAATAAAAGATGTAAATGTAAAAAAAAAAAAGTTTTGATTTTTTTTTTTAATAAACTTCAACTTATATATAATATTTAAATTAATTTATGAACATTTGCGGATATATATTGAATTAATTCTATAGAGGAAAGCTTGAGCTATTTGTTGTAAATTAATATATTTGACTTCTAAAGATTCTAATGACTCAATTAAACTTATTTAGATTCAAATGATCAAAACTTGAAATTTCTATACTTATTTGTGGTCTTTTTCCATATTAAACTTCTTTAGATAATTTCATAAAAAAGATGCATAAACTTTGAATTCTAAAATAACTTAATGTAAATGTTATCACTTCTAAGCTATCATCTAAATTGAACTCCCAAAAATAATATATTATGCAATCAACATCAATATATGGCATTATGGTCATTAACATCATCATCTTAATAATCACCATTAAATTTAATACTCTATATGCATATTCTTTATGCACATTTTCTGTATGGTTGTTCTTATGTATTTGATTAGTATGTTATAGGTCATGAGTTAATTTTTATATTTATACATTATGTTGTGGGTCATTATTGAGTCATAAGTCATAACGTGAGTTAAGAATTATACTGGCCATATTGGTCATGTTTTTGCATGAGCAAGCTTAGCCTTTATGCACTTGATGGACCCCTCCTCATAGCCTCCCCCTTTATTTTGACCTCACTTTGATCACCCTTTTGACTGCCAAGTCATTTGTTGACTATCACATCACCTTTGATTACCATCTCACCTCAACTTGTTCTAGAAACTACAACCACCCCACCCCCACCCCCCATCTCTTCTTCCCTCATAAATCAATTCCCATAATGATGCCCTACAATCAATTCACTTTCTCTTGGGAAACAAACAGGACGAATTGGAAACTCATCAAATCACTTCAAACACTTTATACTCTTTAATCTTTATAAAGCCATGAATTTTGTCCCTTCTCCCATGTATGACTGATAACCCTCTCTTTTCCCTCCATCCATTAAGTTGCCTCTTACATAAGTTTATAATTGTTTAGTCTTTTTTTAAAGTACTAGAAAGTTATTGTTTGAAAATAAAATTGACTGTGTCTTGAGTGTTATTGCTCTTATGCTTCCCTTGTGTTCTCTTCCACAAGAATAAAGAATCTCTTGTTGTAAGTGGCATAACCATGGAGATAAAATTTTAAGGAAGAACGACGAACTACATGATGCAAGTCTACTAATAAAGAAACCCTTCAAGCCACCCTTACTTTGTCATGAAAAAGTGAATTCTCCTACCATTAGATCAATTGTAGTATTGTCTAGCTTTTTACTAGCATTTGAAATAGATGTTTGCTATGTTAATATAATACAAGCATTTTAATCTTATTTATCATGTTCTTTCACTTTAACTCCTAAAAATTTATCATATCTTTATCATACAAAACTTTTGTGAAGTTATCTTCACTTGTGCATTTGTTTATTAGTTTTATAGTCGTGTTACATCGAGATGAGCATACACTTGTTAACGAAACATGCATATCTTGTACTTGTAGTGACCCTAGTGACTCCTATGAAGCCACTCAAGCATCTCCATATGATATAGAAATAGAAGTTTGAGCTGTTCTTTACAAGTCCAAAGGAATGGCTAAGAATAATCAACTAAAACTTAGAAGCATTATGACAAGTTAAAATAGAATGAAGTTAATAAGTGCAACTTTGGTGTAGTAAAGCTATTCCACCATGGATATCCAATCTACAAGCAATTAAAAAGACAAAAAAAAAAGATCTTGCATGAGGAAGGCCCCTTTTCCTTGTAAGATAGATATGAAATGAAATTAATAACCTATATCAATGAGATCAGATTACAATATCATCATTGTAGGTCCTAAAAGCACTCATGATCTTGAGTTATTCATTCCTTCTTGCTCTTTTAGACCTTTAGAAAAAGCTGTAAGCTCTAACGTTTGCTTATATCTTTGGCCAGTTGATTGTGAACACTCTCAATTAAGGATATCAACATGACTAATATTAATCTAAGAAGGCTCCATATGACTGACTAATATTTCAATAACTAGACTTGGGCGATTTCATAATTGAATTCAATTTAGAAGCACGGTATGACCTGCTGGAAACTCCAGAAACGAATTATAAATTCATCTTGAAAGGGAAATACCTTAACATGTCCCTCTGAATATTTTTAGCACACAATATTGAACAAAATGTGTGTAAATAGTTTTATTTTAATCAAAATAATGTTAATCTTTATTATACATAATAAACAAGAACAAAAATTTGGTGAAGGTTTTGATTGGTGACAGCAAAATTTGCATTCAATTTTAACTTTAAATCCTTCCAGGAATCATTCTCAGCTCACCCCACCTGTTAATGCTTAAATGATAAACATGACAAATATTTATAGCTACAAGCATATTGACTGGTTGGCTTGGAGCCGTCGTTGATGACGCGTTTATAGCCATAAATAATTATTCAAATGTTCTATTTTCTTCGTGGAAGTTTTCTTTCTTGAAGCAGTCAACATTCAAAATTCAAAGCAGCACGCATTGAAAGCTGCTTCTTTTCCCTGAAAAGAAGGCGTTTTTCACAAATGGAACAAGCAACGAGGGAGATAGATCATTCGAAAGTTAGTTTTGTAATAAGACAAATGAACCAACTTTACACAATTGGCAAAATTATGAGCACAGAGAGGATCCTCCCGTCTCCATGTCTCATTCTTCCAAGTAAAAGCAACGAGAAGGTTTGCCTAGTCACTGCATACTTTTCTCATGTTGATTGAGTCAGTAGACTTGGTTTAGAGTTTAAAATACTATCGATTATGCTTGTATTTTTGTTCTATGGTGAGAGAGGTACTAAGAGGCAAAAAATTTAGAAAGGAATAAAATGAATAAAACTGCAAGTAGGATGGGGCCAATAATAACTATTTAAGAATAGCCTGAAAAAATCAAACAGCTAAGGCTTATCTATAATGAATGGTGGTGATAACATACTCTTAAGCGTCATAATTTGTACTAAGGCTTATCCAGCCATCCTTTTAGACTTACCGAGCCATGCTCTAGTTTGCAAGCAAATTGATGGTTTTGACATTTTTGTTGAGTTGTTTGATGATCACATGGAATGAATGAAAGGATTTTCAATTCTGCATCACACACATCTTGAGATTCATCCGCTATTAGGGAAAATTTTGGGGAGGGGAGATACTTAGTTCCTAGTTGGGAACTTTGGAATTCATGCACAATTGATTCCAAAGGAAAAATAATAATACTGAACTTTTATTTGTCATGAGACATGCGACATGCTAGAAAATTTACAGTGGTAGAATGAAAAATTTTCATCTTAGTGTTGCACAAAAGATCCACATACAAATATAAAGTCATTAGAGAGACAAGAGTTCTAACACGGAAACTTTAAAAAAGAAAGAAATTATGGGGCATGACTTAATTGAAATAATATAATATGCATATAAAGATTAAACGAGTTCATATTTCCCATGTAGTTGGAGAAGATGGGATTACAATATTTGGATTGTTGAATCAACCTCCTATGATTATACTAGAAACTATTAGAGAAGCAATATGAGTAATGGTCATCAATGTTAATCAATGGTCGATGAAGATGTTCGAGTGATGATGATCATCAACTTGAATTGATGATGAGTGTTGATAACCAATATATAATACTCGAGCAAAAGTGGATGCCAGCATTTGGAGATGACATTTAGGTAGTGGCAAATATCACCATTAATTTGTCGAAGGTAATAGAGTTAGATAGATGGCAGTTGAGTGATGACAATTAGGCGACGAAAGTACGACAATGCAATCAAGCTTTGGAGATTAATAGCAATGCTTGCTAGCATCAATTGTCAAAGAGAGCTTTTGAACACCTTAGATCTCGAAGCACTTTTTAATTTCATGCCCACTTTTATATCAATGATGGAGGTTTGTTTACAATTTCTTAGAGAGACATTTTTTTTAGTTTAGTTAAAATTCCCAAACACTCCATCAGACAACGTGTCCTGATTTATTTGATTAGGTAAAATCTTCAAGGCATTTAAGTACCTTAATAAAATTAAAATTGTATAATATTGGGCTCATTGGATTTTCTCGTAGAGATGCTTGTTTGGACTGCAAGCACATAAGATTTGTAGATCTTTTGAATCATCAAAAAAATTTATGAAGTTTACAACTACACACCAAGTGTCTGATTTAGGTCCCTTCGTTACAAAAAATTGCTTTAAAAAAAGAAGAAGAAAATTCCACATAAAACCCCACAATTAGTCTGAAAATCATTTTTTATGGCAAATTTCTGGTAGAATTGCATTTGGTTGTAAATGATGTGCAGAAAGTAGTTCCTAGTGAAATTTTTCCAATAAAAAAAGAATTTCAGTGGATTTCTGGCAAAAAAATTGATGTAAATATTGATGAAAAAAGGCATCACAAAATTGATTTACTGGTGCAGTTTATAACAGAATGTTTCATCGAAATACCACAAGCATTTCTGATGGATATTTCCATAAGTGAATCACCAAAATTTTTTACAATCATTGTCGTTGGAAATTTTGGTGGTCATTTTGTTGTAATAGCACTAGAAAAGCATTGCCGTCATTACAGATTGATTTTTCGTAAAAATCCGTCAAAAACCTGCAAGAGATTGAAGGAAAAAGTTAAGATTCTTTTCAATATTTCTTATTTATATACCCGCACAAGATGATACTAAATATTGAACAAAATCAAATTTACTCAATAAGTATCTAAGAACAATATATTTCTCATCAAACAATAAAACTCACTTTGCATTAATTAAAGATCGAACAAAAAAAAAAAAAATCACATTTACAATCACAATGTCTTTGAGTTACTACAAACTATAAAATATCTTAATAACTATATTGATAAACAAAAGCATTAAAAAAAACCTATCTACAATCACCTATCTACTCCTCCTCACTCTCCTCAACGTCTTAAGTCAAATGTTGGTATGCGGCTCCATGAAAGCCTATAACTCAACGACATGGCCTCTGGACGCCGGCGACACAGAACTGCCGGACGCGGGACGCCGACACCGAACTGCGGACACCAGCGAGGCGAAACTGCCGGAACTGTGGACTCAGGTGACGAGGAACTGGTATGGGCCGCCTGGCTTCGCCGTCTTGGGACGCAACGCACGTGGAACTGACTTGGCCTCGAGACGGCATGGAACTGGCCTGGCTTTGGGATTTGGGATGCGGCGCGGAACTGGCTTGGCCTCGGGACTCCGACGGGGACATTCTGGGCAGGGGTTATGTGCATTCCAGGTCATTTCGGGTTATTCCCGGGTTCCCGGATTAACCCGAACCCGACCTAGTTTTTCAAACGGGTCGGTTTTCATGACCCGAACCCGACCCGATTAGGGTTCGAGTCAACCCAAACCCGAAATTTTCAGGTCGGGTTCGGGCAGGGTTTTCGGGTCGGGTCCAATATTGACAGGTATACTCTACGTCGTCCATCTTTTTTTTTGCTTTCTAGGCCCTTGGTACTCTTAATTTTTTTTTTCTAGTACTTCTCTGTATAAAGGATGATGTACTAAATGATAAAATTAAAATAATATTAACGAAAAGGTTGATAAATTTTCTTTTATACTTTTTATTGTATCGAAAGGATAACATCATCTAGATATTATCATATTTCCTATAGTAAAGCATACAAAGATATTTTCACGCAGGGAAAAAAGGGAAGGAAAAATTTTTTTGTGCTAAGCTAGACATTAAGAAAGCATTTGATTCTGTTTCCCGGGAATTCCTAATTGCTAGACTCATTCAGAAAGATTTTCCCAGTCGTTTTGTCAACTGGATCAAGGCTTGCATATTTGATGTCAATTTCTCTGTCCTCATCACTGGGGCTCTTGAAGGCTACTTCCCTTCTTCTGCTGGGCTTAGGCAGGGATGCCCTATGAGCCCTTACCTCTTTTGTCTTGTTATGGATGCTTTCTCCAATTTATTAGAGGCTAGAGGTTTTAAAGGGATTACTAATAATGATTATACAATATCCCATTTACTATACGCCGATGATGTTCTCATCTTTGGAGATGCATCCCTTGAGAACTGCAATTTGCTGGTATCCATTCTTAAAGAATTTGCTTATGTAACCGGGCTTCAAGTTAACTATGAGAAGAGTGCACTTATGTTCCCCAAACATGTGCATAATCAGGATGCTATCTGTAATGCACTCTCCATTTATAACATTTCTAGCAAAATCACCTACCTGGGTATTCCATTGTCTTTCTATAGGCTAAAAATGGAGGATTACATGCCGTTAATTGATAGTATTAACAAGAAATTCACAGGTTGGAAAGCCGCTATTCTATCTCTGGCGGGCAGACTGCAATATTTGAAATTTACAATTCAAAATACAATAGCATATTAGATTAGAGGTGCAATATTGCCTAAAGCTGTCCACAAGTTTTTTAAAAAATCTAGCTCTAGATTTTTATTTTTTGGGGATGTAAATTCTAACAAAAAATTACATATGGTTGCTTGGGACAAAGTATGTATTCCTTTATCCAAAGGTGGATTGGGTATCTCTTCTATACCGGCTATGCAATTCTCATTCAACTGCTCTGTTATATTAAGACTGTATAACAATCAATCACCTCTATCTGCCTGGCTGTTTAGCAAATACAAATCCCCTTGGAGGCCTCCACCTGCTGCTGCTTCTAGGTTCTGGAAATCGATTTGCTACACGGCTAATTCTGCTAAACATTCTTTTAAATTCAGGATTTCAAATTCGGCTCCAATCTCCTTGAAATGGGATCACTGGATGTTTGGCAACAAACTTAGTGACCTTCTTGGCATTACTTCCATTGCCCTCATTCATGATATTGCTCTTTCAAATATTATTTCTAACGGTGCGTGGATATTGCCTGATAACTTCTCTCCCAGTCTTAAAGATGTATTCTCGGGTATTCATGTTAATGCGGATGAGGGGACCTACTTGCTTTGGTATGATAAGTCAAAAAGCAATTTAAAAAATTATATGGATGAATTTCATTCTGAAATAGAAGATTGCAGTTGGTATAAGATGGTATGGCATAAAAGAAACGCATTAAAATTCACTATTTTTGCATGGTTGGCTAATGTTGGGGGACTCAAAATTGCCGATGCTCTTAGAGTTAGGAATATTGCTGTTCCGACTCAATGCACTCTATGTTACAACGTTGAAGAAACATTATCTCACATCTATTTTGAATGCCCTTTTTCTTTCAATATCCTGATTGCTTTATTTGAAGGGATGAGTAGTTTCCTGCTTAGGCCTAATCTTAGGCAGGTTTATGATTGGATCAATGGGAGGTTTAACGAGAATCTGGAACTGCTAAACTTTTACAAACTGGTGGTTTCAACTATGATTTATTATCTATGGAAAGAGATAAACAATAGATTTTTTGGCAATCATGTTCAATGTCATACTACTTTATTGTTAAGCATCAAGAGAGCTATTTTTGAGAAGGCAATGAAATGGAAAAATACGATGATGTTACTGGACAGACTATAAGCTGGGCCGCTCTGTGTTACTCGTTGCTGTCCCTTCGAGATTATGCAGATATGCCCACCTGGACAATGATGAAGCTCCCCACACTTCCTCTTGGATGGCTCATGGTTACCCATGGGCAACCAGGGTTGTGTTTTTTATCTGTTTTTCTGTTTATTCTATTCCTGAGTCCAGGTGATTTTGGGCATGGGAGTTCTGTTATTTTGGCTTGCATTTTTGGCACATGTTGGAGCTCTTTTTTCCAGCCAGGTGAACGTATCGTGCGATTGAAATCTGAAGATATTCTGGCTCTCAAAGTTATCCTATGAAGCTGTTCTTTTGGGAGGATCTGAAATTTTGTTTCAGTCACCTGCTATTTTTCCAGTTGATTCTTGATTTACAGTTTTAATTTCTGATGGCGTTTTTGTTAGCCTTTTACTTGTTTTTCTGCCTTCTTTTTTGGGCTTCTTCAAGCCAGCCATCTTCTTGGCTTTAGTATTTTCTTACTTTACATGTAAGCTTTATGATTAATATACGGGCCATGCCCAAATTTTTCCCAAAAAAAAAAAAAAAAAGCATACATAGATATTTAATATTTATTTATATGTCAACTTGCTTTTTCTATTTGTTTATCTTTGTTGGAATGGTGGATGGTTGTGCTGAGTTTTCTCCGAGGCATCTAACAGTTTGAGAGCGCAGTGAATCAAGATTATTTGTAAATCCCAAATTTATTGGTTTACGACCTAAATTTAGGATTTATTAAATCATGTTGTTCAGCCGATTTAAGAGATTTACGAACTTGCGAGCGAATGCTTCCATGCGCGGCCTTATCATTGAGAAAGATGGTTGCCTTCGCAACGAGCGAGCTCATGTTGTGACTTCTAATCTGATATCATCAAACGAAGGGAAGAAGTGACGAAGAAATAGCCATGAGGAGAAGCTATAACATTGAAACACTACTTCACGCGAAGCAAAGCAACAATGAATAAATGACTGTGAGGAGAAACACAACAACAAAGAAATGAAGAAGTTGAAAAGCAAACTCTATCATTTAAATTAGAAATTAATTTAATTTAGCTTAATTAATATAATATAAAGCATTAATAATTAATTAGATAATTAATGATATAATTAAAATTTAATTTTATATTTAAAAATACTTAAATAAATTACTTAAGAAGTAGGATTATAATCCATAATAAAATAATTAGTTATGTAAAATAATAATTAAATAATTAAGTAGAAATAATTAAATAATCAATATTGTAATTAATGAGATGTATGTTAAATAATAATTAATTAGAAGTAATTGAATATTTAAATAATTAATTATATACTTAGTAATTACAAATTATTTAAGTTGTACTTATACTAACTTCTAAATATGTTATTTATATTTATAATTTATTGACATTTATTAAAATTTAAAATTGAAACATAAAGAAAATTCCTGTTTTTAAAAAAATTAACTACTTTAAGGCTTCGTTTGGGACAGCTTTTTTATTGCTTTCTAAAACGTGTTGCAAATCTATTTTCATGACTTATGTTTTGATGATTGACAAACACTATTGATTCTCTTGGACTGCATATTGCTTCTAACTTTTCAGGAATCGAAGATCGGATGAACAAACGAAGCTAGTTCAAGATTACGTAGGTCTAGGGTTGAGTCAGTCTGTACTTTATTTTTTCTCTTCTTGAGTCTATTTGTAATTGTCAAAGAGACTGGTGCTAAGTAACCCTACACACACACTTGAGAGACTTAGAATTTATATTTTTACTCATATCGGCCAGGACGATATTTACATCGTTCTGAACGATCAGGCTTAAAACGGAAAGTTTAAATAAGGATTCTTAATTAAGGCAGCCGTCATTAACAGATCGGCCTGGACGATACGTGTATCGGCCAGGACGATAAGCTCAAAACAGAAAGAAGTTGCCGCCACAGACAATTAAAGTATACTGTATTTTTAAATTATCGGTCATGACGATCATCGATCGGCCTGGATGATATTCACAAATTATGCCTTAATTGATTAGGAAATCAAGGGAGTAATTAAGGATGATTGATACGATCATATCGTCCTGGACGATCGCAGGATCGGCCAAGGCGATCTATTCAAAAAACTTTAGTTACTTCAGGACGATAAATATTGGCCAGCTCGAATTCAGGGCGATGCTCTAGACGATTTTCCTCTAATTTGAACTGATCGGCCGGGACGATCGTGATATCGGCCTGGACGATCAAGCCAATTTTTAAATCGTCCAGTTTGCATTCAGGGCGATGCTCTTGCCGATCTTCTGAGATTTGTACTGATCGGCCAGGCCGATGTCCATATCAGCCTGGACGATATTGTCGGCAACTTGCAATTAATGAGCTCCTTTGAAGCTCTTCTATTTAAGAGCTCTTGTTCAACGTTTTGAAAGACCTTTGGCTGCTGCCTTGACCTGAGAAGGCCTTGAGGAGAGAAAGAGAGAGAGGGAGAGGGAGAGGATCTTGTGAGGGGGAGCTTGTGAGGGGATTCACAAGGGTTGCTTTAAGGATCACTCTGTTTCTTCTTCGTCTAGAAGTTCTCGTCCGTGGAAGGGTCGGTAGAGGTAAGGAGTTAGCTTTTGGTTGTGATTCTCTTCCATCTTTAGGAGGAAGCAAAAGGAGATAGGTTTTCTGCCTTGCCGGGGTGACAAAAAGGAGGTTCTTGTAAAGGCTTCTCCGCCTAGCTGTGGGGGCTAAAGGAGAGTCACGTTTGTAGTGCAATACTCGGAGGGCGCCTCCGGGGAGTGGACGTAGGTCGAGTTGACTGAACCACTATAAATTTCTATGTTCTTGTTTTCTTGCTTCCGCATTTTAATTTCCGCATTTATTTTTCTCATGGTGTGATTTTGGTTTATGTGTTTTTACTCTTTGTGAAAAGAAATTTTTTAAAATACCAATTCACCCCCCCTCTTGATTAGCTTGGGACTAAGTTCATAGGGCTTAACATCCATAACGAACTTTCAAAACGGAGTTTAAGTACAAAAATAAAAAAATTTGTACTAAAACTCCATTTTAGAAAGCATTAAAAAAGCCGTCCCAAACGAACCCTAAATCATGAATTAGGTTTTGAAATAATTTTATAGGGTTTAATATAATTTAACGCTTCTTTTGTTAAATATTTTTTAAATTTAACACGCTCAAAATTTATTAAACCTGAATTTTTATAATTTATCAAATACTTCAAAAGTTAAAGCTATTTATTAACAAACAGCCCCTTAAAAAAAGGCGGCCAAGAAACCCTAAGAAAGCTTTTTACTCTCTCTGCCTTCAAGATTTATGTTAGAGAAGTTTCACGAGGAAAAAAAAAAAAAAAAAAACGAAAGAGATGCTGCGGCGGAAACCAAGCGTAATTGAGGTGAAGTCCGATGATAAGGAGGAACTCGAAGAGGCCCGCCGCCTCCGCTCTCTCTCCACCAAAGCTCCTTCTGGTCCTAAGCCTACTCCTAACCCTAGTTCGTCCTCATCTCTCCATCACTTCCACGATCCACTTGACCCGGCTGCCAAGGCCCAGCGCATCGGCCTCCACCACTCGTCCAAGCCCTAACCATCGCATGGAGGTGGGGTTCAGTCTCCGCCTCTCACCAGCGCCTCTCTATCGCGCTCTTCCCTTTGGGCCTTTTCTTCTTTCTTCTTCCTTCGCATGATGAAGAGGATCAAGGAGTTCGGCATTGGAGGGGAGGGGAAGCAGGAGAAAGGTGCCTCTATTGTTTGCTTCGGGGAGTTTAGAAACTTGA
Organism: Dendrobium officinale; assembly: GCA_019514585.1. Lineage (NCBI taxonomy): Eukaryota > Viridiplantae > Streptophyta > Magnoliopsida > Asparagales > Orchidaceae > Dendrobium > Dendrobium officinale. Next base: position 67,876,112 of record CM033682.1, on the reverse strand, counting down.
GGAAGGTGTATGGGTGGAAGTAGGAGCTAAGACAAAGTATGATTTTGTTACCAACTGTGATTTGGGGTGGTAGACATTCAAGCGGAAGAACACCAAGGAGATGTTATAGGGTTTCTTGAAGGATAAAGAGCTGGATTATTTCTACTCAAAATCGTCCAAGTTTGCAGTTTTCCAAGATGGTAAACTTCTTCCTTGAATGAGTACTATTCTTATAAGCTTTTTAGGTGGATGCAAATCTTAATCCTTATGAATCTGTCCTGTTTTTTTAAGTAAGAATGTGGTCTATTGGATGGTAATGTTTAAGCTTAGAATATTCATGATTGCAATTGTTGTTGTTTGATAGTTCATTGACTAATGGAAGTTCTGCCCTGCGGATACTGATATTATAGTGTAATCTTTTAAGTTCAAGTTTTTATTATTAAGACTTATAAGGCTACAATTACCTAGCTGTAAATAGCATTCCATGACCACCACATAATGGAGAATCTCTTATCAATGCCTCTGTTTGAATGACTATGGTTTTCTGCATTGGCTGGTCATTTAAAGATGACATTGAACTGGAAGTGGTAGAATGAATTGAGATAAATTCAATTTACAACGGAGTGATGCTTTTCAAGTCCATCTGATTCACATGCACTCACATCTATGTGGCATAGGCTCAGTTGGATCTTACCAAGTAAGCTTAGTATGCTTTTGCTTTTCTGAATAAATTAAATTAATTGTACTGGTCCAAGTGCTAGCTCCACAGGGCACAATGACATTAAACACAATCATAATCAATTGTAAAACTATATTGTTGTTGATGATGATATGTGAATTTCCACATAATTGAAAGCATCATTTAGAATGATCACCATAAGCTAATACAGGATGTTGATTCACAAAGTAAATACAAAAAAAGATGTAAAAAAGTTAATGATGATATATGAATTTAAAGTTTTTCATTATTGCACTTTGTGAGCATTCCATTTTGGCAAAATACTAATTGAGATGGCACACTCCTGCCTTATGTATCCTCAAAAAGGCATAAAAATAATTATATTATAACTGTTTTTTTTTTGGTGCTATATATGTATATGAATGAGTATAACAACGTAATTATGACTAAACACAATAACACATATTTTGCTTGCTCAAAGTAACACTCAATTTCAGCAAAAAAGTTTACCATAGAATTATGCTCTTCATGCATCTTCAAAGCTAACCAATTTTGAGATATATTTCTTCAATTTAGGAGGAAGATCTATTGTCATTTACTAGTTATTTTATTATTTTGATAGATCATACCACCTGCTATTGAAAGATTATTTCTGGAGCAATATTTTTCTATGGAAGTTTGATCAAAGCTAATGAATAATTTGAGGAAGCTCAAATAGGGGACAAAATTAGTTAAAAGTATGAGATTTGAGTTTGCTAGAATTATTAGATTTGTACCATCTATTTATCAACATGAGAATTAGAAAATTGATAACTTCCTGTTTAGCATGAGAGAAGACATCAAGAGATCTTTATTTGCTGTTAAGTGCACTACATTCAGAGAGTTTGTTGATCGAGCTATTCACACAGAGATAGAGATAAATGCTTGTGAAGAAAAAGTTGTTGGAAAGCGAATGACAATAAATTGTCAACTATCAGGAGTCTCATAGAAGAAGCAACATAAGAGATATTAGGGATAGAAGTCCAAAAGCAATTCTTGTCATATACACTATAAAAATTTCATTTAGTGACTTGCAACTTGGTTATCATACAATGCTTCAACTACTACCCCACCAAACATAAAGCTAGGGATTTCCTTCTCAAAGCTTAAGATCAATCCAATCCTTTAATTACTAGAGACAACTATAAGCATTCACACCATAATGGGTGGCAAAAATCATAGGGAGGTGGCTGTTATAAGCATAATGGAAAAGAAAAGGAAATACAATATTATTCTCAGTCTCAATAATAATCCCAACAAGTTTTAACATCTCAGTTTTGCCAGCAACACCCTATTTTTTAGTACCAATAACAATAGTCTTTGATTCCATACTAATAACAACAAGCAATACAATATCAGACACCACAACCTCCAATGCAAGAACATCCTGGACTTGCAATCCATCCTTGTGTCTTCGCCATGACTCAACAAGAGGCCCGTGAAGCTCCTGATGTGGTGATATATATTATTTCTATTCATTAGCAACCAACAAAGGTTTTATTGGATCATGGGGCATCATATTTATTCACATCAAATAATCTTACATCAAATGCATCAATCTTTCAATTGCATTCTCATTTGTCATTTAATATGCTATAAGGAACATCTATGGTAGTTACTCAGTGTGTTCAAAATTTTGACATTATAGTTAATAATATGCATATGCCTACAATACTTATTATATTTGTACTAGTTAAATTTGATGTATATTGGGAATGTACTGGCTATTTAAATATCTTGTCGTAATTGATTGTCATAAGAGAAGGATAACATTTCATATAATATGTGTGTCAACCTTTAGCTTTAACGGTGCATGAGGAGTCTTATCTTATCTTATATCAATAATTAAAGCCTATCATGGGTGTGTTGGGTATCTTAGTTATGTGGCGGATACCAATAAATAAAGCATCAGTTTAGATAATATTTTGATAGTTCAAGAGTTTGTAGATGTATTTCTTGATGATTTTTTTGTCTTACGTCCTAATCGTGATATCGAGTTCACTATAGGACTGGTTCTATGTAGTACTCTAATTTTAAAAACATCGTATAGTATGGTAATAGTCGAGCTATAAGAACTTAAAGTGTAGCTACAAGAATTGCTTGATAAGAGATTTATAAGACTTAGCGTTTCACCTTGGGGAGCACTTATTTTTTTCGTGAAGAAGAAAGATGGAAACATGAGACTTTGCATCGACTATAGAGAGCTAAATAAGGTTATTGTGAAGAACAATTATCCTCTATCTCACATTCATAATCTATTTGTCTAGTTGTAAGGCTCTTCTATAATTTTCAAGATTGACCTTCATTCGGGGTGCCATCTGCTAAAGATCAAGAATAAAGATTTACCGAAGACAACATTTTGATCTTAATATGGTCACTACAATATTTCAATCATACCTTTCAGGTTGACTAATGCCCTGTAGTTTTATAGATTTGATAAATAGAGCTTTTAGGTTATTCTTAGATTGAATTGTGATAGTATTCATTTATGATATTTTGATCTTCTCCAAGAGCGATGAGGAGCATTTCGAACATCTTCAAATAACATTGAATATTCCTTGTGAGAATAATCTTTATGTAAAATTCTTGAAGTATGCATTTAGCTTCAAGAGGTTGCATTCCTTTGGCACATTATCAGTAAAGCTAGGATTTATGTAGATCCTTCCAAAGTTAAAGTAGTAGTGGATTGGTCGAGGCCAAGCACCCTCACTAAGATTCATAGTTTCCTTGGCCTAACTAGTTATAATAGACTCTTCTTTGTGGAAGGATTCTTATGTATTACAACTCCATTGGGTAGGCTGACCCAAAAGTATGCTAAGTTTGTATGGTCTGATGCTTGTGAGTAGAGTTTTTAGAAACTTAAGAATTGCTTGGTGTTAGCTCTTATTCTCCTCATTCCTTTTAGTACTGATGGATTTTAGATTTATAATGAAGTTTCATACTAAGGATTATGTTGTTCCTTGATGGTACATGGTAAAGTGGTAGCTTATACATCGAAATAACTTAAGGTGCATGAGAAGAATTATCCTACACATGACTTGGAGCTAGCCACAGTCATTTTTTGCATTGAATATTTAGAGGCATTACTTTTATGGTATTCATTGTTAGGTTTTCACTGATCATAAAAGTTTGAAATACATCTTTACTCAGAATGTGTAAAATTTAAGATAAAGACGATGACTTGAGTTGAGAAGGACTAAGATTTGCAAATTTGGTACCATTCAAGCTAGCAAAGCTAATATGGTGGTAGATCATTTAAGCAGGAAGCATTCATCTTATGCAGCTTAAATGACCACTCAAGAACAACAATTAGTGCATGAAATGGAGAAATTTCAACTTGAGATAGTTCTATCAAGAGGAAACTTTATTTTTTTATCACATTTCTATTCAACCGATGATTGTGGATCAAATTCATGAAGCTCAAATGGAAGATATTGATTTGATATAGATTAAAGAGCAAGTTTAGAATATATTGAAGCCATATTTCACTATTGATCAAATGGTTATTTTAAAATTTAAAGATCGACTATGTGTTCTAAATCACGTCAGACTATGGTAAGAGAAACTTCAAAAGGCACACACTACTCCATACTCAATTCACCCAATGAGCACAAAAATTTATCAAGATATGAAGAAGCTGTTCTAGTGGCCTAGTATGAAGAACGATGTGACGAAAATCATAGCCAAGTGCTTGACATGTTAGATGGTCAAGGAAGAATATCAGAGACATGTTGGTCTATTACAACCTCTTTTTATTCTAGAATGGAACTGGGAGGAGATTGTTATGGACTTTGTAGTTGGTCTGTTGAGATCAAAGGAAGGTCATGATGTAGTTTGGGTTGTAGTTGATAAACTCACCAAGTCAGCTCACTTCCTACCAATCAAGCAATATGGAAAATATCATTCAACTGCATGGGATTCCTCTTGTCATTATGTCTGATAGAGATGAGAGATTTACTTCAAGGCTATGAAGAAAGTGCAAGAAGCTTTGGGAATGAGATTATATTTCAGCATGCTTTTCACCCGCAGATAGATGACCAGTCAGAGTGAACCATTCAAATATTAAAAGTTTTGTGGAGATCCTATATTCTTGATTTTGGAGGAAGCTGGGAGAACTACATTCCACTTATGGAGTTTGCTTATAATAACAACTTTCAAGCTAGCAATGGCATGAAACCTTATGAGGCTTTTTATTGCAAAAAGTGCAAATCTCCTTTGTTTTGGTTTGAGGTTGGTGAGAGGAAGCTCTTTGGATGTTAACTAGTTGATCAAGCTAAAGTGAATATTCATAAAATTTGAGAAATGTTTCATTTAGTTTAGGAGTGTTAGAAAATATATTTTGATCCTAAGCATAGGAATGCTGAATTTGAGGTTGCTGATCACGCCTTTCTATGCTTGGAGTTACTAGATTTGGAAAAATGGAAAACTTAAGCCCCGTTTTATAGGACCTTTCAAAGTGATCGAGAGAATCAACAGAGTTTCTTATAGATTAGCTTTTCATAATATCTATCATGTTTCACTTCTACGATACTATGCACATGACAATTCTCACATTATTTAGTTGGAACCTATAATACCCAAATTTTTTTGAAAAATGTAAGCATACAATTTTACCCAATTTTCTCATACTTATGAAAAATGTTGAATTAATTTTCATTAAATTCTATTTTTAATTTCTAGCATTTTGACATATAAAAGTCTACCTAAATCACTAGCCTAAGAGTAGATATATTCATTTAATAATACCTACATTTAAGTATTTAGTTAATTGTTAATAAAATGTTAATTAAATTACATACGGTAGCTTTCAACTTAGAATTGCATATAATGGCTGATCGATTCAATCTTCCCATACCATGGCTAAGAGGGCTTGGATTGGTGGTAGTGGATCTTTAGTAAAAAAGAAATGCATAAAGCCTTCAGCTCAACATTTTCCTTCCTCCCACCCATTACTTTATTTTCTGGAGACAGAAGTGTAGGCTATTGTGGCTGTTGGGAGGGAAACTTTTAGAAATAAGATAAGTAAAATCATGTAATGGTATAGTTATGTAAGGGTTGCTGAATTCAAGAAATAGTAAGGTAAGGGTTGCTGTTGCTAGTTGTTGAAAGCACTAATTAAATAGAGAGGAAGAGGCATGTTTGTTGAATTCAACTATGGCTATGTACTAAATTTAGGAAGGGAAAGAGAAAAGAAAAGGAGGGAAGTGAGGGAATGAGGTTTAGGATAGGAAAGGAAAGTTTGGGAACAGTGTAATTGAGGTAAAGTTGTAATATTTTCATACTTCCTTTTTTATTCTAATTGACAGCATATATAAATGAAGAAATGTATACTTTAGGTTATTTATACGCAAAAAAGTGGTCGAGATATTGTAGGAGAGCAAATTCACCTGGCTACCGTAGAGGATGAGGTGAGATACCCATACTATGTTTTAGAAAAAAATAATACTTGATATGATTATGACTACATTTTTATATAATTATGATAATAATATTTTCAGTTTCCTAATATATTTATTTATTGGTTCATCATGTATTAAGTAGAATAACATTTTTATGATTGTTATGAAAACATAAAGTATATTATAAAGATGAATGATGAGGCTATTCAGATAAGTCATATATGGGGGATAGACCCACACAAGTAAAGGTACAAAACCTAATAAGGCAAGCCTTAGGAAAGCCATACAAAAGGTACCTTTGGCCTATACTCTCTCAATTATAAAAGTTGAAATTCAGATCCAACCTTGAATGAGAGAGCTTCCCTCAATTTTAAAAGTTGGGATTGTAGACCCAACCTTAAATTAGAGAGTTGTAAGTGTGCAAAAGCCTACAATCATCATATGAGTTACCTAAAGTTTTGAGAAGTAAATAGACCAAGAAATGTGGATAGTAACAAACACATAAAGTAATTAGTATTGCCACGCATTGATCTCTTATAGCTCTTGATTCTTATAAAAATTCTAAGATGTTTACAATTGACTATAAATGTTATGTTTATTATTTTTTATACCATGCTTATATATTTCATTGAGCTTTAACTCTTTAGTAGTGGTTGTAAAACGAAAAAGGGTAAGGATCTCGTAGGCATGAGATTGAAAGTATTTTCGTGTATAAATATTTTGGCAGTGTATGTAAGCCAGAGTAAGCGGTTGTACATACAAACTTTTGGGTATATAAATTTATTTTAAATTTTATTAAAGCTCTATCTTTTTTTTTAATGTATTGTTCATATAATTCCAAATAGGAACTGGAAGATAAATTGTTAAAATTAAAAAGCACTTTGAAATGGGATAGTCTGGATAGACTATTTCCTACTCACCTGATTCTTATAGAAGTATTTCAGGATGGGTATTAGTAAGAAATGTCTCTCCCAACTCTTCTTCTCTTTACACTTTAGGACAACTGAAATGGTGTGTGTGGGTGGGTGGGGGGGGGGGGGGGGAGGGGGAGTCTAGGGGGGGGGGGGGGGGGGGGGGGGGGGGGGGGGGGGGGGGGGGGGTTGTGTTTGAGCCACTATTCATTCAAATTTAAGGTATGAATTTGGGAGCCAAATTCTTTTTATGTGTGTGTTTTGGGGGGGGGGGGGGGCGGGGTTGGTTGGGGGTATTATCTAATGATTGAAGTGAACAGACTACGGTTCTTGTTCTCTCTCTCGTGTTCATGTGGATTGTGCAATCATGCCACCTCCTTGCGCATGAACTAAGCCATGCGTAATCAGCCATCGTGAGCCTCCTTCCTTATATACACAACCTCACTTTCTAATCACCATAACTTAATGATCTTACTGCTCCTTTTGATTCTCCTCCCATGTGCTCTCTCTCTCTCTCCATTTAAGGAGGAAAATGAGACCTAGGGCATTATTCTAAACCTTCCCTTACCTCTCTCATAGCAACTGAAAGCCCTCCTCCCTCTTGCAGTAGCCAAACCTAAATCAACAACCATCTTCTTCAATTTTTTTTTCCTTCCATAGTAAGCTCCTTCACCCTCTCCTCTTTACTCCCTCTTTTATTTTCTTATTCATGTTTATCAAGTTATATAATCATATTTTCTCTTGCATCATTTAACTAGTTTTGATGGGTGGGATTTTATTTCAATTTTATCATTTTTTATTTACTATTTTAGTTTAGCTTGCTTTGTGATGAAGCCGTATTTATGCATGATATTCAATTTGATCTAACCCTATATTATATATTAGGATTGATTAATATTATATATGTTTATATAATTAAGCTCTAATTTTGTAAACTCCATCTTTCAAGCATTAAAGTCTTTCAATATGATTCTTGTTTGTAAGACTTTTGAGTCATTGCACTCTTATCGATTAAATATTATATAGGCTTGGAGTTTTGTGTCACTCACCTAGAGATAAATAACCATTATTTATTTTGGTGTAAACACACCCTTCTTTATTAGGGGTGTAATCTGTGCTAGTTGTATTATGTTCTTTTATAATTATTTAGATTGACAATTCTATATTAAATTTTTTAGCATGATCATATATGCATTAAATCTTTGTTATTTGTTCATAACAAATTAGCATGTGATAGAATTAGCCTTACCATGATTTAGTGATCACTAATGCTAGTTCTTTTAAAAGAACAAGTATGTTAAATATCATTTCTGCAATTCATAATAATTACACAAATTATATTTGACATATTGATTTATATAATGCCTATTGGTTACTCATAAAAAGGCTTACACTATATGATTGTATGTATGTCAGTATAACTCTATTGATTTTGGGTTAGCCATGGTTGACAGTCCCCCATAGTGACCAATCTACAAAAAATCATTAAATTTCCTTGGGTCAGTGTTTACCTTCTCGATGATGGGCATGTAACAAATCAATAATAGATATATTTGTATAACTGTAAGAAAATATAATTAGACATGAATTAAAAATAATAATTGATTGATGCATCCTTTTGAAGTATGATGATACATAGTGTGATTGCATTTATGGGCATTAAAATAATTTATCATGATGGTAGTTTGACACATACATTAATGACACCAGCATATTAGAATTCTATTATAGGAAACATGATATATGTCATTACTAATTTGTTTTGATGACTATAGGTTGTTACTTTTACTCTTTGGTTGTTTGTACTACATGTCCCACTCCTTTTTCATTTATATTTTGATAGATAGGAGTTACTTGTTGAGTTTAATATTTCAAACTCACTCATTGTCTCTTTTTATAGCAAGTCTAACAGGTGTTTGATGAACTATCATCTCAGGAGCAGAGTTATCAATAGTAGTTTATTTTTGATGTTTTATATTTTGTAATAGTTTATTTTGCTTTTGATTGAGGATTGGGCAATTTTTCCCCTTTTTTTTTCTATTTACATTCCTTTTGGTCATGTATCAGAACTATTATTATATAGATTTACTAGTTATTTGCATTTTATTAATGAATTGACTTTTAATTCAGTTCTTTTGTTTGCTCCGATGTATATATATATATATAATGTTTTTCACTTGCATATGCTTGTTCCTCTTTGTAAATATAAAACAAGTCTTTTATCTCATCATCGCATCCCGTGTTGTCAGGGTGTACCACCTTTTGGACCAGAGTTTGACACAAATCATGTGGAATATAAGTTTGACCAACTTTTCAAAGCCATGTAAAAATGAAATTCAGATTTTAAATGCATTGCTGAGTTGCTTTCACGATATATTAAATGCATGAAAAGTTCAAAATTAATTTCAAAATAAAAGACCTTATAGATTCCCACTTTTGATCATGCAATACAAGGTGGGAATACCAAAAATTAACATTGAAATAAATACTTTTACAAATAATCTTCGTCATGTAAAGAAATGAGATTGTGATGAATATATTTATTTTGTAGTTACAATTGAAGTTAACTCTTTAGAGGAAGGTTCTTGAAAAATGGGAGAATCGATGTAGAACCAATTTCAAGAAATGGGCAAAGTTTGAATGCTTACAAATGGCTTTGTTGACAATTATTTTCCTAAGGGTATGATGGTAATTTCAAGCATGGCCAACCAAATGTATGACATGTTTATATTTTTATCATAATATCTTTCTTAATGTTAGCATGAAAGTTAGTGTACAAATCATGTAAAATCAAATTTTAAATGCATGGATATATTCAATCAAAAGGAGTAATTTCTAAGTAATATTGTTCACTAAATTCCTATATTTGATCATCCCATTTAAGGTGGGATTACCAAAATATAACATAGAAATAGATGATATTACAAATAATCTCACTATCATTCTCCTAGTCAATTACCTCTTGAAGAATTATTAGAAGTATTATTCAAGGCAAATAAGGTGGCAATGTAACCATTTTTTGGAAGATCAAAAGCCAAAATATAATTTTACTTTCTCATTGGCATATGGTGGTTGTATATATTGTAAGGAAGTTCATATAAGAAGAAATTTTAAACTTCGTTTGGGACAGTTTTTTATCACTATTTTTTTAATGCTTTCAAGGAATTTTTATACTAGAAAGCTATTATGAAAAGTAGTAAAAAAACTGTCCCAAAAGAAGCCTTAGTCTATTTGGAGATTGAAGGTGGTCATATGAGAGTTGTTTTGATAGGAGCTTGGTGGTTCTTCTCCATTGGAGATTTTAGGTGTTCTCCATGAAACTATATCTATATATTGGTTGTATGCATGAATGAAATCTCTCTCTTTCATATTCATGTGTTAAGCTGTATTAGTGGATTGTTTACTTTATCTTTCTTTTGTTATGCTCTTCTCCTTTATCATTTAGGGTAGTTTTTTTACTATTTTTGTGGCAATAACTGTAGTCAACAAAGCCTAGTTTATTTTCGGATAAAAATATTGATAATTTATTCTTATTTTTTCAAAAAAAAAAAAAAAGTTTTCGAAAAATACTTTAAAAAAAAAACTGTAGTTAACGAAGTAAATTTTAAAAAATTTGACCACAAAAATTGGAAAAAGCATAAGTGAACTCAAATGAAACTATAATATTTTAAGGTTAGAGAATGTCTTAAATCTTTGACATCTATCCTAAAAAATTGAAGAGAATGTCACTTGAATTAAAGCTAAGTGTATTAGGAGTAGTATTGATATGTGGAAACTTATATTTGTTATGAAATTTATCACATTAATTGATTTAAATGAATTTTACTTTTCAAAAAAAAAAAAAAAGAAATGAATTACAACATTTTTAAAAATAACGAAATTAATATTTTATGATAAACCAATAATCATATTACTAGATGTTTTTATCATTTAGAATATATAATAAATTAAGTTCAACGAACCTTAATTTTAACTAAAAAAATTTATATAAATAAATTTGAAAAAAAAAAATGCAATCAAGTTTCTTAAAGGATGCAACTCATCTTGTTATGTTGGTTGTGAGCTTTGACTATCAACCTAGAGGTCTTGGGTTAGAGTCTTGTGTATGTGACGTGCCTATGAATTCGTCTTAGTTGACATAAATTTTCCCAAAAAAAAAAGTTTCTCAAAGGCTCAATGAAGATGTAAAAAAATAGTTTATTGCTAATATTCTAAATTTGAAGTCTGTTTATACTAAATTTTTGTCTTAATACTCGCAAATTTTAATAACTAAATAGCAAAACTTAAAAATAATCATACTTTAATTTAACTAATTTGTAGCCCTCGATGAAGTTTTTACTTAGAATTTGTCAGCTTTAACTTTAAAAAATGTATATTCCTAAAGTGATGGCTATGCGGCATTAATAATTTTTTTTACTAAGTACAAGTTAGTAAATGATGGTGAGTCAATTACTCTGGAGGATGATCTTTTTGAGACTTTGACACATACCTAATTACAATTACTCTTGATGGATGATTTAGCAATCTTTTTTACCTTAATTTTTTGTAGATTTCTTGATCATAAGTCATACAAGATTATAAAATAATAAGGATGCTGAGTTAAGTCAAGTCATATAATTGGATAACTTAGGTTTCGTTTGGGACAATTTTTAGTCATTATTTTTTACTATTTTGGAAAAAATTATGAGCTAGAAAGCTGCTATAGAAAGTAGCAAGAAAACTATCCCAAATGAAACCTTAATGGGATAGACTTAAATCAATAACCACTTGTGCTCTTGATGCTACCACTCTAAATATGGTGAAAATATTAGGTGCAGAGTCCGGATGTAGCTCTACATCCGGACTCCAATAAAATACTGACAAGTGATTTTCTAATATTTATATTATTTATCTCGCAACCTAACGACCCAACTTGGTCCAGTTTATATATTTTTAAGAAAGAAATTTACGAATGTGCCTAAATATTTAGGGGTTCGATGGGCAGAATATCACTTTTGATACCAAAAGCGAGAAATACGTGATAGGATGTAAACTAGTTTGGAGGATGTTACATTCTCCAAGGAGATTAAAGGAGATAAGCAAAACGTCCACGAAGACTTATTGCAGCCAACCATGGGAGATAAATTGGGGTTATTATCGGTAAATTTAAAATCCTCCCAAGTATCAGTGTATTTCTTGTAAATATAGAGTTTTTTAGAGTTTAGAGTGCATTATTCAATTATTTATATGTCAAATGCTGTGATGAAGCATTCTTTTGTTCAACAACAATGTGAAATAACATTTTTTTATTTTTGAAAATTAATGTAAATATATAGTTTTTTAGGGTTTAGGGTGCTTTATTTTTTTTTTAATAATGTAATTAGGAAAGTTATGTTAGAAATGTGTTTATTTTTCCTAATACACACTATTTATTGATGTTTATTATTGTGTACAAGCTTAGATATAAGTTTATAGCAATACACATTATAATATTTGTTCATTTAAAAGCTTTTTGAGTTTGTACACAGCTGTGTATTAAAAAACTTATGTTGAAAATGTGTTATTTTCCCTAATATACATTGTGTATTGCTGTGTATTGTTACGTATTACTTTGTATTTTTGTTTATTTCTATGTATTACTGTGTATTTGTGTGTATAAGCTTGCATCAAAGTTTGTATTAATGTATATTATTATTAGTTATTGCATATAGCTTTGCATTGCTGTGTATTTCTTTGTATAAGCTTATACCAAAGCTTGTACACAATAATATTCATTATCATCTTCAATTGTAGCAGGAGTAGACATATTTTTTGTAGGTCACTTTATTAATGTACTATTGGTAGTTCATCCTCATCAATGATGCAGACATTAAAAGGCATTACGGTAGCAGGGAATTCCTAGATGTGTCGATAGTAGGAGGGTTTACAATAGAAGGGGCTTGAATAACGACATTAGGGGATGATGGACTAGATGAGGACGATTTTGCCAGATGTTATATTTTTTTAGTTTTATATGTAATAACATGTTCCAACATGTACTCTTAAACAATAGCAACCCTCATTCCGAGCAGGTCAACCCTGGAGCCAAGCTTGTCTATCTCATCTAGCATAAAATTACATAGTGTGCGCATCTGTGATGATTTGCTAGAAGCTCTACATGTTTACATCAAAGATTTCTGTGCTGCTCGATGACCTCTTTGGTTTAGGTGGAGTGGGGATTTTTGAGAAGAAAAAGGGGGATTGATGGGGGTTTGAAGGAAGATGGAAGGTGGAGAAGGAATTTTTTGAGGAGAATTTTTTGAGGAGAATGGATGGGGGCTTAAAGGGAGATGGTTCTGAGTAGGATGAGGGGGAAAAATATGCAAGAGGTCTATTTCCTCCTGAGTAACTTTCTGGAGGGAATGAAAAATCTGCACAATATTGGTTAACACAATAAGCTCATAAATAAATCAAATTACCTATCTCATTATGATGTGCAGGGAAGCATATGTACCTACCCATCCTCAAGTTCATCAAATAATTATGAGACCCATATTTCGTTATAAAATAAGTCACAAGCTCACTGAAGGAAACAAGGTATTGAGTTATTATGCAGAGGGGTTGTGATTGATGTGTGCTCCAGAAATTAATTCTGCATATAATTAAATATAATATTTGATAATAAATTCCAAATGAATTACTAATCAGAGAGATTTTTAGATGCTGTTAGCACTCATAACTAGCAAAGATACAAATCCATTTATATATCATAGTGGTATGGATTTAACAAACTTTTGGCAATCCCATTAAATAAACAAACTAAGAAATCCCTAATGGTCGCTACCCAGTTGTAAGATAAGAACTCATCTATATTCTGCGCAACACTAATTAGCCTCGCCGGGGTTCTATAGTTATGGAATGAAAATAAGAAATTGGACAACAAAAATGTGATAAATTTACTTACGTCAAGAGCAGATGGAGTTGAATTTTGGAGTCTTGGCATCTCATATTTAATATCTCTTGAATTATATGTTGATAGTGTCTCGCTTTTCAGGTTGAATTCAACACCTTTGTTTGGCAATTCTATAATAAGAGTCACATCATCTACAATAAATGGTAGTTAATGCCCCTTGATGATGAAGCATTGCTTTGGCATATCCCATAATGACAATAGCATATATATGAGGAGAACATTCTGTTGGAATGTAGGGAACTCCAAAAATTGAGGTGTGTGTAATTCTTTTAATATGTCCTTGAAATCTTTGTCAAAAGTTTTAATTAAAGTGTTGCATATCACTCTAAATGTTGATGTTCTACAATAAAAAATGATATTTGGAACATACATCTATAAAATTATATAAAGGGGTTAATAATATTTCCATCATAATTTCTCTCATAAATAATTGTGTAAAGGATGTATCACAGCAATACACAACAATAAATGATAGGTATAAAAAAACTAAATTTTCCATATAATATCCTTAATATACATCTATCAACAACCTAAAAGTTTTAAAATGAATAAATACAGCACTGTATTTTGTATAATCTTGTATCACAACAATACACATCAATACACAACAAGACACAATATGTAATAAAGAAACCAAAATGTTCCCATAATTTCTCTTATACACATTTGTGAATATCCACAAATAGCTTTAAAATGAACAAATACAACACTGTGTATTTGTTATAAGCTTGTATCACAACAATACAAAATAATATACAATAGGTATTAGAAAAAAAACTAAATTTTTTACATAATTTTTCTAATACACATCTGTGAATAGTCTTAAAAAGCTTCCAATTGAGCAAATTTGCACATTGTATATTGTTCAAAGCTTGAATCATAACAATACACAATAATATACAACAATAAACAATAAATATAAAAACTCACATAATTTTCATAATACACATATGTGAAAAAGCTTAAAAAGCTTTCATATGCACCTTTCGAGCTGCGTAAAAGCTTTTATTACAGCACTACAAAATAATACACAACAATACATAATAGGTATCAGGAAAAAAAAAACTAAATTTCCCACATAAGTTTCCTAATACACATTTGTGAACAACCACAAAAAACTTTAAAATGAATAAATATAATACTATGTATTTACTAGAAACTTGTATCATAATAATACATAGCAATACACAAAAATACATAATTTGAACAAAACAAATCATATTTATGTAAATTTTACATAGTTTTTGTACAAAAGCACGCGAATGTCCTAAACCCTAACAACTATTTTAGATAAACCATTTAAATAACAAATAGCTTCAACATTTCAACATATCCAATGATAACATATAGCTCTAGAGATAAATTTGACATTAACTTCAGTGTCCGCATATAATAAATTTTTCATGACCCAGTCTGAAGCTTGAATTAACAAAGTAGGAACAGAAGGTCATACAGAAAATTAAAACCTTTCAATTTCAATCTTAATATATTATATCATATCATTATAATTATCCAAACAATAGTAAGAAAGAGCCACTAACTCAAATAATTTTTTTTTTAATAAAACGTACATGAGAGTCTATTTTAAAAAGTGGAGGTCCCTCTATCATATGACATCATACATGTCCATCTATCACAAAACATCAAAACAATAAAAAGAAAACTTGTCTCGAGGCATATCCCTATGATGATAGATGAACGACTGTTTGCTAGCCATCATATATTTACAGGTTCTCCTAAAAAGTATCTCACAACTAGGGTGAGCTAAAGCTCAGTAGGTAACATGCTATTCAGTAAATTTCGAAAAGCAAGGTAAGAAGCACATCATGCATGCTAATTTCTATCATACAGTGCATTGATAATCAAAGAAATGAACAAGGAAACATGTCATACAGTCATATGTGGTGTGTCTGAGTTTGTATGTCATCCTATATGTCAATTTTGCTTTTCATATGATAGTAACATTTCACATTTTTCTTGGTTTCTTTTTTGTTCTTTATACATATAACATATTCATATTTTGTACACCTGTAACAGAGCATCAAGTTTGTACTGATCATGTATACATTCAATTGATCATTATTTCATTTTTAGTTTGCTCTAAGGAGGCATATTTTTTTTCATTTACTATTGATACCCCGTGCCAACATTCACATGCAATCATACAATATTTATCGTAAGAGGAATGCTAACATTTCATTCAAACATATGTTCCTATTTAATGTGGTCATGCATTTCTATATGAAGGTATTTTAAAAGAGATATAGGTGCATTCTAAAATATATATCAAAAGTTGCTAAGATACAATGCATATTAAAGAAGGAACATTGCATAATAAAGGAGGAACAATGCATAATAAAGAAGAAATGTGCTATTGAGTATATGGAGAAACATGCTATTGAGTATATGGTACTTTCAAATAAACAATTAGAGAAGAAACATATTCTAAAAGTTAAAGAATTATATTTACCTACCTAATAATGGAAGTACTAAGAAAACTCTCAGACATGTGTAAATCATCATTTATTCTTTCAACGCATTTCCTCTGCCACTTCCAAAACCTAAAAGAATGCAACTTTGATTACCCAACATTAATCTTAATTCCTTTTCATTAAATGAGCATTTTATGCATTATTTTTGGATTTAAATTAATCCTAAATTTGTAAAGTCCAAAGTTTGGTTCAAATATGATTTCTCTTTCTAACTCTTTATAATTACCTAAATAAATTTAAGGTGACATGAATTTTCGGTTTTGCCCTAAAACACTAAATTTGAAAACCAAATTTTTGTTATTTTCATCACAAATTTATGCTAAAATCTTCTCCTTTATCAAATTAATAATTAGGACAATGATTTTGAGATCTTGTTTAATTAAAAATTAGGAAAAATATAAAATTGTGAAACATCCAAATTTTTACCTTAAAAATATTCCTAGGGTTACTAGGAACAATATTTTTTAAAGCATTATATAAGAAAATGAATTTCAGAACAACAACAACAACAAGCCTTTATCCCACTACGTGGGGTCAGCTACATGAATCCTTTTTCTCCATTGTGTCCTATTAGAAGTCAAAATCTCATTTAAATCTAATAAAGAAAGGTCATTCCTAATGTTTTCTAATCAAGTCTTTTTAGGTCTACCCCTACCTTTCTTAAGATAAGTCAAATCTAATACCTCTACTCTCCTAACCGGGCCATCGGAAGGCCGCCGTTTTATGTGACCAAACCATCTAAGGCGACTCTCTCTAATCTTATCTTCTATTGGAGCTACTCCAACATTTTCACTTATATGCTCATTTCGTATCCTATCTCTAAGGGTAAAGCCACTCATCCACCTGAGCATCCTCATCTCTGCCACACTTAACTTAGTATTATGCTTCTCTTTTAATGGCCAACATTCGGCACCATAAAGCATTGCAGGCCTCACTACCATCTTATAGAATTTTCCCTTAAGTTTGAGGGGTACATTTCTATCACATAACAAGCCCGATGCATTCCTCCACTTCAACCATCCAACTTGAATTATGCTGATAATATCACCATCTATTTCACCATCACTCTGAACAATTGATCCAAGATATCTAAAACGTGTACTCTTATTAATGACTTGATCGCCCAAAGTGATGCATTAGCCTATTTTTTAAATTAATTTTATACCTTTATTTGACTTCAGCTTAGATTAAGCATTCATTTGGGATAACTTTATTATACTACTTTGCTTTTCAAATTACAATCGCATCTTTGTTTCGCTAAAACTCTCTCGTAACTTTAAAGAAATTTCTATGTTAGAAACTTGCTTTTAATAACAATTTTTAAAAATGTTACTTTCACAAAACAATTTTACAACCAATTTTTTATAAACCCAAAGCTATATTAAATTTGCTACTATAAAGTAATTTTTTAAGTGGGTTGAAATCATTTGGTTAATGAAAAGATAAACTTCTACATGCCACGATAAATTTTGGAATTTTTTTTTTTTGTATTTTAGGCTTCGTTTGGGATGGCTTTTTTACTGCTTTTTAAAACAGAATTTTAATACAAATTTTTTTAATTTTATACTAAAACTCCGTTTTAAAAAACAGTAAAAAAGCCATCCCAGACGAACCTTAGTCTCAACTTTTTTGCTTAATCTATTGTGATGTCATAATTCATAATTAAAATTAAATTATTATAATTAATTATTTTATGACTAATATCACAACTTAATGGTAACATGACCTTAATTATCTTAAACAAACTAATTAGTTAAATTGAATAATTAATTAACTCTAATTTTTTTGATTAATTACATTCAAATTATTATAGATTTATCAAAGCTAATACATATATAATATTAATGAATTCTATTAAAAAATCTTGTTTATTTTTAAAATAGTTTTTGGCTATGTCGTAAAGGCAAGACATAGATTGTCCAGACTTGAGAAAATGTCTTTTGACTTTTTAAAGGACATTGAACATGGATCCAAACGACCCCCCAAAGCTCTTTCACTGAAGCAAGCCTTTTCCAATTTCCAATCCTCTCGTTTTCAAATAACTTTCCCATCAATCTCTCCTTTATCTTGATGCACTCATCTTAGACATTCACGAGAAATTATTCTGCGCGGTTACCGGACCGTCTGAAGGCGAATCAGAATACGTCACATTACCCGGTACACACAACACCGGTATACAACAAAAAAAATGACGTTGGCACGTCCTGATTTGTCTTCGGATAACGTCCGGTGACCGCACATAATAATTTCTCGACATTCACACATTGTGAGAGTCTGGTAACCAATTTTAGAAAAACTATATTATTTATCTTTCCACACAAGGAAAAAAATAGGAATAATGATAAAAAAGGGTGGTAGCAGGTGAACCTTATAAACAAGTTTCTTATAAATTTATGAGAAAAATTGTCTAAGGGATATGATGCAATCAAGTTGATAAGCACAAAAAGATGATGGGAGTGAACAGGACACATCCTTTCACCTGATTCCACCATCCAGCTTGGGCATATATGACCATGGCAGATCCTTTTACCTGCTTCCACCACCGTCCAGCTTTGCCGCAGCAGATGCATAACTGACGCTGCTATCTTTCATGCTCTTACACTTGCTTGATTGCTCGTATCGAATAAAGCCAATGCTAATTTTCTCAGAGCAGCTCCTCAGCATCTGAAGAGCCCAGAAAATAAGAGGGTGAGAAACAGAGCCAAGTAATTTCAGACAGGTAGAAAGCTACCAGGAGAGGAGATTTATTATTCCGTGCGGAGTCCGGAGGGCGTCTGGAGACTAATAAAAATGCATCACGTTACCCCATTGCTGGGTACCCAGCGCTTAACTGGACGGTTCTCCCATCCAGTGTCCGTACAGAAAAATAACTCCAAGGAGGGATGGATGATTACATGGAGGAACACACTGATCGGGTGTCGGCCGCAGATGGTGTTGCCAAAATCCTGGAGGTATTCTTTGAAGGCATCAGGATCTCCGGTCTCTATGATGTCCATGCCCATGCGATCAAGTGCTTCAATTGACTTGTGTATGGGGCCGTGTTTCTTGTCATAGTGTGTGTAGTGAAACCTTAATATACAGGAAGAAAAAAAAAATCAAGAAAAAACTCAAGCAATGAAGCATTTTATTGCCCGAAGATAGAAAGCACGGTTTAAAAATCAATGAGATTTGTTAAATTCGATCATTTAGCTGAATACGGCTAGAAATCAACAATTATATTAAAATATAATGGTTTCCCTTTCACTACAAATGAGTGAATTTTTTTTTTTATAAAATATGTTTTATATAAACATGGGGGCAAGGCATGCGCAAGGCTCCCGCCTACTGCAGAGATAGGGGAGGAGTATGCAGCTTTACAAAGGATTGTCTCTCTAATTAAGGTTTTGTTTGGGACAACATTTCTACGGCTTTTTAAAGCAGCTTTTTAGTTAAAAAAATAAAATATTTATATTAAAAAGCTGTTTTAAGAAGCAGTAAGAAAACCATCCCTATCGAAGCCTAAAACTCACTCTAAACATTGATGCCACACCTTCCTCGACGAGAGGAAGGGCTATATAATGTTCAGCAGATGTGAAAAGGAAAATATAGAAATGATCAGATCTTTTCCATACTAAAAAAATGAAATATGAGGGCTAGAAATAGGTATCTTATTATAAATAAAAGGTAAAAAGGTTAAATAGTTGAGAGGATAAACAAGAATTCAATCAACTAAAGACAATGTAGCCTTGCCTAACCATCTTTAATTTCTAATCAAATTAAATTAAAGAGAACTGAGAGTTCGAATAACCTGTTGTTAGAACTAGTCATAGTGTAAATTCAAGTCAAATTCGACAGTTCTCAGAGGTCCGCTTACCGAGATCCCCAGTGGCAGAAGTCGGATGACACAGAGAAGAAGTTCTGAGGATCATCCACATACTTTGCAAGCAACCGTCCATACATGGCTTCATTTTGGGAATTCAGGGATCCTACCAAAATTGGTACGATTTTTACTTGATGGCTGCAGCAAATTAGCAAGAGACTTGAATATGAGATGAGCCACGATTCAGCCAGTAGGAAATCGAGATCAAGTTCATTACATTACCCATGAAACACTTTTGCAATATAAGGCAAATGCATCTCCATGCTGTGCTCTGCCTCATCCACTTGTAGATCCATGAGTTCAAATTTCCCAGTCGCCTTTAGCTCCTCAATTACTGCAACAAGAGTGAAGAATGAGCATGACAGTAAATTTAAGATTCAGTAACAGGTCATCAAGAAGGTACTCATTACATCATAAAAACACTAAGACCAGTCAGGCATACAAAGAACAGCTATTTAGAATCCATAAATAAATAATGTTCACCTTCCAGATCAACTGGTAAGTCTCCCAACGGTGTCCTGTAAATTGTAGCTCTTGTAAGAGCACATTTAGGAGTGTAGTGATGGTGAGAAGGACCAAGAAGAAAAACACGTGAACTGCAATGATAAATCATTCTCATATTAGATGGATGATACCAAAAAAAAAAAAAAAGAGGAAAAATGCTGCAAATGACTATTACATATCAGTAATTTAAAATACAGTAAATGCAGCCACCATGAAACTTCATTTTTCTAGCAAAATTTTCTATAAGGCATCATAACAACATCTTTCTTTTCAGGTATAATATTCAAAGAGAACACTCCTAAAATAATCCTCATACTACCTAATAAGTAGCCAATTTAGTCCTAGAATATCACATTGCTCCAATTTCGTCTAACAACTACTTAAAATTGATCACATTTAGTCCTCCGTTAAATAAACAACTTAATTTGATGGAAATTATCCATTACTTAATCTGCCAAATAAATTTAGAAGGGAAACTACAACAAGCCTTTATCCCACTACATAGATAAGCTACATAAATCCTTTTTCTTATTGCGTCCTATTACAAGTCAAATCCTCATTTTCTCTTATAAGAAAATATCATTTTAAATATTTCTTAACAAAGTCTTTTTAAGTCTAAATATACCTTTTTTAACATTGGCCGGATAAAAAAAAATCTATTCTCCTAACAAGGTCATTGGAAGACCGACGCTTTATGTGACAAAACCATCTAAAGGTGACTCAAATCTTATCTATCACTAGGGCCACTCCAACCTTTTATGTATATACTCATTTCGCATTCCATCTCTAAGTATAAAGTCACTCATCCACCTATGCATCATCATCTCTGCAATACTTAATTTTATGCTTCTCTTTTAATGTGGAGCATTCATCGCTATAAAGCATTGCAAGTCTCACCACCATCTTATAAAATTATCCTTAAATTTGTACTTTTCTATCACACAACAGACTCTATGCATTCCACCACTTCAACCATTCAACTTGAATTCAACAAATAATATCCCCACTATTTCACTATCGCTTTGAATAATATATCCAAGATATCTAAAACACGCATTCTTTTTAATAACTTAATCACCCAATGTCCTGATCCTACCACAAGATTTATTATTAATAGTAATAAACTCCATGTATTTGATTTTAGATCTACTTAAACGAAAACGATTAGACTCTAAAGTTGACCTTCATAATTCAAATTTTTCATCAACCCTCTTTCTAGTTTTATCAAAAAGAAAAATATCATCATCAAAAAATATACACCTAGGTACATCCTATTGCAAATGTCTAGTAAGAATATTCATGACTAAAACAAAATGATATGGGCTTAAAGCTGATCCGTGATGTAATCCAACTAAAATAGGAGAATATTTGGTCAAAATATCTTGTGTTTGAACACAAACAACAACTACATACATATCCTTAATGACTAAAATATAAACATTAACTTCTTTAGTTTCTAGAACTCTCCAGAACATTTCTTTTAGAACTTTATCATATGCTTTCCTTAAATCAATAAATATCATATATAGATGCCTCCTTATTCTATTCATATATGATTATAACCAACCACTTCACTGATTGCTAATAGAGTAAGCGATAACCATGATGATTCAACTAGGTACATCACTAGTATGAGGCCTCTGAATAATTATTCTTTTGTTTGATCAGCGAAGGTCATGTCATTCGAACCTATTTTCTGTAGCCATGCTCTATTTTCGAGCAATAAAAGAAGATCACTGAAGTGATTGACCATCAATATGGAGGTCTTAGAAAGGTAAGTTTGCTCATTCAAAAATTTTTTTTTTAGATTATGTTGTAGGGTGTCTTGTTTGCTATTATAAAGTAAAATATTTGTATACATTGATTTTATAGCATAGCATATGTAAATAGTAATAAGATGAGAGAAAGAAAATGTAATGTACAAATGACTATATGATACAAATTCCTCATAGCTTGTTAGTAGCTTGATTGAAATGATTATAGCTTAAAAGGGAGATATTGATGTTTTAAGATGTAGTGGCAGATGAGAGAAATAGTTTTTATAATGATAATAAGGATGAGGACTACAAGTACAATGTTTGAGATAATTATGAGACATTTGTAGATAATGATAATAAGATTCATGAGGATGATGAGATGTTTGAAAGGAATACGGATCCTTATGCTAACTTTATAGGTACTACAAATAAGGAAAATAAGAATATTGGTGTACACAATGAAAACTCGAATGACATGTTGAAGAACAAATATTGTGAAATTGGTAGCATGAATTCCAGCGATGAAGATAGTATTCATGATAGTGACAAATATGACAATACAAAGTGGTGAATTTTCAATCTAAGAATGGAGTTTAAGAGTTAAAATATTGAAATAGGAATGTTATTCAACAGTAAGAAAGAATTTCACGAAGTGGGCAAAACTAACCAATTATAAGGGGGAAAATAATTAAGTTCTTAAAAATTGATAAAAGGTAAAATGTTTGTTAACAAAACGTACAAAACTAACCAAAGCGGCCAGTTATTATTTTATTTACCAATAACTCATTACCCATGATCTCATAACCACCCCTAGTAGCATAACTCCCTTAGACGACAGTAGACAAAAATCGAATGCCCCTCTATTGTTTTCTTATTACTGCACGCAAGGAACTACCACAGGAAGATAATCTCGCTCGCTCTCATCTCTTTCAATCGTATGCAAGAATTACCAATCGAAGTCATTCGAACGTAGGAACCCCAGACGAACACCACATACACATGGACCCCTCGCTCACTCCCTCTTGACCTCACTATTCTTTCGACTGCACGAGCTCTCTCTCGATTTCTCTAAACCGAAACCCCCATGCCAAAGCCCCTCTCCCTCATCTTTATACTAGGCCGCTCAACCTTACCCAAGCTAGCACCCGTCGGCCTCACCCGCACGCAACCACCGACCCGACTCTTTGCATGCGATTGACCCAGCCAGACGTGACAGCGGTTTCTCCCTAGCCTCCCATGACCCGATCCTAGCCACAACTCGACAGACCGCACAGCACGAGCAGATTGACCTCGCCGCTAACCTACTCAACTTCCTGCACCCACCCGCCCTAATCGATCTTTCTCTCCCGTCTGACTCGATGCATTCAAGTAACCATCAGCTGCTCAACGCATCGTTGTCACCACACTTCCTACACTAAAATGTATAAATTACTTTATTGTGTGCTTAAACAATAGGTAAAGAAGAACCTGCATCCTTTGTATCTTTGATCCGGTCAAGAGAAATAAATTATATAAAGACCTCACACCACTATATCTTTGATCAGGCCGCGAAGAATCAAAAGCAAATGCCTACTCGAAACCCCTACACATGGTGGGATGCTGAGAGGCTGCCAAAATTTTGAACAATCAAAGAACCCCCACATAATTAATTTAAAACAAAATAATAATAAATAAATAAGAATGATAAAATCATATGAATTTAATTTAGTATTTAACCAAATGAAAATGTTTATCATTCAAAATGACAGCTCACTATCTATGATTTGGAATATTTAAATTGAGTGAAATAGATTAAGAATCATTATAAGTTGGAGAAGATTATTTGTAGGATTTAGTACATCTAAAGATATCTTAGTGTTGTAGTCAACATAATTTACAAGAAACAACATTTCATGTTTCTAAAGTTTAGATACTTCATTAGACAAAAGAATTGGTTTAATCTTTAATAATATCTCAAACTCAACTCAGATGAAATAATGGAGTTAAGTAGTGGTGTCAAGGCCAGGTTAATCATTGGTAATATGCTATGCTAAAAAGGATTCTAAATTTGGTGAGGAAAAATAAATGTTGAACTTGTGTAATTGATTGCATTGTATTGAAGTCAAAAATACCTTTGAGAGCATATTTAAGAATATCATTGACAAAGTCGATTTTGTGTTCGAAATTCTCAAACCGAACAACTCTTTAAGTTAACAGACATTTGAACAAGCTATAAGACGAAAACTCTACTTGTACAATACAATTTGCTTTTGGGAGACAATCTTCCTCTTGAACTTGAAAGGGCCTTGAAGATTGATTAGCAGGTAACCATTCGGACAAGACGGAAGCAAACAATAACATTTCCAAAATTCACTGATTTCCTTTTTTATCCAGCCAGACTTCTGTCCATTTTTATAAACTAATCTCATCTCCTAGATTTGATATAGCTCTGAGGAAAAGCAAGACTATAATAGAAAAGGTATCTCTTTTAAAACCTATACCTATAATATCATTTGATCAGTAAAACAAGGAATCCAATTTGTCACTCAAGAACAATGGAGAAAGGGGTAATATTCCCATTGCCAGGGACACAAACGACATAATGGTAATCAATGATCAAGCAAGAACCTCCAAATTAAATAGAGTATGATTTGAAAAGCACTGAAAGATCTATGAATGCCTAAATTTGGATTAGACTTGATCTATAAAGCAAGGAGATTTATGTATATTTCCTTAAAATGAAAATTACATGATAAGGCTTCATAAATAAAAATTCTTTAAAGACCCATCACAAAACATCACTAATAAAGCTTCCAATGTTTTCAAGCATGGTAGAGCCCCAAACATAAAAAGATTGAATCTTCAAGCTGTTAGCATTGAGTTGGATAAAATTGGAGCTATCAAGTGGATGGTTAACCATACCATATAGGACATTCATAGATTCTTTATAATTGCCAAAAGTTTTACAAAATAAAATGTTGAAACTACTTTATTAGTTCGTCACATGTCTAACAAAATACAACCAATCTAAACAACATTATTTGTCTCTCAAAAGGGCTATTTATCCTACACAAATAACCTTCAATGTCTCGATCATCCTACGCACTATCTATTCAACTTTCTTAATCAGGGCCTAATCAAGTCAACAAGAAATCCCAAGTATTGAAAATTTTGGGTTGTTAAAGAGTTTTACTTTGTCCATCATTGATGACTTCTCATACATATCTAATAGAACTTTCACCACTTTTTTTGTTCCACATGTGCTCTGATCTATATATGAAGCTCCTAAACGTGAGATCTGAGAATGCTTCGCATATTTGCCAAAAGTATTCAAACACTTTAACGATAATCGTGTTGACGGAAAATCTTAACCGAAGAGAGCTATATAATTTTCAAAATGCCCTCAAAATTCTAAAATCATCCAGTCAAAACCTAAACTCAAATCCTATTAAGAATCTAAATTCTTAAAATGAAATCTATCACAAAAAACTTAAAACTAAAATCCATCCATACTTCGCAACGATTAGACGAAGATGATGAATTAAAAAATAACTTTAGCTCACAAAGAGCAGATGTCTTATTAAATTTATTACCACAATTCATTCTCAATTTATTTCTCGCTAGCAGAGACGTGACACATGCCCTCGACGGGATAGTTTTGCAGCAAAAAGGCACTGCCATATTACAGTCGTGGCCAAATCCCGTATGTTCCCTAATAGTTAAAAGCCTCTTGAGTAATGAAGTATCAAGTGCGCTCAACAAGATCTAAAGCTCTCTGCTAGTTAATGTTGACTTAAATTCATCATTTTAGACAAACATCCACCCCAGGTTTATAAGATACCCTTGAATGATGCAACCCATGTATGTTAAAAAGAATCCTTCTGTTGGGTTGGGTCGACTACCTCCTTTGACTAAATAGATCAAGGAACATGATAGCTTGGAACGACGGAACCATAGGATCTTGATCGAGCCTATCATCATTTCCCCATCACCCGCTTTAAGTATATGGTAATAGATTTTAAGTCACAAACTCTGCAATCCAAAATCAAATTCAAACCCTAAATTTGTTGTTATTCTAGGTAATTGTTGTGACCTATTTAACAACTAGCCTTAATCGAAAGTTCTATCTCTTTATTGGTAAAAATAATTAACCATAGGGGCTTGCGCCTATCGGAACCAGAATTTAGATCTTAAAGTCCTTAAAAAATAAGGACAAGATCTCTGAGTAGTGTCTTATCTAAAACATAATATTTCTTCTAAAAATTTACCCCGAAACCTAAATACGTTAAAACTCTTTCCGTTAATAAATAAGGTGGGGAGAGGCAAAAGCACGAATTTTTGGAACCCGCATAATTGTGGTTAGTTTAGATGGTAACAATAATTTTGGTGAAAATAAAATACTGGAGAAAAAGGAAAGGTCAATGAGATGGAATGATAAATTATATCCAAAGATTCAAGAAGTAATTAATAAAATTTTTATGAAGTTAGGAATTGTATTGATGTGAAGCCGGATGGTAATAATTATAAAATTACTATAATGCAAGGGAAGTGTATTGGATGTGTGCAAATAAAGATTGACCAGCACAAAGCTATTGGTAAGTTAGAAAATAAATTTTGTAAGCAATTGTACAATTCACTTTTAACAATTACTAATACAAAATTTGGTTTGTTAACAAGTCTATACCTCTAAAGAAAAGAAGGTTGGCCAGATGAAGCTTGCACGACATCAAAGGCAAATGATTTTTTTTTTTTTTTATGAGCTTTTGTTTTGGTAATTTTGATGACACCATTAACGGTTATACTTTTGTAAAAAAGGCTTTTCAGTTTTGTATCCAATGACAACTATTTTGTAGCAACTCTTTCAATGCATACGTAAGTTAAATTTGAAAGATGGATGTTTTCACTATCGTGCTTAGCATTAAGATTGTCCATATTTTTCTAAAACTTTGATCATATGAACCATTCATTGCAATTGAAGCTTCTTCTACTTGCACTATTTAATGAATAAACGAGTTATCAATAGACTATCATCTAAAAAAGAATTAAAAAATGAGGTCTATCAAATTTTCAAAAGCAATTTGGGAATGTAGATAAACCACTTCAGAACTAAAAAAAAAAACATTTTTTTTTAAATTGTTCAAAATATTGACATGGCATAAATAATTCTAATAATATCTGTTAAAGTCCATATATATATATATATAAGCCAAACAAATAAAGAATAAATAAGAAAATGAAGGAGACAATGAGATGATAAGAGATCATGGATCTAAAACAGCAATAAAAAATCTGTAGTTCAAAAGCTGCAAATGAATTGCATATTTGCAGACAAGAGCAAGTTTTCCAGCATTATGGAACTAATGTCCAACAGAAATGCATGATAACGAAATACTTTACCAATAGCATCTAGTCAGTGGACTCAACAATAAAATAATGAACCTTGTAAATAAATTCAACGAGAGAGAGCCTGAATTAGAGTGAATTCATGAGAGGCATCATTTGGGATCCAGCTCATTTTTTGCACTACTAAATGGTCATGAAAATAATATATTCGATAATGCTAATATGTCGATCTAGAAAATTGGTAATGGCTTAATTTTCCAAATGTTAGTCCCAAAATGAAGCAACTGTCAGGATTAGAATGTTAATTAAAACCACAAATTTCATAGTTGATGCTTGAGCAAAAGAAGCATAAACTAGATGTTGACTCACTCTTGCTTTTTATTCATATGTGGTCAATTTAATTGCAAAATAAATATATTTCTCCAATTTAGCACCCTGACTAAATAAGATCGTCGGATAGAAATTAATGGCAATTGGGTTACAAAATTGAACCCAATTTAGCCCTTGAGGGATTATTTGAAAATAATTTGGTATAATCAAGAGGTTAAATTAGAGAAATATGATAGTTTGGGACTAAATTAGTCTTATAAAAATAATCAGGACACTTTTTTAAATTTTTACCCTTTTTCTCAACAATCAATCTACGAAGCATCAGAAGAAAAATCACGTAAAGAAAATATAACTTCGTGGAGATGCTCAACAATGCACTAATATTTTTCAAAGCACTAATACGGGGGGGGGGGGGGGTTTATATAATAATTATTTAATTAATCGAACTTAAACCACATCAGGTAATGATTTTTTTAGCAAATATAATGAAATCTTCAACAATAATAATTTTCAGCTGTTCAAAAGGGAAAAAATCAAAGATAGAAATGATATGCTTATTTATACCTGCTTTATAGAAATTTAAACATCTTGACAAGCATCAAAACTGAAGCCACATACATGGCTTCACCGCCTAGTCAATTCATGCTCTATTGCCGTAAGAACGCACTTTGATCCGGCATAATCAAATTACTGTACAGTTCAAGCTGTCTAAAATGTGCAATCTAGAAATTACCAAATCATCAAACTACTTTCTTACAAAAGAATTTTAAATTTCTAAAGATCAAGAAAGTGTTAACCCTAGAATTCTAATTGTCAACCATATAAAAGATTATTTCCATGTTGCTGATGCTATTATATGTGCTTTCTTTGAAATATGCAAAACAACTTAATATTATTACCATCAATTGAGGTTCCTAGGTGTGGCTAACTCATTGCAAAGTACTGGGGACAGTGCATCAGACATTTAAAGTACTAAAAAGCTATTTGTTCATCTAACACCAGACATGAAAGAACTATTTGATGGTGCATCAGACAATTCAAGAAGGTTTTTGATACAGATAAAGTACAAACCCAACAGCTCCAGCATAAAACTGTTAAATTCAAAAAATTGGAGAGGGAAAAGCTTAATTTTATTGCACAGACTTGCTCCTATTTATAGTACATAAGAAATCTTAACAAAGAAACAAATAGTTACATAATCATGCATAATTGCTGTAATATAATCCTTCCTAAATCAACCACCTAAATATGGAGGGAGATCAAGGTGATCCTCTCATGGATTCCCATCCTAACTGCGGGATTAAAATGCCAAGGGATAGCTAGGATTAAATAGGTGAGCCTCTCATGAATTCCTATCCTAGTTGTGGAATCAAAATGCCAAGGGACAACTGGGATTTAACACTCCCCCTCAAGCTGAGGAATACAGATCCGTCATTCCCAGCTTGAGAATCAGTCCCAAAAAGGTAAGTTATTGAGTCCCTTTGTAAGAATATCTACAAGCATGCTGATATTTGATGAGACATGGCCGACATATAAGACCAATATCTAATTTTCCCTTTATGAAATGTCTGTCCACTTTTATGAGCTTGGTCCTATCATGCTGAATCGAATTGTGAGCTATGCTGATTGTTGATTTATTATCATAGTGTGTAGGTCTTTGAAAAGGTAAGTTATTGGTCCTATCATGCGAGTCCTTCCCATTTTATCCTTGGGTCTTTGAAAATTATCTTGATCCATAACAGTTCGCATATTCCTAAGATCATACCTCTATATTCTACTTCTGCAATAGACCTTGCCACCATATTCTATTTCTTACTTCTCCATGTTACAAGGTTTCCTCCAAGGAATGTAGAATATCCTAAGGTAGATCGTCTATCTACTAGTGATCTTGTATAATCTGCATCAGTATATGCTTATGTGGTTATTCCATAGTCTCTTTTGAAGAGAATCCCTTTATATGAGTTTACAGCTTGCATGTGAGTTTGCATTGGATTTTGCATGAATTGGCTGGTCATGCTTACAACAAATGCTATATCTGGTCTGGTGTGAGAAAGGTAGACCAATTTCCACAGAAGTCTTTAGTGAGCTTATTTATCTACATTTGGATCTTCTTTATCTTCCCCCAATTTGAGATTTGATTATACTAGTATTGGTGTTGGTTTACAAGCTAGTTTACAAATTTATTTAAGAAGATTATTAATGTATTTTTGTTGTGAAATGAAAGATTCATTTGCTTAAGCGGGCCACTTCAATTCCAAGAAAATATTTTAATCTACAAAGATCTTTGATCTCAAATTCTTCTAGAAGACATTTCTTTAGAATCATTTTCTGCTTTTCATCATTCACAGTCAAGATGATATCATCCACAAACTAATAAAATTGTGACTTCCCTTGAGTCCGAATGTTTGAAAAATAATGTATAGTCTCTTTGTCTCTGTCAATAACCATCAAGCAGCATGACCTTTGAGAATCTTCCAAATCAAGCTCTAGGTAACTGTTTTAGTCCATATAGAGCCTTTTTTAATCTACACACTTTGTTAACCCTAGATTTATCCTTGAAATTTGGTGAAATCTTCATAAATATTTCTTCCTCATCTCCCCCTGTAGGAATACATTTTTGACACCCAGCTATTCTAGATGCCCGTTATAATTAGTTGCTTGCTAGTGAGAGCAGGATTCTCACGGTGTTCATCTTGGCCACAGGTGCAAAAGTTTTCTGGTAGTCAATATCATATATCTGAGTGTACCCTTTCACCACCAGTCTTGCCTTATACAATTTCAGTGCACCATCAAATTTGTATTTCACAGAGAACACTCATTTACAACCAACTGTTTTTTTCTTTACTGGTAGGTTGGTGATCTCCCATGTATTACTCTTTTCCCGGGCTTCTATTTCATCTTTCATGGCACTTCTAATTTTCAACATACAAGACTTCAGAAATATCATTATGAATACGAATGTCATTTAGTGTAACAAGGAAATTTTTATGTGAATGTGAGAAGTTATGGAATGATATAAGGTTGGTTATGAGGTATAAGGAAGGTTTTTTTTTTTATGAACTTATATTTACCTCAATTTCAGGAGACGGTTTAAATTCTTAGATCTGCTCTGAACAATAATTTGAATTTGTACATCTGGAATACAATTTTCCAAACCTCCTATTATCCATAATAGCTTTGTCCTCAGTTTCTCTAGCTTTCATTTTAGATTTAGGTGGATTGGTTTGAGATGGAGCTGAAAGGTCAATCGGGGCAAGCTCACTTTCCTCATCTTGCTTAGTTTCAGTCTCCCTCTAAAGATGAGGTTTAGTAAAATAAGATTTTTGTTCATAAAAAATCATATCAACCGATATAAGGGTTTTTTGGTAGAGGATTTATAACCTTTATGGGTGGATAAATATCCAACAAAGATATATTTGAGTGCTCATGGATTTAATTTTCCTCTATTTTGATTGTGGCTGTGAACATAGGCAGTGCACCCAAAGATTTTGTGCGTGAGGTTGTTATGGGTTCAAAATTTGGGGTAAAATGACGATAGAATATCCATTGGTATTTTTAATCCTAAATTTATTAAAGGGAGTCGGTTTATGAGATATGAGGCGGTCAAAAGGGCTTCCCTCTTGTAGGATTTGGACATATTGTGATGGAATAGAATTGAACGGGTGGAAGCAAGAAGATGACCATTTTTTCTTTCTGCAACTCCGTTTTGTTGTGGGGTATGAATGCAGGAAGACTCATCAATGACACATTCCTTTTGAAAGTAGGAGGATAGAGTTTAGTTAAAATAAATCTTTGATATTGTCAGAGCAATTTTCTTATTTTTATTCCGAATTGATTCTAGATCATGGCATGAAAATGAGAAGGATAGTGCTCGCATTCTGATTTATTTTTTAGGAGAAAGATCCAAAAGACTCGAGCACAATCATCAATAAAAGATGCAAACCATTGGGCCATTGAGATGTTAGGAATTTTTTAGGGTCCTAGATGTCACTATGAATAAGGTAGAAAGGGATATGACATCTCTTATTTTTGTTCGGAAAAGAAACTCATTTATATTTGACTGATTTACAAGTTTCACAATGAACAATGAAAAGATTCATTTTCCAACTTATAAAATACTTTTGGGTACATATTTATTAAGACATCAAAAGATGGATATCCTAATCTAAAATGATGAAATTAAATAAAAAAATTTTAATTAAATAAGGATAACATAGAATAGCCATTATTGATAATAGTGAATTTATTCAGCTCTTCTAGGTAGTACATTTCATCTCTTTCCTTAGTAAGTTCAATCTTCTTCCCTGATCCCTGGTCCTAAAATAAGCAACAAGGGTTAAATAGGACATGACAATCATGATCACTGATAAGTTTTTGTATGGAGAATAGATTTGTGGATAACTGAGGTTCGTTGAGCACATTTCTTAGTGATGAAGGGAGATAAGGGTATGTCTCCTTGGCCTGCTACTATAATAAGAGAACTATTACCTGTGATGATTTTCTTATCACTCGGGCAAGGAGTGTAGCTGATGAAGTGGATAATGAAGTGTGTCATGTGATCTGTGGCTCATGAGTTAATGATCCATATTTCTTTCAAATGATTTTTAGAGGTACTTAAACCAATGGACATATGAAATTTACCTGAAAGTACAAGAGAAGAAGATGCAGGTGATTTTTCAAGTGATACTAGGAGTTGTTTTAGCTTATCAATATCTTCTTTGTTGAGTTCTCTGAAGTTGGATTGTGTTTTCGGGTTGGGCTGACTTGTTGTAGTGTTAGCGTGAGTGTTTTCTTTTATCTACTTCTTTGATTTCACTCCTTACTTAGAGGCTTTCCATGTAACTTCTATTATGTCTCCTATGTGTGTTTTGATTTATTGCAATAGTTGCATCAAAGAAAGTTTTTGTAGTGAGGTTTTGAGGAATCAATATCTCTTTCTTCCATGACGTCTCTTTGGTTGTCACCATTGTTGAACCTTCAGCAACTTTGGGTTCTAGCATTACGCCTCGTCGGCTTTCCTCAGCACGAATGAGAGAAAGTCTTATTTAGTGAGGGTGTCTCCTCTTTGCCAAGGATTTGAACTTTAACTTTGTCAAACTCTATATTTAATCCTCCAAAAAAGTCACTTTATCTTTCTTAATAAAACTTTTTAGGATAGAAGCATCTTTTGGATACTTGGTCTCTATGCATCTCTAGTAATTAAGTTCTTGCCACATGCTTTGAAGGAGAGTGACATATTCAATCAAGATTTTGTTTTCTTGTTTTGTGCTTTCCACCTTTACTTCAATTTCAAAGATTTGTGCAGCATCCCGAGCTTTTAAGAAGGTTTGCCTGGCGGCACCCCATATATCTTTTGAAGTAGATATGAACATGAAATTATTGCTCATTTATGGAGTCATGGAATTCCACAACCATGACATGATCATGGAATCTGATTCATCCTATGCTAAAAACTTAAAATCATCTTCTTTTGGTCCTACCCTAAGAAGGTGATTCATCTTTCCTTTCCTTTTCAAGTATATCTTACAAATTGAGACTACTTTAAATAATTATTCCAATTTAAGCGATAGGAATGTTGCATATTTTGGAGATCTCCTCTTTCTTGGTGTACCATAATCCTTTATTTGGTCAAAGCTTTTGGAGGAATTTGCTTCAGATATTGTGGCGGCAAAGGATAGCGATGAAGGATATATCAAGCAAGGCAGCAATGAAGGTTATGTTGGTTATAGATAGGATAACAACTAGGGAAGGCCGGCAATGAAGGCACGACAGTACAAAAAACTCAGATTTCTGGCAACGACAATGACAGTTCGATACCATGTTAAATTCAGAAAATTGGAGAGGAAAAAGCTTAATTTTATTGCACAAACTTGTTCCTATTTATAGATTTATACAAGATATCTTAATAAAGAAACAAATAATTACAAAATTATGCATAATTGCTCGAATATAATCCTTCCTAAACTAGACACCTAAATATGGAAGGAGATCAACATGATCCAGGTGAGCATCTCATAAATTCACATCCGAGCTGTGGGATCAAAATGCCAGGGGACGGCTAGGATTTAATAGGTGAGCCTCCCATGGATTTCCATCCTAGCCGTGGGATCAAAATGCCAAGGGATGGCTAGGATTTAAAAAAAGCAATCCTCTTTCAAGAAAAGGATCTTCTATCCCAAACCTTAGATGCCGCTAGGATCCCTCACAAAAGAAAATTACAGCACTCAAGACAAAATTCTGCATAAAATAAAATAAACCCTACTATGGACTTAAATAAGCTTCCTCGCTCCTACTATGAACTTAAATAAGCTTCCTCCCTCCCTACCTCCTAAATCAATCCTTTCCTAATATATCTCCCTCATTGAAAATAATTCAATTAGGAAAGGATTCTCTAATTCAGCCCCCTTTCTAATATATCTCCCTCGAAAATAATTCAATTAGGAAAGGATCTCATTAGAAAATGTTTTCCTAATTGATTTTCTCCAAATATAATGTATTAATTCCCTACTGGGCCCCACCCCCTTAACCTCCTTTCTTTCCTTATACATCCCTGCCGTATCAAGGCACTAAAGATTTGATTCTCATACTATTGCCACAACCACTGTTTTACTTGTAGAAGTGCAAAATGTGTGTTCACTGATCTGCATTAGCTAGTGTACACATGCAATCACAGCATATATTTGAATTTTGCAGGCGTCTAGATATGCGAATGATCATGTCCACATGTGAATGTGGCAGAAAAATAAGAAGGTTTGGAGAGTATGGAGTTTAAACATTCTAAATTGCAATCATGTTAAGAAGTAAAAGCAATATCACACAAGTGAAAAGATATGGTCTCAACACTACAGAATATATCATAGCGGGGGCAAAATTGCTCATCAAGTGAAACATATATTTTGTGTATAATATAATGGGTTAATATATAATATCTTTCTAACCACCACAGAAATAAAATTTCCAGATCTCACCTTACTGTAAGCTCTATGCTACTTAAAAATTTAACAATCAAAGTTCATACGTATGTACCGGTCATTCCCATTCTGCAAAAAAATTGTGGCAGTAGATTAGAAATAATAAGGTCGTACTTTGATGGAAAGAAATTGTGCTGGTTCATACATTTTAACGGTCAAAGCTCAAGTTTCACATGTTGTGAAGCAACAGGCACAAATGAATGTCATGGTTGAACATAAAGCAAAATATAGGAATAGGTAAGTGCAATATTTCGTAAAATGATAAACAAAAGGATTCAAAGAGATTTTGAAGATGGAATAGAATACATATTATCTGGGTCAATATTAGCGAAGGCATATGCAGCACACCGTCCAGAATATGAGTAACCAGCATGCCTGCAGTTTAAACGTAATGAAAACATATATGAACGTTCAAATAAAAGAATATATAATGATAAAAGTAGTGATGACCATAAGGGTTGTATGCTAACGTACGGGGCAATAATTCCTCTAATATCAGCGGACTTAGGCAAACCAGTTGCCCGAAGCCATTCATCAAGTTCCTCTCCCAGCTTTTTTGCTGATCATAATACAAAAACAGATATTTAAGAAAAGAATATTCAAAACATGAATAAATTCTTTCAGATTCCTTGATAAAAACAGATCGCTCACTAAGTTTCCAGCATATCAAGGTTTAAAATTGCGTAAATAAGCCTCGAGACTTTTTTCGTCCGTGAGGCGAGGCGTAGGCCTCAAGGAGGTGTGAGGCGTAAGCCTCACGGACGAAGAATTGCATAAATGAGAATTTAAGTATTCTAGCATGTAAATAACAGTAAGAGTATATCATACAATAAAAACATCTAAATGACAAATAAAATTAGTGGAAAATAATAAAATAGATGCAATATATGTATCTCATAGCATAATTCAAAGTACAAAACCACAAATATAAGTCTATCAAAACTCCTAAAGTACAAATAAGAAAGAACATCTAAAATTCAATCATGTCGCATCACTAAATAGATCTTCAAGGGAGGCATCTTTATCTCCAATTGTATCTATGAATGTCAAATCTTTATCATCTTCAATGTTACCCACTTTTCTCTTTCCTGTTCAATAAGAATGATTAGTGTGTTGTTAATTGCATATATTTAAAATGTAATAGCACATAAGAAATTGTGAGATACATTTGTTTGCTTGTTGTGCTGAAGTACTAGTGGATGTGTGTGATGTGGTACTAGTGGATGTGCTCACTTGATCTGCTTCGCCACTCAAGACAATAACACTTGGATCCTCTAGCTGCATGTCTGATAATGACAAATCTGTCTCATCATCTATGAACCACTCATTATAAGACGTCACATCATCACACGCCAAAGGTCCTCATCATCCTTCAACCCCTTGTTCCTCAACCTCTTGTTATGCATAATTTACACAAGGGAGTTCATTCTGAGTGTTGAAAGTCGATTTTTTCTCTTCATTTACACTTGACTATATGTGCTCCAGTTTCGCTCACAACCAGAAGAAGAAAAAGTGAGGCCTAAAACTCTAGCTGTAAAACTCTGTAACTCAAGGGTGAAATCACCAAATTGGATCCACCATTCAACTATTTTCAATAAGAAAACGATAATCAAAACATATTAAAGTGTGATGCATGTACAGTTACTTTGCAAAAAATAAGCTTACCTGGAGAGCGTTTGGCAATAGTACAATTTGTTGCTTGCAGACCAAAAAATATCTCTCTATTTCGAAATAGAACAAGTTCTAAATCTGTAAGCTCCCTGACGGTCTGGTTCGGTATCAGCCGCTCCATGCAATGGTACAAGCCCAGCTTCACCTCTGGATTTGAAGATTTTCTCTCTGAATACTAAAATTGAGGATTGAGATAATACGTCGCTATATGTAGATGACGGTGTAACTGGACCTCCCACCGAGCATCGATGATATCCCAAATCTCTCTATAACTGGCCTCATCTCCTCCCAAGTTATGTGCAATCAACTCCTTTGCCTCATTTATTGCATTATACATAAAACTCATGGCTGGTTT
This sequence comes from Dendrobium officinale, assembly GCA_019514585.1. Lineage (NCBI taxonomy): Eukaryota > Viridiplantae > Streptophyta > Magnoliopsida > Asparagales > Orchidaceae > Dendrobium > Dendrobium officinale. The sequence continues at coordinate 67,838,913 of CM033682.1, read as the reverse complement.
CTTCTCGGTATCCACTAATCGTAGTACTTGTACTAAGGGTCTTATGCTCAATATGACATAGGTCACACTTGCCCAAAATGTATTATTCAGAATCTGCCTTCGTATTTCTTTCCCTCGGGTTTCTTTCCCCACACACAATTAAGCCATTGTGTTGATGTAAACATGGCTTCAAGAGGTTGCCTAACATCCAGTATGCTCTACAGTGTCAAATAAGAAGTGCCAAACCTGTAAGATAAACTTGCATTAGAAATTGAAAATGCTTTGCAGTGCACTAATGTAATGACTTACCTAGTCGTAGCAGGGAGAATGATTTCCTTTTTCGAGAACTTTCTCATTAAGGATAAGACCCATAAGTGATTGTAGATGAATTTTGTGATCTTCTTCGCCCTAGAAAGGGCACCCTTGTGTTGCGGTAGATCACCAAGTTCCTCCAATATGAGATCAATACAGTATGTCGCGTAGGGGATCCAATAGAGGTGTTTCCTCTTCTCCATCAACATCTGACTAGCTGCTTTGTATGCATTGGCATTGTCAGTCACAACCTGAACAACCAAGATCACAACATATTAAAGTAGGCCAGCGATGTCGCAACCCAAAAGAGCCAAAAGAGAGAACAATCCAAAAAAATCAACCCCGGGTGCATACCTGCTGTCAACCGTCGGATCCTCAAAATATTCCTGAAATCCCGTCGAATCGCTGTTCAACGGCGCCGTTCCGAGAATCCTGCGCGAAATCTGCGATCTTATCCCTCGAACTGAGCGCCGTTCCGAAGTCGCCTTCAAATACCGAGTCGCCTTCAAAAGACCCCCCTCATTCGCTGCTCTCCCCGACTTCTCACGCCGAATCCCTGCCTCGTCGCTGCTTCCTTCCATTCGCTACCCACGCGAAAGCTCCGCCCCTGCTCCCTCCACTGTCTCGACCTCCTACTCCACGATCAGAAGCTCCGCCCCTCTCTGTTCGCAGACCACATCTCCGGCTCAAAGAGAGAGAGAGAGGGAGAGAGATAGCCTCCTTACCTTGTCTTCTTCCTCAAGCACCGAACCCCAACTCCCGCCGACTTTGCTCCTCCGGCGTCCCTTCCCTGTTGGATCGAAGGTTCCAACCTTTCGATCGGAACTAGCGACGGGAGTCGCTCACTGTGACGCTAACTTTCTACCTTTCACGCGACTTCTCCGGCACCTTCATTGGCGTTCGACTCCGCTCCTTTGACGACCTTCTAATTGGATCGGAAGTTACAGATTTTTGATCGGAAGCAAGAAGCAGAGCTCCCCTTTTCTTCGGCTCCCTTGTGCCGTCCAACTTTGCTCCTCAGACGACATTCCCTGTCTGTTGGATCGGAAGCCAGAGCAGGAGATCGCTGACATCTTTTATTACAGTTAATTAATATTAATATATAATTAGTTTTAATTAATTAAAATTAATTATTTTAATTATAATTAATTAAATAATGATGATTAGTAATGATTAATTATTTAATCACAACTAATTATCTTTTAATTAATTATTATTAATTAATTCTAATTAATCAAAATTAATTATTTTTCTTATTATAATTAACTGTTAATAATGATAAATAGTTTTAATTAATTTCTTAATTATAATTAATTATCCTTATTTTATTAATTAATTATAATTAATCATAATTAATTAAAGTTATTAATGATAATAAAAATGCTCCCCCTTCACTCTCTTTCTTCGACGTCCGTGTCGGACCGGCAAACCACCTAAGCACGCCTTTAGTGGCCGTGATAGGAGGGAACCCGGTGCGACACCTACGACGAGGTAAGCGAGTGACCCCTCGATCCACATGTCAATCACGACAACCCCGCGGAGGTACGAATTCTTCTAAACTTAAAATCTTGCTTCAATGTCCGTGGCAAACTGGAGAACTGTCCTAAGCACGCCTTTATTGGCCGTGGTAGGATGGAATCCCGGTGCGGCACGTACGGCGAAGCAGGGTCACTTATAAGTACCCCGGGCGGGGGGAAATCAAAACTGCTTATCAAAAATGCTTTTTATAAAACCCCATGCACGCCTTTATTGCGCGTGGTGGGAGAAAACAAAAAATACAACCGCCGCGGTGTCTCACCAACACCAACCGTGCACGTATTTATTTACGTGGCGGGTAGGCGGCCTCTTGGTTTTTCACCTTAACGGGGGAGACGCCGGGAGGCTGCCGAAATTTTGTCTGAAATACAGACAAGGACTTGGAACCATTTGGGACTTGTGGACTTGTTTCAATCTACCTAATTGAACTTGAACCCAAATAAATTCAATTCTAATTGAAATGAACAAGAACTTGATTGAACTCATTTGGACTCGGACTTGAACTCAAAACTTGTGGACCTCAAACTTGAACAAGACATGGACCGCAAAGGACTTGATTTGGACAACAAGACTCGGACTCATGCTTGAACAAAGATTTGAACTAAATGCAAAAGAACTCATATTTAAAATAACTGTAAAAGACTACCTTTGAATCTAAACTCATTGGACTTGAGTTAGAGCTTGATCCTGGACTCAAATGACATTGGACTCGAGCTAAACTTAATAGTCAAGGAAGTACTTAATTTAACAAATATGACATCAAGTCTCCAAATGGAATGGTGAGTTATTGGTGCTTCAACGGTTAAGAAGGATCCAAACAATTCAAAAGTCATAAGTTTTCAATGTAAATGAACAATTGCAAGTGATGGTTCATGAATGAACTAAAGACTCTTACATGAATAAATTTTGAGCTTTGACTTGGAATTTCTCCTTGAATATTGGCATTCGAATCATGCCAAATGACAATCATCATTGTACAAATAAGGATCATTGAAAAAACTTATGGTTCTATCACAAGCAACAACGCAAAGATCTTCAAGCAAGTAGTCACTTTGGTCATTTAAATGCATTCAAATTAATATCACACAATCAATGTTACTTAGGTGTAAACAAATATGTTGGAATCTTACAAGTGGTAATGATGGACAACATGAAGTTGCCCATAAGTAATGAAAGATTTCATGATCCTTAGATTATATGATAACAGTTCAAATATACAAGATCCACACAAGTTGTGTAGAAGCACCTTTGACAGACATCCACTGTGTTGCAAACATGTATAGAAGTCCCTACAATTGATATTTATACAAAATCAGTGCGGTATGCCCACAGGTGAAGTAAGAGAATTGTGGAGGATACAATCCTTATTCTAGCAATGTTGAAATACATCAGTCCTATCTACAAGCTACGACAGAATATGCATCAAAGGACTAATGGATCTTCTACCTACAAGGGAGAATACCACAGTGAATGCAAGCTCCTACGAACTATTGTAGGAGATCTATTCTACATCCAATATACTGTTTGCAAACAAAATACAAAAAATGATTGTATCAAATGCAAGATCCTACGAGTCATTATGGGAGACTCGTCGTATACCCCATCTTTTGTCCATAAGGAAAATACTAAATAGCTAAACTGCAAAAAAAAGCCAGGAGATTAGTTAGTGCACTATGATCCACCTACCAAAAGTAAATGGTGCACGACAGTCTACCTGTACGAAGCAGCGAATAATTCTTTTCAGAAGCTGCTACGCCACGCCACCGGATCTGCAACTTCCGTACAAGCAGACAGAAGGCGTATATTTCAAGAATACTCCCGCACGTGCACTATAAATTGTATACACATAGGTACACTAAAAGGGGGTAAAAATAATTATAAAATCCGCATGGGCCCCGGCGAGCATGTTATTGGTACACACGTGACGTCTAGAGATGCTGCGCGGGTTGACAAGTGAATTCAGGTTCGAAACCGATCCTTCTATACGGGTCAATAGAAGTCGACAGGGTTCGAACCAATAAACAAATATACGGTAGTGACGACCGTTATATTTGTCTCAAAACATTCATATTAGGTCTTCAAGGCCTTCAACTATAAGAATTCACTAATAAAGGCACGAAGCCTACGAAACCCGATCCTCTGTCAACAGCTCGACAGAGTCGACAAGGTTCATCTACAAAATTCAAAATATTTTCGAAATGACCCCGAACACCCCGATGATGGCCGTGTTGAATGATTATCTCAACCAGAGGGGTTCCTCAAATATTTTCAAATATCTCCCAAATATCCAAAGTTTTATTTCAAATATTCCAAAGCTCCACCAAAAATTCCAAAAATTCCAAATATTCCAAAGCTCCACCCAAAATCCACAAAATCCAAAAGCTCCACAAAAATTCCAAAGATCATCAAAAATCCCAAAATTCCAAAAATATTTAAAAATGAAATCAATCCATCAAACGTTTAAAGCAAAATTCATCCGCCCTCCGCAACAGTTTGTCGAGGCGGACAAATTCAAATAAACTCTAGCTCACAAAGAGCCAAATGCCTAGTCGAAAATATCACTAGGATCCATTCTCAAACAATCTCTTGCCAGTAAGGACACATACGTGTCCTCTAACCGGCAGTTTCGCCGCCAAATGGCACTGCAGGTAAACGGTTATGACCCGGGGCCCTCTGAACCGAGTGGTTTCGCCGCCAAATGGCACCACAGATAGCGGTTATGGCCAGAGCCAATACGCTCCTTATTGGCATCAAATCCTTGAGATATGAATCAATAGGATATGATCGATAGGGCACAAAGCCCTCTGTTAGCTAAGGTGGATTCAAATTTGTCCCCTTAGACAAACATTCAACCCCGGTCTACAAGGTCCCCTTGGACGAAGCAACCCATGGCTGCCGACAAGGATCCTTCTGTCAGGTTGGGTCGACTACCTCCTCTGACTAAGTAGACCAGGGACCACGATGGCCCGGGACGACGGAACCATGGGATCTTGATCGGGCCCATCATCCATTCCCCCACCATCCGCTTTAAGTGCTAGGCGGTGAAATTTTCTATTTTTAAATATTAAACTTTCCAAATCATTTCCGAATTCCCAAATTCAAAACCCAATTTCCAAATCCAATTTCTACCAATATCAATACTCTTTGCTGCTACTATATGCCAGATAACACGTATCTCTATACGTATCTGATCTACGACTAGCCTCAATCGAAAGTTCTCTCTCGTTATCGGGAGGGGTAATTAACTATAGGGGCTTGCGCCTATAGGAAACCATAACTCAGATCATAAAGTCCTCACAAAATGAGGGCGAAATCTCTGGGTAGTGTCTTATCTACAAACCCATCTGCCTTCCAAAATTTACCTCGGAACTTAGTTCGTTAAAACTCCCTCGCCGAATAAGAAAAGCGAGTGGAGGCCGGGGCCGAATTTTCGGAGCCCACAGATTTCTGGCGACTCCACTGGGGTTTGGTTTCTCTTTCCATCTTTGGCTAGTCGTCTCAGAGCTATAGTAGCAATTATATCAAATCGTACTCAAAGTTCTGAGTCTTTCAAAATGATCTTTCAAGAAATTAAACATTTCAATTTTTCTAAAAGAATGATCATTCAAAAAAAAAAATTCCATTAAGATAACTTGTTTAGCAGTATTTTAAATTTATATTATTTGAACTACCCACTAATGTTATCTTCTCTTATTTTTGTGTTCTGTGCAAGTCTCTGCATTTTGAAAGTGCGGGGTGATGTATCAGATTCTGATTACTAACCCTTGCCTTTCATTTATGCAGATGGATCTACAGAACACCCCGATGACCGTCCAACTGGGACGAGGAGCCAGGATTCAACTGGCTAATGCTGTTATTGAGACCGGAAATGCCGGAGCTACCATCCAGTTTGGTAGCGTTGACTTCCCGGCGATTGCTGCAAGGAATGCCGCCATTCTTGTGAATGGTAGGTATGCTGAGAAGTCTGCCAGAAGACTCAATGCTGGGGAAGCTGTCACCCGTCGTGTGCATCTGCCGGCACAACGACCTGTTGCTGAAAATTCTCGTGGGAGAATTTCTGTATTCGAGAGGCTATCACAGCCTGACATCCCAGCCACCAAGAGGATTGTGGCTGATGGAAGAATCTCCGTGGTGACTGCAAACACCACCACTCTGTCAACCAGGTTATCTGCACCTGGGAAATACGATGCTGAGGCCTCCTCATCTAAAGGAAGGCCTACAAGGAGACAAAGAAGGAAGATGAATGCAGAGCTCCGAGCTCAGCATCAACAACTCCCAGTCCACCCATCAAATCTGCCGGCCCAAGAGTCTGAAGCTAACATTCCAACCCGGAATGGATTTGCAAATTTGAAGTGGGTCAAAAGAAATAGCTCTACTGGAGAGCTAAGGAAATCCTTCTGGGATCGACGACCTGAAGCTCCAATCCCTGCAAGGAAGAAAGAGCCTGAAACTCTATCCGCTCAGGTGTACAGAGTATTGAAGACAGTAAAGGAGAAGGGCTTGAAAAAGAAGAAGTTTCAAAAGCCTCTAGTGATCAAGACCAGAAGAACACCGCTAAGGGAACGTCTGTCCTTTACTACAGAAAGAAGAGAAAGAAAGCAAAACCCACGCGGTGAACATCGGGGCATGACACCTGAACCATATGTTTAGGGATCCGCTGCTGAAAGGTCCCGGTGGAAAGGAAAACAAGTCTGGAGGCCAAAGCCTCAGAGAAATGAAAAAGAAAGAAGAGAAAGAGGAACTGATCTGGGCATGACATCTGGTGAGGCTTCCCGGAGATCCGCCCAAGTCTACAAACAACGTCAGAAGTGGGCCCCAAAAAGGACCCATAATGACATTCCTCCAGACGGTAGACACTTTGGAGAATCTTCCAGAGGATCCCGTCGCCCTTCATCCCCTCCAAAAGAAGAAACCAACTTTGGCCGCAGTCCGCTGGTTGAATAAGTCCCCGTGCCTAACCAAGAACCGGAAATCCAGTGGCGGCGCCACTCGGAGATCCGAATACCACTGGCAGAGGTGGCCATTCTCAAGTTGAAGAAGAAGGAGAAGAAGCCGAGGAGAATCCCTTCGCTGATGAGAATGTCACGCTTGCAGACATGCAGAGACATATGAGGCGACAAATAAGAGCCAAAGATAGAGAAATCTCTCAGTTGAATGAGAAGATGACTGAAATGATGGCTCAGATGGGGGCAATGATGCAGATGATGCAGAGAACTGTTGCTGTTGGCGCCATGCCCAATCCTCCTCCGGATCCTCCAAATTTTCAAATGCCTCAAGTCTCGGGAGTACGAGGTATTCCTGAAGGTGGTCACGAGGCTCATAATGTCATCCGTCAGCCCACTCCACAAAATGTTGCAAGTACTTCTGAACCTGTGATCGCTGCACAGTTGGAAGGAATTATTACCGAAAGGATCAGGGCTATTATAGCTGTTGACCAAGCAGAAAAGTTGGTGGGCAAGGGTCGTCCGTATCCTGCTGAATACGACCAAGTGCCGTACCCAAAAGGGTATTCTATACCAAAGTTCAATACTTTCAATGGTAATAACAACCCTAGGCAACACCTGGCACAGTTTAAAGCCAATTGTGGGAACACAGGAGGAAATGACGCCTTACTCTTCCGACAATTCGTCAGTAGTTTGACAGCAACTGCTTTCGAATGGTACGCTGAACTGCCAAACGACTCTGTGAAGACCTTTGCAGAGTTAGAATCTATGTTCGTGAAGAGATTCGCTAGTGCAACTGAAAAGATCACGATCGCTGACCTCGCTCTGGATAAGAGAAAAAGAGAAGAATCAATGACTAAATACATCACTCGCTGGCGAAAGTTGAGCATGAAATGTGAGCAACAGTTAAAGAAGAGCATGCTGTACAGTTGTTAATGGGCAACATTGACGACAAGATGCAACCCTTCCTGTGCATGGCTACAATCAACACATTTCAAGATTTGCTAGACAGAGTGGCCAAGTTCGAGAAACTGAATTTGTCCAGATCAGAAAATCACTCTGATAAGCCTAAGAAGGTTAAGGCCCCAAGTGCTAGAAGGGGTGAAGCCGACTCTACATTCTTCTCCAGAGCTGATAGAGAAAAGCAGGTGATTTACAATGTAGACAATGACAAGCAGCCAATGCGATATCAAGAAAAGCCCGAACAGGCCTACAACCCCAATCCCCAACCGAAGCTGATATTAGGGGGAAATGATAAGCCACGGACTTATCAAGCTGGAGGCCAAAGACAGGCAATAGGAACTGGTGATAGAACGTTCCAACCCCTCAAAGATAAAATGAATAAAGAATATTCATTCAAAAGGGAGAGTGTCGCCAAATTATTTCGACAAGTGTTGAAATCGGGTTTAGAACTGCCTGAATGCAAGAGACCCGAAGAATCGAAGCACACTGGTGACCCAAATTATTGCCCATATCATCGGGTACTCAGCCATCCTATTGAAGATTGCTACATCTTCAAGGATTGGCTTGAAAGAAAATATCAAAAGGGGTAGCTGACACTGTCCGATAATGTGCTGTCACATCCTAGAAAGGAATCAACTCGGGTGGTTACGTCCTCTTCCGTACTCCCGACTGAAGAAAGAAGAAATGAAAAGAAGCCAATTCAAGAAGAGCAATGGGAGACTGCGGTCTCCAAGAAAACTGTAAAAATGTTGAAACAACTTGAAGGAGTTCCAGGTGTAAAGTGGAAGTCTCCTATTGAGCCAATGATAGATTTGAAGGCACTGCCGGTGGTATAACCTTCTACTTCAAAACAGTTTTCCAACCAAGTTGATTCTTCAAAGACTGAAAAGAAGAAATCATCAAAGAAGAAGACCAAGCTGAAAAAGCCTAAGGAGAAAAAGACTGCAACTCAAAGGGTTATTGACAGTTTAGATGAGTACTACCAGACTGTGAGACGACCTATCAAGCTCGCTGACTTTATGGCGGAGCTTAAAATCGAGGAGCTGAAGGAGATGAAAATTCTCTTCCCAAAGAAGTGTGTCGGGTCATCTCAGTGGCGCCGAGTACCTCAATAAAAAAAGAATACACAGAAGAAGTACCCTTTGAATCCTGTATGATGGTTTTGCCAATGGATTACAGCTCGGAGGAGGATTTGTATTTTCCAGAGGGAGACGAATCAGACCCTAGCATAGCGTCTCGGATGGGACATGTAAACCTGGGTGGTGATTCTGAATCAACGGATGAGTCATTAGACGCAACGATGGCTGACTCTGAAGAAAATATACAGTTAAATGACTCTGAACCGGGGGAGATTGCTCAAGTGCAATTAAGAAGCGGCAAGGTGCTACCGCCTCCACCGAAGAAAGGGGTCTCCAATAAAGATAAGGAGAAAGAGATAGTTATCAACGATGATATTATCTCTGAAGATCCCAAGAAAAAGAAGACTCCAGCCAATGGGATAAATTATAATATTTTATCCCATCTAAGAAAGATCCCAGCACAATTCAGCATATACGATGCCCTGGTAATGTCTAAAGACCTTCGGGAGACTCTGATTCAGGCTCTCAAAGATCCCGAAAGATACGAGGCGTATTTCGCTGAACGTAGTTTAACTGAGGTTCTGCAAGCTCGAAATGAGCCATTCATTACTTTCTCCGAAGAGGACATGATGCTCGGAACTGCAGACCATAATCGTCCTCTATATGTTACTGCAGAGAGCGATAAGTTGATCATCAGTCGAATCCTGATCGATCCTGGATCCTCCGTGAATCTGATAAGCTTGAAAGCACTAAGATCCCTCTGCCTTGATGTGGAGCACCTCGGGCCAGATAAGCTCATGGTACATGGTTTCAACGAGAAAGGGCAGAAAACACTTGGATCATTCATGCTCCCTCTTGTATTTGGAGAGCTCCATACAGAAGCTAAATTTCATGTGATTGACGCGGATACTTCATTCAAGGCGCTACTAGGTCGTCCCTGGTTGCATGAATATGACATTGTCCCGTCAACACTACACCAGTGTATGAAATATCTCAAAGATGGAGAAGAATTCAGGATCTCTGGCGACATTCAGCCCTTCACAGTTCATGAAGCCACAGTCTACGAAGATGCACGGTACTTTATGCCAAAGAAGCAAAAGTCTTCGAGCTCCCTCGAAGCTAAAGCATCAAATTCAAAGACTGCAAAGCGACCTGAAAGAGAAGGTGAGAAAAAGCAGGTGGGGAGAAAGAAGGCAGCGCCGACTCTTCCCAAAGCACTAACCATTCCCAAAGAAATGAAATATGTACCTCATCTTGGAAGCAACACAGATGAAGATGATGTTACCCCTACCAAATCTCGAAGAGTGTGCCAGTCAACGGATGAATGGAGTAGGCAGGTCGAATTTTCAAATGATGATTATGACTACGACTCTATTTATATGAACACAGTGCAGAATGTGTTCTCTAGAAGAATAGACAGCCTATCAATTTCAGATAGTGTACTCGTAGTCACGCGTGTCCCTTTACAACATTTCAAAGAAATTATTCCACGCGAGGTGCATAAAGTTGAGGAACTCGCCACCCTCTATCTGTCTCCTTTAAAAATGGGACTGTGCCAAAAAATGTGTTATATTCCACGGGAGTTCGTGAAGAGGAAAATCACGACTGGGATTGTATGCTCCTCGACTCCGAGGAGTTATTTCCGACGAGGCTACCCAGGTTCAATACCAATAATATTCAGAGAATGCTACGAAAGCAAGTCAATATTCCTACTACCAAACGACAACTTCGTACAAGTTTGAGCCTCTGGTATGGAAGGAGTCCGTGTCCGTTACGGCAGAAGGATACAGACGCATATAAAGGTATTGGATTCATCAAAAGAAAATTTCTCCGGAAAGAGATTTGTCGCGCCATCACATGCGTGGAAATTGAATCCGAAGATGGTGATGCTGAAGAGATATACGAAGCTGATGATTATGATGAACAGCCCGTAGAAGCCGAACCTGCACCAGAAGAGCTTGAAGATGGTGGACAGGCGGCCACTATGGATGAACTAAAAGAAGTCAACTTGGGGATTGAGGAGGATCCCGCCCAACCTTCATTAGTTCACTCCTACCCGAGGAACAAATAGAAGAAATAAAAGAACTTCTCTGTGAATTCAGGGACTGCTTTGCCTGGACATATGCTGAGATGCCTGGCTTATCCCCTGACGTAGCAGTTCACAGATTAGCAATCAAACCGGAAGTAGTACCTGTCAAACAAGCTCCAAGGAGAATGAGACTGGAGATTGAAGAACAGGTGATTGCAGAGACTAAGAAGCTTATTGATGCAGGCTTCATCCGAGAAGAAAAATACGCTGACTGGATTGCTAATATTGTCCATGTGAAGAAGAAGAATGGACAGATTCGTATCTGCATTGACTTTAGGGACCTCAACAAGGCGTGCCCGAAAGACGATTTTTCACTCCCTGTATCCGAACTCCTGGTGGACAATACGTCCAACTACGACATGTTCTCCTTCATGGATGGATCGTCAGGATACAATCAAATCAAAATGGCGCCCGAAGATGAAAAACATATATCGTTCAGAACGCCCATCGGGATTTTCTGCTACACAGTCATGCCCTTTGGCCTGAAGAACGCTGGTGCCACCTACCAGCGGGCGATGACTCACATATTTGATGATTTGATACATCAGAAGGTCGAGTGTTATGTAGATGACCTTGTTGTTAAAAGCCTTGGCCGAGATGATCACTTAAAAGATCTCAGAATAGTATTTGAGAGAATCAGAAAGTTTGATCTGAAGATGAATTATCTCAAATGTGCTTTTGGGGTCTCTTCCGGCAAATTCCTGGGTTATGCTGTTCGTCATCGAGGAATAGAGATCGACCCCAACAAAATTAAAGCAATCACGGAGATGCCACCACCAAGGAACCTTCGACAACTTCGCTCGTTGCAAGGACAACTGGCTTTCATTCGAAGATTCATATCAAATCTATCGGGTAGGTGCCAGCCATTTTCAAAGCTAATGAAGAAAGACGTCCGTTTCAAATGGGATACAGAATGTCAGGAGGCATTTGACAGCATCAAAAGATATCTATTGAATCCGCCTATTCTCGCAGCGCCAATTCCGGGGAAGCCTCTTATACTGTATACAGCTGCACTAGAAGAGTCCCTCGGAGCACTATTGGCCCAGAACAACGAAGAAGGCAAAGAAAATGCGCTTTACTACATCAGTCGAAGGTTAATTGGAGCAGAAAGCCGTTATTCCCCAATTGAAAAGCATTGTCTGGCGCTAATTTTTGCAGTTCAGAAACTCCGCCACTATATGCTATCCTATAAAATCACACTGATATCAAAGATCGATCCGCTGAAGTTCTTGATGACAAGACCAGCGTTGACAGGTCGTCTAGCCAGGTGGGCAGTATTGTTATTACAGTTCGAAATCATATACATGCCACAAAAGGCGGTGAAAGGACAGGCCTTGGCAGATTCCCTCGCTGCACACCCAATCCCGGCCGATTCTTCACTAAATGATGATTTTACCGATGAGCAAATAATGCAGATCGAGGAGGATGAAAAGCTACAGTTCTGGGAAATGTACTTTGATGGGGCATCATCTATCAGACCTGTCCGACCTCCAAATATTGCAAGAGCCCGAGCCGGCATTGGCCTCATTTTCGTAGCACCGGAGGGAGGTATAATGAGATTTTCATTCAGTTTGACTGAACCTCGGACCAATAACGAAGCCGAATACGAAGCTCTTTTAGCAGGACTGGAGATTGCGATCGATGTCAGAATCCAACATCTCCAAATCTTTGGTGATTCTCAACTTGTAATAAATCAAGTGCTTGGAATTTACAAGGTTGGTAAAGTCGAATTGGCCCATTACCACCGGCGAGCCCTTGAGCTTCTAAAGCAAGTTCCAAATGTCAAAATGGCTCGAGTTCCTCGAGGACAGAATGCTAAAGCAGATTGTCTGGCCAAATTAGCCAAAGAAATGGCGAACATCAACGAGGAGAGTCCTATATTCATCGGGGTTTATACTCGTAGAGTATTGGAACCTGCTCTACTACAATTCCCGAGAGCAGAAGGAATTCCAGATTCAAGTCAACAGGATGAAACCCCAGTTGACCCTCAACCTCTCCATCAGATCGTTATGGAGAATTATCCAGAAGAGCGTCACATGGCCAAGAGACATAAAGCTAGTCAAACTTCAGAATCATGGTGGCATTGTTTAGATATTGAAGTCGAAAATGATTGGAGACAGTCATTCGTTGACTACTTCAAGGAAAACAAACTCCCAACAGAAAAGTCTATGGCCGCACAAATCCGAAAAAGGGCATTGCGATATGCATTTGTCAATGACATGCTGTACAGACGAGCCTTTGATCAAATGTGGCTAAGATGCCTGGGACTAAGGAAGCTAATAAAGTGGTGATAGAAATCCATGAAGGGCTTTGCGGAGCACATCAGTCAGGTCCCAAAATGGCCGCTAAAATCAAGAGAATGGGTTACTATTAGCCGACCATGATCAGAGATTGTATTGAACACGCTAAGAGGTGCCACGAATGTCAAATCCACGGTGATGTTATACATCAGCCTCCAAATCCACTACACCTGATAATAGCATCTTGGTCATTTGAATGTTGGGGCACTAACATAATCGGGCCAATAGATCTGCTGTCATCAGCGGGACATCGATTTATTCTGGCAGCAACAGACTAATTTTCAAAGTAGGCAGAAGCAGCTCCATTCAGAGAGGTCACATCGGAGCATGTGATCAACTTTTTCACCCACAACGTTGTTTACAGATTTGGTATACCACACCCTATAATCTCAGACAATGGTACTGCATTCAAAAGTATAAAAATCTACAAGTTTATTGATCGGCATAAAATCGATTGGCGGTATTCATCCATATACAATTCAAGGGCAAATGGCTTGGCTGAGGCCTTTAACAAGACACTGGTGAAACTGTTGAAGAAGATCCTTACCAAGAACAAAAGAGAATGGCATACGAAGATGGCAGAAGCACTATGGGCGTATCGTACAACTTACAAAATGCCGACCAAAGCCACCCCTTACTCTCTAGTATTCTGTGTTGAAGCCTTATTACCATTGGAGATCGAACTACCGTCCCTCCGGGTAGCAATCCAGAATGATCTCACTCAAGAGCAAAATGCCCGCCTCAGAATGGAGGAACTCGACGCACTTGATGAACTCAGGTTACAAACTCAACAAAACCTGAAAATCTATTGAGGAAGAATGGCAAAGTTCTTTGATCGAATGGTGCGTCCTTGATCATTTCAGGAAGGGAAATTGGTCCTAGTGCTGAGAAGACCAATCATTCCACATCGAAAAATTGGTGGCAAATTTGTATCCAATTGGGAAGGCCCCTTCGTCATCGAGAAGGTGTACCAAGGAGGAGCATATCAGTTGATCGATCTGAACGGTTAGAGGCCTATGCCGCCTATCAATGGCCGACATTTAAAGAAGTATCATGCATGAAAGTTTCATAACAAATGTATTTTGTGATGAACAAAGTTTTATATACATAGTTATCAAAGCATGCATATATTTATATTTTGAAATTTTCTTGTATAACAAAAATGCATTTCAAAATCCCCCATCAGACTGGGGGCATTTTTAAATATTTATTTGGGTCGACATCGCATTGCGTGCCGAAATCCCCAAATAAATATTTAAAATCTCAAAAATACAAAGCCTATCTAAAATGTCCCTGCTATATAGGGGCATTTTAAATATTCATTTGTGTCGACATCGTGTTACACACCGAGATCCCCAAATGAATATTTAAAATCTCAAAATTTCAAATTTATTCTACTTTAAAATGTCCCTGCGAGACAGGGGGCATTTTAAATATTTATTAGGGTCAACATCACGCTGCATGTCGAGATCCCCGAATAAATATTTAAAATTATCAATACAAATATTCTTTTATGATGAAGGATACAACGAATTATTTTTCAAAGTATATACAGGTGATCTCTTAAAAGATCGAGACAACACCTTCTCCAACAAACCAAGACTCAAAAGTCGAGACTTTTGTGGCTACACACTCCTACAAAATTGACCCAAAGAAGCTTGTAGTCTTTCGACAGCCTGAAGCTTAAGGTTCGAATGGGTGTAAAAGGTTGGATCCAACACGCCCAAATATGGCCTGATCGTGGCAGCTCTGTCTACTCAACAAGCCATAAGAAAGGCCGTTGTAGCAGAACCCCCACTTCATCAACCCGTCAGTAGGGACTGTAGGAAGCACGAAGGCAAATTTGACTCAATAAGTTCAAGTGATTGTAGTCTACAAAATTCTCCTAAATGACTGGAGAATCAAAGTTCCAGTGGAAAGATGAGTCTCGAGCAACCACTGAATGTTCATAGGCTACAAAAATCTGCAACCACAAAGGATGACTCCAAATCTACCAACTTCAACAAAATCAGTATTGGGGAGTGCAATTCTCATAGCCCAAGTCTGAAGCCTGAATGTGTGTAAGAGGTCGGATCCAATAAGCCTAAATATGACCGGATCGTTGGCAGCTCCATCTACTCAACAAGCCATAAGAAAGGTCGTAGTAGAGGAACCCCCATCTCGGCAACTAGAGGACAAAGAGATATTAAATTCTAGCTCTTCCGATTTGATGAACTCAAGTGACTCAGATTAAAGTCTTCTCAAGTGGTTAAGGATCAAGATACTACCTACGTTCGGTACTATCAACTGAATCTAGAACCTGCAAATCCTTCAACAAATCCGTAAAGCACAAAGCGAGGATCGAAGGAATTTTTCTTCAGTTAGTCCGCCAAAGCACAAAGTACAGGATCGAAGAAAACTATCCCAAAATTCACACAAAGCCCAAGGCTGAACTAAGTGGATTCTGTCATCAACAAGTCCGTTATGCATAAAGCTCTGGACCGATGACTTTCTGCCATCGACCTGATACAAACCTAAGGGTTTAGATCATCGACATCTACTCTTTCAACAAGCCCGCCAAAGCAGAAAGCATAGGGGGCCGAAGGTACAAAAATCACTTGACAAGTCAGTAAAGACAAATCAGGTAATTCTCCATCAATATCCGCAGCACAAAGCACATGATAAAAGAAATCAGTACCTCAACCATCTATGGATACATCTAAAAGAATCAAGAAAAAAGGGTTTAGTGTGACATCCAAGCAAAATTTTAGAGATCCACTAAAGGAAAATCATAGTGTGACATCCAAATAAATTTTTGGAGATCCACTAAATGAAATTCCTTGTTTGACATTTAGAATAAATATCTAAAGATCCACGGGGTCAATCAGCATACAACAAACGTGATTCGCTCTAGACGCGTACCATATTTTTTTGGGGGTGCATTTGTTGACCTGTGGATTAAACCCAATGGAGACCAAATCGAGAAAAAAGAAAAAAAAACGTGCATACCACTAAATCCGTCGGATCCCTCAAAATCTTCCGAGAAATCCCGTCGAATTCGCTGACTGTTCGGCGCCGCTCCGAGATCACCTGCGCGAAATCTGCGATCTTACCTCGAACGAGCTTTTCTTGGTTAAAATACCGACCCAAAGCCCTTCCCTGTCGCTGCTCTCCCCGATTCTCACGCCGAATCCCTGCCTCTCCCGCTGCTTCCACTCCATTCGGCTGCCTCTCCACGCGAAAGCTCCCCCCTACTCCCTCCCTCTCTCGATCTCCTACTCCACGATCAGAAGCTCCTCTCCCTCTCTCCGATCTCCAGACCACATCTCCTGCTCAAAGAGAGAGAGAGAGGGAGAGAGATAGCCTCCTTACCTTGTCTTCTTCCTCAAGCACCCGAACCCCAACTCCCCCGCCTCTTTGCTCCTCCGGCGTCCCTTCCCTGTTGGAACTAGTTCCAACCTTTCGATCGGCTTAGAGAGAGCGACGGAGAGTCGCTCGCTGTGACGCTAACTTTCTCCCTTTCCCGATCTTCTCCTAGTTCCTTCATTAGCGTTCGAGATCTCCCCATTGACCTTCTAATTGGATCGGAAGTTCCAGATTTTTGATCGGAAGAAAGAAGAGAGAGCTCCCCTTTCTTCTTCCTTTAGCTTTCCTTGTGCCGTCCAACATTTTGCTCCTCAGACGAACCAACCCGTCTGTTGAGCTCGGAACAGAGCTCCTTCGGCTTGAAGGTAATCTTCTTGGCCGCTTCTTCGGCCAAGTGTAAGCCAGAGAAAAGGCGAGGGAGGGATTAATAATTTAATTATTATTAATTATTATTATTTTTAATTATTTTTAATTATTAATTAAAAATTATTTATTATTATTGATAATAGATTAATCATTAATAATTAATTTTTAAATTAATAATAATTAATTTAATTATTACAGTTAATTAATAATTAATTTTATATTTAATTATAATTATTATTAATTAAATTAATTAATTTTAATTATAATTAATTAATTATATAATTAATTATGATTATCTTAATTATTTAATATTAACTAATTATCTTTTATTAATTTATTATTAATTAATTTTAATTAATCAAAATTAATTATTTATTATATTATAATTATTAATAATTTATAAGATAAATAATATTAATTAAAAAAATTTTAATTATAATTAATTATCCTAATTTTTATTAATTAGTTATAATTAATCATAATTAATTATGATTATCACAAAAAAAAATAAAAAAAATGTTTTATATCCCCCTCACTCTCTTACCTCGACGTTCGTGTCGGACCGGCAAAACCACCTAAAGCACGCCTTTGGTGGCGCGTGGTAGGAGGGAACCGGTGCGACACCTACGACGAGGTAAGCGAGTGACCCCTCGATCCACGTGTCAACCCCGACAACCCCGCGGAGGTACGAATTCTTTCTAAACTCAAAACCTTGCTTCAATGTCCGTGGCAAACTGGAGAACTGTCCTAAGCACGCCTTTATTGGCCGTGGTAGGATGGAATCCCGGTGCGGCACGTACGGCGAAGCAGGGTCACTTATAAGTACCCCCGGGCGGGGGGGAAATCAAAACTGCTTATTTCTTTAAAAAAAAAATGCTTTTTTAAAAAAACCCCAAGCACGCCTTTATTGCGCGTGGTGGGAGAAAAAACAAAAATACAACCGCCGCGGTGTCTCACCAACACCAACCGTGCAAGCCTTTAGTGGCTTGGCGGGTAGGCGGCCTCTTGGTTTTTCCCCTAAACGGGGGAGACGCCGGGAGGCTGCCGAAATTTTGTCTGAAATACAGACAAGGACTTGGGACTTATGGACTTGATTCAATATACTTAAGTGAACTTGAACCATAACTTGAATAAAGAGGAAGGATTTGAACTTGATTTATACATCAAGTGGATTGAACTCGAACTTGAACAAGACATGGACCCAAGAGAACTTTGACCTCAAACTTATAAACTCGACAAATACCGCATAAGGACTTGACTTTGAACAAGATACGAACTCATGCTTGAAAAGACTTGAACACAAAATGGAGGACTGGTTAACATTAAACTTAAAAACTAGACTCGAATCTAAACTCAAGGAGTTGAGTTAGAGCACTTGGATTCAAAAACTCAAACTTGAGATCAATTAATGGTCAAGGAAGTACTTGAACAAATTGAATGAAAAATCTCCAAATGGAATAAAGAGTTAATTGAGCTTTCATCATTGCATCCAAACAATTCAAAAGTCATAAGTTTTTAATGTAAATGAACAATTGCAAGTGATGATTCATGATTGAAGCTAAAGACTCTTACATGAATAAATTTTGAGCTTTGACTTGGAATTTCTCCTTGAATATTGGCATTCGAACCATGCCAAATGACAATCATCATTGTTCAAATAAGGATCATTGAAAAACTTATGGTTCTATCACAAGCAACAACACAAAGATCTTCAAGCAAGTAGTCACTTTGGTCATTTAAATGCATTCAAATTAATATCACACAATCAATGTTACTTAGGTGTAAACAAATATGTTGGAATCTTACAAGTGGTAATGATGGACAACATGAAGTTGCCCATAAGTAATGAAAGATTTCATGATCCTTAGATTATGATAACAGTTCAATATACAAGATCCACACAAGTTGTGTAGAAGCACCTTTGACAGACATCCACTGTGTTGCAAACATGTATAGAAGTCCCTACAATTGATATTTATACAAAATCAGTGCGGTATGCCCACAGGTGAAGTAAGAGAATTGTGGAGGATACAATCCTTATTCTAGCAATGTTGAAATACATCAGTCCTATCTACAAGCTACGACAGAATATGCATCAAAGGACTAATGGATCTTCTACCTACAAGGGAGAATACCACAGTGAATGCAAGCTCCTACGAACTATTGTAGGAGATCTATTCTACATCCAATATATTGTTTGCAAACAAAATACAAAAAATGATTGTATCAAATGCAAGATCCTACGAGTCATTATGGGAGACTCGTCGTATACCCTATCTTTTGTCCATAAGGAAAATACTAAATAGCTAAACTGCAAAAAAAAGGCAGGAGATTAGTTAGTGCACTATGATCCACCTATACGAAGCAGCGAATAATTCTTTTCAGAAGCTGCTACGCCACGCCACCGGATCTGCAACTTCCGTACAAGCAGACAGAAGGCGTATATTTCAAGAATACTCCCGCACGTGCACTATAAATTGTATACACATAGGTACACTAAAAGGGGTAAAAATAATTATAAAATCCGCATGGGCCCCGGCGAGCGTGTTACTGGTACACACGTGACGTCTAGAGATGCTGCGCGGGTTGACAAGTGAATTCAGGTTCGAAACCGATCCTTCTATACGGGTCAATAGAAGTCGACAGGGTTCGAACCAACAAACAAATATACGGTAGTGGCGACCGTTAT
The DNA here is from genome assembly GCA_019514585.1 of Dendrobium officinale. Taxonomy (NCBI): domain Eukaryota; kingdom Viridiplantae; phylum Streptophyta; class Magnoliopsida; order Asparagales; family Orchidaceae; genus Dendrobium; species Dendrobium officinale. The sequence continues at coordinate 67,819,312 of CM033682.1, read as the reverse complement.
ATTTTGTCTTAATACATTCATATTAGGTCTTCAAGGCCTATAACAATAAGAATTCACTAATAAAGAGCACGAAGCCTACGAAACCCGATCCTCTGTCAACAGCTCGACAGAGTCGACAAGGTTCATCTACAAAATTCAAAATATTTTTGAAATGACCCCGAACACCCCGATGATGGCCGTGTTGAATGATTATCTCAACCAGAGGGGTTCCCCAAATATTTTCAAATATCTCCCAAATATCCAAAGTTTTATTTCAAATATTCCAAAGCTCCACCAAAAATTCCAAAAATCCCAAATATTCCAAAGCTCCACCCAAAATCCACAAAATCCAAAAGCTCCACAAAAATTCCAAAGATCATCAAAAATTCCAAAATTTCAAAAATATTTAAAAATGAAATCAATCCATCAAACGTTTAAAGCAAAATTCATCCGCCCTCCGCAACAGTTTGTCGAGGCGGACAAATTCAAATAAACTCTAGCTCACAAAGAGCCAAATGCCTAGTCGAAAATATCACTAGGATCCATTCTCAAACAATCTCTTGCCAGTAAGGACACATACGTGTCCTCTAACCGGCAGTTTCGCCGCCAAATGGCACTGCAGGTAAACGGTTATGACCCGGGGCCCTCTGAACCGAGTGGTTTCGCCGCCAAATGGCACCACAGATAGCGGTTATGGCCAGAGCCAATACGCTCCTTATTGGCATCAAATCCTTGAGATATGAATCAATAGGATATGATCGATAGGGCACAAAGCCCTCTGTTAGCTAAGGTGGATTCAAATTTGTCCCCTTAGACAAACATTCAACCCCGGTCTACAAGGTCTCCTTGGACGAAGCAACCCATGGCTGCCGACAAGGATCCTTCTGTCAGGTTGGGGTCGACTACCTCCTCTGACTAAGTAGACCAGGGACCCACGATGGCCCGGGACGACGGAACCATGGGATCTTGATCGAAGCCCCCATCATCCATTCCCCCACCATCCGCTTTAAGTGCTAGGCGGTGAAATTTTTTATTTTTAAATATTAAACTTTCCAAATCCTTTCCGAATTCCCAAATTCAAAACCCAATTTCCAAATCCAATTTCTACCAATATCAATACTCTTTGCTGCTACTATATGCCAGATAACACGTATCTCTATACGTATCTGATCTACGACTAGCCTCAATCGAAAGTTCTCTCTCGTTATCGGGAGGGGTAATTAACTATAGGGGCTTGCGCCTATAAGAAACCAGAACTCAGATCATAAAGTCCTCACAAAATGAGGGCGAAATCTCTGGGTAGTGTCTTATCTACAAACCCATCTGCCTTCCAAAATTTACCTCGGAACTTAGTTCGTTAAAACTCCCTCGCCGAATAAGAAAAGCGAGTGGAGGCCGGGGCCGAATTTTCGGAGCCCACAGCGGGTAACTCCTCCCTTCACCACCTTATCACAAAAATTGCATTTTAAATACACATTTGTCTTCTCGCCGCCTCCTACGTCAACCTGTACATTGTACTGCTAAGAAGGGTCCTACCGCAATGACGTATTTGACTTTTCCTTGCCCCTAACCATATTTCCTAATGCACAAATTTAAAATCAAACCAAAAATCTCAAAAAATAAATAACCCTAAATTTTCTATAACTTGAAAAAACTTGCCTTGAATTTAAAAAAAAAAACCTAAAACCGATAGTGGAGTTGTCGTAGAAGGCGGCCGGACACCATAAGCTCACCGGCATGAGGCGGCGCCGGCGGGAGAGGTGGCGGGAAGGGAGGCTGAGCGAAGCAATGTTGTGGAACAAGGCTTGCGGAGAACTGCACCCTTTGGTTCAGGTAGGCTGAAAGAAACACTAGAGGAAATAGGGTTTTTTAATTAGAAACTTAAGTTGGTGGGACCCGACATCATGAGGCGTGCACCTCACCTAACATTGCGCAATTAAGCCTCTGAGGTGCGCCTTATGGACCCTGAGGCGTAAGTCTCACCTAGACCCAAAATTGCATAAGCAATGAGGCTTTTGGGGGCTAAATTATGCAGAGGCGCGCCTCCTATTGCGTAATTTTAAATTATGTCTTTCGGTATGCTAAGCGAGGAAAGTGATATGACAACTTTGAAAATTTTAGAGAAGAAGATACACCTTCGAAATCAAATTAGATCTTTTACATATATATTTTAAGCACCAATATTAGTCATCTATGTGCATTTTTATTATAGTAATGTGAAAAATACAAATATAAGAAAATGTGCATGATTTACTCAACAAAATAAAATTATTTCAGCTTTGAAATTTTGGAAAAATCTTTTTAATTAAGCACAACCATCATCATAAGTCTTATCCAAACAATTTGCTTAAACGGTTACGCTTTATGAATCCTCACCTTTATAAATGCTTGTTAAATCATACAAAGGTGTCGGCTCTATTTTTCACGTCTTTTCAAAAGCTCTAGCCATATTACCTTTGGTCTTGCAAAACAATCATAAGAATTTATGTGACGCAATAAAAAGAAACTTCCCTGGGAAAACTGAAGGAGAACAATAATTCTTCCACTTTCAAGCAACATGCATGAAGTTTTCTTTGTCGCAGTAGTTCGTGTAACTCATGGACAACCAACTCTTCTCATGATAGGACGAGGTTGTACGTAACTCTATTTAAACATTTTTTACGCTTGAATTTTGCAATAGGGATACAAACACTATAGGAATACTCAAATATACAATATTGCAATCTTCAGCTTGTACTTTTTGCAGCTTTGTCCTCCCTAAATCCTTTCAAGTGAAATCTAATTCATCCACTTCTCTTTTCAGAGAAGTCTTTCACTTTAACAAGGTGTTTTCCATTGAGATTTTGATGATAAATAAAATGCATTTTTATGTGAATTTGATAGAACACCAGCTTTATCTATTAGCTCTTATAAAATGCCATCATGGTTTGTTAGAGTTCCCCTTAAATAAATATAACTTCTATTTTTTTAAACAACTCATTCAACTTAATTACAACAGTAACCGACATCACAACCTTCCGCTCCCCATAGAATTTCAATTTTTTTTCCCGGCGATGGAGACGTCATCAAAGGTGAAGGCAACACTAGAACTTAGGTCAGACTAGGAACACGCATATTCCATTAGAAAACCATGGTCCTTAGAGATTGCTTCGTGGCAAAGAGTTTTCACAAGAATCCTCTGGAGCTATTTAAACCATCTAAGGGTTGAAGTTCAGTGATGAAAGTCAATTTAGTGAAATATTAATAAGAGGATATATTAAGGAGATGTATGAATTTTAATAAAAATTAGAATGGTATACCAGTATATTCACATACTTGGAATAGTATGTCAGTTAAAAAAAAAACCCTAATTAGTAATCTAAAACATTGTAGAAACACATCCTGGGGCAACCAATTTCAGCTGCCATCGAATGCTCAACCACCCCACTAAAAAGCTCAATCCTTGTCATTCGGCATAGAACAGTAGCAATCAGTAAGGTTTCCGAACATTAAAAACAATTTATACAAAATTCAGAAAAAGAAGGCAAAGCCCCGTAAGAACTTCGAAATTTAGCAGAAGATGGAAAACACCCTATTTACGAGAATCGTTTAAGATTCGAAAGGATAGCACTTACTATTGTCTGTGTACCATGATCCTGCGTGCAAGGCCCTGCGAACTGTCTCCATTGGCAATCGCGAAATTGAGAGATCAAAAGAAGAGTGACAGAGAGAGGCAAAAGTATTACAGTACCCCTAAGATTCCGTGAACACAAAGGAAGATAGGATTAGGCAAAAGGAAGATAGGATTAGGGGTGTAAACTAATCAATCGAGTCCAGTATCTAAGCTACTGTTGAGTTTGGGCTAGATTCGAGCTCATTTAATAAATTTGAAGTTGACTAGTTTAAAAATTCTAAGGTTTAAGTTTAGCTCGGTTGTTGAGCTCAATTTTTTAGTTTTAAATTAAAATTTAATTTTTAATATAAAATTAATTTAAAAATATTAAAATATATTATATAATACTAATTTAAACTAATTTTTAAATATAACTTAAATTAATCGAGCGACTTAAAGAGCTATTGAGCTGAACTGAGCTGAGCTCGAGCTCGAGTATAGGCTCGATGTCGAACTAGTGACTCGATAAGTTCGATTCATGAGCTCATTAAAGAATCGAACTCGAGCCAGCTCGGTTCACTTACACCCCTATATAGGATTACTCCTTTTTAAGTATAGTTGTTTTCTTTTGGGAGTTTAAGAGTATGTCGGGGACGGGTTGTATGAAAAATATTTTAAAAAAATTTATAATGATTATTATAATTATTTTTAAATCTCTCACTAGTTTAAATTTTTTTTAGTTTTTATTTATAAAAATTCTTATATTTGGATTAATATTTTTTTGGTTAAATACCTCAAAATGAATGTTGCAACCTAGATACTTCTAAAAGCACAGTAAGTGAATTATATCTCGCTTAACATACTGAGTAGCATTGTTTCTCCCCATTCTTATGAGAGAGTGCATGTTCCAAGCTAAATTTTTAGAAGGTATATTAAATTATAAATAAGACTCATAGATTTTTTGTGAGGATTTAATAATTTGGCTCCTCATTTGCATAAGCTAACCTATGATTAATTACTCATCCTAGTTATAAGAGGGAACTTTAAATTAAGGCTAATTGGTAGACTCGCGACATGCTTTACCAGTGGAAGCCAATGTGCTTTTGATCTCTAGTTGATAACCATGAGACACTTGTGTCTTCAAGTTATGATGACCTTATTATTGATTCAAGCGGCTAGTTGATTAATGGCCTGCTTATGCTTGCTCAACAAATCTGATGGGATACAATGAAGACTTGGTTGGAGACTAGAAGATTTAGTGTCAAGCTAGACAGTAGAGGAAAGCATGTTTGACATAGGCTGGTTGATTTTTGATTTGGAAGGAGCTCTTTAGGCCTTTCCATGATTCAGTAATGAATGTTGTCAATAAGCTAACAATAATTAGACTTTTCATTAGTACCATCAATTTTGGTTAAGAAGAAGAGTAAATCTATCCTAATTTGCATGAAGTAGATTGTGGGGATGCTGACAAACTTAATCAAGACTTCATAATTTTAATATCTTAGGTTGTCGTGGATCTTTGTCTACTTAGTCAACGGATATAGCTGATTAAACCAAACCAAGAAACTATTGTTGCCTCAGAAGAGTGGCGGCTCTCTCTGTTTGGCTAATTAGTTGGTCACTAACCTTTTTTATGTGGCCATTGATGCTACACGTAAAACACGTAAAAGGTATGTTACATCTCTTAGCACTTAGCGATGACTTCTTCCTTCTATAGTTTTCTATGCATGTAGACTTTTAAATGGCATGGTTTCTACCGAGCTTTGGTTTTTCCGGAGAAGACATTTTATTCTCCGAAAGTGGTTTCCCTTTTTGTCCCAAAAATGAACTCACCTCCATCCCCATCTTGCTAAAAATCCTAGACCTTCCCCGTACTTTCTTGAACTCTAAAGGCATCTCAAAGATTGCAAGCAAAATCGGTTATCTCCTTGAAGTGGATTCCTTCACTACTAAAAAGTCACGCCTTCTAAACGCTCGTGTGTGTGTGTCCAAGTCACCAGTACATCCACCTATCACGATGAAATCCTAATTTCTATAGTTGTAAATGAAACTGATCCCTTGTGAATCCTGTGCATCCCTTGTGCATCCTACTGCTCTCTATCCATCCAACCCCAAAACTGACACTCCCTTGGTCACCCCTCAAAGAGGAAAATGCAAGCCTAGAATCTCCAATAAACCCCCCCCCCCCCCCCCCCCCCCCCCCCCCCCCCCCCCCCCCCTCCCAAAGCCTCCAACCATCTTGCCAACTCTTCAACTACTGCCCAGGATCACCCTTCCAACTCAAACACGCCCCAATTCTCAAAACCTCCAAACCTCTCAATCGTACCTACACCCTCTTTTAAGTCCCGTCTCTTTATACCTCCTAACCCTTTCCCCATTGTTTGAAGCTAAACCCACTATCATAGACACCCCCAAACTAAACTTACCCATCGAAGACCTTAATTCTTCCTCCTCTCCCTCTACTTTAGCCCTACTAGTAAACAATCCTTTTATACATCCAATAAATTTTAGGTCCTCCAAAATCATAATAACAAAGCACATTATGTTGACACCCTAGCCAAAATCGATCTTAATGTTGTTGACCTCATTTTTGAATGAGGTCATCAGATATTACCTTAAACTCCTAATTATGTTAGATGGTTAACAACCAACCAATTGTTAATCATCTAACCACTTTAAACATTAGTCTAGCAATCAATAATTCCAGTATCAAATAAACATTCAATCATCTTCAATTACCAATCATATAGCCTACAAATCAATCATTTAATTGAGCTCTTCAATCATCTATCCTTCAATCACCTTCAATCAAATCTCAATTAATTATCTTTTAATCAATGATTATGTTATCAATTGATTAGCAATCATGTTATACATTGAACCAGTCAATCTTCATTCAGTCTAACATTCAAACAATCAAACAATATTCAATTACCGAAGTTACAAACACCTGAGCATCTGTAGACTTGCAACTACAGTATGCACTACAGTCAGGCACCTTAGTGCACCACTTTGCATAGTGCACTGACTTCTCTAATATCCAATTATAGTTTACATTATCCCACTAGGAGTCCTATATACCAAATCACTTATCATTGGCTCTTTCAGCCAGTGATTTATTAATTTGATCCAGTTGAGCTAGCTCAACCAATCATTTACATCAAGTCCCTCGAGTTCAACTTCAGCTTGATGTTGAACTTCACCAAATTGTTCTAAACAACTCTCATAGTGAAATGGACCTGACTGGTTGCCTTGACATAGTCACTAGTTAAACTGGTCAACTGGAGCTAATTTTTGTCAAACTAGCTCACATTAGACCAACTCTTTGCATACATTCAAACCAACCCTTTTTATCTATCAAGATGACTTCAAAGCGTGATTCAAACATCCCCAAGCATGTCATGTGTCAACTCATGTATGATTTGACTTAGTCAAATCACTAAAGAGGGTTAATCCCCACCATACAAGGATTTCTTCTCTCATGCATGGAAACTATCCATCAAAACCCTTTATAAACCACCTTATCAACTTCAAACATCACCTTGAATCCCATCTCATCAAACGTAACTAAGTTGATTGGTCAAACAAGTCAACTCATAGTTTAAAACTTATTTTTTATTGTCAAACGCCTCCACCTGACCTCCCTTGTTTGAAACCAGACCCATCTAGCCATTCAAACAACACATCAGATCCATTTGAACTCCACCTCAACATTCATTTGACCCGTTAAATGGTCAATAAGAGTTCAAAAGAACTCTAGTGGTCAACACCCTAGCCTAAATAATTTCCTCCACTCCATCTCATCTAAAATGACTCAAATAAATCCAGAAGCTTCCTGGACTCCAGCTTGACTCAACCCGGCCATTGGTTTAGCTCAAACAAAATTGTGATACCTTCCCATGTGAAAACAAACTAGGGATTCATTCATTCAGTACAGTCACTCACCCTGCCCTCTAATGGCCAGGGACATGTATCAATTATCAATATAAGTTACTTGATTGATCCTGATCATCCCTTTTTCCTCCAGTAGTTTGAATAGGACCAAAAAAAAAAAAACTTCATTCAATCGCAATAATGAATACACTCATTCTCCATAGAACCTTGTGTTCTGTTTTGCATCCCCTAAGCCTCCTCTACACTTTCAAGCCATTTCTCTGTTGTTTGGTAGGATGACATGATTGATAGAAAACATAAACATCGTCCATCCCATTCCTTTCAACATCTCATACCAAACTCAAACTACCTCAATGTCTTCATCAAAGCCGTGGAGGAGCTCTTAATAAAAAAAAACTAGCTATTGAACTTCCCCTAAGATTATCTAGTTTGAGGTATATTGCAAACCTTAGGCGTTTATATAGGATTTTAAATACGGACTTAAAATTTGCATCCATAGCTTGGAAAATATTTCCCCTCTCTTAGATACATCTTATTATACCTTTGTTCAATTTTTAAGGTCATTTGATTCATTTCATTAAAAGAAAGAAAACAAAAATGAGTTTAGGGTTTTTTGGCATTCACGCAGGGAAGAAGAAATCATAATCGTCCTTATTTTTCATTTGAATTTTACGGTCAAGATCTTATCATATCGAATGCTCATTTGACTACAAGATAGAGCCTAACCATGGGATTTTATCTCATCCATTTAATCAAAGTTGCGATGGATCCAACTACTATTATTTATGCTGCGCATGTTAAGCGTGCCACGTCAGATGATCGCTGCCATCCATGAGGCTCAATTGCCTGCCACCGTATGGAAAGCACTAGCACATTCAGCGCCGCCAGCTGACTTTGCATTAAATTCATTTAAATAAATTCAAAAAATCAATAGAACTTCAAAAAATTGTAAAAAATTCATTTATCAACCTTTTTTTGAGTTCTTGGACTCATTTTTTCAAAATTACAAGTAATTTATTTTAAAAATAGAATTATATTTATTTGATTAATATTTATATAATTTTTTAATAATACATAAAAAAATTAATTTATTTTAAATAAATGAATATAAAACATATGGGTTTAAAACTTGGAAAAGACATTCTAGGGTTTATCCTCGTTCTCCCATAATTTTTTAAAGCTATTTGATGCAAGTTTAGTTGATTTATGAATTTGCAAAAATCTTGGTCATCTTTTACCTAGATTTTTGAAAATTCATAACTCAATCAATATAATTCCAATAAAGACATGCTAGGGATCTATGGAATCAATGAAAGGCTACCTTTCATTAAAAAATAAACTCAAGCCATGATCATATATCATTTGAGGAAAATTTACTTTTAATGTTAAAAGGATTTTTGTATTTTGTTCACAAAATATACATGATCAAAATCCAAATTGAAAGTGGGATCACTTGAGGAGGTTCCATACATCTTCAAATGATTTCAATTCATTTGGATGTATACCTCTCTTATAGTTGAATTTCCAAAACTTATAAGTTATTTTATAACTTATAGCTTTGATACTTCATAATGATCATTCCATAGGGTATTAGAACACTATATTTAGTTATTGATTGCTATGATATGATTGTACTGTGTATGTCAAAGGGTTGGTAAATATTGATTACAATCCTTTTCAACTTAATGATATTTAAGAACAACATTTAGGATTGTGTCTTAGTAAACTTAGTCAATCTTAATATTCATTGCACACATCTTTTTTTGTATGAATCATAAACTAAAAAAATTTATGTCATATATTCCTTGATCTAATATACCATGATTTGACATTAATTGACTTTATAATAATGATTAATTAAAATAATCCTTTATTAAGGGTTTAAATTACAATAAATTCAAATAAATCATATAAAATTTACAAAAAAAATATAAGATTAATTTAAATCCACTCTAAATCAAATATACCAATAATGAAAATTGAATATCAAACTTAAAGCTCAATAAATTTTCTTTAATATTAAATTACCCTTAATTAAATATTAATTAAATAAATTCCTTAAAATTAGAAATAAAATTAAAAATGCACTAAAATTCAAATAAAAGTTATTAAAATTATTATTTTAAATTTAAATAAATTTTTTGAATAAATTCTAATTTTTAATTCATTAATAATTCATTAATTAAGTAATTTCATTTAAAATTAATTAAGAAAATAAAATAAAATTTAAATATACATAAAAATTAAATAAAATTCAGAGGTTAATAATTAAAATTTAAATAATTTTTTTGAATAAATTTTAATTTATAATTTAGTTTTAATTCCTTAATTTAGTAATTTTAATTATAATTAAATAAATATAACAAATAAAATAAAAAATACATAAGAATTCAAATAATATTAAATAAAAATTAGAAAGTTATAATTAAAATTTAAATAATTTTTTTGATTAAATTTTAATTTTCATTATTAATTCATTGATATTTAATTAAAAGTTTTAGATTTAATTAAAATTTCTAAATATTGTATTAAAAATAAAAAAAAATTAAATTAAATTCTGATTCATTTAACTTAAATTAATTTGATATTTTGATTTATTAAAATTTATTTTAATCAATTAAATTTGATAATAATTTGGATTAAATGAATTGAAGCCTTAATGTGTAATGCTTAATTTCTTTTGGTGGTAATTCTGACATTTAATTTTTTAAAACCTTTAATACACTTAAATAACAAAAGGATCTTCTATACATTGTGCATGATTCCCTTAAGAAGGGAACTAATGTATTTGATAGGGAGATCTTTAAATAATTAATAACACACCAACCTTATACGACATACTTGATTCCATTAAGAGGGTATGTTGTATTGGATTATATGGATCCTTTCTCTATCTTCAATAAAACTTTGGAGGCTCTCATATGGTCATATGTCTTGCATAGAGGATAGATGCTTATTTTGAAAGCCTTAGAACTTATAAATTGATAACCCCTTGCATTGTAGGGGTTATTAGTCTATAAATTTGTTAAAATTAAACAAATAACTTGAATATTTAAAATTGGAATAAATCAAAAGTCATATTCACTTCACTTAAATTTTTTTATTAAATTACCTTTTAGCTTTTAATGAATAAATATTAAAAATAAATTTAATCTAAACAATAAATCCTTATAAGACCAATCAAAGCCACACAATCTCTTTCACGCACTTAAATGGTTTGCTAGGATAACCAACTTTAGCCTAAGTTAGGCTAGTGGATTGTTTTGGTTTGATTGTGGGTGTCTTTGTCTAGAGGACACCTATGTGTGTTTGCTTACTTTCTGTAAAATATAATATATAGCGAAGTGAACAAATTAAAGGTTATGTAATTTAATTTCATTTACTTCTATGTATATATAACTGTTCACATTACACCTTTATAATTATATTTATTTTCCTTCTTTTATATTTCTAAAATGTATAATGTTCTTAGGAGATAATGTATATGAAAAGAGAAAATGAGTATTTAAATTTTATAGATTTTTTTTATATAGATCGAGTTATATAGATTTGTGATCGAAGACCATAAGCAGTTGTATTTTATTATGATATTTTTGATAGGATTAGAATCTAGGTTTGTTGTTAGTGGGACCTAGCCTCCATTACTTTACTACAGACCGTGAGTTGCCCTTTACAATTTTATAAATTAATAAAAATAGCTTTTATACATTTTTATTCATGCATCATTTACACCATACATGTAAATTTTCATTTTTTTTTCAGTATGTTATATTGCATTTGATTTAAATTCTTTAACCATTCCTTAATTTCTAGGATAAAGCTTTATAAATTTTGTATTTATATGGTTATTATTATGATTAGGATTGTTAGTTTCAACTCACTCTAGGCAAGTGGTAAGTCCATATTGTATACACTCTCCTATTTGCACATTCTTTCTTCAATTCAAATAAAAAATTCCAAAATTCAATTTTGGAATTTATAATCTAAAGCCTGTGTATTGAAATTTATTTAGCCCAAACATTTCTTTAAACTTATATGTAATTTAATATTTTTTAGACTCTCCTTAGGACATGTAATTAACTATAGGGGCTTACCCCTATAGGGAGTCTTGATCCAAGAATAAAATAAACCCTACCTTTAGTTTCCTTTCTATGATAGGGGGAAAATCTTTGAACGTAGACTAGCCTTAACTATATTTTAAATTTAATTTCATAATTAAAAGATAGATAGATATTTTGGTTTTCTTTTACAACGAATTAAATATCCTCAATATTTAATTATGGAAATAAATTTATAATTTATTTATCTAATTGGAACAATAGGAGAATGTGCTTTTTATCCTTTGGGATAAATTGTATATTCCCAATGTTGTATCTTATTAGGAAAATAAATTATACTTTTTTTCTTTCAAATCGATAGAAGGACATTAGTCTACCCTTCGGGGTGGTATAATGTCAAACTATGCAGATTTAATCAAAAGAAATATTAAAGTATAATTAAAGAGAATCTTGTTAGACTAAAAAGCATTTAAAAAGCATTTTAAAAATTTATCTCACAGATGCTCAATATGGAAATGCATTTGCCTCGGATGCCAAATTGACTTGGGGCAACAAGTCCAAAAAAATTCTCAATGAATTTCCCCCTATAGAAGTTTGGAATTTAAGGGGCTTTAATAGTCCTAAGAAAGTTCTATGTTGCAAGGAACTTCTATATTAACAATCTCTTGATTGAATTTGCATCATGGAGAACATGATTAAACTCTCTTCTTTATTTGATCCTTGGTTTAGTGCCTCTCATAGTATTTTTTTAATATGATAAGAGTCAACAAAATTTTGGTTGCACTAAGTCTGGCTAAATTTGAGTTAAGTGGAACCACTCCAAAATTGATTTTTTACATATGTTTACCTCTAGTTAGATGTTACAATGTGTTGTCTCTTCTAGAACTAACACCTCTTTTCAAATTTCCTTTATCTATGCCTCCATTCAACAACAAGAAAGACTTGATTTGTGGGACCAAATTAGGAACAACAATAGCGCTTCTCAAATCCCTTTGGTGATCTTAGGGGACTTTAACTACTGTCTTTTCCAATCTGAGAAGGCATGGGAAAACACTTTGCATCACAACAAACTTTTGACATTAACTTAATCATTTTTTAGTTGAATTTAAAGGATATAGCTACTATTGGGAACTTCTACATGGTTCAATAAGCGGCCAGATAATCCCATACATTTAAAATTAGATCAAGCTCAAGTTAATTATTTATAAATGAATATTTTTTCTTCCACTTGCTACAGAGTTCTTGACCCTAACTATTTTAATCATTCACCTCTAGTCTTTCGATCCACAACCCTCTAGAAGGATAAGCACATATTCCCTTACAAAAACTATTCATAAAAAAAAAAAAAACTATTTTTGTGATGCCCTCCTTAATTCTTTTGGTCAACAAGATGAAAGAAATCCTATAATTAGAGTTTATTGTAAGCCCCAAAGCCTAAAATCCTTCATTAAGTCAAAAGAGTGGGCCAACTTCAAATTCAATAATACTTCCATTTCTATTATGCAAAATCTTCTGAAGGCTTATTATCTATATTGGAATCTAACCTTCTTAATGCTAGCTTAAATAAGCTTACTGATTTCCATTATGGGCTATATGGTTGTCTCAGAGCGCCAAAAGCAAATGGATGAGATAGGGTGAGGAAGACCTAAAATTTCTTCATTCTAAAATTTGTACAAGGAATAATTACAATAGAAATCTAATTACAACTGCTCTTGCTGACTCTCCAAATCAATACTAAGAGGCCATTTCCACTACCACCCACCACTTCTAGAAATTATATAATGCCCCTCCTCCCACATTAACTAACCTTAGCAGCATCCCCTCTAGCTCTAGCATTCCCTCCCCCCTTTCTACTACTCTCACCCTTCAATAAAATTATTACATAAGTTTGGCTATCAGGCTCAAACCTATCATGAAACATATCATAAACATCTCCCAATCAGGCTTTGTTCAACATAGAATCTCCATTAATAATGTTCTTTTAGCCTTTGAACTTCTAGGGGAATTTAAACATAGAAAAAGAGGTTGTGGTGTGTTAAATATTGTTACGACTTGAGCTCATGAGTTTTATGTTTTTGATGATAACAAACATCTTTATATCTCATAGTATTTTTCATTCTATATTTGATTGTGTGTATACTAATATTTCAGGAATACTATGCAACATCAAACAAAGAATCAGAGCTCAAGATTGAGTTGAATAATATTATGACATATTTATTAATATAATTTTGATTTCTTGAGTCAAGTCCAGTAAGGGAGTATGCTTGTTTGGTGGCCATGCACACACACAGTCAAGGGAGTGAGATCTAATCAAATCTAGAAGATCAAGTTTTGAACTAATCGTAATGGACGATCCTTTATGATCTTGGAAAATAGCCGCCAATGATAATTTAGGCAAGATTTTAAGATTCAATTTTTTGTTCTAATCGTCCCGGACGATCTCGATGGTCTTGGACGATCAATAAAAATCATACCTAAATTGATCACGTGATTAGGGGATTAATTATGGTTAAATTTTTCAATCAGATCTTCCTGGATGATCTGTATATCGTACAAGATGAAGTTTGCTGACATACTTGATTTTCCTAAATCGCGCAAGATGAAATACCATAATTTTTCTTTGAATCGTCCACGACGATCCACAATATTGACCTGGATGATCTGTACAAATATGTACTGATCGTCCTGGACTATCCTGCTATAATCCGGGACTATCAGGTCAAATTCTGCACATCGTACTAGACGATCCTACAATCGTCCAGGACGATTGTTTGGCATCAAAATTGAGTTTTTAGGATTTTTTGAAACCCTCTTTTTAAGCGCAACATATGGGAGGATCTTGAGATCGTCCGGGATGATATTTCACATCAGAATTGAGTTTTTATGGTTTTGGAAGCCCTCTTTTTAAGGATATAGTACGAGACGATCCTGTGATCATCCTGGATGATTTTTTTTGCTAAGATTAATTTTTAGGATTTTTTAAAGCCCTCTATTTAAGCTTTGTCAAGGCCACTTAATATGTGTTTTTGGCAGCCATTGATGCTTCGTTCTTTTGGAGAAAACTAAAGAGAGAATTTGAAAAGGAGAGAGAAAAGGGTGGAGTTTGAGAGAGAGAAAATCCTTGGAGGGGGCTTCAAGGGAGTGTTGAGGGGGTTTCATACGGTTGCTCTGACAAGCTTGCACCTTAGTACCATTGGATTCAAGGTTCATCTTTAGGGAAGTTTTGGAAAGAAGAAGATCCGTTTGGTGTCAACGGACCCGGCTACTTCGCCACTCCGGGTAAGGTGGAAGTGATTTTATCAGGGCTTCTCCGCCTAGCTGTGGGGGATAAAGGAGATACATTAAAGATATAGTGTAATACTCGGAGGGTGCCTCCGAGGAGTGGACGTAGGTCAAGTTAGACTGAACCACTATAAATTTGGTGTGTTCTTTTCTTTATTATTTCTGCACTTAATTTTTATTATGATTAACTGTTTGGGTGAAATTTCATATTAATCTTTTTATTATTGATTTATTTTATTTCCGCTGCAAGTGATAAATTTCTGTTGCAAGTGATAAAAAGATTGTTCTTTTAAGTTAAAAAATTTTTAAAATACCAATTCACCCATTCTCTTGGTTAGCCTCGGGACTAGTTCATAAAGGCTTAATATCCCTGTGAAACTTTTAAGTAGTATAAGAGCACTCTCAAGTGGTATCAAAGTTAGATTCATAAAATCTAGCTTTTGAAAATTTTTTAATTTTGATCCATGGCTAATTTTAATAATCATAATATTGCGGAAGATTATTCAATCACTCGACCACCTTTATTTGGAAATATTACTTTTGATTTTTGAAAAATTTGCATGTCTACTTTCTTGCAATCAATGGATTATCAAATGTGGCATATGTTTCTTATTGATTATTCTGTACCGTCACATGTTATTAATGGAGTTAAAATTGATATTTCTTTCAATCAATTGAGTAAGATAATATTTAAAGCCTTATTTGTGTGTTTATTTATTTTGTGTATGCATGTTTTTGTTTATTGTGTTTTTTTTATTTTATGTGTTTTCTCTAGGTTTATTTTTTTTCTTCATAGTATTTTTTTTGTTTTTTATTTTTTATTTCATTAAAATTTTAAATTAGCCTTTATATTTTTTTTGTGAAGGTCTTTCTGATCAACAGACATGTCATCTTTTTTATTTCATATACACTTTAGAAAATTAAATATTTAAAAAAGATCATTTTTTTCTTAAAATAAAAAACCTAACTCCTATCTTTCTTGAATTCTTATATAAGTTGTGGTTGACTTCTCTAAAAACAGTAAAAAAAAGGAAACTCGTGATTTTGTCTCTCTATCTCTTTTCTTAAAGAGATTATTCTACTTGTGATTCAAAATCTTCATCATATTACAAATTGAATTCTGAAATTGAATTTGTTTATCTCCCTATATTTTATTTATTGTATAGGGATTTTTTATAAGTTGTTGAATTCACCTCATAATTTTCTTAATCAAGTATTTCATTTTGTTAATAGAATGAGTTTGCTTTAGTTTTTAAAATTTCAAAAAGGTGGCATACTTGATTGAAAAAAAAAAAAAGTGATCAATGACGTCAAATCAAAAGATGCACAATGACGCCAAATTGAGAAAGATACACAAAGTGAATAAAAAAATTAAAAGATGTATAAAGTGCGCCAACCAAATGAGAAGAGGCATAAAATGAGACCACAAAAAGTAAGCTTACCTTTTTTATACTTTTTAAATCTTAAGAAAACCCTTTTATTTATTGATATTTTTGACACTTGTGCTTAAAAATCATGATTTTTGATTCATCAATTTTTGTATTAATCTTCTATTAGATATATTTCATGAAAGAAGTTTTGAAAAGATTAGTATTTCTTTTTCTAATTTATTCCTTGATTTAGATATTGTATTAAAAAAATTTTAATCCTTTAAAAGAACTTGAGCTTGGATTAATAATTTCTGAATTTCTAACCTTTTTGCATTATGCGTTGTAAATACATTCCTTACTAAGTTTTTGAATAAAATCAAGAGGTAATTGTCTCATTTCAAGAAAATTTGAATTTTCAATCTGATTCTTCTAAAAACATCATCTTCACCAGATTAGGGATCGTTTAATATTTTATTAGCTATTTTTTACTATTTTAGTTTTCTCTGCTCCTCTTCTTTTTGATAATGTTAAAGGGGGAGAACGTACTATTATTTTTATATTTATTTTAGTTATTTATTTTGTTTTTTTATTTTATATTAAAATAAAAATTAAAAAAAAGGAAAGTTTTGTTTACCCCTATTTTAAAAATTTTATTTTAGTGAGGGGAGTTTAAGAGAAAATACTCTTAGTTTGTAATGTCACCAGCAATATTTTCCATCATAAAAAAGAGGGAGATTGTTATGACTCAAGCTCACGAGTTTTATATTTTTGATGAAAACAAACATCTTTATATCTCATAGTATTTTTGACTCTATATTTGATTGTGTGTATACTAATATTTCAGGAATACCATGCAACATCAAATAAAGAATCAGAGGTCAACATTGCGTTGAATAATATTATGTTGTAAATGGTCAGTAATATTCATTGATGTAATTTTAATTTCTTGAGTCAAGTTCTGTAAGGGAGTATGCTTGCTTGGTGAACATGAACACAAACACTCAGGGAAGTGAGATCTAGTCAAATCTAGAAGATCAAGTTTTGAACTAATCGTACTGGACGATCCTTTATGATCTTGGAAAATAGCTGGTAATGATAATTTAGGCAAGATTTTAAGATTCAATTTTTTGTTCTAATCATCCCAGATGATCTCGATCATCTTGGATGATCTCGATCATCCTAGACAATCAATACAAATCATGCCTAAATTGATCATGTTATTAGAGGATTAATTATGGTTAAATTTTTCAATCAGATCGTCCTGGATGATCTGTATATCGTATAGGATAATGTTTGCCAACATACTTGATTTTCTTAAATCATACAAGATGAAATACCATAATTTTTCTTCGAATCGTCCAGGACAATCCACAATATCATCTCGGATGATCTGTATAAATTTGTACTAATCATCCTAGACTATCCTGCTATTGTCTGGGACTATCAGGTCAAATTTTGCACATCGTACTGGATGATCCTCTGATCATCTATGATGATCCTACGATCGTCCAAGACGATTATTTGACACTAAAATTGAGTTTTTAGGATTTTTTTAAACCTTCTTTTTAAGTGCATCATATGGGATGATCTTGAGATCGTCCGAGACAAATATATACTGATCGTCCTGGACTATCCTGCTATAATCCGGGACTATCAGGTCAAATTCTGCACATCGTACTAGACGATCCTACGATCGTCCAGGACGATTATTTGGCATCAAAATTGAGTTTTTAGGATTTTCTGAAACCCCCTTTTTAAGCGCAACATATGAGAGGATCTTGAGATCGTCCAGGATGATATTTCACATCGAAATTGAGTTTTTAGGGTTTCGGAAGCCCTCTTTGTAAGCACATCATACGAGACGATCCTGCGATCATCCTGGATGATTTTTGCCACAAAGATTAATTTTTAGGGTTTTTTTAAAGCCCTTTATTTAATCTTTGTCAAGGCCACTTGATATGTGTCTTTAGCATCCATTGAAGTTTCATTCTTTTGGAGAAAACTTGAAGAGCGAACTTGAAAGGGAGAGAGGAAAGGGTGGAGTTTGAGAGAGGGAGAAGATCCTTGGAGGGAGTTTCATGGGAGTGTGGAGGGGGCTTCACACGATTTCTCTGGCAAGCTTACACCTTAGTACCATCGGATTCTAGGTTTGTTTTGAGGGATGTTTTGGGAAGAAGAAGATATCTTTGATGTCAAAAGACCTGGCTACTTTGCCGCATCGGGTAAGGTGAAAGTGATTTTGTAAGGGCTTCTCCGCCTAACTGTGGGGGCTAATACTAAATATTTAGTGCAATACTTGGAGGGGGCCTCCGAGGAGTGGATGTAGGTCAAGTTGGATTGAACCACTATAAATCTGGTGTATTCTTTCCTTTATTATTTATGTACTTTATTTTTATTATAATTAACTGCTTGGGTTAAATCTCAGATTAATCTTTTTATTCTTAATTTATTTTTTTTCACTCCAAGAGATAAAAATATTTTTCTTTTAAGTTAAAGAATTTTTAAAATACCTATTCACCCACCCTCTCTATTAGCATCGAGACTAGTTCATAAAGATTTAACATCCCTGTCGAACTTTCATATGGTATAAGAGCACTTTCAAATATGACATTTATAAAGCTTTTGACTCAGTCTCAAGAGACTTTATTTTAGTAAGATTGGCTCAAAGTTTTTCTTAATACCTTCATTAATTGGATAAAGGCTTGTGTTTCAGATGTTTATTCCTCTATTTGCATTAATGGAGGGTTTGAGGGGCTTTTCCCCTCCTCTTTTGGGCACATACAAGGTTACCCACTCAGTCCTTTTCTATGTTGCATTATTATGGATGCTTTCTCTTACCTTGTTGATCGTGATTTGGGTGACAAGAAATTTATTGGGCTAAACATGGATGGTTTTCTATATCCCACCTTATGTATGTTGATGACTTATTTTTCGTGAAGCCATAACTCTAAAATTATTCCCAACTTAACTCAGCTCTCACTGAGTTTGCATCTTACATTGGTCTCCATATTAACCATGTGAAAAGCTCTCTCATCACATCCCCTTACATCACTAACTCCTCTGAAATCTACTCTGTTTTTAACATTCAATTTTACTATTCTAAGCTCACATGCCTTGGCCTCCCCATATCCTTTTAAAGAGTAAAGGTCTTTGACTTCCTTCCCCTAATGCAAAATATTACTAATCATCTTGCAGGTTGGAAAATAAGGTTTATCACTTTCACAGGTAGGTTATAGTTTTTGAAATTCACTATTTGGAACACCATTACCTACTGGATCTGTGTTTCTATCATACCAAATACTTGTTGAAAATATATTGGGAAATTATGTGCTGAATTTATATTTTTTTAGGGATTTTCATACTAAGAAGTTACACCTCATCTCATGGTATTCCACCTACAAACTTAAAGTAAAGGGAGTTTGTGCTTTCCATCTCTACAAGCTTTATACCATGCCCATCACTGCTGAATTATAAATAAATTTTACAACAAATCTTCCCTCCTCTCTTGCTTATTTAGGGTTGTACATAACTCCCCATAGAAACCTCCATAACAAAAAGTCTCCAAACTCTGGAATCCCTTTGCCTCACTGCTACAAAAGTTAAGAACACATTCTCCTTTGTTGTTACCGCTTCCTCTACCATATCCTCATTCTTGGTACACTTATATAGAAAGACTAATTTCATTGACCCTCAAAGTAGCATATACTCCTCTCTATCTCATATACTTCCCTCAAATTCTATTACTATAAGTCTTATTTTTTTTTTGAAGAAATGCAATTGCATTAAAAAGAAGAAACAACCTAATACAATCTAGAAAGCAAAAGAAAACCCTTTAAAACTACTATAATGGATATGTGATTCACTAAGTTCCATTTTAGATCCATTGGGGTGATGGGGATACCAAATATTAAAACAACCTAAAAGGTTGGTTAGTATCCCAGTTTTCCCAAAAGATGAAAAATAAAACCTAGTAAAAATCCTATATTTCATCATAATGGTTTTAAAAAAGGTTCAAAAAACCTAACATCAAAACAAGCAAAAGATAACAAGTTTCAAGAAAAAGAAAAACAACTATTAAACCGGCTATCCAATCATCAACCAAACCCCATCGATCTTAGGGTCCAACAAGCTCCAATCAAGAGTAGAATTTTCTAATGTTGCATCAACACAACCGACAACATCCACCAAGAATGAACCAATCATCAACGACAAAGTAAAAACACCAGCTGTCTCCTCAATAGTCCAAGAAACAACCTCTTCACAAGCAAAGTCATACAGACTGAAAATCACCACCATATCCATCATATCGATAAGAATAATACCAGTAATATTCCAATGTAAAGCCATAACACCGACAACCACCTCAAGAAGCCAATATTTGGCCTCATCACTGCCAAATCCAACTGAACTGATAATCATCACCATTCTCTTCATATAATCAAGAGATAACCCAAAAAACTTCAAATCCTTCAAACCTTTAACCAATAAGACTTGATCTTCAAAGTGCAACTGAATAAGTTACCAAACAGCCAAATCTTCATAAAAAACCTTTACCAACAACTTACTCAATATAAACAATCCACAGGCAGACCAATTTGACGATCCAACCAAAGTTGAAAAAGCAAAAACAATATCTCCAAATTCAATAGACCAATTTATGGAATCAAGAAAATCCAGCACTCCTGAATTCCAGTAAACAATCATAATTAAGAACCTAGCTCCAACAATGTCACTAGGATAGTCCAAAACAAAGATAGAATAACAAGCAATCACAACTAGGATTGCCTCGAAACTTTCACCAAAAACACTTAAAAAATCAAACGTCGAACTGGACTTGAACAAAGTCCTCATAAAATGACCTTTAAAATTCCAATGATTCAGGAATACCGAAATCGTCTCTGCCAAGAACGACAAACAGCCAGGATCGTCTCGTCTCAAGAATAGTTATGCCAAAATCGAATTCAATTCGATCACTTTCACGAAAACAAGCTGAAGGATTACCTTAGGCCTATAAAGATCCATTGAACTCCAAAGATTTGCAAAAAAACAAAGGTCGAAATGATCAGACAAAATCAACATGAGCGGTGAAATTTTTCGCTCTTCTCCTCTCTTCATGTTTTTCTTTCCTTCAATACCGACATAGACTCACCAATGAACTTCGTCGATCATACAAGACTGATTGAGATCAATCGATCACCTACAATCCGTCAGAACCACTCTTCTTTCTGACATTATAAGAAACTCAAGCAGATGGAGATCTGTTGAATTCCAATTCATCGTCAAATTGCCAAGATCGTAATGATCTAGCAAAATAGCCAAGAGCGCTAGGATCAAATTCCGATCTTCTCCGCTCATCATGTTATTTTTCTATCAAGAACGACGGAGACACACCAAGGACCTCCGTCTGATGGAGGACCACCGATCACAGACGTTCCGTCAAAACAGCTCACTCCGCTCTCTCCGCTCGTTCCATTCGCTCCGCTCGCTCCACTCCACAAGTCTTATTATTAGAGACAAGTCTTATTACTACAAGTCTTATTAGAGACAACACTTGGTGCCTTCCTATTGGCAGCAATAGCCTAGTTAAATGCTATTTTTTATCATTCCCCCATTCAGGATTATGCTCAAAATTGCATTACATGGGATATTTTTTCCACTATCGCTTCTACCTCGTTCATCCAGGATTTCTATGTTACTAATGCTCCTTGCTCTTGGTATAAATGGGTGTGGCATAGCCATCACGTCCGCAGGTTTTCTATATATGTTTGGATGGAATTAGTTGGGGGATTGAAAACTGCTGAGGCTCTCTCACTTAGAAACATACAAGTGGATTCTTATTTCTCTTTTTGCCAACAACAACCTGCAAACACTAAACACATATTCTTTGAATGCAACTACTCTTTTGCTATGATTTCTAATCTCATTCCTAGGTTTGGTAACTTTTATTTTTAACCTTCTATCCACTAACTATTTGAAGATATTTCAAATTTACACAACAATCCATCTGGCTATGTTGTTTTTTTCTTCCTCCTTATCTTCTATGCCATTTATTTTATGTGGATTGAAAGAAACAACAAAAAATTTGGCCACAATGCTTCTAGCTCCTCTTGTACCAGAGCTAAAAAAAAAAAAGCTATTATGCTTAAACTGGATAATTTAAATAATGGGGATGTTATCAAAGAGCATATTAGTTCTAAATCAATATTTGTCCTTTGGGTGACCTATTTTTGGCCTCATTCTTGGATTTATTGGACTTTTGATAGTTTCTATGTTCCTATGTTTCATGATTGGTATCAAATTTGGGGAATTGTTGTTGCTCTCAACAATTGTGATGAATTTAACTCAAATTTCTAGGTTTGGTGAGCTTTTCATTCTTCTCTAGATGATGATGAATATGCTTTTTTTCTCACAAGCCCTTTCCCCTTAGAAGGTCCTTGTGCCAACCAGGGGAATTACATGTTGCTTGATCTCAACCTTACAATACAACTGCTTATATAATGAGTCTAGGTGGCGGTGCTATTGTTTCTACTTGTTTTCTCCCTTTTGGTGGTTTTTCATTACGTGGGCTCACTCCTTTTTGTAGTTGTTGGTTTATATGGCTCTTTTTGAGCTTTTTCTATTTGATCTAGAGGTTTTCGTTACTTTTGTTTTAGTGTATTGGTTTTTTCCTTTGTGCTGGCTTTTGCTTCTTCCTATGCTATAACTTTGTCTTTAGGCCTTGCTAGCTTTCCTGTTTTTGTTGTTTGAGCATTGCAATGTTTTTGTTGTAGCTAAATTTCTACAAGATTTCATCTTCTGAGTTGTAATTTTGTTTAGCTCTTTGTTGTAATTTTATTTTACATAGTTAATGTTATATAGGCTATGCCCCAAATTTTCCCTAAAAGAAAAATAATAATAATATTAAGATTATTTAATCATATACAAATTAAAAAAAAATCAAAATTAAGTTGAAATAAGCTCAAATTGTTATGAAAAATTTTTAAGATGACCCCCAACCTCTAAATATTTTATCATAATTTCTTAGAGCCTATTTTAATTTTATGAATTTATATCATTAAAAAATAATATAAAATAAATAAAAAATAAAAAATAATTCCAAAGTTCTATAAGATGTTCCTAACATTGTACCCAACTTCAAACAATTAATCCACAATTTGTAGACATTATTGAAACCCAAAATAAAATTTAACTAAAAGCAAGTTTGATTAAATAGTAATTAGGCAACTTAGAAATTAACAAATTCTATTATAATTCAAGAAAAATTAGAAAAAAAATATAAATAAATTTCTACTTTTTTATAAAATTACAAAGAGAAATAATTAAAATTTTTAAAATGATATCAAATTTAAAATATATTTTTTGTATAAATTTCTAAATAAAGAAAAAAAACAAAAATTATAACGGTTTTTTTTTTTTTTTTGAGGCACGATAAATTGACACCTCACCTATAGGTGAGATGTATAGCTTGGTATGACTAGAATTCTTTGATCTTTTGGTGAGGTTTATACATTGCATGCTTTGAATATCAAAGTTCACCTATACTTTTAAAAATCTATAATAAAAATGAAATTTCAAACTCCTATAATTTAAACAAAAGTTTTAAAACAATGAAATATTAAATTAAAAAATTATTAGTTGGATTTGAATAAAATTGAAATGAAAAATGAAACAAATATATAAATATTAGAGTGACCCATACACTAGATACTTGATAGGACACTAACCTTAGAGTTCTTAGGGTAGGTTGTTTTTTTCCCCAACATTTTTATTTGTGATATTTTGATTTATATGTTGCCTTATGTTTCATTACATTTAATGGGCAAAGTCATTAACAATAAATCCTTAAACTAAAAATCAAATATTTCATACATTTTATAATACATAAACTAAAGATTTAAAAATTTTGCAAGAATTTCATAAATGATTTGAGTACATCAATACCGATAGAAGTTGAAAAAAGTGGAAGCTGACTTTCCAATTTGGGTAAAAAAAATATGGTTGGTATTTTGATCAAACACAAAATCTAATTGTACCCATATTTTAGAAGGAACTACTGCAATGAAAATGTTCAAAAGCTCATAATTATAAAAATAGTTTGTGTTAGAATCGAAATGTTTAAGAAACTATAAAAAATAAGAAGATCTATTATAAAAATTGGTTTATATGTAAAATTTTTAATAATTGAGAAAGATATAAAGATGCCCATAAGGAGTCTAAGAAAGTAATATGCAATGCAAGGATTTTAGATTTTAATTATTTATATAACATATTAGATAGTAAGGAGGGAGAAAAATATATGTATAAGTTATCCAAACAAAGATATAAGAGTAGTAAGGATTTAGTTTTAAGGATGAAAATAAAAAAGTGTTTTTATTAGAAGAAGATATTAAATGAAGGTGGATAAGATATTTTTATAAACTCTTCAATGAAGATTATGAAAATGCGATTGATTGTAGTGACCTTAGCACCTTAAATGAAATTAAAGATTTTTGTTTTTATCTGCGTATTAGAAAAAGCGAAGTTAGAAAGGCTTTAAATAAAATGAAGTATAGAAAAGCTGCTGGACTTGATGATATTTCAATAGAGGTGTGAAAATGCTTAGAAGATGAAAGAATTTCTTGGCTTGCTAAACTTTTTAATATTATTTTAAAGACTAAAAATATGCCAGATGACTGAAAAATGAGTGTGTTGATTTCTTTTTAAGAATAAAGGTGATGCACAAGATTATGCGAATTATAGATTAATTAAATTAATATGTCATACTTTCAAACTATTGGAGAGCATTATAGAGCATAGGTTGTGACGTGATACTAATATTTTTCAAAATCAGTTTTGATTCATGTCGAGTATGTCTACTATAAAAGCTTTACCTTTATTGAGAGGTTTGATGGATAAGTATAGAGAGAATAAGGAGGATCTACATATGATATTTGTAGATTGAGAGAAAGCATAAGATAAAGTTCCAAGATAAGTGATATGGAGAGTTCTAGAAAGAAAAGGATTAATAATGCTTATATTCAAGTCATTAAGGATTTGTATGCATGAGCTGTTACTTGTGTTCAGACGCAAGGTGGTTTGACCAAGTATTTTCCTATTTTAGTTGGATTACATCAAGGATCAACCTTAAGCCCATATCTTTTTGCTTTAGTCTTGGATTTTCTTACTAGACATTTGTAAGAGGTTATTGTTAAGATTGTTGAAACTTAGTTATTCAATTGTTGAGATTCAAGCAACATGTACGTTTTCTTATGATTCCAAATATTATTGCTTTAATTACAGTTTCTCCTAATATATTTTGGATGTATTACTTTTTTTGTTTGTATGTACTAACATTTCAGGAAAATCATACTCTAGATTGTTGAAGACTTCAAATCAGATTAGATTAAATTTTATTGTAATTAGAGTATGTACTTTTTTCTTTTTATTGAGTCTGTGAGAGTGTAGTTGTAATTAAGTAACCGTGCACACATACACTGGGGGAGTATTTAAAATTTGAAAATTTTTAAACTACTCGTACTGTATGAAATTCATTTTGTATGGGGATGATTTGTTCAGTTATACTCTCCTACGAGCAGTTAAACGAACGAGTAGAGACAATTTTTCTAAGTGCTGATCGTACTATACGAAGGGTTCTTCATACAAAGGATGTCTAGAGTATGAATTAGACGAATCCCTTTTTGTTCCGATAAATCTCAGAGTTTTCTAAACTGATTGTACTATGATATCATGTTCGTACAGACGACGTCTAGAGTACGAATTGGACTGGTCCCTTTTCGTCCCAACGAATCCTAAATTTTTCTGAATGAATTATACTGTACGATATCCTGTTCGTACAGACGACATCTATAGTACAAATTTGAAAGGTCCCTTTTCGTCACGATGAATGCCAATTTTTTTTGAATTGATTGTACTATATGATTTCCTGTTCGTATAGACAATGTCCAGAGTACAAAATGTGGGGTACATTTTCGTCCTGACGAAGTTGAATTTTTTTTTAATCGTTCCTACAGTACGAACTTGGTTCATAATAGACGATCATCATGTACAAAAATGTTTCATACAGTTTCACACAAGTTCATATGCAACAGTTTTGAACTGTTCGTGTGTATGAAAATACAATCATACTGTACGATCGTACACGCTCAAAATGAAAACTTTCAATTTTTTGGATGGTTTTTTCTGTCTTTCATATAAAAGGTCCTTAGAAATTGACGTGAAAAGTGTTGTTCTTTGTGATTTTTCAAGAGCAAGTGAAAGAGTGATTGTGGTAGAGTGTTTGAGAGAAAGTTCTTGCAAGAGGAGTGTGAAGGATTCACAAGGTTACTCAAAGATAAGAATCACTTTTGGTTTTGGTTACCACTATTCATTTTCTTCTTTCTAATTCCTCGAGAGAAGATCTCTTCCGATTCTCTGCCGACATTTAAAGGTTGTGAAAGGACGACGGTAGTCTACTGGCACTTGAAGAGTGTGAACAGAAGATGGTACTCTGTCGAAACTTGAAAAGTGTGAACAGATGACGGTACTCTGCTGACACTTGTTGGATGTGAAAGGATGAAGGTTCTCTGTCACACCGGGGATTGGTGGAAGAGTGAAAAATTGTAAAGGCTTCTCCGTCTTACTTTGGGAGCAAAAGGATAGTCATTTCTTGTAATAATGTAATACCTGAAGAGGGAGTCTTCAAGGAGTGGATGTAGGTCTTGTTGGACCAAACTACTATAAATATGTGTGTCAATTTATTTTCTACTTTTTTAATTTTTTGTACTTTAGTATTTGTGGTTGAAAATTTTACTTTTGCAAAAAAAAAAAAAAAAAAAAATCAATTCTCTATTAAAAATTCAAGAGAATTTTTAAATTACCAATTCAACCCCCTCTTGGTTAGCCTTGGGCAATTTTATAGATCTAATAACCTATATGGAATCAACAGTTGAAGAGTAACATAATATTAAGTTAAGTGTTATAGAGATGAGGGTGCTCAGGTGGATGAGTGGCCTTTGATTGAAGGTAATTGTACAAGAGCCCTTTGATTTACTGCAACCAAATATACTCCAACAAATGTGTTATGTGATAATTGAAAGACAATGAGGATCTCTATGAAGTAAATTTCTCAATAAAACAAGTTATGGGAGCTAAACCTGTACCATAAGAGCTTAAAGATGATAGACATGTAACTACCATGAATGAGCTAAAATAAATTAACTTGGCAACTAATGAAGACCATCACCTGACTATTATGAGTGCTCTTATTTTTTAGAGCTAATTCAAAGAGATGAAAATATTACTCAATGAATTTAGGGACTATTTTTCTTGGTTATATACTAAAATGCCATGCTTATCCCCTAACATAGCCATTCATACATTAGCTATAAAATCAGATGCAATACTTGTTTAATAAGCTCCATGATGGATGAAGCTAGAAAGTGAAGAACAAGTGGCAATAAAAACCAAGAATTTATTAAAGCAGGTTTCATTCAAGTAGAAAAATAAGGTGATTGGATTGCCAATATTATTTTGGAGAAAAAGATGGGTGGTCAAATTCGTATATGTTTTAATTTTTGAGATCTCCATAAAGAATGTCCAAAAGATGACTTTCCACTTCAAATATCAGAACTACTAGTTGATTATACTTCCAACTATGATATATCCTTATTTATGGATGAATGATCAAGATATAATAAAATCAAAATGTCTCTTGAACATGAAATGTATATATCTTTTGTAACTCTTATTAGTATATTTTATTATTCAGTCATGCCATTTAGTTTAAAGAGCTCTTGGGCTACTTACCAGAGGGCAATGATACATATCTTTGATTAGCTTATCCAACAAAAAATTTAATTATACATTGATGTTCTCTTTGATAAAAGCATGGATAAAAAAAGATCATCTCAAAGACTTGAGAATTGCATTTGAAAGGTTTAAAAAATTTAATCTTAAAATGAACCCGCTCAAGTGCGGTTTTGGAGTTTTCTCAAGAAAATTTCTTGGGTATATTGTACATCATAGAAAGATTGAGATTGATCTCAACAAAATTAAAATAATTATAAAAATGCAACCTCCAAAAAACTATTCATTAGCTTTGTTCCTTATAAGGAAAACTTGCATTTATATGATAGTTTATCTCAAATTTGTCAGGCAGATGTTAACCATTTGTAAGGTTAATGAAGAAAGAGGTATATTTCAAATGGGATGATGAATGGAAAGAAGCTTTTGATAGTATCAAAAGATACTTGTTCAGCTCGCCTATTCTTGAAGCATAGATTTTAGGGAAGCCTCTCCTTTTATACATAACTTCATTAGAATAGCTTCTCAAAGAATTATTAACACAACATAATAAAGAGGGTAAAAAGTATTCTCTCTACTATCAGTCGAATTCTAATCAAAGTAAAAATGTGATATTCTCCAAATGAGAAATATTTCTTATCTTTTCCATTATATGATTTGATTTTTGTTATCCTGACACTTCGCCATTTTATGCGTTCTCATAAAGTCACTTAATATCTAAGGTTGATTTTTTAAAGTTCTTGATGATAAGACCAATGTTGATAGACCATCTTGATCGACCAAAATTGATTGGCAATATTCATCAATATAACAATTCAAGGGAAAATGGATTGGTAGAAACTTTCAACAAGATGTTAGTAAAGTTACTCAAGAAGATTCTGATAAAAAAAAAAAGAGAATGACATATCAAAATGATAGAAGCATTATGGGCAAATTGAACTACTTACAAAATGCCAATCAAAACCACTCCTTATGAATTGATGTTCAGAGTGAAGCAGTATTGCCGCTTAAAGTTGAGTTGCCATCACTTTGAGTATCCATTCAGTATAACCTCACGGAAGAATATAATGCTCACTTACAAATGGAAGAGCTCGATGCACTAAATAAAGTCAGACACTAAGCTCAACAAAATTTAGAAATTACCAAGCAAAAATGATAAAATCCTTTAACTCTATGGTCACCATCGAGCATTTTAAGAAAAAAAATTAATTCTGGTGTTGAGATGACCAATCATCCAACATTAGAGAATTGGTGATCAATTTCAGCCTAACTAAGAAGATCATTTTGTCATAGAGAAGGTATACCATGGAGGAGCCTACCAACTTATTGATCCAAATGATTAAAGACCAATTCCACCAATTAATGATCGATATTTGAAGAAATATCACATTAAAAAAAATATAGACTCAAACACAACCTGTAGGGTTATCCTAAGTAATTATAATTTAAATAATCCCAAACATTTATATTTATCAAAAATTTAAAATGCCAAATCACAATCACACTTGGACATATGCATGCGTGGTACCTACATAAAATTCTGTTAAATTAAAGCTTACTTATGCCCCCTTTATTTTATAGTCTTGTGAGAGCATGGTCACCTACAAAAGAATATGTTAGCATCCATATCATCTCTAACCTAGGGGTTATTTAATGTCAATCAAATCAATTCATATATCGCATAAAATTTTAAATAAATAATCACATCAGTCTATTAATTTTAATAACCAGCATGTAGTGAAAGCTCAAAAAAACTTGGTACACAATAGCAGGAAAATAAAATACTTGCATAACCTAAGACTAAAGTTGGTTATCCTAGAAAATAATCTAAAGTGTGTATATCAAATTGTGTGGTTTAGATATGTTCTCTATAAGATAATTAGTTTAAGTTAACTAGTGTTCTGGTTGGTTGAAAGACTGAAGGAAAATTTTAATTAAAGTCCAAATATTAACATTTTAAAGATAATTTTAAAACATGTTTTAAGAATTTAGTGATTACAATTTTTTTTAAACCAGGGCCTTGAAGTTTATTTCATCTTCCATATGGCTAACTTAATATTCTCCTAGGCCAGGTTACCTAGCATTAACAAGTATTATTAAGTGACTTAGTTGATTAAAGGTCAATGGTAGATAAATTTTAGTTGGAGTGATTAGTTGCTTATTTTAAATATTGGATTTAAGATTTTTCAGAATTTTAAATTAAATATTTAATTTTTAGAATTTTTGAAATTATTTGAAGGCAATTAATTAAGGGGTTAAATTTTAATTTTTTTATTAAGGATAATTTTTGGAGTTTTAATATTTTTCTTAAATATTAGAACTTAAGGTGAGTAATTAGACACTAAGTTTGATAGAATTTAATTTTTTTACATTTATTTATAATTTTTTGAAGTTTGAATTGAAATTTGACTTAAGGTTAACAAAAAAGTTAACTTTTTAATTTTGAATTATTTCTGGTGGTTTGAAACTTTTAACAACTATTAGACCTTAAATGGAGTCCAGTGCCTTTGAATTTACTTAATTGGGAATTTTATGGAATTAGTTATGATTTTTTAAAGTTTAGATATTTATTAGAATTTTTAAAATTATTTAATTAGAAGGGTTTTAATGATTTGAATTTAAATGAACTCCAAACTTTTTGAAATCACCTCTAAAGATTAGAAATGACCTAAGGAGGTGTTCTCAGGAGTTTAAGAAATTTTTGAAATTTTAAATTATATTTTATTAATTAAATTAATTAAATGTTATTTTTCACTTAAAATTAAATTAAGCTCAAAATTGAAGTCTAGTAAAGGGGCTTTTAATTTTTTTAAGTTAAGAATTGATTTAAAGTCATTTTAGTATATTATTTGTATTTTTTAGATTTAATTTGAATTTAATATAATTTGTAGAAGTTTTAATGCTTAATTAAAGGTTTAATTGTAAATTAATTTAATAATTAGCTTAATGATATTTAAAATCAGTGAGGAATTTTCTTGAGGTATGGGATGTCACTAAGTTTAAATGTTCAAAGTTTCATCCCTATAGGATATCAATATAGTTTCTTAAAATTAATCTAAATTACTAAAATAAGTCTTTAATTATTGTCCTTAAGTTAGCCAGACTAAGTTTTATAGGTATGAATCAATGTTTTCTAACCCTTAGACAAACATGAATAGGATGCAATCACACCAATTAAGAATCCTAAAACTAGGAGGAGCCTAATGCTAGGTGCATGTGCAATCCCAAAGTATTAAAATCAAGATATAGCTTAAATGATTGAAAAGCTTAAAGAAAGTGTAATTAATAATTTAATTACCCACAAATCAATACCCATTAAGTTAATTCAAGCATATCTAATCTCTGATTAAAATTTTAGAAAATCAATCAAAATAATGCAAGGATTTAACATGTATAATTTAAAACAAAAATTATCCAAAATTACATATTAAAGTATAAGTCTTTAATTTTACAAATTTCAAAATAATATCAAAGCATAACCCAAATAATTTTGAAAAGAATATAGAAAAATAGAAATGATTTAAAAAAGATTTTCCTAAAATTTGAAATAATTTAGATTTATATTTAATTAAATATTATATAAAATACCAAAAAATTTAATATTTAAAATTATTTAAAAGATATAAAATATTCTAAAGTTATTTTATTTTTAAATTAGAGGATTTTAAAATCTAAGAATTTTGATGTATAACATTAATTTTTTTTAAAATTAAATTAAGAAAATTTTAATAATTAAATACTTTTAAAAAATTTGAAAAATAATTAATACTGAAAATAATTTAATTATAAAATTAATTCAAATTTCAAACATTCTATCAAAATTAGAAAGATAATTTAAAATAAATTTATAAAAATTTTAAAATATTTTGATTTATTTTAATTAAATATTAATTAAAATATCCAAAATTTAAATGTTTGAAATAATTTAAAAATATATAATATTTTAAATTAATTTTAATTTTAAATTAAAGGGTTTGAAATTTTAAGAATTTTGATATATTATATTATTATTTTGTTAATATTAATTTTTTAAATGTTTTTTTTTTGAATTTCTTGCATTTAAAATATTTTTTAAAATTAATTTAAAACTTTTTAATTAAAATAGCGACAGTGGGGACTACATGGTGGCGTAGGATTAGTAGATTAGAACCATGCTAATGATTGTCGGCAGCAATAGTAAATGCTAATGATTGTGCTACCAGTAATCATTATCGTTTAATGCATGGTGTCCACGCGCTTTTACTAATCTGCATCAGTGCGGAGAGAGAGTTGTTCAATCCAATACGGGTTTAGATAGATGGTTGTGATCGAGTCAGACAGAGACTCTACCGATCAAAACATGAGCTCTATTTGACAGATCACTGCAAAGGCCAAATCTGGATCGTTGATCTTTAATATTAGCAATCCAGATTTCAAGTAGCTATAATAAAATGTGATTCGAAACCCTAAAACATAAGTCAATTTGTTCTAAAAATGGCTCGATTGTTTTCAACAAAATATTAAACACAGATTATATGGCTGAAGAGCATTAATGAGGATTTAATTTCATGGCTTAAAATGCACTTATTAGAAAGTTTTTTTAAATTATTTTATTTTTTTACGCTTATTATAAAGTTTTTTATTTTTTTAATTTTTTTAATTTATATGCTTATTAGAAAGTTTTTATTTATTTATTTATTTTATGCTTATTAGAAAGTTATTTAAAGCTTGTGTTCTAAACTAGGGTTTTTTTCTTGGGATTAACAATTTTGGATGATTAAGTGCTCTCTGAGCTTGTAGATTTTCCGCGATTAAACTTGTAGATTCCATGATCAAACTCACGTACATTGACGTAATTCTTGCTATAGGTTTGAATGAATTTAAGATATACCATTGAGTGGTCTTGAGGGTTTAAAAATTTTACTTGAATGGGATTTGACTGTATGTGGTGAATAGACCTTATGTTGATTGGATTTGACCAGACATGGGTATGTTTGACCAGGTCATCTATTGATTGGGTCAGGGTGTCCAGTCAGCCCTAAATCACAAGGGGGTGTCCAAAGGAGTTTTGAAGAGGTCTACATACATTTGAAGCTTGATTTAGTGTAGGAACCAGAGAGAGAGAGAGAGAGAGAGAGAGAGAGAGAGAGAGAGAGAGAGAGAGAGAGAGAGAGAGAGAGAGAGAGAGAGAGTTTATTTTTTTAATGAGAATTGCAAAATCCAACTATATTAGATCATTTGAGTCATTGTGAAATTATTTTTTTACGGTTGCTTACTTACATGCTTATGATTTTTTTTCTTTCAATAGTTGCGATTCAACTACAACTACTTTTACTTAATGATTAGATTTTATGAGTAAATCTCTTACAAAGGTAAAATCTACTAAGCAAAATTGATAAAATCTACATTATCCTCTCTCTAAGACACCTTTATAAATAAATTAATTGCTATTGGCCTCTTTTTTGTTTTAAAATGGGTGTGATGAAAGTTAGCTAAATACTTTGGAGATAGAAGAGTTACTAGTCAGCAATAAATCTAGTTGACACATATTATATGTAGGCCTTATTTAGTACTAAATCTAGACAACAAATTGCATATAAAGCATTTCATGCTCGTCATATGCATTGGGTAGTACCAATGGCATTGTAAAACTTAGTCTTTCTTTTTGGGTAATGCCATTGACATCATAACCCCATCCCTTTCTTTTAAACTTTGCTTATGGGAAAGTCTAAGGCTTGCTTTGATTTCATCCAAAGTATCAAACCCAAATCTTTCTAAATAACATCACACCCAATCTTGGATATAATACATTGTCTAAATGACATGATTTGAAAATATTTTTAGTAAGGGTAGATTGGCATCCAAACCAGGAGGGGAGTAAACCCAAAGTCTTTATGGTAGGTTTTTGCCTGATTTGCAATAGTATCCCTACAATACATATAACCTTAATTTTAGCTAGGATTGGATAATACCTAATAAGTATAATATGCCATGCTTTGGATATCTCTTTTACTTAACTTTACAAAAAATTGTAAAAGCATGTTCTCTCTGTGGGCATAAGTGTACATTAAAATTTTTCCATGAGTTTTCCTTCAAAGTATTTTAAACCCCACACTTTTAAAATAAAATATAATATGCAATATAAAATTTTCTCCTGCAAATACTGATAACATTTCTTGATAGAGTATCTCAATAATATAAGTACTTCAGAATGGTAGGATTCTATTAAACACCTTCACTCAAATTTCTAAAGTTAAGGTGATTGTAAATTGTATTCTCTCAATCCATCTAAATTTCTTCTTGCACACAACACTGTTGCCCTGCATGTTTAAATCCAAAAGAAAAAAAAAAAAATCAACCCTCGTATCCAGTCCTCTGCCAAAACCCGCGAATCCTGCCGAAGACATCAGCGCCGAATCAGTTGCTTCTCCCGCCATTCCTGCTGAAATTCGGCTCTCGATCGCTGCCCCATCCTCGTTGTTAACTAGCGACCCCAAACGAGGCTTTCGCTCGCTGCTCGGCTCTCTCCCATTCGCAAAATCCACGAATCCCTACCCACACGGCCCCCAACTCCCGATCTCCTTCCCTGTCGCAGAGCTTCCGTAGCTGCTTCCCTCCGATCTTCCCGACCGAAGCTCTGCCCGACGTCCCGCATAGGCCGAGAGAGAGAGAGAGAGAGAGAGAGAGAGAGAGAGAGAGAGAGAGAGAGGAGAACGTTCCCTTAGCCTTACCCGTGCTCTCCTCTGCCCTCTACGACGCCTCCTTCCTATCGAATCGAGAGTTACGACATTCTGATCGGAAGTAATACGGGAGCTCGTTTGCTGTGAAGGTAACTTTCTCCCTTTTGGGAGTTTCTTCGGCCAAATCCCCTGTTGCCGAACAGCCCCTTTTTGGGGCTTTTTTTTATTATTATTATATATATATATATATATATATATATATATATATATATATATATATATATATTATTATTATTATTATAATTAGTAACTTTAAATTATGTATTAATAATAATTAATCAAAACTAATCACAATTAATTATGTTAAATATAATTAATATTTAATTAATCATAATTAGCCAAGGTTAATTATTTTTAATTAATATTAATTATAGTTAGTAACTAATTAATTACAGAGTAGTTTTAATTAAATAAATTACTTATAATTAATTATTTTTAAATGATAATTAATTATTATTAATCATTAATTTATCATAATTAATTAAATTTAATTATGTTTAATTATTTTTTAATATAATTAATTATTAATTAATTATAATTAATTAAATATAATCATAATTTATGCTGGCTAATTATTAATAATAATAATAATTAATAATAATAAAAAAATCCATTTCCCTCTCTTATCTCGACGTTCGTGTCGGACCGGCAAACCACCTAAGCACGTCTTTATTGGCCGTGATAGCAGGGAACCCGGTGCGACACCTACGACGAGGTAAGTGAGTGACCCCTCGATCCACGTGTCAACCACGACAACGCCGCGGAGGTATGAATCTTTCTAAACTCAAAACCCTACTTCAATGTTCGTGGCAAACCGGAGAACCGCCCCATGCACGCCTTTATTGCGCGTAGTGGGATGGGACCCCGGTGCGGCATGTACGGCGAAGCGGGGTCGCTTATTAAGTACCCCCGGGCGGGGGGAAATCAAAAATGCTTTTTATAAAACCCCATGCACGCCTTTATTGCGCGTGGTGGGAGAAAACAAAAAAATACAACAGCCGCGGTGTCTCACCAACACCAACCGTGCACGTCTTTATTGACGTGGCGGGTAGGCGGCCTCTTGGTTTTTCCCCTTAACGGGGGAGACGCCGGGAGGCTGCCAAAATTTTGTCTGAAATACAGACAATGACTTGGAACCATTTGGGACTTGTGGACCTGAATCAAATGGACTTAAATGAACTTGAACCATAACTTGAATAAAGAGGAAGGATATGAACTTGAAAGATAATGAAGAACTTGTACTTGGACTTGACAAGACTCGGACTACAGGGGACATAGAACATGACTTGAATCAAATCATAAGACTTGAACTTGCAAATGAACTGCAATGAAGACTTGGGTCAAAACATGATCTTGAACTCGAAAGACGATAGGAGACTTGATTTGAGTTGAATAAAGAACCAAAGTTGAACTCAAATGAGCTTGATGTAAGAAAAGTTTAACTTCAACTAGAACTAAACTCATAAGCCTAACTTGAACCAAGGAGCATGGACTCTAAAGAACTTGGATCTGAATGAAGCATTTGGGTTGAGTTAGACTATGAAATAAACATCAACAATTAAATAGATGACTTATGGAACTCAACATAACTTGAAGCTCATTTGACTTAATGGTTTTACAAGTACATGTGGAAGTTCTTGCGAGTCATCATAGAAGGTTCCTCACTTATACAACAATTCCCTTTGGATAAGAGAACTCCACGTATAACAAGTAAAGCAGATTTTAATGCTGGTGGCACCTCAAATGATAAAAGAAATTTCTACAGTTGTGATACATACAATATCCCTACAAGCAACACTAGAAGAATTGCAACAAATACAACAATCTTCTTACAAAAAGAAATAAAATTAAAAGGATAGCCACATGCTTACAATCAATCAATAGCATAGAGTTCTCAAGGAATTCTCGGGAGATCTTCAAGCTAATCAAAATGCAAGGAGAAAATGCTTCTACCACCTATAAGAGATTACAACTCACCACAGTGGATGTAGTAGTACCTTGTAGTTCAAATGTAAGTAAGAACTATGAATCTATTACAGCCAGATGTATTGAACTCAATGATTAAAGAAGATCAGAGGGAATGTGGAATCCGGCAAACACAACCTCCTACGGGTTAAGGCAGGAGATTAGTTAGTGCACTATGACCCGCCTACAAAAATCAAAAAATAGTGCACGACAGTCTACCTGTACGAAGCAGCGAACAATTCTATTCAGAAGCTACTACGCCGCGCCACCGGATCTGCAACATTCGTACAAGCAGACAGAAGGCGTCTATTCCAAGAGTACCCCTGCACATGCACTACAAATTGTATACACATAGGTACACTAAAAGGGGTAAAAATAATTATAAAACCCGCATGGGCCCCGACGAGCGTGTTATTGGTACACACGTGACGTCTAGGGATGCTGCGCGGGTTGACAAGTGACTTCCAGTTCGAACCCGATCCTTCTATACGGATCATTAGGAGTCGACAAGGTTCAAACTCTCAAACAAATAAACGGTTGTGGCGACCGTTATATTTGTCTTAATACATTCATGTTAGGTCTTCAAAGGTCTATATCAATGAGAATTCACTATCAATGGCAGAAAGCTTACGAAACCCGATCCTCTGTCGACAGCCCGACAGAGTTGACAAGGTTCAATCCATAAAGAGAAATAACCCCAAACACCCTGATGGTGGCCGTGTTGAACGCAGATCTCAACCGGAGGGGTTCCCCAAATATTTTCAAATATCTCCCAAATATCCAAAGTTTTATTTCAAATATTCCAAAGCTCCACCCAAAATTCCAAAAATCCCAAATATTCCAAAGCTCCACCCAAATATCCACAAAAAA
Source organism: Dendrobium officinale (assembly GCA_019514585.1). Lineage (NCBI taxonomy): Eukaryota > Viridiplantae > Streptophyta > Magnoliopsida > Asparagales > Orchidaceae > Dendrobium > Dendrobium officinale. Next base: position 67,781,799 of record CM033682.1, on the reverse strand, counting down.
ATCCAAAAATCCCCAAAATCCTAAGCTCCACAAAAAGCCCAAATTCCATATATTTAAAAAATGAAATCAAACCATCAATCGCTTAAAGCAAAGCCCATCCACCCTCCGCAACAGTCTGCCGGGGTGGACAAATTCAAATAAACTCTAGCTCACAAAGAGCCAAATGCCTAGTCGAAAATATCACTAGGATCCATTCTCAAACAGTCTTCTGCCAGTAAGGAAGTGGTACGTGTCCTCTAACCGGCGGTTTTGCCGTCAAATGGCACCGCAGGATAAACGGTTATGACCCGGGGCCCTCTGAACCGAGTGGTTTTGCCGCCAAATGGCACCACGAAATACTGGTTATGGCCAGAGCCAATACGCTCCTTATTGGCATCAAATCCTTGAGATATGAATCAATAGGATATGATCGATAGGGCACAAAGCCCTCTGTTAGCTAAGGTGGATTCAAATTTATCCCCTTAGACAAACATTCAACCCCAGTCTACAAGGTCCCCTTGGACGAAGCAACCCATGGCTGCCGACAAGGATCCTTCTGTCAGGTTGGGTCGACTACCTCCTCTAACTAAGTAGACCATGGACCACAATGGCCCGGGACGACGGAACCATGGGATCTTGATCGGGCCCATTATTCATTCCCCCACCATCCGCTTTAAGTGAAAGATGGTGAAATTTCTATTTTAAATATCAAAACCTTCAAATCTTCCAATACTTCGAATTCTCAAATTCTCTAAATTTCCAAATCCAAATCCATTGCTGCTACAATATGCTAGATAACACGTATACTCTACATATCTGATTGACGACTAGCCTTAATCGAAAGTTTCTCTCTCGTGATCGGGAGGGGTAATTAACTATAAGGGCTTGCGCCTATAGGAAACCATAACTCAGATCATAAAGTCCTCACAAAATGAGGGCGAAATCTCTGGGTAGTGTCTTATCTACAAACCCATCTGCCTTCCAAAATTTACCTCGGAACTTAGTTCGTTAAAACTCCCTCGCCGAATAAGAAAAGCGAGTGGAGGCCGAGGCCGAATTTTCGGAGCCCACAAACACCTATAAAACGAACTAACTATAGACAAACTCCTAGATGACAAGTTATTATGTTATTCAAGTACATGTTATACTTCATGCATTAGACCCATGTATTATTGTGTATTGCCATGCATTATTTTTTTATAAAATATTAGAAAAAATATATTATATACAAACAAAAATATAGTAAATACCTCATTATATATAATTTGGCACTTAGTGCTACATTGTTCTATCTACACCAAATGCTTAGTGGATGTTTCAAATAGTGTCTTTAACAAAAATATCAAAATATGCCTTTTTTTTTTGTTAACTAAGCAGAAATTTGATTTGCATGATATAATCCTAAACCTAAGCAACAATTTTTAAAAATTTTGCCAACTAAATTAGTTGACCATCACCAACCAAGAGTCATTTACTATCTCATTTGCACCATCAAATAATGCCCAAGAAGCAACTTAAAAAATTAATGATTTCTGCATATAAAACAGATAATCTTTGGCACTTGTCCTTTTCATTGTCCCCTTAACATTGAAATGGAGATGTAAAGTCTCTCTCATCCAGTTTTCTAATTTTTTTGAAAAATTCCTTCCACTAGTCTAGTCTTTCCATTTGGAACCATCAATTATTGTTCTAAACATAAAGATTATGACAGTTTAACCCAAGAAAAGAATTGAATTCTTTAACTTCAATTGCACTATTAACGCAGCTCAATTTGATCTGTTGGTTGGGCGCTTTGGCTACTAAACAATAGGCCTTCGGTTCGAATATTACGTATGTGATGTTTAAGTGAGTTTGCCTTAATGTCAAGAAAAAAAAAGGTGTATGGTTAAAAAATGATACTTCCCACTTGCTCAGAAGATATTGAATGTATGAAAATGAAATAGCCTGAACATGAAAAAATGGGCGCAAATATGTAAGGCTCCATGATTTGATGGTTTTAGGTCATGTTGTCACTGCAGTGGTAAAATTTCAAGCACTTTTTACTCTGATATTTATGATTAAATTCGCTCAACACACTTAAAAAACTAAAATAGCCTAGGTTTCTTGATTGGGAAGTCGAGACTTCAAAGCTCTGTCACAATCAGAGACGGTCCAAATGTACCATCACAATAATGCATCTCATTAATACACTGATGTATGTTAATGGTTAGAAGGGGCTGAGGAAAAGCTAACTTTCCCTTAATTAAGTTTCATCAAACAGAAAGTTTTACAGTTTCACTGCTGCTTTCAGTTGCAACATTCATTGCAAACATAGCATCCACATGAAGAGATTCCCATGCCCATGTCTTCAAGCTACACCATTGCATATAGACAAAGACATCATTGTCATGGAAGGCCCACTATCATCTCAAGCCCTCTACTTGAAGCAAAACCTTGAATAATCTGCTGCAGAATTCTTCCTCTTCGCCAATGGATTGGTCTGCCTGGCTCTCCAAATCCAGCCTTCAGCCATCACTAGTCCATGAATATGGCCTTCTTTTGTCTGATAACGAGCTCGAGGAAGACGATATCAAGTACTTGGATCATGAGTTCCTCCTAAGCATGGGCATATCGATAGGCAAGCACAGGTTAGAGATTCTCAAGCTGGCAAGGAAAGAGAGGAAGGGGGTCATTTCTGCAGTGAAGAAGCTCAGCAAGCGTGTGTCGAACTATGTTTGGAGGCTGAGTAACAGTAGCAGCTCTGCAATTGTGGCTGTTCCGAAGGCAGCAAGGCAGTGGAGGGCGAGCAGAATGACAAGTGACAGGAAGGAACTGGAAGAAAAGCAAGGGAGGCTAATGATCACCAATGGCAACCAGGAAGCTCAGGATTGTAGCAACAAGGTCGGTAGAGCCTATGCAGAAGTCAGATGGGACTCCATGTTCCAGGATTTGAAGCCAACATAAGCGTTTGAAGCTCTCATCTCTTTGTAGATTCGCTTATGCTGAAACTGTGCGTGTAAGAACAAAAGCTAGAAGATTTGGTCCGAGTTATTGCAGGAATTTTATGAGCATTTGTGATGGGATGGAGCTTTAGGAGGGAATGGCAATTGGTAAAGCTATATATTCCAGACTGATAGACCAAGACTTCTGGCAACCACTAAATTTTGGAGTGCGTGTTTTTTTGTCATAGGGAAGACTGCCTTCATATGCATTTACTGGTACTTCATCAAGCCATTGTGAGATATTGCTATGCATTTCTTATATATGTGTGACAATGAATTAGGGTTGCAAGGAAGAACACTGTAAATCTCTCTCTTGTCTTTGTTTTTTTAGGTGTTTGACATTATTTTTTTTTTAATTTATAATAACTGTTAATCTTTTATACTTTACTTTTAAAAACAAATTAGTTAAATTAGAACTATTTGAGTGTTTTTTTTTAAACCATCTCGAATTGCAGTTACCCACAAACAACCACTCCCTTCTAAAACTCCTTTACCAAGAATTGTGCCTCCAAGTGCTAGTTACTATTGTCAACATCATATAAATTAACTTATTCAATATTTAAAAAAAAAATAAAAATATCCTATATTTTTAAAAATATTAAATATATATATATATATCAAATATATTTTATTTCAAATAAAATAATAAAGTTTCCAATGACCACTTTCGTTTGGGACGGCTTTTTTTACTGCTTCTTAAAATAGTTTTATAGTACAAAAAGAAATAGTTTTTTTTTGTACTAGAAAGCTGCTTTAAGAAGCAATAAGAAAGTCATCCAAAACAAGGCCATAGTGTTACTCTTGATTCCATATATTCTCAGCTGAAATGGCTTGCATTTGTAAAATCATAGAAAAAAAATTTATGTAATGCAACTCATCTTTATATGTTGGTTGAGAACTTCAACTATCAAATAAAAAGTCTTAGTTCAAAGCTTAAACTGTCTTCCAAAAGCCACAAGAAATCAGAGAAATGGTAGAACCAAAGCAAGACCATAAAATTCTGCAGAGCAAGCACCCCATGACAAAGATATCAATCTTGTCATGTAAAATGTACTACAGAATTATCAGTTGCATAAAGTTTCGTATATGATATTTCTTATGGAATAAGTTCGCAAGAAAATAGTTACAACAAAAGTTTAACCATAACCAAAATGAAGATATGCAAATAAAAGCTAAAGGAAGTTTCTAATGTTGTGAAGTTGAAGGAAGGCGAAATGAGCCACTTGAATAAAGCATCTGATATACGGGCCTTATTCTAACGGTCAAGATGACACTCAACACAGATCCCAATGCACAAACTCCAGCTAGAACAAAGAAAGTTAGCCCAAAACAACTAGGTCCAAGGCAGGTAGTTCCACCCTGCTTCTCTGCTTCATTATCATAGACATACCCTGCAAGTATAGCTGAGAGCAAGAACGCCCCAAGAGGATTTCCCAACAGCATGAAATTGTAAATGATTCCAAAGTGCTTTAAACCAAATAGTTCAGATGCGGTTGGTACCATCACAGAGAATTGAACGCCATAGCAGATACCAAGTAGAGCAGTTGAAAAATACAGAGTACCGTTAAGGCCCAATGCAAAGAGGAGGTAAGTAAGGACCATGATCATTTGAGTGAAGGCCATCCATATGGACCGTGGAAGCATTTTTGATCTGCACAAGAAATAGCAACACAATCTTATTGTCTAATAGTTGCAAGAGAACTTTAAAGCTTTGTTTGGGACAGATTTCTTGCTACTTCTTAAAGTAGATTTAAGCTGCTTTAAAAATCAACAAAAAAATTCGTCCCAAATGAAGCCTAAGATAAAACAAAATTTTGTTACCTTACATAGTACTCAGAGACAGAACCACCTCCAAGACGGCCAACAAAATTGCAAAAGCTGAATAGGCACAATAAAATGGTTGTATCATTAACACCTGCTGCGATTCCTATTTGTGCCATGTTATTTAGCACTGTAACACCTGAACCAACTCCTAGGAAATAACCCAGAAATAAAAGCCAGAAATCAGCCTTGATCAAGGCTTCACGAAATCTAAAATCTTCCCCCCTCTTAGGTTTTCTCTTCTTCTTCATATATATTGCACCTTCTCCTTCAGCCAAAAGTATATCCACATCAGAAGAATCATCTGACTCTTGAAAGCTGCTAAGATTTGTAGCAGATGAAGACAGAGCAAGCAATGGTTCCGTTGCATCTTGGTCCAGCTGAGATAGTTGATCAGAAGAACTGGATGGAGTGTTAATGCCAGATTTCTTTTTCTTATTTGGGTACAAAGTCATCTTCAATGGGATTGCAAGGGGAGAAAGGAGTAACAATACCATTATACCAAAAAATATATAGGTAACTAAACCACCTGGCGAGAGGACATTGTCAAGTAACGTTGCAGTTAACAAGTAGAGGCCAAGAAAAACACTAACAATCTGGGTGAACAAGAAATGACCATGCTCTGATGAGTCATCTTCTGAAGCAGGAGAGCAGGGACGCACAAAATACATCATTGCGAGGCAAACCGCCGGCAGACCAAGAGCAAGGAGCAGCAACAACTTGGAGGGAGAATGATCAAGCACCCCTGTGTAAATTAGAGTATATACAGCAGCACTAAGGCCAATGTAACCCTTCAGAATGCCAGCAACTGTACCTCTACTGTAAGGGAAGTTTCTCATGTTTGTTACAAGGACACCAGTACCTAACCATGCACTACTATTGGTAGCAATACATAAAGCTATCCATAGCTGTCAAAACAAAAATGAATTGCATACTGTTCATGACCAAGAGTGGGAGTTCAAATAATAGTCTAACATTAGAAATTTAAATAATAAACATTCTTGTAGTTGGCTCCAGTACGAAGTTTATGCATACAAGTCAGAGCAACAGAATTTAAGGTATTAGAGATTTGAAAATGATCCAAGAATATAGCTTTTGCACAAATATTAGTCTATGTAGTAAGGAAGCTGTTCTTGATAGCACAATAAAACTACGGGATAACATGTGAAGTTTATTTTACAGTATTTACATTAGTCAGGTCAAATTAACATTACTGTTAACAAAATTTAGAGATAACGTTTAAAATGATTTAAATATCTTGGTTGTCACCAAAATTCAAGCATAAGGTGAGGAGTTTTATATCACAAAAACAGGATGTAAATCTCATGAATTTAATATTTTTAAAAAATTTAAAAATAAAAAAATATAATTTAAAAATTAACATAATAAAAAATTAAAATACATTCCAAAATCTAAACTCCATAACTGAATGATTAATATTCCAACTCCAATGTAATTGACAAAAAATATAACGCCAAACAAAGATCAAAAGTGGTGGGAGTCATTGGTAAGCGAGGGAGAATAACATGACATGCGAGGGAAAATGATACGTGAGTCAAGACTCAAGCATAGAACTTTGATGTTTCTTGTGGATTTGCAAGAGATGAATGGTTTGAGAGGGCTTAGAAATTAAAAAGCAGATGTTTTTTTTCTTTTATATTTACAATTAAATATGTAGGAAAGTTATTCATAAAAGGCTTAAATTTTCTAATTTTATAATCTAATTTATATGACGAGGCTATCATCCTACAAAGAGGATGCAAATGGTGTCAAAAGCAACACCAATGTTTCTTTTGACTATCCTGGGGAAAGTTTGGCCAACCACCTATAGGCATGCCCTAAATAATGCGGTTTTAAAATAATGGTCATCACACCTACAATGCTATATCAGAAGTTATTGAGTATTTAGTAAATATTCAATAATCAAAATTATAGAATTGCAAATTAATGTCAATCAATTGAAAATTTAAGATATCGATACAATTCGTTGTGTATCAGCATTTAATCTCAATATTGAACATCAAGCCTCAAATTATGTCCATGTACAACCTAAACAATTGATGTAGGCAAAGGGGGGGGGGGGGGGGGGGGGGGGGGGGGGGGAGGGTGGGAGGTGTCAAATCAAACCCAAAAAAAATTTGTTTTTGACTACCCTTGAGCTAGCTAGCTCAATAAATTTGGAGCTGAAATTTAGCTCATTATGAGCCGGTTTTTAGTTCATTTATTTTCTTATTTATGTAGTTCTTTATTTATAGTTTTGTCTCTTAAAATTCTTAGTTTGTCCATTGGGTTTCCAAAATGGCTTTTGGATTCCCCGTGCTTGTTGTTTTTCGTGCCTTGGCTCCTTGGATTCCACGGTTGGCTGTTTCCGTGCCTTGGCTCCTTGGTTTCCACGGTTGGCTGATGGTTTTCCTGCTGGGTGGCCTTTCCCGTGCTTTGGTGCCTCGGTTCCTTGTGGGCCTCTTGGGTTTCCGCAGCTGCCTCTTTGGGTCCCTGGCTGGGCTGTTTCCCGTGAGGTTAGGGGGGCTTTTCCGTGGTTTGTGATGCTTGGGTTCCTGTGGGAAATCATTGAAGTGGTTGTTTGTATTCCCCTCTCATGTCTATAAATATGAGATGTTTTGGAATGTTTTAAAGTAATGTTAAGAAAGAATTTTTGAAAAGAAATCTGCGGATTTTCTTGGAAGAGCTTGAGAGCTTCTTCTTCTTATTCTCCTATCTCTCGGGGAGACTTGCGAGTTCTTTCCACCCTTCTTCTCGGCTTCTAATATCTTTCGTCTTTCCGCAAGTATCCACTCCATTGTATCATTCGTCTCTTGGAAAGCAGGTTTAGGTTTTAATTTGTGTTTGTGTCGTTTGTAAGAGTTGTAAGGTGTCTTGCTTGAGTCGATTGAGTCAAAAGTTTGTAAGTGTCTTTTTATATGAAATGTAAGAGTTTGTTCTTCTTATTACTTAGTTCCTAAGTCTCTCTCTTTTGTTATTTTTGAGGTGATCAAGAATTTCTTGGGGGCGCCCTCTCCCCAGGGATTTTTTGCTCGCATCAACAATGCACATCAAATATTTGGATGACTTTATAATTTCTTATATGTGCTACACTAGGCACTTGATTCATGCTGCATGGTAAACTATAATTCAAAATTATGGAAACCTAGAAGAATAATGAAGCAATAATATTTAAATTCAATATAGATACTCGGTTTGGGGTTTGAAAATAGCTGTAAAAAATTGTTACTAGTTATTTCATGCTAAAATGACTTCCTAATGGTTAAAAAAATCTTGTTGGTGGGAGTAGAATGCAAGCATTATGGGTGAACAAATGAAATAATTTATTATCACGGCAATATTTAAGAATATAAAAATTAATACATATTATGATTCATAGGAAAATAAATATTCTATGCATTCAAGAAACTAAAAAGATTGGAGAGAAGGCTAAAGAGATTGATAGTTTAGGATTTAAACTATAGTATTATGGTAAAGTCGTTTTAGAAATGGTATAAGTGTGATTATAGATAGGAGTTTAAAGAATATAAGTGCTTATGCTCCTTAAGTAAGTTTGGATATAGGTTCAAATTAAAATTTTGGAATGACATAAAAATTAATACAAAAGATGCCTCTTGAAGAAAAAAATTTATAAGAAGAGATTTAAATGGACATATTGGTAGAGAGGAAAATGATTTTAAAAGCATTCATAATGGCTATGAGTTAGGAACGACTAATGAAGGTGGTAAGATCATATTAGATTTTCTTTAGCTTATAAATTTGTAATTGTTAATATCTTATTTAAGAAAAGAGAAGAACATTTCATTGCTTATAAGAATGGATATAGTAAAATTAGATTGATTATTTTCTTATAAAAAAAAATATATTGTTTATATTGCAAAGATTGTAAAGTTATTCCAAGTGAAAGTTTATGTACCAAACATTGATTATTAGTTTTGGACTTTAAGAAGAAATGAAAGAAAATAAAAAATAAAGCAAAACAATATTTTAGGATTAGATTGGGTATTTAAAGAATATTAATACATATAATTTTAGAGTAAGATACTAGATCAAGATTTTATTTGTGCATAAGGAAGCTAATGCTATGTGGAAATAAAGTAGATATTGATATTAAGAATGTTGCAAAAAATATGCTTGGAGTATCAAAGGAAAAACAGGGGTGTCAAAAGGGATAATGGGCTGAGGTCGGGTCCAACCTGAATTGAACCGAGTCTACTTTCTGAATGTACCACGTAGGTGGGAGAAGTGTCCACTTTCTGAATGTTATGGATGATAGCAGTGATGTCATCCTCCTCAAAGAATTCACTATTGTTGTCCACTTGGTGAACCTGATCGACTTCGGGCTTGAATTCCGCTTCAGTTATCTCTTTGATAATCGTGACTTTGTAGGGATTAGAGCACTGAGAGGCGATATGCCCGTACCCCTGACATCTAAAGCATTTGGTCCCGGGGTTGGACCGAGGGGTATCCGGAGTGGGAGGCTTATTTCTAGTATCAGGACAGGGAGTGGGGGACCAAACGAGGGTCGGGTAGTGCTCCCTGGGGTCGGCTGGGCAGTGGGACTGTGAGGAGTGGAACTACCTGATGGTCTGTAGGAAGGCCTAGAGTCATGTGAACGGCTCAGGTGTTGGGAACGGGTCTCCTCTAAGTCAAGTACTAGGCTATAGACATTCTCCATGGTAGTAACGTTCCGGGCAAAAAACTCGTTGAGAAGATCCTCTCGCAATCCGGTACGAAACATAGATAAGATCTGCGCAGGGGTGGTAGAGGTCACCCCTTTGCAGCGAATGAGGTAGTCATTGAAGGAGGCGATGTACTCCTTAATTGGTTTATTGCCTTGAGTCAGCCTATTTCACCTATCCAATAGTCAGGGGAAGTATGAGGGAGGCAAGTACTTCTGCTTGAGTTCCCGCTTTATGGATGACCAATCAGTAATGGGGTAGTCCTTCCTGGCTTCCCTAAGGCTCTCTAAGTTGGCCCAAAACTGACTCGCCCTACCTGTGAGTTTCATCTCAGCAAAACTAACCTTCCTAGACTCGGAGATATTATACCACTTAGAGAAACTATCCATACCTTTGACCCAGTCCAGGAATAGCTGGGGATAAAAAGTGTCATCAAAGGTAGGAGCGTCCACTTTAATATTTTTTATGAGTGGTATATCAGGATCATGACATGAGTCATGTTCATGGTGGGGAACTCGATAATTGGCACGATGTTGCCTCTCATCCGGGTAGGTGTCATCCTCATACATAGAAGGTGATCTCGATGGGGTGTATATGGGGTATGATGCTCTCTTGCTCGCTCAAGTGTGTAAAATCGCTCAGTGGTGTCTCTACGAAGCTCGGCTAGGTCGGCTTAGTTCTCTTTGAGTTGTTGGCTAATATTATTCATTTGGTCTACCAACAAGTCTAAAGTCCTTCCAAGTTGTTCCGGGTTCATGACTAGACACAAGGGGACACTAAGGTATGAATCTAGGAAGAGGAAAACAATTAAAATGTGATGAAAGACAACCTAAAATGTCACTAAAAGATGCAGGAACTTCTAGGACAGCAAACCACACTAAGGTGTTAAGTCTCCTAGGCAATAAATGATGTTATAATGTTAAGGGCAGCACCTAGATACTTAGGAAACGAACTTAATGCTCACTAAATGAATACAGAATTTTCTGGGCAGCAAACATAAACGATGATTGAAATGTATTAAAAGATGCTATGCATGCAGAAATTAAATACAATGGTTAGGCAACACCCTAGGATGATTTCTAGCATGAATTTTCTAGCTAATCATGCTCTGATACCAGATGATGCCGAACATATATGAAAATTTGATTTAGATAAGGAATTTGCAGCTTAATAAGTAGGAGCGAATTAATTAAAGCTTTGTGATGACTCAAACAAAGAAATAAAACCAAAGAACGGTAAACACAAGTTTATGCCAAGTTACTTGCGAAAAGTTAAAACCATATAGTAATCAATTGCTCTAGACATTGCAAACGAAATGGGTTTCAACAAGAAATCCCTAATCTAACAATAAGAGTAGTGCTATGAAAGATCTATCACACAACTCCTAATAAAATGCTAGGCTTTAGTGGGAAGAATTAACGCAACTTTCCATGAGTCAATTAGAACTACAATTGAGAACGACTAAAAGATAAAAGAGTGGGAAGAGAGATCACCCAAATAAATATGTTGAACAAAGCTCCGGTGTGATGTTTATGTGCTTGAGAGGAAGTAGACAGCAACCGTGATTATTCTCGACGTCTTTGGACAGCAATCTGAACTTTAAAACCAGCGAGACAGCAATAGGAAATTGCTACGAATGCTGGACAGCAACTTTGACACTTAAAAATTCTAGACAGCAACCTCTACCGCTTGTATAAACCTTGGGCAGCTGTTATGGGCTGCTGGAAGCTTTTGGACAGCAACTTTAGATTTCCAATGATGCAGGACAGCAATCATAACAGCAGGGACAGCTGCTTTGACTGGGGGAGAATTATGGGAAAACCAAGAACAGGTGCCGAAAAATTATGGCAGCAGGCTTGGAGAACAGGAAAACACATAACGGGTGAAGTTTGGGAGAAATTTGGAGAAGGTAGATCTATCAAAGCTGATAGGCAGGAGGCGGGTAGGTATTGGCCAGGTTTTGGAATTGTTTCCAACTTGAAGGATTGAATTTTGTGGACAGAAATTGAGGGCCTTGGAGATTTCGACCAACGGAAGGGGGAAAGAATTTGAATTGTTTCCAAGAGAGGAGGTGAGCTTTAGGAAACAAATCCACTTCAAATTCCTAAGGGGGTCGGTGGCTTATAGAGGGAGGGAGGGATTTAATGAGGCAATTAATGCTTACTTAAATTATTAAATCAAGATTGGAAAGAAATATTCCATCCTCTCTTAATTTAAAATTTAAATAGGAGATGATTTAAAAGGTTTCCTAAAATAAGACTTATAAAATAGGTAACTAATCCAAATTCAAATTGATTTGAATTTAATCAATAAAGAGTTACCAAATTTATGGGATCTAATTTAGGAAAGAGTTGATGGCAAGTGGGGATGGAGGGAGGGGCCAAATGTCTAGATGCAATGTATTTGAAATTAAGGCTTTAATTAATCAATCCATCATGATTTGATTGATTGATTTAAATAAGAACCTTTCCAAAGATAGGGTTAAGAGAAAAGAAAAAAATTGAAATCTAAAATTGATATATTTCAAATTCAAATCTTTTCCAAAATAATTTGACTTAAATAAGGAAAGTAGTAAATGAATTCCAATTAACTTGAAATTCAAAAGGAGTTAATTTAGGAACTTTCCTAAAATAGATTTAGTAATTTAGGAAAGATTTTAAATTTCAAGTTGGATGACTTTGAATTCAAAATCTGTCCATATTATATCAATCTAAAATAGGCAATGGAACTCCAAGGGAAAAGGTTCTAGGGCTGGCAGCTTGCTTGGGTTCGAGAATGGGGGCCGGCGATTAGGTGGGGATGTATGAGGAGCACGGCGAGTAAAGGGAACGGGGCTCTGGTGAAGGTGGAGGTTTTGGTGTAAACGTGGTCGGTTGGGGTGAAGAGGGCTGGTTATGGTGGTGGTGGGAGGATGAAGGGAAAGAGATAGAAAGAAAAGAACAATAAAACAAACCACGAACCCGACCGTCTCCAAGGTTGGTGGGTGATCTTCTTTCCCTCAGGATTTCTCCAAAGTTCTCTCCTAAAACTCTCACAACTCTCCAAAGAACACATGTGCAGGAATTTTCTTATATTCATTCATTCATTCATTAACCCTCAAAGGAAAAGAGGAAGGCTTTAAATAGTCAAATACATGAAGGGAAATAACAAAGACACTATTGCCCCTAGGACATACATAAGACAAAGCCCTCAAATGAGGGTAGAAAGAGAAAAAGAACAATAACAAATCAAATACATAAAATAGATCAAAATAAATAGGCACGATCGTAGCCGTAGATCTCTGTGTCCTCATCACTAAAAAGACGTCAAATGAGTGGAAAATTAGTGTGTTGATTCATATTTTTAAGAATAAAGGTGATGCATAATATTGTACGAAGTAGAAAGGAATTAAGTTAATGTGTCATACTTTAAAACTATGGGAGAGAGTTATGGAGCATAAGTTGTGGCGTGATACTAATGTTTCTCAAAATCAATTTGGATTCATGCCTAGTAGGTCTACTATGGAAGCTATACATTTATTGAGAGGATTGATGGAGAAGTATAGAGAGAGTAAGGAGGATCTATAATGATATTTCTTGATTTAGAGAAAGCATATGATAAAGTTACAAGAGAAGAGCTATTGAGAGTTCTAGAAAAGAAAGAGGTTAATAATGCTTATATTCAAGACATTAAGGATATGTATGCATGAGTTGTTAGTTGTGTTCAAACATAAGGTGGTTTGACCACGTATTTTCCTATTTCAATTGGATTACATCAAGGATTAGCCTTAAGCCCATATCTTTTTTGCTTTAGTCATGGATGTTCTCACTAGACATTTGTAAGAGGTTGTACCCTGATGTATGCTTTTTACTGATGATATTCTTCTTGTTGATAAGACTAGAGAGGGAGTTGAAGATAAACTTGAATTATAGAGGTCAACATTAGAGTCTAAAGGCTATCGTTTGAGTATATCTAAATCTGAATATATGGAATTAATTTTAGTAATAATAGATTTAGTGGGGGGATTGTGACTTTAGGTGATCAAGTCATTAATAAGAGTACACATTTTAGATATCCTGGATCTAGTGTTCAGAGTGATGGTGAAATAGATGGGTATATTATTAGTAGAATTCAAGTTGGATGGTTGAAGTGGAGGAATGCATCGAGCTTATTGTATGATAAAAAAGCCACCCTCAAACTTAAGGGAAAATTCTATAAGATGATGGTTAGACTTTCAATGTTTTATGGCACAAAATGTTAGTCATTAAAAGAGAAGCATAATTTTAAGCTAAGTGTTGCAGAGATGAGGATGCTCAGGTGGATGAGTGGCTTTACTCTTAGAGACAGGATACGAAATAAGCATAAACGTGAAAGGTTGGAGTAGCTCCAGTGGAAGATAAGATTAGAGAGAGTCACCTTAGATGGTTTGGTCACGTAAATTGGCGGCCTTCCGATGACTCGGTTAGGAAAGCAGATGTATTAGATTTGACTTATGTTAAAGAAAAGTAGAGGTAGACCAAAAAATAGTTGGTTAGAAAATATTAAAAATGGCCTTTTTTTAGATTTAAATAAGAATTTAACTTTAACATGACACAATGGAGAAAAAGAATTCATGTAGCTAACACCACATATTGTTGTTGTTGTTTGTTGCTGCAACATTTAAGAACATCTTACAATAATATTTATTACTACATGCAACACTTAAAAATGCCAAAGAAAGAATCCAAGTGCTTGAATCCTTATCAAAGATCATGAAATCATATTTACTCTCTGATCTATTAAATATAGCCTTTAAGAGGCATAATAAAGTTTAAGTTAAACATAATGTAGCCTGAAAATATGAGCTCTGTCTATTTCTATAGATGATACAGATTATAGTTCAACATGAAACATTATTTATAAACTCTAAGAAAAAGACGAGAGCTATCAACATCAGAACATTATTTATAAACTCATAAGAAAATACGAGAGTTATATGAAATGAATTAATAAAGTAATTGGATACAATTCTTTAGCGACATCACAAATATATCATAGAAACAAAATTAAATGTAAAATGCATTACCCTTATTCATAGAGGACTTAAGATTCACAGATTTAAATTGTAGGAAGGAATGTACATATTAGATTCTAATAACATATTTTAAATGCCACTTTAATAGAAAATCTATTGATAACAAAAGAAAGCATGTGCTAATCAGAAAAACATTGCAAAAAGATGTAAAATAAAAATGGGGATTTCTACCCAAGAATATGTAAAATGTGGACATCAAGATGGTAGGCATGTGACTTCCTTATCAAATGTAGACAGGATTAGTTATAATATATTCAAGCTTCAAAGTGAAGCAAGGAGTTTCAGCTTCAAAGTTAGGAATGCAAGCTTTAAACAAATTAAACATCACAGCATGGCTTCAAAGCATTTGAGGAAAACAACCACACAGGTAAAGCTAAACCTTTCTAAAACCTAACAATACACCTAAACCATACAAATACAGCAACCCTCTCTTGAAAATCACCAAGCATAGTGCAAGTATCTTCTCAGTGCCACTAATGGTCTACTGTAGCTTAGTTGGACATTTTCTTTGTTGCCAACATTCCGTTAAAATAAGTCGTTAATTCTCCAATATGAGTTGTGAGATTAAGACCATAAAACAATCCAGGGATCTACCTCCAAGAAAGCCTGGTAATGTAGCAGCATCTACTAGTTAAAAGTATATGTGATGCTTAGAGCATGGGAAATATTTAATAGGAAAAAAATAAGAATCTTGTATTAAGGAATCACCATAAGAAACACCTCCAAGATTCTACCAAATTACATAAATCCCCAGATAAACCCTTCCTGGGGCATTTGATAGGAAACACTTGAAGATCTTAAGAATTTCCTATCAATCTTTGGAAAACAACAAAAATTATCCGCAAGAATCCACGCAAAACAAGAAAAAACAGTAGATAATTTGTATTATTTGATGAAATAGAAATGAAAAATACCAAGATACAATTGATCCTCTATTCGAGAGGAGGATCACTCCCTCCCAAATCTCTAGATGCCGCTAGAGCCCAAAAACCTAAGGGATCTCAAATTCAACCAAATTCAAGATGCCCTAACCCTAGGAAACAAACTATTTAATGCATACAAATCAAAAGGAAATCCCTAAATAGTCCCTACATTCAAATTTCCCTCCTAACTCCCCAAAAAAACCTTCCTAAATTGCTCCATTGGATTTGACTGCTCGGCCGCTCCTACGGGAAGAGGCATAACTCTTCCGCCTGTTCCACCTGAGTCGTTCCCGCGTGGACCGGCTGGACCGGTCTAACAATACTCCCCTCCCAAAGATCCACCTTGTCTGCAAGGTGGAAAGACGACACCCTCCTCCATTCCTTCTTCATCACAAACGGTAACCCTGAAGAGTTCGGTTCTTACACCTGTGCCCCGGCAAATACCCCTCGTCACATCTGAAACAGATCCCCTTCGCCCTCAACTCATGTAATTCTGTTTCTGTGAGCTTCTTGAAGTTGTCCCAGGTCTTTCTTAGGAAGTCTTCTCTTTCTAATTCTCCCTAAGAGTACCCAGTTGGCTTCTTGCTTGCTAAAAAGGTGGTGGTCATCCTGTACGAGCCTCCTGAAATGTATCGTCATGGTCCTTTTTCGAGGTGCCTCTGATCCTACACCAACTGAGCTAGCTCCATAGACTCTCCCAAGTTCTGAGGTCTCATCACTCTGACTGCTGCGTGGTTCTCTGGTTTCAGTCCCTTCATAAAGTTACCCTCCAGTATAGTCTCTGAAAGCCGATCTAATCGACTGGCAAGATACTCCAATTGCTCATGGTACTCCATCATTATCTCCTTCTGCATCAAAGTAAAGAACTGCTCATAGAAGTCCCATCTCCTGCTGGTTTGGAAACATTCAAACGGGCAGTCCTTAAACTCTCTCAGAGTTCTTATTTGTTGTCTCGTATCCCTCCATTGGTACCATACTAAAGCTTACCCTTCCAAGCACATCTTGGCTACCGTCAGCTTCTCCTCCTCCGTCAACCTATTGACAATAAAGTACATTTCCACCCTGTAGATTTACTTATGTGCATCCTCTCCCTCAAAGATATACAACTTCAATTTTCGCACCCTCAGATTGTCTTCGTTCCTTCTGTTCCCTTTATAACATTCCCTTCCCCAAGGAGGTGGTTCCCCCCAAGTGTCCCAACCTTCTACATTCATACCCAACCCTTTCATCGCAAACCCACCTCCTCCCTTCAAATTTAACACCCCTTCGATCATATTCAACCCCTCTCCTTTCAAACTCGGCACCTCTTCGATCATAATCAAGTCCTCACCTTTTCAATTCAACCTCTCCTTTCAAATAGAACTTATCATGGATGACTAAAACATTTTTTTTTAAATATGAAACTTGAGTTTGGAGATTTAAAATTTCATATTTCATTTGTTCAATCTCCACTTCGAGGCATTCCTCTAACACATCCATTTTCTTGGGCGGAGAAAGAAGCGGACGGCGCAGGGAGGCTAGAGGTGGGGCCCATTTGAATTTCAAATGGTTTCTTGGAGCCAAAACGAAGGGAAGTGAGGGCAATTAGGTCCTTTTGTGTCTATTTTGAATTGTATGCATTAAGTAGGGAGTAATGGGGTGGTTTAGGGTTATGTGATTGTTTTGAAGTTTTCTCTTGTTCTTCTTGTTGATTTGGGCTCTAGATCGTATTCTAGAGACTTGGGAGAGTGCGATCCTCCTCTCGAATAGGGATCCTTGTATCTTTGCTATTTTCCTTTCATCTTCTAGTAAAATACAAGTTCGTACTTCGTGTTTCTATCATTTTTCTCGTTTTTTTCCCACTGTTTGGCTGATTTCCTGCTGTGGACAGCAGTTTTGCTGTGAGATCTTTGGCTAAAGTGATTAGGAAATACTTGGAATCAAGTATTTCCTATCAAATTGGTATCAGAGCAAGTCTTGGGACAAATCGTGGGCTGTTTTGATCAATTTCAGCGGCTGAAATTTTGCCGGCAAGGGAGAAAATCGCTGAAATTTATTTCAAAATCTTGATATCTTCTCCTAAATTGCAAGCCGTGGGAGATGGCGGCTAAGAAGGTGGATGCTTTGGAGGAGAGGATTGAAGGAGAGATAAATCAAATCAAGGAAACCGTAGAAGAAAGAATGTCCTCCATGGAAGGACAAGTGGCCGATCTACGGGATATGATGAAAAAGATGTTGGAGTTTCAAACCCAATCGGCGGCGTCTGATGCAAAAGGGCCCGCAGCGAAGAACGCCAATTCTGAAACCCATCGGGAGGAAGAGGAAGTGGAAATCGTGGAAGGGAGTAGGGGAAGACCTCATCTGGAGCCTTTCCAGAGAGAGAGAGAGAGGAGGAAGGCATGTGGAAAGACAAGGCTATGGAGGTGGGGAACCCAGAGGGGCTGGTTGGGAACATCGGGGGGGATTTCAGGGGCGCCGGGAAGCAATTTTTGAAGATCGGAGAGGAGATTTTGAAGAGGGATTGGGACAGGGCAGAGCAAGGGAAGATCGGGATACGTGGGGGGGTCCAGGCACATGGGAGAGGGGAAACTATGGAGGATTAAGGGGGAATGGCGGGGATCGGAAGGTGAGAAAATTGAAAATGCCAATTTTTGAAGGGGAGGATGCCTATGGGTGGATCTACAAAGTGGAGAGGTACTTTGCTGTTAACGGATTGACAGAGGAGGAGAAGTTGTCGGCAGCGGGTTTGTGTCTGGAAGGGAAGGCACTCTCTCTTGGTACCAGTGGAGAGATCAAAGGAGACCTATCAGGAGCTGGGGAGAATTCAAGGACAGTTTGTTAGAGCGTTTCCAAACCGACCGGGGAGGAGGAGACTTCTACGAGCAGTTCTTTGCCCTAGTTCAGGAGGGGTCTGTGGCAGACTATCGAGAGAGGTTTGAGCATCTGGCCAGCAGGGTGGAGCGCTTGTCCGAAACGGTGCTGGAGGGCAATTTTATGAAGGGGTTAAAGGCCGAGGTGCGAGCAGCGGTGAAGGTCCTGATGCCCAGAGACCTAGGGGAGGCCATGAAGCTTGCACAGTTGGTCGAAAATCAAAAGAATCTGGAAAAAGGAGCGAGGAGTAGTAGTAGTTCAGGAGGCACTTATAGGTGGACAACTACCCACCTATCCACCAAGGGAGCTTCCACAGGAGGGATGAAAGAAGTTCCAAAGGAGAAAGCAACAGGAGGAGGAAATGGGGGACAGTTTAAGAGGCTCACTGACAAAGAAATGCAAGAGAAGAGAACAAAAGGGCTGTGTTTCCGATGTGATGAAAAATACATGCCAGGGCACAAGTGCAAGGATCGAACTCTTCAAGTTCTCCTCGTTTGTGAAGACGAGGAAGACGGAGAGGGTGGGGGAAGCGATTCAGAGAAGGAGGAGGAAAAGATGCATCTAGATGTGGCAGAAGTCTCTCTCAACTCTGTAGTGGGATTCACTCCGAGTCACACTATGAAGGTGAAGGGAGAGATAGCTGACCATGGGGTCGTGGTGTTGATTGATAGTGGGGCAACCCACAATTTCATTTCCACCCAAATTGTGGAGTTGTTGGGGATGAAGTTAGTAGATACTGGAGGCTATGGGGTGATGATGGGCACTGGAAAGGTAGAAATGGGAAGAGGAATCTGCAAAGGAGTGGTGCTGAAGATTCAAGGCATACAAGTGAAGGAAGACTTCCTTCCCCTGGAACTGGGGAGTACGGATGTCATCCTAGGGATGAAGTGGTTACAGACGTTGGGGGAAACCAAAATCAATTGGGGCACACTGCGAATGGAGTTGGTGAAGGGTGGAAGGAAAACAGTGATTCAAGGGGATGCAGGGCTGACCAAAGCAGGGGTTTCTCTGAAATCCCTAATCAAGACAATCCAGGAGGAAGGGGAAGGCTACTTGGTGGAATTACACAGCTTAGAGGGAGCGAGTGGGGAGGAAGGGGGAGACATACCCCTCTCTGTGCAGCCATTGATCCAGGAGTTCGAGGAGGTTTTTCAACCCCCTATGGGGTGCCACCACCACCCAGGGAGCAGGAGCACGCCATCACATTAAAGGAGGGGAGTGTCGCCGGTCAGCGTGCGACCTTACCGTTACCCTCAGTTTCAAAAGGATGAGATAGAAAGGTTGATCAGAGAAATGCTGGAAGCAGGGATCATCAGGCCCAGCACCAGCCCATTCTCTAGTCCTGTTCTATTGGTAAAGAAGAAGGATGGCAGTTGGAGGTTTTGTGTAGACTACCGCGCACTCAACAAGGAAACAGTACCTGATAAGTTTCCCATACCAGTGATTGACGAATTGTTGGATGAATTGAGCGGAACGGTGATTTTCAGCAAGATCGACCTGAAATCTGGATATCATCAGATTCGAATGAAGAAAGAAGATGTACCCAAGACCGCCTTCAGAACTCATGAGGGCCACTATGAGTTCCTGGTGATGCCCTTTGGCCTCACCAATGCTCCAGCCACTTTCCAGGCCCTCATGAATACGATTTTCAAACAGTATCTGAGGCGATTTGTTCTGGTATTCTTCGATGACATTTTAGTGTATAGCAGAACAGAGGAAGAGCACTGGGGACATTTGAAGAAGGTGTTAGAGGTTCTCCGGAAGCACCAATTGAGAGCTAACTTGAAGAAGTGCTGCTGCTTCGCACAAGCTAGTGTGGAGTACCTGGGTCATGTGGTATCCAAGGAAGGGGTAGCAGCAGACCAGTCCAAGATTGAAGCCATGCTTAAATGGCCATTGCCCAAAAACCTAAAGGAGCTGAGGGGATTCCTAGGGCTTACAGGGTACTACAGAAGATTTGTGAAGGGATACAGCACTATAGCTTGGCCACTCACAGAGCAGTTGAAGAAAGATGGCTTCTTATGGGGGGAGGCAGCTACGACAGCATTTGAGCAGTTGAAGAAAGCTATGACCACAGTGCCGGTCTTAGCTTTACCGGATTTTACTCAAGCCTTTATAGTGGAGACTGATGCATCAGGATACGGGCTAGGAGCAGTGCTGATGCAGAACCACAAGCCCATTGCTTATTTCAGCCAAGTGCTGACTGCCAGAGCTCGTCTGAAATCTGTCTATGAGAGGGAATTGATGGCAATTGTTTTGGCCATCCAAAAGTGGCGTCCTTACTTGCTTGGAAGGCATTTCATCGTCCGAACCGACCAACGAAGCCTAAAAAATATTTGCTGGAGCAGCGCATGGTGACAGAGGAGCATCAGAGGTGGCTATCAAAACTGCTCGGGTATGATTTTTGAAATACAGTACAGGCCTGGGGTGGAAAATAAGGCGGCAGATGCCTTGTCCAGGTGCATGGGTGAACTGCATGCAGTAGCTGTGTCAATTCCAATGATGCTAGATTGGGAAGCCATAAAAGAGGAGAGTGCTAAAGATGAAGAATTAAGCAAGATCAGAGCTGAGTTAGTAAAGGAAAAGGGCGGCCATCCAGGGTACACATTGGAGGGGGAGAGATTGTTGTATCAGGGGAGATTTGTGTTGCCCAAAACATCAGTACACATCCCACAGTTGCTCCAGGAGTTCCACGGAACTGCAATAGGAGGTCATTCAGGAGTGCTAAAGACCTATAGGAGACTAGCGGCAGAGCTGTACTGGAAAGGTATGCACAGAGATGTGGAAGAGATGGTATCTAGGTGTGAGATATGCCAAAGAAATAAGTATCTAGCTATGTCACCAGGAGGGTTACTGCAGCCTTTGGCTTTACCAGGACGAGTCTGGGAAGAGATATCTATGGACTTCATTGATGGGCTACCCCGCTCTGAGGGATTCACAGTGATTTTGGTGGTAGTGGATAGATTGAGCAAATATGCTCATTTTATTCCTCTACGCCACCCATATACCGCGGTGACAGTAGCGTCAGTTTTCATCAGGGAGATAGTCAGACTACACGGAGTACCAGAAGCGATAGTCTCAGACAGAGATAAGGTGTTTCTCAGCCTTTTCTGGAAGGAATTATTCAGACTGCAGGGGACAGTGCTAAAGAGAAGTACGGCGTACCACCCACAGACGGATGGCCAAACAGAAGTAGTCAACAGGAGCTTGGAAACTTATCTGAGATGCTTCGCATCAGAAACACCCAAGCTATGGGCTAAATGGCTATCATGGGCCGAGTACTGGTACAACACCTCTTTTCATTCAGCCTCTCAGATGACTCCATTTAAGGTGTTGTACGGAAGGGATCCACCCCACTTGGTGCATTTTGGGAGTAGCAGCACACCTGTGTCTTCAGTTAGAGGAGTATTTGGAGGAAAGGGATAAGACATTGGAAGAGTTAAAAAGACATCTGTTGAAGGCTCAACAGATTATGAAGAAGCAGGCTGATGGGCATCGAAAGGATATTCAGTTTGAGGTGGGCGAGAAGGTATTTTTGAAACTCCGCCCATATCGACAGAAAACGATCGCCAATCGGAGGAATGAGAAGCTTGCTCCAAGGTACTTCGGTCCTTATGAAGTACTGGAGAAAATTGGAGCTGTGGCATATCGTTTGAAGTTACCACCAACAGCGACGATCCATCCAGTTTTCCATGTATCCCAGCTAAGGAGAGCCATTGGAAATCATGCTACCAGTTCCGAGTTACCAGGAACATTAACAGAAGAGATGGAAATGATATTGGAACCGTTGGAGCTCTTGGAGGTTCGCCAAAAAGCAGATGGAACCACAGAAGTCCTGATCAAATGGAAGAATCTCCCTGACTACGAGGCCACGTGGGAGCCATACGAGCGGATGAAGCAACAGTTTCCTGACTTCCACCTTGAGGACAAGGTGGTTCTTTGGGAGGGCGGTAATGTTAGACCGGTCCTCCCTGGACCGGTCCAGCCGGCCCAATCCAGCGGGCCGGTTCGCGTCTACCGAAGGAGGCGGGCGGAGAAAGAAGCGGACGGCGCAGGGAGGCTAGAGGTGGGGCCCATTTGAATTTCAAATGGTTTCTTGGAGCCAAAACGAAGGGAAGTGAGGGCAATTAGGTCCTTTTGTGTCTATTTTGAATTGTATGCATTAAGTAGGGAGTAATGGGGTGGTTTAGGGTTATGTGATTGTTTTGAAGTTTTCTCTTGTTCTTCTTGTTGATTTGGGCTCTAGATCGTATTCTAGAGACTTGGGAGAGTGCGATCCTCCTCTCGAATAGAGGATCCTTGTATCTTTGCTATTTTCCTTTCATCTTCTAGTAAAATACAAGTTCGTACTTCGTGTTTCTATCATTTTTTTTCTCGTGTTTTTCCCACTGTTTGGCTGATTTCCTGCTGTGGACAGCAGTTTTGCTGTGAGATCTTTGGCTAAAGTGATTAGGAAATACTTGGAATCAAGTATTTCCTATCAAATTGGTATCAGAGCAAGTCTTGGGACAAATCGTGGGCTGTTTTGATCAATTTCAGCGGCTGAAATTTTGCCGGCAAGGGAGAAAATCGCTGAAATTTATTTCAAAATCTTGATATCTTCTCCTAAATTGCAAGCCGTGGGAGATGGCGGCTAAGAAGGTGGATGCTTTGGAGGAGAGGATTGAAGGAGAGATAAATCAAATCAAGGAAACCGTAGAAGAAAGAATGTCCTCCATGGAAGGACAAGTGGCCGATCTACGGGATATGATGAAAAAGATGTTGGAGTTTCAAACCCAATCGGCGGCGTCTGATGCAAAAGGGCCCGCAGCGAAGAACGCCAATTCTGAAACCCATCGGGAGGAAGAGGAAGTGGAAATCGTGGAAGGGAGTAGGGGAAGACCTCATCTGGAGCCTTTCCAGAGAGAGAGGAGAGAGGAGGAAGGCATGTGGAAAGACAAGGCTATGGAGGTGGGGAACCCAGAGGGGCTGGTTGGGAACATCGGGGGGGATTTCAGGGGCGCCGGGAAGCAATTTTTGAAGATCGGAGAGGAGATTTTGAAGAGGGATTGGGACAGGGCAGAGCAAGGGAAGATCGGGATACGTGGGGGGGTCCAGGCACATGGGAGAGGGGAAACTATGGAGGATTAAGGGGGAATGGCGGGGATCGGAAGGTGAGAAAATTGAAAATGCCAATTTTTGAAGGGGAGGATGCCTATGGGTGGATCTACAAAGTGGAGAGGTACTTTGCTGTTAACGGATTGACAGAGGAGGAGAAGTTGTCGGCAGCGGGTTTGTGTCTGGAAGGGAAGGCACTCTCTTGGTACCAGTGGAGAGATCAAAGGAGACCTATCAGGAGCTGGGGAGAATTCAAGGACAGTTTGTTAGAGCGTTTCCAAACCGACCGGGGAGGAGACTTCTACGAGCAGTTCTTTGCCCTAGTTCAGGAGGGGTCTGTGGCAGACTATCGAGAGAGGTTTGAGCATCTGGCCAGCAGGGTGGAGCGCTTGTCCGAAACGGTGCTGGAGGGCAATTTTATGAAGGGGTTAAAGGCGCCGAGGTGCGAGCAGCGGTGAAGGTCCTGATGCCCAGAGACCTAGGGGAGGCCATGAAGCTTGCACAGTTGGTCGAAAATCAAAAGAATCTGGAAAAAGGAGCGCGAGGAGTAGTAGTAGTTCAGGAGGCACTTATAGGTGGACAACTACCCACCTATCCACCAAGGGAGCTTCCACAGGAGGGATGAAAGAAGTTCCAAAGGAGAAAGCAACAGGAGGAGGAAATGGGGGACAGTTTAAGAGGCTCACTGACAAAGAAATGCAAGAGAAGAGAGAACAAAAGGGCTGTGTTTCCGATGTGATGAAAAATACATGCCAGGGCACAAGTGCAAGGATCGAACTCTTCAAGTTCTCCTCGTTTGTGAAGACGAGGAAGACGGAGAGGGTGGGGGAAGCGATTCAGAGAAGGAGGAGGAAAAGATGCATCTAGATGTGGCAGAAGTCTCTCTCAACTCTGTAGTGGGATTCACTCCGAGTCACACTATGAAGGTGAAGGGAGAGATAGCTGACCATGGGGTCGTGGTGTTGATTGATAGTGGGGCAACCCACAATTTCATTTCCACCCAAATTGTGGAGTTGTTGGGGATGAAGTTAGTAGATACTGGAGGCTATGGGGTGATGATGGGCACTGGAAAGGTAGAAATGGGAAGAGGAATCTGCAAAGGAGTGGTGCTGAAGATTCAAGGCATACAAGTGAAGGAAGACTTCCTTCCCCTGGAACTGGGGAGTACGGATGTCATCCTAGGGATGAAGTGGTTACAGACGTTGGGGGAAACCAAAATCAATTGGGGCACACTGCGAATGGAGTTGGTGAAGGGTGGAAGGAAAACAGTGATTCAAGGGGATGCAGGGCTGACCAAAGCAGGGGTTTCTCTGAAATCCCTAATCAAGACAATCCAGGAGGAAGGGGAAGGCTACTTGGTGGAATTACACAGCTTAGAGGGAGCGAGTGGGGAGGAAGGGGGAGACATACCCCTCTCTGTGCAGCCATTGATCCAGGAGTTCGAGGAGGTTTTTCAACCCCCTATGGGGTTGCCACCACCCAGGGAGCAGGAGCACGCCATCACATTAAAGGAGGGAGTGTCGCCGGTCAGCGTGCGACCTTACCGTTACCCTCAGTTTCAAAAGGATGAGATAGAAAGGTTGATCAGAGAAATGCTGGAAGCAGGGATCATCAGGCCCAGCACCAGCCCATTCTCTAGTCCTGTTCTATTGGTAAAGAAGAAGGATGGCAGTTGGAGGTTTTGTGTAGACTACCGCGCACACTCAACAAGGAAACAGTATACTGATAAGTTTCCCATACCAGTGATTGACGAATTGTTGGATGAATTGAGCGGAACGGTGATTTTCAGCAAGATCGACCTGAAATCTGGATATCATCAGATTCGAATGAAGAAAGAAGATGTACCCAAGACCGCCTTCAGAACTCATGAGGGCCACTATGAGTTCCTGGTGATGCCCTTTGGCCTCACCAATGCTCCAGCCACTTTCCAGGCCCTCATGAATACGATTTTCAAACAGTATCTGAGGCGATTTGTTCTGGTATTCTTCGATGACATTTTAGTGTATAGCAGAACAGAGGAAGAGCACTGGGGACATTTGAAGAAGGTGTTAGAGGTTCTCCGGAAGCACCAATTGAGAGCTAACTTGAAGAAGTGCTGCTTCGCACAAGCTAGTGTGGAGTACCTGGGTCATGTGGTATCCAAGGAAGGGGTAGCAGCAGACCAGTCCAAGATTGAAGCCATGCTTAAATGGCCATTGCCCAAAAACCTAAAGGAGCTGAGGGGATTCCTAGGGCTTACAGGGTACTACAGAAGATTTGTGAAGGGATACAGCACTATAGCTTGGCCACTCACAGAGCAGTTGAAGAAAGATGGCTTCTTATGGGGGGAGGCAGCTACGACAGCATTTGAGCAGTTGAAGAAAGCTATGACCACAGTGCCGGTCTTAGCTTTACGGATTTTACTCAAGCCTTTATAGTGGAGACTGATGCATCAGGATACGGGCTAGGAGCAGTGCTGATGCAGAACCACAAGCCCATTGCTTATTTCAGCCAAGTGCTGACTGCCAGAGCTCGTCTGAAATCTGTCTATGAGAGGGAATTGATGGCAATTGTTTTGGCCATCCAAAAGTGGCGTCCTTACTTGCTTGGAAGGCATTTCATCGTCCGAACCGACCAACGAAGCCTAAAATATTTGCTGGAGCAGCGCATGGTGACAGAGGAGCATCAGAGGTGGCTATCAAAACTGCTCGGGTATGATTTTGAAATACAGTACAGGCCTGGGGTGGAAAATAAGGCGGCAGATGCCTTGTCCAGGTGCATGGGTGAACTGCATGCAGTAGCTGTGTCAATTCCAATGATGCTAGATTGGGAAGCCATAAAAGAGGAGAGTGCTAAAGATGAAGAATTAAGCAAGATCAGAGCTGAGTTAGTAAAGGAAAAGGGCGGCCATCCAGGGTACACATTGGAGGGGGAGAGATTGTTGTATCAGGGGAGATTTGTGTTGCCCAAAACATCAGTACACATCCCACAGTTGCTCCAGGAGTTCCACGGAACTGCAATAGGAGGTCATTCAGGAGTGCTAAAGACCTATAGGAGACTAGCGGCAGAGCTGTACTGGAAAGGTATGCACAGAGATGTGGAAGAGATGGTATCTAGGTGTGAGATATGCCAAAGAAATAAGTATCTAGCTATGTCACCAGGAGGGTTACTGCAGCCTTTGGCTTTACCAGGACGAGTCTGGGAAGAGATATCTATGGACTTCATTGATGGGCTACCCCGCTCTGAGGGATTCACAGTGATTTTGGTGGTAGTGGATAGATTGAGCAAATATGCTCATTTTATTCCTCTACGCCACCCATATACCGCGGTGACAGTAGCGTCAGTTTTCATCAGGGAGATAGTCAGACTACACGGAGTACCAGAAGCGATAGTCTCAGACAGAGATAAGGTGTTTCTCAGCCTTTTCTGGAAGGAATTATTCAGACTGCAGGGGACAGTGCTAAAGAGAAGTACGGCGTACCACCCACAGACGGATGGCCAAACAGAAGTAGTCAACAGGAGCTTGGAAACTTATCTGAGATGCTTCGCATCAGAAACACCCAAGCTATGGGCTAAATGGCTATCATGGGCCGAGTACTGGTACAACACCTCTTTTCATTCAGCCTCTCAGATGACTCCATTTAAGGTGTTGTACGGAAGGGATCCACCCCACTTGGTGCATTTTGGGGAGTAGCAGCACACCTGTGTCTTCAGTAGAGGAGTATTTGGAGGAAAGGGATAAGACATTGGAAGAGTTAAAAAGACATCTGTTGAAGGCTCAACAGATTATGAAGAAGCAGGCTGATGGGCATCGAAAGGATATTCAGTTTGAGGTGGGCGAGAAGGTATTTTTGAAACTCCGCCCATATCGACAGAAAACGATCGCCAATCGGAGGAATGAGAAGCTTGCTCCAAGGTACTTCGGTCCTTATGAAGTACTGGAGAAAATTGGAGCTGTGGCATATCGTTTGAAGTTACCACCAACAGCGACGATCCATCCAGTTTTCCATGTATCCCAGCTAAGGAGAGCCATTGGAAATCATGCTACCAGTTCCGAGTTACCAGGAACATTAACAGAAGAGATGGAAATGATATTGGAACCGTTGGAGCTCTTGGAGGTTCGCCAAAAAGCAGATGGAACCACAGAAGTCCTGATCAAATGGAAGAATCTCCCTGACTACGAGGCCACGTGGGAGCCATACGAGCGGATGAAGCAACAGTTTCCTGACTTCCACCTTGAGGACAAGGTGGTTCTTTGGGAGGGCGGTAATGTTAGACCGGTCCTCCCTGGACCGGTCCAGCCGGCCCAATCCAGCGGGCCGGTTCGCGCGTCTACCGAAGGAGGCGGGCGGAGAAAGAAGCGGACGGCGCAGGGAGGCTAGAGGTGGGGCCCATTTGAATTTCAAATGGTTTCTTGGAGCCAAAACGAAGGGAAGTGAGGGCAATTAGGTCCTTTTGTGTCTATTTTGAATTGTATGCATTAAGTAGGGAGTAATGGGGTGGTTTAGGGTTATGTGATTGTTTTGAAGTTTTCTCTTGTTCTTCTTGTTGATTTGGGCTCTAGATCGTATTCTAGAGACTTGGGAGAGTGCGATCCTCCTCTCGAATAGAGGATCCTTGTATCTTTGCTATTTTCCTTTCATCTTCTAGTAAAATACAAGTTCGTACTTCGTGTTTCTATCATTTTTCTCGTGTTTTTCCCACTGTTTGGCTGATTTCCTGCTGTGGACAGCAGTTTTGCTGTGAGATCTTTGGGTGTGTGTGAAAAGGGGAATGGGATCAGGCCTATCACAGCTAGATCACAGCAACATGTAGCCAGTCCAGGTCTATCAAAGCCAAATCCTGATGATCACATAACCCAAATTCATTGAGATAGGGTGTTGTCTAGCCTTTCCAAAGAAATAGACCAAAGTGGTGCTTGGGTTGATTAGTGTAGTGGAGTTACAAGGACACACATAAGATAGAATCATCAATAGAGAATTGAAATCGAACTTTCCTGAGTCAAATATCAACACAAACAAGAGACTATATATATATATATATATATATATATATATATATATATATATATATATATATATATATATATATATATATATATATATATATATATATATCCCAAATTTTTATTAGGCAGGCCCAAGACTAATACAATATAAAATGGGCACAAAACCAAATATTAATATTAGATCTTCAGGAAAAATTCATCACATATGCATCAGATGAGATTGGTTCCTGAGACCTCCAGACTAAAAATCAAAGAGTGCCAATGCTCTTTGGTAAAGTCAATCATTATATGTAAATGGAATCTTGAATAAAATTAGGATTTTTTCAAATTCGACAAAGCATAGGTGTTGAAGAAAACCGAAATGCGGGTGAAATATGTGTTAGTTAGGGTGCATAAATAATATGACTTTCTAAATAATGAGAGGTGGAAATTATACCAATTTACTAAACCATAATTGCTCATACTGCAAGATATCTCTTTTTCTTTCAGTCTTCTTTGTTTGCTCTCCCTTGCAATTGCATCCTTTTCTTGGATCCTCCTTGCAAAGTTCTCTTCCATGGGCTATAAAGGAGATAGTGAAAGAGAGAGAGAGAGAGAGAGAGAGAGAGAGAGAGAGAGAGAGAGAGAGAGAGAGAGAGAGAGAGAGAGAGAGAGAGAGAGTGGTAGGAATAGACACATAGCTAGATAGAAGAGAGGGATCAGAGGGTGGGTGGCTACGGTTTTTAAAGATGAAATCATGTTAATTGTAATAAAAAGAAAAGAGTTACAATCATTCATATTTACAATCAACTAAATTCAAATAAAGAAATAAGAATATTTTATGATGATTTCAAACTTAGCTAGAATTTAAAATTAATTTAGACATTATCTGATGTTAATCTCTCAACGCTAAAATACATAAGTCCACAAATAGAGGCTAAAATGAAATAAGATAATTTTTTTGAGTCCCCTTAATGATCTAACAATGAAATAAAAATGCTCAACTATTGTTTTTTTGTTGTAGAGGATTTTTCACTTTTATTTGTTCGTCTACCTGTTGTGTACAACCAATTTTGTTTATTGATTTTGATTTATCCTCTCGGATAGCAAGTATTTTACCATAATCTGCCTCTGTACACTAATTTCGGAATCCGCCTTTGTTGGTCAAAAAGATGAACTAATTATTTCCTTATTTTGAAAAGCTAGAATCGTAATTTAAGATTTTCATTTTGCTGTTTATGCAGTTCCACCAGCATCAGGTAGCGACTCTAGCAATTGAGGGGTAACAACAGGTGGCCAATAACTAGGGATCTGCAAGAGGCAATGTCACAGCAATTGTAGCCATTTCGGAAGGCACAAGGTGATGATAAGGTTTATCGGCAGTAGACCAAGCGTTGATAGACCATAGGAGTGACAACCTTAAGATTAAGAAAGGGGGAGACATGAGAGGAAAAGAATTTGAAGAAAATACGATTGAATTTATGTTGGGAAATATGCTTATTTATAGGCCAAATTATAGCATGATTTAAATTGAATTTAATCTTATTCTAAACTACATAATTTAATGAAAACCTATCTTGAATAAAAAATTCAAAATAATAAAGTTATCAAAAATATTCAAAATCCATCAAAATATTCAAGTGGCCGATAAAAAGTTGGTTGGGTAATGATTATCCTTTTATTCTTGTTGTCATCCAATAATCCAAATTTTCTACCTCACAATCTTGATCATTATAGGTGTCCAATCAAAAATCCATCTCCACCTATCAACTCATAGTATGTTGTTTTCAATCACTATTGTATGATTTGAGAATTAAGACCATTAGCAGTGACCTGATAGTCAAAATTCTAGTGATCACAATCCTCACAATCTTTTTTTTTCCCTTTATGATTTCATGCCCAAAATACGATCATGGATGATATGACTAATCATCCCTTTGATCTAATCCCTAGATCAAGAACCAAGCATAGAAATAAGTAATTAAAATCAAATTCCAAAGAATTTTTCACTCATTAGCTGATGAAGGAGAGCAAAAAGGGTGGCCTCATTCTTTTATGTTTGAATCTAATTTCTACTTCACATGTCTCTATTTAATTTGACGCTATAATAGCATGGCATGTCCTCCTTTTGGGAACTTTGAATTTTGATTTTTAAGCTCACCCTCTAAAATATTACATAGGAATATTAGAACAATGTTGGATTGATCTATAGACTTTTTGGACCCTTTCATAACCTATTAGAAGGTTTATATAGGCAATTTTGAAATCTTTGGATCTTTTTTAAAAAACTCCGAGATGATCTTGAGGCCCTAGGTCATTCTTGGAACCTCTCTTAAAAGATTCTAGAAATCTCTCCTTAACTTTAATCTTGTAAATTGGAGCATTAGTTTTGTTATTAGAAGCCTCCTGGATCATGCATCCCTTCAACCTTCTATGATTCATTTGCAAGTACAAATAAACAAAAATTATACTTGTGCTCTAGCATCTAATTTGGCTTGGTCTTGCTATTATGATGCTTTCTAGCCTTGCTTGGGCCAGCAAGATGCTTCTTCCTATTACGTTGGCAAGATTGTGGTTAGTTCAACTCTTTCTTATACTTGCTTCTCTTGGGTTTCTTTCTATTCTATCTTCACCTCTAAAACTGTTGGAGGGATGACTAAGTGATGCTAGATGGAGGCATAGGGCTCTGTAGCTATGATCGATATAACCTTTTGGGCCTTCATAAACTCTTTAGCATCATAGCATTTTTCACCATAAATTTGTTTCATGCTTTTATGAAAAATATTCTTTTCCACTGCTAAATTATGCAACATATGCATCACATAGGTGTGGGTTCCCTAAGATTACATGCCATTTATTTGTAGGGAACACATCACATAAAACTTCATCAATGAATTGCCTAATAATGATAAATCTCACATTATATTGTTTATCTATAAATCTACTATCTTTATCATCCAACCCAAAGCATATGCTTTTAAGTGCTATATTGTGGTTAACTCTAGATTATTTATCAAAGATGTTGATATAAGATTCCTGTTGTTATAACGATCAACTATAGGTTTTATCTCACACTATTTTTCTTGAATATTATAACTAAAGAGTTCCTCCACTCTGTCATGTTTTCATGTATGACAAGACTTCCGCCTTCTCCTTGGTAAGCAACTCAATTACATCATGACCTTCAAAGACGATTTGTGTTTATTTGAACTATTTTTTTTTATGTTTCTTTTTCGGCTGATTTTATATTAAACCTCTGAGAGGCTCTTGAGGCCTTTTGGAAGGTTCTAAAAGCCCAAAGAAGGATGGAAGGTGGTATTTTGAAATGGATGTGGCCCTCTTTGTGGATACCAAGTGGGGATAATGTAGGATGATGATAGGAATCCGATCACCACACAGCAAAAAAAAGAAGAAAAAAAAAACAGCTATAACAAAGAGAAAACAAAATAGAAATCAACGAAAAATAATGAGATTATGGGCTAATTTTATTGATTTCGGCACAACAAACCAAGATACAAATTAATCTACAATTTGCAAGGCAGATCAACTCTCCCCTAGGTGCCGCTAGGAACAACTCTAAAAAAATTACTGCAAAATACAAAATTCCAGAATGAAAATAAAACCTAAATAAACCCTTTTATTTCCCTCCTACATATGCTCAAATCAGCTCTCACTTTCTCAAAATAAACCTTCCTAATTCTTTCCTAAATCTAAATTCAAATCAACACTCTTTCCTTAATAAACCTTCCTAATTCCCTCACAATTTTGATTTTCTATGGTAAGTAATTAAAGATAGAATTAATCCCCTTCGAGCCCCCTTCTCTCCTTGGCCGCCACCCACACTAGTGGGGTTCACAAGGCTCTTCCGCCAGCCAGCTAGATGGGCCCCCATTGTTGGACTGGGTTGATTGGTTGGACCGGCTCAGCCAGTCCATCAATACTCCCCTCCCAAAGAGCCACCGTGCCCTCAAGGTGAAACAAAGGAAACTGTTGTTGAATCATCCGGTACGGTTCCCATGTTGCATCATAGTTGGATAGATCTATCCAATCGATTAACACTTCTCTAGCTCCTCCGGTTGTCAAGTGAACTTCTCTAACTTTCATTAGCTCCAGGATCACCTTCATTTCTTCTGCAAGGTCATTGGCAGCATCGTTGATGGATTATGGTCACCAATAATTTTCCTGAGCTGTGACACAGAATAATGGGTGTATGGTGAAAGTAGGAGGTAGCTACAAATGATATGCCACGACATCAATCCTCTCCATAACCTCATAAGGCCCATAGTACCGTGGAGATAACTTTTAATTTCTTCTTCGAGCCAAGGTCTTTTGTAATACATTTTATCACCCACCTCAAACAGTACATCCCTTCTATGCTCGTCGGTCTACTTCTTCAAAATTTGTTGTGCCATTAGTAGGTGCCCCTTTAGCTCTCCCAACACCCTATTTCATTCCTCCAACAGTTATTCCACTAATGAAACTGGAGCACTATTGGCCTCATAGTATACCAGGTGAGGAGGTTTTCTGCCATAAAGGATTTTGAAGGGTGTAATATGTGTTGCACTATGGTCGGATGTATACTACCAGTACACGACCAAAGATAACCACTTCACTAAGATCTTGGATATTTCTAATACAAAACACCTCAAATAAGTATTCACCATCTCGGTCTACCCATTATTTTGTGGATTATATCTACTTCTATTCAAAAAGGTCCCCTGCATCCTAAATAGCTCTCTCCATAAATGGCTTAGGAACTCCTTGTCTATATCTGACACTATGGACGCCATAATTACATGTAGGCGAACCACCTATCGAATAAATGTTGCTTCCACTAAAATTGTCCTATATGGGAATTGCAGGGAAATGAAGCGAGCATACTTCGTTAGCCTATCCATTATTACCAAAATCACTGAAAACCACTTCCATTTTGGCAAATCTTCAATGAAATTCATGATTATCTCTTCCTACACCTTCTCGGATAAAGTTAGAGGTTGCAAAAGTCATCTAGGAGTCATTTCCATATATTTGTGCCTCTAACAAATATCGCAACTGGCCACTATCTCTTCCACATCTTTCTGCATTCCAACTCAATACAATTATGTTGTCAGCCTACGATAGATCTTATGTACCCTCGAGTGCCCTTCTATAGCACTACACTAAAACTCACGCAACAAGTGGGGTATATATAACGACATCCTCAGTATCATCATTCGTTGCTGGTATAATAATATCTGATCAACTAAGGTATAGCCTCGATGGCTATCCTTGTTCCCTAATAAATCTCTCCTAATTTCTCTAACCCTTCCTCTTCCCGACTTTCCCTTCTCAATGCCTCCTAGTACACAACTAAGGGAATAGACAACGCCATCATGTGGGGCTCCCCTATACACCTAGATAACCAATATACAACCTTGTTCTCTATCCCAAGCCGATACTAGATCTTGAAATCATAACCTATCAGTTTTGAAAGCCACCTCTAATGCTCTTTTGTAACTATCCTTAACTGATATTGCATAATCGCCATCACCTCCTCTTATAGTCTAACTTGAGCCTTGCCCTACCAGACAACACCTGAGTGAAATAAGCCACTGGTCTCTGGCCCTGCATAAGTAAAACTCTTATCCCATACCCCAAAGCATCCATCTATACCACAAAAGGCTTATTGAAGTCAGGCAAGGTTAACACTGACATGTTGTCATCGCCTTCTTCAACTCCTCAAAGGCCTTGGTAGCTGCTTCGCACTAATTGAAATTATCCTTCTTTAGTTATTTGATTAAAGGTCAGGGTATTGAGTTGTATCCCTTCACGAACTTTCTGTAGTAGTCTGTAAGCCCCAAGAACCCTCTCAACTCCCTTAAGCTCTTAAGTATTGGCCACAGCATGGCCTCAATTTTGCTCTGGTCAACTGCTACTCCTTCAAGTGATACCATGTGCCTCAAATATTCTACTTTAGGCTAGGCGAATGAGCACTTCTTCATATTGGCAAACAAGTGATGGTCTCACATAGTGGATAACACAAATCACAAGTGTTCTAAGTACTCCTCCTCAGTCTTGTTGTAAATCAATATCATCAATGAAGACTGACACAAACCTCTGCAGATATGGCTAGAATACCTTGTTCATTAGGGACTGTAAAGTAACTGGGGCATTAGTGAGGCCAAAAGAAATCACTAAGAACCCTTAGTATCCCTCATGAGTCCTAAATGCCATATTGGGAACATCCTTGGGCCTCATTTGGATCTAATGGTACCCTTGAATTCAGATCAATCTTCAAGAAAAAACACCGCTCCATAAAGCTCATCAAACAACTCGTTAATCATTAGAATAGAAAATTTATCTGGCACAGTCTTCTTGTTCAACGCAAGATATTCCACACAAAACCTCAAACTATCATCTTTCTATTTCACTAATAGCACTGGATTGAAAAATGGACTGACATTGGGTCAAATGATACTTGCCTCCAGCATCTCCTTGATAAATCTCTCGATCTCATCCTTTCAGATTTTGGGATAATGGTACAAACAAACACTGATAGGTAAGAATCTTTCATTCAAGATGATAACATGCTCATATTCCTGCAGAGGAGGCAACCCCTGAATTGACTGGAACAGCTCTCGATCCTGCTGTAGGAGTGGCTAAACCATATCTGGTGTTTTTATCTTCTCCCCATCTTCTTCCCCTTCTAAACTCTACAGTTCCACCAAAAATATCATTCCTTCACCCTAGATTTTCCTCACCATGGTTTTGAGTGAAAGCATTGTTTTGGACAAGCTATGATCCCCTCTAACAACCACTATCCTCTCCTCGACCTTAAACTCCATCATTAAAACCTTCTAATCAATTTTGGTCTTCCCCAATTTTCGCAACCACTTCATTCCCAGTACTGTATTTGTGCTCCCCAAATACAATGGTAGAAAATCGTCCAATACTTGAACCTCTTGAAGGATTAGGATCACCCCTTTTCAAATTCCTCTACCCCTCCCTACTTTTCTTGTTTCTAGCATAACCCAGGAGTTCCCCATGTTCACTAATTTTACTCCCAATTGATCCACCATCCTGTTGGAAATAAAGTTATAGGTAGCTCCAATATCCACCAGTACTACTACCTCCTGATCCGCTCGTCACCTTAACCTTCATGGTGTGGTTCAGTGTGAACTCGGCCACTGAGTTAAGGAATAACTCTGCAACATCTAAGTGCAGGTGATCATATTCCTCAACATCTTCCTCTACAACATCTTCTCCTCATCACAGACTGTTAGGAACTGTAATGAATGGTCCTTATAATGGTGGCTTGGAGCAAACTTCTCATCACAACTAAAGCATAAAACCTTAGTACTCTTATCTTGAATTTCTGACTCAGTCAATATCTTGAAGTTCCCCCTTGATCGTACTCCTTGACCTTTATCCCTCAGGGCACCTTTGGTGTCAGAAATGTAGTGGTTGTATGATAGGAGACTCCCGAACTGCTGCCACGGCTATTCCTCTCCAAAGAGTTTTTATCCTCCACCAGCTGGGCATTGTATATGTGAATGACATCATCTTTATTGGAAATGATATAGAGGAAAATAATGAAGATCAAGCAAGCTTTATTCAAGGAGTTTGAAGTTAAAGATCTAGGATCACTTATTTACTTCCTTGGTATGGAGGTAGCTCGATCAAGCAAAAGTATATTTATTTCCTAAAAGTATACCTTAGAACTACTGAAGGAGACCGACATGCTGGGATGCAAACTAGCCACTACACATATGGATCCTAAGAAGAAACTAGGGATAGAAAAGGAGGGAGTTTCAGTAGATAAAGGAAGATATCAACGTCTAGTATGAAAGATTATATACCTCTCTCACAACTGTTCAAATATTGGGTTTGCTATGAAAATGGTAAGCCAATATATGAGTAATCCTATGAAGGAGCACACGGAGGCAGTATATCAAATATAGATATATCTCAAGAACACTCCTGGAAAGGGGTTATTATTCAAGAAAAATGAAGATAGAAAATTGATTCTTTATTCTGATGCAAATTAGAAAGGAAGCCAAGTTGACAGTTGATCGACCACGGGATATTGTTCATTTGTGTGAGGGAACCTAGTGACATGGATAAGCAAGAAACAATGTGTTGTTTCCATAAGCAGTAAAAAATCTAAACTAAGAGGCTTAACAATTACTATTTGTGAAGGCATTTGGATCAGACAAGTATTGATTGAACTGGGAAAAAAGATTGAATGCACGATAAAGTTGAAATGTGACAATCAAGCAACAATCAGTATGGCCAAGGATCTAGTACATCACGACAACACAAAATAAGTTACTACTGATCAAGGTTTAAAATTGCGTAAATAAGCATCGAGACGGTTTTCGTCCGTGAGGCGACGCAGAATTGCGTAAATGAGAATTTAAGAGTTTTAGCAGGTAAATAATAGCAAGATTCTATCATACAATAAAAACATCTAAATGACAAGTGGAATTAGTGGAAATTAAGAAAAGAGATGCAATAAAAGTATGTTTCAAAGTACAAAATCACAAACTTATAATCTATCAGAACTCTCAAAGTACAATTAAGAAGGAACATATAAAATCTAATCATATCCAATCACTAAATGGGTCTTCAAGAGAATCTTCTTCTCTAATTGTATCTATGAATGTCATATCTTCATCATCTTCAATATGACTCTCTTTTCTCTTCTCTGTTCAATAAAAATGATCATTAATTCATTATCATGTTAATTGCTCACTTGATATAAATATAATGCAATAGCATATAAGAAGTTGTGGTATACCTTTACTTGATTGTTGTGCTGTAGAGCTAGTGGATGTGTGTGGTGTGGTACTAGTGGATGTGCCCACTTGATCTGCTTTGCCCCTCAAGACATCCACACTTAGATCATCTAGCTGTAAGTCTGATAATGGCAAATTTGTCTCATCATCTATAAACCACTCATTATCAGATGACACATCATCACACACCAACGGATCCTCATCATCCTTCAACCCCTTCACTTTCTCACAAAAATTGCATTTAAAATACACATACGTCTTCTCGCCGCCTCCAACATCAACTTGTACACTGTATTTCCAAGAAGGGTCACGCCGCAATGACGTATTTTTTTCCTTTCCCCTAACCATGTTTCCTAGTGCACAAATGCGAAAACATACAAAAAATCTCAAAAAATAGAGAACCCTAGATTTTCTATAACTTTAAAAAACTTTTCTTGAACTTAAAAAAAAAATACCTAAAACCTATAATGGAGTGCTTGTAGAGGGCGGCCGGACCTTTCTTGATCACCGGTGTGAGGTGGTGCCAGCGGGAGAGGCGGCAAATAGCGAGCGGAGCCCGTGCGAAACTTCTACGAACGGAGCCCGTGCGGAACTTTGCGGGAGGATTTTTTCGGTTCACTAGAGCTGAATGGTTTAACATGAGAAACATGTCATTTTAAGTAGGTGGGACCTAGTTTAAAGAGGCGTACGCCTCACATAAAATTGTGCACTAGCGCCTCTTTACCCGTGAGGCGTACGTCTCACCTGGAGCCAGAATTGCGTGGGCTTTAAGGAGCTTGAGGGCTGAATTGCGCAAAGGCGCGCCTGCGCAATTTTAAACAGAGCTATTGATAGACATTTTATATATGAGAAAATAGAGAACTCAGAAATTAAAATAGTATATATCCCAACTCATGAACAACTTGTTGATGTTCTAACAAAGGTACTACTAGGCTCTCTACTTGATAAGTTTGTTTGCAAGTTAGGAATGTATAATATGTAGAACCCAACTTGAGGGGGATTGTTGAATCACGTAGCTAAGGGGAGGCCACATCAGCAACCAGTGAGCAGCAATCCGAGGGCTATAGTTGGAGATTCGTGGGAAGCAATCCGAGGGCTGCAGTTTGAGATCCATGGGCAGTAATCCGAGAGCTGCAGTTGGAGATCCGTGGGATATGATTATTATAATTAATTAGATTAAATATCTTTTTTTTTTGTTTATTCTCCTAAAAATATATATATGTAATGATTCTAAGGAATATAATAGAATTTGAATTTCTCTCTAAACAATTTCTTTAGTTTGATTAAGAAGAAAATACATAGCAGTTTTTTAAACTCATAACAGCACATACCCTAGCATAAAAAAAGTTAAAGAACACCCTTATGTTAGTCATTGAGCAAATAAAATGAACATTATGGAAGTAACAAATCAATTCATTATTTCCATTCTGTGTAACATTCAAAGGATGCATCATAGGTTTGATTTGGCATATTATGTTATTGTTTTGTATTGTCATATTTGATAAAAAATAAAGTCACCTCTACTTTAATGGAGATGGGCGGATTGCAATGCTTTCTAATTGGTTCAAGTTGAACAAGCTCAATTTTGCTTAAAGGAAGAATTTTCTTTTCCATAGTGGAGTTTCAGAACATCATTGGGATCATGTTCTACAGCGAACTCTTCCTATAAATTGGCTAGTTAGATTTGTTTTTTGATGTGACTTCATGAATAAGTTGTGGATTCCGTTTCAAGTAGATGGTCTAATAATATTTAATTCACCGAAGATATTTCACATCCATGAATTTTTTCTACTTCTTCTCTTTAATAGTATATAAATATGTTATTGTTATAATTACCAAGAATTGCTTCAAAATCGTAGGAAAATTGATATACATTATCTTAAAACTAACTAAATTTGCATTTTTTAGATGAATCCATCATAAAATTAACATTAGAAGAAATCAAAATGATATTCATTAAAAAAACAAAATTACTAACTTAATACTCACAAACTAAACTTCACATCTTATTATGTTGTTTGTTATCCTAAACTTTGTAGCTAACCTTCTTATGTCACTGGTTTTCTTCCTCTACAACCCCTCAAGGCAGTAGCATCACTTCATCATACAACCATGAAGAACATACTTCACAAGAAACTTTTTATCTTGTGAGAGTAGACCTGAAATTTCTTCATTTGACATAGTAAAACACAACACTACTGAACCTTGTGAGAGTTTTTGAGAACCAAAAAAATAATAATAATGTAGGCAATATGGTTGGACTAAAGTACCATGATTCATATCTGATTTACTAAAATAAATGTTAAATATAGTATAATAACTTTTGAGGACAAGAATTATAACATAATAAAAAATATTCACTGAACATTCATGGCATGCTGAAATATGAACTTAAGGAGAAAATAGAAAGAAGTGAGAACAATATCAAAGAAAGAAAAAAAAAATACATTTACCAAACTACACCCATGATGAGCCAAATAATGCAGAGCATGTTTTGATTAAGAAGAATGTTCTCACGTTAGGCATAGAGCAAATAACATGACACGATGCCTTTGATTGGTCAAGCAATAAGTCAATTCATTATTTCCATTCTACACAACATTCAAAGGGCATATTAGGTTTGATTTGGTAACATTGTGTTATATTTGTAATGTCATACTTGAAAATAAATAAAGCCTCCTCTACTGCAATTCTTTCCAGTTTGTTCAAGTGGAACGAGTTCATTTTGGTGTACAGGAAGATCTTTTTTTTTTTTTTTGAAAGCTGAATTTCAGAACATCATGCAATCATGTTCTACAGCTTACTCTTCCTATAAAATAGCTAGTTAGATTTAGTTTTTGATGTTGCTTAATAAATAAGTTGTGAATTTTTCCCAAGTAGAAGGGCATGATCTAGTAATCTTTAATTCACTGAAAATACTTCAGATCAATTACTTTATTCTACTTCTTCGCTTTCATATTATGTTATTGTGGAGTTGTCATAATTACCAAGAATTACTTCAAGACCCTAGAAAAATCGCCTTCCATCATCTTAAACAAAAAAAAAA
The DNA here is from genome assembly GCA_019514585.1 of Dendrobium officinale. Taxonomy (NCBI): domain Eukaryota; kingdom Viridiplantae; phylum Streptophyta; class Magnoliopsida; order Asparagales; family Orchidaceae; genus Dendrobium; species Dendrobium officinale. The sequence goes on along the minus strand of CM033682.1, from coordinate 67,741,624 downwards.
TTCATAGTTTGAGACGAACCCACATAAAATTAACACTAGAAGTATATTCACCGAAAAAGCCAAAATACTAAATTACTGAATTAAATGTAATTGAACTTTATCGTAAAATTGCTAAATTAAAGCTCATAAACTAAACTTCACATATTAAATGCAATAGACAATATGGACGTCGATGTAACTCACCGCCCAGTATGGCAAGACGTCGATGGTCCTGCTCAAAGCAAGCCAGAGGACACCGTATCCGATGAAGCAAGAAGCGGCGCCGATAAGGAGGACTAGCCAGGGCGGAAGTCGATTGCAGACGACGCCGGGGAGCATGCCAAAGTTTTCGCCGATGTCGTTGGCGACGCCGAGCAAAGTGAGTTGCCGTTGATTATAGCCGAGCACGGATTTGAGCTCAGGCGAATAGAGGGGAAAGTTGTAGCCGGCGCCGGCAGCAATTTGAACCCAGACCGCCGCTGCCAAGCCAACCCATGGCGGGCGGCTGCCGGCTTTCACAGCCGGCATCTCGGCAAAGCAGTATCCCCTAGTTATTTAAGAGTTGAAGAAATCTGCTTACGGGAGTGATAAATAACACATACGGAACACACAAAACTAGCTCCTTTTCTCTCTCTTTTGTGTAGGAGAACGAGGGCAATTATAGCTTTGGATCCAGGAAAACTGAATGCTAATCCTCTCTATATGTATGACCGTCTTCCTCACTCTCCGTCTCCCCAGGCCTGAAGACAAATGGGGCGTTTAAAGGCTTTGGGTCTCTCTATACGGCGCCGTCCACAAAAGGCATAAACCCTCTGAGTTAAACTTGTTATTTAGATAATACTTAATCGGCTGAGTAAAGAGGTGTGGATTTAAGCAAATTTATGATTAATTTTTAGGGGTTGTTTGGTTTGAAGGGTTTTAGGTGTAAAATATTTCAAATACATAGGTTTGAATGTTGGCAAATGATTATATAAGAAATAAATTTAAATTTAAATTTTGAAACTCGTCTTTTTGTTTTTTTATTATGTATTTCAAAATATGTTGATTCAGTCGATTTCTAAAAATAATGCAATCCATCAACAAAACTCTACCGGTTACTGGCAAACGAAGGTCATCAGCGCCTGTAACTACTACCATTTGCTACCTTACTGCTACCGTGATTGATAGCCATAAGTGAGTTTAACATTAAATTAATTTTACTTCAAAAATACACTTCTATATTTATTCTATACTCAATCAATAAAACAATTTCAAAAACATAATTTTACCTTACATTAATTTTGATTACTACAACCAAACAATCTCATAATCTCTCATGACTTTAATGACGCATTTTTTATTATGAAAATCAAGTAGACATTTACAATATGCTAGCCGTTTTATAAGAATTAGTACTCATGATTTATTCATCGGTGCTTATACAAGAATTCAATGCTCACATGAATGTCATAGGCGGGTAGCATGATCAATGAAAATGTTAAATTGAGGTCCACTTAATTAGATGATTTAGCCACTTAGTGTTCTTTTATTGAAAAAAATCATATAGTTATCAAATACTCTTGTAATTTGTCGGCTAAAGGATTTTAGCATTTTCTTGAACATTAAAGCATTTATAATCTCTCATCATCAATGTGGCATGTCATATATTGTCATTTTTATCTAACTTTATAGGTTATCACATGAAATAAGGTTTATTATGAATTGGAAGATATTAAAAAAAAATCATGTGAGTGTGTGAGTTTTACGTTTATCTTTGTTGAGAAATTTCAAGAGAGGAAAACCACATAGGCTAACAAAGAAGTAAAAAATCCATAAGTTGTATGTTTAGTGTCTATAGTTTATTCATCTCAAAGTAGGTGAAGAGATCTTAGTACATGTTCTCATTGAAATGGTTGTAATAAAAACAACTACTTTGGGGACAACAAAAAATGATGGCCACACTTGTTGGTCAAAAGTGTAATAAAGGTAAGTGAATGAATGGTTGAATGAGTTTCTATACAAGTCAACACAAATAATAACTTCTCCCAAGTAGATTTGATACAAACTTTAATGCATCATAAATAATAGCAACAACTAACACCTCATTGTTGAGAAGGGCCCAACATCCCATTTTTGGTAAGCATTGCATTTAATTTATTCAATGAATCTCATGCGTGTTCAAGGCAAGCAAACATTGTTCACTATTTTTCAATGGTTTTTAAGAGGGCCATCAGCAAATATCACATTTATTTTATAAACGAGCAGAATTAGCATCAATTAGGTCTTTGCTAGAGAGTATCATGAGTGTCACATCATATCCAAGATGCTTAAGCATCAATAGGATAACTTTAAATCTAAAGTCAAACTCTAATTACCCAAGCTAAGCACAAACATCAAATAACTTATCTTTTGTAATGATAACAAAATAGCTCTTATTAGTTATCATCTTATATTAGGTTTAGGTTTGTTATAAATCGTAGCTTATAAATATAACTTGAATGATTTAAGAATTCCTGTTAACTTGATTCATAGGAAGTCTCTTCATCTCTCGCTCTCTCTCTCTCTCTCTCTCTCTCTCTCTCTCTCTCTCTCTCTCTCTCTCTCTCTCTCTCTCTCTCTCTCTCTCTCTCTCTCTCTCTCTCACTCACTCTCACTCACTCATTCTCTTTCTCTCTTTTTTGCTCTCTAACGCACACACATATACTTCGTATCTTATTCGACCACTTTAAGATGTCCAATATACTTCAAGAAGTTCTCTACAATGGACTGATTCTTAGTTGGAGACAACAACCAAATACATTATTAGCTTTGTTGGGCATCGATATTATCAGTGATGGGCATCATCATTATCGGTGAAGGTAGTCATTAGACATGTTAACAATTATAGGCATTGGTCATAGTGGCAATGCAAATGTTGACCTTGTTGTCTATGGAGAACATTAACATTGGTGGCAATAATGGACAACCATGTTGTTAACAGTGGCTGTTGAGTGCTAGTAGATAAGCCCTGGATTTTCCTATATAAAATTTTATATGGTCTAAATGTCATCTCTATAAGTGTTTGAAAATATGATTTATTTCACATTTTTAGACTTAAATATTTTAGTCATTTTTACCATATATTATAATACATCATTTGATAATCCATTTGATCTTAGTTGATTGTATAATAATTTCAAAACATTTGAGGGTCATTATATAGGTGATCCTAGGCTCATTAGATTCATCTTTAAGTAAACAATGAACCTATGATGAAGGGGTTGAATGGGTGTGTAATTTAAAACTCAAACAAGCAAAAGTTTTTTTTTTTTAGAAAATACTTTTATTATTATAAAAATAAAATAAACATAGCTTTTTTAAAAAAGAATAAGAGATTTCAACACAATACAATATTTCTAAGATGATGGTACAACAAACAAAAAAGTTCTAATTAGTTTTATACACTAGTTTGAATCATGACATGCATATATCATCAAGTGAAAGGTAACTTGAATATTCAAACCATTTTATCACATGAGAAATTAAATGAGATATATTTTTTCATTATACCAAAAATATAATAATTAATATCATTTAAATAATTAAAGTATTAGTATGGAAAAAGTAATGGGTAAGAAATGCATAAAATTTTTTTCATAGTTTGACATTAACATTTGTGTCCATGCTCAATCCCTCATACTTGAGATTTCACTAGTATCTCATTTAGCTACCACTAATTGAAGAAACCCCTCTCCATAATGGCTATGGGAGAAAATCCTACACCATTCTCTTCTTATTCAAGTAAGAAGTCACTACTCTAGACCACTATCAAACTAATGATTCTAAAAACAAGCTTCTTTGAGATCTCATGAATTCCTTATATAAGAATTTATCAAAAGCTTCTACAATAGCAACAATAATTAATTTAGAAGATATAAGATGTAGGAGGAAGAAGAAGATAAATAAGTGCACAAAGTACATGAAAGATCATAATAAAGGTTTTTCAAAACAACAATAAAAAGCTTTTTCCATTAAAAATTCTTCTTTCTCACCTCTCTTGCTAATTTCCACTCTTTCTCTACTATCACAAATATGAAGGGTTATATATATATATATATAAACAACGTTCAACATGATACAAAAATGTATGAAATTTTATATGAACCACATAAATATTACTATTCATGGGGTAAACTTGTATACACATTCAACAAAAGAAAATAAAAAAGTCATTCATAAGAAAAATTCAGGATATGATTTTAAATCATTATTATTTTATAGCTTCTTTCTATTAGTGTTAACATACTAAAATACTTAAAATATTTTACAACTTTAAATACTAGGTGAAAATTTATACATGTTAATGTCACCAAAATATTTTGTTCCACCACATACCAAAAGTTGCATGGTGAAAAGTGAAAGTTCGTATAGGTTGTTAAACCACTAAGAACCAGCCTGAGGATAACCAAGAGGGTGGTGAATTGGTAATTTAAAAAATTCTTCTAAGAAAGAAAAATATTTGTTATACTTTTTCAAACAGTTCTTTAGGATGACTTGAAGAATATCTCCATTCCTTAGGTAGTGAATTTTTCCAGCTTCTACCCTTGCTTTCATATTTGTAGATTCTACTCCATGGGTGACTTTTACTACTTCTTCTTTTACCCTAGACCCTACAAAATTATCCGATTCATCAAAAACTGCATGAGAGATCTCCTCTATCACCAGTGCCCTTTTATTGAAAACTCTAAAAGATTTTTAGACATTTGAGTATCTTAGGAAGTTTCCATCATCAGATTTAGAATCAAATTTTCCTATAAGAGATTTCTCATTATTTAAAATGAATACTTTACATCTAAGCACATGAAGATGAGAGAGGTTGGGTGTCCTACCCTTAAGGATTTCATAAGTTGTCTTGTTTAGCTTGGATCTAACATTAACCATATTCAAAATATAAGAAGTTGTATTTATCTCTTTTGCCCAAAAGTATTTAGAAAGTGAGTATTCAGCTAACATTGCTCTAACGGCTTCTACTAAGGTCCAATTATTTCTTTCAGCTACTTCATTCTGCTAAAGGATTCTAAGAGCTAAAAAATTATGATCTATCACTTGCTCCTTATATTATGATTAAAATTTCTCAAACTCTCCAACATAATCACTATAAATTATCATAATTTACACAACCTAGCTTCCTTTGAATCCAAGTAAAGAATGTCCTAAATTCCTTGAATGATTCACTTTTATGAGATAAGAATCTAACCCAAGTAAACCTTGAGTAATCATCAACAATAACATACCCAAAGACTTTTCCTTTTAGGCATGTAGTGCTAATGGGTCCAAAAAGATCCATGTGAAGGACTTTTAAAGGTTTGCTAGTGTTAATGTCCTTGATTGAGTGGAAGGAGGATTTGATTTATATTCCAAAATGAAAGGCATCACACAGGTAATCCTTAGAGTTTAGGTATGCCTCTCACTAAGTTTTGATGGGTGATATTTTTATTATTTTTCATGCTTGCATGACACAATCTCCTATATCAAAGACAGGATCCATCATTAATAATTTGTAAGCAAAGAAAAGTGGCAAATTCAATGCAATTCAAATCAAGCATGTAAATATTATTAATTCTTTTTTCCTACAAAATAGTTTTTCCATTTAAGCTTATCATGTAGCTGGTAAATAAAAAAATTATGCAAAAACTTTTATCATAAAGTTGGCTAATACTGAGCAAATTATGTTTTAAGCTATCTACCAATAAAATATTTTCAATGATGAATATTTTTGAGTTACCAATTATACCTTACCCCACTACCTTTGTCACGACCCAACCAGACCGGAACGGATCCCGCTCGCATCGGGTCGTGACACAGCCTTTGAAAATTCAGGATCTGGTTTTGGAATTTGCTTCCGACTTTCTTCCAGAGATTAAATAGACAGAAAAACACAGAGCTACTATAAACATCCAAATACAGCGCAGCTCATCTATCTTTTCTTTTCTCAAAATAATCATATACAGATACAGTGCATGACTTACAGACAGAAAGAATAGAACAGAACATATAAGCCATGATTGTACAAAAATCAAAAGTATCAAGTACCAAATCACAGATCAGACTCTGGACCGCTAATCCACGACTTCCTTCCCTTTCTCAGAACCTGAAATCCACGTAGAAAATAAGGATGAGCTAACAGCTCAGCAAGACATCAATCACCAATCAAAATCGTCAGAAACGCCCATTAGAAATAGTCGTACGAAACTCACAGAACAGATACTTGTTCAAACATAAATCAATAAAAAATATAGAAAACTGAAGTCATGTTGAATCGGAGTTCAAAACAGATATCATAAAGCTTTCAAGTCACAGAATAGACAGAATCGTACGGAATAACCAGAATCGTGCATATATCGGATGATTCATAAAACAGATCAGATAAGTTACATAACAGATTTCAGATATCAAACATCATATTTCGGATAACATATAACATATCAGATTTTAGATTCCCAGACCCTTACAGAATATCGACGGATTCTGGCCCCTTATGTCTCCCTTCCCTGACATTTACAAAATCTCGACGAATTCTGGCCCCTCATGTCTCCCTTCCCATACACTTACAGAATCTCTACAAATTCTGGTCCCTTATAACTTCCTTTTGATAGCACACAAACACTTTAATTCATTCAAGAACTCAATTCAGAAAAAATCAGAATTCGTACGAAATTTCAGCGGCATAACGACAGTATACAGAATTTACACAAAACTCACAGATTCAGAAATTTACCAAATTACCACAGAACATTCACAACAACATTGTAAGACTTTCATTGTACTAACAAAACATTTTTCAACATCCTGATAATTTGCAGTTCACTTAAAATACCGCAGAATCCAAAATATCCGGTAAAAATCTTCCAGAAAATACTCAAAACGTGCGCAATTATCATCTCAAAGACATACCAAAAGTTACGAGGTAAAATCTTTGTCAAAAGAAAATAATACCCAAAATTCGCTAACGGAAACAAAATTCAAAACAGAAAACTCGTCAAAATCCTCATTTCTGAAAATTTAGAAAGGCGGAATGTGTCTTACCTCAAATCGGTCAACTACTTTAACTACAGCAATGGACGAAAACGGACCGGAGTCGCCCAAAAATCACTTTTCCTTTCTTTTCCTTCGATTTTCTCTCTCCTGGGCTTTTCTCTCTCTTCAAAATATCTCATTTCTATATATATCCAAACGGATCGTCCCGAACGATAGCAACTTCGTCCCAGGACGATTTGGCTCTGGACGAATTTCATCCATATGAAATTAAATATCGTCCCTGGACGATCTGGCTCTGTAAGATTTTCGTACAGACGATCAAAATATCGTCCAAATGAACTGCTCAGTCTCCAAAATTTCAGCACAACCTGTACCGATCGTCCCGGGATGATCCAACTTCGTCCCGGACGATACTGGGAGAAAAATGATCTTTATAATCTCCCCAACTTCAAAAAAATGTCGTCCTCGACATTGCCAATCCAAAACTCAGTCAAAACAGATACGGATACGACTGCCTCATGTCCGACTCCTTCTCCCAAGTCGCTTCTCGTGCTGTTCGGTGCTTCCACTGAACTTTAACTATATGAATATGTTTACTTCTTAACTTACGAACATCGTAAGCCAAAATCAACTCAGGTTCTTCTTTATACTGCAGAGTCTCCTGAATCTCAACCTCATCAGCAGAAAACTTCTTGCAGAATCCGATATCCACTTTCTCAAAGAGGATACGTGAAAAACATTATGCACGTCAGACAACTGATCAGATAACAATAATCTATAAGCAGATTTACCAATCCTTTCAAAGATTTCAAATGGTCCAACATACGTTGGACTAAGCTTACTCACTCTTCCAAATCTACTGACTCCTTTCATCGGACTGACTTTGACATACACAAAGTCACCAACTTGAAATTCCACAAATCTGTGCTTCTGATTATAATACTTCTGTTGTCGATCTTGTGCAGCTTTCAATCTTTCTTTAATCAAGTTGATTTTCATAACAGTTTCATTCACAAATGTAGCACCCATTTCTTGTCTATCTCCTACCTCAGTTAGAGTCAAAGGAGTCCTACACTTCCGTCCATATAAAGCTTCATAAGGTGCCATACCAATACTAGACTGAAAACTGTTATTATAAGCAAATTTGATCAAAGGAATATGATCTTCCCAGCTTTCTCCAAAATCCAAAACACATAATCTCAGAAGATCTTCTAGTACCTGGATAGTTCTCTCAGACTGTCCGTCAGTCTGCGGATGAAATGCCGTACTGAAATGCAACTTCGTACCCAAGCCTTGTTGAATACCCTTCCAAAGTCTGGAAGTAAATCGTCCATCTCGATCAGATACAATCACTTTAGGCACACCATGTAATCTGACAATCTCCTTCACATATACCTATGCCAACTTATCCACCGGATCTGTCTGCCTGATCGGAAGAAAGTGTGCAGACTTCGTCAATCGATCCACAATCACCCAGATGGCATCATGTCCTTGCCTAGATCGAGGGAAACCCATAGCGAAGTCCATCATTACCTCCTCCCATTTCCACTCAGGAATAGGCAATGACTGCAAAAGACCTCCTGGTCGCTGATGCTCTGCCTTCACTAACTGACAAGCTTCGCATTTCGAAACAAAATTCGCTACATCCTTTTTCATTCCTGGCCACCAGAACAAATTCTTCATGTCTCCGTACATCTTACCACTTTCCGGATGTATCGTATAGCCTGAATGGTGAGATTCGTACAGAATCTCTTTCCTCAAATCTCCAAACACAGGAATCTACAGTCTATTCTTGCAGAAAATAACACCAGAATCAGAAACTCGGAGTTCAGGTTTCTTACCAGATTTAATCTGAGCAATCAACTTAGAATAGTCATGATCTGACTTCTGAGCTTCCTGAATCCTTTCTTCCAGAGTAAATTGAATATCCATTTGAGTCAAAACACCAGAATCCAGACCAGTAGAGGAAATCACCTATAACTGTAATCTCTCCATATCTCGTATCAGATACTCATCAGAGGTGAGCTGAATACCTGATAAGCCAGAAGACTTCCTGCTCAAAGCATCTGCTACCATATTAGCCTTGCCAGGCTGATACTGAATCGTCTGGTCGTAGTCCTTGACAACTCAAGCCACCTTCTTTGCCTCAAATTCAGGTCCTTCTGAATGAATATGTACTTCAAGCTCTTGTGGTCCGTGAAGATCTCACATCTGACGCCATACAAATAATGATGTCAAATCTTCAAAGCAAACACAACTGCAGCCAACTCCAAATCATGGGTAGGGTAATTCCTTTCATGTGGTTTTAACTGTCTCAAAGCATACGCAATTACCTTACCATGCTGCATCAGAACACAGCCCAAACCTTTCAGTGAAGCATCACTGAACACCTGAAATCCTTCCGTAACTGACGGAAGTGCTAACATTGGAGCTGAAGTCAAACAATCCTTCAACTTCTGAAAACTAGCCTCACACTCCAATGTCCAAACAAAAGCTACTGACTTCTGAGTCAGTCTCGTCAGAGGCGTAGAAATCTGAGAAGATCCCTTCACAAATTTTCTATAATATCCAGCCATGCCTAAGAAACTACGTACCTCAAATACCGTAGTAGGCCTTGGCCAATCAGCAACAGCTTGAATCTTCTGGGGATCAACAGAGATACCTTCACCACTCACCACATGCCATAGAAAAGAAATGCTCTTCAGCCAGAATTCACACTTGGAAAACTTAGCATATAGCTGATGCTGCCTCAAAATCTCCAATACAATGCTCAAGTGTCTAGCATGATCTTCCTTAGAAACAGAATATACCAAAATATCGTCTATGAAGAAGATCACAAACTGATCCAGATACTCCTTGAACACTATGTTCATCAAATCCATGAAAATAGCTGGTGCATTGGTTACCCCAAAAGGCATAACCAAAAACTCGTAGTACCCGTACCGAGTACTGAAAGCTGTCTTCAACACATCAGCTTCCTTCACCTTCACCTGATAATATCCAGATCTCAAATCAATCTTTGAAAATATAGAAGAGCCAGAAAGCTGATCAAACAAGTCATCAATCCGTGGTAACGGATATTTGTTCTTGATCGTGACCTATTCAAATCTCTATAATCTAGACACATACGGAGTGTTCCGTCCTTCTTCTTCACAAATAATACGGGTGCTCCCCAAGGAGAAACACTAGAACGAACAAATTCTCTATCCACCAACTTCTGAAGCTAAACTTTCAACTCAGAAAGTTTCTTCGGTGCCATCCTGTATGGAGCTTTCGATATCGGAGCTGTACCCGAAAAAACATTAATAGAGAACTCAACATCTCTATCCGGAGGTAAACCAACCAACTCCTCAGGAAATATATCAGAAAACTCCTGTACAACCGGTATATCAGAAATAGAAGTGGGTTCTAGGTTCATATCCCGTATAGAAGCTAAAAATACCAGGCAACCCTTCTTCCACATTCTTCTGACTTCCAATACATAAATCAGACAGGATAGAACACCTCGTAATCCTTGGAATACACATCTTTCTCCATCCATAAACAAACTCACTTGCTTCTTCAAACAGTCAATCTGAGCCTCATATATACTCAGCCAATCCATACCAAAAATCACGTCGTAAGAAGAAATCAGCAACAAAATGACTTCCACTTCTTGCCAAAAATATCAATCTCACAAAAACAAAACTTCCGGGCGATCAAATTGCTTCCAGCCGGCAAAATAACAGAAAGAGAAACCAGTAGCAAAATAGAATCCAGATGCAAAGTATCAAAACAACTCTCGGAAAGAAACGAGTGATTGGCTCCAAAATCAAACAAAACACGACAGGGTTGATCAGAAATATAAATCATACCTGTCACCACATCCGAAGCATCTCGAGCCTCCTGCTGACTCAAACTATACACATGAGGCTAAACTGGAGCTGGAGCTACTGAACCACTAGACTCTCTCTGACTACCAGTATGTGGTCTCTGTGCCACAAAACTAGATCCACCACCTCTACCACTAGAAGATCCTTCAGTCACAGTACGTGGAGGAACAATCCTCGGTCTTCCTGCTGAACCAACATGTCTACTATCAGATCGAAACTCAGATCGTCTATCGAATCCAGCCTGTGGACATTCTGCAATCCGATGTCCTGACTGACCACATTTAAAGCACTGACCAGTCGTCCTGAAGCACTGGCCAAAATGTCGTCGTCCACAAGTTTGGCACACAGGTGTCCCACTGACTGATCCCGAACTGGTCATACTAGTAGCGGCAGTACTAGAAATTATCGTGGATCCCGACTGTCCACTCCTCCTGGAGTCTCCAGAAACAAATCTCTTATTGCCATAGGAACCACTACTAAAAGCATCACCCCCAAATCTCTTCCTACTTGCAGTCCACCGCTGTTGAGTAGCCATCAAATCATTCTCTATTAGATGAGCTATCTCCACAAGCTCAGAGAAATAAAAAATATGAAATGGCACCAGGGGCTGCCTCAGACTATCTCGTAGTTCCCTCAGAAATATGTAGCACTTCTTAGCATAAGTACTTACCAACTGTGGAGCATAACGGGCTAAAGTAGTAAATTTTTCCTCATACTGCATCACAGTCCTGCTCCCCTGAACAAGTCTCAGAAAAGTCTCCTGCATCTGTTGTCGTGCAGAAGGAGGTACAAATCACGATCGAAATTCCTCAGAAAATTCTTCCCAAGTAATCAAAGAATTTAGCTTCCCTTGGAATTTCACCTCCTGCTGGCCTATCCACCAGTACTCTGCTTCCCCATCCAACAGAAAAATTGCCAATGGTACCTTCCTGTCCGACGGACACTGTATACCGTCAAAAGTCTTCTCTAACCTCCTCAACCATTCTTCAGCTGCTCTGGGCTCAACAGTGCCCTCAAACCTCGGAGGTTTCAATTTCAGAAATAACTGCAGATGTTTATCTATATCCTCAGATTGAGCAGTAGAAGCTCTACTCTGAGTCTCGCTCATCTTCTGAGCAATTAACGTAGCAAACTGCGAAAGTGTATCAGAACCAACCACTGGGGTAGTACGGCCCACTGGAGCTGCCTGACTTGCACTCTGCCCATTTGTCATATCAGGGTCTGGCAGATCCATGATCACATAGAAAACTAAGCACAAAACAACAGAATAAAAATCCAGACAAACCAAAACTACCCCTGACAGACTCACAGATCACTTCCTATAGCTCTGTCTTACAATCCAAATTCCAAAACTATTGCTCTGATATTACTAAAGCTTGTCACGACCCAACCCGACCGGGACGGATCCCGCTCGCATCGGGTCGCGACACAGCCTTTGAAAATCCAGGATCTGGTATTGGAATTTGCTTCCGACTTTCTTCCAGAGATTAAATAGATAGAAAAACACAGAGCTACTATAAACATCCAAATACAGTGCAGTTCATCTATCTTTTCTTTTCTCAAAATAATCATATACAAATACAGTGCATGGCTTACAGACAGAAAGAACAGAACAGAACAGATAAGCCATGACTGTACAAAAATCAAAAGTATCATGTACCAAATCACAGATCAGACTCTGGACCGCTAATCCATGACTTTCTTCCCTTTCCAAGAACCTGAAATCCACGTATAAAATAAGGATGAGCTAACAGCTCAGCAAGACATCAATCACCAATCAAAATCGTCAGAAACGCCCATTAGAAATAGCTGTACGAAACTCACAGAACAGATACTTGTTTAAACATAAATCAATAACAAATACAGAAAACTGAAGTCATGTCGAATCGGAGTTCAGAATAGATATCATAAAGCTTTCAAGTCACAGAATAGACAAAATCGTACGGAATAACCAGAATCGTGCATATATCGGATGATTCATAAAACAGATCAGATAAGTCACATAACAGATTTCAGATATCAAACATCATATTTCGGATAACATATAACATATCAGATTTCAGATTCCCAGACCCTTACAGAATCTCGACGGATTCTGGCCCTTTATGTCTCCCTTCCCTGACACTTACAGAATCTCGACGGATTCTGGCCCCTCATGTCTCCTTTCCCAGACACTTACAGAATCTATACGGATTCTGGCCCCTTATAACTTCCTTTTGATAGCATACAAACACTTTAATTCATTCAAGAACTCAATTCAGAAAAAATCAGAATTCGTACGAAATTTCAGCGGCATAACGGCAGTATATGGAATTTACACAAAACTCACATATTCAAAAATTTACCAAATTACCACAGAACATTCACAACAACATTGTAATACTTTCATTGTACTGATAAAACATTTTTCAACATCCTGATAATTTGCAGTTCACTTAAAACACCGCAGAATCTAAAATATCCGGTAAAAAACTTCCAGAAAATACTCAAAACGTGCGCAATTATCATCTCAAAGACATACCAAAAGTTACACCGTAAAACCTTTTTTAAAAGAAAAAAATACCCAAAATTCGCTAACGGAAACAAAATTCAAAACAGAAAACTCGTCAAAATCCTCATTTCTGAAAATTAAGAAAGGCGGAATGTGCCTTACCTCGAATCGGTCAACTACTTTAACTACAGCAACGAACGAAAACGGTCCGTAGTTGCACAAAAATCACTTTTCCTTTCTTTTCCTTCAATTTTCTCTCTCCTGGGCTTTTCTCTCTCTTCAAAATATCTCATTTCTATATATATCCAGACGGATCGTCCCGGACGATCGCAACTTCGTCCCAGGACAATTTGGCTCTGGACGAATTTCATCCAGACAAAATTAAATATCGTCCCTGGACGATCTGGCTCTGTAAGATTTTTGTGCAGATGATCAAAATATCGTCCAGACGAACTGCTCAGTCTCCAAAATTTCAGCAAACCTGTACCGATCGTCCCGGGACGATCCAACTTCATCCCGAACGATACTGGGAGAAAAATGATCTTTACAACCTTCCTAGTGGTGTTATTTTCAAGTGTTACCTTGCCCCTGCCCTGGTTAGCATGATGAATTGCTTTACATGTCCAATCATATGCCTTAAACATCTGCATGTTGTCCATGTACCATATGCTCTCACTAGGCCTTTTATGAGAGTAGTCCTAAATCATCAAGGGTTATATTTAGGAATCAAAACTTTGGGTTCCACCTTATGAATTGAAAAGTAAGATGCCTGAATGCTATGCTGTTATTTATACAATTTTGGTCTCCACACCAAATGTGTTCTACGATGGATAGTGCAAGTGTGGAAGATATTTCCTAGCATGCCACAAGAAAAAAACATCTAATATTTATGAATGGATTCTCAAGTCTGTTTAGGTTATGGTGCCTCTTCCTAGGTTTAGATGACTCATGTTATGGTGATATTTTGTTTTCTTTAGGAGCTGTTAGTTTTTCTTACAGAACTTTATTTGCAATTTTAAGGATTGTATTTTCAACTTTTAATTCAAGCTCCCTATTATTATCTTCATCTATATATGCTTTTAATTCCTTAAATAAATTATTCTAGATCAATATGATATGCTTTCAAGGAATCATGCTCATTAGTTAAATCAAAATGTTTCTTTTTTAATGAATCAAATTCATCAAGTAATATCATATAATTATTATCCAATATAGAGTATTCTTTCCTAAGAAATTCATGCCCTTTTTGTAAGTTTGAAAAGTCAGAATTAAGGCATCCATACATTTTCTTAAGCTTCATATATGCATTATAAATTTTTTTAGAAACTTCAAATAGTTCATCATAGGAAAGTTCACATACCTCCTCTTGATTGGAATGATCAAGAAGGTTATCTGCCATTAAGCACTGGTTGGTTACCTCCTCTTCAGCTTCTATCTTAGATGAGTCTAAAGCAGAATCTACCACAAAAGTTTTTGAGTCCTTTGCTTTCTTTCTTGAACTTAGGTTTTTCTTCACCCATCTCCTTGATTGGGTGAGTTTTCAGAATTGGGCAATCTAACCTGAAATACCCTGGCTTCCTGCATTTGAAATAGATTACATCAGCATAAATCTTATAATTTTTATTAGTTTTACATTTGATTTTTTTCTTAGAAATCTCTTGAATTATCTTATCATTAGTGTTATGTCATCAGCATCATTAGGTGTATAATTGTCACTATTAAAATAGTTAGCCTTCAAGGCTACATTTTTCTCCTTTCTCTTTTCACCTACATCAAGCTGTCTTTAACTCACTCTTTATTCATAGGCAATGAGTGATCCAAGTAAGTTATTAATAGAGTAAACATTCAGATCCTTAGATTCAGTAATAGCAATAATTTTTGCATCATATGAAGTAGGTACGCAACACAAGATCTTGTTAACTTTTTCATAGTTAGTAAGTTCTCTTCCTAATGCATGTAGGAAATTAATAATATAAGTGAACCTAGTATATATTTCAAAGATAGATTCACTAGGTTTCATGCAAAAAAGTTCATACTCATGGAGCAAAATATTTATCATAGATTATTTTACTTCATTTGTTCCTTCTAGGTTATGCAGAGTTTATCCCAAAGTTTTTTATCAATTGTGCACGTAGAAATATACATGTAATCTTTATATTTTAATGCACAAAAAAATAGTTTAAATATTTAGCATTCAATTGGACTAAATCTCTATCTTCTATGCTCCATTCATAAAAAAGGGAGTTCAATATTTATGCTATCAACAAAATGTAAAGATGAAGAATATCCTTCATGTACTAAAATTCACATGTGATAATCAATAGATTGTAAGAAAATAGATATGCGAATTTTTCAAAAGTCAAAAGGAATATTATCAAATAAAGGTGATTGTGTGATTGAATATTCGTCCGGGATATTATGATTTTTAAAGTTAGCCACTGATCTTTTTCAAAAGTTATTTAAAACTTTATTTTTAAATCTCGTTTTGATACCACTTAAAAGTTTATGTAGGTAGTTAAACCTCTAAGAACCAGCCCAAGACTAACCAAGAGGGGGATGAATTCATAATTTAAAAGATTCTTTTAAAAATCTTTTTATACTTTTTTAACAATGGACGCGAAAGTAAATAAATTCACAATAACAAAATAAATCAGAGTTTTTAACCACACAATAAATTAAAAAAGTACAAAAATTGAAATGTGATAAATTAATAAAACGAACACACCAAATTTTATAGTGATTCGATCAAATTTGACCTATATCCAATACCTAGATTCCTTTGCTCTAGGTATTGAACTAAACTTTTTTTGTTTCTCTCATTTAGTCCCCACAACTAAGTCGAAAAACCCTTACAAAATCTGTTCCACCAACCCGATGTGACAGAATAACTAACATCTTTTTCACCTTCCTAGTGAAGGCAGAGAACCTGAAATCATTTTTCTCCCTCCCGGAGATGGCAAAGAACCAATAATCATTTTAATCCTTCCTATAGTTGGTAGAGAACCATGATCTAGTTGCTAAAGAATGTCTCCCTGAATCCACCCAAGAATCTAAGCAAAGACTTGAAGAAGATTGGAAGGAACTTTACTTAGAGTAGCCTTATGAAGCTCACATAACTCCCCCTCACAAGAACTCTCCCTCTCTTCTCTCCCAAAGCTTTCATCAACTATCTCTCTCACTAAGCTCCCTCTCAAGCAAACTCAATAGTAAAAAGATGAATGACAAGATAATATATGAGTTTAAATAGAAAGCCTCAAAAAATCCCTACATTTTAATTTGCATCAAGGATCGTTTCATATAATCATGAGATTGTCCTGTATAATAGTACAAAATAGCACTGCAAGATAGTACAAACTATATGGATCTATACAATCAGTTCAAGAGATTGTACTTATAGTCTTATACGATCCTGCGATCGTCCGATATAATTAATTCAAGATACTATATTGATTGTTCAGTACGACAAGCGATGATGGGCGATGATTAAACATCATCCCATGCATCTCTCGAGTCATATAGTATAATCATCATGTATGATGTGATTGAGCAATTAAATTATAATTAGTCTCATAATTACAAGATGAATTTAGGCATGATTGTCATAAATCATCAAGTATAATGTATATCGTCCTATATAAATAGAGACAAAATTAAATATTAAAATACTACCTAAATTATGATTGGCGGCTGAATATTATAATTATACTTGATCATTCTGTATGATTAGAATAGTTCAGTACGATTAGTTTAATTAAACTCAGTTATCAAGTATTTTAATATTTAATTTTTTCTCTATTTATATAGGACGATATTTCTCAAAAAAAAAAAAAACTCAATTATCAAAGGATGACCTAATTAGATATTTCTATTTTAATTGATCGTCTAATTCAATTAGTTCAAAAAATAGAAATTTTTCTAACTAACCAAATCACTCCCTTGAGTGTGTGTGTGCAAGATTACTCAGCTTAGCAACTACCATATACATGACTTGACTCAAGAAAGGTAAAAGTATATTGAAGTAAAAATTATAAATAGACTCAACCCTAGTCTACCCAATCTTGAGTTGATTGAAGTTACAAGTGAAAGGTGGACCTAATGTTAGTGAGCAGAGAAATAAAATAGATATCTAATAAATAGTAGTAAGAGAACATAATATTTGTTATCATTAAAATCATAATACTTGGGTCCATATTTGCAACAAAAAATTTCTAAATCTCCATAAATTTAGTTTGCATAAAATTTAATCAAATAAAATATTAAAAATACCCAAACAAGCAATGAAATTAAAATTTAAAATAGGATCACAAAAACCTATCTTGAGACGAACAACTATCCCAACTATCCTATTTTTTAAAACCAGCACTACGATATCCAAATCCTACTTGCCCTCCCTAAATTCAAGAGAGCTCAATGGCTTAAAAAATTTTAATGCTCTACCAAAACATCACTAAACTATTGTAGTCGAATTACCACCATCAAGCCACTTCCATTTTACATTATTGTTGGACCATTGTCATCCGATCATCATCAAACCACACTTATTTAACAATTATTGTTAGATCTATGCCCTCCAATACTTTATTATGATCCTTCAACCATTATTTATAGATTACTATCTCCCAGCAGTTATTGTTCAACTTCAATCCTTTGACCAATATTGCTTGTTTATGGTCATCTAACCAAATTCACTTGACTCGAGTCCTTTTATAATTATCATTCAACTTCAATTTTTAAACCACCTTCACCAAATTATGGTCCTCTGATCACTATTGTTCGATTGTAATCCTCAGACTATAATTTCTTTTTTATAACCCATTGAGCATCATCACTCATTTAAGGCTTTTTGACAACTATCTCTGGACTATGATTGATTGACCTTCATCACCCGACTATGGTTTGTCAATTATTGTTGCTCAACTTTGTTCCTACAATCCATTCCACTCAACCACATCCCTCCAACCATCATCATAAAAATACAGTCATTCACCCACTACGCTTAATTGCAGTCTCTAACTACTAGCACTCGACTATAATCCTTCAACTATTATTGCCAAACTATAATATATCAATCACCATTGTGTGACATTATTTTCTAACCACTTTATCTTAACTATATTCTTCTGACCACCATCGCTTGACTATGGTCCTTTGAAAGCCGTAGTTATGGTCATCTGACCATCATCATCCAATTATAATCTTTTGACCATGTTTACTCGACTTTGATCCTCCGACCTCCATCGCTCGAAAACAATCTCCTGTTGTTGAACCTTCTTTCATTGCCACATAACTAAAATCTCTCTATATAACTTTAATCCTTTAATCATTAACACTTGACTATATTCTTCTGACTACTATTACCTAACTAAGGTTCTCTAAACATGATCGCCTAACTATAGCCCTTCGATCACCATCATTATATTACAACTCATTGATCACCATCACTTGACTATAATCCTTTGAACCACCATCAACCAGCTTCAATCCACAAACCACCTTCGCCCAACTCTGATAGTCATTGTCAACCTTTGGTTCAATGACCAGCATCACTTGACTGCGACTCTTTGACCATCATTGTTGAACTATGATCCTCTACCACTATTTCCTGATTATAGTTTTTTTTTTTTTTACTATCATTGCCTAAGTAAGATCCTCTGAAGACTATTGCTTGACTAAGATCCTTTAACCATTATCACTTGACTATGATCCTTATATCACCATGTATCAACTATGATCCTCTAACTATTGTTACTTGGCAACACTGATGCCCACTAACTTTATCACCTACCGTTGCCAACAACGCTAATACACACCATCACACGTAAAGTCAATTCACATAATCGACACTAACTCTGACTCTCGACTTTAACATCAAGATTTATATTGGAATTCTTGGTCGCAGATCTTCCATTCTCAAAGGAAAATTACCAAATAAACAACGAACAATCTCTTGAAGACATCTTTTATGCTTCATAACCGTTTCAACTTCCACCACAAAATACTTCACATACATTGTATTCCTAATATATTTTCTTTGTTCCTTGTCCAATCGCATGGAAGTGTATCATTATTAACCAATGACAAATGCTAATTGAATCATTTCAATTGGGCTAAACCCCATATTTTTTTTCTTTTCCAAAATTTTCATATAGAAATGCTAGTGTCTATTGCAACCTACTTTTATTTATTTGTGCATTGAATATTCATACAAAGCTAATACATTAAACTTTCTCTCTACCATGATAAATTCTCTGCCATGCCATAATGTTACTTAATCATTTACCCTTAATTAATTATTTATATTAATAATGAATTAAAAAAGATGAATTAGTATTTTATTAATGATTCATTTCTAAATTAAACTATTTAATTAGATAAAAATTAAGCAAATGATGATGACAAATTACTTATTTGAGGGCGATTTATGATTAATAAAATTTCTCAGATGATGGTTCGGACCGTGCAACAATCGGGCCGTAGGTTCAAACAAAATAGACCGCTCCATATATATTTAATAAAATAATTAAGGAAAAATTCCAAAGAAGGTAAGCTAATACCAACCATATATGCCAACAATAATTTAAGAAGTTTATAATCAGCGGTGCTTTTACCACTTGGCTGGGAATTGGAATCCAACGCTAGCGCTAATTAAGGTGGTGGGGACAGTGGGGCCTAATGTAGTTGGCTCATAGAAAATAATATACTTTGAAAAAAAATCATTTTTGACTAAAATTATTTAAATATTCCATCAGATAAATCAACCAAAATCTCTTGAATGAAAATATTACATCTTTATCAAATTTAATTCATTTATTTGTTAAGAGATTCCCGGTTTGATTTAAAATTAGAAAATATAAAATATTCACTAATAATTTTAAAATATTGATATTTGTGATACGACATCACAAAATTAGCTTGATCGGGCACGAATCTCGAGGCAAAAGCTAGTTGGAAACTTCAAAAATTAATTCCGAGAGCACCCGAACTCCGATTTCAGCAATCTTATAGTCGAACTGAGCGTCTCGGAAATACGAACTCAACGACACCAAATTCGACCCAATCCGAGCCCAAATGGGTCCGAATCATGGGCCCGAAGCGCTGTTGGAAGGTTCAAACCATAATTTGAGTTACCAAACGGTCTCCGATTTTAACGAGCTTATACTCGAATCGAACGGCTCGACGAGACGAGTCCAACGAGCCCAAGATCTTAGAATTCCAACATCACTAAGGCCTTCAAATATCCAACGAATATTGCACGATCGTAGGATTCAATATCGGCCGTCCATTCGACCACTCCCTATTCGCCCTTGATCTCACGCCTATTTACGGGTCATGCCACTCCAGAAAATCTATAAATAGAGCCCTCATTTCTCATGAGAAGGGGGGACTCAAGCAAGAAGAGAAGGAAGAGAAGGAAGAAGCTCCTCCTCGACCACCGCCAGAACCTCACCGGACAACCGCAGGAGTCTCGCCGGGCCACCGCCGAACCACCGCCGGAGCCTCGTCGGACCACCTTCGGAGCCTCGCCGGACCACCGCCGGAGTTTCGCCGCACCACCATCTCAAGGTCTGACGTTCAGGCTCGACGTTCAGACCTAACGTTCTACTGAAGGCCCGACATTCACCAGGGGCCCTCACCTTCACATGAGGCCCGGACTTTTGCTAGGCCACTACCTGACGCCTAGAGTTCTAACAAAGTACCGCCCTACAACAACGATCTTTCTAACCCCGATCTCCTGCCGACTACGGCCTGTCCGACCTCCATCAACAGATAACGATCTTTCTGACCCTGGTCTCCTGCCGACTACGGTCCTTTCGACCTCCGTCGCCTACTATGGTCCTTCTGACCTCTATCAACAAACAACGGTCTTTCTGACCCCGGTCTCCTGCCGACCACAATCCTTCCGACCAAACGACATGTATATGTAACTCCTACCATGTAATGCAATCTATATGATGTATAGTTGCTACATCAATACAAGACCTTCTCCAAAGGAAGGGCCTCATATGTAATCGACTGCAAATACTAGTGGATTCATTCAAACTGGGCCAGGCCCCGTGGTTTTTCCCCCTTTTCAGGGGCTTTCCACGTAAAACTCTGGTGTCTCTTATGAATGCTACACTCTCTCACTTATCTACTTGTGTACTGGATCTTCGTACAATTCTAAGACGTTAAACCATATATTTCTCTACAGCCGTGGATATTCCAGGACGCAACAGTTTGGCGCCGTCTGTGGGAAGTGATTCCCGACTGGGGGGCAATTTTTGCTCTAACCTCAAAAGGTTATTCAACTGCTATTAATGCATCAATGTCATTGGACTCTGATCCGGACTGGGGGGAAACCTTGACTATAATTTTAGTCAAGAAGATCCCTCCAATACTTCCAACATCAAGATGATATTTCAAGGAAATTCATTAAAAATGCAAGGATACTTCCAATCAGTTATATGCTTTATACAGTCTCTTGATGGACTTCTACTCCTTGGCAATGTCTTAATCTTGACTTGAAAAGGCAGTAACGGTCTAAAGATAGACCATTCTTCACATTTGATTCGGTATACACGCGGCATTTGCCCCCTCCCGATCAAGAAAAAATCGATCCCAGGGGGATCCGACCCGACCTCTTCCATACAGGTTAACGTCGTCGAGCAGGGCTCCGGCGTACAACCTCGAAAAGGTCTTACATCCTTGATGGATTCTCCCGACCTCTTCCACACAGGTTAACGTCGTCGAGCAGGGCTCCGGCATACAACCTCGGAAAGGTTTCACATCCTTGATAGATTCTCCTGACCTCTTCCACACAGGTTAACGTCGTCGAGCAAAGGCTCCGACATACAACCTCAGAAAGGTCCTACATCCTTGGTGGATTCTCCCTACCTCTTCCACACAGGTTAACATCATCGAGTAAAGGCTCCGACATACAACCTCAGAAAGGTCCTACATCCTTGGTGGATTCTCCCGACCTCTTCCACACAGGTTAACGTCGTCGAGCAAAGGCTCCGACATACAACCTCGGAAAGGTCCTACATCCTTGGTGGATTCTCCTGACCTCTTCCACACAGGTTAACGTCGTCGAGCAGGGCTCCGGCATAATACCTCGGAAAGGTCTCACATCCTTGGTGGATTCTCCCGACCTCTTCCACACAGGTTAACGTCGTCGAGCAAGGCTCCGATATACAACCTCGGAAAGGTCTCACATCCTTGGCGGATTCTCCCAACTTCTTCCATACAGGTTAACGTCGTCGAGCAGGGCTCTGACATACAACCTCGAAAAGGTCTCACATCCTTGGTCGATTCTCCTGACCTCTTCTACACAGGTTAACGTCGTCGAGCAAAGGCTCCGACATACAACCTCGGAAAGGTCCTACATCCTTGGTGGATTCTCTCAACCTCTTCCACACAGGTTAACATCGTCGAGCAAAAGCTCCGACATACAACCTCGAAAAGGTCTTACATCCTTGGTGGATTCTCTCGACCTCTTCCACACAGGTTAACGTCGTCGAGCAAAGGCTCCGACATACAACCTCGGAAAGGTCTTACATCCTTGGTGGATTCTCCTGACCTCTTCCACACAGGTTAACGTCGTCGAGCAAAGGCTCCGACATACAACCTCAGAAAGGTCCTACATCTTTGGTGGATTCTCCCGACCTCTTCCACACAGGTTAACGTCGTCGAGCAAAGGCTCCGACATATAACCTCGGAAAGGTCCTACATCCTTGGTGGATTCTCCTGACCTCTTCCATACAGGTTAACGTCGTCGAGCAGGGCTCCGACATACAACCTCGAAAAGGTCTCACATCCTTGGTGGATTCTCCCGACCTCTTCCACACAGGTTAACGTCGTCGAGCAAGGCTCCGACATACAACCTCAGAAAGGTCTCACATCCTTGGCGGATTCTCCCAACTTCTTCCACACAGGTTAACGTCGTCGAGCAGGGCTCCGACATACAACCTCGGAAAGGTCTCACATCCTTGGTCGATTCTCTCAACCTCTTCCATACAGGTTAAGGTCATCGAGCAAAGGCTCTGACATACAACCTCGGATAGGTCTTACATCCTTGGTTAACGTCGCCAGAATGTTGTCAATGGACTTCCATCTGACTTCTCCACAATGTTAAAATTCTACCCGATTTTGAATTTCCTCATGTCGCTGAACTTTTGCCTTGCAGGACTTTCGACAGACTAATACCCGACGCCGGACTTCTTCCTGCCGTCAGACTAATACCCGTCGTCAGACTTCTGCCCTTTGATGGACTTTCATCGGTCTTTTACCCAATGTTTTACTCAACGTCGGACTTTCAATCGACTTTCATTGGTCTTCTTCCCGATGTTGTACGTCTACCCGACGTCAGACTTTTACCTACCGTCGGACTACTACCCGTCGTCGGACTTCTGCCCGTCAACGGACTTTCTTCGATCTTCTGCCAGATGTTATACGTCTACCCGACATAAGACTTTTGCTTGCCGTCGTACTTCTACCGGACATCGAATTTCTACTCGTCCTCGGACTTCTGCTCGTCGACAAACTTTCGTCGGTCTTCTACGCGACAGTACTTCTACCCGACGTCAGACTTCTCCCTATCATCGGACTTCTGCCCATCAGCGCACTTCTACTCGTCGTCGGACTTCTGCCCGTCGATGAACTTTCATCGGTCTTCTGCTCGATGTCGTACTTCTACCCGACGTCGGACTTATTCCTGTCGTCGGACTTCTGCTTGTCAGCGGACTTCTACTCGTCGTCGGACTTCTGCTCGTCGACGAACTTTCGTCGGTCTTCTATCTGACACAGTACTTCTACCCGATGTCGGACTTCTCCTTGTAGTTGGACTTCTACTCGTCGTCGGACTTCTGCCCGTCGACGAACATTCATCGGTCTTTTGCCCGAGGTCGTACTTCTACCCGACGTCAGACTTCTGCTTGTCATCGGACTTCTACTCATCAGCAGACTTTTACTCTTCGTTGGACTTCTGCTAGTCGACGAACTTTCGTCGGTCTTCTACCCGACGTCGTGCTTCTACCGGACGTCAGAATCCTACCGGACGTTGAATTTACGCACATCGTTGGACTTCTACTCGACGCCAAATTTCCACCATCCGTCGGACTTCTGTTTGTCGTAAGACTCCCACCAGACACTGCATTTCTTTCCGACGTCAGATTTCTGCCCGTCACCCATCCTTTCAATATCCCTCATAACAACGAGCTCTCCGACCTCCATCGCCAACTGATTAACATCAAACCTCCGTAGAATCTCTCGAAAAAAAAGGGTGAATCTCCGGACTTCCTTGCAAAGAGAGGGGCCTTGGAAGACCAAGGGAAAGCCTCAATTGTAAGGACAGAGGGAGAAGAGAAAAAGGGGGGAATCTCCGGACTTCCTTGCCAAGAGAGGGGCCTCGAAAAACCGAGGGAAGACCTCAATAGAAAGGACAGAGGGAGAAGAGAAGAAGAAAAGAAGAAGGTGCAAATTTTTCATATCCCCTAGAGGGTATTTATAGGCAAGAGGGGGAAGTTGGAGAAGTTGTGAAAATTATTAAAAAATGATTTCTTTTGGACGGTTTCTTAAACCGTCTGTTATTTAAAAAAAAATATTTATTATAGGCGGGCGGTTAAGAACTGCATTATGCGGCTCTGTTTAAAAAAAAAAAAAAAAAAAAAAAAAAAAACTTTACAGTATCGTCGCCTGCTTATTTAAATATATATATATATATATTTACTATACGCAGCCGTAACCGGCTGCATTTGACCGACAGCGCCCGCACGACTTTTTTCTGCCAGCGGTACTTAAAAAAAAAAAATAATCATTTGCACCAATTGGCGGGCCGGCCAATCCAGATTTGCGACTCAAATTAAGACTTCAAAGCGGGAGGAAGGACACGTTAATACATTGTTCATGAAGAAAATCTTCCCAAGGAGGAATGAAGAGACACACCTGTAAAAAAGATTTGAGAGACCTGTAAAGAAGATTTGAGATATGACCAAATCTTGAAACCACTGCTCCGCTTCCTTTGGAAATGAAATCAGCTCATCATTATCCAAAATACTCAGCCTTTTAAAGGAAGTGTTACTTCTCAATGGCTTCATTAGCAACACCAATGAATCACTTATGCTAAGATCGCGGACCATGAGATGAAAATTTTAAGTGGTTTGCATTTCTCTAGAGACATCAGATTGAGGCAATTTTTAATTGTCAAGAAATCATTTTTTGATAATTTAGAATCAATTTTGACACTTTCGGAACTCAACGGGGCCTCTACAATCAAGTTTGAGCAAGCATTTAATTTTTGGGATGCAATTTTTTGCGTTTCGGCTAAAAAAAATTGTCGACGCATATATTTTCGGATTCCTGGAGCTTCAACATCCGAAAATAGGGGGGCAACTGATACGGCATCACAAAATTAGCTTGATCGGGCACGAATCTCGAGGCAAAAGCTAGTTGGAAACTTCAAAAATTAATTCCGAGAGCACCCAAACTCCGATTTCAGCAATCTTATAGTCGAACTGAGCGTCTCGGAAATACGAACTCAACGACACCAAATTCGACCCAATCCGAGCCCAAATGGGTCCGAATCATGGGCCCGAAGCGCTGTTGGAAGGTTCAAACCATAATTTGAGTTACCAAACGGTCTCCGATTTTAACGAGCTTATACTCGAATCGAACGGCTCGACGAGACAAGTCCAACGAGCTCAAGATCACAGAATTCCGACATCACTAAGGCCTTCAAATGTCCAACGAATGGTGAACGATCGTAGGATTCAATATCGGCCGTCCATTCGACCACTCCCTATTCGCCCTTGATCTCACGCCTATTTACGGGTCATGCCACTCCAGAAAATATATAAATAGAGCCCTCATTTCTCATGAGAAGGGGGGACTCAAGCAAGAAGAGAAGGAAGAGAAGGAAGAAGCTCCTCCTCGACCACCGCTAGAACCTCACCGGACAACTGCAGGAGTCTCGCCGGGCCACCGCCGAACCACCGCCGGAGCCTCGTCGGACCACCTTCGGAGCCTCGCCGGACCACCGCCGGAGTTTCGCCGCACCACCATCTCAAGGTCCGACGTTCAGGCCCGACGTTCAGACCTAACGTTCTATTGAAGGCCCGACATTCACCAGGGGCCCTCACCTTCACATGAGGCCCGGACTTTTGCTAGGCCACTACCTGACGCCTAGAGTTCTAACAAAGTACCGCCCTACAACAACGGTCTTTCTAACCCCGATCTCCTGCCGACTACGGCCTGTCCGACCTCCATCAACAGATAACGATCTTTCTGACCCTGGTCTCCTGCCGACTACGGTCCTTTCGACCTCCGTCGCCTACTATGGTCCTTCTGACCTTCATCAACAAACAACGGTCTTTCTGACCCCGGTCTCCTGCCGACCACAATCCTTCCGACCAAACGACATGTATATGTAACTCCTACCATGTAATGCAATCTATATGATGTATAGTTGCTACATCAATACAAGACCTTCTCCAAAGGAAGGGCCTCATATGTAATCGACTGCAAATACTAGTGGATTCATTCAAACTGGGCCAGGCCCCGTGGTTTTTCCCCCTTTTCAGGGGTTTTCCACGTAAAAACTCTGGTGTCTCTTATGAATGCTACACTCTCTCACTTATCTGCTTGTGTGCTGGATCTTCGTACAATGCTAAGACGTTAAACCATATATTTCTCTACCGCCGTAGATATTCCAGGACGCAACAATTTGATTTGAAGTAAATGAAATCTAGAGTAAACTTTTGAAGTATTTGAAATACATCATTTTAGTTCATTTCCGACGCATTAGCAAATCGTCTGAATTTTGAGAGAATATTACATATACCACAAGAGTTCCATTGACCATCTCCCGCCCCTGCTGCATCCCCCGCCCCTGCTGCATCCGCAGTAGGCCGCCGTCTCCCACCAGCTGCTGCTTGTCGCTACCCACTGTCGCCACTAGCCAACACTATTATTAGGATTTACATCACATTTATATTGCATCGAACCAAATATAAAAAATTAATCACTTAGAATTATCTTACGCTCAAAAAATATTTCAAATATATTATATCTTTTTAACATTGTCATCTAATTTACATTGTATTTTCTTTTTAGCAAAACAAACAACCGTTTTAAAATTGTTACAATTATTATAGAAGTTTTACTTGCAAAAAAAATAGGCATAAGAAATGATAAAATAATAATAAAGAAAAAGAACTATAATAATTTTTTGAAAAATAGAATGTCCGGCTTCGTTTGAGACGATTTTCTTACTGTTTCTTAAAGCAGTTGTTGATTTTGTACTAAAAAACTGTTTTAAAAAGCAGTAAAAAAACTGTCACAGACAAAACCTGAATAGCTGACCAAAACGTGACCAAAGCTAAGTGCAAAGAAGCGATTAAGTGACAGAGAGCTAACAAAATGTTAATTAGCTTATGACTAAAATAAATCATTTGTTTGATAAAAATAGAAACGCAAAGCAATTTAATTATTTAAGGTGTTGAAATACTTTCACTTGAGCAAAAAAATATCTATATTGATTAATAATAATTTATTTAAACTAGGTTAATTAGTAATATAACTAGGTTAATTAGTAAATAATTGTTGATTATTTTGTAAACTAGTCTGATCACTAAGTAAAATATTTAAAATAGCTAATTTTATGCTAATTAACGCGTAAGAAAGTTACTTAGCATAATAAAAATACAATTTGAACTCTAGCTATCAATTGATTTTACTAATCGATTAATATGAGAAGAAATTAATTTAATGATTATGGCAAGCCTTTTCCAAAGGGCTTATTCTCTTTGTTAAGAGTACAAGGCAAGTAAGAATAAGATTTGATCAATCTTCTTTATTTTAAAAAAATTTAGTACGAAAGTTGTCATGATTATGCCATTTTCTCCCAAATTTTAGAATAGACAGACACTGCTATCTGAAAGAGATTGAAATGTTCAAGTTTTTTTTTTTTTTTTTTTTTTGAAAAATCTTAGTCAAACGTTCGAATTTCATAAATATGATAAAATTTGTAAATATTTATGCTTAATTTTTTTACTATTTTATGAAGAAAATTTTTAGTACAGAAAATTGAAATTTAAAAATATTTTTTACGAAAAAGTTCTTTCATAATTCAGTAAGAAAACTGTCTCAAATGAAATCTTAATAGTTCTATATGATGGTTCTAAAAAGTTGGAATCTTCTAAAATGGAAAGTAATTTATGTTTCCAACAATGTAAACAAGTGTTAAACCTCACTGAAATTTTAGAGAAATTTTTATCTTTGCATTTTGTAGAGGAGAGTGATGCTGAGATAATCCCAAGGGAAACTTTTAAGATTAAGTATCCTCTATGATTTGTATGTTAACTGCCTAATTGTTGAAATTGATAGTAAGATTAGCACCATTTTTAAAAGTTTCCATGATGTTATGCAAGTATCGACATGTACTGATAATCTGAAGGAATATTTATAATATGTTTTTGTATTCCATCATTTCTTGAAGTGTTGAGCTTTGCCTTTAATTTAGATGAATAATGTTAATCCTTGCTTAGTTTTTTTCAATACATTTGATTTACCAATCTTAAGGGAATTTTATTATACATTTGTAGAAGGATCTTCAACCTTTACATCAACTTCAATCTTTAAGGGATTTGCAACCCAAACTTTTAATTATCGAGGTATTGTCCACTTTGACCTAATGGCGTCACGGTTTTGTCTCATTGGTGTAACTTCCCAAGAGGTTACCCATCCTAATATTACTCTAGCATGGGCAAACTTAATCATTGAGTTTTTTTAATAAAATTTTAACCATTAAACAAAAGGTTTCCTGATGTTTAAGAGTTTAGCATCTTTAGGAAGCTTTAGCATGGGTTGATTTAACACATAGGCATGATTAAAAGGTATAGGTCAAGTGGGTCTTTTATGGTCAAAGTGACCAATCATAGTCAACTAAGTTAAATCAAGGGTTCATTTTGGTTTGAACATGAACAAGGATTATTATAGGATGGATATGGATCAAACCTAGGGCTTGGATTGATGTTTAAAATATATTTAATGCATATGAAGGGGCTTTAGGTTTTGAGGGTTTAAGGGTCCATTTGATCAAAATAGCTTAACCTAGGTCAATCATGGACCCGAAATGGGTTCAATTCATTACAATGATGACTATGAACAATTTTAAATGAGCTCCAAAGGTTTCGAAGGAGTTTCAACCAGATTCCATGTGAGTGGCATGGGCTATAAATATTTGAAGGTTTTGGACCTTTGGAATATGCTTTGAGTTTTAGGGCTTGGAAGGGAATATAAGCTTCCAAAATGGTTAGAATACTCTTAGAACATGTATAATTAATATGTTAATGACCAAACACAATTTCAATGGCATAAGCTAGGGTTATCCAATTGAATTTTTTTTTGGAAATGGGAAATGTCCAAAGGCTTTAGAGTTAAGATTTGAACTTGTGTTTTGAACTTTGATTTTAGTGATTGAAGATTTGAATTTTATTGAAGATTGAACTTTAAACATATAACTAAATGATTGAAGGATTTGAATTGAGCTTGATTAAACATGATTGAGAGTTTTATTGAACTTAAATTTAATGATTGAATTGATTTATAATTGAAGTGTTGATTGAATGAAGCTGATTGATTGATTAACTGAAATTGATTGAATGATTGACAATCACTGAATGATTGAAAAAAATTGAATGATTGAATATTTAAAGTAATTGAAATATTTATTGAATGGTTTATTTATTGAAGTTGATTGGATATATTGATTGATTGACAATTACTGAATGATTGAAAATCATCATTATTTAATCATGATTTAATGATTGAACATTGAGTTTTGAATGGATGTTTTATCATTGAATTGAAATTGAATGGAGTTTAATGATTAAACATCATGATTGAAGGTGATTAAAGAATTAACTTCATACAAAATTAAGGTCAACAATAACCAAAGCATCATAAATACTCACTTTTATAGGAAGCTTCCTTAGATGAGCTAACACATTGTAATCAACCTTGGGCAATTCACAATCGACTGCATCTTGTACATGCTGAGATAGCATTGAAGATTTTGTATTATCCATGGTAATAAAACCTTACCACTACGAAGGTTGACTTGTATTACCTCTTTAGGATAAGAGATAGGAGTGTTACCTATCCAAGTCTCACTAACCTCTAAGTTTTCTTTGGCCGAATGGTAAAAATTAACATTTTGTTACTTCAATACTAATAGGAATAATCAAAATATAGAGAATAAGAATGTCATTATCCGAGAAGTATCCAAGAAGTTTCTTAAGTTCATTAAAATTTATTTCTCTATTCTAAGAATTGTCATCAACTATATTATGCAAATTATTCACAACAATATTAGAAAAAATAAATAAAATATACTTGAAATCATTTTTATTGATGGTTTAGTCCAAGGCAAGACAAAATAGAAGTCATTCAAAGAAAGAAACACAAGGGATTTAGCTCCCCCACCTGTAGAATGTATAGTTCTACTAGTTACAATTTTATTTTTAATTTCCTTCTTTTGAACTATGAAAATCGGACTATCTTGGACTTCCTTATATTCTTGAGCTAAAGTCATCTCAAGGTATTCCTCAAGAATTATTAGATCGACATGGATATGAAAGTTTGATAAGGATGTTAACTCTAAGTGAACTTATCTCTAGGCACACTAACACAGAAGCAATACTATCTCTTAATGCAGAATCTCATAAACTTTTAAAGAGTTACAATAATGGTGATGACAATTTATTCAACACAACATACTACTAACCGCAAATTTTCACCAAGCAATTATCATAGAAATAAATCTATCATGCAATCTTAACAAATCAAAATGTGCAGAAAAATAAAATATAAAAAATAAGAAATTAGAACAAACACGTCATAGATTTATAATGGTTTGGTCAAACTATGACCTGCATCCACTCTCAGGAGTTATCTTCTTCGAGTATTACACTATCATTATAGTGTCTCTCATTTAACCCCAACAACTAGCAAGGTGAAGAAGTCCTTATAAAATCTCTTCCACTAACCCAGTGTGGTAGAACACCATAATCCTTTTCACCCTCCTGATGAAGCAGAGAATCTAGAATCCTTTTCACTCTCCTAGTGAGGCAGAGAACCTGGAATTCGTTTTCACTCTCCTGGTGAGATAGAGAACATGGAATCTTTTTCACCCTCCTGATGAGGCATAGAACCTTAAAATCACTTTAACTTTTGCAATGCGACAGAGTAATTGGGTTATTTGTCACCAAAGAGATATTCTTCCCCAAAACTTTCCTCAAGACAAAACTTGACGCATATAGGAACTCAAGTGCAAGTTTTTCAAAGAAACCATGTGAACCCCTCTCACACTCTCTTGAAACCCATAAGAAATTTCTCCCTCCCTCAACCTCCATACTCTCTCGCTAACCTAAGGCTCTCTCTTCAAGCTTTCAAAAGGAACAAATCAATGAATGGAAAAAAAGACTCTTACAAAGTCTTATGAGAAAGCTTAAATATAGGGCTTCAAAAACCCCTAGAAATTAAATTCTATCATTTCTAATTGTCCAATACTATATAATATTATAAGATACGATTAGTTCAATGTATTCTTGTTAGTATTGTATAAAGAGGAATGAGCTATACGATTATTCTATGTATTTCAGGTGATCGACCAATATGATATATGCATCATCTACTATGATTAGAACAATCAAATTTGATTATCATTTTGTAAGATTGGCAATGATAAATTATCGCCCTCTGTAGGAATTGGGTCGTACAGTACGATCTCACTAGATATTAATCCAAATTTGATCCCTAATTATAAGATTAATTTAGGCAAGATTTGATAACATCGTACAATACGATATGTATCGTAAAATATGATTAGTACATACTTTGAATTTCAAA
Source organism: Dendrobium officinale (assembly GCA_019514585.1). NCBI lineage: Eukaryota > Viridiplantae > Streptophyta > Magnoliopsida > Asparagales > Orchidaceae > Dendrobium > Dendrobium officinale. The sequence goes on along the minus strand of CM033682.1, from coordinate 67,709,401 downwards.
ATGTTGCATGAATAATAATTGGCAGCTAAATACATGATTTCAACTGATCATCCTGTATGATCAAGATTGTCCAATACGATTAGTTCAAATAGCATTAATTATCATAATTAACCAATTTAATAATTTTTCTAAGTAATTGATCATATATAACGTTACATATCGTACAATATGATTAGTTAAAAAAAAAAATTCTTTTGATTTTTCTCACTACCTCACGCTCTTGAGTGAGTGTGTGCATGGTCACCAGGTTAGCATATACCCTTACAGGAGTTGAATCAAGAAATTGAAAAATAATAATTGAATTTTACAGAATCTTTCAGCATGCCCTATTCTACCCAATCTTAAGCTCTAAATCTTTATTGACTTGTGCATGATGTGCCAGAAATGTTAGTACACACAATAAAAAATATGTAGTACAAATATTAGGAGACACAATGATGCAATCATTAATATTTGTTATCATTAAATTCATAAACTCGAGAGCCAGAATTGCAACATGATAGGATTATGAGCTCTTTGAGATACCTGAAGACTTTGATATACTTAAATGATGCACATATCTCTAAGAAACTAACAATATGCTTAGGATCATCTACAAGTGTTCCCCCAAATTTTGAGTTTTGTAACCTCTAAATGTTTGTCAATTTAAGCACAAATTATTAGCATAATCTCTTTAGATCCATGCTGCTCATTTTTATGAACTGGATAAGCCATCTTTAAATCTTTTATTATATTTAAATTTTTTTTTTTCTATTCTTGGGTCAAACAACACTTATCATAATTGGGTTTTACTATGCATGTAACAACAAGCACCATATGCAAATGGAAATCACAACACAAATTAAAAATTTACAATGTTAATGGTACAATAGAAACAAACAACCATACAAATGAAAATAAAAAAGATGGACAAAAATAAAGATAAGAGAAAATCAATAATCCTTCAAGTAATATAAAGTAAATAAATTGATAATACCACAATCCCCAGCTATGAAGCCAAAAATTTGATGATGTATATGTTTTCGATTTCATAACCTTGTCACTCTATGTCAATTACGAGTTATCATAAGATTTATGCAAATGCACATATTGTGCCAATTAATGTAATAGAGAGTTAAGTATCATTCTCATGAGGAAAGATGAAATCTCTAGATCACTCTAGTAATACTCCATTAAATTACTTAGGTTTCGTTTGGGGCGGCTTTCTCACTGCTTCTTAAAGCAGCTTTTTAGTACAAAAATTAAAATTTTTGTACTACAAAGATGCTTTAAGAAGCAGTGAGAAAGCCGCCCCAAACGAAGCCTTAATTATTTTATCATTAAAATCAAAGGGTATGCCAATGAAAGTTATGAGAACAGTTCTATACATCGCCCAATTTTTTCGGAAAAATGAAAAAAGATCAATCTTAAGATCTAGAAATAGACTCTAGCTCTCCTCATTTATCAAATTCTAAACTAAAATAAATCTAGGATATGTAGATAATTTCACAGCTTGAAATATCTATAGTGTCCCACAACACAAAATGTCAAGATTATGACTAATTTTTACTTGCAATCAAGGGTGTCAACCTCTAGATGTTTGTCGATATTCAACTGTCAATATCTACCAACATGTAACTTTTGTTGCCATCCTTTACCCTTCAACACTATTATTGATTAACACCCACTATCTATCTTCAACGATCAATGTTCTTCAATACCCTTGACCAACATCTTCAGAGAACTCTAGTATTCAAAATTTTTACATTATATTGCTATTTTTTATTATTATTGAGACAGCTTTCTTGCTGCTTCTTAAAGCGGCTTTTTAGTACAAAAGTTTTATTTTTTGTACTATAAAGCAGCTTTAAAAAGCAGTAAAGGCTTCATTTGGGACGACTTTTTTACTGCTTCATTTTTGTACTAGAAAGCTGCTTTAAGAAATAGTATAAAAGACGTCCCAAATGCTTTTTAAATTAGCTTTATAGTATAAAAATTTTAATTTTTTGTACTAAAAAGTTGCTTTGAGAAGCTAAGAAGTTGTTTTAAGAAGCACTAAAAAAGTCATCCCAAGTGAAGCCCAAATTTTAAAAATATAATTTATTTAAATTTAAAATATATAAAATAGTAGTTAATTTTTTTTTTTAGCAAATTAGATCAAATCAACATGTAGATGATGATTTGTATGCCAAGTGGGCAAGGTGCCCGCGATGTGGCTCCTTGCTTGCTGCATGACAGCTTGCCCGACTTTTTTTCAACAGTAAATAATGCAAACAAATGTATAACTAACTACAAGTATTCCCTTTTGGATCAATTACAGGACTTTTTTTTAATTATTTTAGTATATACTTTGAAATCTTAAATATATTTTAAAAAAAAAGACTAAGTAGAATAAAATTAAATTTGTATTAGAATATTTTTATATTTCAAGGAATAGAAAATATTTTAAAAAAGTAAGCATATATTTAATTATTTATTTTGATTGTGATAAATTTAAATAGATTTTAAAGATATTTATAAAATTCAAAATACCTATTAATTTTTAATTACAACCACCTAAATCATAGTCTAATAACCGAACAATTATTACGTCCTCTGACCGGACGTAAAGCTACGTTCGGCCGCAAATAGCATGTCGCCACGTGCTCTTACTCTTTATCGCGCAGCCCGATGACTTGACCCGGATCGGAACCCGGGAATGCTATGTTCGTGATTTTCTCGGTATTGCTTGGTATTTGCTCGGTATTGCTTTGCAAAAACGAGAAATACCGCTCTGTGAAGGCCAATACCATGCAAATACCAAGTTGTACCGAGTTTTTCTACAACTTGGTACAACTCGGTACAACTCGGTATTTGCTCGGGATTTGCTCGGTATTGCTAGGGATTTGCTTGGTATTTGCTCGGTATTGCTAGAAAAAACTCGGTACAACTCGGTATTTGCTCGGTATTGCTAGGTATTTGCTCGGTATTGGTTATTGCCGAGAAAAATCGACCAATACCTAGCAATACCGAGCAATCTTGGGTCCGTTCCGGGTCGGGTTGTCGGGGTGCACGGTAAATAATGAAAACGAGTGGCGCAATTTTACTGACAGCCGAACGTAGAGTTGCGTACGTTCACCGGACCAAATAAAAGTTCCTAATAACCAGACCTTAAAGGCTCAGTCTTCTCAATAAGAATTAAGATTGTTCGTTTTCCCAAACGTAACTTACCTAATTTATCAAAAGAAATTTATTTGTATATTTTTTCTATTCTTATTAAATATTTTTAATTAAAAATATTTGTGTAACTATAAATTTATTATATCAACGTATGTCTTTTTTTTTCCGATGATTTTTAAATAAGAAATTTTATATATACAGATTTTAACAAATCTTTGCATTAAGAAACATATAAATATTTATTTCTTCAAAATAAAATAATTAGAATATGATAATTTATAATTGACGCTCAACATTTAAGAGCATAAACAAATAAATAAATAAACTTAAGAAAATATTATATTTATCATGAAATAAAATTCATAAATTTAAATTTTATTCTATTTATTAAATTTCAGTAAGTTAATTCATATTAAAATAAGAGGGGAAAAAGTCTTAATTTATAGATATTTAAGAATGAATAACATGACACTACATGAAAAGTACCAATTTTCGGCAGCCCAATCTGACGAAACCTTAAATAATTCCATCGGAAAATAAGTATACTAATGGATTTCCGACGAAACCTTGTCCGTTTCTAATAAATGTGTAAGAAATCTAAATCCATCAAAAAAAATTCTAGCGAAAACTATTTCGGCAGAATTCCAACAGATTGTTTTGGCTATAAACATTTCGTGTTTGAAAATCATTTGATCATCTAATTTATGTTTGAACCTTCCAAATGTTCTTTGGGTCTTAGATTTGGATCTATTTGGGCTTGAATTGGGTAAAATTCGGTATTGTTGGATTCGTCTTTTTGAGATGTTCAGTTCAACTATAAGTTTGCTGAAATCGGAGCTCGGATGGTCCTAGGATTTGATTTCAAAAGTTTTCAACTCAAAACCCTACTTTAACAAGTAATAAAAAAGTTGTACCAAATAAAGTCAAAATAAATAATAATAATAATAATAATAATAATGATATAAAATTTGTCATCCAAATAAACATTTTTTTATTGACTATTTATTCTAACACAATATAATAAAAAAACTACCACAAACAAAACCTTAGATGAAAATTTGGAATGTGTAACAATCGGCCATAGTTTTTTTTTTTTTTTTTTTTTTTTTTTTTTTTTTTTTTTTTTTTTTTTTTTTTTTTTTTTTTTTGAGCTAAATAACTCATACATATACATTATATATGTAAATTTAAGACTTAATCCTCTTGATTTATAGCCTAAGCTCCTAAATGGAAGATCAAAGTGGGATGCAGAATTAGCTATAGGTTGAATCAAAGAATTTTGATCACTATCTTTCATAAAATAATTTTAAAAAAATTTCACAAGAAGATATGCTAAAACTGACGCATTTATGTCAAGAATAATTTTGACAATAGTTTTTTTTTTTTTTTTTTGGGAAAATTTGGGTTTAGCCGTATATTAAAGATGTAAAAAGAATTACAAGTAAGTAAGACTCAAAAAAGCCTCATACAAAAACAGGCTAGCTCCACCTAGTGACCAAAAAAAGAAGACAACCAAAAACAGATAAAAATGATCAAAGCACAAAATAAGCTCTAATGCCATTATAGCCTGGACTCATGAAAATTAAACAACACTTCGCATAAAATCACAATCCCCTGGTAGCCTATAGACCATCCAAAGGGGATAAGGATGTGGAGCCTCATCATGTCACAGCTTATACAAAAATCTTCCTCGAAAACACCTGCATCATCATTGCAGCAGTCAAACCTAGCAGGCAACACAAAAAACCCAAATTTAGATGGAGCCAGGGCACTAATATAGCTTATCCAGCAGTTTAGAAGAGTCCTAGCTAATAACTTTGCCATGAACAGCTTTTCTAATACATAAAGATGTGATTTCTTTCTTTCCAGATATAATAAACTCATCAACAGGTAATGAGGGAAAAAAAGTTTTTCTCCCAGACAGGTATATTATGTTCACCATCAATCCATTCCAATAGGTGAAGAATAGAAGGTCTAAGAAAAAAATTAAAGGAGACAGGAATTAAATCCTTAATAATATTGAAAGAAAATGAACATTAAAAAAATAAGTATGCAGCACTTTCAAAATGAGTGTGGCATAGGCTGCAAGTTAAAGGAACAAGAATGTTCCTTTTATGTAGTTCCTCCGTTGTTTTTAATTCCCCAACAATAGCAAGCCATGTAAAGCACGAGAACCTCATAGCATGTTTAGCACGCCAAACTAACTTATACCAAGCACAGGTGGAATGATTGGAATAATACTCAAAAATGAAATCAGAATGCTTAGTTTTTTTTTTATTCCCCCACAAAAGACAAATAGAATCCTCCTCAATGTTGACTTTTTTAATTTCATTTTGAACAGAGAGTGGGAAGCAGCCAGGTAAAACCCACTCGTTACCCGATATAAAATCTCTAACAAGACAGTTAGAGAAAAGAGCATTAAACTGAAACTGCTTAACCAAAATATCCTCCAACCTTCCATTTAAGCACGAATGATCCCATCGCATAGAAATAGAGGCATTACTTGTGATTTTAAAAGAAAATTTGTGTTTAACAACCCCAAAAGTGAGGCAAACAGCCTTCTAGAGATTGGTAGCATAAGAGGGGACTGGTCACCAAGGAGAGGTGTATCTGCTAGAGAGCCAGTCAGATAGGGGAGAGTGATTGTTATACATTTTGATAATAATAGAGCAGTTAACAGAAAACTAAATGGCATGCAAGGAAGGCAACCCCAGCCCCCCAAATTGCTTAGGTTTACAAATCTTATCCCACGAGACCAAATGCATTTTTTTGCCAGCAGAAGAGTCTCCAAATAAAATAAATTTAGAGCATACTTTCTTGAAATGTTTAACAACATTTTTAGGCAAGATGGCACCACAGATCCAATATGCGATGGAGTTCAGCATGGTGTATTTAAGAAATTGCACACGACCAATAAAAGATAAAATACTAGCTTTTCACCCAATCAGCTTTCTAGAAATATATCAATTAATGGAAGATAATCAACAACTTTTAGATGGTAGAAAGACAGTGGAATGACAAGATAAATGAACTTATTAGAGATGTTGTGAATAGATAGCACTTGACAAAGCTCCTCATGGTTAAGAACATTCTTAGAAAACATAATAGTGCTTTTATCAAGATTCATATGCAGACTTGTGACATTAGAAAATATGGTGAGAATGTTTTTAAGGCTTTTACAATTCTCCACAGTGGCTTCACCAAAAATTAACACATCATCCGCATACAAGAGATGAGATAACAAAAATCCATCCATACTGATCCCTTTGAAATCATCATTTTCAATAAGAGAGGAAAATGCAACAATAAACAAACAAAAGAGATAAGGGCTCAACAGGCACCCTTTTCTAAGATCAGTAGAAGATGTAAAAAACCTTCAAGAGTCCCATCCACCAAGATAAAGAAATTCACGTCAGATATGCATGCTTTAACCCAATTCATAAAAGTATTAGAAAACCCATTCTGAATCATCCTTAAAAGAAGAAATTCCCTAGAAATGGTATCAAAAGCTTTCCGTATGTCAATTTTAGCACAAAAATACTTAAAGCCACTTCTTTTACGAACCATGTCCAAAATTTCATTAGTAAGAAGAATATTATTCGTTGACACCCTAGATTTCATAAATCCAGATTGATTGTGCTTAACAATCGAAGGCATGATAGGCCTCAATTGATTAGCTAAAGTTTTAGCAATGATTTTATAAATGGTATTATATAAAGCAATCGATCTGAAATCAGAAATAGACTCCACATTTTTATTTTTGGCAATGAGGGAAATCACCATTGCTTTGGCACCACAAAGAATGTATCCTTTCGAAAAGAATGATCTAACAGCTTTGCAAACTAAGGGGTCGACTATGTGCCAACTCAATTTATAAAAATAGAAATTAAAGCCATTAGGACCATGGGTGGATGAGGAAGACCTCGAAAAAAATAGATTTTTTAATTTCCGAATTAGAGGCATTTTGTAAAATAACATTGTGATAATAATCAGGGAAATCATTACCAATCAGAAAAAGACTCATATCCAGAATAGAAGGAGTAATAGGGTTGTAAAGCTCTTGAAAATGATGAATAATGCTATTGATCACTTCCCTTTTATCCCTACCAGGATAAGCAACTAATAAGCTCACTGCCAATTTACTACTCCTTTGTCTGCTTCTGATTTTTGCATAAAGAAATTTTAGAGCTTCCTCTCCATGTTTTATCTATTTCACTTTGGTCCTTTGAATCAACCAAGAAGCACTCATAGAAGAGTACTTCGAGACTCTATAGTTTATATCTTTGAGAGAGGAGTTTAGTGTATGGTCAGTAGGATTATCTTGCACCTTTTCGAGACATGAGGTTTGAAGTTTAAGTAATTAATCCAGGTGGTGATTGATGGTAGTGGAATTGGACCAAACTTCCCCTTTAATGTCAGTTTTGAACTTCTAGAGAGAATTGCACAAATAAGATAAAGGATTTGAAGTAGATGGAGAAGAGAAAACTTCAAACAGAAGGACCTAGTACCTGTCAAAATTGGTCCAATTTTTTTTGAAAAGAAATCTATGAATAGAGTTGAGGACAACACCTGAATATAAAATCAGTGGGCAGTGATCTAAGGTTTATGGGCTTTAGATTGAGCAATAAGAAGTAGGATAAGAATTTAACCATGCATTATTAACCAAAGCCCTATCTAGTTTTATATTGATCAGATTGTCCAACAGCTAGTTGAACCAAGTGTAATTGCAGCCAACAAACTATAAATCCCTCAAACAATTTTCAAAGATCCATGGGACCCCCCCCCCACCCCCCCCCCGCCCCCCCCCCCCCCCCCCCCCCCCCCCCCCCCCCCCCCCCCCCCCCCCCCCCCCCCCCCACAATTTTTTTGAAGCATAACGGAAACAAATGAAGTCCCCTAAAATAATCCAAGGGACATCAATTAACGGGGCAATATCAGAGATATGATTACAAAGAATATTCCTTTTGGTGCTGCTGTTGGAGGCATAAATGACAGTAAGATGGAATGGAGTATGAGATCCATCCATAACTGAGCTAGATATAAGCTTAGAGGAGAAGTGAGTAGGAACAAAATTGATCTTACTAGCATTCCACTTGACCCAAATCCTCCCCGAAGAAGAATGATCAAAATTGTTACATATTTTCTCATTTGGGAAAATATAATGGCTTAATTCAAAAAATAGATTATGAAAAGCAGTTGAATGTATTTTAGTTTCCAAAATAAATAACATATCTAGCTAAAATGAAGCCATCAGATGTTTGCAACATTGGACTTTATCAAAATGATTAAACCCCCTAACATTCCAAGCTGCAATAGACGGTAATGACATCAAGAAGAAGTGGAAGTTTGGGGTTTTTTCTGCTTGCTTACCCCTAGCAAATTTTTTGTTCACATTCAAACTTGCATTTGGCTGAGACTTTTTGTTTTTTGAAGACTTATCCTCGGATACAGAGTTAATCATATCATCACTTGAAATTGTATCAGGAGATTTATTAACTTCCTCATTAGCCTAACGAATGTCAAATCTATTGGGAGAAATAATTCCAGAGTGGGATTTAGCTTCTAAACTTGTAGAAGACCTGTTTGATGAAACAGAATTCTCATCCATAGGAGAATTTAAATTGGGGATAGCTTGCCCAGGATTCGGAGCAGAATGATCCTGCTGCTTCTCAATTTAGTTGTTTTATTGTGGTAAGAGTTGGACAAAACTTGATTTTTGAGGGGGAGGAGAATGAGGTTGGTAATGGAGGGCATGCCCATTAGAATTTATAATGGCTTCATGGTTCTTGTTGGTATCCCGAGAGATAGAAGTAGGGGACATCTGGATGATAGAAGATTTCGAGTTTACAGCCGCATTTTGGGTGGTTTTTTTTGGTTCTGAAGAAGAAGTGGAGGCGATAAAACTGGCCAATTGTTTAGAGGGGTATCTCTTGTTAGGATTTCTACTATGATTTCTTCCTCTAGGTGGAAGGTTGTTAGAAAAATCTGCTTTTTTATTAACATCATCTTACTGCGATTTTGATGGGCATGAGGAAGAGAAGTGTACAAGGGACTTATAGTGCTCACATGGAGAAGGCCTCCACTCGTATTGGAATTGCAAAGCAACAATATCTCCATCCAATGAAACTTTTATTTCCTCCGGATAGGTAGCATGACAATCTACCAAAACGCAAACCCTAGAAAAAGTCAACTGGGTTTTCTTAGAAGTAAGAGAGTCCGCCGCTAGAGGAATTCCAATCTTGCTTGTAATACGAGAAATCCCTTCTGAATTCCATCATGCAAGAGGGAGGTCGTGGATTTTTACCCAGATAGGAACAGAGGTGAAATTTTCTCTTTTAGGTTTAAATTTAGGATGCCATTTTTGCATGATAAATGGTTTGCCAAGAAGGAACCAAACTCCCTTGGTCCAAATCGTGTCTAAATCTTCTAAAAAAGCAAAACATAACAGAAAAAAAACCATCGCTAAACGATAACATCGTCAACGAACCTTTTAGCTTCCACGTTTTCTTAATCGCACCAAGCGAAGCCTCATAATAAGGCCTACGACCAATGGAATATCCGAAAAGTCAATGGATCCAATCATCAACTCCTTTAGACAACTTTTCTCTAGAAAAAGGAACAATTTTTTGTTTCAGAGAGAAGTGAGTAAGATTAAGCTCGTCGGACGAAGAGTCTTCAGAGGCAAAAATTGCTTTCTAATTACACTATGGAATGGGGGAAACACCACCAACAGTGGAAAAAGGAGAGAAATCTGAAAGAAGAAGAGAGGAATCCATTAGTAGAAGCACAGAAACCTCCAGCAGAGCCGGAGGGGGAGGAAAAATTGATGGCACAAACCAGCTAGGGCGAAAGGAAAAAAACCCTAGCAGCATAACATCATTTTAAAACTTCTTACATAACCAAAGCTTTGGTGTACTAACACAATCAGAATCTTCTCGCCTTTATTGGTATAACATTTGAAAGCAATGAAAATCCAACTGTCCAATTTTGACAATAGTATAATATGACGCTTCTCCGCTTGGCAGGGACATGAGATCCATCGTCAAAGCTAATTACAGAGGTGGGGACCAACTAAAAAAAATTATATTTAAGTTAAAATTATTTATATAATAAAAATAAAATAATAATAATAAATTTTATCGACAAATAAAATTAAATTGAAAATAAGTTAAGAGTAATTGGCAAAGTATTTAGATTATGCCAATAATAAATCATTTGGCTGATAGAAAAACAGAAGTAGGCAAATTAATTTAGGGGGATACAAAGCTTAAACATAGCTGAACACATAGCCATCTAAAAAACTCGAAATATTGTATTAGCTTCAATTTTTCAATCTCACCAAAGTCATACAAGTTGTATTCATATCTCAAGATACTGCTCACTAATTTTATGGATTCCAAAACAATTTTTTATAAATAAAGATTCAGAATTGTATAATTGAGTTTTGTTGTGCAAGAATTGGTAAGTTCAATGACAAGATAAAGTTGAATGAAAAGGTAGTGCTTAACTTTGTGATCTTGAAGTAAATCAGCTTGTGATTAGCAAATACAAAGAAGTATCATCATTCAAAGCTCCAACAAGTTCTCCACCCACGATTCTACCTTCAACATATAATTTTGGTTCAGCCAATTCCACGATCGCTCTGGCTATGCAAGCTTATTACATGACAGAACATATCATATCCTATATTAGTGAAGTTCATGAAAAATCCAATAAGAAGGTGTCTTTTATCGATGAATACTTGAATGTATTTTTGAAACCAACAAGTGCATAATGGTCATTGATTTAATAATGATTGATAATATTATTTATGATGGTGTGGTGCAAACATCCACAATTAGTTCTTTAGATGTGCTGATCACGTTCCTCTAACGCCTAATCATCTATGCTCAGTTTAGCAACCACATTTTATATCTTGTGCAGAGATAGAGAGAGTGCTTAAGAGATTGTGGCTAAATAGATCGCTATGGCCTCCCTTATATCAACTTGAAATTTCAACCTTAAGGGCAATGTCATTCTCATAAGGGCAGTAATGTTGTGAATCTGCTTATGATTTATTTTAGATTTAATAATTAATTAATTAGGATGGATAATCTTCTTAATGCATCATAAGTCAATAAATATATCCCATTTGGAGACGTTAATATAGAAAATGAATGAATAAGTTTCCCCTTCTTCAAGACAAAAAAAATCCAAATATTTATTGGAGAAAACCATATTTAAAAGATGCAACTCATAGATGACATTTTTTCTATGCATAAAAATTGACCAAACCATGAAATGAAATGATCATATTTCACGATGATAGATGATCATGTTCATAAATGAACATTTAACAACCAAAACATCTCACCAGTCTAGGCGGGCATCCAAACTTGACCTAGACATTAACTCTAGATCCTAAGAAAAAAAGGGCAAGGTCCATCTTTCATTAAAAAAAAAAATTTGCATGCAATAGGACTTCCTAGGATACACTACAGGAAAATCACCCATTTCCGGCGGTAATTGAACCTTTTCCGGCGGTTTTGTAGTTTTCCGGCGGTTCTCCGGCGGTTTAATTACCGCCGGTAAAAACGGCGTAGGAAAATGAATTATGGCGGTTTTTTCCGGCGGCAATTTTGTCCGGTGGCTTACCGGCGATCTTGAACCGCCGGTCAAAAAAAAAAAAAAAATACCGCTCCGGCAGCCAACCCCGCTCCCGCGGCTCAACCCCCCGGCGCTCCGGCAACCACCCCCGCTCCCGCGCTCCGGCAGCCACCCCCGCTCCAACGCTCCGGCCAGCTCCCCCCAAGGGGCTCCCACGGCGTGCAGCCAGCTTCCCGCGCGCGCTCCGGGCTCCAGCGTGCAAGGCGAGGTTCGAACAGCGGTTCCTCACGTGGAATTTTAAACGACGGACCGCTTTGCTGAAGAAGAAAATACGTTTAACTTGTAAATATTTATTATTTAAACTACATCACCACAGAAATAAAAAAAAAAACTTTGTTTATAAAAAAATTAAAACTAATTAATTTTAAATAAAAAATAATATTTAATAAAAAATAAAAAAATAACTAACTAATTAATTTTAAGATGAAAATTAAGTTAATAGTTATTTTAACTTTAATAATTTTTTGTTAAATCATTTAAATGTTTAAAATTTTATTCATTTTTTTATTAAATTTTTAAAAGCCGCCGGAAAAGCCGTCGGAAATGTGACCGCCAGTAATCCGTCGGAAAGCCGCCGGTAAAGCCCGCGGGAAAATTTTGCGGGAAATTAGCCGTCGCAAAATTTTGCGGGGAAATTAGCCGTCGAAAAGCCGCCGGAAAAGTCCGCGGGAAAATTTTGCGGGAAATTAGCCGTCGCAAAATTTTGCGGGGAAATTAGCCGTCAGAAAGCCGTCGGTAATCCGTCGGAAAGCCGCCGGAAAATTCCGCGGGATAATTTTGCGGGAAATTAGCCATCACAAAATTTTGCGGGGAAATTAGCCGTCGGAAAGCCGCCGGTAATCCGTCGGAAAGCCGTCGGAAAATTTTGTAGGAAATAAGCCGTCAAAAACCGCCGGAAAGCCACCGGAAAACTGACCGCCAGAAAGCCGCCGGAAAATTCCGCCGGTAATAAGTGATTTTCCTGTAGTGATATTTCATACAACCTGTTTGTGCATGATAAAAAACACAGTGTTGAAAGTAAGCTAGATTGTTAATAAGCACTTCAAATTTAAATAAGAATATCTTACCTTTCACCTTTCTGAGGAAAAACAACACACACAACCATGTGATAAAGATCTGGGACATCAACAACACTTAAAATGAGGACATCACCAGGATGAAGGCAGGGGTTCTTAGCGACAACAACTTTCCCTTTCACCACCACAGTACGTCGATTAGTTTCCCTCGCAGGGAATGTATGAAGGCCATTAAGATGATACATTATGTTTCCAACATATGAAACCTGAACAAAAACTTCACATACTCCAATATCCTAATTTCGTCCAAGCATCCCATTATTTCTCTACCTTTTGGAACATATATCCTTGATTTAGTTCTAAATTCAAACAATTTTGAGGCCCTATATGTCTGTAACATCATTGAAAAGAATGACTCTGCTTCAAGTTTATAACCACGCATTAGCATTTCCTTCAAAACATTGGTTATTTCTCCAGGTGCCATCACCTTAATGGCTTCCTTTGCACTATCAACATCACTTAAAATATCATCCAATTGATTAACAATCTCATCTTGCTTCTTCTCAAAAACATTGTCACGAACTACAAAAGTAGAAAGAAGAGTTATCAACTATCTATTGAGAAAGTAAGGTTGATATTTGCTATATGCAAGGACATCCAATTTAATGTTTTCAGATTCATACTTGCACATGCTATTCCATAGGGATAACTTTCTAACTGACATTGGATCAACAGCCACAACGCCTTCGTAACCACCATACCTTATCTGGAATGCTAAAGGTGTTGAACTTTTCAAGCAACATTTTATAGCTACTCTTCTAGCAACTTTGGAGGAAATCTTACCAATGCCATCAGAAAAGATGTAGCCCTCTGAATTTTCAATGTCTCGAATAATTTCAACCTCATCTTTACCAACAGTTAAAGTTTCTGTGGAGCTGCTAAAAGATTGGCCCAACCTGGCAACATATTTAGCAATATTTCTTATTATGCTAAAATTTCCCATCCAATTTCTGATGCATGCAGCTGTTACATCATTGCTTGAAGCAAACATCCAAGCAGAATTTTCCCTCAATTGGCTAGCTAAGAAAGCAAGGAATTCAAATTTCTTATCACCAATGGTAATACCATTTCTAAGTGTTGACAATATCCTTTGATAGATTTTGATACGCCTACTGCTTCTAGCACTGCCAGAACGAGACAATAAATCAATTAAATGCATTTTTTCTTCATCCTCATCAACAATGGAGACACTTATAAAGTTATTAATTTCTTTAGTGTAATTATGTACCACACGGTTTGAAACATTGATTTCACGATCATAGAAGTACACTTTTGTAGGTGGTACTTGAACTCCGTGAACATATACCAAGCCATCATCTAATGAAATGGAAGCTAAGATTGAACGATTTTCTGATCTTCAGAGTTTTCCATACTGCTCTTGAAGCCATTTAGTAGGATGAAAATAAGAACTTTTTAAATATGACATCTTTTCTAAGGCACTTTCAATTAAATCATTGCCTACAGAAAAAGGATTGACTAAATTGAAAAAAAATTTCATCTAGAGTTGGCCCAATGAGTGTTCCATTTTGCACTAAATGATTAATCTTAAAGAGAATTTTATATGGAACTCTGAACCTATGGGGAGGTCTCACAATAGGCACAAGACCTAAATCATAGGAGTATAAAGAGCCTTTCACCAAATCAAGAGGACAATAATCTTCTCGGAAGTAAACAAAGTTTTCCTTTATGTTTGAAAGATCATACTAATAGGGTAGCTTTAAACAAAATTTTGAAGATTTCCCTATGCTACATGGGGTTAAATCTGTTGTTCTTATCCACTGGTCATCAGTAGGATGCTTGAAATAATTAAAATCTGGACCTTCATTTATAACATAGGAATTTTGTGGAGGTATCATATAAACTTTAGGAGAAACTTGGACCTGGATTTGGAGAAAATATTTATACTGATTAATCATAAATTATATAATTTAAAATATTAATTATAGCATTATAAACTTAACTTGGTTAATTAGTAATTAATTTTCAAAGAGGCATCAAAATATTTTAAACGGAGGAAAATTGTTTGCCGAAAATATTTCTGACCGATTTTTAAAGGAAATTCAAAAATTAACTAATTACAAGTTAATTAATGATTAATATAGTTACATAGCCTGAGAAATAGTCTAATTTAGAATCAGTATCAATTACTTTTATTAATTTATTACTATAATAATAAATTAGTTTAATGATGAAAGCAAGCCTTGAGCAAAGGCCTTGTTCTCTTTCAGTTCAAACAGTTTAAAGCAAGAGATATATTTGATTTTTTTTTTTTATGTTAAGCAGTAAGTAGATATTTACTATTATTATAACTTTGAGGGCTATGTGGATCCATGTATCAAAAAAGAGGAACATCAATGCCAATAGAAGAAAGATGAAGTAGTGCTCAAAATCCTCAGAAACCCCACACAAATCTTTGTGTGCCTATCCATTCTCTCTTGATGAATGAGTGGTTTTACATTTAGAGATATAATATGAAATGAGTATAAATGTGAGAAGGTAGGAGTAGATCTAGTGATATATAAGCTTAGAGAGAGTCTTCTTAATTGATCCTGTCATAGAAAATGTAGACCTTTCGGATAACCTAGTATTTTGGAGAGTTGATGTATTAGATATAACCTACATTAAGAAAAGTCGAGATAGACCTAAGAAAAAATTATTAGAAAGTATTAGAAATGTCTTTTTTTCTTAGATTCAAATGAGAATCCGACTCTTAATATGATAAAACGAAAAAAAAAATTTACGTAGCTGACCCCATATAGTATAGTAAAGAATTAATGTTGATGTATTCTCTCCAGTGACTTGACCCATAGTCCACCGAGATAAACCAAACCTTATTAACTCCTTAATTTAGCCTGCTCTTCCATGCAAATTATTTGGAGCATAAAGTTCATGTACAACAACATGTATTTACTCATGCACGTAGTATTATGAATGTTTATGTGTTGTAAGTACAAATAGTTACTGTGAATAATGCCATCTTGGTTTGTTGTTTTTGTCTTCCCTTTAAAGAAAAAAAAATGTTTAGAGAGGAATGCGATGGATTGAAAGCTATGTTTTTAAATTTGATTTAATTTCCAGTTTTGCTCTCAGTCCGAATCTTGATCTTTTATGTAGGCTTTTGCTTGCTTCTGATAAATATGACTTCGACAGTTAAAATTGTTTAAGATTCAAAAATTCAAATCACCTATGATATATTAGTTATATTAAAACTAGGGGTGTCAATTTCTAGTCACTGGTCGGGTTCGGGTCGAACCCGGAACTGACACGGGTTCAAACGGGTTGACCCTAACCCGACCCGGGTAGACAAACGGGTCAGAAATCCGAACCCGGACCCAACACGGCGGGTTGTTGGGTTGACCCAACCCGACCCAATTTTGGGTTCTGCCGGCACCGGAACGGCGGCAGGCGGACGGCGGGGCGGACGCGAGCAAGGCAGCAGCGCGGGCGGGCACGAGACACGTGCTGGGCAGCGCAATAGCGGGAGCGAGCGCGCTGGGGCCTGGGCAGTGGGCAACGGGCGCTCGAGTGAGCAACGCGGGCAGGGGCAGCACGAGCGGGCAGCGGGCAGCGGGCAGCTATGGGATTAGAAATTTTTTGAATTAAACGGGTTCGCGGGTTGACCCGGCAACCCGTCAGGTCAACCCGAACCCGACCCGTTTTGAAATCGGGTCGGGTCCAACCCGGATTTTTCGGGTCGGGTTTTCGTGTCGTGTCAAATATTGACACCTAGAGAAATAATGTTTAACGTCCTAACTGTATACAAAATTTAGTCTAAATAAGCAAAAGAAAGTTGCAAGACACAAAAATTTTTATATGAAAAACTCAAAATATATATATATAAAAAATTCACCCATTATATATCATATGTTATAAATGACACCATTCTTTCTCTTTAATACAATTTAAGTTAAATGAACCTTGATCATTGAAGCTATCTTCACGAGTTTATTCTGGTTGGTTTGGCGAAAAGCCTAATATATATATCGATTGATTAGAGGGTGAAGAATTCACCCACTAATCCAAAACCCGCTAAAGCACCTTCATTAGTTTTCAATCTTTCCAATCCTTTTATAGGAATTTCCAAACCTTTTTTACTCATAATAAAACTAATCCTTTAAAAGAGACGGTCTGAAAATCACATAAATCAGCAAACACTATGAAGAAACACACATCAAATACACCAAAGCTTATTCAAATAAGATAGCCCAAAAGAACTCTGAAATAAAGGTGGAATATTGTCTCTCACTAAGATATTGGCTAGTAAATGAAACCAGCATACATAGAGTTTATGATGCTTATCAAAGCTGAAATTCTACTGCTGCCACCTCCGAGGTTAATTCAAACAAATATATATTTTCTTCATGCAATCAAATTTGATTAAATTTCCAGTTTTGCTCTCAGTCTGAATCTTGATCTTTTATATAGGCTTTTGCTTGCTTCTGATAAATATGACTTCGACAGTTAAAATTGTTTAAGATTCAAAAATTCAAATCACCTATGATATATTAGTTATATTAAAACTAGGGGTGTCAATTTCGAGTCACGGGTCGGGTTCGGGTCGAACCCGGAGGCCGGAACAGACCCGGGTTCTATGGGTTGACCCTAACCCGACATGGGTAGACAAACGGGTCAGAAATCCGAACCCGGACCCAACACGGCGGGTTGCTGGGTTGACCCGACCCAACCCGATTTTGGGTTTTGCCGGCACCGGAACTGCGGCAGGTGGACGGCGGGGCGGACGCGAGCAAGGCAGCAGCGCGGCGGGCAGGGACACGCGCTGGGCAGCGCAGTAGCGGGAGCGGGCGCGTTGGGGCTTGGCCAGCGGGCGCGCAAGGCGCGCAGCGCGCTGGACAGTGGGCAACGGGCGCTAGAGCGAGCAGCGCTGGCAGGGGCAGCACGAGCGGGCAGCTGCGGGATTCGAAATTTTATGAATTAAACGGGTTAGCGGGTTGAACCGGCAACCCGTCGGGTCAACCCGAACCGGACCCGTTTTTCAAACGGGTCATTTTTTGGAACCCGAACCCAAACCCGACCCGTTTTGAAATCGGGTCGGGTCCAACCCGAATTTTCCGGGTCTGATTTTCGTGTCGTGTAAAATATTGACACCTAGAGAAATAGTGTTTAACGTCCTAACTGTATACAAAATTTAGTCTAAACAAGCAAAAGAAAGTTGCACGACACATAAAATTTTATATGAAAAACTCAAAATATATATAAAAAAAAAATTCACCCATTATATATCATATGTTATAAATGACACCATTCTTTCTCTTTAATACAATTTAAGTTAAATGAACCTTGATCATTGAAGCTGAAATTCTACTGCTGCCACCTCCGAGGTTAATTCAAACAAATATATATTTTCTTCATGCAATCAAAATAACTTTGAGACAAGATGATATGTCTTGGTTCTTCATAGAGAACAAAATCCAAGTTGAGAGGATAAAATGTGACACTTCTCTAGGATTGGACTACAAACACTTCTAAGAGATCACATAGATATAGCCACTAGCTCTACCTCATAAAGATGAAGGTTGTATGATCATTTCATGAGCATTAGGATCCATGGATTGATTAGGTCGCATTCATACTGATTACTTTATGTTAAATTGAATCAATTTGTATTTTCCATTAATTAACCCTATGATTTAGTAAAGGGGGATTTACATGCATACCACATTATTTTTTTATGTACATAAAGTTTTATATTTACTTATATATCAATGTAATATCTTAATCATAATAGAATATATGTATTAAAAGATGAATTCTATTTTTAAAATATTAATGTTAGTATTATTCTTGATGTTATTTAAGGATTTGTGTGTTAAAAAAAAGATAATAATTTAGATATTAGATATGTAAATACATAAACATTCAATAGTATCTATGTAAACCTCATTTATTAAATTTAGATTTGAATATGAAAAATAAATAATGATTGAGATTTAAAAAAAAAAAAAATTGGTATTTACATGCATGCCAAGTATTGGGAATAGCTTTTGACATTGCATTTTATACATTATATTACAATATAATTGGAGCTTATGGTCCTAAATTTGTATGTTTAATTTTTTATTTTTTATTTTTATTTTATTTTTTGTGAGAATCACATAGAAAAGGCTACCAACTAAGTGGAGGTATTTTGCCTATGGTTAAAAATGTGATAAAAAGATCTTGTAGTTTCGTTCATATCCTCTAAGATTATAGGTTTCAAGAGGATTTGTGGCTCTAATAGGTGTATGTGAGAATAAGAAAGTTTTATTGCATGTGAGATAATCTAGACCCTGAGATTCTCAAACATATTCAATTGACGTTTGGTGGCTAGGACAGCTTATACTTCCGAGTTTGATCCTAGTCATTCCTAGTCCTAACATTGTCATAGACCAAAGTTATCCAACACTTAATCTTATCTTTGTAGAACCTATGCTCCTATTTTTATAGGCCCTATATTCGTAGCTTTATTCGAATTCATACTTGTTAGTCTTTGACACAGCCTTGATATTATTTCTCCTATATTTTCCTAACTAGCTTTGATGACCCATATGTGGTAATAGTCGAACCTAGATTAGTCCCTAGACTAATGGTTAGTCCGTGATATTAGTCACACTCATTGATGTAGTGTTTACAAGATCTTAATGAAGTAAGAGAATAATTTGACCGATGTCCTTTGGGGAGGTGGTGAAAGGGTTTTATAGCAGTCTGTATTTAGAATTTTAAACAAATTATGAATTTGGTTAAAGCTGTATCTTGTAAATCAAAATATCCATTTTTTTTACTTGATCTCTATCATGCTCAAATGTCTGTTACTGTTGCTAGAAGTCGCTCTATCCACTAAGACTCCTATATATCTAAGTACTAAGGTTTTTAATTCTTGGAGCAATCTATCTAATCAACCCAATATTGATTGTCTAAAAATGACTATGCCCCCACTACAGAATGTGTTATTCGCAAGCAAGTGGGGGCAATAGTCACTGAATAGTGTTGATAATATTTTAGCAATTAGTAGGAGCAATCATGATTGCAAATGGAGGTAGCAATCAATCAACACATATTCCAGTGATAGTTGGCCACCAAGACTTGCGAGCAGCTTACAAATGGACAAGAGCGGCAGGCGGCCAGCGAAAAGAGTGGGAAGTTGTAAGTAATGTCATAAAATAAATAACGAAAAAGATAAGAAAACACAAAAGCTAGTTAGAACTAACGATTAAGTAGAGTAAACTGGTTTTCCTCTTTGAAAATGACTCTTTTGTCTTATGTCTGAATCAGCTCCTTGAAAAGCTCTAGTCTTCTTAGTCCCTTCATGATTCATCAAATATTTTTATTAAAAATCTTGACGGCAACTTTTATAAATAAGAGCTAAATAGAATCAAGTTGGAACATTATAGGGGTGTCAAAACTTGACATGGTCCGAAACCTGATCCGGAAAAATTCTGGTTCAAGTCAACCCGTTTGTAAAACGAGTCAGTCCTGATTTGAATTTTTGACACGTATGAAAAATGGGTTGGGTTCGAGGTTGCCCAAAAACATGCTGGTCAACCCGGCTAACTCGTGAGTCGCGTGAAGCCTGCCAAGCGTTCGACCAGGAGCCTTGACCCTATCTTGGCATCTCCTCCAGTCAACCTATACGAGCCCGCCTAGCCGCCCTAGCTTCTCCACCTCTGGCCTCACCTGCAGAGTGCGGCCTCACCGATTCACTGCCCCGCATGACTGCATCCCGGCTCTCGCCTCCTCCAAAGTCCGGCCTACACCTTACGGCAGTCCGCCGCTGCGCCGCACATGCGGATGCGGCCTCACCGGTCACCGGTTCTTCGCCCATGCCCAAGGCCTGCACGGCTCTACTCAACGTCGAGGAAGGAAATCATAATCTGTTTGGGTTCACTCGGTAACCCATGCGGGTCGGGTCCGAGTTGTATATCCTGGCCCATCTAGCTAAACGGGTTGGGCTTGGATCAACCTATTTACACCCGATTCAAGGTGGGATGGACCTGAACCTGACTGTTGACTCGAATTGACACCCCTAGAACATCCATAACTACTACTGTAGCTGATATTGTTTATAAATTTAAATAACTTATTTTATAATTTATCATTCACTATTTCACTATTTTAAAATAAAAAAGTACACTAATTTTTGGTCCATGTGTTGTTTATCTAACTAACCTTAACCTTAACCTTAACCCTAACCCTACCCAAGAAAATAAATAACTCTTTGCGACTGGTGTTGGAAATCTGAAGGCGGGGGAAGGCGGTGTTACTCGTCCTCTCCACTTGCATTGGAACTCGACAAGGTTCGTCGCTATCTCACCTTGGAACATAAAATCTCGTCAGTCTCATGTTAAGCAATGACCTTGGAGTATTTAGTGCATTGGGCTTCTTTGATATACCTCCTCTAGATGTCAAAACCGTGATACTTAACTGTTAACAGTGACACAAATTTTTCATCTTTCGATGCTATAAACTTGTAATTGATTTAGAGATTTACATACATACCACTTAATACTATTCTATTTACATATTTAACACCTAAAACTTTAATATTATATACATACCATCCATAGTTCATTTTCATATCAAATATGAGTGGTAGAAATGGAATATATGAGTGGTAGGAAAGAAATATAAGTGGTATATTTGATATTAAAATAATATAGAGTGCTATGCATGTAATTTACCAAAACTCATTTCTTTTGGTAAATGAGTGCATGAAAGTTCATTTGTTTTTTTTTTTTTTTGGGTGAAAGTATGAAACTTTCTTTCTGTTTTAGCTCGATTAATATTTCAAACATGTCATTTTCTTAGATATTTTCTTCTGCATAATATATTATGATTATAAAAAGATGTAATTTTTATTTCAATTGACTTTTCTTGTGGAAGTTGAAGAATAAAGTTTCACAAAAAATGAAGCAAGCTTTCCTTTATATCAAATATATTACTGGAGAGGCTGTCTGGCAACAAGTAGGATTTAACTTTAGTAGAATTTAGTAAATTTAGTAAATACAAATTTAGTAAATCCTATTAAAATTAAATCTTAAAAACCGTTTAGCAATATAAGTGTTAAATCATGTAGAACTGTTTGACAAAGTAATCTGAAATTTAAGGCTGTCAGTTCCAAGGTTTTTAAAATCGGACCAGCCGGATCAACTGGTTGAATCGTGAAACGGCAGACCGGTCAGTCCAACACTTCCTAAAACTGGTATTGCACAAAACCGATGTTGAACAGGTTTGCCCGACTGTCTAACCGGGAATCTGGTGCCTGTTTTAAAAAACTGGTCTAATGCATCCTAAACCGTAGGATTAGAATCGGGCGTATCTGAGCGAAGTGAAGAATCAAAACCTAATTCTATTCCCTATCATGTTCGCTAATCCCATTTGCTCTCGTCTCCTCTGCCCTCTATGCGTTTGTGCGAGCAGATGAAACTTCTTGATCGTGGCATCTGATCTTGTGAATTGGACTTGACGAGCACCATAATTCTTCTTCGGCATTCTCATCTTCTATTTTGTCATTATTCATTTGATCGTTAGGACTCCACGAACCTCTCTACTTTCATGTGAATAGATGTAAGTTTTTCTTTTTCTTTTTTGTAAGTTTTTTTAACTGTTTGTGAAGGAAGTTTATGAAGGATTTGGAAATGTATCATTGGATGATACAAATCTAGGAGATTATTAAATTATTAGGTTTTTTGAGTGAATGATTATATATGGATTTCTATTTATTTTAAACATTTTTTTATAACATTAATATACTATTTGTATTGCATCTCTTTTAATTTCATTTAGAAAATATCTACTAGAGAAAAGAAAATGAATATTTCAAAAAAAAAAAAGAAAAAGGAAAAAAAAAGAGGAGAAATTATGAGGAGATATGTTACTCATTACTTAATATCTTTAATTTTCAAAAATAATATATATATATTGCACTATTTTATATATTTCTTAATTGTCTATTTTTGTCATATATTTTAATTTTTTTTTGTTCATTTTAAACATGCTACATATGCTAGAGAAAGAGAACTCATAATAGTACACATTTCTCAACACCGAAGGCATAATAGAGCTTGATAAAAGCTATGCATTCATTCCCTAATGTAATGTCGTTTAGTCATCTTGTGCAGGAAATGGAGCTGTGGGAACCTAGAGACGTAAGGTGTGTCATTTCCTTATGCTTTTTAAATTGCAATTACTCTCTATTTATTATATTAGTTATAAATTTTGCTTGAGTTATTTGTGAAATATTTTTTTTTTTAATATTTTTACACTCATTTGTGCCACATTTAGTTGTTTCGATTAATTTGATATGAAAATAGACTTTAGAGTGAATGTATTACATGACAATTTCTCATTCATTTTATAATTTTAAATAATAATAATAATATTTAATAAGTCATTCGATTTGACATCATTTTGATCGGTCGAATAGTGAACCTCTCCTTCTTCCTGTTCTTTGTCCGATTCGATTTTCAAAACCTTAGGTAGTTCATTAAAAACTCAAATTTAATTTATATTTTTAATACAATTTACTTATTCATTTTTATTTAAATTATCATCAATAAATTACAATTATAAATAATATAATTAGTTCAATTATTACATAACTTAACTAATAATATAATAATTATTTAGAATATTAATTATCTAACTTAAGTAATAAGAAAACGTAGGGATATTAACTGTATTAATTATCTGATTATTATTATAAATATTAATAGCTTAACTAATTTTATAACTATCATTAATATTAACTATTTATTTACAAATTATAATATTAATTATCAAATTAATTATTTTATTTTAATTTCTATTAAATTACTTAGGTTAATAACTAACTAATTTCAGATTTTCAGTCTACGATTTGCCTCTTATCTTCTGGATAGCCTCTCAGTCATCTCTACTGCATTTTTCTTCTCCATTTCTTCGTTGCCGTTCGACGTGGCAGGGGTTTGAACGAGTCGCTAAAAACCTCCTTCGCCTCCTTCGACGACTTTCCTTCCAGTTCTCCGTTCTTCCTGTTGTATCGGAAGTTGCAACGGGAGCTCGCTCGCTGTGAAGGTAACTATCTTTCTCCCTTTCGCGCGCTTTTTCCGCCAAAACCCGTAAATCCACCGAACTCCAGGATTTAGTAAATCTGGGGTTTACGGCAAAAGGAGGGAAAAGGAGGATTTACAACTTCGAAATTTTACATTCTTTCAGTGCGTTCTTTCTCCGGGGCGAATTGAACCCTTTTCCCTATTTTAATTTAGGCGTCATGCAGCGAGTTGGGAACCATCAGATTGATATGCTAGGGTTCTTAAAAAGTAAAGGATTTGACGATGAAAATATTGAAAGAATGTTCAGGAGATGCAAATATCTGGATTGTGTGGAGAGAGACAAAGCCAGTGAGGTTTGGGATTATCTGAGAACTATTGGGATTCAAGAAAGGAAGATGCTTAATGTCATTTCCAAGTGCCCCAAGGTTCTCACATTGAACTTAAATGAGAAGCTTCTGCCAGTAGTACAATGCCTCTCCACTCTAGGAACAAAGTCCGGTGAACTTGGGATGGCCATCACTAAATTTCCCCACATTCTATTCCACAATGTGGAAGAGAAGCTCTGCCCGCTCCTTGCTTTCTTCGAAGCGGTTGGTATTTCTGAAAAGCAAATGGGTAAGCTGCTTTTGGTTAATCCAAGGCTTATCAGTTACAGCATTGACAAGAAGTATGCTGAGATGATTGATTTTCTTTCAAGTATGGGGCTTAATGGTGAAGGTGTTATCGGTAAAATTCTGGTGAAGAATTCATGGATAATGGGTTACAGTGTGGAGAAGCGGCTTCGGCCAACTGCAGATTTCTTGAAATCAATTGGTCTTACCATGATAGATATTCAAAAGGTCGTAGTCAACTTCCCCGAGTTTTGTGTAGGAATGTGGAGAAGATTTTGAGGCCCAATCTAGAGTTCTTAAAACAAAGCGGATTCAACAATGAGCAGATTAGGCTATTGGTCACGGGATATCCTCCAATTTTGATCAAGAGTATTAGACATTCTCTGCAACCAAGAATCAAATTCCTGGTAGCAGAGATGGGGAGAGAGATTGGCGAAGTCACAGATTATCCAGAGTTCTTTCGGCATGGTTTGAAGAAGAGCCTTGAACCTAGACAGAGATTGCTCAAGCTTAAGAAAATAGAATGCAGCTTGTCTGAGATGCTGGAATGTAAACATAAGAAGTTTCTTCTTAAGTTTGAATTGGTAGAAGGTTTCTCCTAAGTCTTGTGCATTTACCAGGTTAGTTTTTGCTTTTCTTCTTGAAGGCTTTCTGCAATTAAGAGCTTTATTGTTCTGTACCAACATTTGAAGCTATGCGCATGGTTCTTCATCTAAGGAAGTTACTAATTATTTGTTTAATTGTTGTTTTCACTGAATGATTAATGCAGAAGTGAATAAATCCAGAAAATGGGAACATTGACATGTTTCTTAACTTTTAAGCTCCATGTCTAGGTCAAAAATGCTAGAAAAGTAGGCATTCAATTGCATTTCAACTTAAAAAGAATTCCTTGATTTATCCAAAGCTGTGAATGCCAACTTCCTTACAGCCTTTTCTTTTATTTTTCTGAATTAAACCTTCATTGGACCTCTTACAGCTTGTTGGTCATTATTTACAGAGAAAACAAAAGTACAAAATTTAATAAGGAATGCTACAAATAAATTTTGTTTTTCTTATCTGTTTTATCTGGGGCATAATATATTGAGCTGGAACTGTTGGAAAGGATCTATTTCTTGATTAGATGTCCATGCTTCATATACATATGACTTGTACTACGATAACATGATGCATCTATCAGATCTTCCTATGAGGCATACATGATGCCCGCTTCTACTTCTCATAAAGCATTAACATTTGAGTGTGTAGCACTGGTAGCAAGCAAATGCAGAATATATATAGTGCAAATAAATAGATGAGTATACGATGTTAGTAAAATTTTGCACTTATGGATCCAAATTTATCTATGGATGACATCCAACCATACTTGTAAGCCTACCTAATAAACTAGAACTTATGAGAATGGAGAGTGGAGAGAATGGACGAAAGTGTGCTACACAATGCTAGAAAAGCTATAGGTCTCAAACTGGCAAAATATCCACTATCAGTAAAAAAATGTTTTAAAAAGATCTCCCAAATTTTTTCTCATCACCCCTCATTTATAGGGTTTTGAGGGCTATAGGAAAGACTATAAATAGAAAAAGAAAAAAAAAAACAATGCTACAAAGTTTCCTCGACATGTGTCGTCTCATGATTTGTTGAAGGAAAGTGAGGTTTAAAGGCTTTGGCGAGTTGCTTATGAGAAAATCTAGTATTGCCAAGTAGACTAGGTCTACCGTGCTCGAGTGGTTTGCAGGCATATACTTAGATGAAAGGGGACCAACGTTTTGTGTGGTTGCTGACTTTGCCTGTGACTTGTATGTGTGAAATTTCAAACCACCCGAGTAGAGAGTTGTGAGTGAGATGTTGTCTTGGTAATGCAGAGCTCCGAGTTCGATGGTCGCACCAAGGTACATTGAGGGTCTCATGAGTAGACACTCTCCTTTAGTTGAGTTTGGTGAGCATGGTGGCTTTATGAGAGATCGAGTGTATGACATTTTTCTGAGAGGGAGCGAGTGACTAAGGTTTTGGTCCAGGTCTGTGGCAAGGTTATAGCCTGATAAGGAATTCCTTTTTCCTTGGAGAGGGAAAGCATCTGGTTGGTTAGGGAAAGTAGTGCTATTATGGTTTTGTTGCATTTACTTTTTAGTAGATTTGTTTTATACATTTGCTTAATTCTCATTTGTACCTTTTGGTATTTGTGATTGTTTGTTCTCAATCTCATTTTTGTGTCTTTAGATTTTTGTATTGTTTGTTTTATGTATTATGTTAGTTTTACTGATCCATGTAGTTCAGGTTAATGTTGATGTATTTTTTCCCGTGACTTGGCCCACAAGTGACCCACAATCCACCAAGATAAATAAAGCCTTATTAACTCGTTAATTAAGCCTTCTCTTCCATGGGAATTATTATGAGCGTAGAGTTCATGTACAACATGTATTTACTCAGGCATGTAGTAATATGAATTTTTATGCATCATAAGTTACAGAATAGATACTGTACATATTGCCATCTTGGTTTGTTGTTCCTGGATTCTCTTCAAAAGAAAAAAAAAATGTTTAGAGAGCACTGCAATGGATTGAAGGCTAGGTTTTTAAATTCCATTTTATTTACAATCTTGCTCTCATTTTAAATCTTGATCGTTTATATGGTTTTTGCTTGCTTCTGATAAATATGGCTTTGACAGCCAAAATTGTTTGAGATTTAAAAACTCCAATCACCTATAAAATGTGATGAGTAATACCGGAAATTATAAATTATTTATATATATATTAGAAAAAACTAATAATGAAATAATAGTTCATATAATTTTTGATATATTGATTATGTTAAAAATGAATATTTACCACAATAGAGAAATAAAATTTAACGTGTTAACTGTATGCAAAAATTTAGCATAAACATGCTAAAAAGAAAGTTGCAATAGACATTAAAATTTTTTATATGAAAAATCAAAATGTAAGAAATATAAAGGGCCTAGCTCGCTTGAAAATGATTTCACTATTATATATCATAGGTTGTAAATAGCACCCTTCTTTCTATTGTGGTAAATAGTTTGGTATGACTATTAAGATTCTATATATCTTATATTAATGAGTGTCTAGGGATTAATCTAGGTTCAACTAAGCCCACATGTGAGTCATCTGAACTAGTTGGGATAATATAGGTGAGATTGTAAATGCATAAAAATTCAGTAGTATCTATGTAAACCTAATTTTTTATTTATTCTTGAAGTTATTTCCATTTCAAACACAAATCTTGAAATAACATTAAGAATAATTCTAACTTTAATATTTTTAAAATGGAAAACATCTTTTAATACATATATTATATTATTATTAAGATATTATATTGTTATATAAGTAAATACAAAAAATTTATTCGTATGAAAATGAAAGCTCTCATATAAAATCCATTGACGGAGCATTCTCAGTCTTATGTGTTGTCGGGTTGGGTGGAGGCTTTTGCTTTTTGGGTGGCTCGGTGGTGGTTCCTTTTGGGTCTCTGTTGGGAGCTTGGAGGGTTTGTTGCTTTTGACTGGTGTGGGCTTGGTCCCTCTCTATTAGCTAGTTTCTCGTTGTTGTTCGGTTGGTCGCGCTGGGTGGGTTTGTGGGGTTGGCTTTGGTGCTTGGTGGTTGTGTTGATGGCTGTTGGTTTTGGCGTGGTTTGTAGATTCTCTATTTCGCTGGTTAATTTTGGTTGCTTTGGTTGTTTTGGTGGTTCATGTTTTCCTTTTTGGTGCCCTCTTCTCCTTGGGCTCGATTTGTTCTCTGTCTGCTCCCTTTATTTTTTGGTTGTCCGACCGTTATCTCTAGGTGTTCTCGAGGCTGGTGCACTTTGATGAATGTTGGGTATCTCATCTTTGCTCCATCCTTTGGGTGGCCTTCTTGACAACCAGTCTTTATTACATTCATGGGTGTTCTTTGGGTGGCTAAGGAAGCTCTATATTGTCAAAGTTTGAGTCTTTTGGGGTTTAGGCCATCTTGTAGCCTTTACTTCATTCAGTTTTTTTCTTTTTGGCTCCTCTCGGTTTTGATATACATATGGGTATACTTTCTTTTGCTTGTTATGTTTCTTCCTACTTGAGTATACTTCTTGTTATTTGGTTTCGCTTCATAGTTTGTAATTATTTTCTATAGTGAATAGAATTCAGGCTTTGACCTCATTAAACCCCAAAAAAAGAAGAGAATGATTTAGTCGGCATATAAGAATGAAACCAAAATGGCTTTTTGTCTACGCTCTGCACGATTAACTTTGCCCAATATATAAACCCAAAAAAAAAAAAAAAAAAAAAAAAAACTTTAGCTTTACTTTTACTCTGGCAGAATAAAATTGGAAATTTTCATTAGAGCTGCTTGTAGTATTTTCTTTTCCTTCATTAATTCTCTCTTATTATAACAATAAATGAAAATCTATAAGCTTGATTTTTCACCCAAATGCAATCCTAATCTTTCATTTTATTTATGAAAAATAAATTCAAATCATTCATTTTATTTATACATTTAATTTGTTTTTTAATTTCCTTTATTTAAATTAAATGCATGACAATTCACATATTTAATGTAATAACTATTTTTTAATTAATTTTTAATAACTGTTAAAATTCAGATATTTAAAGTTATTTTAATAATTCATAATTTGAAAATTCATATATTTAAAGTAATAACTATTTTTTAATTAATTATAAATAATTGTTATAATTCTATAAATTTTAATAATCCATAATTTAAAAATAAAAAATTTAAGTATATATCTCAATTAATTATTCCATTAAAGAATCTTGTCATTTTATAAATTTGTAATTATCTATACTACTATTATATAACTCTCTTGAGTTTCTTCGCAAACAAAATTCTAACCTTTCATTTATTATCTTTTTAATATTCTTCTAAGCATATAAATAATTTTTTTTAATTTCCAAATTGTTGACCTCTCTCATTTAAAAAAAAAAGAATAAAAAATGTGCATGAATGTTTACTTGTAGCCAAATCCTGCTCAAAACGCTGCTCTGATCGCTACAGTCTCATCGCCCATGCCCTGCGAAGGGCGCCGAAGCAGTCCCCTCACTCGACAACACCTTGATTGCACCCATTCATGTTGATAAAACGAAGATCAAGGCTTCGTTTTCTTTCTTCCACACGCAGAACTCCTGAGCTCCAACCTCACTTTCGCAAGCTTCAGAAGCTTTCCGACCTCATCATCCCGTCAACCAAACTAATCCCGCTGTCAAACCATATCCACTGCCTGCACTAGTCGAATACACCTACCGACCTTCCCATATGCGATCCCAACTTCCTCTTACCTCAAGACGCTGCATCTTTTACCTGTAGCAGACCGACTTCGCTCCTTCGAGGATGACCCTTTCTTGTTGGTCTAGAAGTCGCGACATTTTGATCAGAGGCATCAACTAGAGCTTGCTCGCAGTGAAGGTAGCCATCTTCATTCCATTTGCATGCTTCTTCAGCCAAATCCCGTAAAGCTACCAAACCTTCCCTCTCCATTTGCCGAGACCTTACCATAACATTGTCTACAGATTTGGTGTGCCACTCCGCATATTCTCAAATAATGGCACCGCATTCAAGAGTACAAAAATTTACAAATTTGATTATCGGCATAAAATTGATTGTGACATTCATCAATATACAACCCAAGAGCAAATGGCTTGGTAGATGCCTTCAATAAGACGTAGGTGAAACTATTGAAGAAAATTCTCACCAAGAATAAAAGAGAATTACTTACTAAAATGACGGAGGCACTATGGGCGTATAGTACAACTTACAAAAGGCCAACCAAAGTCACTACTTATTCACTGGTGTTCAGAGTTGAAGCAATATTGCCACTGGAAGTTGAACTACCGTCACTTCGGGTAGAAATCTAGAACGATCTTACTCAAGAGCAAAATGTTCGCCTGGGAATGGAAGAGCTCGACACACTCGATGAAGTTAGACTACAAGCTCAATAAAACCTGAAAATCTACCGAGCAAGAATGATGAAAATCATTTGATCGAGTGGTGCGCCATCGATCATTTAAAGAAGGGGAATGGATCTTGATGCTGAAAAGACCAATCATCACACACCAAAAAATTGGTGGCAAATTCGTATCCAACTTGTAAGGCCCCTTTGTCATCGAGAATGTGTTTCAAGGATGAGCATAACAGTTAATCGATCTGGAATGTCAGAGGCCTATGCCGCAAATCAATGACCGATATTTAAAGAAATATCATGCATGAAAATTTTATATCCAATGTAATATACACTGATCAAAGTGTTATTTGCATATTTGTCAATGCATGCTTATATTTATATTTTAAAATTATCTTGTGTAGAAATAATGTATTTTAAAATTCTCGAATAAGACTAAAAGCATTTTAAATAATTATTCTGGTCAATATTATTCTGCGTGTCGAGACACACCGAATAAATATTTGAAATCTCATAGTACAAAGCCTATTCAAAATCTCCCAATGAGATAAGAGGGATTTTAAATATTTATTTGGGTCAACGTTGTGCTATGTGTCAAGATCCCCAAATAAATATTTAAAATCTCAAAATTCTAAATTTATTATATTCTAAAATCTCCTTACTAGACAGGGGGCATTTTAATATTTATTCGAGTTGACGTTGAGTTGCATGCCGAGATCCCCGAATAAATATTTAAAATTATAAATACCAATATTCTTTTATGTTGAAAAATACAATAATTGTTTTTTTAAAATATATGTACATGATCTTTCAGAAGTTCTGGACACCACCTTCTCTTACATACCAAGATTTAAAAATCAAGAAAGAGACTTTTGTGACAAAGCACTCCAACTAATCGAGCCAAAATAGCTTAAAGCCTTTCAACCTAAAGCTTAAGGTTCGAATGGGTGTAAAAAGGCTGGATCCAATATGCCTAAATATGACCGAATCACTAGCAGCTCCGTCTACTCAACACACACCATAAGAAAGACCATAATAACAAAACTACCACTTCATCAACCCTTTAGTAGGGACTCTAAGAAGTACAAAGGATAATTTGACTTGACAATTTTAAGTAGTAGTAGTAGTAATCCATAGAATTCTCCTAATTGATCGGAGAATCAAAGTTCAAGCAAAAGGGATGAGTCCTGAACAACTATTGAATGTACGTAGACTCTAAATCTTAAATCATAAAGAATGCTCCAAATCTACAAACTTCAGTAGATTTAGCATTGAGATGCACATTTTCCATAACTCAAGTCTGAAGCCTGAATGACTGTAAAAGATCGGATCCGATAAGCCCAAATATGACAGAATTGTTACCAGCTTTATTTACTCAACACACCATAAAAAAAGGCCACAGTAGAGGAACCTCTATTTCAGTAACTAGAGAATGAAGAGCTATCAAATCTTAGCTCGTCCAATCCAATGAACTCAAGTGACTCAGATTAAAGTCTCCTCAAATAGTTAAGGATCAATATATTATCTACATTTGGTAATATCGATTAAATATGAAACTTGCAAATCCTTCAACAAATACATAAAGCATCAAGCGAGGATCGAATGAATTTTTTTCAACAAGTCCACCAAAGCATAAAGCAAGGGGCTGAAAAAACATCATAAAGTTCACATAAAGCTTAAGGCTGAACTAAGATGATTTTTATTATCATCAATAAGCCCATTATGCACTAAGCTTTGGACATATGAATTCTCTCTATCAACCTATTATAAATTTAAAGGGTTTAGGTCATCAGCATCTACTCTTTTCTCAAGCCTGCTAAAGCAAGAAGCATAAGACAGACGGTAGAAAAAATCACATGACAAGTTAGTAAAGATAAATCAAGTAATTCTCCATCAATATTCACTACACAAAGTACAGGATTGAAGAAACCAAAATCTCAGGACTCAAGTTAAAGCTACAAAAAGAAGCATCTTGAATGACATCTACAAGTGTCCCTAGGGAATATTTTAAATATTTATTTAAGTTGACATCACGCTGCGTGCTGAGATCTTCAAATAAATATTTAAAGTTTTCTATCAAAATGCAGTTAAAGGAGGGAAGAATGAAAGATCCTCCATAAATTGAATGTGTCATCAATAAAAGTATTATTTGAGGAAGATACAATCAGTACAAGAGAAAACAAAGTTCCATCAGCTGATGAATCTATAGATTTTAGATAAATCTTAAAAGATATCGACAATATATAATATAATTATTACATCTATACATGATTTTGGTAAAGAATGATGCAAGCAGATACAAAAATACTAAAAACCAAGATGATAACGGTTATAAAAAAAAGAACAGAAAGTGGTGATACTATATACTACCATCAATCTATAAAGTGATATTCTAAGAACCTAAGTATTAAATACTCTATCATTCTCATATATATCTCAACTCGACAAGAACCAACATGTCAATTATATTGATGATTACAAGTGCATCTAAAGATCTATAAAGGCATGGAGATAGAAAATTAGAGATCTAAAAAATAAAGCGCTCAGTGTGACATCAAAACAAGTTTTAGGAAATCTGCAAAATAAACCCCTTGTGTGATATCCAAAGCAACCAAAGCAAATATCTAGAGATCCACATAATCAATATGCATAAAATAAATGTGATTCACTCTAGACGCATATCATATTTGTTAGGGGGAATTTTTTGACCTCTATCATTAAAAAAAAGGAAATAAAAATGTGCATGAATGAGTACATGTAGCCAAATCTCGCTCAAATCGCTGCTTTTGTCACTACAGTCCTATCGCTCATACCCTATGAATGACATCGAAGCAATCCTCTTACGCGACAACACCTTGATCACACCCATTCATGTTGATAAAATAAAGCGTAAGGCTTCATTTTCTTTCTTCCATATGCAGAACTCCTAAACTCCAACCTCCCTTTGGCAAGCTTTGAAAGATTTCTGACAACATCATCCTGTCAACCGAACGCATCCCATTGTTGAGCCATATCTACTACATGAACTAGTCAAATCCATCTACCAACCTTCCCATATGCGATCCCAACTTCCTCTTACCTCAAGGTGCCACCTCTCTTACCTGTAGCCGACCGACTTCGCTCCTTTGAGGACGTCCCTTTCTTGTCGGTCCAGAAGTCATGACATTTGGATTGGAGTTAGCAACTAGAGCTTGCTCGTAGTGAAGGTAGCCATCTTCATTCCATTTGCACGCTTCTTTGGCCAAATCCCGTAAAGCTACCAAACCTACCAGCTCCATTTATCGAGATCTTATCGACCTCCAAACCTGCTGACACTTGCTTCTGCTCCGATCCAAATAGCCACAAACCTCCATATGAATTTTACTTCCTCTGAGCCATTCGTCTCTTTCAAACCCACTGCTGCCGATCTCCTCTCTGCCCTAGCCAACTCCTCCCTCAGACGATTCCATCAACATGTCGCAAGCTCCATCTTTGCCCTATCCTTTAGTTGCTTTAGTATATATATATATATATATATATATATATATATATGTCTTTTTTCTCTATGTGTGTGTGTTTAAGAGAGAAAAAAAAGGGAGAGAAATTGAAAAAAAAAAAGTAAGTGCAAAAAAAAAAAAAAGGAGACAAGAAAAAAAAATGCAAATTAAAAAGAAAACAAAAATTGAAAAAAAAAGAAAGAAAAAAAAGGGGAGAGGGGGATCCCTTTTGTTTAGTTCACTCAAAATCCTATTATTGGCATTAGTGTCGCATCAGAAAATAAACCATATATGTTTTTCCTTAATGTGGTGGGAGGAGAACCCATTGTGACAGCTAAGGAGAGGCGGGTAAGCCCCATACACCCTTTTCTCTAGCGTGGCGTGGACAAAATATAAAACTGCATTTTTTTTTTAAAACAGGTGCCCGAAGAACCATACACGCTTTTCTCTAGCATGGTGTGATTGAATATTTTTTTCCATGGTGTCACTCGACACCTACCGTATATGTTTTTATCTAGTGTGGTTATGTCACGACCCAACCAGACCGGGACGGATCCCGCTCGCATCGGGCCACGACACAACCAAAAAATCCATGATCTGACTTTGGAATTTGCTTCAAAACTTTCTTCCAAACATAACACAGACAGAAAAACATAGAGCTACTAAAAATATCCAAATGCAGCGCAGTTCATCTATCTTTTCTTTCACCAAAATAATCATAGACAGATACAGTACATGGCTTACGGACAGAAAGAACAGAACATAACAGAAAAGCCATGACTGTACAAAAATCAAAAGTACAAAATACCTAATCACAGATCAGACTCTGGACCGCTAATCAACGACTTCCTTCCCTTTCCTAGAATCTGAAAACCACGTAGAAAATAAGGATGAGCTAACAGCTCAGCAAGACATCAATCACCAATCAAAATAATCAGAAACTCACAACAGGAAATTGTATCAGTACGAAAATTCGAACAATCATACAGAATTCATGCAATAGATAGAACAGATACTTAATCAATAAGAAATTAGCTTACGGATACAAAAAACTGAAATCATTTCGAATCAGAGTTCAGATAAATTCATATTCATATCAGATAATTCAAACTAGATAATTCATAAAACAAATCAGATAAGTCATAAAACAGATTATCAACTATCAAACAACAGATTTCATATAACATTAGATTTCAGATTTCAGATATCCCTGACACAGGCAGAATCTCAACGGATTCTGGCCCCTTATGCCTCCCTTCCCTGACACAGACAGAATCTCAACGGATTCTGACCCCTTATGTCTCTCGTTGTGCTTATAGCACCAGAACAGAACAGAACAGATATCAGAGGTTCCGGAACATAATTATTTTCAGATTTCAGAGCTCGTTTCAGAATTCAGAATTCCCTGACCTAGACAACGGAATCACATGGGATTCCGGCCCCTTATAACTCCCTTCCGATAGCATACATATGATCAATTCATTCAATCATCTCATTTCAGAAGATTCAGAAATCGTACGAAAATTCAGCGGCATAACGGCAGTATACGGAATTTACACAAAATTCACAGATTCAGAAATTTACCAAATTACCACAGAACATTCACAACAACATTGTAAGACTTTCATTGTTCTGACAAAATATTTTTCAACATCCTGATAATTTTCAGGTTACTTAAAACACCGCATAATCCAAAATATCCGATAAAAATCTTCCAGAAAAATAAAAAACGTGCATAATTATCATCTCAAAGACATACTAAAAGTTACGCGGTAAAACCTTTGTCAAAAGAAAATAATACCCGAAATTCGCTAATGGAAATAAAATTCAAAATAGAAAACTCGTCAAAATCCTCATTTCTGAAAATTAAGAAAGGCGGAATGTGCCTTACCTCGAGTCGGTCAACTTCTTTAACTACAGCAAAGGATGAAAACGGACCGGAGTCGCCCAAAAATTACTTTTTCTTCTTTTTTCCTTCGATTTTCTCTCTCCTGGGCTTTTCTCTCTCTTCAAAATATCTCATTTCTATATATATCCAAACGGATCATCCCGGACGATCGCAACTTCGTCCCGGGACGATTCGGCTCTGGATGAATTTCGTCCAGACGAGATTAATTAACGTCCCTGGACGACTTGGCTCTGTAAAATTTTTGTTCAGACGATCCAAATTTCGTCCAGACGAACCATGCAGCCAGAAAGTTTTCCCGCACAACCTATACCCATCGTCCCGGGACGATCCAACTTCGTCCCGGACGATACTGGGAGAAAATTGATCTTTACAATCTCCCCAACTTCAGAAAAAGTCGTCCTCGACATTGCCAATCCAAAACTCAGTCAAAACAGATATGGATACGACTGCCTCATATCCGACTCCTTCTCCCAAGTCACTTCTCGTGCTGTTCGGTGCTTCCACTGAACTTTAACCATAGGAATCTGTTTACTTCTTAACTTACGAACATCGTAGGCCAAAATTTTCTCAGGTTCTTCTTTGTACTGCAGATTCTCCTGAATCTCAACCTCATCAGCAGACAACTTCTTGTCAGAATCAGATATCCATTTTCTCAAAGAGGATACATGAAAAACATTGTGCACATCAGACATCTGATCAGATAGTAACAGTCTGTAAAGCAGACTTACCAATCCTTTCAAGGATTTCAAAAGGTCCAACATACCTTGGACTGAGCTTACTCACTCTTCCAAATCTGCTGACTCCTTTCATCGGACTGACTTTGACATACACAAAGTCACCAACTTGAAATTCCACAAATATGTGCTTCTGATTGTAATACTTCTGTTGTCTATCTTGTGCAGCTTTCAATCTTTCTTTAATCAAGTTGATTTTCATAACAGTTTCATCCACAAATGTAGCACCCATTTCTTGTCTATCTCCTATCTTAGTCAGAGTCAAAGGAGTTATACACTTTTGTCCATATAAAGTTTCATAAGGTGCCATACCAATACTAGACTGAAAACTGTTATTATAAGAAAATTCAATCAAAGGAATATGATCTTCCCAGCTTTCTCCAAAATCCAAAACACATAATCTCAGAAGATATTCCAGTACCTGGATAGTCCTCTCAGTCTGTCCGTCAGTCTACGGATGAAATGCCGTACTGAAATGTAACTTCGTACCCAATCCTTGCTGAATACTCTTCCAAAGTCTAGAAGTAAACCATCCATCTCGATCAGATACAATCACTTTAGGCACACCATGTAATATGACAATCTCCTTCACATATATCTGTGCCAACTTATCCACCGGATCCGTTTGCCTGATCGGAAGAAAGTGTGCAGACTTCGTCAATCGATTCACAATCACCCAGATGGCATCATGTCCTTGCCTAGAGAGAGGAAAACCCATAGCAAAGTCCATCGTTACCTCCTCCCATTTCCACTCAGGAATAGGCAATGACTGCAAAAGACCTCCTGGTCGCTGATGCTCTACCTTCACTAACTGATAGGCTTCGCATTTCGAAATAAAATCTACTACATCATTTTTCATTCCAGGCCACCAGAACAAACTCTTCATGTCTCCATACATCTTACCACTTCTCGGATGTATCGTATAGCCTGAATGGTGAGATTCGTACAGAATCTTTTTCCTCAAATCTCCAAACACAGGAATCCACAGCCTATTCTTGCAAAAAATAACACCAGAATCAGAAACTCGATGTTCAGGCTTCTTACCAGATTCAATCTGAGCAATCAACTTCAAATAGTCAGAATCCGACTTCTGAGCTTCCTGAATCATGTCTTCCAGTGAAGACTGGATGTTCATGTGAGTCAAAATACCAGAATCCGGACAAGTAGAGAAAATCACCTATAACTATAATCTTTCCATATCTCGTATCAGATACTCATTAGAAGTGAGGTGAATACCTGATAATCCAGAAGACTTCATGCTCAAAGCATCTGCTACCACATTAGCCTTGCCAGGCTGATACTGAATCGTCAGGTCATAGTCCTTGATCAACTCAAGCCACCTTCTTTGCCTCAAATTCAGATCCTTCTGAGTAAATATGTACTTTAAGCTCTTGTGGTCTGTGAAGATCTCATATGTGACGCCATACAAGTAGTGACGCCAAATCTTCAAAGCAAACACAACTGTAGCTAACTCCAAATCATGCGTTGGGTAATTCTTTTCATGTGGTTTCAACTGTCTCGAAGCATAAGCAATTACTCTACCATGCTGCATCAGAACACAGCCCAAACCTATCAGTGAAGCATCACTGAACACCTGAAATCCTTCCGTACCTGACGGAAGTGCTAACACTGGAGCTGAAGTCAAACAATCCTTCAACTTCTGAAAACTAGCCTCACACTCCAATGTCCAAATAAAAGCTACTGACTTCTGAGTCAGTCTCGTCAGAGGTGTAGAAATCTGAGAAAATCCCTTCACAATTTTCTATAATATCCAGCCATGCCTAAGAAACTACGTACCTCAAATACCGTAGTAGGCCTTGGCCAATCAGCAACAGCTTGAATCTTCTGGGGATCAAGAAAAATAGCTTCACCACTCACCACATGCCCTAGAAAAGAAATGCTCTTCAGCCAGAATTCACACTTGGAAAATTTAGCATATAGCTTATGCTGCCTCAAAGTCTCCAACACAATGCTCAACTGTCTGGCATGATCATCTTCAAAAGCAAAATACATCAAAATATCATCTATGAAGACGATCACAAACTGATCTAGGTGCTCTTTGAACACTCTGTTCATCAAATCCATGAAAATAGCTGGTGCATTGGTTACCCCAAAAGGCATAACCATAAACTCGTAGTGCCCGTACCGAGTACTGAAAGCTATCTTCAACACATCAGCTTCCTTCACCTGATAATATCCAGATCTCAAATCAATCTTTGAAAATACATAAGTGCCAGAAAGCTGATCAAACAAGTCATCAATCCGTGGTAACAGATATTTGTTCTTGATCGTGACCTTATTCAAATCTCTGTAATCCACACACATACGGAGTGTTCCGTCCTTCTTCTTCACAAATAATACTGGTGCTTCCCAAGGAGAAACACTAGGACGAACAAATCCTCTATCCACCAATTCCTGAAGCTGAACTTTCAACTCAGAAAGTTCATTCGGTGCCATCCTATACGGAGCTTTGATATCAGAGCTGTACCCGGAAAAACATCAATAGAGAACTCAACATCTCTATCCGGAGGTAAACCAACCAACTCTTCAGGAAAGACATCAGAAAACTCCCGTACAACCGGTATATCAAAAATATAAGTGGGTTCTAGGTTCAGGTCCCGTACAGAAGCCAAAAATACTGGGCAACCCTTCTTCCACATTCTTCTGACTTCCAATACAGAAATCAGACAGGATAGAACACCTCGTAATCCTTGGAATACACATCTTTCTCCATCCATAAGCAAGCTCACTTGCTTCTTCAAACAGTCAATCTGAGCCTCGTACAGATTCAGCCAATCCATGCCCAAAATCACATCGTAAGAAAAAATCGGTAACAAAATCAAACTCGATTTCCATTTCTTGCCAGAAATATCAATCTCACAAAAATAAAACTTTCGGGCAATCAAATTGCTTCTAGTCGGCAAAATAACAGAAAGAGAAATCGGTAGCAAAATAGAATCCAGATGCAAAGCATCAAAACAGCGCTCAGAAAGAAACGAGTGACTGGCTCCAGAATCAAACAAAACACGACAGAGCTGATCAGAAATATAAATCGTACCTGTCACCACATCCGGAGCATCTCGAGCCTCCTACTGACTCAAACTGTATACTCGTGGCTGAACTGGAGCTGGAGCTACTGAACCACTAGACTCCCGCTCACTCTCAGTAGGTGGTCTCCGTGCCACAGAACTCGAACTACCACCTCTACCTTTAGAGAATCCTTCAGTCACAGTACGTAGAGGAACAGTCCTCGGTCGTCCTGCTGAACCATCAGGTCTAGTATCAGATCGGAACTCAGATCGTCTGTCAAATCCAACCTGTGGACACTCTGCAATTCGATGTCTTGGCTAACCACATCTGAAACACTGACTAGTCATCCTGTAGCACTGGCCAAGATGTCGTCGTCCACAACTTTGACACACAGGTGCCCCACTGATAGATCCAGAATTGGTCATACTTACACTACCAGAAACTATAGTGGATCCCGACTGTCCACTCCTCCTGGAGTCTCCAGAAATAAATCTCCTCTTGCCAGAGGAACCACTGCTAGAAGCCTCACCCCCAAATCTCTTCCTACTTGCAGTCCACCGCTGCTGAGTAGCCATCAGATCATTCTCTATCAGACGAGCTCTCTCCACCAGCTCAGAGAAATCAGAAATGTGAAATGGCACTAGGGGCTGTCTCAGACTATCTCGTAGTCCTCTCAGAAATCTGTAGCACTTCTCAGCATAAGTACTTACCAACTATGGAGAATAACGGGCTAAAGCAATAAATTCTGCCTCATACTGCATCACAGTCCTGCTCCCCTGAACAAGTCTCAGAAAAGTCTCCTGCAGCTGCTGTCATGCATAAGGAGGTACAAACCACGATCGAAATTCCTCAGAAAATTCTTCCCAAGTAATTAACGAATTTAACTTCCCTTGGAATTTCACCTCCTGCTGGCCTATCCACCAGCGCTCTGCTTCCCCATCCAACAGAAAAACTGCCAACAGAACCTTCCTGTCCGACGGACACTGCATACCGTCAAAAGTCTTTTCCAACCTCCTTAACCAATCTTCAGCTGCTCTGGGCTCAACAGTGTCCTCAAATCTTGGAGGTTTCAATCTTAAAAATAACTGCAGATGTTTATCTATCTCTTCAGATTGGACAGTAGAGGCTCTACTATGAGTCTCGCTCATCATCTAAGCAATCAATGTAGCAAACTGAAAAAGTGTATCAGAACCAACCACTGGGGCTGTACTACTCACCGGAGCTGCCTGACTAGCACTTTGCCCATCTGTCATATCAGGGTCTGACAGATCCATGATCACACAGAAAACTAAACACAAAAAACCAGAATAAAAATCCAGACAAACCCAAAACTACCCCAGACAAACTCACAGATCACTTCCTATAGCTCTGTCTTACAATCCAAATTCCAAAACCATTGCTCTGATATCACTAAAGCTTGTCACGACCCAACCCGACCAGGACGGATCCCGCTCGCATCGGGCCGCGACACAGCCAACAAATCCAGGATCTGGCTTTGGAATTTGCTTCAAAACTTTCTTCCAAACATAACACAAACAGAAAAAACACAGAGCTACTAAAAATATACAAATGCAGCGCAGTTCATCTATCTTTTTTTTACCAAAATAATCATATACACAGATACAGTACATGGCTTACGGACATAAAGAACAGAACAGAACAGAAAAAAGCCATGACTGTACAAAAATAAAAAGTACAAAATACCTAATCACAGATCAGACTCTGGACCGCTAATCAACGACTTTCTTCCATTTCGCAGAACTTGAAAATCACGTAGAAAACAAGGATGAGCTAACAGCTCAGCAAGACATCAATCACCAATCAAAATCATCAGAAACTCATAACAGAAATCGTATCAGTACGGAATTCGAACAATCACACAGAAATCATGCAATAGATAGAACATATACTTAATCAATAAGAAATTAGCTTACGGATACAGAAAATTGAAATCATTTCGAATCATAGCTCAGATAAATTCATATTCATATTAGATAATTCAAACCAGATAATTCATAAAACAGATCAGATAAGTCACAGAACAGATTATCAACTATCAAACAACAGATTTCAGATAACATTAGATTTCAAATTTCAGATATCCTTGACAGAGACAGAATCTCAACGAATTCTGGCCTCTTATGCCTCCCTTCTCTGACACAGACAGAATCTCAACGGATTTTGACCCCTTATGTCTCCCGTTGTGCTTATAGCACCAGAACAGAATAGAACAGATATCAGAGGTTCTGGAACAGAACTTATTTTCAAATTTCAGAGCTCGTTTCAGAATTCAGAATTCCCTGACCCCAGACAACGAAATCACATGGGATTCCGGCCCCTTATAACTCCCTTCCGATAGCATATAAATAATCAATTTATTCAATCATCTCATTTCAAAAGATTCATAAATCGTACGAAAATTCAGCGGCATAATGGCAGTATACGGAATTTACACAAAATTCTCAGATTCAGAAATTTACCAAATTACCACAGAACATTCACAACAATATTGTAAGACTTCCATTGTACTGACAAAACATTTTTCAACATCCTGATAATTTTCACGTTACTTAAAACACCGTAGAATCATCCGGTAAAAATCTTCCAGAAAATACTCAAAATGTGCATAATTATCATCTCAAAGACTTACCAAAAGTTACGCTGTAAAACCTTTGTCAAAAGAAAATAATACCCGAAATTCGCAAACGGAAACAAAATTCAAAACAGAAAACTCGTCAAAATCCTCGTTTCTGAAAATTAAGAAAGGCGGAATGTGCCTTACCTCGAGTCGGCTAACTTCTTTAACTACAGCAATGGACGAAAACGGACCGGAGTCGCCCAAAAATCACTTTTTGTTCTTTTTCCTTCAATTTTCTCTCTCCTAGGCTTTTCTCTCTCTTCAAAATATCTCATTTCTATATATATCCAAACGGATTGTCCCGGACGATCGCAACTTCGTCCCGGGATGATTCGGCTCTGGACAAATTTCGTCCAGACGAGATTAATTAGCGTCGCTGGACGACTTGGCTCTGTAAAATTTTCGTCCAGACGATCCAAGTTTCATCCAGACGAACCATGCAGCCAGAAACATTTCCCGCACCGATCGTCCCGGGACGATCCAACTTTGTCACGGACGATACTGGGAGAAAAATGATCTTTACAGGTTAGAGGCCCATAATCTTGTAGTTTCCCCTAAATGGAGGAGACGTCGGGAGGCTGCAAAAATTCGTATTGTCAGGAGACATACTTTAAACAATATTTTGATAGTTGGGGACTTGGACTCAAATAAACAATAAAGAGATTTATTTTGGTCTTAAATGAACTCAAATCTAAATAAATTTGAACTTAAATCAAATGAAATAACAAGAAGACTTATAAACTTACTGAAGACCTAGACTTAAATCAAGTGAAGACAGTCTGAATTTTAATTTAAACCTACACTGTGGACTTGAACTGAACATAAATCAAACTTAAATCAAATTTTATTAAGAGTGAACTTGCTATTTGGACAAACAGAAGATTTATGGATTCAAACTCAAATGGGTACATAGAACTTGAAGTTGCACACCGAACTACACTTGAACTCAATACGGACTACAGGGAACTAGACTTCAATGCAATAAATACACTATGAGATTAAAATGTGAAAGTTTTAAGTTATGATTCAAAAAATCTCAAATAAACACCAACATTTAAGGAAAATAAAGGACTTGTGGTGGAATACTTTTTGATATAAGCGACATACAAGCAAACATGTTTGACTCCTTTATAACCACTGAAAAATCAATGTGTGGTGAGCATCAATGAACAAGACCCAATTCAAATGAACATTGAAGGAACTCTCAAAGCATACAAGTGATAAACACAAGTGAATGAAGGAGGTCGACATACAACGAATGCAATAAGTTGCAATGCATGCATCAGATCTTGTAAAAGAGAAGTTTTTGTAATGCATATAATGACCCTATAAGTGACATTAGAGGAGTTACGAGGAATATAACACTCCTACAATTAATGTCAATCTACTCATGGAAGAATATAATAGTTCGTTGCAAATGACAACTGCTAGGATTGCATGAAAAGATTGGTGGCGAATGCAGTTCAACCAACATTCAATAACATTA
Source organism: Dendrobium officinale (assembly GCA_019514585.1). Taxonomy (NCBI): domain Eukaryota; kingdom Viridiplantae; phylum Streptophyta; class Magnoliopsida; order Asparagales; family Orchidaceae; genus Dendrobium; species Dendrobium officinale. The sequence goes on along the minus strand of CM033682.1, from coordinate 67,665,732 downwards.
TGCAAGCAAATGTATCGATCTCCTACAAAAATGGGAGGACCGATGTGCAACAAATATACACATCTAAAATTATGACAATCAACATCAAAATACAAATAAACACACTTACATAATCCAATCAAGGGTAGAAGATCTGTAATACATACGAGTTCTCTACGAATACAGATGTATGCACCACATGCCACTTGTGGATAGATGTAGAAGGACTTCAATTAATGAAATATCCTAAAGTCAATTTCAATCTATGAATTAATATATTTACTTGCCTACCTGTAAACATGTTGACCTCACTTTTGTATGAGGTCACTATGATCTCTCATGAACTCTAGACCATAGGAATTTCTAGACCCTAGGTTCCTTCTAGGCTCTAGATTCTAGGATCAATTTAGATCTTAGATCAATCCAGTCCAAAATCTAAGGCTAAGGGTTTAGGTCCTGAAAGCCTTTCCTAGTGTTTGTTTAAACACTTCAAAACCCAGTTAACTGACTCATGATTCAAAATCTATTAATTGCGTATTAATAAGGTATGTATCTGGAGTCAGCCCTCCAAGTTTAAGCTCAATTCAATGTTTCTAAGCCCAAAAACTAAACTCAATTCCAAAGGTTATAAAACCTTCAAATATTTACGACCCATGCCACTAGACCTATCACCCAGTAGAATTTGTCCTTGGAGCTCTTTCCAAACCCTTTGATCCCTCCTAGTCCTTTGATATTGACATGTTGAACATTAATCTATATTTTTCCGGATTCACTTTGACCCGAAAAAGACTTGAGGTCAAAATGACCAAAATGCCCTTTAAGGGGCTTTTTGGACCTTTGACCAAAGTTCAGTGTCACTCAAAGTCACCAACCTTTGAAACCCTTTTCAATCAATTTCAAACATCATTTGAGACCTATCAAACCCATTCATAACTCCTGGGTCAACCTGGTTGACCAAGTCAACCATGGTTGACTAAGGTGCCCCCTTAGGGATCAAATGCCCATTTCAAACCAAATACCCCTTTTTTTTGCATGAGACCCCTCCCATTGAGTTTATATGATCAAATTGAATTCAATGGACCCAACTCTTGGTCCTAGGTCAACTTGGTTGACCAAGTCAACCAAGTTTGACCAAACCTTCCATACACCTCCATTCATTCAAACCCTTTGATTAAGACAATTTCAATCCCATTTAGATCCATGGAGTGATCCCTTAGGCCTTCAAGATACCCCTTTCGAAGACCTAAGCTTTGAGTTCATTTGGGTTGGCCATTTGACTTGACTTAAATGCCCAAAGAGAGGTTCCCCTTGAGTTATCTTTCAATCCTAGCCAAATTGAATCCAACCCAATGTGTCATTGGGTCTCCCTTAACCTAATACATCTTCCTTAGCCAACCCAACCATTCAATTAACTTGGGTCAAGAGTTAGGCTAACCCAAAGTGGCCAAAACCACTTGGGATTGAGCCAACTCTCAACTTAAGCTCAATTAAACCTAGCCAACACCTCCATTAGTTGGCCCTAGGTCCAACACACCTCCCCCAGCTATCCCAAGTCTCGGGTTGACTTGGGTCAACTTTTGGGCTAGCCCAAAGTGTCAAAACCCACATTAACCCGAGTCATTTCCTATTTTAGGACAATTCAAACCCAATTGCTACTTGTATTGGGTGCACCAGACCCAGACCCACTTCCCATATCAATCCTAAGGTTTGGTCAGACCCGAGTTGAGCTCAATTTGACCCAAACTGAGCAGCTTTGGGTTAACCCGAGCCACCTGTTTGAATTGGCCTCCCCCATATCCAATTAAGCTCACCCTTGAGATGTCTCCATCACCCTTTCCAAGTCAACCTGACCCAGACCCTGGCCGAAGGAGGCCAGAACAAATGGAGTTTGAACTCCAGTGGTCTCCCCCCCATTTCGCGCATGACTCAAAGCCTTCCAAAGGCTGAACTCGCTAGCTTCAGGCTCACGATCTCCCTGCGAGGATGTCCCCTCCGACCTGGCGCCCATACGAAGCCTAGCTCAGTAGATCCCAACCATCCAAGCTTGCAGGATTGAGCTAAATAGGGGAGCTCGTTCTAGGGGCCATCATTCGCATCCAAGCTTTTGAAAGAACTCCCCATAGCTCCCTTGAGATTCCTCTTTCATTTCCTAGTCTCCCAAATGCTCCCGTCCATCCGTTTAAGCGAACTCTGGAAAAGCGTCTCGCACTGCGCTCAAAGTCATACCTCCGGCCATCCTCCGGTTCGGGCATTTGATGGAGATCTGCTCGCCTTCATCCCCTGAAGCTTCCTGATAGAGAAGCTCATCTGTTGAGACCTTCAATGCGGTAATATTTTGATCCCGAGCTCCCTAGATTGGTAGTCCAGGCAAGTGTGAAGAAAACCTTCACCCCAACAAATATCCACCATTAGATTGAAGGTTTTCACCTTTTTGATCCTCCCTGTGAAATTTCATCGGAGTCTGCCGGCGAGATTGCTGGGATTACGCCGGAATAGCTTCACAGCTTCGGGCACGTGTGGGAGGTTGAAGATATAATCCTAGACATTGATTTGAATCAACGGTTAGGATTAAACCACGTAGTTTTGGAGGTTGTTTGATCCTGACCGTCCGATCGTCCATTAGACGGCTGCGATTAATCTGACCGTTATCCAGTCAGTAGCTAATCATTTCCCCGCCAATCGGTGAGCGCCGCTTGTAAAGCACCAACTGACTGGTTAATTCAGGAATTAATTTCATAAGAAATCATGGCAATCTTCAAAAAATCATATCGCCTTACACACTTGGCCAAATTAGGTGTTCTTAGACTCGTTGGAAAGATCTCAGGGAGATCTACAAAAGCACTATGGGTTGCAGAACCTAATTCCATCTATATAGAGCTTAATTTCAGTTTGAAAAATTATATATAATATTTCATTTATTTGTTAATTTGAAGTCATCAGGGCTTGAGACTCTGGGAGAGTGAATTTGGATATGTCCTTGACATGTTTAAATTTTCCCTCCCCTGTTTAAGGTGTTTAAGGGCAGTTTCATGCCAATTGGAGTTTCAGGGTCATGGTTTGACCCTTAAATTCAAATTGGAGCCATGATCTCTTCAATGAAAATTATGAATTGATTTTTTGGTGTGATGGTGATGTTTAGCATAAGGAGTTTAGGGCCATTGATTTTGCCTCAATCTGACCCTATGATTTTTCTAATGTGACTTAGAGATCACCATAGGTGGCTTGGTTAGCCAACTTTGAGAGCTCCATTTGGGTCCAAATTTAGTGTGTTTAAGCCTTGAGATCAGGTGATCTCATGGCCCAAATCCCACTGGATTTTATGTCCATTTGGTAGACAAACTATTAGCTTCAAAAAATTCCTCCCTAGAATTGAACTAGAGCTCTAATTAATTCATTAAAAACTCTTATTAAATCCAAAAAAAATCTATATAAGGACTTTAATTAACCGTAATCAAACCCCCAATTAGTAAAAATTGAATCCTTTTTAATTTGATATCAAATTCAACTTTAATTTAATTTTTATCAAAAATCAATATTTAATCAATTTAATTAATTAAAATAATTTAAAATCCAAAAAATTCCTTAAACACTTGTCAATCCCTTCTTATATCATTTCTAATATTTGGAGGTGATTCCAAGGAGTTTAGGACTTGTTTGGGTTCAAATCATTAAAAGGTCCCCTTTAATTAAAATAATTAAAAAAATCCATTAAATACAAATTTTTAAAATTCATAACTAATTATAGAAAATCCCAAATTAGTAAAACTCAAAGGCTAATGATTTAAAATAAAACCTACTATTTTCTAAAAAGTTCAAACCTTCAAAATCTGGTCAAAGTCAAAAAGTCAACACTTTGGTCAAACCGGGGTCTAAATCTTGGCTTAATCTTCGAAAATTCTTAACTTTTTATAAAAAACTTCAAATTGAGTGTGCTAATAGTCTAATTACACGTAATAAGGTCTAAGTTTTGTTAAAAAGTTCAGACCTTCAAAATCTGGTCAAAGTCAAAAAAGTCAACACTTTGGTCAAACCCGGGTCTAAATCTTGGCTTAATCTTCGAAAATTCATAACTTTTCATAAAGAATTCCAAATTGAGCATGATAATAGTATAATTACTCATAATAAGGTCTAAGTTTTGTTAAAAATATGAAAGCTTCAATATTAACTTTAATTTTAAAAGTCAAATTTTAACCCCTTAATTAACACATTAAGATAATTCATAAAAAATCCAATAATATATTAAAATTCCAGAATTTCCTTATTTGATTAATAAAACACTCAACCAACTTCTTAAAATCATCCACTAATTAAAATATTTAATATTAATCCTCCTTTAATTTTAACCAACTAAATCAACTTAATCAACCCCTATTACTACTAGGAAACCTAGACCTACGAGGCTATTAGCTTAGCCATAAGGAAGGTGAAATAAACTTCACATCCTCAATGTGAAACAAAGGTACTAATCATTTAACCTTTAAAAATATAGCTAAATTAATTCTTAATATGTTAATAGTTAAACTCTAACATAAACTTCCCCTTAAGCCTTAACGAATTCAATCCTTAGACAACTCTAACTAACTACCAAACCTAGGATTTACTCCAACTACACGACCTTCTACACACACTTTATATGGTCTGCTACGACGACCGACTCTAGATCTAGGCTAGGCTGGTGTTTACTTTTCTACTGTATGCCAGATTTTTCATGATTTTACTACAAGTTGTGGATGATTATACACGTTGTATTTGCTGACTTTTACTATACTCTGTGGATGATTGATGTGTTTGATGACTAGATTACCCTTATGATAGGAACGATCTGGATGTTCATCAAATTTTTTGTAGGTGGCCATGCTCATGAAGGACAATAAAAGAAGGGGGATAAATAATAAAAATTGTTTATAAATATGCTTGCTATAGGTGCTTCAGCTGCTAAGCCCCCAAATAATAAAAGGAGCATGGCCAGTGTGCTTATTTCTTTTTCTACACATATATATAACTGCTTGGGGATGTTCTTTAATATTTAAATGCTTAGGATAACCTGCAGGAGAGTCTAGAATTTTTGTATCAAATGTAATTCATGTGAGATGTTAAGTGTTGTGAAAGTTGAACTTTGAGTCGGGATACAAAGATCTAAAAGTTGGATTCCAAAGAGAAAGGATAACCCTTAGGGGGATAGTCCTTTTCTATTTGAAAGTCCAAATTTGGATCATTTTTTCATACCCAAAGCAGAAAGGGTGGCCTTCCCCTTAAAGGAAGAGCTCTCTTTTCCATTTGGGTAGCTTGCTATGAAGAATCCAAGGAGTCTAAAGGAATAAAAATTGAAGAATTGAAGACAGAGAGTATCCCACACAAAGTCACTTGCATTTTTATTAGGACTAGAATACGGGTTGTTGTTAGTGGTGCCCGATCACTTTACTTTTTGCATACCCTAGATTATAATAAGCAAGATAATTTGCCTATAGATATTTATTAATTAATTTAATTATATTTTCGATGTTAATGTGATTGCATATATAATTACCTGGTTTTCTTAATTTTTTGGTATTTGTGTGCCACTTTTTATTTTAACTTGGATGTGTGAGGCTCGTGAGGGTGTGAAAGTTTTATATTCATAATTAAAAATTTAAAATTTTAGGAGTTAAATAACATAAAAAGATAACAAATCTAGGTAATTAGTCGGGGATTGCCCTCGGGGTCGCATGCATATTACTACACTTCTTCTTTCCTTACTTTAGACACTTCCCCGCCTACGGGTATAGTCCGAATAATCTGACCTATGACGATGAGGTACCGAACCTCGAGAAGCCTAGTTTTTTTAAAAAAATTATTTTTAAGCCTTTTTAAAACTTCAAACATACATGATTTGGATGTATCGACTAGCATACATTACATTAGAAATATATTTAAAGAGTCTAAACTTTAATTGCACCAGTATTTAGCATTTTCACCCAGCATAAGTCAAAGGGGCCACTAGGACAATCTCTAGATGTCGGCCCCAACTCTCCAAAACTTTAATAAAAGTATTCCTACCGCTCTTTCATAAAAATGACACGACTCATATATTTAAAATCGACTAGATGGTTAGCTGACTCCCCAATCCAGGCTGGGATAAATCCAGATTTTGATCTATATTAGTAAGGTTTGGACTACTGTGGTCTAGTGTCCAAATTTAGATTTAAAATTCGAGGTAGATCTTGGATTATAGGACCCTAACCTCAGGGAATATAATTCCAAATTTCTAATAAAATGCTCAACTTTAGCTAAATTTTTTTTCAATCCAAAATGTAAAGCTCAACTTTTAGATTAAGTTGGGACACTTCTAGATCGATTCAGAATGTCAAAGTGTCCCCTACTTTTCTTCCATTAACTCCATTAATAAGTGCTCAATTTTGATCCATTCACTTTTAAAATTCCAAAATTCACTTCCTTTTGTATTACTCATAGAAAATCCTTAACAAAATTTTACTACTATTTTAATCGAGAGTTTTCATAGGGGGCTCTGTCTTCATATGATGTAATTAACTATGAGGGTTTGAGCTCGTAGGAGATTTAGAACCACACATCTAATTTTCAAAATTGATTTTCAAAACTCACTTGAAATTTCTTTTAGGAAATCTAGTTTATAACGATCGTTATTGTCATAATCATATAATTACTAACAGATGATATTCTCTTTCTCCAAAGAGATTTATCATATGTTAACATCAATTCGAATATGAAATTAATGATATTCTTCTCTTGATTATCATTGTTCGATTTTAGATTGAACCCTATCTTGATCCTCCCAGGTACATATGTGGTTCTCCCTTAAATCAGAATACGATAGCCTAGAGGAAAATTATAATCCTGAATATGAAATTGTTAGGAGAATTTATCTCCGCCTTTCAAGGGGGCATATCATCTCTAATGGTCTATTTGAATTCAGAATTAAAAATTAAACTTAATTCCAAATCTCCCAAAAGAAAATTTCAAAGCTCAAATTAGTATTCTTTAGAAAAATTCAACCAACAACGATTGTTGTCATCATGCACGAATAATTATCAAACAGTGGTATCTTTTTTCTTATGGGAGATACATCACTTGTTCATAATATTTTGGGCATGAGATCAACGATAATCTACTTAGAATACCATAGCTAGAAATTAGATCGAACTCCATTTTGGTCTTTCGCGATCATATGTGGTTCTATCCTGGATCTAGTTATGATATTTAAAGTAGGATTTGTAATTTTGGATTTGAACCCTATTTTGAAATTTTATCTCCACTTCTTAAAGTGGTATAAGTTTTTTAATGAGATGTTTGATCTCAAGATCAAATATAGACATCAATTTTGAAAAGTCACCAAAGAAAAATAATATTTTTTAAATACATGTTTTCAAAATTCCACCAACAAGGCAACAATAATAGATGTATTGTTGGGACCAAAGACCACATCAAAATGTATAAAGAATTTGACAAATGCAAATTCATACGAACAAATAGTAAGAGATTAGTTAGTACACTACAACCTACTTCATAAATCATACAAGTTATATACAACAGTCTATATGTATGAAAAGGGCAAATAATCGTAGTGCTACGCCAGACCACCATATATGCAATAATTATAAAAGTAGATAAAAGGCATCCACATGACTACAACGCCTCACCATCGGATCCTCAACACTCATATTAGCATACAAAAAACATATATGAGTTCTCAAATGAAATATTGTATACATTGAAATGGCAGTTACCTGCACAACTAAAAAATATCTCAAAATGCACCCACACATGGACTATAATATATATACATATAGGTACATATAAGAGTATATGCAATCAAATAACCGTATGGGCCTTAATGAGCATATTGTAGGAATATATGTGATATCTAGGGACACTACACATCTTAATAAATTTAAACCCGATCCTCCTAAGCAGATAAATAAAAGTCGATGATGTTCAACAAATGATTATTAAATACCCCCAAACACCCGCATGGGTCCCAACAAACGTGTTTTGGATACACACGTGACATCTACGGATGCTACGCGGGTCAATAAATGAACTCAAATTTTACCCCGATCCTTCTACGTGGATAGATAGAAGTCAACATGGCTTGAACTATTAAATAAATATAAGGTTAGAGTGTCAACTAGAATATCTATTCTATACATTTATATAAGGCCTTCAAGGTCTATGAACATATATAAATTCATTAATAAAGGTATAATTCCTACGAACTCGATCATCTATCGATAGTTGGACATAGTCGACAAGGTTTAACTCATAAAATGAAAATGACCCCAAACACCTCGATGATGGCCGTGTTAAATGAAAATCTCAACTAGAGGGGTTAATTCCAAATATTAAAATTCCACCCAAATACCCATAAAATTCAAAACTCCACAAAATATCAAATTTAAAATTTTAAAACTAAAATCCAATCATAAAACACTTAAAGTAAAATACATCCACCATTCACAACAGTTTATTGGGGTGGACAAATTGAAATTTACTTTATATCTCATAGAGCTAATGCCTAGTCAAAAATAGTACTAGGATCCATTCTCAAATAATCTCCTATTAGTAAGGACCTAGTACGTATGCTCTGACCGATAGTTTTTACTCCAAATGGCACCGCCAGATAAATAATTATGACTCAGGGCCCTCTGAACTGAATAGTTTTACCACCAAATGGAACCATGAGATAATAATTATGTCTAGAGCCAATATATTCTTTAGTGGCATCAAATCTTTGAGATATGAATCAACAGGATATAATTGATAGGACATAAAGTCCTCTGTTAGCTAAGGTGGATTCAAATTTTTTCCCTTAGATAAATATTCATCCCAAATCTATAAGGTTCCCTTATACTAAGTAACCCATGGCTGCCGACAAGGATCCTTCTATCAGGTTTGATCGACTACCTCCTCTTACTAAGTAGACTAGGGACCATGATGGCCCGAGAGGAAGAAACCATGGGATCTTGATCGAGTCCATCACCTATTTCCCCACCATTCGCTTTAAGTGCAAGTGGTAAAATTTCCAATTTTAAATATAAAATCTTTAAATTTCAAAATTCCCATATCCATGTTGTTACCATATGCTTGATAACGCATATTTTCTACGTATCTGATTGACGACTAGCCTTAATTGAAATTTCTCTCTCATTATTACGAGGAGTAATTAACTATAGGGGCTTGCGCCTATAGGAAACCAAAACTCAGATCTTAAAGTCCTTACAAAATGAGGGTGAAATATTTGGGTAGTGTCTTATCACAAACCTATCTGCCTTCCCAAAAAATTTACCCCGAAACGCAATCCGTTAAAACTCCCCCAATAAAGCAGCGGGGGGAGGCCGAGGCTGAATTTTTGGAACCCACACTAATATTTCTAAGTCTTCCTTTATATTTGTTACATATATACTTATTAAATATCCTGTTATATTCCATCTTTATATATCCTATATTTCATATTCCATTTTCTTATAGATTCATATAGTCATTCTCTACTTTACTTTTGCTCTTAATCAATGTCATGCTACCATCCTAAATTTAGTTTCCATTTATAGGGGTGATTGGGGAAGCCATCACTGACTAATTTTATGACTATTGCTAATTATAATTTTTTGGACCCTTAAGCATGGCTTTTTCCTCTTCAAATTCTCTTATCATGATAATTTTGGTATGGTTTGATCCAGTGGACCTAGGTTCTTTTTTGCTAAGTCATTTTCCTTCAAAAATGGGTCCCTTGATTTCATTCCTATGAAGTATCAATTTGTATTTTCACCTCTTTGGATAAAGATTTACAACCTCTCTCTCTCTCTCTCTCTCTCTCTCTCTCTCTCTCTCTTGTTGGAATCCTATTTGAATTTCTAAATTTACAAGTATGGCTGGATTTCCCTTAGCAGTAGATAGTCTTATCTTAACAACTTCTTGGCAGTTATCTCTTGCTTGGAGGATTTCTCTTCTGTCATGGCAAAAATTAAGAGTTAATTACAAAAAATTATACAATCCTACGAAGCCTCCTTGTCTAAACCAAATGACACTACACAATTCATAAAGCCACACTCCCCTCCTAATCCAAACCCAAAACTAAATGATAAGTCTTTACTTTGCATAATGGAACATTGGAGATTATCATAGTTTTGACAGGATTCTAAACTGTAGGAAGCGTATTAAATCCTTTAACCTTGACATTATTTCCATCCTGAAGCTAAAATTAGCTCTCATATTATTTTTAATTATTGGTTTACTTCCTCTCATTCTCTTTTTTCCTTTGGAAGGGAACTTCAACAACTTCCATTTTTCTCATTCTGTTTGCATCTGGATAAATTAGAACTCCTCTAAACTCTCATCCCCCCTTTATAAGTTCTCAAATAAATCATGGGATGGTAGATGTAGGATCTTTGCTAAAAATTTCTTTTATAGTCATTAATGCCTATAACACTCCCTTTGAGAGGAGTATTTTTTGTTCATATGAAGTTAAATGGTATGCACATTGCCTCTTCTGGCATGCCTTAGGTAGTTATGGGTAACTTTAACTAATATCTCAGTCCTCTTGATAAGAAAGGGGGAACTCCTACTCCCACTTACAAACTCTATGAGCTTAAAATCATGATATTTTATAATGGTCTTCTTGATCTTGCCTCTGTTGGGTTACATTATACCTTGTTCAATAACTAACTATATAACCCTATCTACATAAAAGCTTGATATGATGCATGTTAATGAGAAATGGCTGTTGAATTTTCCTACTTTTTAGTATAAGGTTGATAGTCCCTATACCTCTGATCACTTAGCCCTTATTACCTACTTGGTTCCTACAACACCTAAGAACACTAGATTTCAATATCAAAATTACTGAAGCAAGATACCTCATTTCTAGGACAATGTTATTATTACTTTTTCTGAACCTCATTATATGAATTATATTTCTTCCCTCTGCCACTTTTTCTGAACCTCATTATATGAATTATATTTCTTCCCTCTGCCATAAGCTCAAGAATCTTAAGATAAGAATGAAATCCCAAAGATGACACTCCTCTAATTTCATGTCTATAACTATCAAGTCTTTGATAGATCAATAAAGGATTTTCTTTTAGCTAATTAATTCTAGTTCTCCTAACTAGTAGCTCACCTATAAAGCTAAGGATCTTTCTAAGAAGTTGTCTTATATTTATGATGCATGGTATTCATGGGTTATCCAGAGTGAGAAATCTCATTAGCTCTTTCATGGGAAAGATGATATGTATTTCCTATATGTCAAAATTAAATGAAGGAATGATCACAACAACATAAAATAATTAACCATTAACCTTCAAACTTTTACTAGTCATACTAACATTGCTTCTACCACTATTTGCCACGAATAGAACCTCCTTAACACTAGCTCCCCTTCATCTAACTCCCCTCTTCCCTCTGGAAGACTTATCCCCTATTCTCTCATCCCTTCCTTCGTTGCTCCTTTCTCTATTGAGAAGATAAAGCAAGTGGTCTTATAGTTCTCCTAAGTCCTCACATGTCGGGTTTGGTTGTTTTTCTTTTGAATTTTACTCTTTAACTTGGCTAGTAAGGCCATTTTTCATGTTGTTCTTTATTTCTTCAAGAGAAGCTACTTACCTAAGAAAGTCAAAGCCACTAGGATCTTTCTTATTCTAAACTCTACCTTGGTTGGACACATTAAAGATTACACACCTCTATCCCTTCAAAAAACATTCTATAAATTATTTTTAAACAATGTGCTAATAGGCTTAAAGCCTATAATCCTTTCTTGATTGATTTTTATAGGTCTTCGAAAGGATACTACAAGTGAGGTTATAATGCAAATGATACAATCGCACTATCCCATAGGGCAAAATGACCGTACACCTTTACAATGTATACAAGCAGACAAATGGAAGAGTAGATGGAATTATACATAAGATTGTTCATTGAAAGTAGTGGCTTTCACCTTCACATCTCGATATATAATAATATGTATAATTTCATAGTCACAAGATTTTTCCCATTATATACATTAGCGTGAATGAGGTTTATTTTATGTGGGTGTTGGTTTTCCATGGGCACAAGTCCCTATGATTAATCACATCTTAGGCATCAACCTAAGAATACTTCGGATTATAGATGTTATTTATTCTCTTTTTAGTTTGGGGCGTAGTGGGGATCCTAAGTTCTTCTATTCTGAAGGAGATAAGCTCTTCTCTTTAACTTTAGTAAGGATTGGTGTTTTTTAAATATATGAAGATTTGACTAAAAATTTGAGTTTAGAAGATCACAAACTAATTTATTTTTTTAAGAAAAATTATGAATTTAGAACTTATCGGGAGTTAGGAACAATTTGGGCATATGCTTGCTTGGAGTGAGCTGCTAGCTAGTATCCTAAACATAATCAATCACCTTATGTATGCAAGATATGAAGGCTTTACCCTAAAGAATCGATAATTTTAATTTAGAAGTTTAAATTAGGGATATATAAAATATGTTGCATCTATCTATTTTCACGTATGATGCATGAAATGAATGCATAAATTAAATATTTTATTCATTTATTTATAAAATAAATACAACTCAGGATTTGCAAGAAAGTAAGGTGGCCAAGTTCCACCACAACATATTTGGATTTTTGTACCTTTGAATAAAATATATTTAAATATAATTGCTTATTATCTTCTGGCCCCAATTCTACTATAGAATTCTAAAAGAGAATACCTTCCCAAGAAGAAGGAATTATCTTTTGGAGTTCTTCGTATATGTATAAGCAACTACCTTTAACATTTTATAACTCTTTGAATTTGTACAACTCAATCTAAATATATAATCTAGACACTTTACATTTATATTTGACTATTACATATACATCTAACATAGGTACATTCTACTAAGATCTTTATTTTTATAAGCATCTTAGATACATTCTACTTTTAAATTTTACTTGAGCAGAAATTAATGATCATATGTGTGTATGCAATCATAGTTCGTTGTGAAATAAGGTGTAAAAAATATATGAGTATGACTTCAAGAATGCATAAATTAAAACACACATAGCAAGGATGTCTTCCAGGTAAAGATACTCATATCAGACCAAACATACTATAACCTAGCCTAAAACTAGAATCAATGGCCCTACAAAACAAATTATAGTGTGTGAAAAATGTAGTGTGTCTTTAATATATCCTCGTAGATTTGATGCTCAATTTGTTTAATATTGACTTTATTTGTTGGTTATAGGCCAAGTGAGGTTTTAATTTAAATTTAACATTTAATATTTTAAAATTTTATTAATGTCTTTGAGATTTATCAATAATTTATTAAGTGACTTAAGAGAAAAGCCTTATGAATCCAATATATACATGCTCTCCAAAAGAAATCAAGCATAATGCATGAAAGCCTCAAATATCCAAGTATATTTTATTGATTTGAATGAATGTTTATTTAAATTGAATAGTAATCATGTTTATTAAGCAGGGCTATGAGATTTATTTCACCATCCTTGAGGCTAACTTAATAGTCTCGTAATCCCGAGTTTCCCAACAATTATGTTGGTTAAATATGTTTGTTTGTTATTGATTTTTATCCATTATCAGATTATACAGCTTCAGTTCTGCTCTGGCGAGTTGGAGGCGATCTAGGATTTCAACATCACTCTCTTTGGCTCTCTTTCCTAGAGTGGGTTTCTCTCTTCCGCTTTTCTATTTTCTTTATTATTTTTCTTTGCCCGTCATTTGCTTTTTGGTTTTGAGGTCTTTTTGGGGTTTTTGGGTTTGGGGCTATGACGACTTCATCGTCACCCCCTCCTTTGGCTCCTTCTCGTGTTGAGGGGATCTCGAGATCTTCCAAGCATGTTGTTTTTGGTTTGTCTTCATCTTCTTCGAAACTTAAATTTGTGCATTAGTCTTTTAAGGGGTTCCCGGCTCTTCTGTTTGAGGATGCTGTGGTTTCTCAACTTGCTACTCCTTATACTTTGACGTTGGTTGGTAAGTTCTTGCTGAAGCGTCCTAATCTCGACATTATTCAGAAATTTTTTGCTAATTTAAAATTGTCGGGTGCTTTCCACGTTGGTTTATTGGATCCAAGACATGTTGTGATTCAACTCTATAATGACCTTGATTATAGTTGAATTTTTGCTAGAAGATCTTATTATATCTAGGCTTGCCAAATGAGGTTGCTAAAGTAGACACCTGATTTTGATGTTAGGGAAGAACCCCCTATAACGCCTGTTTGGATTTGCTTCATGAATCTCCGGCTTCGTTTCTTTAATTCTCAAGTGTTATACGAGTTGGTGTCGATTTTTGGAAAACCGTTACAAACAGACCAAGCTATTGCGGCTATTTCTCGGCCCTCTATAGCTCAGGTTTTGGTTGAGATGGATATCTCCAAAAAACATCCCACTAATATTTGGATTGGATCAGAATTGAAGGGTTATTTCCAAAAAGTTTAATTTGAGAATTTTCCTATTTTTTGTTCTTATTGCAAAATGCATGGCCATGGTATCTCTAAATGCTTTAAGAAGCATCCTCATCTTCATAAGGAGAAGGATCCTTCAAACATAGCACAAAGGTCTAATGGGGATTTAATTCATGTTGAAAAACCTATTAATTTGGAGGAATATATTTTGAAAACTAATGAAAATTATGAAGCTACCATTGATCAAACTCTTTTTCTTCCTTCGGTTTCTGAGGTGGTTATGATTCCTTTGGAAATTCCTGTACATAAAGAGGGAGCTGTTGTAAAACTGGGTGATAATTGTGAGGGTTGTGTGGAACCTATGGTTTCTATTGTGGGTGATATTCCTAGTGTGTAGGATGTCCCTCTTAAACTTTCAGCTGGAACTATTACGATGGATGAAACTATGGCAGTTCAGGTTGATAATCCTGAGGATGATATTATGGCTGCTTCGGTTGTGGTGGATGAAACTTCCCACAATAAATCTAGAGAGGATCTTAATGATATTGTTTCAGTTAACAATATTCGTCTTGAAAATAATGAATTTATTTTAGCTAATGCTTCTATCAACGCTTCTATTTTGAATGAGAAGGAAAATTTTCAAGTTAACCAGATGGAAAATGAATTGCCTAACAAAAGTAATACTGATGTGATTGGGATTCATCTAGAAGAAGGTGAATTGGCTAGAGAGGAGGAAAATTAGTTAAATATGGTTGATGATGGTAAGCTTGTTTTATATATGGAAGATCTTATGGGGGATGAATGTCCTCAACTGGATTCCAAAATTGATTGTAAGTGCCCCTCTACCTCTAATTATAATAGTGATGCTGACACTAATGATATGGACATTGTTGCTAAATCCTATGCCAAAGATGATTTTGGCACTAGCAATTCCAAACCTAAGAACATGAAGGGCAAGAGTAGCAAAAAAATTATCATTCAGCATACTAGAAATACCCTTCACTCAAATACTTCTTCTTAACCTTTTGCTTATGTTTAAAATAATTATTTGGAATGTGAGGGGTATTGGTTGTCCCTCCTCTAGAATTAGAGTTAAGAATCTTTGTCGTATCTATAATGTTTCTATTCTTATTTTACTTTAGCCTCTTATTAATAGCTCTAAATTACCTTCTACTACTAGATTTCTGGGTTTTAAGCATTATGTGTCTAATTATGCTAACAAAATTTGGGTTTTTTGAAAGGGCCCTGTTATAATTAATGTTATTGGTGATTTCACCCAGGTTTTGCACTATAGTATAGAATTTATGAATTTGAACTGTTGTGCCTCTTTCATTTATGCTGCTTCTGCCCGTACTGCCAGACAGATTTTATGCGAACAATTAAATGATTTTAATAGAATTTGTAATCTCGCTTGTTGGTGGTGATTTCAACACGATATCTAATTCTTCTGAGCATTTTGGGGGTTCTCCTCCCAATTCTATTGATATGGAGGAATTTAATAATATGGATTTTGATTACAATTTGGTTGACATTAGTTTTATGGCAACGTTTGGATCGAGTTTTGTTTAATGACAATTGGCTCAATTCCTTTAGTAATATATCTGTTGAGCATCTTAGCAGAACCCTCTTTGATCATTCCCATTTAATTATTACTATTAAAGATAGAATTTTGAATTCTCTGCCTCAATTTAGATTTCAAAATATGTGGCTGCTTCATGATTCTTTTATGGGAGTGGTGAAGGATAACTGGAAAGCTCCTGTTTTTCTGAATAATGATGTGAACGACATGAAATGGTTTTGGCTCAAGCTTAAATGTTTAAAACAAGTCCTCAATTGGTGGAATCATAAAGTTTTCAAAAAACTCTTTACCAATATCCTTATTAATGAGGATAAGGTTAGGTCTTTGGAGAATATCTGTCAACTCTGTCCTAATAATTCTAATTTTAACCATCTTCAAGAGGCTAAAGCTGTTTTGTTTAAGCTTCAAGCGCAGGAGGAAGCCTTCTGAAAGAAAAAAGCTTCAACTAAACTTGGTTGAGTGGGATAATAATACCAAATATTTCCATGCGTTGGTTAATAGAGAAAGGGCCAAAAATTCTATTTCTAAAATCAGGAGGGATGATGGTTCTTTCATTTAAGAGAGGGAGGAAATTGCAACTCTAGCTGTTCAACATTTTCAAAAAAGGCTTAATAAAGTTTTTACTTCTTATAATATGATTGATTAGAGTCTTATTCCTAATATTATTACTCAGGAGGATAATGAGTTTCTTGTGAACCCTCCTTCTTTGGATGAATTAAAGAATATTGTTTGTGACATGAATATTGATTCGGTTGCGGGGCCTGATGGTTTTACTACTAAGTTTTTTCAATTTACTTGGAATATCATTTGTAATGATCTTTTCTCGGCTGTTTTGAATTTCTTTGAGGGCAACTCGAAACCTAGTTTTTTTACTTCCACGACTTTGGTCCTTATTCCCAAAACTACGGCTGTTTCCACTTGGAATGATTTTAGACCTATTAGCCTTTGTACTTTTTTCAGCAAGTTGATTTTCTAAAATTTTCATAAGTAGGTTAAACTCCAAGTTACCTAAGATTATTTCCCCTTTCCAAATGGGGTTTGTGAAAGGCCAGACCCTTGTTGATAATATTCTTTTGGCGCAAGAATTATGCCATGATATGGAAGTTAGGGTGAGAGGAAAACAACATTATCTAGAAGCCCGATATTACTAAGGTTTATGATAACATTGACTGGAATTTTCTGTACAAGATTCTCCAGTTGTTTGGTTTTAACACTGTTTTTATTAACCTTATTAAGAATTGCATTGAAGGTTGTTTTTTTCTCTATTATTATTAATGGCAATAGCAATGTTTTCTTTAAATCCTCTCATGGGCTCAGGCAGGGGGATCGTTTATCCCCTGCTCTTTTTATTATTGCGGTGGATTCCTTTTTTAGAGGCAGTTCACACCTCTTTCAGCATAATCCTAGCCTCTACTTTAGAACTATGGGCGGTTTCCCTATTTTGTATTTATGTTTTGCCGATGATTTTATCATTTTCTCCATTGGTACTTTAAACTGGATTAATAAACTGTTAGATTATTTTTAATTACTTTGAATCTAATAGTGGGCTTTCTTTAAATAAGAGTAAATGTTGTTTTATTGCCTCCTTGATAATGTTCAATGATCATATTGGGGCTATCCAAACTTTATCTGGTTTTATGCACTCTTATTTACCTATTAAATACCTTGGGGTTCCCATCTTCAAGTGTCGTAAGAAGTCTTTCTTGTTTAATGATTTAATTTCCACCATTCAAAATAAACTTTTATCTTGGGATCTAATTTCTTGAGTTTTGGTGCTAGGATTACGCTGATTTGTAGTGTTCTTTGCTCGCTCCCGGTTTATAGTTTCCAAACTCTTTTAACCTACGAATATGGTTTGCAATAGAATTGATAAGATTATCAATAAATTCTTCTCGAAAGGGGACATTTCTAATACCAAAATTATCTGGGCCTCTTGGGATAAGTGTTGTGGCGTTTTAGAAGAGGGTGCTCTAGGTTGTAAAACAATGTGTGATCTTGCCTATGCGTTCTCTTTCAAATTGTGGTTTTCTTTAGGTGCTAATCAAAGTTGTGTTCTAATTTTATGATGGCTAAATACTGGGTGGGTAAGCACCCTTCTATTTGTTATTTTAAACAAGGGGATTCCAATGTTTGGAAGAGGCTTTGTAAAGTCAAATGGAGGGTTGAACCCCATCTTTCTTGGGGTCTTAGTTGTGTTAATGTTTTCTTTTGGCAGGAGATAATTGTATGGGCCAACATTCAATCGACTCTATCACTAATACCTCTTCTATTGAGTCAGTTAAGGTGAGTGATTTCATTACTGATAACAGTTGGATTCATGAAAAGCTGAAGATGGTGGTTCCTGATTCTATTGCTAATCAAATTGTTAACATTCCCCTGAATACTATTTTTGATGATCATCTGTTGTGTAACTGGTCTAATAATGGCACTTTTAAGCTTCAGGATGCTTGGAATTCTTTTAAATCTAAGAAAGATTGTTCTTATATTTTCTCTTTTATTTGGGATAAAAGCATTCCTTCTTCTGTCACTGTTTTCATGTGGAGGCTTTTGCATAACCTCATCCCTATGGAGGATAACTTAATTAAAAGAGGTATCATTTTACCTTCCAAATGTCAATGTTGTTACCACGTTGAGAATATGCATCATGTTTTTTTGTCTGGTCCTATTGCCGTTAAAAAATTGATTTATTTTGACGATGTTTTTATGATCAATTGTTTTCATACTAACCTTTCCATTTATACCTTTTTAGGGTCTTCGTTTGTCAAGTCCAAAGGGCATATTAGGAACATCATTCCATCACTTATTCTTTGGTATTTATGGTTAGATCGGAACAACTCTTATTTTAATGCTGTGGGCATGAACCATAACAGAATCATTAATAATGTGAAAGACAAGGTCTTGAATTTATTATATGTTAACCTTCTTTATGTTAAGAACTTTTAAAAATTGTAGGTTTGTTGCTAATGAGCTTGGCATTAGGCTTGATGGCATTTGCCATCCTCCTGGTTCTAGACTGGCTCACTGGATCAAGCCTCCTATTAATTCCTTCAAACTGAATGTGAGTGGTAATTATGCTGGTTGTGGTGGTATCCTTAGAGATAATCTTGGCAATATTATTATGGCTTTTGCTGGACCCTTAAACGAGCGGGATAAGGCTTCTGCTGATCTTTCTAATATGCTAAATGGTATTAAACTTTGTATTTCTTTGGACATTAGTACCTTCATCATTGAGGTTGATTCCCGTTACAACAGTCAATTTTTTAACTGTATGGATGACTCGGTTTTTAATGCAAATCTTTTCTATTTGGCGAGGGCTATTAAGCAGTTTTTGGTTTCTATTAACGTCAAATTCACTCATGTTCATCGGGAATGTAATTCTTGTGCTAATTGGTCTGCTAATTGGGGCTGCAGTTTGGCTCATTTTACGGATTATAGTGTTAATAACGTCCCTATGCAGTTAAGAGGGATTATTTATCAGAATGTTATTGGTACTCCTTATATTAGAACTTTGGTTTCTTTTTTCCTTGTGTGGTTTTCGTCATGCTTTTGGTGCGAGTTTCCTGGAGGTTTTTCTGTTCTGCTGCCTCCCTTTGTGTTTTGCATTTATCTGGTATGCTTTAGAATCATGCTTCTGCTGGGTTTGCCTTCTTATCATGTTGGTTTTGATGGTTGTTGGCCTACCTGGGTGGTTGGTCCCTTGCTGGTGTTGGGCTGCATTTTTTTTGGATCCTTGGTGCTGTTGATTGGTTTGGATTTCGGGAGGTCTTCTTTGCATTTGTTCTTGTTTCTTGTTTCGGTTCTGTGATTGCCTTGAGTTTCTAGCCCCGCTGGCTGCTCTCTTTATTACTCAACCCTAGTTTATTAGACTATGCTGGGAGCTTTGTGCCTTATTGGTGCCTTTGGTTGTCTTTGCTTAGGATTTGGAATTTACTCTTGTGGAGGTTAACTGTGCTGATTTTCTTTTTTGCCTTGTTTTGCCTTTTGTTTTTCTGGTTCACTTTGGGGGGGGTTGGTCGTCTGCTGCATTGGTAGGGCTATTTTAATTTCCCTTGCTTTATGGATTTTACTATTTTGTACAAGTATTTTTTTTAGTGCAGGTGGAAGTTTTGTGGTCTAGCTGGATTAGGAGCTGGATCAGAACCGGTGCTATCTCTCTTTTTTTGTGGTTTCCACCTTTTTTGGGTGCTCATTCTTGTGCACCATAAAATGTATCTAGGTAATTATGTATTTTTGTGTAGATGGGAACTCAAGCTTTTAGGTTTTATTTTCTTTTGATTTTTTGTAGCTCTTTCGAGCATTAGTAAACTTGTGGTCCCTTTAAGGACTTTGTACTTTTTTTTTTTCTGACTTAACGCGTAAGCTCCTTTATGTATATGTATATATATATATATATATATATATATATATATATATATATATATATATATATATATATATATATATATATATTTGGTATTAAATTTTAAATTTAATTAAATTTATTAAGAATTTATTCAAGGCTTTATAATCCAATATAATATGTCTTCTTAAAAGAGGCGAACACAATGCATAAAAGTCTTTAGCTTATTTAAAATTTACTGAAGACCCCCCAAATCCAATGCATATGTATCTTTCAAATTGAGTTGAATACAATGCATAAAAGTCTTTTGTAATTTAATATTGATTAAGTACCTTTTGAATCCAATGGTAATAAGCCCTACAAAAGAGTCAAACAGAAAATTCGAAAGGTCCTTTAATTAATAGTATAATATTTAATTAATGAATTACTTTAATTAAATCAAGTTTAATTGAATTAATAGTCAAATATTAGTTCAATTTAATTGAAATTTATTTATTGTTTGATGGTTTTAATTTAAATTATTTAAATATTCATTTAAGTTTTAATAATTTTTTAATTAATGTTATTTAATTATCTAAGTTTAATTATTTAATTTTATTAATTATTTTATTGCCTATTTGATTTAACTCATTTAGAATTTAAATCCATTAATAATTTTTATTTATTATAGTGTGATAAATTGAGTTTGTTTATGTTTAGTTATCTTATTTTTATTTTTATTAGCATATTTATTTTATTTTACTAATTATGATTTATGAAAGTCAAAGAGAAAAAATTATAGATGTGGGGTATATAATAAATCAATACTATGCATCCCTAAGCTTGTCACTAACTAGTGAAATCTTACTCACTAACGGATTATTGGGTTTTATAAAATTAAATATAGGGTTTCTACAAGGATATAAAGTTTAGCAGATCCAATTCACATATAAGGGGCTTAGAAGACCTAGGGGCTCTAAGTTTTAGAATTTACCTCATCGAAGCAAGTCGACTATACAACTGGCCGTAGCAGTACCCCCATATAGAAGAAATGGGATTGAATGTTCCATAGTTTTGTTATCCAAATCATCTCAAATGTACCTCACAAATAACATAAAGAGAGAAGTGGGTGTTAGAATTTCCTATTTTTAATTTCTAAATTAATTTGTATGTGAAACGCATGAATGATAATTAAGAAAAATCATACATATGAATAACACATGAGAAATTAAAGGATATCAC
The DNA here is from genome assembly GCA_019514585.1 of Dendrobium officinale. Lineage (NCBI taxonomy): Eukaryota > Viridiplantae > Streptophyta > Magnoliopsida > Asparagales > Orchidaceae > Dendrobium > Dendrobium officinale. The sequence goes on along the minus strand of CM033682.1, from coordinate 67,644,217 downwards.
TATTAACATGTATTATTTTAAAACTCATTAAATCACTAAGTGAAGTTGTGTTTAAGGTGACTTTCTATAATACAAATAATGATATGTTTAATTACATGCTAAATGGAGAGATTTAATATCAAGATACAATCTAAGTATATACATACATTTATAGAAATAATTTATATATATACCACATTTTTATAAATCAAAATAACATACTCTTGGCATCTATGAAATTTCGTAAATAAATTTAACTCTAATCATGCTTTGAATGTCTATGAAATTTCGTAAATAACATACTCTTGGCATATTAAAAAGCTGTTTTAAGAAACAGTAAAAAAACTGCCACAAATTAAGCCTAAATTATAATAAAATCTATTAAACAATCAATAAAACTACTATGTATATTTTTCTGAATAAACTTCAATACAAGTAATAAGCTTTTTTTTTTTTTTACAAGTAATAAGCTATTTGACTCATTTTACAGATGAAATGAGAGTGAATAAATATGCAGCTTCTAGTATAGAACAATAAACAAAGCTGTAACCACACAGTTTAGAGAGAAATAAACCTACGGCTATGCTATCCACAAGATATAAAAAAAGCACTAATCGTTTATGTTAAGAAGAAGATAACCAATGCATTTATTTCTTGGCCTCTATCGCATATACAAAGCTTTTTTTTTTTTTTTTGAAGTTTTTAATTAGGAAAGTCTATGAATGTATTTTCACTTGATTAGTTAGAATGTACTTAGATCACTGTTTAATTAATTAGGCTAATTATATTTTAATTATTCGATATACATACATATGTAATAATAAATTTAATAGTTACTTATTATCATAATTAAGATCACTGGATTTTCTAATTTTTATCATAATATCAAATATTTAGTTTTGACGATTACAAATAGGTTATGGATTAATTTAATAATCAGTTAAAATAATTTTAATTTACTATTTATTAAACTGATTTTTTATTAATTAGAGTTTTAATAATTCTAATTTTCTCTCATTATTCTTTAATCTCAATAATTTAACACATTATAATTATTTGGACAATTAATCAATAGCATTTGTAATTGCATAATATATAACTATTAAAAGCGTATCAATGTTAAGCAAAGCATATATAACTATTAAGAGTGTAGCAATGTTAAGCAAAGAAGCTATGATTGAATCGAGAAGCTCTGTATTTGTATTATACATGGACTCCGGATTATTATTCAGACTCTAATTAATTGTATAATATTCTACGTGGACTCCGGATTTATGTTCAGACTCTAATTAAATTAAGATATGTAGATTTTTTATAAGTTGACTCGACACAATCCATTTATCAAAAATTTTAAAATTGCAACAGTTTATTTTTTATATTTTTAAAAAAGAAACTCACGAAAGCTCTCAAATATTTAGTGTTTTTACAGAATAAAAATAGTGGTACTGTTTAGAAAAAAAAGAGAGAGGAAGAGTTGATGAAGATGAATAATGGTGTTTGGAGGAGAACGTTGAATTCTTAGAGAAGATGATATGCCCTCAAGATGCGGAGTTTAAAAGGCGGTATGAAAATGGCCTCTATCAATTATAGACACAAAGAAGCACTCCTCGCATCAGTCTTCAAGCCACCACCATCCACAAGATTATGGCATGCTCATCTCAGACACCCCTCATCATAGGCTTCTTCCTTCCCTAGCTAGACATATACCGGATATATATATTTCATTTTCTTTAGTTTTCATTTCTTGTAATGTGGCTAAAAGTCACAAATTGTCGTTTCATAAAAGTATCAATGTCTCCTCCAAACCCTTTTCTCTCATGCACTCAGATGTTTTAAGCCCCGCTCCTCAACAATCTTTTAATGGATTCAAATACTATGTGCTTTTCATTGATGATTTTACAAGATTTTTTTGTCTCTACCTCATGCACTTCAAGCAAGAAACATTTCATAAATTGAAAAACTTTTGTGCAATGATTAAAAATCATTTTCAAACACAACAACAATTCTTTCGCTCCGCAGAGGAAGTGAATTTACAAGTAATTTTTTCAAATCCTTTCTAGCAGAAAATGAAATAAGACATCAAATTACCTTTCCACATACCCCCGAGCAAAACGGTCTAGCTGTACGCAAGCATCGACACCTTTTGGACCTAACTTGTACTCTCCTTCATGCAGCGAATCTACCCACAAGTTTCTGGGCAGAAGCACTTTAAACGACAAATTACCTAATCATCAGACTTCCATCCAAATCTCTTTCACTGCACTCACCAGCTTCACGGTATCATTCTTCCATATAATCATCTTCGGATGCTCAACTGCCTATGCTTTCCTTGGCTAAAACATCTTGCCTCAAATAAACTTGTTCCTCGATCGGAAGAATGTGTCTTTTTAGGATATTCTTCTGCTCACAAAGAATATCACTGCATAAACATACACACCAACAAAATATACATCTCTTGCCACGTCGTTTTCTACGAACAACAATTTCCTTACAAATACACATCCAATCCAATTTCTTTTTCCCCCTAAAACACCAATCTCCGTCACTTCTCCTAATTCATGTCTCAGCGACTTCCACAAGTCCCACCATCCATCCATCCAACATCAACACCCAGCACAATACTTCTACTCCCTCCCCAACGCCAACTTCCACTGCAGGAAAATCGTCCTTTACCGGCGGAATTTCCGGCTCACTATTTTCCGGCGGCTTTCCGACGGATACAAATGAAATATTCCCGACATATTTTTAGGAAGCTTTTCCAGCGGATTTCCGGCAGCTTTTCGGGGGATTTGTTTCCGACGGATTTTCTGACGAATTTTTTGACGGATTTTAATAATTTCTGAAAAAAGATTAGATATGTGTAAATTCATTAATTAATAACTTTATAGTCTATTGTAATTCATTAATAAATTAATAAATTTAATATAACTTTAACTGATTAAAATTTAATAAATTTAATATAACTTTAAATAATTAATTTAATTATTTATTAATAACTTTAACTTATCATTCAATTAATAACTTTAACATTAATATTAATAACTTTAAATTATTTTCTATTAATAACTTTAATATTAATATTATTAATAATAATCTTAACTTGTTTATTACTAATTTTAACTTATTATATTTATTGACAAATTTTATACTAATATTAATAAATTCTTTTAATTATTTAGTATTTTCATGATGTTGTATTTTTTTTTTCTGTTTTAGCTTATTTAAATAAAAAAAAGTTACTGTCAGACACTTGACACTAAAAGCGAAGGCAGTGGTCCAGAGTTCGATCCCCAACGCGGACAGGTGGGCAACAGGCGCAGGCTGGCTGGAGAACTCGAACGGGCGGGGGTTGGCGCTGGCTGGCCCGAGCGTGCCGCGCCAAGCAGGGAGGAAGTAGAAGCCCCGTGCGGGCTTGGCGCAGGCGGACCCGTGCGGGCTGGGAGTGAGAAGGGCGGGGCTTGGCGTGCGATGGCAGCGAGCGGGAAGAAGCAGTTCGACCCGTGCGAGCTGGGCGCGGGCAGAAGCATCGCGCGAGTGGGCCAGACGCACCTGCGGGCGGGGGAAGCGTCCTGGGGCGTGAATTTTAAAATTTTTAAATCATTTTTTTTTATTCAGGTGGAGTTTTTCTGCGGGATAGCTGCCGGAAAATTTTTCAGGCGAAATAAGTCCGCCGGAAAGTTTTTCCAACTTTTTTTTTCAACGAAACAGTTTTTCGACGCTCGATTTACATCAAAATCATTTTCGTAGAAATTCACCGAAAATTTTTGAAATCCACCGGAAAATTCGGAATTTTCCACCGAAAAATCTGCCGAAAATATGTAATTTTCTTGTAGTGTTCGTCTCAACATTTATCCCCAACCGCAAACCATGAACCCACTCCTTCAGCCCAAAATCACTCAATCTTTCCTACACATCCTATGCAAACAAGACTGAGATCTAGTATCACCAAACCCAAACAAATATTCGATCTATTAGCCAACATCTCCCCACCTTCTAATTACCTGACTACCTACACTCAAGCCGCCAAACACCAACACTGGCACTTGGCTATGTCCTCAGAATTTCTCGCACTACAACATCAAGGAACCTGGTCCCTCATCCCTCCCACCAACAATCATGTCTTAGGCTGTAAATGGACATGTAAAATAAAACTTCTACCAACAAGACAGGTGGACATAATACAAAGTCTGACTTGTCGCAAAAGGCTTTATGCAATAATTTGGCATTAACTGCAATGAAACATTCAGACATGTTGCCAAAATGCCAACCATTCAGATTCTCCTCACACTGGCTCTCCACCGCAAGTGGACCCGTTCTTTAACTAGATGTCTCCAACGCCTTTCTCTAGGGTGATCTCAACGATGAAGTTTACAAGTAACAACCACTAGGCTTCATTGACACACAATATCCCAACAACGTTTGCAAACTCCGCAAGTCCCTCTATGGTCTTAAACAAACTCCGCGACAATGGTTTAAAAAATTTACAAACTTTCTCCTACAATTCAAATTTCGGTTTAGTAGTTTTAATCCCTCCCTCCTTCTATTCAATCACAAAGACATTCAAGTTTATCTATTAATATATGTTGAAGATATTCTTCTTACAGGAAACAACAAGGACACCATCAACCTACTTCTTCATCAACTTCAATCGAACTTCCAACTCAAATAATTGGGAGATGTCTCTTTGTTCCTTGGAATTCAAGTGCAAAAGACATCTAACGACTTCCTATTGCAACAGAAACACTGTGCTAATACTATACTCAAAAAGTCTAGGTTCGTCGACTGTAAACCAACACTTACCCCCATTACTCTCAAATACAATCATCGCAACACCTCCGATCAGCCCTATCCTGACCCCAAGCTTTACCGCCAACTAGCTGGCTCACTCCAATACTTGTCCATCACGAGGTCAGACACTGCCTTCGCCACAAATTTCATATGTCAACATATGCATGCTCCAACCGTTCAAAACTTTAAAGCTCTCAAATGGCTACTTCACTACATCAAAGGCACATCCCATTTCGGTCTTCTCCTCACCCTCACCGACCTACAACTGTGAACATATGTGGATGCTAACTGGGCAGCAAACTCCACTGATCAGAAATCTATCTCCAACTTCTATACATTTTTGGAGCAAAGCCTCATTTCTTGGTCAATAAAAAAACAAGCTACCCTCACCAAATCATCAACCAAAGCCGAATATCGTTCATTATCCGCCACCAAAGTAGACATTCTTTGGCTTCGTCGCACCGTAGCAGAATTTCAGATCCCTCAAAGCTATCCCACAATCATCCATTGCGACAACACTTCTGCCATAGCCCTTGCTCACAACCTAGTTTTCCACCCATTAACGAAGCATATAGAAATAGACTATCACTTCATCCGGGAGCATCTTAACTCTGGCCATCAAAATGAATCATCTCAACTCTACCGACTAGCTCGCGGCCATTCTAACTAAAGCTTTATCTCCCAATCGATTTAATACTCTATGTCACAAATTAACCATTCAACCGGTGAATGATTAATTTTAGGGGGGCCTGTCAGGGAGTCTCTTACAGACGAGAGATTATTAGGTGCGGAGTGCAGACGGGGAGAACCGTCTGCACACTAGTATAAAATCTAGCTAGGTACCGTTCGGTACCGCTGGGTACTGCTTGGTACCCTGTGTCTGTGCAGACAGTGCTCTCCCCGTCTGCACTCTGCACCTAATAATTATTCCTTACGGACACGTCATCAGCTCTATTTTACTAATTTTGTTCCTCCGCACTATCTTATCTTCTTCTCATCTATATGTCTATTCGCACCTGTACAGTTAATTCATATTGAATACAATTAATTTTCCTCTCTCTCGGTTTATCTTTCTCTGTCTGGTTTTTGTTCTTCTTCCTCTTCTTATTGTCACGCCAGCTAAGGTCTTTCACTAACCACCTTTATTTCAAATGTGATTTTACGTTCCACATGTTAAGTAGCCTTTTGCATTGTCTATCATCTTTTTTGTTCCACCCAAGCTTGCGATAAATATTAAACTTTGTTGATGATCGTGTGGATTTATCTCAGGACATTAAGATTTTCTTTATGATTTGGGTTTTAGTTTATTACTCATGGAAAGAACGCAATGGCAGGAAGTTTGGAAAGCACACTTGTAGCTCTTCCACTATGCTTATATATGCCAAAAAAGCTACACATCTCAAGCTTCACAACTGAAAAAATTGGGAATTCTTGTATTACATTCAATATTAACTCAACAGCATCTCCTATTATTCTGGCAACTTGGAGGACTTCGTTTTCTCATCTTCTGGACAAGGATGAATAGTTTTTTTTTTTTTGCCTTTGTTTTGCTCCCTGAATGGTCTTCATTTTTTCTTAGGCAACCGGGAGTATTTGTTTTCATGATTCTTCTGTGATTGGGCAGGTTTTGGCAATTGTCTGAGTCCAGCGTTTCTTATTTTGCCTTTCGGTCTGTAGCTCTTTTCATACCAGTCCTTGTTCTCTTTGCTTCATTTCTTTTATAAGTTTTTGGGATTTTCAGTTTTGCCTACAACTCTACAGTTATTGAAATACTGATTGAATTGTATATTATTATTTGTAACTTCTTTTACATGAAATGAAATTGTTGTAATGTTTAAACACAGAGGAACAAAGATCAAATACAGCTCGAGAAGGATACACCATTATTTTGAGAGCTGCAGACAAAAACTTTGTAATGTTCAAAATAAATGACATCTAAAAAATATAAAGAAAAGACAGATTAAATCATAGTTAAATTGGACTCAGACAGCACAAAAATGATCACCCATTAATGTAGAAAAACTAAAGATCCGGCCAAAAATAGTTGTCCTGTTTTCCATAGCAAAAAGCAATGGCCATCCAAAGGATGATAATACCCAAAGAGTTGAAGGAGGTTGTCAGAACACATCATCATTGTCTAGCTTAATAACAGAAATCTCTAAATTCTTAAAAAGACCAACGAAATATCCTCATATTTCTTCTTGCTTTAAAGTTTGTAGATGATTTGCATCTTTTATTCGAAAGTAAATAGTTGTATGGATTTTTATCGTATTCCTAAATTTCCTTCTGGTTCTTCCGAACCATAAATGATAAACCAGACGCTGTGCATTTCTTCCTTCATAGTAATGGATCGAAGATCAGATATGTAATCAAATGCTTAGATAAGGTGTGGTTAAAGCATGAAAGAGGAAGTAGGAATGATTCTGCATAACCTGTAGTATGACAAGTTGCATTCAAATAGAAGATGAAATTATAAACTGCCTTTCCATCCAACCAAGGATCTCTGTAAAATGAAAGATTGCTCTTGGTGCAAATTTGGAACTCCAAAGAAGTTTTATTTGAATTAGCCACAAGTTTTAACCTCTTCCAGCATGAGAAGTGTGGGTAATTGTTGGATTCCAAAGTGAAATATAGTTTTGTTTCCACCATATAGCAATAAGGCTATTATTTTTTAAAAAGTACCATATAATAGAGCATGTATAAGCATGATTTATAACCAACACAGCAGGAGTACCAAGACCACCATAAGGGCAACTCCAACCGAAAATCCCAATTTTCACTTCAAAATACAGTGAAACTAAAAAATGTTGTGATTCATCTCTAATGGAACTCCATTTTGCGGGCTTTTGCGAAGGTATCGGTCTTTCTCTTATTTGGCTCGTTTCTTTGACGAATCCGGTTGAGACAGAAAAATCGCCTAGGTGAACAGTGCAATGTCAATATTGGTGTCGCACTGTTCACCAACAAGTAAATAGAGGAAAATTTGACGTTCGGCTGGAGCGACTGAACGATGCCAAACTCATGTTTGACGTTCGGTTGGAGATGACCTTTAACGCTTGCAAGTGTTCTTCCAGGAAACTAACTGTTTTTTTTTTTTTTGAATTAAAATCTCTGTGAAAGAAAAATCTAGCAGATGACTTGTTTGAATGTTCAAAATAGGATTTAGGCATGATAGAACATCTAATCCAATATACAATTGAGTTCCATATGGTCAAACGAATATATTGAAGTCTGCTCGCATAGTAGAGGGTATTTGCTTTTGAGCCCTCCAACAATGAAGCAACTTCAGATAAAAAAAGCTTGAATATCAGCAATATGATCCATCCTAGAAGCTATAGGATTGGACATATATGCAAAGAAAAGAACAACTTTATTTAGAAGCATCACAAATGCAAGAGCAGCTTGGTTGGGTGTGTGTCGAGAAAAAATAATAGAAATCTTGCAATACTAAGCCCGAACATACCTTAAAGTTTATCCAGAAAGCTGAGAAGTGAATTCGTGTTTTAGAGATTACAAATGCTCTGCAGTACTATTTTCTTTCATGTGATACAAACAATTTAGGTGAAGTTTTATTTGGTTCGGTCGACCGAATGAGAGAAACATTCGGTCGCAGGCAAAAATCCCGCGGTACCGAGGTGTACCGAGTTTTTCAAAAAACTCGGTACACCTAGGTACCGCGGGATTTTTGCCTGCGAACTGAATGTTTCTCTCATTCGGTCGGAGGACGTAACAATTGTTCCAATTTAGGTACAGTATACATTGCGCTTAGCCGAAGAAAAAAACTCAATAAGTATAGTAGTGAGTCTAGTCAAAAGTTATAATAAAAGGGTTTGTAATTTTTTTTTTTTTTTGAGTCAGTTTGTATTTGGTTTATGTTGACAAGGGTGACTAAGCATAGACACAAATGGGGGCGAGAAAATTGAACACTTTATTCTCTATTAGATCAAACTATGCAATTAGCTATTTTATAAATTAAATTATGTGTTTAGCTAAATTACTTAGTTATATAACTAATCATATTAATTGTGTGACTTACAATCATATAGGATGATTCGGTATTTTAATAAAACCCATCATCGAATCGTCATTACCAAAATAAGGTAAATTCAAAAATTGAATTTTTATATAAAATTGTTATGTATAATTATTAAATGAATGTTGCCTAATTTTATCAATTGATCAACGAATCAAATAAGGATCAATAATTCATGATTGGATAACGTATATACAATACAAGTTGTATAGTTTGATTAAATATAAACTTTAGAGGATGACATATGATTCGTCATAGATGATCCTTGATTCGACAAAACTATTTTCATTGCACGAATGAATATCATATAGTCTGATCATAAATGTGAGTATAACTAATCAAACAATATGAACCTAATATAGTACTATACAATAAGAGCATTAAATTTTAAAATTAGGATTTTTTCTTAAATTTCCCAATTTAATTCATTCTAATAAGACTTTTGAGAGAGTTTCAACATGGGATTTATGTGAGAGCTCTTGGGTAGAGAAAGGGGTTCTCTTGTTTGTGATAAAGCTTGAGCAAGCTTCGGGAGTGGAGGTGAGTTTAAGAGAGCCTTTAAGGGTATTCAAGGATTGTGAAGGGATTCACATGATAGTCTTGTCCACCTACACCTGTCCTCATGAATCTTGTATGAAGTTATTTTAGAAAGAGTATCTTTAGGAGTCATGGATGAAGATTGGTACTAGTTTAGGATAGCTAAGGGAGCAGTATCTCCATCATTCAAAGGAGCAGAAGGAGGGAGCGGTATCTCTATCATGCTGGGAGGGTGAAGGAGGGAGACCTTTCAGGGATAGAGGAGTCTGTAAAGGTTATTCTCCACCTAGTAAGAGAGAGGGGTTTCACTTCCCAGTTAAGTGCTAAAGGAGTTTTCTACTTAGTAAAATTCTCAAGAAGGAAGACTTTGGGGAGTAGGCCATGGTCTATTGGCCGAACAATTATAAAAATTGATGGTTTGCATTATTTTACATTTCCTACAGTTTAATTTCCTACTTTTAGTTTACTTCACATATTTTTGTGATAACATCATTTGTGGAATTGATTTGGTTACTCTTTTGCATAAAAGTTTTAAAAATAAAAATCTTAAAAATGTAAGAACAAAAAATATTTTTCTTCAGAATGTTTTAAATATATTATTTGAAAACATTTATTTACTTACTCATAGTACTTTATTTCTAAGAATTTTTTAAATACAAATTTATCCCCCTCCTCTCTTTTAGTGTGTCATAGTACTTTCAATTAGTATAAGAGACGGGTTCTCACTTTTTGGTTTAATCACCCGAGTAGTTCCACATGGCATAGTATGGAAATACAAACACTTTAGCAGGGTATTTTATTACCCGACATTCACTTTTTGATAATATCCCATTTGATTTCTAAGAAAACAAAATGTCTATATTTTTTCAATCAAAAAATTTTTGAATGTGGCATATTGTTCAAACTAGTTAGTCTTTGTCATATAAAATTATAAATAGAATTAAAGTTGAACTTATTTTTACTGAATGGAGTTTAGAGGATTGTTATCTTGCACAATTAAATGCCAAATATTTAAACTATTTCTTTTATACACTTAAAGATGAAAAATTAAATGCACATATCCACTTGCATCACTACAAATGAAATTTAGGATAGACTTTATATTATATAAGAAAGTTCTAATTAAGTTAAGAAATGTCTATTTAATATTCTATAACAGGATTGTGAATTATTTAGCATACAACTAAGTGAAACTATTAATGATTTATATACATGTTTCATGAAAATTATAACATACTTGCATGCACTTGGTAAAGATATTTCAAATCCTGATAAAGCGTATAAGATTCTTAGATGTCTGCCAAAATCTTGTGATGTTAAGGTGATAGCATTCTTTTAATTTAAGGATTTAAATTCATATTCTATTGACAATTTATTTGATTCACTAATTGCATATGAACAGAGAATTTTCTAAAGAACTACATATACAAGAGAAAGAAGAAAGGAGAAAACTATTGGCTTGATAGATGATAATACAAATAGTAGCAACTTTATAGGAGGTGGAGAGGATGATATAGCCTTTATGACAAGAAAATTCAAAAGCTTCCTAAAAAAAGTAAAGGAGGCACCCTAAGAAGTGGAAGAAATGTCAAAAATCAAATAAAATTACTTCTTACCTTATTTGTTTTGCATGCAAAAAATCAAGTCATATACATTTGGATAGCCCTAATTTGAAAGATGGATAGCTGGTCCCTCAGAAAAGAGGTATGAAGATAAAGATGAAAATAAGAACAATAGAAGAAAACCTTAGAGAGCCTTATGAGCTAATTCAAACTCAAAATCATCTAAGACAAAAGCTAAAGAAGATGTCACCAACCTATGTTTAATGGCTAAAAATAGAACATATGACTCATATAGTGATTAGATATATGATTTTATGTATGATGTATTGCTTTCATTTTTAAAAAAACTGCAAGCTAGCTGCAAGAAATAGAAAAGAAAATCTTCAATACTAAAACATGAACATAATACATTGGTATAAGATCATACATATCTAGTAAAAAAGTTTCCATCCTTGTAAATGAAAATATTGCATTAGAGAAGTTGCATTCTTATCTTGAAAAAGAATCAGAGGAACTAAAAATAACCTTGAAGATAAATCATAAGAGCATGTTAAATTAGAAGTTATATTTAAAGAACTAGAAGAATTAGCTCTAAAAATAGATAGTAGGGAGCACGAGGAATTGGTACAATTAGGAATGCATAAAAGTATAAATGAAATTTTATAAAAAGAAATTAAAGAGCAAAGGGATAATGCATTGAGATTTATGCACACACCACCTAGGAGAGCATCACATACATATTCATCATATAGAAAATCATCATTGTGTAGGTTTGCTCATTCATTTCCAAGTGTTAGGCATTTCTCTTATTGCATGGTAGGAAATATTGCATGAGTTTATCCATGTTGAGTCCACTATAGCACATGATATATTTAGAGGCTTAACGCTTCATTATCATAACATGAAATGTTTCATTTTCTCATCTTCTGGAACCCTAGCAGATTTAGGTTCCAAAATACTCACCTTAATCTATGTTGTTCATATGCCTTCACAAGAAATTCAGTGAAGGCATGTGATACATGGATAACAAATGTTTATGCCATATGAATGGAGACATAAAAAAACATCACTATAATCTAGAAGTAGAAGTATAGTAATATTGTTTGATAATACTTCAAGGAAGGCTATTTGACTAGGCACCGTAGGTAAACTTAGTGAAATTACTATTAATGAACTTTTGTTAGTAGAATACTTTAATCATAACCTACTTAACTTAAGTCAACTATGTGATAAAGACTTTGATGTAAAAGTATTTTCTAATAAATATTTGATTTTGCTTAATTATAAGCCTATTTTGTATTATTTTCAAGTAAATAATAGTTTATGCTTGATCTAGAAGGTGAATGAGTCCATAAAGATGCACTATTTAAAAACCATCATAGATGAGGCTTGGTTATGGCATAGGTGACTGTATCATGCAAGCATTTGAACACTTAAAATGATCGTACATCGAGACCTAGTTAGAGGAGTACCCAAGCTAGAATTCACTAAGGAGTATCTGTGTGATGTTTATTAGTTAGGTAAGCAAGTCAAGTCCTATTTCACTCACTTAAGGAGATCAACACTAGTACACCCCTTGAGATTTTACATATGGATCTATTTAGATCCATCAAAATTATAAGTTTAGTTCGAAAAACATATGGGTTTTTCATTTTAGATGACTATATGAGGTTGACATAGGTTAAGTTCCTAGTTATTAAAGTGGCTCATTTGAGGAGTTTTAATATTTTCAAATTGAATTCAAAGAAAGCTAAGATACATTATTGCCACCATCCATAGTGACTATAGAGCAATAGTTAAAAATGATAAATTTGAATCTTTTGCATGGTTAAGAAGTTAGGATATAACACAATTTTTTAACACTTAGGATGCCCTAATATAATCGCATAGTAGAGAGAAATAATAAAACCTTGATAGAACCAAGTAGAGCCATATTAAATAAATAAAACATTTAATAATTTACTAATTATTAAAATAATTTTAAAATTAGAATATAATTTTTTGTTTGAACTTGAGTTCTACGGCGTTATGCAAGTGGGTGCAATGATGCCATAAATTATCGTTATGACATTGAAGGTTCTATTATACAATAATTTTGGATTTAGCATGCACTGCAATGATGCTGGGCCCCTTAGGTATAGTGGCGCTTAGCATTAAAATAGTTTATATATATATATATATATATATATATATTCTTTCCACTCACCTCCCTCACTCCCTTAACCATGTCTTATCATTGAAGGAAGAGGAATAAGAAGAAGGAATGAGGAGAGAGGAGAGAGAAGTCAAGATTTTGGTCATTGATATATTTTATCGCTTTCATAAAAATTGCTCAAATCAACTTCCATCCTATTTTGTTTTAAAAGATTTTGATTTTGACTATTTCATTTCATCCAAAATCATTTTATTTCATTTTCTTTGGATTTTATAAACTTCTACTACATAAATTTTTATGTATTGTAGTACTGATTATTTCAGAAATTTTGATTGGTTAATTTTGTCATTTCATTAAGTAAAATGATAATTATTGCATTTTTTATAATTTATACAAAATAATAATTTTGTCTTTTTAATGCAAACATACTTTTAATATAATCATTTCAAATAAATATGGACATGTAACTTGTAATATATGGTTTCCATTATTAGTGTAATAATATGTATGAAAAAAGTAACATCTAATTATTTACTAAGGTTGGTTGGAGACTAACTGACCTGTATAGAATGGCGGGCCAATGAGCTTTCATTTAAATATTATGGTTTGGTGTTATCCTCTACCAATTCACATGATTCTCTGATTGAGAGTTATAAAGAGATGATCACTATGCCAAAGGCTAAAAGGTAACGACTCTATTTACATAGCTAATAGTTACCAATTTACTGATTATTGAAAAAACACCATGAAAGCTAGAACTCCATATTTATTTAACATGATTATTAGAATGCATGTTGATGTACTAATTTATTATCAATATATTATTTTAGTGTTATTGAGCATATAAGTCCAATTACTAAGCATAAGATGTTAGATACTAATTTAATATTGATATAGAATAAATAAACATTATGTATATACTATTATACGATTACCTGATAATATTACATTGTTATGGATTCTGATAGTCTTTATATATACTTAAGTTTTATTAATTTATATGATTTTTTTATTGATTAGATAACACTGTTTTGATGTGTGATTTAAGAGTACTTATTCTCATCTCAACTCATACTTTTTGAATAATGTTTGTCAGAACTACGTCAGTATCAAATGACGTCAATAATGACTAAAGTTAATCTAATTTGTATAGCATTAAGTATAAATCACACTTCAAAAATCCAAGTTCCTTTTTTCTATGGCACTAATGCGCCGTCCTGGGCGATTTAGGGTTTCCTTCCCCCCCTTTGTCTCCGGCAACATTTTGCCATTTTCCTGTCGATTTCGCTGGTTCAACTTGCAGATTTAGCTTTTTGGGTTCCCTCTGTAGGTTTCTTGCCCCTTTTCGGGCAAGCCTCTAATAGCGGTAGCATCATCCTCCACTCCGTGGGGAAATGCTACTGAGCCTGTGTTGAATAAGAATAAATGTTTCTTTAATTTGGATGCCGATGGTCTGAAATTGCCTTCTCGATCGGGTTCGTTCAAAGAGGTACTCACGAGTAGCTCTTCCGCAGGTGATGTTCTTTCAACCTTAACCCAATTAGTTTTTAGTGGGGTTCCGGCTGTTATGTTATCTGATGATGATGTTATTAAACTAGCATCCCCTTTTCAATTTACGTTGGTTGATAAATTTGGTTTATGTAGACCTAATCTTGATTATATCCACCAGTTTTGCGCTAATCTAAAACTTATGGGCTTTTATTCGATTGGATTTCTGGATTCTCGGCATGTAGCTATACATCTCTCCAATGATCTTGATTACAGTATAATTTTTGCTAGACGTTCTTATTTCATCTATAACTGTCAAATGCGTATTCTGAAATGAACCCCTTTTTTCGATATTAAGGAAGAATCACCTATTATTCATATATGGATTTCTTTTCCTTATTTTCATCTTCACTTATTCAATCCAAAAGTTTTACACACTCTACGTTCTATTTTTGAGAGCTCTCTCTAGACTGATCAGGCAATTGCATCTAGGACTCAGTCGTCTATGGCTAGAGTTCTAGTTGTGGTCGATATCACCAAGAAGCATGCCAAGGAAATATGGGTTTGATTAAAAGCTTTCAGTTATTTTCAAAAAGTTGAATATGATAAGTACCTGATTTTTGTTCTCACTGTAAAGTCCATGGCCATGCTCAAATTGAATGTTTTAAGTTGCATCCGGATTTAAAAAAAAAATGGTTGTTTCATATAGTGGGAAGGCTAGATCCACTGAAAAAAAAAATGTTCTTATCGTGAATTATAATGTATTGATCTATGTGGATCAAGTGGAACTGCTTCCCTCTAGCGATAAGCTGGAAGATGATATTATTCCTAGTGAGGATAACAGAATGGAAGTTTTGTCCTAAAAGGAGGAGAATAATATGGCTGTTATGAACAATGATATTAAAAAAGATTCTAATATTTTTGTTTCTATTTATTCTATGTTCAATGACACGAAAAATCCTAATTTACCTTTACCTATTTTTCTTTCTAATACCAAAGGAGATGGTGTGAAAGATATTGATTAAGTGGGTAATATGGATGTTTCTAATGAGGGATGTGAAGAAGGTGAATTCATCCCTTCTTCTACTTTGGATCCTATAATTTTGAATCATGAGACTATCCTGAATAATGTTGATACCTTTTCTTCCAATCATGATAAAGTTGCTCAAAAAATTTTTGAGGATGACTATTTCGTAAAGGTTGGTAAAAAGAAAGGTAAATATATTAAGAATCTTTTACCTTCTACTCCTTGTTCCACCAGAGCTCAAACTACGTACCTCAAAATATTGTAATGGTTAAGGCTCTTATTTGGAATGTGAGGGGTATTAGGGGTAAGAAGTCTAAAGTTAGAGTCAGAAATCTTTGTAGAGTGCATAGTATTCAATTATTGGTTTTGATTGAGCCTTTTATTTTGAATGATATGATTGTTTCTACTGCTACTGCTTTGGGTTTTTTTATGTACTATGCTAAATATTATATTAAAATTTGGATTATGTAGAATAGTGCCTTGAGTGTGAAAATAATTTCAAATTTTCTTCAAGTAGTTCACTCTCAAATTAGTTTCTTTAATATTAATTGTCATGCCTCTTTTGTGTACGCTGCATGTTCTATATTGAGTCGCTTTACGCGATTTTACCTTTATCGTTAATGGTCCTTAGTGTGTGGGTGGTGAATTTAATATTATTTGTAATGCTTTGGAAAGAGTAGGGGGAAATCCTCCAAATTCGAAAGATATGGAAGAATTTAATTCTATAATTAATGATTGCAACTTGAATGATATTAGTTTTTCTGAGAGTCATTCACTTGGAATAGAACTACTTTGTGGAAAAGACTTGATAGGATCCTTTTCAATAATGATTAGCTTGCTGATTTTGCTATGTCTAATATTGAACACTTAAGTAGAACTCTTTTCGATCATGCACATTTACTTTTGACTATTAATGCTAATAGTAACACTGGATTGTTTGCTTTTAGATTTCAAAACATGTGGATCTCCCATATTGATTTTATGAAGGTGGTTCATATTAATTGGAATTCTCCTATTTACCCTGATAATAATATCACTAGCATGTTAAGATTATAGTCTAAGTTGAGTAGATTAAAGCAGTGTTTGAGATGGTGGAATAAAAATATTTTTAAGAATATTTTTATTAATATTAAAGAACGGAGATTAAGGTCATTGACTTGGATAAAGCTTACTCGGATAATCCTAATTTTGACAATCTTAACAACCTTAACAACCTTAACATTACTAAGGACTATCTTTTTCAATTGCATCTCGAGGAGGAAACTTTATGGAGGCAAAGTCTAATGCTAAATTTGTTTTTGAGGGTGATAGGAACATTAAGTTTTTCCATGCCTTGGCCAATAAGAATAGAATTAAGAACTAGATTCATAAAAGTGTTAATAACGATGATAGTTTGATTGCCTCAGAGGAGTTGATTTGTAAGTTTGGAGTTGATCATTTCATGATTATTTTTAATATCCAGTGTAATTTTATTCCTATAATTAATCCTCATGTTATCCCTCACATTATTAATGATAATGACAATAATTTTCTCTATCAATCTTCTTCTGAAATCAAGATTTTCAATATTATTAATGATATGAATGGTGATTCTATGGCTGATCCTGATGGACTCACTATCAATTTTGTTAAAAAAACTTGGAATATTGTTAAGTTGGATGTTATTGAAGCGGTGGAAGATTTCTTTTATGGTAATCCTTATCCTAAATTCTTCTCTTCTGCTAATATTATTCTCATTCCTAAAAAAGATGGGGCTAATAATTGGAACGATTTTAGACCGATTAGCCTTTGTTATTTTTTTTAACAAACTCAATTCCAAAATCATTTCCAATAGATTGGTTAATATTCTTCCTAGAATAATCTCTTATAATTAGACCAATTTTGTTAAGGGCAGGAGTATTTTTGACAACGTTCTTTTGGCTCAAGAGCTTACACTTGATATTAATACCAAGGTTAAAGGGGGAAATATTATCTTGAAATTTGATATTACTAAAGCTTATGATAATATCAACTAGAATTTCCTTTACAATGTTTTATCTTTATTTGGGTTTAATGATTATTTTATTATGCTTATTAAGAATAGTATTGAAAATTATTATTTCTCTATGATCATTAATGGTAGGAATTATGGTTTTTTTAAATCTTCTAAAGGCTTAAAACAATGTGATACTATTTCTCTTGCCATTTTCATTATTGCCGTGGAATATCTTTTCAGGGGGTTAGATGATTTATATTTAAGGCACCTGAAACTTATTTTTTGTACTACACGGGATTTTTTCGATTTCTTATCTTAGCTTTGCTGATGATTTTATTCTATTTTCTAATAACTCTATTAATAACATTAAATTGTTGATCAATTTCCTTTTCAAATTTCATGAAATGAGTGATTTAGCTATTAATAAAGATAAAAGTACCTTTATTGTTGGTAAGTCAGTTAATCGGAGTAGAACTAATGCTGTCCAAAACATTTGTGGTTTCCAATCCAAGCAGTTACCCATAAAGTATTTGGGTACTCCTATTTATAAAGGTAAAAAGAAAAATCATATTTTTAAAGACATTTTACTATTTTTTAGAGAAAACTATCACATTGATCTTCTAATTTTCTATCTTTTTTGTGGTAGATTAGTTCTTATTAAATTTGTTTTGAATTCTATTCCTATTTATCTATTTCATACTTTGCAACCTACGGTGTCTACTTGCCTTAGATTAGAGAGGATGCTAAACAAGTTTTATTGGGACTCTAACTATAATAGCAATGGTATACGTTGGGCTTCTTGGAAAAAGATTTGTGGGATTTTTAATGAAGGAGGTTTAGGTTGCAAAAATTTAACTGATACGGTTCAAGCTTATTCTGACAAATTATGATTCTCTTTTAGATCTAAAATCAGATTATGGGCTCATTATATGAATGCTAAATATTGCAAAGATATTCATTCGATGTTATATTCTTATAAAAGTTCTGATTCCATGATCTGGAAAAGGTTGTGCCACATTAAATGGGAGGCTAAACAATTCATTCAATGGGGGCTGGGTAAAGGTGATGTCTTTTTCTAGCAAGATAATTGGTTGGGTCCTTTTTCTATAGATAGTTTTTTTAATACGCATTTGATTGATAATGTTAATTAGATGTATAGTTTTTTTATTAATGGTAGTTGGAATGTCACCAAACTTAGGAAAGTCATTCCTTCTATTTTAATTGATATTATCTTGATTATTCCTTTACAAGTTTAATGCAAGGATAAAATTTTGTTCAATCTTTCTTCCTCTGATAAATTTCACTTGAAAAATATTTGGAACACCATCAGAATTAAATATGAGACCTCCCTTATTTATTCTGCTATTTGGCATAACAATATTATAATTTCTTTTTCCATACTTATTTGGAGGCATCTTAAAGGTTTTATTCTGATTGATGATTTGCTTAAAAAAAGGTTTTAACTTTCCTTCCAATTGTCAGAGTTGTTCTAATATGGATAATGTTAAACATCCTTTTGTGAATGAGAATATTGCTCAAAAAGTGTGGAGTTATTTCCATACACTTGCCAACAAAACTAATGTTATCATTGATAATGATGTTTTATCTATTTTAGAGGGTTAGATGAATACCTCGAAAGGCCATATTTTTAATTTATTGCCCATTCTTACTTTTTTGGTATATTTGAAAAGCTAGAAATGATGCTAAGCATAATGACATTAAAATGGATGGTACTCAAATTATTTCTAATTTTAAGAATAAAATACTGTTTGTGGCCCTGTGAATTCTATTGACAAGGTGGTTAGATGAATTAAACCTAAACCCCCTTATGTCAAGCTTAACTCTGATGGTTCTGTTGGGACCAATTGTGCTGGTGCTGGTGGTATTATCCGTGATCATTTGGGTCATCTCCTTGTGGCTTATACTGGTCCTTTACAATTGTGTAGTGTTATAAAGATCAAGCTTATGGGTTTCTTATGGCCTGGATATCTATATTAAGTTGGATTTTAATTTGAGTATAAATGGATTGAGGTGGATGCGATGCTTTTAGTCCAGATCGTTAACAATGTGGTTCTTAGTAATCCTCAAAACTTTCACCTGATTAGAAAAATTAAGAATTTCCTCTCTACTATTAATTACTCCATTTCACACATTTATCGTGAAGCTAATGCATGTGCAGATTGGTTGGCTAATAATGGTTGTCAACTTAATAGTTTTCTAGAGTTTAACATTAGGACTTTACATCATATGATGAAAGGTATGATTAATTTGGACAAAACTAGTTTGCCTTATATCCAAAATGGTTAATTTGTTGTTTTCTTTGGTCTTTCTCTTTTAGTTTCCTTTGATTTCATGCCTGGTATCCCTCCCACTATTATCTTTTTTACTTGTATTTTTTCTTCTTTTCGGTGGTGTTGGTTGAAGCTATTGAACTTGTTGAAACTGTTGGATCTAAGCTGGTGCTGCTGGGTGTGGTTGGTCATGTTTTTATTCATTTATTGGTGGTAGGTTAACAGTTTGGCTCTCCATATTATTTTTTGTGTTTTGTGGCTATGGCATACCGTTGGTTGGTTTGTGTATTTGGGGTGTCTGTGGTGCAATTTTTGTTGCTGCGTTGTTATCAGATTTTATTGGTGTTAGGAGGTTGGGGTACTCTGGTGATAACTGAAGTTCATTTGTGGTGGCTGTAGGGGTAATGACTGTCTTTCTATTATATAGTATTATATGGTGTTTTGTTGCTTCCTATATATTGTTACTGCCTTTTGGGTTATTGAATTGATGTTCTATTTTTTCGATTTAATTCCTGAGTACTGCAAGGTTGTGTGGTGTGTTGTTATTCACCCTATTCATATGAGGAATTTATTAGGTTATAAGATTGGGAGTATGCTGATCATTATTATGACCGAAGAGGCTTTTCTTGTCTATATGGCTATTGGCAGTTGGCATGAATTTTGGTTTACTATATTAAATATTTTTTGTAACAACAATTGAATGATTTTATATCCTGATTATTACTGATTTCACTCTATTTTCAACGTTATGCCCTTGTTTTGTAGGTTATTTTTTTTGTAGGTTTGGTGGCTGGAGTTTTGATATTGATAGGTCGTCGTCTGTTCATGACTTTTTTGGCAGGTATGGGTCAACCTACACTTTTTGTAGGAAGTTCGTGCTAACTGATTATCTTTTATTCTTCCTTTTTTGTGTGTTGTCTCCTTGCAGCACTAGAATGTTATTAGGAATTTTTGTAACTCTTAGTATAATGAACCACCAGCTCTTAAGTTTTATTTTATTTTATTTTGTAGCTCTTGTGAGCATTAGTGAGCTGGAGGTTCCTTTTAAGAACCTTATAATTTATTTTTATATTAAAGCATAGGCCCCGCTGTGAGTTTTACGATATATATATATATATATATATATATATATATATATATATATATATATATATATATATATATACAGTAACTTTTTTTTTTTGGTTAAAACCCACCGACGGGCCTACGTGTTAAAATAAGGTAAAAATTACAATGTCCTTAAAGGGCCCTCTAGCGCTCAACTGTTCAAACGAGCTACAAACAAAAGCAAAAATAAACCAAAGAGCCGGAGTTCCCTACTATGGAAAGATACAAAAAAACCTAGAAACATGCTAGCAACAAAAAAAAAACTGAAGGGAAAGAATCAACACATCAGCAAAGCCCTACAACCAGCACATTAATCCTGCACAAAACGAGCGCGAAGCTCCAAAAATCTGCAAAAGAGGCCTGCAAGGATACTAGGAAAACAACTAAACAAGCAATTAAAATAGGAAAGAGGAAAAAAAGACAGTAAAATGGAAGACCCCTCAAGCCGGGACACTTGCCTGTAAACAGAGACCTGTAATAAGAATAGAAATGAGAAAATAACAGCAGAATAAGCCAACCAAAATTACTCCCAGACCACCCAACTAGGAGCAGCCACAGCCCAATCCAGCCAACAGACAACACCCTCACCAAGAACCACAGAGAAAGCAACGACCAAAGACAGGCACCAGAAAATAGCTTGGCAAAAGAAGAACAACCAACCATGAAAGAGACCAGAGAAACAGGGGAAGACAGCACCCCCCTTGAGCCAGGAAACCACAGAGACCACACCCACAAAGAACTGGACAGAAAAATCCAGCCAAAAATCAACCCCTCAGCATTAAACACCCAGCACCAGCAACCAGCACCCGAAAAAAACACCCTGACATAGCCAGTAACGACCAAAGACAGAACCCCCCTTGAGCCAGAAAACCACAGAGACCACACCCACAAAGAACTGGACAGAAAAATCCAGCCAAAAAACAACCACCACAGCAACAAAAACCCAGAACCAGCAACCAGCACCCGAAAAACCCCCCAGACAGAACCAGCAGAAAAAAGGGATAAACCCCAAGTAAAAACCAAAAAATTAGATACCCAAAACATAGGGGACATTGTTTTTATCTAAATTAATCAAGCCTTTGATCTGCACAGAAAGTTTATTAAAGGGAACATCAGAAATAACATTAAACTTACTCCCAAGCAAACTCATGGCCCTAGCCGCAGAATTAACCTCAGAGGGAATCACGTTGTAATAACAAATGATAGAATCCTGGATAAACTTAATATCCCTGCGAGTGTAGAAGAAGGAATGACCACATCTGCAACCATCCTCCTCAAGCAAGGTTTCAAGATTCTCATTCAAATTACATTCCAAAATAATACTATCAATATCCAGCCCAACACACATTTGGAGCCCATGGAGGACAGCCAGCAAAAAACCCCCCAGGCGATCCGTTCCAGTAGTTCTACCACCCGCAAACCCCAAGACATACTCCCCATTGAAATTTCTAATTAAACCACCAATGCACCAGTTGCTTCCATCCCTCATAATATCAATGTTCAATTTAAAAGTATTAGCAGGAGGTTTAAACCACACACACACAGTGCTACGCTGGATTTGAGAGTAACCATCCAAAGCAATCCCAAACTCCTCAAGAGTAAACACCACTTTAATAAAACTCTTATAAGAAATAAGTTTAGCAGAGAACAGAGAATTAACCTTGTCTTTGATTCTAAAAATGATGTAATTATGATCCATCCTTTTCCCATTAAAACGAGAATCGTTTCTAGCCAACCAAATAAACCAAATAATAAGAGGAGGAATAATGTTCCTGATGCGACCCTTAAAACTGACCATCCAAGAATCAAACAAATGAGAAATAGAGCAATTAGGACCCCAAAAATTAATACGAAAAATGCCTTCAAAAAAATTCCACACCTTACCAGCAATAGGAGAAGAAACAAAAACATGCTGTAAAGTTTCAACATTAGAACAACATTGGCATTTAGAAGTAATCAACAAACCTTTATTCCTAAGAAGCTCATCCATAGGAATAAACTTCTTCAGAGTTCTCCAACAAAAAACAGAGACCGAAGTGGGAATTCTCTTGTGCCACATCATTTTAAAAACCTTGGTAGGATCTTTAATAGTTCTGAAAACATGCCAAACATCTTTAGTTCTGAAAAGACCATCTTTAGAAAAAGTGCAGAGAAGAATATCTTTAGCTTCGCGATTAAGAGTAATTTGAGTAATCAAATGAACAATAGAGAAAGGGATAATGGAAGAAAGCTTAACCACATCCCAACCATACTCACAAAAAAAGGACTTGACCTTAACCACACTCTTAGAGTTCGTATTAAGGAGGGTATAAAGAGAACAACCATTAATCCAACGATCTTGCCAGAAAAAAATATTTCCTTCCCCAAGACCCCAAGCAAAACAGGGCTCAACTTTCCACTTAATCTGGACCATACGCTGTCAAATCCGAGAATTCCCTTTAGCATAATGACAAGTGGAAGGGTGGTGATGACCACAGTATTTTTTCTGCATGAACTTAGCCACAAAGATTCATTAGCCTTGAAATTATGCCACAATTTAAAAGAAAAACCTAAAACCATATCATTCATGGATTTACAACCAAGGTCACCTTCTTGCTTCAACCCACAACACTTCTCCCATGACGACCAGTGTATTTTAGCATTGCTAGAAGACCCTCTCCAAAAAAATTTGTTGAGAATCCTATCAATCCTCAAACACACAGTTTTAGGGGGAAAAAGTACTTGAAAAGAATAGACAGGAATGGAAGCAAGAACACTTTTGATAAGAATAAGCCTACCACCAAAGCTCAAAAACTTAGAATCCCAAGAAGATAAACGATTATGCACCTTAGAAATTAAATCATCAAAGAGAAAAATCTTCTTCCTACCTTTGAATAAAGGAATGCCAAGGTAAGTTAAAGGTAAAACAGCTTGAGAAAAACCCGTCAAATTTTTGATATCCACAACTCTGTTATGATTAACATTCTTAGAAATCACAAAACCATTTTTAGATTTGTTAAAGACTAAACCACTAACAGCTTCAAAATGATAAAAAAAACTCAGAACTTTAGACACTTTGTTCTTAGCAGCGTTCATAAAAATAATAAAATCATCCGCAAAACATAAATGCGAAATATTGATGCCACCTAAAGTCCTAAAATACAAACTAGGATACTTACAGAACATATCCGCAATTCCTCTAGAAAAATAGTCAACAGCAAGAATAAAAAGAGCCGGAGAAATCGGATCCCCTTGACGCAAACCATGAGAAGATTTGAAAAAACCATGACATTTACCATTAAGAATAATAGAAAAGAAAGGACTTTCAATGCAAGAAGTAATAAGAGAAATGAACCTGTCATCAAAACTAAAAAATCTAAGCATGTTATAAATAAAGCTCCAATTAATATTATCATAAGCTTTAGCAATATCCAACTTCAAAATCATATTCCCCCTCTAGTCTTAATATCCAAATCTTGGCAGAATTCTTGGGCAATCAAAATATTATCAACAATCGCACGACCTTTAACAAACCCCATTTGGTTAGAAGAAACAAGTTTAGGAAGAAGAACAGAAAGCTGATTAACCAGAACTTTAGAAATAAGTTTATAGAAAACAGTGCATAAACTTATGGGCCTAAAATCATTCCAAGAATTCACATTATTGCTCTTAGGAATCAAAGCAATAGAGGTAGAGGTGAAAAATTTAGGAATCGGGTTACCATTAAAAAAGTCCAACACCGCCGCATAAACATCATCTGAAATCAAATGCCACAAATGTTGAAAGAACTTAACAGTAAAACCATCAGGGCCAGCCACAGAATCAGCATTCATATCAGAGAGGGTAATCTTAACCTCTTCCAAAAGGGGGAGAGAAGTAAGAGCCCTATTCTCCACTGGCATCACAATATTTGGAATAAAAGAGTGATCACAATAGGAATAGGAGTAAAATCTTTATTAAGATGATTTTGAAAAAAGTTAACAGCAAGATTAGCAATCTCATCACCATTTTTAGAAAATGAACCATCCCCTCGGGCGATTTTGTGATTACCATTGATAGCACGTTTCTTATTAACCAAAGCATGAAAATAACTAGTATTATTATCCCCTTCCACCAAGTATTTAATCGCCGCCTTTTGTTTCCAGTAAATCTCTTCCTGACCTTGAAGTTTACTAAGGGAAATTTTAGCCTCGTTAAGGACAATAAAATTCGAAACCGTAGGATCATTTTGGCAACAGTCCTCAAGAGCATTAATCTTCTCTTCCATCTCCTTAATATTAGAAAAAATATTTTTGAAAACATTTTTATTCCACCAATTTAAAACCATTTTTAACCTTTTAAGTTTAGCCCAGAGCCTTAGCATGCCAGTAATGGAGTCATCAGGAAAAATCGGAGCAGACCAATTATTCTGAACAACATTAATGAAAGATTCATGGGAGAGCCACATGTTCTGGAAACAGAAACGAGAATTAAACCCAGCCGAATTGTAGTTAACATTAATAAGCAATGGAGAATGATCTGAAAGCGTACGACTCAAGTGCACCACCTTAGTATAATTGAAAACATTAATCCAAGCATTATTAAAAAGAACTCTATCTAACCGTTGCCAAATGTGGCCCCTGTTCCAAGTGAATTTGTTACCAGAAAAGCCAATGTTAATGAGGTTACAATTCATGATCATATCATTAAAATCATCCATGGAATGATAATTAGGGTGAAGACCACCAACACGCTCAGAGGGGTTAATAATGGTGTTAAAATCTCCACCAACCAACCAAGGTAACGTACAAATATTATGAAAATTAGCAATTTGATCCCACAAGCTTCTCCTAGACGAACGAGAAGTAGCAGCATACACAAAAGAAGCAACACATTGAAAATTGAAAGATTCAATATTACAATGAAGCACTTGAGTATAATCACCAATAATATCAATCCTAACAAAATCCTTCAAAAAAACCCATATTTTGTTAGCAACATTGGCAAAAGCATGTTTAAAACCCAAAACTTTAGCAGTATTGACTAGCTTATCCATAGAAATGAGAGGTTCAAGTAGCACAAGAACAAAAATATTATGAATACGACATAAATTCTTAACCCTTAGCTTAGAGGAAGGACAACCAATCCCCCTCACGTTCCAAATAATCGTATTAAACATAACAAAAGAAATTATTTAGAAGTATGTGATCTAGTAGCCCTAGAAGATTGCAGAATAATGTTTCTAGGTTTACTACCTTTAGGACACTAAAAAAAATGAAAGTAGTAACTTAATGTGATAGGACAATAATGAAAGTAGTAACTTAATGTGATAGGACACTAAAAAAATATCTATTAAAACAATTATATTAATGATTATTCAAACAAATTTACAGAAATAGCTAAAGAAATTATTTCCTGTCAAATCACTCGTACTAATGAACGATCAATTAAGATTATACAAACAGACACAAAATATCATTTTCCTTCTGTCATAATTTTGTCCTTAAAAATTTTATTCACGTGCTATTGCATATATATGTATCACTCCTCCGTCCTTTTTCGAAGCAGTAGGAAATCGAGCGAGATTTGTTGCAAGTCTTCTTTTGAATTGTCAACAGCATGCCAAACTATAAGCATTAAATTCGGTTTAGCTGCAGTACTCGTGATTCACATGCATGGAGCTGTAATTAAGAGGTTGAAATAGTAGGAAGATGTTGAAGCAAGCATTTATTTGTTTGTCGGTGAAGTTCCCATGATTAACATGCATGGAATAGTAATCCAAACCTCTGCATGGAACTATAAATTCCACTAAAATAGAGAAGCTCCATCATAGTTTATCAAACAACCATCTTATACACAGCAGCTTCATCGTAATGGCCGCCGTCGGTCGCAATGATTCCTTCCTGAATATCATTCATTTATGTTTCTTCCTCCTGGTAGTTCTAATATCAGCAAGCCGTAGCAAGGCTGTTACTAACGTTTTGCTGACAGGGCAGACCCTCGAACCGCAAGCCAAGCTCAGCTATGCGGACTCCGGCGTCAATTTGTTAATGCGGCATGACTGCTACCTAGTTTTGTCTGACCGCCACGGCAAGCCCATCTGGTACTCAAAAACTTCTGTCCTCGGCGGCCAAAACTGCTTCCTTTCCTTAACCGACAACGGCCGCCTTGTCGTCCGCAACCCTCTTGGCCATCAAGTGTGGATAAGCTCCAATGCCAACTCTAAGGTCGGCAAATATATTGCCATCCTCCTCCCTGAAGGAAAGGTACATATAAAAAGTTAAATCATCAATCTATTGCAAGTGTATTTAGATTTATTTTTTATTTTCTCACAAAGGGACTACGTATTAATATCAAAAAAAGGTTACAAGGTCCTTAATAGGAACCTCCAGCTTACTAATGCTCATAAGAGCTACAAAAAAATATATATAAAAACCTAGAAGCCGGTGGTTCCTAATACTAAAAATTACAAAAAAACCTAAGAACATTCTAGGACTGTAAGTCAACAACACCCAAAAAGGAATTGAAAAATAAAAGCAATAAGCACACAACTCCTGCAAAAAGAAAAGTCAAACCTCCAATATTTGTGGGCTTTCAAACTCCAAACCTTCAATTGCAAGTGTATTTAGATGATGGATGGAGATTGATGTCCTTATATATGATGTATTTTTATTTATATAAATATAATTTTTTATTAAATTATTTAATTTAAATATTTCTACAATTATAAATATTAATGTTATATTTGAAATATTAATTTATGTTCAATTAAAAAAATTTATGGCTTTTACCCATCTCATGGGCAAATTATTAGGTCCGGTCAATCGGACCTAAATTTTAGTTCGGATTCCGTACGCTTTTAGTACGCTTTTACTTTACTTTTGATGTATTTTTGAAAAAGAACAACTTATACACAATTTTAACTTCATATTAGCTGCTCTTTTGCTGCCCATTCACTGAGCATTTTAAAAGCGCAGTAAAAGCATAACAAAAGGGCAGCAATTATTCAATGAGTAAGATATTGTTGTGTTTTTGTTGCGCTTTTGCTATATTTTTGCAAATACTCAACAAAAAAGTAGCTAAAATGGAATTAAAATTGGTTATTAGCTACTCTTTTTTAAAAATACATAAAAAAAATATTAAAAGTGCATGAAATCTAGACGAAAATTTAGGTTTGATAATCGGACCTAATAATTTGACCTGCTCATGACAATAATTTGTTTGTACATTTCTAGGTATCTATTTACGGCCCAGAAGTATGGTCTGTACGGGCGGCGGAAAGCATAAGCAGCAGCAGCAGTAATAGCAGCAATGAGATGGTCTCCTCGATGAAAAATCTACAGAATTGTACTCCGTTAGTTTACAACGTGCTATTCTCCGGCCAGGTGCTGTACAACGATGGCAAGCTCACCGACGACGGATACAGTTTCATCATGACAAAAGGGTGCGAGTTGGTTCTCCAGAAGGGCAACGGGGATATCTTGTGGCGTACGAGGACAACAGGTTTTGGAGAAAATTGCTTTGCTAGGCTGAATCACAAGGGGGGGCTAGAAATCAAAGATGATGAATACAGAACTGTGTGGAGAAACTCAGAGACGAAGAGGGGTCAAGTTGGCGAGTACGTGCTTGTCATGCAGAAAAATGGCAATGCGGTCATATACGGGCCAAAGGTTTGGTCTACTGCGCATGCGCTGGACGACCTTATTGAATTGCCCACTGCCGAGAAATAGACCAATGATGTACGAACCTCGTTGGGGTTACATTACATATAATAACGCATCAAGTATCTGAAATCTCATCTTTGGCGCTTATATGCTATGTATTATTATAAGTGGAATAAATAAATAAATAAATAACGCCAAGGTTTTTGTTTTTTCACTTTTTAAGTGTAAGGCTTGGTTAGAATTCTTTAAATTGCAGAAGTTCTGAATTTAGGATGAATATTTAATTAAAAATATATATATATATATATATATATATATATATATATATATATATATATATATATTATTGAAACTAGATTAGGTTGTTAAGCCCAAGCTATTGTCCCAATGCTAACCAAGAGGGGGGGGGGGTGGGGGGGGGGGGGGGGGGGGGGGGGGGGGGGGGTGAATTGGCAATTTAAAAAATTTCTCTTGGCTTTAAAATTTGAAAGCCGTTGAAATTATAAAGCAAGTTAATTAAAGTTATAAAATTACTTTTCAACCATAGATAAATAACTTGCAGTAAATAAATGCGGAATTAAAAAAGACAAAAAGATTTATAGTGGTTCGGTCAAACACGACCTACATCCACTCCCTGAAATCTTCCTCTTTAGGTATTGCACTATTACCAAAAGTGTCACTCCTTTTGCCTCCACAGCAAGGCGGAGAAGTCTTTACAAAAATCTCTTCCACTAATCCCCGGTGCGATAGAGAACCAACATCCTTTTACATTCTCCAAGTGTCGGCAGAAAATCGTCATCTGTTCACACTCTTCAAGTGTAGGCAGAGAACAATCGTCTGTTCACACTCTCCAAGTGTCGGCAGAGAACCATCGTCTGTTCACACTCTCCAAGTGTCAGCAAATAATCATATCATCTTCAAAGATCTTCTCATGAGCAATCTAGAAAGACAAGAGGAATAGTGAAAAACACAAATCACACAGAGATTTTTATCTTTGAGTAACCTTGTGAACCCTTCACACTCCACTTATAAAAAATCTCTCTCAAACACTCTCTATTTCAATTTCCCTTGAAAAATCATGAAGATCAGACTTTTTCACATAAGTTTTAGTGGACTTTTTATACTCAAGACACAAAAAACGTCCAAAAAATTGAAAGTTTCAATTTTGAGCGTACAAGATCGTACAGTACGATCGTATTTCATACGTACAAAAAGTTCAAAAATTATTGCGTACGAACATGTTGTGAATAGGTACGAAATGTTTTTGTACATGATCATCATTCGGTACAAATCATTTTCGTCCGTAACGAATAGTGAGAAAATTTTTCGAGTTCGTCGGTACGAAAAGGAACCCCACAATTTCGTTCTCTAGATGGCGTACAAACGATAACATCATCATCCGGTACGAACAATTATAAAAATATTCAAATTCATCTGAATGAAACGTCGAGATAAAATGGGACCTATGTACGAGCTGCGTTTGTACAGTACAATCCATACTTAGAAAAAAAATTATTTGAGCGAACAAGGACCCGTCCATTTGGTACTCTAGAAGGTATGCACGAACTAGGTTTGTACAGTACGATCCATACTTAAAAAAAAAATATTTAAGTGAATAAGAACCCATCCATTTCGTACTTTGGAAGGTATGTACGAACGAGGTTCGTACAGTACGATCCATACTTAGAAAAAATTATCATTACTGTTCGTTCGTCTGCTCTTCAGGAAAAATTACTTACCAGATCGTCCCGTATGAACGGATTTCATACTGTACGATCAATTTAAAAATGTAAATTTTTAAAACATTCCCCCGGTGTGCATGTGCTCAATTATAATCACACTTTTTCAGACTCAATAAAATGGAAAATACAGACTTCAATAATAATAAACTCTAGACTGATCTTGATTTGAAGTATTCAACAATTTGAAGTATGATTTCCTTAAAATATTAGTACACACATGAGCAAAATAATTCTTCTAAAATATGTTAGAAGAAATAATAATCAAAATAATAATATTTTGAATCATAAAAAATATACAAGTTGTAAAAATATCAAATAGGCAAGAACTAAGTAGCAACCATCTCAAAAATCTCCTTCTTTTTGATGATGACAAAAAAATTATTGTTTGAATAAAATTGAATACTCTACATGTCTCCTTAACTCTCCCTGAATGAATAAACATGTGTATATATGAGAATTCTTAAAAGAACAAATAATTTTTTTTTAAAATTTTACAAAACACAAAAGCAAAACACAAAACATCCAAAAAATACAAAACAACAATAATGACACTAACAAAACAATACTAACACACCAAAAACAATCAAATATAAATAATATGTCTCCCCCTTTCGACAATAACAAAAAGGGAAGAAGGATAATTGAAATGGAAGAAGTTATATGAGAAAACTTAGAAATTTATCTTAAAAGAGATTGAACTATAATTACAATAACAAAGTTTAATGTTCATTAGTGAAAAAAGAAAGATTAAAAAATATTTAAATTAAGGTATAATATAGATAAGAAAAGTTAATCAAATTCATGAATCATTCTAGATAATTAGATAAAGAGAATTATTGCAAAAGTGATGAAATGAAAATTAGATAATTTTTATTTTCAATATAAAACATAATTGAAAATTAGATTGATTTGAATTTGAAGATTAAAAAATAGAGGAAATAACATTATCAATTTGTGATATTTTACATTTTTTCAAATATTTTGGGCACACTTTATGCATCTTTTTGTATTTGAGCTAATTTTGTTCATCTTTTCAATTTAAGAACCCTTGCGCATTCTTTCAATTTTTGTACACATTGTATTTTTTTTTATCTTTTCAAAATCAATAATCTCACAAATTAAATTTCTCTAATTACATGAATAATTATATTAAAAAGAGATATAAAAATAGTAAGACATCAAAATTGCAATAATAATATTGTGAATTATGTTTGTCTAAAAAGAACATAAGATTGATTGTCTTAACTTGATGAAGTTATAAATTGACTTAAAATTTTTTGAAAATTTAAATTTCATAATGAAATTAATTTGTTGTTAATTTATGAACTTTTTAGATCAATTAACATAGGATTATCACATAAGCAAACAAATATTTCAAACAAAATGCAATCAACTAAATAAAATAAGATATTTTTTATTGATATCATTTTAAAGATCTACTAAAATAAGGCGTATTTGATATCATTATCATATATATATTAGGATAAGATAACATAACAACAACAACATCAAAGATCTAAAACAAGATAAGTACACATAGCATTGAAAACATCACAAAGATAAACACATCTGAATGGACTAACAAAGACAACACACAAGAAGTACATCTAAAAATCAGAGGGGCCTTGGTGTGGAGGAGAAGGCTAGTTGAAGACTGAAAATAGCTATTCATTATAGCTACATTATTATTCACAGATTCGAATTATCCTCAAATCCACCCCATATCTTGCTAGTACTGATTATCTTACTGGTTTAGATGAGTCTGAATTTGATCAAAGTGCTGATCAAAATGACTCTCTAGTCAGTCAAAGTGCTTGATCATATCCTAAAAGTCAGGTTCATGAGCAGGTGTAGGTGCAGGTGCTCCCCCTTCTCCCTCAGAATCCTCACTTGCATTACCATCTTTCCCAAAAAGTCCTCAAAATGAAGCATTGATAAAGTAGATTGGCAATTCAAGTTGAGGGTCAGGATGAACAATATTGTACTTCTTTTCTAAAATATATGTTACAAGATGTCCTAAGTCAATATTCTTCTTCAACCTATGAGAGATATGTCCAATTTCAGAAAGTCCATGAATATAATCAATAATAAGTTAGGCTTCATCGATCTATTGGTTGTCTAGTCTTGATAAGATAGGTAACAGTGGATAAAAGATGAGTAATGTTGATACGTTCACCAACTTTAGGAATTATTGAAGTTCTAAGTACATGTTGAATGACCCTTGCATTTTGGTTTAAGATATAGACCCTAGGAAAATGACTTACTTGTTCAACCCCTCTAAGAACTTTATTTATTTCAGAAGAGTTAAAATCAGAATTAGAAGTCATTATATGGGGTCTAACTCCTTGAGTTCTTAAATGCAAAATGGTTCCCAAATCTTCCTTAGTCATTTCTACCCTTTTCTTCAGTACATAAGATCTTATCCTACTTTCATCAGAACTAAAAGACTTGTTTGCCAGAAAGTAGTGAAAGGTTTCTTTGTTTTACGCATGAATCAAGGTCAGGATAAAGGCAAATAGAGTGGTAGCGAAAAGGGGCTTGACTTGAAAATGAATATCTTCTTGAAGTAAGATTTTAGGTGTAATTTTTGCAGAGAAAAACCTAAGGAAAGAATCCTTATTTGCTCTAGATAGGAAATTCTCATCTTCACTCCTAGAGGATGATTCCTTAGTGAGTCTACCACGCTTGCTAGAACTGGCTATAACTAAGAAGTAAAGGATTGAAGGAAGTTGTGAAGTGAATGAGAATCAAATGTAAAGCCCTTCTATTTAAAGGAAAATGACCATTCATACATACAAAATGAGGTTCGTATAGTACGACAAATGGTTCATCATGTACAAAAATAATTTCAAAATAAAATAACTTTTTATAACCACATAAGTTACGAAGCATCCCTTCGTACATGCTTTTTGACCAGACGATCGTACAGAAAAACATGTGTTCGTCCTGGACGAACGGTTATTAAAGATCATTTTAAAGACGTTTAAGTTCACCCCCAACATTGAATGACACATGGTTCGTACATACGAAATAAAATTTCGTACGTACGATCAGTTTTAAAAACTGATTTTATCCAGATAAACGTCTAGGTGCGTACAGACATAAGAATACAAATCGTCCAAGATAATATATATATATATATATATATATATATATATATATATATATATATATATATATATATATATATATATATATATATATATATATATATATATATATATATGTTGCAAATCTTTTTTCATGACTTATATTTTGATGATTGACAAACACTGTTGATTCTCTTGGACTGTTTGTTGCTTCTAACTTTTCAGGAATTGAAGATCGGACGAACAAACGAAGCCAGTTCAAGATGGCGTAGGTTTAGGGTTGAGTCAGTCTGTACTTTGTTTTTTCTCTTCTTGAGTATATTTGGAATGGTCAAAGAGACTAATGCTAAGTAACCCTACACACACACTTGAGAGATTTAGATTTCGGCCAGGACGATATTTACATCGTCCTGGACGATCAGGCTTAAAACAGAAAGTCTAAATATGGATTCTTAATTAAGGCAGCCGTCATTAACAGATCGGCCTGGATGATACGTGTATCGGCCAGGACGATAAGCTCAAAATAGAAAGAAGTTGCCGCCATAGACAATTAAGGTATACTGTATTTTTAAATAATCGGCCAGGGCGATCATTGATCGGCCTGGACGATATTCACAAATTATGCCTTAATTGATCAGGGAATCAAGGGAGTAATTAAGGATGATTGATACGATCATATCGTCCTGGACGATCGCAATATCGGCCATGATGATCTATTCAAAAACCTTAGTTACTTCAGGACGATAAATATCGGCCAGCTCAAATTCAGGGCTATGCTCTGGACGATTTTCCTCTGATTTGAATTGATCGGCCGGGACGATCATGAGATCGGCCTGGACGATCAAGCCAATTTTAAATCATCCAAGTTTGCATTCAGGGTGATGCTCTGGCCGATCTTCTGAGATTTGTACTGATCGGCCAGGCCGATATCCATATCGGCCTGGACGATAATGTCGGCAACTTACAATTAATGAGCTCCTTTGAAGCTCTTCTATTTAAGATCTCTTGTTCAATATTTTGAAAAACCTTTTGGCTGCTGCCTTGACCTGAGAAGGCCTTGAGGAGAGAAAGAGAGAGAGGGAGAGAGAGAGGATCTTGTGAGGGGGAGCTTGTGAGGGGATTCACAAGGGTTGCTTCAAGGATCGCTCTGCTTATTCTTCGTCTAGAGTTTCTCGTTCGTAGAAGGGTCGGTAGAGGTAAGGAGTCAACATCTGGTTGTGGTTCTCTGCCAGCTTCAAGAGGAAGCAAAAGGATATAGGTTCTCCGCCTTGTCGGGGTGGCAAAAAAATGTTCTTTGTGAGGGCTTCTCCGCCTAGCCGTGGGGGCTAAAGGAGAGTCACGTTTGTAGTGAAATACTTGGAGGGTGCCTCCAAGGAGTGGACATAGGTCGAGTTGACCGAACCACTATAAATTTTTATATTCTTGTTTCTTGCTTCCGCACTTTTATTTCCGCATTTATTTTTCACGTGGTGTGATTTTGGTATATGTGTTTTTGTTCTTTGTGAATTTTTTTTTTTAAATACCAATTCACCCCCCCCTCTTGGTTAGCTTGGGACTAAGTTCATAGGGCTTAAAATCCCTAACGAACTTTCAAGTGGTATCAAAGCACTTTCTAATGCCATCTGAGAACTTTCAATATATATATCGTACAATATGATATGTATTGGAAAATAAAAACATTATGCAATCAGGTCAAAACATTGATCGACATACTACAGAATTCATACAGTACAAAAATAATTTTGTACAGTACTAATAGAACACTTAGAAAATCATCATGATCGTTCATAAATAGGAATTTCAATGTGTCAATAACATGTCCAAAACACACAAAAATAAAAAAATAAAAAATAAGAAAATAAAAAAATGGAAACAAAACAAAAAAGTAAAAACTCAAACAATCAAAAACATAAAAGACACAAAAACATATCAAGTTTGGAGAGGATTTTATTTAAGCATTAAGATCAATAACACCTAGCCTTATTCTTAATATGCTAAAGGTATCAAAAGCTAGTGATTTTATAAAAATATCTGCAAGTTGATTTTCA
This sequence comes from Dendrobium officinale, assembly GCA_019514585.1. Classification (NCBI taxonomy): domain Eukaryota; kingdom Viridiplantae; phylum Streptophyta; class Magnoliopsida; order Asparagales; family Orchidaceae; genus Dendrobium; species Dendrobium officinale. The sequence continues at coordinate 67,608,774 of CM033682.1, read as the reverse complement.
GTTGAAACATGGTTCAATTCAATATTTCCTTTGGATACATGATCCCTTATGAAATGATGTCTTATGTCTATATGTTTGATTCTAAAATAATGAATAGAATTTTTTGAAATACAAATGATACTAGTATTATCACAATAAATTGAAATTATGCCAATTATAAATCATAAATCAATCAGCTATTATTTCAACCAAAGGACTTATGCCACACAACTTTTTAATGTAATGTATTCAGCTTCAACAGTAGATAGGGCTTGAGAATTCTATTTTCTATTAGGCAAAGAAACTAAAGAATTTTTAATAAATTATTAAGTTCTAGATGTACTTTTTCTATCAACCCTATAACCTGTAAAGTCTGAATCTAAATAACCAATAATTTCAAAAGAAGAGCTGTACTTAGGATATAAAATTCATAAGTTCTGAGTTTCCAAGAGATATCTCAAAATCCTTTTTACTATTGTCAAATATGATTCTTTTGGATTTGATTGAAATTTAGCACACAGATAAATACTAAACATAATATCAGGTCTACTAGTAAAATAAAACAAAGATCTAATAATTCCTCTAATTTTCTTTTGATCAATAGATTTTCTCTTTGGGTTCTTATCCAATTGAGCTGAGAAACTCATAGGTGTACTAACAGGTTTAACATTATTCATTTCATATTTCTTGAGAATATCCTTAACATACTTCGACTGATTAAGATATCTTCTTTTCTCAATTTACTTAATGATAAAATCTAGAAAGTAACATAAATATCCTATTAGGCTCATCTCAAATTCACTACTCATTATTTTAAAAAAATTATCCCAAAGATTTTTATTTGTTGATTCAAAGATTATATCATCAATATAAATTTGTACAATAAGTATGTCATCTCTCAATTTTCTTAAAAAGAGAGTGTCATCCACACTTCCTTTTTCAAAAGATCTATCAAGTAGGAAAGTGCTCAACCTCTCAAACCATGCCCTAGGTGCCTGTTTCAATCTATATAATATATTATTTTAATTTAAAAATATAATTTGGGTATTTTAAATTTTCAAAACTTGGAGGTTGTTTAACATAAATATCCTCTTGAATCACCCCATTCAAAAAGGCTTTTTTTACATTCATTTGAAACAATTTAAATCCTTTAAAATAGGTAAAGACTAAAAAAACTCTAATTTCTTCAAGTCTTACTATAAGGGCAAAAGTCTTCTCAAAATCAATCCTTTCAATTTGATTATGCCCCTTAGCCACCAATCTAGCCTTATTTATAACAACAACTCCTGAGTCATTCATTTCGTTCTTAAATATCCACTTAATTCAAACTACACTTTGATCCTTTGACCTTTCAATTAATTCTCAAACTTCATTTCTTATAAATTGATTTAATTATTCTTGCATTGCCAAATTTCAAAATTCATCTGAAAATGCTTGATTTATGTTTGTGGGTTCTATTATTGAAATAAAGACAGAATGATTGACTTCTTTACTTAATCCATGCCTAGTCTTAACACCCTCATTTGGTTCTCTAAAAATCAAATCCTTAGGGTGGTTTTAGAAAAGTTTAAATCTCTAGGCAAAGGGTTTTCTTTCTCTAAATTTTCTTCTAAAATAATCTTCTCAATTTTCTGGGAGTTATTTTCTATTTCTTCCTCTTCTAAATTTAGTTCTTCCAAAATTCTATATTCATCAAACAAAACATGTGTGGTCTTCTCAACTATCAAAATTCTTTTGTTAAATACTCTATAAGATTTTCCAACATTGGAGTATCCAAGAAAAATTCTTTCATCTGATTTTAGATCAAATTTTCCTAATGTAGATTTTTCATTATTATGAATGAACACCTTACATTCAAAAACATGCAAATATGACAAATTAGGTGTTTTCCCTTTAAGAAGCTCATAAGATGTTTTGTTTCATTTTGATCTAATATTAACCCTAATCAGAACATAACAAGTAGTGCTAACCACTTCAGCCTAAAATTATATAGGAAGTGAATATTCTGCCAACATGGCTCGAGGGGCTTCAATTAATATTATGTTCTTTCTTTCAAGTACCCCATTATGCTGAGGGGTTCTAGGTGCAGAAAAATTATGATCAATTTCTTTTTCTTTATAAAAATCCTCAAATCTCTCATTTTCAAATTCTCCTCCATGCTCACTTTAGATTATTAAAATCTCACACCCTAATTTCCTCTGAATCTAAGTCAAAAAATCTCTAAACTTCTCAAATGGTTCACTCTTATGATATAAGAATTTAACCCAAGTGAATCTAGAAAAATCATCTACAATTACAAATTCGTATACCTTCCCACCTAGACTTAAAGTTCCAACCAAACCAAAAAGATCCATATGTAAAATCTCTAAAGGTTTACTAGTTCTAAGATCCTTATTAGAATGAAAAGAGGACTTCACCTATTTTTCTAATTGACATGCATCACAAAGGTGATCCTTAGTAAAGTCTAATTTTGGTATACCATTCACCAAAGTCTTTTGGGTAATTTTCTTAAGGTTTTTCATGCTAGAATGACAAACTCTCCTATGTCATAACCATGATTCATCAAAAATAGTTTTCAAATAAAAAGCATTAGGACTTTTAATATAATTTAAATGTAGCATATAAATATTATCTACCCCTAATCCATGCTAAACAACATTTCCATTTAGGCTTAATATACAGCTAGTAGGAAAAAATTTTATATTGTATCCTTTACCACATAGCTGTCTAAAACTCAATAGATTATGCTTTAAGCCTTCTACAAGTAACACATTTTCAATGTAAAAATTTTGCAAGTTTTAAATCATACCTGTGCCACACACTTTCCTAGTAGTGTTTTCTCACAATATAGCCTTGCCTCCATTCCTGGATTCAAGTGTTATGAATTATGTAGTGTCTCCAGTCATATGCTTTAAGCATTCGCTGTCCAGGTACCAAATGCTCTCATGAGGTCTTATATGAGAGCGTGCCTACAAAATTATCAAACATTAGGCTTGAAAACCCAAATAAGTTTGGGTTCTCCTTTTGACAAAATTAAATTGGATGCATGTATGATGGCTAGGTTTATGCATCTTTGGTTTCCACGCTAAATGATTTTTTCTATCTAAAATCTAATAGTTCATTATAGGTCAAGTCACTTACCCTTCTTGATCTGACTAATCAAGATTATCGGCCATTAAGCACAAGTTGGTGACTTCCTTCTCATTTTCATTTTTTTATGAATCTGAAGCTGAGTCAGCCCAAAAAGCTATTTGGAATCTCTTCTCGCCCTTCTTCACATTTGGTTTCTCCTCTACCTTCTCCTTGCTAGGAGTGGCTTTTAGGTTTTGACAATTTAATTTTATATGTCCGGGTTTCCTGTATTCATAGCAAATCTCATTATTAGAAACCTTGACATTCTTATTAAATTTACCTCTATACCACTATTAGCGTCTCTTCTGCTTCCTCTTTAAAAAAACTTCTAAATTGCCTAGTCATTATGGCAATGTCATCCTCATCCTCAGGTTGTGATAGATCACTCTCCGACTCCTCTACTTCCAGTTCAATGTTCTTCTCCTTTTGCTGTTCACCTGCATCAATCTTCCTTTGACTCACTCCTTGCTCGTAGGAAATTAGTGAACCAAGAAGATTATCAATAGAGTAAACATTTAAGTTTTTTGACTCTATAATAACAGTTATTTTAGCATTACAAGCAGTAGGCAAACAATAAAAAGAATGTTATTAACCATTTCAGCATTTGTTAGTTTTCTACATAATGCATATAAATAAGTAACTATTTGAGTAAATCTTGTATACATTTCAGAAATAGATTCATTTGGTTTCATGCAAAATAATTCATAATCATGTAACAAGATATTTAGTCTAGATTGCTTTACTTCATTAGTCCCTTCATAAGTAATACAAAATCTGTCCCATATATCCTTTCCACTTTTGCAAGTGAAAACCCTTATGTAATCTTCTGACTTAAGTGCACAAAAAAAACTATTTAAACATTTTATATTAAGTTGTGCTAAGTCACGTTCTTCTATAATCCAATCTACAAAGGGTGTTTTAACTCTAAGACCATCAACTAATCTTATAGGTTTTGTATACCCTTCTTGAATTAAAATCCATAATCAAGTGATTTCAAAAATTTAGACTTGCGTATTTTTGAAAAATCAAAAGGAATATTATCAAATAAACGAGGTCTAGTGATCGAGTAACCTTCTGGTGTGTTTCAGTTTTCAAAAGTAGCCATTCTCATTTTTTAAAAAGTAGTTTAAACTTATGATTTTGAAACAAAGCTCTGATACCACTTGTTGAAACTAAATAAGATTGTTAAGCCTAAACTATTGTCCTAAGGCTAACCAAGAGAGGGGTGAATTGATAATTTAAAATTTTTTTCTTTGATTTAAAATTTGAAAGCCGTTGAAATTTTAAAGCAAGTTAATTAAAGTTACAAAATTACTTTTCAACTACAAATAAATAACTTGCAGTAAATAAATGAAGAATTAAAAAGGCATAAATATTTATAGTAGTTCGGTCAAACATGACCTACATCTACTCCCTAAAGACTCCCTCTTAAGGTATTATACTATTACCAAAAGTATCTATCTTTTTTCCCCCACAGTAAGGCGGAGAAGCCTTTACAAAACTCTCATCCATCAATCCCCGGTGCGGTAGAGAACCGACATCCTTTCACACCCTCCAAGTGTCGACAGAGAATCATCGTCTATTCACACTCTCCAAGTGTCAGTAGAGAACCATCATCTGTTCACACTCTCAAAGTGTCGGCAGAGAACTGTCGTCTGTTCACACTCTCCAAGTGTCGATAGAGAACTATTGTCTGTTCACACTCTCCAAGTGTCTGCAGAGAACCGTCGTCTGTTCACACTCTCAAAGTGTCGACAGAGAACCAGATATTTTTAAAAGATCTTCTTGTGAGCAATCTATAAAGACTAGAGGAAGAGTAAAAAACACAAATCACATAGAGATCCTTACCTTTGAGTAACCTTCTGAACCCTTCACTCTCCACTTACAAGAAATCTCTCTTAAACACGCTCTCACACTCTTTCTTTTAATTTCCCTTGAAAAATCACAAAGACCAAACTTTTTCATGTCAGTTTTAGTGGACTTTTTATACTCAAGACACAAAAAATTGTCCATAAAATTAAAAATTTTAATTTTGAGCGTACATAATCGTACAATACGATCATATTTTATACATACAAAAAGTTTAAAAATTATTGCGTACAAACATGTTGTGAATCGATATGAAATGTTTTTGTACGTGATCATTGTCCTCTATAAACCATGTTTGTCCAGTACGAACAGTGAAAATTTTTATTGAGTTCGTCGTTACAAAAAGGAACCCCCCAATTTCATTCGCTAGATGGCGTACAGATGATGACGTTATTGTCCAATACGATCAGTTATAAAAATGTTCAAATTTGTTTGAACGAAACATCAGGATGAAATGGGACCTCATAATTTCGTACTTTGGAATGCATGTACGAACTGGGTTCAAAAAGTACGATCCATACTTAGAAAAAAATTTATTTGAGCGAACTAGGACCCGTCCATTTCGTACTCTAGAAGGCATGTACAAGCTGGGTTCGTACAGTATGATCCATACTTTAAAAAAAAAAATTATTTGAGCAAATAAGGACCCGTTTATTTTGTACTCTAGGTGGTATGTATGAACTGGGTTCGTACAGTACGATCCATACTTAGAAATTTTTTTTCATTACTGTTAGTTCGTTTGCTCATTAGAAAAAATAACTTACCAGATCGTCCCGTACAAATGAATTTTGTACAGTACGATCAGTTTAAAAATGTAAATTTTAAAAACTCTCTCCCAGTGTATGTGTGCTTAGTTACTCAATTAAAATCACACTCTCTTAGGCTCATTAAAATGGAAAATATAGACTTCAAATATAATAAACTCTAATTTGATCTTGATTTGAAGTCTTCGATAATCCAGAGTATTATTTCCCTGAAATGTTAGTACACACAAGAGAAAATAATTCTTACAAAATATATTAAGAGAAATAATAATCAAATCAATATATTTATAACATATTTGACAAATAATCTATTTAACAAACAAACCTTAAATTTGTTCACAAACATCTTAAACAAACAATCTAGCAAACATGGACAAATGTGAAATGTCTTTTGTTCAGAAATTAAATTCATAATAAAAGTAGTTGTCTATTTAAAATGAAAATATGATTAATCTATATGAATATATTCTTAAATGAAGCTAACCAATTGCATTTCTCTCCATTCAAACTTTTATCGAGTTTTTTATTGAGCATAATGTTGAGCTTTTTCATGAACTTCAAATGATGTTATTCGTGAACATAAATGAACCAAACACATTAGTGTTCAAGCTTGTTTATTTAAGGAGCGAGTATTTAAAATATTGTTTGTTCGATTAGTTAAACGATCACAAATGAGCTTTAATCTAACCGAGCATCGAGTAGCTCACTGAACGCTTGGTTCGCTTGCAGCCCTAAGTGCATTATATGAATATTGATTTTGTTGCTGGTCCAAATGACTTTACGACTTTGTTATTTCAAAAATATTTGTTTATTATTAAAGATAACTTTTGAAAAGTTGTTTATGCTCTTTTAATGGGGTTAGTATTCCTAATTTTTTCTCTAACTCTTGTATATTTCTTATTCCTAAAAGTGAGAGTCCTCAATATTTGAATGATTTAAGAATCTCTCTTCACATTATCTTCTTTGTAATCTTCATAAAGGGTATACAAAATCATTTTTGTTTGATAAAATGTTCACCAGTATTGCTAACAAATTTTCTACATGGGAATTTAGACTTCTATCTATAGGGTCTAGATTGGTGTTGATCAAAATTTTTTCGTGCTATATGTCCATTTACTTATTCCAAACTACTAATCCAACTATGGAAGTCTGTAATAGACTGGATATATATTGCTCTTCTTCTACCCACAAGAAAATCCTTGGGTCTAGCTAGTCATCTAGCATTAGTCTTAGTAACGAGGGTGGCTTGGGTTGTAAGGCTATTTTTGACATGGTCCAAGGTTTTTCGATTAAAATTTGGTGGAATTTTAGAACTACAGATTCTCTGGGGCCATGTATATGGGTCAAAATACTGTAATAATTTTCATCCGACTCTTTATTATTACAAGAAGAGTCAATCATCTGTCTTGCATAGACCTTGTAAAGTTAAATGGCTCGGAGAGTTTTTGACTTGGAGAGTTTTTAAAGTTTTATTTCTATGGATTGTACTTTAGAAAATAAAGGTTTTTTGTTTGGTTTCAAAATGCCAATGTTGCTCACATATTGAAACTATTAATCATGTTTTGTTGAGTGGTCCCATTGCCTTTAGAGTGTCGTCAGAATTAGAAAAAAGGTAGGATTAAAGGGCTATGCAATTCCAAAAGCTTTTATTCCTTTCAAGCCCTGGTTGATGTGGCCATCTCCTTATTTTGGAGTAATGTGGACACATACCACAAGCTCAAAGGCCACTACTCCTTATTCTTGCAGTTTCTGTTATTTACTTTTTCTGTTATGCTTAGTATCGTACTCTTTTAGAATTTGTTTTCCTTTATTTAGCAGCCATTGTGCCCAACAGGGTTTGGCATATATATATGTCATTCTAACAGAAGAATAGATATATTGAAAACTTTAGAAGCTTATTACCTATTCTCCGATTACTGTTTTATTGGTTTTCCCTTTCAGGTTCTTCTCTTGACTGCGACTGCATCAGTTCTAGTATCAGAGCTACTTTTTTGCAGAAATGGCCGAAGGAAGCAGCCAGCCTAGACTCGATGGCGATCGGAGTTTGGAGGCGTTATGGGAGACACATCAGCACATATCCAAGCAATTAGATGAGCTTATAAACATTTTTACTCATTTTGTAGGTGAAATGTGGGATGAGTTGTGGAAAATAAGAACAACTACTAATCCAGTAGCTGGTGTAGTGGCTCCGACAACCATACCGGGTCATAGGGCCCCAGGACACTAATCCTATACCAAGATAAGAGCCTACCCTCTTCCCCAAATTCTCAGATTCGAACGATGACGAGCGTCTGGAATCGGAGCATTCCAACACTGAAGAAGACGACCATCATCCTGTATTTATTCAAGCAAGGCGACACCAGCAGCATCGTCGTGAACCTGAAGGCGTCCGACTAAAATTGGATATTCCTTCTTTTGATGGCAGGCTTCACATTGAAGACTACCTGGAATGGGAAGGAGTTGTGGAGAATTTCTTTGGATATATGGAGATTAATCTAGATAAGTAGGTGAAATACATTGCTTGCCGACTCAAAGGATGAACAAGTGCCTGCTGGATGCAGTTGTGTCAAACTAGATAGAGGGAGGGGTGAGGTCCTATCCGGAATTGGAATCGCATGAAATAGTTGATGCGATGACATTTTCTACCTATAGATTTTTAATAGTTGTTGTATCTCCAGTATCAACAGTATAGACAGAGGCAACATAATGTTAGCGAGTATACTAAATATTTTTATTATCTTAGTGCACGTAACAACCTTGCCGAATCCAAAAATTAATTGGTGGCTCGCTACATTGGCGGGTTGAAGGATATGCTTCAAGATAAATTAGAGCTCAATTCTGCATGGTCCTTATCTCAGGCAGTGAACTTCGCCCTCAAGGTTGTAGCACAAATTCAGAGGCCGTATCACCATTATTTACCCAGGTGCTCATTTCTGGAGGGGAGCCTGGTTCCTTCCAAATCAACAACGTCACAATCCAAGAATCCAATGACTTCCCCTGCTCTAGTGAACAATCCTCTAGTAGAAATTAAAATAGCAGCTAGGCAAAAGTTCCAGGGCTGAGATAATCCCTATGCTAAAATGTTTTCTATCAAGTGCTTTAGATGCCTACAACCAAGCCATAAGTCCAATTAATGCCCCAACAGACATTAGGTATAGCTTATGGAAGGTGAAGAAGAGGCGGGTCAATCCGAAATTGGGGAGGAGATGAAAGAACCAATTGAAGAATTGTTAGCAGATGAGGGGGAACCTATCCTTGGTGCATTGGAGAAGATACTCCTAGCCCCTCGTAAACCAATTGATACTCAAAGAAACAGTTTATTTTGTACCAAATGTATAATTAATGGCAAGGTTTGTGACATTGTGATCGATAGTGGATGTACTAAGAATATCATTTCCAAGGCAGGGGTCCAAGATCTGCAGATAAAGACCTCTAGGAATCCTCACCCCTTCAAAATTACCTGAGCAAAGAAGGGTGTGGACTGCACTATTTCAGAATTCTGCAAGGTTACATTTACAATTGGCAAGAGCTATTTGTGCCAAGTAACTTTTGACATCATAGAAATGGATGTATGCCATTTGATTCTTGGCCGGCCTTGGCAGTACGATAGTGGAGCAATTCATGATGGTATTACACTATTGAGTGGAAGGGGAGGAAAATTAAATTCATCCCCACCTCTTAGATTCAAGGTAAGGAAGATGCTAACAACCTCACACTAGCTTGCATTATCTCTGGACATGCCCTCCTCCAACTTAAGGAGGTGAATTATACAATGCAAGCTTTGATTGCTAATGAAGTATCAGAATAGACCGCTCCAACCTAGTTTCCAGAAGTTCAGCAGCTAATTGAAGAATATGGTGATATCAAGGCCTCGAAATTTCCCTCGGCATTACCTCCCCTACGAAATCTCCAACACCAATCGAACTCATACTAGGTGATGTTCTACTCAACCTCCCACACTACCGTATGAGTCCGCAAGAACATATCATTATGAGGAAGATTGTATAAGAGCTATTGCAGAAACAATTTATCCAACCAAGCTTGAGCCCTTGCGTTATTCTAGCATTGATTGTTCCCAAAAAGTATGGGTAGTGGTGCATGTGCATCAATAGTAGGGCTATTAATCACATCACCATTAAGTAAAGGTTTCTAATTCCTAGGATTAACAACCTATTGGACAAGCTCACTGGTTCAGCCATCTTCTCTAAACTGGATTTGAGGAGCAACTATCATCAAATTTGTATCCGACCCGAGGATGAATGGAAGACATCCTTCAAAATGGTGGATGGACTATTTGAATGGAAGGTTATGCCCTTCTAGCTGTGTAATGCCTCCTCTACATTTATGCGGCTTATGCATGACATTCTTAAGACTTATTTAGATAAGTTTTGCATCATGTATTTTGATGACGTTTTGTTGTTTAGCTCTACTCTATTGGATCACTTGGGCCATCCAAAATCCATTATGGAAGCACTTCACAACAATCAGTTGTTCCTCAACTTGTCAAAGTGTGAACTCGGTGTTACCAATGTCAATTTTTTGGGCTTCATCCAAAGATCATAAGGTATCAAAACCGTACCCCAGAAGATTTCGGTCATTTGGGATTGGCCTACCCCTCATTCATTAATAGACGTGAAGAGCTTTCACGATTTGGCTAACTATTATAGATGGTTCATCAAGAATTTCAGTGACATAATGGCCCCTATCACTAATTGCTTGAAGGCCGCCTCATTTTATTGGACAGCATTGCAACAAAGAAGTTTTGAACAAATAAAGAAGGCTCTCAGCTCAGCCAGTGTTGGCCTTCCCTAACTTCGACAAACCATTCCAAGTGGGCACCGATGCGTCTGCCGTCAGCATTGGAGCTGTTCTCTCCCAAGAGGGAAAGCCCATTGAATACTACAGTGAAAAGCTCAGTTCTACTCGACATAGGTGGTCAACATATGAGCAAGAATTGTATGCGATAGTGAGGGCACTCAAATAATAGGAGGACTACTTTCTCCATTAGGATTTTATTCTATGCAGTGACAACCAGGATCTCCAATATATCAACAATCAAAAGAATATAAACAAAATGAATGTTCATTGGATTTTCTTTTTCCAAAGATTCTGGTTTGTAATCAAACACAAGGCTGGATGATCTAATCGTGTTGCTGATATATGCGCTGAGTCGGTGTAAAGCTCTATTGACATATCTTCAAATAGAGATCATCAGATTACAGTCGTTGTAAGAGCTATATGCTGAAGACAAGGAAATTGCTCGGATTTAGGCTCCTTGTAAATCTGGACAACCACAGCAAGAGTTCACTCTCCATAATGGATTTTTGTTTAAAGGCAACAGCCTGTGCATCCCGGACTCTTCCTGGAGGCCCTAATTAATTAAGGAGATCCACTACAGGGGACTATCATACAAGAAGAAATAACAATTTTTAATTATTGCAAACCCATTTTCACTAGCCTCATTTGCGCCGAGATGTTACTAGATTTGTGGAAAAATGCTCTATTTTCCAAAGGTATAAAGGCACCGCGCAGAACGCCGGTCTATCTCTACCTCTTTCGATACCCGACTCTATTTGGGAGGATTTAACACTTGACTTTGTATTGGGGTTACCACGAACGAAGTGGGGGGCCGACTCCATCATGGTCGTTGTTGACCTATTCTCCAAAATGGCGTATTTTATACCTTGTAAGAAGACATTTGATGCAGTCAACATTGCCTAACTCTTCTTCAAAGAGATCGTTCAGCTACACGGGTTTCCTCGCAACTTGACCTCAGATCGTGACGTAAAATTTGTCAGCCACTTCTTGAGGGAACTATGAAAAAGATTGAATATTGATGTCAAGCTGAGCTCAGCGTATCATTCCAAAATAGATAGTCAAACCGAAGTTATCAACCAGACTCTTGGCAACATGTTATGCTATCTTGTTCAGGACAATCTTAAAAGGTGGGAAGACTCCTTAGCTGTGAGACCTCGTTCCCTTACTGTTCCTATCTGAATTGGATTTTCCTCCCAGGATCGGCCAGGACGGTGTTGAGATCGTCCAGGCCGATCAGTGCATTAAAAATGGCTGATTTCTGGAGTATTTTCTGGAATGATTTTTGGACTGGATCGTCCAGGACGATTTTGGATCGTCCTGGGACGATCAGTGTATGGCAAAATCCTGAGAGCAAGGGGTTTTGGCAAATTAATTATCGTCCTGTATCATCCTGCAAAATCGTCCAGTACGATTGGAAATTGGTCACATCGTCCTGGACGATGTCGCGATCGGCCAGGACGATCAGACTAAGGTTATAAGGAAATCATTTTTATAAAATCAAAAATATCTGAGGAGAGAGAAAGAGAAGAAAAGTAAAGGAAATCTTGGGTTTCGGAGGCCGCAGAGCGCTTTTCGTCTGACGCTGCTGATAGAGAAAGTGTAGATCTCGTGGTAAGGACTCCGAATCCTATTTCTATTTTCAGAGATGTTGATTTTTGGTCGAGTTATGACCTGTTTTGTGTTTTCGTAGTCAAATTTTGGACCTGATTTGGTATTGACACAACTTTCACTGCACAACTTTTAGAATGTTATAGATATGAATATTGTACATAATTTGAGTATATTCTACGATGATTTTACCGGTCGGAATTAATTCTACTCGATTTTAATTGAATAGAAAAATATCAGGATATTATTTGATATGGATTCAGTAGAACAATAGTCTTATATTATTATCGTGAGCATTCTGTTGTAATTTGGTGAATTGTGATTTTGTAGGTTTTTTGGTGTAAATTTTATAGACTGCCGTTACTCTGCCAAATTTTCGTAGGATTAGTGATTTTTCTGAGATTGATAGATTGATTAGATTTGAATGTGAATGTTGATATGATTGCTCTGCATTGTTCTTATATTGACTATTGAATTGATTATTGATACTGAAAGACAAGTGGAAACCTGGTTGAACGTTGGTTATAGAAACCAACGTATGGATATCTACAACAGCAATATGGATTCTACAACAGCACTATTGATAATAGCCAGTGTTTAACCTAGTTGAACTATGGATTCTACAACAGCACTATGGATAATAGCCAGTGTTTAACCTGGTTGAACTATGGATATCTACAATAGCACTATGGATTTCTACAATAGCACTATTGATCATAGCTAGTGTTTGTGCTTGTCCAGTAAGACCATTGTATGAAATTGTATGTATATGATATTGCATCGTATGGATATCTACAACAGCAATATGGATTCTACAACAGCAACATAGCCAGTTGATTGTACTTATTCAGTATTATTGTATTGAAATGCATGTTTACTATATTGACTTACGGATTTATTGCTTTATCGATTTCTGCTTTATTGATTTGATCGGATTTACTATATTGTACGATTTCATCGATTTCATTGATTGATCACTGAGCATTGATACTACTGAGCATTGCTATGGATAATGGATATAGATATCGTATTGATTCATTGATGCTATTGATATGGATATTATAGATTTATTGATATTGCTTATAGACTCATTGATACTATTGATTCTGCATTTTATTGACTTGCTACATTTGATTTATTGATAGGATAGATTGAGATTTATCGTATTGCTTTTCCGATTGATTTTATTGACTAGATAGCATAGATTGATTTGATTTGATCGATTGATTCGATACGATTGATTTGACTGATCGACGGATTCTTCTGAGATTTGACGTACTGATTGATTGAGTTTGATTTATCGATTCTTCTATTGATTGCATCGACTATTGATTTCCGTACTGCATTGACTACTGATTTGATTTCCGCTGCATAGACTCAATGACCATTGACTGTTATGGATTTGATTGACTGACATGCATATTGATAGCAGTACCATGCTTTGATTTCAGTTGTAGGCTTTGGTGACTTGCTGGGCTATTTAAGCTCATTATATGTGGTTGACAATTTCAGGTCCGAGCAAGGCAACTGGAATGGAGTTTGATCAGAATATCAGACGAATCCTTTCACTATGGATGCCTGGGGCGTCACATTAGCCATGTCGAATTTGCTTATAATTTGATGTTTAACTATTCCGTAGGTTACAGTCCCTTTCATATAGTATCTACCAAACAACTCAACCACCTAGTGGATCTCACTATTCTCTTAAAAAGCAGTCGGCTACCAGTACATAAAACCATTACTCAAGCTCAAGAAACCATTTTAGCAGTCAAGGAAAAGCTTCAAGAGACCAAAAGAAAATATAAGCAAGAGGCTGACTTACATTGACATTGCAAGGTCTTCAACACCGGAGACTTGGTGATGTTACAAATGCGTCGAGAATGGTACCCATAAGGAACTTATTCCAAACTTAGTCCACAAAAAATTAGCCCATTCCCAATACTACACAAAATTTATGACAACGCATATGTGATCGACCTCCCACCGGACATTCAGACGTCGTCAACTTTTAATGTCGCCGAAATCTACAGTTACTATCCACCCGATGGTGGTCAACCAATAGAGATCTCATCAGAGTCAAGCTTCTCTAGAGTGGGGGAGGATTGATGTGGCCATCTCCTTATTATGGATCCATGTGAACACACACCACAAGATCAAAGGCCACTACTCTATATTTCTGCTATTTCTGTTATTTACTTTTTCTGTTATGCTTAGTACCGTACTCTTTTAGAATTTGTTTCCCTTTATTTAATAGCCATTGTGCCCGACAGGGTTTGGCATATATATGTCATTCAAGTAGAAGAATAGATATATAGAAAACTTTAGAAGCGTATTACCTATTCTCCAGTTACTGTTTTACTGGTTTTCCCTTTCAGGTTCTCTTGGCTGCCGTTGCGTCACTAGTTAGCTTTATAATAATGAGAAAGGACATATTCTGATTGTTACTCCTATGATTGACTTTTTTTCTTTTATGGTTTGAGAGGAATAACTATAAGTATAATAATACTAAAATATGTTTTTAGAGTATCATTATTTTCTTGAAGGCTAAAGTTCAACAACATTTTATTACTAAGGTTTTAAAGGCTAATCATTTTAAAAGCAATTCTTCTTTGTCTTCTTTTTATAATATCAGTAATCATAATATTCAAAGATCTACTAATCTTAATATTATGAGGTGGATTAAACCTTATTTTTATGATTTTAAACTAAACATTAATGGCTAAATGAAAAAAAGATGGCATTGGTTGTGGTGTCCTTATTAGGGATCATAAAGGTGAGTTCATCTATGGTTTTGCTTCCAGCATTTCCAATGGGAATATTATTTTAGTTGAAATGATAGCTCTCTATATGGGTATCAGGCTTAACATTGACAAAAATATTATGAATATTTAGATTGAGTCTGACTTATAAGATTTTTGTTTCATTAGGTACATCACTTAAATGTCATAATGCCAACTTGTTTTATCTACTTTCTAAGATATTACCCTTTCTCAATAATGTTAATTACAAAACCTCTCACATTTTGAGAGAAGAAAATATCTAGGCTAATTGGTTGACTAAGGAAGGCTAAAAAAATTATAATGTGACTTATCTTAATAAATTTTCTTCTCTGGGTATTCTGAAAGGTGTGATCAAGTTTGATATGCTAGGCTTACCTTATGTATGAGCTTAATTGTTTTCCCTTTCTTTATCCTTGTTGCTAGGTATTTTGTGTTATTGTTGATATTTTGGTCTAGCCGTTTGGTTTGGATTCCTTTGTACTATTCTGGTAGTGACCCTGGCCTGTTCTGTATTGATTGGTTTGTTGTGATCTTTTGCTATTGGGTTTTTCTTTGGGGTTATGTTGTTCCTTTTTGGGTGGATGTGTTTTGTTTTTTATTGGTTTTGTGTTGTTATCTTAGTTTTCCTTGGTTGGTGTTTTGTATTATTTTGGTGCACTGTTATTTCTCTCTATTTTAAGAGGTTTTCAATCTACATTTTTGAAGTGGGTTGTTTGTTGTGCTAGGCGTTTCTCTAGTGGTTGTGCTCTATCTGATGTTTGTTCTTCATTAGTTCTTTTTGTTGGTATTTCCTTGGGCTGTTGGGCTTTATTTCCTAGCTTGTAATATGCTACCTCTAGTTGTGGGGCTTCGCTTGTTTTGGGGGTGGGTTGTTTGTTGTGCTAGGTGTTTCTTTGGTGGTTATGCTCCCTTGATGTTTTTTTTTGTTGGTTATGGTTTTTGGTGTTTCCTTTAGTTGTTGGGCTAGGCTTCATTTCCTATCTCGTGTAATACTGCCTTCGGTTGTGGTGCTTCATTTGTTTGGCTAGAGGTTTCTTCTAATTTCTTTCTCTTTTTGTAGGTTTTGTAGGCTATTTGTTCCTTCTAAGAATTCCAAGTTGGCTCTTTCTTGGTCAATTTTTGGGTGATGACTCCTTGCCTCCCATCTAATAATTCATTTTTATATTTTAATGTAACTTAGTAGAGTTCATTGGCTTAATAGGTTCTTTATTTAGATTTTGATTTTAGCTTTTGAGCATTAATAAGAATTTGACAACTTTAAGGACATGTACTCAATTTTTTTTATGATTAACTTGTAAGCCCCTTTGGGGGTTTCCCCTTAAAAAATATTGGTGCATCATAAAACAAAATTTTTATTAAATAATATTTTTTTCATAAAAGAAAAAATTAAAGCGAGCAGGTAAATTAAAATTATTTAAAACTTTATTTTTTTTTATTTTTTATTTTTTTTTACTTATACATCTAAATTATTTTCACATAAAATAATATTTCTAAACTAACATACTTTTATATGATCGCCTTTTAAATTTAATTTATATTATAGTTTATAATTGATAAGTTTGTATCAACCAATATTGATTCAATTGGCTTAAAATTGAATTAATATGTAATTATTTTTATCATCTTTTATCAACTAACTATGAGTTGGCTTCTTAAAAAATAAGGCCAATATAGGTAACTAGCTAGAATATTCTTTCTTTTTTTAAAAAGCCTATTTATGGGTACAAATTTTATTTCTTAAAGCTAAATCTAACAAAATCCTTCTAGGAAACCATATCTAACTAATGCTAACATAGCAACAAGCAAAACATAAAAAAACCTATAAAGCAAAGGTTTCCAAACTAGGATACAAAATAATAAAATAAGAAATGAGGTTGGAAAGAAGTCAAACCAAAAAATAAGTTAAAGCTTTGATATACTTGAAGATCCATCGTAAACTGCAAAAAGGAATGAAAATAAGTCTAGTTATAGCAATATCCAAGGCACATTGGCATCCAAAACCATCTACAAAATCCATAACATGAAGTAAGAAGCACAAGGAAGAGTAAGACCATTAGAGAATCCTAAACAACCATAATGGAGAGCCACCAAAGCATATTATGTAGTAAAAGTAAGATGGAGAACAACCAAATAAATGGTGAGCACGAAAAAGCCATGAACCATCCAGAGTAGGTCTCATGAACCCAGAAGAAAGACAAAAAATTAGATAGGTGGAGTATAAAAAAAACACTAATCTAGAAGAAGAGACTAGCAATAAAATACAGGTTAAGGATTACTGAATGTGGTGAACAGTAAAAAGGTCAATTCTCCATATATTCACAAATACTATTCTCCATAACCCAAAAATAATAATTCTCCATTCAAACCACAAGGTTATTCTCTAATCAACACATATCAAAAGAAATAAAGAGAAAAAAAATAGACCACTTTCATTGATAACCAGCAGTAAAGGACCAAACACTCCCAACAAAGACAACAAACACCAACACCTAAACCAGGATGAAAAGATGAGAAGAAGAGAATAAGAGAACATCCCCAATAAAAAAATAGATAATAAACAAAGGGATATGATCATAAATGAAAAAAAAAATACAAAAATTGAAATGCCTACCATGTAAGGAAAATAGAACTAGCTAGATAACCAGCAAATTAGAGGAAAATATAAAGGGACTCAAAGAAAGATTTTCCATTCAGACCACCAAAGTTATTCTCCTTAAATGCATTAAAACAAATCATAGATATAAATAAAAAATAAGTAACAACGAATGCTAACCAATAGGATAGATACAAAATTCCTAAATAGGCAATAACCAACAACAAACCAAATTGAAGAGATAAGAAGACAAGAAACAACTTACCAATTGGAAGAAATAATATGGCAAGACCAACAACAGACCAATAACCAACAATGGACAAAGAGAATGAATTATTTTGTAATGCAAGGTAAAACAACAACATCAAAACTAACCCTAACATTCATAATTCTAAAAGTATGATCATTATTGTAATATATAGCATTGATCTGAGATGCACCTCTTTTAGGTAGCGATTAACACTGGCATTCCCCTCTCTTAAAATATGAGAGATTCTAAAGGAAACATGGGCTAAAGAAGCCATAATTGTAACAAATAATTGAAAAGGAGATGCATTATGGCAACGTTTGGAAGAAATTAATGCAATAAGAACTTTCGAATCCAATTCAATCTAAATATTCTTCAGTTTTTTAGAAATGCCAAGGTTGATGCCCAAAGATAAAACACTCAATTCAACAAAAGTTGCTTTACAATTAGCGAGATGAGAGATAAAACCATATAAGAGAACACCTTTAGAACCTCTAATAACTCCACCACAAACAGAACTATTAATCGAAGAGGAACTTTCAATGTTAAGTTTAACATACTCCATAGAGGGTTTATTCAACTAAAAAAATCTTATAATTGGAACTTTGACTATCATTAGGAAAGGAGATAGTTTAAAAAAATAGAGCAAGAAGTAATGCCTTTAAAATTTTTATGTCTATTCAAATTATCATTAAAAATAAGATGTATCATGTTCTTAAGACAAATTATAATTCTATCCAAGCACATCTTGAAACCATCATGTTTACAGTTATTTCTATCAATCCAAATAACAAAAAAACCATAATATCAATTTTTATTTTTAAAATTGGACTAATTTTTAAACTAAACCTAATATATAAATAATATATTTTATTTGACATTTAGAAAAAAAATTTAAGATTAGCCAAAGTCTCTCGTTAAATTGGCGACTAGCTTCTTCTCTAGTCGAAAAGAAAAGTCAACAAAGCTGACTAGGTCGCTAACAAGGCAGTGAGCAAGTTATCCGTTAAATAGAAAACTTGTTATATTTAGATTTTTAAAGTTTTTATTCTCAAGAGTGGGTAGTATAGGATTATTCTTTGCAAAATTCTATATTTTTTACTATTATTAGTCAATGCATTGTAAAAAGTGTGTGTTAGCTTACCAACTGACATATACATGGGAGGAATAAACAATAAAGATTTTAATTTTTCTATTTAAATCATATTGTATGATCAATTCAAATAGACGTTAATTAAAATGTTTAATTTAAATGAAGAAATTAAATTCACATATAACTAATTATATAGTACAACCATACATCATACTGGACAATAATCTATAACCAGAAATCTGGTTATCAAATCTAACTTACTTAAAATAGATAAATTTAAATTTTTAAATTTGAACTTTTCATACTATATGATCTTTAAAATCATTACCTAATTAGGCAGTTAATTAAAAAATCAAATTAGATCTGATTAATTAAATATCATATTGTATGATACATATATCTTACCATACAAGTTACTAGTGAAGTCTTTGGATGGAATTGTGTCCGTCTAGTACGATCCAAAAATCATACTGTCCAAATTATCTAAGGGATCTCTGGAAGAGATTTCTTCATCCTATACAATCTGATATTGAGTTATTCACCATGCTACAGTTCATTCATATAGCACAATTAGTTAGCAAACTTTAAATAATCATCTTGTAAAATATTTATCAAACAATAATACAGAAGGAGAATTGAACTATATGATTGATAAAGTATATTATGCAAATAATGATAGCTAAATTAAAAACTAAGTTTTTTATAGCAAATGATTTAAACAACTCTTATTTTATTTAGAGAAGTCTTTGACAGTCAAGGGACTTGAGTCTTCTATGAGAAAGAGTTTAAAATGAAAGCTTTTGAAAAATGAGTGAAAGGTGTTTTTGAGAGAAAGAGCGATTAGCCTTATGGGATCAAGGGAGAGAGAGAGAGAGAAAGTCTATAAATGGTTTCTCCAACCAACATCCATCTTCTTCCTCCATGGTTTAAGGCTTTACTTTAGAGAGACTCTTGGAAGAACCTCTTGGAGTTGAAGGCCTACTAGCAGCTCCGTGGCATCATTAGTGAAAGGGATTTAGCTACTCCATCACACCGTTAGTGAAAGGGTTTCAACCACTCCTCCACACAAGATTAGTGGAAGAGATTCTTGTAAGGGTTTCTCCACTTTGTTGTGTGATCAAAATAAGAGATACTAAAGATTTTAGTACAATACTCAGAGAGAACTCCAGGGAGTGGACATAGGTAAAGGTTGATCGAACCACTATAAATCTCTGGTGTGTTTGTTCTTATTTTTTAGAATTTTACTTTCTTTCGCATTTAGTTTCATGCAAATCTTAGTTGAGTTTTTATATTATTTCAATTTGAAAACTTTGAGTTTATTTTGGATTTAACCATTGTTACAAAAATAAAAAAATCTTATATATATATATATATATATATATATATATATATATATATTCTATAACATCAAGAACAAAAAATATTATTTTATTTTTCCTATTATTATGTTCTAAATTATAAGATCTGATTTTCGAGCTTAAGTTGTGAATTTGGTTTAAGTTTTTCAAAAAGAAATTTTTGAAAAACAAAAATTTAAAACACTAATTCACCCCCCTCATTGTGTGCCATTGTAGTTCAAGTTGTTTAACAACCATAAATTAAAATTTTAATTGGTATCAGAGAGCATTCTCCAAATTAGTGGTTTAAAATCCTAAGAAAATATCCATGAAATAATTTGGGAATTAAGTATTACAGAGTGTTATTGAATAACCTATCCAGTATTATTTAATAATATCATGTTTGATTTCTTAAAAATTTTCATGTCTATATTTTTATAATCGAATGACTTTATAATGTGGCATATGATGCAAATTGGCTATTATGCTCCCTTTTGCATTATTTTAATGGTGTTAAAACTAAAATCTTGCTTATCGAATGGAGTATAGAAGATAGAGATCTTACATAACTAAATGCAAAGTGTTTGATTTATTTTTTTGTGCTTTAAAATCTAAGGATTTCATGGTGTATCTGCTTTCACTATTTGCTAGGAGATATGACATATACTTTATATTACTTATGAAGGTACACATAAATTGAAGCAATCCCATCTGAATTTACTATTGCATGAGTACAAACTATTTTGTATGAAACCTAATAAGACTATTTCTAACATGTACACTAGGTTAACCAAGATAGTGACATCTTTGTATGCTTTAGGAAGATAATTATCTAATTTTGAAAAAGACAATAAGATTTTATGATATTTGCTTGATAGTTTTAATGCTAAAGCCACTGTAATATGTGAATCCAAAGGTTTAAATGTATACTCTATTAAGAACTGTCTGGGCTCTCTCAATGCTTAAGAACAAAAATTGAGCCAAATGTTGCTTGATGCAGGTGACAAGAGAAAGGAGAAATATATGACACTGAAGACTGATGACATGGATAGGAAAAACATTGGGGATGATGAAAAAGATGATATAGCTTTGATGACTCAGAAGTTTAAAAGCTTCTTGAAGAGAAAGCAAAAGCTCTATCTCAAAATAAGCAAATATAAAATAGATATATTCAATAGAGTTTCTTTTAAAATTATTTATTTTGAGTGGAGGAACCCAAGTAATTTAAGGTCTGATTGCCACAACCTTAAGAATCACACTACTAAAGAAAAAGGTGAAGAAAAATTTAAATCCAAAAAGGGTTAGTAGAGGACACAAAATGCCTTCTAGGCAGAGTCTGCCTCAAACTTATCTAAATAAGAACTTGAGGAGGACATAGAAAATTTATGCTTAATGACAAATGATTCAATTGTTAAATCCAATCAAGAAGAGGTACGTGAGTTATCTTATGATGAGTTATTTTCAATTTCCAAACAAATGCATCATTTTTATATGAAGATAAAAAAATAACATGAATATTTAAATAAGAAATTTTATAATTTAAAATGTAATCATGAAATGTTAGTTAGAGAGCATGTTAATCTTAATTTTAAACATATGTCACTAGTTAAGGGGAATGCATCATTATTAGATGAGTTTGACGATCTAAAAGAATATTGAGTTAACCAAGTCATATGATTCCTGGAAAAGTAAGCATATTGAGTTAAAGGAAGCATTCAATGAATTAGAGTCACTTGCAAAAGAACTAGATAATAGTGATCATGCATTAAAAACTGAAGTAACTAGTTACAAAAGTGCCAATGATTATTTATAAAAAAAAACACTACAAGATAACACTCCTGGACCTACACTTTCACTAAAGCTATAACCTAGGACTCATAATGCATCATATATCCTTAGGAAGAGGTATTGCCCCCCATATAATTTAGAAAACCCATTTCTAAGGGTTAGGTGCTACTCTTGTGAAATGCTAGGACACATAGCATGCACTTATATTATACACTGTAGACCACTCCTAGGAGGCCTAAAGGTTCATCGCAGCATAACATGTGTAACATTCATTCATTAAAGCATAAGCTAAAACTCAATTTCACTTGGATTTCCAAATCTAACCTTTGGTTGATCTTGTGTGGATTCTCTCAAAAGAGGTCAAGTGAGAGCATGTCGTACATGGAAAATGGATTCTCGAGACACATGACTAGAGATATGAAGAAGTTCATCATGCTGGAGGCTAGGAGTAGGTATGGTAACTTTCGCTTAAGTAGAATTAAAAAATTTAATAGTTTTTTTAATTGAAAATGTACTTTTAATAGAAGGATTAATGCATAATATTCTTAATATAAGTTCTTATGTAATAAATAATTTCATATTAAATTTCTTTCTAAATATTTCCTTATTAATTTAAATGGTAAAACTATTTTGGAAGATAAAAGAATTAACAATGTTTATATTTTTGATTTGTCTTGCATTGATACTTCTGATAATATCTACTATTTGAAAATTATTTTGGATGAATCTTGGCTATGGTTTAGGATAATATGTCATGCTAGTATGAAAACCCTAAGAAAAACTACCTATCAAGGTCTAGTTAGAGGTATTTCCAAGTTAGATTTCATTAAAGATCATCTTTGTGATGCCTATTGGTTAGGAAAGAAAATTATGTCATCATTCAATTCTATTAAGGATATCACTACCACTAAACCACTAGAGATTCAACACATTGATTTATTTGGACCCTTATTGCAGCTAGTCTAGGTGTAAGAGTTTTGGATTTGTGATAGTAGATGATTTCACTAGATTTACTTGGGTTAGATTCTTAGTACATAAGAGTGAGTCATTTAATGAGTTTAAAATATTCTCCACTTGGATTCAGAGGTAGTTTTCTTGTTTGATATCTACCATTCATAGTGATCATGGTGGAGAATTTGAGAATGAAATACTTGAATTATTTTATAAAGAGTCTAGAATTAATCATAATTTCTCTGTCCCTGGGGTCGCACAATAGAAAGGTATAGTTGGGAGAAAGAATAGGACACTAGTGGAGATAGCTAGAGCAATATTAGCTGAGTATACACTACATAGATATTTTTGGACAGAAGTAGTAAATACTGCTTGTTATGTGCTAAATAAGGTGAAATTAGATCCAAGTTGAATAAGACACCTTATGAGCTGCTTAAGGGTAGGACACCTAACCTTCCATATTTGCATGTCTTTGGGTGTAAGTATTTTGTGCTTATAAATGATAAATCTCATCTAAGGAAGTTTGATTATAAGGTAGATGAAGGTGTCTTGTTAGGTCATTTATCAGTAGGTAAAGTCTAAGATATTTAATAAGAGGACCATAATCATAGAAGAATCTATCCACATGATTTTTGATGAGTCTGATAGATTAGTTGAACCTAGGATAGATGATGATGAAGAAGAGAGATTACTTATGGAGTAGATACCTTTGACCTAGGAGATATATTTTAACCTCAGGAGCCTTTGCCCAGAGAGTGTCGATATCCTTTAGTCATCCTAAGGAGCTAATCTTAGGAGATCCATCAATTGGGGTTAAGACTAGGAAAGGCTTAAAGTTAGCCATACAACTTTCATCTCTATGGTAGAACCAACCAGTGTAGATCAAGCCCTTAGTGATGAATTTTTTTTATCTTAGCTATGCAAGAGAAATTGACTAGTTTATTATGAATGATGTATGAGAATTAGTTAGTAGATCCACCAATCATAGTAGAGTTGACACTAAATAGGTATTTATGAATAAGTTAAATGACTCTAGGTCAGTGATTACAAATAAGGCTATATTAGTAACTAAATGGTAGAATCATAAAAAAGGGATTGATTTTGAGGAGACCTTTTGCCCTTGCTAGATTAGAAGCCATTAGTGTCCTAGTAGTATTTGCATATTTTAAAGGATTAAAATTGTATCAGATTGAATTTAAGAGTACATTTCTAAATGGGCTAATCAAAGAAGATGTTTATGTAGAACAATCCCTAGGTTTTAAAAATTTCTCATTTCCCAACCATATTTATGAATTGACTAAATATTTATATGGATTGAAATACGCACCTAGGGCATGCTATTAGAGACTTAGGGCCTTTCTCCAAGAAAAATCATTTGTTAAGGGTAGTATAACCACTTTAATCCTTAAGAAAATAGGAGATGATGTACTCATAATTTAAATCTATATTGATGACATACTTTTGGATCTACTAATAAAAATATTTGCAATGAATTTTCAACTACTATGAGTAAGCAATTTGAAATGAATATGATGAGATAGCTGAACAACTTTATTAGATTTAGTGTAAAGTAGAGAGAGAATGATACCTTCATTAGTCAAACAAAGTATATTAAAGAGAACTTGAAAATTTTGATATGGATGGTTCTAAGAGTATAAATACACCAATGAGCTCAACCATCCAACTATATAAAGATATAAATGGAAAGTGAGTTGATCAAAAGTGGTAAAGAGGAACCATAAGATCACTACTATATTTGATTGTTACCATGCTTTATATTCTATTTGGTATTCTTTATGTGCTAAATTTTAAGATGATTCAAAAGAATCTCATATGATTTTTGTGAAGAGAATTCATAGATTTCTTATAGGTACCCCAATCTAAGCATCTCGTATCCTGGACATAGCACTACCTTTGAATTTTTAGGATATTCATATAAAGACTTTATCAGGTGTAGAGTAGTTAAGAAAAATACTTCTAAATCTTATCAATTTATAGAGCAATTATTAGTTTCTTAGTCTAGTAGAATATATATTTTGTAACCTTATCCACTGCGGAAGCAAAATACATAACTATGGGAATTTATGTTGCTCATGTCTTATGGCTAAAGTAATAAATCATTGACCTTGGACTTTCTTTATGCACTATACCTATTATGTGTGATAACACTAATGCAATATGTATTTTCAAAAATCCAATTCAACATTCCCACTCAAAGTATATTGAGATTAGACATCATTTCATTAGGGATCATGTAAAAAAGGAAGATATAAAATTATTTCATGTGGCGACTAAAAATCAATTAACACATATTTTTACCATAACTCTCAATTATTATACATTCAAATCACTTAGAACTAGAATAGGTGTCATTAATATTCATGCATAGAAATTGGTATAGAGGTAAGTTGACGTGAGTTTGTTTTCTTGATTTATTTTGTAACATGTTGTGTGTTTGTTTGTTTAGATTTATGTTATGTGCTATTTTTTTTATCAAATTTATTTATCTTTATTGTGAATGATGATTTTTAATATACATGTTTTAGGTTGTAGAGCTTTTCCCTAATCATTTCCACATAAAATCCTAAAATTTTGTTCACTTCATACTATACGATACTCTTATTGTACTATAGGTCCGACATAGGATTTGACAATTTCCCTCAATTATTGTCATATTAAATGTTCTAGATGATTCATTATTATTAATTATACTACACTAAGTACTCATCATACTATACTGTACCTTTTTGTCAACAATCTTACCAACGAATCCTCAGGAAGATGAATTTTACTCTAATAATATATTATGATACACGATCGTACTGTATGATTTAACCATTAGTTGTAGGTTCATGGGGAAACATTTTTTGATGGAATTGATCATATTGTATAGAAATATGATAGTACTATATGATCAGGTTGTGCTGTTTAAGGAAGGGAAAATAATCCATTTCAGTTACACATCCAAATTCTAGTTTACCTCTCCTTTCTTAGCTCTATCTTCTCACTCAAATATCTATGGTTCCACCAAAGTGATGTCATGCAGAATTCCATTGAAGAGTGGACCCCAAGTTCTAATGTGAAGAAGATAAAGATGCCAATATCCAATATAGAGGAGCATCCATTAATGATTCCAAAATTCTCAATCAAGAAACTCTCTCCTATCAGGTAATAATTATTTGCTTCCTCCACACTCTATTTCATTATTTACCTTGCTTTTTAATTCCACACTAAGAAATTATTAGAGTTTTTTTCAAATCTTTATGTCACCTCTGACCACACTACTCTTCAATCCCAAGTTTTTTAATGACGGTTGCTATCAACTTAGAACCATAAATAGCCTTCATGAACTTCTTCAACTTTCAAATGATGGCCCTTCTCCATATTTTTTTTATGGATCTTTAAATTACAATTAGATCAGATTCAACACTCTTATTTGGAACTCTCCTCAACCTCATAACCAACTCTTAGGGAGTTTCTTAGACCTCAATGCTTGTATCATTTAGCACATTCTTCAAAACAACATCATTCCTAAAGCCACAGACTGAGTTAATACCACTCCTCTTTTATCTATATTCACCTACTACTATATGTCCAACCTATAATTCAATGCATGAGACTTGATCTTTAGATATATTAAAACCTCAAATTCATTAAGAATCTATGAGCCTAATTAATGAAAGAAAAACGTAACCTTAGGACTCATAATTAGATATATCCTAGAAACCAAATATAGCCTGATCTATCCTGCACAACCTGGCCATTTTCCTATATTCTTTATCAATCATTCCTTTTACATCATATATAGTGAGCATCGTAAGCTCCCTATAGATATTTTGCTAAGTTAGAAGAAGGAGAAGCAGGAGAGCATCACTACAGGCTGTCCCACATCACGAGTATTACTACCCATAGGATGCTCGGATAAAGCATTTTGCTCAACTCAAGCTAAAAGTCAATACACATATAGAACAATCTATTAAGGGCTGGGAGTAGTTCCAGAAGTAGCACCAGGTGGGCTATCAATTGTTCAATGATAATTCTTCTGTGATCCACTATCACTTTTATCCACCACGGCCACCACCTGGTCCAGGATAATCCTACGAGTAGTTGTATTTTATGCTTTATAGTTTGTTTATTCCTTATAGTTTTTTTATACTTTCTATGCTTTTTTTATTTTATAGTTTATGTTGTTTTAGTATTCAGTTGTAGTTCTCCTCTTTGATGATGTCTAAAATGGGAATTAAAAGTTGTTGATTTGTAATCCATTTTACCATTAGTGCAGTTTAATTTTTTTCCAATATTTTAGTCTTGGTTATATTTTTCCATATTATTAAAAATAAGAATAAGAATATTATAAAAATAAAAGAGAACAAAAGGGTTTATCCCTATTTTTAAAAAGATCATTTTGTAAGGGGGAGAATTTAGAAGGAAAATAAAATCAACTTGTAGTTCAACCAAAAATGTTTAACATAATAAAAAAGGAGGATATTATTGTAATCCAAGAGCCCAAGCTAATATTTTAATGATTATAAATATCATTGGAGTTTACTTAGTTTTTCCTACTTGTTATTATTGCATATATTTTTGTGTGTACTAACATTTTAGGAATAACATACACCAAGCATCGTCAAAGGATCATGGCTCAAGATTTGATAATACAGGAATAACACACACCAAGCACCATCAGCAGAATTCAAGTTGGATGGTTGAAGTGGAGGAATGCATCGGGCTTATTGTGCGATAGAAAATTCCCCCTCAAACCTAAGGGAAAATTCTATAAGATGGTGGTGAGACCTGTAATGCTTTATGGTGATTAATGCTGGCCATTAAAAGAGAAGCATAATACTAAGTTTAGTGTTACAGAGATGATGATGCTTAGGGGGATGAGTGGCTTGACCCTTAGAGATAGGATTCGAAATGAGCATATACGTGAAAAGGTTGGAGTAGCTCTAGTGGAAGATTAGATTAGAGAGAGTAGCCTTAGATGGTTTGGTCACATTAAATGGAGGCCTTTCGATGACCCGGTTAGGAAAGTTGAGGTATTAAATTTGGCTTATGTTAAGAAAGGTAGAGGTAGACCTAAAAAGACTTGGTTAGAAAATATTAGAAATGATCTTTCTTTATTAGATTTAGATAAGAATTTGACTTTTAACTGGACACAATGGCGAAAAAGGATTCATGTAGCTGACCCCACGTAGTGGGACAAAGGCTTGATGTTGTTGCTTAAGTCAATATATTGTGAAAGGTGTATGTTAGCTTAGCAATTGCACAAACACACTTATATAGGGAATGAAAAATAAAGATTTTAATTTGTCTATTCAAATAGTACTGTACGATCAATTAAAACCAAAATTTATTAAAATATTTGATTTTACTGAAAATAAATAAATTCGCATATAACTAATCATACTTTATGATCACACATCATACTAGTTGATCAGCTAAAACCAAAAACCCTACCATTATATATAACTTACATAAAATGGGAAAATTTATATTTTAGAATTTGAACTATTCATAATGTACAAATTATTTTGTGTTATATGATCTTTTAAATCAATGTCTCATTAGGTCAGTTAATTAACCAAACAAATTGGATTTGATTGATTACAGATCGTGCTCTATAAGTTATCCGATAAGTCTTCAGACAAAGTTTGATCCATCGAGTATGATCCAAAAATCAAAATCTTTGAATCACCTGAGGGTTCTCTGGATAATTTTTGTTCATTCTATATGATCCGATATTAAGTTGTTCGAATTGTACTATATTGTTATACATTCATACAGTACAATTAGTTAATATACTTTCACTAATCATCTTGTAGACTATTCATTGTATAAGAAGGAGAATTGACTAATCATACTATATGATCGATAGATTGTATTGTACAAACATAGATGGCTAAATTAAAAATTAGGTTTTACTTGGAGACTAATATATAAACAACTCTTATTCATTTAGAGAAGTGTTTGGCAGTCTATAATGCACAAAAAATTATCCCCAAAATGGTGTGTAGTGTTTGACACATATTCGATATGACACGTGTCTGACACTCCTCTGGCATGTGCTATACATGCCAAAAATGTGACTGATTGAAAATTTTTAAATACAAATCGGACACGCATATCTGACACATTTATCTTAATTAAATTTTAAAAGATTTTTTGTTAAATATAATTTCTTGTATTTAATTTTTTTAATTATTTAACATATATGATAAATTTTTTATTTTCTATCCACAACACCAAATCAATCACGTACAATCAATAACCTATTCATTAAATATTCTCATTTTTTATTTCTCTTTGAATGGTCCTAATTATATCTTCATAACAATGCCCAATATCATCTCAACATTAACATTTGAAATCATTACAACATTGATATTTCAATACCATCTAAAGAAGGCAAAGGAGAAAGATGAATGCTGAGACCTGATCTCAGCAGCAAAAACTCCATGTCCATCCCTCAAACCTACCGACCAAGGAGCCTGAGGCCGTTATTCCTATACAGAATGGGTTTGCGGTCTGAAATGGTTCAAAAGAAATAGCTCAACTAGTGAGCTGAAGAAATCATTTTGGGGCCAATGGCCTGAAGTCCCAACTCCTCAGAAGAAGAAGGAACGCAAAACTCTCTCGGCCCGGGTCTATAGGGTCCTGAAGATTGTGAAAGAGAGGGGACTAAAGAAGAAAAAATATCAGTGGCCACTGATGGTCGAGACCAGGGAAGTCCACCAAGATAATGCCTATCTGTTACGCTAGAGATAAAAGAAAGAAAATATGTCATGCGTGGTGAGCATCGAGATGTGTCACCTGAACCTCAGGTTCAGGGATCCATCACCGAAATGTCCTAATGGAAAGGAAAAGAAATTTGGAGGCCAAAGCATTGTAGAGAAGAAGAAAGAAGAGTTGTTATAGGCGTGACATTTGGCGATGCTTCCCAGAGATCCACCCCTAACAACAAACAATGTTAGAGATGGGTCCCAAGGAAGGCCCATGACGGCACCCATTCTGACGGTCGACACCTTGGAGAATCCTCCAAAGGATCTCGTCTCTCACTAACTCCACCCAAAGAGTTAGCTAACTTTGACCGCAGTCTACAGGTCGAAGAAGTTATCTTTTCAAATCATGAACCAGAGATCCAGTGGCGCCATTGCTTGAAAATTTGAGTACTTGAAGAGTAAGATGAAATATATATAAAATATAGAAGAAGAAGAAGAATATATAGAAAAAGAAAGAGAAGAAATTAATAATACCGTAAATATGGAAGTTGTCTATATGGTGACACATATAGACATCGATGATGGCGCCGATTATGATGACGATGAAGACGATGGCGGTTGGCAGCCGCAACCTAGACAAGTATAACAGTGCCACCATAGAGATGGGTCCACCACTGGCAGAGGTGGCCATTCCTAAGGAGAAGAGGAAGCAGTGGAAGTAGAAGAGAGTCCTTTTGATGATGAAAATACCATCCTTGTCGATATGCGACAACAAATGAGACAATGAATGAGGGAAAAAGATAGGGAAATCTCTCGATTAAATGAGAAGATGACTGAGAAGATGGCTCAGATGGGGGAAATGATGCAAATGATGCAGAGAATTGCTGCCATCAGTCCCATGCCCAATCCTCCTCTAAATTCTACAAACTTTTAAATGCCTCAAGTCTCGAGAATACGAAGCACTCCTTAAGGGTGTCATGAAGCTCATAACATCGTCTGCCAGCCCACCCTATAAAATGTTACATGTACTTTTGATCCTATGACTACTTCACAGTTGGAAGGAATCATTACCGAAAAGATTAAGGCCATCATAGCCGTTGATCAAGTAGAAAAGTTGGTGGGCAAGGGTTATCCATACCCTACTAAATACATCCGAGTGCCATATCCAAAAGGATACTCTATACCAAAGTTAAGTACTTTCAAGGGTACTAATAACCCCCGACATCACTTGATATAGTTTAAAGCCACCTTTGGGAATATAGGGGAAAATGATGCCCTACTCTTATGATAATTTATCAGTAGTTTGACAACAACTTCTTTCAAATGGTACATTGAATTGCCAAACAATTATGTAAAGACTTTCATAGAATTAGAAACTACATTTGTGAAGAGATTCTCCAGTACCACTGAGAAGATAATGATCGCTAATTTCGCTCTGGATAAGAGGAAAATGGAAGAATCAGTGACTAAATACATCACTTGCTTGCTCAACTTAAGCATGAAATATGAGCAACAACTTGAAGAAGAGCATGCCGTGCAATTGTTAATGGGCAACATTGATACCAAGATTCAACACTTCCTATGCATGACTATAATTACC
Organism: Dendrobium officinale; assembly: GCA_019514585.1. Classification (NCBI taxonomy): domain Eukaryota; kingdom Viridiplantae; phylum Streptophyta; class Magnoliopsida; order Asparagales; family Orchidaceae; genus Dendrobium; species Dendrobium officinale. Next base: position 67,577,493 of record CM033682.1, on the reverse strand, counting down.
ACATTTCAAGATCTGTTAGATAGAGTAGCTAAGTTTGAGAGATTAAACTTGTCCAGATCAAAAAATCATTCTGATAAGCCCAAGAAGGCTAAAGCCTCAGGAGCTAGATTAGGTGAGACCAACTCTACTTTTTTCTCCTAAACCAACAAAGAAAAATAGGTGGTTTATAATGTATATAAGGGTAATCAACCAATGCAGTATAAAGAAAAACCCAAGTAGGCCTACAACCCTAATCCCCCAACAAAGCTGATACTCGGGGGCAATGATAAGCCACGAACTTATCAAGGTGGAGGAGAACGCTCGAGGCAAGAAATGAGAACATGTGATAGAACGTTCAAATCCCTCAAAGATAAAATGAATAAAGAGTATTTGTTTAAGAGGGACATCATCGCCAAGTTGTTTCGATAGGCGATGACAGCGGGCTTGGAACTGCCAGGTGCAAGAGGCCCGAAGAGTTAAAATATGCTGGTAATCCAAATTACTGCACATACCATTAGGTACACGGCCATCCCATTTAAGATTACTACATCTTCAAGGATTGACTTGAAAGAAAATATCAAAAAGGAGAGCTCACATTATCGAATAATATGTTGACTCATTCTAGAAAAGAATTTACTAGGGTATTTATAAATTCATCTGTACCCTCGATTGAAGAAAGAAGAATGGAAAAGGTGCCAATTCAAGAAGAATAGTGGGAGACTGCAGTCTCTAATAAATCTATAAAAATGTTGAAACAGCTCGAAGGAGTTCCAGGGGTGAAGTGAAAATCTCCTACGGAGTCAGTGCTAAATTTGAAAGCTCTGCCTATGACACGAGCATCTACTTCCAAATAATTCTCAAATCAAGCTATCACTTCGAAGCCTTTAAGGGTGAAATCCTCCAAGAAAAGACAAAGTTGAAGAAGAACAAAAAGAAAATGACAGCAACTCAAAGGGTTATCAACAGTTTGGATAAAAAATATTAGACTATAAGACAACCTATCAAGCTTGCTGACTTTATGTCAGAGCTTAAATAGATGAAGTTGAAGAAAATGATGAGAATTCTCTTCCAATAGAAGTTTGTCAGGTCATCTCAGTAGAACCAAATGCAATGATAAAGGAGGATACACTGAGGAAGTTTCTTTTGAATCCTGTATAATGGTGACATCAATGAACTATAGCTCGGAGGAGGGCTTGTATTTTCTAGAGGAAGAAGAATCTGACCCCGGCATAACATCATAGATGGGACATATAAACCTGGGTGGTGACTCTGAATCAATAAATGCATCCCTAGATAACATAATGGCTCTCTGAAGAGAATGCACCATTAAATGACTATGAACCAGAGGAGATTGCTCAAGTGCAATTGAGAAGCAGCAAGATACTGCCACCTCCGCCAAAAACGGGGTCTCCAACAAAGATAAGGATAAAGAGATAATCATCAACGATGATATTATCCCTGAAGATCCTAAGGAAAAGAACACTTCAACCAAGGGTATATATTATAATATCTTATCCAATCTAAGGAAAATACCTACACAACTCAGCATATATGATGCCTTAGTAATGTCTAAGGACCTTCAAGAGACTTTGATTCAGGCTCTCAAATATCCTAAAAGATACTAGGCGTATTTTGCTGAACGTAATTTGACTGAGGTTCTACAAGCTAATAATGAGCTGTTCATTACCTTCTCCGAAGAGGATATGATGCATGGGACTGCAAACCATAATCGTCCTCTGTATGCTACTGCAAAGAGATATAAGCTGATCATTAATCGAATCTTGATCGATCTCAGATCTTCCATAAATCTAATGATCTTGAAAGCACTAAGATCATTATGCCTTGACATGGAGCACCTCAGGCTATATAGGCTGATGATGCATGGTTTTAATGAGAAAGGAAAGAGGACCCTCGAATCATTTATGCTCCCTCTTGTATGTGATGAACTCCATATAGAAGCCAAGTTCAATGTGATTGATGCAAACACTTCATTCAAGGTTGCATGAATATGGTGTTATCCCATCAAAATTACACAAGTATATGAAGTATCTTAGAGATGGAGAAAAATTCAGGATCTTTGGTGACATTCAACCCTTTATAGTCCATAAAGTAACAGTTTATGAAGATGTATAATACTTCATGCTAATGAATCAAAAGTCTTCAAGTTCTCTTGAGGCTAAAGCATCAAACACAAATGCTGCGATTCTACCTGAACGGGAATGTGAAAAAAAGTAGGTGGGAAGAAAAAATGCAATGCCTACTCTTCCTAAAGCACCGACCATTCCCAAAGAGGAAAAAAATATGTGCCTCATCTAAAGAGTGATACGGATGAAGATGATGTCACTCCAACTAAATCCCAAAGAGTATGCCAGTTTATGGCTGAATGGAGTAGGGAGGTGGAATATGAAAATAAAAATTATGATTATGTCTCTATCAACATGTATAAAGTGTAGGGTGTATTCTCCAAAAGAATAAATAGCTTATCAATCTCAGATAGTATACTCGTAGTCACACATATTCTCCAGCAACACTTCAAAGAAATCATTTTGCACGAAGTGCATAAAATTGAAAAACTCACCACACTTTATCTACCTCCTCTTAAAAATGAGGTTGTGCTAGGGAATGAACTATATTCTGCAGGAATACATGAAGAAGAGAATAGTGACTGGTGTTGTATGCTCCTCAATTCTAAAGAGTTACTACCTACGAGACTACCTAGGTTTAATATAAAAGGTATTCAGAGAATGTTATGAAATCAAATCAATATTCCCACCACTAAACAAAAACTTTGTACATGTCTGGGACTCTGGTATGGAAGGAATCTGCTTCCCCTATGATAGAAGGATATAGCTGCATATAAAGGCATTAGATTCATCAAGAGAAAATTCATCCGAAAGGAGACGTATCAAGTAATCTCATGTGAGGAAATCAAATTCGATGATGATGGTGTTGAGATATACAAAGTTGAAGCCTATGATAATCAACATGTAGAAGCCAAGCCTACACTAAAAAAATTGGAAGATGGTGGATAGGCTTCTACGATGGATGAGCTAAAGGAAGTCAACTTTGGAATTCAGGAGGACCCTCACCCAACCTTTATTAACTCCTTTCAACTAGGAGAACAAGTGTAAAAAATGAAGAAGCTCCTATGTAAATTTAAGGATTGCTTTACCTGAACATATATTGAGATTCCTGGCTTATCCCCTGACATAGCAGTTCATAGATTGGCCATCAAGCTAGATGCATCACCTGCCAAGCAAGCTATGAGAAGAATGAGATTGGAGATAGAAGAGCAAGTGATTGCAGAGACAAAGAAGCTCATAGAGGTAGGTTTGATTCATGAAAAAAATATGCTGATTGGATGGGTAATATCATCACAGTGAAGAAGAAGAATGTTCAAATTCATATTTGTATTGATTTTTGGGACCTCAATATGGCATATCCAAAAGACAATTTTCTGCTCCCTATATCAGAACTACTAGTGGATAACACGTCCAACGATGACATGTTCTCATTTATGGATGGATAATCAGGCTATAACTAAATTAAAATGGTACCTAAAGATGAAAATCATGCATTATTTATAATGCACGTTGACATATTTTGCTACACAGTCATGCCCTTCGGCCTGAAGAATGTTGGTGCCACATATCAATGGGCGATGACTTATATGTTTGATGATTAATTCATAAAATAGTCAAATGCAATGTAGATGACTTGGTCATTAATAGCATAAGCTAAAAAGACCACCTAGATGACTTGAGAATAGTATTTGAAAGGATCATGAAATATGATCTGAAGATGAACCCTCTCAAGTATGCATTTGGGGTATCCTCAAAAAAATTCTTGGGGTACGTCGTTCGACATCAAGGTATTAAAATTGACCATAATAAAATTGAGGCAATTATAGAGATGTCACCTCCAAAGAACCTGCGATAACTTTGCTCTTTTCAAGGACAATTGGCTTTCATTTGCTGGTTCATATCAAATATGTCAAGTAGGTGCCAACCATTTTCAAAGATGATAAAGAAAGATATTTGTTTCAAGTGAGATGAATAGTGCCATGAAGCATTTGACAATATCAAAAGATACTTGTTGAACCCTCCTATTCTTTCGACGCTAATTCTAGGGAAGCCTCTCATAATATGCACGGCAGAACTAGAGAAGTCCCTCGGAGCATTATTGACCCAACATAATGAAGAAGACAAAGAAAATGCTCTTTACTATATCAGCCGGAGATTGATTGGAGCAGAAATATACTACTCTCCAATTGAGATGCATTGCTTGGCCCTGATTTTTGCAGTTTAGAATTTTTGACATTATATGCTGTCTCACAAAATCACCTTGATATCAAAAATCAATCTGCTGAAGTTTTTGATGACAAGACCATCTTTTACATGTCATTTAGCTAAATGGGCATTAATACTCCTACAATTTGATATCACATATGTCCCACAAAAGATAGTGAAAGGAAAAGTTTGGCAGATTTCCTCCCTATACATCATATCCCTACAAATTCACCACTCAACGATTATCTTCCCAATGAACAGATCATGAATGTTAAAGAGGAGAAGAGGCTACGAGTATGAGAATGTACTTCGATGGAGCATCTTCAATTAAGTGTGCTCGTCCTTCAAATCTGGAAAAAGCTCAAGCCAGAATCAATCTCTCTTTCATAGCCCTTGAGGGAGGTATAATGAGATTTTCATACAGCTTGACTGAACCTCGGACCACTAATGAGGCCGAATATGAAGCTTTAATAGCATGACTGGAGATTGCAATCAATATTAGAATCTAGAATCTCCAAATCTTCGGTGATTCTGAATTGGTTATAAACCAAGTATTTGGAGTTTACAAAATCACAAGTTCGAGTTGGATTATTATCATTGACGAGTTCTCAAGCTTATGAAGAAAATCCCAATCATTAAATTATCTCAAGTTTCCCGAGGTTAAAATAGCAAAGCTGATTGTCTCGATAAATTGGCTACAAAAATGATGAATATGGATGATGAATGGTATATAATAATTATGGTGCATAATCATCAGGTCTTAGAGCCAGCATTATTATAATTCCCTCAGGATGAGGGAACATCAAGCTCAAACTAGCAGGATGTAACTTCGGTTGAACCTCAACCTTCCCAACCAGTTGATCTCGAAAATCAATTTAAAGAATAGCATGCTTCTAAGAAAAGACGTAAGGCTAGTCAAGTTTCAGAATCATGGTGGCATTATTTAGATGTTGAGAAAGAAGATGACTAGAGGCAGCCTTTCATCGACTACTTTAAAGAAAGTAAACTACTAATGGACAAGTCATTGACTGCTCAAATCAGGAAGAGATCACTATGATACGCGTTTGTCAATAAGATATATCGGCTTGTTTTCGATCAAATGTGGCTAAAGTGCTTAGGGACCTGGGAAGCTGATAAAGTAGTAGTAGAAGTCCATGAAAGACTTTGTGGAGTGCACCAATCAGGTCTCAAGATGACAGTTAAAATTAAAAGAATGGGCTAATATTAGCCATGACTGATAAGGGATTGTATCGACCACGCTAAGAGGTGTCACGAATGTCAAATCTACGGTGATGTTATACATCAACCGTCAAATTCACTGCACCCTACAATAACATCCTGACCATTTGAATGCTGGGGTACTGATATAATCAGGTCGATAGATCCATCATTATTAGAAGGACATCGTTTCATCATAGAAGAAACCGATTACTTCTCCAAGTGGGCAGAGACAACTCCATTCAAAGAAGATAAATTCGAGCATGTGATTAACTTCTTTATGCATAACATCGTCTGCAGATTTGGTGTGTCGCGCCACATAATCTTGGACAATGGTACAAGTTTGAAAAGAACTAAGATCAATAGATTTATCGATCTGTATAAGATCGATTGGTGATATTCCTCCATATATTATCCAAGAGAAAATGACCTGCTAAAAGCCTTCAACAAAATACTGGTGAAATTGCTAAAGAAGATTCTCACCAAAAATAAAAGAGAGTGGCATATGAAGATGGCAGAAGCATTGCAGGCATATTGTACAACCTACAAAACACCAACTAAAGTCACTCCTTACTCACTGGTGGTTGGAGTTGAAGTAGTATTTCCACTAGAAGTTGAACTTTCATCTCTTCGGGTCACTATCCATAATGAGCTTACTTAAGAGCAAAATGCTCGGTTAAGAATGGAGGAGCTCGATGCACTCGATGAAGTTAGGTTGCAAGCCCAACAAAACCTGGAGATTTATCGAGCAAGGATGAGAAATTATTTTGATCGGATGGTGCGTCCTCGATCATTTCAAGAAGGGGAATTAGTCCTGGTTCAGAGAAGGCTAATCATCCTGCATAAAAAAATTAGTTGAAAATTTGTATCCAACTGGGAAGCACCTTTCATCATCGAAAAATTATACCATGGAGGAACTTATCAACTCATTGATCTAGACGGACGTAGGTCTATACCACTGATCAACAATTGACATTTTAAAAAGTATCATGTATGAAAATTCTATGTTCAATATACTTTATAATGATCAAAGCTTTATGTGCATTATTATCAATGCATGCGTACATCTATATTTTGAAATTTTCTTGTGTAGAAAGAATACATTTCAAAATCTCCCATTAGACTCGGGGCATTTTAAAATTTATTCAGGTCGACATCGTACCGCATGCTGAAATCCCTGAATAAATATTTAAAATCTCAAAATATAAGGCCCATTCAAAATCTCCCTGTGAGACAGGGCATTTTAAATATTTATTCGGGTCAACATCACGCTGCGTGCCAAAATCCCGAATAAATATTTAAAATTATCAATATAACTATTCTTTTGTGATGAAGAATACAATAATCTTTTTATTCAAGTATATGCAGGCGATCTTCAAAAAGTTTGAGACACGACCTTCTCCAACATATAAAGATTCAAAAGTCAAAAAAGAGACTGTTGTAACTACACATTCCAACAAAGCGAGACAGAACAGCTTGAAGTCTTTCAATAGCCTGAAACTTAAGGTTTGAATGTGTGTAAGAGGTCGAATCCAACACACTCAAATATGGCTAAATTGCTGAAAGATCTATCTACTCAATAAGCCATAAGAAAGACCGTAGTAGAGGAACCCCCATCTCAGCAGCCAAAGGACAAAAAGCTATCAAATCTTAGCTCACATAATTTGATGAATTCAAGTGACTCAAAAAATCTCCTCAAGTGGTTAAGGATCAAGTTACTATCTATATTTTGTACTATCAACTGAATCCAAAACCTACAAATCCTTAAACAAATTTGTAAAGTACAAAGTGAGGATTGAAGAAATTCTTCTTCAGAAAGTCCATCAAAGCACAAAATAAAGGACCGAAAAAAATATCCTAAAGTTCATATAAAGCCTAAGACTAAACTGAGAGGATTCCATTATCAACAAGTCCATTATGTACAAAGCTCTAGACCGATGATTTCGCGCCATCAACCTAATACAAACCTAAAGAGTTCAGGTCACTAGCATCTACCCCTTCATCAAGCCTGTCAAAGAAAAAAATCATAGGGCAGAAGGTACAAAACCACCTAAAAGATCAATAAAGAAAAATCAAGTAATTCTTCATCAATGTCCGCAGCACAAAGCAGAAGAAAAAAGGAACCAAGACCTCAGAACTCAAGCTAAAGCTATAGAAAGAAGTCTCCCGAATGATATCTATGAGTGTTTCTGAAGACTGGGGGCACTTTAAATATTTATTTGGATCGACATTGTGCTGCATCTGAGATCCCTAAATAAATATTTAAAATTTCTTACCAAAATGCAACTAAAGGAGGGAAGAATGCTGAAGATCCTCCATAAATTGAATATGCAATCAAGCAAAAAATGTAATTTGAGAAAGATATAAGCAGTACATCAGACAAAGTTCCATCAATTGATAAATCTACAAAATTCAAATAAATCTCAAATGATATCAGCAATATATAACATAAATATTACATCTATGCATGATTGCGATAGAGAAAGATGTTGAAAAATTATAAAAATGCTAGAAACTTATATGACAGTGGTGGCAAAAGAAGAATAGAAAGTGGCGATGCCATATACTACAATTAATCTACAAAGTGATGCTATAAGAACTTAAGTATAAAGTACTCTATAACTATCCCATAGATATGTACTTCATGAGAGCAAATATACCCATAGTATTGTTGACTACAAGTGCATCTGAAGATCTATGAAGAAACATATATAGACTTTTGGAGATCTACGGGATGCAAATACTAGCATGACATCCATTCAAGCTCTTGAAAGATACCATAAATAGATCCACAGTGTGACATTCTGAGTGAATATTTGGAGATCTACAAGATCAATCAACATGCAATAAGCGTTATTCACTCTAGACGCGTACTACATTTGATGGTGGGGGGGGGGGGGGGGGGGGGGGGGGGGGGGGGGCGCATTTGTTGACCTAAAGAGATTTCAAAAAAAAAAAAAAAGCTCATTGCATATATGATATATATCCATACATAGCTACCATGTCACCTAAATAAATCTACTAAAATCTTTTGTCATATATCCCTGCACAACTACAACATCTACTGCTCAAATCCTACTTTTATTGTAGTAAAATCCTACCGAATCTCTACTGCAGCTGCCTGTTTGGTCAGGCTAGTAGGAATAATAATAAAAAAAACTAGATTATCTAATTTGAGATAAAACCTTCCTATTCCTTTGTACCTCTCTATTCTCTGATACAACCCATGCAACCCTCTCTTCTCCACTACAGTAGCTCCACAAGCATCCATTTTCCAAATCTCCTGCAACCAAGTAATGTCCCCTTCCAACGAACTAAGCAGCTCTTCACATCCAAACCTCAATCCATTGATCCTCCACTTCAAAACTACATCTAATAGCAAGTGTGTAACCTGTCTTCTTCCCTACTCTCCTGTTCACTTCCTGTCAAAGCCTCATGCCTACTTTCTCTCCAAAATCTCTCACAGACAAATTCCACTTCTTGCTCTTGATCTCACGTCTACCTACTCCACTTGACTTTAATAGCCTTCCCTCTACTTAAAGTCACTGCACATTGTCTTCCTCCTTCATTGAGTACTAGCACAAGCACTAAAGTGTTTTAAAGCCTTTCAGCTCTAAAGCTTAGTAGCCTTCACTACCAAACAAGAAAATTTTATTGCTGCAGCTTTAAACAGAGAGTACTTACACTCTTTCCTCCACTCCTTAAAAGAAAAAAGAGGAAAGCTACACATATCTGACAAAAAAAGGAGCATTCCACCACCTCACTTCATACTCCTTATACTTTCTCTGTTAAGTGTAATTCTTTCTAACCGAGTCACTACAACAAGCCTTCACCCACTTCTCCAATTTTTTTTTTACAAACCCAAACATCATTTCAATCAACACAAATAGTAAGTTTCTGTCATTATACTCGAAGTGTTCTTTTTTTTTTTTATTTGATGATATCAACTAGTTTTCTTTCTAGTATATAGATATAAAGATATACATATACATATATCTATGTGTATGTAAATGCAAATTTGTATATGTTATGAATAAAAAGAGAGATGAAATCTATTGAGCATTTTATTCTCCATCTCCACCATCATCAATAATCCTAATGTGTACTTTTCTAACTAAAAAAATCATGCACTCGACGCTTGTGATAAGCTGGCAAACCCCCTACGCACTCACGTAGCATAGTAGGGAGAGAAATTGGTGTGATGCTCGCAATGAGGTGGGTAATCCCCGGACCGCTCATTTAGCGTGAGGAGGATAAAACTAAGTACCCATACATAGGGAAATTCTCATGTTCTTTTCAACAGGTATCCGAAGAACCTTAAACGCTCATGTAGCGGGCGGGGATTGAAGAATTTATGGCTGAGGTGTCATTTGAAACCTACTTAAAGTGCTCAAGTAGCGACGAGGTGAAGGCTTGTCTCTCAAATTTTTCCCTAAATGGGGGAGACGCCAGGAGGTTGCCAAAATTTTGACTGAAGCACACAAGGACTTGGATAATAACAAGGGAGATTATTTGGAAATGGACTTGTAAATTGAATGAATATTAAATACACTTAATTTTAAGTTAAACTTGAATGCAAAGGACATAACTTGAACAAAAGGAGACTCGACAAATGGAAGAGGCTCATATTGAGCCTGAACTTTATTTGAACATGTTTTGGAATTAAACTTGCAAGGACTACAGGGGACTTATACTTGAACTTAAATAAAAATAAGCATTGACTCAAATTTGATTTGGTCCATAAAAAAGACTTTAGCTCAAACTTGAACATTAACTTGAGACTAATTTGGACACTAATCAAGCATAATTCAAAAGATTTATACTCAAGTAAATATTTGATTTGAGCCTACATTGAACTCAAACTTGAACCTCAATGAACCATGTCTTGAATATAAAATCAAACTTAAATCAAGCTTAAGAAGATGATGTTGAACTGGTCTCAGACTTGGATTTGCCTTAGACTACAAGGAGTTTTGCTTGAATATTGACAACAAGATTTGAGCTTGAGCTGAATGGCATCGTATGGGACTTAAACTCAAACAAGTGATAGAATACTTGAATCAAATCCAACCAAGAAGAATTTGATTTGAATCTGAATTCTAATAGAAAGCGAGCTTCATTCAAACCACAGGAAACAGGTCACAAGCCACTAAACGATGAATTGGATCTTAAAATGATAAATTCAATTATAATTTACAAAATAGTGAATTCCTAATCAAATGCAAATGAACGAGTTTGGGAATTTCATTTTGAATAAAAGACTTCAAGCATAACTTGCTTACAAACACTACTCACTCACAAGGAAATGCGTCGATGTCTTCTAGAATATTTGAAAGGCAAGGCATAATAAATGAGTCAAATTATGAAATAACATGTAAACAATGTAGCATGTCAACGGATAATGAGCTGTTGCATGATAGGTTTATTAGCAAGGTATGAAGCTAGTGGTTGACAAAGAGCGAGGATGAAATCATAGACTTGTAATAATACTATACACCTCCATCCTAACATATGCAAGACGATTGCGAGGAATGTAATAGCACAAGTAGATACATGAGATATGCACGAAATGTAATAACTTCTCCACAACATCAATTTGTAAACATCACAAAGAAGAAATTTTTGGCGAATGTGCTAATTCGTCAAAGAAATATTAAGTTGAAATTGAAATATGATACTCCTACAATCAAGGAAAGTTGATGTGTGGGCAAGCATGTCAATCCCTTGTAAAGCAACTAGGAGAGACTTGTTGGTGTTCAAGAACAATAGTAAAATGCTACAAATGAATACAGTGGCTTGTTTATGTACAAATGGACTCAAGAGTCATTCAGTGAATACTACAACGTTTGTACTACAAATAACAGTCTTGTACCAAACAAAGATATAAATCTCCTATAAACTGTCATAGGAGACTTATCACTTACAAGTGAGGGCATTTACAAAAAGATGAAAGAGATGTCTCTTCCATATAGAAGTCATGTCAAAGGTGACGATGGACGATATGTAGTGGACATTAAACCATCTCATAATCAACAGTCACTTAATATTAGTCAAAAGTATTGATTTCCTACAATCAGAAGGATTCGATACATAGCTAAAAAGGCAAATCATTAATACAAAAATGTAGCCTCTGATTCCTATGCTTCCTAAGCATAGGGTATCAATATAGACATTATCATTCAAGATTGAAATGATTGATTCTTTATTTAACCCAACAGTAGAAAATGATGATGATGGCGTAACATAGGAGTTGACTATCAAGTTCAATACAAGTTCTGAAAAGAGAAAACCAAATCAAATTATTAACGAGGTGCGGTCCAACCAAGTTCCGAACATTGAGCTGGATAAGATTATTGAAGCTTGCGAGTTTCTTGGTGAACAGTGGTTGTGCATCAAACATATCTTCTATAAATATTGAAGTGTTACGATAAACATAGATTTCTACGAGCCATCGTAGAAGACCCGTCGAATGTCCAAAATGCCCCCACACATGCACTGTAGTTTGTATATACGTAGCTACAAAAAAGGGAAAGTGCAATCATAATACCCGTATGGGATCTGGTAAGCGTGTCTTGGATATACACGTGACATCTAGGGATGCTAAGTGGGTCAATAAATTTAAACCCGATCTTCTTAAGCATGAAAGTAGGAGTCGATAAAGTTCAACAAATAATTATAAAATGCCCCCAAATACCCAAATAGGCCCAAGAGAGCATGGCTTGGATATACATGTGACGTCTAAGGATGCTGTGCAGGTCAATAAATTTGAACTCGATTTTCCTAATCATGAAAGTAGGAGTCGACAAGGTTCAACAAATAATTATAAATGCCCCCAAACACCCGCATGGGCCCCGACGAGCGTGTTGTAGGAATACACGTGACGTTCAAGGATGTTGCGCTAGTCAATAAACTTAAACCCAATCCTCCTAAGTAGGTAGATATGAGTTGATAAGATTCAATAGATAACTATAAAATGCCCCCAAACAACCGCATAGGCCCCTGCGAGCGTGTTGTGGGTATACACGTGACGTCTAGGGATGCTACGTAGGTCCATAAATAAACTCAAGTTCGAGCCCGATCCTTTTATACAGATAGATAGGAGTCAACATAGCTCAAACCATTAAGTAAATATACTATCGCAAAGTCGATCGAGATATTTATTTAATATATTTATATTAGGCCTTCAAGGCCTTCAACAAAGAAAATTCTCAAATAAAACCATAAAGCTTATGAAACTTGATTATCTATCGATAGCTCAACAAAGTTGACAAGATTTATCCATAAAATATTAATATTTTCAAATAAAAATAATCCGAAACACCTCGATGATGATCATGTTGAATAGAAGATTTCAACCGGAGGGGTTAATTTCTAATATTCAAAGCCCCTCCTACATACCCACGTAAAGCCAAAAATCATCCAATCTAAATATTTAAAAATTGAAATGATCCATCCAATCACTTAAAGCAAAATCTATCCACTATTCATAATAGTTTGCCAAGGTGGACAAATTGAAATGTACTTCGGCTCACGATGAGCTAATGCCTAGTCAAAAATATAAGTAGGATCAATTCTCAAATAATCTTCTACCTGTAAGAACATGGTACATGTCCTCTAACCAATGGTTTTGCTATAAATGGCACTACAGGATAAACTGTTATGACACAGGGCCCTCTGAATCATATGGTTTTGCCGCCAAATGACACCACGAAATACCAATTATGGTCAGAGCCAGTGCATTCCTAAGTGGCATCAAATCCTTGAGATATGAATTAATAGAATATGATCGATAGGGAACAAAGCCATCTATTAGCTAGGGTGGATTCAAATTTGTCCCCTTAGGCAAATATCCACCCTAGGTCTACAAGGTCTCCTTGGACAAAAAAACCCATGGTTGCTGATCAGGATCCTTCTATCAGGTTGGGTCGACTACCTCCTCTGACTAAGTAGACTAGGGGCCACGATGGCCTAGGATGACAGAACCATGGGATCTTAATCAGGTCCATCATCCATTTTCCCACCATCCACTTCAAGTGCAAGATGGTGAAATTTATGATTTTAAATATCAACTTTCCAAATTCCCAAATCCAAACCCATGCTGCTACTATATTCCAGATAACACGAATTTTCTGCATGTCTAATTGATGACTAGCCTTAATCAAAAGTCTCTCTCATTATTAGGAGTGGTAATTAACTATAAGGGCTTGCGCCTGTAAAAAACAAGAAATCAGATCATAAAGCCCTCACAAAATGAGGGTGAAATCTTTGGGTAGTGTCTTATCTATAAACTCATCTGCCTTCCCAAAATTTACCCCGGAAGTAAATTCGTTAAAACTCCCCCTAAAGAAAAAGCAAAGCGGGCGAAGGCTGGGACCGAATTTTTGGCAGTAGATATAGGCATTCTCTTTGTAGTAGAGATAGACATTCTCTTTGTAGAAGAGCTAGAGATCATATATGGGTGACCGCATATAATGAGGGAAGCTTAACTTTGAGGTTATAAGTGGATTTATCTCAAATGCTTAAGTTTATGGAGTCGATTGAATAGGAATGTAACATATAATTTGTTAGGCCCACATTGCCAAAACAAATATATCATGCTACTATCACTTATTATCGTTGAGAAGCTTTTCTCATAAGCTATAAAATTATTTTATTTAAAATTTCAATTAGATCAATTTTACATACATGGAAAGCATATGATAGAGAATTAATAGTCAAAATTATTTTGACAAGGTAAGATATCTGAAATAGCTTATGGCACATCTAGAGGGAAGGTGAATTGAGATTTAAAAAAAAAATATTTTGCTTAAGATCAAAAGGAGATATACGGAAGCAATTTTAAGCTTTTTTTTATTTTTAATATATATATATATATATATATATATATATATTAAAAATAAAACTTCAAATAATGATTTATTACCCAAAATTTTTTCCACCAAGATAATAAAATGTAAGCTAAAAAAATCTTCAACGAAGATATCTACAGTGCAAAAAATAAATTACAAGAAAGTAATGAGTATGCAAATTATATTTATAATGATTTGGTCGAAATAGACCAACATCAACTTCCTGAAGGTTCCCTCATTAGGTATTACACTAAATGCGACTCTCCTTTAACAAACTGCTAGCTGGAAAAGCCTTTTATCCCTTGACTAGTTAGAGAATAACCTTTACAAGCTCTGAAGAATCTCCCTCTATTTGCCTCTAAGTCCATTGGGGATGCCATACCTCCTTTAGCACCTCGCTCTAGTGGAGATACTCATCCTACTTTCATATCAAAGCCTGACATAGATATCATCCATCATTTAGCTCCTCTCTCTAGCGGATATATTGATTCTTTCTTCCCCTCTCGACCTGATGGAGCTGTCGATCCCTCTGTTCACCTCCTAGCCCAGTGGAGTTATCAATCCCAAGCCTTCCTTTGCTAAATAGTCTTTCACATAAAAGATTCATCTTCCTAGCACTACAGGAAAATCACCCATTTCCGGCGACGGTTTCTGACGGCAATTGAGCCTTTTCCGGCGGTTTTGTAATTTAGCGCTGGTTTTCCAGCGGTTTAAATACCGCAAGAAAAAAATGCGTAGGAAAATAAATTCAGGCGATTTTTTCTGGCGGAAACTTATTCCGACGGCTTGCCGGTGGCCTTAAACCGCATGTCAAATTAAAAAAAAAATATGCTAACGGCCAGCCACCCCGATCCGGCCAGCCCCCCGCTCCCGCGCTGCCGGCGCCGCGCCGCCATTCTGCTCCAGCCAGCCCCTCCCCCCCCGCTCCGGCGCCGGCAGCACTTGCGCCTGCTCCCGTGGTGTCTGCGCCAGCTCCCGCGCGTATGCGTGTAGTGAGGTTCGAACGACGGTCGTTCGGGAAGAATTTCCAGCAACCGACCGAATTTCTGAAGATGTAAATGAATATATTTTGTTAATTTTATTATCTAAACTATATTCAGACCGAAAATCAATTACTTTTTAATTATACAAAAAATCAAACTAATTAATTTAAAATTAAAAATAATATTTAATATAAAATAAAAATTAACTAACTAATTAATTTTAAAATGAAAATTAATTAATTAGTTAATATAACTTTTAATAATTTTTTGTTAAATCGTTAAAAATTCTTAAAATTTTATTCATTTTTATTAAATTTTTTAAAGTCGCCGGAAAGTTAAAAAAGCCGCCGGAAATTTCCGTGGGGAAAAACCGCCAGAAAATCACTGGAAAGCCGCCGGAAACGTGACCGCCGGCAAGCTGCCGGAAATTAGTGATTTTCCTGTAGTGTAGAGATCCCCTCTAGTTCTTCAACAAAAATACAATAAGAGGACCCAAGGTGCAGATAAGCCATAGGAACCATGTGAATCCCCTTGCACCCCTTGACCCCTCTAGGCAATTTTTCACTCTAAACCTCACCTCATCCCACTCCCTTGTGAAGTGCACCCTCTCCATGCTCTCTCCCAAGAAAATATCATCTCTAACTACTCAATCCTCTTCCTTCAAGGCATATAATTAGTTTATAATGTTAGCTCCTAAAAGAAAATCTTAATTTTCAACTTTTAACTTCTGATCGTATAGTATGATTCACATATTGTATAATATTATTCATTCATTTCTCATCTTCTGATAGTATTATATGATGAATAATTGTACAATATGATTATTTCAATTCGATCTCTAATTATATTGTGGGATAATAAAATGCCACGTAGATTTAGGTTACTCCTATTTTTGTGATTGAATACTACATTGGAAATAACATATTATCGTTAGAGAGGAACACAATATTTTACAATGGGTTTAAATATAAAAAATAGGATTTAAAAACATTATCATTTTTATAATCAAACATAAAATAAAGAATATATATTATCTCAAAAAATAGATATTCATTCAAAAATAATATTCAAAGTAGAAAAATAGATTTTTTTTTAATTGTCATTTCTATAATCAAATATAATAGAGAGAATATTATATCTCCCTGAAAGATGAGCATGACATTTTGCAAAATTATTTTAATACAAAATTGAGTTTTAAAAAATTATCTATGTTCCTTGAGATATTTCCCTTATCTTTCAGGAATAAGATATAGTTTATTTTAATTTGGAGTTACATGTTTCCCATAAAGAAAACCATTTGATTAATTATATCCCAAGAGATAAAAATCTCCCCAAATTACTTTTGATTAAAATAGTGGCAAATATTTCTTAGATTTTGAAGTTTAAGTCAAGGATAAGAAGTTCTTAAAATTTTGAAGTAGATTGGTTCAATGTTGAACAGGTCTTTGCAGACGCCAAATGATCAATTGTAGGGAACATTACGATTATGAGACAACTCAAAAGTGCACAAATCTATCTTATGTTGGGTTTTAAAATTTTAGGAAGATGATATTTTATACTTTGCTTGATATTTTATTAAATAGTTAAAGATTATATTCTCAGAGGATGAGGACTTATGATTTAAGATCTGCCTCAAAACTTAAATCTAAGTTAAATCACCATAATGCAACGACTTGAGCCAAGTCTATCGTTCTACAAACTCAGTGAGGTGAGACTTATATCTTTGACTTTAAAAAAGTGGTTCAGAAAGTCTGGCACATGTTGACTTACCTTCCCATATAGAATGAAAATGCCAGCTAAAACCCCATATAATTGCTTTAAAACTATAATTTTTTCTTATGCAGACATAAGATGGGTAGCCTATTGTTCTTTATGCTTTTAAATAAAGGTTTTACATCAAGAAAATTCCTAAGTGGTCATGTACTAATGCAGGATAATTATACATCTAGACATAAAAATAATAAAACTTTAATTTTCTTTAATTTTGTTCTATTACAATACATGTCAGTTGATTCTATATAATAAGCAACATGAAAAGTTTTAAATAAAAGGCTTAAAATAGATTTTATCCTAAAAGAGCATAACTCCTTTGAGTCAGAACTATATTTTCTCTTAAGTCAGGTTGTCTACTTTTACCTATAGGCAAAGAGTTGCTTAAGAAGGAAAGAAGGATGAATATGGTTTATGTGACCCTAAACTAGCTTTAGCTTGCTTTCTAAATCGGTTATCTTTTTATGTTATCCTAATTTTTTTATTGGTTGTGAGAATAAAATTTTATTTCCTAGGAGTCTAGCAAAATATTCATGCAAAAGCACATGCAAGAAAAAAACTTAAGAAAATATGGGTTATTAGTGCATAAAAAATATAAATAATCATTCATCTAATTGCTAAAGTAAAACAAAATAAAGTAAATAATTTAAAATATGAATAGAAAATTTATTTTATTTATCAATCAAAAAAGGTTCATCAATAAAATACTACTTCTAACCTAAATCTAGGATTGATTGTCCTAACAAATAATCTTAAGTATAAACTAAGTTGTGCGGGTGTCATCCTATTAGGTTTTTAAGTTTCATTTTCTATTTTAAATTTTGTTTAATAACCGAGGGCGTTTACAATTTAAATTTTATTATTTTAGATCTTTTATCTTAACTTCTGATGAGTTTATAAAAGAAAATTTTTAGTCCTGTTTTATATTTAATTTAATAAACATAGACTATTGTGTGTTATTATTTTCCGAGTTCATAGAAAATTATTATATATATATTTTTATTTTTAATGTACTTTTCAAGATCTTGGCCAATTAGAGAATCTTTTTTTATTTGAAAGTGAAAATGAAATTTTAATTAAATTATATATTTAGTTTATTATTTTTTATGATTTTATAGGTCTATAAAAATATGTTTAGGATTTGTTTTCTCGGATTTTCATAAATTTTTAATATTCAAGCTGCAAATTATTCAATTATTCTTTCATCTAAATGTAGGATTGGATAATTGAATTGGATCAACTTTGTTTTATTTATTTATTTTTAATTTTTTTGACTTTAAATTAACTTTACTTATTTAATTTTATTTAATTTTATTTAAATTAACATTTCCAGGTCCGAAGTCTTACATAAGAAAACTTGAGGGCTGCGTTAGGTAGTTGACAACCATCATAAAATCTATCGAATATTCATGAGTTGAATATTTTAATACATTGTGTTAGTTCCCTGAAAGTGACACGTTATTTAACTTGAATATAATGAGAAATGTGCAAGTTGAGTGCAATATTAAATAGGCAATAGGGTTACAATATCATGAACAGATATGAAAAAAGAAGCTAGTCCATAAAACTAAAATTAACTAAGATAGAAGCAATTATAAATTGGCCGAGTCCCAATCATTCACCGAGCTATAAAGCTTCTACGGCCTCCCTTTGTTTTATAGGAGAATTATCAAAAATTGTAACTGTCACTGGCCCTATCACTGAATTCTATGGGCTGATCAATTTTATTGCGATGAGATATCCCAATCCATGTTTTAAAATTTGAAGAAACAAATATCAGCTATTCTTGTCTTAGCCTTACCAAATTTCATCCAACCCTTCGAAGTAGACTGCGATGAGCACTACACCATTGGAACCGCTATCTATTGGCCAAAAAAGTCATTTTATTTTCTAATCATGAGGTTTTTTAATTCCTTTACAGCAAGAAGAAGTTAAAAATGCAAGCATGGGATCTGATCCGAGTACTTGGTAGTATTCCACTAAGTATTAAAGCATATATAAATCTGGACAGTTTAATCAAGTCGTAGATGCTCTCAGCCAACGGGACTTTTATTATATCCAGTGAACGTACGCAGAGGAACGTTCGGTTTTAGGCAAAAAAGCGCCTAAGACCTCGGTACACCTCGGTACTCGGTACAGAATTTTTTTTGCCTAAAACCGAACGTTCCTCTGCGTACGTTCACTGGATAAAATAAAAGTTCCAGCCAACGACACATTTTACTACAGGTATTGCAATCCAAAGAAGTTAGATTCAAATTCGTTATAGAATTATATCATGCTGATGTAGATTTTAAAAAACATCTGGGAAAGTTGTCAAGCTAGACCATATAAGCCACATAAAGGAATGATATGTATTCCCTGGAAATCAATTATGCATTCCTAGAAGTTCCACTTGGTCTTATCATATTAGCTGAATGTCACGAAGGATGGTTGGCTGGCATTTCAAGTGAGAATAAACCTTAGCTTTAGTCAAAGAAAATTTCTATTTGCCAATGGTCCAAAGGAATGTTGATCGTTATGTTAAATGTTGCTGCATTTATCAAAATAGCAGATTTTTTAGTGGAATTTTTGAATAAAATTTTCGGTTGATTCCCGACGAAATTTTAAAATTTTATAAAATATTTTTTAATTATTTTTAAAATTTTTCATTTTGTTAAATTAAATTAATTAAACTAAAATAATAATAATAAATTAATAATTAACATTATGTTAGTTTAACAAATTAAAAAAAATTTATTACGTAATCTAATAAATATTATTAAATATATTAAATAATATAAACTTATTATTCATTAAAAATAATTATTAAGAAAGTATAATTTAAATAAAAAATTTCCCAAATAGTTGTTAGAGGTGTCGGAAAATGATGTTTTTAGTGTGGTGAAGAGGAAATTACAAAATAAAATGTCAAATATCAAGCTTAGGTTGATAAATCATGCAAGAGGGTGATATTCATAAGTAGGATATCTTGTTTGGATGCACTTGAGTAAGGAACGATTTCCAATGAAACCATTTGGAAAACTCAGTCGAAGAGCTAATGGTCCCTCTAGAATCCTTAGAAAAATCAATTACAATGTCTATCAAATAGATTATCAAAAGTGACATTCTTATAGTCGAGTTGAGCGGTTTGACAAGAAGAATCTAACAAGCCCAAGATCACTGAGTTCTGATATAACTAAGACATTCAAATGTCCAGTAAATGATCAACGATTAAGGGAATCAACTTCAGCCGTCCCTGCGAACTACTCCCAAAATACCCTTGATCTTCCTCATATTTACTAGTCATGCCACTCTAGAAAAACAATAAATAGACATCTCACTTCTCATGAGAGGAGACCCCAAGCAAGGAAGAAAGAGAGAGATCGGAGATCGCTCTTGCCACTTAGCTCCTCCTCGACCACCGCCTGGACTTTCGTCAAACCACCGCCTGAAGCTATACTTCCGCCGGACCACCACCTGACACTAGACCTCCGTCGGACCACAACATGACGCTGGAATTCTATCGAACCACCGACTAACGCTTGAACTTTTGCCATATCACTTCTAATGCAGGACTTCTATTAGACTACCGCCTGAAGCCGACTACCTAACGTCTGAATTTCATCGGATCACCAACTAAAGCCCGGATTTCCTCCGGACCACCAATTGACTCTCGGTCTTTTTTCGAACCACTGCTTGACGTCGGACTTCTCCCAGACTACCTCTTAATGCCAAACATCCGTCAAATCACCAACTAACATATGAACTTCCATCGAACCACCAACTAATGCCTGAACTTGTGCCGAAGCACCTCTTGATTCAAGACTTCCACGATATCACCAATTGACACCTAGACTTCCACCACACCACCGATTGACATCCAAACTCTTACCCGACCACAACATAACGTTGAACTTCTTCTAGATCACCAACTGAAGCTCAAACTTCTACCATACCACCACTTAACACCGGACTTCTGCTAGACCCTCGCTTGATGCAGAACTTCTACCGAACCCCCGTCTAATGCCATACTTTTGTTAGATCACTAAATGATGCCCAAACTTTTATTGGACCACCAACTGACACCTAAAGTTTTGCCGGACTACCACTTAACTCTGGACTTCTACCAGACCACTACTTAATGTCACACTTCCGTCAGATCACCAACTGATGCTTGGACTTCTACCGTATTACTGACTGACACCTGGACTTTTGCCAGACCACTACCTAATACTGGAGTTCTGTCATATCACCAAATGATGTCCAAACTTCTTCCGGAATTCCACCTATCACCAACTAACACCTGGACTTCTACCAGAATACTGAATGATGCCTGGACTTCTACCAAACCACCGCCCGATGCCGAACTCCATCAAACCACCAATTGATGCCCGGACTTCCGCCGGACCATTGCAAGATGACCGACTTCCGCCCGACCACCAACTGATGTAGGATTTCCATCCGACCAAATGTCTGTGGACCTGCGCCTGACATATATTTGTCACTATTTTTTAACTAGACAATTGATTATTATAATTTGATCGCCCTCAAGGAAGATTCCATCAACTGTTATCTACCCAAACACTAGTGAAATCATTTAACTAGGCATGGCCCCGTGTTTTTTTACCCTTTTTGGGGGTTTTTATGTAAAAAATTTGTATTCTATATTTTTGTGATAGATATTTGTACAACGCTGAGACATAAAATTCTGACTTTACTGCTATGTATATTTTATCCCGCAATAAGCATAACCATGAATTCAAAATGGTCATCATAAGTTTAAAAGGCTATTTTATAAATATTTGCTAGGTTCATTCACTATTCAAGATAAATAGAATGGTGATTAAGTTCAGAGAAGAAAGTAGTGTCCTGATTAATCATTGATATATATAATGTCATTATTGATGATAGAATTGAAGGCCAAGAAATCGACACAAAATTGTTGGGTGTTATCTCATTTCCTTACAAATAAAGTCAAACAAGAAAAGGTCGTTTGGCTATGTTAGATAAGGTTGATGTCAACTATTTGTAAGTACGAGAAGCACTAAGAGGGAGATGAATTGGTGCTTTAAAAATAATCCTAAGCAGGAGTACTATTTTTTTTGGATTTTTCAAACTTTAATAATAGTCAAATTAATTTCATAATATATAAGCTACAACTTTAACAACAATTTCGGTAATGATGATGAAATTCTAAATTGCATAACATAACATAGATCTCAAAAATTTATCAAGCAGTTATAACGAAGATGAAGTGCAAAAAGTAAAATGCAGAAAATAAAATCAGAGAGAATACACTATATTTTATAATGGTTTGGTCAAACCTTGATCTACGTCCACTCCCTAGAGTCCTCCACCCCACATATTGCACTAACATAAATTGACTCTCCTTTTTCTCTCTCAGTAAGGCAGAGAAGTCCTTACAAACTCTCTTCCCCAATACTAGTGCAATAGAAGGATCGAAACTCGTTTCTCGGGTAGAGAACCTCCTCCTCAATGTTAGCTGCTATTATTATTGGAGGTGGGATAGGTGGTAGTGGCACTTGCTATATATAAGGATCGAAAGATTGGGGAAACAAAGAAAAAGTGATGATCACGACTCTAAAATAGAAAATTATTTCCAAACATCCAACTAATGCTTCATTAACATTCAAAGCATATAAGCAATGCCTCAGCTGTATATTATTTATATGGTCCATTTGATGGGTCATTGTTTATTGGAACTATCTTTTTTCTTCAAAATAAGTATGCATTCTAGCCATTCAATCCTTCAAATTAGCAATCTGATATCCTGAGATCATCCTACGAGGTCTAAATCTGAGCAAACAAGAACTAGGCTAGCTGGAGCAAGGAAGCCAAGAGCTGGGCAGGTTAGGTTGAGTAGGTCTCTCCCCTTCTTCCCATGCTCGGCTGCTCTCACTCCCCCATTCGCTCCTCTTCCAACGCGAGAACCCCGACCTAGCCTCATGATCAAAACCACGATCCCCTCCAACCTTCTTTCCAAATCCATAATCCACCGTAAGATCCACCTCTGTCGAAGCCAACCATCCGCATTCCCTGATCCCTTTGGCCTCCTCCTCACCTGTATGATCCACTCAATTCGGAGAGAGAGAGAGATGTTTGAATAGTTGCTATTTGAATGAGTTATATTTATGCAACTTATGTAGTTTTGATGATTCCAAACATTATTGTTCAAATGTATAGTTATCTCCTAACAATTTCAGAAGATTTGCACTTGCTCTTGTGTGTACTAACATTTCAGGAAAATCAGACTCCAGACTACGAAAAGTTCAATTCAAATTCAACATGAGATATTTTGTTTAATTAATATTTGTCTTTTCTTTGAATTAATTTTGAAAGGGAGTGATTGTAATTGAGTGAATAAAATCTCACACCACAAATAAGGAGATCTTGAAATTCTATACTGATCGTACAGGACGATATTTATCGTACTGGACGATCTGTCAGTTATCTCCTATAGAGCACTTGGAACGAATAGGAACTTGCTTTGAAAAATTTTCTAAGTCCTATTCATCCAGGACGAAATTTATCATCGTCCCAGGCGATGGGTTCACTGCAAAATTTTCGTCCAGATGAATTTTACCATCGTACGAGGCGACCAGTCCTCTGAAAAATTTTCGTACAGACGAAAATAAATATCGTACAGGACGATCAGTTCTCTGGAAATTTTTTGTCCAGACGAAAACAAATTATCGTCCGCGGCGATTGGTTGTCTGGAAAATTTTCGTCCCGACGAAATAAATAATCGTCCAGGACGATCGGCTCTCTGGAAAATTTTCGTCCAGACGATCACATTTTCGTTCAAACGATAAACCGACTTAGAACAGTTTTCAGCAGTTTCTAGAACCGACCTTGTAATAACCGTTCGTACTGGACGAACCAAGTTCGTACAGGACGATCAGCTGTACGAAGTCAGTTCGTACACATATACAAATTGGGTCGTTTCAGATCGTTTAAGTAAAATCGTCCAGGACGATCCAGGATCGTACAGGACGATCCACTGCGTACAGAATTGAAAATTTGCAGTTTTTGGGCGGTTTCACTTGTCTTTTCTATAAATAGTCCAAATTAGACTGCCACCCAATCTTTTTGTCATTTGATCTTCGTACCTCTTGGGAGAATAGCTAAGGAGAGAGTGGAAGAGAGCATTCAAAGAAGGATTCCTACCACTGGAGCGAGAAGGCTTCACTTGGATTGCTAAGGTAAGAGTCTCTACTTGTGAAATTGGATTTCTTCACTCTTTTTCTTTCTTCCTTCTAGATTCTTGTGAGAAGATCTGTCAAGGAGATCCGGTTCTCTGCCGACACTTGGAGAGTGTGAACAACCGAAGGGTTCTCTGCCCACACTTGGAGAGTGTGAACAGACGAAGGGTTCTCTGCCCACACTAGGAGAGTGTGAAAGGACGAAGGGTTCTCTGCCCACACTTGGAGAGTGTGAACAGACGAAGGGTTCTCTGCCCACACTAGGAGAGTGTGAAAGGACGAAGGTTCTCTGCCTACACTTGGAGGGTGTGAAAGGACGATGGTTCTCTGCCAACATTGGGTTTTGTGTAAAAGGACGGACAGTTCTCTACCGCACCGGGGAGTGGTGAAAAGAGTGTGTTGTAAGGGCTTCTCCGCCTTGCTGTGGGTGCAAAAGGAGAGTCACTATTGGTATTAGTGCAATACTCAGAGGGTGCCTCTGAGGAGTGGATGTAGGTCTGGTTATAGACCGAACCACTATAAATCTGGTGTCAATTACTTTATAGCTTTTACGTTTCCGCACTTTAAATTTCAGTTTAAACAACTCTGTGGTTGAAAAACATTTTTCTACTAACTTTAAAAGAAAATTTTATTTCGGTTCAACTTTATTATTAAGAGGGGTTTTAAAATTTTAAAAACTACCAATTCACCCCCCTCTTGGTAGCCTTGGGACATTTACTTAGGCTTAACAACCTAATTACTGGACTCAACAAGTGGTATCAGAGCAGAGTTTCAAAATCATAAGTTTGAACTACTTTTGATTAACGTAGATGGCTACATTTGGAAACCGAAACACACCTGAGGGTTACTCTATCACTAGACCTCCACTGTTTGACAATATTCCTTTTGATTTTTGGAAAACACGCATGTCTACTTTCTTACAGTCACTTGATTATCGCATGTGGATGCTAGTCCAGGAAGGTTACACAAAACCAACTAGATTAGTTGATGGAATTAGGGTAGATACACCCTATGCAGATTGGACTATAGAAGAACGTGACTTAGCACAATTAAATTCGAAATGTTTAAATAGTTTCTTTTGTGCTTTAAAATCTGAAGACTACATGCGAGTTTCCACTTGTAAAAGCGGAAAAGACATATGGGATAGACTTTGTATTACTTATGAAGGGACAAATGAGGTTAAGCAATCAAGACTCAATATCTTGTTACATGACTACGAATTATTTCGCATGAAACCTAATGAATCTATATCTGACATGTACACAAGATTCACTCAAATTGTCACCTCTTTGCATGCACTTGGTAGGGAATTAACTAATGCTGAAATGGTTAATAAGATTCTTCGTTGTTTACCTACTGCATACGATGCTAAAATTACTGCAATTACAGAGTCAAAAGATCTGAACATTTATTCTATTGACAATCTTCTTGGTTCACTCATTGCTTACGAGCAAGGAGTAAGTCAAAGAAAGATTGATGCAGGTGAACCAAGAAAGGAAAAGAATCTTGCATTAAATGTGGAAGAGTCAGAAAGTGAACACTCACAACCTGAGGATGAAGACGATATAGCACTGATGACTAGACAATTCAGAAGCTTTTTAAAGAGGAAGCAGAAGAGACGCCAGCAATGGAATAGAGGTAAGTATAACAAAAATGGCAGGGTTTCTAATGAAGTGATTTGTTATGAATGCAGGAAACCAGGTCATATAAAAACTGATTGTCCAAAACTTAAAGCCACTCCTAGCAAGGAGAAGGTAGAGGAGAAACCAATGGTAAAGAAGGGCAAGAAGAAGTTTCAAAAGGCTTTTTGGGCGACTCAGCTTCAGACTCATCTGAGACTGAAAACGAAGAAGAAGTCACCAACCTTTGCTTGATGGCAGATAAAGCTGAACAATCAGATCAAGAAGAGGTATGTGATTTAACCTATGATGAACTGTTTGAAGTTTCTGAACACATGCATGATGCATATAGGAAAACTAAAAAGATGCATTCTAGTTTAGTTTTAGAATTGGAAGAGCTTAATAAGGAACACGAAATCCTTAGGAAAGATCATGCTTTAATTGATAGCAACCACATGAAACTACTTGATGAATATGATGACTTGAATAAAAATTTTTGAAAATTTAAAATCATCCTATGCTGAACTTGAAAAAGAATTTAAGAAATTTAAGGATGAATCTGAGCACAAGACATATAGAATCAATTATACAAATCGAATCTTGAAGGAAATGAATTCATTTTACAAACTTACTATAAGAGCTCTCGAGGATAATAGGAACCCCCCTAAACTTGAAGATTTTACAAATCCTAAATATTATCCTAAATTTCATGAAATCCCTTAGAAGACAATCATATGAAAGAAAACATAGGAATATTTTTCCTAATGTTAAATGTAACAATTGTGGATTTTTGGGACATATATCTCACACCTGCACTTTAAAGATGAAACCTAATTTGGTGTGGAGAACTAAGATGCATAAACCTAGACATATCACACATGCATCTGATTATAAATTTCATAAAGGTGAACCCAAACTAGTTTGGGTTCCCAGGTCTAACATTTGAGAATTTTGCAGGTATACTCTCACACAAGACCTCGTGAGAGTATATGGTACCTGGACAGCGGATGTTCTAAGCACATGACTGGAGATACTGCTCAATTCATAACGCTGGAAACCAGGAGTGGAGGCAAGGTTACACTTGGAGATAATACCACAAAGAAGGTGGTTGGATCAGGTATGATTGGAAATTTGAAAAACTTTTTCATAGATAATGTTTTATTAGTTGAAGGCTTAAAACATAATTTGCTTAGCATAAGTCAGCTATGTGATAAGGGCTATAATGTAAAAATTTTTACCTACTAGCTGCATAATTAGCCTAAATGGGAAAATTGTTTTTTTAAATGGAAAAAGGGTGAACAATGTCTACATGCTAGATTTAAATTGTATTCAATCTCCTACTGCTTTTTGTTTGAAAACTGTTTCTGATGAATCATGGCTTTGGCATAGGAGACTTTGTCATTCTAGTATGAAAAATCTTAGAAAAATTACCCAAAAGAATTTGGTTAGAGGAATACCTAAACTAGACTTTACTAAGGACCACTTATGTGATGCATGTCAATTAGGAAAACAAGTGAAGTCCTCTTTTAAGTCCAATAAAGATCTTAGGACTAGTAAACCTTTAGAAATTCTTCACATGGATCTTTTTGGACCTGTAAGCACGGTTAGTCTAGGAGGAAAGGTATATGGATTTGTAATAGTAGATGATTTTTCAAGATTCACCTGGGTTAAATTTCTTTTTCATAAGAGTGAATCATTTGAGGAATTCAGAAATTTTTCAACTTGGATACAAAGAAAACTAGGATGTGAAATAATTTCTATACAAAGTGATCATGGAGGAGAATTTGAAAATGAAAGATTTGAAGATTTCTGTAAAGAAAAGGGGATTGATCACAATTTTTTTTCTGCACCTAGAACTCCTCAACAAAATGGAGTAGTTGAAAGAAAGAACAGAACATTAATAGAAGCCGCCCGAGCAATGTTAGCAGAATACTCTCTTCCTAGATATTTTTGGGCTGAGGCGGTTAGCACTGCATGCTATGTTCTGAATAGGGTAAATGTGAGATCAAATTTGAATAAAACACCCTATGAATTGGTAAAAGGTAGAACACCAAATTTGTCTCATTTACATGTATTTGGTTGCAAGGTGTTCATACATAATAATGGAAAATCTGCCTTAGGAAAATTTGATCCAAAATCAGATGAAGGAATTTTCGTTGGATATTCAAGTGTTGGAAAATCTTATAGAGTATTCAACAAAAGAACTTTAGTCATTGAAGAAACCACACATGTTGTTTTTGATGAAAATGAAAATATGGAAGAGCCAAAAGTTGTTGAAGAAGAAATTGAAGAAAACTCCCAAAAGATTGATAGATTAAATTTGGAAGAAAATGTGAAAGAAAATATAGAAAGAGAAGACCCTTTGCCTAGAGATTTGAGATTTTCTAAAAATCACCCAAAGGAATTAATTATAGGTGAACCAAGTGAGGGTGTTAGAACTAGGCGTGGATTAAACAAGGAAGTCAATCATTCAGCCTTTATTTCAACTATTGAACCCACTAACATTGATCAAGCACTTTCAGATGAATTTTGGATATTGGCCATGCAAGAAGAGTTAAATCAATTTGTAAGAAATAAAGTTTGGGAACTAACTACAAGGCCAAAAGATCAAAGTGTTGTTGGAACCAAGTGGGTGTTCAAAAATAAAATGAATGACTCAGGAGTAGTCATTAGAAATAAGGCTAGATTAGTAGCTAAGGGGTATAATCAAATTGAAGGAATTGATTTTGAGGAAACTTTTGCCCCTGTAGCTAGACTTGAAGCAATTAGGGTTTTACTAGCCTTTGCCTGTTTTAAAGGTTTTAAATTGTTTCAAATGGATGTTAAAAGTGCCTTTTTAAATGGAGTAATTGAAGAAGATGATGTTTTTGTAGAACAACCTCCAGGTTTTGAAAATTCTAAATTTCCAAATCATGTTTTCAAATTAAAAAAGGCATTATATGGATTGAAACAGGCACCTAGGGCTTGGTATGAGAGGTTAAGCACCTTCCTACTTGAAAGATCTTTTGAAAAAGGAAGTGTGGATACAACTCTCTTTTTAAGAAAAATTGGAAAGGATATACTTATTGTTCAAATTTATGTGGATGACATCATCTTTGGATCTTCAAATAAACATCTTTGTGATGATTTTTCTAAAACAATGAGTAATGAATTCGAAATGAGTCTAATGGGAGATTTAAATTACTTTCTAGGATTTAGCATTAAGCAACTTGAGGAAGGTACTTTTCTTAGTCAAAACAAATATATTAAGGACATCCTCAAAAAATATGAAATGGACAATGCTAAACCTGTTAGTACACCAATGAGTTCTTCAGTTCAATTGGATAAGGACCTTAAGGGAAAATCTGTTGATCAAAAGAAATTTAGAGGGATAATTGGATCTTTACTTTACTTGACTGCTAGCCGACCAGATATTATGTTTAGTGTTTGCCTATGTGCTAGATTTCAATCAGATCCAAAAGAATCACATTTGACAGCAGTAAAAAGGATTTTAAGATATCTACTAGGAACTCAAAACTTAGGAATTTGGTATCCTAAGTTTAGCTCTTCATTTGAAATTATTGGTTACTCAGATTCTGACTTTGCAGGCTGTAGAGTGGATAGGAAAAGCACTTCTGGAACATGTCAATTCATTGGAAATTCATTAGTTTCATGGTCTAGTAGAAAACAAAATTCAGTGGCACTATCTACTGCAGAAGCAGAATACATTGCATTAGGAAGTTGTGTGGCACAAGTACTTTGGTTAAAACAACAGTTGATTGACTTAGGATTAACTATAGGCACTATTCCAATTTATTGTGACAATACTAGTGCCATTTGTATTTCAAAAAATCCTATTCAACATTCTAGAACCAAACACATCGATATAAGGCATCATTTCATAAGGGATCACGTATCCAAAGGAGAAATTGAACTCATACATGTTTCAACTGAAAATCAACTTGCAGACATTTTTACAAAACCTTTAGCCTTTGATACATTTAGTACTTTAAGAACAAGGCTTGGTGTTATTGATTTGAATGCTTAACTAAAATGTCTTTGCAACATTGATACTTGTTGTGTTGTTGTGTTAGTTACTCATTTTTTTTTGTCTTGTTATGTTAATGTTTTTGTTAAGTGTATGTTTTGTCTTTTATTTTAAGTTGTGTTTAGCTTTTGTGAAATGTAATGCTTTCATATAAATCAATGCATTTCGCACTTGTTTCAGTATTGATTTGTTATTGAAATGTGGTTAATTTTTATGAATTTCATTAGTATTATTTAATCTTCATAGTGCTTAAATTAGAATGTAATTTGAGATTATCTACATTAGAAAATCTAGTCTTTCTAAATTTAAAAGTTGTTTATAACTTGTTGTAATTAGAATTTTTAAATTCATGTCTATTCATTTAGACTACATAAAAGTTAAAATTATTATTGCAATTTAGATGTTTACTTATTTTGTATTTCCTTGTTCAAATAATATTTATGTACTTAGAAATATTTGAAATTTTAGATTATTGATTTTGGAAAGAATTGGTCTAAATTACTCTTGAAAATTGTACAAAAAGTACAAAAATCAAAAGAAATGCGCAATGGTTCGCAAATATGAAAAAGAGGCACAAAATCAGCTCAATATCAATAGATGCACAAAAATGTGCTCAAAAATTTGAAAAAGATGCGCAAAGCGCCACATGTGGTAATTCTCTTCTTTCCAAATTCTTTCAATCTCTTAAATTCAAATTGATCTTATGTTCATTTATATTCTATTGAATTTTGAAATATAAAATTTTTTCTTCATCTCTCTTGTAATGATTTTCTATATTGAAATGTCTAAATTGAATCATGTCTTTGCTAAAATTCTTCTTACTTACAATGTTATATCACTTTTTGAATCTCCTGAATTTCTATGATTGACCTAATGTTTTTAGTTGAAAATTGCATACCTTATATCAATCACCATTTAGATTAAATATTCAAATGAATTTTCATACAATTACTTACATTTCTTCTTCACTTTTTGTTGCTGTCAAAAAGGGGGAGAAATTATTAGTTTGTGTATTTAGTTGTATGTTTTAGTTTGTGTATGTTTGTGTTTTCTCTTTTTAGTTGTTCTGTTTGTTGCAAGTTTGTGTTAAAATTTTTGAAAAAAAAAAAAAAAAAAATTTGTTCGTTAAATATTGTTCCTTAATGCCTAATGCCTCCTTATTTTAATGAACTCATAAATTCAGGGGGAGTTTAGGAGATAAAAGATGTGTTTTAACTTGAAACCATACTAATAATAATTGTTTTGCCATCATCAAAAAGGGGGAGATTGTTTGAATAGTTGCTATTTGAATGAGTTATATTTATGCAACTTATGTAGTTTTGATGATTCCAAACATTATTGTTCAAATGTATAGTTATCTCCTAACAATTTCAGAAGATTTGCACTTGCTCTTGTGTGTACTAACATTTCAGGAAAATCAGACTCCAGACTACGAAAAGTTCAATTCAAATTCAACATGAGATATTTTGTTTAATTAATATTTGTCTTTTCTTTGAATTAATTTTGAAAGGGAGTGATTGTAATTGAGTGAATAAAATCTCACACACAC
Source organism: Dendrobium officinale (assembly GCA_019514585.1). NCBI lineage: Eukaryota > Viridiplantae > Streptophyta > Magnoliopsida > Asparagales > Orchidaceae > Dendrobium > Dendrobium officinale. Next base: position 67,546,008 of record CM033682.1, on the reverse strand, counting down.
AAATAAGGAGATCTTGAAATTCTATACTGATCGTACAGGACGATATTTATCGTACTGGACGATCTGTCAGTTATCTCCTATAGAGCACTTGGAACGAATAGGAACTTGCTTTGAAAAATTTTCTAAGTCCTATTCGTCCAGGACGAAATTTATCATCGTCCCAGGCGATGGGTTCACTGCAAAATTTTCGTCCAGACGAATTTTACCATCGTACGAGGCGACCAGTCCTCTGAAAAATTTTCGTACAGACGAAAATAAATATCGTACAGGACGATCAGTTCTCTGGAAATTTTTCGTCCAGACGAAAACAAATTATTGTCCGCGGCGATTGGTTGTCTGGAAAATTTTCGTCCCGACGAAATAAATAATCGTCCAGGACGATCGGCTCTCTGGAAAATTTTCGTCCAGACGATCACATTTTCGTTCAAACGATAAACCGACTTAGAACAGTTTTCAGCAGTTTCTAGAACCGACCTTGTAATAACCGTTCGTACTGGACGAACCAAGTTCGTACAGGACGATCAGCTGTACGAAGTCAGTTCGTACACATATACAAATTGGGTCGTTTCAGATCGTTTAAGTAAAATCATCCAGGACGATCCAGGATCGTACAGGACGATCCACTGCGTACAGAATTGAAAATTTGCAGTTTTTGGGCGGTTTCACTTGTCTTTTCTATAAATAGTCCAAATTAGACTGCCACCCAATCTTTTTGTCATTTGATCTTTGTACCTCTTGGGAGAATAGCTAAGGAGAGAGTGGAAGAGAGCATTCAAAGAAGGATTCCTACCACTGGAGTGAGAAGGCTTCACTTGGATTGCTAAGGTAAGAGTCTCTACTTGTGAAATTGGATTTATTCACTCTTTTTCTTTCTTCCTTCTAGATTCTTGTGAGAAGATCTGTCAAGGAGATCCGGTTCTCTGCCGACACTTGGAGAGTGTGAACAGCCGAAGGGTTCTCTGCCCACACTTGGAGAGTGTGAACAGACGAAGGGTTCTCTGCCCACACTAGGAGAGTGTGAAAGGACGAAGGGTTCTCTGCCCACACTTGGAGAGTGTGAACAGACGAAGGGTTCTCTGCCCACACTAGGAGAGTGTGAAAGGACGAAGGTTCTCTGCCTACACTTGGAGGGTGTGAAAGGACGACGGTTCTCTGCCAACACTGGGTTTTGTGTAAAAGGACGGACGGTTCTCTACCGCACCGGGGAGTGGTGAAAAGAGTGTGTTGTAAGGGCTTCTCCGCCTTGCTGTGGGTGCAAAAGGAGAGTCACTATTGGTATTAGTGCAATACTCAAAGGGTGCCTCTGAGGAGTGGATGTAGGTCTGGTTATAGACCGAACCACTATAAATCTGGTGTCAATTACTTTATAGCTTTTACGTTTCCGCACTTTAAATTTCAGTTTAAACAACTCTGTGGTTGAAAAACATTTTTCTACTAACTTTAAAAGAAAATTTTATTTCGGTTCAACTTTATTATTAAGAGGGTTTAAAATTTTAAAAACTACCAATTCACCCCCCTCTTGGTAGCCTTGGGACATTTACTTAGGCTTAACAACCTAATTACTGGACTCAACAAGAGAGAGAGAGAGAGAGAGAGAGAGAGAGATAGATAGATAGATAGAGAGAGAGAGAGAGAGAGAGAGAGAGAGAGGTAGGGGGGGAAGACTTTCTCCATACCTAGCCGAAACCGTAACCCTCATTCAACTCCTTAGACGACGTCCCCTTGCTGTTGGATTGGAAGCAAGAACAGGAGCTTCTTACCGTGAAGGTAACTTTATCCCTATTGCGCGCTTCTTCCACTACATGAAAACTCACAATTACCGGCGGACCAAATACGTTGGTAACATGAAAATTTTGATGGAAAGAGCATGTTTCCATCGAATTTCTGGCGGATTTTTATACGATGGTAATTTGCATGTAGGAAAAAATTTTCTAACTTAAATATTATGCCGGAAACCTTTCGCGCATACTTTCCTACGTGGAACTGGTAGAAAATTGGGTGCCAGTTACGTCGCTTTATGTTTTCTTATTCCAGCGTTACATTCACCAATATTATCGGGGTAAAAATTTGCCAGTAATTATGGCAGAACAAGCGCCGCTAACTATGCTGAAAACCAAACGATGGAAATAATCGACGCATGTTTCGCCAGAACTATAGGCCTAAAAAAGATGCCAGATTTTGATATGGAATTTGTTATATCATCATTTCAGACAGATAATCGACATTTAATTTACCGAAAATGTGTAGAAAAAAAAAAACTGCCTTCCTAGGAAGCAATCAGAATTCTACACTTGCATTACAAATATTTAAGAATAACTACTCAATAACACAGATTTCCACAGCACATATTTCAACAACTTTACCAAATACTCAAAAAGTACAAACTATTAAAAAATATTAAAAAATATTAACATAAACATTACCAAATATTAAAAAAATAACACCAAATATTCAAAAACATTACAAATTGTTCATTAACATCCACAAATATTCATAAAATTCCCCAAATATTCAAAAAATGATAAAAGCTCATATGAAACTGAAAAAACTAAACACCACTCTAAATCCATCGACTCATCCTCCATTGGAACTACCTCTTTTTCAGTCAACTGCTCCCTAAATTTTTGCATTTCATCCAGAACTGTTTCTGTTACTCCTACATTTGCATCTGTATCTGTGCAAGTAATTACACTTGCCAAGCAGCTTGTGATTTCCTTACTTGTTCTAGCTCCACCTGAAGGGCAGTTATCTGTTGACTATGTAAGACTGCAATGAACTTCCTGCGAAGCTGGATCCACTAGAGGTCATCCCCTCGTATGTCTGGGCTTGCGAACCTAAACCATAAACCCTGCCATGTTGCATTCCTCTTATGGCTTGCGATTAGATGCATCATTCAGAATATTCTACAGAGCCACTAGAAGAACCCTAACTTGCTAAGGCCTGACTCTCTCGAAGCCATGTGTACTCCTCATGTGAAAGTTAATAAAAATTAAGTAATTTATTTAGACATAAAATAAGAATTATTAAACACATATACTTACATGGGCATTTTTTGCTCGCTCATCAACCCATTGTTTGCCCTCCTATCACTTAAGAGTGTGACTATGCAATTCCACAGGAGTTGGTTCTCTACCCAGCATTTCTTTCTATAATAAAATTCTATTAATATTTCTCTTAAGAATTTTTTTTTTAAACTTTTAAATTTCTTACCAAATTTTATCTGTGCTCAATATGTGAAATTAAGCCACCAGTATAAAGGGAACTACCCATGCCCCAACATCAGAAGCTTTGTTCTATCAATTTTGATCCCTCCTCTTACTATACTCTACGCTGCCATAAGCAGTGTTCAGCTCAAGCCATACAGTCTCTCTAATCCATAATGGCCACTTGCTAGTCTTTCTAATATATGTAAACATGTCATGTTGCAACTCGAGCTTATCTATACATTTTTTTTTACTAATCATCATAAACTATCCAAATATCGTCTAGGACTATCAGGTCAAATTCTACACATCGAACTGGATGATCCTTTGATTGTCCAGGACGATTCTGGGTACCGAAATTGAGTTTTTAGGGTTTTCTGAAGCCCACTTTATAAGCGCATCATACGGGACGATCCTGTTATTATCCTGGACGATGTTTGGCATCGAAATTGAGTTTTTAGGGTTTTCGGAAGCTCTCTTTTATGCATATCATACGGGACGATCCAGCGATCGTCCAGGATGATAATGTCAGTTTTGTAAATCTATTTAAAGACCTCTTGGTTTCTCATTAAGAGTGTCTTTAGCAACCATTGAAGCTTCGTTCTACTAGAGGAAACTTGAAGAGAGAGCTTGAAAGGGAGAGACGAAAGGATAGAGTTTGAGAGAGGGAGTAGATCCTTGGAGGTGGTTTTAAGAGAGTGTGGAGGGGGTTCCACTCAGTTGCTCTGACGAGCTTGCACCTTAGTACCATCGAATTCAAGGATTATTTTGAGGAAAGTTTTGGGAAGAAGAAGATCTCTTTGGTGTCAAAGGGCCGGCTACTCCGCCGCACCGGGGAAGGTGGAAGTGATTTTGTAAGGGCTTCTCCGCCTAGCTGTGAGGGCTAAAGGAGATATACTAAGTTTAGTGCAATACTTGGAGTGTGCCTTTGAGGAGCGGACGTAGGTCAAGGTTTGACCGAACCACTATAAATCTGGTGTGTTCTTTTCTTTATTATTTTCACAATTATTTTCCGCACTTTAATTTCTGTGGTGGATTTTGATTTGGGTTGAGTTTGTGTTTTCATCGTAAAAGATTTTTTAAAATACCAATTCACCCCCCCCCCCCCCCTCTTAGTTAGCCTTGGGACTAGTTCATAAGGGCTTAACATCCCTAACGAACTTTCAAGTTCCATCAGTGCATTTTCAAGTAGTATCAAAGCAGGATTCATAAAAACAAAGTTTTTAAAAACTTTTAAATTTTGATCCATGGCTAATTTTTATAATCATAATATTTCGGAAGGTTATTCAATCAGTAGACCACCTTTATTTGAAAATATTACTTTTGATTTTTAGAAAATTTGCATCTCTACCTACTTTCTTCCAATCAATTAATTTTCGAATGTGTCAAATGATTTTTACTGGTTATTCTATACCATCTCGTATTTTAGATGGAATCAAAACTTAAATTCTTTTTAATCAATGGAGTAGAGAAGAACAAGTTAATGTTCAATTAAATGCTAAATCATTGAACTATTTTTTTGTGCTTTAAATTTTGAAGATTTTATGTTCATTTCCACGTGCACTACTGGCAAAAAAATTTGGGATAAATTACACATTATATACGAAGGCTCTAGTGAAATAAAATAATCTATGTTGAATACTTTAATGCATGATTATAAATTATTTTGCATGAAACCTTATGAAATTATCTTAGACATGTATACTAGGTTTATTCAAATTATAACATCATTACATGCTTTAGGTAACAAATTTTCAAACTTTGAAAAAGTTAATAAAATTCTACGTTGTCCACTTGATAAGTTTGATGTCAAAGTTGTTGCTATTTGTGAATCAAAAAATTTGAATTAATATTCTACTGATAGTTTGATTGGCTCACTCATTGTCTACGAGCAAAGTTTGGGTCAAAAACTTTTGGATGCAGGTGAGATGATAGTGTTAAACATTGAAGACGCGAAGAAAAGTGGCTTAGTTGGTGATGAAAGTGATGACTTAATCAAGTAAATTAAAAAGCTCACCAAAATATAAGCATCAACAAAAATGGAATAAAGATAAAAATGGTAAGAATGTTAAGATTTCTTATGACGTTGTTTGCTTTGGATGTAGGAAGTCTGAACACATGAAAAATCAGTGCCTGTTGGTGGAATTTTGAAAACATATTTTAAAAATATTAGTTTTCTTTGGGACTTAAAATTGAATTCTAAAATCGAATTGTCTCGTTAGAAAAAGTATATCATCTCGAGAGGTGAAAATAAAATTTCATAACGGTATTCAGATTTAGAATTATAAAATTCATCTTGAATATCGTGACCGGATGCTAAAGAGAACTTCATATGGCCCCGAAGGGTCAAAATGAGGTTCAACTGAATATCCAGCTACAATATTCAAGAAGTGTGATCGTTAGGTTCACATTCAAAGCCTTATCAAAGAAAGATGTGTCTCCCCGAAGGGAGAAAATATCATTCGATGATAATTCTTTGATTGTGATAATAACAATCATTAGTATTTTTTAAGTTTTCCCAAAGAAATCCAATTGAATTTTGAAAAATCAATTTTAAAATCAGGTGCGTGTGTGGTTCTAAATCTCCTACGAGCGCAAGCCCTCGTAGTTAATTACATCGTAAGAAAACAAGGTCTCCTACGAAAACTCTCGATTAAAATAACGGCAAAATTTTATTTTTAAGATTTTCTAGGAATGATATCAAGGAGGTGAATTTGGAATTTCAATCGGGATTGGATCAAATTTTGAACACTTATTTCCGGAGTCAACGGAGGAGAGGTAGGAGGCACTTAGAGATTCCAGAACCATCCGGAAGTGTCTCAACTTAATCTAAGTGTTGGGCTTTATGTTTTGGACTGAAATGATATTTAATTAGAGTTGAGCATTTTATTAGAAATTTGGGATTAGATTCCCGAAGTTTGGGGTCTTATAATCAAAGATCTGCCCCGGATCCTAAATCTATTCTGGACACTGGACCACAGTCGTCCGATCCTAACTAATGCAGTGCAAAACCTGGACTTACCCCGGCCTGGATTGGGGAGCCAGCTAACCACCTAAACGATTTAAAATACATGAATCCGGTCTTTTATGAAAGAGTGATAGGGACGTTATAATTAAAGTTTTGGTGAGGCGGGGCCGACATCTAGAGATTTTCCTAATTGGCCCCTTTGACTTATCTAATGCAATGCGTGCTGGTTAACAACCTCAAATCAAATATGCTTGAAATTTTTTTTAAAAAAACAGGCTTATAAAGTAATTTTTTAGAAGACTGGACTTCCCCAGGTCCGGCACCTCGTCCTCATAGGTCAGACTATCCGGACTCTACCCGCAGGCGGGGAAGGGTCTAAAACAAGGAAAGAGTAATGCAAAAATATGCATGCGACCCCGGGGTCGATCCCCGGCTAATTCCCTAGATTCGTTATCTTTCTATGTTATTTAGACTCACTAAAATTTTAGACTTTTAAAATTATGAGTAGAAAAATTTCACACCCTCACGAGCCTCACGTATCCAGGCGAAAACAAAGAACGGCATGCAATCGCCAAAAAACTAGTAAAAACAAGTAATCCTAAAGGCAATCAAATCATTACATCAAAATACAAATTAATTAATAAATGTCCATAGGCAGAGTTGCCTTGCTTATTACAAACCAGAATATTACAGAAAGTAAAGTGGCCGGGCACCACTGACAACAACCCGGATTCTAAACCTAGTAATGACGCAAGTTATTTTGAGTGGGATACTCTCAATCTTCAAATCTTCAAATCTTCAATCTTGTTCTTCTTTGGACTCCTTTTCTTCAATCTTCTTAGAATCTTCGTAGTGGATTACCCAAATGGATAAGAGGGCACTCTCCCTTAAGGGGGAAGGCCACTTTTTTCTCTTTGGGTAAGGAGGAGGTATGATCCAAATTTGGATTCCCAAATGGAAAAGGAGTATTCCCTAAAGGGGTATCCTTTCCTCTTTGGAATCCAAGCTTTGGATCTATGTATCCCAACTCAAAATCAACTTTCACAACACTTGACACTTACACAAATTACATTAATATCAAAATAAAAAATCTAGACTCACACTGCAGGGTTATCCTAAGCAATTAATATATATAAAAAACAGTTATTCCCAAGCAGTTGTATATGAGCAGAAAAGAAAGTAAACACACTGGCCACGCTCTTTTTATGATTTGGGGGCTTTAGCAGCTGAAGCACCTGTGCAAAGAGTTTATAATATTTATGCATTTTTTTGATTTGCCCCCCTTTTTATATTGCCCTGCATGAGCGTGGCCACCTGCAGAAAACTGTGTCAACATCCAGATCGTACCTAACCTAAGGGTAATCTAGTCGCCAAACACATCAATTCATCCACAGAGTACAGAAAAAGTAAGCAGACACAGCAAAGCAATTTCATCCACAACATGCAGTGAAAACTACGAAAAACCCGGCACACAACAGTAAAAGTAAACACCGGCCTAACCTAGATCTAGAGTTGGTTGTCCTAGCACATCATCTAAAGTGTGTGAGAAAGGTCGTGTGGCTGGGATAGATCCTAATGTAGGTGATTAGTTAATGTTGTCTAAAAATTTGGATTTGTTAAGGCTTAGAAGGGGGGGGGGGTTTTTAGATTAAAAATTTAAATATTAATGAATTAAGAATTTTAATTAGAAATATTTTTAGAAGTTAATTGATTACTACCTTTGTTTCACACCGAGGCCGTGAAGTTTATTTCACCTTCCTTGGGGCTAAGCTAATAGCCTCGTAGGCCTGGGTTACCCAGTAGCAATCGGGGTTGATTAAGTTATTTAAGTTGGTTGGAATTAAAAAAGTGGATTAATATAAAGAAATGAGTTCATTACTGATTTTTAAAGTTGATTAATTTAAGTTTGCCATTAATTGATTCGTGGCGTTGTGCCACCAGGCTCGAGGAACCAGCCTCCTTAGGAAACTTAGCCCCGCAGCCCGGAGTAGTCCAGCCGATAAACCAAATTAATGTAATTGAATTAAAGATTTTTAAAATGTTAAATAATTAAAGATTAATCTATTTTAAGATTTAACACCCCTTAGAATCCATTCGTGGCGTTGTGCCACTAGGCTCGAGGAACCAGCCTCCTTAGGACACTTAGCCCCGCAGCCCGGAGTAGTCCAGCCCCATAAAACTTCAACTTCAGGGTGGTTGTTGTATTTTAAAGGATTTGTTAAGTGTTTTAAGCACTAAACCAATATTTTCTGAGTTTTAGAATGATTATGAGTTTTAAGAAAATTTTAAAATATTTAATGATCTAATTAAAGGGTTAAAAGTTGAAATTTTTATTAAGACCAAATTCTGGAATGTTTGTATTTTATTAAAATACTAGACCTTACTACGATCGGTTAGAAGGTAAGTACGCTGAAATCGGATTTTTCTACATTTTATTACGAAGGTTCGAAGTTTTGAACTAGTTTTAACTTAAAGTTGACCGATTTGTTGACTTTTTATAATATTGCAAATTTCTGGAATTTAATATTTTTAATAAGTACTAGACATCAATATGAGTTGAATGCAAGTGAGTTTGGGTAATTTGGATTTTTCTAGAATTAGTTATGGATTATCGAAGTTTGGGCATTTTAATGAATTTTAGGAATTTCTTAATTAGAGGGTCTCTATTGTGATTTTGCTTCAAACAAGTTCCCAATCTCTTGAAAACACCTCCAAAGGTCAGAAATGACCTAAGGAGGGATCCCCAAGTGTTTGGGAAATTTTGGGATTTTTTAATTATTATTAATTAGTTATCTCAATTAAACATTGATTTTCACTTAAAATTAAATTGGGGTTTAAGTTGCTGTCAAATCAAGGGGCTTTCAATTATCACAAATTAAGGACTGAATTCTGGTCAGTTTGAGGGTTTATATGTAATTTTTGGATTTAAAATGGATTTATTATAATTTTTGGAAGTTTTAAAGGCTTAATTAAGGGTTTAAGACTTAGAAAATTAATTAGGGGACCTAATGACCTCAAAAAATCAGTGAAAATTTCTCTAGGGGTTGAGGGTGTCACTAAGTTCAAATGTTCAAAGTTTCAACTCAAGGGAAAGTGAATCCTAATTATGGAAATTTTTCTAAGTTTTCTATACATGAATCCTTAATTATTGTCCTTAATTATGTCACTAATCTTGATGGACTTGAATCAATGTTTGAACTAACCCTCATACTCAATACACAAGGCATGCATGAACCACATAAACACATTCAATACCTAAATCTAGGAGAGCCTTAGACTAAGTGGTGTGTGCACCTTAAGCATGCAATTAACTAATTAACATAATTAAGACAAAATTAGTGAATAATCAAGAAATGATTATTCACTAATCATCCCCTTTATTTCTATTCAAATATGCTTAATCAACATTTAAGATCTCAAATGACTTCTTAGACACTTAAAGATTTACATATATATAGTTTCAAAATATATATTAAAATACATAAATATAAATGGATATATATATATATATATATATATATATATATATATATATATATATATATATATATAAATAGGAATATATATTATAAAATAATTAAATATATTATTAAAATACATTTTGATGAGTTGAAGGATCCACTGATCTCCATAGAAGTTTGAAAATAATAAAAGATTTTCCTTGTATTTTTCAAAATACTTAATATTTAATTAAATATATAAAAAAGGTGAAAATACTCCAATGATTCTAAATACCATCAAAATCCACTCAAATAGCATTGAGAATTTTTCTGGAGATCAGCCATGCATTCCAAAAACATGCATGTCAAGTTTTAGATAAAAATAATTTATACATAATTAATAAAAATACAAAATACATATTTCTGTATTTCTTAAATTACTTATAAAATAATAACCAAGAGAGTTTGATTTTTATTTTTAAAATAAACTAGATGAAATTCTAAAAATTTTGATATATTATACTCAATTTTCGGTTATGTATTTGATTTACTGTAATTTTTTTAAGTTTCTGTAATTAAAACTAATTTAAAACACAATTTCCTTAATTAAATGGCGGCGGTCAGACACGCGGCACGCTCTGATTCGTGGGATCGAAACCGCGCGACGGCGGGGACACGCGTCGGCCGCAGGCCGCTTCACGCGGTTTTCACTTAACCACGTCAGCGGCGCGTGGCAGCCGTTGGATCACAGCGGGTCTGATCCAACGGATGAGATAAAATCCCGCGGTTGATCTCTGCGGGACAAGATCAGACGGTGGGATTTGACTCCGTGGTTTCTGATTCGAGGGCTCAGATGTCGCCGGACGGCTGATCGAACGACAGATTGAATGCGCGGTCGGATCAGACCGCGGAAGGGCTCGATTTGGACCGTTGATCGAGCGATCAACGGTCCAGAAAACGTACACTCACCGGAGACCGTGAGTGACGCCCTAGAGAACGTATTTTGCCTCGTTCTCTCGATCGAAACGATTATTTTCAATGAAATTTTAAACGTAGATTGAAGACATGAACAGAAATCGTGGGGAATAGTTCGTTTTAGCTAAAACCCTAAAAGCATAAAGCTATTTAGATCTAACTAATGTGAACTAGATCTAGGGTTTTAGGGAGTTATACCGTTAGATCTTCGAAATTTCTGGATGGATGAGCTTGTAGATTGTCCAAGTGAAGATCCCCAGCAAAAATCCGAGCTCGAACACGTCTGGATCGACTGCTGTAGGCTTGGGACAGTCTAGGTGGTGGGTTCGCCGGAGAACTCGCCGCCGGTGACGTGCAACCACTTGGATTTTGTAGTGGGGAGGTAGAGGAAGCTCTGGAGATTCAAAACGAACTGGGGACTGGACTTGAGACGGCTTGAGTAGTGAGAGATGATTAGGGTTAGAGTGTATGGCATTAAGGCCTTTTCTCCCTATTCAAACGCCCCCAGGCCAAACGGATGGCTGGGATTGACTCACCAGGTCCTCAGATGTTGCCAAGTGTCCCTGGGACAGCCAGAAGGCTGACCCAAAGGCTGGGCACGCCTCACTCCTATTGGGCGGCTTTGGGATGAGTGGGGGAGACATTGCCATTTAAGGCTAAACCAGGCCCTGAGCCTGGTTAGGAGAGCTCCAAGTGAGCTTTAGGACAAGGACATTAAGGGGTCGGCCTAAAGCAGCTTAAATCAAGGGAAAGGGGCTTAGCATGTGATAAAGCCTTCTAGAAGAGGTTTAAGCTTGGGTTTGACCAGGTTGACCAGTCAACTGGTCAATGGGGCTGATGTGGCATCCAAGCAGGTCATGGAGTCTTTCCAAGTGGCTGGATGGGTGTGGCTTGAGCTAGGTTCAATGGGTTGAAAGGTTTGACCATACAAATGGTCCCTTAAGCCTTGAGTTGACTGGTTGACCAGTCAACTCCATCAAGGGTTATGAAATTTTCATTTAGGTAATTCAAATGAGTTGATTAGGTGGATTGGAGGGTGGTTCCAAGAGCCATGCATGTCAAATGGATTAAGAAGGCATAATGGGCCTTTAATGGGCTTCTAGGCCAAAACTGGTTGACTTGGTCAACCAGTTGGGTTGAGGGGCTAGAAATGGATTCAACAAATTCAGAATATCATCCTGAGTCTATTGGATGTGGTCCCAGGGCTTGGAGGGGTCGATCTGGTCAAAATCACCATTTGAACCCTTAAGGGCTTGTTTGGTCAACCTAGGTTGACTTGGTCAACCAGGTTGACCCAGGGTCTGGGTTTGGGCTCAACAGGTTTGAAATGATATTTTAAGGTTAATGGAAGTGGTTGGGTGACTTAGAGAGGTCATTTGGGTCAAAACACATGTTTGGACCCTTAAAGGGCCTCTTGGGTCAAACCAGTTGACTTGGTCAACCAGGTTGACTCAAGGGTTGGGAATAGGTTCAAAAGATTTGAAATGACATTTGGAATTTGTTGGAGGTGGTTGCATCCCATTTGGAGCTCATTTGGTTTTGAAATCCCTATTTGAGCCCCATAGGGGTATTTTGGTCAATTTTGACCTATTGGTCAACTATGGTCAAAAATGGGTCTGAAAAATGCAGTTTACTGCTCAATGGGTTAAAATCAAGGGTCTGGAAGTGATTGGAGGCTTGGATAGGGTTCCAAGGTCAAGATCTCAAAGGGGTCAGGCTCAGTGGCATAGGCTGTAAATATTTGAAGGTTTTACAGCCTTTGAATTTTAATTCAAATTCTGGGGTTAGAGACCTCAGAATGAGCTCAAAGTTGGAGGGTAGCCTCTAGAGACATGTCTTATCACTTTGCAAGTGATAGACCCTGAATCAGAGGCCATTTGACTGGGTTTTGAAATGTTTGAAAAATCTCTAAAAAGGGTCTTTAGGACAAGGCCTTGAGACTTAGGGTTTGAGTCAGGATTTCTGGATTCTGAAATGAATTTCAGGTTTGAATAATTAAAATTGAAGTATCCAAACCATTTACAATCATGTTGTGATTGTTAATAGATGGATAGGGTCAAGGCTAGATTAAGGATAGGATCAAAGTCTAGGTTAAAATTTGGATTGTCAAATTGATTGGATCAAGGTTTGGATATGTTTGAAATTTGAATTAATTTGGATTTGAATTGGATGGAGTTTGAGATTCAAATTGATCACAGGTAGGAATCAAATTGAAATTGGAGTGGATCAAATATAGAAATTGATTCAAAATTGAGGTTGATCAAAGGTGGAGGTTGATTTGAAGTTGGAGTGATCCTAAGATCTAGGAGAGTTCTAAGATCTAGGATTTAAAGGAATCCTAGGCTCTAGAATAAGCTCTAAGGTCTAGTTCTAGGAAAGATCCTAAGGTCTAGAGTGGATCCTAGGGTCTAGGATTAAATCTAGATTTTGGATGGGTCTTAGTGACCTCATACAAAAATGAGGTCAACAGTGCCCTAATTTAAGAACTCTTCCTGCAAAAGAAAAATGAAAAGCTAAGCAAATTGCAAAAATGACAAATAATGAAAAGCAAAATATCTCCTAGGCAGGTCTAGCTTCTGAATCATCATACCAGGAGCATGAGGATGTATAAGCTACTATTTGTGTGTTTATTTTTATGTGTATGCATGTTTTGTTAATTTTTATGTATTTTTTATGTTTTTCTTATTTTTTTCATTCTTGGTTTCATTTCTTGTCTTTTTTTTTATTTTTAATTTGTCTTTGCTTTTTGTGAAGTTCTCTCAGATCAACACGCATGTTCACCTTTCTAAAAATGAAAAACCTACCTCCTATTTTCTTGAATTCTTATATAAGTTGTGGTTGACTTCTCTAAAAACAGTCAATGGAAGGAAACTCATGATTCTGTCTCTCTATCTTTTTTCTTAAAGAGGTTATTTACTTTTGATTCAAAATCATCATCATATTTTAATTGGATTTTAAAACCGATCGTTTTTATCTCCCTTCATTTTATCTATCGCATATGAATCTTTTTCAAGTTGTTGAATCTAACTCATAATTTTCTTAATCAAGTAGTTCATTTTATCAATAGTATGTGTTTGCTTTAGTTTTTAAAATATAAGAAATGAAGCATATTTTAGTTGAAAATAAATAAAAAAATTGGCCAATGACGCCAAATCAAAAGATGCACAATGACATCAAATTGAGAAAGATACACAAAGTGTATCACAAAAGTAAAAGATGCGTAAAGTGCGCCAAAAAACTGATAAGAGGCATAAAATGAGTCCACAAAAAGTAATGCTTACCTTTCTTGTACTTCTTAAAGCTTAAGAAATCCCTTGATATTTTTGATACTTGAGTTTGGAAATCATGATTCACGATTCACTAATTTTTACACTAATCTTCTATTTTATATATTTTATGAAAGGAGTTTTGAAAAAATTAGTTTTTTTTTTAATTTTTTTTCTTGATTTAGATATTGGATTAAAAAAAAATTTGAGCATTTAAAAGAATTTAAGCTTGGATTAACAATTTTTGAATTTCTAATGTTTTTTGAATTATGCGTTGTCAATCCATTCGTTACTAAGTTTTTGAATAAAATCAAGAGAAAACTTTCTCATTTTAAAAATATTCGATTTTTTTCCTATATCAGGGATCATTTTGTTTTTTATTTGTTTGTTTGTGCCCCTCCTCTTTTTGATAATGTCAAAGGGGATAGCGTACTATTGTATTTATATACATTTTCTATTTAAAAAAAAATAATAAGAAGAATAAAAATTTTATCTTCCCCTATGTTTAAATTTTTATTCTAGTGAGGGGGAGATTAGGAGAAAATATTTTCAATTTTGCAAATTCAATCAATAATATTTGCCATCTTCAAAAGGGGGAAATTGTTGCAACTCGAGCTTATGAGTTTATGTTTTTGATGATAACAAATATTATGGCTCACTTTCTATTGTCTACTTGTATTTGTAATATATATTTATTTGTGTGTATACTAATATTTTAGAATACCATGCAACATCAAACAAAGAATTAGAGCTCAAGATTGGGTTGAATAATGTTATATCATAAAAGGGTCTGTAATATTCATTGATGTAATTTTGATTTCTTTAATCAAGTATTATAAGGGTGTATGCTTGCTTGGTGATCATGCACACACACACTCAAGAGAGCGAGATCTAGTCAAATCTAAAAAATCAAGTTTTGAACTAATCGTACTAAATAATTTTGGATCGTCAATGACGATCCTTTATGATCTTGCAAAATAGCCGCCAATGCTAATTTAGGCAAGATTTTAAGATTTAATTTTTGTTCTGATTATCTTGGACGATCTGGATCGTGCACGATGATCAATATAAATCATGCCTAAATTGATCATGTGATTAGGGGATTAATTATGGTTAACTTTTTCAATCTGATCGCCCTGGACGATCTATATATCGTACAGGACGATGTTTTCCGACATACTTGATTTTTCTAAATCGTCCAAGCCAAAATACCATAATTTTTCTTCTAATCATCCTTAATGATCCACAATATCATCCTGGATGATATGTATATTTTTGTACTAATTGTCCTTGATAATCTAAATATCGTCCATGACTATCAGGTCAAATTCTACACATCGTACTGGACAATCCTTTGATCGTCCAAGATGATTCTAGGCACCAAAATTGAGTTTTAGGGTTTTTAAGCCTTCTTTTTAAGCGCATCGTACGGTACGATCCTGCAATCATCCTGGACGATGTTTGGTGTCAAAATTGAGTTTTTATGGTTTTCGAAAGCTCTCTTTTTATGTATATCGTACGGGACAATCCGACGATCATCTTGGACGATAATGTCTGTTTTGCAAATTTATTTAAAGATCTCTTTCTTTGTCGTGAAGTTTGTCTTTGGCAGCCATTGAAGCTTCATTCTTTTGGAGGAAACTTAAAGAGAGAGCTGAAAGGGAGAGAGTAAAGCGTGCAGTTTGAGAGAGGGAGAAAATCCTTGGAGGGGGTTTCAAGGGAGAGTGGAGGGGGTTCCACACGGTTACTCCAACGAGCTTGCACCTTAGTACCATCAGATTCAAGGCTTGTCTTTAGGGAAGTTTTGGGAAGAAGAAGATCTCTTTGATGTCAAAGGTCCCGACTACTCCGCCGCACTGGGGAAGGTGGAAGTGATTTTGTAAGGGCTTCTCCGCCTAGCTATGGGGGCTAAAGGAGAGACACTAAGTTTAGTGCAATACTTGGAGGGTGCCTCCGAGGAGTGGATGTAGGTCAAGGTTTGACCGAACCACTATAAATTTGGTGTGTTCTTTCCTTTATTATTTCCGCATTTATTTTTCACACTTTGATTTAAGTGGTGAATTATGGTTTGGGTTGAGTTTGTATTTTGATCATGAAAGCTTTTTAAAATGCCAATTCACCCTCCTCTTGGTTAGCCTTGGGACTAGTTCATAAGCGCTTAACATCCCTAACAAACTTTCATGTGCCATCGGTGCACTTTCATGTCATGCATCGGCATCGTTCGTGGAAGTCCAGATGGTCTCAGCAGTGGCGAGGCTCGGTGGGGCGACGCTGGGGCGACAAAGGCGAGTGGAGACCTAAACGAAATGATGGAATGAAATAATAAGCCAGACGGACTCGAAAGAGAAATTGGGCTTTCACCGATAGATTTTCCAGGGGATTAAATGCCGAAAGAACTTTCGTCGGTTTTTACGACAGTAATATTTCGTTGTGTTTAAAATGAATGACGTCATTTTTGTCTGTAATTATGTCGAAAAATTTTCAGTGTAAAATGCATTGCATTATACAACATACTTTCACTATAGGAAAATGTCTAATAACCGTCGAATTTTTCCAGAGGAATTATGATCGACGGAAATATAATATTACCGGTGGAACTTGTGCGACGGAAGTTTTACGACATATATATCGGCATATATATCGACAAAATCAGCATCTGAACCGTACCGACATCATTTCCACCATTAATTCCATTATAATGGTATCGTCGCATAGAACACTGGTAAAAAAGCTATAATTTCTAACAGATATATATTCATCAGAAGCTCCGACGATAATCGCGTGTTTTCCTATAGTATTCGGCCAAAACCCATAAATCTGTTGAACTCTAGGATTTATGGTAAAGAGAGGGGAATAGAGGATTTATTCCACCATGAGATTTAGGGGTTGTTTGGCAAGATTTAGCATTAATCCTGCTTAGTCCCTCTTCTACTCTTAAATGATCAAAGTTGATTTTAATTAATTATAATTAATTTAATTTAATTATAATTAATTATTTTGATTATAATTAAATAATTATAATTATAATTAATTATGTTTAATAATAATTAATTAGATTTTAATTTTAATTCTAATTAATTATTAATTAGTGTTAATTAAAATTAATAATGATTAACTATATTCTAATTATAATTTTTTATTATTAGAGATAATTAGGCATAACTTAAAATAATTGTGACTAATTATCTTTTAACTTTAATTAATTATTAATATGCATAATTAATTATAATTAATTAGTGTTCAATTATAATTGAATTAGATTAATTACAATTAAGTTTTTTAATGTTAATTAATTAATATATTAAAATTAATTATACTTAATTAGTGATAATTATAGAATTATCTTTAATTATGCTTAATCATAATTAATTATAATTAATTAAAATTAACTATGATTAAGAAAAAGGAAAAAGAAGAAAGAGTGCTTTGCTTGCCTCGACATGCTCTTATCACCGACGTCTGCCAAGGTATAAACCTCCTAAACTTGGGAGAACCCACCCTCAGCACTTGCAACAGAGTGAATAACCACCCATGAGTGCTTTTCTTAGCACAGTGAGAGGAAGTTTGCTCCACTGCTTGTGGAGAGGCGGGTAATCCCCCTAAAGTTCTTTTTAGATGTTTGTGGTGGGCCAAGGGAACACCCATGCAAGCTTTTCTTAGCATAGAGGGAGGGAACATGGTGCAGTGCTTACAACGAAATAGGTGATCCCTGCATGCACGTTTTTTAGTGCAGCAGGGAAAAAATATAAGTAACTATACACGGGAAAAGAACTGTCTTTTTCAAATATCTACTTTTAAAGACTCATGTATGCTTTTCTTAGTGTGATGGATTACAAAGATTACAGCTGTGGTGTCTTTTTCAAATATCTACTTTTAAAGACTCATGCATGCCTTTCTTAGTGTGGTGGATTACAAAGATTATAGCCGTGGTGTCTCACAACACCGACTGTGCATGTCTTTCTTGACGTGGCGGTAGGCTGCCTCTTGGTTTTCCCCCTAAACAGAGGGGAGACACCGAGAAGCTGCCGAAATTTGGTCTAAAGAAAAGGACTTGAACTATAAAGGACAATAGTGAAATTAGACTTGTGAACTTTGATACAATAAATTCAAATCTAAATGAATTTAAACTTAAATAAATCACAAGAACATGAACTTTAATTAGACTTAAGGAATTGAACTGAAGGTGATAAGGAGATTTGAACAAAGAATATTAAAGACCCAACTTGAATTCAAATGAAATAAGTACAAGAAAACTCATATTCAAATGAATTAAATGTAGTGGACATGAACACAGTTTGAATTCAGACTTGAACTTTACAAGACCATAGGGGACTCAAATATGCATTTGAACTTGAATGACTTGGACAACATGGAACCTGAATTCAATTTGCATCAAACTCAATCAAGAAGAACTTGATTTGAGTTTGGACTTGAACTGAACTTGCACAAAGAACCATTCCTTGAATTTAGATGAGCTTCGAATGATGACATTGAAATCAAATTTGAATATGCAAGTAAGGGACTCCTGATAAATAAGTCTCCATGAACATGAATGATTAATGATGAAATTTAGATGATTAGAAGTGTCCAACCAAGTAAACTTGCAAATGAGAGCAAGTGATATCTATATTTATCATGCAATCAAATGCTATTAGAAGGATTTCACATGAAATGTAATCATGAATATGGTGGCACTTTCATAATCAACATATGTATGCAAACAAAAAGGTGGAAATCCACAAGAAATGAAATTGTAATCAAATGGCAAATGATCATCATAATGGGTTCGTAAGGGATTTGTGATGCTCATCATAACACACACAAGCGAATGTTACAAGTTATTAATCAACATACATGGGGAGATTATTGATGAATACAATCCATTCAGTAGTCAATGTTAATATACAAAATGGATGTGGTAAATCTACCTACAAACAACGGTACTAGTGGTACTTTATAGATGATGAATCATTTATGGACTATAAAGATTGGCGTGCACATGGATACGGTAATTCTTCAATAAGAGACATGATGAATGTGATGATTTACTAACCATCATACACAACGTAGTAGGTCTACAAGCAAATATAGAAGAATGTTAAGGATATAACTTCCTTTCAACCAATGCTAGGCATTTTGCAAATAAATACACAATATTCTATCTACAAGCAATCATGCTTGATGCAGTCTATTGGGAAGATAACAAATACTGAAATGCTATGAATACAAGGGAGCATAAGTAAAATATATAAGAAGTCGTGATAAAGGAAAGCTCCTATGAACTATTGTAGGAGATCAGTTTTACACCCAATATACTATTTACAAGAAAAATATAAAGTGACTGCATCAAATGCAAGATCCTATGGACCGCTGTGGAAGACTTATCATATACACTAGATATTATCTTTGAGCAGAATGCACATCAAAAGCATGCTCCTACATGTTACTATGAGAAACTCATTATGCATGCAACAATCCATCTACAAGCATCTACAAAAATGCAAAGCAAGAGATTAGTTAGTGCACTACAATCCACCTACAGAAAGAGACAAGTAGTGCATGATAGTCTACATGTACAAAGCAGTAAACAACTCAATCCAAAAGCTTCTATAACACGCCACCAGATCCACAACATTCACACAAGCAGAAAGAAGGTGTTTAAAAAAATATTTTCAAATTACCCCCTCACATGCACTGTAGTTTGTATACATATAGGTGTACAAAAGGGTGAGTGCAATCACAAAACTCGCATGGGCCACGGCGAGCATGTTTTGGATATACACGTGACGTCTAGGGATGATGCGCTAGTCAATAAATTTGAATCTGATCCTCCTAAGTAAATAAATAAGAGTCGACAAGGTTCAGTAAATAATTATAAAATACCCCCAAAAGCTCGCATGGTCCCTGGCGAGCGTGTTTTGGATATACATGTGATGTATAGGGATGCTGTAGATAAATTTGAACCTGATCCTCCTAAGCAAATAAATAGGAGTCGATAAGATTTATTAAATAATTGTAAAATACTCCCAAACACCCGCATGGGCCCCCGCGACAAGCGTGTTTTTGTCATACATGTGATATCTAGGGATGCTGAACGGGTCAATAAATTTGAAACTGATCCTCCTAAGCAGGTAAATACGAGTCGATAAGGTTCATCAAATAATTATAAAATACCCCCCCAAACACTAGCATGGGCTCCGACAAGAATGTTATAAGTACACACATTACATCTAAGAATGTTGCGCGGGTACTCGTATGCGGATAAATATGCGGATAAATAGGAGTAGACAGGATTTGAACCATCAAATAAATATATAGTTATGACGATCGATATATTTATCTTAATACATTCATAGTAGGCCTTCAAGGCCAATAACAATGAGAATTCACTAACAAAGGCTTTGAGCCTATGAAACTCGATCCTCTATTGATAGCTCAATAGAGTCGAAAAGGTTTAATCAACAAATGCAATGACCCCAAAAACCCCAATGATGGCTGCATTGAATGTTTATCTCAATCGGAGGGGTGATTCGAACACTTTTCAATGCCACCCAAGTACCTAAAATTTGAAATTTCAAACACCAAAATATTTAAAATTTAAATTCAACCATCAAATCACTTAAAACAAAATTCATACACCCTCCATAATAGTTTGCTGAGGTGGAAAAATTAAAATATACTTCAGCTCATATACAACTAATGCCTAGTCAAAAATATCACTATGATCCATTCTCAAACAATCTTTTGCTAGTAAGGACGTGATATGTGTCCTCTAACTAGTGGTTTTGTTATCAAATGGCACCGCATGATAAAAAGTTATGACCAGAGGCCCTCTGAACATAGTGGTTTTCCCGCCATATGACACCATGAAATACTGATTAAAGCCAGAGCTAGTACGTTTCTTAATGGAATTAAAACCTTATAATATGAATCAATAGGATATGATCGATAGGGCACAATGTTCTTTGTTAGCTAAGGTGGATTCAAATTTATCCCTTTATACAAATAACCACCCCAGGTCTACAAGGTACCCTTAAACAAAGCAACCAACAGTTGCCGATAAGGATCCTTCTGTCAGGTTGGGTCGACTACCTCCTCTAACTAAGTTGACCAAGGATCACGATGGCCCAGGATGATGGAATCATGAGATCTTGATTGGGTCCATCATCCATTCCTCCACTATTCGCTTTAAGTGGAAGATGGTGAAATTTCTATTTTTCAAATTTTCAAACCTTCAAACTTCTAATTCTTAAGCCCATGTTGCTACTCTACGCTTGATACTAAGTATCTATGGATATAACATATCTGATTGACGACTAGCCATAATCAAAAGTTCTCTCTCATTATTGGGAGAGGTAATTAACTATAGGGGCTTGCGCCTATAAGAAACTAGAACTCAGATGATAAAGGTTTCGAAAAATGAGGGTGAAATCTCTGGGTAGTGTCTTATTTACAAACCCATCTGCCTTCCCAAAATTTACACCAAAACTTATTTCGTTAAAACTCCCCCCGAAGAAAAAGCAACGTCGGGCGGAGGCCGGGGCCGAATTTTTGGAGCCCACATCATTACAAAATTTAACCCACCCTAATTCATAATTACAAAGTCTACAGCTCACAATGGACTCCTAAATCCTCAATTGAGGATCAATTGCTTGAATATAATAGTATTTGCATACCATTCTTTAGTGTTGGCACTTATAAAGCACTTTTTTCCATAAAAGGAAGTGGTATGCTGCTTGCCCATTCCCACTTAATGGGCTATTTATTTCTTTTTGGATGTTGAATATCTCACACACACAAAACACAAATAAATTATGTAAGAGATGCCAGGTAAAAATTAAAAAGAAAAAGGATCAAGTGATTATATATAAGGGACTAGTGCTACGGCACAGCATTTAGCGGTGTTGTGGTGCCTAGTAAAATAGAGGGACAACTTGGTTAAAGGTGATACAAGCATTGTGACACTGCTTTCAGGCGGCACCACAAGGCTCTATGAAGGAACTCAAAACACCAACTTTTTGACCATGCCATTTCTATGGCATATGACATGTGGTGATATTGTGGAGCTAGAAAAGGCTGATGCTATAATGCTCCACCTAAGAAAATAATTACTTTGACTAGGCACTATGGTGCTTGGGATGGTGCCTTGGCACTAAATTAATTTGGCTATTTTCCTAAGAGTCTAGGTGCTATGATGTTTTATATTCAACACTAAGGAGTAATGGAAATCAATTGGGCACCACGGTGTTCTATGTTATGGCACCATAGAGCTTTAAAAAGATTAAGGTAATTTTGCGTTAGGTTCCATAGCACTGTGGTTTTGGATTAATTCCATGTTTTTAGAAGAATAAGCATGGTGGTACTAAATTATCAAACATTTCAGAGAAATGCGGCGCTATGGCGCTTGGGAACATTGTGTCATAGCTCCAACCATAGAAAATTGCACACTTTTTTTATCTTTTAGGAAATGTTCAGACATGCAAGAAAACCACCTTAATGAGCACACATCAGTCATACAAGCTTTAATTTCATCCAAGCCTAAAAAAATAATCTAATGCAAACATAATGTGAACACATCAATAATAAAAAGTTTGGTTGTATCCCATGAAATGCTACGTTTGCAATCTTTAGCCAGACTATGCCAGATTCTCATTCAGGATGAATAAAATCAATAATACTCCTCAAACAATCTATGAAACCTCCTAAGTAAGGATTCAACCATTAGCACTTAACCTTAAAGATTTTGTCGGTATTCATATCCCTAATCTCTACAAATCCATAAGGAAACACTTTAACAACAATGAATGGTCCTAATCAGCTAGACTTATTTTTTATTGAAATAAGTTTAATCATAAATTAAAAAAGAAGCACTTCTTATCTAGGGGTAAATTGTTTACTAAGAATCTTAAGATCATGTCATTTTTTGATTTGTTCTTTATATATCCAAGAATTTTCAAAAGCTTCATTCCTAAACTCTTCAAACTCATTCGACAAAATCAATCTTTTTTCTTTTATCACCTTAAGGTTGCCGTTCAATTGCTTAACAACATAAGATCTCATATATTCTAACTCCAAAGGTAAGTGATTTGATTTTCCATAAATTAATTAATAAGGAGACATTCCAATGGGTGTTTTGAAAGCAATCATGCAAGTCAATAATGCATCATCCGATTTTACTACCCATTTGTTCCTATTTGAGCTTACAATCTTTTCTAAAATTCTCTTTATCTTCCTAGAAATAATTTATATCAACCCCATGTTGCTTACCAAAATTTGAGATTAATGCCTCCATTCAATTATTATAGAAATAATATTATTCTTTAAAATTTTAAGCACCACCTAAGCATCAGTCATGTGGGTAGCAACTCCTTCAAAATATTTTGAGACATAATCTACTGTAATCAAAATATATTGACAACCATAAGATTGCATAAATGGGCCCATAAAATCAAATACACAAACATCAAAGATTTCTTTCTCCAATATATAATTCAAGGGCTTTTATTTATCCTAGTGATCTTTACTACCTGTTGATCCCTATCACACCTCTTAACATAAGAATTACCATTCTTAAATAAGGTAGGCCAATAAAATTTAGATTGGAGAATCTTAGAAGCATATCTAAATCCTCTTAAATGTCCGCCAATGTTTGAGACATGACACTTCCAAATAAAATTTAGATTGTAAATAAAATCCAATTGATACTATCACATGCTTTGGAAATATCCAATTCCAAGATTAAATTTTGACAAGTAACCTTTTATTGATATCACAAATATGATCTTAAGCAAGCAAAACATTATAACAATTGTTCTACCTTTAACAAAACTCATTTGATTTTTAAAAAGGATCTTAAGAATAATATAAGATAATCTAGAAGATAAAATTTCAGATATTAGTTTATGAAAAGTAGAACAAAGATTAGTAGGTCTAAAGTCCTTCTAATATTTAGGATTACTACTTTAGGGATAAGAATAATGTATTTGCTAGAAAAAAAAATTAGGAATATTAAAATTATTGAAGAAAGTCAAAATAGCTTTGTGAAGGTCCTCTTTGATAATATGTCAACACTTTTGAAAGAATTGGGTTATAAAACAATCACGGTCAACCATAGAGAATTTATTCATATCAATAAGATTATTATTAATATCCCCATCATCAAGAAGTTTAGAGAGATTGACATTATAAATACTAGAAATGAAATGAGGAATATAACTTTGGGAAAAGAGATAGGATCACCTTTTTTATCATACCCAAGAAAATCAATGAAAAAGTTAACGGCATAAACACCAATTGAATTTTGATCCTCTCGCCCAATCACTAGAAGAAATTTAAATCTTGCTTATACAATTCCTATTCTTATTTTTGTTTTGTTTTGTTTTTTTTTAACCCAAAAGACAGGGATTACGCGTTAATACCAAAAAGGATTACAAGGATCAAAAGGGAGTCCATCGGTTCACCAATGCTCAAGTGAGCTACAAAACAAATCAAAATAAAGTAAAGGAACCAATAAACTCCCCAAGCAAAAAGTAAATGCAACCTAAAAACAAGCTGCTGATGCCATAGACTAGCATCCAAAAAAGAAAGATACAAATATCGCTATGAACCCCAATCTTTCTACAACAAACCTTGAACAGATCCATCCTTAGCTCCTCCTGCAAAAAGAAACAAATGCAAAGGCATACCCTACAGCACCACATTAAAAATGTTAAATAATCACAACGCCTTAAAGATATATTATAAGAAATGTATAAGAAATAAAGGGTGTGACCAGTAAAGCCAACCGTGGAATTAAGACCAGAAGATCTTAGATAAATTTTTTTCGTAAGAGCCTCATTTGGAGCATCCCCACGCCACTCGAATCTACCTTCAGTCCAACCAAGAACCAACTTGAAAGAGACCCAACTGCCCCAACCAACTAGCCAAAACCAAGTAAAGTTTAAATATACCACAAGAGGAATTTAATAAAGAGCAGCTTCCAGTTCACAGCCCAGCCAACACACCAATTTTTCCCCCAACGTTTGCCAAACATAAACTGCGCCCAGCACAACAGCAGGCAAAAACCCCCAACAAGACAACAACACCAACCAAGAAACCCCAGCGAAGTGATCATCCACAAACAAAAACTGAACTATCATTACCCATAGCACTCCAAAGAATGAAGGTAGAAGAGAAACAATAGGTAGGACCATCAGCAATGTAGCCATAAAGATCATTGCTCAAGTCAAAATTCACACCTAATAAGGCTAAACCATGAACACCACACAAAGCATCAAAGCAATTACTATTACCAGAATTAAACACCTCCGCCTCATAAATACTGAAGAAATAAAATAGAGCAGAATAACAAAGTATAACTTGAAAAAACACAGCATAAATATATATGAACCACCAAAACCAACCGAATATTAATCGTTAACATAAGGAACCTCATTCTCCTCAAGTTTAAGATACCCCCAAAGCTGTAAAGGACAATTGATCCTGAAAAATTCAGTAATACCAACGAGATCACTACCCCACCGAGCAAGCCAAGAGGCACAGACATTAGACTCGTTCCTAATATGATGAAAAGAGTAATTCAAACCCAACAGCTACTGCTTAATATCACGAATAAGATAAAAACTATTAGCATTGCAACAAGAATCCACCTCAGCAACAAGAGGATTAAAATTAAAAGCAGAATTAACTTCGATAATCAAGTTAAAAACATTAAGAGTGGTGCAAACTTGACAACCATAGAGAATAGCCTTATTTATACCAGTATTATAATCAAAATTACTCAAAGGCCCCACAAAACCAGCAATGAGTAAACCATTGCTATCCCTAATGACCCCACCAAAACCAGCAGCATTACCAGAAATACTCACATCAATGTTTAATTTATAGAAAATTATAGGGGGCTTTATCCACTGAATAATACGCACAACAGGAATAGAAAAATTTAAGTTACTCCCTAAAGCTTCAGCCGCAAATAAATAATTCTTAAAATGTTTAAAAGAGATCAAATTGACAGCTATAAGCGCCACCACCTTATCTTTAACTTTCTGAATAACATTAAGATGTTCCATCCTAACACCGTTAAAAAGGGAGTTGTTCCTTTCCAACCAAATAAAACACATAATATGGAAAGGTATAATATTTCGATGTGACCTTTAAAATTAATCAACCAGCATTTAGGAAAAGATCACTACAGGAAAAATAGCCAATACCGGCGGTTCTTTCCATCGATTTAGAAGGTTACACCGGAGATTTTCAGTTATATCGGCGGCTTGTCGGCGGTTCATAAACCGCCAGAAAAATTGGCGTAGGAAAAAATTCACCAGCGATTGTTACAGGCGGCCTAAGTTTCCGGCGGCATAGACCGCCGGTTAATAGCCCTCTTTGTACCGGCGGTTTGACGGCGCTTACACCGTCGGTCATTAAACCGATGGCTCACCAGCGGTGCGTTCACCGACGGCTTGCCGGCGGTTACGGCGGCCGGCGAGCATCAGATAAATCAACGGCACGCGTCGGTTCACCGCCGGTGACATACCTGCAGTTTGACAAAAATACCGGCGGTCATTAAAACCAGCCGGTATCATCTTTTCCGGCGGCTAAACCGCCGGTTAGCCGTCGGAAACCTGTAGCACTTGCAAAAAAAAAATGTCAGCATCTCCTCTATTTGAGGTAGGTTCACCCTAGATTCTGAACCTGCATATAAAGCAATATATAACAACATGTTTTGGGCAACACATAGATATATTCAATCAACTATCACAAATATAAACATAAGCACAACCAAACAAAACATTAAATGTAAAGAAAGTTAATATGTTCGGGTCACAAGTTCACAAGTTCAGAAATTCACAAATTAACAAGTTCACAATAAACATAAAATAGTTCTAATCCTCAGCTGTATCCTCGTTGTCTCGAGATGTTCGTCACGGCACTTCCTCTTGGTTCCTCTGATTTTCAGTTCTGTAGGATTGCAGCTCAGCTTGCATTTGATTTTGAACCCTTCTCATTTCTTCAATCTCTCTAGTTAATGCTGCAACCCTTTGACTCACAGTTTCTTCAGCTCCACTTGGATCATAAAATGTTGAGGTGGATGAACTGCCCTCATAAGCATAGCCCTGCGAACCCAAGCCATATATCCTCCCCCTCTGTCTTCCAACAACAATATCTGACCAAGAAGTGTGGGCTGATCCTGAAGATGATCCCTCGCCAGGGGACTGGCGGCTTTCTCGAGCTCGTACAAAATCATCCTGCGAGAATAAAGCCATAAAATAAATTGTAAATTGATATAAATCAAGCTTCACATCATCAAGCTTGAGGAATGCTAGATTTTTATGCTTTGAACATGGACATCTAAATATTTTATCAAACTGAAATGAAGGCAGTTGAGATGCAACTTGAATGAAAGTTTCAACTCCTTGTATAAATTCAACTGTTAATCCTTTTCGAAGGCAACAATCTATTATAAATCCAACATCTCTGTTCTTGGATAGTCATTTGGACGTTGAAGCAAACGTCCCCCCTACATAGTTATGAAAACATTTGTCAGAACACGTACATGTGTAAACGTGCTATACTTTACTAATACACCCATTGTGCACTTCCGTTTGGAAGTACTAGGTTGAGTCTGCAGTCATCGTTAGATGTTTTATTAAATGACTCAAAATGGTTAAAACTTGGACCATCAATCAACTTGGACACAAAATTGGATATGGTGAACTAGAGGATGTAATTTACATCTCCTAATGTTCTTTAGCAGCTATTTGATTGTGCAGCACTGATAATATCCCCTTCTTTATCAGCAATAAGTACTACAATCTTATTAATTATTTAATCGCCCCAAAGTCACAATCCCCTCACTATGTCTATTTCCACTAAAATTACACTCCATATATTCAGTTTTAGATCTACTCAAACGAAAACCTTTTGACTCTAAAGTTAACCTTCATAATTCAAGTCTAAGGAAAGTACTTCGTACATCCTCTTGCAAATGTCTAGCGAGAACATTCATGACTAAAGCAAAAAATATATGGACTTAAGGCTAATCCTTGATGTAATCCAACCAAATTAGAGTAGATAGTCAATGTAACCTAACCAAAGAATCGTTATTAATAGTTATTGGTTACTTTCTTCAAAGATGTTAATTTCTATCTCTCTCTCTCTCTCACTCTCCCTCTCTCTTGCTCTCTTTTACACTTGCTTGATCTCTTTCTCTCTCTATATCTCTATCCCTCTTTATAGCTCTGTCTCTTGTTCTCTCTCTATCTATCTCTCTTGCTTTCTCTCTCTCTCTCTCTCTCTCTCTCTCTCTCTCTCTCTCTCTCTCTCCCTCTCTCTCTTTTCTCTCTCACTCTCTCTCTTTTCCCTCTTTTTCTTCTCTCTCTCTCTCTCTCTCTCTCTCTCTCTCTCTCTCTCTCTCTCTCTCTCTCTCTCTCTCTCTCTCTCTCTCTCTCTCTCTCTTTCTCTCACTCTCCCTCCCGCTTGCTCTCTCTTACACTTTCTTTCTCTCTTTCTCTCTCTCTATATCTCTCTCCCTCTTTATAGCTCTCTCTCTTGCTCTCTATCTCTATATATCTCTCTCCCTTTTTATATCTCTCTCTCTATCTCTTTTACTCTCTATCTCCCTCTCTCACTGCCTTTTCTCTACCTCTCCCTCTCTTTTCTCTCTCTCTCTCTCTCTCTCTCTCTCTCTCAATCTCTCTAT
Organism: Dendrobium officinale; assembly: GCA_019514585.1. Taxonomy (NCBI): domain Eukaryota; kingdom Viridiplantae; phylum Streptophyta; class Magnoliopsida; order Asparagales; family Orchidaceae; genus Dendrobium; species Dendrobium officinale. The sequence continues at coordinate 67,517,458 of CM033682.1, read as the reverse complement.
TGCTATCATGCTCTCACCCAAAGTCACAATCAACCCATTAGATCTATTATTATTAAAATTACACTTAAAAAATTCAATCGATTACAAAATTATCTATTGCAAATGTCTAGATTACAACCTAATTCATACACTATATAATAAACTCTTGCAAATGTGTAGTGAGAACAAAAAATCACAGGAAAATTTCAAGTTTACCTTCAAATCCCGGATTTTCTTCAACTCCCACGAACCCTAGGGCGGCCGGTCTGAGATCGACGGCAGCAAGCTTCGACGGCGACCGGTGTGGGGTCGGCGGCGTTCGGCGGCCAGAGAGAAATTGTCCAGCTAGAGCGAAGAGCGGGCGGAGGCGACGCGCACAGAGGACGTTAGAAGCAAGAGAGAAATTAGAAATGAGAGGGGAAGCTCGGTCCTGGTAATTTTTAGGGCTTGTACCGGCGGCTTTTTGGCGGTCCGCGCCGCCAGTATTGAGTTTAATTAACAGCGACGGTTTACGCCGCCGATATTTTTAATGTCCGGCGGTTTATCCGGCTGTTAAACGACCACCTCTATTATCGGTGGTCTAAATCTAGAAAACCACCGGGTTAGCCGCCGGTATTAACCGACGGCTAGACCGCCGGGCAAACCGCCGGTAGTACCGGCGGCCATATAACCGCCGGTCAAAGCCGCCGGTATTGGCTGTTTTTCCTGTAGTGGATTTAAGAGAGAGTTGAGAATTAAAATAATTTAATTTGAATAAATCGTCAAAATAAACCCAAGTCCTCACTGCCATAGGACCATAAATCAACACATGATGCATATTCTCATTGTGAAAACAACACTGACACTTGGAAGCAAGAATGAAACCCTTCTTAATAAGATTATCCTCTGTAGTAAGATATCTATGTAATGCTCTCCAAACGAAAACAGAAACAATGCTAGGAATGTTCTTGTGCCAAATTTGAGTAAAAATATTATCACAATTACCTTTGAATCTAAAGCATTCCAAGCAATTTTAAGATAAAAATGTCCATCTTTAGACAAATTATACATAATAATATCCTTAGAGTTAATATTAATAGGCATCTTTAAAATACGATGAAGGATGCAATCAGGAACCACATTAGAAAGCTTATCAATATCCCAACAATTATTATTGAAGAAAAAGTTAACTTTGAACGATGAATTAGAAGAAGTATTAAGAATGGAGTCAATAGATTCATTACCAAGCCATTTATCTTGCCAAAAAAAGATATCTCCTACCCCAAGACCCCAAGAAATAAAGGGTTCCACCTCCCATTTGACCTTGTACATTCTTCTCCAAACTCTGGAAATACCCTGCTTACTAAAGATATTAGAAGGGTGCCTACCAACACAGTAATTAGCAGTCATAAATTGCACCCAGAGGTTATCTTTAGAACGTAAATTAAACCAAAGTTTCAAGGAGAAAGCCTTAGCAAGATCCAATAAGTTCTTGCAACCAAGACCACCATCTTCTCTAACACCGCAACAATTCTCCCACTTGGCCCAATTTATTTTAGATGTAGAAGAAGTGCCTCTCCAGAAAAAAATATTAATCAGCTTATGAATCTTACTACAAATAGTTTTAGTCGGAGAAATCATTTGAAAACAATAAACAGGAAGAGCACACAAAACACTTTTAATCAAAGTAAGTCTACTACCAAAACTAAAAAAATTGGAATCCCAAGATTGCAATTTGTTGTGAACAGAAGCAATAAGATCATTAAATAAAAAATAAGTCTTTCTACCTTTATAAAAAGGGGGACACCAAGATACTTTAAAGGTAAAGATGAATGCGTAAAACTCAAAACAATTTTAATAGCTAAGATACGATCAATAGTAATCCTCTTAGGAGCAATAAAACAATTTTTATTCTTACGAAAGGAAAGACCACTTTCTTCTCAAAAAAATTCTTCTAAAAAAAGGAAAGACCACTAATCCTCTCAAATTGATCAAAAAAATCCATAATTCTTTGAACTCTATTAATGGTAGCATTAGTATATATAATAAAATCATCCGCTAAACATAAATGAGAAATATGCAACCCACCTAAAGTTTTGTAATAAAGATCAGGATGATTTTGAAATAAGTTAGAAAGGCCCCTAGACAAAAATTCAGCAATAATAATAAAAAGGGCAGGAGAAATTGGATCACCTTGCCTCAATCCACTAGAAGACTTAAAGAAACCATGATTAGGCCGTTAATAATAACATAAAAGAAGACATTGTCAATACAATTTTTAATAAGTTTAATAAAGATAGAATTAAAGCCAAAAATCTTAAGGGCTAAATAAATAAAATTTCAATTAATATTATCATAAGCTTTAGCTATATCCAACTTCAAAATCAAGTTGCCCCCACTCACATTAACTTCCAAATCATGAACAAATTCTTGAGCCAACAAAATATTATCAGTAATGGCTCTCCCTTTCACAAAACCTATCTGATAAGGGGAAATAATTTTAGGTAAGAGCCCAGAAAAACGGTTCATAATAATCTTAGAAATTAATTTATTAAAGAAGGTACAAAGACTAATAGGATGAAAATCATTCCAAGTTTTAGTAGAGTTGTTCTTGGGAATAAGAACTAAAGCAGTAGAAGAAAAAAGTTTAGGCATAGGGTTGCCTTCAAAAAAATCCAAAACCGCATTATAAATATCAAAAGCAATAATATGCCAAGTTTTTTGAAAGAAATGGGTGGTAAAACCATCCGGACTAGCTATAGAATCATAGTTCATACCCATAATAGTCTCCTTAACCTCAGCCAAAGTCGGGGTTCTAGAGAGGTTAATATTATCCTCCATAGAAACAGATTAGGAATAAAGGAATAATCGAAAACACTATTAGAACTGAAATCTTTATTAAAAAGTTTTTGAAAATACCTGACTGCCAAACTATTAATCTCCATATTATTATCAGTAAACGAATCATCATCCCTTTAAATTTTATTGATAGTATTCTTGACACGTTTTCTCTTAACAAGCGCATGAAAATATTTAGTGTTATTATCATCTTCAACCAAATGTTTAGCAGCCATTTTTTATTTCCAATAAACCTCTTCATGATTTTGAAAATTAAACAACTCAACTTTATGCTTCTTTAAAAGCTCATAATTTTCATCAGATGGGTCGGTAAGATATAAGATCTCGGTCGAGTTAACAAGATGCTCGGTTTGAATAATATTAGAAAAAATGTTCCTAAAAACATGACGATTCCACCAGTTAAGAACTTGTTTTAATCTTTTAAGTTTAAGCCAAAGTCTCCTCATACCTAAAATATCATTATCAGGGTGAAGAGGAGCACTCCAATTGTTTTGAACAACTTCGAAAAAGGAATTATTAAGTAACCACATATTTTGAAATCTAAATTGAATTGGGGCATTACAATGCCTAAGGTTAATATTAATAAGTAAAGACGAATGATCCGAAAGAGTTCTACTAAGGTGCTGGACATTAGTAGAATTAAAGATGTTGATCCAAGAATCATTAAAAAGAACACGATCAAGCCTTTGCCATAAGTGCCCCCTATTCCACGTGAAGTTATCGCCAACAAAGCCAATATCAATCAAATTACAAGTCAAAATCATGTTATTAAAATCTTCCATAGAATGATAAGAGGGTTTAGAACCACCCATCCTTTCAGAAGTGCAAGTAATAGCATTAAAATCTCCACCAACAAGCCAAGGCAAGTTACAAAAAATATGAAAATTAATGAGAGATTCCCATAAAATGTTTCTAGTGTAAAGAGAAGATGCAGCATAAATAAAAGAAGCAAAGCAATGAACATTGTAAACCTCAATTTTACAATGAAGGACTTGCGAAAAATCACCAATAAGATCAAGAAGAATCAAATTCTTTTGCAAAACCCAAATTTTGTTAGAAACATTCGAAATAGCATGGTTAAAACCCAAAAACTGAGACGTACTTAATAATCCAGAAGAAGCAATGAGAGGCTCAAGTAGAGTAAGAATAGAAATATTGTGCACATGACATAAGTTTTTAACACGGATGCGAGAAGAAGGGCAACTAATACCCGGCCCTAACAATCCATATAATCGTATTAAACATAAAAGATTGCTTAATGCAAAGTATTAGACCTAGTGTTTCTAGGAGGTTGCAAGGTAAAATGTTTAGGCTTTCTACCTTTTTTACTATGAACTTTAATAAAGCTAGTATTATTATCATCCCTTGAAAAACATTTAGCATTAATATCCAAATCCTCAGTATCAGTAAAAGCATCACTATTATAATTAGAATGATTTGGGGTTTTACCCTCATTAACAAGTTCTGTGTGAAAACTAGAACAATCATCCTCCATAAGCTTACCATCATCATTCTAGTTTTCATTTACCTTCAAGGTCGAATCCACAAGAAAGCAGAAGGTTTTTTATGTAAAACTGTAGGGCTAAGTTGTCCTTCCTCCAATGTCAAGTTAGTGTTTTCATCTTCTTCCCCAACCAAATGCATATATAGAGAAATATTTTCCTGCTCAACAATCGGAGTAATACCATCATTAGCATTAGATAAAGATTGGTCAACAATGCAAGCACAAAAATTACCCATTATATTTAAATCATTCACTACATTGTTCTCATTATCATTAACAACTACCTTAAGAGAATCATTAGCAATAATATTTAATTGAGATACTTCCTGTTCTTGACATTGAGTTAAAATAACTGGTGGAGCCACCATCGGATCAGGCACGGGATCCACAATCAAAGGAGAAATACGATCCCCAATAGGATCAATCATATTCTCCTTCTCCTTTCCAGCACAACCAACCTCATTTGACTACTTTACAGACTTCTTATCAACACACAAGTTGGGATATTTCCGAAAATATTCAATCACAGCATGACCATGCTTTTTGCAAAAAGAACAAAAGATATGTAAATTTTCCAACTCAACTTTTTGAAAATAACCTTTAATTTCAGAACCTATCCAAATTTCATTAGGATACTTTTTCAAAACATCTAGTTCAACCAATACCCTAGCAACGGACGGACGGGAGACCGAAGCAGTAGCTTGGTCAGTTTGTAGGGGGCGGCCAAAGATCAAAGCCAAACCAAATAAAATTTGCTAATTTAAAAAATGCACTATGAAATTAGGAAAAGCCAATCAAACCGGAGCTATAGGGGATTTCTCCCTAACATCAAATCCTGAGTCCATTTCAATAACCTCATTTGACAAGCTTGAATATAATATGATCTACGAGAAAAAATCTGGCTATAATCAAGATCATTTGCAAGTTGTATAGCAATATTCCTTTGGTCAAGTAATCCAACATGAAAAGAATCGGTTAGCTTAAGATTCACAAAAAACTTATGAATCACATCAAGATTAGTCCTCCTCAAAATAAATTTACCAACCAAAGTAAAAGCAAAAGGGGCAGCAAGCTGGTCAATAACGTTTTCCTCAAAAATCAGTGTCGGACATCCCTTATACGAAGAGTGTACGAAACTCAGTTTTGGAGATGAAGAGGAACCTCCAGCGAGGGCCTCCTTAAATGATCGAGTTTTCCCTTCCATAGACGAAGGTTTAGGATGCGATGATGACGGGATCATCATCATCCCACACAAAAAACTCAGTAAATCCACCAAATGGGAACAGAGAAGGATCTACAAACGAAGATCTAGAGTTTGAAATGAAATCACCATGAAAAATCCAGCCACGAGGGCCTGAAGCGCAGAGACCAGCAAACCCTAGAAATCGCCTCGGAATCACCTCGGGAGATAGAGAGCCGTTTCGAGCAGCGCTGGTGCTGCGGACTAACTTTATTTTTGTTAAAAATAGCATGAAAATAGTTAGAATTGCTCTCCCCCTTACAAAGGTGTTTAGAAATAGGCTTTTGCTTCCAATAATTTTCCTCATAATTTTATAATGTGATCAGATGTTGCTTTGCATTGCAAACTTGAGTCCATTTTTTCATAATGGAGTTGTTGAAAAAAGATTCTTAAGAATAATAACATTCTGCTGAGCTTTAGTGATATTTTAAAAAATATTGCAAAACATATTTTTGTTCCACTATTTTAAATTTTGTTTAAGCCTTTTTTATTTTAAAGAGAGGATAATCATATAATTGTTACCATTATAATAAGTAATAGGAGCCAATTAACTATCCTTGACAACATTAAGAAAATCGAAGCATGAAGCCAAGTATTGTAAAAATGAAATTAAAGGATCAATACCATTATAGCTTACATGCAGAATTGTTGCAAAAAGACGAGAATGATCGGATGCAATCCTGCTTAAATGTTCCAAAGTGGTAGCAGGAAAAGAAAACAAACAATCATTATTGAAGAGGATTCTATCGAGTCTTTTTCCAAATGTTGTTATCAGACCAAGTAAATTTAGAACAAGTGAAACCAATGTCAGTGAGACCATATTCAAGAATCGTACTATTAAATTCATCTATAGCAGTAATAGGAGTGGAGCCACCAAATTTTTTAGTAACATTAGAAATAATATTAAAATCACCCCCAATAAACCACAAACCATTATATAAATTATTAAAATCAATCATGTTCTACGAAAGATTCCTTCTACCAATTTTAAAGCAACTCAAGTAGATGAAGGAGCCCATAATAGTAACATTTAAGAAAGAGAAACAACAATAAAGAACTTGATTAAAATCACCAAGAATACTTAAATTAATGTTGTTATTCCTAAAAAAAGCTAAAATTTTCAATTAGCATTAGCATAAGAGGAAGATAAATTAACTCAATTTCTTCTGACAAGTACTAATCTTAGATGCATCAATCATAGGTTCCAAAATAGTCAAAAAAGAGATATATATTGTGAATCCTACAAATATTCCTTAAATGCAAGTGGGCATCAATTTTACCAACACCTCTAATATTCCAAATAATAGAACTAATCATAACTTTGTGGAAGAGAAGAAGCACTTGATCTAGTGATTCTGATCTCATAGTGGTTTGATTGAAGGGTTTTGTTTCTTCTTATTCTTTTTATAGATAACCAAGGAGCAGTCACTTTGGATATTTGCATAGCAGTTAAGTCAACATCCTCATGATGGCAATTATCATTATACTCATTATTTGCATATTAGATCTAATCTTCCTCCCATATAGAATCAGATTTGTTGGACTGGATCAATCTGTCATTATCCTTGAAATCCTCATCCACACTTGTGAATGAATTAAATCCTTACCAATATCAGGTTGTAAATTAGAAGCATTTAAGTAACCAACCACCTGTTACAGTTCAAACTAGAGACAAGATGAATTTAAAACTTCTGAAGAAAAATTAATTTGACAATATTTAAATTTATTTTTCTGGGTGTGACTTTAATGGGATTCTTTTCACTATGAGCAAGCTCTTACGTGAGATGCCAACCGTTGAACCTCCAACTTGCCAAGAGTTTACTTGGAAAAGAGTAGAAAGAAATCAGGTGATGGTTCTCTTAGAAACATGTATTACTCAGCCACCCATAGAGCAAATTATTAGGTCCGGTCACTGGATAGGCAACAAGTTTACTGAAGGGCTGAGTCATTAAATAGGCCAAAAAGCTGCTGAGTATACGACTTCTTAAACTCATTGGGTAAAGTTATATATCAGTCTTCTTAGGAAGTGCGGTTGTCCCCTATTCTCTTATCCTATGAAATAGTTGCCTCCTAAGGGTCCGAAAGCTAAGTATCAAACTTATAAATTTTTTATCCTTTTCTTGCTATATTAATCTTTCTCCCTTTTCGTTTCAATTGCTGACATTCCTTTATTATTACTAAATAAAACTAACTTTTATTAATTTTATACATTTATTTCGTTATTAAAAATTATCAAACACATGTTAAGTAACTAAGAATATCATATTTTTTTAGATAATTATTAACTAAAATAATAACGTAGATGTATAAAGCTATAATATTGCATGTATGTTCTCCTTAGTTTTAAATGGCTTTAAATTAAAAGGTAGAATTTAATGGCTTTATTTTTTAAAAATAATGTTTGGTTTGCAGCAACAGAAATGAGGAAATGTGGAGACGAATATGGGTGTGTGGACTGAATCGGGTAACAGAAATCATAAAATGAGGAGATAGTGAGGCTTAGGTGTCCTTATTAAGTATACTATCGTCCTAATAACTAGCTAAAGAGATATATGATAAATAGGACATTAGAGCTTTTACTTCTCCTTCCAAATACCATCGATCCATCACAGTTTTCATTGACTCGTCATGTTAATTCCCTGTCGGCCTTCTTCTTCTTCTTCTTCTTCTTCTTTTTCTTCTTCTTCTTCTTCTTCTTTCTGCATTGTAGATTAGAGATAGCCAGCTAACAAGTGAGTTTGTTCCATAATTTTGAGCTCAGCATGCATTTCTAATTATAATTCTTAAAAAGGACGGACTGTTTTGTTTAAAATATGCTTCCTCTTAATTTAATGATTTAAATTAAGGCTTTGATGTTTGTTGGTTTTGAAGATTAATTTCTCAAATTAAAGGGTTTGATTTGAAAGAACTAATCGGATCATGAAAAATTAATGTTAGTCATTTAGGTAATTTTGCAATCTGGACTTGATTCATAAGAATATTTTCAACTACTAATGTTATGAATTCCTGTATTAGGTAATTTTACAATCTGATACGTGCCATGATTGTGCACTTGTCAAGGTATTTTCCGTTTCTTTTCTATTCTTCGAATTATTTAAATGATGCTTCTCATAGAAATTGTGTTTTCTATCACATGTTGCAACAATATAAGGATTATAATGTCCGACCACCTCCTTTGTCTGTTGAAGAGTTGAGGTTTGCCATTTGGGTCATTGAGGCCATTAAATAGTTTCGTTGTGGCAGTGGAGGCAGTGAAGTGGTGTGCCAGCATCAAGTGCCTGTTGAATGCCAGAGGGAGATGAATTACTTTGTTGTGAATGTGAGGAGTAGTGTAGACTTAAACTAATGTTTGACACAATGTGCGCTATGATAGATTTAGATAATGATATGTTTCATGCCTCCGTTAACATTTATGAATTAGTTGCAATTCAGGTAATTTGATTAATTTTGAACTTTGATTTTTAAAATTTTGATTAATGTTTCATTCTATCAATTCAGAAATACTTTGCACGATGGATGCATGGTGGCACAATTCTCAATGAGATGAAGAGACAGAGTCTACTTCACAATTTGGTGGTAGCCATTGAAAGTGGAATATCTCAAGTGAGTGTCAATCTCTGAGCTTTTCCATTGACCAAAAAGAATGTTTTATGCATGTTTATGTATTTTTATTTTACACTGTAGGGGCTAAAGGTGGTGGTGCATATTTTGGATCTACACTGTATACTTTCAAACGTGAATATGGTATTAAGAGAGAATAGCTTGTCACTCGACAAGGTAGTGTTTTCCAAGGAGAAAAATATGTATGTCTGTACTTCTACATAACTGATGCCACATTGTCCACTATTAATACCAATAATATTGATCAACAAAGGTTGAAGGCAGTACACAATGAGATTGTTAGAGACATTTTCAATGAAAGGAAGAATGATTGTAGCATAGCTCATTGGCTCCTAAAAGATGGGAATCTATTTTCTATGTTTTATACTTCAGGGAGGAATTTGTGGTCTCATATCAAGTTCTTCTACAGTAATATTATTTTCATTAGATAAAATTTTTGCAACATTTTTTTTGTTTCTTAATTTAATAGTTTTTTTTTGCCAATAACTTGTTGTAGCAGTTTTTTTGGTTCTATTGCATTAATTATTTTGTAGAATTTCTCTTGGTTCGTTACCTCTATTTTAGGTATGCACACTCCCCCTTAGTTGGAGCTCTTTTATGTTGTTTCCTTTTGTTTAAGTATTTAATGCAAATTATGCAATAACAACCCATTAAAAAAATAAATAAATCAGATTACTTTCAGTGGTGTTTATCCCTCTTCAATATTATAGCATTGGCTTTCTTTTGTTGAGACACTTTCTTTGCATTTCATCAGAGTTTGGGGGATATCAGCCTACATGTCATTGATTTATCTCTAATGGCCTTGCCAGATCATTAAAATTCTATAATGGCATCATGTCTTTGATTTATTCCCGCAGTGTAAATGTGTGCTCATAGCCCCTAAACTGTAATATATTAGTGCTTCATTTGGTGGTTTATTATTGGATGATTATGGATAGTTTGTATTTTCGTGTTTTTTTTTTTCTGCTAGCTATATATATCTCTTGTGGCTTGGTTTGATGAGCTAGATTATTCTTTAATAGATACATTGTTTTCTGTTCTAAAGACTATCTTTTTATAGCTAGCTGACATTGAGGATAAATATCCAGAAAAATTTCCTCACGAAACTATGTATGTGCATCTGATTTAGAATGCTTGCAGGTTTTGTGATTATGGGTTAAGAAATCATTTAGTTGTTGCACATTCAAATTTTGCATAGTGATCGTCATGATCTTTCACCTTCTCCGAACAATTTTGCCATTCTTTTGAGATAATTCTTACTATTGAATTGTGACATAGTACATCATAAATGGGTATAACACGTTGATAAAATTATAACCATAAATCTTTAATAATTTCACAAATATAGCTCAATCTCAACTCTCTTGATCTCCCCCAAGAAAGCTTGAGATGTCCAAAGACTTAGAACAAAAGGTAATATTTGAGCATTTATATTAAGCTCTTAATAAAGCCCTAAAATCCTAATAAGATTAATTTTGTAGAAATCACATAGTCTGATCTATAGATCATATAATATGATTTATAAACTTACTAACTAATGGAACTATTGTTCTTATCGAATGAAGTTCATTCAAACAACTTGTTTATTTGTATGGGTTGTATGATGAGGATCATACAATACAATACTCACAAGGATAGCGACTCAGAGCATTGGATTGGCCTATCAGAATGGAGTTCAGCCATACCTACTCTCTATATGTTCGGACTCTACAATTGATATCATACATTACAAAATCAACTATGATTCATTCATTTAATTTCAAGATCCAAAATATGTAATTCATAATGCAATGTTTTAAGTTTTGTACGATACGAAGTAGTTCACCAATTACAAATATTTTAAATTTTGAATTTACCTATTTTTAGAACTTTCGAGATTGAAATATATGATTTGAATTTCAATATCTGATCATCAAGTAACAATCTAGATCATATGGTATAAATATTTAAGCAAATTTTCAATTCCACATTAGTTAATTAATCTCACTTGACTTTTAGAATTTATAAAAATATCATCCATAACATACATTATGATGAAAATCATACAATATAATTGGGTCAAAAATCAAATGCCTAAATTAACTCTATTTAATAAACATTCTCTCGTAGGTGTGTGTGATTGTTCAACACCCATTTCATGCCTAACATACAAAAGAATCAAGAATATATATATATATATATATATATATATATATATATATATATATATATATATATATATATATATATATATAAGGGCTCTGCCCTAGCTATCGGGCTCAGCTCTCTCGGTGGTGGCCTCCCGCTCTCAATGGCATTTCTCTTCAGGTGTATTCTACCATCCGTCATTTGTTCGTTTTCTTCGGGCTTTTATGCTTGTACAACTGCTAGGGTTCTGACTTGCCGTGTCCGTGATTATTTGCGGATATGATTGTCCGCCTCACCGATTCCGTTTTTAAATGGGATGTCCTCCTCTCCTTCATTCAAAGATGCTCGAGCTAATGACTCTCATTCTTCGAGTTTCTCGGATCTTAAAATTTCTTCCCACCACGGTGGTTCTCAGCCCCGCCACCAATTGCAAGAAGGCCGATGGTGATGACGATCATCGCCATGAGGAAGGAGGAGCGGAAAGATATCTCAATGGCAGCCATGGATGCTCCTCGTAAGTGATTGAGATTAGGTTGCATTTGCTGCTTGGAGTTCTCAGCTCATTTATAGATGAATATATGATGATGGTTTCCGGCTAGATTGTGATGATCAACATTGACTTGGTTAAAATGGTCCTCTTTTTTATTTGTTTATTTGGCACAAGACCGTAACTTTTTGCTTTCTTCTTTCTTGGAAATTTAGGGTTTTCAACACACACACACACACACACATATATATATATATAGAGAGAGAGAGAGAGAAATAAAATAAACAAAAAACAAAATACAAACATACTAGAGAACATTTTTAATTAATGTAAAATAAATAAACAAACTAATACAACCAAAAATTCCCCCTTTTGACATTACCAAAAGAGGACAAACTAATAAAAGGAATACAATTATGAAATATATAAATTAAACACTAATATTGTTAAGTTCTATTACGAGGTGGTGGAGGTGGCTTAAAGTAACTTTGGATAAGTGAGAATTGCTCCTAGAACCCCTCCTGATCCTCCTTGTGTTGTTATTGCATATCACAACCAAATCGTATAAGACCCACAAATAGAACATGCTCTATCGTGTTGACTTACTACAAGCCAACCCAAGATCAGAGTTTTGAAAATTTTTTTAGAATTTTATTTTAATTTAAACTTAAAATAAACAGTAGAGCACATAGCTCCTAATAACTTTTTGTATATACAAAAAAACTCATCCACAAAATTTCATCCCATTTCTCATCAAAATGTACATACAATGCTTATACTATGATGCATGGCTACACCCTAAAATATAAAAAAGAGAAATTTAAACAACTAGCCATGATTCCACAAATATTAGAAAAAAAATACATATACAAATCTTGTATCTCTATTCAACTGGCTCCTCCCCTTTTCGAGAGTCTGAAATAAAATACAGATAAACTATGAGCCAATATTGCTCAGCAAATCGCACTTTCCAATCTAAATTTCTAAATAAATCATTTATTATGCATTTAACTAATTTTAAGAGAGCAGTTCATAAGAAATATAAAAGACTTGAGCTTGATATTACTTGTAGTATCTGAATTAAAAGTTTATGCATTGAAAATAAATAAACAAACACTTCATATATCAAATTAAAAAAATCTTATGCCTTTATACCTCCAATTAGAATAAAATTCAAAGAATTTTAGCTCTTACGACTCCTATATATACTTGTATATCAAAAATAGACCTATATAAATCCCAATACACATCATCAAAATAGAATCTCAATAGAGTAACAAAATAGAATGTTCATATAACACCACAATAGAATGTACATATATCACTAGATAATATCTTAATGTGCCCTAAGCGCCAGGTAAAAACACCCCCTACACACCATATCTTTCCAAAATAACACATTTCAAAAAACTAAATATATAATTCATTGCACTGCAAAAAAAAAGAAATATAAATTAATTCATTTTACAATTTAATAAATTTTTGTAATTGTAGGCATCATAATATACTATTGAGAAAAAAAATAATAATTCATAATACAATAAATTTCCAAAGATTTTTCAAAGCATTGTTATGATGCTTTAATTCATTATAAAATTATTTTGGGAACAAGAATAATATTCTAATTTACTAAAATCCCTAATTTTCAATTTACCAAGTTATCTTAGTTTTTTTCTAATGGAACTAAAATTTACAATAGATTTTTCTGTCGGAAATGGCTTAAATTCCTAGAGTGTATTTATAGTTATAGCACATGAATTATAAAAAAAAAAATGCCACGTTCAAATGCTATCAGAGAACTGTTTCTTTTAGTATTATAGATTTTGAATTATACAATGCTACAACTAGATTTTAAAGATTTCGCCTAGAAACCTTTTTTTTTTCGCCCTAGTTGTTTTCGCTCTGGGTTTTCTGGGCGATCTCGAGGTGCCTTCTCTTGCGGGCTCGTCTCTGCTGCTCCCGCCGGTGATCTCTTCTTCTCCCGCCGGTGATCTCTTCTGCTGATCGTCCTTCCTGAGGTGCTTTCTCCCATTTTCTGGCTTTTTCGCCCCTTCGGCGGTCTTTTTGTTTCTTTGTTGGTGGTTTTTCATTTTGCTGGTGGGGTATTTTTTTGTTCAGTTGGTTTTTTTTTTTTTTGGGGGGGGGGGAGATGACTTCTCCTACGTCATCCATCCCTTTGGTTTCTTCGGTTCCGACTCGTAAGAATTGCTCTTTTAAGGATGTGGTCTCGGGGGGTTCTTCCACTTCGGCTAATCGTGTTCCTTTTGTTAGATCTTCCTTTAAGGGTTGTCCTGCTCTATTTTTAGAGGATTCTGTGGTGTCTCAGTAGCTGAGCCCTTTGCTTTTACTCTGGTCGGAAAATTTGTTCTTCGTCAACCTAATTTAGACGTTATCCGTAAGTTTTTTCTTTCGCTTAAGTTGTTTGGTTCCTTCAATGTGGGGCTTTTGGATCCTCGTCATATAGCTATACAACTTACGAATGACTTGGATTATAGTCGTATTTTTTCTTGGCAGTCGTACTAAGTGCAGGGTTGTCAAATGAGGTTGCTCAAATGGTCACCGAATTTTGATGTGAGGGAGGAATCTCCTGTTGCCTCGGTGTGGATTGCTTTCCCTTACCTGCGCTTACATTTTTTTCATTCTCACATTCTTTTTGGTCTTGCTGCTGTGTTTGGTAGACCCTTGAAAACGGATCAAGCTACTGCTTCATTATCGAGACCTTCTGTGGCGAGGGTTCTGGTGGAACTTGATGTGTCCAAAAAACATCCTCAGGAAGTTTGGTTGGGTTTGGAATTGAAGGGATATTTCCAAAAAGTGGAATTTGAAAATCTCCCATCATTTTTCTCCCATTGTAGGATGCATGGGCATGGTATTACTGAATGTTTTCGGTTGCACCCTAATCTTCGTAAGGATAAAGGTATTTCTTCTTCTAATGGTGCCCAAGAGGGTGGGGATAAATCGTTGAAAGAATCCTTAAACATTGGTGAGGTGCCTGTTCCTGGTTCTGCTCCTTTGGAACCGTTAATTCATAATGGTGATGACCCTAGGGAGGAGCCTGCTCATCCTAATTAATTGGTTGATCTTACTGTTGAGGCTAAACAGGACTGTAATTCTTCTCTTACTAATGATTTGGATTTTGTTATAACCTCTAATGTTCCTATTTTGTCTGTTAATGATGCTAATATTATGGTTTCTAATGTTCCTATTTTATCTTCTAATATTGATCCTATTTTGCCTGTTAATGATGCTAATGCTTCTCATTTTCTTATTCAGAATGTTTTACTTACTAACAAGTCTCTTTCTCCCTTAGATGAAGCTAATTGGCAAGATGCTATAACTGTTCAAAGTTCAGATAATCTGGAAGTCGTGCTTGATCTTGGAGATATTGATTCTTCCAAGGCTTTAAAGCCAATGATTGTAAGTGAAGTTTCATCTTTAGTTGTTTCCAAACCTCCTTTGGGGGGTTCTTCTAATAATTTTTCTACTATTGAGGATGGTGTGCTCTTCTTAGAAAGTGATTTGGCCAAACCTGTGGGGCCGGTTTACTCTAATTTTGATGCTCAGTCCTTTTTAGTTGATCATTATCATTGTGATGTGTATACTGACATGGAGGTGGACATTATGACAAAATGTTATGCTAGAACTGATAATGACTTGAGTTTTTCTAAGGGTCGTGGGAAAAGGGGACGGAAGTCCAAAAATGTTGTTTTATCGCATAGAAATACCCATTCTCATACTTCTCATTAATCTTGTTTTTTATGTTTAACGCTATTATTTGGAATGTTTGGGGTATTGGTTGCCCTTCTTCTAGAATTAGAGTTAAAAACTTATGTCGTTTGCATAACATTTCTATCCTCGTTTTACTTGAACCTCTTATTTATGTTGACAAATTATGTGGTACTGCTAAGTTCTTGGGCTTCAAGTCTTCTTTTGCTAATATTTCCAACAAAATTTGGGTCTTTTGGAAGGATTTTGTTAGAATTGATATTATTGGGACCTTTCCCCAAGTTCTTCATTGTAATATTGAAAGTTCTAATTTTCAATGCTGCTCGTCTTTTGTTTATGCCGCCTCTTCTCGCTTTACTAGAAGAATCCTCTGGGAGCAAATTTTCCATTTTCATAATGTTTATAGTCCTCCATGGATTGTTGGTGGGGATTTCAATACTATCTCTTATCTTTCTGAACGCTTGGGGGGCTCTCTTCCCATTTATCAGTCCATGTAAGAATTCAATGATATGATTTCGAATTGTAATCTTATTGATATGGGTTTTACTGGCAACAATTTTACTTGGCATCGTGGTCATTTATGGAAAAGATTGGACAGAGTGTTGTTTAATGATGATTGGCTTAATGTTTTTCATTTGACTAAAGTTGAACATCTTAGTCGTACTCTTTCTGACCATTCCCCTATTCTTATTAATATTAAGAATGATTGTACTGCCCCTATTTCTCACTTTAAGAATGATTGCACCCCACTTTTCTTGATGTTGTGAAGGTTAATTGGGAGGCCCCTGTTTTCCCTAATGACACTATTTCGGGTATGCATAGATTGTGGCTTAAGCTCAAAAGGCTTAAAATTGTGTTGAAGTGCTGGAATCATAATGTCTTTAAAAATTTTTTTGCCAGCATCTCTTCGGCTGAATCTAAAGTTAATTCTCTTGATAGCTTGTGTCAATCTGATCCTACTGAGGTTAATTTTGCTTTGCTTAATGAGGCTAAGGTGGATCTTTGTATTTTTCAAGATCAAGAGGATTTTTGGAAACATAAAGCGGCTGTTAAGCATTTGGTGATGGGGATAGAAACACTAAATATTTTCATGCTTTGGTTAAGAAGAGGAGGTCTTCTAATTTCATTCATAAAATTGCTAAAGAGGATGGGACTATGTCTGAGGATTATGGGGAGATTTCTTCCCTTGCTGTTAATTTTTTTCAAAGTCATCTTAACAAAACCTTTACTGCCATTAGTTCTCCTAACCCTGCTTTAATTCCTCATTTGGTTTCTAGTGAGGATAATGCTTTGTTATCTATTCCTCCTTCCTTGGAGGAGCTTAAAGTTGCCTTATTTGGCATGGATTCTAATTCTGTGGTGGGTCCCGATGGTTACACCTCTAAGCTTTTTCAGAAAACTTGGCATATTATTTCTGAGGATTTGCTTAATGTTGTTAGTGACTTCTTTAAGGGTTCTGTTATTCCTAAATTCTTTTCTTCCACTTCTGTTGTGCTGCTTCCTAAGAATAATTCTGTTAATACTTGGAATGATTTTAGACCCATTAGTTTGTATATTGTCTTTTATAAAGTGCTTTCTAAAATTTTCATGAATCGTTTAACTGTTTTGTTGCCTAAGCTCATTTCTTCTTACCAGATGGGTTTTGTTAAAGGTAGCTCTGATAATATCCTGTTGTTGTAAGAATTTTGCAATGATCTTGATGTTAAGTGTCGTGGTGGCAACATGATCATGAAACTTGATATTTCGAAGGCTAATGATAATATTAATTATAATTTTATTTATAAGATTTTGAGTCTTTTTGGTTTTAATGTTTCTTTCATCAGTCTCATTAAAGCTTGCATTGAATCTCCTTTCTTTTCTATTCTTGTTAACGGTAAGAGTAATGGTTTTTTTAAGTCGTCTCATGGGTTTCATCAGCGGGATCCTCTTTCCCCTGCCCTCTTCATCCTTGCCGCTGATTACCTTTCCAGGGCTTTGGAGGACACCTTTAAAAATTGTTCTAACATCTATTTTCATACTTTAGGTGGTATAAATATTTCCCATCTTTGTTTTGCGGATGATTTTATTGTCTTTTCTAATGCTAGAAGTAATATGGTTGGTAATATTATGAGGTTGTTCGATCATTTTGAATCTGTCAGTGTTTTGTCCTTTAACAAATCTAAGAGCTGCTTTATTATTGGTAAGAAAGTGTCTGCGGCTAGGGCCGTGGAGATTTAGAACATTACTGGTTTTACTCAAGGTTCTTTACCTCTGAAGTATTTGGGTATTCCTTTATTTAAGGGTAGGAAGAGGTCTTTTTTATTCAATGATTTAATTTTTGTTGTTCATAACAAATTATCTTCTTGGGAAATTTCTTAAGTTTTGGTGGGCGTTTAACTCTTATTAAAAGTGTACTATGTTCTATTCATGTTTATTGTTTTCAAACTCTTTTTCCTACGAATACTATTTGTCAGAAGATTGAAAGAATTATCAATAATTTTTTTTGGAAAGGCAGTTCTAACACTTCCAAGATCCATTGGTCTTCTTGGAATAAGTGTTATGGGTCTGTGGATGAGGGAGCCTTGGGTTGTAAAACGATGATGGATTTGGCTGTCTCCTTCTCTTTTAAGCTTTGGTTTAAGCTCGGGAACAATGACTGCCTTTGGGCTAATTTCATGATTGTTAAGTATTGTGGGAGGAGGCATCCTTCTCTTTGTGGCTTCACTATTGGTAATTCTAAAGTTTGGAAATGTCTTTACTCGGTTAAGTGGAAGGTTGAGCCCTTTTTGGCTTGGGGGCTTGGTTACAGCTCCATTTTCTTTTGGCAAGACCGCTGGATTAATGGTCAGTCCATTGACTCCTTATTAAATTCTGTCTCTATTACGAATGTTAAAGTTAACCATTTTTTTGCTGGGCATGCCTGGGATGTTGAGAAACTTTCTGACATTCTCCCTGATAGTATCATTCAGCTTATTTTAAAAATTCCTTTAAACATTTACTCTAAAGATGTTTTGCTTTTCTCTCTTTCTAAGGATGGTAAATTTTTGGTTAGGAAGCTTTGAATTCATTCAGAATCATTAAGGCTCCGACTAAATTTTTTAACTTGATATGGCATAAGTCTATACCCTCTACTGTTTCAGTTTTTATCTGGAGATTTCTTCATAAGCTGGTTTCTACTGATGATAACTTGAGGAAAAAAGGGTTTTTCTTACCTTCTAAATGTCAATGATGCTACCATATTGAGAATATGCACCATGTCTTTATTTCAGGTCATGTTGCTGTTAACGTTTAGTTATATTTTGAGGATTTGTTTCAGTTCAATTTTTTCTCTTCTAATGCTTCTTTATATTCTATTGTGTATTGCTGGTTGGTTAATACTAAAGGTCATATTCGTAATGTCATTCCTTGTTTGATTCTTTGGTTTATCTGGTTAGCCCGGAATGAGTCCCATTTTAACGGGGTCTAGATGAATTCCATGAGGATTATTCATAACATTAAGGATAAAGTGGTTGCCTTGTATTCTGTCCAGCTTATTTCGGTTAAAAGTTTTTTTAATGTTAATTTTGTTGATCACAAGTTGGGCATTAATTTAATGGTGGATTATTCTATTCGTAATTCTAGATGCATTACCTGGGAGAAGCCCTCTTCTCTTCTGTTAAGCTGAATGTTTCAGGTACTAAGTTGGGTAATTCTTTTGGTTTTGGGGGTGTCCTTAGGGATCAAAATGGTTCTCTCATTTGTGCTTTTGCTGGGCCTGTTGGTAGGGGGTTTTCCTCCAGGGCTGTCTTGGCTGGGGTGCTTCACAGTTTACAATTGTGCATCAATATGAGCCTGGCTGAAGTTATTTTGGAATCTGATTTTGATTTCAGGATGATCGGGAACTTAGATGTTTATAATTTCTCTTCTATGGAGTTTTATACTTTGAGGGAGATTAGGGTGTATCTTAACTTACTTAATTGTACCTTTTCCATTATTCATGCTATGGCCAATGCGTCTGCTACGGCTTTGGCTGGCATTGGTTGTGATTTAAACTCTGTTATGGATTTGGATTTTCACCTGCTTCCGTCTAATGTTAAGGGTCTGCTTGTTCTGGACCGTCTGGGGTTGCCTTATGTCAATGATTAATTGGTCTTTCCATTTCCATTGCTGGGTGTTGCTGGGCTGTCGGATACACGTGGGGATTTTTGTTTTTTAGGGTCTTTCTCTTTGTTTTGGTTTTTAATTTTGTTGAGATTTTCAGTTTGCAGGGAGTTCATGGTGATTCTCTGGAGGGATTTAAGCTGGATATATCCTTTTATCTGCAAGTCTTTAATTTACTTTTGTTTGTTTTTAGTTTTTCTCTCTATATTGTGTTTCTAAAGCTTTTTTGGCTCTTGCAGGAGGGAGTGTTGATGTTGGTCTTTATGGTGGAATCCTGCTGCTGGGAGTATTTTGGTTGTTTTTTGCGTTCTCCCTTTTTTGGGTGCTTTTTCCTAAGCACCGTAGAATGTTTCTAGTTTGCATTATATTGTTTATTAGGTGGGAATCTCGAACTCCTAGGTTTCTTTTTCTCTTTTTGGATTGTAGCTCTCTGAGCGGTAGTGAGATTGAGTTTCCCTTAAAGACCTTGTAATTTTTCCCTTATATTAACGCATAGACCCCTCTTGTGGGTTTCCCCTAAAAAAAAAAAACCTAGATTTTAAAGATGTATGATTTTCGTTTTTTTTTTAAATTTGATAGAACAAGGGATAGAACTTTTTATGAATGATTTTTTAGTGTTTGACACTAATAATTGTCTTAAGATTTTAGCATTGGTTTCAAAAAAAAAAAAGTGAAGAAGAAAATAGTTTTAAAACTTAGAAAAATGACATTTTATAGTTAAGGAGAGAATTTTGGTATGTTAAATTAACTAAATGATAATTTTTTTAAATTTTATGATGGAAACTTTTTCGAAGCTACTTTTAGCATCGAAATGTATTCCACTACAAAGCTAAATTTGTATGGATTTTTTTTTTTATAAAAAATGGCTTAAATTCATGTAGTGTATTTATAGTTATAGCACATGAATATAAGAAAAGACCTCATTCGAATGTTCTTAGAGAACTATTTCTTTTAGTATGGTGCATTTTGAATTATATAATGCCATAGTGACATTTTAAAGAGGGCTCCACATTAACTTTATCCCTCTATTTCAACTTAATGAAAATGAATAGATTAAATTATGGGTTGTAACTAAGGCAATATTTTCCTTTGTTGAGTTCGCTCTGCTAGGACCTTTTCCCTAACTGACACTTAGTGAAGGGTGGATCTGCTCATTTCCATTACATGCTCAAGGGGTGTTTTCTTCTCCTATTCTTTTGTTCTTAGTTATTTTCCTGTTCAATTTTTTTAGTGTTACCTCTGCTCTTCCCTTTGCTCTCCTAGGGCTTTTTCCATACTTACCTTTTGGGGTTGGATCTGCCCGGTTGAAGGGTGTTTCCACTCTTTTTCTAATATTTTTGTTGTTTTCTTGTTCAATTTCATTCAACTTTTCCTTCAAATGTCAACATCCTCTAAATGATCGGATATCACCTTCCTTGATTGTAAGAATCCTTCAAAATTTTTTAAAGATGTTGTTTTTTGTTCTAATTCTTTGAATGTTTTTTCCATATCGCAAAGTAACTACTTTTAGGGTTTTGAAGGATTTGTGGTTCTCAAAGGATGAGGTGAGACATCTTGCCAAACCTTTTGAATTTTTGTTGGTTTGTAAGTTTTCTATGCAAAAGCTTACGCTTGATTATATTCACAAATTTTTCTTTAATCTGAAGCTCTCTGGTGATTTTTTTGTTACTTTTTTTGGATCAATGACATGTGCTCATAAAGTTATCGAATGATCTTGATTATGGATTTGCGCATAGATCATATTATATTAGTAATTGCTTCATGAAAATAATTAAATTGTCACCTCTTTCTTGATATTTCAAAAAAATCTCCAATCATTCCCATTTGGATCTCCTTCCCGAACCTTCTTCTTCGCTTTTTCTCCCCTTGCATATGGTCTTGGTTCCCTATTTGACAGATCGATTTAAATGGTTATGCCATAACTGTGGGATCAAGATTGTTTGTTGCTCGCATTCTTATTAAACTTGACATTTCCAAAATATATCCCAATTCAATTTGGCTTGATCCTGAAACTTATGACTAAATTCAAAAAATGGCTTTTGAAACCTTCCCTATATTTTGTTATCATTGTAAGGCGTTGGGGCATCAAAAACATAAATGACTTCTTTTACACCCCCATTTGAGGAAACTTAGTGATTCAAAATTGAATCTGGTTAATGCAAGAAATGAACTTATTATTGTAGGAGATTCTAATAATGTGCCATTGAATGTTCATAATACTATACTGGATAATGTGCATTTAGGAAATGTTTCACTGGTTTCACAAATTAAACTGCTAGCTGATGGTGATTGTCTTAACAATTCTGCTGACTCCCCTCTAATCATTCCCTCCACTTCTAATTCTCTCATATGCTTGGAAAGAAAAGATAATAAATTAGATAAGTCTGGTCCTCTTTCTAATAATTCTGGTAAGTATTTAATGTCTTCATATATTGATACTACTATGCTAATTAATGCCTGTGTGAATCATTATGTTATTGTGGGTAATAACATGGTTTTTAACTCTAATCTTTCTAATGATTCTAATATTGTTATTTATGGGTTGTCTCTAGTTGCCCCCTTATTATTGATTAACTATTCCACTGATGCATGATGTTGCGTATATTAATTTAGAGCATGGCCTTGTTGATCACTATGATGGGATTTAGGATTTATTGTTCTTTGAGGGTGGTCTCCGTAGGGGCTATCTAATGTGCCTGTAGAGGATTTTGACTTAAATGTGCTAAAACTTTATATATCTTGCTTCTTTATGGTTGCTAGGAAGAAAAATATGAAGAATAAAGTTAAAAATATTGAGCTTAATTTTAAAAATGCTGATGGTTACTCTACTAGATCCAAGTATATTGTCAAGTTGGGTTATTTGTGTGTTTTGGCTTCCTGCGGTGGTTGGTGGGAGGCTGTTCTATTTCTAGGTGGGGTTATTTTCTTATTGTTTGGTTTGGGGCTGGGGCATGGGCATTTACTCCATTGTTTGATTTTTTTTTTTTTTTATTGATTCTTCAGTTGGTTGGATATTACTTTTGCCTTCCTTATTTCTGTCCTATCCATTTTTGTTGGTTGGTTGCAATGGTGGGGGGTCTTTTGCCTGGTTGTCTGTGTTGTTATGTTTTCTCTATGGATCGTGGTTGTTTAGCATAGCTTTGTGGTCTCAGGATCATCCCCCTCTATGGTTTTCATTCTTGGTTGGTTGTTGGAGCTTCATTGAATATCTTTTGGTTTTCCTTTTTGAGGGTTGGCTTCTTAACTCTCTGTTTGCTTTTTATTTTATTGCTTTTAATACGTAAGATCATACTCTCATAGGTTTTGTTTTAAATATTATATTTTAGATAGAGTTTGATCTTTTAAGATCTTTGTACCCCTTTTTTTAAGTTAACACATAGGCCCCTTTACGGGTTTATCAAAAAAAAAAAAAAAAAAACTACCATTTGAAGATGTATGACTTTATTTTTATTTTTATTTTTTTTTGATAGGATAAGGAATATAAGTATTTATGAATAGCTTTTTAGTGTTTGACACTAACAATTGTCTTATGATTTTAGCATTGGTTTCAAAAAAATGTGATGAATAAATAGTTTAATTTTTTAAAATTATAATTTTATGGTTTAGCAGAGAATTTTTTTTAAGGCATAAGGTTTCTAAACAATGGATTGAAAGAAATGAAAAATTCAAGCGACTAAAAATTGTCTCCACCTGCTTCTGTCAAAGTAATAAGTTTTTTGGGCGACACTAGATTTTATAGAAAATATGTAAATTACTTGCCTAAAATAACCAAACCTATTTACAAACTATCAGAAAAAGGTGTCCCATATTATTTTTTGCAAAACTATTTAAAAGCATTTATAATACTTAAAAAGAAATTTATTAGTGCACTTTTGGTTATTACTTAAATTTAAGTGTAATACAAGTGTATTTTTGCATAATGTGTGATATTCTTTATGTTGAATCTTGTTGATTCTAGAATAGGTTGTTAAACCTAAACTAATGTCCCAAGGCTAATACTGAGGGGGGGTAAATTGGTAATTTAAAAAAGTTAACTCCTTAATTTTTTTAAAAAGATAGAAACCAATTAATGAACTTGGGCAAGTTGTTTTTAAAGTTTTTTAAAAAGATTTTTTCAACCACAGAAAAATTAACTTGCAGTAAAGTAAATAAGTAGCGGAAATAAAAAGACACAAAAATTTATAGTGGTTCGGTCAAACATGACCTACATCCACTCGCTGATGTTTCCAACTTCAGGTATTGCACTATACCAAAGTGACTCTCCTTTTGCCTCCACAGCAAGGCGGAGAAGCCTTTTCAAATCTCTCTTTCACCAATCACCGGTGTGGTAGAGAACCATCATCCTTTTTCACTCTCCAAGTGTAGACAGAGAATCGTCATCCTTTTACACCTTCCAAGTGTAGACAGAGAACTTTCATCATTTCACACTCTCCAAGTGTAGGCAGAGAACCGTCATCCTTGTATACCCTCCAAGTTCAGGAAGAGAACCTTCGACTGTTCACACTCTCCAAGTGTAGGAAGATAACCTTTGGCTGTTCACACTCCTCTAGTATCGACAGAGAACCAAATCTTCTTGAAAGATCTTCACACAAGAAATCTAGAATGACAAGAGAAAAGAGTGAAGAAAACACAAAATAACACAGAGAGATCCTTACCCTTGAGTAACTAAGTGAACTCTTCAAGCTCCAATAGGAAGAAATTTCCTTTAAACACTCTCTCTCACTCTCTCCTTCAATTTCCCTTAACCATTTTTGAAGACCAAGTGATAAAAAAATTAAAGGTCAGTTTTTAGTGGACTTTTTATATAAAAGACATGAAAAACCATCCAGAAAATTGAATTTTTTAATTTTGACCGTCCACAATTATCCCGTACGATCGTATTTTGTACGTACAAACAGTTCAAAAAATGTTGTGTACGAACTCATTGTGAATCGGTATGAAATCATTTGAAGACCCAATCATTGTCTAGTACAAACTGTGTTCATCTGGTATGAATAGAAGAAATGTCAAAATGCATATGTACGAATCAGTTGGATGAAATGAACAAAATCACACAAAATCCCTTCGTCCCGATATGATAAAAAATAACGTCTGTACAAACTTCATTCATGCACACTCCAGTGCCCATCATCCCGGTACGATAAAAAAATATCATCCATACAAACTTCATTAGTGCACTCTCCAAATCCCATCGTCCTGGTACGATAAAAAAATTATCGTCCGTATGAATAGTGTTCAAGGTAGAACTAAAGGAGATCATCCCAGTATGAAAAAAAAATTATCCATATGAATAGTGTTCGAGGTCGATCCAGTGGAGATCATCCCGGTACGAACAAAAAATATCGTCCGTATGAAAGTGTTCGAGTTCAAACCAAAAGTGATCATCCCGATACGAATGAAAAATATCGTCTGTACGATCTATACTTAGAAAAATTTTTGATATTTTTTCGTTTGCTCCATTGCTTGTTGGGGAAAATAACTGACCAGATCGTCCCGTATGAATTAATTTCATACAGTACGATCAGTTTAAAAATATGAATTTTATAACTATCCCTCAGTGTGTGTGTGTGCTTAATTACTTAATTACAATCACACTCTCTTAGACTCAATAAAATGAAAAATATATATTTCAAAATTACAATAACTCTAAACTGATTTTGATTTGAAGTATTGAACAATTTGGAGTATGATTCCTCATAAATGTTAATACACACAAGAGAAAAAAAATTCTTCCAAAAATATGTTAGGAGAAAATAATAATCAAAACAATAATATTTAGAATCATATAAAAATATATAAGTTGCAAGAATGTCAAACAAGCAAAGCTAAGTAGCAACTCTCTCAACAATCTCCCTTTTTTTATGATGGCAAAACAAATATTGTTTGAGTAATATTAAAAATCCTAAATTTCTCCTAAACTCCCCCTGCTGAATAAGCATGTGAATATAAGGTGTTTTTAAGCAAATCAATTTTTTAATTTTAATATTTTTCACACACAAAAATGACACTAAATTGAGAAAAAAAACATAAAACACGAACAAAATATGAACAAAATACTCAAGACACATAAAACATGAACAAAGTACTCAAGACACATAAAACACTTAAATGCCAAATAATATTTCTCTCTTTTTTACAACAGTAAAAAAAGAAGAAGAAATGAACAATAGAAATGTAAGAAGTCATATGAGAATCCTTTGATAATTGATCTTGAAAGAGATTGAGTTATACTTGCAATAACAAGATTAATATTCATTAGAGAAAAGTAAACATTCATATCAATTAAATTATGATATAACACAGACAAGGAAAAATATATCAAAGTCATGAATCATTCTAGACAATCACATAAGATAAATTATTATAAAGATGATGAAATGAAAATTAACTTAAGTAAAATTTCAATACAAAATATAATTGAACTTTAGATTGATTTGAAATTAAAGATTAAAAGATAGAAGAAAGAACATATACTTATGGTGCTTTGCACATCTTTTGAATATTTGTGGCACACTTTGTACATCTTTTTATATTTAGGCTAATTTTATGCCTCTTTTTAATTTGCAAATCATTGTGCATTCTTTTTATTTTTCTATACTTATATATTTTCATTTTTTAATTGATCTTTTCAAAATTAATAATAAAACAGCTCAGATTTTTTTCTAAGTACAAATATAATTATATTGAAAAGAGAAATAAAATAATAATTAGACATCAAAATTGCAATAATAGTATTAAAGTTTTTGTATGCCTAAAAAGAATATGAGATTGATAGCCTTAAACTTGATCTAGTTATAAGCTAATTTTTGAAAAATTAGATTTTCTAATTAATTCAATTTTTGTATTGCTGATCATATTATATCACCATTTAGATCGATTAAGTTAGGATAATCATATAGGCTAACAAACATTTCGAAAACAAAGAACAAAAATAACTAAATAAAAAATAGGACATGTTTTATTGAAATAAAAAAAAGATAATACAGGGAAGCTTACATGATATCAATTAACTACACGGATCATCAACCACAAAAATAAAAACAAAATAAAAGACAGTCACAAAAACTATAAAGGTCATCATATCATATCAGAAGTACTGGCAAAGACAAACACAAAGAAGTACATCTATCGCTCGAAGGGGCCATGGTTCGGAGGTGGTGGCTGGTTGAAGAAAGTAAAATAACTACTCATCATAGCCATATTTGGGTTCATCTGGTCATACTGACCTCGAACCCAGCCCATGCCCTGCTGGTATTGAGCATCCTGCTGTTGCAGGTGAGTCTCAATTTGATCAAAGCATTGATCAAAATGACTCTCAAGACAGTCAAAGCGCTGGATCATATCCTAAAAAGTTGGTCTACGAGCAGACACATGTGTAGGTGCAGGTGTAGGTGCTCCCCCTTCTCCCTTAGAATCCTCACTTCCATCACCTTTCCCAAAAATTGCTCAGAATGAAGCAACAATATACTATATAAGAGTTTCTAGGTGAGGATCAGGATGAACTAGATTGTACTTCTTCTTAAGAATGTATGTCACAAGGTGTCCTAAGGCTATATTCTTCTTTCTCTTATGGGAGTCATGACCAATTTTAGAAAACCCATAAATGTAGTTAATAATAAGTTGGGCTTCATCTTCAGTTTGGCCAGTTATGATCAAGTAAGTTACAGTAGAAAGAAGAGGAGTAATGTTGATATGATCACCAACTTTAGGAATTATGGAGGTTCTAAGAACATGTTAGATGATCCTGACATCTTGGTATAACGTAGATACCTTAAGCAAATAACACACTTCTCTAATCCCTCTAATCTCTTGGTTTATTTCAGTCCAGTCATAACTAAAAGCATTGGTCAAAGTGTGGGCTCTTATTCCTTCAATCCTTAAATTCAAAAATATCCCCAAATCCTCCTTGGTAATTTCTACTTTTTTCTTAAAAACAAAAGATCTAATCCTAGATTGATCAGTACTAAAGGTCATATTGGTAAGAAAATAGTGAAAAGTTTCCTTATTGTGGGAGTGAATTAGAGTGAGGATAAAAGCGAATTGGGTAGAGGCAAAAAGTGGCATTACTTGAAAGATAACATTCTCTTGTAAAAGAACTTTAGAAGGTGTGATTTTTGCAGAAACAAACCTAGGAAATGAGTCCTCATTGATTTTGGACAAAAAGTTAACTTCATCAATCCTAGAGGATGGACCCTTAGCCAATCTACCCCTTTTGCTGGAGCTTACCATTGAAGAATTTGGAAAGATGAGAAGGATTTGAAAGGATATTGAGGTGAATGAGATTTGAGTTCTAAAGCGCTTCTATTTAAAGAAAAAAGAACTGTCGTACGTACGAAAATAGATTCGTACTGTACGATGCTTGAGTTCGTATGTATGAAATAAAATTTCATATGTGCGAATAAATGCGTTTAAAACAAAACAAATTTTCATAATCACATAAGTTATGAAGCATTCTTTTGAATAGACTTTTTGCACATCTGATTATATAGAAGAACAGGTATTTGTACAGGACAATCAGATATTTAAGATCATTTTAATGATGGTTTGAATCGTCCCTCACATCGATATGCCACATGTTCGTATATATGAACTACAGGTTCGTACGTACGATCAAAAATAAAAATTTCTTCTGCCCGTATAACTGACTATATGCATACATATGAATGAATACACATCATTTAGATGATCTGGGGATTGTACAGATGAATTGTATTGGAAACAAAAATGATATGCAGTCTGTTCTACCCAATAATCGATACGCTACATAATTCATCCTATATGAAATAAATTTTGTATAGTACGAATAGAACACTTAGGAAATTTTGCACAATCAATCAAAAATATAAAATTCGATGTGAAAATAATTTAAAGTCACACAAAAACACAAAAACACTAAAATAAACATAAAAACACACATAAAACTCAAAAAAAAGAAAATAAACAAAACACACATATCAAGTTTGCAGAAAATTTTCATTAAGCATTCAGGTTAATCATACCAAGCCTTGTTCTTAATGTACTAAAAGTATTAAAGGATAGTGGTTTTGTAAATATATTAGCAAGTTGATTTTCAATTGTAACATGATTCAGTTCAATTTCTTATTCGGATACATTATCCCTTATGAAATGACGGCTTATGTCAATATGTTTGGTTCTAGAATGTTGAATAGGATTCTTTGAAATACAAAAGGCACTAATGTTATCATAATAAATTGAAATTGTGTGAATATTAAATTATAAGCCAATCAACTATTATTTCAACAAAAGAACTTGTGCCACACAACTTCCTAAGGCAGTGTATTCAGCTTCAACAATAGATAGAGGCTACAGAATTTTGTTTTCTACTCGACCAAGAAACTAATGAATTTCCAATAAATTGACATATTCGAGATGTACTTTTTCTATCAATCCTACAACCTACAACGGCTGAATCTAAATATCCAATTATTTCAAATGAAGAGATGAACTTAGGATACCAAATCCCTAAATTCTGAGTTCCCAATAGATATCTTAAAATCCTTTTCACTACTGTCAAATGTGATTCTCTTAGATCTGATTAAAGTCTATTACACAAACAAACATTAAATATAATATTGGGTCTATTAGCAGTCAAGTAAATTAAAGCTCCAATAATCCCTCTAAATTTCTTTTGATCACAGATTTTTCCTTTGGGTCCTTATCTAACTGAACTAAGAAACTCATAGGTGTACTAACAGGTTTAGCATTATCCATTTCATACTTTTTGAGGATATCCTTAACATACTTCGACTGACTAAGAAAAGTTCCTTCATCAATTTACTTAATGATAAAGCCTAGAAAGTAACTTAAATCTCTCATTAGGCTCATCTCAAATTCAATACTCATTATTTTAGAAAAATCATATCAAAGATTTTTATCAGTAGATCCAAAGATGATATCATCAATATAAATTTATACAATGAGTATGTTATATCCATATTTCTTTAAAAAGAGAGTTGTGTCTACACTTCCGTTTTCAAAATATATCTCAAGTAGGAAAGTGCTCAACCTCTCATACCAAGCCCTAGGTGCCTATTTCAAACCATACAATGCCTTTTTTAATTTAAAAATATGATTTGGATATTTTGAATTTTCAAACCCTGGAGGTTGTTTAACATAAATATCCTCTTGAATTACCCCAATTAAAAAGGGACTTTTAACATCCATTTGATATAACTTAAATCCTCTAAAATAGACACAAGCTAAAAAAAACTCTAATTACTTCAAGCCTTGCTACAGGGGCAAAAGTCTCCTCAAAATCAATGCCTTAAATCTGATTATACCCCTTAGCAACCAATCTAGCCTTATTTCTATCAATAACTCCTGAGTCATTCATTTTGTTCTTAAATACCCACTTAGTTCCAACTATACTTTGATCATTTAGCCTTGCAATTAATTCCCAAATTTTATTTCTTATAAATTAATTCGATTCTTCTTGCATTGCCAAAATCCAAAATTCATCCGAGAGTGCTTGTTTAATATTTGTGGGTTCAATCATAGAAATAAAGGCAGAATGATTAACTTCTTTACTCAGTCTATGCCTAGTCCTAACACCCTCATTAGGTTTAACTAAAATCAATTCCTTATGATGGTTTTTAGAAAATCTTAATTCTCTAGGTAGGGGTTTTCTATCTCCAAATTTTTGCTTTCTCAATCTTTTGGGAGTTTATTTCTATCTCTTCCTCTTCAACATTCGACTCTTCAAAAAAATTAGATTCATCAAATACAATATGTGTGATCTCCTCAATTACCAAAGTTCTTTTATTGAATATTCTATAAGATTTTTCAACACTAGAGTATCCAGGAAAGTTTCTTCATCTGATTTTGGATCAAATTTTCCTAAGGAAGATTTTTCATTGTTATGTATGAACACTTTACATTCAAAAACATATAAATATGAAAAATTAGATATTCTCCCTTTAAGAAGCTCATAGGATATTTTATTCAATTTTGATCTGATGTTCACCCTATTTAAAATATAAGCTGTAGTGTTAATCGCTTCAGTCCAAAAATATCTAGGAAGTGAATATTCTGCCAACATGGCTTGAGCGACTTCTATTAATGTTCTATTATTCTTTTGACTACCTCATTCTGCTGAGGGGTTCTAGCTGCAGAAAAATTATGATCAATTTTTTTCTTTACAAAATTCTTCAAATTTATCTTTTTCAAATTCTCCACCATGATCACTTTGGATTGTTAAAATTTCACACCTAGTTTCTTATGAATCCAAGTCAAAAAATCTTTAAACTCCTCAAATGATTCACTCTTATGATATAAAAATTTAACCCATGTGAATCTAGAAAAATCATTAACTATAACAAATCCATATACCTTCCCTCATAGACTTATAGTTCCAAAAGGTCCAAAAAGATCCATATGTAAAATCTCAAATGATTTACTAGTTCTAAAATCCTTATTGGACTTAAAAGAGGATTTCACTTGTGTTCCTAATTGACATACATCGCAAGCAAAGGTGATCCTTAGTAAAGTCTAGTTTTGGTATACCTCTCACTAAGTTTTTTTGGGTAATCCTCCTAAGGTTTTTCATGCTAGAGAAACAAAGTATCATATGCCAAAGCCATGACTCATCAGTAATAGTTTTTAAATAAAAAGTATGAGTTTTTATACAATTTAAATCTAGCATATAAATATTATTTACCCGTATACCATGCAAAACATCATTACCATTTAGGCTTAATATGTAGCTAGTAGGAAAAAATTTAACAAAGTATCCTTTATCACATAGCTGACTAATACTCAAAAGATTATGCTTTAAGCATTTAACTAGTAGTATATTCTCAATAAAAAAGTTTTTCAAATTTTCTATCATACCTGATCTAACCACCTTCCTTGTGGTGTTATCTGCAAGTATAACCTTGCCTCCATTTCTGGCTTCCAGCGATATAAACTACTTAGTATCTCTAGTCATATGCTTTGAGAAACAGTTGTCCAGGTACCATATGCTCTCACAAAGCCTTGTGTGAGAGCGTGCCTACAAAATCATCAAATGTTAGACCTAGGAGCCCAAGCTTGTTTGGGTTTACCTTTTGGCAATTTTAAAATAGATGCACATATGATATGTGTAGGTTTATGCATTTTTGTTCTCCACACTAAATGAGTTTTTCTATCTAAAGTATATGTGTGTGAGATATGTCCAATCATGCCACAACTAAAACATTTAATTATAGAAAATAGATTTCTCAATCTTCTATAACTATTCTGTCTACTCCTGGGTTGCAAAAATTTTTGCTTCAAAAAAGGATTTGTAAACTCTTTAAGTTTGGGGGTTTCCTTCTTTTTTTTTTGAGAGCTTCCACTTTCAATTTTAAAAATGTGTTCATATCTTCCAACACATTATTACTATATTTCAACATATTTTTTTCACTCTCTAATTCATCCTTATAATCTTAAAATTCTTTTTCTAATTCTGTATACGATGGTTTTAAATTCTCATTATTCTTTTTTCAAATCATCAAACTCATCATGTAAGCTCATGTAGTTGCTATCAAATAATGTATGATCTTTCCTAAGAATTTCTTGCTCTTTATAAAGTTCTTGCAATTCCAAGTTAAGACTAGCATGCATTTTCTTCAACTTCATATATGCATTATGTATTCTTTCAGAAACTTTTAAAAGTTAAGCATAGGTTAAGTCACATACCACTTCTTGATCTAACTGATCAAGATCTTCAGCCATCAAGCACAAGTTGGTGAATTCCTCCTCCTTTTTAGTTTTTGATGAGTTTGAAGCTGAGTCCGCCAAGAAAGCTCTTTGGAATTTCTTCTTGCCCTTCTTAAAATTTGGTTTCTCCTCTACCCTCTCCTTGATAGGAGTGGCATTAAGTTCTGGGCAATCTAACTTAATGTGTCCAGGTTTCTTGCACTCGTACCAAATCACATCATTAGAAACCTTGACATTCCTATTAAACTTACCTCAGTTCTATTATTGACATCTCTTTTGCTTCCTCCTCAGAAAGCTTCTGAACAGCCTAGTCATCAAAGCTATATCGTCCTCATCCTCATGTTGTGATAGATCACTCTCTGACTCCTCCACTTTTAGTAGTATGTTCTTCTCCCTTCGTGGTTCTCCTGCATCAATCTTTCTAAAACTCACTCCTTGCTCATAAGCAATTAGTGATAGAAGAAGATTTTCAATAAAGTAATCATTTAAGTCTTTAGACTCTGATATAGCAGTTATTTTTGAATCATAAGCAGTAAGAAAACAACATAATATCTTATTAACCATTTCAGCACTAATTAATTCCCTACCTATTACATGTAAATAAGTGACTTTCTGAGTGAATCTTATGTACATGTCAGAAATAAATTCATTGGGTTTCATGCAAAATAATTCATAGTCATGTAAGAAGATGTTTAATCTAAACTTCTTAACTTTATTAGTGCCTTCATAAGTTATACAGAGTCTATCCCATATATCCTTTCAACTCTTGTAAATGGAAACCAACTTGTAGTCCTTTGACTTAAGTACACAAAAGAAACTATTTAAATATTTAGCATTAAGTTGTGCTAAGTCACATTCTTCTACAGTCCAATCTGCAAAGGGTGTTTCTACTCTAATGCCATTAACTAGTATAGTTGGTTTTGTATACCCTTCCTGTACTAAGATCCACATATGATAATCAAGTAACTGTAAAAATGTAGACATGCGTGTTTTCCAAAAATTAAAAGGGATATTTTCAAATAAAGGAGGTCTAGTGATTGAATACCCTTCAGCTGTGTTTCAGTTCTCAAAAGTAGGCATGCTCGTTAATCAAAAAGTAGTTCAAATTTATAGTTTTAAAACAAAGCTCTGATACCACTTGTTAAATCTTATTGATTCTAGAATAGATTATTAGACCTAAACTAATGTCCCAAGGCTAACCGAGAGGGGGGGGGGGGGGGTGAATTGGTAATTTGAAAAAGTTAACCCTTTCTTGATTTTTTTAAAAGATATAAACCAATTAATGAACTTGAGCAAGTTATTTTTAAAGTTTTTTAAAAAGGATTTTTTCAACAACAGAAAAATTAACTTTTTTTTTTTTTGAAGAAGCATAAATGCATTAAAAAAAGAACAAGAGAAAAAGAACTACAAGCAGGATTCCTCCTTCACCAATTGAACAAATGAAGGAGGAATCTTATCCAAATGTATATCTTCCCAAATAAAGCTACTAAGGATACCATAACTAGCACAAAGGTCGGCTAGTTTATTTCCTTCTCTAGAAATGCATTTAAAAATCACATAATTAAAATCATTTAAGAAATTTAACTCATCTTGATTTTGGAAACTCTTTTCCTTAGCATCTTGAATAACCTTGATGACATTGAAGTTGTCACTCTCAATAATTGCTCCTTTGTACTTGAACATCCAATCTTTAATAACATTCTTCAATCCTTTGATTGACATGAATTCCAATTGATAAATATCCCAATGAATGCAAGTATTTCCGAAAGCCAAAAGGAGTCTTCCTTTACAATCTCTAATTATGCCTCCAACTCCTACTTTGTACGAAGATGAAAGAGTAGCATCTACATTGATTTTTAACTAACCGGGTGGAGGGGGATGCCAAGTATTGAACAGTCTAGTAGACTGATTAACATCCCATAATTCCGGCACTTGATTAAAAATAATCTTAGAATAAGAAATCTGAAAAATTAAGGTTTATAGTGGTTCGGTCAAACATGACCTACATCTACTCCATGAAGTCTCCAACTTTAGGTATTGCACTATACCAAAGTGACTCTCATTTTTCCCCCACAGTAAGGTGGAGAAGTCTTTACAAAACTCTCTTCCACTAATTTTCGGTGTGGCAGAGAACCGTCATCCTTTTTCACTCTCCAAGTGTAGGCAGAGAACCTTCATCCTTTCACACCCTTGAAGTGTTAGCAGAGAACCATCATCCTTTTATACCCTCCAAGTGTAGGCATAGAACATTCTTCCTTTCACACCCTCCAAGTGTAGGCAGAGAACAGTCATCCTTTTACACCCTCCAAGAGTAGGCATAGAACCTTCGGATGTTTACACTCTCCAAGTGTAGCCAGAGAACCTTCAGCTGTTCATACTCCTCAAGTATCAGTAGAGAACTGTATCTTCTTGAAAGATCTTCACACAAGAAATGTAGAAGGACAAGAGAAAAGAGTGAAGAAAACATAAAATAACACATAGAGATCCTTATCCTTGAGTAACCAAGTGAACTCTTCATGCTCCATAGGAAAAAATCTCCTTTAAACACTCTGTGTCACTCTCTCCTTCAATTTCCCTTAACTATTCACGAAGACCAAGTGTCAAAAAGATTAAAGGTCAGTTTTTAGTGGACCTTTTATAGAAAAGATACAAAAAAACCATCTAGAAAATTGATTTTTTTAATTTTGACTGTCCACGATCGAACCATACAATCATATTTTATACGTACGAACAGTTTAAAAAATGTTGTGTATGAACTCATTATGAATCGATACAAAATCATTTCGTACCAGATCATCGTCCGGTACGAACTGTGTTTTTCTGGTACAAATAGAAGAAATGTCAAAATGCGTATATACAAATCAGCAGGATGAATTGGGCGAAAGCACACAAGAGCCCTTCGTCCCAGTACGATCGAAAAATATTGTATGTACGACCTTCATTCGTGCACGCTCCAGAGCCCATCATCCCGGTACGATCAAAAAATATCATCTGTTTCGTGCACGCTCTAGAGCCTATCGTCCCGGAACAATAAAAATTTATCATATGTACAAATAGTGTTTGAGGTTGAACCAGAGGAGATCATCCTGGTACGAACAAAAAATATTGCCTATATAAATAGTATTTGAGGTCGATCTAGAGGATATTATCCCGGTACGAATGAAAAATATCATCAGTACGAATTGTGTTCGAGGTCGAACTAGAGGAGATTATCCCGGTACGAACAAAAAATATCGTCCATACGATCTATACTTAGAAAATATTTTGAGATTTTTTCATTCGATCCATTGCTCGTTGAGGAGAAGTACTGACCAGATCGTCCCGTTTAAATTAATTTCATACTATACAATAAGTTTAAAAATGTAAATTTTAGAACTCTCCCCTGGTGTGTGTGTACTGAGTTATTCAATTACAATCACACACTCTCAGACTCAATAAAATGAAAAATACATACTTAAAAATTATAATAACTCTAAATTGATTTTGATTTGAAGTCTTCAACAATCCGGAGTATGATTTCACATGAAATGTTAGTACACACAAAATGTGTGAAGAGAAAATAATAATCAAAACAATAATATTTGGAAACATAAAAAACATACAAGTTGTAAGAATATCAAACTTTCAAAGCTAAGTAGCAACTCTCTCAACACTTTATATATATATATATATATAAAGAATGTGTTGAATAAATTATAGAAAAGTGAGTCATAAGTGAAAAAATAGAAAACATATTTAAGCTCTGTAATAATTCTAAATATGGTGGCTAACAACAACAACATCAAGCCTTTGTCACATTACACGAGGTCGGCTACATGAATTCTTTTTTCACCATTGTGTCCTGTTAAAAGTCAACTTAACATTTAAATCTAATAAAAGAAATATTATTTATAATATTTTCTAACTAAGTATTTTTAGGTCTACCTCTACCTTTCTTAACATAATTTAAATTTAATACCTCAACTTTCCTAATCGGGTCATTGGAAGTTCTCCGTTTAATGTGAATAAACTATCTAAGGAAACTCTATCTAATCTTATCTTCCACTAGAGCTACGCCAATGTTTTCACATATATGCTCATTTCATATCCTATCTCTAAGGGTAAAACCACTCATCTACATATGCATCCTCATCTTTGCAACATTTAACTTAGTATTATGCTTCTCTTTTAATTACCAACATTCAAAACCATAAAGCATTGCTGGTCTCACCACAATCTTATTAAATTTTCCCTTAAGTTTTAAGGGGACTTTCTATTGCACAACAAGACTGATGCATTTCTCCACTTCAACCATCCAACTTGAATTCTGCTAATAATATCCCCATCTATTTCATTATCACTCTGAATATTAGATCCAAGATATCTAAAATGTGTACTCTTTTTAATGACTTGATCACCCAAAGTCACAATCCCCTCACTAGGTCTATTACTACTAAAATTATACTCAATATATTCAGTTTTAGATCTACTCAAGCAAAAACCTTTAGACTCTAAGGTTGACCTCCATATTCCAAGTTTACCTTCAACTTCCTCTCTAATCTTATCAACAAAAAGAAAATCATCAGCAAAAAGCATACACCAAGGTACAACCTCTTGCAAATGTCTTGTGAGAACATCCATGACTAAAGAAAAAAAGATATGGCTTAAGGTTGATCCTTGATGTAATCCAACCAAAATAGGAAAATGCTTATTCAAACAACCTTGTGTTTGAGCACATGTAATAGCTCATACATACATATCCTTAATGATTTGAATATAAGCATTATTAACCCCTTTCATTTCAGGAACTCTCCATAGCTGTTCTCTTGTAACTTTATTATATGTTTTCTCAAAATCAATAAATATTATATATATATATATATATATATATACATACATCCTTCTAATTCTCTCTATATTTCTACATAAAACCTCTCAATAAATGTATGGCTTCCATAGTAGACATACCCAACATGAATCCAAATTGATTTTTAGAAACATTAGTATCACGTCGCAACCTATCCTCCATAACTCACTCCCATAGTTTTAAAGTATGACACCATAATTTAATTCCTCTATAATTTGCACACTCCTGTGCATTAGCTTTATTCTTAAAAATAGAAATTAACACACTCATTCTTCACTCATATGGCATATTTTTAGTCTTCAAAATAGTATTAAAAGGTTTAGTAAGCCAAGAAATTCCTTCATCTCCCAAGCATTTCCACATCTCTATTGGAATATCATCAGGCCAAATAGCTTTTCTACACTTCATTTTCTTTAAAGCCTCTCTAACATCAATTTTACTAATATGATGAAAAAAACAAAATCTTTATTTTCATTTAGGGTGCTGAAGTCACTAACGTCAATCATACTTTCACATTTTTCATTAAAAATTTTAGCAAAATATCTCATCCACCTTTATTTAATATCATATTCTAAGAAAAGTATTTTTTTTTTATTTTCATCCTAATTACACTTCACTTGAACTAAATCTTTACTACTCATATCTCTTTGACTGGCTAACTTATATATATATATATATATATATATATATATATATATATATATATATATATTTCTCCCTGCTTAGTATCCAATCTATTAAATAAATCATTTAAAGCCAAGTTCTTTGTATTGAAATTAGCTTTCTTAGACTTTTTACGACCCTTTTTATAGTTTTCCTAATTATCAGAGTTTTAACAACTAAACTAATTTTTTTAACAAATCTTCTTATTTTTTATGTTTTCTTGCACAATTGTATTTCACCGCCAACTAGTTTTACTATTAAGAGTTCTTCCCTTCAAAATTCCAAGCACATCTTTTGAAATATTTTTAATATCACTAGCCACCTTTTCCAACATAACATTAACATCCTCATGCACAGACAAAATCTTAAGATCTAAATTCTTACTCTCAAAAATACTTTTTATTAATATTCATTAAATGCCCCTATCTAATCTCAAAATATCTTTTTTACTTTAATTTTTATTTTTTTTGGCCTTTATCTTAAAGTCCAAAACTAATAAACGATATTGAGTACATAAATATTCACTCAAAATAACTTTACAATATTTGCAATCTAAATAATTAAATTTTCTTATAAGAAAATAAGTAATATGCATTTTACTATATCTATTTTTATAAGTGGTAAAATGCTCATCTCTTTTCTTAAATAAGGTATTACCACCTTCATCTGTTATTCCAAACTCATGGCCATCATAAATGCTTTTAAAATCATCTACTTCTCTTCTAACTTGTCCATTTAAATCTCACTACAAGAAAATCACCACTTTTCGACTACACGTTCTGGT
This sequence comes from Dendrobium officinale, assembly GCA_019514585.1. Taxonomy (NCBI): domain Eukaryota; kingdom Viridiplantae; phylum Streptophyta; class Magnoliopsida; order Asparagales; family Orchidaceae; genus Dendrobium; species Dendrobium officinale. The sequence continues at coordinate 67,478,825 of CM033682.1, read as the reverse complement.
AGTTTATATGAATTTTCTGGCGGTTTTAAAAATTACTAGTGATTTTTCGACGTTTCACAATCCGCTAGTATAAACTATACAGGAATTGAATTACGATGATCATTTTTCGATGGCTGAGTGTTTTGACGGCTTTCTGGCTGCTAGAACAGCCGGTAAATTATGTCAATTAAAACATCGACGATTGCCAATTAATTACTGGTGATGTATCGGCCGTATCAAATTACTGGATTTGTCAGCGACTTAGCCACCGATTGGCCGATGGTAATTACTAGTAGCAACATTGAAACATCGGTAGCATTTAAACACCATTTGTTATCAAAGTTTCCTGCGGTTAAACAGCCGGTAAGCCAACAAAAAGCTGTAGCATTTTAAAAAAATGATAGCCCCCTTTATTTAAACCAATTTCCATAATACATGCACATAATTCAAAACATATATAAAATATAAACTTTAAGATAAACACACCACTATATTCAACCCACATAAAAGTAATACAAAATCAACATAACATTGTATATGAAATAACAAAACACATTTAGATGTTCAGATAAATAAGAAATCCATAATCAAACATAATATTTGAAATCGATAATCAGATGTTCAAAATACATTAAAAAGTTCATCAAATAAATAATAGCACTAATCATCCTCTATGACCTCACTGTCCTGTGATTCAAGTGTCGGCTCTTGCTATTTCTTCTTCTTATTTTTTTCTCAATATGATCACAGCTCCGATTGCATCTCATTTTGAATCTTTCTCATCTCCTCTATCTCTCTTGTCAGGGTAGCAAACCTCTAGCAAATAGTTTCTTCAACTCTATTAACATCATAAAATGTTGATGTAGATGAACTGCCCTCATATGCATATCCCTACATACCTAAGCCATTAACTTTCCTCCTCTACCCTCCAATAACATCTGACCACGTCTGACACTCAGAATATTAGATCGATCCTAAAGATGATCTATCACCAGAAGACTGATGAATTTCTCGAAGTCTATAAAATCAACATGTGAAAATAAATCCACAAAATAATTTTTTATTTATTTTATTATATTACTCAAGAAATTATCACATGAGCTTTTTTTGCATTCTTATCAACCCACTGATGGTCAGCTTGATGTTGGTGAGTCCTCGTATGAAACTCTAGTGGTGTAGGCTCCCAGCCAAGAAACTCTTTCTGTAAATAGAAGATATATAAAATAAAATTATATATATATATATATATATATATATATATATATATATATATATATATATATATATATATATATATATATATATATATATATATATATATATATATATATATATATATATATATATATATATATATATATATATACTAATTGAATGCTTTTACTAGTCATAGTCTATGTTTAGTATGTGGCACTAATCCACACGTATTAAGAGAGCTTCCTAAACCCCCGCAATTAGATGCTCTATTTTACTTATTTTGCTCCCTCTCAAATTGGTAAACACAGGGCTCGCCCAAGATCTGCTCAAATCTGCCCATACTCCTGCTCCTTAGACTTTCTAATATCCGTGAACATGTCTGTAAGATGAGTTGATTCTCTCATCTCAAAATTTATTCTGATCCTCATGATATGCCAGGCAACTACCTAAAATCTTTTTGTAAAACATAGCATAATAAGTAATATTATTACAAATGAAAAAAAAAAAATAGGTAATACCAAATAAAAATACATGGAATTATCTAAATCATGTATCTCTAACTTCCTTTGTGATCTTCTTCCATAATAAGTAAGGAGCATCATATTTACTCCATATTAACAATTTTCTTTTCTAGAACCTTCCATAGTACTTCTGTTGGAACTTTATTACATGCTTTCTCTAAATCAATTAATATCATATATAGGTCCTCATTATTCTCTTTATGATTAAAGTAAAAAGATATGAGCTTAAGGTTGATCCTTGATGTACTCAAACTAAAATAGGAAAATACTTGATCAAACCATCTAATGTTTGAACAAATGTAATAGCTCTTGCAAACATAACCTCTTGCAAAGGTCGAGTGAGAACATCCATGACTAAAGAAAAAAAGTTAAAGCATGGATATAACCTTCGGGCTGGGGCGCTCGTAGGCCAGATTGAGGAATTCAGCGGCTGGAGTGAGGGTCACTATAGGAAAAATAGCCAATACCGGCGGCTTTGACCAACGATTATATGGCTGCCGAGACTACCGGCGGTTTGCCCGGCGGTCTTGCCGCCAGTTAATACCGGTGGCTCACTCGATGGTTTTCTAGATTTAGACCACCGGTAATAGCGGCAGTCGTTTAACCGCCGGATAAACCGCTGGACATTAAAAATACCGGCCGCGTTCCGGTGGCGTAAATCGTCGCTGTTAAGTAAACTCAATACCGAAGGCGCGGACCACCGGAAAGCTGCCGGTACAAGCCCTAAAAGTTACCAGGCCCGAGCTTCCCCTCTCATTTCTAATTTCTTTCTTGCTTCGGACGTCCTCTGTGTGCATCGCCTCCACCCGCTCTTCGCTCGAGCTGGACGATTTCTCTACGGCCGTCGAACGCCGTTGACCCCACACCGGTCGCCGTCGAACTCAGACCGGCCACCCTAGGGTTCGTGGGAGTTGAAGAAAAGCTGGGATTTGAAGGTAAACTTGAAATTTCTCCTGTGATTTTTTATTCTCACTACACATTTGCAAGAGTTTATTATATAGTGTATGATTTAGGTTGTAATCTAGACATTTGCAATACGTAATTTTGTAATCGATTGAATTTTTTAAGTGTAATTTTAATAATAATAATAATAATAGATCTAATGGGTTGATTATGACTTTGGGTGAGAGCAAGATAGAAAGAGAGAGATTGAGAGAGAGAGAGAAGAGAGGGAGAGGTAGAGAAAAGACAGTGAGAGAGGGAGAGGTAGAGAAAAGACAGTGAGAGAGATAGAGAGACAGAGCTATAAAGAGGGAAAGAGATAGAGAGAGAGAGAGAGCAAGAGAGAGAGCTATAAAGATGGAGAGAGATATAGAGAGAGAAAGAGAGCAAGCAAGTGTAAGAGAGAGCAAGAGAGAGGGAGAGTGAGAGAGAGAGAGAGAAAGAGAAAAGAAAGAGAGGGAAAAGAGAGAGAGTGAGAGAGAAAAGAGAGAGAGGGGGAGAGAGAGAGAGAGCAAGAGAGATAGATAGAGGGAGCTATAAATAGGGATAGAGATATAGAGAGAGAAAGAGAGCAAGAAAGTGTAAAAGAGAGCAAGAGAGAGGGAGAGTGAGAGAGAGAGATAGAAATTAACATCTTTGAAGAAAGTAACCAATAACTATTAATAACGATTCTTTGGTTAGGTTACATTGACTATCTACTCTAATTTGGTTGGATTACATAAAGGATTAGCCTTAAGTCCATATATTTTTTGCTTTAGTCATGAATGTTCTCGCTAGACATTTGTAAGAGGATGTACGAAGTACTTTCCTTAGACTTGAATTATGAAGGTTAACTTTAAAGTCAAAAGGTTTTTGTTTGAGTAGATCTAAAACTGAATATATGGAGTGTAATTTTAGTGGAAATAGACATAATGAGGGGATTATGACTTTGGGGCGATTAAATTATTAATTAGATCGTAGTACTTATTGCTGATAAAGAAGGGGATATTATCAGTGCGTCACAATCAAATAGCTGATAAAGAACATTAGGAGATGTAAATAACATCCACTAGTTTACCGTATCCAATTTTGTGTCCAAGTTGATTGATGGTCCAAGTTTTAACCATTTTGAGTCATTTAATAAAACATCTAATGATGACTGCTGACTCAACCTAGTACCTCCAAACGGAAGTGCACAATGGGTGTATTAGTAAAGTATAGCATGTTTACACATGTACGTGTTCTAACAAATGTTTTCATAACTATGTAGAGGGACGTTTGCTTCAACGTCCAAATGACTATCCAAGAAGAGAGATGTTGGATGTATAACAGATTGTTGCCTGGTCAAAAAGGATTAACAGTTGAATTTATAGAGGGAGTTGAAACTTTCATTCAAGTTGCATCTCAGCTGACTTCATTTCAGTTTGATAAAATGTTTAGATGTCCATTTCGAAGCATAAAAATCTAGCCTTCCTCAAGCCCGATGATGTGAAGCTTGATTTATATCGTAGGAGATTTCTTCCAAACTACTGGATTTGGACATCACATGGCAAGTACGAGCCACACAGAGATGCTCATGCTAGTTCATCTACAGTTTATGAAACATTTGATGAAGATCAAATTTAGTAGATCCTATGAAGAACTTATTTTTGATGTAGTAGATCATAATTTAAGGTCTAGTGTAGAAGAGCCACTAAATATAGAAACACAAAAATTCTTTGAGTTATTATATTCAGCTCAAATGTCAATTTAGGATGATTGCAGTACATATTCAAAATTATCCATTGCAGTGAGGATGCTAAGTATTAAAACTGAGTATAATATGCCCCGTGATTGTTTCAATAACTTTATTGGTCTTATGAAGGAAACTAATCCAACGGGCAATTTAATTCCCTCAGACTTGTACCGAACGAAGAAATTAGTATCCAAGCTGGGTCTCACTGCTACAAAAATTAGTTGTTGTATCAATGGATGTATATTATATTATAAGGATGATGCAGCAGAAATTTTTTATCGCACCTACAATGCTCTTCGGTTTAAGCCAAACTCGGGAAAACAACGTCATCCAAAGAAAGATGTGTCATATTCCCATTTATTTTATTTACCAATCATTCCAAGACTTCAGCGACTCTATGCATCAATGAGTTCAGCAGGCCATATGAGATGGCATAAGGAGAAAATAGCAAAAAGTGATGTTCTTTCTCATCCATCAGATGCTGAAGCGTGAAAATATTTTGATCGAGTGCATGCTTCATTTGCTGCTGAACCCCGCAACATAAGATTGAGATTATGTGCTGATGGTTTTACCCCCTATAGTCAAATAGCTACACCGTACTCTTGTTGGCCAGTTATATTAACACCATACAACCTTCCACCAGAGTTGTATATGACTACTCCGTACATGTTATTAACTCTTATAATACCTGGACCACATAATCCGAAAGTAAAAATTGATATTTTTTGCAACCATTAATTGATGACCTCAAGTTATTATGGGAATGAGTGCTCACATATGACATATCAACAAAATAAAATTTTCTCCTTCGAGCTGCAATATTGTGGACCATTGGTGATTTTTCAACATATGGTATGTTGTCTGGTTGGAGCTCAGCAGGAAAATTAGCATGTCCTTACTGCATGGAGAATAGTAAAGCTTTCACATTAAAACATGGAGGGTAAAATACTTGGTTTGATTGTCATCGTATGTTTCTAAATATTAATTATCAGTTTTAGAGAAATAAGGAAGCATTTGTTAAAAATAGAACTGAACGGTCACCTCCTCCACCCAGATTAAGTGGTGATGATGTACTACAGAGACTTTTCAACATTCCAATAATTATTGAATTTCCAATGCTGTCAGAGTCTAAATTTTTGGGTTATGGTGTTGAACATAATTGGATTAAAAAAAGTATTTTCTGGACATTACCATATTGGAGAACTAATTTGATAAGACATAATCTGGATGTTATGCACATTGAGAAGAACTTCTTGGATAATATTTTTAATATAATTATGGATGTTAAAGGTAAAAGCAAAGATAATGTCAAAGCAAGGATGGACATTAAAGAGTACTGCCAGCGAAAAAATCTGGAGTTAGTAACAACAAGTGATGGTAAAATAATGAAGCACAAAGCTCCGTACTCTTTCACGTTAGAGCAAAAAAGATTGATATGTCAGTGGTTTAAAGGTTTAAAGATGCATGATGGCTATGGATCAAATATAAGTCGATGTGTTGACATGAAATCTGCAAGGTTATTTGAACTCAAAAGTCATGATTATCACATAATTATGGAGGTTCTTCTTCCGATCATAGTCTGTATGTTACCCAATTACATATCAAATCCGTTGACTGAGCTTAGCATTTTCTTCAAAGATTTATGTTCATCTAAACTAAGCGAAGATGCTTTACGGAGGTACGAGGATAACATACCAATCATCCTCTACAAGTTAGAAAAGATATTTCCCCCGGGTTTCTTTGATTCTGTGGAACATCTTCTAATCCATCTACCTTACGAAGCTAGAGTTGGTGGACCTGTACAATATCGTTGGATGTATCCCTTCAAAAGGTAAATGGGTTCAGATTTTTATTAAGTCTTCAAAATTTTTTAATAAGTTGAGATAACATATTTTTAGTAACTTGATGATCGTAATTATTTAATAGATATTTGAACAAGTTGAATAAATATGTTAAGAATAAAGCATGACCAAAAGGATCAATATTTGAAGCATATTTGTCTCAAGAAATACCTCACTTTTGCTCCTACTACTTCAAGCCCCATGTAAGGAGTACAAGAATAAAGATTGGTCGTAACATGGACTATGATGTAGAAGAACAATCACATGCTACACTATCATTATTTAGAAGGCAAGGAAAGCCTAGTGGCAAATGTGTTGAAAGCTTTCTCAACGATTTAGAAATAAATACAGTGATTTTGGATGTACTACTGAACTGTGAAGAAGTTGAGCCAATCTTAGAGTAAGTTCTTGCATAATATTAGTAATGAGTAATATTTATTTAAAATACTAAAGTATTATTTTTCACCAGGTATTTCGTAGGCAATTTGCCTTTGACAGATTCGAGGGATATTGAGCAAGCTGTTGCAAATGAATTTCCAACTTGGTTCAAATCATATGTGAGCACAACAATTTTAAAAACTTAAATCTTATTTATTATAAAAAACTAATATTTGAAAATATTTTTTGGTACAAAACCCTAATATACTTATTTGGGTTGATTTATCCTCGAATAAAATCCCAAAACCGGTTAGAGATATTTGCTTGGAGAATTTTAGGTATACTTATTTGGTATGATTTCAAATATGTAATTTAATTTGTACTAATCATTTTGGTATTGCCTAAATCTTTAAAGAAAGAATTTAGGTGGTTGCATGAGCATAACACGATGATCAAAACAAATTTTGAGAGGAGAGGAGCGACCCGTCTCAGGGACATGTTCACGGATATTAGAAAGTTCGGGTAGCGTCCTAATTGGATTGGAGAGGACGTTTGGGCTGATTTGAGTAGTGCTTGGGCTACCCATGAGTTTGTAAAAATGAGAGAGCATAATAAACAGAACAGAGTCTCTAACTATGGTGGTTTAGGTAGCTCTCTTCATACTGGTGAATTTGTACCTCACACGGAACACAGACGGCGACTGGTAAGAGATTTAAATTAGTTCATTAAATATATTTATGTTATTATAATTATATCTTAAATTTTCAGAAAGAGTACCTTGGTCTGGAGCCAACACCACTGGAGTTGCATACAAGAACTCATTAACATCAAGCTGATCATTAGTGGGTTGACGAAAAGACTAAGAAGGCTCATGTGAGTAAATTTTTTTTGAAAATTTGGAATAAAAATTTATTTAGGGTAAAACTAATTGTAATATCAAATTACAATTTATTTTATGGCTTTATTCTCGTAGGATGATTTTGTACGAGCTCGAGAAAGCCGCCAGTCCCCTAGCGAGGGATCATCTTCAAGATCAACCCACACTTTTGAGTATCATACTTGGTCAGATGTTGTTGGTGGAAGACAGAGGGGGAGAATATATGGCTTGGGTCGCAGGGCTATGCTTATGAGGGCAGTTCATCCACCTCAATATTTTATGATCCAAGTGGAGCTGAAGAAACTGTGAGTCAGAGGGTTGCAGTATTAACTAGAGAGATTGAAGAAATGAGAAGGGTTCAAAATGAGATGCAAGCTGAGCTGCAATCCTATAGAACTGAAAATCATAGGAAGCAAGAGGAAGAGCCGCGACGAACATCTCGAGACAGTGAGGATACAGCTAAGGATTAGAATTATTTTATGTTTATTGTGAACTTGTTAATTTGTGAATTTCTAAACTTGTGAACTTGTGACCCGAACATATTAACTTTGTTTACATTTAATGTTTTGTTTGGTTGTGCTTATGTTTATATTTTTGATAGTTGATTGAATATAGCGGCGTGTTGTCCAAAACTTGTTGTTATATATTACTTTATGTGCAGGTTTAGAATCTAGGGTGAACCTCCCTCAAATAGAAGGGATGCTGACAATTTTTTTTGCAGGTGCTACAGGTTTTCGGCGGCTAACCGGCCGTTTAGCCGCCGGAAATGACGATACCAGACGGTTTTAATGACCGCCGGTATTTTTGTCAAACCGTCGGTATGTCACTGGTGGTGAACCGACGCGTGCCGGTGGTTTGTCTGACGCTCGCCGGCCACCGTAATCGCCGGCAAGCCGTCGGTGAATGCACCGCCGGTGAGCCGTCGGTACAACGACCGCGGTGTAAGCGCCGTCAAACCGTCGGTACAAAGAGGGCTATTAACCGGCGGTCTACGCCGCTGGAAACTTAGGCCGCTGGTAAAAATCGCCGGTGAATTTTTTCCTACGCCAATTTTTCAAGCGGTTTATGAACCGCGGACAAGCCGCCGGTATAACTGAAAATCGCTGGTGTAACCTTCTAAACCGCCGGAAAAAATTGCCTGTATTGGAAGTTTTTCCTGCAGTGGGTGTCGATGGCCAGTTTGAGGGCATCGACAGCCGGAGTCCACGGACGCAATTGCAGGCGAGGGCAAGAGCAGTGGCTCGAGAAAAAGAGAACACGAAGAAATGTGGAGGAAAAGCTGAATGACCTATTTTTGGTCAATTTCTAGCATTTTTTCAGTAGTTTGGACTGCCAAAAAAATCACTTAACCATAGCGGTTGAACCGTCTGCAATATGCGACACCCAAACAAAAAATGGGTGGCATATCAGCAGTCATTTTACAGCCGGACTTTCTGACACTTTATTATTAAAAACTGTCGGTGAAAATCAGTGGTTACACATCAGGTTCAAGAGCCGGTAATTCAGACAGTTCTTTTACTGCCGATAAAATTGCTGGTAATAGGTGATTTTCCTGTAGTGTATCTCCAATAAAAACTCTTTATTCAAGAGGTATCTTTTATATTAATTCTTTTAAGTCATTCCTAAATTTTAATTTTTGAACCAATATCCAAATCTACTTGAGGAGTATAAGCACTAATAATATTAACATTCGTAGCATTAAATAACAATCTAAATTTTAAATATGGCAGCCATTTTGGATTAATTAAAACTAGCGCAAAATTCTTATATGGTAGATTTTATTAGCCAAATTTATTTAATGATGCATATAATTATATGAAAGTTTGTGATATATGCCAAAGGATTGGGAATACATCTAACTAATATGAGATGCCATTGAATTTTATTATAGAAGTGAATATTTAAATATTTGTGAAATAATTTTATGGGACCATTTTTTATATGGAAAAGAATAGATCCAATCTAAAGTTATTATCAATTCTTTTGAAGAAAAACATCCTTGCTAGAAACACCGAGAGCCTTTACAAGTGATTAAATAAGCTAGTTTTGCTACAAATATTTTCTATCCTTGCTTAAAAAAAAAGAAGTCAAAGATAAGATAGCTATTGCTTATCAATTCCAAATGAGCGATCAAGCTGAGATTTACGATAGGGAGCTCATAAGTGTTTTGGAAAATGTAGTAAATTCATATAGAAAATATTGGTATGAGATTATATGATGCATTAAGGGTATAAAGGACAACATATTGAAGCATTATGGGCAGATAGGAATGTATATAAAATGCCACATATTAAAGTTTAATATATAAAATTATCTTTTAAAAAGCTTGTCACTTGTCATTTGAATTGTAGTTCAAATTATGTCTTCGGCAAGTGTATCCTTGGATGTTGCTTTCAATTACTATTCTTATTATCATTTTGACAACTCTCGTAAGAAAAAGATCAAAAAACCTCATGAGGTTACTCGGTTTATAGTGTTGAGGTAAAGTAAAGGTTTTGAAATTTAGGCATTTGGACAGCTGCATTTTATATGCAAAGTATTTTGTGAGTAAATTTGGAATTTATCTTTTAGTTCATTTTGAGTGCATTTAGAATTCACCCATTTTGACTGAATTGTGAATAAATAAACTGAGCAAAAGGGATGTTAGCTTCCCACTACCACTCATCGTTAGCCTTTGCCCGCTGCCTACCACTACTCGTCATTGCTACCGCTACCATCGCAAGCTTTCATTGCTTACCATTGGCCACAACCCTCTTTGTTAGCCACTTGTGATCAAATACTTATCCAAATGCATAACTATAAGAATTTGCATTTCCTTCAAACCAAACAAAAAATTGTAACTCCAACATTTGTAGTATTTTCACCCAAATAACAAAAAAATATTTTCAATATACTACTTTTACTTTACATTATATTCATTTTATCTTAAATTCTTTTTTCATCAAACCAAACAATTCCTTAGTCTATGTTAAGATCATTAATATTATAACACAACATTACTCTCTCTCTCTCTCTCTCTCTCTATATATATATATATATACTCGCTGATCATATTTAACTAATCAGATTATTATTTTTTGGACCATAAATTTAATTTCTAATGTAACTGCTTATAGTAATAGCTAATTATTAGTTATTCGTTTGATGAACAGGCCATTAAAACTGATGGCCCAAGGATTCCCTATACCATAGGAGATCAGCCCAATTTGCTTGAATATAAATTACAGAAGCCTTGCTTTCTAAGTAGCAGGCCGATCATGCTTATAATGTCAACCATTAACATGGCCCAACTTTAACACAAATGTTTTTAGTCCATTAACGATTCAACAGCCTAGCACAACTCCCATCTCGCTTTGAGCCAAACAGGATAGCCCCATATTGAAACAAACAAGAATCAATCTATTTGTATCAATTTTCAATCTTCTAACATAAATTTTATATTATTATTATTATTATTATTTATATATATATATATATATATATATATATATATATATATATATATATATATATATATATATATATATAAAATCTCTTTGAGATAATTTTCTTACCATTTTACCTTTCAAATTGCAAATTCTTTGTGACTTTCTATTGGCTTTTCTTAATCAATTTTATAAAAAATTACAGCCGTCCCTAATAGGTCCTTAAATAAAATATAAGTAACCAATGATCATGAAATGAAACTGCTATGATTGAATATAAATTATTTTCCAAAATAGGATTTTAAATTAATACTTTTTTTAATGTAATCATTAAAATGAAGTATATAGTTATTACTGCCTCGAATATGATTATTATAAAAATAGATCTGACTAATCAAAATTTAAGTGTGAGCATAAATTGAATGGATTAGAAACTAACGGTGGAGCAATAATTTTTTTTAATGGGAGCACAAATTATTTTTTTCAAATATTCTTTAAATTTTTTTCATCCGAGTTTGAGACCAACAATACAACAACAACAACAACAACATCAAGCCTTTATCCCACTACATGGGGTCGACTACATGAATCCTTTTTCTCCATTGTGTCCTATTAAAAGTCAAATTCTCGTTTAAATCTAATAAAGAAAGGTCATTCCTAATATTTTCTAACCAAGTCTTTTTAGGTCTACCCCTACCTTTCTTAACATAAGTCAAATCTAATACCTCTACTCTCCTAACCGGGTCATCGCAAGGCCGCCGTTTTATGTGACCAAACCATTTAAGGCGACTTTCTCTAATCTTATCTTCTACTGGAGCTACTCCAACCTTTTCACGTATATGCTCATTTCGTATCCTATCTCTAAGGGTAAAGCCACTCATCCACCTAAGCATCCTCATCTCTGCCACACATAACTTAGTATTATGCTTCTCTTTTAAAGGCCAACATTCAGCACCATAAAGCATTGCAGGCCTCACTACCATCTTATAGAATTTTCCCTTAAGTTTGAGGGGTACATTTCTATCACATAACAAGCCCGATGCATTCCTCCACTTCAACCATCCAACTTGAATTCTGCTGATAATATCCCCATCTATTTCACCATCACTCTGAACAATAGATCCAAGATATCTAAAACGTGTACTCTTATTAATGACTTGATCGCCCAAAGTCACAATCCCCTCACTAGGTCTATTACTACTAAAATTACACTCCATATATTCCGTTTTAGATCTACTCAAGCGAAAACCTTTAGACTCTAAGGTTGACCTCCATAATTCAAGTTTACCTTCAACTCCCTCTCTAGTCTTATCAACAAGAAGAATATCATCAGCAAAAAGCATACACCAAGGTACATCCTCTTGCAAATGTCTAGTGAGAACGTCCATGACTAAAGCAAAAAGATATGGGCTTAAGGCTGATCCTTGATGTAACCCAACCGAAATAGGAAAATACTTGGTCAATCCACCTTGTGTTTGAACACAAGTAATAGCTCCTGCATACATATCTTTAATGATTTGAATATAAGCATTATTGACTCCTTTCTTTTCAAGAACTCTCCATAGCACTTCTCTTGGAACTTTATCATATGCTTTTTCTAAATCAATAAATATCATATGTAGGTCCTCCTTATTTTCTCTATATTTCTCCATCAAACCTCTTAATAAATGTATGGCTTCCATAGTCGACCTACCCGGCATGAATCCAAATTGATTTTGAGAAACATTAGTATCATGCCGCAATCTATGCTCCATAACTCGCTCCCATAGTTTTAAAGTATGACACATTAACTTAATACCTCTATAATTCGCACAATCTTGTGCATCACCTTTATTCTTAAAAATAGGAATTAACACACTCATTCTCCACTTATCTGGCATCTTCTTAGTCTTCAAAATAATATTAAAAAGTTTAGTAAGCCATGAAATTCCTTCATCTCCTAAGCATTTCCACACCTCTATTGGAATATCATCAGGTCCAACAACTTTTCCACCCTTCATTTTCTTTAAAGCCTCTCTAACTTCAGTTTTACTAATACGCCGATAAAAACATAAATCTTTAGTTTCATCTAGGGTGCTAAGGTCACTATAGTCAATCTTATTTTCACAATCTTCATTAAAAAGTTTAGCAAAATATCTCATCCATCTTTGTTGAATATCATCTTCTAAGAAAAGTATATTTTGATCTTCATCTTTAATACACTTCACATGAACTAAATCCTTACTACTCCTATCTCTTTGTTTGGCTAACTTATACATATACCTTTCTCCCTCTTTAGTATCTAATCTATTATATAAATCACTAAAAGCTAATGCCTTAGCATCGCATATTGCTTTCTTAGCATCCTTACGAGCCACTTTATATATTTCCCAATTATCAGAATTTTTAAAATTAAACCAATTTTTATAACAAAGCTTCTTATTTTTAATTTTTTCTTGCACATTAGGATTCCACCACCAACTATTTTTACTATTGAGAGCTTTTCCCTTTGAAACTCCAAGGACATCTTTTGCAATATTCTTAATATCACTAGCCACTTTTTCCCACATAATATTAGCATCCTCATGCACAGACAAAATCTTAAGATCTATAATCTTATTTCCAAAAATATTTTGTTAATAGTAAAAAGTTTGAGACCAACAATGCAGTTTAAAAAAAAATTGGGATTTGTTATTTTAAAAAATTAATATAATTATTATAATTTATAATGTATTCAATCTTCTCATAATGTTCTGAAAGAGATGAGTTGAATGATTATTTTATAACTAATATAATTTTTTTTTAATATAAATGACTAAAATATCATTCATCAACACATATCCAATTCTATTTGATGGTTAGTTTTTTATAATAGTTATAGTAGAAAAAAAAACTATTTACACTTATATTATAAATATCTTCAAAAAAACTTATCAAAATAAAAATTTAATTATAATATCTAAATTATATTTATTTTCATATAAAAGTTAGAATTACAATGAGATAAATGAAAATGTAAAGATTATTAAATATTTTTCTATTTTCTTAAAGAATAAATAATAATAATAATAATAATAATAATAATAATAATAATAATAATAATAATAATAATAATAATAATAATAATAATAATAATATAATGCTGTTAGGTAGTAGTCAACAAGCATATATCGTTATGATCCTAAATATAAACTCAACTGTAATCTCGCATGCATAAATTTCTCAAGAGAAAAAAATACTAAAGTTGTTAGGTAGTAGTCAAGAATCATATATAGTTATTAACATATTTAATATGTAATATTTGTTCTTATGTATTTACTCTAGAGTTCCTGTGTGTGTGAAAATATATTTTATTTGTGCTGCATGAAGTCAGTAAGATATATGATAAATGTAACATTTTTTTTAAAATTTACTTGAAATTAATTTCTAATTATTCCATAGAGTCATTTAGTAGGACTTATAATTGATATTATCTTTCTTATCTTTGTGGTATATCTTATTTCTTTGATGATGATTGTGTAATACTATTTTCCTTATCCATCTTGTTGTGACAAAAAAAAAAAAAAGTAATGTGTGTAATATATTTTGTTATATGTTATATATATATATATATATATATATATATATATATATATATATATATATATATATATATATATATATATATATATATATATATATATATATATATATATATATATATATATATATATATATATATATATGTAATGATGAATCAACATCATTCTTACTAGGGGTTCCAAAATCTGACCCAACTCAAAACCCAACCCGAACCGACTAGGGAAATTTTGGGTTTGTGTCAACTCATTTAACATATGGGTCGGGTTCGGGTTCGGTATTTTGACCTGTTTCTTAAACGGGTTGGGTTCGGGTTGACCTGATACCCTGAAAGCAACCTGTATTTTACCCGCCTCGCGTCCCGACTCAGACAAATCCAGCCATGCGGTCAGGACATAGGCCCTCAACTGTTGCCTCCACCATCCCCATCTGCATCTGGTGCTCAAAACCTCAAAACTGCATTGCAATTTCACATACTATGAATGATTTGCTCGTCAAAGTTTAGTATATGGTTAATGTTGCGGCCAGATCTTCTCTTCAATGATTGGAGTGATAAATTACTATAACTGATTTAACTAGATATGCTATTGAAAATTGGAAAACATAGAAGAACCATAAATGAGACAAGACTATCAGCTATCTTTACTTCACTAATTTTATACACTATTCCAGTACAAGTATATATTGTGCGCTTAATGGAATTTGACCCGGATAAGAGAGGAAGTATCAAGCCGTAGTAATGGTGTCTTCACCAACGACTTAAATGAATTCAGAAATTTGCTTTTGCAGTATGCTAGGTCGGCTGAAACGTTTCTTATTGCTGTTCTGAGCCAGATGTAGTGATGTGGAGAGCTTCCCATCATCATGACTAGTCCCATTTTGTTTATATGCTTTAAAAGTCCCTCGCAAATTAACTATTCGTGTGTGAAGAGTTAATTTGTTTCGAAGATGTATGAATCTGTTGATAGAAGACGTTTTGTAAAAATATCCGCAGTCTGATCATATGTAGAGATGTCATGAATATTTATGACTTTAGATTTTATACACTCTCTAATGTAGTACTGATCAATCTCAATATTCTTAGTTCTGGTATGAAACACAAGGTTATTTGCAAGTGAGATAGCTGAAATATTATCACAATAGAGTAGAGTCGGAGTATTGCAAGGAATTCTAAAGTCTTGTAGCAAATGATGTAACCAAACAATCTCGGTTGCAACTGCAGTAAGCGCACGATACTCAGAATCCGTGGAAGAACAAGAAATGGTAGATTGTTTATTCGCACTCCAGTTTATAATTGTAGATCGAAGGAAGACACAATAAAAAAAGGTGAACTTTTTATCAAGCTTGTCACTTGCCCAATTAGCGTCGGCATAGGCTGTCATCTTCATGTTACCTAGTTGTATAGGTAGACCATTAGAAATAATGCCTTTCAAATATCTTAGGATCCATTTCAGCATTTTAAAATGATGATTGAGGGAGTTTTGCATTCTTAATTAACAGCAAATGAGGTATCTAGTTTTGTAATTTTCAAATACTGTAAAAATATGAAAAGACTTAGGTAGAGATAGGGGTCAGAGAACGGTTGCAAAGAATCAGGTGCATCTTTGGACTTTTAAGCAAGGGGAGTTTGTAACGGATGGCATTCCTTCATGCCAGCTTTGTCTAGTAAGGTTTGAGTATATGATTGTTGATTTAGTAAGATGCTTGTGTCTGAATGGTGAAGTTGTAGACCAAGGTAGGTATGAAGATTGCCAAGACTTTTAACCTTGAATTGATGTTGTAGATCATCCAGTAACTTGGAAATAGCAGCTCCATCATTTCCCATGAGTAAGATATAATCTACATAAAGAAGTAAGTAGATTGATATAGTAGGTGTTGTGTAGAAAAGTAGGGAAGGATCAGCTCCACTGAAAATAAATCCACATTGAATTAAATATTCAATAAATGTTGAAAACCACTGCCTTGAAGATTTTTTTAAGCCAAAGATGGCTTTATTCATCTTGAAAATATAATCAAGATATGTAGAATCTACAAAACCTTTTGGTTGGACCATATAAACATCTTCTTTAATTTTTCCATGAAGAAACGTATTTGAGACATCAAGTTGTGTCACATTCCACTGATTTGTTATGGCAGTAGTCAAGAAGACCTGAATTGTTTGAAACTTGGCAACTGGACTAAATGTTTCTAAAAAATCTAGTCTATATTTTTGGTTGTAAGCATGAGCCACAAGTCGGGCTTTGTATCATGCAATGCTACCATCATCGTTTAGCTTGGTTATAAATAACCATTGGTTGCCAAGCACATTATAAGATGAATGAGGTGGTGCAAGAGTCCATATACCTTATAATTGGAGAGCTTGAAACTGTTCTTACATAGCATTGCACCAGTGAGAACTTTTGATGGCAACACTATAACATGTTGGGTCATGGAGAGTGTTGGTAGTATCTAGAAGGTTGAAAATTGATCTAGGTTTGAGGTTACCATTTTGTAATTGGGTAGTCATTTGGTGAGTTTTCATAATAGGTGGAGTTGTATAAGACCTGGAGGAAGTAGAAGTGGAAGCTGACGTGGGAATCGGTGAAGGTATATGTGAGGAAATAGAATGTTCTTATGTAGAAATTTGATAAGAGAACACTATTTGAGTTTGTGATGAAGATACTAGCACAAGTGTCAAGGGTGGAGTGTTTGTAGTGGGATAGGGGAATGATGCTATTATAGGTGGAGTGGAGTGTTGAAAAGGGAAATCATATTCTTAAAATTTAACATGGATTGAAGTGATAACTTTGCCTGTTAGAAGATCTAGGTACAAATACCCCTTTGATTCTAGGACATATCCTTGGAAAATTGATTGCATAGCTTTGGGAACAAGTTTGTGAAATTTATATGGTGGAGGTAGTGGAAGCATTGACATCCAAAAACTTTCTATAATTTATAATTTGGAATGGTATTGTAAAGTTGTTGATATGGTGAAATGTTATTTCTAATCGGGGATGGCACTTTATTAATTAAATAGACTGCCGTTAGAGCAACATAGACCCAAAGGTGATAGAGTATGTTGGCATCAATAAGTACTGTTTGTGTAGTCTCTATAATATGCTGATGCTTATGCTCAGCTAAACCATTTTGCGGAGGAGTATAAGGGCAGCTGAATTATTTTTTGGATACCATGAGTCCAAAGAAAACACAGAAATATTTTAATGGTAAATTTAATGCCATAAATCAGATCTAAACACAGTAATGTGCATTTGAAATTATTTTTCAGCCATTGATTTAAAAGCTTTAAAATGTTGAAAAGTATCTAATTTTTGAATCATTGAAAACAACCAAGTGTATCAAGAAAATTCATCTATGAATATGACATAATAACAAAATCTATTAATTGGAGATATTGGGGATCGGATGGACCCCATACATTAGAGTGAATAATTTGAAGTGGTTTTGTAACATATGAGCTAGAGACATTAAAAGAAGAATGATGACATTGTGATTGAGAACACGAAGTACAAAGACTAGAAATAGAAGTAGTAATAATGTTAGGATGCGTTGCTCTAAGAATTGCTGATGTAGTATAGTTTCGATGACCCAGACGTTTGTGCCAGAGAGATGAAACTGTGGCTATCACGGATGGAAGTGAGGCTGATTTGTTGGTGTATACGGCTGTTGAGATCAGATAAAACCCATCACGGTAGCTACTATGGAGGAGAGTTGAGTGATTCTTCAAATCCATTATTTGAAAATAATTAGAATAAAAGAGGTGGAGCATTTGTTATTAGAAGTAAGTTGTTTTTATAGAAAGTAGATTATCGTAAGATGAAGAATAAAATAGAGAGGATTGAGCTTGAGCTTATTAGGGGGTGCTGGAAAAATGCCTTGCCCAGTTTTGACAATAGATTGTTCTGACCATTACCAAAAGTTATATGATTGGTGCCACTGTAAGGTTGAGGCGAATGAACTTGACTGGCATCAGGCGTCAGGTACAAACTAGCTCCAGTATCTAAGCACCACTTAGGATTTGTAGAGTTTGTAATAGCTGATTGAGCAGAGGATTGTTGTGGCTGATATGTGAAATATCCTCTATACCAATAGGTGGTAACATAATGACCACGATGTAGGCAAAATTGGTATTCAACTGAGTGGTTTTTTGTTAGATTAGCTAGTCCAACATTATGCCCCCTCGAGAATATGGTCTTTATCTATTGGAAGAGTAACGTTCACGGCTACGTCCGCGGTTAACAAACAGAACTATAGCAGGTTCTGACATATCAACCAGTTGGGTTTCCCTCAATGTTTCTACTGTCAAGTAAATTTCCTCACTATAGAGCAATGAGTATAGATAATCTAAATTGAGTGGTTGTAGGTTTGTGTGAATCAATGTTTTGAAAGCATTATATGATGCAGGTAAAACATTGAGAGTGTATAAGATTATATCTTCAGTATATATGCTTCTACCAGCAGCGTTGATAGAATCCACTTTAGATTTAACGAGAGAAATATATTGTGTCATCATCATATCCTTCATCATCAGATGGTGAAGCTTGTTCTTGAGTTGAAGTATGCGGGAACGATTCATGGATTGCAACCGTTTGTCAATAGTTTACCAAAAAGAATGAGTATTGTCCAAGTTGAGAACATATGGTAGAAGTGGAGGAGAAATGACTAGATACAGTGTTGCAGTTAAGTTCTGATCTATGAGTTGCTAGAGAGTGTAGTCTGAATTAATTATATGTGTTTGATATGAGATAAGGAGATATTTTCATGGAGCTGATGCATTACCATCAAGAAAATTGAGAAATCCATTTTCTTGAAAAACTTTGATAACCTATGCTCTCCATGTAGAATGGTTATCGAGGGTTAGATGAGAATAAATAATGTGTTTGATGTTGTTCATAAGAAATTTGAGGGAGGAGGAGATTTGAGTGTCAGTAAGATGACTGTAGTTTGTAGAAACTATTCGAGAGGAAGTGGAAGATGTAGCCGAAGAAGACATTGTGAGTAAGAAGGGACTCAATATATCAACTCTTTATATAAAAAAATAGAGCCTTATGGCAGTAGCTCTGATACCATGATAAATTCCTGTAACTGATATAATAGAAGCATTAACTAGCTGCTGTAGAAAATTGGAAAATAGAGAAGAACCATAAATGAGACAAAGAACTATCAGCTAAATTCACTTCATTAATTTCTCACTCTATTCTAGTACAAGTATATATTGTGTTCTTAATGTAATGAGACTAGGATAAGCGACTAAGTATCAAGCTGTAGTATTGGTATCTTCACCAACGAATGAGATGAATTTAGAAATTTGCTTTTGCATTATGCTAGGTCGGCTGAACCGTTTATTATTGTTGTCTTGAGTCAGATCTAGTGAAGTGAAGAGCTTCCCATCATCATGAGTAGTATCATTTTTTTATATGCTTTAATATGGAGAATGCAACTACATGCAGAAAAATACAAAAAAGACTAGAGAGAGTTGTCCTCAGTCGAGCAGAGGATAGAATGATGAGAGAGGAGGGACACTAAGGTAACACACCGTTTATTTTCTCTTAATGAATGAAACAGACTCCATTGTTGCCACAAATATCAAAAGAAAGGAGAACCTAGTTGGCAAGGTACTAGGCCTTCATCTCGTAGTCTCAAACATCTCCAAGGTAATTGGCCCTTCATCTATGTTGTTTGGATCGCAACAAACAAAGAAACAAGCCTTGCAGCCCTGGAGTTATCTCGACAATCCCTCGTCCTCAGGCCATCATCTCTTAATCCTTCTTAGTTTTTTGAGTCACCTTGCATCCACCTTCGTCAATCCCCGTCATTTTGCAAACGGGACGACTGTCGGGTCGAGTCAACCCAGTAAACCGTGCAGGTCAGGTTCGGGTTGACCTGTTTAGACCCGGGTCAACTTGGGTTTAACCGAAACTCAACCCGTGGACCCATTTTTGACACCCCTAATTCTCTCTGCATAACTTATACAAATATAGACTTTGTTGGGGACAACTTTGTTTTTATATTTTATAAAGCTGTTTTTTAGAAAGATGCTTTTAAAAGAAATAAAAAGTTGTTTCAAATGAAGCCTCATAAGTTGAATGAGATGACTAATCTTAGAATGCATAAAAGCCTAAAATACATAATATACTTTTCTTTACAAAATGGGAGAAAGATGAACTCACAGAAAAAATAATAGAGAACTTTCATCATACCTTATATTTTAGGGGTTTTGTAAGAACTTAGACCTATTATGTTCAACTTGATGGTATTTTTCCTTATTTTGTGAATTTGCATCATCATTTGTTGACATGGTCGTCTTTTAATTAGCAATGAATGTAGTTCAATTACTCCATTTTCTTGATTGAAATCTATCAGAAACCACAATTCAAGATTGTGTGGAATAACTCTTAATATGGTAGGCTATATTTAGTAATCTGAAAATATTATAATACAAATGGGATGTGGTTCACTATATAAATTTAACAATTAAGTGATAGCAATTTTGCGACGCGGTCGAGGCCAAGAGCAAAAATTATGTATGGGCAAGTTATGTGATAAAAATGAATGGGTAATGATAGTGATATAATGATGGTCGGCCGATAACAACTAAGAAATTTAGTGATAGCAATTAGGCAACGACGATCTCTCAACGAAGCTTTTTTTAGTGATTGCTACTATGGATCGATGGGTAGAGCTTTAAGATTCTACATATCTCCAAACTCTCTTCAATTTCAAGTACCCTTCATGTATAGAATGAGAGTCTATATAATTTTTTTTTTAGTTACATTTTAATTATTTTAGTCAAAATGCTCAAATACTCTGACATACGGTCCATGCGGTATTCTTTGATTATTTAAGATTCTCTATATATTTATGTGCTTTAGGACATTAGAATTAAGCTATCTTAGATACATTGGATTCCTTCCATCAAAACGCTCATTTTGATTATAAACACCTAAGATTTAAATATCATCTGATCCCTTAAATGATATTATGAAGTATTTAAATCATTATTGAGAGCTTGACTTAGGATCATTTGGACTCAAATTAAAACACTTATGGTGTCGTTGAGTTCTCATCAAAATATTATTTTTCTTTTTCCATTGAAATTTTAAATTTTCATTTTATGCAGTAATAAAATGACATTAATGAGTTAGATTATGTGGCTTCATTATTTGTTTAATACCAATAGCTGAATACCAACAACTGTATTATTGACAATTCTTTTAATTAAACTAATTAGAAAAAGCAATGCATACTTACTTACTGGAGTTGGTGCGCAGTGCTCCTTAATTTTATTTTGGGTACTTGCAACTCCCTTTTGTTCCCTTTGTCTCCCCTCTGATTTTTCCTTGTCATATGCTCATTATTCTAATGCCTATCAACGTGGGTAAATTAAGCGTTCATGTAATTTAATATAGGAGTTGTACGACATTGGCTTTGAACTAATTAATTTATTTTTTGTATTAAAGAAGTTAATTATCTATTTCGAGGCTTAAGCAGCACCTTCGATTAGGCTGAGATAGGGCAGAGCTGTAATTTTGTGAAATGATTGGGAAATTTTTTTAAATGAGAGAAGAATTAAACTGTTTGGAATTTAATATTAGGACTATATTTGATTATTCTTATAGTAAAGAGGAGTTTCCACTCATGTGATTGAGCCATAATGCATGCTGGCATTTTGTATTTTTTTTTATCTTGGGAAGAAAAAAGAATTCTTCTTTTTGCAAATAGGAAGATAACTCAAGAAATAATGCTAATTTTATAAAATATATACACCCAATTATTTGGATTGAATTCTAGTCAATTCTACTGATTTAAAGGAGTCTACATCTTGAATTTGTCAGATAGAAGTTGCCAAGAGATAAGGTTCCATTGATCCTAAGGTTTTTCAGGACAGGTCGTCACTATCATGGTGAACTTGCTAACAACTCGCTAAAATTGAAGATTGTTAAAGATGATCCAAAGTGACTTGGAGAATGCTATTAGAGGCATCTCTCGCATTGAAACTCTCAAAAATTGATCCATAGACCTTCTTCATTCCAAATAACTATCATGTCACCACTCACCATCCCCAACCTCAACGATTGATGATACTTATCATATATAAAAAGTCGTTGCAAGATAGCTACATAGTGAATGGTCAAAAAACATCAACTAATGCCTTCTTAATAAAAATTACAAAGGGGATTTTTTTATTAAAATTATAAACCTCTCTTCTAAAATCATATGAAGGGAAGCCAACCTCATCTGACCATGTTACCCACATTGAGTTGGCCTTCTCCATATTGAGTTAACATTCAATAGGTCTAGGAATTAAACTGCATTTTAGTTATAGTTTTCATTCGTAGTCTGGCAGATAGTCTGAGAGGACTATTCAAGCACTAAAAGTCTTTCTGAGATTGTGTGGCACTGAGTTTGGTGAAAGCAGGGAATACCATATACTTCTTACCAAATTTACTATGACAACAATTTTTAGTTATCCTTATAAGTCTTTATATAGTAGGAAACATAGAACCACACTATCTTTGATAGAGGTTGGAGAGTGGAGGCTGATTTGGTCAATTTTGATTAATGATGCCACTTAAAAGATCTGTCTAATTATAAATAAATTTAAAGAGGTATAAAATATACATAAATAGTATTTTGATACACCCAAGTGGTGGTGATGGTATCACTTATGGAACTGATCTCTGCTCAGGAAAGGGTAGGGGTACTCTAACAACAGGTGAATTTGATTGTCCTTTACCCTGCTTAGTGAGGAACTACTGTTGACTCCCAAGTGGTGGTAATGATATCACTGGTGGAACTGATCTCTGCCCCTCACCTTCATCACCCTATCTAATCCTTCTTGGTCCACCACTCAAATATTTCTTACGAGAAAACTTTAAAGTGAAGGATTAATGAGGAGGATAGTCACCTGAAGCCATATTTAATAAAATAAGCAATAAGTAAATTGTTCTAACATATAAAAAAAAAAAAAATTGTAACAATTATAAAGATTTGCATAAAAAAAAAAGGAATGTGACATTTTTTGTTGTAATAAACAAGAAGATACATAATGTATAATAATTTCATACAAACATGATTTAATAAGAGAAATTTATCAAGATTTATTTACTAACTTCATTTCCAAGAACTACAGTACAATAAATTTAATCACTTAAATTATTAGAAACAATTTAGAATCATAGATATTTTCATTGCTCTTCATAGTAAAGAGGAGTTTCGACCACTCATGTGATTGTGCCATAATGCATGCTGGCATTTTGTAATTTTTTTTATCTTGGGAAGAAAAAAGAATTCTTCTTTTTGCAAATAGGATGATAACTCAAGAAATAATACTAATTTTATAAAATATATACTCCCAATTATTTGGATTGAATTCTAGTCAATTCTACTGATTTAAAGGAGTCAACATCTTGAACTTGTCATATAGAAGTTGCCAAGAGTTAAGGTTCCATTGATCCTAAGGTTTTTCAGGAGAAGTCGCCACTATCATGGTGAACTCGCTAACAACTCGCTAAAATTGAAGATTGTTAAAGATGATCCAAAGTGACTTGGAGAATGCTATCAGAGGCATATCTCGCATTGAAACTCTCAAAAATTGATCCATAGACCTTCTTCATTCCAAATAACTATCATGTCACCACTCACCATCCCTAACCTCATCGATTGATGATACTTATCATATATAGAAGGTTGTCGCAAGAAAGCTACATAGTGAATGGTCAAGAAACATCAACTCATGCATTCTTAATAAAAATTACAAAGGGGTATATTTTATTAAAATTATAAACATCCCTTCTAAACTCATATGAAGGGAATCCAACTTCATCCGACCATGTTGCCTACATTGAGTTGGCCTTCTCCATACTGATTTAACATTCAATAGGTATGGGCATTAAACTGCATTTCAGTTATAGTTTTATATTCGTAGTCTGGCAGATAGTCTGAGAGGAATATTCAGGCACTAAAAGACCTTTTGAGATTGTGTGGCACTGGGTTTGGTAAAAGCTAGAAAGACCATATACTTCTTACCAAATTTACTATGACAACAATTTTTAGTTATCCTTATAAGTCTTTGTATAGTAGGAAACATAGAACCCCACTATCTTTGATAGAGGTTGGAGAGTGGAGTCTGATTGGGTCAATTTTGATTAATGATGCCACTTAAAAGATCTGTCTAATTATAAATAAATTTAAAGAGGTATAGAATATACATAAATAGTATTTTGATACACCCAAGTGGTGGTGATGGTATCACTGGTGGAACTGATCTCTGCTCAGGAAAGGATGGCGGTACTCTAACCACATGTGAATTTGACAGTCCTTGACCCTACTTAGTGGGGAACTGCTACCGACTCTCAAGTGGTGGTGATGATATCAGTAGTGGAACTGATCTCTGCCCCTCATCTTCATCACCCTATCTAATCCTTCTTGGTCCACCGCTGAAATATTTCTTACGAAAAAACTTTGAAGTGAAAGATCAATGAGGAGGATAGTCACCTGAAGCCATATGTAATAAAAGAAGTAATAAGTAAATTGTTCTAACATATAAAAAAATAAATTGTAATAATTATAAAGATTTGCATAAGTAAAAAAAAAAAGAATGTGACATTTTTAATTGTAATAAACATGAAGAATTACAAAATGTATAATGATTTACATACAAACATGATTTAATAAGAGACATTTATCAAGATTTGTTTACTAACTTCATTTCCAAAAACTACAGTACAATAAATTTTGTCACCTAAATTACAAGAAACTATTTAGAATCAGAGATATTTTCATTGCTCTTTATAGTATCTTCACTTTTTTTCTCGTTCTCACTTGATGAGCTTGTCAAAATTTTCACATCCTCTAACTATGTTTTAACATTATGTATTGTAGTTTACATCTCATCAATTTTAATAAGCTTATAATTTGAGATCTCATTCTCATGATATGTAGTTTCTACGACATACTGTTGGTCAATTATCCCATGTGTTTTTATTTTTATGGCAGTTAGTCAATCTTGTTTATCTCTACGATCATTGAGATATTTACTGAAATAAACTTGAACAGCTTGACTTGTTAATAAAAATGGATCATAATTCTTATATCTTCTAATTTATTTTACTTATATTAAACTATAGGTAGGAGGAACCCTTGTGCCTCTATTTAGTGTTGGATCATACCATTGAGAGTTGAGTAAATATATAAGATTATCTTCTTCTCCTAGGTATTATAGCTTAATAACTTTATTTAGAATACCATAATAATCACACTCATCTTTTTTATGAGTATTCCCTCTAATATAAACTCTAAAATTTTTAGTTTTTCTTCATTCACTCCATGATTTGGAATAAAATTTGAACCCATTAATTATATATATTGGCCAAATATTTACTTTTCACACTGTGCCCCAAGTTAGTGCTTACAGGTCTTTATCAACAACCATACTATCAGGGTTTTGTACCTTAAAAATTTTTTAAATGTTAGGGCTTCTAATATTAAATAAGAGGCAAATCAATTAAAATTTTGAAATTTGAGAACTTATGTAAGATCTAAACCAATTTGGAAATTCTTTTGCAAAAAGTTGCTCAACATCTGTCGTATTTGTTAGAGGTAAATTGCTTACAAAATACATAGTGACAAATCATCGAAGTAAGACTTCAGTAGTACATGATTTGTTTAGCAAATTATAGAATAACTTACTCTAAGATTGGTTGAACTTCTTGAAAGTTTAGTAGCACATACAAAGACGTTGTTTTAATTTTTAAATCGCTGATGAATCTTTCAACATATTTGCCACTAGACTTTCCATAACTTCTAAAGACTAATAGTGCATATTATAATTCTTCTTCAACATCGAATTTTATGTTATGACCTATCTTTCTAATGGCGGAGCTAGAAATTTTTTTCAGGGGGCCCTAAATTAAACACTATAGGAAAATCATCCATCATAGGTAGAATTTTTCGACAGTTTTCAAACGGATAATTTTTGGCAGTCAAATTTCTTGCGGTTTATCATCTCATCTTGAATGTCAGAATACATTAAAAAATTCCATTTGCCATCTCATTACTAGAGCCAGGATGAGTAGTAAGATCAAAATTAAGAATGCAAATAACATGGCTAGAGAGGTGCAAAAAGAAAAAGGAAAGCTATGCTCGAGGTTACGAGTTTTAAGAGATGAGCAAAGGGGAAAACAAAACAGGCTGTTGGGTCGAGGGAAAACAAGCCATTTGGAAGCAATCTCCATTTGGGCCTATGATATGATATTGTTGCCAGAGTGAAAATTTTTATAATTTTTTTTTTGAAAATTAGTAAGAAAACTATTCCGAATAAAGTCTAAAGTATATTATTGCATATTAAATCAAGAAATTGTTAGGTCTTAATATTGATAAAAATAATGCTAATTATTTACGTAAACTAATCCTCCACATTTAAATTTGCTTTAAAAATGAGTGTAAAATATAAAAAAAATAAATTAAAATATGTATTACACATTTCTTAAAATAAATTCAATACTTTTAAGATCCATTTTAACAAAAAAAATGATAAATAAATTATGTAAATATTTTTTTTATGAATATACTACATGTAATAAAAATGGTGACTTAATAACTATACCTCAATCTCTTCCTTTTCTTAAAAAAAATAAAATAAAAATATATTTCTCCTCTCAAAAGGGAACATCAACGATATTGTATAAGTCCACAAACTCTAGCTTCATAAGATAGATAGACTAAAAGATGTTCCATAGAATCAAAGAATTCCAAGGTAAAAAAAAAAAAGTTTAACTTATATAGGATTATCGGTACGTTCTCCTCACACCTCTGTAAAGCATCTTCGTTTAGTTTAGATGAACATAGGTCTTTGAAAAAAAAAAATGCTAAGGTTTGTCAATAGATTCGATATATCATCTGGTAATAGACATACTATGATCAGAAGAAGAATCTTTATAATTATGTGATAATTATGACTTTTTAATCTAAATAATATCACAGATTTAAGGTATACACATCGGCTTAAGTTTGATCCATAGCTATCAGACTTTTTTTTAAAATAAAAAAAAACCTTTAAACCACTAACATATTATTTTTTTTGCTCTAACATGAAAAAGTAAGGTGCTTTGGGCTTCATTATTTTGCCGTTACTAGTTGTTACTAACTATAGATTTATTTGTCTATAGTACTCTTTATTATCCTTTATAGCTTTGACGTCATCCTTGCTCTTACCTATAACATCAATAATTGTATTAAAAATATTATCCATAAAGTTCTTCTTAATATACATAACATCCAATTATGTCTTATCAAATATATTCTTCAATATGGTAATGTCCCATATATATATTAATCCAATTATGTTAAATAGCATATCTCAGAAATTAGCACTCTGACAATGTTGGAAAATTAATAATTATTGAAAATTCAGAGATTCTTTTTAGCACATCATAATCACTAAATTTGGGCAGAGGAAGTGACCTCTTAACTATATTTTTAATGAATGCTTCCTTATTTCTCTTAAACGGATAATCAGCATGTAAAAACATACAATGACAATCAAACCAAGTATTTTTTCTTTCATGTTTTAGTGTGAAAGGTTTAATATTCTCCATACAGCAAAGCCAAGTTAATTTTCCTGCTGTGCTCAAACCAGATAACATACCATAAACTGGAAAATTATCAATGGTCAAAAGTAAAGAGTCAGTACGTCAACATATCAAATTAAAACATACAACAAAAAGTAAGAGCTCAAAACCTGTAGAGATAACACAAAAACTTCTATCACTAAAGAGAAATATTTATGCTACTATAGTGTAAAAGCTCACCAAAATAAAAATACACTCTCCAAGAACTTTAAGAACTTAGTTTTCAATATTTTTTGTGAAAATATTGATAGCCAATAAAAACTTGACGAACTCATCCCTAGTTCAATATAAAGTCGTTAATCACAAATAACTAACAACTCAACCCTCTTATTAAACTCATCTCTCATATTAAATTCAATAATAATCATCTTTCGATAACTTTCTGAGGGACCGAAATTACTTATTATGATGATGCAATTAGCTTGTAATTCAACTTGCATTCCACAGAGGAACGGATTGTGGGGGCCGGACCTTCTATTCCTTGCACGTGAGAAGCTTTTTCTAAGTTCAGCAAGGGCCAGTATGATCTCACGTGCCGGAAATCATGTGACTTCATCACACATCCATTAAAGAAAAAGATCACACGTGCATCAACGTGTGAACGACATAGGATGTGGAAAGTATACGATAAAAGAAGCCCAAAAACAAGCATTTTAACGAGACCACCACAGCTTTATCCTATTCATACACTGTAATAGCCTTTTGCGATTAAAAAAAGTAAAATAGTTTGACCAAGTTTAAATGATAGGTGGGGATTCTCCTTAGGGTTATGACTGTAATTTGATCTGTGAAAGAAGGCTATCTCATGATTTTTTAAATTAGTTATAATATCTTATATTTTAGTGTTTTGTTTGTGGGCATAGATTTGGTTTTATTTGATAATATTGAGTTGTGATGTGCTAAAAATATTTTAATAAAAACTATTTAATTATGATAAATTTTTAGAATTATTAATTTGTTTTTTATTAAATGTAAGATAAATATTGATTGATTGATAATGAATTATTATAATTATTTCAAAGTAAATTTAATAATTTTGATGTTCTAATCAATTGCCTTTTTTTAAGATAAAAAACTTTCATTCCCAACAGCAAACAATTTTTTCTTGTATGTAATGTTCATCATCCTACGGTTTGAAGTAGATAAACATAAAATTAGGTGCAAATAAGAATTATGATATGTGACACTTTTTTTTTTATTGAATTAGACTTAAAGGTAGAAAATACATTTGTTAAAGGAGTTGTTAAAAAATTATTATAATATTAAGAAAAAATGAGTAGACTTGAGTTTACTTGGAAGCTATACAGAATGGTTGGGAAAAAATAAGTTTAACACCTCAAATAATACTCTATATAAATGATTTAAAAAAAGATCTTTTTTTTTTCATTCTTAATTTTGCTAAATAATTGGAATAAGGTTAATGATGATGCAGATGATGATGATAATTAGAATGAGATTAATGGTTTAATGTTGATGATATGTGATATTTCTTTTAGACTATGTAGTTTTGTGAATTAATTGAATCAAAGCCTTATTGATCTTGACTTTATTGAATTGGCCTATGTTCAAATTCAGCATCTCCTTACTTGGACAATAGAAGCCTACATAAGGGGAGATGCATAGGTGTGACACTGTATGCATTCTTACTCTAGTAAGTATTTCCATAGCTAAAAAATGAGTTTTAATTTTTTTTGATAACTTACCTTCCCTTGTAACTCATTAATATTTAGATATCTTTCATTATATCTCAAGATATGCTCTAAGGCCTTCATTTTTCACTTCATCAAGAATCATTTATTTTGAGACACTCCTCTAGAGAAGAGGAAAAATAATATATTTTCAAGAAAAAATGATGTGATAGGGAATAAATAATATAATGTGTAATTAGTAAATACTAGTTTATTTGGTATTAAATTGTTTCCTCATCATTAATGAGTCTTTAGTTTCTTTTATTATGATATAGACAAGTCCTATTAAAAAAGTTAGGGCATGAAGAAAAAATATAATAAATCCTTTGATCTTGGTGTGTGTGTGTGATAGCCTTAAGTTTAATTTCCATTAAATTTCTAAAAATTTGATGAGGGAGCATTGCAGCGTTGAGCTTGAAGATGTGCACAACGACTCCAAGCTTTTGGGTTTTCAAGAATTTGAGTGAGCAAATCAGCGCTAGGGTCTTGAGCGATGAGGCACTAGGTTTGAAATATTGTTTTTTAAAATAAAATATCTAAAATAATTACAATAAAGTATCACCCAAGCCATCCCCTCCCCATTTACCCTTTGCATGTTGGGAGAGAGAAGATGAGAGGAAGGAGGAGAGAGAAAGACAGAAAACTTGCTCCGAAGCATTTTTTTTCTGTCACTCCAGTTGTGAAAAGTATTCTGATCAAGAAAGATAACCTTAATCCTACATCTATTTTTTTTAATAATTTTGAGTTTTATCCATTTTCACCCTGTTGAAATTAATAAAAATATAGTATCTCTTATTTAGTAAACTTTTATCATGTATCTTTAAATATGTGATACATACCATTTTTATGAGCATTTTGATAAGTGTATACTAAAATTATATCAGTTGATTTTGCATATATGTTATTTTAATTCAATCGGTAGAATAAAATTATGTATAGAATGATCGGAAGTCAGTATATTATTTTTGTACATGAACGACATGATTTGCATAAATTTATTATTCATTTAGTTAAAAATGCATTTTGGCATACTTTATGTATACTGATGAGTATATTGAATAGATTTATGTGTAATAATCATTGTAAATGGCGTGTCATGATCGATGTTTTTATTAAGTTATATATTTATGAAATATGATTAAACATGTGAAACATTGGCTAGAAATGATTGGTTGATTATGGTTGGATGGAGATATTTGATTTTGTATATGAGGGTAAGATGGCATGTTTTCTTTTAAATAAGATTTATGGTGTAATCATATGTTATATAAAAAGGGAGGTAGAAGTGGACTAACGGATATGATATGTTACACCGATGGGCAGAAAAAAATGACTTCTTACATGAAATATGCATGATTTCTGATATGTGATATGAGACTAGTTCATAATAACATGAATAAAATGATTGAGATTGATTCTTAAATAATTGGAATAAGGCTAATGATGCTGCTAATGATGATAACTAGAATAAGATTAATGGTGTTGATGTTGATGATATGTGATATTTCTTTTAGACTATGCAGTTTTGTGAATTAATTGAATCAAAGCCTGATTGAGCTTGAATTTATTGAATTGGCCTATGTTCAAATTTTGCATCTCCTTACTTGGACAATAGAAGCCTACATAAGGGGAGATGCATAGGCGTGACACTGTAAGCATTCTTACTCTAGTAAATATTCCATAGCTAAAAAATGAGTTTAAAACTTTTTTTGATAACTTACCTTCCCTCGTAACTCATTAATATTTAGATATCTTTCATTATATCTCAAGATATGCTCTAAGGCCT
Source organism: Dendrobium officinale (assembly GCA_019514585.1). Taxonomy (NCBI): domain Eukaryota; kingdom Viridiplantae; phylum Streptophyta; class Magnoliopsida; order Asparagales; family Orchidaceae; genus Dendrobium; species Dendrobium officinale. The sequence continues at coordinate 67,447,291 of CM033682.1, read as the reverse complement.
TCATTTTTCACTTCATCAAGAATCATTTATTTTGAGACACTCCTCTAGAGAAGAGGAAAAATAATATATTTTTCAAGAAAAAATGATGTGATAGGGAATAAATAATATAATGTGTAATTAGTAAATACTAGTTTATTTGGTATTAAATTGTTTCCTCATCATTAATGAGTCTTTAGTTTCTTTTATTATGATATAGACAAGTCCTATTAAAAAAGTTAGGGCATGAAGAAAAAATATAATAAATCCTTTGATCTTGGTGTGTGTGTGTGATAGCCTTAAGTTTAATTTCCATTAAATTTCTAAAAATTTGATGAGGGAGCATTGCAGCGTTGAGCTTGAAGATGTTCACAACGACTCCAAGCTTTGGGTTTTCAAGAATTTGAGTGAGCAAATCAGCGCTAGGGTCTTGAGCGATGTGGCACTAGGTTTGAAATATTGTTTTTTAAAATAAAATATCTAAAATAATTACAATAAAGTATCACCCAAGCCATCCCCTCCCCATTTACCCTTTGCATGTTGGGAGAGAGAAGATGAGAGGAAGGAGGAGAGAGAAAGACAGAAAACTTGCTCCGAAGCATTTTTTTTCTGTCACTCCAGTTGTGAAAAGTATTCTGATCAAGAAAGATAACCTTAATCATACATCTATTTTTTTTAATAATTTTGAGTTTTATTCATTTTCACCCTGTTAAAATTAATAAAAATATAGTATCTCTTATTTAGTAAACTTTTATCATGTATCTTTAAATATGTGATACATACCATTTTTATGAGCATTTTGATAAGTGTATACTAAAATTATATCAGTTGATTTTGCATATATGTTATTTTAATTCAATCGGTAGAATAAAATTATGTATAGAATGATCGGAAGTCAGTATATTATTTTTGTACATGAACGACATGATTTGCATAAATTTATTATTCATTTAGTTAAAAATGCATTTTGGCATACTTTATGTATACTGATGAGTATATTGAATAGATTTATGTGTAATAATCATTGTAAATGGCGTGTCATGATCGATGTTTTTATTAAGTTATATATTTATGAAATATGATTAAACATGTGAAACATTGGCTAGAAATGATTGGTTGATTATGGTTGGATGGAGATATTTGATTTTGTATATGAGGGTAAGATGGCATGTTTTCTTTTAAATAAGATTTATGGTGTAATCATATGTTATATAAAAAGGGAGGTAGAAGTGGACTAACAGATATGATATGTTACACCGATGGGCAGAAAGTAATGACTTCTTACATGAAACATGCATGATTTCTGATATGTGATATGAGACTAGTTCATAATAACATGAATAAAATGATTGAGCTTGATTCCTAAATAATTGGAATAAGGCTAATGATGCTGCTAATGATGATAACTAGAATAAGATTAATGGTGTTGATGTTGATGATATGTGATATTTCTTTTAGACTATGCAGTTTTGTGAATTAATTGAATCAAAGCCTGATTGAGCTTGAATTTATTGAATTGGCCTATGTTCAAATTTTGCATCTCCTTACTTGGACAATAGAAGCCTACATAAGGGGAGATGCATAGGCGTGACACTGTAAGCATTCTTACTCTAGTAAATATTCCATAGCTAAAAAATGAGTTTAAAACTTTTTTTGATAACTTACCTTCCCTCGTAACTCATTGATATTTAGATATCTTTCATTATATCTCAAGATATGCTCTAAGGCCTTCATTTTTCACTTCATCAAGAATCATTTATTTTGAGACACTCCTCTGGAGAAGAGGAAAAATAATATATTTTTCAAGAAAAATTGATGTGATAGGGAATAAATAATATAATGTGTAATTAGTAAATACTAGTTTATTAGGCATTATATTGTTTCCTCATCATTAATGAGTCTTTAGTTTCTTTTATTATGATGTAGAGAAGTCCTATTAAAAAAGTTAGGGCATGAAGAAAAAATATAATAAATCCTTTGATCTTGGTGTGTGTGTGTGTGTGTGATAGCCTTAAGTTTAATTTCCATTAAATTCCTAAAAATTTGTTGAGGGAGCATTGCAGCGTTGAGCTTGAAGATGTGCGCAACGACTCCAAGCTTTTGGGTTTTCAGAAATTTGAGAGAGCAAATCAGCGCTAGGGTCTTAAGCGATGTGGCACTAGGTTTGAAATATTGTTTTTTTTAAATAAAATATCTAAAATAATTACAATAAAGTATCACCCAAGCCATCCCATCCCCATTTACCCTTTGCATGTTGGGAGAGAGAAGATGAGAGGAAGGAGGAGAGAGAAAGACATAAAACTTGCTCTGAAGCATTTTTTTCTATCACTCAAGTTGTGAAAAGTATTCTGATCAAGAAAGATAACCTTAAGCCTACATCTATTTTTTTTTTAATAATTTTGAGTTTTATCCAATTTCACCCTGTTGAAATTAATAAAAATATAATATCTCTGATTTTAGTAAACTTTTATCATGTATCTTTAAATATGTGATACATACCATTTTTATGAACATTTTGATAAGTGTATACTAAAATTATATCAGTTGATTTTGCATATATGTTATTTTAATTCAATCGGTAGAATAAAATTATGTATAGAATGATCGAAAGTCAGTATATTATTTTTGTACATGAACAACATGATTTGCATAAATTTATTATTCATTTAGTTAAAAATGCATTTTGGCATACTTTATGTATACTAATGAGTATATTGGATAGATTTATATGTAATATTCATTGTAAATGGCGTGTCATGATCGATGTTGTTATTAAGTTATATATTTATGAAATATGTGTAAACATGTGAAACATTGGCTAGAAATGATTGGTTGATTCTGGTTGGCTAGAGATATTTGATTTTGTATATGAGGGTAGGATGGCATGTTTTCTTTTAAATAAGATTTGTGGTGTAATCATATGTTATATAAAAAGGGAGGTAGAAGTGGACTAACTGATATGATATGTTACACCAATGGGCAGAAAGTAATGACTTCTTACATGAAAGCTGCATGATTTATGATATGTGATATGAGACTGATTCATAATAGATTGAGCTTGATTCCTATGTTTAGCTTGTAGTACATGAAAGAGGTACCCAGATGTACTGCCTTACTTGCATACACATATGACATTATCATTCTTGATAAATTGTTTAGAAAATATAATATAATATGAGATAAACATAAAACAGTGTTGATTCTTAAATATGTTTTTTAAACCTATGTTTTTGTCCCAAGGCTAACCAAGAGGAGGGGGGGGGGGGTGAATTGGTAATTTTAAAAAATTAATATTGGAATTAAAATTTTAAAATTGTTGATTCTTGTACAAGTTAATCAATGTTTCAAAATAATTTTTCAAGCATAGAAAATAAACTTGCAATAAATAAATGCAAAAATTTAAAAGACACAAAGATTTATAATGGTTCGATCAAACATGACCTACATCCACTCCCTGAAGACTCCCTCTTCAGGTATTGTACTATTACCATAGTGTCTCTCCTTTTGTCCCCCCCCCCCCAACAAGCTAGAGAAGCCTTTACAAAACCTCTCTTTCACCAATCCCCAGTGCGACAGAGAACCGTCGTCTGTTCACACCCTCCAAGTGTCGGTAGAGAACCGTTGTCTATTCGCACCATCCAAGTGTCAGCAAAGAGCCACCATCCTTTCACACTCTCCAAGTGTCAGCATAGTACTAGATCTTCTTCAAAGATCTTCTCATGAGCAATTTTTGAAAGACAAGAGGAAGAGTGATAACCAAAATTACAAAGAGATCTTTACCTTTGAGTAACCTTGTGAACCCTTCACACTCCACTTGCAAGAAATCTCTCAAACACTCTCTCATACTCTCTCTTTCAATTGCCCGTAAGAAATAATGAAGACAAGACTTTTTCACATCAGTTTTAGTGGACCTTTAATACTAAAGACACAAAAAATTGTCCAGAAAACTAAAATTTTTAATTTTGAACGTTCTAGATCATACAATATGATCAAATTTTGTATGTATGAATAGTTCAAAAACTATTGCATACGAACCTATTGTAAATCAATATGAAACCATTTCATACATGATCATCATCCAGTATGAATCAAGTTCGAACAGTTAGAAATTTTTTCATCTTCATCGGGATGAAGAGGGACCCCACAATTTTATATCCTGTATGGCGTATGTATGATGATAAAATCATTCGATATGACAAGTTACAAAAATTTTCAAGTTCATCGGTACGAAGATTTGGAATGAAAAGGGACCTCACAATTTTGTACTATGGAAGCCATTTATTAACTGCGATCGTACAGTATGATCCATACTTAGAAAAAATATTTTTGAGCAAAAAAGGACCCATCCATTTTATACTTTGGAAGACATGTATGAATTGTATTCGTACAGTACGATCCATACTTTAAAAAAAAAATATTTTTGAGTGAAAAGGAACTCTTCCATTTCATACTCTGAAAGGCATGTACAAACTGTGATCATATAGTACGATTAATACTTAGAAAAATTTTTATTTCTTTTCATTTGATTGCTTGTAAGGGTAAATAACTGATTAGATCATCCCGTACAAACGGATATCGTATAATATGATCAATTTTTTTTAAAAAAATAGATTTTAAATTCTCCCTGGTGTGTGTGTGTTCAATTACTCAATTACAATCACATTATCTCAAACTCAATAAAATGAAGAATATAGACTTCAATTATAATAAACTCTAAACTGATCTTAATTTAAAGTCTTCAATAATCTGTTGTATAATTTTTCTAAACTATTAGTACACACAAGAGCAAAATAATTCTTTTAAAATATGTTAGGAGAAATAATAATTAAAGTAATAATATTTAGAATCATCAAAAATATACATGTTGCAAGAATATGAACAATCAAGAACTAAGTAGTAACTATCTCAACAATCTCCTCTTTTTTTATGATTAAAAAACAATTATTATTTGAAAGAAATTGAATATCCTAAATTTCTCCTTAACTCACCCTAAATGAATAAACATGTGAATAAAAGGGAATTCTATTAAGAAAAGGTCAAAAAAAAAAATTTAATTGACAAAGCACAAAAGCAAAATACAAAATAATAAACATAAACAAAGTAAACCAAACACAGCCAATATTAACACACTAAACAATCAAACATAAATAATATTTCTTCCCCTTTTAATAATAACAAAAAGAAAGAAGAAAGAAAAGTTGAAATGAAAGAAGTTATATGAGAAACCTCAATAATTGATCTTGAAATAGATTGAACTATAATTGTAATAATAAGATTAATGTCCATTATATAAAAATAAAGATTCAAAACATTTAAATTAAAGAATAATATAGACAAGAAAAATTAATCAAGGTCATGAAATATTCCAGATAATTAGATAAGGAAAATTATTGTAAAAGTAATGAAATGAAGACTAATTAAATTCAATTTTTAATATAAAATATAATTGAATATTAGATTGATTTAAATTTGAAGATTAAATGATAGATGAAAGAACATATTCAATTGGTGACATTATACATCTTTTCAAATATATGTGGCATACTTTATGCATCTTTTTGTATTTGAGCTAATTTTATGCCTCTTTTCAATTTACGAACCATTGCGCATTCTTTCGATTTTCTTTATACATTTATATATTTCTTTTTTATACACCCTTTTTTTTAACTAATCTTTTTAAAATTAAAAATCTAAAACAAAATCAAAATTTTTTAATTGCAAAGATAATTATATTAAAAAGAGAAATAAAAAATAATGAGATATCAAAATTGCATTAATAATATTTAAATTATGTTTGCCTAAAAAGAACATGAAATTGATAGCCTTAACTGGATCAAGTTACGAGTTAACTTAAATTTTTGAAAAAAAAAATAAATTTCTTAACGAAATTAAATTTTGTATTACAATTTAATTTGTAATACTTTTTAGATCAATTAAGATAGGATTAACATATAAGCAAACTTACATTTCACACAACGAACATAAGAAACTAATCAAAACAATACAATTTTTATTGATATAAATTTAAATATGAAATACATTGAAGCATAATTGATATCAAATCATAGTAGAAAAAATAACATAATAATATCAACATAAAATCTAAACAGGAATAAGTATACAAATCACTGATCAAACATAAGTACCCAAACAACTGAAATCATCACTAAGATCATCACATCTCAGAAGACTGGCAAAGATAACACAAAAGAAGTACATCTAGAACTCTTATGGGCCTTGTTCTAAAGGAGGAGGTTGGTTGAAGAAAGAAAAATAGCTATTCATCATAACTACATTAGTGTTCATGGATTCGAACTGTCCTCAAATCCATCCCATGTCGTGGTGGTACTATGCATCCTGCTGGTTATGGTGAGTCTGAATTTGATCAAAACATTGATCAAAATGGCTTTTTAATCGATCTAAGTGCTGGATTATCTCCTTAAAGTCAGATCCCTGAGCAGGTGCAAGTGCTGTCCCTTCAAATAATTTCATATGTAAGAAAGAATACATTTAAAATGAAAGGACTTTTTGTAATCATGCAAGTTAAGAAGTGTCCTTTCGTATAGGCTTTTTAACCAAACGATCGTACAAACGAATAGGTGTTTGTCTGGGACAAATGGCTATTTAAGATCATTTTAAAGATGGTTAGGTTTGTCCCTCACATTGAATGACACGTGGTTTATATGTATGAAATACAATTTCATATGTATGATTAGTTAAGATAACTGATTTTTCCTGGATAACTATCTAGGTGCATTCAAACAAATGAATACAAATTGTCCAGGGCTATATAAATATCGTACAGTATGATATGTATTGGAAAAAAAATTTTACACATTCATTCTAAAGCAATAATTGATATGCTACATAATTTGTACGGGACAAAAATAATTTCGTATAGTACGAATATAACACTTATAAAATTTATCACGAATGATCAGAAATAGAAATTTTTAAAAGTGGTGTAACACACAAAACATTAAAAACAAAAATAAAATGAAAGACTGAAAAACACTCATACAAATAAAAATATTAAAAACAAAATAGAAAATACACAACGAAACATATCAAGTTTAAAGAAAAATTTATTTAAGCATTAAGATCGATCAAGCCTAGCCTCATTCTTAATGTGTTAAAAGTATCAAAGGATAGTAGTTTTATAAAAATATCTACAAGTTAATTTTCAGTTGAAATATAATTTAAATCAATTTTTCCTTTGGATACATGATCCCAAATAAAATGCCGTCTTATGTCTATATGTTTGGTTCTAGAATGTTGAAAAGGATTTTTTAAAATGCAGATGGCACTAATGTGATCATAATAAATTGTGCCTATTATAAATCATAAATCAATCAACTATTGTTTCAACCAAAGAACTTATTCCACACAACTTCCTAAGGCATTGTATTCAACTTCAACAGTAGATAGGGTTATAGAATTCTATTTTTAACTAAACCAAATAACTAGAGAATTTCCTATAAATTGACAAGTTTTAGATGTACTCTTTCAATTAACCCTACAACTTGTAAAGTCTAAATCTAAATATCCAATTATTTCAAATAAAGAACTAAACTTAGGATACCAAATCCCTAAGTTCTGAGTTCCCAAGAGATATCTCAAAATCCTTTTTATTGCTGTCAAATATGATTCTTTTGGATCTGATTGAAATATAGGACATAAAAAAACACTAAATATAATATCGGGTCTACTAAAAGTCAAGTAAAGTAAAGATCTAATAATTCCTCTAAATTTATTTTAATCAACAAATTTTTCCTTTGGGTCCTTATCCAACTGAACTGAGGAACTCATAGGTGTATTAACTGATTTAGCATTATCTATTTCATACTTATTGAGGATATCCTTAGTATACTTTGACTAACTAAGAAATGTTCCCTCATCAAATTTTTTAATGCTAAAACCTAAAAAGTAACTTAAATCCCCTATTAAGCTCATCTCAAATTTACTACTCATTATTTTAGAAAAATCATCATGTTTTTATTTGTAGATCCTAAGATGATGTCATCAACATAAATTTATACAATGAGTATATCATCTCTCAATTTCTTCAAAAAGAGAGTGGTGTCCACACTTCTTTTTCAAAAGATCTCTCAAGTAGGAAAGTGCTCAACCTCTTATATCAAGATCTAGGTGCCATTTTCAATCCATATAATGCATTTTTTAATTTAAAAATATGATATGATATTTTGAATTTTCAAAACTTGGAAGTTGTTCAACATAAATAACCTCTTAGATCACCCCATTCAAAAAGGAACTTTTAACATCCATTTAATACAACTTAAATCCTCTAAAATAAGTAAAGGCTAACAAAACACTAATTGATTCATGTCTCGCTACAGGGGCAAAAGTCCTCTCAAAATCAATCCCTTCAATTTGATTATACCCAATAGCCACCAATCTAACCTTATTTCTAACAATTCCTTAGTCATTCATTTTATTTTTAAATACCCACTTAGTTCTAGCTATACTTTGATCCTTTGGCCTTATAATTAATTCCCAAATATTATTCCTTATAAATTAATTTAATTCTTCTTGCATTGCCAATTTCAAAATTAATCTGAAAGTGCTTGATTTATATTTATGAGTTCTATCATCAAAATAAAGGTAGAATGATGACCTTTTTTCTTAGTCAACGAGTAGTCCTAACACCCTCACTAGGTTCACCTAAAATTAATTCCTTATGGTAGTTTTTAGAAAATTTCAAATCTCTAGGCAAAGGGTTTTCTTTCTCCAAATTTTCATCTAAATTAATCTTCTTAATTGTTTTAGGAGTTATTTTTTTATTTCATCCTCTTACAAATTTGGCTCTTCCAAACTTTCAAATTCATCAAATACAACATGTGTAGTCTCCTCAACTACCAAAGTTCTTTTGTTAAATACTATATATGATTTTCTAACACTAGAGTACAAAAACAACAACAACAACATCAAGCCTTTATCCCACTACGTGGGGTCGGCTACATGAATCCTTTTTCTCCATTGTGTCCTATTAAAAGCCAAATTCTCGTTTAAATCTAATAAAGAAAGGTCATTCCTAATATTTTCTAACCAAGTCTTTTTAGGTCTACCCCTACCTTTCTTAACACAAGTCAAATCTAATACCTCTACTCTCTTAACTGGGTCGTCGGAAGGCCGCCTTTTTATGTGACCAAACCATCTAAGGCGACTCTCTCTAATCTTATCTTCTACTGGAGCTACTCCAACCTTTTCACGTATATGCTCATTTCGTATCCTATCTCTAAGGGTAAAGCCACTCATCCATCTAAGCATCCTCATCTCTGCCACACTTAACTTAGTATTATGCTTCTCTTTTAATGGCCAACATTCGGCACCATAAAGCATTACAGGCCTCACTACCATCTTATAGAATTTTCCCTTAAGTTTGAGGGGTACATTTCTATCACATAACAAGCCCGATGCATTCCGCCACTTCAACCATCCAACTTGAATTCTGCTGATAATATCCCCATCTATTTCACCATCACTCTGAACAATAGATCCAAGATACCTAAAACGTGTACTCTATTTTTTAACACTAGAGTATCCAAGAAAAATTCCTTCATCTGATTTTAGATCAAATTCTCCTAAGGTAGATTTTTTATTATTATGTATGAACACCTTACATCTAAAAACATGTAAATATGACAAATTAGGTGTTCTCCCCTTAAGAAGCTCATAGGGTATTTTGTTCAATTTCAATCTAATGTTCACCCTATTCAGAATATAATATGCAGTATTAACCGCTTCAGTCCAAAAATATTTAGAAAGTAAATATTCTGCCGATATAGCTCTAGCGGCTTCAATTAATATTTTTTTGATTTCTTTTGACTACCCCATTCTGCTGAGGGGACAAAAAATTGTGATCAATTTCTTTTTCATTACGAAAATCATCAAATCTTTCAATTTCAAATTCTCTTGCATGGCCACTTTGTATTATTAAAATCTCACACCCTAATTTTTGCCAAATCCAAGTAAAAAAATCTCTAAACTCCTCAAATAATTCACTCTTATGAAATAAGATCTTAACCCATATAAATCTAGAGAAATAATCAATAATCACAAATCTGTCTACTTTCCCTCCTAGACTTATGTGCTAACCGGTCCAAAAAGAACCATATGGAAAATCTCCAAAGGTTTACTAGTTCTAAGATCCTCATTGAAATGAAATGAGGACTTCACCTGTTTTCCTAATTGACATGCATCATAAAGGTGATCCTTAGTAAAGTCTAATTGTGGTATACCTCTAACCAAATCCTTTTGGGTAACTTTCCTATAGTTTATCATGCTAGCGTGACAAAATCTCCTATGCTATAACCAAGATTCATCAAAAATAGTTTTAAAACAAAAAGCAATAGGAGTTTTAATATAATTCAAATCTAACATATAAATATCGTTTAATCTTATTACATGCAAAATATCATTTCCATTTAGGCTTAATATGCAATTAGTGAGAAATAATTTTTACATTATACCCTTTATCACATAGCTGGCTAATACTTAATAAATTATATTTTAAGCCTTCTACAAGTAACACATTTCTATAAAAAAAATTTACAAGTTTTTGATCATAACTGTGCCAACCACTTTACTAATGGTGTTATCTCCTAGTATAACTCTGCCTCTATTCCTAGCTTCCAGCAATATAAATTGTGTAGTGTCTCCAGCCATATGCTTTGAGCAATCGTTATTCAGGTATTAAATACTCTCATGAGGCCTTGTATGAGAGTATTTTTACAAAATAATTAAATGTTAGACTTTAGAAGCCAAATAAGTTTGGGTTCTCCTTTTTGGCAAAATAAAACTAGATGCATGTATGATATGACTAGGTTTATGCATCTTAGGTTTCCACACTAAATAAGTTTTTTTATGTAAAGTATAAGTGTGTGCAATATGTCCAATCATCCCACAAGAAATACATTTAATTATAGGAAATGGATTTCTCAATCTTCTATAATTTCTCTATCTCTTCCTAGGTTCTAAAATTTTAGATCTCAAAATAGGATTCGTAAAATCTTTAAGTGTTGGGGGATTCCTATTTTTTTTAAGAGCTATTACTTTGAATTCAAGAAATGTGTTTAAATCTTATAACACATTCTTATAAAAATTCAAATAATGCTCTATACTCTTTGATTCATCCTTAAAATCCTTAAATTCTTTTTCCAATTGAGCATATGATAATTCTTTTTATTTAAATATCAAATTCATCAAGAAAGCTCATGTAATTATTATATATCAGTGCATGATCTTTCCTAAGAATTTTATGTTCTTTTTTTAATTCTTGCATTTCAAGGTTTAGACTAGCATGCATTTTCTTAAATTTTCTATATGCATCATGAATTCTTTCAGAAACTTCTAACAATTATATATAGGTTAAGTCACATATCTCTTCTTGATCAAGATTATCGGCCATTAAATATAGGTTGGTGACATCCACCTCCTTTTCTATTTCTAACGAATCCGAAGCTGAGTCCGCCCAAAAAGTTCTCTCAAATCTCTTATTGCCCTTCTTCACATTTGCTTTCTCCTCTACCTTCTCCTTACTGGAGTGGCTTTTAGATTTGGGCAATCCAATTTTATATATCCATGTTTCCTACATTCGTATTAAATCACATCATTAGAAATCTTAACATCTTTATTAAACTTACCTATGTTCCACTACTAGCGTCTCTTCTACTTCCTTTTAAGAAAACTTTTTAATTGCCTAGTCATAAAGGCAATGTCATCCTCATCATCAGGTTGTAACTGATCACTCTCTGAGTCCTCCACTTTCAATGCTATATTCTTCTCCTTTTATTGTTCTCCTACATCAATCTTTTTTTGACTCACTCCTTGCTCATAAGCAATTAGGGATCCAATAATATTGTCAATAGAAAAAACATTTAAATCTTTAGATTATATAATCATAGTTATTTTAGCATCATAAGCAGTAGGAAAACAATGAAGTATTTTAATGACCATTTTAACATTCATTAATTCCCTACCTAATACATACAAAGAAGTGACTATCTGAGTGAATCTTATATATATGTCATAAATATATTCATTGGGTTTCATGTGAAATAATTCATAATCATGTAACAAGATATTTAACCTAGATTGCTTTACTTCATTATTCTCTTCATAAGTAATACAAAGTCTATCGCATATATCCTTTCCACTTTTGCAAGTGAAAACCCGCATGTAATCTTTTGACTTTAGTGCACAAAAGAAACTATTAAAATACTTTGCATTTAGTTGTGCTAAGTCACATTCTTCTACAATCCAGTTAGCAAAGGGTGTTTCAACTCTAATGCCAACAACTAATCTAGTTGGCCTGGTACATCCTTCTTGAACTAGGATCCACATGTGATAATCTAGTGATTATAAAAATATAGACATACGTGTTTTCCAAAAATCAAAAGGGATATTATCAAATAATGGAGGTCTAGTGATCGAGTAACCTTCTAGTGTGTTCCAGTTTCCAAAAGTAGCTATTCTCATTTTTTAAAAAGTAGTCTAAACTTTGGTTTTGAAATAGTGCTCTAATATCATTTGTTGATTCTTGAATAGGTTGTTAAACCTAACCTATTATCCCAGGACTAATCAAGAGGGTGGGTGAATTAGTAAGTTTAAAAATTTATTCTTGGATTTAAAATTTAAAACCTGTTGATTCTCATAGCTAGTTAATCAAAGTTTCAAAATAATTTTTCAATCATAGAAAAATAACTTGTAGTAAATAAATGTAGATATTTAAAAGACACAAAGATTTATAGTAGTTTGGTCAAATATGAACTACTTCCACTCCCTAATGACTCCATCTTCAGGTATTATAGTATTACCAAAGTATCTCTCCTTTTTCCCCCACAGCAAGGCGGAGAATCCTTTAAAAAATCTCTCTTCCACAAATCCCCGGTGCGGCAGAGAACAGTCACTGTTCACACCCTCCAAGTGTCGGCAGAGAACCATCATCCTTTCACACTCTCTAAGTGTCAGCAGAGTACCTGGTCTTCTTCAAAGATCTTCTCACAAGCAATCTAGAAAGACAAGAGGAAGAGCGATAAGCAAAATTATCAAGAGATCATTATCTTTGAGTAACCTTGTGAACCCTTCACACTCTACTTGCAAGAAATCTCTCTCAAACTCTCTCTTTCAATTTCCCTTAAAAAATCATGAAGATAAGACTTTTTCACATTAGTTTTAGTGGACCTTTTATACTAAAGATATGAAAACCATCCAAAAAACTGAAATTTTCAATTTTGAGTATTTTCGATCATATAGTACGATTAAATTTTGTACATTCGAACAGTTAAAAAATTGTTGCATACAAACCTATTGTGAATCAGTATGAAATTATTTTCTACACAATCATCGTCCGATACAAACCAAGTTCGTCTGGTACGAACCAAGTTTATCTGGTATGAATAGTTAGAAAATTTTTCATCTTCATCGGGACAAAGAGGGACCCAATAATTTCGTACCCTGTATGGCATACGTACGATCATTTATAAAAATTTTCAAGTTCATTGGTATGAAGATTTGGGACAAAAAGGGACCTCACAATTTTGTACTCTGGAAGCCATGATCAAATTGTGATCATACAGTACGATCCAAACTTAAAAAAAATATTTTTGATCTAAAAGAGACCCGTATATTTCATACTCTGGAAGGCATTTATGAACTGTAATCGTATAGTACGATCCATACTTAAAAAAAATATTTTTGAGCAAAAAGGAACCCATCCATCTCATACTCTGGAAGGCATGTACAAACTGTGATTGTATTGTACAATTAATACTTAGAAAAATTTTCATTTCTGTTCGTTTAATTGCTCGTCGGGGTAAATAACTGATTAGATTGTCCTGTATATACATATATCATACAGTATGATCAATTTTTTAAAAAATAGATTTTGAACTCTCCCCCGATGTGTGTGTGTGCTCAATTACTCAATTACAATCATACTCTCTCATACTCAATAAAATGAATAATATAGACTTCAATTACAATAAACTCTAAACTGGTCTTAATTTGAAGTCTTCAATAATTCGGAGTATGATTTCCTTGAAATGTTAGTACACATAAGCAAAATAATTCTTCCAAAATATGTTAGAAGAAATAATAATCAAAGCAATAATATTTGGAATCATAAAAATCATACAAGTTGCAATAATATGAATAATCAAGAATTAAGTAGCAACTATCTCGCATACAGGACATTATTAATACAAGTATATAACAAGACCAATAAGACTAAAATGATTGACATAAGAACATATGATATGTATGAAATATATAATATACATATTACATTATATTCGATATAAAACATGACATATATGCATTGATATTGTATGACCTATAGATGAAAAACAAAGGGATATTGATTTTAACATGTATTGACATGTATATTTAAGTAAAGCATAATTTATAGACCTATATAGATTCATAATTAATCTATTATGTTGTACTTGAAATGAGTATATGAATGATATAATATATTAATCCTTTATACTATTTTTTATCATTAAATTTGAATTATATTACTTTTATTAACTTTCATTACTGATATAAATGGTATTACTCATATTAATTGCTACACAATCTTATAGTATATTTATATTGATCTTAATTGAATTATTATATGTATATTATTTTTATTGAATAACATTGATTATAGTTATAGGTCTTAATAACCTACTGACCAATTAGCTCATCTTGTTCTTTTTATATAATTTCAAGAAGGGGTCATGATTCAATAGAACGAGTTTAATGTTATATAAGAACTTTCTGTTGATATTTTATGTACCTCATTTCTATATTATTATATGGTGAATATAATAAGAAGATAGAGTGATGTATTGATTGAACTCCTAGCTATTATAAATTAATATTTAATTAGGGCATTATGATTATAGAAAAATATTTGAGATATATATGTATATGAGATTTATTCCATTGGTTTTTTGTTCAAATTAGGAAGAATAAACATCTACAGATGTTTCATAAGCTAAAGCTCCCACAATTCAAAGGAACTATATAGCAAAATGTAGCAAAAGATTGGAAGTTGAGAATTAAAAAAATATTTTACAATATGTTGTGCAAGGAAATAGAAGAGTTCCACAAGCTATTTTTCTATTCAAAGGTGGAGCTCAAATTTCAATGTAAATTGAACTCCCTTGTCATGTGGGAAGAGTTTTTAGTACTTTTAGAGTCTAGTTATACCTCCACATCATGATTATAAATGTAGGAGGCTTTTATGATGCTAGATCAAGGGAATATATAGAATAGTGATGTAATATAAAGTTAAATTTACTATATTATCCAAGCATGCATTTCAACTGATTAATTATACCGAGGAAAAATATTACAAATTCTTGAGAGGATTAAAAGATCTTATTACTCCAATAAGAATAGAAACCCACTAATACCACTACGAATTTAGGAGTTTTTAAGAATTTACTGTGTAATAACCTCAAATTAAATTTCCCAAATTCCTAATAATTCATTTAAGGGAGTGTTGCGATAATGATCTTATGAGTGATGTAATGCCAAACTCTTAGATTTTATAAATTTTAAACGGGCATTGCTGCAATATGTCAAAAAAATTATTTTTTTAATATTTAACTCCACTATTATATTTGAAAGTTTGATAAAAATGTTAAGCCTAAGTGAACTACCCCTAGGAACATCAACACAAAAGCAATACTATCTCTTAATGTAAAATCTAATAAACTTTTCAAGAGTTATAATAATGGTGATGATAATTTAATAAACATAACGTACAATCAACCATAGATTTTCACCAAGCAATTATCACTAAATTAAATTTATAATGAATCTTAGTTAATGAATAAGTGTAGAAAAGTAAAATACAAAAAAATAAGAAATTAGAACAAACACACTAGAATTTTCTAATGGTTCAATGTATAAATTTTAATATATGGTAGATATCATCACTTTAAATATTTTGACATGTTTATGTTAAAATTTGATTAGTTAATTTTATGTATATTTTATTTTAATTAAAATAAATAGAGAAAATACTTAGTATAAAATGATCAAAAGTTAGTATATTACATTGGGCATGCAATATATGATGAGCATTAAATTAGTATTCATCTAATCCAACAACCATTTTGGCATAATACATGTATGCTGATGAGCACACTAAATAAATTTATATGTTATGAACATTGCATATAATGTGTGTGTGTGTGTGTGTGTGTGTGTGTGTGTGTGTGTGTGTGTGTGTGTGTGTATATGTAAAAGCAATAAAGGCTTGTTGGAAATAATTGACTGATTCAGGTTGGTTGGAGACATATTATCTTGCATAATAAAGTGGGTTGACATGCATTCCTTTAAATATGATTTATTGTGTAATCCTAAGTGAATGAAAAGGGAGGCATAAGGAGATTGATAGATATGATATGACACACTTATGGGTAGGAAGTCATGACTTCTTACATCAAAGCCACTTGATTTATGTTATATGATATGAGACTGATTCTTGACAGTATGACTGATACAATTGAGATATATTCATATAATATGTGCCTATAAGACTTGATTTAGAGAAAACACCACATATAGTTTTGTGTCCTTCCTTACTTATAAATACATATGACATAAGCATATATGATAAATTATATAAGTGATATTACATAAGAAAAAGGCTGATATATTAAAGTAGAGTATGCTTTGTTGGCATGCGTAGATTCATAATAGACCTTTTATATTAAGTTTAATATAAGTATAGGATTGACAAAATATGTTGATCCTCTATATGGTTATTGATTGTTGGCTTCTATATTACATTACTTGTACTAATTTTCATGGTTTATATGAATTAAAAATATTTACATTGACTGATACATGCTCATATTGGAACAATTATTAGGTCCTCCTACCGGACGTAGAGGAACGTCCGGTCGGCACTATAATCCCGCCAAAAAACTCAGTATTTGCTCGATATTGCTAGGTATTATTTGATAATAACGAGGAATGTCGCTCTGTGAAGACCAATACCGAGTTATACCGAGCTATACCGAGCAATACCGAGTTATACAAAACAATACTGAGTTTTTTCTAGGATAAACTCGGTATTTTTTTTGTATAACTCGGTATTGCTCAGTATAGCTCGATATAACTCGGTATTGGGTCTTCACATGATGGTATTCCTCATTATTGTTTGGTATTGCTCAGTATTTCTCATTTTTTTGTGCGATTTTAGCTCCGACCGGACGTAGCTCTACTTTGGAGGACCTAATAATTTTTCCTCGTATTGCTATATGCTTATACTTTTTTAAGAGAATAGATTACATGAACACTATTCTCAATGCCATACATTGATTGAAGTTCTAGTTCTAGTACACTACTGAGTTATTAGCTCACCTCATATCTTTTACATATTTTTAAGGAAAGGGTCAGGACTGAGAGGAGTGAGACTAACCAAAGTTTTAATGTTTATTATATTTTTAATATTTTAGTTTATTCTTTTGTAATATGGAATGTTAATGATAGATTGATGTTAGAAATAAATTCTTTACTATTGTACATAAATTTTGATGAATGAATGTAGAAATATTTTGATGTATATGATTTATAGTTTTTTTTAGTTAAATGGAAATTAGTAGCTCTTGTATATTAAATTAGAGATAAAAGAGGCAATTCTTCCCAATTAGGTCTTGGAGTATCACAAATTTTAGCATCATAGCAATGGTTATTAGAAGAATTAGATTGAAACCAGAGTAATAGGAATTGATTGAGAGGGATAGAAATGGGTAAAGATGAGATTTATTTTCTCTGCATTAATAGCTTGCAATTATATAATTGAATTATAATTTAATTATAATGAGAACTATACTAAGTGTGATGGGTCCATCTTATGATGAAGTATAAAATAAGCAAAAGAAAATAGCCCAAGCAAGTTCTAATAGTGTGCTTTATTTTACTAGTTTGATAGCTCAACTAATGAGTGATGCACAAAGTACATATGTTGGGAGAAAGAAAACTAAAGAAAATAAATATTTGTATACATTTTACAAGTTAATGCCTATATTTTTCAAAGTTAATTGAGAGAGTAAAACTGCTGGAAAATGATTTTGCTATTCCTCAATTTAGACATGAAATGAATAGGAAGAGAGAAAGTGAAGAAGTGACCAAAGGAAATAGTTGTAAAACGAATGTAGGTTTGCTATTTTTAGAAGAAGACATACGGTGATAGTCGACAACATACCAAAGTGTCCTCGATGTTGCAAGACAGATGCAAAATAATGTTATGTGAACATTAAATAGTGTTTTAGAGGTGCTTAATATAAACATTAGATTATCAAATTCACGTGGAGGGGATAGAGAGAGATTTATAAGGATCCGTGACATACCAATCTAGATAGGCACATATACAGAGACTTATAGGATTTATAATATCCAGTGAAGGTTAAGTGAGTAGGATAAATGGCTGAATATGATTATGAGTTAGAGATGGCCCTTATCATTGGTTATGAAAGTGCCCCCAGTACAAGCAGGAGTGTTTAACTTGAGTCAATAAGAAGTGAAAGATGCTTCTGAGAGATCCACCAATATAGTTCTCTATTGTGAATATTTTTATTTTGATCAAAATGTGTTGTATAATTTATTAGGGATTGATTGAATAAATGTGTACATAATTTAAATAATGATTGATGTGATCACGGATTAGTATTTCTATTTTTTTATTAGTGGTCTATAATGAAAGAAATATCCATCATGACATTTTTCTAAGGTTAGAAGATTATAAGATCCTCAAATTAAATTTTATAAATTCCTAAAAATTCTTCTAAGGAAGCTCTACGTCATTGTACTTTTGGGCGATACGACACCAAACTCTCGGGATTTCTAGAATTTAAGGGAGCGCTACAGCGTTGGGTTTGGAGCATTGTGGCACTTCATATTAAAACTTATTTATTTTTTAATATTTAAATCCAATATCTTATTTATTACATACCCTAAGTTGCTCT
Source organism: Dendrobium officinale (assembly GCA_019514585.1). Lineage (NCBI taxonomy): Eukaryota > Viridiplantae > Streptophyta > Magnoliopsida > Asparagales > Orchidaceae > Dendrobium > Dendrobium officinale. The sequence goes on along the minus strand of CM033682.1, from coordinate 67,428,323 downwards.
CAATTCCATATGTTGCAGGCCTTGCAGGAAAGAAAAGGGAGAGTGGGGGGGGGAGAGAGAGAGAGAGAGAGAGAGAGAGAGAGAGAGAGAGAGAGAGAGAGAGAGAGAGAGAGAGAGAGAGAGAGAGAGAGAGAGAGATGATAGAAATTTTGATGGAGAATTTTTGTCCATCATTTTAGTTGTAAGAAGTTCTTTGATTGTCATTGATAGACTTAACTCTACCTCTTTCAAAGGTTTTCTATTTTGCCTCTTTTATTCTCCAAAAATTAATAAAAATATAACATTACCCATTTCAGCAAACTTTACCATACAACTTATAATATGTGGTAGATATTAGAACCCTAAATATTTTTATTGGTTCATACAAAAATTTCAACTATTGGTTTTGCATATATGTTATTTTAATTGAAATGGGTAGAGAAATAATAAGTATAAAATAATCAGGAGTCATGATGAGCATGAATTTACTATTAATCTAGCCAAACATACATTTTGGCATAATAAATGTATACTAATGAGTGCACTAAATAAATATACATATTATGTGTATTGCATATGATGTGTATAAGATGTCTATTATTTTGATATACATTATATGAAATGTATATAAAAGAAAGAAAGGCTAATGAAAATTGATTAACTAATTTTGGTTGGCCAGAGATATGTTACCTTGTATAGGAGAGTTGGCCATTGAGTATTCCTTTAAAAAGGATTTGTGGTGTAATACTAAGTAATATGAAAAGAGATGTATAAAGAGATTAACTGATATGATATGATACGCCAAGGAGCAGGAAGTAACAAATTCTTACATAAAAGCCAACTGACTTGTTATATATGATATGACATTAAGTCATATAATATGACTGATATTTTTTACTCAGATTCTTATATGTAGGATATGCCGACAGGACTTAAAATAAGAAAAATACCACTAGTAGACATATATGAAACCTTGCTTATAATACATATGATATAAGCATAAATGAAAAATTCTATAAGTGATATAATATAATTGGTCATGAACATGAAATAAGATATGATTGTTACAAGAATATGAGAAGATAGATATAACTGATAAAATTAATACAAGGGCATATGATACACATGAAACATGTGATATACATGTTGCATTGTGTATAATAGAATTATATGATATTCATATATTAAAACTTTATATTGTATGGCATACTTAGAACATGTGTACATTAGCTTGATATGACCAATAGATTAATATACATAAGGCAACATATAAAATATCCAATGGCATATATTTTAAAGCAAAGTATGATTTACTGTCATTCATAGATTCATAAGCGACCTATTGCATTTGGTTTAACAAGAGTATAGGGATGACATAATATATTAACCCCTTATATGGTTACGAATTAAAAGTTTCTAGATTACAATACTTATATTAATTATCATGGTTTACATGAATTGATATTGTTCAAATTGATTAATACATGATCATACTATTTCATGTCTATATTGAATTGAATTAATTCATTACTTATATAATATATCTATTGCCTTGCATTGATTACAATTATAGGTTTTGTAAGTTGATCATCCTGGATGATATAAATCATCCAGTACGTACGATTAGTTTAAAACTTAAACATCTGGTTTTGACTCAATCTCACTCCCCTTGAGTGTGTGTATAGATGGCCACCAAGAAAGCATACACCCTTAAAGGACTTGACTCAAGAAACAAAAATACATCAAAGAGTATTACAAAAATTATTACAGCATAACCTATTCTACCCAATCTTGAACCTTAAATCTTTATTTGATTGTGCATGATATTCCTGAAAAGTTAGTACATACACAAATAAAAATATATTACAAATATAAGCAGATAATAGGATATAAGCCATAATATTTATTATCATTAAAAATATAAACTCATAAGCTCGAGTTGCAACAATCTCTCCCTTTTAAATGATGGCAAAAATTATTGGTTGAATTTACAAAATTAAAAATATTTTCTCCTAATCTCTCCATCACTAGGATAAAAAAATTAAAAATAGGGGAAAATATTTTTTTATTATTTTTATTATTTTAAAAAGTACAACAAAATAAATAAAAAAGATAAACTGAAGCATATACAAATACAATAGTATTTTCTCTCCCTTTGACATTATCAAAAAGAGGAAGAGCACAAAAAATAAGAATAGTAAAAAATGATTAAAAAATAAAAATCATCCCCGATCTGGTGAAGATAATTTTTTTAAAAAATAATTAAATATTCTCAAAATGAAAAAAATACCTCTTTATTTTATTCAAAAACTTAGTAAGGAATGTATTGACAATGCATAACCTAGAAAGGTTAGTAATTCAGAAATTATTAATATAAGCTCAAGTTCTTTTAAAGGCTCAAATTTTTTTTTTAATCCAATATCTAAATCAAAGAATAAATTAGAGAAAAAACACTAATTTTTTCAAAAGCTCCTTTCAAGAAATATATTTAATAGAAGATTAATAAAAAAATGGTGAATCAAGAATCATGATTTTTAAACTAAAGTATCAAAAATATCATTAGATAAAAAGGGTTTATTTAAGATTTAAGAAGTATAAAAAAGATAAGCTTACTTTTTGTGGGCTCATTTTATACCTGTTGTCAGTTGTTTGGCACACTTTGCGCATCTTTCATATTTTGATACACTTTGTGTATCTTTATAAATTTAGCATCATTGCAAATATTTTAATTTTCTATACACTTTATATATCTTTCTAAATTTGACATCATTGGACTTTTTTATTTTCAGCAAATATGCTTCTTTTATGTAATTTTTAGAAAACTAAAGCAAACCCATTCTATTGACAAACACGAACTACTTGATTAAGAAAATTATGAGGTGGATTCAACAACTTGCAAAAATATCCCTATGCGATAGACAAAATATAGGGAGATGAAAAAGTTTAGTTTCAAAATCCAATTTATAATATGATGAAGATTTTGAATCAAAAAGAAAATATCCTCTTTAAGAAAAGAGATAGAGAAATAAATTCATGAGTTTCCTTCCTTTTACTATTTTTAGAGAAGTTAATTACAACTTAAATAATAATTCAAGAAAAATAGGAGGTAATTTTTTTTAGAAAAAATGATTTTTTTTAAAGATTTGATTTTCTAATGTGTATATTAAACAAAAAAAGGTGATATGTGTCTATTGATCATAGAAAACTTCACAAAAATAAATATAAAAACTAATTTAAAATTTTAACATATTAACAAAAATGAAAAAAAAAACTAAACCCAAAGAAAACATAGAAAATAAATAAAAACACAACAAACAAAAAACATGCATATACAAATAAATGAACACCAATCAAGGCTTTAAACATCATCTTACTCCTGGTTTAATGATTTTAAAACTTGGTCTGCCAAAGAGATTTTTAGTTTTTTATTATCTACCCTTTCTACAATTTGTTTAGCTTTACCTTTTCCTTTGTAGGAAGAGTTTTCAAATTAGGGCAATGATTTTTCATATGTCAAGGTTTCCTATATTCAAAGCAAATAACATAAGTGGAAATATTAATATTCTTACCATTTTTACCTCTATTCCACTTTTGTTGATATTTCTTCTTGTCCTTTAGTGGGCTTTCCAATTTACTTGTTAAGTCATCATTTTCGTCACAAACTAAGACAATTTTCTCTATCTTCTACTTTTAGCACTATTATTTCACCTACATCCAAAAGTCTTTGACCCAAAATTTTCTCGTAGGAAATGAGTGAGCTAATCAAATTATCAATATAATATTCATTCAATTTTTTTGATTCACAAATAGCAACACCTTTAATATCAAACTTATTAAGTAGACATTATACAATTTTTTTGACTTTTTCAAAGTTTGAAAATTCTTTACCTAAAGCATGTAATGATGTCTCTATTTGAATAAACTTAGTATACATATCTAAGATCATCTCATAAGATTTCATGAAAAATAGTTCATAATCATGCATTAAACTATTCAACCTTGATTGCTTGATTTCATTAGGGCCTTTGTATATAGTATGTAATTTATCCCAAATTTCCTTGCCAGTAGTGCACGTGGGTACTAATATATAATCTTCATAATTTAAAGCATACAAAATTTTTTTCAAAGATTTAGCATTCAGTTGAGCATTGATTTGTTCTGCACTATTCCATTGATTAAAAGGAATATTAGTTTTAATTCCATCTATAACATATGATGGTATAGAATAACCAGTTAGAATCATTTGTCATATTTGGTAATTAATTGATTACAAGTAAGTAGACACGCTAATTTTCTAAAAATCAAAAGTAATATTTTTAAATAAAGGTGGTCTAGTGATTGAATAACCTTTTGTAATAGTACGATTACAAAAATTAGCCACTGATCAAAATTCAAAAAGTTTTCAAACTTAATTTTATGAATCCCGCTCTGATACCACTTAAAAGTGCATCAGGGATATTAAGTTCTTATGAACTAGTCCTGAGTTTAACTAAGAGGGGGGTAAATTGAATATTTAAAACTTTTTTAACTAAAAGAAATATCTTTTTATATCTTGTAGCAAAAATAAAATAAATCAATAATAAAAAGATTAATCAAATATTTTACCCAAGCAATTAATCATAATAAAAATAAAGTGTAAAAATAATAAAGGAAAGAACACACCAGATTCATAGTGGTTCGGTCCAACTTGATCTACATCCACTCCTCGGAGGCACCCTCTAAGTATTTCACTAAACCTTTAATGACTCTCCTTTAGCCCCCACAGTTAGGTGGACACTACAGGAAAAACGCTGATAACCGGCAGTTTTTTCCGGCGGTTAGTGTAGAATTACCGGTGGTTTTTTACGTTACTAACGATCTAACGGCGGTTTGTTAATCGTCGGTAAAAACGGCGTAGGAAACCAATTCCGACGGCTTTTTACCGGCGGTTTATTTTTGCGGCGGTTTGCTGGCGGCCAATACCGCCGGTGACCATCGGAATTTTAACCGTCGGTCTTCCGGCGGTTAGGCCGCCGGTATTGTAATCGCCGGAAAACCGCCGGTCAAATTACCGACGGTTTTCCGGCGGTTAAACCTGGCGTCGTCTGGTTCATTAGGCCGCCGGACGGCGCCGTTAGACCGCCGGTAAGGTACCGACGGTGGACGGTGGTTATAGCCGTCGGTATTATCGACGGTTTAAACCGTCGTGCGTACATCGTATAACCGCCGGCGGCCGTCGGTAAGCCGCCGGTACGTACCGGCGGTTTATAATATAACCGGCAGCTTTATCTTGTCCGTCCGGTATCGTAGTTTCCGGTGGCTAAACCGCCGGTTAGCCGCCGGAAACCTGTAGCACCTGAAAAAAAAAATTGACAGCATCCCCTCTATTTGAGGGAGGTTCACCCTAAAGTCTAAACCTGCAGAAAAAGCATATATATGTTGGGCAACACGCCGCTATATTCATCACAACCAGAAAATACAAAATTCATCACAACATTACAATCACAAATTCACAAAATAGTTCATGATAATGCTACAATCACCAGTTCAGAAGTTCACAAGTTCTAATTAATACATTCATCAAACATAATAAACATCTAATCATCATCGGTATCCTCACTGTCTGCAGATGGCTGCTCCTGTTGGTTCTTCTTCCTTTGTTTTTCAGCTCTGTAGGATTGCAACTCTGCTTGCATTTCATTCTGAGCCTTCCTCATTTCTTCAATCTCTCTAGCTTGAACCCTTTTCATCTCTTCAATCTCTCTAGTAAGTGCTGCAACCCTCTCACTTACAGATTCTTCAGCTCCACTTGGATCATGGAATGCAGAGGTGTATGAACTGCCCTCAATAGCAAAAGCTTGTGAACCCATGCCATATACCCCCCCCCCCCCTCTGTCTTCCACCAACAACTTCTGACCATGTCTGATACTCAGAAGTATGAGCCGATCCAGAAGATGATCCCTCGCCAGTGGACTGCCTACTTTCTCTAACTCGTAAGAAATCATCCTGCAAGTTACAAATAGTTTTATTAAAATAAATTTTTATTCTAAAAATCCAAAAAATTTTACTCACATGAGCCTTCTTAGATTTCTCATCAACCCACTGCTGGTCAGCTTGATGTTGATGAGTTCTTGTATGCAGCACCAATGGTGTTGGCTCCCGACCCAGGTGCTCTTTCTGAAAATTTGATGCTTAGTTATACTAACATAAATATATGTAATAAACCAATTCAAAACACTTACCAGTCGCCGCCTATGTTATGTATGAGGTACAGATCCACCAGTATAAAGAGAGCTTCCTAAACCGCCGCAGTCAGTGGCTCTGTTCTGTTTATTCTGCTCTCTCATTTTTATAAACTCCGGGGTAGCCCAAGCACTACTCAAATCTGCCCAAACGCCCTCTCCAATCCAATTAGGCCTCTGCCCGGACTTTCTAATGTCCGTGAACATGTCTCTGAGACGGGTTGCTCCTCTCCTCTCAAAATTTGATCTGATCCTCGTGCTGTACTCAGGCAACCACCTAAATTCTTTCTGTACAAATTTAGGCAATATCAAAAAGATTAGTACAAATTAAATCATATATTTAAAATCATACCAAAAAAAACATACCTGAAATTCTCCAAACCACATATCTCTAACTGGCTTTGGGATCTTCTTCCAGAATAAGTAAGGAGCATCATACTTATTCTTTATTATATCCCGGATCATATGTATAGGTGGCCTTGAAGGATTGAAGCTGCAAGTGACTTTGTTTATCAATAACATATAATATATCAAAATAAAAACAACTGAATAACTTAAATTGAACTTACTTATCGCCGTCAAAAAAAATAATTGAGAAACAGTTAATAAAATAGTTAATAAAGCAGTTAATAAAGCAGTTAATGAAGCAGTTAATGAAGCAGGTAATGAATTACGAGAAGCAGTTAATAAAGCAGTTAATGAAGCAGTTAATAAAAGACAAGGTGGCAAAATACAATATCATTTCTAAGCAGTAATAAAAATTACAAAACATTTAAATTCTACAATTCTAAATTACAGAAACTAATCAGAATCATCAAAACTATTTTCATCACTCTCAAGAGTATCTTCACTTTCATCCTGGTTCTCTTCTTCTTCTGAACTAGTTTAACTATTGACATCTTCTAACTCCATTTCAATAGTAGAGGTTGTAGTTGTCATATCCTCAATTTCAACAGGCATATAACTTGACATCTCATCCTCTTGATGTGCAGTTGCTACAATGTATTGTTGATCAATTATTCCCTGTGCTTTTGTTTTTATGACAGCTAGCCAATCTTGTTTGTCTCTGCGACCACTGGGATATTTGCTGAAATAAACTTGAATAGCTTGGCTTGCTAACACAAATGGATCAAACTTTCCGTATCTTCTACTATGTTTAACATCTACTAAACCATACACAGGATGAACCCTTGTGCCTCTATTTTGTACTGGATCATACCACTGACAGTTAAATAAGCATACAAAGTTCTCATCTTCGCCTGGGTATTCAGTTATAGATGTCTTGATCACCCAATGTCATAATCCCCTCACAAGGTCTATTACAACTAAAAGTACACATCATATATTCAGTTATAGATCTATTGAAGCGAAAACCTTATAAACTTTATAGTTGACCTCCATAATTCATGTTTTCCTTCAACTCCCTTTCTAGTCTTATCAACATCTTGCTGATCCTTGATATAATCCAACCGAAATAGGAAAATACTTGATCAAACCACCATGTATTTGAACACAAGTAATAGCTCCTACATACATATCAATAATGATTTTAATATAAGCATTATTAACTTCCATTGCATATAGATCCTCCTTAAGATATATTTTCTCTAAATAGATAAATATCATATATAGATCCTCCTTATTCTCATTATATTTCTCCATCAAACCTCTCAAAAAATGTATGACTTCCATTGCATCACAACCAAGCATTAATCCAAATTGATTTTGAGAAACATTAGTATCACACCTAAACCTATGCACCATAACTCTCTCCCACATTTTTAAAGTATAAAACAATAACTAACAAGATAATATCAACAAATAATCAAAGAAAAACCATAAAAAATAACCTTAAAAGAGAAATCGGTTTGTTTGGGGTCGGAATCGGTCGGCGGTCGGGCGTCGGAGTAAACTCGTCGGCGGCGGTCGGACTGGAGACGGCGGCGGTCAGACTGGGGTCTGCGGCGGTCGAAATGGGGTCGGCGGCCGGAGTTCCTTTGTCGGGGGCTGATCGGACGAGCGGAGGAGCCAATAGAGCAAGCGACCGAGAGAGAGAAGGAAACAGGGAAAATGAAATGAGCAGGGCGAGGGGGCTCGTATTAGGGCTTTTACCGGCGGTTTTTCGGCGGTCTAGACCGCCGGAACAAAATCACTTATCACCGGCGGTTCAGACCGCCGGAAACCCGCCGGTTCACGTTGATATCCGGCGGTTTTCCGGCGGTCTAGACCGTCGGAACAAAATCACTTATCACCGGCGGTTTAGACCGCCGGATAACCGCCGGTTAATGTTGATATCCGGCGGTGTACCGGCAGTTTAGAGACCGTCGGTAATACCGACGGTGTATCGTAGCTAAGCCGTCGATTTGGTCGTCGTTAGAATCTGACGGCGTAACCGCCGGCGGAGCCGTCGGTAATACCGACGGCCTATAAACCGCCGGTTAAAACCGCCGGTATAGGCCATTTTTCCTGTAGTGGGAGAAGCCCTTATAAAATCACTTCCACCTTCCCCGGTGTGACGGAGTAGCCGGGTACTTTAACACCAAAGAGATCTTCTTCTTCCCAAAACTTCCATTAAGATGAATCTTGAATTTAATGGTAGTAAAGTACAAGCTTGTTGGAGCAATTTTGTTAAACCCCCTCCACACTACCATGAAATCCCCTCTAAGGATCTTCTACCTCCCTCAAACTCCACTCTTTTCTCCCTCCCTTTCAAGTTCTCTTTTCAAATTTTCTTCAAAAGAATGAAGCTTTAATGGTTACAAAAAACACTTTAAAAGTGCCTTGACAAAGATTAAATAAAGGGCTGTGAAAAATCCTAAAAAATAATCTTGGCAGAAAAAATCATCAAGGATGATCGTAGGATAATTTTGTATGATGTGCTTAAAAAGGGGGCTTCAAAAAACCCTAAAAACTTAATTCCATTACCAAATATCATCCAGGACGATCACAGGATCGTCCCGTACGATGTGCTTAAAAAGAAGGCTTCAAAAAATACCAAAAACTCAATTCTAGTGCCAAATATTATCCTAGACATTTGTAGGATCATTTAGTATGATGTGCAAAATTTGACCTAATAGTCTCAGACGATATCAGGATAGTCCTGAATGATTAGTTTAATTTTGTATAGATTGTTCATTCAGAAAGATATTATGGATCATCCAGGATGATTAGACAAAAATTATGGTATTTCATCTTGGATGATTTAGGAAAATTAATTATGTCAGCAAACATCATCCGGTACGATATACAAATAATCTAGAATAATCTAATTGAATAATTTAACTATAATTAATCCCCTAATCATATGATTAATTTAGGGTTGATTTGTATTGATTATCCAGAATGATCTAGATCGTCTAGAATGATTAGAAAAAAATTTTAATCTTAAATCCTTTCCTAAATTATCATTAGCGTTTATTTTCCAAGATCATAATGAATCTTCCTGTACGATCAAATTTGTCCAGTATGATTAGTTCAATAAGTTGATCATCCTAGATGATATAAATCATCTAGTATGATTAATTCAAAAGTTGAACTTTCAATTTTGACTCAATCTCACTTCCCCTGAGTGTGTGTGTGTGTAGATGGCCTCCAAGCAAGCATACACCATTATAGGACTTGACTCAAGAAATCAAAAATTCATCAATGAGTATTACAAAAATTATTACAACATAACCTATTATACCCAATCTTGACCCTTAAATCTTTATTGGATGGTGCATGGTATTCCTGAAAAGTTTGCACATACACAAGCAAAAAAATATTACAAATATAAGTAGGCAATAAAATGTGAGCCATAATATTTGTTATCATCAAAAATATAAACTCATAAGCTCGAGTTGCAACACATCTTTTACTTAGTTGGAAGGAGAATCTATTCATAAAAGTTGAAAGAGATTCAAGAAGATTCTTAGAAGTGTCCTCACCATACCTTGCCAAATTGGTTGATAATATAAACTTCTTATAATGGATTTATAGGATCCCTTAGAGCCATAATTGATTTTTAGATAGAGGATCTTTGATGTAAAATCCATTTAAGGATTCTTATGAACTAATAGAGGAAATGGAAATAAATAATTTTCAGTGGCCTGCTGATAGGGTGAATCCTAAAATAATGGTAGGAGTTTATGAAAAAGATTCTTTATCCATTTTAGCTACTCAAGTTGCTGTTATTTGAAAATAACTAGATGAATTGAAGGTTAATAATGTTCTTAAAAGATATAGTTTGGTTACGTGAAGATATGTAGCACTGTAGTGCTACCCCACATAATTTGAACAAATATATCAAAAAAGGAATAGAAAGGAATCCTTGGTAAATATTATTCTCTTGTTAGGAATAAAAATGAATAATCAATCTAGTGCTCTTAAAAAAATTGATGAACAAATAGGGAAAATGGCTAGGTTGATTCATTATCAAAACTAGGTAGAACAATGTCATAATATCCGACTAAGAAGTGGGAAAGGGTTAAGAGACCCTTATTAAGAGAAAGACCAATGCCATGATAAGGTTGATATAGAGAAGCAACAAGAAAATAAGACCCCTTTTGAACAACCTGAACCAATTAAAGAACCTACAAAATTTATAAAAATTTTATTGAGCGACCACCATCCCCTTTTCCTAAGAGGTTGATAAAAATAAATCTCGACAGACTGTTCTCAAAGTTCTTAGAAGTGTTTAAAAAATAAACCATTAATATCCTAATCTTTGAACCTTTAGAACAAGTGCCACTTATGCTAAATTCATGAAGGATATTTTGAGTAAGAAAAAGAAGATTGTAATAATGATTGGAACAAATACATCTAATGGGCCTATTAAAATAGAATCTAGAGAAGAAAGTTGGAACAATGAACATTTTGAATTGTTGGAAACTTCATCTTTAGATAAAACTCTGAAACCATCTATTAAAGAAGCCCCAACTTTAGAACTTAAAGATTTACCTTATCATCTTAAGTATGCATATTTGGGCAAATGTTCCACTCTTCCTATAATCATTTATGCAAATCTAGAACAACATCAAGAAATTAGATTTATTAAGGTTTTAGGTAATTATAAAAAAAGCTTTTGGGTAGAGTATTATTAGCAGTAAAGGAGTTAATCCTTCCATTTATATGTATAGAATCTTGATGGAAGCAAATTATATACCTAGAGTTGATCATCAAAGAATACTTATCCTTTCATGAAAGATGTTTAAAAAGAGATTCTTAAATGGTTAGAAGCTGGGATTATCTACCAAATTGCAAACAGTTTTTGGGTTAGTCCCATTCATTATGTTCCTAAAAGGGAGGATTAATTGTTATAACTACTAAAAATAATGAATTAATACACACTAGAACTATCATAGGTTTGAGGATTTGTATTGAATATAGGAAACTAAATAAAAAAACCAGAAATACCATTTTTCTCAATTATTTCTTAATCAATTGCTTGAAAGATTGGCATGGCCTCCATTTTATTACTTTTTAGATGGATGTTCTTGTTATCTTCACATTCATATTGCACAAGAGGATCAATATAAGACTAGTTTCATCTGTCCCAATGAAACTTTTACTTTTACAAAAATACCTTTCAATTTATGTAATAGTTTTACTACATTTCAAAGATGCATGATGTCTATATTTTCAAACATAGTTAAGTAGGGTATTAAAATATTCATGTATGATTTATCTATATTTGGTACTACATTTAATTCATTTATAAAACACTTAAATGTTATTTTAAAAAGATGAGTTAAAATTAATTAAGTGCTAAATTTGGAGAAATGTCAATTCATGGTAACTGAAGGCATTGTCTTAGGGCATAAGATATCTAGGAAAGGATTGGAAGCAAACATTACAAAAATTCATGTGATTGAAAAACTTCCTTCACCCAATTCTATTAAGGGGATTAGAAGTTTCTTAAGACTTGCTGGTTTTTATAGAAAATTTATAAATGGGTTCTCTAAAATTTCCAAGCCTTTATATTATTTAATAGAGAAACATGTTCCTTTTATATTTGACTCTACATGTCATAAAGCTTTCAATACTCTAAAGCATCATTTGACTACTACTTCTATTATTATTTATCCTAACTGATATTTAATCTTTTGTAGTGATGTGTGATGCACGAGATGTTGTTGTTGGTGAAGTTCTGGGGAAAAAGAGATATAAGAAATTCCATGTTATCTTTTATGCTAGAAAAACTTTAAATTCTACACATTCTAAATATACAACCAACTTAGTAAATCATTGTAAGTGGAATATTTATGGACACAAGCAGATGCCGATGAAGAAGAGCAGATGGAGTTATAGTTTTATACGATTATTCAACGATGGAGGATAGTAGGCTTTCACCTACCAACCTCGATGGATAATTAATATCTATAACCCTATAAAAAGTTCACGAGATTTCCCCTATTCAATACATCGGCATCGAATAGGGTTTATTTGATTGTGGGGATCGGTTTCCTACGGGCGCAAGCCCCCGTAGTTAATTACATCTTAGACCTTGATCTTAGAAAAACTCTCGATTAAGGATGTTAGATTATTTTCTCAAATGGGTTTAGTGCAAGGGTTTTTAGGTTTTCCTAATCAAAAGGGAAGGTCCCAATTTGGCTCCATCAATCACACATGGTTCATTCAACATCCGGTCAGCTCAAAGAAGTAGAAACTAGAGAAAAAGGAAGGACAACGCACTCAGACATGCACGAGGGAAAGAAGGAGGTGGCGTCATCTATGTGACGCAGATGGGTAGGATTTATAGCTTTCCAAAAAAAGGAAAGCTTACCCACCAATAAGGTGTATAGTGGTTCACCCGTACCACTCACCTTTAGACCCTAAATCTATAAAAGATATAGTATCGCACATACGATACTAATATCTACGACCTAACTAATGCAATCTGGACTTATTCCTTGCCTGAAAAAGGAAGCCAGCTAAAATCTTAAGCACAACCAACCGTCCTATATATATGCAAGATAGGAAGGCTCTATCCTAAAGATTCAAGGATTAATAGTTCGAAAGAGTTGAATCAGGGACTCTATAATATGCAAACGAACATATCTAGCATTGTATGATGCATGAAACAAATGCACGAGTAAGAATGATCCTTAGGTCCACTAATGCAATGCATATATGTAGGTGCATTGTGGAGAAAAGTGTGTAAAAACATATGCATGACATCCATAGTACAGAAAAGTAAATAAACACACCCTAAGGGTATCCTTCAGGCAAGATACCCGCACAGAAAATCATCATAGTCATGCCCACTTCGTGTGGGAAAACAACGATGCCCAATGGCATAAATAGGTGGCCTACTCTACAGGCCTAAATGACCCTAATGGTCTCTAAGGCTCACAGAAGGTGGGGGGGTATCATACCCAAAACCGGAAAAGGCCAAAATCCTAGCAGAAAAACAACAAAGCCCACTTCGTGTGGGAAAACAACGATGCCAACCGGCATAATAGGTGGCCTACTCTACAGGCCTAAATGACCCTAATGATCTCTAGGGCTCACAGAAGGGGATAAGCTTTGACCTATAGGGCCAAAGCTTCGTCAGTGAACTAACCTAAGGCTGGCTACCTAAACATGCTAGAATACCTATTAACAAGTTGTGTGTGATGTGTAGCAGTTTGATACATAAGTAGGAGTTTAGGTTGCAAAAATCATACCTGAGCGTGGCGCAGCCACTTAATAATTCCAAGCAAGCAAATTGTCCATTAATTCTTAATCGTGTAAGACCCGGTGTACCTCGCAAAATAAGATAAAAGAGAAAGAGATATATGAGCGTAGATGCCATTCAGAAAAAAAATGCAGGTAAATAACAAAAGTATAACTAATAGAAAATTAAATATAACTAACAAGAAATTTAATAATTGTATTTATAGAACATGTATATGTAGCAAGCATTGAATGACAAAAGAAAATATAAGCCTAACCTAGAGCTAAAAGTCTTATTCTAGTCAAACAAGTTTAGGGTGTGTGTAGGCTGTGCAGTTTTGGATAGGTCCTATTTAGGATGATTTAATTGAAGTTACTTGCATTTGATTTGTTAGAAGACAAAAGAAAGATTTTAATTCAAGTTTAAATATTAGTAGTTTATGATTAATTTTAGAGATTGTAGTTTAGGATTTGATTGATTATTTTGTTGGTTGTAAATTAAAAGAAAAAAGGTGAATTGGGTAATTTATTATCAATTAAGGTTTGACTTAAACCAATTAAGAAATTAGTTTTAGGTTTTAACACCCCATTAAATTCATTCGTGGCGTTGTGCCACCAGGCTCGAGGAACCAGGCCTCCTTAGGACACTTAGCCCCGCAGCCCGGAATAGTCCATCCAATAAACTTCATCTTTGGAGTGGTTGTTATGCATTAAGGGGTTTGTTTATTGATTTTAAAAGATTACTCTAAGTTTGATCTTTATAAGTCTTTTATCCTAATGAGTTTTAATTTATAATTTAATCTCCTAGGGAAATCTACATCTTTTAGATTTTAAATTGGTTAAGAGTTAATTATTAGATTAATTAGATTTGATTTAGGTTTATGTTTTAGGTTTATAATTTAATGATTACGAATATTAACAATAACTTGATTAAGAATTAAATATTTTAACACATTTTAAGAGTTAGGTTATAAATTGTTGGTTGATTATTAACGGATTAAGAAGAACTAAACCTAGGGAAACGTGTCGCTAAGTTTTGTTTTGATGTCTCTACCCTACAGAGAGCATGCATCCTAAGTCTATGTTTTCTAAGACTCAATCCTTAATTTTTGTCCTTAGGTGTCACTAAAATTGTAGGAAATGAAAGGAGGTTTGTTTTCTAACCCTTAGGATTTTCGTACATGTGTCACTAAGCTTAAGAATCTATAGCAAAGCAGTAGAAAGAAAAAGAGTGAAAATCAGAAATAAAAGGAATGTAGGCATTGTTGTTATTGGGCACACTTCCATGAAGTCAAGTGTACCCTAAAGCAACATTAACAATGCCCTTTAATGTTCCCACAATCCAAATGAGGCACTTGATATGTTTGAGACATCTACCTACGACACACTACAAACAAGACACAAAGCAACTAAGGGAAGCAGACTTCTAAAACTAAACCTAAAGGTAGACTCTCTTCTGTTTCAGACTTATCCAAAGTTCTATGTCTTTCTTTTTTTTTAGAAGTTAACACTAAAGGAATCTAACTCAAACAAGTAAGAATTATCTTACTCCCAAAAGGATACTAAAGACTTTCAGACACAAAGCTCTCTAAAATCTCAAACTCCAAAAATCCATCTGATAGAAAGACACACTAAGGAAATCTAACTCAAAACTACCTAAAACTTCTAAATAAACTACTACATAAAACTCTACAAAAGAAATCTACCAAAATCTCTTTTCTTGACATCAAACTCTACCCAAAACAACCCACGACCAAGTACCTTTCCTTTCATTTGGAGTGGGGTAAAAAAAAAAAAAAAGACATAGCTTACCAACAAGAAAGTTGTATAAAACCTCTCGTTGTAAAGCCCTCATCATAAAACATTCACAAAACTTTCGACAAAGCTTCTCGATGTAAAACAATTCGCAAAACTCATGATAAAGCTTTTCAATGCAAAATACTTGACAAAATCTTTCTAGTATAAAACCATTCTCGAAAATCTTCTAATATAAAACAACCTCCAACGATAAACAAAACACTTTTGAAAACCTTCTCAACACAACATATATGCATATCAATTAGAGTAGAAACTAACTTTCAAGGCTTTTCTATCGCAGAATAAATCTCACATGGTGCATGCCAACAAGTACCCAAAAGAAACTTACAAATATATAATTTGGAGAACGATAAAGTTTATAACAATTCATGCTTTGGATTACTTTTACCATGTAATAAAATTCATGCTCTCACAACAATAATTCTTGCCAAAACCCAAAACCAATGCTATGTTTTCATGGCGACGAAAAGAAAATATAAAACTCATGGTCACTTGATATTATCTCCAAATTCCACTAACGAAACCATTGGCTTAAACACATGAAGTTTCCTTAACCAATTATAGCTCAAAAAGACCAAACAAATACTTGATTTTATCTATTAAAATGGTTTGAGATACAAAACAAGTGGAAATATGTGTCTAACTTGTTTACAAATAAATTTGGAGCATGGAGTAATTGAAAATCTGCACTAGGTTTGCCTCCAAAATAGTTTAGGAGGCTAAAACAACAAAAAAACTGCACATGTCTTACTTCCCAATGCTGTTTGGAGCCTAAATAAATAGAAATCTGCATATAGTTTGTTCCCAACACAATTTAGAGACCCAAAACAGTAGAATTCTGCACATATCTCATTCATACAGCAATCCGGAAGCTAAAAACATTGAAAAACTGCATGTATATTTTACCAAAATAGTTCGGGGCATCGAAATAGCAAGAATCTGCACATATCTCGCTTCTATCACAATTTGGAAGCCAAAAACTGCACTTGTTTCTTTCCAACAGCAATTTAGAAGTCAAAACAATAAAAATTCTACATTCTTTTCCAACCCAACCAGTGAGAAAAGATAATATTCGACATGACACCAAGTTTTCATAGTAAAAGAAGGCATATGCTTAAGAAAAAGTAAAGAGAAAGGGTTGCATAGGGTCTATAACTACTCATCACAAATAAACTCTTAAATGTGTAAGCCTCTCATTTTTTTGCAAGGTTCTGAAAGAGAATCACGCAAGGCAAGAAACATGTGATCAAACTTGAGGTGGGAGACTTCTATGTCTAACAACACACTACTATAACAATAAAGAAAAAGGTTGGAAGTTTGATTACACTAGCATGAGAAGGATAGATCTTAATGCTACACAATATCATGTTCAAGCGTGTTCTGAGATTTTTAAGCTACTTTCAAATTATTGCGTCATTCCCATGAGAAACAAGGCAATACCAAAGCATTTGTACACGATGATGATTAACATTCACCATCAACTCATACTTTTAAATTTTAGCATTTGACCCTCATATGATGGTAGTTCCAACTTGCAATAGCAATAAGTGTTCTCATATGCTTTCTCTAATAAAATCACTGATTTTTTTTTGTAAAATACTTTCCATGAAAAATAATTTTTTTTTTAAATCATACATCTATCTCTTAGGAAGAGTTTAATGTGAAGATCTTGTTCACCACAAATGATATCTCCATATAAAAGAAACAGCGTGAAGAGCAGACTTCATGAATGACACATTTGGAGTACAAATCAAGATATGCTTCATACACAAACAGAAGCAAATTTCATTTTAAACCCAAGCATCACCATTCTCCCTCAATAGCATTTTACCAAACATCTTGGGTGCAACATACTTGTAAAATTGTATAAAATAAACTAATATGAGAATCAAGCTTTAACTCATACAAACCTGAAAATACTATTACTAAACTATTGTAAAATAACCAAGCATATAAATCAACCATCCTTCAAACAATTTTTCTCCAAGAAATAAACTCTATTGAATAGAAATTTTCTTCCATGGAAAATAAAGCAAGAAGAAAAATAGAAGTGCCATAACCCAAACCATCCCAAATGCTTTGAATCAAGAACACTTGATTCCAGAAAATTTTTATAACCAAATACATGCAATCAGAGAAAACTTAAGATGAGAAAGCTCCCACTAGGAGCAACAAAATTTCACTTAGAAAAAGAAATGGAGCTCTCTACTGATTGTGCCAATACAGTAGAATAGTATTATACCTTTGCAAGTGCGTTTGATAAGGAAATTTGCTTAATTTCATAACTCAATTACTTAAGCAAATGACAAACTTAAGGGATGAAATACTAATCACTAAGCATAGCTTGCGAATTAACTTGCGTATTCACCTCTATTTGTGATAATGATTTTGCTCTTCTCAAGCTCATATCAAAATTAAAAAAAAAAAGTTCAAGATGAGAGAAACATGAAAGTGTGAAACATCATGAGGAAGAAAGTGAAGGAGAAAGAAGATCAAGAGAAGAAGAAGAAGAAGGGAAAATATACTCACCTTGCAAAGAGGCATTCGGGTCGGTCCAGACGTCGAGATCGGTCCTTGGGCTAGTGTCGGGTTTGGTCCGGGGAGGGAGATCGTGCGATCAGGTCGTCGGATCTTGCTTCGGGCTCGGGACGGAAGAGCTAGCCGGCGGGTTTCGGTCCTGGAGGTCGGATGGACTTTGAGTTTGGTCTCCCTTAGCTCTCACGAAAGAGAGAAGGAGAGCAAGAGAGGAGTTCGGCCTCCCTGCTTCGGTCCGAGCAGAGCAGAGAAGGAGAGAGGGAGGGGAATCACGATCGAGAGCTTGGGGTTGTGGGTTCAGCCTGGCGTCATGCGAACAGAGAAGAGAGGGAGACGGTAGGGGGGCTTGGGATCGGTCCGCCCTTGGCTTCCGCTGGCTGGAGGCGTCGGGTGAGGAAGATCGACTGTGAGAGGGGGAGCAGGGGTTTGGAACCGAGAGATTTAGGAGAGTGGGCGTCTAATTAAGAGAGAGGAGCCGGAGGGGGGTCGGGATTCGCCTAGTGCTGCTTCCGAACAAGAGCGAGAGAGAGGGAGAGGGGCTTCGTGAGAATGAGCAAGCCGAAGGCTTCCCCTAAGCCTTCTAAACATCTTTCGATGCTCTACATCGCTCGAAAAACCAAAATCGGCCCTGCGACATTCTGTTCTTGCCTAAAGTCGTTCGGATCCACCTCTCGTTAAGAGCTCACGCGACTGAAAACTGTGTCAATGGTCGACTTCAAATTTTGGATAAATCATAGCCGTCGATGCGATTACCAGGTTTAGGAAATTATTCAAATTAAGCCAAAAGTGTATTGGAATTTATTTAGGATTAATCCAGGTTGATTTGAGTTAGGTTCGGATGCAAATTGATTCAAATTGACTCGATTAGAATCGGGCTAGGTCCGATCAATTTAATCCAATAAAATTGAACTTAAATTGAAATCGATTCGAACCAAACCGAGCTCGACGAAGACAAATCGCACCGATCGAATGCACTCGAGGGCACTTGAGCGAAAAATGATGTCAACAAACGGACCCCCAACAGGTGCGGCAAACAACAAGTGAACCGTACGTGTTGGCGTTGACCTCCCCAATCTCTAGGAAGATGCAACCTTAGGGTCAAGCAACAAAACTAGATCAACAATGAGGGATTCAAATAAAGCAGCTCGACTATCTGCCCAACCAAAGTGGCAGAATAAGAGAAGGAGAACTCATGCTCATATGAGTAGAGTTGAAACAAGCTCATAGAGAATTTAAAGGGAATTCAACAATCATCTAAAGAACAAATCTAAGATGATGTGAAGAGAAGGGAAATCAACAACCACTTAAAAGCCATGGGAAATATTAGAGAGCAATAATCAAAGAAAAGCAATAAGGGAGAGTAATCAAATATAGACAAATCACTTGTCTGCTTGACTACATCGCAATAGCAGAACAGAAGGGAAAAGATCAACGATCACCCGACCATAGGTCTGACGGTGATGGGAAAGGGACAAAGAAAGCACCTTCCCTCGGCCATAGGCCCCGAAACAGCGAAGTCCCTACCCGACCATAGGTCTGTCGGTAAGATAAAGCAAAAAAAAGAACAATCACCCGACCATTGGTCCGTCGGTGAAGAGAAAAAGAAACACCCTCGCTCAGCCATAGGCCCCGAAACAGCGAGGTTCCTACCCGGCCATTGGTCTGTCGGTAAGATAAAGCAAAAAAAGAACAATCACCCGACCATCGGTCCGTCGGTGAAGAGAAAAAGAAACACCCTCGCTCGGCCATAGGCCCCGAAAAAGCGAGGTTCCTACCCGGCCATAGGTCTGTCGGTAGAAAAACAGTCACCCGACCATAGGTCTGCCGGTGAAGAGGAAAAGCAACACCCTCGCTCGGCCATAGGCCCCGAAACAGCAAGGTTCCTACCCGGCCATAGGTCTGTCAGTAGAAAAAATAGTCACCCGACCATAGGTCTGCCGGTGAAGAGGAAAAGCAACACCCTCGCTCGGCCATAGGCCCCGAAACAGCAAGGTTAAAAAAAAGGAAGCAGCCTCGCTCGGCCATAGGCCCCGAAACAGCAAGGTTTCTACCCGACCATAGGTCTGTCGGTAGAAGAACAGTCACCCAACCATAGGTCTGTCAATGAAAAAAGAGAGCACCCTTGCTCGGCCATAGGCCCCGAAACAGCAAGGTCCCTACCCGACCATAGGTCTGTCGGTAAGATAAAGCGAAAACTCAACAACCCCCTAACAGGTAAAAAGGAAACATGGGGAATGAAGAGGTGGTGAAGTGTACCCTCCAGGGACTCTGTCGGGTAACCAACCAAAAGCCTGATGTCCACTAGACCATAGGTCTGTCGATGGGACAAAACGGGAAGCTCAACATCTATCCAGCCATGGGTCTGGCGATAGGATGAAGAGGAAAGATCCACCCTTGCTCGGCCATAGGCCCGACAGCAAAGTCTCTACCCGGCCATAGGTCTGTCGGTAGAATAAAGGTAAGCTCAACAATCACCCGACCATAGGTCTATCGGTGAAGGGAAAGAAAGGAAACACCTCCGCTCGGCCATAGGCCCCAAAACAGCGAAGTCTCTACCCGACCATAAGTCTGTCAGTAGGATAAAGCAAAAACTCAACAACCCCCCAACGCACATGTGCGTGGTGCTGTGAGAAAAACAAAGAGGTAAGTAATTCATCATCTAAGAAATCTCAAGCTTATATCTTAGTTACCACATGGTAGAGGACAAATCATCGTGGCCATGAGTATTTAAAATACCAGTGAAATTTTCTTAGGTAAATTGAAATCATATATAATATGGAGTAATCAGCTGATGTACGTCTCTCTCAAAAGGAGGAACATACAAACAGCCAAGTAGAAAGAATCATCTCATATCAAAGAAAAGGCAATAGAAGTGGCGAGGGGACACACTTGCCACTAAGAATTACAATCGTATCAAATATCAATGATTACTAAAGGAATCACAGTGGTAACACCCATGCTAACTGATGGGACCCTGTGGGAAGTACAAGCAATATTTATGCATCCAAAGAGACTGCTTTTGCAGCTAGGGACAAAACCTCCATGAGAAATCATGTCACTAAAGGAGGTAGTGGATTGACTTTCTACTAGAAGATCAAAAATCCACTAAGAAATGATGTTAACATCTAAAGCAAGATGTGCTACATCATAAGAGAGGAAAAACATCTCCGTTATAAGAGAATAATCATAATAGAAGAAATGAGTACACAGTCATCTCCTAAGAAATCATCTAAATGCTTTAAAGAGAGACAAAAGAGAATTTAGAGGGACTTTGGGCTCTTAGAGCGTGGAACCGGGTTCCACTTGTGGCAAGGGCAACCGATTCTTTCTCAACTAAGAGCTTCCCTCTCTTTTAACATCATATTCCATTTGTTTTCATATTATATTCATAGTTATAGAGTAAGCATATTCCACACTGTCGAAAATAACACACGGTAGAGGGAATGTTACCATATCCATGAGTTACCCCTAGTATGAAATGTCTTCTAATAACTGAAACCTCAAGAGAGGAAGATATTGTTGGTTTTGATAACCCAGGCCATACTTGCCACATGAGTAAAACTGGGGAACATAAATATCACAATAGAATTTGTAGAAAAATTCATATAGTGACAATGGATCAACATCACTACATTTGACTAATATAGATCAATGATGGACCCAGTATCACATTCTGTAGAGATTTGAGTTAGTAGTTTTGATATCCCAGACCACACTTGAAGGTAACAGGTGAAACTGGGGAAAGTCAACACTCCAAGGGGACTGAAAAAGAGATTTCATGCCACAACATCAGAGTAATTAGTGGGCATGAGTGCAAGTACAAACACCCCTACGACGTATTTACATACAACTACTAAGGATAATCTCATACTTTGCATGACGAACATCACGTGGTAGAGGACAAATCGTCGTGGCCACGGACTGCCAAAAAGTAAAAGAGATCCTTTGGAGTTATATCTATACAGAGGGATATGCACAAGTGACAAGGGAAGAATAAATATTGTATCACAACTGATAGGAGAAGGAAACTTATATGGGGATAATGGATCAACATTACCACACCTAACTAACACAGGTGGGCATGGACCCAGTATCACCTATAGAAAGTGGGTTGGGATTAGGGATATTGGATCTACCACACCACACCTAATTAACCTAGGTGGGTATGGACCCAGTATCACCTCTGAAAAATAGATTTAAATTAGAAACATTGGATCAACATCACCACACCTGACTAACACAGGTGGGCATGGACCCAGTATCACCTATAGAAAGTGGAATTGAAATTATTGGTTTTGGTATCCCAGACCACGCTTGGGATGACAAGCGAAACTGGGTAAAAGAACAACTCTCGAATCATGAATGATAGAAGAAAGAGATTTAAATAGGGATAGTGGATCAACATCTCCACACCTGACTAGCGTAGGTGGGCATGGACCCAGTATCACCTCTAGAAATGGGGGTTTGACTTATTGGTTTTGGTATCCCAGACCACGCTTTAGGTGACAAGCGAAACTGGGTAAAACAATCCTTCTCAAAAGGAAGGACAAACCAAAGGTTTCATGTGCTAGCACCACTATGATTGGTTTACACAAACATAAGGATAAATATGCTTACGACATCTTTGTGTATCCCTTTTAAGGATAGCCTTATACTCTTCAAAGCGAACATCGTGTGGTAGAGGACAAATCGTCGTGGCCACACAGACTGCTGAAAAGTAATAAGAATCCCTTCAAGGAATACGAATACAGAGGAATATTTATATGAGGTAGGAAGGTTCGCTAGTCTGTAGCTAACAACCAACACTAGTGAAAGAAGTGTTATAAGATTTTTGATGAGAATCCTTGACTCTAATTCCACACATCTGATGGGAAATAGGTTGCCTACTAGTAGTCTGACGTCAGAAATCTCCTTCCTCATCTGAACTACTATCAACAACGAATACATCCTTACGTACCAAGTACCTACGAAAGGTTGGAAGGTGCCGGGGTCTGCTCGACGATCTCAGAGTGAGAGAGCCAAGAAAACATAGAAACCCGACAGGAAGCAGAGAATTTTATAAGGTATGAAATAGCCTAAAAGGCCGGAAGAAAAGGAACCAAGGTTAGGGGAAACCCTAACCAAGAAGGGAACCTAACTAAGAAAAGGACCCTATCTAAGAATAGGACGAACCTAATCTAAAGAGCACTAAATCCGGAGTGCACACAGAAGAAGACAATTTAACATCCGAAGATGGAGAGAAAAACCTGTCCCACCGTGGTCGCCAGAAATCTGTGGGTCTCCGAAAGAATTCTACTCGTCTGGTTCAAAATGCGTAAAGCTTTACGAATCGACACACAAGATGGAAGAGCAGATGGAGTTATAGATACGATTAGCCATGGAGGATAGCGGCTTTCACCTACCAACCTCGATGGATAATAATATCTATAACCCAAAAGTTCACGAGATTTCCCCCATTCGATGCATCAGCTCGAATGGGGTTTATTTGATTGTAGGGATCAGTTTCCTGCGGGCGCAAGCCCCCGTGGTTAATTACATCCTAAGCCTTGACTTAGGAAAACTCTCGATTAAGGATGTTAGATTATCTTCTCGAATGGGTTTAGTGCGAAGGAATTTCTAGGCTTTCCTAATCAAAGGGGAATGTCCCAAATTGGCTCAATCAAATCACACGTGGTTCAGTCAACATTCGGCCAGCTCGAAGAAGTAGAAACTGGAGAAAAAGAGAGAAGATATTGCACTCAAACATGCACGAGAGAAGGAAGGAGGTGGCGTCATCCATGTAACGCAGATGAGCAGGATTTATAGCCTCCGAAAGAAAGGAAGACTTACCCACCAATAAGGCATATAGTGGCACACTCGTACCACTAGCCTTTAGACCCTAAATCTATAAAAGATGTAACATCGTACATACGATATTAACACCTACGACCTAGCTAATGCAATCTGGACTTATTCCTTGCCTGAAAAAGGAAGCCAGCTAAAATCTTAAGCACAACCAACCATCTTATATGTATGCAAGATGGGTAGGCTCTATCCTAATGAATCAAGAATTTGTAGTTCAAAAAGACTTAAATCAAGGACTCTACAATATGCAAAGAAATAGATCTAGCGTTGTATGATGCATGAAAAGATGCATAAGTAAGAAATATCCTTAGGTCCACTAATGCAATGCATGTATGTAGGTAAAGTGCATTGTGGAGAAAAGTGTGTAAGAACGTATGCATGACATCCAGAGTACAGAAAAAATAAATAAACACACCCTAAGGGTATCCTTCAGGCAAGATACCCGCACAGAAAATCATCATAATAATGCCCACTTTGTGTAGGAAAACAACGATGTCCAATGACACAAATAGGTGGCCTACTCTACAGGCCTAAATGACCCTAATGGTCTCTAGGGCTCACAGAAGGTGGGGGGGGGGGGTATCATACCCAAAACCAGAAAAGGCCAAAATCCTAGCAGAAAAATAACGATGCCCACTTCGTGTGGGAAAACAACGATGCCAACTGGCACAAATATGTGGCTTACTCTACAGGCCTAAATGACCCTAATGGTCTCTAGGGTTCACAAAAGAGGGGTAAGCTTTAACCTATAGGGCCAAAGCTTCGCTAGTGAACTACCCTAAGGCTAGCTACCTAAACATGTTAGAATACCTATTAACAAGTCGTGTGTGATGTGTAGCAATTTCGATATCTAATTAAAAGAATTCGTTTTATAAATTGCAGAGATTATACCTGACTGCATGTGGCGCTGCCACTTAAAAGTTTATAAGCAAATGGTTCAATTTAGTTCCCGATCATTAAGCTCCAATGTACCTCGTAAGAAAAGATAACATAGAAATATATATATGAGCGTAGATGCCGTTCAGAAAAGAAATGCAGGTAAATAACAAAAATATAACTAATAGAAAATTTAAGAATTGCATTTATAGAACATGTACATGTAGCAAATATTGAATAACAAGAGAAAATATAAGCCTAGCCTAGAGCTAAAAAGTCTTGTCCTAACCAAACAAGTCTAAGGTGTGCGTAGGCTGTGCAGTTTTGGATAGATCCTATGTAGGATGATTTAGTTAAAATTATTTGTATTTTATTTGTTAGAAGGCCAAAAGAGAAATTTTAATTGAAATTTAAATCTTAATACTTTAAGATTGATTTTAGAGATTGTATTTTAGGATTTGATTGATTATTTCGTTGGTTGTAAATTAAAAGAAAAAGGTAGATTAAATGATTTATTACCGATTAAGGTTTGACTTAAACTAATTAAGAAATTAGTTTTAGATTTTAACACCCCATTAAATCCATTCGTGGCGTTGTGCCACCAGGCTCGAGGAACCAGGCCTCCTTAGGACACTTAGCCCCGCAGCCCGGAGTAGTCAATCCAATAAACTTCATTTTCGGAGTGGTTGTTATGTATTAGGGGGTTTGTTTATTGATTTTAAAAGGTTAGTCTAAGGTTTGATCTTTAGAAGTCTTTTATCCTAAGAAATTTTAGTTTATATTTAGTCTCCTAATTTTAGTCTACAGCTTTTAAGCTTTAGATTGGTTATGGGTTTATTATTAGATTAGTTAGATTTGATTTAGATGTATGTTTTAGATTTATAGTTTAATGATTACGAATATTAACAATAACTTGATTAAGAATTAAATATTTTAACACATTTTAAGAGTTGGGTTATAAATGGTTGGTTGATTATTAACGGATTAAGAAGAACTAAACCTAGGGAAACGTGTCGTCAAGTTTTGTTTTGATGTCTCTACCCTACAGGGAGCATGCATCCTAAGTCTATGTTTTCTAAGACTCAATCCTTAATTTTTGTCCTTAGGTGTCACTAAGGTTGTAGGATTAAAAGGAGTTTTGTTTTCTAACTTTTAGGACTCTCGTACATGTATCGCTAAACTTAAGAATCTATAGCAAAGCAGTAGAAAGAAAAAGAATGAAAATCAGAAATAAAAGGAATGTAGGCATTGTTGTTATTCGGCACACTTCTATGAAATCAAGTGTACCCTAAAGCAATATTTACAATGCCCTTTGTTGTTCCCACATTCCAAATAAAGCACTTGATACATTACACAACTCACTTACATGAACCATTCTCCAAACAAACTCAAAACGGCGAGGGAAGCTCAAGTTCTCAAAACTAGAATTAAAACTAGATCTCTTTCTACTCACCACATTCTTCCAAACTTACATCTTAGAAGCAAACACTAATGAAAGGGAGACAACCTATGCAAGACAAATCATTTCATCCCAAAAAGAAAGATCTAGAGAAGTTCCTAACACCAATTTATCTCACAAAATTTATCTACCCCAAAAACAATATCTTGTTAAAAATCCTCCAAAATGAAACAATGCATAGAAATCTTTTCATAAGCAATCTACCAAAGCGACCTTGACACAAAAAAAAAAACAACAATCAAGTGCTTTTCTATTTTTATTTAGAGTGGGGTAAAAAAAAAAAACTAAAGCTTTCTAACGAGAAGGTTTTATAAAAACCTCTCATTGTAGAGCCCTCATCATAAAACATTCACAAAAACTTTCGATAAAGCTTCTCGATGTATAACAATTCGCAAAACTCATGATAAAGCTTTTCGATG
Source organism: Dendrobium officinale (assembly GCA_019514585.1). Lineage (NCBI taxonomy): Eukaryota > Viridiplantae > Streptophyta > Magnoliopsida > Asparagales > Orchidaceae > Dendrobium > Dendrobium officinale. The sequence goes on along the minus strand of CM033682.1, from coordinate 67,401,537 downwards.
CAAAATACTTGACAAAATCTTTCTAGTATAAAACCATTCTTGAAAATCTTCTAATATAAAACAACCTCCAACGATAAACAAAACACTTTTGAAAACCTTCTCAACACAACATATATGCATATCAATTAGAGTAGAAACTAACTTTCAAAGCTTTTCTATCACAGAATAAATCTCACATGGTGCATGCCAACCAGTATGCAAAAGAAACTTACAAATATATAATTTGGAGAACGATAAAGTTTATAACAATTCATGCTTTGAATTACTTTTACCATGTAATAAAATTCATGCTCTCACAATAATGATTCTTGACAAAACCCAAAACTAATGCTATGTTTTCATGGCGACGAAAAGAAAATATAAAACTCATGGTCACTTGATATTATCTCCAAATTCCACTAACGAAATCATTGGCTTAAACACATGAAGTTTCCTTAACCAATTATAGCTCAAAGAGACCAAACAAATACTTGATTTTATCTATTAAAATGGTTTGAGATACAAAACAAGTGAAAATATGTATCTAACTTGTTTACAAATAAATTTGGAGCATAGAGTAATTGAAAATCTGCACTAGGTTTACCTCCAAAATAGTTTAGGAGGCTAAAACAACAAAAAGAAAACTGCACATGTCTTACTTCCCAATGCTGTTTGGAGCCTAAATAAATAGAAATCTGCATATATCTCATTGTTCAGCCGGAACACATTGAAAAACTGCATGTATATTTTACCCAAATAGTTCGGGGCATCGAAATAGCAAGAATCTGCACATATCTCGCTTCTATAGATTTTTAAGCTACTTTCAAATTATTGCGTCATTCCCATGAGAAACAAGGCAATACCAAAGCATTTGTACACGATGATGATTAACATTCACCATCAACTCATACTTTTAAATTTTAGCATTTGACCCTCATATGATGGTAGTTCCAACTTGCAATAACAATAAGAGTTCTCATATGCTTTCTCTAATAAAATCACTGATTTTTTTTTGTAAAATACTTGCCATGAAAAAGAATTTTTTTTTAAAATCATACATCTATCTCTTGGGAAGAGTTTAATGTGAAGATCTTGTTCACCACAAATGATATCTCCATATAAAAGAAACAGCGTGAAGAGCAGACTTCATGAATGACACATTTGGAGTACAAATCAAGATATGCTTCATACACAAACAAGAGCAAATTTCATTATAAACCCAAGCATCACCATTCTCCCTCAATAGCATTTTACCAAACATCTTGGGTGCAACATACTTGTAAAATTGTATAAAATAAACTAATATGAGAATCAAGCTTTAACTCATACAAACCTGAAAATACTATTACTAAACTATTGTAAAATAACCAAGCATATAAATCAACCATCCTTCAAACAATTTTTCTCCAAGAAATAAACTCTATTGAATAGAAATTTTCTTCCATGGAAAATAAAGCAAGAAGAAAAATAGAAGTGCCATAACCCAAACCATCCCAAATGCTTTGAATCAAGAACACTTGATTCCAGAAAATTTTTATAACCAAATACATGCAATCAGAGAAAACTTAAGATGAGAAAGCTCCCACTAGGAGCAACAAAATTTCACTTAGAAAATGAAATGGAGCTCTCTACTGATTGTGCCAATACAGTAGAATAGTACTATACCTTTGCAAGTGCGTTTGATAAGGAAATTTGCTTAATTTCATAACTCAGTTACTTAAGCAAATGACAAACTTAAGGGATGAAATACTAATCACTAAGCATAGCTTGCGAATTAACATGAATATTCACCTCTATTTGTGATACTGATTTTGCTCTTCTCAAGCTCATATCGAAATAAAAAAAAAAGTTCAAGATGAGAGAAACATGAAAGTGTGAAACATCATGAGGAAGAAAGTGAAGGAGAAAGAAGATCAAGAGAAGAAGAAGAAGAAGGGGAAATATACTCACCTTGCAAAGAGGCATTCGGGTCGGTCCAGACGTCGGGATCGGTCCTTGGGCTAGTGTCGGGTTTGGTCCGGGGAGGGAGATCGTGCGATCAGGTCGTCGGATCTTGCTTCGGGCTCGGGACGGAAGAGCTAGCCGGCGGGTTTCGGTCCTGGAGGTCGGACGGACTTTGAGTTTGGTCTCCCTTGGCTCTCACGAAAGAGAGAAGGAGAGCAAGAGAGGAGTTCGGCCTCCCTTCTTCGGTCCGAGCAGAGCAGAGACGGAGAGAGGGAGGGGAATCGCGATCGAGAGCTTGGGGTTGTGGGTTCGGCCTGGCGTCGTGCGAACAGAGAAGAGAGGGAGACGGTAGGGGGGCTCGGGATCGGTCCGCCCTTGGCTTCCGCTGGCTGGAGGCGTCGGGTGAGGAAGATCGGCTGTGAGAGGGGGAGCAGGGGTTTGGAACCGAGAGATTGAGGAGAGTGGGCGTCTGATTGAGAGAGAGGAGCCGGAGGGGGGTCGGGATTCGCCTAGGGCTGCTTCTGAACAAGAGCGAGAGAGAGGGAGAGGGGCTTCGTGAGAATGAGCAAGCCGAAGGCTTCCCCTAAGCCTTCTAAACATCTTTCGATGCTCTACATCGCTCGAAAAACCAAAATCGGCCCTGCGACATTCTGTTCTTGCCTAAAGTCGTTCGGATCCACCTCTCGTTAAGAGCTCACACGACTGAAAACTGTGTCAACGGTCGACTTCAAATTTTGGAGAAATCAGAGCCGTTGATGCGATTACCAGATTTAGGAAATTATTCAAATTAAGCCAAAAGTATATTGGAATTTATTTAGGATTAATCCGGGTTGATTTGAGTTAGGTTCGGATGCAAATTGATTCAAATTGACTCGATTAGAATCGGGCTAGGTCCGATCAATTTAATCCAATAAAATTGAACTTAAATTGAAATCGATTCGAACCAAACCGAGCTCGACGAAGACCAATCGCACCGATCGAATGCACTCGAGGGCACTTGAGCGAAAAACGAGGTCAACACAAGGATGTAAAGAAATATCTAGAAAGATGTGTTCAGTGCCAAAGGGTAACAATATAACTAAAAGAACTGAAATGCCAATGAATTATGTTTTAGAAATAAAAATATTTGATGTTTGAGGAATAGATTTTTTGGGACCATTTGTTGCATAACATGGAAACTAATATATTTTCATTATTGTAGATTGTGTTTTTAAATTGATTAAAGGTGTGGAAACCTCTAAAACTGATGCATAATTTGATATTAATTTCCTAAATAAAAATATTTTCTATATTTGGGATGCCAAAATTTTTAATCAGTGATGGAGGAATTCATTTTTATAATAAATGAATAGAAACTATCCTAAAGACTTTTGGGATTTTTCATTGGATAGCTGCTACTTACCCTCCCAAAACTAGTAGGCATGTTGAAATCAATAATAACATAATTAAGAGGATATTACAAGAACTTTCATTTCTAATAAGAAAGATTGGGCAATTAAAATTTATGATGCATTATGCGCCTATAGAACTATATTCAAAACTCCAATTGGTATAAATCATTATAAATTAGTTTTTTGGGAAAGCTTGTAATCTTTCTATGGAATTAGAGCATAAGGTTGGCAGTTAAAGAATTGAATTAAAATTTTGGAAGTGTCAAAGAAAAATAGTTGCTATAATTGGGTGAATTAGAAGAAATTAGAAATGAAGCTTATGTATATGTAAGAATTTACAAGGAAATATTTAAAAAATGGCATGATAAAATACTTCTTAAAAAAGAATTCAATTGTTAGGATGTTTTACTTTTTTATACTAGACTTAAATTATTCCTAAGAAAATTAAAATTTAGGTGGTCAGGGCCATTCATTGTAATAAAAAAATTTTCCTATGGGATTGTGGAAATATAAGACAAGAAAAGCTTGTATATCTTTAAAGTAAATGGCCACATATTGAAATCTTATTTAGGAGGAGAAGTTGATTAATTGTAAAAAATATCTAAATTAGTTCATTCCAAAAAACAATGATCTGTATTATCTATATGAAGATTTTAAACAGAGCACTTATGCGAGGTAACCCATGTACGTGTTATGCTAATACCCGTTATGCTATGAATATTATGTCATGTTTTGTGTTCAACATATATTTTATGCATCTTTTATCATTCTTATGAAATCATATGTTTGTATTGTATATTTATGTGCTTTATTTATAGATTAGCAAATCCCCTTAATGATTAAATTATTAATGCCGTCCAATTACTTCTATATTATAATTATTTAATTAACCTTTATAAAAATTATAATTAATTTTTTTTGTAAAATTAGGATAATAATAAAAACCTAAATCCTAATTTGATTGGACTTTATTTATACTTCATAGGCTAGAAAAACTAATATTTAATGCATTCCACTATTTGAGCTAAGAGGAGAAACTTAGATTTTATTCATAAGATTTTCTTGAATTTGAAATTGACTGGATAATTCCAGGTGGGTTTATTGGACTCCAGGCGTATAGCGATTCAATTGAGTAATGATTTGGACTATAGCTGTATCTTTTCTAGGAGGTCCTATTATATTTTTGGCTGTCAAATGAGATTGCTTAAATGGTCTCCTAATTTTGACATGCATGAAGAATCTCCTATACCATCGGTGTAGATTTCTTTTTCTAATATTCATTTACATTTCTTCAATTCGCAAATTTTATTTGACTTAGCCTCAATCTTTGGCAAACCATTGCAAATAGATGAAGCTACAACTTCCATCTCACGGCCATCTATAGCTCATGTTTTAGTTGAACTGGATATTTCAGAAAAGCATCCTAATGAGGTTTGTATTGGTTTGGAACCTAATGGATATTTCCAAAAGGTTGAATTCAAAAACTTACCAATTTTCTATTCTCATTGTAAGATGCATGTCCATGGTTTATCTTCTTGTTATAAATTACACCCGCATCTTTGAAAGACTAAGGAGCCTTCTAATCTGTCTCACAAAAGTGAATTCACTTCTATTGAATTGATTTCTGATATTCCTAATCGTGATGTTAATGTGGTTAATGTTTTTCAAGTGCAAGACCCTATTAATGATTCCTTAAATTTGAATTTTGTTCAGGTGGAACTAAACCTAATTATTGTGGATGATTTGCTTAAAGGGAAAGAAGTTAATCTTAACCCTATTTCTCTATAGCTAGTTATTCTCATATTGTTATTGATCAAGATAATGTTGTTATCCTTAATAATGCTTCCATCTTTTTTGAGCCTCTTTTGGAGAATGGGTTGGTTAATAATGTTGGTAAGGAGGAGTAAATGGTGCAAAATGTTGGTAATGTTTAGGTTACTTCCCAAACCGAGGTGGAGAAGATAGGTGATACTAGTGTGCATAATGAGACCAATGTGGAAGGTGATGTGTTCCTTGAGGAAGGAGAAATGCCTCTTTTTAGAGGGCATTCATGTATGATTAATGATAGTAATTTTCTGTTGAATGATAATTATAATAGTGATGTTTTTATTGACACTGAGGATATGAACATGCTAAATTTCAGTGCAAGTTAGGCTTGTCCCCATTTCAATAATTTAGGCATAACTCTCTTGTTACTAACTTGAATCATACAAAATTTGGAGGTTAGATTACATATTGGATTCTCTACAGCTTTCATGCTCTTTACTTTATTCGATCTCGGGATCTCGGGTTGATGAGACAGTTTTCAAATAATATGAGAAATCAAAATTCTAGATTGCAGTAATTATTTCAACATTTCCTCCCTAATTTGGGTATAACTCAGAGATGATAATGATATAAGTTTTACCAAGCGTCGTGGTAGGAGAGGTAGAAAGCCTAAAGTAGTTGTTTTACAAACTTCTCGTAATACCCATTTCCCATACTTCTAATTAATAATTGTTTTTATGTTTATTGCCATTATTTGGAATCTTAGGGATATTGGTTATTATTATTCTAAATTTAGAGTGAAAAACTTATGTCGTATCTATAATATTTCTCTTCTTGTCTTGCTTGAGCTTCTTATTTCCTCTTATAAATTACTTAGTACTGCTAAATTTTTGGGTTTTAAAAATGCTTTAGCTAATGTTGCTAATAAAATTTGGGTTTTTTTGGAAAGATTTTGTTAGGCTTGACATTATTGGTGATTTTAATCAAGTTATCCATTATAATATTGAGAGTTCTAATTTGTAATGTTGTGCTTCCTTTATTTATGAAGCTTCTTCTTGTTATACTAGAAAGATTTTATGGGATTAAATTATTCAATTTCATAGTATTTGTAATCTTCCTTTGCTTGTGGGTGGTGAATTTAATACCAATATCAACTAGTCTGAGCATCTAGGGGGCTCTCTCCATATCTACCATTCTATGGAAGATTTTAATAGCATGATTATGGATTGTAACCTTATTGATATTGGTTTCTCTGGTGATAAATTTACTTGGCATTTTGGTCACTTATGGCAAAGATTAGACTAGGTATTATTTAATGACTATTGGCTTAATGCTTTTGATTCTACTAATGTTGAGCATCTTACAAGGACCCTCTCTGGTCATTCTCCTCTACTTATTAAAATCAAACCAAGAGTGAGAGATTTTCCTTCTGAATTTAGATTTCAAAATATAAGGTTACTTCATGAATTTTTTATGAATGTGATGAAGGATAATTGTCTTGCTCCTTTACATCCAGATAATGCTATTTTTGGTATGTGTAGACTATGGTATAAACTAAAAAGACTTAAGTTTGTTTTGAATTGGTGTAATCATAATGTTTTTAAGAATCTTTTTTCTAACATTTTAATTATGGAAGATATGGTGAATTGTAAGGAGACGCAATGCCAATTATTTCCTTCTGAAGCTAACTTTTCTTTATTTAGAGAAGCTAAGGATGGGCTCTATAAACTTCAAGCCCATAAGGAAATGTCTTGGAAATAGAAAGCTTTTTTTAAACATCTTATTGAAGGTGACAACAATACTAAGTATTTTCATGCCTTAATTAAGTGGAAACACACTATTAATTGCATTCACAAAATTAATTAAGTTGATGGCTCTGTTACTCAGGCTGGTGCTAAAATTGCTAACTTAGCTGTTCAGCACTTTCGAAATCATTTGAATAAAAATTTCAACCTCTCCTCTATTGATAATCAGAATATTATTCCTTTTATTTCTCATGATGATAATATTTTCTTATCTAAGCCCCATTCTTTAGAGGAAGTTAAAGATACTATTTTTGGTATGTATTCTGAGTCAGTGGCTGGGCCTCATGGTTTCACGACCAAGTTTTTTCATAAAACTTGGCATATAATAGGTAATGATCTCTTTTTGGCTATTCTGGATTTCTTTGATGGTAATTCTATACCTAAATTTTTTACTGCTACTTATATTGTGTTGATTCCTAAGAATAACTCAACCACTTCTTGGAATGATTTTAGACCTATTAGTCTTTGTACCTTTTATTATAAACTCATCTCTCAAATTTTGATGAATCAGTTAATAACTTTTCTACCTAATCTAATTTCCCCTTCTCAAACGGGTTTCATTAAAGGTTGTGCTATTGCTGATAATATCCTTTTGGCTTAAAAATTTTGCCATGATTTGGATGTTAAAGTTAGAGGTGGTAATATGCTTTTGAAACTTGATATTGCTAAGGCTTACGATAAAATTGATTGGAATTTTCTTTATGATATTATGAAGTTATTTGGTTTTGATTTAAATTTTATCAATCTCATTAAGCTTTGTATCGAAATCCCTTATTTTTCTATCATTGTTAACGATAAGTCTAATGGCTTCTTTAAGGCTTCTCATGGCCTGAGACCGGGTGATCCCTTCTCTTCGGCTCTTTTTATTATTATAGCTGAATACCTTTTTAGAGGGCTTACTGATCTCTTTGAGAAGTTTCCTAGCCTTTGCTTTAAATCTTAAGGTGGTTTTCATATTTCTCATTTATATTTTGCATATGATTTTATTATTTTTTTCTAATGCCTCTTTAAATAGGATTCAGAGATTGCTAAGATTTTTTCAACAATTTGAATTGGTGAGGGGTATGTCGCTGAATAAACATAAATGTGTCTTTATTTCTTCTAAAAAAGTTTCTTTGGATTACATTGTGGCTATTAAGAATTTAACTGGTTTCAATCATGTCTTTTTGCCTCTAAAGTATCTTGGTGTGCCTCTTTATAAGCGTAGAAAGAGATATTTTCTTTTTGATGATTTAATTTTGGTTGTGCATAATAGACTTTCTTCTTGGGATTATAACTTTCTTAGCTTTGGTGGTCGGTTAACTCTTTTTAAAAGTGTTTTTTGTTCTATTCCTGTTTATAGTTTTCAAACTTTGCTTCCTACTCAAGCTGTGTGTAATAGGATTGAAAAAATCTTCAATAAGCTCTTTTGGAAAGAGGCTAGTAACAATTCCAAAATTCATTGGTCCTCTTGGAATAAATGCTATGGCACTTGTGAGGATGGGGCTCTAGGTTGTAAGTCGTTGAAGGATTTGGCTTACTCTTTTTCCTTTAAGTTGTTATATAATGTTCATGCTAACAAGAGCCTTTGGGCTAATTTTATGAATGCTAAGTGTTATGGGGGGAAGCATCCCATCAAGTGTTGCCTTAATAAAGGTAATTCTAAAGTTTGGCATTGTCTTTGCAGAGTGAAATGGGTGGTTGAGCCTTCTATTTATTGGGGCCTTGGTGGTGGTAATATTTCCTTTTGGCATGATTGTTGGCTGGGAGGCCAATCCATTGATTCTATTATTAATACTACCTCTAATGCTTCTATGAAGGTTAATTATTTTTTCAATGATAATGGTTCGGATGTTGAGAAGCTTTTGAATGTGTTACCTAATTTTATTATTCAGCAAATTTTGCATATCCCTTTAAACATGAATTCTCTTGATGTTCAGCTTTGTGCCTTAACTAAAGATGGTAACTTTAGTTTAAAGGATGCCTAGCATTCCTTTAGAGCTAAGAAAGATATTTCTAAGATTTTTAAAATGATATGCTATAGAAGTATTCCTTCTACTATTTCTATTTTTGTGTGGCATATTTTAAATAAGTTTATCCCTACGGATGATAATTTGATTAAATGTGGTTTCATTCTTCCTTCTAAATTCCAATGTTGCTATCATATGGATAACATGCATCATGTCTTAGTCTCTGGTCCTTGTGCTGTTAAAGCATGGACTTATTTTGAGGATATTTTGCACTTAAACTACTTTTAAGCTAATATTTCCATTAAAACTTTACTTAGTTGTTGGTTTAGTAATTCTAAAGGTCATATCAGGAATGTCATTCCCTCTCTTATCCTTTGGTTTTTATGAATGGATAAGAATAATTCTCATTTTAATGGTGTGGCTCTGAATCATCATAGGATTATTCAAAATGTTAAGGATAAAATTAGGGACCTTTTTTTGCTAAGTTACTTTCTGCTATGAATTTTAAAAATCATCTCATAGCTGTAGTGGATTTTTGGATTAAGCTGGATGGGGATAATTGTCATAATATCCTAAGAAGTAACACTTGGTTGAAACCTCCAGGCAATTTTTTTAAGTTAAATGTGGACGTTGTTAATACTAAGACTATGGTGGGTTGTGGTGGTGTCATCAGAGACTCCAAAGGTAATTACATTTTGAGTTTTGTTGGCCCTCATTATAATTATGATGTTAATATTGCTACCACTTTTGCTATTCTCTATGGTTTACAATTATGTTTGTCTCTTAACTGCATTAATATTATGGTGGAGGGTTGTTCTTCGTATTGTTATCAATCATTAATTTTAAGGAATGATAAGAGCTGTTCTTCTGATATGTTTTACATGAGAAGGGAAATTATGAATTTGTTAAACATGCTTAACTTTTCATTTTCTGTTATTGAAGTGGAGGGGAATGCTTGTGCTAAGGCCTTAGACAGGTTGGGTAGCGGGTTGGATTCAGTGGCAATTTCAATCAGCTCTAATTTACCTCTTCATGTTAGGGGTCTCTTAAATTTGGATAAGAGTAGTGTTCCTTATCTTATTTCTTAAGGTGGTTGGGTTTGTTGGTTTTGTGTTTATCCCTTGCTGCTTTCTTATGTTTTGTTTCAGGTTGCTGGGTCTTATGCTGCTAGGTTACCCTTTGTTTTGGGTTGTTTCTCTCATGTCTATTTCTTGGCTTCCCTGTGTGAGGGTGTGGAATATGTTGTCGGTTTATTTTTGTTGGGTTGGCTTTAGATTTTCTCATTTTTCTCTAGCATTATTTACTATTTGGCTAGTGCTTGATGGTGTTTTTGTTAATTGTGGTGTTGAGGGGATCTATCTTTTTAGCTCATGCGAGCAAGGTTGCTGCTTCATTTTCTCTTGGTTTGGTTGGGTTTTTTTGTTCCTGCTGGTGTCTAGTTCTCTATTTGTATTGGGTTATCTTCATTATTGGTCGTTTTGGTGGTTTTATGTTTTGGCTTGAGTCTTTTTCCTGGTGGATTTTGAGCTTAATTTGGAAGTTTTTGCGGTTCACTATTACTGTTTTCCTTTCCTTATATTTTTATAATTGTAGGCAATTCCCTATGACCATGTTATTATCAGAGGTTTTGGAGGATATGGACTTGAGAAATGATTGAACCATCTATGTTGTTGAGGGATTTCCTTATTGTTGCTCTCCTACCTTCAGGATGCTGAATAGGCTGGATGGGGGTATCCATGGTAGTTTGGTTCAGTTTTGGGGCATTCCTAATTCTGTTATGAGGTTAGAAGGTGTTGTTTTGCTTTTGATTTCCTTGGTTAATTTTTGGACCATTTCTTTGTCCCTATATTACCTTTTTCTAATGGTTAGTTGTGGGTTCTTTCTGTGGTTGGTTGTTGCTATCAGCATGGAGGATTTATGCTGTTATTCTATGGGACGATTGTTTTGTTCTTTGGGGCCATTTGAGGGGGAGTTTTTTATGGATACTGATGGTAGGATTGAGTGGCATGGGGATTACCATAGTGAGGTTTCCTGGTTTAATTTTTTTCCCGAGCTCTATATGTCAATATTCCTTGTTTGGTTTAATGTGGTGGCAAGGTTTGGATCATTTCTTATTATGTATAATTTGCTATACTTATTTTTGTTATGCCTATAATATTGGTAATTCCATTGTTTAACCTTTATTTTTCTCTTCTGTAGTCTTCTATTTTCATCCCCGTTAAATTGTAGGTGGAGGTGCTTTTGGTTGTGATCAAGATCTTTTAAAGAAAGATTGACTTTCATTCTCATATTTATATCTTTCTTTTTTGGATGCTTATCTATAGCATCATTAGCATGTTACTAGTTCGCCTTGTATTTTTGCTTAGTGGAGACTATCGGCTCATAGGTTTTCTTTTGCTTTGTTTTGTAGCTTGTTCGAGCATTAGAGAGCTGATGGTCTCCCTTAAGGACCTTATAATCATTTTTAATTATTAATGCCTAAGCCTCTTCAAGGGATTTAACCCAAAAAAAAACAATCTATGCTATTATCCTAATTTGAAATTATAAGATATACCTTTATGATATTAACTTTTAAAAATGTAAAATGCGTAATTAATTTTAAAAATTAAATATGAGTAAATTAAAATTTAAAATTATAGCTAACCTGAAGATTAAGTTATTAATCTCATCAAGTACTTATATTAAAATCATTAATATTTTATGCAGGTCTAAAGTAGAAGTTGATATTCAAATTTATTAATTATGTATTACAAAAAGAAAAGAAAAGATTCAAAAGAAAAGACGAGTACATTAAAAAAATGGTATAAGTGAAAACTTAAGATTGGAAATACAATCTTATACATAAATTAAAAAGGATAAGATTTGAGAGCTAATACAAGGGATGGTAAACTAGTGAAAGTACAATTTTAACTACCATCATATATAATCATTAAAACTTAATTGTTCACTTTAACAATTAAAAGTTAATGACTAAATCTATAACTTATAATTTCAAATTGGGTTGTAACTAGAATGATTGATTAGCTTAATTATTAGTATTTTTAAAACTAGCAATATAAACTTATTCATTTGCACTTATTCTAGATAGTGATGTATTATCCTATATTTTAGTAATTTAGATTTTCACTAGTAATTTTAGATTTTCACTTTTTACCATGGTTAATCACGTAATTAGAATTATAAAATTTTATTTACTTAATGATAAGTAAGAGTTTAAGTTGGGGAGAATTTGTTGAGTGTAAATACTGCTATATTTTTATAAGCTAAATTTCTAGTGAAAACATGTTAATTTAGTTGAGTTGTGTAGAAAAAATATAGGAAATGCTTGATATTCCAAGTATCATATAGCATCGTGGCGTTGGATACTTTATAGCAGTGGTGCCATCATTGACCCCACAAAAATGCCCATTATGGACATGGTGGTGCCCAGCCTCTGTTTGATAGCGTCGTGGTGTTGGAGGAGTTAGTGATGTAAAGCCCACTCTCTATCTGCACAGCGCTATAAAACTAATTTCTGGTGCCGCCAAGCTGAGGGGAGTGCCATCTTGAAGCCATAGTTCTCAACCATCAGCAACGCCGCAAAATTGTTTGTAATATTAGTAGGAGAGGTCAAACACTTAGTTAATTTAAATTTTCATAGTTCTTCTCTGTAATTTCTTAGGATTGAAAACTAAGGGAATTTAAGGAGCACTAGATCCACTTCATAAGAATGTTTGGTCAATATTTATGGAAGAAATTTTGTAAGTTCAAGGAGGCGTATATAGGAGATCATTTAACTCAGCTAATGATATCTTTTCTTTTATATTTTTTTTCTTTTATGTAACTAATAAAAATAAGTTTGCTTCACTTGTTCATCATGTTTGGCTAAATTCTTTAGTTTTAGATTAATGGTGTAAATGGAATGTAGAGTGCTGATGAATTCTCTTTATTATTAATTTAATGATTTTTTCAATATAGCAGGCATTTATTTAATGCACATAGTGGTCATATGTTTATTTAATATAATGTGTAATATGGATCCTGGGAATAGAAAAGTAAGCAGAACTAGGTATATTGGATTGGTACGATGCAAGCATAGGCATAATGCTTGACATATACCAAATTTATAGAGATGAATTGTAATAATGGGGTCTTAAAAGTTCATGTTTTACTTACTATTCTAAGATTTTTATAGGGTGATAGACTATAAAAGTTTAGAGTGGCATTAAGGTTGGAAGGTTTAATCTATCTTTTATTTCTTCATGATCGTAAGTAGTCGGTGATGCATATGTTTTGAATAATATCAATATAAAACATAATCATTATGAAACATATTATATTTACATTCTATCAATTTAAAACAATTTATCAAAATAGTGTTCCATTTAATAGTTTTTATTTTAAAATAAGTGATTGAATCTCCATCAAAACTTATTTTTTTAGTACCATAATTATTGTAATTATAGTAGGCAATACTAGTATTTGCAATTAAACATTCTTCCTCATGGGATCAATACTCTACTATATCACTATATTACTTTATTTGATATGTATACTTATGAATTTTAAGTGGAGTTTTTAAATTTATATTAAATTAACATAAGTATTATTTAGGGATTGATAAAGTCTTAAATCATTTTCACTATTTTGTATGTTACTCCATTGCCCCCGTTGGCATACTGGTCATTTGATCCTTGAGATCAGCTATCTGATCTTCCAAAGACCTAGGGGTGGAGGTCCTAGGTTAACTATGTTGACAAGGTCCCACTCCATATTTTTTGGTACTTTCTATAAATTTATCAATTTTAGACTGGAACAAAGCATAAAGGGGGAATAGCTACTCCTCCCCAAGATCACCCAACATACTAACTGAGACACAAAAATAGTAAATAAAAGAGGGGTGTTCTAGTCCAATAGAAGATGGACCTCTAATCATATACATCAAAGAAGAGTTGAGAAGTTTGCAAAAATCTAGGGAGTGACCTGCCTAAATAGCTTGTTTAAAATAATACAATTCTAAGTCATGTCACTAATATTGGTGCTTAGTAAAAGATGGATAGAAATAAAGTAGTGTCAATCCTTACAAATCTTGGTCAGTGTAGAAGTAGGAAAATTAATCACTCTCCCCTCCCTCTCATTCCAAACAACCCCACTATTTGGTGTAGTCAAAATCCTAAGGATCTCTTAAGGATTAATAGGAAAATGGATAAAAGGGGTATACTTATCAATCCTAAAGGCACAAGGGAATACTCAATGGATCAACGAAACCTAATTTCCCTTAACATAATCGCTATTATTTTTGGTCTGCTTTGTGTTAACATAGAATTCCCTAATAGAAACTTCAACACAAGCAAGACTTCCCAAAAAAATTATCCCAATCATTTGAATAATAATATAAGGGATGCACACCTCCCAGACTAGGGAAGCCTCTCTCAAGGATTAACTAATTTTGTATAATGGAATTAGTAAACCATTCCTCTACCTCTATAAGATAAATCATTTCATATCACAAGAGGATGAGGCATTCTTTCCATTGTGCAATATGTGAGCAATTTAAGGAATAAGGATGATTTGAAACTAAAACATGAGAGTAAAAGTAAGAAATCCCACTTAAAAATTCACTAATGAATGGTGAAAGTAAAAAAAATTCACTCAAAATGGCTTATATAGAAAATGGAGCGCTACGACCCGACGACATTAGATAAGACAAAACAACAACATAGTCAAAATGGCCACAAATGTTGTGGCGTTACCTATCAAATGGTACTACGACACAAGTGCTGGAATTCAACATTGCAAGCTTTTTGATTAACCAACCAGTATGGCAATTTATAGGTACTAGTGATGCAACACTATGAAAGACAATCTCTGTGGCACTCCATCTAATATAGTAATGGCTTTGACTATATATTATAAAACTCATGGTAGTACTATGGAAGGTTGTTTGGATCCTCATAGACGTATTGGAGCTAGCTTTAGGTAGGAGCTTATCCCATCAAGGCTTAAGAATGTTACTTCTTTATTCTTTGAAGATCAAGTCTTGTTTGTTGAAGACTTGAAGGAAGTGAATATTATTGGTCTTTCACTTGCCAAGGTGATGTGTGTGGTGGAGATTATCATTTCGTATGGATTTGGTATTATAGAGGTCAATTCATGGCCTCTTGATGTGAGAGTCGGTGTTATTGCTTTGTCCAACTTTGTTTGGTTCGTCTAAGGTGGTTGTTGTTGGATGCATTGATGATGGCATTAGGTGGGATCATATCCCAAATAAGCCAATGGTTGCTATTGCTTTGATCTTTGAATATCAAGTATTGTTTATTGAAGACTTGAAGGGAATGAAGATTTTATAGTTCCTGTCTGTTTGTGGGTTGACTACGTTGATGAGTTTTTTTTGAAACATGTTAATTATGAATTAGGTTGTTAGACCTAAGTTTTATGTCCCAGCAGCTAACCAAGAGGGGGGTGAATAGGTATTTAAAAATTTCCCTCTTATATTTTAAACTGATAAAAATCTCATAGTGAAATTTTCTAAAAAAGATTTTTCAACCACAGAAAAACACTACACCTAAATATTTCATTTTATTTTTGAATACTCACTTAGTTCCAAAAATACTTTAATCTTTGAGCCTTTCAATTAATTCCCAAATATCATTTCTAACAAATTGATTCAATTATTCTTCCATGGATAAAATCTAAAATTCATCAGAAAGTGCTTAATTTATATTAGTGGATTCAATCATTTATATAAAGATAAAGTGGTTCACCTCTTTGCTACTTCTATGCCTAGTCCTAACACCCTCACTTTAATCTCCTAAAATTAACTCTTTAGGGTGACTCTTAGAAAATTTCTATTCTTTAGGCAATGTACTTTCTATTCCAACTTTCTCATTAATATTTATCTTTTCAATTCTTTGGGAGATATCTTCAATATGTTCTTTATCCAACATTGGCTCTTCAGAAATACGAGATTCATAGAAAGCTATATGTCTGATCTCCACAAGTACTAAAGTCCTCTTATTAAAAACTTTATAGGATTTGACAATACTAGAATATCCCAAAAAAATTCCTTCATCATATTTAGGATCAAATTTTCCTAATGGAGCTTTATTATTATTATAAATAAGCACCTTACATCCAAAAATATGTAAATGTGAAAGATTAGGTGTTCTCTCCTTAAGAAGTTCATAGGGTATCTTATTCAACTTGGATTTAATGTTCACCCTATTCAAAATATAATAAGTCGTACTAACTACTTCAACCCAAAAATATTTTAGTGGTGAATATTTAGCCAACATGGCTCTAGCAGCTTCTATCAAGGTTCTGTTCTTTTATTCAACAACTCCATTTTGCTGAGGGAATATAGGTGCTGAAAAGTTGTGATCAATTCATTACTCTCTATAAAAATCTTAAATTTTTTTTTTTTTTAAACTCTCCTTCATGATCACTTTGAATTGATTAAAATTTTACACCTTAATTTTCTCTAAATTCAAGTAGAAAAATTTTTTAAATTCATCAAACAACTCACTCTTATGAGATAAAAATTTTGAACCAATTGAATCTTGAAAAATTATCAAAAATTACATACCCAAAAACATAGTCTCCTAGACTTAGTGCTAATATGAATGATTTCTAGTAGTATGTTAGTTCTAAGATCTTTAATTGAATGAAAGGAGTACTTCACATATTTTCTTAATTGACATGTATCACACAGATGATCCTTAGTGAAATCTAATTTGGATATCCCTCTAATCAACTCTTTTTGGGTAATCTTTTTAAGATTTTTTATACTTACATGATAAAGTTATCTATATCATAACCATGATTCATCAGTGATGATTTTGAGACAAAAAATATTATTAAGATTTATATATAAAAAATTAAATCAAATATATATATATATATATTATTTACCTTATTTTCCATACAACACATCAATTCTATTTTGGTATATAATACAGAGGAAAAAAATTAACATTATATCCCTTATCATAAAGCTGACTAATACTCAATAAGTTATATTTTAAGCCTTCAACCAATAATACATTATCAATAAAGAAATTGTTCTTATTGCCAATCGTACCTATAACTACCACTTTCCTTGTAATATTGTCTCCTATTATCACTTTGCCTCCATTCCTAACTTTTAGTGATATAATTTGAGATGTATCTTCAGCCATGTACTTTGATCATTCATTATCTAGGTACCAAATACTTACATGAGGACTTGTATGAGAGCATTTCTATAAAATTATCAATAGTTAGACTTGAGAACCTAAATGAATTTGGATTCACCTCTTGGTAATGATAATCTAAATGCTTGTTTGATATGCTATATCTTATGCATCTTAGGTCTCCACACTAGATGAGTTTTACTAAAAGTTATACAAGTGTGAGAGATATGATCAATCATTCCACATGAAAAATATTTAACTATAAGAAAAAGATTTAACAATCTATGTGATTATATTATCTTTTCCTATATTTTAAAATTTTATGCTTCTAATTAGGATTAAAAAATTGTTCAAGTGTTGGGAGTGTCCTATTTTTCTCAAGGGTTTTGAGTTTCTCTTTAAGATGTAAGTTTGCAATTTCTAAAATAGCATTATCAACTCTTAACTCATGTTCTCTTTGATTTGTTTCATATATAAACACCTTACATTCATTTTCAATATCAGTATAAGATGTTATAAATAAATCATATGTTTTGTTCAAATCATCAAATTCATGTAGTGTCATTTGGTTGCTATCAATAGATTTGGGATCATTCCTAAAGATTTCATGCTCTTTTTATAAATTTAAATATTCTATGTTCAGTTTTGTATGCACTTTTTTGAGTTTCCTATATGTAGTATAGATTTTCTCAGAAACTTCAAATATCTCATTATAGGATAAATCTCATGTCTCCTCTTGATCCGATTGATCAATTTTATCTTTCGTTAAGCACAAATTTTTAACTTCCTCTTCTACTTCTATTTCTGAGGAGTCTGAAGCTAAGTCAGCCGAGAAAGCTTTTTATAGTATTTTCTTATCCTTCCTAACATTGATTTTCTCATCAACTTTTTCCTTGCTAGGATTAGCTTTGAGATTTTGACAATCAAATTTAATATGTCCAAGCTTCCTACATTCATAAAAAATTGCATAATTAGAAACTTTTGCATTCTTAGAGAACTTATCCTTATTCCACTCCTGACATCTCCATTACTTTCTTCTTAGGAAACATTTGAATTGCCTTGTCTTGAGTGCAATATCATCTTTATCCTCAGGCTATAACTGATCACTTTCTGAGTCATCTACTTTTAACGTGATATTTTTCTCCTTCTGCTTGTCGTCTATATTATTCTATCTTTTTGTCACTCCTTGCTCGTAAGAAATTAGTGATCCAATTAGATTGTCAATAGAATAAATAGTTAGATCTTTTGACTCAATTATGGTAGTTATCTTTGCATCATAAGCAGTAGGTAAACAACGAAGGATTTTATTAACTTTTTAGAATTTGTTAGTTACCTATCTAAAGCATGTAATAAGGTGACTATTTGTGTAAAATGAGTATACATATGAGTGATTTATTCATTCACATTCATGTGAAAAATTTTATAGTCATATAATAGAATGTTTAATCTAGATTGCTTCACCACATTTATTTCTTCATATGATATATAAGGTCTATCCCAAATTTCTTTTCCAATTTTATAGTTTAAAACATGTATATAGTCCTTAGATTTCAAGGCACAGAAAAAACTAATTAAATATTTTATATGTAATTAAGCTAGTCCTTTTTCTTATATTATCTAATCAATAAATGGTGTCGTAATGCCATCAACAAGTCTACTTGGTCTAGTGTAACCTTCATGTACTATAATTCAAATATGATAGTTAAGTGAATATAGAAAAGCAAACATATAAGTTTTCTAAAAGTTGAAAGGAATGTTATCAAACAGCGAAGGTCAAATGATCGAAAATCCTTCAAGAGTGTTACGGTTTCTCAACGTAACATGATCATTTTTAAAAAGTTATTTAAACCTTAATTTTTTTAAATAAGCTCTAACACCACTTGAAAGTTTGAGTAGGTTGTTAGACCTAATAGAATTAACCCAAGGCGAAGCAAGAGGGAAGGTGAATTAATAATTAAAAAAAAAATCTCTCAAATTTTAGAAAAATATTTTGAGAGTATATATATATATATATATATATATATATATATATATATAACATAATGATAGATTTTCACAAAAGATTTTTCAACCTTAGAAAATTAAAAGTGCAAAAAAATAAAGTGCAGTAAAGAGTAAAGAACAGATGAACACCAAATTTTATAGTGATTCGATACAATTAGACCTACGTCCACTCCTTGAAGACTCGTTCTTCAAGTATTGCACTAAATCAAAGTGACTCTCCTTTTGCTCCCACAGAAAGGTGGAAAAGCCCTTATAATAACTTCTCTTCCACCAACCAGGTGAGGTAGAGTACCAACATCTCTCTCTCACCCTCCTGGTGATGGCAGAGTACCAATATCCTTTCTTACCCACCTAATGATAGTAGAGTACTAACATCCTTTCTCACCCTCCTTGTGATGATAGAGTACCAATATCCTTTCTCACCCTCTGATGACGGTAGATTACCAACGTGCTTTCTCATCCTCTTGATGATAACAGAGAGCCAAATCCTATTTCACCCTTCTGATGATGGCAGAGTATCGTGATCTTCTTTGAAAGTATTCTCCCAAAAGCCTTTAAGGAAGTAGGAAAACTTAAAAGAACAAACACGAGATCCTTATCTTTGAGTAACCTTGTGAATCCCCTAACAAATTCCTCTCAAAAGATATCTCAATCTTCACTCCTAAAGAACTCTTCCAAATACTCTCCTTTTCCACTCTTGAAAGAAATTCACAATAATAGCTTTAGAAGAATATATGTGACAATTTTAGGACCCTTATATATTAAAGACAAGAAAAATCATCCAAAAAATTAAAAATTTCAAGTTGAATGAGTTTAGATCATATTGTATGATCATACTCTATATGTATGAATAGTTCAAAAATCTATATGTATGATCCTGTATGAACTTGATTTTGTACTCTCAATCATCTGTATGAACTGACATCGTATAGTATGAATAGTTCAAAATTGAATAAATTCATTCAGTACTATTTTGTACTAGCCCAACTCATACACTATGAATCATCTGTACAAACCATATATCATACAGTACGAGCTGTTTAAATACATCATGCTTCATTTGGGTATGAATATTGATGACCCCATTTCATACTCTGTGAGTCATCTATATAAATCTAAAATTGTATAGTATGATCCATTAAAAAATTGAAGAGATTATTTGGGATGAATTGGTATGAACCCATTTCATACTCTAGAAGTCATTCGTACAAACCCCACTTCATATAATACAATCAGTTCAAAAAATAGTAAATTTGTTTGTGATGAATTAGTATGTACCTATTTCGTACTCTAGGAGTTGTCTATACGAACCTAAAATCGTACAGTACGATCAGTTTAAAATTTTTTCCTTGGCATTATTTGCTTAACCTCGTTTTGGAGGAACTTTCAAAATAAGCCATCTAGTATAATTTAAAATCATACAGTATGATTAGTTTTAAAAAATTTTGGCATGTTCCCTTAGTGTGTGTGTGCACGGTTTTCCAATTACAATCACACTCTAGTATAGTATAGATTCCATTACATAAAACCCTAGTCTAATATGTCTTCAGTCTTCAACAATCTGGATTATAATTTCTATGAAATATTAGTACACACAAACAACACAAAGATAATATATCTAATATATATTTGGAGAAATAGTAATAGTAATAATAATAATAATATTTTGATATCATCAAAAGCTCAATTGATATGAAATTTAATCTTGAAATCTAAGTTGCAACACACCAGAATTTATTAGTGATGGTATGATTCAAGAAAACATGATGAATAGTTTCAATGTGAACCATTAATGACATTTGGACACTGAAAATACTCTTATCTTGTAATTTACTATCCACCGGGATATAACCTTTAATGATTCTCCACAATAAAAGAGAAAAGTTCAAAGGAGTAGTTGAGTTACACACCTTATCCAGAATAGGGTTAGGATCTTTGGTAGTTCAAATTAAGTGTCAATCTTTGTTAAGACTAAAAATACCATATGTTGTAAGCTTGCACATAATTTGATCCTTCTCGGAGCTATTGATGGGGACTTTTTTAACCAAGTCCGCCAAATTAAGAGGGATGAGCTCAAGAAGATTTTTCATCCAACCATCATTATTAAAAAATCAAGAAACTTTCAATGTGGAGGTAGAATGAGTGTTGAGCTGAGAATCCAAAGAACCCTCACAAGACCAATCATCCTTCCAAAAGAAAGATGAGCCATTATGGATTTTCCATTGAATAATAGATTTAGCGGACCATTTAATGTTACATAACCTTTTCCAAACCTAGGACACACCCTTCTTGAAGAAACTCAAGGAAGGATGGTCATTTTTATAATACTTTTCAATCAAAAATTTTTCCCAAAAAGAATCATGATTTCTATGTTTTCACTATAATTTATAAAAGAAGCTTTTGATTAAATCATAAATATACTTGCAACATAAGCACCCCTCCGAGTAAGGACTAGTGGAATCCTCCCAATTAGACTAATGAATCCTTTTAGCATTGTTGAAAGAACCCCAAAGAAATTTATTATAAATTTTCTCCAACCTATCACTGCTTAAAGTGGGATTGACATTTTGGAGAAGATAAATGGACAAAGAGCAAAAAATGTGCTTAATGAGAATAAGTTTGGCCCCCATTGAAAGAAATTAAATTTCGAGGTAGCAAACTTCTTTTAAGTAGTAGCATGCATGTTATTCAAAAGGAATGATTTTTTATGGCCTTTAAATAAAGGAGTCCAAAGGTAACACATGGGAAGGACTTGGTTACGTACAAAAGTTAGTGCAAATTTTAATATAATCATAGTTTCATTTGGTCATTCCCTTACCAATAATGAAAGAAAACTTTCCCTTATTAAAATGATGACAAACTACCCTTTTCAAACTTGGAGAGGAACTTCTTTATCTTGTTAACACAGTGTAGAAAGCCATTGCAAAAAAAATATTGATATCATCCACACAAAAAAAAAAAAGATGGGAAATATTGATAACACCAAAATTCTTATAATGCAAATTCTTGTTAACATCAAAATGATGAGAAAGACTTCTCGATAAATAATCAACAGCCAAAATGGAAAGGGCAAAGGAGAAAGGATCCCCCTACCTGATACCCTTAGTCCCTTTAGAAAATCCATGCGACTTACCATTTATGATAACAAAGAACCAGCAATTTTCAATAATATTAAAAAAAAAAATTTTGATGGAATAGTCATAAAAACCAAAATGCTTCATGGCATTAAATAAAAAATTCTAATTAATATTATCATAAGCATTGGAAATATCCAACTTAAGGATCATGTTATGCCCCCTAACTTTTTTATCAATTTCATGAATTGACATTTGGGCTAATAAGACATCAGCAATATTTCTATGAGAAGACAAGGGAACACCCTAATTATCTTTTATAATCTATTCAAAATCAAAAGCTTTTAACCACATATTTTTAAAGCGAAAAGAAGAGAAACCATTCAAATTACCTTTACCTATCTTCAACATTAAAGGGACATGATCAGAAATAGTTCTACTAAGATGCAGAACATAAGATAAAGGAAAAAAAGACAACCAATCATTTTTAAAGAGATTACGATCTAATCTTTCCGGCCATACTTTATTATTGGACCAAATAAAGTAAGAACCCATAAAACCAATATCAATCAAACTACAATCCATCATCATGTTATTAAAATTAATAATTCATAGCATTAAAAGTAGGTGGAGAACAACCCACCTTCTCTAAAGAGGAAGCGGTGATATTAAAAGCACTACAAACAAACAAAGAACCATTCTAAAAATACTCCAAATCATTAAGCCTTTGCCAAAGGGGTAGTCTACCCAGCCCAGTGAAATTGGCATAGACTATCGAACCCATCACATAAGTATTATAGAAAGAAACATTGTAGTGAATAACTTTCTCAAAATCACCAACAATTGATAAGTTAATATAATTTTTCCAAAAAATCCAACTTTTGCCAAAACAACTTGCATAAGACCAATCAAGGCCCACATTATTTTAACATTGTTAATTTTGGATGATTTGATCATAGGCTATAATAAGGCTAAAAAAGAAATAATATTTATCTTGCATAAGTTATGAGTATGCATATGAGATTCACAATTACCAATTCCTCTAATACTCCAAATTAAGGCACTAATCATTAAATACTTTATAGTTCTTCAATCATCACATTGACAAATTTTTCTTGTGTCTGATGTTCTAATTTTTATGATCTTCATTTTTCACCTTAGTTTGTAATTAACCATAGAAAGCAAGGGTGCTCTTACCTTTGAAGTAAGAAGTTTTGCCTTGTCCACAATTAAATGAGAATATTATTTACCTTGAAGTAGGAAGTGATGTAGCTATCTCTCCACTAGCCTATGGATGAAGGAATGATTTGGATGGTAAAATTTTAAGCTTATCGGTTCCTAAGTAGGGTTCTAAGCCAAAATAAAGGCACACAAAAGGCATTAAATGGATTCTTTGAGTGGATCAAGATTTTTTTAATAAAGTAATAATATTAATTTAATTATAATTAATTTTTAATATAAATTCATATAAATATTTTTTAGGCTTTTAAAATTATAGAAAAATATTCATAAAATATCCTATTTTATTTAAAAGTTTTTAGTGAAATCTGTTTACAAAATGAATAACTCACGGTCCCAAAATCCTCACTTTTATTAACAGGTGTCAATTACTTAAGGATTTACACCGGTGCTAAAAATTATGAAAAATTAATATAATTAATCATTATAATATCTATATTATGGAAAAGATGTCTTGTAATTTAGACTTATAATGAATCTTTAAATAATTTATTTGACTGCGTCTAAATATGGGATATTATAATACTGCATATCTATATTATAATTGATTAACTCCATCCATCTTCTCTATCTCAAATTTTGTTCTTTATAATAAAAATATATATTTTAAGCTTTGTGATTAATAAAGAATTCACATCTTATCCCATATAGGTAATGCCTCCAAATTTTTAAAGCAAACACCACTTTTGTTAGCTCTAAATCATGAGTAGGATAATTTCATTCATGTGGCTTCAGCTATTTGGATGCATATGCAATTATCTTTTTGTTCTTCATTAGAATATATCATAAATCCTTCAAAAAGCAAAGCATCATTGTAAATCTAAAATCCTTTTGTTCCTGATAAAATTATCAACACTAGTGCTTTAGTTAGATGCATCTTTAATTTCTCAAAGCTTTTCTCACATTTTGTTGTCCATTAAAATTTAATATTCTTTCTCATCAGCTTGGACAATAGTATAGAAATTTATGAGAATCCTTTAACAAACATCCTATAGTATCTATCCAATCCCAAGAAGCTATAAACCTCTATAACATTCTTTGTGTGTGGGTCATTCAAAAATTACTTTTACCTTTTATAAATCTACTAAAATTCTTTCAATACTGATAATATGCCCCAAGGAGGTAATACTCCTTACCCAAAATTCACATGTTGAATAGTTTTCATAAAATTTATTTTTTCCTTAATGTTCTGAAAGTAATCCTTAAATGCTCAACATGCACATCATCATCCCTTGAGTATATCAGGATGTCATCAATGAAAACAATCACAAACTAATCTATATACTCCTTGAAAACCTGATTCAACTTCCCTTTCAGGTAGTAACCCATGTAATTCTTCAGGAAATACATCTAAAAATTTTGATACAAATGGAACATTCTGTGATGCCTATATATCTTTATTTAATACCTCTATTTTAGCTAGGAACATGAACTCACCTCTCCATAGATATTTATCCATCTTCACTGCACTAATAAGAGAAGATGTTG
Organism: Dendrobium officinale; assembly: GCA_019514585.1. Taxonomy (NCBI): domain Eukaryota; kingdom Viridiplantae; phylum Streptophyta; class Magnoliopsida; order Asparagales; family Orchidaceae; genus Dendrobium; species Dendrobium officinale. The sequence continues at coordinate 67,376,747 of CM033682.1, read as the reverse complement.
TATTTTTCCATAGGGAAAGTAGAATATCTTCACATTTGGTAAACTAAAATTTATCTTTTTGTTCCAACATTTAATCCTCTCAAAATATCTAACTAACCAATTCATTCTCAAAATAATATCAAAATTTTTAATAGGAATTAAAATTAGTTTCATTAAAAAAAATTTATCCTAAAATCAAGATTCAGAAAACACATCTTATTGGCATGTAAACTATCTTCAGCTGGCATCATAACACATAAGGAAAGTATAAAATATACAGTCTCAATAGATAAATCAGAATAAATTCTTTAGAAATAAATGAATAGGATGCACCGGAAGAGAAAAGAACTCTTTTGAATATTTGGCTTCGTAGGGTGTGATGAAAAATAATACTCTAGCTTTTACTCGATTATTTTTTAACATCTGAGGCTTTTCCTCTCAATTGCACTTGTGGCCTTCCATATCTTGCTAGCTTTCCCTGAAACTAAGTTTTCCATATCGAATTGCCTTTCAAATATCTTCTCTATTATCCTTCATCCTGCAATCCCTGTGGCCTAACATTTCTTTTTTTTTTTTTTCTCCAAAGGCCAGTCCACCTTGTGATGACCCAGTTTACCACATTTAAAAAATTTTCCAGAACCCATCGAACACTGCCCATAATGTCATTTCCCACATTATCTACATTGAGGTTTATCAGACTGAGTTAGCTTCTACCTATAATCAAATTTTTTTTTTTTTTTTATTTCTACATTAATCCTCTTTTCAAATATCTTCTATTTACCTATTTGATGTTTCCAGCTTCACTCATCCCAATGCCATTATATCCTACAATTGTTCATATCGCTCAAGTACTGATACCCGCCACCTCTGGCGATTTAGGGTTTCCGCTCTCTCCCTTCATTTTTGATCATTTTGCTTCGGTTTTCCTCCTGATTTTCGGAGCTTTTTTGTTAGTTCATGCGCGCTATGTTTGTTCATCTGCTCTTTGCCCCTTGAGGGCTTATTTCTCTGATGGTTGGAGCTCAGCCCTCCAACCCTTGGGGTACCATAGCTGGATCTGAGCATATCAAAAATAAAGGTTTCTTTAATCTTGATGTGGGTGATCTTAGCTCGCCTCCGAGATCTCATTCTTTCAAGGAGGTGCTTTTGGGTGGAGCTTCTTCAGGTGATGTCTTTCCAAACTTCTCTCAAACGGTTTTCAATGGTGTTCCTGTGATTCTCTTAACAGATGATAAAGTTCTTAAGTTGGCTTCTCCCTTTCAGTTTACATTGGTCAAAAACTTTTTTTTGAACAGACCTAACCTAGATTCCATTTGTATGTTTTTCACTAACTTAAAGCTCTCGGGTTTCTTCTCGATCGGTCTTTTGGATTCTAGACATGTTGCTATACAACTTTCAAACGATCTAGACTATAGTAGAATATTTACTCAATGTTCCTATTTCATTTTTAATTGTCAAATGCGCATTTTGAAATGGATGCCATGTTTCGATATTAAGGAAGATTCTCCCATTGTTCCCATCTGGATTTCTTTCCCCAATTTACGATTGCATTTTTTCAATCAGAAAGTTTTACATGCATTGGGATCCATTTTTTGGAGACCTCTTCAAACATATCAGGCAACTGCATCTCGAACAAGGCCTTCTGTGGCTAGAATTCTTGTAGAAGTCATATTACCAAAAAACATTCTAAGGAAATATGGGTTGGATCGAAAGATTATGGTTATATGCAAAAGGTTGAATTTGAAAAAGTCCCTAATTTTTGTTCCCATTGCATGATTCATGGACATGCTCCTTCTGTATGCTTTTTAAACTCCACCCCGAACTTAAAAAAAACTGTTGTTAAGTTGAATGGGAAGCATGGATCCACCGAAAAAATTTACGTGCCTATCGGGAAGGATGATCAATCGTTGTAAGTGGAACCTCTTCCCTCATCTAAAAAGTCGGAAGATGAAAATGTTTCTTTATAAGTCCCTCAAAATACTTCAAATGTTGTTATTTCCTATATTGAGGAGAACCAAGAAACTATCATGAATAATGTTGATGCTAATGATCCAAAAATTTTCATCTCTATAAATTCTATGTTAAATGATATTGATACCATTAAGGATGTTCATTCCGAAATGAATCCTATTACTGTTGATATTGTTGGAAAGCATTCTAATTCTATTCTTATTGATGTAGCAAATAGGGAATTAGAGATCATTGTGGATGGGAATAATGATGCTTGTCAAGAAGGGGAATTTGTCCCACCTACTAATGGTGAGCAAAATGTTCTACATAACGAAAATTCTATGAGTAATGTTGTTGCTTCATCTTCTATTACTAATATTGTTGGCCAAAAAGGCCTTGATGAGGACGGGTTTTCTAAAGCTGGTAAAAAGAAAGGGAAGAACCCTAAAAACTCATTGCCATCTACTCCCCGGTCTACTAGAGCTCAAATCCAAATATCTTAATGATTAAGGCACTTTTATGGAATGTAAGGGGGATTGGGGGTAAGGAGTCTATTGCTAGAGTTTAAAACTTGTCTAGAATGTATAATATCATGTTTTTAGTTTTAATTGAGACTCTTATTGCGCCTGATAAACTTAGCTCTACTGCTACTAAATTGGGCTTTTCTAAATTTTCTGCTAATTATTCTAATAAAATATGGATTATGTGGAATAGCAACATTAATGTGAGTATTATTTTGGATTTCCCTCAAACTATTAACTATGAAATTGATTTTTTTAATTATAAGTGCTACGCTTCTTTTGTTTATGCCTCTTGCTCTAGATGGAATCACCTCCCTCTTTAGGATCAGACCCGTCAATTTTCCCTCAATATTAATGGCCCTTGGTGTATTGGAGATGTCTTTAATATTATCTCTAATGCCTCGGAACGAAGGGGAGGTAATCTTCCTAACCCTGTTGCTATGGATGATTTTAATACTGTGATTTCTGAGTGCAATTTGAACGACATTGGTTTTATTGGTAGTCCTTTTACTTGGAATAGATCCACTTTATGGCAACGTCTTGATAGATTTCTCTTTAATAATGATTGGCTTTCTGTGTTCTCCACGTCTTCTGTTAAACATCTTAGTAGAACTTTGTCTAATCATTCTCCTTTACTGTTATCTATTAATGCTAATAGTAATGTTGTCAATGCTGCTTTTAGATTCCAAAACATGTGGCTTTCTCATGTTGATTTTAAGAATGTCATTAGCATCAATTTGAATGCTCCTATTTATCCGAACAAAGATATTAAGGGCATGCTTAGATTATGGTTGAAATTAAGTAGATTAAAGAATATGTTAAATTGGTTGAACAAAAATGTTTTTAAGAATATTTTTACCAATATTAAGGAAGCTGAAGTGAAAGTTATTGAGCTGGAGAATACCTATTTGGTTAATCCTTCTATTGAGAACCTTAATAATCTTAACTGTGCTAAGGATTCTCTTGTTCAACTTCAAGATTAGGAGGAAATCTTTTGGAAACAAAAATCTAATGTTAAATTTACTATTGAAGGGGATTGGAATACTAAGTTTTTTCGTGCCATGGCTAATCATAATAGGACTAAGAATCACATTCATAAAATTGTTAATAGTGATGGTTCTACTATTGAGTCTGAGGAGTTAATTTGCAAGTCTGGTGTGGAGTACTTTAAGAATAGTTTCAATGATCACTTTAGCAATGTTCCTTTAATTAATCCTCAAGTCATCCCTCATATTATTAATGATATTGATAATAACTTCCTTTGTCTTCTCCCTTATGAGTTGGAAATTTACAATGCTGTCAAGGATTTGAATGGTGATTCGATTGCTGGTCCGGATGGCTATACTACTAAATTTTTTAAAAAGTGTTGGGATATTGTTAAAATTGATGTGATTGAAGCAGTCAATGACTTTTTCAAGGGGACCCCCTATCCAAAATTTTTCACATTGTGCTCATTCCCTAAAACTACTGGGGCTTATAAGTGGAATGAATTTAGACCTATTAGCCTTTGCTCTTTTTTTAACAAACTCATATCTGATTATTTCCAAGAGATTGGAAAGTATTCTTCCTAGAATTATTTCTAGTAATCAAACTGGGTTTGTTAAAGGTAGGAGTATTTTTGATAATGTTCTTTTAACCCAAGAACTTGAGCATGATATTAATACCAAGGTTAAAGGTGGTAATATTATTTTGAAATTGGATATTTCTAAAGCTTATAATAATCTTAATTGGAATTTCCTTTATAATGTGCTCTCTTTATTTGGTTTTAGTGAATGTTTCATTAAGCTTATAAAGAAAAGTATTGATAATTATTATTTTTATGTGATCATTAATGGTAGAAATCATGGTATTTTCAAGTCTTATAATGGTTTAAGACAAGGTGATATTATTTCTCCCACTCTTTTCATTATTGCTATGGAATACCTCTCTAGGGGTATTGAAGACTTATACTTAAGAGACCATAAGCTTCATTTTCGTACTATTAGAGGCATCCCGATTTCACACCTTAATTTTGCTGATGATTTCATTCTTTTTTCCAATTGTTCGATTAATAATATTAAAACTTTGAGTAATTTTCTCTTATAGTTTCATGCTTATAGAGGTTTGGCTATTAATAAGGATAAAACCAGTTTTATTGTTGGTAAGTCTATAAATAGAGATATAATTAGTTCTATTCAAAGAATTTGTAGTTTTCAATCCAAAACTTTGCCCATTAAGTATTTGGGTACCCATATCTTTAAAGGTTAAAAGAGAAGTCACCTTTTTGAAGATATTTTTACTAGTTTCCAAAAAAAATTAACCCGCTGGTCTTCTAATTTTCTGTCCTTTGGGGGTTGATTGATTCTTATTAAATCTATTTTGAACTCTATTCCTATTTACTTACTTCATACCCTTCAACTGACTGCCGCCATTTATCTTAGAATTGAGAGAATGATAAATAAATTCTTTTGGGGTTCTAAGTTTAATAGTAATAGTATTCGTTTGGCCTCTTGGAACAACATTTGTGGCATTTATAATGAAGGTGGTTTAGGTTGTAAAAACCTTTCCGACATGGTGCAAGATTTCTCTCACAAACTTTGGTTTTCCTTTAGATCTAAGGTGAGTTTATGGGCTCATTTTATGAATGCTAAATATTGCAAAGATTCTCATCCTTTACTTGGTGTTTATAAAGCTTCTGATTCGTTGACCTAGAAAAGACTTTGCAAAATAAAGTGGAAGTCCGATCAATTCATTCAATGGGGTATTGGCAAAGGTAACATTTTTTTTTGGCAAGATAATTGGCTTGGGCCCTATTCTATAGATAATTACTTAAATACCACTTCTATTGATAATATCAAGGTTTCTAATTTTATTGCTAATGGTTGTTGGAATGTTATTAAACTTTTGGAGGTTATTCCTCCCATTATCGTTGACATGATTCTATTGATTCCTTTAGATTTGTCTTGCAAGGATAAAATCCTTTTTTCTATGTCTTCTTCGGGTAACTTTCAAATGAGAAAGGTGTGGGATACCTACAAATCTAAGTATAACTATTCTCTTCTTTATTCTTTTATATGGCACAATAATATCCCTGCTTCGTATTCCATTTTAGCGTGGAGCTGCCTTAAAGGTTTTATTCTTGTGGATGATTTAATTCAGAAAAAAAAGGTTTTAGTTTTCCCTCCAAATGACAATGTTGTTCTAAAATTGGAAGTGTGAACCATCTGTTTAATGGGGAAATTGCTAATAAGGTTTGGTATCATTTCATTAACTTGGCTAATCTGAATCATGTGGACCATTACAATGATCTTCCTTCCTTATTAAAAGGGTGAATGAATCCTACTAATGGTCACATATTAAACTTAGTTCCTGTTCTTATTTTATGGTTCATTTGGAAAGCCAGAAATGAAGCTAAGCATAGTGATATTAAAATGGATGCTAATAAAATTATCTCTAATATCAATCATAAAATTTTCATCTTTTCTCTTGTAACTTGATTTCGGTTAATAACTTAAGAAATTCTCGAAATTTTACTACCTTGCTTGGTATCTCTGTGGGTGAGGATTTTAATAGGGGCTTTGATAGGATTGCGATTTGGAGGAAACCCACTTTAACTTTTGTTAAATTGAATTCTGATGGGTCTGTGAGAAACTCTTGTGCTGGCACTGCAGGTATTATCCGGTATCACCAGGGTAAGGTTTTAGCGGCTTTTGCTGGCCCTTTGCAGCCTTGTTCTGTCATCACTGCTGAATTGACTGGTTTATCTTATGGCATTGATATTTGCATTAAGTTGGGCTTTGTTAATGTTTGGATTGAGGTGGATGCTCAACTTGTGGTTCAAATTATTAACAATCAAGTATTGGGTAATCCTCAAAATTTTTATTTGATTAGGAAAATCAAAAAGTCTCTTTCTACTATCAATTATTATATTTCTCATATTTACCGTGAAGCTAATGCTTGTGCTGACTGGTTGGTAAATTTGGGTTGCTATATTGATAGGTATCAGGATTTGAATATTAGTAACTTAAATCCAATTTTGAAAGGTATGATTACGCTTGATAAAACTGCTCTTCCTTATATTAGACATGTTTGATTTTATTGTTTCTTCGTTTCCTGTTGTCTCTGTTTTGGCTCCTGCGTGGGGCTGGAAGTTTGTTATTCAGTTTTGGGATTTTGGTGGTTTTGGATCCTTCTTGTGTCCTATTCCACTAATCTTGTTGGCTCCTTCTATCCTTCTAAGAATGGTGGGTTTCATTCCTTGAGGTTGTTGTATACCTATTTAGGCTGCTCTAGTGGGTAACTTCAAGATTTTTATGAATTGGTGTTGAATTTTGAAAGTTAATTTGAATTGTTGTTGGATTTTGAATGTTAATTCTAATCTCAAGGTTACTGAGAGCTGTTACATTGAGGTTTATTCTGCTAGTTTAATTACATCGAGTATGCTGGACAGTCGGATGTTTAGTATGTATGCTATTAATTGTGATAGTATTCTGGTTCTTAACACTATTTTAATTCCCCTGACTTTCTTTTGTGGTGATTCGATAGCTAAAATCGGCTTTGTCATTTCCTAGAAGCTTTCGTATTGTATCTGGAGTTGGCAAATGGTTAACTTGCTTCAAGTGATGTTGCACAAGGTCGATTTTTAATATATGTTGGTTCTGATAACGAGGGTGAAGTTTCTCTGTTCCTGTCTCATAAGTGCAAAATAGTTTTTGTGGTAAATTACTGTTTTCAACAGCATTTTAAGTTTCTTGGCTTTCTTTGCAGTTTCTTTTTTTGTAGTTTCAAGGGCTGGTTTCGTTCGATGATCGTGATCTTTTTCTGCACAAATTTTTGGGCATTAGTGATTCCATCCACATTTTTGGCAGGAAGACCGGGTTCACTATTTATCTCATGATCTTCCTATTTTGGGTGTTGTCGTCTTGCAGCCCTAGATTTTTATTAGGTCTTTTTGTAATGTTAGAACTAGGAACCATCGGCTCGGAGGTTTTTTTTTTCTTTTGATTTTTGTAGCTCTTTCGAGCATTAGAAAGCTGAAGGTTCCTTTTAAGGACTTTGTAACCGTTTATTTTATATTAACGCATAGGCCCCTTTGTGGGTTTTAACAAAAAAAAAATGTTTCCAGCTTTACTTAGAGAAGTTTAGCTCATTTTTAATCCTTCTGGCTCTGTCCACTAAAATTGAGAATTCACTTATATCAAAATAATTTAATGCTAATCTCAATTGATCCCTGAGGCCTTTCAAAAATTTGTGGTATTTTACCTATTTGGTAATGACATAATGAGGTGCATAATTGGATAAGGATGTGAATTCTGCTCTATATTACATACTATCTTAAAACCCTAAGTTAGATTGAAGATTTATCTTGAAGAGCCAGTCTATCTTAAGGAGGATTAAATCATTCCTTAAATACTCTCACTTTTCAATAATTCTTAAATATTTCAAATACAAAGTATTTCTTTTTATATGTATATATTTTTCATGAAATCTAACCGCCCCAAATAATCTTGAATAACGATCTCTGCAACAGAACCAACTGACTAGGATGGACTAATGCACTTTGCTAGCAGCCATGCGACTCTTGCGATCAGATTCATTCACCTAATTTATGGTGTTCAAACTTGATCACATTGCGCCACTATAAACTACAAAAGGATCCATTCCCAAAAACCAACCAAATTAATTAAATTTCTCAAGGTACTAGCTACAGCTCCACAACCCAACGCAGCTCATGAGGCCTCATGTGGCCCAAGAAAGCCCCATCTTGCCCTCCCTCTTCACTTATAGCCACAAAGAAAGGAAGAAATAAAAATTTCTCGGGCAAAACCCCGCCATTGTATTAGTTTAGGAGTGTTCAGCTCTTCAGCCAAGGACGGTGCTTGGCCATCTCATATTAGTTAAATGAGCAAAGAGGATGGGAAACACAATAAACAGCACCCCACGTTCTCCTCATCTCTGTCGTCCTTTCTTTATTATTCTCCCCATTCTTGACAAAGTGAGACCTCTACCTCCATAAATACTCTCTTATTCCCACTAAACCTCCTAAGTTTCATTGCTTACTTTCTACGTCATCTAAATCTGCTTCTAAGTTGAATGTGATTATGGTGAGTGCATCTTTTATATGTTGTTTTTCTCTCTCTCTCTCTCTCTCTCTCTCTCTCTCTCTCTCTCTCTCTCTCTCTCTCTCTCTCTCTCTCTCTCTCTCTCGTCAGCCATATTAAGAAGACAGCCACTCCGATATTGGTTTTTATTTTAGCAACTAGGAAACAATCTCTCTATTTTTTCAAGGAAACCATCTCTCTCCTTCTCTTTTCAGTTGATTTAAACAGTTCAAATGTTCAATATTAAGATTTCAAATTACACTTACATGTTATTTCAAAATTATTCTTTTTTTTTGTCATAATTATTTAAAATATTATGATCAAAAGCAACACTTTTAATCAATATTTTTTCATGTGTGACAATTTGTCCTAATTAAAGCAATACAGTTATTGTCTATTTATAAATAATTTTTACCAAATATATATTAGGCATAATAAAAAAATAATGCATATCTCAAAATCAAAAATTATTTTTAAAATTCACATTTTAAAAATTTAAATATAACATTCTCTCAAACACTTGAATATATATAATATCATTCAAATTTTATTAAAAAATAAATTATGCAAGAACATATTAATATAAATTGTGTCAAATTGAGCTTAAAAGTTATTAGAATATTTGTTTTGAGATTAGTGTTGTGTTATGAATAAAAAAATAATATTATATCTATCATAAAATAAATCTAATAATTTTTAAGACTTTCAAAGAACAAAATTAGATAATTTATGACAGTTTTTATTCATTTTAGTAATGGAACAATCTGAAAATTTATCGAATAATTGTTTAACAGGCAAATTGGAAGCCAGCATGGCTACAGGCTCTGGACACACAGAAGTTCTTCATTGGGTGCTCAGCCCACGAGAACGCGAGAAAGAACGAGAAGAACATCTGCTGCTTGGACTGCTCTACAAGCATCTGCCCACACTGCGTGCCGGCACACCAGAGCCACCGGCTCGTGCAAGTCCGGCGCTATGTGTACCATGATGTGGTAAGACTAGAAGATCTTGAGAAGCTCATAGACTGCTCCAATGTCCAGGTCTGCTATTTCTTCTTTTTCTTGATATATATATAAAGCGATTTTGGAATCCAATGGTGGGATAAGTCATTGTGTTTTCCTATCTTATGTATGCGTGTTTTGTAAAGCAGTCATATACCATTAACAGCTCCAAGGTAGTATTTATTAAGAAGAGGCCACAGAACAGGCAGTTCAAGGGGTCAGGGAACATCTGCACCTCTTGTGATAGGACTCTTCAAGAGCCTTATCTCCATTGCTCTTTGGGTTGCAAGGTCTCTCTCTCTCTCTCTCTCTCTCTCTCTCTCTCTCTCTCTCTCTCTCTCTCTCTCTCTCTCTCTCTCTCTCTCTCTCTCTCTCTCTCTCTCTATTTGTGTGTGTCTATATATATGTACATATATAGTAGCTTAAGCTTATGATATTGTTAGCATTTTATGATGTCTAAAAGTATTTGGATCTCAATTATGAATGTGAGCCGTGTTAAAATGAGTCATACGACTTCCTAGACTTGATAATTGAAAGCTAATTCTACTATTTTAAAATGGAGTTAAATTAAGGATTGGAACTTTGCTACAAGCCCATTCGAGCAAATGAATACTTAAATTTAATTTCTGAATGTAAGATCCAGTGACTTCGAGCACTTTCAAGGAAATAAACTAGGCCTAAGTGTGAAATATGTTGCAGTTTCATAGGCGGTCCTTAGTACTCTTTTTCAGTACTGTGTTGGTGCCTGACTGCAAGAAAAGTTTTGTTTGACAAAATGTCTGAATTGGAAGAGTTTTGAACGACTTTTTAAATGCCTTTCTGACAACATTTTTTTAAACCTCCGTTGCATTAAAAAAAAAAAAGAAATTATAGGAGAATTATATATATATATATATATATATATGTATATATTTATATATTTATATATAAATTTTTTATATTTTAAATATTATAATATTCAAATTTTAAAATTTAAATCATATAAAATTATTATTAATTTCTTTGAAGAAAAATATATTTTGAAGGTAATTAAACACTTAAGTATTATATAAATAAATATACAAATTTAAATATTATATATATATACCCAAAAATATTATAAGGCAAAGCAAATGAGGCCACCATATGGATTAGTTGGTTCAGTAAGCATTTTGATCTTTGAAAGAGCGTATTAAGAGTATGAATCTCTTGTCAAGACAAGATCTAAAAGAACAGATTTGTGCAAGTTTACTCTTAATTGAAAAAAATATGCCCAGGATTACCTAGCTAATCTTATATTTAATATAGAGCTTCCTTCAGCGTCTCTTTAGTAAAAACAGTTGAGAAAAGAACATGAAATCATGAATAACCCAACCTAAAAAATTTCTTCACAAGACCTCCTGACTTTGTTTGGTTTGAAAGAAAGTGAAGGAAAAGAATGAAATAAAAACAATTTGCATGTTGATTTGAGATTTTTGCAACATTTTTGCAATTTCCTTTTGATTAAAATCTCCAGCATTCAAACATAGCCACTGTGAAAAGAACCTCGCAACAAGAATCATCAAGACAGCATCAGGCTGAGTCCATTCACTCGTCTTTTTTGGCAGGTAGATTACATACTAAGGCACAAGAAGGATCTTTCTCCTTATCTCCGAAGATGCAAGTCATTGCAATTGAGCCCTGATTTCCTCATCCCACAAGAAGCCTATGGTGGAGATGATGAAATGAATGAGACCACACATTCCACCATTGTTGAAGGTGATGAGCTTATGATTTCATCAGATTCAGAGAATTTGAGCCTAACACCAAGCGCAGAGATAACTCGAAAAAAGCGTAGTGGACTCTACTTGTGTGCAAGATCAGCAAGCAGAATTTCTGATGAGGATCCAGCAATTACCATGAGCAGAAGGAAAGGAATCCCACAAAGGTCTCCTCTATGCTGAGTTGATCAATAAGCTTTTGTGATCTGCTTCTTTCAGTCCCTACTTTACCACTCATCAAGCGGTTCTTTTAATTCTAAGCTTTTAATGTACAATGCCCAAATAGGATTTTTTTTCTTACTTAATTCTTCGGCAAGTCATAAGCTTCACTGTTGTGGCTAGTTGTTTCTGATCTTGTGATTGTCCACTACATATTAAGGTTCGTAAAATCATGGTTATGGAATTTTTTTCATGTTATCAGATACGTTTGCATGCATGGGAGAGCAGAAAAGGAAAGAACAAGATTTCATAGTTATCTACATAGATGTAATATGGTTCTAAATTTAGGTGATTTTGGATTGATTTCGGTTAAAACCAATATGAAACTTTTTATTATTTTCTTAGCTAGTTTCAGAAGTTTCGGAAAAATTCTAGAGTTTCATTAAAGTTTCAAATGAAACTCGGGAGTTTCCTAGAAACTTTAAGTAATTGAATGAAACTTTTCCAAAACGCTTAATAATTCATTAAAGTTTTACTAGAATTTCAGAACCGATGCCCCATCAATTTTCTTGTGTGCATTAGATTGATCCATAAACGAAAGATTAAACTTCAAATGGACTTCAGACACAAGCCTCTTCTTCCTCGGCTCTGCTAGGAATTGCCCTAGCTGCGCTTTTTTTTCATCTCTTCGGCATCGCTTCTAGTTCGTTTTTTCATATCTTCGTTGGGAGGAGACCCTCTTCTTCTTAGCTCACCGAGGGGAGTTTTACTTCTCTCAGATTTCTCTTTTGTTTCTTTTTATTTTCCGTTTTATCAGGCTTTCTATGTATGTGAGCCATTTTTCACTTTTGGTGGTTTGTCTCGTCTCGTTCGCTGGTGTTGATGTTTCCTCCAGAAATATTCCCGTCCAGGATGGCTAATATTTCTTGGTTTCCTCTCTACAAAGAACCAGTCAAATCTTTTATTGAGGTCTTGGGAAGGTCCGTTTCTTTGAATGTGTTTCCGAATCTTATAGAAACTTCTCACTGTAGTTTTATCAACTCTCTAATCTCGGAAGATGAAATTAAAACCCTAGCGTTTCCATTTTCAATTTTCTTTAATTGGGAAGTTTACAATTTTGCCATTCACTTTTGAATAAGATTTGTAAATTCTTTTTCTTCCTTAAGCTGTGTGGGGAATTTTATGTCACCCTCTTAGATCCTCGCCATGTAATGATCAAAATGTCAAATGATTTGGACTATAATAGAATATTTTTGCATAGAGCTTGCTATGTGAACAGTTGTTTTATGAAATTAATTAAATGGTTGCCATTGTTTTACATTTTTGTTGAATCTCCAATTGTGTCTATTTGGATTTCCTTCCTGGATCACCGACCTCATTTATTTTCTCAATGCATTTTACACCATCTTGGTTCATTGTTAGGTTTGCCTCTTCAAACTCATGGGCAATGACTTCTGGTTCTAGACCATCGATCACTTGCATTTTGGTTGAATTAGATGTAACTAAAAATTACCCATACTATATAGATTGGCCTAGAAAATTATTGTTAAATTCAAAAAGTTACTTTTGATGATTTTCCTAATTTTTGTGATCATCGCAAATCAATAGGACATAGAAAAACTTAATGTTAGCAGTTGCATCCCCATTTGAGGAAACAGAACCATCCTAAACCTTCCAATGAGGTGAATAAGGAGAAAGGTACCTCAATTTCGCTAAATGTGGATGAAGTGAATGCTATTTCAATTAATCTGTTATTTAAGAATTTTAGATCATTCATGTTCCTTATGCTAATGAAGCTAATGAGGGATATATTGAAGTTTCTAACTTTGAGGGGATTGATCTTGTAGTTGTTATCCCGTCGAGTGTTAATAATCTGAAAGGTAATTTGGATATTTTAAACAATATTAAAATTAATGAGGTTGTAATTGATTAGCCTTTTCCTTCTTCTCACATTAATCTCCCTCCTTCTATGGATATTGAGAAAAGTGGTTTTCCTCCTGCTGTGAATGTTAGGGGTAGTCCTACAAATGTTTTACCTAAAACATCTGAGGAAGAATGTCAATATATCTTAATAGTCTACCTCTACTTGGAAGAGGGAGAGATCCATTTAGACTTAGATTTAAACTCCTTGCATATTAAAGCTCCAAAATTTTCATCTATTAATGGATCTTTAGAGGATTTTCAAGTGGAATCAACCAAGAGTGAAAAGAAAAATTCTTTAAAAAAAAAAAGAGTATGATTAGCTCCAAACTCTAGATTAACTAGAACTAAAGCAATTCTTAACTCGACTAGTTTATGATTAGTTTTATTATCTAGAATATTAAGGGTGCGGGTAATTTAATCTCTCGCTCTCTCTCTTTCTCTTTCATATTCATAATCTTTTCAGAATTTATAAAATTGATTTTTGGGGCTAGTCTTGAATTTAATGGTTAATTCTTCCAAGCTTTCTATCTTCCATCATCAATTGGCCTTTCATTTTTTCAAATTCCAATTATAAATGGAAAATTTTGGTTGTTCTAGAATGATGATTTAAATCTTTCCATTGTTAATGATTATCAACAGATTATTCATTACAAATTTATTTTTAACAAAATCCTTGTTATAAGATCTATTTGATATGCTAGTTGTACCAAAGCAATTAGGATCTCTTTATAGAAATAATTGTATGATTTTTCTTGCTCTTTCAAGCGTCCCTAGTTTGTTGAAGCGACTTTAATTTTATTACCAACACTTCTGAAAGAATTGAAGGGTGCCCTCCTAATTTATCTGTAATGAGGAATTTTAATAACATGATTATGAGCTGTAGACTTTCTCATAAAGACTTTAATATTAGTCCTAAATTCACTTGGTCTAACTTTAGGCTCTGTACAGAGATTGGATAGAATCCTTTTTAAATTTAAATGGATATTTTTATTCAAATTTACTATGGAACACTTTAGTAGAACTATTTCTGACCATACTCCTCTACATATTAGTATTATTCAATCTAACTTTAAGGGTAAGAATTATTTCAGATTTCAAAATATATGGCTTCTTTCTACTTATTTCTTGAATATTGTGGAAACACCTTAGTATACACCTATTCATTATTTTGAATTTTCAATGTTAACATTAGGTTTTTTCTTAAACTAAAAAGGCTTAAGAAAGTGATTAGATGGTGGAATAAATGATCTTTTAGCAACATTTTTTATAATATCCTTAAGGCTAAGAAGGATGTTAATTTGTTGGAAAATAATTTATTTCTAATAGACCTGAAGTAAACAAAGAGTTATTTATCAATTCTAAGAACCTTTTATCTAACCATCAGTGTATCGAGGAAGAATGTTGGTGCCAAAAGTCTTGTTCCAAATGTATTTCTAAAGGGGATAGAAAATACTAAATATTTCATGCTAAGGCCAACATTAGGAAAATTAAACCCTTTATTAATAAGATTAAGATGGGTTGTGGGTCTTGGTTGGAGGATAAGGATGACATCTCTTATTCTGTTGTGAATCTTATTCAATGTTTACTTGGTGTGTCCAACAAAGTGGAGGAAATCTACAATCCTCATATTATCCCTTTAAGACTATTAATGAAGAAGATAATTTTTTTTTTCTTTATTTCCTAATGATCTTGAGATTCATAAGGTTTTAATGGAAATGAAAAAGGATTCTATTATTGCTGGCACTAATGGCTTCACTATGGTTTTTTTTTCAAAAGTGCTGGCATTTTATTAAAGATGATATATGCAATGTTGTTAAAGGTTCCAATGGTTTATCTAATCCTAGTTTTTTCATGAGCATCTCCTTAGTTCTTATTACTAAATGTTATAATCTAGATAATTGGTATGAATTCAAACCCATTAATTTATGCACTACTTTCAACAAAATAATTTCTAAAATCTTTCCTTTCATAATGCCTCTTTTACTGTCCAAAATTATTTCTCCTAATCAAACTAGCTTTGTGAACGGTAAACATTTTATTGATAAAGTATAGCTTGCTTGAGAGCTTATTCATGTTATTATTTAAAAAAAAAATTGGAATAATTTGGTTATGAAATTGGACATTTCTAAAACTTATGATAATATTTATTGGTAGTTCAATTATAATATTTTGAAGCTATTTGGTTTTTATGATTGTTGTATTTCCTTAATCAGCAATAAAATTGAAAACGTTTGTTAGTTTATTATTATCAATGGCAAATCTCAAGGTTTTTTTAAAAGCTGCTCAAGGTGTTAGACAGGGTGACCCTTTATCCCCTACTATTTATATCATTACTACTGAGTATCTCTCTAAAGGTCTTCATGATATCTTTTCTAAGTGTAGGAGTATAGTTGATATTAGTCCTGGTGGTTTGTTTATCTCACATTTATGTTTTTCTAATGATATTATCTTATTTTATAATGGAGCAATTAATATTGTTAAAAAACATTTACCATTTTCTTATCTTATAGGATTTGAAAAGGAAATTGGCCTTTCTTTTCATAATAAGAAGTGTTCTTTTATTAGTGGTTAAGGTATGAAATAGAGCTAGATCAAATTCTAATCCTATTTTACTATTTAGGCACTCCTCTCTATAAAGGGTAAAATAAATCCTTCCTTATTGAGAAGATTTTTCCTAATATTATAGCTAAGCTCTCAATTTGGAATTTGAATTTCTTTCAATGGGTGGTAGAATTTTTTTTAATTAAACATGTGCTTTAACACTCTATACATATTTACTTTTTCTAATCTATTAAACCCTCTTTAAAGATTTGTAATAGATTGGATAGGATTATTAATATTTTTTTTTTTGGGGGTCTTCTCTTGATATTAAAAAGGTTCATTGAAAGGCCTAGATTTCTTGTGCTGGTCCCTATCGGAAGGGTGGTGTGGGGATGTAAATTCTCTATCTAGCTTTGGTCAAAATTCTGTACTAATAACTCTTTATTGGCCAACTTCATAAATTTTAAATAGTGCAAGAACATCCATCATTCTCAGTCCTTTTTTCAGAAAGGCCAATCGACTAGTTGGCTTAGTCTTTGTAAAAGTAAATGGCGAGGTGAACATTATATTCAATGAGGCATTGGTGATAGTTATTGGGTCTCTTAACACTTTTTTTAATACTCATTCTATCTCTAATTTGAGATTTTTTTTTTAATGGTAAGTGAGATACTAATCTTTCCTTGAGCATATTCCTTCTCCTATGGTGATTATTAATGACATTCCTATCAATCATAATGATATATATCAGCCAATCTTTAAATATTTCTCTAACAATGAGTTCAATAAAAAAAATTATTTTGGGTTGCTTTAGAACTTTAAATAGTCACAATATGGTTATTAGCAAATTTTAGAATTCAATTTTTATTTTAAATGTTTTTATTTTTTCTTGCAGATTAATTAAGGGTTAAATTCCTATGGATGAGAAATTAAAGCAAAAAGATTTTTTTTATTCCTTCAAAATATCTATGTTGCTTTCAACTAGAATCCATCAAGCATGTATGTTTGGATGGGCCTATTTCCATTAATGTTTGGTATGTTTTGGACATTTCTTTGGGCCGGGGTTAACATGAATTATCTTAACAATACATATCTCACCTTACTAGATCACTAGTTTCATAATAGGCATGTTGGTCATATTCTTATTATTAATCCTTTGTTAGTTTTTTTTTGGTTTTTAATGGATTGAGAGAAATAATTGCAACCATCAAGTTATTAAGATGAGTTTTGATCATATCATTATATATATCCCTCAAGAATAAGATCTACCAACTTGTCTCTACTAAGGTGCTTCTCCCCAGGTATTTCTAGGGTAAGAAGAGTTGTGCCTCTTTTTTTAACATTTTTTTTTTTATGCTGAGAATAATTATTCCAAGTCTAGTATTGTGTGTTGGAATAATCATGGGGATAGTTCTAGTGGGCTCCTTAGGGTTAATTTAAATTAATTTATTTTGTTGGAAAGTTTCCTCTAGCCATTTGGACCCTATCGGAACGACATGTCAAAAACAATTTGCAAGTGCAGTGAGAAGTTGAGTGACTCCAATCAACTTGAAAAGTTTAAAAATAATTTGTTCAGGATCATACTAGCCAATTTTGAAATGTTTGTCCAGGATGAATGTCATTCGTACTGTATGATCATGGACGCTCAAAATTGAAATTTTCAGTTTTCTAGATGGTTTTTCGTGTCTCTCAAATAAAAGGTCCATAGAAACTGACTTGGATAAATCTTGTCTTTGTGATTTCTTAGATAGCAAGTAAAAGGGTGATTTGGGAGAGTGTTTGAGAGAGAGTTCTTGCAAGTGGAGTGTGAAAGATTCACAAGATTACTCAAATGTGAGAATCTCTTTTATTTTTATGTCAATTCTCTTCATTTTTATTTATAATTGCTCAAGAGAATATCTTTGGAGAAGATCTGGTACTCTGCCAACACTTAAAGAGTGTGAATTAAAGTGATACTCTGCCTACACGAAGAACAGTGAAAGGACAAACAGTTCTCTATCGAACACTTAGAAGTGTGAAAGGACGATATTTCTCAATACAAGACAACCTTGTAGGGTAATGAAAGGATGATGGTAACTCTAGCCGATATACTTAGAAGAGTGTGAAAGAATGACGTACTCGTCTGCCGCACTAGGGAATGGAGGAAGAGAGAGAAAATTGTAAAGTCTTCCCTCCTCCTTGTTTGGGGTAAAAAAGTAGAGTCACATTTGATAGTGCCAAATATATAAGAGGAGTCTTCAATGAGTGACGTAGGTCCTGTTTGATTCGGAATCACTATACATTTACAAGTGTTTCTTTTATATTTCCATATTTTATTTTCAACAATTTGTTGTGAGTCTAAAAAGCTCTTTTTAAAGAAAATAAAATTGTCTTAACTTATTAAATGATTTTTTTATTAAAATTCCAAGGATTTTTAAATTTATCAATTCAAACCCACCTCCATCTTGGTTAAGCCTAGGACAATTGCATAGGTCTAACAACCTATACGAAACTTTTTAACAACACCTCCACCAATCTCACAGTAGGCCTAAGTTAAGCAGTTTAAAGAAACTAAACCAAGTACCTCCTACATTGGAAGTTCCTACTAAGACACACAATCTTAACACGAGCTTGAACCACTCAGGGCTTTATATGACTCTGAGTTTTACTATGCTTTAATAAAATAGCTCTATAAGCTAAAAACTCCTCCAATTTTGAGTCAGCACTCTACCTCAATCATGATTTGACTTCAAATATAATTTCCCAGCATTGTAAAATACTCTTCTAGTGGGGTTTGATCTTAGACCCCAAGATAGAGAGTACTTTTGTTGAGAAATCCTTGAAAAAAATGTGCCTATTGCAAAAGGTAAATGAAAAATAAATAGTATTGAAAAAATCCAAGGGCTAAACGAAACCAGTGATCTTAAATTGGCTCAATGTGCCCTTAAATAATTCAATTACAAGTTAAATAAAATTTGGACATATAGTCAAGATATAGCCCAATTTAAATCCCCCACAGTCCTTCCCAAATTTAAGTGGGACTTTAAATCATAAGAGAAAATTCTTAAACTATCCATAGGATAATTTTGAAAATCTATTAATGTTGTATAAAAAAAAGCATAATGCTTAAACACATAAGCTTTTGAATATCTACTTGAGATCGATTTTCCAATTAGCCAAAGGGCACTTAAAAATGGTTTAGAAAGTGGATTTGGAGAAATGATTTTTTTTTTATAAGTTCCATGCAATCATTTCGCTTGTAGAAAACTAAAAAATTCCAAAATTTTTGCATACAGATAAAACAGTTCATCCAGATTGCCCTTAATTCAACAAGCGGGATGAATGAGACTGACAGAGATAGCCAACAAATCATTATGGCCAACTATGTAAATGTAAAATTAATTACAACCGTTAGATCATTGATTGAGCGATCGTAATTAAAACAAGCTCCAGAACTGCTTGATCTAATCAAAACTGTTGATTGAAATCAACGATTAGGATTACGTCTTCAACATCCACATAGACCCAAAGTTGTTTACCTTCTTCAGTGTTATTCGAGAGATCCCTATAGTAAACTCTCACAAAATTTTACAAGGAGGATTAGGGATGATAAGGACTTCCAATCCAATAGTGGAAATTCAGTGGAATAGAAGTTCTCTTCACACTTGACTGAACTACCTATCTAGAAAGCTTATTATTAAAATCTCATAGTTGTAGAAAGCCCAAAATGAATGGGTTTTTTTCTACCAAGAAGCCTCAGGGGATGAAGGAAAATACTTCTCCTTTAGGCTACAACTTCTCCTTTAGACGCCTCGACCAAAGGATCACCAGAAATAACAACTTTGAGTGGATGAGGGTGGATAGCTTTCATTGGAGTTTGCTTGAATGGATAGCCTTGAAGGGGCTGGGAAGCTAGGGATAAAAAAGAGAAATACTTAGTTGAGGGAGCTCTAGGGAATGATTTTCAAAACACTATAATCAAATGGGGATATCTAGGTGAGGGAAGCCCTACTTAAGCATTTCCCCATAGCTTTGGATTGACTCTGATGGCATTGTTGGTTAGCTGAATGGATTCCAAGTGGAAGGGAAAAATTATCCTAAAGCCGCATGAGCTCAAGGCATTGAAGTCAGGCTTTTAAAGCCTTTTGGGCGAAGCTTGAGGATGGGGGGGACCATCTGTTAGGTATTTAAAAAATTCATTCATTTTGGCTACCACCGGCTAGGGCCAGGGTCGAGCTGAGGTGGTGGAATAATGTATGGAGGTCCAATGAGCTCGACTGAAGGGTCAGGTTTAACCTAAAACATTTATGTTTTGGGTTAATATGGGTGTGCAACTTGGGTTAGAGTCAGAACCTGAGCTTGATAGTGGAGATAGGTTAGGTTATGGTGAACCCAACCATGGATTAAATTAGCCATGAGGTGGCCAAATTTCAGAATATGGCCTCAATTTGACTAAATTATGGGTAGGTTAAGGTCCATTTGGGTTGGAACCTAGTCAATCTAGGATGTGTATATTGCGAATCTAATTTCAGGAAATATAATTTTGTTGATAGCAAATATTTATGTTACTCCTATTTTTTTCTACGACTGTCTTGCCTACTAATGTTTCAGGTCCACAAGGTCAAGTGCAAATTAAGCCAGCTCAGGATTGGGTATTATACTTGGGTGAGTCAATTTGTAAGGTCTTTTTTACCATTTTCTTGAGACCACAATTGTAATAAAGTAAGTTCTGATGCTAACTCTTGGAAAAAAAAAATTCTATCTATTTATTAGTGTTTTTCTATTTTTGATCACATCGTCCAGGATGATTCAAAATCATCCTGGATGATCAGTTTAAAAATAAAAAACCTTAATTAGGGCGTCATGGTTAAGGGGAATAGCTGCAAATTAAGCAAATCAGAAAGAATCAGCCGCCACAACCTTTTGGGTATGTTTTATTTTTGTACATTATCCCCCAAGACATCATCTTGGATGATGCACTACAATTATGCCTAAATTAGTTTTGGTAATTAAGGAAAGCAATTAAGGTTTGATTGCTCGATCATATTGTCATGGATGATTTTGCAGGATCATCCTGGACAATCAGTTAAATTAATCTTAGTTCTTCATAGATGACCTGAACAATGCTCTAGATGAATATATATTGATTTGAACTAATCATAAACAATGGATGATCCAAAACATGTGACATTTTGTACTAATCAGCCCGGATGATCATGAGATCATCCTAGATGATCATCATGAGATCATCCCTAGACGATCATCAAGATACTTTTTCACCATCAAGGCACCCATCCAGGGGTGATGGTCTAGACGATATTTGATGACTTGAACTAATCGTATAGGATAATATCCCATCGTCTTAGACAATCTAAACAAATGAACCTTTTAATCATCCAGACTATCTTAAATCATCCTGGCCTAATTGAGCTGAATTTGAATAGATTATACAAGATAATTAGTCGATCATCCTGGATGATATTTAATGATTAGTTGCAAATTAGGGAAAATTTGAAGCCCTTCTATTTATGATCCCTTGTTTTCTTAAGATGAGATATTTTGTTGTTGTCCTGACCTGAGAGAGCCAAGAGGAGAGAGAGAGGAAGGAGAGAGAGAGAGAGAGAGAGAGGATCTTCTGAGGGGGAGTTTTGTGAGGGGTTTTATAAAGGTTGCTCTAAGAAAATATCTGAGTCATCTTCTCTGGTCATCTTCCCTGATTCCTTGGATGTTCGAGAGAGGTCTACTTAATTCAACAACTGATCGAGGTTCTCTGCCTGCCTCAGAAGGAAGCAAAAGGTAGTTGGGTTATATGTCTGCTTCAGGAGGAAATAAAAGGAGTTGGATTCTATACCTCACACAGGGATTTTAGTCGGGAAAAGGAAAGGAGTTTTTGTATAGGCTCTCTACTACCTTGCTGTGGAGACAAAAGGAGAGACATTGAGATTTAGTGCAATACCAGAAGGAGAGGCTCAAGGGGGAGTGGACGTAGGTTAAGTTGACCGAACCACTATAAAATTTGGTATGTTTTTTTTCTTATTATTTTTTTATGTATTTAATTTCTTGTAATTTAATTTATGTGGTGTGATTCTTTTGTTATATTTGTTATTTTATTTGAAGAATTTTTAAATACCAATTCACCCCCCCCCCCCTCTTGGTTAGCCTCGGGCTAGTTCATAAGGGGATTAAACATCCCTGATGAACTTTTTAAGTGGCATTAAAGTACTTTCAAGTGGTATCATCAGAGCGGGATTAATAAAATTGAGTTTCTAAAAACTTTTGAATTTTTATCAATGGCTAACTTTGGTAATATTAATACTATAGAAGGGTATTCTATTACCTGACCATCTTTATTTGATAATATTCCTTTTGTTTTTTGGAAAACTTGCATGTTTACATTTTTATAATCGATTGACTATCGTTTTTGGATACTTATCAAGGATGGATATTCACCTCTATCTCATGAAATTAATGTCATTAAAATTGAACTTCCTTTCACTGAATGGACTTTTGATGATAGGGATTTAGCACAACTGAATGCAAAATATTTCAACTATTTTTTCCTATGCTTTGAAAATTAGAAGATTATATGCGTATTTTAACTTATGCTACTGGTAAAGAAAATTTGGGATAAATTGTGTATTACTTATGAAGGAATTAATGAAGTTAAGCAATGTAGGATGAATATTTTATTGCATGACTATGAACTTTTTTGTATGAAACCTACTGAATCAATTTTTGACATGTATACAGGTTTACTCAAATTGTCATATCATTTCATGCCTTAGGAAGAGAGCTAACTAACTATGAAAGAGTCAATAAAATTTTGAAATGCTTGCCTTCTTCCTTTGATGCTAAGATTACTACAATAATTGAATCTAAGGATTTGAATATTTATTCTGTTGATAACTTACTTGGGCCACATATTGCTTATGATCAAGAGGTAAACCAAAGAAAACTTGATGCAGGTGAGAAGAAGGAGAAAACTATGGCGCTAGAAGCTAACAATACATATACAAATTCTTTCAGGTTTGAAAGCGATGATGTTGTCTTAATCACTAGGCAATTCAAAAGCTTTCTAAGGAAAAATCACAAGCACCATTAGAAGTGGAAAAAGGTAAGGATAGCAAAAATTTTCATAAGTTCTTCTGATATGGTTTGTTTTGAATGCAAGAAGTCAGGATATGTTAAATATGATTTCCCTACACTTAAGACTCACCCAAGGGCAAGAAGTTGTTCCAAAATACATTCTTGGCGGATTCTACATCTAACTCCTTTAAGACTGAAGCTGAGGAGGAGACTACAAACTTGTGCTTGATTGCAGACGATCATCTTGGTCAGTCTGACCAAGAAGGGTATGCAAACTAAGTTATGAATAATTACTTAAAGTTTGTGAGAAAAATTCATGCATCATATAGAAAACTTAATAAATCGCATGCTAGTTTGAAAAATTGGAATTTTTAAATTTATAAAAAGAGCATGAAGTTTTATTTAAATATCACAATATAATTGATAGGCAATCACATGCTTGATGAGTTTCATAAGTTAAATAAAAAGTATTCTGAGTTGATCATTGAGAATGATTCATTGAAAGCATTCTACACCTCACTTGAAACTAATTTTAAAACATATATTGATGAAGCTGAAAGTATGGAGCACTATTTAAAGTTTGATAAATTGATTTTAGAAAGTACTAACTCGATGTTTAAAGCTAAATTAAAAGCACTTGAGGAAAATAGGAGTACACTCACACCTAATCTAAAAGTTTTGATACCTAAGAAGAGGCATTATAACTCGAATATATTAGTAAACCCTTTTTCTAGTGTTAGATGCTTTTCATGTGGCCTGCTTGAACACATTTCACACACTTACACTGTTCACCATACTGCACATTGGGTGTGGAGACCTAAATTGTATGATTCACAGCATAACACACATACATTACATTCTTCTTTTCATAAGAGGGGACCCAAACTTGTTCCATAAATTGATTCACAGCATAACACACAAACTTATTTTTTATATTTTTGGGCCTTCTCTGATCATCTCCATCCATCTATAAAATTTTAATCTTTAGTCACATCATCCTGGATGATACATTCAATCAACTCTTAAAATCCCATCTAATGGCTGATATGACTTCTCTATCTATGATCGTCCAGGACGTTCTATTATCATCTTGGACAATCTGATCGTCTTTTGCTTCAATTATTTATCATCGTCCTGGATTATTCTCCTCATCCTGGATGATATTCTCATATTCTGCTCAATTATTGATGATCGTCGTGGACGATCCACCTTTCATCCTAGATGATCCACATCGCAAAATTTGGTACATGTTTTAAATTGATATGATCCATTATTTCCTATCATCTCAGCCATCCACCTAATCATCCAAGAAGATATACTTTTTCAATAGTCATCAGACATGACTCCTCAGGATGATACCTGTGTCTAATTGTCCTGGATGATGTATGATCATCCTGGACAATATTACCGCTTCTTTGACCAATTATCCCATATTTAATTATTTCACCTGATCATCCTAGATGATTCCATAATCGTTCTAGATAACCGGTCTGTTTCTTTTTAAATTGTGGCTTGCAAAAAAATTTTCTCACCCAAACTCTTCCATCCACTTTTGGTCTCACTCCTTCTATGGTTTTTATGTTCCCGTATGCTTACTAGAAGCTCCTCGAGGACCAATCTTGACCCTCGTTTTAATGAGGCAACCAACCAAGCCGCCTATCTGCATTACAAGATAGTCGGGATCACCTTATCCTGGACTATCAACCCACGTATGCTTTCTTACCCTATTCTCGACCTTTTTGAGCACACCTCTCTGATTTTTCTTCTTACACTTGATGTTCCCTTCAATTTGGAGCTACTTTTTGAACTTTTTGCGAGCCTCCAAATCAATTCCTCCTTCACTTCTCTTCAGTCTTATATCAATATGCGTCTTGTTGAGATCACATATCAAGACTGTCATGAGCTCCTGCAGTTGTCCACCACTGGAGACAAGCTTCATATCTTGTCTCAAGACCCCGATTATGACTAGGCTTTGGCCAATCACTTTCTTAAGAATACCACTATCTCCTATCATGTTGGGAAGTCTAGTAACTTACTCAAAGATGCTAGGACAATCTAACATGTCCTTCATACCTCTGTTCTTCTTAAAGTTGGTGATCATATTCACATCACTCCACTCCTTTCGATCACCACTTTCTACATCATGGCCCATCATGAATTCAATACTACTAATATGTTTTTTTTTTTTATACATTGAGTACATCACTAGTATTAAGAATCCAGGTCATAGAAGGAAGCTAAATCTTACCTTAGGACAGATCATAACCTATGTCTTGTAATTTAAATACAACCTTCAATATCCTGCCCCACCAAACTTTCAACCTACCTTCTACACCAATAACTCTTTTCTATATTCTTCACAATACTCATCTCCACCCGAAGCACTAGAAAGCTGAGGGAGCTTAGGAGGAGGCGGCTCCTGTACCATTCCTCCACCTGCTCCGCTCCGCCAGCACTCACAACTAGATCAACTGGTGGAGCGGTTTGACCAACGGGAGACACGATTCTAGTCCTACATTGCTGTACATGAGTAGAAACATGTAGAGGATATTGCTCTCTTTGACTCGTACGTAGCTCACCAGCAGCGCTAGCATAACCAGGACATGGGCCTGGTTTGGGGAGCAGTTTGCTACTCTTTTTATCTTTTTTCAGCCACCACCACCTCCTTTGGATGATCAGGGGCCATCCTACTTATAGTTTATTTTCTTTTGTTGTTTTTTTCTATGATGTACTTTATTCTTTTTAGTAGTTTCTTTTATTTCTTTTTTTTTTTATTCCCCTCCTTTTTGTGATGTCAAAAGGGGAGTAGTTGTACTATTTTACACTGCTTAGTTGTGCTGTGTACTGTGTTCATTTTTTAGTAAAATTTGAACTTCTTGATTTACACTTTTTTTTTGTGATGTTTCAGTTGAACTACTTAAATTATTTTTTATTTGCTATCATCAAAAAAAGAGAAGATTGTTGCGAATCTGATTTCAAGAAATATAATTTTGATGATAGCAAACATTTTTGTTACTTCTATTTTTCTATGACTAGCTTGCCTACTAACATTTCAGTTTCACAAGTTTGAGTGCAAATCAGGCCAGCTTAAGATTGGCGTTAGACTAGGGGTGAGTTAGTCTATATGGAATTTTTACCTTTCCTTGAGTCAATTATAATAAAGTGGGTCCTACTGCTAAGTCTTGGAAAAATTATGTCTGTTTATTACTGTTTTATGTTTTTTATCGCATCATCTGGGATGATCCAAAAGCATCCTAGATGATCAGTTAAAATCAAAAACCCTAATTTGGGCATCTTGGTTAGGCAGTCACAATTAAGAAAATTGTCCTAGATGATATTATCATCATCCAGGACTATAGGCTCAAATCAGAAAGAATCAGTCGCCATAACCTTTTAGGCATATTTTATTTTTGGACATCATCCTGGATGTTGCACTACAATTATGCCTAAATTAGTTTGGTAGATAAGAAAAGTAATTAATATTTGATTGCTCGATCATATTATCCTGGACAATCAGTTAAACAAACCTTACTTCTTCCTAGATGACCTGAATGATGCTCTAGATGATATGTATTAATTTTAACTAATCGTCCGAGATGATCCAAAATCATCCTATACGATCAAGTTATTTTTCCATCATCTAGACATCCAGGGCAATGTTATGGATGATATGTGACATTTTGTACTAATCGGCCTAGATGATCGTGAGATCATCCTTGACGATCAAGTTACTTTTTCATCATCCAGACATCCATCAAAGGGGATGGTCTGGATGATATTTGATGACTTGAACTAATTATACAGAATAATATTCTTTCATCCTAGATGATCTGAACAAATGAACCTTTTAATCATCCAGACTCTCCCAAATTATCCTAGCTGATTGAGCTGAATTTGAACTAATCGTACAAGACAATCGGTGGATCATCCTGGATGATATTTAATGATTAGTTGCAAATTAGGGAAAATTCCAAGCCCTTTATTTAAGATCTCTTATTTTTTCAAGATGTGATCTTTTGCTATTATCCTGACCTGAGAGAGTCAAGAGAAGAGGGAGAGCAAGGAGAGAGAGAGAGGGAGGGATCTTGTGAAGGGGAGTTTTGTGAAGGATTTTACAAAGGTTGCTCCAAGAAAGGATCTGAGTCATCTTCTCTGGTTATCATCTATGGTTCCTTGGAGGTTTGAGAGATGTATACTTTAGCAAATGATTGAGGTTCTCAATATGCATGAGGAAGTAAAAGGAGTTGGGTTCTTTTCCTGCTTCAGGAGGAAGCAAAAGGAGTTGGGTTCTCTGCCTCATCAAGGTCGGTGGAAAAGAGTTTTTGTACGGGCTTCTCCACCTTGTTGTGGGGGAAAAAGGAGAGACATTGAGTTTAGTGCAATACTCAAAGGAGAGGCTCCAGCGAGTGGACGTAGGTCAAGTCGATCGAACCACTATAAAATTTGGTGTGTTCTTTCTTACTATTTTTTTTTTCAAATTTAATTTCTGCACTTTAATTTTTGTGGTAATTTTTTGGTTGTATTTATGCTTTTGTTTGAAGAATTTTTAAATACTAAATTCAAAGCACAACCCCCCCCCCCCCCCCCCCCCCCCCCCCCCCCCCTTTTGGTTAGCCTCAGGCTTGTTTATAAGGGCCTAACAATAACATCCCTGATAAATTTTTAAGTGGCATTAGAGCACTTTCAGTGTAATCGATGGGGAATATGCATTGGGTAAAGGGGCACCAAACGTAAGTGTCAATTGAGTATGGTCTAGTTTGTGAAAGAACATGGCTTCGATCAAAATAGTTTTTGCAATTTTGAGCTAGCCTAGAGGTTGACCCAAGTCAACCCAAGGGTGGGGCTGACTAGGGTAGGTGTATTGGACCTAGGGCTACCTAATATATGTGTTAGTTTTGCTAGGTTAGGCTAGGTTTAGAAATGACTCAAACCATAGTGGTTTTGACCACTTTGGGTTTGCCTAATTCCTATCTCAAGTTGATCCAAGGTGTGGGTCAACTAGGGAATGCATGTTGGATCATAAAGGACCCAATGCCACCATTGGTGTGATTTAGTTTGGCTTGGATTGAGATTTGGCTCATAGGGAACCTCTCTTTGGGCACTTAGGTCAAGCTAAATGGCTAACCAAAGTGGGCCAAAGATATGGGTCCTCAAGGGGGGGGGGGGGGGGGGGGGGGGGGGGGGGGGGGGGGGGGTCTTCCCATGGATTTGGGTAGGCTTGGCAAGGCCTTGGTCAAACAATTTGAATGGGTAGAAGTGTATGGGAGGTTCGATCATACTTTGTTGACTTGGTCAACCAAGTTCACCTAAGGTCAAGGGTTGTGCCCATTGAGTTTGAATTGATCATATGAACCTAATGGAAGTGGTCTCAGTCAAAATGGATCTTATTTTATTTGAAATGGGTGTTTAAACCCTTAAGGGGCACTTTGGTCAACCATGGTTAACTTGGTTAATCAGGTCAATCCAAATGGTGTGTTTGGGTCAAATGTGTTCCTAATGATGTTTAGGATCTATTGGGATAAGTTTTGAAGGTTGACAAGGTTGAACTAGGTTGAGTTTTTAAGAAAAGACAAAAAATATCATTAAAGGGAATTTTGGTCATTTTAATTCCTGGTCAGCCCTGGGTCAAATTGGGTTCAGCAAAGCATATGTTATTGGTTAACATGTCATAAAAAAGGTCATGGATGTGGTTAGAAGGTTTTGAAAGGGGTCCCTAGGTCAAATTCGACTTAATGGCAAGTTTAGTGTCATAGGCTATAAATATTTGAAGGTTTTACAGCCTTTGGAAATCAATTTAGTTTTTGGGGGTAGAGACCTCAAAATGAGTTCAAATTTTGTGGGTTGACTTTTCATACATATTTAAAAAATATAAAGATGTTACATATTAAATTAAAGGTCATTTGACTGGGTTTCTAGGTGATTAAAAAAATTACCCATTTAAGACCTACGTACTTAACCCTAAGATTTGGTTTGGAATGTCAAATTTGGATTGGGTTTTGGACTTGAATGGTTGAGTTTAAATTATCCATCTCAATTAAAATCAAATGAGTGGTTTAGAATGATTGGATATGATTTAAATGTTTATTGAAGGTTGACTGAATGTTGGACTAGAGATTGGAAAGTGGAGTTGAATTTTATTTGGATTGGATTTGATTTTGATTGGGACCTATATGATTGAAAAGTGGACACCTCACTATCATTAGTTCACTAGAAACAATCCCAGGTAGGTCCTAGTGACCTCATACATAAATGAGGTCAATAGTGGAAGGGAGGGAGATTCTTCAAGGTTAGAAAAGTTTGTGAAGGTCATTCTCTTCTATTGAGGAAGAATGGTTTCTCCACATTGTTAAGTGTCAAAGGAACATGATTTAGTTCAATACCTAAACATGAGGACCTTTAGAGAGTGTATATAGGATAATTTTACTAAACCACTATAAATCTAATTTGCATATTCTTACTTTCTTGAACTTACTTTCTTAAATTTACTTTTTTGCACTATGATTTATTTGGTTGATCTTTGGAAATAAGTGATTGAGAATTTTAGGATTGAAATCTTGGTTGAAAGATACATTTATTGCATTTTTTTATTTAAAAAATTTTCTTAATGCTTCTAGACATTTCTCTAATTTATTTCATGTTAAGAAAAGTTTTGAAAATAACAATTGATGGTATCCTTTTAATTTCTAGAAGATCTATATGTCCACTTTTATACTATCTATTGATTCTTTATATGTGACATATGATTCAAACCGGTTATATTTTACCTTTTAGAATTATGAATAGAGTTAAAATAGACATTTTTTTTACTAAATGATTCTTAGAAGATCATGATCTAGTACAACTAAATGCAAAATGCCTTAAATTTTTTTTTTTTTGCTTTTAAATCAAAATATAACATGTAGATTTCAACTTTACTAGTGGTAAGAAAATTTGGAGTAAACTTTGCATAACATATGGAGAAAGTAGCAAAATAAAACAATCTCGCATGAACTTCCTTTTTCATGAATATGAACTATTTCGCATGCAACTTAGCGAATCTACTCAAGGCATGTTGAATGCATGGACAAGTGAATAAGATTTTATGTTTTTTACATGAATTTTGAGTTGCCGAGGTTACTTCTATTTTTGAGTTAGAAGATTTAAATTTCTATTCTATTTATAATCTACTTAGTTCTTTGATTTGCTATGAGCAAAAGATTAGTCAAAGAAATACATATACATGTGAAAGTAAGAAGGAAAATATACTAGTGCTAAGAGCTGATGAAGTTAAAAATAGTGATTTTAGTTTTGATGGAAATGATGATATTGGGTTGATGTTTAGGCAATTTAAAAGATTTATAAAACACAAGTAGAAACGCTACATTAATAAACTTTGAGGTAAGAATACAAAGTCAAGTAAGTTTCATACTAATATTATTTGTTATGGATTCAAAAAGCTAAGATATATTTGATTTGAATGCCCAAACATAAAAAAAAAAACACTCAATAAAAGAAAAGGGTGAGGAGAAAAGGAATGCTAAAAAGAGCAAACTAAGAACACAAAAGGCTTTTGGTATAATTTTTATTTGGAATCATCAGAGATATAAGCTAAAAAGGATGTAACTAATTTATATCTGGTGGCCAAAAATAGCACTAGTGACTCTAACAGTGATCAAGTATTCAATATTTCTTATGATGAATTATTTTCAATTTCAGAATAATTGCATGATACTCATAAAAAATTTTAAAAGTAGCATTCATGTCTTAAATGAGAATATTCTACATTGCAAGAAGAGCATACCAAATTATCATTCAGATTAATAATTATATAAACTTGAGAACTAGTTATATTGCATTGGAAGAAAAGCATGATGATATAAACAAAGAGTATATTGCATTAGAAGACAAGCAAAAGTTTCTAAAGAAAGAGCATATTGACTTAGTGGAATCATTTAAAGAATCCAAGAGAGATGCATTGCATTTATAAGAAGATGAATATGCATTAAAACCAGAGGTAGGCTTATATAAAGTGTAAATGAAATTTTAATAAAGAAAATAATATCACTTAAAGAAATTACATTAGAGACTACACAAATTGAAAATCCACGTATTAGAATACAACACGCACCACCACATTTCAAAAGATGACATCGCTCTTCTTATATATTAGTGCATTCATTTTTAGATATTAAGTGTTATTATTGTGGAATATTAGGGCATATTGTAGACATTTTCACAAATAGAATTCATTGTAGATGACATTTAGTTATAGGTCTAGGACACCATCTGCACAGTATAGCATATATTCATTCCAATATAAGGCGAGACCCAAACCCACTTGGGTTTCTAAAATTAACCCTTGATTTATATTATAGGTGTATACTCTCATAAGAGGTCTAGTGAGAGCATGCAGTACCCAGATAGTGGATGCTCACAACACATGACTGGAGACTTAAAATAATTCATCATGCTAGAAGCCAAGATCAGAGGAAAAGTAACACCTAATGACAACACTACCAGGACGGTAGTGGGAGCAGATATAATTAGTATAGCTGATAAATTTTTTATTGAAAATATTTTGCAAGTATAAGGTCTTAAGTATAATCTTTTAAGCATTAAACAACTATATGATAAAGAATTCAATATAAAATTTCTTTGAATAAAATGTCTGTAAATGCTAAATGGAAAAATTGTATTAGAAGGGTTAAAAATAATAATGTCTATATTACTGATCTGAATTGCAGTAATAAATCTAATGATGTTTGTTATTTAAAGTACATTGTTAAAGAATCATGGTTGTGGCATAGGCAACTATTCCATGCAAGTATGAGGGCCTTTAGGAAGATCAACCAATTAGAATTAGTTAGAAGCATTCATAAGTTAAAGTTTTGCAAAAAAAAAAACATCTTTGTGATACATGTCAATTAGGGAAGCAAACCAAATCTTAATTTCATTTATTAGGATGTTGTCACCACTAGGCCATTGGAAGTTCTTCATATTGATTTGTTTAGACTTATTAGTGTAGTGAGCCTAGGAGGGAAGTCTTTCAAATTTGTAATCTCTGATTTAGGTTCACATAGGTAAAATTCTTGGTTTATAAAAGTGATTCTTTTGAGGAATTTAGAATATTATTTTTTTGGATTCAGGAAAAAATAGGTTGTCTGATTTTTATAATAGCTATGATGAATGGGATTTTGATAATGAGAGATTTGAACAATTTTATTAGGAATTTAGAATAAAACATAATTTTTTTGTCCCTATAACATAATAATATAATGGTATAGCCAAAAGAAAAAATAGGACACTGATAGAGGCTTCTAGGGTGATGCTTAGTGAGTGTAGTCTACCAAAGTACTTTTGGGTAGAGATAATGAATACTACTAGCTACATTCTTAATAGGATAAACATAATATCTAAGTTGAACAATACATCTTACAAGTTGTTGGGTAGAACACCTAATTTATCTAATCTACATGTTTTTGGGTATAAGTGTTTTGTTTTAAAGAATGAAAATTTTCATTTAGGGAAGTTTGATTCGAAGGTAGATAAATAAGTATCTTTGAGTTATTCTTTATTAGGTAAGATTTATAAAATATTTAATAAGATAACTTTAGTTTTTGAGGAGTCCATCTATGTTATGTTTAATGAATTTAATTGGGTTTCTGAAGCTAGAAAAATTGATGATGAAGAAGAATAAATCACCCATATAGTTTAAAATTTTAGATTAGAGGATAGAGAATAACTTCAAGAGCTATCTCCTAGAGAGTGGAGATAAGCATCTTGTTACCATAGAGAACATATCTTAGGATACCCATCCATAGGGATTAGTATTAAGCATGGTCTTCAGAAGGAAGTTAACCAAACAACATTTATGTCTATGATAAAGCCCACTAGTGTAAAATAATCCTTGAAAATGAATTTTGTATAGTTGCGATGCAAGAAGAACTAAATTAATTTTTTAAAATGATGAGTGAGAATTAGTGAGTAGACCCCCTTTCATGTGTGATAACATAAGCACAATTTATATAGCAAAAATCTTATTCAACACTCTTGCACCAAATATATCGACATGAGACATCACTTTAGTTGGGATCATGTGGCCAAGGGAAATGGATATTGATAATTAGCTAGCAAATATTTTTATGAAACCCCAAAATTATGATAGGTCCAGTAGACTTAAGACTAGTTTAGGAATTATTTTAAGCTATGATTATTGTTAAGTCTTTATGTTTTCATTCTGGCATATGCTTTTTTTCTAAACCCATTATACTCCTATTTATAGTCATTTTATAATTTGTACTTATTCTACTTTAGGTTGTCATAGTTTTTCATTTGGTGATGTTAAAAGGAGTAGTTAGTTGTGTTGGTTGTACTATTTGTCTTTTGACTTGTTCAATTTTCTTTTCAATATTTGTGTTGTTTTATTTTGTTTAAAAAATTTATAAATTTTATTTTCAAAAATAAAATAAAAAACATTTATGGTTTAAAAATAAAAAAAAAGTGTTTCTAAAACTATATTTATATAGATAATGTTTCTCCATTTTTTAAAATAAACAATTTAGTGAGAGGATAAACTTACAAAAAAAATTAAATACAAAATTTACAAATTTAATTTCTAACCAATAATGTATATCATTGTAAAAAGGAGGAGATTGTTACAATCTGGGAGCCTAACTTAGTGCTTAATGATTACAAATATTATCGAAAGATTATTTACTTATTCTTACTTTATACAATGTATATTTCTTATATATCAGTGTGGGGTGCAAGCGAGTCAGGCCAACTCACTAGCTTGCTCGAGCTCGCCTCATTAATGAGCTTGTGAGTCAAGCTTATCGAGTTTTGATTGAACAAGTTTTCAAGTTCATTATGTAATCAAGATCAAGTTTGGTCGAATCGATGCTCAACTCGTTTACACATCGAGCTACTTTGTTAAGCCGGTGTGAAAGGAGGATAGTGAACGAAAGGCTATTTGATGGTCCACAATAGGTGAATTATGTGTGAAAGGGAAGACCATAGAAGGTAAACATGCAAGTAGTGTACAAAAGGGAAGACCATGAAAAGTAAATAAGTAAGCATCATGCAAAGGTAGATTGTGGAAGGAAAATAGGCTAGCAGTGCCAAATGTAGAAGGAAAATAAGTGAACAACATACAAAAGGCATACCATAGAAGGACTGATCTCAATAGCTACTCATGAGAACATTCCTAATGGTACGAGCCAAACTCAAGCTCTCCTTTTGTGCTCAAGTTTAAGTTCAAGATTTGGCTCATGAGTCAAATTTGAGTTGGGCATGACACAAGACCGACTCGACTCATTAACAATCCTAGGTATCACTAACCATTTCAGGCATGTTGCAACTTGAGCTTATGAGTTTATATTTTTGAAGATAATAAATATTGTGGCTCATATCCTGTTGCTTACTTATATTTGTAATATATTTTTTTGTGTGTGTAATAACTTTTTAGGAATATCATACTCCATCCAATATAGATTCAAGGCTCAAGATTGGGTAGAACAGGTTATGTTGTAATAATTTTTGTAATACTCATTAATATATTTTTGATTTCTTGAGTCAAGTATAGTAAGGGTGTATGCTTGCTTGGTGGCCATCCACACACACACTCAGGGGGAGTGAGATTGAGTCAAAATTAGAAGTTTAAGTTTTGAATTGATCGTGCTGGATGATTTATATCATCCCAGACAATTAGCTCATTGAACTAATCGTAATGGACAATTTTGATCATCCAGGATGATTCATTATAATCTTGGAAAATAGCTGTCAATGATAATTTAGGCAAGGATTTAATATTAAATATTTGTTCTAATCATCCTGAAAGATCTAGATTGTCCTGGACGATCAATACAAATCATGCCTAAATTGATCATGTGATTAGGGGATTAATTCTTATTAAATTATTCAAATCGGATCATCCTGGATGATCTCTATATCATACCGGATGATGTTTACTGACATACTTGATTTTCCTAAATTGTCCAAGATGAAATACCATAATTTTTTTTCTAATCATCTAGGACAATCCATAATATCATCCTGGATGATCTATATAAATTTGAACTGATTGTCCAGAAATATCCGGATATCATCTGGGACTATCAGGTTAAATTTTACACATCGTACTAAACGATCCTGTGATTGTCCAGGATGATATCTGGCATTAAAATTGAGTTTTTAAGATTTTTTGAAGCCCTCTTTTTAAGCACATCATACGGGAAGATACTCTGATCATCTTGGATGATATTTGTCGCCAATTTTATTTTTTAGAGTTTTTTAAAGCCCTATATTTAAGATTTTTCAAGGCACTTAATAAGTTTCTTTTGCAGCCATTGAAGCTTCATTCTTCTAGAGAAAACTTGAAGAGAGAACTTGAAAGGGAGAGAGGAAAGGGTGGAGTTTGAGAAAGTGAGAAGATCCTTGGAGGGGGTTTCACATGGTTGCTCTGGAAAGCTTGCACCTTAGTACCATAGAATTTCAAGTTCATCTTGAGAGAAGTTTTGGAAGAAAAAGATTTCTTTGGTGTCAAATGACTCAGCTACTCTACCGTACCAGGAAAAGTGGAAGTGATTTTGTAAGGGCTTCTCTGCTTAGCTGTGGGGGCTAAAGGAGAGTCACAAAAGATTTAGTGTAATACTTAGAGGGTACCTCTGAGGAGTGGTCGTATGTTAGGTTGGATCGAATCACTATAAATCTGATGTGTTCTTAATGGTTATCTTCTGTACTTTATTTTTTACTATGATTAACTGCTTGGGTGAAATATCTGATTAATCTTTTTATTATTGATTTAATTTATTTTTGCTGCAAGATTTAAAAAGATTTTTCTTTTTATTTAAGAAGTTGTTTTTAATATCCAATTCACCCCCTCTTGGTTAGCCTCATGACTAGTTCATAAGGGCATAACATTCCTGACGAACTTTAAAATGGTATCAGAGCGGGATTCATAAAATTAAGTTTGAAAATTTTTGAATTTTGATTAGTGGCTAATTTTTTAATCATAATTTTACGAAAGGTTATTCAATCACCAAACCACCTTTATTTGAAAATATTACTTTTAATTTTTGGAAAATTTGCATGTCTACTTTCTTGCAATCAATTTATTATCGAATGTGAGAAATGATTCTAGCCGGTTATTCTGTATCATCACGTGTTATAGATGGAATTAAAATTGATATTCCTTTTAATCAATGGAATATGAAAGAATAAATCAATTCTCAATTAAATGCTAAATCTTTAAATTATTTTTTCTATGCTTTAATTGTTGAAGATTATATGTTAGTATCCACGTGCACTACTAGAAAGAAAATTTGAGATAAATTACATACTATATATGAATGCATTAGTAAAATCAAGCAATCCATGTTGAATATTTTAATGCATGATTATGAACCATTTTGCATGAAATCTTATGAGACAATCTTAGACATATATACTAGGTTTATTCAAATTATGACATCATTACATGCTTTAGGTAAAGAGTTTTCAAATTTTGAAAAAGTTAATAAAATTCTATGTTGTCTACTTGATAAGTTTGATACCAAAAATGTTGCTGTTTGTTAATTGAAAATTTTGAATGAATAATCTATTAATAATTTGATTGGCTAACTCATTTCCTTTGAGTAAAGTTTGGGTCAAAGACTTTTGTATTCAGGTGAAACGATAGTGCTAAAAGCTGAAGACACAGAGAAAAGTTGCTTATTTAGTGACGAAAGTAATGACTTAACAAGTAAATTGGAAAGCCCACTAAAGCACAAGCAAAAGTATCAACAAAAGTGGAAAAGAGGTAAAAATGTTAAGAATATTTTCCACTAACATTATTTGCTTTGGATGTAAAAAACTTGGACATATAAAAAATTATTGTCCTAATTTGAATACTCTTCCTACAAAGGAAAAGGGTAAAGCTAAATAAATTATAAAAAGGGCAGATGATAAAAAGCTAAAAATCTCCTTGGCAGATCAAGTTTTTGAATCATTAGCTAAGGAGAAAGAAAAGGTTGAAGCCGTGTTTGTGTGTTTATTTGTTTATATACGCGTGTTTTTTGTTCATTGTATTTTTATTTATTTTCTGTGTTTTCTTTGGGTTAAGTTTTTTTTGTTTTTTTTATTGCATTACAATTTTAAATTAGTTTTTTATTTATTTTCGTGATTTTTTCTCTAATCAACACACTCATATCACCTTTTTTATTTTGTATACACATTACAAAATCAAATCTTTTAAAAAAAAATTATTTTTTCTAAAAATGAAAATTTTACCTCCTATTTTTCTTGAATTCTTATATAAGTTGTGGATGACTTCTCTAAAAATAGTCGAAGGAAAGAAACTCATGATTTTGTCTCTCTATCTCTTTTCTCAAAGATATTATTTTACTTTTGATACAAAATCTTCATCATATTATAAATTGGAATTTGAAATTAAACTTTTCATCTCCCTACATTTTGTTTATTGCATAGGGATATTTTATATGTTGTTGAATCCTCCTCATAATTTTCTTAATCAAGTAGTTCATTTTTGTCAATATAATGGGTTTGCTTCAGTTTTTTAAAATTTATATAAAGGAAGCATATTTGTTGAAAAGAAAAAAGGCCAATGATGTCGAATTTAGAAAGATACATAAAGTGTATCGAAAATTAAAAGATGCGCAATGAAGCCAAATTTAGAAAAATACATAAAGTGTATCAAAAATTAAAAGATATATAATGTGCACCAAACAACTGACACGAGGCACAAAATGATCCCATAAAAAGTAAGCTTACATTTCTTGTACTTCTTAAATCTTAAGAAAACCCATTTATCTAATAATATTTTTTATACTTGAGTTTAAAAATCATGATTCTTGATTCACCAATTTTTTCATTAATCTTATATTATATATATTTCAAGAAATGAGTTTTTTAAAAAAATTAGTGTTTCTTTCACTAATTTATTCTTTGATTTAGATATTGGATTAAAAAGTTTTTTATCCTTTAAAAGAACTTGAGCATGGATTAATAATTTATGAATTTCTATTTTTTTTTTGGATTTTGCATTATCAATACATTCCTTACTAAGTTTTTAAATAAAATCAAGAGGTAAATTTCTCATTTCAAGAATGTTTTATTATTTAAAAAATCATCTTCACTAGATCATGGATCATTTTTATTTTTTAAATTATTTTTTACTATTATGATTTTCTGTGCTCTTTCTCTTTTTGAAATATCAAAGGGGGAGAACCTACTGTTATATTTGTATATAATTTAGTTTATTTTTTTTATTATACTTTAAAAAAAAAATGTTTTCTCCTATTTTAAATTTTTTATCCTAGTGAGGGAAAGATTAGAAGAAAATGTTTTTGATTTTGCAAATTCAACTAGTAATATTTTCCATCATAAAAAGGGAGAGATTGTTACAACTTGAGCTTATGAGCTTATATTTTTTATGATAATAAATATTATGGTTCACATCTTGTTGCCTACTTATATTTGTAATGTTTGTTTTTTTTTTTTGTACTAACTTTTCAGGAATACCATTCTCCATCTAATATAGATTAAAGGCTCAAGATTGGGTAGAATATATTTTGTTGTAACAATTTTTGTAATACTCATTGATGTATTTTTTATTTCTTGGGTCAAGTTCTATAAGGGTGTATGCTTACTTGGTGGCTATCCGCACACACACTCAGGGGGAGTGAGATTGAGTCAAAACCAAAAGCTTAAGTTTTGAAATAATCATACTGGATGATTTATATCATCGAGGATGATCAGCTCATTGAACTAATCATACTGGACGATTTTGATCATCTAGGATGATTCATTATAATCTTAGAAAATAACCATCAATGATAACTTAGGAAAATATTTAAGATTAAATTTTTATTCTAATCATCCCAGATGATCTAGATTATCATGGACGATCAATACAAATCATGCCTAAATTGATAATATGCTAAGGGGATTAATTATGGTTAAATTATTCAAATTGGAACGTCCTAGACAATATGTATATCATATTGGGAGATGTTTGCCAACATACTTGATTTCCTTAAATTGTCCCAGATGAAATACCCTAATTTTTCTTCTAATAGTCTAGAATGATCCACAATATCATTCTAGATAATCTGTAGAATATATTTTGTTGTAACAATTTTTGTAATACTCATTGATGTATTTTTTATTTCTTGGGTCAAGTTCTATAAGGGTGTATGCTTACTTGGTGGCTATCCGCACACACACTCAGGGGGAGTGAGATTGAGTCAAAACCAAAAGCTTAAGTTTTGAAATAATCATACTGGATGATTTATATCATCGAGGATGATCAGCTCATTGAACTAATCATACTGGACGATTTTGATCATCTAGGATGATTCATTATAATCTTAGAAAATAACCATCAATGATAACTTAGGAAAATATTTAAGATTAAATTTTTATTCTAATCATCCCAGATGATCTAGATTATCATGGACGATCAATACAAATCATGCCTAAATTGATAATATGCTAAGGGGATTAATTATGGTTAAATTATTCAAATTGGAACGTCCTAGACAATATGTATATCATATTGGGAGATGTTTGCCAACATACTTGATTTCCTTAAATTGTCCCAGATGAAATACCCTAATTTTTCTTCTAATAGTCTAGAATGATCCACAATATCATTCTAGATAATCTGTACAATTTTGAACTATCATCCAAGACTATCCTGATATCATCTGAGACTATCAGGTCAAATAATGCACATCATATTGGACAATCTTGCGATTGTTCAGGAAAATATTTGGTGTCAGAATTGAGTTTTTAGGGTTTTCTAAAGCCCTCTTTTTAAGCACATCATACGGGATGATCTTACGATTGTCATGGATGATATTTGCCGCAAAGATTATTTTTTAGGGTTTTTCAAATCCCTATATTTAAGCTTTTTCAAGGCACTTGATAAGTGTCTTTGGTAGCCATTGAAGCTTCGTTCTTCTGGGGAAAACTTAAAGAGAGAACTTGAAAGGGAGAGAGGAAAAGGTGGAGTTTGAGAGAGGGAGAAGATCCATGGAGGGGGTTTCAAGGGAGTGTGGAGGGGTTTCACACGGTTTCTCCGGTAAGCTTGCACCTTAGTACCATCGGATTCAAGGTTCATCTTGAGGGAAGTTTTGGAAAGAAGAAGTTCTCATTGGTGTCAAAGGACCCGACTACTCCTCTGCATCATGAAAGGTGGAAGTGATTTTGTAAAGTCTTCTTTGCCTAGTTGTGGGGACTAAAGGAGAGTCACTAAAGGTTTAGTACAATACTCAGAGGGTGCCTTCGAGGAGTGGATGTAGGTCAGGTTGGACCAAACCACTATAAATTTGATGTATTCTTTTTTTATTATCTGATGCACTTTATTTTTCACTATGATTAACTGCCAGGGTGAAATCTATGATTAATCTTTTTATCATTGATTTAATTTATTTTCATTGCAAGATATAAAAATATTTTTATTTTAAAGAAGTTTTTTTAATATCCAATTCACCCCCCCCCCCCCCCCCCCTCTTGGTTAGCCTCAGGACTAGTTCATAATGGCATAACATCCCTGACGAACTTTCAAGGCACAACTTACAATAAGCAAAATTCAAGAATTAAGACTCAAGATAGTGCAAAGTTAGAGTCTAAGTTTGTCTATATTTTACAGAGGCTATACTTTTTTATTTATTTATGTCATTTTATGTATTTGGTGTATTTTGGAAAAATAGCTTAATACACACTCATAACATAGGATAAAAATTAAACATTTGAATTATTTGAATATCATATTGTACAATATTTTCAAACATAAATTAATTTGAATATTTAATTAAATGAGAACCAATCATACTATATGACCTCCAATAGTCCAAGATGATAATTTATTTTGCTAAAATCTCACCATGGAATCCTTCTTGTTAAAATTAAATAAATTTAAAATTTAAACTAAATGTACTATACAAAGTAGTACATACTATATAAAAATTAATTAATATTTCCTAATTTAATCCTAGGGAATAAATAATTTAATCAGGATCAAATCTTCATTAATGATCATATTGTATGATCATCATTGTACGAAACAATCAAATAGAGAGATAGCTGGGTAAATCTTAGTTCATATTGGATGATGTGTGTTTTAGTATAATTAGTCATACTGTACTATTATACACCATACATAATGATCATATATGGAAATTAAATAAATTGGCTAATATGATTCAAATATCATATTATACAATCAAATAAATTAATTTATAATTTATAATTTTTAAAAATAGACTTTATTAACTCAACATAAGAGGCTTGAGTTCTAAGTAGTTGAGTAGCAAATGATGCTTTCTTGGGAGATGGCTTAAGAGAAAGAGATGGGACTCTCCCTACTTGTGTGAGAGTCCAAGCCATTTAGGAGGAGAGAGAAGGTGGGGTTGAGGGAGTTCTTCCTTAAGGGTGTCAAGGGGTGTGAGGGTTTCACATAATTTTTTTGGTCAAACTATATCTTGTAGTCCTCCATGTTATGGCGATGGAGATCTTGGAGAAGAGATATATGAAAATTCTTTTGGCTAATGAATTATTAGTTGAGAAGGGTAGGGGACAGCATCTCCATTAGGTCAGGAGGTGGAAGGAGTAACATCTCCACCGTAGAGAGGAATTGAAGGAGGGACAACATCATCGATGTAGTGAGGAGCTGAAGGAGGGAGTGACATCTCCATCGTAATGAGGAGCTGAAGGAGGAATGACATCTCTACCAAGTCGAGAGGTAGAAGGAGGAAGATTCTTTAAAGTTAGAAGAATCTGTAAAGGTCATTCTCTAGTTGGTAAGAGAGAAGAGTTTCTCCACCTGGTTGAGTGCCAAAGAAGCATGTATTAATGCAATACCCTAAGAGGAGGACCTTTGGGGAGTGGGTGTAGGTTGATTTGACTAAACCACTTTAAATATGGTTTATATATTCTTAATTTCTAGTACAAATTTTTTTGAATTTACATTCTTGCACTTTGGTTTATTTACTTGATCTCTTGGAAAGTTGGGATTGAGAGCTTTAGGATTGAAATCTTGGTTGAAAGATAAGAACAAAAAATATTTTTTTTTTGAATATTTTTTGAAAGTTTGAAAAATAAGAATATTTATTTCTTATTTTTGTTTGAAATATTTCTAAAATATTTGCAGGTTTCTCTATTTTGTTTGTTTTTTTTTTCAAGTTAAGAAACATTTATAAATACCAATTCACACCATAGCACTTTCACTTAACCTTGGGAATAGAGGTAGAAGACACCATCCTCATAGGAATTCTGATGAATTTAATTATCCCACCATGAAAATTAAAGTAGAAGCTCTCACCTCTAATGGTACTCATGACCCTAATAAGAGTTTAGACTGGTTAGTCCAAGTGGATTACTTCTTTGATTAGTATGAGATGGATTACTACCAATGTGTTAATTTTTCTAAATAAAAATTGATTGCACATGTAAAAATTAATTAAAAATATACCTTAGCCAAGGAATAGAGACTATAAATAAAAAAAATATTAAGAGCTAAGTATTTTCCTAAACATTATGACAAGAAAGTCTCCTAGTAACTAAATATTTAAACACTTTTGAAGATTTATTTCTAGGACTAATTGTAGTGATAATGATTGACAATTGGCTAATAAATATGTCATTAGACTTAGAAATGACACTAGGAATGAAGTTGAATTATTTGACCCTTCGAACTTAGTACCAATGTGTTAATTTTTCTAAATAAAAATTGATTGCACATGTAAAAATTAATTAAAAAAATACCTTAGCCAAGGAATAGAGACTATAAATAAAAGAAATATTAAGAGCTAAGTATCTTCCTAAACGTTATGATAAGAAAGTATCCTAGTAACTAAATATTTAAACACTTTTGAAGATTTATTTCTAGAACTAATTGTAGTGATAATGGTTGACAATTGGCTAATAAATCTGTCATTAGACTTAGAAATGACACTAGGAATGAAGTTGAATTATTTAACCTTACGAACTTAGAAGAAGCCTTCATTATGCCTTTTCAACAAAAGAAATTTGCTTCTCTCTTTCAAATTAGGACCCCCTCCACTTCATTTCACAAGTCTAATAGTAGACCCTCAACACCCATTAGCTCAATCCAATCAAATAAATCCTCTACAAAAAGAAGTTTCAAAAATAATAATGAAATAAAACATTTTAAGTGACACACAAAGGTGTAAATGAAAAAAAAAAAAAAAAGCAAAGCTCAAATCTTATTCTTAAAGAAACTAAAGACCTTATAGATGATGATTTAGAAGAAATTTATGATAACACCACATTATCTAATGAAAATTTAAGTGTAGAAATGGTCCTCATTTTAACGTAATGAGATGCTAGGTTGTAGCTAAAGATGAGGTAGAAGATTAGAAAAGAGAGAATATTTATAATATATAAGTGGTGTGTAATTAGAAAAAAATGTATATTAATCATAGATGGAGGATGTACAATAAGAGTCATCTCAACCCATACAATTACTAGAGCTAATCTCTAGACTAAACAATGCCCTAAACCTTTCCATGTTAGATGGGTAAACATTCCTCTCTCTCTCTCTCTCTCTCTCTCTCTCTCTCTCTCTCTTGATTGTTTAACATGTGTCACTCATTATGGTAGGAAAAATACTTATATTTTCAAACATAATAATAGAAACATTAAAGTCTTACTAGTCAAATCTATGGAGAAGAAACCAATTATAACACTTCATAAGATAAACTATGATTTATAACCCAAAACCCCATTAAAAAAGTGATAAGCTTTAGTTGGATGTTATAGAAACCCTACTATCAATGAAAATATTATCAATTTGGATCCTAATTCAAGCTCCACTACTCTGCCTACTTATTTGACCTCACCAACAGAAAATATATGATATGAAACTCTGAAAAAATTTTTTTAGTATTCTTTATTTGTTAATGTAAAGGAAGTAACTCCATACATAAATGAGACTCACATATTTGTTGTGATCTCTC
Source organism: Dendrobium officinale (assembly GCA_019514585.1). Taxonomy (NCBI): domain Eukaryota; kingdom Viridiplantae; phylum Streptophyta; class Magnoliopsida; order Asparagales; family Orchidaceae; genus Dendrobium; species Dendrobium officinale. The sequence continues at coordinate 67,332,832 of CM033682.1, read as the reverse complement.
CACTCTTTTCTAAGTGTAGTGATATTACACTTGAAGAACTTCTTGATGCATTAGCCCATTTTAGAACCTTCCAAAATATTTTTGACTTAACTATAGGTTCACAACATCTCAACTTTCCTCATTATAGATTGAATCCCATTGAATACACTAAAATCATAAGACAAGTTGAGAAGTTACTTATAAAAGATTTTATAAACACAAGTATTTTTCCTTGTCTGTCTCAACTCTATTAAGTATTAATAAATATGTAATATGGTGAATGTGTATTAATAGTGGGGATATAAAAAAATTAATATCAAGTATAGTTTTTCTATTCCTTGATTAGATAATATGATGAATTTGATCTCAATATGTTATCCAACAATGAGTTGAAATAGTCATCACCAAATTAGGATTCAATTGAAAAATTAATGAAAAACTATTATTAAATTTGAATGCCTTTTAGACTCTTAAATGCCCTAACACATTTATGAGATTGATGAGTACTATCCTTAAGCCCTTAATAGGAACGTTTTGGTTAAATATCTTAATGATATCTTAAAATTTAGCTCAACTGAAACATATTACCAGTAGCATCTTAGGTAAGTTTCTGAGACTTATGAAAGCAATGTTATACTTCAATTTGAAAAAATTATATTTTCTTACAAACTAAAGTAATTTTTTAAGGATTTAGTATCTATATTATTGGAATAAAACCAAGCCCTACTAAAGTTAAAGCAATGTTAGATTGGCCAACACCTAATAGATTTATCCATGTTAAACGTTTTCATGGATTAACTACTTTCTATAAACAATTCACCAAAGCTTTTAGTGCACTATAGCTCCATTTACTTACCTATTATAATTAGATAAATTTTGTTGAACCCTAACTAAGTAAAGGCTTTTAGTACAAATTAAGATTCTTATGACTTATACCATAGTCTTTATGTTTCATGATTTCTCTAAATCCATTAAAGTGACTTATAATACAAGCCAAGAAAATCATCCTAAAAATTTCATTAGAAAAATTTAAATAAAACCAAACAGATTTATTCAATATGATAGAGAATTTAGGTTGTCATCCAATCTTTATGACTAGCAACACTACCATTTATATAGAGAGTCCATTATAAATTCAACTCATCAAATATATAATGCTATAAATACCCAATGAACATTATGCCATAGCCATCTCAAGTGGGTTGAGTTTCTCTATGATTTTTCTTTCATCCTAAAATAGAAACATATAGTTGAAAACAAACCAGTTGATGCCTTATCAAGTGTAGTTTCGATAATCTCTTCCTTAGAACTTGAAGTTATTGAAACTTGAGCTCATGAATTTATATTTTTGATGATAACAAATATTGTGGCTCACATCCTTATGTCTACTTTTATTTACAATATATATTTAGTTGTGTGTGTACTAACTTTTCAGGAACACCATGCACCATCCAATGAAGATTCAAGGCTCAAGATTGGGTAAAATAGTTTATATAGTAATGATTTTTGTAATATTCATTGATATATTTTTGATTTCTTGTGTCAAGTCCTATAAGGGTGTATGCTTGCTTGGTAATTATGCACACACACACTCAGGGGGAGTGAGATTGAGTCAAAACTAGAAGTTTAATTTTTGAACTAATCATACTGTATGATTTATATCATAATATACGATCAACTCTTCTAACTAATCATACTGAACTATTTAGATCATCCAGGATGATCAGTCATAATTAAGAAAAATAGCCGCCAATCATAATTTAGGCAATATTTTAAATTTCATATTTTGTTCTAATCATCCAGGATGATGTATATCATGCTAGACGGTCTATGAAAATCATGCCTAAATTGATCGTATGATTAGTCAATCGAATCAGCTTATTGATATTTTGATCGTACTATACGAACTGGATCGTACTGGATGACCAATAGAGATAATTTTGTTTATTCTAGGTTCTGTCCTGGATGAACTATATTTTGATTGAACTAATTGTCTTGAATGATCTCAATATCTTACTAGACGTTTAGTTCAAATACTTGAAATGATCGTACATGGAAATTTTGATCGTACTGGCTGAAAGGGCTATTTTGTACTAATCGTAAAGGATGATCTATTGATCATACTGTACGATCTTTATTGATATAGTTAAATTTCTAGGCTTTTTCAAATCCCTTTATATAAGCTTTCTCAAGGCACTTGGTAAGTATCTTTGGCAGCCATTGTGTCTTCGTTCTTTTGGAGAAAACTTGAAGAGAAACTTGAAAGGGAGAGTGGAAAGGGTAGAGTTTGAGAGGGAGAAGATCCTTAGAAGGGGTTTCAAGGGAGTGTAAAGAGGATTTCACATGGTTGCTCTAGCAAACTTGCACCTTAGTACTATTAGATTCAAGGTTCAACTTGAGGGAAGTTTTGGGAAGAAGAATATCTCTTTGGTGTCAAAGGACCTATCTACTCCGCTGCTCTAGGAAGATTAATATGATTCGTGGTTCTATTCCATCTCCTAGAGGGAGAAAAAGGAGTCAAGGATCTTTACTTGTCAAAGGAGTTTCAGTCCTCTATCACACTGGGTTGGTGGATAGACTTTGTAAAGGCTTCTCTTCCTTGCTATGGGGCAAAAGGAGAGACACTAAAAGGTTTTAGTGCAATACTTAGAGGGTGTCTTTGAGAGTGAGCATAGGTCAGGTTGGATTAAACAACTATAAATCTGGTGTGTTTTTTTCATTTTATTATTTTTGTATTTATTTTTCTTGTGATAAATTGCATGGGTGAAAAAAATTGATTTATCATTTTTTTTAATTTAATTCATTTTTGTATCAAGTTATAAAAAGATTTTTCTTCATTGTTAAAGAATTTTTAAAATAACCAACCCCCCCCCCCCCCCTGTCTTGGTCAGCCTCAAAAAAACTTCATTAGGGTTTCATGGCCCTCACAAATTTTCAGAAGTCTCAGTATTTAAATAAATTGTAGATATCTATCCATCATATGTTATCTTTCATTTCAACTATATTTTATTATTGGGAAAAAAAATTAACCTTATAAGGGATATTCTCAATAATTAACGGATATTTATGATAAAAATAACTCTGAATCCCTAGATCCTTTCTTTAGAAATTCCTACTTTTTGAACTACATTATGAGAAAATTATTGGCTATCTTGGGAAAAATATATTTAATGGGGAGTCCTTTTTATGCTTTCACTTTAATGATAAGTCTAAAAATTGGTAACTCAAGTTTTAACTTGTAAATAAACCAAAGCTATAAAATAAAAGTCTAGTTAATGTATTACTTTGCTCTTGTGACAATCTCTTGATGGATTAATCTTATGATTTCCTCAATAGCTCAAAAATATGATAGAATTTTTGTAGTAGTTGATAATTCCATAAGATGGCATGTTTTCAACATGCTCCTAAACATTTAAGTAATGATGTTAAGCCTCATTAAATTGTCCCTAGGCATTCTAAAAAGGGGGTGAATTGGTGTCATTTTAAAAACTTTTTATTTTTTTAAAAAAAATTAAAGACTTAACTTACTAAATTTGAATCTCAAAATTGAAATAGATGTCTAACAATACAAAGGCTAGTCTATGTATATATTTTTGGTGTTTCAATTTAGTAGAACCTATAAGACATATATATATATATATTGAAATGAGTCCTAACTAATCACAATACTGACAAAAGAGATTTGCAAGAAATTAAATTGTAGGAAATATAAAAAGAAAAAATTAAAATGTGTAAAGAAAAACACAAAACAAGCACACTTGATTTTTATAGTGGTTTAGTCAAACAAGGACCTATATCCACTCCTCGGAGTCCTCCTCTCTGGGTACTGCACTAAAATTTTAATATCTCTCCTTTATCCTAAAAAAAGGTGGAAAATCTCTTACAAGAATTACTTCAACCATCCAATTGCGATAGAGAAAAAAATCAAAAATCCTCTTCACCATTTGTTGAATTTATTTTTGTATAAGGTCACTGGGACCAATCCAATCCCTAGGATCTATCTAGACCCTAGGATCTATACAGACCTTAGGATTTACCTAGACCCTAGATCTACCCAGACACTAGGATCAATCCAAATCTTAAATAAATATATATTCAAATCAAACCCAGACATCAAACCTATCCAAACTTTAAATCTACCTAGATCTTGATTCTAACATAAATATTGATCTAGCCACCAATCTAGCTTCTACCATATTCAATCCCTTATGATCATCCAAATGATAGTAAATAATTTAGATCATTCAATTCTAATAATTAAAATAGAAAACCCATCTCAAATCCAAATTTTCATATCAAAATCCAAGGTTAAAAGGTAAGGCCCTGAAAGCATGTTTCAGTGATTTTTCAAACATTATGAACCTTAGTCAAATGACCCTTGATTCATAATCTATCAGTTACATCTTGATTAGGCATGTCTCAAGGATCTACCCTCCAAATTTTAATCTAAGGCTTGTAACTCCAAAAACTTGATTGAAATTCAAAGGCTATAAATCCTTTAAATATTTATTACCTATGCCACTAGACCTTTCATATAGTGGAATTTGATCTTGGAGCTTTCTCCAAAGGCTCTAATCACTTCCAAACCCTTGATTATAATATGTTGATCACTAAATTGCATTTTGGTGGGCCCATTTTGATCTCCAATTAACCAGGGGTCAAAAGGACCAAAATGCCCCTTTAGGACAATTTGAAGTTTTCTCTAAACTTCAATATGGCCTTTTCAAATCAAGCCTCAAACCCTCTTCCAATGCATCCTAATCATCACTAGGAGAGCAATGGACTCAATCCCTAACCCTTATCAAACCTAGTTGATCAGGGAAACCAATTTTTATCTAAATAACCCTTAGGGTTTGAATAGTCATTTCAAACCAAATGGCCTCCTCTTTGCATGAGACCACTTCCAGCATATTTCAAATATTAAACCGAACCTGTTGAGCCTAGTCCTAGCCCCTGGGTTAACATAGATTGACCCAATGGCCCTTTAAGGGCCTAAATGATCATTTTTACCATTTAAACTCTTTTAGCCCTTGAAACATATCTACCATACCTCAAATATCATTCCAAACTTATCAAGCCCAAACTCTGGCCATGGGTTAACCTAGGTTGATCAGATGAAACCTTAAGCTTCCTTACTTTGAATCAAGCTTTAAATGTATTAAAAACTTTTTTAAACTCTACTGATCACTTCCCCTAGTGATTTAAACCTAATTGGACCTTTTACCCAATCATCAGTTAACTTGGTCAACTAGACAAGCATGGCCAACACTAGTTAACTTCATTCAATACCTTAAATCCAATCAAGGTAAACCTCAAAACCCTTCAATCTCATACAAATTCATGTTTCAAATATTTCTAAACTCACCTTGAGTCAAACTCTAGTTACTTTTACCAAGTCAACTTGTAAAATCTTGGTCAAACTACCTCAAGCCTACATATTTTTGTTTAAATTCCAATTCTATAACTTATGCCCTCTTCAGCTCCTTCCAAACCAGCTCAAGGCCCACCCCATGCCACCTCACTAGTCAACATCCCAAGTTGATTGGTCAAATGGTAAATACAAGGCTTGGAATGGGTCAAAGATGGTCAAAACCCATCTAAAGCTAATCTCTTTTATCACTAAGCCATTCCAGCAATCCTAGTCAGTTTTTGGAAGTTTCCTAAGCCACCTTTAATCCTTAGATTAAGGCTAAACCATCCCAAGTGGTCCCAAAGCCCATGTGAGGCCAAGGAGACCTTTCCACATGGATGTCCTTGGGATGTCCTTGTTCTTAGCCTTCCAACCATCTCAAGGACATGTAGCAGCCATCTAGGAGTCTCTCTAGTTGATCCTATCCATCCAAATCACTTGGTTTATCTTGAATAAGGCAAAACCCTCAAATCAAGCCTAATCCTTTAAGCTACACTCTCTCTCTTAATTTAAGCCCCCATAGCCTTTCAAGCTTTCATTCAAACTCCCCACATATCCCTTGACATCCTTCAAGTTGAACTCTAATGTTTTGAAGCTACCGGAGGTAATCCTTCGGTGAACTCAAGACTAGCTCCATCCAAAGCTTCCTGCACCCAATCCAGGTCATTTTGTATCACACTTTAAACTAGGAAAACTTACAAGGACAATCTACAAGCTTAACCAAATTAACAAACCTGAAATCCATTGGTGAGATTTTCTTAAAACTTAAACACTGGTCACTACATATAGATTTACATAGCTTTGTTATAAGCGCTTTTGAAGCCGTGGAAATACCCCTCAAAATTTCTATCTATTATCTTAAATTAAGTTTCAAATTTCAAGTGATTTAGTCCATTAGTTTGAAATAATTAGTCAAAAAATGAATTCTAGAGCATTTTGGTATTCTGTGTTAGGTGTATGTGATCCCCGCCATTGATCTTCTAATCAACGACCAAGATCTTGTCGTTCCGTGGAATTTCCAAACCATAGATCTAATTATGCATTTGATCACTCCGTTCAGTTAGACTTGAGCCCTTGATTTCAAAACACAAAGCATCTAATGGTCATATTCCATGTTGACGTGGATTAGTGATACCGTGATCTACCATATTGATTAGGCAATGATTGTGTAATGGCATAACCACCCTGCAATCATTGCTTCTAGGTGTGGAGCCATGAATTTTGGGACCCCATATGTCATTCTACCACCACCGCATCACTAGAACCTTTTAATTAGGGTTTAAATTAGTTTTAATTAATTTTAATTAATAGAATTTTAAAAAAAATTATTAACATTTATTTTCAAATTCAGAAAAATTAATATTATATATCAATATTTTCAATAATTTATGCACTTTAATTTAAAATTAATTTCAAGTCAAAATATTGAATATATTTTGAATAAATTAAAATATTAAATATTTTAGTTTTAATTAATTATTAATTTAAATATTTCCCAAAATTCAAATATTATTTTAAATATTTTTAATCAAATTAGTAAAACATTTTAAGTATTCTAAATTAAAATTTTATTTTGAAATGTTTAACATATATTAAATTATTTTAATTACTTAAATATTTTCAACATTTAATTAATATTTAATTTAACAATGAATTAAATAAATTTTAAAAATTAAAAAAAATTATTTTAAAATATTTTAAATAATGAAATAATTAATTAAAATAATTTAATTTAAAATTCAAATTAGTTTAAGACATTATATATTAAAAAAATATTTTTTAATTAATTAAATATTTAATTAATATTTAATAAAAATTAAATTAAAATAATTTTGAAATTTTTAAAGAAAAATTATTTTAAAAAATAATTAAAATTTGATTTAATTTATTTTAAGAACTATTTAAAATATTAATTAATTTTAAATTAATTTAAACACATTTAAATAACATAAAACTTCAAAAATTCAAACAAAATTTCAAATTAAATAAAAAATAATACACATAATACCTTAAATTTTTTAGAATTTTAAGTATTTTAATTTGAAGTTAATTTCAAAATTAAATTCTTGAATTATTTTAAATAACATTAAATATGTTTAAATATTCAATATTTACATTTTATTTAATTAAAAATCAATCAAAATTACTTAAAATTTTGAGAATATATATTTCAAATCATTGATGATTTTTCATGGCTCTTTGAAAATGGTTTTGAAATTATTTTAAATAATATTTTAAGTTCTTTAAAATTTAAAAATTGAGCTATTTTCTAATATAAAAAATAATTTTGAAATTATATATGCTAAATTTTAAGAGCTTTGAGGGGAATCTTGAAACTTTATACATAGCTCGATCCTATATGAATAAAATTTATGGGGAAGGATTAGAGAATGGTTATGTTCCAACTATTTATTAATCAAAGTATTATTTACATTAAGTACCTTTAATTCTTGCATGAATATGATGCACACATACACCTATTTTTAGGCTCTCCTAGATCTAGGAGTTGATTGGTGTGATTGCATTTAATTCATATATGTCTAAAGGTTAGTCGAAACTTGATTTAAGCCCATCCAACCTAGTGACATGTTAAGGACAAAAAATTAAGGATTCATTTAGAGGACTTACAAAAAATTTAGAAATTAAAAATACAAATGCAATAGGCATTAAATTTAAACCATTTAAACATAGTGACATTCTCTACCCTAGGGAAATTTCTCACTAATTTTAAAAATCATTAAGATACTTAATTAATTAACTTAAGATTAAACCCTTAATTAAACATTAAAACTTCCAAAATTTCTAATAAATCAAATTTAAATCTTCAAATTACATAAAAAAAAAATATTACATTTTTGGAAGGGAGGCCATTTTCATTGTTGCATACTACAATCAAATAGTTCACATAAATTTCATATATATACACTTCAATGTTTATTATTCTTTTGTTTATGCTTCTTGCTCTAGAATTTATAAACATGAGTTATATGACCTTTCATATGGTGTTGCTACATTAATAAATGTTCCTTGGCTAGTTGGTTGAAAATTCATCTCTACCATCTCAATTAATGAACATTTAAGTGGTGTTACATCAATTCATAACTATGTAGAAAAATTCTCTAATGCTATTCTTGGCAGCAACTTGTATGACATCAATTTTATTGGCCCTAAATACACTTGGAAAAACTAAAGGCTTTGAAAGGCTGGATAAAACTTTTAGACTATAACAACTTTTCTAACAATATTATGGAACATCTTAGCATTTCATGATTGGATCATGTCCCTTCACTTATTCTTATTAAAAATCCCTAATTCCATATATTTTTGCATTTAGGTTTCAGAATATGTAGCTTGATGACCCTACCTTTTTAAATATAGTTTCTACCTATTAGAATGGTACCTTTCTCCATTATCTCCTCTATAATATGATTAAACTTTGGTAAAAACTTAAATGCCTTAAGCAAACTTTATATTGGTACAAAAAACATCAATTTGGGAACATCTTTTCCAACACAAACAATGCTAGAAGTGAAGTTTTTCACTTTGAGGAGATGTATATGGATAACAAAAATTTTGATGATTATAACCTTTTTATTATAAGCTAAAAATAAACATATCTCACTCTGATGAGCTAAAGAAACTTTTAAGAAACAAAAATTTATTTCTAAAACCTAACTTAAGGGGATATAATTATTAATTATTTTCATGGTTTAGTGAAATAGAGAAGAGGTATTAGTCTTATCCATAAAAATAAACTTCCTTATGGATCTTTATCTTAAGAGGATAACATCATTTATGATTGTGTCATTTTTCTCTAACTTCTCTTTTAGTAATGATAATATTATTGTAATAACCCTTATTTTGACCCAGTGAAATAATATTTTTTTAGGAGTCATTATAAGTCCAAATGACAAATCGTCTTTATCATAACATTTATATTGGAGAGATTTAATAACACTAATTTTTTCATAGTTTTTGGTTATTGGTACAAATCCTTCAAAAAATGACAACTATTGGTACAAGTGAGAGTTTGACCCTTAGGTGTTCATTTTACAAATCAATTTCACCAAAATATTCTAAAAATATGGGTTATTTTGTTAATATTTTTTTATAATTTTCAGAGCTCCAAATTTGAAGATATAAGAGAATTTATATGAAATTTATACTAAAAAATGAATAAATTATATAGCTATATTTATATTATTTTATTATTTTATTATAAAAATAACTTAAGCCACTAATTCCATTGAAGTCTCTTTTCTCTTCTTAAATTCGGCTAATAGAGGCCACTAAAGAAAATTTAGAGACAAAATAGAGGAGAGAGAAAAATAAGTAAGATTTTGAAGGCCATAGAGCAATTTTTTTTAGTCAACCCTATTGGGAGATTCACTAGTCTCATTGTATAGAATAATTATCCTCTTTCTGATTTCAATAATTTGATATTTTTGAATTTTTTTCTTTCAAATTTATATTTTTATTTCCAAAAATGAGGATAATTTTGAATTAATAAAACTTTCACTATGTAACTTTTTATATATTATAAAGATTAAAATTATAAATATTTTTAGTATTAATTTGGGATTTTTTGCTAGGAGATTTTGAAAAAGTAACTCTTACTGTTATTGTACTATAAATAGCTGATCACTCTTACTGTTATTGTACTATGATAATAATATTTGTGTGGAAAAAAAATAAGTGAAGACTACTTATTCACTGACATTAGATGGAGACTGATTGACCTATAAAGAATAGAGAGATGATGGGCTTTTATTTAAATATTATAGTTTTATGTTATCCTCTACTGATTTACATGGTACTGATTGGAAGTTATAAGAATATGATTATAGTATCAACAGGAAAATGGTGATGACTCTATTTACTAAGTCAATGGTTTACTGATACTAATATGATACTGGAAAATTATCAATAAGCCATGACTTACTTACTTATTTAGGGGTTGTTTGGTTGCCTGAATTAGTAGTGTAAAGTAAAACAAATACATGTATTTATTAAATTTGGTTGTTTGGTTAATTTTGAGTAGAACAAAAGAAAACATTCCGAAGCATTAGGAGTGTATTATGGGGCTTATTTTGTGCAAATTAGAAACCCGCTCCTATTGAGCGGGTTATATCGCTCGACGAAGAATTCCTTCCTGTCGTTGTTGTTCAGCTTCATTGCTTTGCAGGAGGTGTAAGATTGCACGAGAGGCTTCTTCGGCTCCTTCGTTCTTGTTCGACTTCGCTTCTTCGACGACATTCACTTTACCTGTCTGATCGGAAGTTGCAACATTTTCATCAGAAGTAAGGACGGGAGCTCGCAAGTTCGCATCATCTTACTGAAAAGCAGATGCCCTCTCTCCTCAAGAAAATCTCAAAGCCCGAAGCAAAAATATCTTCCATCTTTCTTCACTTCCCACATCTCACCTCGAGCGAGAATGGCTGCGGTGCTTCTGTTAACAAACCTTGGGCTTCTCCTCCCTGAAGCCACTTTGCCATCTAGGAAACAAGATCTGCCGTCAATAGTGATGACGAGTACGACGGTGGAGCGGCGTCGGCCGTTAGCCACGGTATCCAAGTCCTATCTTCCATCCCTCCTCACCAACGGAGGATAGACGTCTCACCCAACACCGCCGCTGCCGATTCACCGACGTAAGAAAACAATGCTGGGTCCGGCCGCTGCCTCCTCTTCCTCACCTTCACCCCTTTCCGGTGGTGGTGACGGGGGTGATTGGGAACAAGAGCTTCTCAACCGGCTCAAGGAACTAGAAGATATGAAAGAGCTTGAGAGGCGCGCTGAGGAGCTGCAGAGCCGCAGCGCCCCTGCCACTGCTGAAGAGGAGGGCGAGGGGGGTGGCGAAGAAGAGAGTGAGGAGGAAAGCACGAGCGTGTCTTTCATGATCTCGAGAAGTTCGGTCACTTCTTTGATTCACGATATAATTAAATGATTTAGTTGGATTTAAAAATACAAATTGAAGAATTTGTTCTTTACTTTTTGTTCTTTTTATTATATTTGTTATAAGATTAGCTGGCCAAGGAGTAGGCGGAGCGGAGGGAGATGGCCAAGCTAATGTTTGAACTGGGACATAAGGCATATGTCAAGGGCATGTATTCCAGGGCCATCGAGTTCTTAGAAGCAGCTCTCACCATTTACCCTAGGCAAACACTCTTTGGTGGAGAGGTGATTTTATTAGTTCTTGTAAAATTCTTGATTCATTTTTTGGACTGCTTCGAAGAGAATTGTGACACATTTCTGAACTACTATATGTTTGTGAGCCTAATAGTAGCATACCAGGTTTTGATTTGTTATATTGAAATCCAATGTTTAAAGGCTAATATACTCTAAGTGAGGTGCTTTATGTTTCAACGATATGCTATCTTTTTCTTATTTCATTACTTTTTCTTTAAACTGATTTTTCATTATCTACAAGAACTGATGCTAGATCAATTGTTTTATGCAAGGTAATTAGTTCATGATCTATTTGAAATCATTGAGAGCAAATAATTAAAAGAAAATCAATAAACAAAAACATGTAGAGTTTTTAATCAGGTCCGCCTCATTGTATCTACTTCTTATTTCTGTACTTTAGTTTCCACTGTGATGAAGATGGTGAAGTTTTTGATGAAACTCTAATAATGACACCACCTTTTTATAATGAAAATAGAAGGCAACTGAAATTATATGTGAAATCCCTAAAAATATCCTTAATGAAACAATTTGTGAATATTGTATATATTTTTTTGGGTCATCTCCCACAAGCCCTTTGAATGGGTCTTCCCTCTCCCTTTCCATCCCTCACCGCATTCATATTTTGAGTTTGGTCTGTGTATTATTTCTAGTAGGACTTTTTCTATAAGGAATTAATTTGGTTCAACAACTCAGCAAATAGCTTAGCAATTAAAGTCATAAATGTATTCCTTTTCATGGTGGTTTATAGAAGTGGAATTTGTCACTTCTATTAGCTTAGAAATTAGAGGAATAAACTTATTCCTTTTAATTGTGGTTTGTAGAAGAGAAAGTTTTCACTTTAATTGTCGTCAACTTATGTTGTTGTATGTTCTTCATGAGTTGAAGGCAAATATTTTGGATGAGTTTATGCAGTTTTTGAGGGTTGGTTTTCTTATATACCACTAGATGGATGTTGCAGTGTAGGTAACTTTTGAATATTTTAAATGTAATCATTGCCAAACAAAGCCCATCAGAAATGTTCATATGTCTTATCTAGTATGTGATGAGGACATCAGATTTCGACACGTGTACCATCGCCGGAGATGCAGATCGACGGCTACGATCCAGAGTCTTTATTTATGATTTACTTGTATTTTTATTTATGATTGCATTTTTATTTCTTCTTAGTTTGCCCCTGAGCATGTTGAGTCACTTATGTAGCCCAGAGGGCAATTGTGTCATGTTAGTTTTATTTTTATCTTGGCCTATTTAAAGGAGGTCTCATGCAATGTATGAGATAATGTTGACGAATGAAGTGGTGGATAATGCATTTTATGATATTTTGTTGTCTTTTGTTCTCTGCTAATGAAAATTTTGGTTAAGATTATTGAGGGTGATTTAAGTTGTATTATTCTCTTGTTATCTTCTGATTATAGTAACCTTTGGGCTCTATATTTTTCTTCTTAATGTAATTTTTTTGTATAAATTTTTTTAAAACAAAATTTTATGTAGTAAGAAGCTGTTTTAGAATGCAATTTGAAAGTTGTCCCAAATGAAGACTTAAATTTTGTTTGGGATGATTTTTGTATTGCTTCTTAAAGCAATTTTTCAGTGTAAATGTAAAAATTAAAAATTTTAAACTGAAAAGTTGTTTTAAGAGGCAATAAGAAAGTCATCCCAAATGAAGTCTTAATCATCATAATTAATTAGTTAAGCTCAGGTCAAATTAGAGGTGACAAAATAAAATATTACAAAAGAATGCTTTTACTTTACTGTAGTTCTACCTAACCAAACAAGGGAAACAATTCTCCTGCGTTTATTTTGCTGACAACCAAACAGGCTCAAAGTATTCGGAATGCACTGCATGTACTTTACATTACATTTACTTTACACTGCATTTTCTTTTCAGGCAACCAAATAGCCCCTTAGTGTAACTACTGAAATATATGTTATTGAAGCATTATTTCTATTACTATATATATTTACTATTATTATATTGATTTATTGTTACAATATTATTTTACTGCTTTTACCACTAATTTTATTGATATCAATATGGACATCAATGTTGTTTTTTATTCACTATTAATGTTACTATTATTGATTCACTGTATTGATTATTGAAATTAAGCATGTGACATACTAAGCATGTAATATACCGATTTAACATTGATATAGAATACCTATATGGTATATGTACACTGATAGAATTTAATTGCATTGATATAATTTCGACATTCTTTATTGATACTTTGATTTTACTAATTTATATTATTTTTTTATTAATTGATAGTACTAATATAATGATTACTTTAGTGATTTTACACTCGTAGTAGTTTACAAATTTCTTCATTGTGCTACTTTAAATGCTTACATACCACATCACTTTATTGGTTACAGACTTTACTATTATTATATTTGTGTTTACTATTTTTGTATTGATTCGTAATCATATTAATAATACCATTATGATTTGAGTATTGACATGCATATTATTCCTTTATCTTGCTTTGAGTTTAGTTATAGGATTTGGTTAATTGTTGAGCTCTTAAGCTCATTATATGTGGTTAAATAATTTTAGGTTAGGTCAAGGGAGTAGGAGTGTGAGATTGATCAAGATCCTTCAAGTTCAGGTTCTTATTTTTTTAGCTATTCATTTATACTTAGGATAAAAGAGTTATGATATGATTGGGTATTTCCTAAATAGTGTATATAACTTTTGGGGAAATGAATATAGATGTATATATTGATATTTTAATCGATAATTTTATTTCTACTGGTATAATATTTATAAAAGAAATTAGATAGTCTTATTATTATATATTAAAAGACAACAGAATAATTTTTCAAATTATATTTTGGGGCATCACAAACTTGGTATTAGAGTAATGTTGTTGGAAGAATTAATTATTACTAGAGCTATTCAAATTGATTATGAGTGGTGTGTTAAGGTGCATTATTTCGCATACATAATTGATTACATGTATAAATTAATGAGATTAAATAAAATAGTGTAAGTGAACATGTGAAATGGATTTGATATAGTCAAATGTACCAAATGAGCAACATAGTACAACTTTAGTACCATCATATAGTATTATGCACTTGGCCACTATTACGGTATAGGTGATGGGAGATTTCATAGAGTAAGTCAATTGGGAGGAAAGAAGAAGAGAGAGAGAGATAAGCATTCATAGATATTCCATAAGTTGAAGTCATTTTTGCTCAAAGGAGCTATAGAACCTCAGGCTATAGAAGACTAGTTATTTAGGATAAAAAAGATCTTTGATAGTATGCAGTATCCAGAGAGAAGGAAGTTACCATTAGTTGTGTTCCTGTTTGAAGGAGAGGCAAGAAAATGAATGGTGGGTTGGATAACATAGTGAAAAATTCCAAGGAAAGACCAATGCTAAGATCACTTGGGATGAGTTCACTACAGCATTTAGGATATTCTTTGTACCTTTGTAAGCCCAACGATATAAGTAGGAAGTTTTTATCAAGTTGGAGTAGGAAAGAAAGACAATGATGTAGAACGAGGCCAAGTTTACTGCTCTTATAAGGTATGTTCTTCATTTAATCCCTATTACTAAAGAAAAGTTTTATAGATTTATGTAGGGTTTAAATAGAATGTTGTGACATCTATTAGTACCTTTACAGATGAAGGAGTTTTTGAGTTGGTGGATCAAGCTAGACCGATCGAGATTTATTTGGCAGCACTAACATCCAGATATGAGGTGGGATCCATATAGAATGTCAGCAGGAGGAGTAGAGATGAGACAAGCAGGAATTGAGATAGAGATAGTGATAAGAAAAGTCAATATAGAGATTTAAGGGGATAAAGATCAATGACATCTACATGTGGCAATGGAGAGTGTATTTATTGTGGTCGATGACATTCAAGTTAGTGTTTTTTTTTTTTTTTTTTTTTGACTGAGTGATATTTTTTGTGTGAACAGCAGGGGCATAAGGTAGTGGATTGTCCTTAGAGTAGATTTAGAGGAAGGACTAATTTAGGAGCAAGGTAGTTCAGACCATACAAATTGAAGGATAGAAGATTATGGGATTGAGAGCTTATAGTGAACTTGTAGTATTTAGAAGACTAACAATAATCTGAAAGTTCTATTGGTAAAAATATTATATTAATGAATGAATGAATAGGTTTAAATGTAAGGGAAAATTCTATAAGATTGTGGTGAGACTTACAATGCTTTATGGTGTTGAATGTTGGCCTTTAAAAGATAAGCATAATACTAAGTTAAGTGTTGCAGATATGAAGATGCTTAGGTGGATAAGTGGCTTTACCCTTACAGATAGGATACGAAATGAGCATATATGTGAAAAGGTTGGAGTAGCTCTAGTGGAAGATAAGATTAGAGAGAGTCGCCTTAGATGGTTTGGACACATTAAACGGAGGCCTTCCAATGACCTAGTTAGGAAAGTTGAGGTATTAGATTTGACATGATAAGAAAGGTAGAGGTAGACCTAAAAAGACTTGGTTAGAAATAATTAGAAATGATCTTTTGTTATTAGATTTAAATGATAATTTAACTATTAATAAGACACAATGGCGAAAAAGGATTCATGTAGCCGTCCCCAAGTAGTGGGACAAAGGCTAAATATTGTTGTTGTATTGAATGACATGATATATCATACATGATTGAATGGTATGTGATATAATAAACCGCATAACTATATTTTTTTTCGATGAGTTTTTATTTGAGTTTGATTTAATTTAAGTTCTGGCCATACGAATTTGATTTATATCAATTTTGTTCCTAAATCCTTAAGTGAAATGTCAAGGATGACTTTTTTTAAGGTGGATATAGCGTAATAATCCATATTATAACTAGATGAAATAATTTTTTTCAAGAGTTATTATAAGTTCAAATCACAAACCTTCTTCACTATAGAATATATATTAGAGTGCTTTAATTACATTAATTTCTCCCATAATTTTTTGGCATTCATATAAATCCTTATAAAATTGACATCTATCAGTATAAGTGGAGATTTTGGAAACGTTAGGTATCTGTCTTGCAAAATGATTTCACCAAAGTATTCTAAAATTATAAATTATTTTATGAATATTTTTCTAAAATTTTTAGAGATCCAAATTTGAAGATATAAGAGAATTTGTTTAAAATTTATACTAAAAATTGAATAAATTATATATATATATATATATATATATATATATATATATATATATATATATATATATATATATATATATATATATATATATATATATATATATATATATATATTACTATTTTTTATTTTTTTTATTTATAATTATATTTATATTATATTATTATTTTAATACTATTTTGATTTGAATACTAACATGCATATTACTTCGTTATCGTACTTTTAGTTCATATGTAAGATTTGGTTACTTATTAGGCTCTTAAACTCATTATTTATAAATAAATGATTTCATGTCATAGCAGGGAGCATGAGTGTGAGATTGATCAGGATCCTTCAAATTTAGGTTTTTAATATTTTAACTATTCTTTTATACTCATGGAAAAATAGTTATAATATGATTATATAGATTCTGAGTAGTGTTAATAATTTTTGGAGAAATGAATGCAGATGTATATATTGCTGTTTTGATCAATAATTTCATTTTTGTTGGTATTATATTAATAAAAGAAATTAGATAGCTCTGATTGTTGTATATTAAATGATTAAAGAATAATTATTTAAAATTGAATTTTGGAGCATCACAATTCTTCCCTTGGTTGAGAATAGAGCTTTAATCATATGGAGACTATCCATTCTGAAAAGATCAAAGCCACTCTTTTTAGCATGAATTTCTAACTCGATAAGATGTCTAAACTATAACACCTTTTATTTCTTTTAAAAAAATTGGAAGCTTAACAAATGTGAAATTTTGAGGCTATAGAAGAATTCTTCAAATGTAGTAATGCTTAGAATTTCATTGCTATTTCTTTGACCCTTATTCCTAACAAGATCAAAATGGATAACTATAATGATTTCAACCTTCAAGCTTATGTATTCTTTTTTTATAAAATAATTGCCAAACTTGTCGCTTCTAAAATGGCCACAATCCTTCCAATGATTGTCTCTCCTTATCAAACATCTTTGTTAAGGGAAAACATATATTGGATAGCATTGTTCTGACTTAGGGGTTAGTTCAGGACATTAATGTTAGAGCAAATGGGCATAACACTATCTTCAAAATAGACATCTCTAAAGCATGTTATAACCTGAAGAGGGGGGTGGTAGTGGGGAGGGGGTGTTCTTTATAAGCTTCTTACTCAATTTGGTTTGATGAAAATTGCATCAATTCTTTTAAATAAGTAATCACAATAATTACTTTATTATTATTATTATTATTATTATTATTATTATTATTATTATTATTATTATTATTATTATTATTATTATTAAAAGTCATGGATATTTTAAATCTTCAAAAGACATGAGACAAGGAGATCCTTCATTTCTCTCTTTATTCATCATTATTGTTGAATATCTTTCAAGGAGTCTCTAAATTCTATTTTTAATCATCCCAATATCACTCTAAGGGAAGCTTTGTGGTCTCTTATTTGTGTTGTTTAAATACTTTTATTATATTCATGTTGTCACTAAAAATGTTGATAGTAGTTTTAAACTCCAACTAAATCTGCTTAGTGGGTAAACCTAGTTCATCTAATTAGGTTAATTTCTCAAAAATGACCACATCAATTAAATGGATTTTACCCTCTCTTTTTTTTTACTTTTGATCATTCAACTAAATTTAAGATCTTATTAAGATGTTTTAAGTGGTTTATATATAAATATATTCTTATAACTATTCAATTTGACCATAGGGATTATTTGGCTTAAATAAAAAGGATGTAAAGTATTCCAAATATAAGAATTTTGAAAATATTAATGTTTGGTCTAAAGTAAAGGAAATGGAGAGTAAATTTATAAGTATTTGAAATTCATCACCTAGTTCAATTTTAGTGTAGTTGAAAATCATTAGATTTGGTCAAATTTCAAACATAACATAAATTCAATGTCATTGTCAATGTAAGCTGCTGCCACTATCACCTGCCGACCCCGACCCCCTGTCATCATTATTTACATGCCACTTTCTCCACTAGCCACCATTGGTTGTGGCCTTCGTCGTCGCTGCCATTGTTGCTCCATAGCGATCGACCACCATCATTAGGCTTTTCACTGCATTTATTTTACTTCAAGCTAAAAAAAAATCAACTGCATTTATTTTACACTCAACCAAACAACTTCAAATATTTCAAGTATACTAAATTCCTTTTACAATGTATTCCATTTTACTTTTAATTCCTTTTTCTTCCAACTAATCAACCATGTAGTAAATCAAATGATCTTAAAAGTCAAATTTAGCCCATTAGAAATACCCTAACCTAAATGAATTGAGGGCATTCATAATCTTTAATCAATGAATCCAATGCATTAAATGAGATGTCCCTATGTTAATGGAAAGCCATAGGTCCAAATTGGCCCCATGGTTTGCTAAATTGTCTATAAAAATCCAACCTGACCCATATAAGTTCAAATGGGTTAAGTGGGATAAGTTGATCCCAAACATTAAATTGGTATAAATTGTTAGACATAAATGCCTTTTGAATTAGCCTTAAATAGAGCTCAACCTTGGCAAATTTAATTTTACTATTGGATTAATCATATTTGGTCGAGTAAGTTAATTTTTAAATTAAAGGGGATATACTCTTTTGTAAATGGTATAGTTCAACCAGATGGCCAAGTTAAATTAAGCCCTTGAAAGTGTTTCTAGAGAAGGAGTTTAGTAAAATAAACTTAGTTTGGTTCAACCCAATTTGACCACTTTAAGTTAATAATTAAATCAAATGACCCATCATGTCTTTTTAGAGACCAAATAAGGACATATACTTTTTAAGATGGATTAGTCTAATAAATTGTTCCAATAAAATTAAATTGTTGAGATGGTTTTAATTAAGAATGTTAGAAACATATTCTTAGTTTTGCCCAACCTCTTTTAACCATCTTAAGTATGTCAATTAAACTAAGTAAACTAACATGTCTTATTTTGGCTGAGGTTAATTGGAATGGAGTTAAACACATCAAAGGGCTAAAACATTTATCTAAATCAATTTCATTTAACCTTAACCAACCTATGTTAATACTCCAACAAGTTTAATTCTCAACCCATCATCTAAGTCATTAGGTAAAAATATGGTAAGAAGGAGATAAACATAAGTACAATGGACCAATGGTTTATTTCCAAATTTGGCTTACAATGATGATTCAAGTACACCAAAAAGATATTTAAAACCTATTATCGTAACACTAGGGAATATTTTAGTGGAATATTCCATCTTCTTTTTCACTTATCTCACCTATAATGAGCATAAAAATGTTTAATTTTCTTGGATCCATTGTATGTTGGAAGATGTTGACTCACAATCAATTATTCTAATTTGCTCAACAATTTTGATGGAGTTTTGTGGCATTCAATTCATGGGATCTAGGCCTTTCTTCCTAGTGGCTTTCACAACTAAACATTGCTTGAGATGGTTATCTTATATAATTATTCAAAAATAGAATAATAATAAAATTTCACCTTTGTGAGCCTCAAAAGTACAGATAGATGCCTCAACTTAAGAATGATGAGAGGAGATAAATTCTATCTCAAGTTTGCTCAAGAAGCTCTAGATAGCTAGGTCGAGCAAATTTAGAACATGTAAATGGGTTTTAAACTTATTTTTGGCAATCTTATCTCATTGACGTTGCGCGAAGGTGTTTGGATATGTAGCAAAAGACTATAGATAGGTAGAAAGGGAATGAATACTCTCCCTTGACCACTTGTTCTCTAGTCTCTCTTATAACCAAAGAGTACCAATTGATATGCCATGCTTTGGATGGATTAACTCATGCTTAAACTATTACTTATCCCTTAGCTTATCACCTGGAGGCTTTGTGTGAGCTTAGGTAAATTTTTTAAGTGAATTGAGTCATCATTAGAAACCAATTTTATGGAGAACTCATTAGTCCATTGTATATGTGTTCATATCCTTCTAACCCATGTGTTTATCCATGGTTTGGATGATAGGTTGAGAGTTGAACTTGCTAGAGTGGTTAACTTTAGGGAGTTTAAAGTTGAATGCAATTTATTTTGATAAATAGTTTAGCAATTTTATGGGTTTAACCCTATTCCAACTAACCTTATACCAAATGAGACATGTTAGTATAGGGTAGACCACAAGGTAAGCGATTAAACACCAAATCTAGATAGATAGCAATCATTACAAAAGTAAGTCTATAAATGGATGATTGAAAATATAAAGAGTGATAATTTATATGAAGTGTAATATGAGGTTCCAATTTAGTCAAGAGGACTAACTCACATGAATGCTTAATTATATCTAGAGTTGATGTTTTAAATGTAAAAGAAATCCTAGATATTTAAAATGATTGCGTTTTCATAATTATAAGTCATGAAAGATAACTCGTAAGTACAAAACCAGAAGCATATAGCCTATATGGATTGCAGGCTTATAAGACACAGACACAAGTCATAGTGATGTCAAATATTATAGCGAAACAGTAGGTTGCAATGGATTTGTCGTGTAGGACGCCACAAGATCATCAATGGGGTTTCCACACATGGTCTACTTTATGATGCAACATATTTTAAATTTGTCTGATTGGAGTGAATGAAAGATACACCAAAATGCTATAATAATGTATTTCAAATTTCTCCAAAAAAATACTTTATATTTATTTTTATTTTATTTCAAAATTTAATTTATATTACTCTACACTTACATTCAAATAAATAGCCACTAAGAACAAATGACATGTAATTATATCTTCACTGGAAAATATGGATGGACTATTATGAGTGAAGGAAAAACATTACATCGATATCTCTTAGTGTTTTTAAATAAAAATACAATAGAAATGTTTAAAATAAAAATATTTAATCAGAACATAGATAATAACATATGATAAATAATAATTTTGAATGTCATTTCATAATACAAAATATTCATCATAAAATAATTATACAAACATTCTATATTCGATCAAAGACCCTTTTCATTTGATCACCATATTAGACTTTGAGCCCATAGTATTTCATTCCGGTTATTGTAGAAAATAGTAAAGTTTGCCTTTGGTGTTTCAACTAAAATGGACAAGCAAAATAATGCTTTATATATATATATATATATATATAAAGAGAGAGAGAGAGAGAGAGAGCCGTACTCAAATCAAAGAAAAGTAGTTATGATTTTTAGTGATTAAAATTTAAAAGATTATCAAATGTTTTAAATCCCAAACGTAATTACCAGATCTAATTGCTTGTAAGTAAAAGTTTCATGTAAGAGATTGTTTTATTGCGTTTTTGCTGTATTTTTGAGAAAAAAAAATTAAGAGATTTGTTTTTTACTCACTGTATGAATAAACTAATATTATAATATATCTGAGGTATTTAGAAGTGTTTGTTGGGCTTTAAACTGATAATACAGGAAGCGATTTGAAAGATAAATGTATCGGCATGTACACAAATAACTGACTCATCGGAAAGCCGACGTTATATATACTCGTTTTGAATTCTATCTTTAAGAATAAAGCACTCATCCACCTAAGCATTCTCATCCCTGCAACACTTAACTTAATTTTATAATTCTCTTTTAACGAACAATATTATGCACCATAAAGCATTGCAATTCTCATCCACCATCTTATAAAAATTTTCGCTTAAATTTGAGGGGTATTTTTCTATCACATAACATACCCGTTGCATTTCTCCACTTCGACCATCCAACATGAATTCTACTAATAACATCCACATCAATTTCACCATCACTTTAAACAATAATCCCAATATATCCAAATCATGTACTCTTTTTAATAACTTGATCGCTCAAAATCACAATCCTTGCACTAGATCTGTTACTACTAAAATTATACTTCATGTATTCAATTTTAAATAAGATCAAACAAAAATTTTTGGCCTTTAAAATTGACCTCCATAATTCAAATTTTCCTACGACTCTCTCTAATCTTATCAACAAGAAGAATATCATCAACAAAAATCATACATCATGATACATCCTTTTGCAAATATCTAGTAAGAACATCCATGACTAAAGAAAAAAAGATATGGGTTTAAGACTGATACTTGGTATAATCCAATTGAAATAGAAAAAAAATATCTGATCAAACAACCTTTATTTTAACACAAATAATAACTTCTGCATACATATCCTTAATGAAAGCATTATTAACTCCATTCTTTTCTAGAATTCTCCAAAGCATTTCTTTTGAAACTTTATCATATTGTTTTATCTAAATCAATAAATATAATATGCATATCATCCTTATTTTTTCTATAATTCTCCATCAAATCTCTAAATAAACATATAGCTTTCATAATAGACCTACTCTGCATGAATATAAATTAATTTAAGGGGTTGTTTGTTTGACTGAAAAAAAAAATTAGTATAAAAAAAATAAATACAGTATAAAAGAAATACTTTGGTTTGTTTGGATGAATGTAAAGGATTTAGGATGACATAACTTTTTTATTTTTCTGATTTGAAGTAAAATGAATAGCGGTGGAGCTAGCAATGGCCGGAGGCCACCGGAGGTGGTTGGCATGTGATGACCAGAGGTGGCCGATCGGTAGTGGCGACCTGCCGTGACAGCCAAAGGTGATGGCCGACGATGGCGGCCGGAGGTGGTGGCCAAAGATGGTTGCCAAAGGTGGCAGCCGGCGGGCGGAGTTGGCCGACAAGGGGTGGCAATGTCCTCGAGTTTATAATGTATTTGAAAATTGTCCAAATTGAAGGAATTCCAAATACACCAAAAGTGAATTAGAATAAAATAAATTGCATTTGCTTTAGCTTACTTCGAACTTACTTTTCATACAAACAAATAACAAAATTTTCAAAACCCCTACATTTTAATTACTTTACACTCTAAATGCAACAAATCAAATAGCCCCTAAATTTTTAGGTGCAAGAAACCTACATTATAAATAATCATCAAGAGAAAAAAAATATACAGTTCATACGCTATAATAAATTCAGAAGAAAATCAAGATGAAAGCAAAAAATTCAAAGAAAAAAAAATCTAAATTTAGCTTTAATAAATTCATTGTGATCCCCATCCCAACGGGATACATCAACAGTTTTAAACACTAAAATATTAAGATTGTTAAAATTTTCCTCCACAGCTAACTTTTATCAGAGCATGGCAGCATATAGATAGTGTCGACTTTTTACAAAACTTTCCTGTAGGGCACCATAATATGCTTAAGGAAATAGTTGATCAAGACAAAGAAGAATAGAACTCTCATAACCACACACACAGCCCTAAACAGTCAGCAATAAAAGAACTAGACTAAATAAAAAAATGATCAATTTTCCAAAGAATTGAGTAGGGAAAATACAATCATTCCCCGCTTGGAAAAATAATAGCTGCTTGAACATGCAAGCTTTTTTGCAACAAAGAAGATAACTACATAGAACTATATAATATTTAGAAGTGCCAAATTGAAGGAAATTTTGTTAAGGCTTCAAGCTCAATTAGATAATCAGAATTCCAAAAAAATATCTCTAAGAAAATTATGTAACCATGAATGATAAAACTATTGGAAGGCTGAAATTTTTCTCATAGCTTTAAAGCTTTGTAATAAACTCAAAAACTGGCATACGCTACAATCTACCAGTTATCTTTGGTGAACTCTAGAAAACCTCAAAGCGCAGCAAAAGCTTTCTTTCCCTTGGAACCACCAGTAGACCCAGCTGGAATAGCTTTCAACACATTGAATCTGACAGTCTTTGCCAATGGCCTGCATCACATAGACCATAAAATTCCAGTTAATCAAATATGAATATTAGAGAATAAGTACAGCATGTCATGTGTTGGGTCCAAACCTGCATTGTCCAATGATGACATGATCGCCTTCCTTCACGCGAAAGCATGGCGAGATATGTGCAGGAATGTTGGAATGCCTCTTCTCATATCTATATCAAACAGGACAATTTGAAAGAAATATTCGGCAACAAAAAGGGTGAACAGTCTATTTATCGTTCTACCTTTGATACTTCTTCACATAGTGAAGGTAGTCACGCCGCACAATAATGGTTCTATTCATCTTTGCGCTGTAGCACGTGCCTGCTAAGATACGACCTCTAATAGAGACAGTACCAGTGAATGGGCACTTCTTGTCAATATAGGTCCCTACAAACAAGAATAAGATATCTTCTTGTAAGCAAATGATGCAATTCAGAATAGTACAATTAAAAGAATACTGGAAGCAACTGGCTGAAGTGAAAAAAGAACTAAACATAAAAGAAGGAAGCCAAAACCCGACATATGCTTAAAAAGGAACAAAAAAAAACAGCAATGTTTAACAAGCAAAATAGGTGAGGTACATTGCCGGAAAAGGTGCCTTTTTGTTAAGAATTATGTGATGGGATTTATCCAGCTTGAACAATCATCAAGCTCCATCGCTTGGGCTTCATCCATACATGAAATGCTTTCAATTCCCCTACTATAAGGCTATGAGAATTGCCAAACTCCTGGGAATTGTCAAACTTTGCTAGCAAATGGACAAAGTGATGAGGACATCGACAGACGCTACCGACATGTTTATCGATGACGGAATCGCAGATCGACGGCCACGATTCAGCGCTTCTACTTTTGATTCAAATGTCATGATGTATTATTTAGTTATTTACTATTTTCCATTTTTACCCCTGTGGGGAGTTGTTTTGTTATTGTAGCTCAGAGGGCAATTTCGTACTTTTCCTTTTTCATGAGTATATAGTGGTCTCATATGATGTATTGGGTTAATGAATATTTTGAATGAAATCTTATTTTGTTATCTTCTTCTTCTTGTTGTGGTGCACTAGAGAGGAGAACGAGAGCCCAAGGTGAGGGCAAAAGCAATACCCACCAGTCATTGGAAGAGTCCATGACTCGTGGTCTATCCCCCATCATCCCGCTCTTCTTCCTCTCCCCAACCCGCCGGCCCTAGCCTCCCTCTTGACCGCCGGCCACCCCACCTCCACTACCCGTCCCCAAGCCACTCAACCGCCGGCCTCCTCCCCCATCCCCCACTTGTTCCAATTTTGAAAATTCAAAATTTGAATTTCAAGACTTTCCAATTTTGGAAATTCCTAATTAGGAAAGTACTTAAATCCACATCATGATGAAATTCAAATTCAAACGGATTTCATCATAATCTTTCCTAGACCTTATGTGTCGATTTGGAAACTATTCAATTGCTCCCACACCAATGCCCCCCTCTAGAAGCCGCCGGCCTCACCATGGCTGGAGCCCCATTCATGCCACCAATTAATGCATTGATGACACGTTAATTTGAAATCAATTTCAAATGAATTTTCCCCCATATTTCTCTCAAAACCTGAAATTAATCTCAGGTTTTTTAAAATAACTCCCTCCTCTCTCTCTAGTACCCGCCGGCCCCCCTCTTGATGGGCCCCATTGAATGCCTATTAATTCCCCTCATCTCTATTTGAAATTGATTTGAAATTTGAAATCAATTTCAAATTAATTCCCTCCTAATTTACTCAAATTCTGAAGTTAATTTCATATTTGAGTAAATCTCTTTCACTCTCCCCCTAACCTAATTCCCCTCACCCAAGTCACCCACCCCCCCTCTCTCTCTACCTTAGCCGCCCCTCTCCACACTCCCTCCCTTGGAATTTTGGATGCTCATCACACTTGACGTCAAGAGAAGACAACGACGCTCTTCCCCCACCACTTCAAGAATGCATGGCGGATCCCGAGCTTGAATGAGGATTTGTGTTCGACGCCGACGGTAATATCAACATTCTACGATCTCCATTCTTCGACGTGGGTTTTGAACACGACGACACCATTGGAGATTAATTCGATCGAATTCTCCTCGTCCTTGCGCACGTCATCGACGGTCAATTTTCCGACTACGATTGGATCATCGTCGGCCACCCACCACCCTCATCTCCACCGGCTACCGCTCCACCAACGAAGTTCTTCGGCGCCATCCTCCTAGTGGTAATATCTTTCTTCGTATGGTTTATCTTTCTCCGCTAAAATCCTACAAGTAGTTGAGTGAGAAGGCCCTTGAGGTGAATATCTCGTTGTTAAACGTAGGATCATGTTTTGTGTACTTTGCATTTAATATTGCCTTGAACTTTGTTTTGGTTATTCTCTATTGCACGTCTTTTGCCTAAGCAAGTTGAATATTTCAAATTCTTAATTCTCTTTTACGTGCTAGAAATAAATTTATATGAGAAAAGCTTTAATCAACTATCTTTCTAATTTCTAAACGTAATTCCTAGTAGTTTCACATCACAAAGTTAGTTCTTCCCTAGGGGTATGCTCAAGCTTGAAAATATTTGAACTCGTTATTCTTGAGGCTGGTGCCATGGTCTTTGGTAAATAAGCCTGCAGCACATGATCATGGGTCTCATACAACAATAACAACAGTAACAACATCAAACTTTTATCCACTTCATGGGGTCAGCACAAGATATTGGGTCTCATAATCTCCATTTATTTGTATGATGATTAAAAGGGCTTCATACTCAATCTAGTTATTGCTCATCAACAAAGATATTTTCATAGCATGATCCAAAATCCTGCTCAATGAGATTCTCAAAGGAATACCAAATCCATCACATTGTTCATTCATCAATTCAAAGTTCAATTGGATTCTACTAGCCACATTGATCCTCCAAAGCTTGACATATTGATCCTCCAAAGCTGATAGATTAATGATGTAATCAACAACAACATGTGACTTAACTGTTGTTAGGGGTGTAAGTGAGTCAAGATGACTCGTGAACTGGCTCAAGCTCAGCTCGATAAATTACTCGTGAGTTGAGCTCGATGAGCTAACGAGCCAAGCTTGAGCTATCCTTAATCATGATCCGGTTCGTTTATGAAATATTAATATAAAATGCACATAAATTAGTTAAATATATTAACATTCAGGATATTAAGTACAAAGTTATAAAAATATGTTTACAAAATATATTTGAATTTCATATATTAAGTGAATTATTTATTATTTTTCTTTTAATTTCTCATTTATGTTATCATTTTATTATAAGAATTGCTTGAATCATAATCATTTTGTCTCTTTCATAATAAACGAGGCGGCTCAAACTCGTAGAATAAAGCTTGTGCTTGAATTTGATATCGATTAATTAATCAAGCTCAAGCTCTAGCTCAAGTCAAGGGTGATTCTAGCTTGACTAGACAATTTTACATCCTTAACTGTTGTCATTAGCAAATATCTTAAATCAAACTATTCTAGCGCAACTAACCATTTCAACAATCATCTAGAATGCATGAGATTTTCAGCTCTAATACAATGGAAAAATCGGTCAACAGTTCAATTGCAGAGGAAGGATGGCCTTCGCCACTACAAAATGATCACTAGAATCAATGTCAACTTCTCAATTGTAAAATATCTTGATTCTTCTCCCCAAAAATCCTTGTTTATATAATAACTAACTCATAGTTACTTCCTCGCCCTTAAATACAATGGCTCTAGGGTTGCACAATAATGAATGAGCAATTAATAACATTTTCACAAGCCAAAAAGGCTTTTCATAATACAAAATTCATTTGAACTTCATGGCCCCGCCAATTACATAAAAGAAAAGTGCAAATTTATCACCAAATCAAAAAATGAGACAATTGAGATCAGCAACTCAATAGATAAGCTTTTGTGGTCCTGTCATAGCAAACAAATATGACATGAAAAGCATGGCTTTAACCTTATTTAAATTGGCCTATATCCCCTTTTAAATGACAAAAAAGCCTAGAATTTTTCTTGTTCCTGACTTAAATGCAAGCTTCATCAAAGTGAACATCACATTGCATTTCCTCAAGTATTCCAAGTCTTACCCCGGTTATTTTACTTATGACAAATAGATCATCAGCATATATTTTGAAGTTCATTCCTTTTGATTCTTGAGGATCATATCCATCATCCCATTACAAGTGCATAAAAATTTTTAAGCCCAAATTACATAACCGCCTAAACCATTTTCTCAAACTCCACTCTCCAAATCAGATTACATGTCTATTTCCTGGCACATTTAAAACTAAGCAACTAGGTTCTGCTTAGCATACAAATTAGTAGAATAAAATGTAAATTAATGCTTTCAGAAAAATGTACATTAATTCTTATCCCATAACAACATATATTTTAATAAAATTATCAAGGATATAGATTAAGGATCAATAGGAACATCACACTTTAATGTCTAGTTAGTAATGGTGATCATCAACAATCGTATTACCAAGAATATCTCAATAACATTGAAGAATGCCTAAAACCTTTATCAATGTTTAAACAAAATAGAGCATCATTACAATAAATAAAGGTTGACCTGATCAATAATAGCAAAACTATACAAGAAGCATAATGCACGGCCACAAGACAAAACATCAAGCATTTTATACTCAAGGTTTAATCTGACAAACAAGAGAAAATTCTGGAAATCCATATTCCATGCTAAAAAAAAAAACAATAAGGGCTGTATAACATAAAGAATTTAACCGCCAAAAAATGCCCGGGTATTCATCCCACATAAGTAAAATAATAACCTGAAACAGGATGCAAAGAAAATCACCAATTACCAAGTTTCAGAGTTCACACCTTCAATAGCCTCCCTTGGAGTCTTAAATCCAAGACCAATATTCTTCCAAAAGCGGTTACCTCCCTTGCCAGGCCTATTTCCCTTAGCAGACTTCTTTGAGCTTTATCAATCACAAGTTTGTTAGAGCATGTCATATAACATAAACAAGCAAAAGCGACAAACATAAATGATTTCATCAAAATTCTTACCATAAGAATACCTTTGGTTGCTTAAGAAATGCCTTCTCAGTCTGTACAAGAAAATTAAATACTTCAATAAAATTTCAAGGGGGTTCCTTAAGCTTGTAAGCATATAGTAATAATAAAAATCATTGCAATTAGCTACTTGGTTGCATACATTCAGTGAGATTTAGCCTAATTTATATCAATGGTATTTAGAGACAGCTTGTGATAATGTATTTGTTAAATCTAGGGCTAGGTTTACTAAATTCAACCTTAAGTTCAAAATTTAATAAATCTAGACATTCCCAAGATTGAGGGACTCTAGTTTCTATTTAGACTAATCATTTAATTATTATGCATTCTGGAAATCATTCTTATTTGGAAAAAATTAAGCACAAATTAAAATAACTAAATAAAATTAATCCTTCAATTAATAGTTCATTACTGGCATAACTACAAATTATTCAAGTTAATTAATTTCTTATTCAGTACATTTATATTTAATTAGTCAAATTTAATAAAATTAATCCATGGTCCCATCTAAGAATTATCTTATCCTAATTACTTTTAAGCTATAATTAACATATATTATTATTTAAATTCTTAATTAATAATTAACACGTACGTTAAATATCATTTTAAGTGATTAAAATATGTTATTATCCAATCAAGATTAGTTAATTCTTAACTACAATAATTATTATTCACATCATAATCAGACCTCATTTACTCTTCAGTGAACACATAATTTATTAAGCAAAAGCCAACTAAGTATTAATTAATTACTTATTAATATATTTATTAATATAATAATTAATTTACTTTTACTTAGTCCTTTATTTATTTTAACTCATCTAAAAGCGATAAACAACAGAATGATTATATTAAAGTAAATGTTGGAGATACAACTACTGAAGATAAAATGATTAAAATAAACCTATGTGGTTTGGACAACTTTAACAAAAATAGAAAATATGCCTATTAGATGAGTTATAAAATTAACATCAACGAATTAGAAAGGAAAATTAGTAAACTTAAGAATAGAAAGATTGAAATTATTCAAAATGATTTGCAAATAATAGGTTTAACCAATATTTTAAAAGGCAAAAGAGTGAAGAAAAGTGCTTGAAACCTATATAGAATGAAGCATAAGCTTCAAAGTGCAAAGCTAAGCTACATCTTTTTGATTTCATATATTTAAGAATATTACAATATATAATGATAAGACAGATTAAGGAAATATTAAAAATAAAAAATTTTTATTATAACAAAATATATATTTTTGCCATTTTCAAATAATCTCATTGATGTAACACTTCAAAACATGATCACATTAACAATAAGTTAGTTCAGTAATATCTACTTATCTTAAAATATTACCATAACAAATAAGTCTTATGAAGCAAGTTTAAGAAAAAAAACTTAAGTTACAAATAAAGAATACATACAACAATAACAACATCAAGCCTTTATCCCACTACATGAAGTTCGCTGCATGAATCATTTTTCTCCATTGTATCTTGTTAAGAGTCAAATTCTCATTTAAATCTAATAAAGAAATGTCATTTAAAATATTTTCTAACCAAGTTACAACTTACAAGTAAAGAATGTATGATAAGTTAAAATTAAATTTATTGAATTAAAGGTGTGGTTCAATGTTTGAATAGAAGAGACCAATTAAAATTAGGTGTTGCAATAGATGAATGGGGAAGAGATAGGGTAAATAATCCCAAAATAAAGTAGTTATGAATGCATAAGATTGGTAGGAAAAGAGTATAAGACAAAAGAGATTACACCATGAAAAGATGTTGAAATAATATGAAATTTTTTTCTTGAAGCTTCAAAAGGGAGGATCTTGAGATAGATAGATGAGAAGTAGTATTTTTTTTAAAGCTTTTTGACTGTTTTATTTCCCTTCTTTTTATAACATAGAAAGTTGAATTAGGCTATTAAAATTCAAGAACTACTTATAGTTTAGCATTTCATGCTTCAAATTGCAACCTGAAACATACGCTTCACATCAAGAAGCTTATGCTAGATACTAATGAATGCTTTGATATTCACGCTTTGAAATGTTGTGGGATCGCTTTGCTTTAAAGTGCTTTTTTCACTTTAAAGTGTGTTATTTTAAGAAGAATTCATGTAGTGGGATAAAGGGTTGATGTTGGTGTTGTTGTAAAGTGTGTTGTTTTAAACACCAAGTTTAACAAATCAAACAAAAATCAACAAGAATGAATAAAAAATGAGAATTCATAATGCTAACAATAATTGGTTGGGACATAGCTAGTGATGATGAACTTTTAATTGAATTTAATAAAATTTAATCAACAATGTTAAACAATAATTATACCTTCAATTAACATCTTGATCATTAGCTAATTACAATAATATTAAGTTCAATTAATATTTTAATGAACTTATATTTGCATTTTAGAGAAAAAATGGTTGACATAGTTTAGTGAAGCAATAATTACCTAATTAAAACCTAATGAGAAGCTAGCCTCTTGAATATTTGTTGATTTGTTAAACTGTGTTGCACAAAATTTTGAACAAATTAATATTTTTAAAACTACTTAAAATCCACTAATCCTAAATAGCAATCAAACAATTTTAAAATTTAACTCATATAGTTTTTTTTCTTTTTAGGGATGGAAATTTATCCCAAATACCTTATAGGTAAGGATGATATAAGGCCAGTTAAAGATCAAATTCAATGTAGGGAACTAGTGAATATTTAGTTAAAGAAGGTCCCAGGCTAGACAATAACATGTGCCCTACATTCTAAAAACCAAGGAACATATTTTTTAAACTAGAGCTCTTTGGTAACTCAGTACCAGAGCTGACATTCCAATAGTTTTATGATATAAAAATCTCAGGATTTATCAGATCGGGAATCATAGGATGATAAAAGTCGAATTTATTAAACCAAGTGGCCTGGCCAAACAAAACAATAACAACCTAAAAAACGCTTGCATCAGTCAACATTGAAAAAAGAAAATTCTAAATGAACACTTTAAAGGCTCATATTTTGTCATATAGTGCAGATAAAATGGTCAACATCAAAAACTGAGACAAGGTTAATGACACTGGTATGAAATGACCATGGAATCGAATAAGCATGAGAGAACGGCCTAGGATACAGACAATTACACCGCCGAAAAGTGGGCTCATCGTTGCAATTCACAATTCTGCAACAAGAAATAGACCATTGACCGATCGACCATCTCTAGGTCACAAACCAATTCGTTAATGTATCAGCATTATGCGATTCCAAATCAAATAAACTTGCCAAGATTTAATCACAAACTTTATGTTTGTAAATAGGAAAAAATCAAAATCGGACTCCAAACATAACAGAAGAATGAAAAGAACGAGGAACTTAGATAAGACCTGTTCCGCCATTGTTGATGAAAAAGAACCGACGTGAAGTATGCTACGGGCTTCGGTTGCGGTTGAACTGCGAGGTGTCAGCTCTTTCGAACAAACTCCAAACCCTAACTTGTCCGCAGGCCGAGAGGAGTATTATATCGTAGTTTCAAACGAAATAACAGACGGCTACGATTGCGTTTTAAGAAAATGAAAAAAATCTTTCTACCTCTTCCATATTCATACAATCAGTTAATTTTAGTTCTAAATATTAATAATAATAGAAAGAAAAAATCTATCATCTTAACCAAGTATTAGAAAATTAGATTGGACTGGCCAATTCAACTGATTAAATCGTGAACCAGTCAGCCGGTTGATTCCTTTAACCCATCGAACCGGTTTCAAAGCGAACAGGAGAAAAAACCGGTGCCCGATCGGTCTGACCGGCGAACCGTAGAACCGATCGGTTTGAAAAAATAGAGGATTTTAGCCTTTGATTGTAGATCAAACGGCGAGCAAAAAACACAAGAAAATAGCAAAAGACATAAGAACAGATCGTCCTAACTCATTTCGCTCGATTGCGAGGTCTTCTGTCATTCATCTCCCTCGCTAGCGCTGTCGATTGATAAATTTGACGACAAGGTGTTTGTATTGCGGTTGTTGTTCGTGTGTACAGTGCTGCTGTCGTTCTTGTGTACACTGTCGCCGCCGCTTCCAGCAGCATGTAATTTTTTTTTTTTTTTACCCAGTGCCATTGCTTCTTGATGGCGATGTTCGTCTATTTTTATGTGCAGCTATTTTCACTTATGTCTAAAATTTTTCTACTTGGTCTCTTTTGTATTTTATTAAGTACTTTGAGTACAGTTTTTTAAGCCTGATGTGCATAGCCTTTTGTCCTACCTATTTAAAGCATCTGGCCGAATCAAAGCTGAGTAAACTGCACATTGCATAGCTCTGAGCTCAAGCGAATATCATTTTGATTGGTCTCTAAAGAATAAGGAGATCTCACTTCGATTTGTTTAATACTTGAATTATTGATGACATATTTAATTTTTTAGTTTCTATTGGTTGAAATTTTTTATTAATTTAATATTGTAATGGGATATATGACGCACTCTTATTTTTATTTTTAATGTAGTTTTTCCATCAGATGCTTTCCTCAACTTTGTCTTCTCTATGGATTAGATATATTCATCCAATTTCAAATTTATTAGATTTAGATGCTTTAATGCATATGTATTATTTTGTTGCTAAGTATTTTCATAATATACTTGATATATCATCAAAAAATTATCTTGATCGGGCACAAATCTCAAGGCAAAAATCAAGTTGAAAACTTCAAAAATTAAATCCGGGATCATCTGAACTCTGATTTTGGCAAACTTATAGTTGAACTGAACATTTCGGAAATACTAACCCAAAGACACCAAATTCGACTCATTCCGAGCTCAAATGAGTCCAAATCAAAGACTCAAAGCTTCTTTTGAAGGTTCAAACCATAATTTGGATTACCAAACAGTTTCCAAACGTGACATGCTTATAGTTGAATCAAGAGGCACAACGAGATAAATCCAACGAGCCCAAGATCGCCAAATTCTGATATCATTAAGACATTCAGATGCCCAATGAACGATCCACAATCGAGGGACTCAACATCGGTCATCCATTCAAATCACTCCCAATTTACCCTTGATTTCCTCATATTTATTGACCATGACACTCTCAGACAACTATAAATAGACCCCTCATTTCTCATAAAGGGGTCCCTTAAGGGGGGGAGAAGGAGACCTAAGAAAGAAGAGAATGAAGAGAGCTTTCTTCCCACCAGACTCTTCCTCCACCACCGCCGGACTTCCACCCGGCAGGCTACAGATGTCGGAGTTCTGCTCGAACACCTAATGATGTCGGAGTTCTATCCAACCACTAACTTTTGTCGGACTTCTAACCGACGCCAAACTTCTGCCCGTTGTTGAACTTTCATCAAACTTCTAACCAACGCAGAACTTTCACCCGTCGTTAGATTTCTGTCCATCGTTGGACTTCTAATCATCAACGACCTTCCATCCAACGCCAGATTTCTACTCGATGTCAGACTTCTGCTCGACGCTGGACTTTTGTCGGACTTCTACCCAATACCGGGCTTGCTCCACTTGTCGTATTTCTACTTGACGCAGGACGTCTGCCCGTCGTTAAACTTCTCCCCGTCGCAGGACTTTCATCAGACTTCTACCCGACGCCAAACTTCGACCCGTCTCCAGACTTCTATCTGTCGTATGACTTTCATTGGACTTCTACCCGATGCCAGACTTCCGCCTGTTGCCAGATTTCTATCCGACACCATACTTCTACTAGTCGTCAGACTTATACCCAAAGTCAAACTTCCGCCCATCGCCCAACTTTCAACCTCTGTCACCAGCTAACTACGGTTCTTCCAATCATCCTTTGCTTGACAATAATTTTTCAAACCACTATTGCATGCCAACTACGGTCTCTCCGACCACCGTCACTAGACTATGGTCTTTCTGACCTCTATCGCCCACCGACTATGGTTATACCAACCAAACAAATGTATCAATGGTGATTCTTTCAAGTTCCATCATGTAACACACTCTATATGATGTATATTTGTTACATCAAGCCAAGGCCTTCCCCCAAGGGAGGGCCGCATTTGTACTCGATTGCAAATAATAGTGAATTCATTCAAACTAGGCCAACCTCGTTGTTTTCCACCTTTTTAGGGTTTTCCATGTAAAAACTTTCATGTCTCTTATAAATGCTGCACCCTTTCTTTTTATCTGTATGCATGTTGGATCTTCATACAAAGCTAAGATGTTAAACTTTATATTTCTCTTCCACTGTGAATCTTCTAGGACGCAATATTTTGGCACCATATATAGGAACATGATTCCCGACTGGGGAGGAAATTTTTGCTCCAACCTCAAAAGGTCATTCATGTTAACTGCCTTACATCAGCTATTATTGCATCAATTTCATGAGAATTAGATGCATACTAGGGGGTAACCTTGACTCCAACTATGTTCAAGAAGAATTCTCCAATGCTTTCAAAGTCAAGATGATATTTCAAGAAACTCTCAGCAAATTCAAGGTTGCTTCCAATAGATTTCAATCCTCATACAGTTCCTACCTGCACTTTTATTCCTTAGGTAGGGACTTAATCTCGACCTTAAAAAGGCAATAGCGGTCTAAAGATAGACCATTTTTCACCCTTGATTTAGGATACACGTGGCATTCGCCCCATCCCAATTAAGGAAAAATCAATCCCAGGGGGATTCAATTCGACATCTTCCATATAGGTTAATATCATCGAGTAGTGCTCTAACAAACAACCTTGGATAGATCATCCATCCTTGGTAGATTCTCTAGACCTCTTCCATATAGGTTAACGTTATCGAGTAGTGCTCTAGCATATAACCTCGGATAGGTCATAAAGGTGGTATCAGAGTAATAATTTTTGAATTAGATCATAAAATAGAACTATAAGAATTGATCTATAAGTCTAGTGGAGTAGTTCAAGTATGTATAAGTGATCATTATTTTTATTTTATGTGCATTTGTGTTTTGTTGCATATTCTGTGTGATCATGGATCTGCCACACTTAGATATGACCGATGGATAGAGTGCTAGTCATACAGCTCATGTATATAGTTCTGCTCCAATAGTTGGTTCAGATGTAGTTTCATAGTTTGTTATATTTATAGCCCAGATGATGGGCCAGGCATAAAGTAGGCTTTCGATTGTAAGATCTGAAGAGGTATACAAACATATACAAATGTTTTTGAGATTGAAGCCTCCGAGATTTGATAGTACTGTTGAGCCCTGAGCAGTAGAGGACTGTTTGAGGATGCTGAAAAAGATATTTGATGGTATATAATATCCTCGTGAGAGAAAGGTACCATTAGTAGTCTTTCTATTGGATGGCGAGGCATAGCGCTGGTGGATGGGAGTAGGATAGTTATGCAGTATGAGGTAGAGTTCATTGCTTTGGCTAGATATGATCCATAGTTGATTAGTAATCCTAAGGAGAAGTGCTACAGGTTCCTGAGAGGACTTCAAGATAGTCTAAGACAGCCTCTTATGCCATTTCACATTTTTTATTTCTCTAAGCTTGTGGAGAGAGCTCGTCTAATAGAGAATGACCTAATGGCTACTTAACAGTGGTGGATTGCTAGTAGGAAGAGGTTCAGTGGTGAGACTTGTGGTAGTGACTTTTCTGAGAAGAATAGTAGATTTACACCTAGAGATTTTAGGAGAGGTGGACAGTCAGCATCTACAACAGCCTCTAGTAGTGGTAGCATAGCCAGTTTTGGTTTTATTAGTGGGGCACCTATGTATCAGAGTTATGGTTGATGTCATTCTACTCAGTGCTACAGCATGACTGGACAGTGCTTCAGATACGATCAAATAGGTCATCTAGTAGCAGAGTGTCCACAAGCAGGATTTGACTCACGTTCTAAGTCAAGATATGAGAGCTTTGTTAGACTGGCAGGGAGACTGAGGGCAATTCCTCTTTATACTTTTCATGAGGGATCATCTAATAGAGCTGGTGGTCTGAGTTTAATAGCAAGGATACATTTTGGCATAGTTAGAGAGAGCTTAGTATTTTTGTTGCTCCAACTTCAATTAAGCCACGTGTATACACTTTGACTTAGTAGGAGGATCGTGATGCTCCTGAATGTTGTGATAGGTACAATTTATATTTTTGAGCAACTATGCCATATTTTATTTGATTATGGAGCTAGCCATTTATTTATTTTCTAGCATTACTTTGATTCACTACATAGCTTCAATTACACTACATGTTTTCCTTTTTGTTATTTTGCTGCCTAGAGATAGTATTATAGCCAGTGGATTCAGTTTCTATGATATTGAAATTTTTTATAAGAAATGGAAATCTAGTTTAATTTTATTACACATTTTCTCATATAATGTTATTCTAAGTATGAATTGGTTGAGTCAGTATGAGTCTTAGATTAATTACTTGAAGAAGTGAGTTAAGTTATTTTTGGGCAATAAAAGTTGTGTATTCCAAGGAGTTAGAGGTGTTTTATCCTATTTGATCTCTACATTGGAAGCAGATAGATTATGGAAGAAGATGTGAAACCCTTTAAATTTTTAAGATTTTTTTTATTTGACCTAAAGAAGTCTAAATCTCAAGCCTTCTTCGTTAGAATATTTATAATATTGTGTTTTAGCTTTCTTAAAATTTTTTATAATTTATGGACACTATAAAAATTTCTTAAGGAATCAATACCTATCGGTACAAGTGGGGGTTTTGGAACCGTCGGTGTCCGTTTTATAAACTGATTTCACCAAAAAAATTTAAATTAAATTAGATAATTTATGAATATTTTTTTATAATTTTTAGAATACCTAAAAGATTTTCTATGAATTTTCTATTGAAAATTAATTATAATAATATTATTATATATTATTTAATAATTAAAAACAAAATATATAAAGGCAATAAGCCTTATATTAAAGGCAATTCAGTTTTTGCCCAAATAGAGACCAGCTTGGGTTTTTAGGAGAGAGAATGAGAAGTGAGAAAAGAGGAAATTCTATTTTTGGGTGACTTCGGACCATTTTCGTCCGTTGGTTTAGTTGGGAAAATTGTTCGTCTCAAATAAGGCACGTTATGCCCATCTCAATTTTCAAAAATGTGTAAGTTTTAGTGAATATTTCGATTAAAATTTTATATCCATTAGCAAAAGATGTGGATAACTTTGCACAGATAAAACTTTCACCATGTAACTTTTTGTATGTTGTATAGATTACGATTATGCACATTTTGAATATTTTCTAAAAATTTTCATAAGGGGTTTTGAAATTTGGGGGATTTTTATTGAACTGGAAAATTATCATGATGTTGAAAAATAGTGTTGTAGTACAATAAAATTCTTAATATATTATTTTACATAATCCCTAGTAATTTGATAATTTTTTGAAAATATACATTTTTGCCTAGTTAGATTTTTTGTTATCTATCGTTATAAAATACTGTGAAATTTTGATAAAAGCTCAATTGCTCTTTAATTGTTATAATGTGATAATATATATGGATATGTGATTAAATTATATCTGTTAAGAATCATAAGGGGCTAAAATTCTTTGAGATTCTATATAAGACAGAAATATCTGATATGTTATAGTGCTATAAGCATAAATAAAAAGGGGAGTCATAAGGGGCCAGAATCTTTTGAGATTTTGTTTGGATCCGAGAAATATGATATGAACTACTTTGTGATATAAATTTTAATTTATTCATTTATTCTTTATTGTTATTTAAATAATATAATAATTGATATGCATTTATTATATTTCTTAATTTTGTGATTCTCAGTTCAATGATTTATTTAAATTACATTTAACTTCTTTTAAATATTCAATAAAATATTTGAAATAAAAGAATATTTGAAAATTTAGATTGATTTGTGTGGCTTGTTGAGCTATTGTAGCTCACTATAATTTTACTTTTAATTTTTAGGATCTCGGAAGGAGAAAGAGGTTGTAGACTAGCAGTTCAGGATCAAATGTGAAGTCATAGGTATTTTGCTATTTTGATTTTTGTATGATCATCGCTAGTTAAATTTTCAGTTATGTAGCTCTTGCTTGAAGCCATGTGCTGTAGTGTATATATTTAGTTTGATGAATGAATGAAACATTATGGATGAGTTTTTCAGTATTTGGACATTTTAGTAGCTCTGTAGTTCGTCATTTATTTTAATGAATATCGACAGAAAATATAAAAAAATTCCAAAAATAGATCTTGGGAGTTATCTGTCATAGCTCAATATAATAGGACCTGTTCTAGTTGGGTTGGGTTTTAATAATACATTATTGGTGGATTCTCTCGATCTCTTCCATACAGGTTAATATCATTAAGTAATATTTTAATATATAATCTCAAATAGGTCATATATCCTTGATGGATTTTCTCAACCTCTTTTATATAGGTTAACATCATTAAGTAGTGCTCTAACATACAACCTCAGATAGGTCATACATCCTTGGTAGATTTTCTCAACCTCTTCCATATAAGTTAATGTCATCAAGCACTGCTCTGACATATAACCTCAGATAGGTCATACATTATTGGTGGATTCTCTCGACCTCTTCCACACATATTAATATCATCGAGTAGTGCTCTGATATATAACCTCAGATAGGTCATACATCCTTAGTGGATTCTCTTGACTTATTCTATATATGTAAATTTCATCGAGCAGCACTTTGACATACAACCTTGGATAGGTCATATATCCTTGGTGGATTCTCTCGACCTGTTTCACATAAGTTAACATCATCAAGCAGTACTCTGATATATAACCTCAAGAAGTTCATACATCCTTGGTGGATTTTCTTGATCTCTTATATATAGGTTAATGTCATCGAGCAATACTGTGACATACAATCTCAAAAAGGTTATACATCCTAGGTGGATTCTCTCTACCTCTTCTACATAGGTTAACGTCATCGAGCAATACTTTGATATACAACCTCGAATAGGTCATACATTCTTTATGGATTCTCTCGACCTCTTCCATGTATGTTAGCATCATTGAGAAATGCTCTGATATACAACCTCAAAAAGGTCATACATCCTTTGAGGATTCTCTGGACCTTTTCCATAGAAGTCAACAGCATCCAACAATGTCCTGAGTGAACAACATTATCTCTATAAAGATTTTAAGAAAGTAAGTGATTGATAAAACCATCACTCATATGAAGATCATAGCTGTCTAGAAAAGCCTCAAAAAGCATGGGGGCAATATATCAAAACATGTCTCAAAGATACATAAACAATATAGTTTCTTATAGGGAACAAGTTCATTTCAAATGAAAAATAAGCATCAAGCTCATACAATAATCTCAACTTCATATAGTATATCATTGGAGTTACATAGACTCCATATCTGATTCAAGCATACATTCATTTTCATAAGAAGATGAAATTAAAGTTACAACGACATCATATATACAAGTCAATGTCATCAATCGATAAGCAACTTTAAAAATGTCACATATCATTGATAGACTCTATTGACTTCTTCTCAATTGCACATTAATGCATCTCATATAATTTCTTTTTCAAAGAAAGATTACAATCTGATCTTCATCAGGCCTTAACTCAATTGATACTATCAGTGTGTCGCTAGACTACTAATAGGGTGCACTGCTTCGACCCCTTCCATCGCAGATGTCTGATGTCTGCAAACGTCGGTATGGATTTATATTTCTTTATCAAAATTTAACTGGACTACAGCCATCATCATACATTCACCTGATGTTTGACATTGAACCTTCACTTTATATCTGCCATCATTGGCTTCTCTCTCGACTGCTATAGCACACTCTTTAATTATCTCATTC
The DNA here is from genome assembly GCA_019514585.1 of Dendrobium officinale. NCBI lineage: Eukaryota > Viridiplantae > Streptophyta > Magnoliopsida > Asparagales > Orchidaceae > Dendrobium > Dendrobium officinale. Next base: position 67,291,688 of record CM033682.1, on the reverse strand, counting down.
AATTCTCTGCCTGATCGTAGATCACCGCTGCACATTCACCTGGCTGTCGATTTTCATTAGACTTCTAATTATACACCGTCAGAATTCTTTTCGCCCACTATCAATCACTGGTTCTCCTCCTAGGTACAATCAATACTAGATTTTCTCAATACACCCTCACATGCAAGAGGCAGTTGATCTTGTTCTGTCAAGGGTTATTTATGAAGATAGTCTCTCATCGTGACTTCTTCTACATAAAAGACGGGTACTGAAGCTTGATAGGGGATGGCGCCCATCTCAAATAGTTGAATGCCTCTAATGTAAGAAGAAAGCCACAATAGAAGAAAAAAGGAGGGAGATAAAACTCCTTCTACACAAAAGAGGGGCACTTATAATTTTAATTTATTTGTGTGAACAATGAATGAACTATCTCAATAATTATTCTTCCGAGATAGGTGGATTATTTGATATTATTATGTTAATCAATCCTTAATAACTTTACTAAAGTTCTTGAGCATAACTATGAAATAAAGGAATATATTCTAAATTATGGCACTTATAAATTTTAGTATCAGGAATATTGGGTTTTGATATTTAATAAAGCATTTTCAATTTTCACCTCAAGTTTGTCTGACGACTCTTTCTCCTCCAAGTTTTTCCCTAAGGTGCTATTGATAATGTGGTCCTATTACCTCCTCTTGGAAGTTTTTAATGAGGTAAATACTCTTCTTCATCTTCCTCCACCTCTTCTATATCCTCTACTTATGTTGCAAGTTTCTATTTGCATAATGTGGACCACAACTAATATATTATGACATATGGATTGTGATTGAAAGTGTCAATGCTATTATAATCCCAAAACTTTTCATCTTTTTTTGAAATTGAGTTTAACCTCAATTCTAAATAGACCATGGGGGCTATTATTATAGAAGTTATCTCATTATGTAGAATTGTTAAAAGACATTAAAAAAACTCCTTCAATTTTAGAAAGGTCTATAAGCTCTCTTATATCTATTGGGGAAATATTCATAGGAAGTTCTTCTCAAAGGATTTCTCTTTTCACTTGATGTTGATGTTGTTACTCCTTTAGAATTTTCATCCTAGAAGTATTTTCCTTGGCAATTCTAAAGACTTCTACTTCATGTTTTGCTAGTCAATCTTTGTGTCAGCTTCTTGAATTCTTTCTTGAAGAGTAGGCTGAATAATCATCTAAGCTAACCAACTTGAATTTGTATTGATAGATACCACCTTTATTTTTAGATTCTTCAAATCTTAAATAAGAAATTCTACATAAGTGAGTAATGAGAGAGAAGTACCTAACGACTTCTCACTCAAAGCATCTACCACTACATTCGCCTTACCAGGCTGATACTGAATAAACATATCATGCTCCTTGATCAGCTCAAGCCATCTTCTTCGCCTCAAAATTTAGATCCTTCTAAGTGAAAATATATTTCAAAGTTTGATGATCAAGAAAGATCTCGCATCTATCTCAGTACAAATAATACCTCCAAATCTTCAAAGAAAATTCAACAACAGCTAACTCCAAATCATATATCAGGTAGTTCTTCTCGTATGATTTCAACTATTGAGATACATATATAACAACTCTACCATACTACATTAGCACACATCCCAATCCCTATAATGAAGCATCACTTAAAACCTAAAATCCATATATACCTGAAGTGATATTCAAAATCGGAGGAGAAGTCAAATGATCCTTCAACATCTGAAGACGCTCCTCACACTTTGGAGTCCATACAAAAGCTACTGACTTCTAAGTCAGACTTATCAAGAGAAAAAAAAATTTGAGAAAACCTATGAACAAACTTTCGATAATAAACAACCAAGCCTAAGAAAATACGAACCTCCAAAATTATAATAGGCCTTAGCTAAATAAATATAGCCTGAATCTTATGAGGATCTACTGAAATATCTGCACTTCTCACTACGTGCCCGAAGAATGAAATGTTGTTCAACCAGAACTCACACTTCAAGAATTTAGCAAATAATTGATATTGCCTTAGATTCTCTAGAGCAATTTTCATGTGTGTTGCATGTCATCCTCATATCTAGAATAAATTAGAATATCATCCATTAAAATTATCACAAACTAGTCCATATACTTATTGAAATTCCTATTCATCAAATCCATGAAGACCGCTGGGGTATTAATCACTCAAAATGACATAACTAAAAAACTCATAATGACCATACCTCATGATAAATCTAATCTTTGTTACATCCTCCTCTCTTACCTTCAGCTAATGATAGCCAAATAACATATAAAATAAGAAAACATTAAACATCCAGCCAACATATCAAACAAGTTATCAATCCTACATAAGAGATACTTGTTTTTATAGTTACCTTATTCAAATCTCTATAGTCAATAAACATCCATAAGATATCATACTTCTTCTTTACAAATAATACATGTGCTCCCTACGGAGACAAACTGGGATGGATGAAAACTCTATCCATAAACTTCTGAATTTGCACCTTCAACTCTTGACGCTCCTTAGGTGACATTCGATACGAGGCCTTAGAGATCAGAGCAATACTAAAAATATATCTATGCAAAACTCTACCTTTTTGTTCAGAGATAAAGTCACTAACTCTTCATAAAAGATATCTAGAAACTCCCGAGCTATGTGGACACCACTCAAAAATATAGAAGAGATCCTCACATTTCTAACAGATGCTAAAAATAATGGACAATCTTTTCTCCAAAGACTATCCACTTATAAAGTAGAAATCATACAAAAAGAATAACTTTGATTCCCTGAAATATAAAGCTTTCACCACTCTAAAGCACAGTTACTCTCTTCTTCAGGGAAAATTATTACGTCCGATCACCAGACCTAGAAAATAGGTCCAGACATCCACTAAAAAGTTGCCACGTGGATCGCACTTTGACTGTGCGCTTTGGGTGCACTTTTACTGCGCTTTGACTGTGCTTTTGACTGCACTTTACCTGCATTTTTTGGCGCGCTTGACTTAAAATTTCGCGGACACGTGTACATTCAACGCGTCAAATTTTTAGTGGATATCCGAAACTATTTCCAGGTCTGGTGACCGAATGTAATAATTTTCCCTTCTTTAGACAATCAATTTGAGCATCAAAAAATTTTTCATTGTTGACCTCGATTTTTGCTCGAGTACCTTCAAGCATCTTCGATCGACTCAATTAAACCACGTCAAGTCCAATTCGAGTTTGAATCGACTTGAATTGGGTCGAATTAGACTCGACTGTGTTTGTTTAGGCTCGATTAGTTATTTTTGGTCGCGCTGTATCTAATTTGATTTAAATTGATGATTATATTGGATTCAATTTTATATAATTAGCTTTATTGAGCTGGCTCGAACCTACATTGCCTCAAATTTCAGACTCGAGTCTAACTCGGTTTTAGTCAATTTAACTTGACTCAGCTTAATTTAATTCTGTTAGAATCCATTTAACTTTCCAAATGATTTGAATCTGTTGCCTAGATCAAGAAATTGGATCAAGTGGCTCGAATCAAACTGTTTGCTGGCCCAAAGCCGTTGCCCGATACCTGCGATCCTCCACAGTCGGGGCAGAGATACAGAGCAAAAAATAATTTATTCGTGTGATGTTCGGAAGACTGAAGCACGAGACAACGAATGCGCGGGCTTCCTCTTTCAGTGACGAGTTTGATTTACCCAAAAAGAAGACCTTCAGCTTCGGCATTCGCTCCCTCTCCCTCTCTCTCTTGGTTTTCCCTTGCTCTCAGGCACCCGTCACCCTCTCTCTCTCTCTCAGTCACCCTGTGTTCGCGAACTCCAGCCAAGACTGAAATCCCTTCTCCCCCTCTTACTCTCGGTAGAAGCTCCCAGGCAAAACTCCTTACTCCCAATCTTCCTCTCTCGCGTGAGCCAGAAGCCCCGAACTCCCTCTTCAGCTCTTAGATTCACGCTTAGCTCTCCCCCCTCTCCGTCTCTACTCTGTTTGGACTGAAACAGGGAGGCCAAAATTCCCACCTCCCTCGTGTGGAAGCCGAAGCCGTCTCCTCCGTCGCCTACCCTAGCCAAACCCGATGCCATCGACTCGCCTTAGCCGCTTCTTTGCAAGGTGAGTATCTCTCTCATCTCCTTCTCCTTTCTTCTTCATCTTCTTCTCCTTCTCCTACTTCTTCTTCTTCCTTCCTTTTCCCTCTTCCTTAATCTTCTTCCTCAACTCTAGCTACCATGTCGTCCTCTCATTTTAATCTAGAATCTTATGGATGATTTTAGTTGGCAGCAAGTTGCACCTATGGGGAACTTTATTTTTTTTTAAGTTTAAATGTGGATTGAAAGCTCATGGTGTGTATGTCATCATACCTTTAATTATTTTGATTTCTAAGTGAATGTATACACTCTCTATAGTGGATTTCATGATAGCTTATATAGTTGATTTTGGCAATGGGAGAAGGGAAAAGGCCCTCAGTTGGATGTTGATTATAATGTGTTGGCTCATTTGAGAAAAATCTATTATCTTCTTAGTGTTTATGATGCACTTATGATGTCTCCTAACTTGAGAGAGACTTTGGTGAAAGCTTTGCTTGAACTAGAGTCCTATCAAGCCTTCTTTGTTACTGAATTTGTTAAAGATGCATGCTACTTGAGAGAGATGTCATGTATTACTTTTTCATATCAGGATCTTCTCTTAGTGACTGCCGAGCATAATCGTCCCTTGTACGTCACCTCTAAAGTAAATGGTTATGAGTTGAACATGGTCCTCAATTGCTTATTAGCTTTAGTTAATATCCTTAATCATGCCACCCTACAGAGCCTCTCTCTTGGACATTTGAAACTGACTTTAGATAAGATTATGCTGAAGGGTTTTAATGATCAAGGTCAGCGTGCTTTAGGTTCTATTACTTTGACTTTGCATTTTGGAGATCTTTTAACATAAGCGAAGTTTCATGTTATTGAGGTGGATACCTCATACAAAGCTATCTTAGGAAGGCCTTGAATTCATGAAAATGGAATGGTGCCATCTACACTGCACCAGTGCATGAAGTATATTAGAAATGATGTAGAGTTTTCCATTCCTGGAGATACTCAACCTTTTATCGCGCATGAGGTCTCTATTTACGATGATGTCGAGCATTACAAGTCTCAGAAAGCTCGTAGACCTCCCACTACCCAGTCACCAGTGATACCCACTAGTCCTGTACAGGATCCTATACATTCACTTGCATAGGGTCCTATACAACCACTAACACAGGGTCCATCACATGTTAGGATTGGGGAAGATATTTTCACTGTAGACCTCGATGGATCTTTACAGTTTGTAATCAGGCACAATGTTCCCCCTAGTAGAGGTAGGGGATGGCGTGGTAGAGGTCGAGGTAGAGAGTCAGTTCTCCCTCCGAGAAACTTTGATACTCAAATCCCTCCTCCCTCGCACTTATACACTTCCCCTTTGATTATTGAGTCTGACTCCTCTGATGATGAGATGATCGATGTTCCTCATCATTCAGTCCCTTCACTCGGATTTAGTGTTGATCACAATTCCTACCCTACATTCCATAGGAGTTTGATACCTCAAGGTGGTCTAGTTGTTGATAGTGACTCAGACGATGATGCAGACGTCAGACATCAGGCAGCTAGTTAACAATCCCTTTTTCGTCAGATGCACTGCATGAGAATTGAAGAATCCACTCTTCAGCCTTCCCCTACACATTCCACCAGCGTTCGTGGTGCACTACCCTTGGATAGGCGCTCTGTGCAAGATCTACACACTCTCTATGTGCCACCCCAATCTGCTTGATATGCATCGTTGTTCTATAGTGTAGGTGTCCCATAGAGTACTGATATACAGGGTCCTATGGAATCCGTTACGGATAATGAGATCATTCAAGTTCCCCGATACTTTTTCCCTTCTATGGATAACTTTGTTGAGCGAGGTCTTATCCCTTCAACTTGGTCAGGTAAACAGGCTCAACAACAGGCATGTATTTGGCGAACTAATTTTTCTCAAATTAGGCAGGGTATAGGCTATTTTCAAGAAAATTAGTCCCCTTCCACGAATATTTGGGTTGTCTCTCATTCCTATCCAGTCGTTTCCATCTCTGATGACGAAGACCCGGAGGAGAATGAGGACAGGGTCCTTAAAGCTCCATGTGAATTCGAAGATGGCGCTAGTTCTGCCATGGATGAATTGTGTGAGATCAATTTGGGCACTGAATCAGATCCTAGACCCATTTTTCATAGTGCTTTGTTATCCAAATTAGAGGCTCAAGAGTATGTTGCGCTCATTTCTAAGTTTAGAGATTTCTTTGCTTGGAACTATACAGAGATGCCTGATTTAGATCCAAAAATAGCAGTCTATAAGTTAGCCATTAGTTCTAACAGTCACCTCGTCAGATGAGGTTAGAGATTGAACAACAGGTGATCGCCGATACTAAGAAGCCTATAAAGGCTGATTTCATTCATGAAGAGAAGTATCCCACTTGGCTTGCCAATGTTGTTCTAGTCCGGAAGAAGAGTGGTCAGATCCGTGTCTGTATAGACTTCTAAGATTTGAATAAGGCATGTCCTAAGGATGATTTTCCTCTTCATATTCTTGAACTCATGGTTGATATTGCTTCATCCCATAGCATTTTCTCCTTCATGGATGGTTCATCTAGTTACAATCAGATAAAGATGGCCCCTGAAGATGAGAAATTCACTGCCTTTCATACCCCTATCGGTGTGTTTTATTATAAGGTGATGCCCCTTGGCCTCAAGAATGTTGGGGCCACCTATCAGCATGCCATGACTATCATTTTTGATGAGTTGATTCATGAGCAGGTTGAATGCTATGTGGATGATTTAGTGGTCAAAATCAAGATCCGTAGTGATCACCTTCGAGACCTACGAATCATTTTTGAGCACTTGAGAAAGCATGATTTGAAGATGAATCCCTTAAAATGTGCATTTTGTGTCACTACGGGGAAGTTCATTGGTTTTATTGTTCACTATCGTGGAATTGAAATTGATCCCTCCATGATTAAGGCCATGTGGACTTGAAACCCCCTAAGAGTCTAACCCAATTGAGGTCTTTTCAAGGTAAGCTTGCTTTCTTGCGGAGATTTATCTCCAACCTTGCCAGTAGATGTCATCCCTTTTCTGCTTTAACAAAGAAGGATGCCCGCTTTCATTGGGATATGAATTCTCAAGAGGTCTTTGAGAGCATAAAGCGCTACCTGATGAGTCCCCCTATATTACCTGCACCCATCCCTGGTAGGTCGTTGATCCTTTACACTACGGCCTTGGATGAGTGACTTGGTGAACTTTTAGCTCAATAAAATGAGGGAGACAAAGAGAATGACTTGTACTACCTTAGCAGACGTTTAATTCCTGCAGAGCTAAAATACCCGGAAATGGAAAAGCAGTGTTTTGCTTAGATCTTTGCTGTGCAGAAGCTTAGACACTATATGCTCTCACACAAGATCAGTTTGATTTATCGAGTCAACCCTTTGCAATATTTGATGACCTGTCTGACTTTGTCAGGTCGCTTAGCACGTTGGTCCATGATTTTACTACAATTTGATATTACATTTGTCCCTCAATGGGCCGTCAAAGGATGAGCTCTAGCTGACTTCCTTGCTTCTCACCTGATCCATACAGATTCCCCACTTTATGACGATTTGCCTGATGAATCAATAATGAGTGTGGAAGAGCGGGAGTCCCCTACTTGGGAGTTTTACTTTGATGGAGCTTCTTCCATCAAATCATTACATCCTTATGAAACTTCTATGGTTAAGGTAGGTTTGGGGCTTATTTTTGTGTCTCCTGAAGGCCACACCCTTCATTACTCCTACAATCTTTCAGAGCCTCATACTAATAATGAAGTTGAGTACAAAGCCCAGATTGTAGGACTGAGTTGGCCATTCAAATGAGTATTGTACGAGTAAAAATCTTTCGAGATTCCCAATTAATTATTAATCAAGTTGCCAGAATCTTCAAAGTTCTCAAACCTGAGCTCTTGCCTTATCACAATAAGGCAATGGAGCTCTTATGTTGATCCCTGAAGTAACTTTAGTTAGAGTCCCTTGATCTGAGAATGGTAGAGCGAATGCACTAGCTAAACTTGCTAAGGAGTTGGCTGACCCGATTGGAAATCCAATATCGATTGTTGTCCAGTATCGGTAAGCCTTATGCCCCGCGGACTTGTCTTCTCCTGATCAGTCCCTCGCAGTGTTCGTTGTTGAGGAAGAGTCGGATTGGAGAATCCCCTTTGCTGAGTATTTGAAGCATGGTAAACTTCTAGATGATCGTTCTCTTGCCACTCATATTAGAAAGAGAGCTTTGTCATTCTCCAATGCGAATGAAACCCTGTATCGACCCTCTTTTGACCAAATATGGTTGCGTTGCCTCAACAACGAGGAGGCTCGTAAGGTCATGGGAAAGGTACATGAGGGACTTTGTGGTGCTCATCAGTTCGGACCTAAGATGAAGGTCAAAATTAAACGCCTTGGTTATTATTGGCCGACTATGATCCGTGACTGCATGGAGCATGCTAGAAAGTGCAACCAGTGCCAGATTTATAATATTGCTATCTACCAATCTTCCAATCCATTGCACCCCTCTGTGTATTCTTGGCCTTTTGAGAGTTGGGGTATGGATGTAGTGGGTCCTATTGAACCTCTTTCCTGGTTATAGATTTATTCTGGCTGCTGCTGATTACTTCTTTATGTGGGCGGAAGCCATCCCGCTTAAGGAAGTTAAATTAGAAGATGTGATGCGCTTCTTTCACGATCACGTTGTCTACCATTTCGGTGTTATGCGTCGTATAATTTTAGATAACGGCCCATCTTTTAGGAGCACCAAAATTGTTAGATTTGCCTGCCGCCATAACATAAATTGGTGTTATTCCTCTATTTACTATCCTAGGGCTAATGGTTTGGCTAAGGCATTCAATAAGACCTTAGTCCAATTGATAAGAAAGATACTTGTGACAAATAAAAGAGAATGACACGACAAATTCCTGAAGTATTATGGGCTTATAGGACTACGTACCGTACTCCTACTCAGTCTACATCATATGCTTTAGCCTTTGGAGTTGAAGCTATCCTCCCACTTGAGGTCGAGTTCCCTTCGTTACGTGTAGCAGTTAGCCACAATCTTTCTCATGAGGATAATGCCCGACTACGTTTGGAAGAACTTAATAGTTTAGAAGAGCTTCATTTGCAAGCTCATCAGAATCTTAAGTTGTATCAGGCTCGTATGGCCTAGGCACAAGATCGCCTCGTCCGACCCCGTGCTTTTCAGGTCGGTGATTTAGTCCTTGTCTTATGTAGGCCTATCATCTTGTATCATCATCGAGGTGGTAAATTCGAGCCTATTTGGGAAGGCCCATTCGTGGTAGAGCAAGTATATGAAGGTGGATCTTATTTGTTAGTTGATGTGAATGGTGTTCATCCCATGCCTATCATTAACGAGCAGTACTTGAGAAAGTACTATACTTGAGTTTGCACATCGTAAGGGGCATACCCCACAATTTATAAATATCCCTCTGTACAGATATAACTCTAAAGGATTTCTTGTACTTTTTGGCAGTCCATGGGCCCCCTTTAAGGGTTAACTTTCTCCAGTTTTGCTTGTAACCTTCAAGTGTGGTCTGGGATATCAAAACTACTAACTTGAACCTCTATGGAATATGATATTTGGTCCATCCTTGATCTAAATTAGTCAAATGTAGTGATGTTGGCCCATTATCACTATGTGAATTTCTCTACAAATTTTCTTGTGACATTTGTGCTCCCCAGTTCATTCATATGAGTTGAATGTGGCATGGGTTACCAAAGCCAATGTTTAGTTCATTCATAGATCCTGTATATAATCTTTTTCTCTCTCCAGTTTTATTCATGTGGCGACTATGGCCTGGGATATCAAAGCAAACAATTTTCCCCTCTCTTTATGTTCCAGTCATTAGAAGATATTTTATACTAGGAGTAACTCACGGATATAGTAAACATTCCATCTACCATGTGTTATTTTCAACAGTATGAAATATACTTAATCTATAACTGTGAATATAATATGAAAAAAAAATGAAAATGATAAAAAAAAGAGAGGGAAGCTCTTAGTTGAGTAGAATCGGTTGCCCTTGTCACAAGTGGAACCCGGTTCTACACTCCAAGAGCCCAAAGTCCCTCCAAATTATCTTCCTTTTCTCTTCTGAAAGCATTTTATTAATTGCTTAGGAGATGACTATGTGTTCATTTCTTCTATTTTGGTTATTCACTTATAATAGAGATGTTTTCCCTCACTTATGATGTGGTACATCTTGCTATAGAAGTTAACATCATTTCTTAGTGGATTTTGATTTTCCAGTAGAAAGTCAATCCACTACTTCTTTTAGCGACACTTTCTATCTTTGAGAGCTTATTCTTAGCTGTAAGAGTAATATTTTTGGAGGCATAAATGTTGCTTGCACTTCTCACAGGGTCCCATCAGTTTAATATGGGTGTTACTACCGTGGTTCCTTTAGTAATCATTGATCTTTGATATGATGGTTATTTTTAGTGACAAGTGTATCCCCTCGCCACTTCACTTGCTCCTTTGATATGATATTATCCCTTCTACTCGGTTGTTTGTATGTTCCTCTTCTTAGAGAGATATATATCGATCAATTACCTCATATTGTGTGATTTCAATTTTACCTAAAGAAATTCTACTTATGTTTTGATTACTCATGGCCACGACGATTTGTCGTCTACCATGTGGTAACTAAAATATAAGTTTGGGATTTCTTAGATGATTGATTACTTACTTATCTTTCCCTCATAGCACCACGCACATGTGCGTTGGGTGGTTGTAGAGGTGATTTTCACTCTTTGTCTCGCTGTTGCAAAAATAGTTAGACAAACATTGAGTGGTCCTCATTCACTATTGCGAATATGGTCAGTTGAATGTAGGCCCTTCTTCTCTCTTTTGCTTTGCCGTTGCGAATATGGTCAGGCAGGCATTAGATTTTTGGGAAGCTCTTTATTCGTTGTTATGAATAAGGTCAGATGAATATTGAGTTATTCTCATTCGTCGTTGCGAATATGGTCAGGTAAATGCTGAACTCCCTTTCTCTTTCACCCTTTGTCTCACTGTTGCAAATATGGTCAGGCAGACATCGGGTTGTTCTCATTCACTGTTGTGATCTGGTGATGTTGGACTTGCTTCTTTTGTCCCACAATTGCGAATATGGTCAGATGGACATTTGACTTTCAGGAGGGCTCATTATTCACTGTTGCAAATATGGTCAGGTGGATTTTGAGCCATTCTCATTCACTATTGTGATCTGATCAGGTGAATGTTGACTCCCTTTTCTGGTTGGGTGCCCGACAAAGTCCCTGAGAGGCATACTGCACCGCCTCTTCATTCCCCCTTTTTATTTCATGTTTGGGGGTTATTGAGTTTTTTATTGATTCTTTATTTCTTCATTTTGATCTGGTCAGGCGAACATTGAGTTGTCCTCATTCACTGTTTCGATTTGGTTAGGTGAATGTTGGACTTTATCTTTTATGCTGCTGTTTTGATCTGGTCAGGCGGACATTTGACTTTTGGGAAGCTCTTTATTTGCTGTTGTGAATATGGTCAGGTGGATATTGAGCTGTTCTCATTCGCCGTTGTGAATATGGTCAGGCAGATATAGAACTCCCTCATTTCTTTACTCGTACTCACTATTTCGATCTGGTCAGGTGAGTACTAAGTTTTCTCCATTCATTGTTTCGATCTGGTTAGGTGAATGTGAGACCTTTCTTTTCCCTTCTCCTCTGCTATTTTGATCTGGTCAGGCAGACAGTTGGCTCTTTCCTTTTCTTTACTCCTGCTCACTATTTCGATCTGGTTAGGTGAGTACGGAGTTTTCCCCATTCACTGTTTTGATTTGGTCAAGTGAATGTGGGATCCTTCTTTCTTCTTCTGTTCTGCAGTTTTGATCTGGTCAGTCAGAAAGTTGTTTCTTTTCTTTCTTTACTCTTGCTTACTATTTCGATCTGGTCAGGTGAGCATTGAGTCTTTCCCCATTCACTATTTTAATCTGGTCAGGTGAATGTGGGATTTTCCTTTCTCCTTCCGTTTTGCTATTTCGATCTAGTCAGGCAGACGGTTGGTTCTTTTCTTTCTCTACTCTTGTTCACTGTTTCAATCTGATCAATGAGCACTGAGTTTTCTCCATTCACTGTTTTGATCTGGTCAGGTGAATGTGAAATATTTCCTTCTTCTTCTATTTCGCCGTTTCGAGCTGGTCAGGCAGTCAGATGATTTATCTATATTCGATTACTCTCCCTTATTGCTTTTCCTTGATTATTGCTCTCTGATATTTCATATGATTTTCAAGTTATTTTTTATTTCCATTCTCTTCACATCATCTTAGATTTGTTCTCTAGATGATTGTTGAATTTCCTTTGGATTCTTTGTGATCTTGTTCCAATTTTGCTCATGTGAACTTGAGACTTCCTTATCCTATTCTGCCACTTTGGTTGGGTAGATAATTGAGATGCTTTCTTTGACTCTCTCTCATTGTTGATCTCGTTCCGTTAGTTGACCCTAGAGTTATATCTTCCTAGAGTTTGTAAGGTCAATGCCAACATATACGGTTCACTTATTGTTCTCCGCATATGTTGGAAGTCTGTTTATTGACCTCGATTTTCGCTCGAGTACCCTCGAGCATCTTCGATCGACTCAATTGAACAACGTCGAGTCCAATTCGAGTTCGAATCAACTTAAATTGGGTCGAATTAGACTCGACTGTGTTCGATTAGGCTCGATTAGTTTGTTTTGGTCGCGCCATATCCAATTTGATTTAAATTGATGATTTTCTTGGATTCAATTTCATATAATTAGCTTTATTGAGCCGGCTCGAACCTATATTGACTCAAATTTCAGACTCGAGTCTAACCCAATTTTAGTTAATTTAACTTGACTCAGCCTAATTTATTTCTGTTAGAATCTATTTAACTTTCCAAATGATTTGAATATGTTGCCTAGATCAGGAAATTGGATCAAGCGGCTCGAATAAAATGGTTTATTTGCCCGAAGCTGTTGCCCGATACCTGCAATCCTCTATAGTCGGGTCAGAGATACGGACCAGAAAATAATCTATTCGCGTGATATTCGGAAGACTGAAGCACGAGATGACGAATGCGCGGGCTTCCTCTTTCGACGACGAGTTTGATTTACCCAAAATGAGGACTTTCGACTTCGGCATTCGCTCCCTTTCCCTCTCTCTCTAAGTTTTCCCTTGCTCTCAGGCAACCGTCACCCTCTCCTTCTCTCAGTCATCCTTTGTTCACGAACTCCAGCCAAGATCAAAATCCCTTCTCCCCCTCTTACTCTCGGTGGAAGCTCCCAGGAGGAACTCCCGATCTTCCTCTCTCGTGTGAGCTAGGAGCCCCGAACTCCCTCTTCAGCTCTAGGATTCGCGCTCAGCTCTTTCTCCCTTTCTGTCTCTGCTCTATCCGGACCGAAATAGGGAGGCCGAAATCCCCACCTCCCTCACGTGGAAGCTGAAGCCGTCTCCTCTGTCGCCTACCCTAGCAAAACCCGACGCCATCGACTCGCCTTAGCCGCTTCTTTGAAAGGTGAGTATCTCTCTCTCTCCTTCTCCTTTCTTCTTCTTCTTCTTCTTCTTCTCCTTCTCCTACTTCTTCTTCTTCCTTCCTTTTCCCTCTTCCTTAATCTTCTAAAGACTTGTAGAAGAAGCAAAAATCTGAGAAGAAAATATAGGTTTTGCAACTTCTTGGAATAGTTATAACTCATGAAATTGATAAGTATGCTTGTTGACTCCAAGTTAAACATCGCCCAATGCTTTGTAAATGTTTTTTTTTTTTTTTTGGTATAGGGGTTTTGTTTTGTCTTTCTTTCTCTTCATCACGATGTTGGGTGTGATTCATTTACTAAATCTCACTGTGAGCCAAAATTTAAAAGGTGCACTTGAAAGCATAACTTCATACATTTTTGGAAGTGAAATATCTAGCATGATTTGCCCTTCCTCGCTAGAGTAAGCGTCATCTTCTTGAAAGCGTTCTAGCATGAGATTTGGAATTATCCTTTCTTCATTTTCTTTAAGTATGAAATTGAAGGCTTTGAACGTTTCTTTCCAAAACTTTGTTTTTATTTTATTTTTGTTGTTCTTCTTTTAAAAAATTTCATATGCTAGGATAAACCTTGTTTGGATCTTCATGTTACATCCTTCCATGGAATTGTTCATCACATAAAAAAATTCTTACGTATGTAGGAAGATTTGAATTGGAACCTTTACATCTTTACTATTTCACTTATACTCTATTCGTTGGCATCACTATGAGAATTTGTTAGAAAGCTTTCATGTGCATTCATGTTATAAAGACTTGTTTTGGTGTGAGAACAAATTCATGAATTTGGATTATAGAGTTACTTGGAATTGTTGGTGGCATGTAGCATGAAAAATACAAATTTGTTGGAAGAAATTCATGTCTATTCTAAGTCATGTGATAAATGAAATACTTATATCTATGATTAGTAAAATTTTTATATATCCCATACATGCTTAGAAAGAAATTCTCATGTACTTTGTGAATCCGATGTGGTATTACTCATGCTATTATAACACTTTTCTAATGGTTGGAAAGAAGTGGCAAAGAAGAAAATCTTGCCCTTCTTTCATTGTGATATGAGTCTATGGATTATTGGAGGTGTTGCCTTGATTTCTTTTCATATGCATGTGTATCTCATTATCATTCATGATTAGGCTTGCCCTTTGGATGCTATATGTCTATGTTTGGAGAAGTTTAGATTTACAAGTATGTTTCAATAAGTTTACTTAGAACTAATGGTTTATACACTTTTGTTAAAGCCAATGTCACGATTATCTTAAAGTTATCTTTTGTTTTATCATAAGACATGGAATAAGTGTCATGGTTGCCAAACCTTTGGTTTCATACCTTCATTTGCTCAAGTATTGTTGTATAACTATTTGGTGAAATGCCTTTAAGAAAAACTGTGATATTTTGGTTGATGATTTATGAAGCTTAGATTTGCATTTGGAGCCACTTAACTAAAGGATGGGAGGCCATACTTAGTTATAAAGTTTCACGTGCTTCTCATGAGTTTGGATATAACTACATTTGCGAAGTTTTTTTTTTAGAGCATGTGAGAGTCATGCATGTTTCCTTAAACAAATTACTTGATGTTAGATCCTATAAAGCCCTCACATATGTTCTATTTGTTTCAATGTCATCTTTACATAATTTAAATGAAAAGTTTTTTGACTATGTGAGAAGTCACTTGGCAAGATAGCTTTTGGATATGTTTGAGCATTGTTCTTCTTCTTAAGAATATGTGAAAGTTCTCTCTTTATCTTGACGAATCATTGTTGGCAAGCGTTGATTCCTTGTAGAAATTCCTACAGTTTTTATAGAGCTTTTGTTTACTATTTTTGTGAGAAATGAATGCTATTTTTTCACTGTTTTAGCTTCTAAATTGTGTTGGAAATAATACAAGTGCAGTTTTTCACAATTTTTTTTGGTTCCGAATTGTTTTGGGAACGAATTATGAGCAAATTTCTCGCTGTCTTATGCTCCAAGCTATTTTAAAATGAGGTATATGCAAATTTATGTTCATCATATAGTTTAAGTTCTTTTTGAGATGAATGTTTGGAGCGTTTCTTTTGTGAAGTTTTAAAAGTGGAGGTTATTGGAAAGTGTTGCAAGGTACTTGATGTAGGAAAGCTTCACAAGTATTGTTGAAAGCTCTACGGAAGGTCTTGCAAACTGTTTAGTGTTATGAAAATTTTGTGATATACTTTACGATTGTTTTATAATAAAAATGATTTTATGAGTTTTTTTTTTTAGGATTTGGTTTTTACCCCACACCAAATAGAAAGAGGGGGCACTTGATGGTTATTTTGTAGAGTTTTGTGTCAAAAGATTTTGGTAGATGATTTATGTAGGGTTTTATGTAGTAGTTCATTTAGAGGTTTTTCGTAAGGCATTTTGGAACTTCTAGTTTTGTGATTTGCTTTGTGTAGTAAAGTCCTCTGATATCTTTGTAGAGCAAGTTAATGTCTAGTGTATGGATTGTCTTTCTATTGATTCACATTCGCTTCTAAAAGATGAATTTTGGAAAATATGGAAAATAAAAAGACTTGTTTTAGTTTTGGGCTTTGGGAAACTATCTCTTCCATTATTTTGAGCTTTGTTTAGAGATTAGGTGAGTTATTTGAGTCGAGTCAAATATATCAAGTGTTTTATTTGGATTGTGGGGATATTAAAGGGTATTGAAAGCACCCTTTTCCCTATTCATATTATATTGAATTAGGGAGAAGGTTGTTTTAGAGACACACTTGGCTTCAAAGAAGAGTGTCCAATAACAACAATTCCTACATTCCTTTTGTGTTTAATTTTCATTCTTTTTCTTTCTATTACATCTAGTTGTTTTTTTTTTTTTTGCTTTGATTTTAGTTTTCTCTGTCGTTTCTTTTATTCTTTGATATTGAATGTTCACAAAAGAATAAGAGAACCCAAATGATAGATGGCCCACCGGATGCACAAATAACAAAAGGTACATTCTTTTCTTTTATTGCATTTTCATTCCTTCATATTATTATTTGCTTATAGAATGTGCTCTAATACCTGGCTTTTCTATGTTTTGCGAGGCACCATTTTGGAAAGCAAAGGACAAGGAATACTGGAGCACTTGGCGATGGAGTATGGACAGTCGGATCCGAGCATCAGTCACCCCCATTCAGTCCGGTGGGGGCGTTACGGGCGGAACCACCGAGTCATAGCCCCTGGTACTGTAAGTTTTCTTAAAAACTTAGAAAACCTTTAGGGGTCTTAATGATTGCACGATCCCTACCCTTTAGGACCCTTTAGAAACTTCATTTTTTAATTGGGATTGCTTTCTTTTCTTTTAGATCCCTAAACCTATTGACATATGTATGAAAGTCCTGAGGGTTAGAAAACAAAACTCCCTATTGTCCTACAACTTTAGTGACACTTAAGGATAAAAATTAAGGACCGAGTCTTAGATAATATAGACTTAGGTGCATGCTCCCTATAGGATAGAGATATCAAAATAAAACTTAGTGACACGCTTTCCTAGTTTTTCTTAATCTATTAATAATCAACCAATTATTTATAATCTAACCCTTAAAATGTATTAAAAATACTTAACTCTTAATTAAATGATAATGAACATATATAATCATTAAGCAATAAACTCAAAATGTAAATCTAAATTAAGTTCAACTAAACTAATAATAGACTCCTAATCAATATAAAATTTAAAAGATGTAGATTAAATTAGGAGATCAAACATAAAATTAAAATTTATTAGAATAAAAGACTTCTAAAGATTAAACCTTAGACTAATCTCTAAAATCAATTAACAAACCTCTTTTACTAATAAATTACCTAATCTATCTTTCTTTTCTAATTTACAACCAACTAAATAATTTAACAAACTTGGTTGTCACTGGGTAACCCAGGCCTACGAGTCTATTAAGTTAGCCCCAAGGAGGGTGAAATAAACCTCACTGCCTCGGTGTGAAACAAAGATGGTAATCAATCGAATCTTAAAATAAAATCTCTAAAATCAATTTTAAAATACTAATATTTAAACTTCAATTAAAATATCCCTTTGCTCATTTAACAAACAAAATGCAAGTAACTTTAACTAAACTATCCTACATAGGACATACCAAAACCACATAGCCTACACACACTTAGACTGGTTTGCTATGGCACGATTAATAGCTTTAGGTTAGGCCGATGTTCTGCTTTTCTTTTCTGTACTGTGTTGTGACACTTTGCATGTGACCTGTGTGCTGATTGTTTTTGCTACTTGTGTTAGCTTTTCTGTGATGCTTTTCTGTGACATTTTCTAGCTCTTTTTCTGTACTAAGTTGTGAGCGATAGAATACCCATAGGTTATGAAGGCTTTTTATACTGATATTGTCTTATTGCAGATGGTCGTGCTCACACAGCACTAAGGGGGGCTAAAATTCATAATAAAAGAATATATAATTGCTACAGGTGCTTCAGCTGCTTAGCCCCCAAATAATTAGAGCACGATCAAGTGTGATTTATTTTGAGCATTTTTATTTATATATAACTGCTTGGATGATTTTTATTTTATTATAACTGCTTAGGATAACCTTGCAGGGGAGTCTAGATTTCCTTTTTTTTTTTCTTTTCTGATGTAATGTATTTGAAGTCAAGTGTTGTGAAAATCCTTAAAACAAGGCATTTTAGATGTAAAGCGGTCCAAAGGAAAAAGAAAACCCCCTATAGGGAGTTTCCTTTTTCATTTGGACATCCTTTTGGAGGATTCATTATGAGGAGCCCGAAGGACTGAAGATGATCCATAGACGAATCAAGGAAGGGAAGATGAAGAGCAAGATATAAAATGCCTTGTTTTAAGATTTGCGTCGTTCCTGGGTTGTTGTTGGTGGAGCTCAGCCACCACTACTTTTTCTATACACTATGATGTAATATTATATGACACTTGCTATGGACACTCTTTTTCGTAGTTTTTTGTTGTTTCGTTGTGGTTTATTTACTTTATTTGCGTAATAAAACTGGCTTGCTTTTTATAGGTTTCTTTCTTGCATGTGGATGTGCCTGACTCGCTAAGCTCTTCTAGGAATAAAATTTTTCTACTCATAATTACTAATAAAATTTTAAGAATTAACTCACATAGAAACATAACGATTTAGAGAATAGCCAGAATCATTCGGGGTCGCATGCATGCATTCTCTCTCTTCTTTAGATACTTCCCGCCTATGGGTAAAGTCTGGATAATCTGGCATATGAGGATGAAATGTCGAACCGGGGGAAGCTTAGTCTTTTTAAAAAAAAAATTATTTTTATAAGCCTTTTTAAAATTTCATACATCCCTGATTTGGAGACTTTGACTAGCATAAACTGTATTAGTAACCAACTAAAATTAAAATTTAATTGCATTAGTTTTAGGAGCATTATACCATTCATAAGGGTGGGATCACTTAGGAACTTCTCTAAATGTCAATCCCAAATTCCAATGTCTAACTACCCACTTATCTTGCATACGGATCGAATATCATGGATTTTATATGATTAGGTGGTTTTAGCTGGCTTCCTCTTTCAGGCAAGGAATATGTCCAAGATTGTATTAGTTAGGTTGTAGATGTTAGTGTCATGTGTACGATACTACATCATTTATAGATTTAGGATCTAAGGCTTGTGGTACGAGTGTACTGCTGTACGCCTTATTGGTGGGTTAGCTCTCCATTCTTCTGGAAGCTATAAATCCTACCCATCCGCATCACACAAATCATGCAACTTCTCTCTTTCTCTCATGCATGCTTGAATGCAGTGACTTTTCTCTTTTTCTCTAGTTTTCTCTTCCTCGAACCGGCCAAATGATGACTGAATCATGTGTGACTGATTAAACCAAATTGAGCCTATCTCCCCCTTTGATTAGGAAAGCTTAGAAATTCCTTCGCGCTAAACCTATTTTGAGAGAATAATATAACATCCCTAATCAAGAGTTTTCTTAGATTGAGGTCTAAGATGTAATTAATTACGAGGGCTTGTGCCCGTAGGAAATTGATCCCCACAATCAAATAAACCCCATTCGAGCTGATGTATCGAATGGGGGAAATCTCGTGAAATTTTGGGTTATATATATTATTATCCATCAAAGTCTACAGGCAAAAAATGTTATCTTCCATGGCTAATCGTATATATAACTCGATATGCTCTTCCATCGGCCTGCTTATGTCGAGTATAAAGGCCTACGTTCATTTAATCTTACGGGATAGTGTGGTCGTATCCTTTGCATTCAAACCCCATAAGCAGAATCCTTTTGGAGACCCATAGATTTCTGGCGGCCACGGTGGGACAGGTTTCTCTCTCCATCTTCAGATGTTATATTATCCTCTTTGGTGTGTACTCAGGGTTTAGTGCTCCTTAGTTAAGTTCTTTCCTTTCTAACCTTTCTGGGCTATTCCATCCCTTTCTCTCTCTTTCCTCTCGTGGTTTTATTTTATGCTAATTATTACAGTTTGTGTTAGCATACAGTACAAATGGCGTACTCTGATCCTTCAGTTACTTTTTGCTTTGGCTCTGACTCACGGATGACACTCCTTGAATCCCTGTTGTCGAGCCCACCTGTGGGGGGATCACTTTCGGATCCTTTACCGACTCGACGTACGTCACTCTGGGCGGGCCGACCCCCTCTGAGGATGCTGCCTTCTCTCCCCCATAGAGGAGAGAGTGTGCAGCCATGCGACCTTTTGGACGACCAGTTGTTCGGTAGCCAGCTCGGGCACCTATTCGTCCCGTTGCTGTTCGTTCGCAGCTAGTGCGCTCGGTGGCTAGGCAGCCAGTGCCTAGACCACTCCCCGTTCACCCAGTTCGTCCAGCAGTCAGGCGGCCAACGACTGTTGCTCCAGTTGTTCATATGGCCCCAGCCCCTCAGCGCTGGCAGCCAGCAGTTCCTCTTCCTGTTGTCCCGATAGAGGCTGCTCGTGTTCGAGTCTCCCCTCCTCCTTCCTCTTCGAGGAAGAGGGTTGCTCAGGCCAAGCTTCTTCCACCCCCTACTCATCGAGTTTCTATTTTCACCCGGTTGTCTCACCCTGAGATAGCTGAGGAGACCCCCCGACATTCCCTTCAGTAGTTTCTGTTC
The DNA here is from genome assembly GCA_019514585.1 of Dendrobium officinale. Taxonomy (NCBI): domain Eukaryota; kingdom Viridiplantae; phylum Streptophyta; class Magnoliopsida; order Asparagales; family Orchidaceae; genus Dendrobium; species Dendrobium officinale. The sequence continues at coordinate 67,271,069 of CM033682.1, read as the reverse complement.
CTCTTGTCCAGCCAGTTAGTACGGACATAGTGTCTTCCTCCACCTCCAGCCTTAGGAGAAGGGCTAGGAGGAATAGGAACAGGAAATTGCACTTAGCGGTATCCAATGCAGCAGTTCAATGGATGACAGATTCTGTGGCTCAGCAGGAGCCGGTTCAGCAGAGGATGGTTCCCTTACAGCGGGAGCCATGTAGACGTGTAGTTACCCCAGTTTCTGATGTTGTCGTCGCTCCTGAGATCGACACAGTCCAGGGAGGACGCTGTTCGTATTGCGGCGGCCTTTCCTGTCCCTACTACTCTTCCTCGCGCTCGAGTCCCTAGGGATACTGTCGCTAGGACCATCACTCAGAGGATCCGAGGCATTATCCCTTCAGCGCGATAGGGGTCGTGTTAGCGAGGAGAGGTTACTCCACCAGATCTCTCAGGTACACGCCCAGTTGTTGTGGCAGTCAGTTAGACAGAGTTACCGGTGCAAGAGAGGACAGCCACCACGATAACAGACTAAAGTAGTTCCCATTGTTAGACCCCAGGCAGGTGTTCCTACTGTTGGACGACGCCCCTGCCGTCATGGATGTCACCCACAGTTGGAGCCTGTCCGGCCTCAGCTTGGTTCAGTTGTTGTTACCCCCTCCACTCAGTTAGATGTTCCTACCGGGTCTCGTCGCAGCAGATGGGTTTGGAGGCGTCGGCAGGTGGATCAATCTATCGAGACAGAGTAGACTGTTGGGACGATCCGTCAAGTTGATACAACCCCTTCAGGATCAGTACCAGTTCAGATGAGACATGATGCAGTAGATGTTGAGGATAGTGTCCCGGCTCGAGTGGAGCCAGCTCCCGTTTCTAGTCCCCATAGAATTTCTTCTCCTTTGGGTCACATTAATGCTCTTTGTCAGACCCTCTCCGATGAGGACTTGCTAGGAGAGGAGTCAGATGAAGACATTCCCGTTCATCGTGTTTGTGTTGTCATGAGATGAGGCACGTTAGATGATCAACGGAAGCAGTACGATGATTTGAAGGAGCAAGGGGAGGCCGATGTACCTTCCACATCAGCACAGGGTGGACCTCCCCGATCAGTGGATACGGATGCTACAGTTTTACAGTTGCAGACTCAAATAACAGAGATGGCTAGAGCCATGGCGGCGATGACCGCCCAGTTGACAGCGTTGGTGGCTACTCCCACCACATCCAGAGATGAGTCAACAGTACCACAATCACTAGTCCCAGAGCCTGTTAGAGTTGACAGAGTTCAGAGGGCAGTTCCGATGTCTCCCCCAGCAGTACAGTTGAGTGTGCCAGTCTAAAGTCAGTCAGTTCAGTTGTCACCAGGGTCTGACAAAGAGCATCGAGTGGAGCCAGCTCCCGTTTAAGTCAATTTTAACCATATGATTCAAATAAAAAATTCAAGCAAATTTTTAAAACTGCCTATGCTAATCCTAAGCTTGAATGAAAAATAAAAAAATGAAATAATTTAAAAATAAAATCATTATTTATCCATTCTAACTTGTTATCTAATGGAGCAAAATCCCTAATATCAAAATCTTTAGTTATCATCTAACAGTTTTTTTCTATTTATAAAATGAAAAACAAATTTACAGATTATTTGGATGCAACTTAAATTAAAATATATTTAAAATATTTAAATCTATACAGAAATTAATTAAAATATCATATACAATATTAATCTCAACACAAATTCAAATATTTTTAAATCTATCCTAATTTGTTTGTCATCAAAATTTAAAAATTCTCCACAAAAGTAACGCTACTTTCTTACTACTTTCTAAAACATCTTTTAAATTAATAAATTAAACCAAATGAAGTATTCTTCTCAATTTTGAGACAAATTTTTGTACTAGAATGCTGTTTTAAGAAATAATAAAAAATTCATCTCAAATTAAACCTCAATCACATGAATAATAATCTTAAATCAATATTTGAGATAATAATTAATACATTTCCTTAGCAAGTTGGTCAGAATAGATCTCAACTCAAGTCAACTTAGGATCATTTGACCTCTTTAAATAAAAAGCAAATTTAAAAAGATGGTGACTTTTGACTTCATTTGAGATATTTTTTTATTATTTTCTAAAACAAATTTTCAGTATACAAATATCTTAAAATCATTTAAAAACAGTAGTAAAAAGTTATTCCAAACGAAACCTACATCTCATTCTTCAATTAACAGCAGCTTGAGAAAAATTAAGGCTTCGTTTGGGATAGCTTTATTGCTACTTTCTAAAATAATTTTTGAATACAAATTTCTTGAATTAAAAAATTTTATATTAAAAAATTATTTTTGAAAATAATAAAAAAATTGTCCTAAACGAAGCCTAAGTAAACATTTTGTGAATAAATATCAAGCTATTTATAAAGCATGATATAATTGCATTTCCTTCTATTCATAGGAATACACCACTTAATGCCTAAGCTAAAGTTTAATAATGAAAACAAATCTAGAAAAGTATTTCATACATTGCTCTGAAGAACAGACCATCTTTAGAGGCTGAGGATCATAGAATTATATCAGTAATCCATTTGAATTCATATTCCAAGACAATATGAAGTAGTTCCTTGCCATGTTTAGTTTCACAATGGGTTCTTTGTTTTGGTATGAAAGATTTTAAATTAAGCATGTCTAATAAAATAGAAGAATAACAATTGAAAAGAAAAAAAGAAAACTGTAGGGAAGAAGCCCACAAGGCATTGGAAATATTGACATATTACAAAAGAAAAAGAATATGCAAGGAATAACTTCGGCATCACAACAAAACTTGCTGCTTCATTAACTTCCCGTACAAACAGATAGCCCTCCCTTGATGTCATAATCATAAAGGAAGAGAACCAGAAAAGCCTGCGAACACTCATTCTCTCTGCACACAAAAAGAAAACAAAACCGTTTTTGAATAAAAGATGGGAAATTATTTCAATAAGAGAAGACAAAATAGGGACCAGATAATATAGTTTCAGATATAAAAGAGATACAAATCCCAATTAAGCAATTGTGGTGCCCGGCCTATAAGGCAAAGCATGGGTTGGGGATGTCTCCCACACATTTCTTACCCTTCCTGACATAGGATGATTTTAAAAATAAGCTTAGAAAATTTGTGGGCAATGCCCCAGCTATGTTGAGAGAATTTTGAGTTTTCTGAGTCAACTTTTCAAAAGGAAAATTATGTTACATATAAAATACTATTTAGATATTTTACTCTCTTTACAAGAATATTATGATCTGATTCAAAATATCTCATATGTAAACCCCTATGATTAATTACACCTCACAATAATAAAAGAGAACATTCAATTAAGATTAATTTTTAGAAGCTAAATGCTTATTATATAATAGCAACATTTTATTTAATTAAGAAATTTAGCATCCTTATAGCTATAAGGAGATTATGGGAGTACCATGACGAACTCAATGAATATCCCCTAGATCTATTTCGTGGGGTTGTCATGGTCTATGATCTACTTAGTCAACAAAGGTAGTCGACTCAACCTGACCGAAAGATCCTTATCGAAAGTTATGAGTTCCCTCATCTAAGTGAGCTTTGCAGACATAGGTGGATATTTATCTAAAGGGACACAAAAGTTGCATTTAGCTAATAAAGGATTTTATGCCCTATCAAGTGTACCTACTGTTCATAGCTTAAGAGATTTTAAGCCATTAGAGAACTTGTAAGCTTTGATCATTATCGTAATTTAATGGTATCATTTTACATAAGAGGATCTCAATCATTATCATTTAACTGTGGTATAATTTGGAAACAAAATCATCGGCTAAATGATACATGTCACATCCTTACTAATGTGAACTCTTCTAATAAGATTGAACATAACAATAAACTTGATAAGATATTGACTCTTTATGAGCTAAAATAGGCTAAGATTCAATGGTTGGAAGATGGTGACCATAATTCAAGGTATTTTCATGTGTTTGCTACAACAACAAGGAATGTGAATATGATAAACCAAATTTCTACTGATAATGGAGATATTATTTCGGATCAAGAAGAAATTCAGGTTGCTTTTACTTAGTTTTTTTAACATAAATGTAGGAATAGATCTATTAATCTAAGGAATTGGCCTAATCTTCCAGCAACAGAAAAAAGTTAAATGAAAGAAACGAAGGTGATGCTTTCAACCGATTTTAAAAAAGAAGAGCTTCTTTCTACTATTATGAAGATGGACAAGGATGGTAATGATGGTGTTAAAACTTGCTGTTTTAAATCTTTCTAGAGTATTGTTAATATGGAAGTGTGGAATGCTATTGAAAACTTCTTTAATTCGGGTACTATGTAACAAAGTTCATACCCATTAGTTTATGTTAAACAATTTACCAAGTGGTTGCTGGAATGATATTAAACAGAGTGAAAAATTGCCTTCCTTTCATTATATTAGAACAACAAGGAACTTTTGTACCTGGAAGATCTATTTTGCATAATTGTCTTGTGGCTCATGAGATCTTAAATAAGTTTAGATACTCAAAAGCAAAATTGGGTTTCAAGCTAGTAAAGCTTGACATGGAGCAAGCTTATGATAACGTGAGTTGGGAAACATTGAATCAAATATTATATGTTGTTGAGAGGAGGATTAATCATATTATCCAATGCATTAGCTTTCCTAAATTCTCTACCATTATCAATGGAAGCAAAAACAAATGGATTAAAGCTGAAAGTGGCTTTAGACAAGGTTATCCATTGTCTCCTTGTTTTGAATTATTGTCTAAATTAATTCTTGAAAAAAGGCCAAAACCTTAGTATTCGGATTGCTCCTAATATTGATAAGGTATCTCATCTTATATATGCTTCGGGCTGTCAAAATCGGGTCATGGGTCGGGTTCGGGTCCAACCCAGAATTAACCCGACCCGTTTTTGCAAATAGGTCGGTTTTCCGAACCCAAACCCGACCCGAAACGGGTTTGAGTCAACCAGAACCTGACCCGCTTCGGGTATATTTTATTAAATTTTTTTATTTAATTCAATTTATTTAAATCTAAATCAAATTAAGGTAAGATTTACTTCAATTAATTTAAAATAAATCAAGATTAATTTAATTTGGGCAACAATGTTTATAATTTTTTTAAATATCATTTACTTATTTTATAAAAATCCTTTAAAACTCTCCTAAATTAATTAAAAACGGGTCAAATCGGGTTGATTTCGGATTTCCAGGTCAACCTGAACCCGACCCGGTTTTACAAACGGGTTGAAATCTCTAACCCGAACCTGACCCGGTTCGGGTTCGGGTTGACTCGAACCCGAAATTTTTGGGTCGGATTCGGGTCAGGTCAAATATTGACACTCCTATATATGCTGATGATGCCATTATTGTTGCGAATGCCACTCGGTGTAATGCCAAGTTAATAAATGGATTTCTTGAGTATTGTGGTTGTACATGCCAAAAAACAAACAATAGCAAATCCATGGTGCTGTTTGGAAAATATATGTTGAGAAAAAGGAAAAGAAGAATTAGTAAAATTTTGAGGTATCGTGTGGTTGATTAATTTACTCATCTAGGAGTTAAGATGACTCTTAGAAGGTCGAAAATTGCGGATTATAAAAATGTTCTTGATAAGACAATGGAGAGGCATAATTCTTGGGGAGCTCGATCTCTTTCATTAGCAGGGAAAATTGTATTGATTAAATATGCTTTTTCTTCAATTCCCTCTTATATCATGACACATTTTTTGATTCCAAAGGGTATCCTAGATGATATTGACAGATATTATAGGAGTTTTTTATGGCACAAGGAACATGGAAAAAAGGGTATGCATTACATTTCTAGGAAAACTCTAAGTACTGCTATTAATCAAAGAGGTCATGGAATTCAAGGTGCGGCGGGTCTGTTAAGAGCTCGTATTGCTTGGAATATCATTCAAAATCATAATTCTTTTCTCATCAAAATGATTGTGGCAAAATATGGAAAAGATTTCTGGGAAGAAGGAAGTAAAAGAAGCTCTTCTCCATCTTGACGTATTATCGTTATTTAAAACCAATCATAAGGTGGTAAGTCAACAAAGGGATAAGTATTAATATCTTAAATGATATTTGGATACTTGATGGATGCTTAAATAAGTGGCCAACTATGAGTAATGTTGCTGATCTTCAAAACAAAAAATGTGAATTTTCTTCTTGATACCAATGGTAGATGGAATTTAACTTTGTTGAAAAAGCTTTTTTCAGATGAACTGACGTAAATTATCACTAATACCCCTATAATGTCTAATTGAGAAGAAGACCAGCCGGAAATTATTCTGTCAAATTCAGGAAAATCTGTAACTGCACTCGCTTTTGAAGCTACATTTACTCACCATTATGAAGGATTAAATTTGAAGTGGATTAGGAAATTAAAATTAACTTCAAAGGAAGTTTTATTTTGGTGGAGACAGATAAATAATGTACTTCCGACTAATCTATGTTTGAATTACATAAACTTATGTGAATCTAGCTCGTGTCCGAGATCAAGTTTGCAAATTGAAGATAGAGATCACATATCTTGTGAGTGTTCTAAATTAATTGATATTCTTGATTTGTTTAAATAACGGGGAATTTAATTGCCTAGATTTAACTGTTTATCCAACTGTTTATTTGATCTGGAGAAAATGTCTTCTGTGAAACCTGGATTGGTTAAAATTTGTCTTCTGTGCAAAATATAAAATAAATATAAAAAATATATATTAACATTAAATATCATTAAATTAAAAGATAGATGCCAAGAAAAGCACATATCATTTCCAAACTGTAAATCAAATCAATGAGACGCCCTTTACACACACATATATATACACAATAAAATCGAGCCTTTTTCCCACTAATGTAGGGTTGGCTACATGAATCTTTTTCTCCATTGTGTTAACTGATGCTTCTATAAGTTCTTATAATATTTATTTTCTTCTGAATCATAATATCTATTAAATTTATTAATTTGTCCGTAAGAGTACCAGTATTCCAAGTATCTATCATAATTTTAATTTCATTGACTAGCTTCTTTGCTCACATCCATCCATAATGGGGAAACCCTTGGTTATTTAACACTGCATCTGTTGTCGGTGTAGTGACACTTACACACTTATTGTTGTAATTAAGCCATACAATGTCTTGCCTCTAGGGAATGTCCAAACATTAATTCAATATATTAAATGATTCATGTCATAGTTGTTAGGTAAGTTTTACATTAATTGTTGACTATCTAACATAACTTTCAACTTGTCTCATCTAGGGCTTGAGATCCGGCAACAACTTAGTGAAATATCTATGTAGGGAAAAATCATTCAAAACTAGAAATCAATTTATTGGGTGAAGTCTTAATTGGAACTAAAAATTAGCACCACATTACAAATGAGCAAGCATTTAAGAAAAATCATTACAACAAAGTTGCCAATAAACAAATAAGCAAAAATTATTTTATCCAATTGCTAAGAACATTAACGAGATTGAATTGGTTTCTCTATCTGTGTTTCATCTTGTTTATGATCATAGAAGAATTAAGAATATTATGGTTTCTCTAAGAACATTCTCAAGCCAGTTCATTCTGATCTTCAAACCAGATTAGATCAAGTAGCATCATTCAAGCCAAGCTCTATCCGATTTCGAGCTAGATTAAGCTCGAGCGAATTTCGATCTAAGCTAGCTCAAAATCAAACACAACAAGCCAAGATCTGATTTTAAGCCTTAATATACAATCCTTAAAGCCGAATCTGAATTTGAACATAACAAGCTCAAATTTGGATCGTTCATAACCCTACTCTTGAAACATAATGGATATCATTATCCTTAAATAAACGTGCAAACATAATACATCTTGATTCATTTGGTTGGTAGCTATGATGCACAAACACAAACACGGCGACTCAAATACAACACGACACAGAGACCTCAACAACAACACCAAGCCTTTGACCCACTACATGGGGTCGGCAACATGAATCCTTTTTCTCCATTGTGTCTCATTAAAAGTCAAATTCTCGTTTAAATCTAATAAAGAAAATGACATGGAGATATCAATTATTAAAAATATATGACATAGACACGGGTTGGACACGGTATTATAATTTTTACATTATAAAAATAGTGTATAAAAATTTGAATAAATAATAATATTAGAATAATTTAGAAATAATAAGTCATTTAACTAGAATTATTTTAATATTATATTTATTTAATTTTTATATTATTCGACAACTTTTATGCTAGCTGTCGACTACCTAACGCAACCCTCCACCTTTCTCATCCAAAACTTGTGACCTGACAATGACAGTGTATAAAAATTGAATAAATATAATTAGGGCTGCAAGCGAACCAAACGTTCGATGAGCTACTCGTTGTTCGATTTGATTAAAGCTCGTTTGTGATCATTTAATTAACTAAACAAACAAACTTGAACAATATTTTAAATACTCGATTCTTAAATAAACAAACTTGAACACTAATGCGTTCAAGTCATTTATGTTCGCAAACAACATCATTTGAAGTACGTGAACAAGCTCGACATTAAGCTCGATAAAAGCTCGATTCATGTTCGATTTTGAACTCGTGAATAAGCTCGATAAAAATAATTAATATTTGACTATAAAATTAATAAATATAAATAATCATTGACTTTGTTACATAGACAATTGCTTTTATTATAAATATGTTTGTTCATAGATATGTTCATGAACGTGTTTGTTTGATAGTTAAAAAAAAATTTGTTAAATATGTTCGCGAACAAGCTCGATAAACACTAAACGAACGAACATGAACTGAACATGAACCAAACATGAACACAAACAATAAAGCTCGAACAAACATGAACCAAACTTGAACAAGCTGATATTAAATGAACACAAACATGAACATTCACATACTCGGCTCGGCTCGGTTCGTTTGCAGCCCTAAATATAATATTAAAATAATTTAAAAATAATAAGTAATTTTAACTAGAATTTGTGTTTAAAATGATTAATATTAGAATGTTGAGAGTCATGCATCAATGCCATATATTAGGCATCGAGAGAGAAGATGATAATGCTATCAAAAGTTAGGCATCGATATATGCAGCAAGTATCGGGCATCAATGTCAAGAGAATATCTGTCACGATGTTGAGATGTCGTTGTTCGTCGATGTTAAGACCACGCCAGACAAAAATGAGCTGTCAAATTGTGATGTAGAAATTGCTAGTGTCGAGCATCAATGTCAATACATCGTCAGACTTTGATGTTGAGAAGGTTTTGAAATGTTAATGTTGTAATGATGTCAGACGTCGATATTGAGATGACATCTAGCATTATTATGAAACCAAAATCACAACCCCGCCAAAGAGAAATGAAAATAAAAATATTCGATGAATGAGATATTGAGTGCGGGAGATTGATTTGTGTTGCGGATAATAAATAACAAATTTATTTTATATAAATTAAGTAAAAATATTTTAAATACAAGAAATTATATTTAAATAAATTCACAAATAATATTTAAGACACTTGTCGGACACACGTGTCCAATTTGTATTTAATATTTTTTTAATCATACGCATTTCTAGCGTGTCTGACACGTGTCGAAGGGGTGTCGGAAGCATGTCGTGTCAGATACGTGTCGGACACTGCACAACTCTTTGAGTAGAAGTGTCGGTACATCATAGATTGGTAGCATCGGGATTGATACAAAGAATATACACCTCTCATAATTGTTTTGCAACAACTAGCTTGGTATTGACACCATTAAAGACAAGATGGAGGCATAACACAGAAACTATAACCAACTTCTCCAGAGAATGATTGCCTGTTGAAAGTAGTTGGTTAATGATGCCTCACCACAACACATAAGATGGATTCCTAACACTACTCCCCATTCAACCCCAACCCCACCTCCACCCCCACCCCACCCCACCCCACCCAATGCAAACCAAAATAAAAGAAAATGATGAGCTCTTCCCCAAACTTCATTATGAATGCACTAAATCATTCTTAGATGATTGATTTGCCATAAATTTCTCTACATTTTGAACATCCCCTAAAAATTATATAAATTAGGTAAAATCTCAACGTCATTGTAACTGCACGGGTTTAGGAAAAAAAAACTTTAAATTTTACTGAACACCATTCACCCTACATCACAAATCAATCATATTATTACATAAAGTTTATGTTGATTTTGGGTCAAGACTCCCGCATAATTGGAATGAAAAGCTAGGGAGACAGTTGGGACGGCTCGTGACTTATGAAGATGATAAAATATAAAAACTGTTTATTTTCTCGTAGCACCATAACGTTATCAAAAATATACTTATGAAGTTAAGGTGCCTCCGTAATCATACGTTCTGCTGTAACATTTATATACATGAGATGGTGCAATTTGTTTATCTAGTAATCACTCAGGTAATGGAAATCCTCATACTCCAGTAGTTTTTATGATCTAAATATGCACGAAGATCCAGAAATTCTAAGGAAAACAAAAAACAGGAAGTAAACAAAATTTCACATCCGTTAATCAGTTCTACACTAACATTAAAGTTTCTCCTGTAGTGTAAATAAATTGGATATTTAAGGAAAAAAAAGAGAGGATATTTTAAAAGATTATTCAGTATATGCTCAAATGTCATGGGTAAAATTTCAAGCCATGTCAAAGTTGCTGACTGTAACAACATATTGCAGATAGCCCTCATAAACAAAAGCAAACAACCATCTTTCTAACACAAGAGAGAAAAAATTCTAGTATCGCTTAGGCATACCTTATGGCGCTTTGGACTTGGTGGTTCAGGTGGATCTCTCTGATGTTGGGAACTGCTTGGATCATTCAAATCCGCCCTCTGAGTCTGTAAGAATTTATCATTTTTTGCTAATTAACCTGGACAATGTTGCATAACAATGATATTCACAAGAAATTACGAAAAGACCACTTACATCTAAGGTTAATGAATTTGAATCAACATTCGAAACATCTTGTGAAATAGGGGGTTCTTGTATTAATAATGGCATTAGGTGGCGAAGGTAACTAGAGAATAACACCCCCTGATCATTAACAGATACTGACGCCTCATTTGATTCAACACCTAACTCAGTAATTGCTTGCTCTGTATGAGAATCAGGAGCGGACCCCTGCTGATCAACACCTCCAGTATTTACTTGCTCTCCAAGAACTACAGTACTGGACGGCTGGTTAAATATGTTCAGATATTGGGGCAAAGACCCTTGGCCAGCACTCTCTACATCATTTACATGAGAGTTCCTCTCACCATAATTATTTGGCATTTGTTGGCTGGTAATATAAACATGGGTTCCTGCAAAAGATTATGCAAAGCACAACGCTGATAAATAAGTAGGTACGTATTTCGTTAATAAAAGCACCCAAAAAAAAAAATAATAAAAAACATTCAGCTCAGCAAAATATGCATCGTCCTGATCAACATTAGTCTTATCCCTACTATTTGAGGATCTCAGCTAGTATGCTAAAATGTGACAAAAAAATTTCACATAACGATAATGAAATTGAGAAACAAATAATTAAATAATTCATCCACATAATAATGGGCACAAATCAATAAAAGTTTCATTTGCAGCCACCACCACCTTCTTCTGCTGTCCAGGAACGGCCCTCGGTTCTATTGTGGTCCCCACACATTCTCTTCCCAAATCATCAGCCTTCCGGACAACCAATCAAGTTTAGTAATTCAAAGTGCATGAATTGAATCCTGAAGACCATTGGATTGCCACCTAAATTCCCATGGATCCATACAACCGTCGGCTCCTATAATTCTATACTTTATCTAAGGATTTTTTCCTCTTTCGATTTTCTCGAGAAGAGGATTTTGAGGCTGCATGGCATGGCGGACTTTGACTTATCAATAATAAATTAATTATTCTCGAAAATTGGATGAAAAAAGGGTTAGTCTGCAAAAATCACTTTCTGGGTTAAGTTTCTTGAATTCCCTTTGCATTGTTAGAATTTAAATTATCACTTGAAAGTTGCTAGCAAGATTGATTCCCTCAGTTCCCATTTTCTCGTGTGTTGGTATATCCATTATCCCCTCTCCCAAATTCCATCCCAATAAGCACAAATGGAGTGAATTTTTCATAAGAGACTATGATTAGAAACCTTCTAACGTTGAAATCTTATAATACTTTTGCCCATGAAATCAAATGACTATCCTGTTTCCTTAGAAAAAATGGCCCAGTTATTATGTGTAAAATCCAAAAAATGTCATTTTTAGACATTGCATGCTTTTAAATGCGCCGCGACAAGATTTAAGTAAATTTTTCAAGTTGTCGGAATTTAATGAAAATAATTTTATAAAATTCTACGCAAAATTTCGAACAAAACAATATAAAGGACTTATAATGAATTTTGCTTATTTTGGAAGTTAAAAATTATGGAAGTTTGAGTATACCTAAAATACCCCTATTAAGTATTAAGCAGAGATGTTTTAAGTGAGGGCATATTGATAAATTGGGAATTTCAGAACCACTCAAGCTTTAAGGGACCGTCCCTTCATTCTTCTTCCGCACGGTTCGTTCAGCCGAAACCCAATGAGCGGACTGAGAGAAGGCGACGAGGAGGCTTTGGCGGCGGTTTCCGGTGGCCGGGCTTAGGGGAAATCGAAGAGGGAGATTCAAGGAGGCTAGGGTGAGTTTCTAATCAAGTTTTTTTTTTTTAGTTTCTAATCAAGTTATTTCTTAGGTTTCATGATTTTTTCTTGAAAAGAAAAAGTTAGGGTATGCGAAAAAAAAAAACTTCTCTTTTCTTTAGGAGATGTATGGGGAATGATTAGGAGATAATTTTATGTATGGAGTGAGGTTTTTTCTTCAAAATGTGGAGAGTAAAAAATTAGGGCTTTTTCATATTATTAGATTTTTAAAAAATTTCTTGAAAATTAATATTTCAAATGATCATAGAAAGGTTTCTAATGTTATAGATTAGGGTTTTTCCACAAAATAAAATTTTAGTAATTTTAATTTATTTTAAATCCGAAAATTAAGTTATTTTAATTTAATTTATGTTTTAGAAATAGGCTTATTTGAGTGATTAGTATTATTATACAACTAGAGAGAGGGAGAGGGAGAGAGAGAACTTAGGGTGGTTTAAAGAGAAGAAGAATTTTAATTTTAGATTTATTTTGTAGATTTTTTAAGGAGAACTAGTGTGAAATCAAATCCCTCGAATATGTGAGTATTCATGGTTCTTTATTACAGTGATACCTTTGTTTCTCTCCAATTTTATGTTTTGAAAGTTCAAATATGTTTATAAAAATTTTATGGTTACTTTAGATCATGATTATGTTATTCTTGTCCTATGATTGATCATGTGATTTATATATTATACTTCATGGCATAATATCATAAAGTTTATATGTTATAGAAATGAATATGATATGATTGTTATATTGAGTGATTGCATGTGCATGCTGAAATGATGGAGCTCACTCCCTTATAGTACTAGTAAAATTTATAATATGTCTAAATAAAAAGTGACTTCTAGCATATTACTCATTTTACATTGAATTACTATAATTTAGAGTCATACTTTAATTACTAAGCATTGACTTACTATTAGATGTTAAAAATTTTAAGGTATAATTATTTTAAATCTTAATGAGTAAAAGGCGTGGAAACATATATCGTAGGAGAGGCGCGCCCGAAGAAAGGTAATTGTATGAATCTTAATGATTTTATGTATATGCGTTTTCAATTTTAATGTTTTTAGTGGCTCTTTCAAATTTTAAGATGATATATTTAGATATTGGATAGTTTAGTTTACCGTTCGACCTCCGTTCCCGCCTTGCTTAAGCGAGCTTACCGGACCGGGTCATGATAAAAGTGGTATCAGAGCAAAGGGTTTAAGTATATTGATCAATATGAAAGAATCAATAGAATGATTTTTTATAGGTCAGAGAAGGTATAAGGTATGTGTGTTATAGACTGCTAATTTTATTTCATCGTGTTATATCTCAGAACCATGAATCCTGAAAATGATGCTACTGATCTCAATACGGGAGAAATTAGGATAGATATACCAGTTATAGCAAAGCCTTCGAGTACTAGCATGAATGCTACTATGGAATGTTTTACCCAAATGATGACAGAAATGACCCAAATGATTAAGAATACTCAGACCTAGGTTGGTAGTAGTGGAAGCTCTCTAATAGATAAAAATTTAAAGTTGTTCCAAGATATGAAGCCTCCGATATTTTCAAGTGGTGAACCAATAGAGGCAGAAGATTGAGTGATGATGATAGAGAAGATTCTGGAGGGTATGTCCTGTCTGAAGATAGAAGGGTTACTCTTGCTGCTTTTACCTTTGATGGTGAGGCAGAAAGATGATAGCGAAGCCAGCTACAAGAGACTTTTGGAAAGCGACCCAGTTGTTAAGTCTCATGGGGAGAGTTTCTAAAAATATTCCGAGATTGGTATGTACTCATGTCAAGTAGAAGACAGATGCATGATAAATTCAGCAGATTGGTACAAGGTGATAGAACTATTACTCAGTATAAGGCCGAGTTCACTAGACTTTTCAGATATGTCTCATATCTGATATCCAATGCAGAAGAGAAATGACATCATTTATTATCTAGTTTGAAGGATGTCATTTAGAGAGGGCCCGAAGGATTGAATCAGATTTGCAAGCTACTCAGAAGAGAAGTGATCAGCATAAAAGAAAAGGTTTTGAAGAGGATATTCAAAGCAATCATACTAAGGGATCAAATGGGAAGAAACCCAAGTTTAGTCCTAGTGGAGTCAGTGGTGCAACTATAAGTAAAGTCACGGAACCTTATGCTAAGTGTGACAGATTACATAAAGGTGAATATCTGATTAGTTCCAACACTTGCTATTGGTGTAATCAGCCTGTACATATAGCACATTATTGTCATGCATTTGTTATGAAGACTTCAGGAGAAATGAGATCAAATGAAGCACCTTCACAGAGGAACTTTAGCAAATAAAAGATGACGAAACCATTAGCTGCATGTTCAGAGCAAAATCAATCCAGGCAGAATGTTAGACCGAAGTTTTATACTTTGACTCAGTGGGAGCCCAATGAATTCATAGATGTTGACAAGGATAATTGACATGGCTTTATTGACTATTTTTAGTGATTTGTAATGTTAAATCTGATGTTTTGGATTTAGTAGTATATCTTGTTATATTATGTCAGATATCTTGGAGTTGATCAGATTATTTTTGTTATGATATATTAGATGTTTAGTTTGTTATATTCCAATGTTAAAGATTATATTAAATGAAATGGAAGATGTTTATTTTTTTGTAATTAGAAGTTGTATGTAAATTTCGAGGACGAAATTTTATTAGGAGAGGAGAATTGTAAAACCAGAAAATGCGATTTTTAGACATCGCACGCTTTTCGATGTGCCGCAAAGAGATTTAAGTAAAATTAATAATTTTATAAAAATAATTTTATAAAATTTTACGCAAAATTTCGAACAAAGCGATATAAAGGACTTATAGTGAATTTTGCTTATTTTGGAAGTTAAAAATTATAGAAGTTTGAGTATACCTAAAATACCCCTATTAAGTATTAAGCGGAGATATTTAAGTGAGGGCATATTGGTAAATTGGGAATTTCATAACCACTCAAGCTTTAAGGGACCAAATTCTATTCGGTCCCTTCATTCTTCTTCCGCACGGTTCGTTCGGCCGAAACCCAATGAGCAGACGAAGAGAAGGCGACGGGGAGGCTTCAGCAGCGGTTTGCGATGGCCAGGCTTAGGGGAAATCGAAGAGGGAGATTCAAGGAGGCTAGGGTGAGTTTCTAATCAAGTTATTTCTTACATTTCATGACTTTTCTTGAAAAGAAAAAGTTAGGGTTTGGCAAAAAAAACTTCTCTTTTCTTTAGGAGATGTATAGAGAATGATTATGAGATAATTTTATGCATGGAATGAGGATTTTTCTTCAAAATATGGAGTTGAAAAAATTAGGACTTTTTCATATTGTTAGATTTTTAAGAAATTTCTTGAGAAGTATTGTTTCAAATGATCATATGAAGGTTTCTAATGTTATAGATTAGGGTTGTTCCACAAAATGTAATTTTTGTAATTTTAATTTATTTTAAATCAGAAAATTAAGTTATTATTATTTAATTTATGTTTTAAAAATAGGTTCATTTGAACGATTAATATTATTATACAATTAGAGAGAGGGAGAGGTAGAGAGAGAACTTAGGGTGGTTTAAAAAGAAGAAGAATTTTAATTTTAGATTTATTTTATTGATTTTTAAAGGAGAAATTATTTTTCTTATAGATGTTTATTTATTGTGACCTCGAAAGAAGGAGAACTAGTGTGAAAATCAAATCCCTCAAATCTACGAGTATTCATGGTTCTTTATTACAGTGATACCTTTGTTTCTCTCCAATTTAATGATTTGAAAGTTTAAGCATGTTTATGAAATTTTTATGGTTACTTTAGATCATGATTATGTTATTCTTATCCTATGATTGATCACGTGATTTATATATTATACTTCATGGCATAATATCATAAAGTTTATATGTTACAGAAATAAATATGATATGATTGTTATATTGAGTGATTGCATATGCATGCTGAAATGATGGAGCTCACATCCTTATGATACTAACTAGGGACGCTGTACTCGTGCACATTAAAATGATAAAGATTATAGAAAAGGAAATGGTAAATGAATACCTTTATGGTACTTGACAGTGGCTCCTGTGACGATTGTAACATATACGAAATGAGAAAGTTACGAATAGTGATCTGATGAATATAAAAAATGAATATGAAAGGATATGAATTTATAATTTATGTATATGTTAATGCTATTTTTAAAGGAAGTAAAACTTATGATATGTTTAAATGAAATGTGACTTATAGCATATTACTCATTATACCTTGAATTACTGTAGTTTAGAGTCATGTTTTACTTACTAAGCATTGACTTAGTGTTAGTTGTTAAAATTTTTCAAGAATGATTATTTTAAATCTTAGTGAGTAGAATGGGTGGAAACGTATATCGTAAAAGAGGCACGCATGAAGAAAGATAATTATATGAATCTTAATCATTTTATATATATGTGTTTTCAAATTTAATGTTTTTAGTGGTACTTTCAAATTTTAAGGTGATATATTTAGAGATTGGATAGTTTAGTCTACCGTCCGACCTCCGTTCCCATCTCGCCTATGCGAACTTATCAAACCGGGTCGTGACATTATGTATAATCCTGCACACTTCGGTGGAAGAAGTTGAAGTAGGCATCAGAGGAGGAGATTTATATTAAAATCTACTTCCCAATTCCACCTTGCACACCTCTAATTATTTGGAGGAAATTGTAACTGCCCAAGTTCACAACTCTAAATCTGACATTTAATCCCAAAATTGCCTTCAATCAATCTTACTAATTTTGACAACTATCTCAACCTTTCCCAATATTCCCCTAACCCCCTATACTAAATCTTATGGACCTTAACCATAGCCCTAATTTTTAACTATAGCCCTCCACAAAATGACTCAAATCACTCTTCTTCCTTTAGAGCAACACTAGAAATTCTCATAGACTAAAATGGGCTCCGAACCCCAATATCATACCCAATCTTAACATCCTAGAACTTCCAAGTCATTCAAGAGGTTGGTAGACTCCATTAGTGTATAAATATTATTCAGCAATCCTCCATTAACCATATATATCACATGAAGATAAATTTCTGAAGACTTTTCAAAACCCGTTCTTCAACAAGAATTTCCATTTGTTTGTGAGGGCTATTGCAATAGTTTTACCACTATCGCTCAAGGGAGATTTAGAATAAGTGGAACTCTAATTGCATGAACCTATTGTTGTCAATCCCTAGTTCATCCATGGAATGGTTAGATTCTGCAACAGTTTTGAGTTTCTTCTTACTATTGTTTATGCTAATAATGCTTCTTTGGAGAGGAAGTTCATTTGGAATGCCATTGACAGCATTGTCTCGCATCAATTCTTCTTGGATTGTGATAGAGGTTTTTTTCCTTCTAAATCTCATAATCTTAGAGAGATTTATGGTCTTAAACTTGGGTGCTTTCCTTCTAAATACTCAAGCATTCAGATTTCTAGAACTAAGTTAATAATTTAAGACTTTCCACCACTTTTTGAAAAGATTGATGATTGGATTGCTGGCTGCAAGCAAACATTTTT
The DNA here is from genome assembly GCA_019514585.1 of Dendrobium officinale. Classification (NCBI taxonomy): domain Eukaryota; kingdom Viridiplantae; phylum Streptophyta; class Magnoliopsida; order Asparagales; family Orchidaceae; genus Dendrobium; species Dendrobium officinale. Next base: position 67,252,951 of record CM033682.1, on the reverse strand, counting down.
ATAATTTGCTGAGAGGTTGCGCACCTCAATAAGGTCCCTTATATAACTACTCTTGTTAATTTATTCACTTGTACGTCTAAAGTTGTTAAGAAGATTAATTTTTCTTATTTCTAAATTTCTTTTTTGATTTTGTTTCTAACAAAAAATTTCATGTTCTCCCGTAGAGCACTTAGACTGGACTCAAAGATAAGGGCATGCTTCGTCATGTTTTGCCCTCTGATTTGAATATGGCTTATAAAATAAAGAGTGGGATAAAGGCTTGATATTATTGTTTGTTGTTTGTGATGGTATTTGGAAACTTCCTTCCTATCACTTTGTGTAGTTTTTTCAGTGTGTTGGGATAGCATTAGCAACATTGCCATTGATGGTGGCAATGAAATTTTTATTTGGAAAGGGAAAGGCTAATTGACGTTTTAATGTTGGTAATCCCATATTTGATAATTTATCAAAGGTTGCTTGGAAATGTTTTTAGTGGTTTAAGCAAAACTCTTAAATATTCAATCTATACGTAGAAATCTTGACTAGATAGTCTTTAATACTACAAGTAAATTTAGGGTTAAGAGGATTAGTTGTTCTAATTGTTGTGTTCTAAATGCTCATTTGGATAAGAATAAAAAACATCTATTTTTTAATGAAAAAAGAATCAAAATGGTCCCTTGACTTTTTATGGAAGATCAAAATGATCCCTAATTATATTAAAGGACCATTTTAGTCTGTCAACTCCTTAAAAAGGAATTAAAATAGTCCCACTATGCGACTATTTTGATTTTTTTTAAAAGATTTAAGAGATCAAAATGATCCTTTAATATAGTTAAGGATCATTTTGATCCTTCATAAAGAGTCAAGGGGCCATTTTGATCCTTTTTCTCATTTTTTAATACTCCTATTATATGTGGTTGGCCAGAAACTTGCTTCTAGATGGAAATTTGTTTTTATGTGATGCTTTTTTAATACAAATGCTGCAACACAGCTTCTCTAGCCACAAAAATGACATGTTATAAAATTGCTACTTATTAATTGGTTAGGTGCTTATTTCCAATATTTGACAAAAGAGTAGGATGCAAAATTGTAGCAATTTCAGGACAAAGAATTTGATACTTCGTGTTATTTACCAAGTCAGCTTAAAGTTACTACGGTAAATCCACTACATTCTAGGAAAATGAGGATTTTTTTTTTTTGGAAGTGGTTTAAATTTTGATATATCTCACATCAAGATCATCTATTCTTTCCTTCTTTGCATGTCCTCTACTAGTGAGAACTTCGGTCAATATAGTTGTCTCAATAATTTTTGTGTTCTTTACTTGGCGGGCTACTGTGCTTCCTTCAAGATTCTTTTATTTCCATTGGGACAAGAATTAGTGAGTTCAATGGCATCCATGTATAACCCTTGATTCATTTTTACCCTCCAACTAGATTTTGTTTACAATGTTACATATTTTTTTCAACCTTTTCAGTATGCTCTTATTAAAGAGTTTTTTGTGTATGAGCTACTTTATGTCAAAAGTGCATCTCATTTTTTCTTAAACTAAAAGATTTTGATGTTTCAATGCCAATATTATTACTCGGAGGATCTTCAGCAACCACCTGCCACACACAACAAATGTTGGAAATTTTAACCTCCAAAAACAAGGAGAAAATAAATCACCAAAATAAGAGAAGCCCTTAGCTCACTACTCTTGTTGACCTCCAAAAATACCCCTCCTAACCCTCATATCATAGGTATTGATAGCCCCTCATCTTAGTTGGTACGGAATTCAAGGCAAGCCAGCTAGTAAGGCCAATATGGTTTCCAACTAGACAATAAAGGCTAATCCAACCTAAACCTGCAAGTCTAATATAGGCTAGCCAAATTAGATCTAGGCCAAACAAACCCCAAAAATATCATTAGATCAACCTCAGCATGAACCTTGGTAATGTCACAACAACATCCTCAAGGCCTCTATTTAGTAAGAAGTTCATTGGTCAATAACAACGCATTTATGCTCCTTAAAAGGTAGCATGGTGGTGCATATTATAGTAGGATCAAAGGGTTACTAAGATAACCCTCGAATGGCCATTAGAAAAATAAATCAATTTCACTTAAACAACCATCAAAGTAGAAGTGATGTGACATTGATTGACAGATCAACATTTTCAGCAAACTTCTTACCTCTTAAAGCACCAACAACTCAAGTTAAGGTATGATTCACCCAACATAAGAGATTTATCTTGGATGCAATATTAAATGCATAAAGCTTTAAATATGTCTATTCACTTCAAATTCTATCAATCAAGAATCTCATCATGACCAACCAAGTTGATTAAAAGTTAAAGCAAAGTAGCAAACATATGCAAAATTGGAAGTAAAAGGTATCATGATTAAAAAAAAAATCATAACTTTCAAAGATAAATGGAACGAAGGAGATGTGATAAGATTCAAGTTGATAATATGACGGAAAAAAATTGTAATAAATGCAATGTCATTCCTTGCTAAAGATTTCACTCTAAATGCATTCAATCCTTACTCCCACTTTTCGGGGTGAGGCAGGGTGTTAGAAAGATATTGAGTTGATAGCTTACACCTGCAAAATAATTTGACTACTATACAATAAGAGTTGTCTCATTCTTCCTAAAGGAGATGGATGTCAATCATCCATAAAAATTAAGGGGATGTTAACATAGACAAACTCATACACACAAAGAAGTTAACATGTGGCATCTACAAAGGAGAGAGAAATTGAAAGGTATCGTGACTGTGAGCAAGCATTAAAATGTATCAAAACAAACCACAAAACCCCAAATGATCAATAGACCAATTATCTGAAGTCAAACAAAGCAAAAGCAAAAGCAAATCCAAAAAAAAACTCACTAATTTTTTTTTTTTACTTTGAATTATTTTACTAGGTGTTATCATCTCTTGTATCATAATATGTTTAGATTTAAAGTTGGTCGGATTTCATAGGATTAGATTACATTTAAACGTTTGGACCTTTGCAACTTCAAACTGTATGTGTGTAGTTTTCTTCTATTTTACCCTCCAACAAATTTTGGTATCAAAGCTTAGACCTAGAAAAAACTTAATTGGCACCAAATAATTTCATTCAATAATAAGAATTTTAAATGTTCATCGCAAATCCCTACTTATAGAAATTGGGTTTAAAAATAAGACTAAATATTCAAATGCAATCTACTCATATCCAATCAAACTTTAAATTTAAATTTATTCTAATCCAAAAGAAGATAACGCCTGATAAAATCAAATTAAAAAAGTAGAAGAAATTCGACTATAATCATAAATCAGCCTTAAATGGCTTGAAAATGGGCATTTTTCAAATCTACTTTCACTTTGTTTAACTTTAGGTAGTTCGTCTATGGCCACTTGAGTGTTTGTAAACTATTTTTTCATGTTTGAAGGTATGCAATGCATCAAAAAGTAAAAGAAAAAAGTACAAATCAAGAAGATACATAGTTGTACAGGCTATACTAATTAGAACAACAAAGGACCTCTAAGGTCCAGGATTAATAAGGGAAAACTTATAGAAGCAACATAAAATTTGTAGTCCAACATAATAGCAAGAAAGGTAAACGCAAGCTATGGGTTCCCGCATCACTAACACCTAGTTCAAAATTTTGATTAGACATTGTATCTCCTCCAATAACTCACAAAATCTTGAGGAAATAAGAAAAAAATTTTAATTTTGAAAGTATTTTTGTGGGAGGCAACGTGTTGCAAACTATCAAACCAGATAACCGAGGATAAGTTAATGTCACAAACTGTCCACTAAAAAATTCAGCAAAGCTATTACGACTTCAAATCCATACATGGTAAAAATGAAAATAAATAAAACATGTTACAAGATGAAACTACAATAGCAATACTGACCTTGATGGTCAATTTGTGCTACTGGTGACATATTTGATTCGGAAACCACTGGCACATTGTAGGATGGAACCTGAGCCTCCTGGACAGAACCACCAATATAAGATTCAAAAAATTTGTCTCAAGGAATCAGGAATAGACTCTTGATTGGCTTCAATGCCACCCTGATGGAAAGGAAATGCTTGAGGACTTAATGCATCATTCACACTGCCACTGTTTCGTTGTCGGATTCTAGATATCAAAGGATGAAGCAATGGAGCCAAATTGTCAGACAAATTGGATTGTGAATTGCTGATTCCCGCCGGCATTGCTACCACTGTTCTTACAGGCACTACTCTCAATCCAAATTCTCCAGTCAAAGTTCCACTGCGTGGGTGAGCTTGAACTGGTTGATGAACAGAATCACCATTTGCAGAAGCCCTTGTTGAATCCAAATTTTCTTGTTGTTGCTGTGCACCACCCCCCAGTCCACTTTGGCTAGAAGCTGGAATAGGAACTGCACAGCTCTCTAATTAGAAAGAATTTCCTCAAAATGACAGTATCCTAAATGATACAGGCCAACATTATGATAGTATTATGAATTCATAGTACCTGCATGGATTCGAATATCAATATTTCTTGGAAAAGTTGCAGAACCAACTCTTTCACCCTCAGGACCATGAACTGAATTTGTAGATCCCATGTCCATCCCTCCAAAACTTGGCGCTGGATAGAAAGGAACAGGCTGCAGCAAACAATATAAGTTTGAAATAAACAATAATAATGGGAATCTCAAACTATAACTAAATAATGTAAAGTATACAACCTGCACCATGACAGGGTTTGGCCCAGATGCAGATATAAAAACAGCAGGTCCAGCATTAACAACAGCTTCAGCCTTCATAAAAGAAAAATCTTTAAACATATCTTACAGAACACAGATAACATCAAATTACATAAAGGCTAAAGGTAGATAAAACAGTCCATGAAACCTACAGGTATTTGTCCCATGCGCAGAGTCATGGTTGTGCGACCGAGCTCAAGAAACAATGAGCCCAAGTTCTGCAGAAAAAATCCAGTTCTGAATGCACTAGATTGAACATTTGACCGCACTTCATAATCCGTTAAATTAGTATCATTCTCCAGTGTTCTAGCTAGTCCCTGAGAAGAAGAATAGATGAAAAGGTGTCAAATATTCTAAGAATCTCCAACCCGTAATTACAATAAAGCTCTTAGCATCATGACAACTAATTAAAAAAGCGATGCCTAATATTTGGACACCTAAACACAATAATTTGAATCATATTGCAAGTAAATTGGATCGACATGATGAATATTGCTCAAAAAGAAATAAAAAAGTTCCCAAAACAAATAGTTGCACGCAAGGAAAAATTGTGGCTCGTAATCCATTGCGAACCTTTGCAATGACTGAAACACATTATAATTTTGAAAACATTGTTTTAGAATAGAAAAGCACCAAGGATTGTTTATGGAGATTTCCTTCTTCAAATGGAAAAAGACATACTGCGCTTGAATAAGACCGCATACACAAAAGGAATTTGTAATCAAGTAATGCAAATGCCCATCCAACCACATGCATATATCAGTATAAGTACAGAAATTTAAATGTGCTAATTTACACTATATGCTACTTTAACCATGATAGGAAACACTCGTAAATCTCAAGTAATTCCTATCAACCTTTGGAAAATAGTGAGAATTCTTCCACAAAAATCCACATAAAACTAGTAAAACGGTAGATAATTTATATTATTTGAGGAAATGGAAACGGAAAATGCCAAGGTACAATTGAACCTCTATTCGAGAGGAGGATCTCTCTCCCAAATCTCTAGATGACGCTAGATCTCACAAAACAAATAGATCTCAAATTTCAGCCAAATTCAAGATGTTCTAACCCTAGCAAAACATACTCCTTAATACATAAAATTCAAAAGGAAATCTCTAAGCAGCCCATACTTTGAAATTTCCCTCCTAAATCCCTCAAAAATCCTTCATAAACTGCTCTGTTGGCTCCTGTGGTTCGAACGGTGTACAAAAGAGGCGGAACTCTTCCGCCTATCTCCATTGTATGAACCGATCTAACAATACTCCACTCCCAAAGGTCCACCTTGTCCACAAGGTGGAAAGACGACCCCCTCCTCCATTCCCTCTTCATCACAAATGATAAGAAACTGAAGAGTTCGGTCCTTACACCTATGCCCCAACGTATACCTCTCGTAATATATGAAACAAAGCCCCTTCATCATTTTCTCCTATAATTCTAGAGCTTCTTGAAGTTACCCCCAGGTCTTCCTCTTATAGTTTTCTCCTTTCAAGTCTCCCAACAAGTATCCGGTGTTGGCTCCTTCGGTACCAAAAAGGTGGTGGTCATCCTGTACGAGACAACTGAGAGCTACTGCCTCCCGTTCCTCTCTCCGGGTGCCTCTGATCCTCCACCAATTGAGTTAGCTACATAGCCTTTCCCAATTCAAGGGGCCTCATCACTCTAACCACTACGCGGATCTTTGGTTTCAATCTCTTCATAAAGTTCCCCTTCAGTACAGTCTCTGAAAGCCGATCCAATCGACTGGCATGGTACTCAAATAGCTCATGGTACTCCACTATTGTCCCCTCCTGCATCAAAGCAAAGAACTGCTCATAGAAATTCTCTCCCATGTTGGTTTGGAAACATTCCAACAAGCAATTCTTAACCTCCCTCCAAGTCTATATCGGTCGCCTCGTATCCCACCATTGGTATCATGCTAATGCTTTCCCTTCCAAGCACATCCCGACAGTCATTAGTCTCTCCCCCTCCGTCAACCTGTTAACAATAAAGTACCACCTTGAAGATCCATCAATGGGCATCCTCTCCCTCGAAAATAGGCATCTTCAACTTCCTCATTCTCAGATCGCCTCCGTTTCCTCTATTCCCTTCATAATTTCCCATTCCCCAAGGGGTTGTTTCCCTCCAAGTGTCTCAATCATTCTTTCTACGTTCATTTCCAATCCTTTCATCAAATTCTAGCATTCTCCTTTCAAATTCAACACCCCTTAAATCACAACAAACCTCTCCCCTTTCAAATTCAGCGCTTTGATAATAATTACCCCTTTCCCTTTCAAATCCCACCCCTCTCCTCTCCAAATCAACACCTCTTCGATCCTTCTCTACCTCCTCTCACCTCTCCTCCTAGCCTCTACCCAACTCCTCCTTAGGAATAGGGAATAGGCCCTAGAGGAGGATTTTTTTTTGTTCCCTCCAAAATCTCCATCTCTTAATCTTCCCTTCGTCTGATTGGCTTAGGGTTTCCCCGAGAACACTAAGAGGAGGGATCAAAATCGACAGAACATAGCTTCTGATGTTGGCTTAGGTAGTGCTCTTCATACAGGAGGCTCCGTTCCACAAACCGACACAGGCGTCGTTTGGTAATGATTTTCAATTCATTTTTTAAAATTTGTTATTTATTAAATAAGTATTGATAAAACTCTCTTAATTGTAACAAAAGCGTCACTTTTAAGAACCAACTCCTGTGGAATTGCATAGTCGCACTCATAAGCGATAGGAGGATCAACAATGGATGATGAGAGAGCAAGGAAGGCCCATGTAAGTATATTTTTATAATATTTGATATTTTTAAAATTATTAAGTTTAATTATATATATACTTATATTCGATTTTCACAGGAGAGAATATACACGGATTCGATAGACCTCAAGCCGCATCAGGTGAGGGCTTCTTCTGTCGGCTCTGAGGATGTATTCTGAGTATCGCATTGGTCCGCAGGCCCGTCAGAGGAATGCACATGGTAAGAGTATATGGCTTAGGTGCGCAGCTCAGGCATACTAGGGATGACCTCCTCTACTGCATCCAGTTCCATCCAGTTTGTCATGAGTCCTTTACAAGCTCAACAAATAATATGCCTTTCAAGCTGAGCTAGAACAAGTAAGGAAATTCACAAGTTGATTGGCAACACAGTTGCAATGCACAGTTCAAGCTCAACTGCAAGCACAGGTGCAAACAAGTACTGAGCAACACAATCAGTTGCTGGATGAAATGCGCAAGATGAGGGAGCAACTGAGTGGAAAAGACGTAGCTCCACCTGAGGAGGAGTCGACGGAGTCAGAGTAGTGTAATTTAGTTGAAATGAACTTGTATTTTTATGTGAACTTATGTTATTGGACAATTACTTTTAATATGATGTTATCAGTTGATTTTTTAGTGCTAAACTGTTGTGAAACTGTTATAAAATTATTGTGAAGTAACCTGTTGTGGAACTTGTATGTGTTAGAATTGATAGGTTTGCAGGTGTGGAAATGGGATTGTTGGCTGGGAAGGCAATTTTTTTTTTTGTCAATGCTACAGGTTTCCGGCGGATTATGCGCCGGTATTCCGTCGGAAAAGACAATACAACGAAATGTATCGTACGTACCCGGCGAATATGATCCGTCGGCCACTACCGTCGCAAGTCCGGCGGATATTCCGCCGGTAATTACCGGCGCAACAATTGCGTCGTAAAATAACCGTGGAATTTTGATGGCGCAACTCCAGCGACTTATCGCCGTTAATTACCGTCGCATTATACGACGGTAAATACCGGCGCATTAGGCGCCGGAATTCTCATATTCTTCATGTTGGCAAACAAACCGTTTAATGCGCCGGTAATGCGTCGGAAACTGCGCCGGAACTGTTTCCGGCGCAACTTATACGTCGGAAAAAAAATTATCGACGCACCATAAACCGGTGGAGATATTTGCGCCGGAACATGCGCCGGAAACTACCGATTCCGTCGGATTGTACATTGTTTCCGGCGGATTAAGTCCGCCGGTAATAACAGGTTTTCCTGTAGTGAAGACTCTCTTGATGAGAACCTTCAGCTCTCTATCCTCCAATGATTGCTAACATAACTCTAATTATATGAATTTTCTAATGTGGAACTAGCACACTCTCTTATCCTTCTATAATGGCCTTCCCTACTCTTGACCATAGTTAGCTAGGATAAAGACTTTCAAATATTCTTCTTGATCAAATATTTTACGTAGTTCCTAATATATCAAAAAATCTTAATGTTGTTAAGATAGTTGCTATTTTGCATGCCTTACATTTTTTGCAACTTGTATAGTTTTGATGATTCCAAACATTATTGTTCAAATGTGTAGTTATCTCCTAACAATTTTAGAAGATTTTGTATTTGCTCTTGTGTGTACTAACATTTCAGGAAAATTGAACTCCAGACTATGATGACTTCAAATCAAATTCAACATGAGATACTTTGTGAATTTTAAGCTTGTACTTTTCTTTGAAATAAAATTGAAAGGGAGTGATTGTAATTTGAGTGAATAAAAACATACACACACACATAAGGAGATCATATAAAATTTATAATGATCGTACAGGACAATATCGATCGTACGGGACGATATCGATCGTACGGGACGATCAGACAGTTATCTCCTATTGAGCACATGGAACGAATAGGAACTGGCTTAAAAAAATTTTCTAAGTCCTATTCGTCCGGGATGAAATTAAATATCGTCCGGGACGATCTGGTCTCTGTAAAATATTCGTCCATACGAAATTAATTATCATCAGAAAATGAGTTGCTCTCGGTAAAATTTTCGTACAGACAAAATTAATTATCGTCCAGGATGATCTAGTCTCTAAAAAATTTTCGTCCAGACGAAATTAATTATCGTCAAAAAACGAGTTGCTCTCTATAAAATTTTCGTCCAGAAAAAATTAATTATCGTCCAGGACGATCTGGTCTCTGTAAAATTTTCGTCCAGACGAAATTAAATTATCGTACATGACAATTGGTCCTCTGTAAAATTTTCGTCCAGACGAACAAATTTTTGTCCAGACGATTAACCTACTTAGAATGGTTTTCAGCAGTTTCTAGAACCGACCTTGTAATAACCGTTCGTATCGGACGAACTTAGTTCGTACGGGACGATCAGTGTGTACGAAGACATTTCGTACACATATACAAATAGAGTCGTTTCAAAGCGTTTAAGTAAAATCATCCAGGACGATCCACGATCGTACGGAACGATCCACTGCGTACAGAATTGAAAACTTGCAGTTTTTGGGCGGTTTTTCTTGTCTTTTGTATATATAGTCCAAATTAGACTGCCACCCAATCTTTTTATCATTTGATCTTCGTGCCTTTTCAGAGAATAGCCAAGGAGAGAGTGTAAGAGTGGATTCAAAGGAGGATTCCTACCACTGGAGCGTGAAGGCTTCACTTGGAGTTTAAAGATAAGAATCTCTACTTGTAAATTAGGATTACTTTACTCTTTTCTTTCTTCCTTCTAGATTCTTGTGAGAAGATCTGTCAAGGAGATCTGGTTCGCTGCCGACACTTGGAGAGTGTGAACAGCCAAAGGGTTCGCTCCCTACACTTGGAGAGTGTGAATAGCCGAAGGGTTCTCTGCCCACACTAGGAGAGTGTGAAAGGACGAAGGGTTCTCTGCCCACACTAGAAGAGTGTGAATGTCCCACACTATGAGAGTGTGAAAGGACGAAGGGTTCTCTGCCCACACTAGGATTGTGAGAAAGGATGGACAGTTCTCTACCAACATTGAGGATTGTGTAAAAGAACGGACGATTCTCTGCCAACACTGGGGATTGTGTAAAAGGACGACGGTTCTCTGCCGCACCGGGTAGTGGTGAAAAGAGTGTGTTGTAAAGGCTTCTCCGCCTTGCTGTGGGTGGAAAAGGAGAGTCACTATTGGTATTAGTGCAATACTTAGAGGGTGCCTCTGGGGAGTGGATGTAGGTCTGGTTTAGACCGAACCACTATAAATCTGGTGTCATTTACTTTACTATTTTTACGTTTCCATATTTTATTTTTAATTTTAAGAACTCTGTGGTTGAAAAATATTTTCTAGAAAAACTTAAAAGAAAAATTTTCATTACGGTTCAACTTAAATTCAAAGAGGGATTAAAATTTTTAAACCACCAATTCATCCCCCTTTTGGTAGCCTTGGGACATTAACTTAGGTTTAACAACCTATTTATTAGACTCAACAAGTGGTATCAGAGCTTCGTTTCAAAATCATAAGTTTGAACTACTTTTTTATTAACGTAAATGGCTACATTCGGAAATCGGAACACACCTAAGGGTTACTCTATCGCTAGACCTCCACTGTTTGACAATATTCCTTTATATTTTTGGAAAACACGCATGTCTACTTTCTTACAGTCACTTGATTATCGTATGTGGATGCTAGTCCAGGAAGGTTACACAAAACCAACTAGATTAGTTGATGGAGTTAGGGTAGAAACACCATTTGCAGATTGGACTATAGAAGAACGTGACTTAGCACAACTAAATGCCAAATGTCTAAATAGTTTCTTTTGTGCTTTAAAATCTGAAGACTACATGCAGGTTTTCACTTGCAAAAGCAGAAAGGACATATGGGATAGACTTTGTATAACTTATGAAGGGACAAATGAGGTTAAGCAATCAAGACTCAATATCTTATTACATGACTATGAATTATTTCGCATGAAACCTAATGAATCTATTTCTGACATGTACACAAGATTCACACAAATTGTCATTTCTTTGCATGCACTTGGTAGGGAATTAACTAATGCTGAAATGGTTAATAAAATTCTTCGATGTTTACCTACTGCTTATGATGCTAAAATTACTACAATTATAGAGTCTAAAGATCTAAACATATATTCTATTGACAATCTTCTTGGATCACTCATTGCTTATGAGCAAGGAGTAAGTCAAAGAAAGATTGATGCAGGTGAACCACGATAGGAGAAAAATATTGCACTAAAGGTGGAAGAGTCAAAGAGTGAACACTCACAACCTGAGGATGAAGATGATATTGCACTGATGACTAGACAATTCAGAAGCTTTTTAAAGAGGAAGCAGAAGAGACACCAGCAATGGAACAGAGGTAAGTTTAACAGAAATGGCAAGGTTTCTAATGAAGTAATTTGTTATGAATGTAGGAAACCAGGTCATATCAAGATTGATTGCCCAAAACTCAAAGCCACTCCTAGCAAGGAGAAGGTAGAGGCGAAACTAATGGTAAAGAAGGGCAAGAAGAAGTTTCAAAGAGCTTTCTGGGCGGACTCAACTTCAGACTCATCTGAGACTAAAAAAGAAGAAGAAGTTACCAACCTTTGCTTGATGGCAGACAATGTAGATCAATCAGATCAAGAAGAGGTATGTGACTTAACCTATGATGAATTGTTTGAAGTTTCTGAACACATGCATGATGCATATAGGAAAATGAAAAAGATGCATGCTAGTTTGAGTTTAGAATTAGAAGAGCTCAAGAAGGAACATGAAATCCTTAGGAAAGATCATGCATTAATATATAACAACCACATGAAACTTCTTGACGAATATGATGACTTGAATAAGAATTTTGTGAATCTAAAATCATCCTATGCTGATCTTGAAAGAGATTTTAAAAAATTTAAGGATGAATCTGAGAGGAAAACATATCGAATCAGTTATATAAATCGACTCTTGGAAGAAATGAATTCATTTTATAAATTGATAATAAGAGCTCTTGAGGATAATAGGATACCCCCCAAAATTGAAAATTTTACAAATCCTAAATATTATCCTAAATATATGGAATCCCTTAGAAAACAAACAAATGGAAGAAAACTTAGGAATATTTTTCCTAATGTTAAATATAATAATTGTGGATTTTTGGGACATATAGCTCACACCTGTACTTTGAAGATGAAAACTTATTTGGTGTGGAGACATAAGATGCATAAACCTAGACATATCATGCTTGCATCTGATTATAAATTGCTAAAAGGTGAACTCAAACTTGTTTGGGTTCCCAGGTCTAACATTTGAGAGTTTTAACAGGATTGCTCTCACACAAGACCTCGTGGGAGCATATGGTACCTGGACAGCGGATGTTCAAAGCATATGACTGGAGATACTGCTCAATTCATAACGCTGGAAGCCAGGAGTGGATGCAAGGTTACACTTGGAGATAATACCACAAAGAAAGTGGTTGGATCAGGTATGATTGAAAATTTGAAAAAATATTTTCATAGACAATGTGTTATTGGTTGAAGGCTTAAAGCATAATTTATTAAGTATAAGTCAGCTATGTGATAAGGGCTATAATGTTAAATTTTTACCTGCTAGCTGCATATTAACCCTAAATGGGAAAAAATGTTTTAAATGGTAAAAGGGTAAATAATGTTTACATGCTAGATTTGAATTGTATTCAATCTCCTACTGTTTTTTGTTTGAAAACTGTTTCTGATGAATCATGGCTTTGACATAGGAGACTTTGTCATTCTAGTATGAAAAATCTTAGGAGAATTACCCAAAAGAACTTAGTGAGAGGTATATACCAAAACTAGACTTTACTAGGACCACCTTTGTGATGCATGTCAATTAGGAAAACAAGTGAAGTCTTCTTTTAAGTCTAATAAGGATCTTAGAACTAGTAAACCATTGGAAATTCTTCAAATGGATCTTTTTGGACCAGTAGGAACTGTAAGTCTAGGAGGGAAGGTATACGGATTTGTTATTGTGGATGATTTCTCAAGATTCACTTGGGTTAGATTTCTTTTTCATAAGAGTGAATCGTTTGAGGAATTCAAAAATTTTTTAACTTGGATTCAAAGAAAACTAGGAATTGAAATAATTTCTATACAAAGTGATCATGGAGGAGAATTTTAAAATGAAAGATTTGAAAATTTTTGTAAAGAAAAAGCGATTGATCACAATTTTTCTACACCTAGAACCCCTCAACAAAATGGGGTAGTTGAAAGGAAAAACAAAACATTAATTGAAGCCGCCCGAGCAATGTTGGCAGAATACTCACTTCCTAGATATTTTTGGGCTGAGACGGTTAGCACTGCATGCTATATTCTGAATAGGGTGAATGTGAGATCAAATTTAAATAAAACACCCTATGAGTTGCTAAAAGGTAGAACACCTAATTTGTCTCATTTGCATGTTTTTGGTTGCAAGTTGTTCATTCATAATAATGGAAAATCTGCCTTAGAAAAATTTGATCTAAAATCAGATGAAGGAATCTTTGTTGGATATTCAAGTGTTGGAAAATCTTATAGGGTATTCAACAAAAGAACTTTAGTCATTGAAGAAACCACACATGTTATATTTGATGAATCTGGAAATTTGGAAGAGCCAAATATTGTTGAAGATGAGATTGAGGAAAACTCCTAAAAGATTGATAGAATAAATTTGGAAGAAAATGTGAAAGTGAATTTGGAAAGAGAAAACCCTTTGCCTAGAGATTTGAGATTTTCTAAAAATCACCCAAGGGAATTGATTATAGGTGAACCTAGTGAGGGTGTTAGAACTAGGCGTGGATTAAATAAGGAAGTCAATCATTCAGCATTTATTTCAATAATAGAACCCACTAATATTGATCAAGCACTTTCTGATGAATTTTGGATATTGGCCATGCAAGAAGAGTTAAATCAATTTGTAAGAAATAAAGTTTAGGAATTAACCTCAAGGCCAAAAGATCAAAGTGTTGTTGGAACCAAGTGGGTGTTCAAAAATAAAATGAATGACTCAGGAGTAGTCATTAGAAATAAGGCTAGATTAGTTGCTAAGGGGTATAATCAAATTGAAGGAATTGATTTTGAGGAGACCTTTGCCCCTGTAGCAAGACTTGAAGTAATTAGGGTTTTGCTTGCCTTTGCATGTTTTAAAGGTTTTAAATTATTTCAAATGGATGTCAAAAGTGCCTTTTTGAATGGGGTTATTGAAGAAGATGTTTTTGTAGAACAACCTCCAGGGTTTGAAAATTCAAAATACCCAAATCATGTTTTCAAGTTAAAAAAGGCATTATATGGATTGAAACAGGCACCTAGGGCTTGGTATGAGAGATTGATCACCTTCCTACTTGAAAGATCTTTTTAAAAAGGAAGTGTGGATACAACTCTCTTTTTAAAGAAATTTGGAAAGGATATACTCATTGTTCAAATTTATGTGGATGATATCATTTTTTTTATCTTCAAATAAAAATCTTTGTGATAATTTTTTTTAAAACAATGAGTAGTAAATTTGAAATGAGTCTAATGGGAGATTTAAATTACTTTCTAGGTTTTAGCATTGAGCAACTTGAGGAGGGTACATTTCTTAGTCAAACTAAATATATTAAGGACATTCTCAAAAAAATATGAAATGGACAATGCTAAAACCTGTTAGTACACCAATGAGTTCCTCAGTTCAGTTGGATAAGGACCTTAAGGGAAAATATGTTGATCAAAAGAAATTTAGAGGGATAATTGGATCTTTAGTTTACTTGACTGCTAGCCGCTAGCCGACCAGATATTATGTTCAGTGTTTGCTTATGTGCTAGATTTCAATCAGATCAAATCCAAAAGAATCACATTTGACAGCAGTGAAAAGGATTTTAAGATACTTACTAGGAACTCAAAACTTAGGAATTTGGTATCCTAAGTTTAGCTCTTCATTTGAAATTGTTGGTTATTCAGATTCTGACTTTGCAGGCTGTAGAGTGGATAGGAAAAGCACTTCTGGAACATGTCAATTCATTAGAAATTCATTAATTTCTTGGTCTAGTAGAAAACAAAATTCAGTGGCCCTATCTACTGCAGAAGCAGAATACATTGCATTAGGAAGTTGTGTGGCACAAGTACTTTGGTTAAAACAACAGTTGATTGATTTAGGATTAACTATAGGCACTATTTCCAATTTATTATGATAATACTAGTGCTATTTGCATTTTCAAAAATCCTATTGAACATTCTAGAACCAAACACATTGACATAAGGCATCATTTCATAAGGGATCATGTATCCAAGGGAGAAATTGAACTTACTCATGTTTCAACTGAAAATCAACTTGCAGACATTTTTACAAAACCTTTAGCCTTTGATACCTTCAGTACATTAAGAACAAGGCTTTGTGTTATTGATTTGAATGCTTAAATAAAAATATTTTTGCAATATTGATATTTATGTTTTTGTAGTTTATTTTTCTTTATTTTGTTTTTGTGATTTTTGTCTATTTTTTGAGTGATTTTATTTTAGAGTCTGTGGATTTGTCATTGTTTTCTGTGATTTGTATGTTTAGTTTGTTTTTGTTAAAAGTTCAGTGTATTTTTTTTTTTTTTTTGTTATTTTGATATTGTGAAATGATCGTGTAAACCTTTTCATAAATATCAATATATGTTATAGTTGATTTAATTTTAAATTGTTTTTGAAATGTGTTTAGTTCTTATGAATTTCATTAGTCTTTTTAATCTTAATTGTGCTTAAATTAGATTGTGATTTGAGATTAATTACATTAGAAAATCTAGTATTTCTAAATTTAAAATTTGTTTATAACTTATTATAATTAGAATTTTTAATTTCATGTCTATTCATTTAGACTACATAAAAGTTAATATTATTATTACAATTTAGATGTTTTTCTTATTTTGTATTTCCTTTGCTCAAGTGATATTCATGCACTTAGAAAAATTTAAAATTTTTTAGATTATTGATCTTGGAAAGAATTGGTTTCAATTACTCTTGAAAATTGTACAAAGAATACAAAAAAAAAAAAAGGAATGCGCAAAGGTTCGCAAATATAAAAAAGAGGCACAAAATTAGCCCAATGTCAAAAAAATGCACAAAAATGTGCCAAAATTTTTGAAAAAAGATGCAAAAAGCGCCACATGTGGTAATTCTTTTCTTTCCAGATTCTTTCAATCTCTTAATTCAAATTGATCTTATGTTCATTTATATTTATTGAACTTTGAAATATCGAATTTTTTATTCATCTCTCTTGTAATGATTTTCTATATTCAAATGTCTAAATTGAATCATGTTTTTGATAAATTCTTTTTACTTACAATGTTATATCACTTCTTAAATTCTATGAATTTTTATGATTTACCTAATGTTATTAGTTTTAGCTTGCATACCTTATGTCAATCACCATTTAGATTAAATTTTCAAATGAATTTCATATAATTACTTACATTTCTTATCTATTTCTTCTTCACTTTTTGTTGTTGGCAAAAAGGGGGAGAAATTATTATGTGTTTGTATGTTTTGCTTGTATTTTGATATTGTGTCATTTGGCTTATGTTATTATGCTTATGTTATTGTCTTTTTTTTTTTATTTTTGTTAAAAATTTGAAAAACAAAAAATTGTGTTCTTTGGTTAAAAATGCCTCCTTATTTTCATGTATACATCAATTCAGGGGGAGTTTAGGAGATTTGTTTAACTTGAAATCATACAAACAATAATTGTTTTGCCATCATCAAAAAGGAGGAGATTGTTAAGATAGTTGTTATTTGCATGCCTTACATTTTTGCAACTTGTATAGTTTTGATGATTGCAAACATTATTGTTCAAATGTGTAGTTATCTCCTAATAATTTTAGAAGATTTGTATTTGCTCTTGTGTGTACTAACATTTCAGGAAAATCGAACTCCAGACTATGATGACTTTAAATCAAATTCAACATGAGATACTTTGTGAATTTGAAGCTTGTACTTTTCTTTGAAATAAAATTGAAAGGGAGTGATTATAATTTGAGTGAATAAAAACATACACACACATAAGGAGATCATATAAAATTTATACTGATCGTACGGGACGATCAGATAGTTATCTCCTATTGAGCACATGGAACGAATAGGAACTAGCTTAAAAAAATTTTCTAAGTCCTATTCATCCTGGACGAAATTAAATATCGTCCGGGACGATCTGGTCTCTGTAAAATTTTTGTCCAGATGAAATTAATTATCGTCAGAAAACGAGTTGCTCTCTGTAAAATTTTCGTCCAGACGAAATTAATTATCGTCCAGGATGATCTGGTCTCTATAAAATTTTCGTCCAGACGAAATTAGTTATTGTTAGAAAACGAGTTGCTCTCTGTAAAATTTTTGTCCAGACGAAATTAATTATCGTCCAGGACGATCTGGTCTCTGTAAAATTTTTGTCCAGATGAAATTAAATTATCGTACATGACGATTGGTCCTCTGTAAAATTTTCGTCCAGACGAACAAATTTTCATCCAGACGATTAACCGACTTAGAACGGTTTTCAGCAGTTTCTAGAACCGACCTTATAATAACCGTTCGTACCAGACGAACTTAGTTCGTACGGGACGATCAGTGTGTACGAAGACATTTCGTACACATATACAAATAGGGTCATTTCAAAGCGTTTAAGTAAAATCATCCAGACCGATCCACGATCGTACGGGACAATCCACTGCATACAGAATTGAAAACTTGTAGTTTTGGGCGGTTTTTCTTGTCTTTTGTATATATAGTCCAAATTAGACTGCCACCCAATCTTTTTGTCATTTGATCTTCGTGCCTTTTGAGAGAATAGCCAAGGAGAGAGTGTAAGAGTGGATTCAAAAGAGGATTCCTACCACTGGAGCGTGAAGGCTTCACTTGGAGTTTAAAGGTAAGAATCTCTACTTGTAAATTGGGATTACTTTACTCTTTTCTTTCTTCCTTCTAGATTCTTGTGAGAAGATCTGTCAAGGAGATCTGGTTGGCTGCCGACACTTGGAGAGTGTGAACAGCCGAAGGGTTCGCTGCCTACACTTAGAGAGTGTGAACAGCCGAAGGGTTCTCTGCCCACACTAGGAGAGTGTGAAAGGACGAAGGGTTCTATGCCCACACTAGGAGAGTGTGAAAAGACGGACAGTTCTCTTCCCACACTAGGAGAGTGTGAAAGGACGAAGGGTTCTCTGCCCACACTAGGATTGTGTGAAAGGACAGACAGTTCTCTACCAACACTGGGGATTATGTAAAAGGACGGACGGTTCTCTGCCAACACTGGGGATTGTGTAAAAGGACGACGGTTCTCTGCCACACCGGATAGTGGTGAAAAGAGTGTGTTGTAAAGGCTTCTCCGCCTTGCTGTGGGTGCAAAAGGAGAGTCACTATTGGTATTAGTGCAATACTCAGAGGGTGCCTCTGGGGAGTGGATGTAGGTCTGGTTTAGACCGAACCACTATAAATCTGGTGTCATTTACTTTACTGTTTTTACGTTTCCGTATTTTATTTTTAATTTTAAGAACTCTGTGGTTGAAAAACATTTTCTAGAAAAACTTAAAAGAAAAATTTTCATTTCGGTTCAACTTAAATTCAAAGAGGGAATAAAATTTTTAAACCACCAATTCACCCCCCCCCCCTCTTGGTAGCCTTGGGACATTAACTTAGATTTAACAACCTATTTACTAGACTCAACAAATGTCATGCCCTAAATATTTAGCTAATGAATAATACCCAAAAGTATTTCTTATGTGGGAACCCGTGGATCACTTTAAGAACTATATTCAAGATGGCCTCCACTAACTTGGCCATTAAAATTCACAGGGGATAACATTAGGGCATTGATAGACTTGGTTCACCCTCTAATCCAAATATTGAAAAGTTTCATGTGGCTTATCTATATTCTGTAAGGCGTATAATCTTATGACCCTCAGCTATCTCACTAGTAAAGATGCCCCTTGTTGGTTGTGATAGAGATAGTATTAAGGAAAGTGTTGCCTCTTATCCATCTTTTATACATTTGGCATCTCCCATCATACTCAATGGGTTAGGAATGAACAAGCCTCATGGGAAAATATTCAAGGCGAGTAGTGGAATAGCACATAACTATATTATTATAGCCCTAAATATTATTGTGTTTGTTGGCAAGTTCTTACAACTCCATTATTGTCCTTGGCTATCACAACTAAGTGTTTACCTTAAATTCCCTTCACTTAAGCCTTGGGTTATAGTTTCATGGGTGACTGTTAATTTTAAATCCTTAAACTCTACTATTTCCCTCAATAACTTACTTTCTCTATGACTTACTTAGCTCCTGCCTCATATATAGGAGAGCCAACAAGTTCTTGAGAGCCTTATTGGTTATTGTAAATTGCATAATGAATATTCTTTTGAAGCTGACAAAGATTGTGATGATGTTGTTTAGTAGTAGGCATAAGAACTATCGAAGATCATACTCCTTAAAGGTGTGAATAATAAATAACACTTCATTAGGTTATTGATATCCATCAACAAAGTTGCCAACTCAAAAGTATGTGACATGGTCAGTGGGGTCTTATCCTCTCTGTTATAACTCCAATTTGGCATCTTGAACCTTGCTAGTGGCCTTACTTCTACAACCCCCCTAAGAAATGTATTGGTAGGTCTCATCTCTCTTCTCTTCACTCGCTTGGGTGGGGGAGTGTATTCTTCACCATTGGTGGAGAGGATTGCATTTGAAATGGGTGTCAAAGATAGTGCTCTAGTGCTAAATTATCCTCTTTAAATCACCAAGTGTGCAAATCCTTTTGGAATATTCACCCCTCCGCCCCCCTACCCCCCCCCCCCCTGACTCATGCTAATGCTCCTTATAAATCTTCATGTTCACAATTGCATCCTTTATTTCCTGAATCACTAGTTATCGACTTATGATCACTAGTATCAATCCATGCTCAATGCATCTAAGAGGAAGTTGAATCTAAATTTATCCATGGATGACAAATTAACCTTACTAGCAAATCTAACTAGGTGGATAGGGCAAAATGAAGGGATAATGAGTGGATGAGTAAGCAGAAGAGCTTTGAAATAAATTACTTGAAAAGTTAATGTAGGTTATTAGACCTTATAGAACTATCCCAAGACTAACTAAGAGGGGGGGGGGAATTGGTTATTAAAAAAAAATTCTTAGATATTTGAAAACCTTTTTAGATCATCTTGAATGTTAAATCACTAATCTTGAAACATGTAGTTGGTTTATAGAAATGATTACCACAAATAATTTTTAACCACAAAATTACAAGTGCAGTAAAATAAAATTGTGGTAAAAATAAAAGGTAACATAAGAAAAAATTTATATTGGTTTGATCCAACTAGACCTACATCCACTCCATGGAGACTCCTTCTTTGGGTATTACACTAAATACAAGTGACTCTCCTTTTGCCTCCACAGCAAGGCAGAGAAACCCTTATAAACTCTCTTCCACCAACCCGGTGCGATAGAGAACCATCACCTTTTACACTCTCCAAATGATGGTAATGTACCTTCTCATCCTTTTTCACCCTCCTAGTGAAGGCATAGTACCTACTCATCCTTCTTGACCTCTTGGTGAAGGTAGAGAACCGTCACATCCTTTTTCACCCTCCTGGGGAAGCCAAAAAACCTTGATTTAGTCTTGAAGATCTTCTCTCAATAACCTCCAAACAAATTGGATATAAACTTGAAGAATATAAAAGAGATCCCACTTTGGGCAACCTTGTGAATACCACATAACTTCCCTTCACTAGATCACTCACTCTTCACTCATAAAATCTCTCCCAAACACACTCTCCATAATGTCCCTCTCAGGAGAAATTCAAAGCAAAGGATAATATGACATTTTTAGGACTCTTTATATAGAAAAACCCACATGTAAAATTGTCTAAAATTTGGAAATTTCAATTGAACATACTTACATTCATAATGTATGATTAGAGATCATACTATACAATCAGTTTAAAAAATCAGGGTTTTATTTGATACAAACCAGAATGAACTTAGTTTTGTATATTGTCAATCGTTTATACGGATTCAGATCATACTGTATGAATAGTTCAAAAAAAAATGTAATCATATTATATGATCTTGTACAAATCTAATTTCATACACTGTTAGACATCTGTACGATCTGAAATCATATTATATAAATAGTTCAAAAATGAATGTATTTGTATGTTACAATCTAGTACAAAAGGAATTTCATACTTTGTCAGTCATTTGTATGACCTAACATCGTACATTATGAATAATTCAAAATTGTCGAGTTCATTTGGTATGATATAGTATGAAAGAAATTTGGTACTCTATCAGTCGTCTGTACAGCTTGACATCGTACAGTATGAACAGTTCAAAATAAATGACTTTGTTTTGTATGATCTGGTATGAAAGGAATTTCATACTCTGTCAATTATCTGTATGAATTAACATCGTATAGTACGAAAAATTTAAAAAATTTAGGCCTTGATTTCATTAACTCCATTCTGGAGGAAAAAACTGTCAAATTGTATAGTATGATTAAATATCGTACAGTATGGCCAGACTTTAAAAAAATTACAACTCTCCCCCTATGTGTGTACATGATTACCCGATTATAATCACTCTTCCTCATATAAAAGAAATAAAAAATAGAGATATACATACTCTATTATATAAAATCTTATTAAATCCTGTCTTAAAGTCTTCAATAATCTGGAATAGTAAATGATTTTTCATAAATATTAGTACACACAACAAGAAACAGAAATATCCAATACAAGGAGAAATAATAAAATCAACAAAACAATAATATTATGCTATTATCAAAAATCACAATCTCAATTTTTATTCCTAAGTTGTAACAATCTCCCCCTTTTTTTATGATGGCAAAAACTTTTATTTTTATGAAACTAATACAAAATGATATAGAAGGAAAATATACACTAAAATACAAACACCAAAAAAAAAACCTTATGACATGAGAACAAAAAAAAACTTCAAACAAATATAAACAACTGATATCATAATGAACTTTAAACCAAAACCAAAACACAAAACACAATCAACCTCCCTCTTTTGACATTAGCAAAAAGAGAGGAATAAGAAAAAAATTCCTTTTTTTTTTTTTTTTTTGAAAAAGCAAATCGATTGCATTAAGAACTAAAGAAGCTATTACAGACTACAACCCATAATATGATTCCTCCTTTAACAATTGCATAAAAGAAGGATGAATCTTATTTGAAGTGGAATCATACCAACTAAAATTGCTAAAGAGAGCATAGTTAGCACATAAGTTTGCTAACTTATTACAATCTCTATTTACCCAATTGAAAACAACAAAATTTAAACTCTTTTAAGAATGCAAGTTCTTCCTTCCAATTACCTCCCAATTATTGTAGAAATTTGATAATGTTGTAGTTGTCTCCTTCAATGATTAACCCTTTGTACTCTTCCATAAAATCTTGTTTATATCTTTTAAAATATGGACTGCCAAAAGATCAAGCTGTGAAATGTCCCAATGAATACAAGAATGTTCATAAGTAAGAAGAAATCTTTCTTTGCAATCTCAGATTACACCGACAAGTCCTGCTTAGTATGATTTTAGCAATGATGCATCCACATTTAATTTGATCCAAACGGGAGGAGGAGGGTACCAACGATCCAACAATCTATACGACTGATTGGTACCCCATTTTCCCGGTTTGATTTTACCACTCATACAAGATATCGATGCAAAACTTATAGAATTTAGCGCAATCAACATAGCACTATCAACCTTCCCTCCATGAACAAATTTGTTCCTAGCCCGCCAGTTTAGATAGATAGAATTACAATAAACATTGATAATGAATTTATGTTTATCAGCACTTTTATCCATATATTCAAATATTTCATAAAAGGATTGAAAAATATGAATGCCAAATTCCCAGGTGTTAAGATAGTTGAATACCTCCCATAGTTTTGCACATTTTATCGAAATATGATCCAAGTCCTCTCTAGTATTACAACCTCTCGGGCATCCAAATTCATCCTGCAATCTTCTTTGATATAGGAAATTGAAGGTAGGGATCGCATTATGAAAGAATCGCCACCAAAAAACTTCCACTCGAGGGATCAATTTGAATTTTTTAATCATTTCCCATTGATCACCTGAGTAATCATCCATCATCGTAGCTTTATAAGAAACAACAGTAATAGAAAGACCTAGATTGAATTGAATGAACTCTATCACATCTTCCTCCTTATCCACAAATATTGGAATCTTACAGATAATACAAACTTGCTCATTCCCAAATAAATTATTTAATTCCTCTACATTCCATCTTCCTTCAATAATTAGCTTTTCCACCTTCAATTCATTATGTTCAGGATTTGTCATAAATGTTGGCCATCTGTTTAGACATTTATCCAAAATCCATATGTCATTGTAAACTTCAATAGATTTACCTGATCCAACCTTCCATCTGATTAGCTGATTAAAGGACTCCAAACCGCTTGCAATGATTTAAAAAAAAAAACCCTTGAATATGAAAGTTCTTATGGATAAATCTAAATATTGATAAGGAAAAGAATTTGAAAAAAAAAAATTGCACAACATGAAATTCCTACAAATATTTTTAAACTCATATTTTAAATCAATGAACAACTAAGAAAAGAAAAGTTTATCAGGTTCAATATTCATTATAGAAAGCAGAAATATCAAATAGAATAATTATCGCAAAAAAATATATGACAAAAATTTTTTTTTCCAAATTCAATAGTTAAAATTTATTGTTTAATATATGGATTTTTCTAAGAATTAAAGATATAGAAGAAAGAACCAATTATAGTGTGGGCTCATTTTATAACTTTTATCAACTAGAATTGAGATGTTGTCTCAATGGCATATCTTTTGATTTTTACTTTTGTTTGATGAACATTGCGCAACTTTTCAAGTTGGGCTCATTTTGTACCTTTTTTCATATTCTAGCACTCTTTGTGCATCTTTTGGCATTTGTTCTTTCCACAGCTTAAATCAGTAAATCTTAGCTTGTGTAATTATCTTCTAAATAAAAGAAAAGTTTTATCAAATAAAGAAGATTATACAATAAAACAAAATCTAATATATAGCAATAAAATCAACACTTTGAATAAGAAAATAAATGTAAAGTAAGTCATATTTTTTTGCAACAATTATAATTATAAGATAAATGTCTATTTTAACATGAAGATGATATCCTTATCTAAATCCAATTTTAATTTGATTTATAGTTTCAGAAAAAAATATTAAGGAAATAACATTATAATACAAATAATTTAAAAATTTTCATCCTTTAAATCAACATTTTGGATTAGTCAATAATAACTCATAAACAATTAGAGATGGAATACAAATTCAAGAACTGTCAAATCCCTTATTTTTTTAAATAATATAATTTTTTTAAAGAAGTACATACTCAAACTCAAACATAAAAAAATAGAACATAAAGAAAATATAACAATTTCAAAATAAAACATCTAACTTTAACATTAAAAAAACTACAATCAAACTAAAATATTAAAAATACATATACAATAAACAAACTAATAGCCCGAGGGATCTTGATCTGGAAGAGGTTGTGGAGGGCTAAATTGGGTAAAGTAGTTATTGAAGGTAGCTACATTAGTATTAATTGAATCAACTTATCCTCTCACCCAACTCATATCTTCATTGTATCTAAAATCATGCTGGTCCAAGCGAGTCTCAATATGATCAAATTATTGATAAAAATGAGAATCAAGACCATCAAATCTTTGGATCATTCCTTGATAGAATGATGCTCAATTCTAAGAGTAAGAGCAA
The DNA here is from genome assembly GCA_019514585.1 of Dendrobium officinale. Taxonomy (NCBI): domain Eukaryota; kingdom Viridiplantae; phylum Streptophyta; class Magnoliopsida; order Asparagales; family Orchidaceae; genus Dendrobium; species Dendrobium officinale. The sequence continues at coordinate 67,227,792 of CM033682.1, read as the reverse complement.
TAGTAGGTACTAGAGCAGGTGCTTCTTCTTCACCAATTTTATCTCCCTCATCCTCTTGATCTCGGTGGAAAAGAATATGAAATGAAGCATTAGTAAAATAGATAGGTATATTATTTGAGGGATTGGGATGAATGAGATTGTATTTCTTCTCAAGAATGTATGCAATCAAGTGTCCTAAAGCCACATTCTTCTTCCTTCTAGTGGTAGGGAAACTAATATCATAAAGACTATTGATGTAGTCCAGAATCAACTGAGCTTCATCAACCAGAGTGTTTGGAATAATAACATATGTAATAATAGAAAACAAAGCAGTTATTATTATAACTCAAATTTTTTAAAACTGCATTTTAACCTACAACTATCAAGAATTTATTCATGAGTCTTTTTAAGCCCAAATCATAAACCATCTTCTCCAAAACATTTCTATTATTGTGTTTTAGCTTCTCTAATTTTTTCATATATTTTGGGCACTAGAAAAATTCCTTAAGAAATTGGCACAAACAGTACAAGTGGGGGTTTTTGGATCATCAAGTGTCCATTTTGCGAACCAACTTCATCTGAATTGTTTAAATAAATAAGTTATTTTATGAAAATTTTTTTATAATTTTTGGAATCCCTAAAGAATTTCTATAAATTTTATACTAAAATTTTATTAAAAATTATTATTATATTATTATTTTATAAATATCTAAAAGCACTTAGTTAAATTTTTTGAAGCCATTTTCACAAAACAGAAGAAAAGATAGGAGAGAGAACAGGGAAACTAGGTTTTAATAGTCGTAAAGCGATTTTCATCCGTCGGCCCAGTTGGGAAATTTACTCGTCTCGAGGTGGGATTCTATTACGTCGGCACTAGTGGGAAGTCAAGGTGGGATTCTATTACACCAGCGCCAGTGGGCGACCTAGGTGGGATTCTATTATACTGGTCAGACTATGTTACCTAAGTGTTGTTATGTCAGAGCCAACAGGCTACCGAGGTGGGATTCTATTATAAAGTGTTTTCTTATAATTCAATTCATTTCAGTATTTATTTAATTATATTTAATTTAATTGTATGATTCAATACAGTGTTCTCAGTTCTTTTGAAGGTTATTGATTTCTATTTTAGGCAATGATAGCCTATTGAGCCGTGTTAGCTCATTTTTGCTTTTGTTTTTTATTTTTAGTCCCAAGAAAGGGTAAGGAGTGAGCTGAGAAGTTGGGATAGTAGGCTCTGATATGTTATGTTGGTATGTTTTGTTAGTATTTATAGGCTAGCTTTTTTTTTATGCTCTCTATTTCCAAGCACTGTTGTAGACAAATTTCAGATTATATATATTGCGGATAATATATAAAAAAATATATTGAGATTTAGTAGTCTTCCACCTTATATGGCATTTAATAGTGGCTTTGTGTACTATATAAATTGAAAGTTTTATTTCAGTACTTCTCCAACCAAATCTTGGGGTCAGTCTTGTCACAATCGAATATGGTATGACCTGTGTATTTTTGGGTCATATTGGATCAGGTTGTGATAGTGATATTGATTTGATCACCACCTTTAGGAATAATAGAGGTTCTTAAGACAAGCTGGATGATTCTAGCATTTTGACTAAGAGTTTGAATAAAGGGTAAATGTTGGATTGAAGGTATACCCCAAAGAATTTGATTGACTTCAGACCAATCAAAATCACTTCTAGAAATCATCTAATGTGCTCTAACTCCTTCAGTTCTAAGATGCAAAAATTTACCCAAATCCTCCTTAGTGGTTTCAACTCTTTGATGGAAGACACAAGAAGACATTATAGTATGATTTTCTCTCATTCTCAGATTTGCAAAAAAAATAGTAGGTGTCATAGGGAAATGCATAAATCAGAGTGAGAATTAATGAAAATTATGTGGAGTCAAAAAGAGGAATGACTGAAAAATGTATGTCTTCTTGATTAAGAAGAAGAGGAGTAATCTTTGCTTCAACAAACCTATCATAGGCTTGTTCATTTTCTTTGGAAAGAAAATTGTCATCTAGTTTAGTATGAGATGAACTCCACTTAGTCTATCGAGCTCGCTTGTTGTCGTTTTCCATTTAAGAAGAATTGAACACGAGGATTGAAAATGAAATGATTATGAAAAAAAAACCAAACGAATACTTCCAATTTAAAGAAATTGGATAATTTTGTACATTACTAAATTGGATTCATATGTACGATTATGAAATTTATACCTTACAAACTTGAGTTCGTATAGAAAAATATAAATTGTCAAGAACAGTAATTGCAGTGAAATGACTTTTTGTAAAGTTACCTTTTCAAAGAGTCATTTTTATGACATTTAACCAACCTAGTTGAACAGATGAATAGGTGTTTGTCTGGTACGATAGATTAATAATGATCGTACTTGCCGGTTGAATTCGACTGCATGAAAATTGACAATTGGTTCATACGCACGAATAAGTGTTCGTATAGATGATGTTCAAAAAATAACTGTCCTAAGAATTCCTGTAATGTTTATACATATGAATAATTGATGGTTCGTACAGATGATGATGTGTTTATACTTTACGATCACCAGAAAAAAATTAAATTTTTATCTATCCAACTCATAAGAGAAATCATATAATATCTGGAGTATTCGTACAGTATGAAAGTGATTCATATAGTAAGAATGAAAAAAGAAATTCTAGATTTTCACATGCTGATCAAGATACTTTTCCAAAATAATTCAAACAAGATCTACGAAACACAAAAACAAAAAATAATAAAAAATAATCAACCACAAAATAGAGAAAAGTCAACCAAAATAAATCAAAAACAAAAAAAAAACACAATCATAAACATAAAAGAAATACACCACGAATGTAATTTACATAATTGCAATTGTCAAGCATGAATATCAATAACACCCAATCTATTTTTTAAGGTGCTTAAAGTTTCGAAAACTAGTGATTTTATGAAAATGTTTATAATTTGATTTTTAGTTGTTACATGATGTATTTCAATTTCTTTGTAGTGACATGGTCTCTAATGAAGTGATACCTTATGTCTTTATGCTTAGTCCTAGAGTATTAAATTGGATTCTTTGAAATACAAATGGCACTTGTATTATCACAAAAAATTAAAATAGTACCAATTGAAAAGCCTAAATTCATATGTTATTTTTTTTAAACCCTAAAACTTGTGTCACACAACTTCCTAAGGTTATATATTCTACTTCAGCAGTAGAAAGGGCTACTGAATTCTATTTTCTACTAGACCAAGAAATTAAAAAGTTTCTAATGAATTGATAAGTTTTAGAAGTACTTTTTTGATCAACCTACATCTGGTAAAATCTAAATCAAAATAACCAATGATTTCAAAAGAAGTGTTATTCTTTGGATACCAAATCCCTAAATTTTGAGTTCCTAAAAAATATCTAAGAATTTTTTAATAGCTGTCAGATGGGATTCTTTTGGATCTGCTTGAAATCTAGCAAAAAGATAAACACTAAACATGATATCATGTATGCTAGTAGTTAAATAAAGTAATAATCCAATCATCTCTCTAAATTTCATTTGATTAACATATTTACCTTTAGAGTCCTTATCTAACTAACCTGAGAAACTCATGGGATTACTTATTAGTTTAACTTTGTCCATTTCACACTTCTTAAGGATGTCCTTAAAAAATTTGGTTTGACTAAGAAAGATGTCATCCTCTTTCTGCTTTATACTAAAACCAAGAAAGTAACTTAAGTCTTCCATCAAACTCATTTCAAATTCCTTACTCATTATATTTGAAAAGTCATCACAAAGATTTTTTATTAGTGGATCCAAATAAGTTATCATCAATATAAATTTTAATAAAGAGAATGTCATCTGCTACTCATTTTATGAAAAGAGTGGTGTTCATACTCCCATTCATAAAAGATTTTTCTAGTAAAAAAAAGCTTAGCCTTTTATACCATGCCCTAGGTGCATATTTTAATCCATATAATGCCTTCTTTAATTTAAACACATGATTAAGAAATTATGAATTTCCAAAACCTAGAGGTTGCTCAATATAAACAACTTATTTTATCAACCCATTAAGAAAGACACTCTTAACATCCATTTGAAATAGTTTAGATTCTTTAAAACAAGTAAAAGCTAAAAATACCCTTGTTGCTTCAAGTCTAGCTATAGGGGCAAAAATCTCCTCAAAATCAATTTGTTCTATTTTATTGTACCCCTTAGCCATCAATCTTGCCTTATGTTTTACCAATATACCTAAATTATTCATCTTATTTTTGAAAACCCACTTAGTTCCAATAATACTTTGAATTTTAGGTCTTTTTACCAACTCCAAAACATCATTTCTAACAAATTAATTCAACTCTTCCTGCATGGATAGACTCTAAAATTCATCAAAAAGTGCTTGATTTATATTATTGGATTCAATCATTAAAATAAATGTTGAGTTATTCACTTCTTTGTTAATTTCATGCCTAGTTCTAACTCCTTCACTCGGATCTCCTAAAATTAGTTCTTTCGGATGACTTTTAGAATATTTCCATTCTCTAGGCAATGAATTTTATATTCCAATATTTTCTTTAAGATTTACATTTTCAACTCCTTGGGTAATCTGTTCAACATGTTCTTCTTCCAACCTAAACTCACCAGAAATATCAGATTCATCAAAGAATACATGTTTAGCCTCCTCTACTATCAATGTCCTTTTGTTAAAAACACTATAAGATTTGGCAACGCTTGAATATCCTAAAAAATTCCCTTATTAGATTTATGATCAAATTTATGATCAAATTTTCCTAAAAGAGTTTTCCCATTATTATGAATGAACACTTTTCATCCAAAGATATGTAGATGTGAGAGGTTAGTGGTCTTACCCTTAAGAAGCTCATAGGGTGTCTTATCCAACTTAGATCTAATGTTCATCCTATTCATAATATAATAAACTGTATTAACCACTTCAGCCCAAAAATATTTAGGAAAAGAATATTCAACCAACATGTCTCTAGCAGCTTCTACCAAAGTTCAATTCTTTATTTCAACAACCCTATTCTGTTGAGGGGTTTTATAAGTTGAAAAGTTTTGATCTATCACATGCTCTTTTCAGAAAACTTAATTTGTTTCATTTTTAAATTCTCCTTTGTGGTCACTATGAATTATAAGGATTTCACAACCTATCTTTCTCTAAATCCAAGTAGAAAAGTTTCTAAACTTATCAAATAATTCACTCTTTTGAGATAAGAATCCAATCCAAGTGAATCATGGATAATCATTAATAGTTACATACCTAAATACTTTCCCTCTATACTTATAGTATTAACAGGTCCAAAAATATCCATGTAAAGGACTTATAATGGTTTGCTAATTCTAATATCTTTAATTGAATGAAAGGAAGACTTTACTTATTTCCCTAATTGATATGCATCACATAGGTAATCCTTAGTAAAGTCTAATTTGGGTATTCCTCTAAACATATCCTTTTAGGTAATCTTCCTAATTTTTTTCATGCTTGTATGATAAAATCTTTTATGTTATAATTAAGATTTATTAGCAAAAATTTTTAGTTGAAAAGTATTAGAAGATCTAACATAATTTAAATCAAGCATATAAATATTTTTTCCCTATCTCCATGAAACACATCAACTCCATCTTAGCTTAGAATATAGCTTGTAGGAAAAAAAATTTTTATTATAACCCTTATCACAAAGTTGATTTATACTTAGCAAATTATGTTTTAAGCCTTCAACCAATAAAATATTTTCAATCAAAAAATTTTCTTTGTTACCAATCATACCTGAACCTATCACTCCCCTAGTGGTGTTATCTCCTAGTATCACTTTGTCGCAAGTCCTAGCTTCTAGCAATAAAAATTAATTTGTATCTCCTGTCATATGTTTTAAACATCCTTGTCCATGTACCAAATGCTCTAATGAGGGTTTGTATGAGAGTGTTTCTACAAAATTATCAAACATTAGACTTAGGAACCCAAATAAATTTGGGTTCACCTCTTGATAATGTTAATCTAGATGCATTTGATATACTGTGATTGATATACCTTAGGTCTTCACACTAAATATGTTCTATTGTGAATAGTGCAAGTGTGAGAAATATGCCTCAATACTCCAAATTAAAAACATTTAGCACCACAAAAATGATTTATAAATTTATATAAGTTATAATGTCTTTTCCTAGGTTTTGAAATTATATGCTTTTTATCAAGATTGTAAAATTGTTCAAGTGTGGGAGGTGTCTTATCTTCCTTAAAAGCTTTCAATTTTATTTGAAGATATGAGTTTGTACTTTTCAAAATTAAATTTTTAATTTTCAAATCATGTTCCCTTTGATCTAATTCAACTATAAACACCTTAAAATTATTTTTAAGTTTATTATAAGATATTTTTAATAAAGCATACTTCTTATTCAAATCATCAAATTCATCTAGCAAAACTATGTGATTGTTATCAATATTTGCATTATCATTCCTTATATTATCATTTTCTTTTTGTAGATTCAGATACTCGATAATAAAGTTAGCATACAATTTTTTGAGTTTCCTATATGCATTATGAATTTTCTTAAAAACTTCAAATAATTCATCATAAGATAGGTCACATACCTCTTCTTGATCTGAATAATCAAGTGTATTTGTCATTAAGCACAAATTTGTAACCTCCTCTTCTGCTTCTATTTCTGAAGAACTTGAAGTTGAGTCAACCCAAAATGCTCTTTGCTTTCTTTTCTTTCCCTTCCTATTAATGTTCATTTCTCCTCAACTTTATCCTTGTTATGATTAGTTTTGAGATTTGGGCATTCAATCTTTATATGTCCAGACTTCTTGAATTTATAATAAATGACTTCATTAGAAACTTTTGCATTCTTATTGAACTTACCTTTGTTATAATGCTGACAACTTCATTACTTTCTCTTAAGGAAATTTTTGAATTGTCTAGTCATAAGTGTAATATCTTCTTCATCCCTAGACATTGATTGATCACTCTCTAAATCATCAACTTATAAAGCTATATTTTTTTCTCTTTTTGCATGTCACATGTTTCAATCTATCTTTAATTCACTCCTTGCTCGTAAACAATCAATGATCCAAGCAAATTATTAATATAATATACATTCAGATCTTTAGACTTAGCTATGTCAGTTATCTTTGCATCATAAGTAGTAACTACACAACGTAAGCTTTTATTAACTTTTTTTTTAATTAGTAGGTTCTCTACCTAAAGCATGTAATGAGGTAATAATCTGAGTAAACCTTACATACATATCAGAAATTGGCTAATTTGGTCTCATGCAAAATAGTTCGTAATCATGTAATAAAATGTTCAACCTATATTGCTTTACCTCATTTGTTCCATCATAAATTATGCAAAGTCTATCCTATATTTCTTTTCTAGTTTTGCAAGTAAAAACACGTATATAATCCTTAGATTTCAAAGCATGGAATAAATTATTTAAACATTTGGTATTTAATTATGCTAATTCTTTTTTTTTCTAATATCCAATCAGTGAATGATATTTCAATTCTAAGGCCATCAAAAAGTCTAGTAGGTCTAGTGTAATATTTATATATTAATATCCACATGCAATAGTCAAGTGATTGCAAAAAAAGTAGACATGCAAGTTTTCAAAAAATCAAAAGAAATATTAAAGAATAAAGGTGGTCTAGTAATTGAATAACCTTCAACAGTATTTCGGTTTCCAAAATTAGCCATGATCATTTTTTGAAAAGTTGTCTAAATCTTAATTTTTGAAATTAGTTATGATTCCACTTAAAAGTTCATGTAAGTTGTTAGACTTTATAGAACTGTCCTAAGGCTAACCAAGGGGGGTGAATTGATTATTAAAAAAATTATTGGATATTTGAAAACCTTTTGAGATCTTCTTGAATGTTAAATCATGAATCCTGAAACATGTAGTTGGTTTATAAAAATAATTACTACTGATAATTTTTAACCATAAAATTATAAGTGCAGTAAAATAAAAATACTAGAAAAATAAAAGGTAATAAAAGAACACCAAATTTATAGTGGTTCGATCCAACTAGACCTACATCCACTCCCTGGAGACTCCTTCAAGTATTGCACTAAACATAAGTGACTTTCCTTTTGCCCCCATAATAAGGAGGAGAAGCCCTTACAAACTCTCTTCCACCAACCAGGTGCAGCAGAGAACCGTCGCCTTTAATACTCTCCAAGTAATGGCATCGTACCTTCTCATCATTTTTCTCCCTCCTGGTGAAGGCAGAGACCCTACTCATCCTTTTTCACCCTCCTGGTGAAGGTAGAGAATCTTGATTCAGTCTTGAAGATCTTCTCTCAAGAGCCTCCAAAGAAGTTGGGTAGAAACTTGAAGGAGATAAAAGATATCCTCACTTTGGGCAACCTTGTAAATCCCTCACAACTTTCCTTCATTACATCTTTCACTCTTTACTCACAAAATCTCAACCAAACACACTCTCCAAAAGGTTTATCTTAAGAGAAATTTGAAGCAAATGATAATATGATAGTTTTTAGGACTCTTTATATAAAAACCACATGTAAAACCATCAAAAAAATTGAAAATTTCAAGTGAGCCGACTTACATTCGTATGTATGATCGTAGATCATACAGTTCAATTAGTTCATAAAATCAAGACTTTGTTTGGTACAAACTGGGATGAACTTTATTATGCGCACTATTAGTCGTCTATACAAATTCATATATTACTATATGAATAGTTCAAAAAACAAATGTATTCATATGATATGGTCTTGTATGAATCTAATTTTGTACACTGTTAGTCATCTGTACTATCTAACAACGTACTGTATAAATAGTTCAAAAATGAATGTATTCGTATGGTACGCTCTGGTACAAAAGTAATTTCATGCTATATCAGCCGTTTGTATGACCTATCATCATACAGTATGAAAAGGTTAAAATGAACAAGTTCATTTAGTATGATAAGGTATAAAAAAGAAATTTCATACTCTATCAATCGTCTGTATAACCTGACATCGTACAGTATGAACAATTCAAAATAAACTAGTTCATTTGCTATTTTGTGGTACAAAAGGAATTTTGTACTATGTCAGTCGTTTGTACTAATTAACATCTTACAATACGAACAATTTAAAAAATTTACGCCTTGATTTGATTAACTGCATTCTCGAGGAAAAAGCTAACAAATCATATATTATGATTAAATATTGTATAGTACGGTCAGACTTAAAAAAAATTATAACTCTCCCTCTATGTGTTTCTGCATGGTTACCTAATTATAATCACTCTTACTCAGACTCATGAAATAAAAAATAGAGATATATAGACTCTATTACATGAAATCCTATCCTATCATGTCTTGAAATCTTCAATAATCTGGAGTAGTAAATGATTTTTTAAAATGTTAGTACACACAACAAACAGAAATATCCAATACATGCTAGGAGAAATAATAAATTTATCAGAACAATAATATTTTGCTATCATAAAACATCACAGTCTCTATCTTGATTTCTGAGTTGTAGCACTACTCTCTATGGATAATGAAAATAGCATAATCCATTAATACCTTCCAACCCTATATTTATAACACTGTGAAGGCTATAGGAGAGGATACACTTAAGGAATGATACAATGATTATATGATTTGTCTATCATATACAACTGAAAAAGGCTATGTATGATATATGCAGATAGTCATCTTTAGCATGGATTTGGAACACATCTAGTGAATACATGTGGAGAATGCCTCTTGGGTGAGTGCCTTGAGCAAGTCCTCTAAGGAAAATACCTCATGTTGGTGCTTTTTTCGAGTTCCATTCAGTTGGGGTCTCTAATATGACTCATGTGGACCTAATTATATGGCTGATAGGTGTACATCTCCTATCATTTAGATGATGGTCTCTCCAAGATAGGCTAATCAGTTTGCCTAGGATGACTCTTTATTTAGGACGTATTCTCATAAGGCTAGTACCTCATTGTGTTGAGATCTATTGAAGCAAGTTCCTCCTATAGTCAAACATGTCAATGGTGTATGCTTCCTTCATCAAGCTTTTCTATGGTGAGCTTCACTAAGATGAGTGCCTACCATTATTAAATCTTATTGGGGGTGGGTCCCCCTCTGAGTGGGACATGCATTGGTCGAACTCCTCTTAGGAAAGTTCGATTGGTCCCTCCGAGTTCTTACTAGCCACATTTTAGAATGTATAAACATATATTAACAAATTATAATTATTTGATATTCATAATAATAATAATTCAAATTAAACCCACATTAAATAATAAAATTAATTTTATTGTCTCTCTGAAAATTTTCTAGCTCGGTCGTTTGAGTAATTAGTGATTTTCTATGGATAATAAACCCTATCCTGATTTTTATGCAAAATAATTAGTTTTTCTGTTACATGAGTTTTATTATGAGTTGACCGTATAACTTTAAGAATGACATCATGCCACTATATAAATCTACAAGACATGCTGCAAATCTTCATAGCTGAAAAAGCCCACCTCAGTCTAATTGAGTTTCTCAGAAGTCTAAAAGGTTCAACTGTATACACATAAGTGTTGCATGGATGAGTGAGTAATTTGAAATGCTATATTTAATCCAAGGGAATTTTCACAAACACATGTGGAGAAGAAATAAGAAATAGTAAATCATTAGATTAGTTAACCAAAAGCAATTAAAAGTCCACTTCTTGCTAATATTAAAAAACATCATATATTTCTATGTGATTTCTTAGAAGCCATATGAGAGTTTTGTATTTAATTCTAAATAGAAAATATACTTAAAAGGCTTATTAGTGAACAACTATTATTGATTGATAAGTTCAACAAGTGATATATCAAACTTATTTTGGATCTCTCTTTAATTCATAGTTTATTTATATTAACTTTTTCAAAAAAATAAATAATAAAGAATTTTTCATCAGTATAAAGTCAAAATTTTCTTCTAAAATAGGATGAATTTGATCTTATATGGATGGCTTTTTCTTGATAATGAAAGTATTCAATACAATAGAAATTATTAACCAACTTCCAAAATATGGCAATTTATGCACAAACTGATGGGATAAACAAATATTAATAACATGCCTTGTAATTCACATAGGACTCATCAGCTGCACTGTATTTCAATGAACACAAACATTTTATTTTGCTGAAGTTGCAAATATGTTAAAAATTTGTTAACTAATGAACTGAGCTCATCAATTTGCGTCATACACTGTGCAAGAAAGGAGCATAAAAGTGCAGCTCATTTTGGTCTTTTTGTTGAAAATTTTGATTACCAATTAAGAGATTTTGTATTCGAATATGACATATGTGTTGTGTGTGTGAATTTGTTCTTAATGACTTAAATGTCTCAAAATAAAAAAAGAGCATAAAATCAACAAATCCTGGATTAGTAAATGGCAGAGAGCAACTGATAGGAGGAGCATGAAAAAAAAAAAAAAAAGAGCATGAAGAGTTCCACTAAGGTGATGAAAACCACCATGAGATCAGGGACCTTAGTCGGTTTCTAAGGCCCTGATTGATTTCAAAGAACTTAAGGTGAAGCAAATAAAATTTTTTATATGATTTTACAAGTGTGTTTGATTTTAATATAATGAAGAAATAGTTGAAGTTGGTCAAAACAGTAATAAATGCCTTTTACTGATAATTTTTCGCTCAATCTTAAACTTAATAATAAAATATTAATAACAATAATAATAATATAATCAATTTTTGACGTAGGGGTGCAGGTTGCTTGCATTTATAGTGTGATACATTTTAAGTACATGCATTCCAAGAATTCAAGTATTTGATTGGATGAATTTCAAATGCAATTTAAAACTTTGGTCAATTTGTATCTCACCCTTTAGTTCGACTTTGGTGTATTTGTAAATCATCATATTTATCTAATTTTCAAATATACTATGAATTATCTATCAGTATCATTGCATGCCGCTAGCCATCGCATCAACCGCTAGCCCCGCCTGCCACCAACATTGCCCGCAGGCCACAGGACGTCACTCACCATTGTCATCAATCACCTGCCGCCTCCACTAATCCCTGCCGTCGCCAGCCACCAACCACCCGCTTTTGCTCGCCAGCCACTACATTTTATTTGACTCTAAATTTATTTTTAAACAAACCAAACGACCTTTAGTAAAAAAATAAATGTATCACATTATGAAAAATAGAATCAAACTTTCACATTAAAAGAGACCATAATGAGCGAGGAGCTTGACATAAGTGCTGAATCAAAAATTCTCCATAAATAATATCAGAATCATGTTCTCAGAGCTGAGATTTTAACTGATAAATATGATGAAAAAGAGGGAGAAAGAGAAATTAGTTGAAAGAAAACTGAAAGAGAGAATGAGAAACAAGCTGAAGGATATCCGATTCTATGGAGTGAAGCTCTAGAATTTCTTGATAGTGTACTGTATAACACCCTAAAAAGCCCCCTCTAGAATGGCCTCTCAATCTGTATTTATATGATTTTAAGAGCTACAGTACTGACTGCATACATGACTATATAAAATAAAAAAGAATTATACAGGTGACATATAACATAATCCAAACCATGAAGGCACATGCCATGTCCCATGATCTAACATTAGTTTTATATACAGTGCACCCGAAGGAATGGCTAAGGAAATGAATCCCAAAATTGTATTATGGCTTCTGTGCAGAGAACATTATAAAAGATCTTTGTACTTTGGCTGAATAGTTTATGAGCCCACAGGACTTGCACAGGTCTTCAATCTCTTTCTCAGTAAAATAGGAATAACTGTTGGTCACTTGCCCAAATAACTGCAAATCGCAGATTAAAGAGTCAGGATATTGCGAATGTAGTCAAAACTGAAGAAGTAAACAAGTAATTACCCGTCTAAGAGGCCTCAGTTCTCCAGAAGAGAAAGGGCTGTTAACAGGACTTGATAAAAAGGTAGTTGCCACAAAGACACCACCACTTCTTAAGATACGGCTAATTTCAGCAATCTAGGCAGTATAACGAGGATGAAAACTATTATTATGATTAATGAGAAAAAAAAATTGATTTTCAGCAATATTTCACGATAGAAAAGCACAAAAATATTCAAATTCCCGTATTTTTTGTATAAACAATTAAATTAGACCATCCAAATGATAAAAAAGGATATTTATCCCTGAAAGCTTCATCAGGGTTAAGTGTCTGGAACAACAATTTGTTAGCTGCGCTCTGCTAGGATGATCTGACACGTTCCACTAGCTCTGATGAACAACTTATGGTAGGGATCGAAGCATGACCAGAGAAGAATTGAAACTTGCTTTTGCTTGGTCGCAAATTGGAGATGTTTGGTGGATTTAACCCCTTCATAGAATCTTGCCAGTTCTTAGTTAACTATTTGCTAGTGTTTACTCTTTCCCTATGCTCTTGGCCAAACCTGACCACCATATTTCCCCTCATTTACAACATTAAAGCAACCTAATACCTGAGCCTAGGTGAAGGCTAAACTCTCCACAACCTAAAACCTAAAAGAAGAGCTCCTGGTCTTCTCTCCAACAATCCCTACACTACAAATAGCTCGCATTTCATCGACAATAATGAATGCACTCACCAAATACATCTATTGTCATTCTAAAAAATCATATACACTACTCAAGATCTAGATAATCATATCCTATCTACTCCATCCTGCGTACAAAAGAATAACTAAAAGAATAAAAAAAGGAATCTGAACATGAAGGATCAATATGCACATATGTATTCATTTTCAATGTATTGCAAAAAATAAAATATAATTGTGCTAGATTCAGAAAGTACCAAAATGTTCTAACAGTAATAAACATAAATTCCTACGAACAAAATTTTATATTTTTAAAAATTAACCAAATCACCATATATTATATATAACAACATTCTTAAGCTTTAATTGAACTAAAGCACTATTTTTAGTGCTTCAAAATAAATTTTTGAATGAAAAAATCCCAATATTTTTAAAATCATCTGACTAAAAATTTCAAATAAATACTTTGTTATGTCGTTTAAAAATAAGAAAGTTAACTAAGCACTTACAGTTATTCCATAAGCTGAAACCTCGAACGTTCAATAGAGCTGTAGGACCGCATGCTACAGAAGACTAGTTACTAAGGATAAAAAAGATCTTCAACAATATGTAGTGTCTAGAGAATAAAAAGTACCATTGGAAGTATTTTCGTTTGAAGGAGAGACTGAGAAATGATGGATTGGATATCAAAGAGCAAAATTTCAGGGGAAGACCAATGTTGAGATCACTTGGGTTGAATTCATTATAGTATTTAGAATGTGATTAATACCTCAATCAGCCCAATGATCGATACAGAAATCTTTCATTATGCTAGAGCAGGGACAAAAGAATGTGATGTAGTATAAAGTCAAGTTTATTACACTTGCTATATATTCTCCCCATTTAATCCCTACTGCTAAAGAAAAGTGCTACATATTTTTGCACGGATTGAATGAGAGTTGAGACATTTATTAGTTCCTCTATGGATCCAAAAAAATTTGAGTTAGTGGAGCAGGTAAACTGATAGAGATTGATTTGACAATACAAGCATCCATGTATGAAGTGGGATCCAAATATGATGTCAATAGGAGGATGACCATAGATGCAGTAAGAAGGGACAGAGATAGTGCTGATGATGAGAAAAACATATACAATGATTCAAGGATATCTAGATTCATAGCATATACCAACAACTATGGCAAATGTGTTCATTATGGAAGAAGACATGCATGTAAGTGCTACATTTTGACAAGGCAATATTTTTGATGTGGAAAACAATGACATAAGGCAGTGGATTATCCATAAAAAGAAAGAACTGATTTAAAAGAAGGACAATTTAAGAAAACTGAAAGATAAAGGACTATAAGATTGAGAGCTTATAATGAAAGAGCAGGAAACAAAGATGATGATAGAGTTATCAGTAATAGGTAGAGGGAGTTTATTGTATTAGGATTAACAGAATTGATAACATCGACAACATCTACTCCAATGATGCCACAAGTGTACAACTTGCAGTATTTGGAGGATCGAAAATAACACGAGTGTTTGACTTGTAAGAAAATCATTTAAATGATTATCTAATATGACATTTTATTGTATAAGTGAATGATATGTGATTAAGAGAATAATATGATAGGAATTACCTTTGAGGAGCTTTATATTTGATTTTAACTTGATTTAGATTTTTATGCAGATTTATTTTAGAAAATGTTTATTTGACATCAATTTTGTGCCCAAATCCCTAAGAGTATATTAGGGATGATATTTTTTTAATTTGGGAAAATTGTAACAACTCAAAAATATAAACATAAAGATTTAAAATTTTAAAAAGGGTAAGATTTGCAATTTTATGTTTTGAACTCATTTTCATGTCTTTGAAAGTATTTTAAAGCTTGAAAATAATTGCATGTGCTCTAAGAGTCTCAAGGGTCTGGAGTAAATTTTGAGAAAATCTAAAAAATATTACTATTTGAGCATTCCAATGTTGGGTGTCTGAGTGCCTCGGTGTTACTATAGTACTTGGTGAAAAGTAGTGACATTACAGTTCTTTGGGCTCTGGGATTTGAAAAAATAAACCAGCATCATAGTGTTAGGTGGTAGTACCGCAACACTATGTCATTATCTGCTTTGTTGTATATTTTAAAATCCACTATTTTGACTCATTCAAACACTGCATCAGCCGAAGTAAAAAGAGAGAGAGATTTAGTGGCATTTTAGAAAGAGAAACTATATTTTGAGCAACTTCAAGTCATTTTTAGCTCTCATGCTAGTTAAAAAAATTGTCCGAATCGAGGTAGGTTATATTATGCTTATCTCAGTTTTCTCGATTAATTTTCTATTTTTATTACATAAAAATATGGATAACTTTGCTAGAGAAAAGCTTTCTTCACGTAATTTTTTATTTGTTATAAAGATCAAGATTCAAAATGGTCTGATAATTTTTTATAAATTTTATGCTGAATATTTTAGAATTCATGTGATTTTAATTGAACAAAAAATAATATTGTAGTACGATTAAAGTCTTTAAATAATATTTTACACAATCCTTGATAATTAGGTTATGTTTTAAAATTATGCATTTTTACTCTGTATATATTGTATTCTAATTATATTATTAATACAAGCATTGATAATGAAAATGAATATATGATTGGATAATAATTGTGCGTTATTACTTTTATTGTAATGTGTGTAAAAGATAAGTAGAGATTGGTTGACCCATTGGTTGAAGATTGATTAACATACACATGATGGTGGGCTTATAGACTTTCTTTTTAATATTAGGATTAAGTGTTATCCTCTACTGATTCGCCTGATACAATGATAAAATAATTGAGAATTATAAGGAATTCTTACTATGTCGATGGGTAAATGGTGACAACTTTATTTATTAAGCCAACAAAATAATGATTATTGATTATTGACTTTTGACTATTGAAAACACTATGATAACCATGACTTCTTTATTGTTTAGTGTGAATGTGGAAATACATGTTACAGATTCATTATTATTGTATGGCTTTATTGATACAATATTGATTTAATATTTCTTTACGAATTACTGTTATATCCCTCATTCACTGTTACTCTTATTGGATTTATTGGTATCGAAACGGATATCGATATAGTTACTGAACTTTTATTGATACTACTACTAATTAACTATTATGGTTATTGATTCACTGTATTGATTATTGATATTAAGCATGTGATTTAAGATAATGATATGATACTGAGATATATTAACTGGATAGTATATGTATATCATTATAAGATGATATTGCATTGATCTAAGTTTGATAGATCTTAAACCAATGCTTTGTTTTTACTAATTTGATTATTTTATTGATTGGTAGTACTAACGCAATGATTGCTTTATTTATTTCATTTGATGCCAGTACTTGTTTATGGATTTCTCCACAATATTAATTTAATGGTTTCCGTATCATGCTACTTTACTACTAGTGCATATGAGTTTTATTGTTTCTATATTGATTCAGGTTAATAAACTATTACTATTATGAATTAACTATTGACATGTATATTGCTTCTCTATCATGCTTTGAATTTAGTGTTATGATTTTAGTGACCTACTAAAGTTATTTAACTCATTATATGTGATTTAAATGATTTCAAGTCAAGGCAGAGGGTCAAGTGTGTGAGATTGATCAGATCAAGATTCTCCAAGTTTACAATTAATTTTTTTTTTTTTCTTTTTTCTTTTCTTTTATACTCAAGACTAGTGATAATATATTATAACTATATGATTCCTCAGTATTATATATAATTTTTTGGTCAATAAATATTAATGCATATGGATTTGTTAATTTATAAAATTTAAGTATGTTGATATATGGTTTTATTATTGATAAATAAAATTAGATAGCTCAGGTTGTTATTTAATAAAAGATAAGAAAATGAATTATTTTAAATTAGATTTTAAGGCATGACAATTTGACATCTACTCCAGTTTTAGCTTTTTCATCTACTACACAACGATTTCATGTATTTAGTGGCGCTTCACTGAGAGATTTGGGATGTGTATTGATGCGGTATAGTTGAGTTATAGCTTATGCTAAATAGATGAAGTCATATGAGAGGAACTATCTGGTATATGATTTGGAACTTACTGCTATGATTTTTTCTTTGAAGATCTGGAGACACTGTTTGTATAGTGCTAGGTGCGAGATTTTCATCGATTATCAATGTTTGAAATATATATTCACTCAGAAGGATTGAATTTGAGGCAAAAGAGAAGACTTAAGTTAATCAAAGACTATAATATGACTAATTAGTATCATCCTAATAAGGCTAATGTGGTGACAGATGTTCTGAGTAGAAAATCTCCTAGAGTTTTATGTCTTCAACTTACTTTTGATAATTTTTTATATATAGGATATGAAAAGATTATAATTGAAGGTGATTTATTTACTAATAGAAATTTTGGTATGTTTGGCTCAGATGATCATTTAGCATTCCTTCGAAGGAAAAATTTGGAATGATCCCGCATTCTTAGCATTATGAATGGTCCCGCACTCTACATAAGCATTATCATTTATTTTCTTAATTATTTTGAATGGTCCCACACTCTTAGCGTGTAACTTATTAACCATTCCTTTGCGGGAACCATTCTGGATGAATCCGCACCATCACTGAGTCACCAACCTCAAAAGTTTTAAATTTTCGTTTAAGGTCAGCATAAAGTTTATAATCATTATTACTCTTTCGATCTGGCATGCAATTTCTTTATGAAGTTCATGCATATGTGATGCAAATGAAGATGCAGACTCAGAAATCCTATACCTAGAATACATGGGTATGAGATCTAGAGGCTGTCTAGGTTTAAACCAATAAATAATTTCAGCAGTAATTAAGCTAGTGGTACGGTTCACATAATTAATATAGACGAACTCAGCTGTGGGGAGTATGGAATCCTAATCCTTAATATGTTCTCCTACCATGGATCTTAACAAATTTCCTAAACTCCTATTGACCATCTCGATTTGGCCATCAGTTTAAGGATAAAAAGCTGTGGAGAATTGCAATTTAGTGCCCATTTTTATCCAGAGAGTTTTTCAAAAATAACTGGTGAACTTGACATCCCTACTAGATATAATGGTTTGGATAAACCATGTAATCTGACAACCTCATTGAAGTAAAATTTGGCAATATAGGAGGCGTCTGATGTCTTGGAGCAAGGTAGGAAATGGGCCATTTTGGAAAATCGATCAACTACAACAAGATGGCGTCATTCCTACAGACAGTTTTGGGCAAGCCTAAGATGAAATCCATGTTCAAATCTTGCAAGGACAATTGGGAACAGGTAGAGGGGTGTAGAGACTAGTGTTTTGTTTGCGTTGATTGGCCAATTGGCATGTGTGGCACCTACTGACCATTTTACCAACATCCCTCTACAGATTGGACCAAAAGAAATGGTACTCCACAGCTTCTATCATCTTATCTCGGCCAAAGTGCCCCGCGAGGCTTCCGACGTGGAGTTCCCAAACTAGAAATTCTCTAAGGGGATGTGCTATGGATGCAAAGCTTCTGAGCTTTGAAGAGATAACCATCCTCTAGGAAAAAAATCATCCACAAGGCACGTGCTGCCTATGGACAAAAGAGAGTGGATCTTCTTAAAGTCATAGCATTTCAAATAATCCATTTTGATTCTCTCAAATCCCACGACTTCAGCTCTCATCTCAGTGGTGGTCATCATACGACGACTGAGAGCATCGGCTACTTTCTTTTCAACTCCCGCCTTGTGCCTAAGGGTATAAATATATTTCTAAAGGAATTCGACCCATCGACCGTTATGTGCTTTCAACTTCTTTTGGGAGTTGATATAACGTAGAGCCTCGTGATCCGAAAAGATAATAAACTCTTGCTGGAGCAAGTAGTGTCGCCAATAACGAAGAGATTGGATCACCACATAGAACTCTTTATCATATATGGAATAACACTGTCATATGTCATTTAGCTTTTTACTAAAATAAGCAACAGGGTGACCTTCCTGGGGCATGACTCCTCTAATTCTGACCCCCGAAGCGTCACAGGTCGCTTGGAAGACTTTGGAGAAATCATGAAGTCTCATCACTGAGGCTTCCACCAATCTTTTATTAATCTCTTCAAAGGCCTTGGTGGCAACCGGGTCCAGTGAAAATCACCTTTCTTGAGACAGTCAGTGATAGGAGATATAATGGTGCAAAAGTTTTGAATAAATTTCCTATAGAAGGTGGCTAGTCCAAGGAGGCTGCGAACTTCCGGCCATTCTACAATGGCTCTCTCCTTCTCGGGGTATGCGGAAACCCCTTGAGCTAAAACAATAAAGCCTAGAAAGATAACATGGTCAACAAGGAAGGTGCATTTCTTGGAATTGGAATAAAATTGTTCCTTCTTTAAGACCTCACAAACTTTCCTTAACTGGTTTAAGTGCTGACTCACCAACTGGTTATAAATAAGAATGTCGTCAAAGTAGACAACGACAAACTTTCCCATAAAAGGGGCAGCACTTAGGTCATGATACTCATTGAAGTACTTGGCATGTTACTCAACCCAAATGGCATGACTAACCATTCATATAAATCATGCTTAGTCCTGAAGGAAGTTTTTCACTCATTAGTGGGTTGGATCCATATCTAGTGGTATCCACTCTTGAGATCAATCTTAGAAAATAGAGTGGCTCCAGTCATCATATCAAGCATAGTGTCTAACCTTGGGATAGGAAAATGATATTTGACGGTGATCTTCTTGATAGTACGACTATCAACACACATTCGCTAGGATCCATCCTTCTTAGGTGTAGAAGGGAGGGTAGATCGCAAGGACTAAGGCTTTCTTTGATAAAGCCTCGCTATAATAACTCATTCACCTTCTTCTTGAGTTCAGCATGTTCCGTGAGGTTCATGCGATAGTGTCGCAGGTTAGAAAGGGAGGCTCCAGGGACAAAATCTATAGCGTGCTGGATGTCTTTAAGCAGTGGTAATTGATCAGGAAGATCATCAAAAAAGACATCAGCAAACTGACTAAGTATGGGTTGAACCTCCTAAGGGATTGGCTCGTCAAGACTCAGTGGAAGTCTCACGACTGACTAAGGCGTACAGGGGTGCGCCCTGAGCTATCTCATAATCCAATACCTTGGCGGTTACCAGGTTCAATCCTTTCTTGGATTTAACAGGATTGGATTTAGGATCATCCTTAACCCGGGGCTATGACGGCAAAAGCTTGATCTTTTTGCCCGCATGTTTGAACAAGTAGGTGTTCAAACACCCATAGATGTGAACATCATTGTCAAATATCCAGGGACAGCCTAGAAGAATTTTTCCAACATCCATAATCAACACTTCACACCAAACATTCTCTTTATAGTCAACAAAGGAGATAGGTATGAAGCTTCGTTCCTTCTAAGATTTAAAATTTTGTAAATAGAACTCGAGGCGTTTTTCATCCGTGAGGTGAGGCGTAAGCCTCGAAGCGTTGTGAGGCATAAGCCTCACAGAAAAAGAATTGCGTAAAAGCGAATTTAAGTATTCTAACAGGTAAATAACAATAAGAGTCTATGATACAAAAAAACATATAAATGAGAAGTGAACTTAGTAGAAAATAATAAAATAGATACAATATATGCATCTCATAGCATAATTCAAAGTACAAGACTATAAATTAAAGTCTATCAGAACTCCCAAAGTACAAATAATAAAGAACATCTAAAATCAAATCATGTCCCATCACTAAATGAGTCTTCAGTGGAGGCATCTTCATCTCCAATCATATCTATGAATGTCAAATATTCATCATCTTCAATCTTATCCATTTTTCACATCCTTGTTCAATACGAATGATTAGTGTGCTGTTAATACAACATAAGAAATTATGAGATAAATTTGTTTGATTGTTGTGTTGCAGTACTAGTGGATGTGTGTGGTGTGGTACTAGTAGATGTACCCGCTTGATCTTCTTCACCCCTCAAGACATCCACACTTAGATCCACTAGTTGTAGGTTTAATAATGGCAAATATGACTCATCATCTATGAACCACTCATTATCAAGCGTCACATCATCACACACCAAATAATCCTCATCATCCTTCAACCCCTTGTTCCTTAACCTCTTATCTTTCAACCTCTTTTTCTGCATAATATGCACAAGGGAGTTCATTCTGAGTGTTGAAAATTAATTTCTTCTCTTCGTTTGCACTTGACTATATGTGCTCCAGTTTCGCTTACATCCAGAGGAAGAACAAGTGAGGTCCAAAACTCTAACTGCAAAACTCTATAACTCAGGGGTGGAATCACCAAATTAGATCAACCATTCAACTATTTTCAAAAAGACAAACGATAATTAGAACATATTAAAGTGTTATGCACGTACGGTCACTTTGCAAAAATAAGCTAACTTGGAGAGTGTTTGGTAATAGTAAATCTTGTTGATTGCAGAAAAAAAATCCCTCCCTATTCTGAAATAAAACAAGTTCTAAATCTGTAAGCTCCATGACGGAATGGTCTGGTATCAGCCGCTCTAAGCAATGGTACAAGCCCATCTTCACCTCTGGATTTGAGGTATTCTTCTCTGAATACTGAAATTGAGGATTGAGATAATGCGTCGCTGCATATAGATAACGGTGTAACTGAACCTCCCACCGAACATCAATGATATCTCAAATCTCTCTATAACTGGCCTTCTCTCCTCCCAAGTTATGTGCAATCAACTCCATTGCCTCATCCATTACATTATATATAAAACTCATAGCTGGTTTCTTCTCGGCATCCACTAATCGTAGCACTTGTACTAAGAGTCTTATGCTCAATATGGCATAGGTCATACTTGCCCAAAATTTATCATTCAGAATCAGCCTTCGTATTTCCTTCCCCTTAAGTTTCTTGCCCCACGCACAATTAAGCCATTGTGTCGATGTAAACATAGTTTCAAGAGGTTGTCTAACATCCAGCACGCTATGCAGTGTCAAATAAGATGTAGCAATCCTGTAGGATAAACATGCATAAGAAATTGAAAATGCTTATTGAACTTACAAGTGCACTAATGCTTACCTAGTGGTAGCAGGGCAAATGATTTTCTTCTTCAAGAAGTTTCTCACTAAGGCTAAGACTCATGAGAGATTATAGATGGACTTTGTGATATTCTTTGCCATAGAAAGGGCACTCTTGTGTTGAGGTAGATCATCAAGTTCCTCTAATATGAGATCAATACAATGCTAAGCGCAGGGGATCCAATAGAGGTGTTTCCTCTTCTCCATCAACATCTGACCAGCTGCTTTGTCAGTCATCACCTGAACAACCAATTGCTTCCCGATCTCCTCGACAATCCCATCTAATAAATTGAAAAATGAAATCGGCATTTTTTACCTCATATGAAGATGTAATTGATCGTTAAAACATCGTGTCAAAAGGGGATTGTTAGCAAGGATATTAATCATGCTCCTGCTCTTAATGTCAGACCATCCATCTGACATAATGGTAACACATATCTCACTTCATGTCCTTTTAATCTCATCAATACTTTGCTCTATATTCTACAGCTCCTTCAAAATCAATGCCCACAACTTGTACATGGAAGGTGCCTTCAACCCTCACTCATACAACCCTACAAATCACAACATATTGAAGTAGGCCGGTGATGTCGCTACATTAAATGGAATGGATTTTTGAAATGGGAAGGTCGGCCGAGGGACGCTAGGGTAGGGTCTTGTGCGGCTTCGTGCGGTTCGAGTCGGCCGAGGGACACTAGGGAGGAATGAATGGGGTATTTGATTCGGCACTTAAGTGAGTGGGACCCATTTTCTTGAGGCGTACGCCTCCCCTGTTATTGCGCAATTGCACCTCTGAGGCGCGTCGCAGGTTCTACGAGGCATACGCCTCTCCTGGTCCCAGAATTGCTTAAGCAATAAGGCGCTTGAAGGGTGAAATTGCGCAGAGGTATTGCGCAATTTTAAACTATGGTTCCTTCACCTTCAAAGCAGTGGAGTTGACCCAAGCTACCTTATAGGGGTTGGGGTGAGGAACGACAGACAGGCCCATCTTAGACACCATGCTGGAGGAGACATATTTGATGTAGCTGCCACTGTCCATGATGACCTTATAATTCTTGTCCTTGATTTTGGTGTAGGTGTAAAAGATCGCAGTCCTACGCCAGTCATTAGTGGTAGCAGGGTGTGACAGCACACATCTTACCACGCATATGGGAGAGGGGTCGACTTTCTGAAGGAAATGGAGGACAGCAGTATCATCCTCCTCAAAGAAATCACCCTCATCTTCCACTTAGTGAAACTGATCGACCTCGGGCTTGAACTCTTCTTTAGTGATCTCCTTGATAATCGTGACTTTGTAGGGACTGGAGCACTAAGAAGCGATATGCCCATACCCCTGACATATAAAGCACTTGGTCCCGGGGTTGGACTGAGGGGTATCCAGAGCGGGAGGCTTACTTCTAAAATCAGGATGGGGTTTGGGAGGACCAGAAGATGGTCGGGTAGTGCTCTCTGGGATCCTTTCCTAAGTAGAGAAGGTACCATTTAATTCAAGAATGGACAATAATGGCTGTAAAAAACCTTAATGAATAACAACAGCCAGATGATGTAACAATTACTCTATAATTAACAAATAAGTTATTGGAAAGGACCCACATAAATTATTAAATAGAAAAAATCCTAACCATGAATGACAAATTCATAATATGCCAACATTCAACAACAACAACAACATCAAGCCTTTATCCCACTACGTGGGGTCGTTTTCTAAATTCCTACATGAATCCTTTTTCTCCATTGTGTTCTATTAAAAGTCAAATTCTCATTTAAACCTAATAAAGAAAGGTCATTCCTAATATTTTCTAACCAAGTCTTTTTAGGTCTACCCCTACCTTTCTTAACATAAGTCAAATCTAATACCTCTACTCTCCTAACCGGGTCATCGAAAGGCCGTCGTTTTATGTGACCAAACCATCTAAGGCGACTCTCTCTAATTTTATCTTCTACTGGAGCTACTCCAACCTTTTCACGTATATGCTCATTTCGTATCCTGTCTCTAAGGGTAAAGCCACTCATCCACCTGAGCATTCTCATCTCTGCCACACTTAACTTAGTATTATGCTTCTCTTTTAATGGCCAACATTCGGCACCATAAAGCATTGCAGGCCTCACTACCATCTTATAGAATTTTCCTTTAAGTTTGAGGGGTACATTTCTATCACATAACAAGCCCGATGCATTCCTCCACTTCAACCATCCAACTTGAATTCTGCTGATAATATCCCCATCTATTTCACCATCACTTTGAACAATTGATCCAAGATATCTAAAACGTGTACTCTTATTAATGACTTGATCGCCCAAAGTCACAATCCCTTCAGTAGGTCTATTACTACTAAAATTACACTCCATATATTCCGTTTTAGATCTACTCAAGCGAAAATCTTTAGACTCTAAGGTTGACCTCCATAATTCAAGTTTACCTTCAACTCCCTCTCTAGTCTTATCAACAAGAAGAATATCATCAGCAAAAAGCATACACCAAGGTACATCCTCTTGCAAATGTCTAGTGAGAACATCCAAGACTAAAGCAAAAAGATATGGGCTTAAGGCTGATCCTTGATGTAACCCAACCGAAATAGGGAAATACTTGGTCAATCCACCTTGTGTTTGAACACAAGTAAGTATAGCTCCTGCATACATATCTTTAATGATTTGAATATAAGCATTATTGACTCCTTTCTTTTCAAGAACTCTCCATAGCACTTCTCTTGGAACTTTATCATATGCTTTTTCTAAATCAATAAATATCATATGTAGATCCTCTTATTTTCTCTATATTTCTCCATCAAACCTCTTAATAAATGTATGGCTTCCATAGTCGACCTACCCGGCATGAATCCAAATTGATTTTGAGAAACATTAGTATCACGCCGCAACCTATGCTCCATAACTCGCTCCCATAGTTTTAAAGTATGACACATTAACTTAATACCTCTATAATTCGCACAATCTTGTGCATCACCTTTATTCTTAAAAATAGGAATTAACATACTCATTCTCCACTCATCTGGCATCTTTTTAGTCTTCAAAATAGTATTAAAAAGTTTAGTAAGCCATAAAATTCCTTCATCTCCTAAGCATTTCCACACCTCTATTGGGATATCATCAGGTCCAACAGCTTTTCCACCCTTCATTTTCTTTAAAGCCTCTCTAACTTCAGTTTTACTAATACGCCGATAAAAATAGAAATCTTTATTTTCATTTAGGGTGCTAAGGTCACTACAGTCAATCTTATTTTCACAATCTTCATTAAAAAGGTTAGCAAAATATCTCATCCATCTTTGTTGAATATCATCTTCTAAGAAAAGTATTTTTTGATCTTCATCTTTAATATGCCAACATTAATAGGAAAAAATACAAATTGCATTGAAGACGAACCTCAAGCTTTAGGCACAATTTGGAGAAAAATAAAGAGGTATGAGGAGTGGAACTATCGGAAGGTCTGTAGGAAGGCCTAGAGTCGTGGTGTCGATTAGGGTGTTGGGAACGTGTTTCCTCCAGGTCTAACACTAAGCTGTAGGCATTTTCAAGGGTAGTAACGTTCCGGGCAAACAGTTCGTTGCAAGATCCTCATGCAACCCGGTACGAAATATGGACAGAATTTGTGCAGGGGGTAATAAAGGTCTCCCCTTTGCAACGAATCATATAATCATAAAAAATGCGAAGTAATCTTTTACCGATTTGTTGCCCTGAGTCAACCTATTCCACTTATCCAAGAGCTTGGGAAAGTACGAGGGAGGCAAGTACTTCTGCTTGAGCTCAAGCTTCAACGACGATTAATCAGTGATGGGATACTCATTTCGGGACTCTCTAAGGCTCTCTAAGTTTGACCAAAATTGACTAGCCCTACCAGTGAGTTTCATCTCAACAAATTTGACTTTTCTAGCCTCAAAGATGTTGTATCATTTAAAGAAACTATCCATATCCTTAATCTAATCTAAAAAGAGCTGAGGATCGAGAGTATCATCAAAGGTTGGGGCATCGACCTTGATATTTTTCATCAGTGGAATATCCAGATCAAGGTTATGATCATATCCATAGTGGGGAGCTCGATAAGGGGCTCGAGGTGGTCCCTCATCCGGAAAAGTGTCATCCCCATATATGGAAGGAGGTCTAGACAGAATGTAAGGAATATGTGGTTCCTATCTCGATCTAGGGTATCAAATCGATTAGTGGTAATTCTACGGAGTTCAGCGATGTCAACTTGATTTTCCTTGAGTTGCTAGCTAATGGTGTTCATTTGACCTACTAACAAACCTAGAGTCCGGTGAAGTTATTCAGGGTCCATCCTAATGTCTAAGGCAACTCAGAACTATGTGGAAGTGAAGGAAAGTAATATGCAAACAAACAAATGACAAATGTGCAGGATGCGATTGAGATGCTAAACATGTAAGAAAAGTTTTCCTAATAGGCACCTAAATGCAACCATACTCTGATACCAGATGATGTAGAACTATGAATGCTTTAGATGATGGATATAAGAATTTGCACGCTTTCAAATAAGAACAATAAGAATTAAATGTTAGCCATTAAACGAAAATAGAAAATAAGAAAGGGGTGCCTTAGTTTAGGCCAAGTCACACAATAATAGTTAGGATCACAAAACAATTATAAAATTCAATATAACCAAATATAGAGCATTCACAATAACATCCCTAGATTAACAACGATATTAAATACATATAAATCCATCACTCATTCCTACGTTTACTAAGCTTTGGCAGAAAGCTTTGCACAATTCCTTATGCTTGATACACAACCACAATCGAAGGAGAATAGGAAGAAAATTGAAGAGGGGGAATGAGTTCACCATTGTCTTGGCGGGGCAGGGATTTGCCACTGAATGGTGGAAAGGTGCTCTTTGATGGCTTCCGAAAGAGTGAATATGATACGCTCCAAGTATTCCTCAACAGAATTATCTACCTCCGGATTGACGACGAAGAAAGGTGATCGTTGGATGCGACGAAGTCATGTTCGTTGTAGACGAAGCCGGAGTCGAGTTCAGGATCGGCCATGCATAGGTTACGTGGCGTAGAAGTATTGTGGAAGACACCCTTTGCTGTCCTTGAGGATTCTCCTTGAGAGAAAGAAGCTTCTCCAAGGAATCCAAGTGGAAGAAGGGATGAGAGGTTGGTCGACCAAGGTAGGAGGCTTGGGAAAGTTTAGGTTCAGATTTTAAAGGTGGAGGATGGAGGGAAATAGGGTTTGTAGTTTGAATTCAAGTAAGGAGAAAAGGAGGGAAAATCAATCCCTAATAAGAGGCTTGATTGGAGTAATTAGAGGGAAGGACTTAATGTGGAGAGAGAAAAATAGGGAGGAGGGCCGGCGGCATCAAGGTGGGGTGGGGGGTTTAGGGAAAGAGATTTAATACTTGCTTATTTGGGAATCCCAAATTAAGGAGGGGAATTTAATTCCAATCCAATTCAAAAGTGATTTGGATTTGATTTAGAAATTTTCCGAAAATAGAACTTCGTATTTTAGGAAACAAATTCATATTCAAATTGATTAGAATATGATTTAAATGGATTACCTAAAATATAAAGGCCAAATTAGGTAGGGCTTTGATTGCTTTGATAGGGGCTTTGATAGGGGGGGGGGGGGGGGGGGGGGGGGGGGGGGGGGGGGGGGGGGTTTGAATGTGGGCCGGGGGTGTTTGGTATTGGGAGAGGGGGGGGGGGGGGTGTGGTCGGTTGGGGTGTAGAGGTGGTGGGTTCGGTCGGTCCGGTGGTGGGGGGGGGGGAGGGGGCGGATTAAGGTGGTTGTAGCTAAAATGAAGAGGGTGGACTTGAAGTGGCTGGCGGCTAAGGTGGTCGGAAATCCCTATGCCGACGGCTAGGAAGGGATGGGAAGGAGAAAAAGGAAAGATAGGGAAGAAAAGAGCCACAAACCCGGACGCTTCCAAGGTTGGTGGGTGGTCAGTTTCCCTCTCCTAAGGATTTCTCTCCAAAGCTCTCAAGCTCTCACATAAACACAAGATTGCAAGAATTTTCATTATCATTCATTCATTAACTTCAAAATAAACATAAGGAGCATATATATAGCCTCATACAATGAAATGGAACTAAAAGACGGCATTGCCCCTAGGGCTTACATATGATAAGACCCCTAAGGATAAAATGAGAAATTAAATCAAATACATAATGCAAATAAATAAAACAAATACATGTGATGAATTAAAAATAGATTGGCGAGATCATGGCCGTAGATCGTCGACCATGTCTCTGATATACTTTCCATGATCTGATGTCCCCATTACCCATACCACAATCAACATGTTAGTTGCAACCAGATGGATTCGACACTGAGTGGAAATAACAATGTGATATATCTAGATGTATTCAAGAGAATGTCAACACACAATGTATTGCGTCCACTAGAGCTAATGATCAATATTTAACAAATTTACTATTAAAGATTAATGCAAAATTTGGTTGCCTAAACTCACAATTATAAATAGAAAATACACCTGTTATTTCAATCATCTCAAGGGCTGCAACAGTTATTTTAGGAATGGATAACTTGCATGATTCTCCCGGACAGCCCAAAGTGCCTTCAATTGCTGCAAGTAGTTCAAGGCAGTGGCCACTGATTTGGAAGTATTGGGCATCAATAAGGACATAGTCATCAAAGGTTGAACTGATTGATTTTTTATTTAAGCCGACATAAGAAAATGATGATGAAGACATAATTAGGGAGTTGCTTATTGATTCATGTACGAGCTCTGGGAGGAGAAAGCGAGAACAAACCGTTATTTTTAGGGATGAAGTTAGTGAGTCTAATTTCAACCAGGTTATGAACAATGAGTTGGATAAGACTATTGAGGCAAGCAAGTTTCTTGATGAACAAGTAGTTCCATAAGCATGTGATGATGATCGCGCAGAACTCGCAAGTAAAGATGAAAAATATATAATGTACACAAGCTCCTACGGACCATTGTAGAAGACCAGTCGTGCATCTAACATATCACCTACGGGCAAATACAGAAAGGGCTATACATGAGTTTCAACGAGCTGCCATAGAAAACCATTCAAATGTCCCAAAAATGTCCCCACACATGCACCGCAATATATGTATGCACAAACACAAAGAAATGCATGTATAATTATAGACCCGCATGGGCCCAACAAGCGTGTAGTATTCATGCACGTGGCATCTAAGGATGCTACACAGGTTAATAAATGAACCCAAGTTCTAGCCTGATCCTCTAATGTGGATAGATAGAAGCCAACACAGCTCGAACTATCAAACGAATATATGATCACGGTGCAGACCAAAATATTTATTTTAAAGTTCGTGTTAGGCCTTGAAGGCCCATAACAAAAAAAATTCGCTTATAAAAGCATATAGTTGGCTTGAACTTGATCCTCTGTCGGCAATAAACAAAGTCGATAGGATTCAATCAACAAGATAAAAAGTGCACATTAACATCCCGATGATGGCCGTCTTGAATGCATATCTCAACCAGAGGAGTTAATTCTCAAGAATCTACCAAAAGCTCAAAGCCTACAATAAACTCGATCCTCTGTCATCAAATGAGATAGAATCGACAGGGTTCAATCAATAAAATACAATTTCTTATAATCACCCCGATGATGGTCATGTTGAATGTAAATCTCAACCGGGGGGTTAATTCTCAAGAATCTATCAAAGGCTACAATAAACCTGATCATCCGTCATCAAATGAGATAGAGTCGACATGATTCAATTAATAAAATATAATTTTTCATAATCACCCTAATAATGGCCATGTTGAATGTAAATCTCAGCCAAATAGGTTAATTATAAATATTTCAAATACCTCCTAAAACCATAAAAATTCAAAAATCTAGAAAATATCAAATCCAAATATTTAAAATTGAAATCAACCACCCAAACGCTTAAAGAAAAATCCATCCATCCTTCACAAGAGTTTGTTGAGATGCTCAAATTTAAATATCACTTCACCTCATAAAGAGTTAATGTCTGGTCAAGATAGATAAATTTAAATATCATTTCAGCTCACAAAGAGCTAATATCTGGTCTAAAAAATCTCTAAGATTCATTCTCAAACAGTCTCTAGCTAGTAAGGATATGATACGCGTCCTCTAACTGATGATTTTGCCGCTAAATGGTACCATAGGTAAACGATTATGACCGGGGTGCGGTGCTCTGAATCAGATGGTGTGCCACCTAAATGGCACTATTAAATTATGATTATGGCCAGAGACCGTATGCTCCCCAATGGAACTAAATCCTTGAGATATGAATCAATAGGATATAATTGATGGGACACAAAGCCCTCTGTTAGCTAAGGTGGATTCAAATTTATCTTTTTAGACAAACATCCACCCCAGATCTATAAGGTACCCTTGGACGATGCAACCTATGGCAACCGATAAGGATCTTTTTGTCAAGTTGTGTCAACTATCTCTTTTGACTAATTAGACCAAAACCATGATGACTTGTGACAATGGAATCATGGGATCTTGATCGGGTCCATCATTCATTCCTCACCATCCATTTTAAGTGCAAACTACAAAATGGTGGAATTTCCAATTTTAAATATTAGACCTTCAAACGCTCAAACCCATGCTACTACTATATGTTGAATACCATGTATTTTTATGTATCTATATGACGACTAGCCTTAATCGAAAGTTCTCTCTTGTTATCAGGAGGGGTAATTAACTATAGGGGCTTGCACCTATAGAAAACAAGAACTGAGATTAAAAAGTTCTCGCAAAATAAGGGCAAAATAAGCTCTGGGTAGTGTCTCATCTACAACCCCAATCTACCTTCCCAAAATTTACCCTGAAACCTAATCCATTAAAAATCCTCGAAAGCAGCAGGGAGGTCGGGGCGTAAATTTTG
This sequence comes from Dendrobium officinale, assembly GCA_019514585.1. Classification (NCBI taxonomy): domain Eukaryota; kingdom Viridiplantae; phylum Streptophyta; class Magnoliopsida; order Asparagales; family Orchidaceae; genus Dendrobium; species Dendrobium officinale. Next base: position 67,196,437 of record CM033682.1, on the reverse strand, counting down.
GAGCCCACACCCAAAAGAGGCATGGCCAATAGAGTAGAGATAGGGCTTGACACTTCAAGTGCTAGGCAATTTTGAAATGTCTTTACTTTTTCATATAAACTACTTCCTAATCCCTTCCTGTCTTGCAGGTTTGAGTATTATCTTTTTCAAAATATATTTGATAGACTTAGGAAGTATGTTTAAGATTATGCGATACAGTTACAGCAGAATGAACTAGAAAGATGAACCCTTCTAGGTGAAGCCCTGGACGCATCTAGAAGTAAAAGCTTGAAGACCCCACAGGCTGAAAATATAAAACTTGGCTAGGTTATATAATGGAAGGCAACTCAGCTGCAAATTATAATTGTAATAATTAGACTACAATTACTTTCATGTTGGTTAATATATATATATATATATATATATATATATATAGAGAGAGAGAGAGAGAGAGAGCGCCCATTAAAAATGCATGCTTTTTCCAAAGTATTTTCATTTGCTTTTGTTTGGGAGTGGTTTGGACTTTGTTATGCGGTAGGCTATGAGGATAAAATTAATTTTCCTACCAATTAACATATAAACAATCTAAAATCAATCATAGGATAACTAATTTTCTAAATTAAAAAAAAATCCATAGTTAGCTCTAATGAGCCAAGTTTTTTTAAATTAAAATGATCATGTATGGCCAATGTATCACATGTAGAAAGCCCTCACTTAAATATTAGATAACAAAATCTGCACTCAGTGAGTCAGCATATACATACCCACATCCACATGGTCAAATATTTTGGCCTAAAAGCTAAATTGTAAGTCCTAGCTTCTAAATCAAAATTGTCTTCCCTACTCTTCATATTTATTGAGACCATACTACATGATTTTAAAAACGATTAGGTGGGTTAGTTGGTAGCCCTTTTCGAGCAGGGTTGTAAATCCAGAGATCGGACTAACCTATTCTTCATGAGATGTATAGATTTGTAAGTCCCTTGCACTTCATTAGACTTAGGTTCGAGGTGCTACTCATCAGTAGTTCTCACCTTAGCTCTAAGATCTCATACTATTATTGACTCTCGTCACTTCATAAGCTCTCACATTCTGGACATTTTTTTTTCAATATGTGTTGTTGGAATATAAACTTCAATATTCTAAATTAAATTGATTAACTTGAATAAAAATCTAATTTTAAAATGTAAAGTTCAATATAGGATAGTTTGAGCACCTCTGAATTTTCTTAGAATCAAGTGCTACTATATTATTCTCCTTTGGCATCCATTCCAAAAATCTGAATTAAAGTTAATCACATCTCCATTGAAATTCCCAAAGACCAAATCTTTGAACAAAAATTTCTCAAATTCAAAAAATGAAAATATTATTCAATGTTTTAATGACTCTAAAGAAGTCACTAGTTTAATCAAAAGTGTTTCTCAAAATATAAAACGCTTGAGATATAATTAACCCACTATACTCCAAAATCAAAAAAATAATATTCAACCAAATATTGAAGAGAGAAATTTCTGTTAAAAATACAAATTGTGAGTTTAGTTATTTAGTCCATAGCGAAATAATATTTTTATCCTTCGGGATAATATATTATTTTCTATATCATACTCGATCACAAAAAACCCAATCCAGTGAGGACACCAAAATTTCTCCAACACCACTCAATGGACTTTATAACTTAAACTAGGACTTAAGAAAATGTAAGTAGAGACATGCAGGCTGGAATTTCTTTATGAAATAGTGATATAGTACTTTTCTTTTATTTTGAATCGTTATCAAAGATTTTATAAGTTTTGTTCACTTATGTATTGGTTGATTTAGCACAACTAAGGTCATTAAGTAGCAAAGATATATTTAAGAAGAGAAGCTTCAGGATCCCTAGTGAAGAATAACGAGTCAGGTCAGGGAAATTTGGTGGGGATAGCTGATAGGAAATACTTGAGTTCGCAAGTAACCCTAAGGTAATACTTGAGTTCGCAAGCAAACCTAACCCAAATCGGCGAACAAACAGCAGCCCAATGGCTGTCCACAGCAGGAAAACGGCAGAAATCTGCTGTTTACAGAAAAAAAACAGCACTTGTCCGGAAAAATCTGAGAGAAAACTCAAAGAAAAAGCTTGTATTCCACTAGTCGATGAATAAAATAGCAAGATACAGTTGATCCTCAATTCGAGAGGAGGATCGATCTCTCCCAAATCTCTAGACGCCACTAGAGCCCAAAGAAAACCTAAGTCTAAGAGATCTCAAATTTCAGCCAAATTCAAGATCCCCAAACCCTAGGAAAATCAACTATTTAATGCATACAAATCAAAAGGAATTCCCTAAACAGTCCCTACAATCAATTTCCCTCCTAAAATCCATTCAAAAACCTTCCTAATCGGCCCTGTTTGATCCCGGCGAGCGTGCGGGAGGCGGAACTTCCGCCTCGTATAGCTGGGCCGGTCCCGCGTGGACAGGCTGGACCGGTCCATTGGACCGGTCTAACAATACTCCCCTCCCAAAGATCCACCTTGTCCGCAAGGTGGAAAGACGACACCCTCCATTCCTTCTTCATCACAAACAGTAAGAACTTGAAGAGTTCGGTCCTTACACCTGTGCCCCAGCGTATAACTCTCGTCACATCTGAAACAAAGCCCTTTTGCCCTTTTCTCCTGTAATTCTGTCTCAGTGAGCTTCTTGAAGTTATCCCCACTCCCTCCTCCTACTGACTTCTCCCTGGTGATCTCATTATTGTTGACTGATGCAGGCCCCTTTGGTGCTAAAAGAGTGGTCGTAGTCTTGTAAGAGCCTCCTGAGCTGCTGCTCCTGGCTCCCTTCTCCATATTATTCTGATTTTCTACCAGTTGTGCCAACTTCATTGCCTCCTCCAAATCACTAGGCATCAGAACTTTAACTGCCGCTCGGATCTCTGCCTTCAACCCCTTCATGAAGTTCCCCTCCAATACGCTATCTGATAATCGCTCCACCCTACTAGCCAGGTGCTCGAACTGCTCACGGTAGTCTGCTACTGATCCCTCCTGCACCAGAACAAAGAATTGCTCATAGAAATCTCCTCCCCGATCGGTTTGGAAACGTTCTATTATGCAGTTTTTGAATTCCCTCCAGTTCCTGATAGGCTCCCTCCTGTCACGCCACTGATACCATGACAAAGCCTTTCCTTCTAGACACAATCCTGCCGCCGTCAGCTTCTCATCCTCTGTCAACCCATTGACAGCAAAGTAACGCTCCACCTTGTAGATCCAGCCATGGCCGTCTTCCCCCTCGAAAACGGGCATCTTCAATTTCCTCACCTTGGGATCTCCCCGGTATCCTCCATAGCCTCTCATTCCCCTCAGAGGAGGCGTTCCCCAATTGTCCCGATCGTCCCTCCGACGAATATACTCTAACCCCTCTTCATACTCCCCTCTCCTCCCTTCAACATCATCACCTCGACGCTGAATACCTTCAAATTCAGCACCTCGACGATGGCGTTCCTCCCTTCTTCCTTCAAAATCCCCCCCTCGACACTGAATTCTTTCGAATTCAGCACCTCGGCGATGATATCCCTCTCTCCTCCCACCAAAATCAGCCCCCCTTCTGTCATATCCCATACTCATCTCTTCCCTCGAAAGATGCTCTAGAGGAGGCATGTCATTCTCTTCCTCTAGGATCTCCACATCTGAATTTCTCCTCCCCCGCAAGGGGTTCGGATTTCCTCTCATGCCATGGCCGTCGGCGGTTTCTCTTACTTCCGATGTCGCCGGATTGGTTTTCATCTCAAGTAGTTTCTTCAACATTTCCTCCATTGCGGTGAACTTCCCCTCCAACCTTTCGTCGTTGGAGGTGATTTGATTTTGAAGGTTGAAGAATCTTTCCTCCAAATCGGCTTTTAATTGGCTGACTTCGCATTCCAAGACGTCAACCTTCTTTCCAGCCATCTTTCTTCCCCAATGGATCTTCAATAAAATCACTTTCGGAAGCCAAAAGCTCGCTGAAAAATCAGGATTTTAGCCGCCTAAGGTCCCAAAAATGACGCTCTGATACCAATTTGATAGGAAATACTTGAGTTCGCAAGTAACCCTAAGGTAATACTTGAGTTCGCAAGCAAACCTAACCCAAATCGGCGAACAAACAGCAGCCCAATGGCTGTCCACAGCAGGAAAACGGCAGAAATCTGCTGTTTACAGCAAAAAAACAGCACTTGTCCGGAAAAATCTGAGAGAAAACTCAAAGAAAAAGCTTGTATTCCACTAGTCGATGAAAAAATAGCAAGATACAGTTGATCCTCAATTCGAGAGGAGGATCGATCTCTCCCAAATCTCTAGATGCCACTAGAGCCCAAAAAAAACCTAAGTCTAAGAGATCTCAAATTTCAGCCAAATTCAAGATCCCCAAACACTAGGAAAATCAACTATTTAATGCATACAAATCAAAAGGAATTCCCTAAACAGTCCCTACAATCAATTTCCCTCCTAAAATCCATTCAAAAACCTTCCTAATCGGCCCTGTTTGATCCCGGCGGGCGTGCGGGAGGCGGAACTTCCGCCTCGTGTAGCTGGGCCGGTCCCGTGTGGACCGGCTGGACCGGTCCATTGGACCGGTCTAACAATAGCATCAAGACCTGGTACCAAATCTCAAAATACAAAAATGTTAAACCTTCGTAAATAGCTTCAGAGAACATAAAGCCAACATAATTTACATTTTACTCAAAAATAGTAAACTATAAAAATATATATAATAGGAACATTTAGTTTTTGTAGTTTGCAACACTGGAATGAGAGTTAATAGACGAAAGAGAAAGAAATACACATAATGCATACTCAATCCGTCAATCATTTAAGTCTTACCGCATTGGAAGGAGAGGGCCAACAGTGCAGAGCAGCACCAGCATGTACAGCATCAATCGAGCCCGATGCGAATGGAAGTCTAGAGACATCTGCCCTCACGAGAGCAAGGTTTCTGCTAAATGTTCAAGAAAATGCATTACCACGTGGAGAATGATGCGAGCAGGTCAACAGGCGAGGATAAACATACAAAAGTAAAAAAAAAAAAAGTCAGAAAATTAGTAAAGATTATTAGTTTATTTTATTCAGAGAACTTCTGGCCCAATATTTATCATAGATCATAACACACAGAGTAGAAAAGAAGAGCAAATCTTTTTAAAAATGAAAATATCAAATCAAAACATTCGAACTGCATTATTCGATTCTCAAACCCTTCTCAGCTAGGGGGTATCAGAACGATTGGCATCTAAATCTTCATAGGAGTTTCAAGATGCATGCTTCCAGAATGTTTCATTGACCATCAGATTCCAAACAGCTATCTGTGTACGTCCATCAACCAAGTCATTTATTTAGGGACATTTTAACAATTTAATAAGATTACATCAAAATTTCTTTAGAGCAATCTTATTCTGTTCTACAACACCAAGAAGATGAAATCATAATTTGGAATGATGGTGCTTCCATTATTTGCTATGCAAACTATATACCCTCGTGAATATGTAGCAGTTTGGCCATGTACGTAGTTGTCCACATGAAAAACCTCGTTCTATCACTTAAGCAATACATACTTCACGACTATTGTTTAATCATTAAACTTGATATTCTAATACTGCACCTGCTATGAATCTTGTAAAGCTCCATGGCTTTACCAGGCCCTTGGGTCAATGTTTCCTTTATAAATTCATATCCCTCTCACCTTACAGATAAAAAGGAAATCAAAAGCTACCAAATATTTTATGCCACAGACAAAACAATGCCTAAGAAAACAATATCAAGAATGGATTGTTGATCTCATGAGATTGAAAGTCAAACACACGCAGTGTATTCGCCATCACCAACTAAACTTTAAAATTCCGTTAGACAACACTTTTTTGCATGTGATTTTGACAAATAAAGTCATTCAGATCAGTGACAGGATTGATAACAAGCAAACAATCATCAGTTCAAGGAAATTTTCCCAAATGTATACAGACCCTCACAAAAAACGCTTCAAAACTGGTTCAAGCTTCACTATGGAAAGCGTTCAGGGATTGCTTTATAGAAGACGGGATCTGATAAAGAACATTTTATAGGAGTTCTCAGTAAAGAGACTCCAGAAAGAATAGTGATAAAAGCGATCTAATGATGAAAAACTTTTTCGAATTTAGCATCAACCAATGGAAAGAAAATTTAAGTACATAAAAATGTGGTACAGCATGTAGATAAAGTATCAAAGATAACTTATTAATTGAAGGCCTAGTCGACTTAGGAAGCTGACAGCCCAATACATCATAAGCAAGTACGGCCAGTTGGTTTGTTTCTTGCAACTTAAATCATCCAGGAGTGCTCAAATCTGCATGATAATCTAGGTTTACTAGACATTCTACTAAGGTGCAACTTCCATCAATGCTAGTTCAGGTGCCTTGCCTTCAACTTTTAAACAAAATACTTTAGGCCTTCTCTCATTCCACTGTAATCATTGGCAAATCTCAGAGGAAAAGATATATATATATATATATATATATATTGTGTGTGTGTGTGTCTGAAAGCACTAGCTCCAAAGACAGACAGAGAAATTCATGGTAGTAGTATTGTGCCACTTATTCTTCGATATTGCCCACATATCCAAAGAAAAAAAATACTGCCCCTATCATGGACCTTGAGTGCCTACCAAAATGCATTTGGTGAACTACCTTACTGTTTCCTTAACATTATGTTTATGTTGCAGACTAGCATAATCAGTAATCACACAGTCAAATGTGCCAAGATCATAACGCCTCCAAATCAAGTTGTGGATCCTGAACTAAACATTTTTAAAAGAAAAGAACAAATTAGATCAAGCTATGCATTTTCACGATTTATATTAGGTAGACTAATTTAGTGCTCGTGACTAAATATTCAACAATCTTGCATGCAAAATTTTGAGCAAAACAACTATTGCCATTATATGGCGGGATCAAGAAAGGGACATATTTCTACCAACGTTATGATATATCGGCAAATAACAAACTTACTTAGCCAAAAGAGAAGCATCTTGTGTAATGAACTCATTGCATTGACGAAGCATATTCTCAGAGAAGTCCAATGCAATAACAGCAGAATATGCCCCCAATGCTGCAAATTTTCTTGAAAATAAGCCACTCCCACAACTGACATCTACAAGAACTCCTCCAAACACAGACGTGAAGTATTCTTGAGCCATTTTGAACTGCAAATGTTGGAAAGCAACTATCAAAAAGGCTATTGGACATTCACATCATGCTGAATTTTCCATCAATATTCAGCAACAGTAGAAATAAATATACAAATAATTGGGCAGGGCTATTGATTAATCCGATTGGCTTACATCTACCTTAAGTTTCTTGATTTATCTAGCAATGAAACAAAAAAAAAATCAAATAGAGAGATCTACTTGTTATGCAATGAGTAATTGTAATTAACGTTCACACGTTCATAAAAGCTGACTTAGGGATTAATTATTACTAACTGGAACATCATAATAGCAGAATCATAAAGAATAATACCTCTTCATCAAGACCAGGAAAGCCACTTCGAATGAAGTTCTGGCGCCATCCTCTTTCATAAAGAAATGATACTAGTGGGCTCCTAAAATGGATGTAAACAAAGAGCAATTATCATCCATACAACACATTAATGTGATTAAAACACCAACAGCAACAAAAACAAGCCTTTATTCCATTATTTGGGATCGGCTGCATGAAATATTTTTCTCCATTGTGTCCTGTTAAGAATCAAATTCTTATCTAAATTTAACAAAAAATGTGAAAAAAAACACCATATGATTAAAATCCAAGATAAGGTACAAATACAATATTTTGTTTAAGACCACTCCAAACGCCCTAAGAACCCAATGCATCAGAATACTGCCATGATGTTTAATGACTGATTAAATTAAGACATTGACAAGTTAGTTCAAACTCAAAAGATAAAGAAGTCACAGGTTTGAGGAAGCTCTCATGCAATCATCATTGAACTTGGGAACTAGATGAGATAAATATGCGGAATAACACCCTAAATGAAAAGAATAGAATTCAAAAAATATACTTACAAATCGGTTAAGACACCCATGTTGGTAGAATGCAGTAAGGTAACCTACCTATGCTCACCCAAGGTGCACACTAAGTGGAAAGACATAAACCACTACCAAAATGTGCTACATTATGTTACTGGAAACGAGAAATCTCTATGCAGTTATACTGGATGGTTGGCATTTGTGGACTCCAAAGCATGCTTTCCTTTCAGGAGAAGCATGCACTCATTTTATCCTACATAACAATAACTTTAAGACAACATTAAATTTAATAAATATGCTATCGTAGCATAACTAATTATAAACATTATTATAAATGTTGATAATTCTTAGTTACCTAAATAACTCTGTCCGAGCAGGCTTGAACTCATTGTATTCTGTTGTTCCGGAGGTAACTGTGAGATCCAGATATCCATCTTTACTTGTAAATGATTTATTACATTTTTTACACCTGAATCCAGATCTATAGACTGCAGGCCTGAAATGTATTGGAGGCAATGTGAATAAAGAGAAAAAGGCAAACACAAATTTCCATAATATAGCAGGATTTCATACTTACAAGTTCAGACCTGGAGGTCCTTTTCTTATCAATGGCTCATAGCAAATAGGACATGAAAGTAGTTTCTGGTCTAGAAATCCATTGTCCTGCCCTCGAGACTCCTGAAAAGAATAAATCCGCAGAACATTTCATAGAAAATTCATAGATCATCCACGGTCCAGAAATCTGGAAATAAATGCAGTTAACCAGATTTATCATCGGTGCTAAGGATAAGTCTTTATTTTGTAAAAGCATGCATATACAACTAATTACTTAGCAAACAGATGTCAAAAAAGCAACAGACATTTCTTTTAAAGCCAAGGGTTTCAGAATTTTCTTTCATATGCCGAAATAGTAGATTTTCACCATCACTCAAAGACAAGACCAACTATGTTCTCATGTTGTACTCTTGCCCCATTATTCAGCAGGCCAATACCGGGCTTACATGAACACTACCACTACAATACCTCATTTTTCTAACGTAATGTGCAATTTTGGCTGAATTCAATTATACACAAGAATATTAACTTTCAAGTACATGTCATTGTATTCTACTCGTCAAATAAAATAAATTAATATATAGAAGTATATATTAATTTACAAAAATGTAAAAATTATGGAATTAATTTTGATTTTTAATTATTTCCCTATTTATTTATGAAATTCACTGTACATAAAAGAGTAAAAAAATGGAAAAGGCACTTAAAACTTAAAAGTGCATGCAGTGGATGGGTCTAAGGGCAATTAGGTAAATGATTTATTAAGTCAATTAAATTCCCTTTCTAGGAATTGCTGAAGCCTCAAGCCATTTTAGCTCTTGATTTTGGTTGTTCCTGAGCTGGAGTTCGTGAGCTCAGCTGGGTGGTGTCTGAGAGCAAGTTGGCCGAAGATTTTGCCTGGAGAAGAAGAATGAAAATAAGAATAAGAAGAATAATAAAAGGAAGAATAAGGAGGAAAAGAGAAGGAAGAAAAAGAAGAAGAAGAGTGATGAATGAGGGGAAAAGGTAAAGGAATTTGATATTTTGTTTATATATTTGTTTGACACAAAGTTTCTCGTTAAAATATATTCAATTGGTTTTTAGGAATCCCGTAGTATATGAGGGAAAATTTTGAGGACTCACAGTGTATAAAGAAAGGAAATTGTAAGGTATGTTATTTTTGGAATAACTTAATATCTTTATTTGTATAGATGGAAATTTGTATGAGTTATCAAATTAAAAAATTTGGGTTAGCGTAGGTGACATATACATGTAAAACAGCACGATGTATCCAAATTGTGGAGACGCTCGTAGCGGAGGCAAAGTATGAGGCAACGTGACCTCAGTATGATATAGCCTACAGGCTAGAGATGATTTGGACCTAGACATCTTGACATAACACATTCTTAGGTTAGATATGACACAAAATTTGTAAGAAAACATGTGCAACTAAATTAAACATCTATATGATTAATTCAGGAATAAATGCTTAGAACAACTCACATTTTATTTCTTTACATGTAGTATCATGATTGATATTATGTCTTTTTTATTCAGGTGAGTATATTAATGTTACATAATCTTTATATACAACTCATTCATGAAATTTATACATATTAATGATGTATTATAAAGAAGAACTGTTTGATTACATGCAGCTATTATACCTACACATTGGTTACATCTTTTGTATATTTGAGTCATGTATTGGAGTTGCATATCTTTCTGAGCCTCATAGCTCACCATATGGGTGCAACCGAGTCAAGCCGACTCAAGAGCCGGCTCGAGCTCGACTCGTTAATGAGCTCCTAAGTCGAGACTATCAAGTTTCGAGCTCGAGCTCAAGAAGAATTTCGAGCTCGTTGGATTATTGAGCTCTAGTTTGATCCTCAGGATGCTCGGCTCAATTATTTGTCGAGCAGCTCAATCGCGGAATCGCAACCGTGAAACTACTGAAGACGAAGTGGATGGATGAATCAGGACAGCAAGCGGGACAGGGACGGAGGGCTTGAACGCGGACTGCGAGCTCAAACACAGACGACGAGCTTGAACTGCAAAATCGAGCCGCTCGACGAGCTTGTTTTAGTGGCACAAGCCAACCTCGAGCTCGCCTTTTGGGCTCGACTCTAGTTCAAGCTCGAGTTCAAGCTCAGATTTGGCTCACGAGTTGAGCTCTCGACTCGACTCATTTGCACCCCTAACTCACCATATTTTTATTCTGGGTCTTTTTATAAGAATGGAGGAGAATAATGTTGAGGCTGAATAAAAATCAGTTCAATTTTTATTTTATATTTTCTTATGTATAGTGTGAGAGAATTGTTGTGCTGAGGTTAGGGATGTAAACGAGTCGAGTTGAGCTCAAATCATGCCTAACTCTAGCTCAACTCAATGGCCAAATCATGAGCTCTAACTCGAGTCGAGCTCAAACGGCGAGGTCGAGCTCGGCTCGTGGTGAAAAAAAGAGCTCTAAAGCAGCTCATGAGATCTTGTGGGTCTTCAATGCCAAAGAGGAAGATCGCTTGCGTCGGAGAAAATCGTTCATTGCGTGAAAAGAGAGTTTTTTTTCAAATAGAGAAAGTTGATTAGCTTTTTTTCTTTTCTTTTTTGGTAACAACTACAGTTATGCTATTTTTTCTTAGACTATGCTGCTATTTCATTAATGTTGGGGCTTCATTAATGCTAGGGAGGTAGAACTTAGGTAATCTTGGGAACCATAGTTGGCCAGCTTTTTCCTTCATAAGTTCTTTTTTCAAACCACTGGCAGCTTTTGTTAAGAGAAAAAACATAGCCTATTTAAAAAAATAATATCTGTCATATTATTACGAGCTAAGCCTCATTAAGCTCGAACTCGGGATCATTTATAATGCTACATAATTCAATTCATTAAATATTAATTAACTTTTATATACTTAGTTTAATTAATATGAAATGCATATATATATATATATATATATATATATATATATATATATATATATATATATATATATATATATATATATATATATATATATATATATATATATATTATTAGGCTTATAATTTAGGTATACTTCTCTGTATCAAAATACTCGAACTAAAAATAAGATTTAATAAAAATAAATTTGAAGTTTTTCATGTCTGAGAGAATAGGGTAAAATTGAAAATAATCTATCTCCTGAAAAATAGGAATTCTAAGCCTAGAATGTGGGGTTAATATCAAGTCATTTTTCTTGAGCCAACACACCCACTGCACAAAAGATAGAAACTAACCAAACAAATCGGGGAAAGAAAGTGCAGATTTATAGTAGAACTATTCATATGGAAAAACTATCAAAATACTAAGCCGTATGCGAAAGCATTTTAGGCTTTTGAATACTAAAGTTAACATGTCAAGATCAAAAGCCCTGCTTAAGTACGAAGACACCAAAAGGTTGGAAAGTTTTCCCTCCAACGATAGAGTTCTTTCACGACAAATCTTGTCAAATTCCCAATAACAAATTAAGACCAACTTCATCCACTAATTAACTGTCCAGGAAACAACTAATTGCAGATGAGAACACAGGCCGACGACCCACAACCAAAAAAGAAATTTCGATATCGTATGCACGGCGAGGTTAGTTCATCTACGACCAAACGATATCCTGGAATGTGATACAAAATTGCGTTTCCTAATGTGTCCTTAATCTAATCTTTTTCACAGAAATGAAAAAAACTAGAGATTATATTATTTTACCAGCTCGGTGGCGACTGCAGTGGCGCTGGCCTGGAAACCTCGATGGCGGAGACTAGTAATAACCACGACAACAGGATAAAGAGGCTTGCTATGCCGGGAAAAGATCGGAGGAACGAAGTGCGATGGCATTGTGAAAGAAGAAGCCATAGTTCTCACTGTCAGCCTTCCTGATCAGATCCTTGAAGAGCTAGAGCATCCCCACTTTCGCTCGCTCGCTCGCTCCCCTCCTCGTCCCTGTTCCTCTTTTTTGCTGATTTTGCTGTCGCTGGTCAGGAAAAATTGTGCGTCGGAAGCGATCACACGCGTTTAGCCTTTTATGATGGAAATTTGAATGGAGAAACGTTATCCGAGTCAAATGTGGGCTCAATTTCTAGACCTGTCAATATTGGACCCGACCCGAAAATCCGATCCGGAATTTTCGGGTTTGGGTTGACCCGAACCCGAAGCGGGTCGGGTCCGGAAAATCGACCCGTTTGCAAAAACGGGTCGGGTTCGGATTGACCCGACGGGTTGCCGGGTCAACCCGAAAACCCGTTTATTTTAAAAAAAAATTCAAATTTCGCTGACCCCGCGCCGCCCGCCCGCCGCCAGCCCAGCTCGCTGCCTGCCTGCCCCCGCGCTGCCCGCTCGCTGCCCCCGCGCTGCCCGCCAGCCGCGCGCTGCCCGCTGCCCGCCAGGCGCTAGCCCCGCGGCCCGCGCTGCCCGCTGTCACAGCGCACTCGAGAGTCGAGGCGCGACGCGACGCTCCGCCCGCGATGTGACGCTCCGCCGACTCCGCCCGCCCGCGAACGCAAAGCTACGTTTGATATTGCTTAAAATCGCGACATCTGGCATGCCTCTTTATCCCTTATGACCCGACGACCGCCCATATATTTTAGCACATTTTTTAAAATATTTCGGGTTGGGCCGTAGTAATGTATATGAAATGAGCGGGAAACTAAAAAAGTACGCGGCTTTTACCTCAGTTATAATAATTTTTTCTGTATTAAACCTAAGATGTTCTATAGTCTTTACGGTTCATATAATTCTCACATACCTCACGTAAAGAAATCGTGAAGAATTTGAGGAGATGGAAGGATCGAATGAAGCTTCTGCTTTCGAAGACTTCTTCGATTACGAGGAAACTCCGACGTTAAACTTTGATCAAGCTTTTTCTGATCTAATAGTAGTAAGTTATTATATATACTGTTTTTTTTTTTTTTTTACTTTTTACTGTTTCATTACTGGGTATCAAACGTTGGTTTCAGTATTAACGATCATTACTCGGTATGAAGCTTTTCTTAGGTCGATATTCATTATTATAGATCGGTATACGCTAGGTACTGATTATAATAGCTCGGTATTAGATCGTATTCATTATTATAGTTCGGTATATGGTCGGTACTGATTATAATAGCTCGGTATTAGGTCGGTATTCATTATTAAAGATCGGTATACGATCGGTACTGATTATAATATATCGGTTTAAACTCGGTGCACAGTTGTACCGAGCTAATATATATTAATACGTCGTAGTATTCCAGATCATTACTCGGTATGAAGTCGTCAGCTCGGTATAAGGATGGTCTTAAGTATTATAGATCGGTATACGGTAGGTACTGATTATAATAGCTCGGTATAAACTCGGTGCACAGTTATACCGAGCTAATACCGAGATAATTTTATTACTTGTTTTTAAGGTCCGGATTGATATTTAGATTTAAAGCTAATATGGATGTACGAATATTTCTTAGGGGGTTTACAATTCTGAGAAGGAAGCATATGAAAAATATTGCCAGTATGCGCATTCAACTGGTTTTAGTGTTCGGAAAGATCATTATCATTTCTGGCCAAATACAAGGAAAATCAAATCAAAGAATTTTGTTTGTTCTAAATCAGGCTTTAAGAAGGAGAATGAGAGTGGTACTAAGGTAAAATATTGAAAATCAAGTACAAGAACAGGATGTCCAGCCATGGTTAGATTTTCGGTTAGTCAAGATGGGGTTTGGTCAGTGAATAAAGCAGTAGAAAGTCACAATCATGAACTGGCTCGGCCGGATGATCAATATTTGCTCAGATCATCTAGGAGCATTAGTGATGATAATGCAGCTGTTTTGAAATCTATGTCAGAAGCAGGGATAAGAACTGTTGATGCATTTACATACCTATCTGATGAAGTTGGTGGTGTTGGTAATCTTGGATTCACGAAGCGGGATGCGTACAACTACATCCAAAAAGAGAGAATAGCCAAGATCGAGATTGGAGACACTAATTCACTGATCAGGTTGTTTAAAAACAGGCAATTGATGACAACAAGTTTGTCTGAGATGTTGAAACTGATGAAGATGGGTGCTTGTTGAATTTCTTCTGGGTTGATGGTCTTGGTAGAATTGACTATGACTGTTTTGGGGATGTGATTATATTTGATACTAGTTATCATTTAAATAAATATAACTTAGCTTGTGCCCCAATTGTCGGCGTGAATAATCACTGGCAAAATGTTCTACTAGGAGTTGCTTTTTTATCTGATGAGACTATAGCTTCTTTTACCTGGCTTTTTCGAACATTTATAAAAATCATGAATAACAAACTTCCCATTGCCATTTTTACTGATCAGGACCAAGCCATGGTTAGGACAATAGAGATTGTATTGCCTAATACACGGCATTAATTGTGCCAATGATATCTGTACAAAAAGGCACCTTCAAAGGTATGGTGTTTTAATAGCAACAACATAGTTAAATGCTTATTTTTTTATTGTTTCAAACAATGTGGTTCAGTGGAGGAATTTGAGAGTTAATGGACTGAAATGATATCAGAATGAAACCTGCAAAACCATCAATGGTTGAAAGATCTCTACAAAATCAGGGAGAAGTGGTCAACTGCATTCAACAAAGATTGTTTTAACCTTGGCATTTTATCAACCCAACGTAGTGAGTCAACCAATCATGTATGCCATGGTTATTCGAAGCCAACAAGTACTATCACCAAGTGTTTCCTCAGTTTGGAGAAGGTGATGAGGATCTGGTGTCGAAATGAACAAGATGAAGAATTCAAATGTAGTCAAACTGATATAGTGCCTTATATGAAAAGTAACTCAATATTGAAGCAAGCTGCAAAATTTTATTCAAGGAAGTTGTATGCATTTTTTGAAGAGGAGTTCTTACATGGACTTGGTGGATTATGCGTTGAAAATACCTCATCGGATTTATCAAGGTTTTCTGTTTGGAACATAGACAACTCCAATGATTCACACAATTGGATTGTCAATTTTAATTCATTAGAAGGTACCATTGAATGCAGTTGTGCTAAGTTTGAAATGATGGGTATATTATGTGCACATTGCATGAGAGTAATGAGACAGTTAGATATTATTAATATTCCCAATAAATATTTACTCCCAAGATGGTCAGTCAATGCTCGAAAAGATTTATATTCTTGAGGTAAGATCCCAAGTCTTGGTATGAATGCTTGCCAACTTATTTCGGGGTCTAGCAACTTGATTTTCAGAAATTATGTTTGCCGATTTGCATATAAAATTAGCACAGAAGCACAAGGTAATGAGGAGGCTGAAAAGTGTGTCATAGATGATTTGAGTATTTTGGCAGCAAAAGTTCATTCCATCAAACTTGGTAGAAAGAACAAACCAAATCCTGGACTTGGTAATGAAACTATTAAAGATCCTAAGAAGTGCCGGCCAAAGGGCGTTTCAAATGCAAGATTGAAGGATCACTGGGAGAAAAGGAAGACCAAGAAAGTTAAACCGACAGAGAAGATTGCACCAACAAGCATACACTTCACAAATTCAGAATCAGGTAGTCAATCTTATTTCATGTAATCTGTTAATTGCGAGGAGTTTCTATAATAAATATGTCTTTCTGATTGTATATATGTCGAGCAAATTTCGTCGAATACCGAGCAAATTTCGTCGAATACCGAGCAAATTTCGGCGAATACCGAGCAATCCCAATCTGTTATCATATTGCTCGGTATTGCTTAATGATTAGTAGCCATAGCTCGGTATTACTCCTTCTTAGTCCTCGGTACCATTTAGTTGTTGTCTACCAAGGTAATTTAGCTAAAACCGAGCAATACCAATCTGTTTTTGGTTTGTACCGAGCATATTTCGTCGAATACCGAGCAAATTTCGACGAATACCGAGCAATCCCTATCTGTTATCATATTGCTCGATATTGCTTAATGATTAGTAGCCATAGCACAAGAAATATACTTGAAAAAAAGAAATTTTATTTCAAAATCTATTGAATTTTTGTACATAAGATGGCATATGCTAATTCAGTCTTGAATAGTGGCATATTAGATTGCCAGTTCTTATAAAGGTACCATTGAACAGGTTCTTGTTGTATTACAACTTCCATATATTTACAAATAAACATGCCACAATCAACGTTGTTATCTTGTATTGGCACGTTTCTAAATCCCTTGATTGGCCATTTCGTTATGTTAATGTCAAAAGCGGTCTTCGTTTCCTTGTAGAAATGAGAAATCTGAAAAAGTAAAATGAAATTAACATAATTTTTTGTTAAGAAATAAAAAAACTAAATAAATTTTTCTTTTACTTACAACTTCTGGGAGTATGGCTTTATGTGTCTTTTTCGGTAATGAATCATAAAACTCCCATCGTTTTTTTCTCAAATTTCATACTAGAAGGGTCCAATGTTTACCGCTTATTATTGGAACAAAGATCAAATTTACATTCCTTATAACTGTTCTATTTATATGAGATACGAACTTCGTTGTATCTTCATTCTCAATTCCATAATCCATCGCTTGTTTGTAGTATCCCTGGTTAAGAAGAGAGAACAGTGGTGATTAATTCCAACTTCTTTACATGTACTAAATAGAAATACCAAACTCAAGGATTAAAAATTGATTACTAACCCAATGAAAACAAGAAACAAAAAGAAAAGATTGATTAAGACCGGGGCAAAGTGCATTTTTCTCTACTAATAAATGACCAAACACATCAACGTGATTATTGTCAAGTTCCTCTGACAATAATAATTCGTCCAATTGACTTCGATAAATTGTTATATATCCAAGCTCGAAAATAGCGTCGTTCCTATATAATTAAAGAAAACATTAGTTAGGTATCACGAGGTACTACTCGGTACAACTCGGTATTGATATAGTACCGAGTATGTTTAATGTAATACCGAGTAGTACCATATAGTAAAGCTCGGTACTGCTCGGTATCACGAGGTACTACTCTGTATAACTCGGTATTGATATTGTACAGAGTATGCTTAATGTAATACCGAGTAGTACCATATAGTAAAGCTCGATACTGCTCGGTATCACGATGTACTACTTGGTACAACTCGGTATTGATATAGTACCGAGCATGCTTAATGTAATACTGAGTAGTACCGATTAGTATAGCTCGGTACAACTCGGTATATACTGCTAGTAATGCTCGGTATTGCTCAGTAATTAGTTTTTAAATTTGCTGGAGCAGGTATAAGAGTTTAACTTGGTAAAACCTAACCCTAAACATTTAAAAGGAAGAAGAGGATGCATTGTTTATAAAAAAAATAACTAACCTGAGGCATTGTAAACGCAAATAGTGAGATCTTGGAACTTGGAAGGAGATGAAAAAACGAAGACCTTGAAACTTGAAAGAAGAAGAAGGATCGCAAGAAGAAGAAACAACGGTGGAAGAAGATGAAGTATATGCAACAAAATGATTAATGAAGTGAAAGACGGTAATCTTTGTTTGAAAATTATACGGCATTTTCGGGTCCGCAGGATATTTTTTGGGTCCACTGCTCGGGCCATCAAATTTAAATTTCACACGTGTAATATACCCAATCTTCGTCGGGTCGGGTTACGGGTAAAGGCAGCTGCCAGGTGTCGCGTCTTTAAGCCATACCGAACGTAGCGTTGCGTCAGGTAACCTGAGGCAATAAAAATTCCAGCTCTTGACGCAGTAATGCTGCGATATTTTTTTATTTTTTTTATTTTTTTTAAGAGATGCGCTAAGTAATTTTATTAAAAATATTCAATTATAATTTATTATAAGCCTCACATTCCTCCTTTAACAATTAACATAGACATAAAAGGAGGAATATTATTCCAACTATAATTATCCAAAAATATATATATAAAAGAGCATAGTTAGCACAAAAATCAACTAACTTATTATATCCCTAATAGAGAAAAGAAATATAAAACTTGGTTGAAATCACTAAGAAAATCTAAATCCTTTGGATTTAATATTTCATTTATAACTTTTTTATTGATCAGCATATCCTAAAACAATTTGATGACATCATGATTATCAGCTTCAATAATGATTCTTTTAGCCTCAACCATCCATTCTTGTATAACATTCCTCAAAGAAAGAATAGATAAGATTTCCAATTGTGCAAAATCTCAATGGAGACAACTGAGTCATAAAGCACATAAAAATATTTCTTTGGAGTCTCTGAATACACTGTTTATTCTTGCTTTATTTGAACTCATCAAAGATGCATCAACATTCACCTTAATCCATCCGGACTAATGCTAAGTTGATCAATTAATATTTTAAGAAAAGTTCAATAATTTAAAATTTGGATGGGATTAACCTATTCAATTGAAAAAAAAATAGTAGGTTCATCTATCAAATTAATTTTGAGATGTTTTAGCATCAGATTGATCAAATCGAAACGAACCATCAGTTCAATCGCGTAAGCATTAAAGTCCATCTCGATTTTAAAAAACCAGCATATTTGAATAATAAATGAATTTGAGCCATTGATTACACATCAAATGACTTAGATTAGCAATTAAAAAAACTTCAAATATAAAACTCATCATGTCATAAAACCTAAATGATATATATATGAGATACGTTCTCAAAAAAATTATCTTGATTGGGCACGAATCTCAAGGCAAAATCAAGTTGGAAACTTTCGAAATTAAAATTGGGACCATCCAAACTCCGATTTCAGTAAACTTACAATCAAACTACGCAATGACACCAAACTCGACTCAATCCGAGCCCAAATGAGTCCAAATCAAGTGTCTGAAGCGTTGTTGGAGGTTTTGAACCACAATTTGGATTACCAAGCGATTTCCAAACATGACATACTTATAGTTGAATCGAGCAGTTCGATGAGACAAATCCAACGAGCCTAAGATCGACAAATTTTGACATCATTAAGACCTTCAAATGTCTGACGAACGGTCCACAATCAAGGGATTCAATATCGGACATCCATCCACCCCCTCCCCATTTACCCTTGATCTCTCACATATTTACGGGTCATGTCACTCCAAAAATTTATAAATAAACCCCTAATTTCTCTTGAAATGGGGATGGAAAAAAAAAGAGAAGAAGAAAGAAGATAATGAAGAGAAGGAAGAAGCTCCTCCTTGACCACCACCAGACTTCCGCAGGACCACCAGTTGAGGCCCTCACGTCCGCCAAACCGCTACCTGATGTCGTTGATCCGCTGGACCACCACCTGAGGCCCTCATGTTCGCTGGACCACCGCTTGACGTCGTTGCTACGCCGGACCACCACTTGAGACCCTCTCCTCTACCGAACCACTGCCTAACGTCGAAGTTCCATCAGACCACCACTTAAGGGGCTGAGCTCCGCCGAACCACCGTTTGACGTCATTGCTCCACCGGACCACCAATTGAGGCCCTCACCTCCGCCGGACCACCGCTTAACGTCCTTGCTATGCCCGACCACCACTTGAAGCCCTCACCTCCGCCGAACCATCGCCTGACGACGTTGCTCCGCCGGACCACCACTTGAGGCCCAGACTTCTGCCGGACCACCACCTAATGCCCGGACTTCTCCCAGACCACCACCGGAGGCCCATACTTCAATCGGACCACCACTTGATGCCCGAACTTCTATTGACCACCACCTGACGCTCAGAGTTCTACCAGAGTACCGCCCTACTACAACGATCTTTCTAACCCCTGTCTCCTACCGACTACGATCCTTCCAACCTCCATTGCCTACTATGGTCCTTCCGACCTACATCACAAGACAACAATCTTTCTAACCCCAGTCTCCTGCCAACTACAGTCTTTTGGACCCCTTTCTCTTGTCGACTACAGTCCTTCTGACCTCCGTCGCCTACTGTGGTTTTTCCGACCTACATCGCTAGACAATAGTCTTTCTGACCCCGGTCTCTTGCCAACTAAGGTCTTTCGGACCCCTATCTCTTGTCGATTACATTCCTTTTTACCTCCGTCGCCTACTACAATCCTTCCGACCTACATCGCTAGACAACGATCTTTTTGACCCCAGTCTCCTATCAACTACGGTCTTTCAGACCCCTATCTCCTGTCGACTACGATCCTTCCAACCTAATCGCCAGATAACGGTCTTTCTGACCCCAATCTCCTGCCAACTATGGTCTTTCGGACCCCTATCTCCTGTCGACTATGATCCTTCCGACCTCCGTCGCCTACTGTGGTCCTTCTGGCTTCCATCACCAGAAAACGATCTTTCCAGCCTCTATCTTTTCGACTATGGTTATGCCGACCAAACAAACATGTCTATATTGTAACTCCCACCTTGTAATGCGCTCTATATGATGTACATTTGTACCATCAAGCCAAGGCCTTCTCCCAAGGAAGGGCCTCATTTGTAATCAACTGCAAATACTAGTGGATTCATTCAAACTGGGTTTGGCACCGTGATTTTTCCCCCTTTTCAAGGGTTTCCACGTAAAAACTCTGGTATCTCTTATGAACACTACACCCTCTCTCTTATCTGATTGTGTGTTGGATCTTCGTACAATGCTAAGACGTTAAACTATATATTTCTCTAGTGTCGCGAATACTCAAGGATGCTAATATATATATATATATATATATATACCTTTGTTTAACTCTTCTTAATTCCTAGTCCAATTTGACATGCCTATCTCTCGCATCTTGTGATGCCGTCAATTGGATTCCACCTCCCCTAAGTAGTCGCGGTCAGTCGGCAGCACATATATTCCTTCTTTACGACAGTACTGAGGCTGATTTTTTAGTAAATAATTTTTTAATTAGATGTTTGTAGATAAAGTTGCAAGGCATAGCATTTGTACATGTCTATGTGAAATCTAATGTATTATGCTTAACCACACCATACAAGTGAATGAAAGGGAGATTTTGTCTTAGATACTCTATTTGAAGGGATAGTTGTAGTTATAAATCCTTATGTATAAAGTGTAATTGTGACAGAGTACCTTTAGAGAGTAATATTTTTTTAACTAAATGTTTGTAGACAAAGCTCCATGCCATAGCATTTATAAACGTCTATGTGGTTAGGTTATCAGACAAAGTTCAAAGCCAATAATATAATGAATTAATAGAGTGATTTATTTAATTATTTTAGAATGGATCTGTCAAACAGCTAGCATATATTTTCAGCTCTTAGTTTGCGTAAGAAAAGTACATGTTATTTGGAATCATTTCAGTCAATATAAATCAAAGATAGAAAGAAATAATTTATGTATATATATATATATATATATATATATATATATATATATATATATATATATGGGAAAACTTATAAGGTATGAGCTAGGTATTAATAGGATCAAATAGCACCTAACAAAAATTAAGGGTAATACAATTTCATGTAAGAAAGTTCCGCATAATGTGTTATCAGATGTAGTAGAATTTGATAGAAATATCTAAAAAGAAACCATAAGCTCAAGAGAACTTAGGGAGTCACTACAGGAAAACCCGGTATTACCGGCGGATAAAATCCGCCGATAAGATGTGAAATCCGACGGAAATATGGGTTTCCGACGCACGTTCCGGCGGAATTTCATGCGCCGGTTTGGCTTGCGTAGGTAAATATCTTCCGAGGTTTATAATGCGCCGGAAAAGTTTCAGGCGCATCACCGGCGCAAAAAATGTTGTGGAGCCGGCGACTTTCAATCGGTAAATTCCGGCGATAACTGCGCTAGCAATTTGTGTCGTATGAGTTTGCCGGTAATTGCCGGCGGATAAAGTGCCGTTGGACGCCGTAAATAACCTACGGGTTGTTTACGGCACAAACTATGCGTCGGAAATAGCTGGCGGACACGAAACCGGAACACGCACCGGTAATTTAAATACACGGGCGCCATATCCGCCGGTAATTACGCCGGTGATTTTCCGCCGTAACGTGCGACGGAACAAGTGGAATGTTGGTTTATACCGACGCCCATGCCGGCGCAACGAACGCCGGAAATATTCCGTCGTAATATGCGCCGGAAAATGCGTCGTAACGTTTCCGTCGCACCAAAGCGCCGTTACATGCGCCGTTCTTTACCGACGCATCATTTCCGCCGGAACGTTCGACGGTAATCGCGTGTTTTCTCGTAGTGAGTATTGTACCTGTAATTGTTGATAATCTTATGGAAGAAAAATGTCGCTTCTTAAATTACAAAGTTCGAATGCACATCATAAATGGATTGATAAAGGAAAGAGAATGACAGACAAATAGAAAAAATTCTCATCTAGAACAAAACCAATCTCAGCCACAGTTGGATGTGATGATCAGGACGCATTTGGGGTGGTAGATTTAATGAAGTAGGATTTAAGGATTCAACATTGCTTTTATATTCACTCAAACATTGCTTTATTATTATTATTATTTATTTAAACTAATGTGAGCTATTGAATTGAGAACCATTATTTATTTTATATATGTATCATGAATATGTGTTCTCTATATCTTCAAATGATTTATAATATACAAGCATTTTTATATTTCACAATTTTCTCAAGTGTAATATATTAATGTATTTTGCTTGTTTTACTTCAACTTATATTATTTGTATTGCATCTAATTTAATTAATATTAATTTTCTTATCTTCATTTTATTTCTAGAGCTTCACGTATTGGAGAAGTATAATAGAAGATTTCATCAAAAATTTGAATTTAATCTTGCGTGTCATGACTACAAAAGAAGAGATCAGTTACTCAAATAATGATTTTTTTTAAATTATTCAGTTTAACTATTATGTATGTTTTATGTTTTATACATGATTATGTTTAATTTTTTGTTACATATTTCCACATGACTATAGGATTATTATATGAACTATTTAAATAAAATTAATATTTATTACATCATTCGATTCAACTTCAATCCAACCATCAAACCGATAACATTTCCTTCTTGTTCGTTGTCTAATATAATGTTCACAATGATGAAAAATTTTAATAAACTTGCAAAAACAACAAGTCTTTATCTCACTACATGTGGTATGTTACATGCAGTGGCGGATATACGGGCCCCCAGGGCCCCCACTGACAAAATGAACGTTCAGTTGTCTCGTTCAGCCAAAACAACAATTTAAACCAAAACAAATCCTGGTTCAGCTGTCTTGTTTATGCTTTCATTAAAGCAAACATAAATTTGTTTTTATCTAGCATAACAATAAAAATCCAGGCGGTGTGGGACTAAAGAGCCTACAGTTTTTTTTTTTAAAATAAAATTTTTAGATGCTGCTGAGGAGAGATAAAGAGGCGGGAGTTAAAAATGCCAAATATAGAGAGAGAGGGCGGGCGGGCGGGCGGGAAATTTTATTCGGTCCAGTGAACGTACGTTCCTCTACGTTCGTCCACCAATGTATTCATGCCACGTAGCATGAAGAAAAGTCGCCGACCCGACCCGTTGTATTTCTGGTTATCGCACGTGTGGAATTTTAAATGAACGACATCCCGAACAGTTCGAACAACAACCCTTTACCTTTTCGATATATTTCGAAATTTTTACGGAGTTTTGAATCGCCTGTTACTATTTACTTCATTCGTAGTTCGAGCGCACTTCCTTCGGAGTTCTCCAGCATTTCCTTCGTAGTTCTTCGTCTTCTCTGGTCGAAAACCTTCGCAGATATAATGCCTGAGGTTAGAAATGATGGACCAAAATATTTACATTCTTATGATATTGTTTATCTCGTGAACAATCTAAAAATACGTATGTTTAGGGTTACGGTATACATTTTTGGTAGTTTATAAAACTCGGTACACATTATAATACTCGGTACTAATCGGTATTCGATATTCGGTGCTTTTCGATGTTCTAGGTATAGGTCCGTAGACATCGTTACAGGGTGATAAAACTCGGTACACATTTTTTCAGACATGTTAGGTATTTCTTAGTAACGTTACCGGGTGTTGATTAGTGCATCTCTGTACAAATCGATATACCTCATTACTTACACAACAAATATAGTCGGTACAACTCGGTATAACTACTGTACCGAGTATACGGAACTTAATGAATGTTCGGTATTACACAACATAATATATAGTCGGTATAACTCGGTACAACTTGGTACTCGGTATAACTCGGTACAAATTGGTACTCGGTATAACTCGGTACAACTCGGTATTCACATGAAAAATTTGTACGATTTGGTTAAACTCTTGATAGTCGGTATAACTCGCTACAACTCGGTATTTTCATTAAATAATGAGAATTTTATATGTAATCTATTGATATATTGTGTTTCTTAGTATTTGTTACACGTAGTTTTACACGGTAAAACTCGGTACACATGTTTTTTTCAGAACTAAATCTCGGTATTGTTCGGTATTTTTGAAATATCATCTACTTAATTATGCAGAGATATTTCCCCAAGATTCATTTTAGATGTCGGACTTCAGGTTTCAGAGAAGTTTGTAATGAGATGGTTGAGAAATTTGGGGAGCAGTTTGTTAGAAGCCTACGGGAGCTACAAATTAACCAGTTCCTACAACTGCCTCGGTTCCCACAGAATGTTCCAATTGTTTATACGTTATTGTCAACGTGGGACAAAAATTCTGAAAGTTTAGTTATTAACAGCCGGACATTATCTTTCACATCTGATGAATTAGCTTTGATTATTGGCTTACCTAACAGAGGTATTAAATTTGAACCTGGGTCTGCTACAAGTGCTGGAAAAACAACAAATGACATTAGGTATGATATTCTGAAATTGGATTCGTCAACGCCGATCGAGATTGTAAGGGAACAATTTGTTGTTTACTTATTGTCCAATATATTCTTTCCAATGGCCAACTTTCGAGTACAATCAACAATATTGGACTTTGCAAAAAATGTTGAGAATTTCGGAACATACAATTGGCCCCAATCCATTCGGGATTTCCTCGTGACTGAATTTAATACAATAGCAAAAAAACAATCAAAAGGACAATCTTTAGGATATGTTAATGGATTTGTAATGATTATAATTGTGAGTAATTCTTACACATTGTTTTATTTATTTCACTATTGTACTAGGTTTTTCCTTTAATACACTAATTTATATTGTTTAATCTTTTGTTATAGATTTGGTTTTTTGAGCACACGAAGTTCCACCCAGTAGTGGATAAATTGGCTCAACCCCGTCTCCTTCAGTGGGATAGAAAATTTAATTATAGAGTTAAAGATGTTAAGAATTTATTTAATAACCTTCAGGATTCTGAGGTACTATTCATATCTCCAGTCATTTAAATTTTATTCTGTTCTTATATACTTTGGTTATTTATAAAAATTTGGTTCGAGATATTGACAAATTTACAAGATATAACATATTATGAGAAGACTTTAATTCAGAGTAGTTCAACATATTATACAGGAGAGCATTTGCAAATTGTGGTTACTCCACTGACAACCCCACATATTTATATTATTAAGCCAACTCCATCTCTACCAACAACTCCATCTCTAGCCAGTCCAAGCCCAACTAATTCTCTTATTCATACTCCAACCGAAACTGAATGTTCAATTGAACAGCCAATGAACACTGATCCTCCAATTCATTTGGCAAGTCCCACTTAATCTCCAATCCAATCAACATCCAAGAATGATTCTCCTTTCCAAACGCCAATCAACACTGATTTTCCATGCCCCACTGAATCTCCTATTGAACCGCCAATCCAAAAGAAAAATACAGACCAAGCAGAAATTCAGAATGATGCTCCAATCCAACCACCAATCCAAAAGGAAACTGATGCAGAACGTACTATACCTGAAGAAACAAACTTGAAGATTATCAATCAATCCATATATAAACTTATTACGGAGCATGAATATATGGTCAAAAGAATTGCATCACTCGAATTGTCGAAGTCTTTGCTTGAAAAACGGGTAGTACAATTGGAAGAAGAAGTCTTCGAGTTAAAAGGAGATAATAATGAAAAAAATTGTGGTATATATAAGATATTGAGTCATCATTTTTCAGCATATTTCACAACAGAGAAAATTGGAAGTCTGGAACCCTCAACTTCAAGAACTGATTCTGATAACATTTTGGAAGAAGTATCGAAAACTGTTGATAAAATTGTTGAGGAAATAAACAAAGAATCAGATATTAAAGGGATGGAAGTGGATGACAGACAATTTGAAGATGAGGAATTTCCTTTCCCTTCATCACGAAGGGGAGGAATTGCTCGTAAAGTACATCTCAGGAATGATAGGAAAAGAAAAAGAGTTAAAACTCCGTTCACAGCAGGTGATAGGAAGAAGAAGAAAGCTCAGTTGGCTAATGATGAAGTTGAAAAGGTGACTAAAAAAGAAACATCAATCACTGGAAGAAAACCTATCACTAGAGCTTCAACAAGATTAATGGAGAAGTCAACTGATACCAATAAAGCTGCTGCGCCTAAAAAAGTTGCTCCTTCTGATGCTGTTCCTTCAACTGCTGTTATTTCTGATGCTGCGACTACCGTTAAAAATCTGAAAGCTCCTGTTTCTATACTACCAAAAACTGCAATTTATGATGTTGAGGATTCCAAAACTATAGAACGTCCGGCCCTGGGATTTTTGGAATACCCAAGACGATTACTAATTAATGAAGAAAAAAGGATTTCCATTGATAACTTTCTTAAGAAGTATAAAAAAAGTACGTATGTTTAATTCTCAATACTGAGTTGTACCGAGAAATAAAAATCTCGGTACAACTTGGTATATAACTTTAAATTGGTATTCTTATCTAATTTTTTCTATATGAACATCAAGTACGTAGGTTTATTATTAATACTGAGTTGTACCGAGAAAAAAAATTCTCGGTACAACTCGGTATTTGGTTGGTACTTCGAGTTATTACTCGGTATTGCTAGGTTTTTGATCTTCAATTACCTAGTTTTTAATATATAAACAAGAAGTACCGTGTTTTTATACTGAATAACGAGTTTTACCGAGATTAAAAATCTCGATACAACTCGGTATTTGCTCGAAACTTGGAGTTATTACTCGGTTTTACTAGTTATTTGTTCTTCAATTTGCGAGTTTTTATTGTATAAACAAGAAGTGCTGTGTTTTTATACTGAATACCGAGTTGTACCGAGATTAAAAAATATCGGTACAACTCTGTATTTGCTCAGTAGTTGGAGTTATTACTCGGTATTGCTAGTTATTTGTTCTTCAATTTGCGAGTTTTTATTGTATAAACAAGAAGTGCTGTGTTTTTATACTTAATACCGAGTTGTACCGAGATTAAAAAATCTCGGTACTACTCGGTATTTGCTCGGTACTTGGTGTAATAATTTTATTCTAACGATGGTGAGAAAAATTATGCAGGAGTGATACTATATTGTAGAATGGAGTTGCAATTATTTTCAGAAGCCAAATGGACAAATTGTTGCTATGCGAAGAGCCTGATAACAATCATGTGGAAACTTTTGCATATCTGTTATCTGAAAAGAACAACCTACTTCCAGGACTGAACCAACCTTTTCTATATGTTTCTGCTTTTCATTGGGTGAGTAATCATTTATAATAAAGGTATAGTGTATAACATTAACTAACTGACTGACTTTTTTTCCAGGGATATTATTGTCAAAATAAGGAGACTAATACAACTTCATTTGTTGAAAATATCACCCGAGATGCTGTTAAGAATGCTAACCTTATGTTTGTTCCCATCATAAACGAAAGACATTGGACTTTGCTGGTTTCCAACCTGAAGACCAAAAATTGGGATTTTATGGATTCAATACCCAAAGCAACACACAAGGCTATTGCTCCGGAAGTTGTAAGACCTTAATTTTATCTTTGGTTACATCTATGTTATTGAATATAAATATTTTATTACCTTTACAGATATCTCATTTATACGCTGATGCAAAATCTGCTTTTCAGGATGATATAAGAACCTGGCCAATCCAAACGATCCCAAACTTGCCAGCACAAGAGAACAATGTGGACTGTGGAATGTTTGTATGCAAATACATGGAACAAGTTATAAAACTTAATAATATTGATTGGGACTTCCATAAGAACTGGCAAAGTAATATGGCCTTATTTAGGGCCAAATTTGCTTATGACATTTTTTGTAATACAATGAAATAAATTTATAAATTTATATATGATATTTCTGTGTTTCCTTTACTGTGATTATACCGAGTTATTCATATTACAAATAAAATACAACACATAATCTTAGTTATTACTTTTTACTGTATGTACACCATTTTCATAGGTTTTTAATGCAATGCCTAGTTGTACCGAGAATAATAATTCTCGGTACAAATATTTTTTTTTAAAATCTCGGTATTTTTCTATATCCATTTCTTACAAAAATTAACAAAAGGATGCAAACATACAAACATAGTAAAACTTACAATGCAAAGTAAAGAGCATATATTCCTCTAATACCGAGTATTAAATGCTAATATCGAATTGTACCTAGTTATGAAGAGTTCTTGATCACACTTACATAAAGGATGACTGACTTCATGATTCTGCAGGTATAAAATTTAAACTCACAGGAGGATTATGCTCTGTTGGTTTCACTTTTTTGGCCTTCCTCTTCTCCCAATAATCCTTTAATCTAGCATTAGAGACTCCCTTAGGCCGGCGCTGTCACGACCCAACCCGACCGGGACGGATCCCGCTCGCATCGGGCCGCGATAGAGCCAACAAATCCAGGATCTGGCTTTGAAATTTGCTTCAAAACTTTCTTCCAAACATAACACAGATAGAAAAAAAAAAAAAACACATAGCTACTAAAAATATCCAAATGCAGCGCATATCATCTATCTTTTCTTTCACCAAAATAATCATATACAGATACAATATATGGCTTACGGAAAGAAAGAACATAACAGAATAGAAAAGTAATGACTGTACAAAAATCAAAAGTACAAAATACCTAATCACAGATCAGACTCTAGACTGCTAATCCACGACTTCCTTCCCTTCCCAGAACCTGAAAACCACGTAGAAAATAAGGATGAGCTAACACCTCAGCAAGGCATCAATCACCAATCAAAATCATCAGAAACTCACATCAGAGAAGTATCCGTACAGAAATCGAACAATCGTACATAAATCATATAACAGACAGAACATATAATAGCTCAATTAGAAATCAAACATCGGATACGAAAGACTGAAGTCATATTAAATCATAGTTCAGAATAGATATCATAAAGCTTTCAAATCACAAAGCAGATAGAATCGTACAGAATAATCAGAATAACTCACAGAGCAGATTCAGATATCAGATTTCAGATGTCCCTGACACAAACAGAATCTCGACGGATTCTGGCCCCTTATGCCTCCCTTCCCTGACACAGACAGAATCTCAACCGATTCTGGCCCCTTATATCTCCCGTTGTGCTTATAGCACCAAAACATAACAGATATCAGAGGTTCCGGAACATTTTCAGATTTCAGAGCTCATTTCAGATTTCAGAATTCCCTAACCCAGACAATGGAATCACATGGGATTCCGGCCCCTTATACCTCCCTTCTGATAGCACAAACACATCAAATATTCAAATCATCTTATTTCAGAAAATTCAGAAATCGTACAAAAATTCAGCGGCATAACGGCAGTATACGGAATTTACACAAAATTCACAGATTCAGAAATTTACCAAATTATCACAGAACATTCACAACAATATTGTAAGACTTTCATTGTACTGACAAAATATTTTTCAACATCCTGATAATTTGCAGTTTGTTTAAAACACCACAGAATCCAAAATACCCGGTAAAGTTCTTCCATAAAATATTCAAAATGTGCATAATTATCATCTCAAAGACATATCAAAAGTTACACGGTAAAACCTTTGTCAAACGTAAATATTACCCGAAATTCGCTAACGGAAACAAAATTCAAAATAGAAAACTCGTCAAAATCCTAGTTTCTGAAAATTGAGAAAGGCGGAATGTGCCTTACCTCGAGTCGGTCAACTTCTTTAACTACATCAACTGATGAAAATGGACCGGAGTCGCCCAAAAATCACTTTTTCTTCTTTTTCCTTAGATTTTCTCTCTCCTGGGCTTTTCTCTCTCTTCAAAATATCTCATTTCTATATATATCCAGACAGATCGTCCCGGACGATCGCAACTTCGTCCCGGGACGATTCGGCTCGGGACGAATTTCATCAAGACGAGATTAATTAACGTCCCTGGACGATTTGGCTCTGTAAAATTTTCGTCCAGACTATCCAAATTTCATCCAGACGAACCATGCAGCCAGAAACATTTCCCGCACAACCTGTACCGATCGTCCCGGGACGATCCAACTTCGTCCCGGACTATCCTGGGAGAAAAATGGCCTTTACAATCTCCCCAACTTCAAAAAAATGTCTTCCTCAACATTGCCAATCCAAAACTCAGTCAAAATAGATATGGATACGACTGCCTCATATCCGACTCCTTCTCCCAAGTCGCTTCTCGTGCTGTTCGGCGCTTCCACTGAACTTTAACCATAGGAATCTGTTTACTTCTTAACTTACGAACATCGTAGGCCAAAATTTTCTCAGGTTCTTCTTTGTACTGCAGATTCTTCTGAATCTCAACCTCATCAGCAGACAACTTCTTGTCAGAATCAGATATCCACTTTCTCAAAGAGGATATGTGAAAAACATTGTGCACAAGACATCTGATCAGATAGTAATAGTCTGTAAGCAGACTTACCAATCCTTTCAAGGATTTCAAAAGGTCCAACATACCTTGGACTGAGCTTACTCACTCTTCCAAATCTGCTGACTCCTTTCATCGGACTGACTTTGACATACACAAAGTCACCAACTTGAAATTCCACAAACTTGTGCTTCTGATTGTAATACTTCTGTTGTCGATCTTGTGCAGCTTTCAATCTTTATTTAATCAAGTTGATTTTCATAACAGTTTCATCCACAAATGTAGCACCCATTTCTTGTCTATCTCCTACCTCCTTCAGAGTCAAAGGAGTTCTATACTTCCGTCCATACAAAGCTTCATAAGGTGCCATACCAATACTAGACTGAAAACTATTATTATAAGCAAATTCAATCAAAGGAATATGATCTTCCCAGCTTCCTCCAAAATCCAAAACACATAATCTCAGAAGATCTTCCAGTACCTGGATAGTCCTCTCAGACTGTCCGTCAGTCTGCGGATGAATTGCCGTACTGAAATGCAACTTCGTACCCAAGCCTTGTTGAATACTCTTCCAAAGCCTGGAAGTAAACAGTCCATCTCGATCAGATACAATCACTTTACGCACACCATGTAATCTGACAATCTCCTTCACATATATCTGTGCCAACTTATCCACCGGATCCGTCTGCCTGATCGAAAGAAAGTGTGCAGACTTCGTCAATCGATCCATAATCACCCAAATGGCATCATGTCCTTGCCTAGATCAAGGGAAACCCATAGCAAAGTCCATCGTTACCTCCTCCACTTCCACTCAGGGATAGGCAACGACTGCAAAAGACCTCCTGGTCGCTGATGCTCTGTCTTCACTAACTGACAGGCTTCGTATTTCGAAACAAAGTCTACTACATCCTTTTTCATTCTAGGCCACCAGAACAAACTCTTCATGTCTCCGTACATCAAATCACTTCCCGGATGAATCGTATAGCCTGAATGGTAAGATTCGTACATAATCTATTTTCTCAAATCTCCAAACACAGGAATCCACAGTCTATTCTTGTAGAAAATAACACCATAATCAAAAACTCGGAGTTCAGGTTTCTTACCAGATTAAATCTGAGCAATCAACTTCAAATAGTCAAAATCCGACTTCTGAGCTTCCTGAATCATTTCTTCCAGTCTTCCCTGGATGTTCATCTGAGTCAAAATACAAGAATCCAGACCAGTAGAGGAAATCACCTCTAACTGTAATCTTTTCATGTCTCGTATCAGATACTCATCAGAAGTGAGCTGAATACCTGATAAGCCAGAAGACTTCCTGCTCAAAGCATCTGCTACCACATTAGCCTTGTCAGGATGATATTGAATCGTCAGGTCATAGTTCTTGATCAACTCAAGCCACCTTTTTTGCCTCAAATTCAGATCCTTCTGATTGAATATGTACTTCAAGCTCTTGTGGTCCGTGAAGATCCTACATCTGACGCCATACAAATAATGACGCAAAATCTTCAAAGCAAACACAACTGCAGCCAACTCCAAATCATGGGTAGGATAATTCTTTTCATGTGGTTTCAATTGTCTCGAAGCATAAGCAATTACCCTACCATGCTGCATCAGAACACAGCCCAAACCTTTGAGTGAAGCATCATTGAACACCTGAAATCCTTCCGTACCTGACGGAAGTGCTAACACTGGAGCTGAAGTCAAACAATCCTTCAACTTCTAAAAACTAGCCTCACACTCCAATGTCCAAACAAAAACTACTGACTTCTGAGTCAATCTCGTCAGAGGCGTAGAAATCTGAAAAAATCCCTTCACAAATTTTCTATAATATCCAGCCATGCCTAAGAAACTACGTACCTCAAATACCGTAGTAGGCCTTGGCCAATCAGCAACAGCTTGAATCTTTTGGGGATCAATAGAAATACCTTCACCGCTCACCACATGCCCCATAAAAGAAATGCTCTTCAACCAGAATTCACACTTGGAAAATTTAGCATATAGCTTATGCTGCCTCAAAGTCTCCAACACAATGCTCAAGTGTCTGGCATGATCGTCCTCAGAAGCAGAATACACCAAAATATCATCTATGAAGACGATCACAAAATGATCTAGGTACTCTTTGAACACTCTGTTCATCAAATCCATGAAAATAGCTGGTGCATTGGTTACCCCAAAAGGCATAACCAAAAACTCGTAGTGCCCGTATCGAGTACTGAAAGCTGTCTTCAACATATCAGCTTCCTTCACCTTCACCTAATAATATCCAGATCTCAAATCATTTTTTTTTAAATAATATAGAAGAGCCAGAAAGCTGATCAAACAAGTCATCAATCCGTGGTAACGGATATTTATTCTTGATCGTGACCTTATTCAAATCTCTGTAATCCACACACATACGGAGTGTTCCATCCTTCTTCTTCACAAATAATACGGGTGCTCCCCAAGGAGAAACACTAGACGAATAAATCCTCTATCCACCAATTCCTGAAGCTGAACTTTCAACTCATAAAGTTCCTTGGGTGTCATCCTATACGGAGCTTTCGATATCGGAGCTGTACCCGGAAAAATATCAATAGAGAACTCAACATCTCTATCCGGAGGTAAACAACCCAACTCTTCAGGAAATACATCAGAAAACTCCGGTACAACCGGTATATCAAAAATAGAACTCACTTCTAGGTTCATATCCCGAACAGAAACCAAAAATATCGGGCAACCCTTCTTCCACATTCTTCTAACTTCCAATACAAAAATCAGAC
Source organism: Dendrobium officinale (assembly GCA_019514585.1). NCBI lineage: Eukaryota > Viridiplantae > Streptophyta > Magnoliopsida > Asparagales > Orchidaceae > Dendrobium > Dendrobium officinale. Next base: position 67,162,653 of record CM033682.1, on the reverse strand, counting down.
AGGATAGAACACCTCGTAATCCTTGGAATACACATCTTTCTCCATCCATAAATAAACTCACTTGCTTCTTCAAACAGTCAATCTGGGCCTTATACAGACTCAACCAATCCATATCCAAAATCACGTCGTAAGAAGAAATCGGCAACAAAATCAAATTTGACTTCCACTTCTTGCCAGAAATATCAATCTCACAAAAACAAAACTTCCGGGCGATCAAATTGCTTCAAGCCGGTAAAATAACAGAAAGAGAAACCGGTAGCAAAACAGAATCCAGATGCAAAGCATCAAAACAACGCTTGGAAAGAAACGAGTGACTGGCTCCAGAACCAAACAAAACACGACAGGGTTGATCAGAAATAAAAATCGTACCTATCACCACATCTGGAGCATCTCGAGCCTCCTGCTGACTCAAACTATACACACGAGGCTGAACTAAAGCTGGAGCCACTAAACCACTAGACTCCCACTAACTACCAGTAGGTGGTCTCCGTGCCACAGAACTCGAACCACCACCTCTACCACCAGAGGATCCTTCAGTCACAGTACGTGGAGGAACAGTCCTCGGTCGTCCTGCTGAACCAACAGGTCTACTATCAAATCGAAACTCAGATCGTCTATCGAATCTAGCCTGTGGACACTCTGCAATCTGATGTCTTGGCTGACCACATCTGAAACACTGACCAATCATCCTGTAGTACTAGCCAAAATGTCGTCCACAACTTTGACACACAGGTGCCCCACTGATAGATTCAGAACTGGTCGTACTTCCACTACCAGAAACTGTAGTGGATCCCGACTGTCCACTCCTCCTGGAGTCTCTAGAAATAAATCTCCTCTTGTCAGAGAAACCACTGCTAGAAGCCTCACCCCTGAATCTCTTCCTACTCACAGTCCACCGCTGCTGAGTAGCCATCAGATCATTTTCTATCAGACGATCTCTCTCCACCAGCTCAGAGAAATCAGAAATGTGAAATGGCATTAGGGGCTGTCTCAGACTATCTCGTAGTCCTCTTAGAAACCTGTAGCACCTCTCAGCAGAAGTACTTACCAACTATGAAGAATAACTGGCTAAAGTAGTAAATTCTGCCTCATACTGCATCACAGTCCTGCTCCCCAGAATAAGTCTCAAAAAAGTCTCCTGCATCTGCTGTCGTGCAGAAGGAGGTACAAACCATGATCAAAATTCCTCAGAAAATTCTTCCCAAGTAATTAACAAATTTAACTTCCCTTGAAATTTCGCCTCATGCTGGCCTATCCACCAGCGCTCTGCTTCCCCATCTAACAGAAAAACTGCCAACGGTACCTTCCTGTCCGACAGACACTGCATACCGTCAAAAGTCTTCTCTAACATCCTCAACCATTCTTCAGCTGCTCTGGGCTCAACAGTGCCCTCAAACTTCAAAGGTTTCAATCTCAGAAACAACTGCAGATGTTTATCTATCTCTTCAGATCGAACAGTAGAGGCTTTACTATGAGTCTCGCTCATCATCTGAGCAATCAATGTAGCAAACTGAGAAAGTGTATCAGAACCAACCACTGAGGCTATACTACTCACCGGAGCTGCCTGACTAGCACTCTGCCCATCTGTCATATCAGGGTCTGGCAGATCCATGATCACACAGAAAATTAGGCACAAAACAACATAATAAAAATTCAAACAAACCAGACCTACCCCAGACAGACTCACAGATAACTTCCTATAGCTCTGTCTTACAATCCAAATTCCAAAATCATTGCTCTGATACCACTAAAGCTTGTCACGACCCAACCCAACCGGGACGGATCCCACTCGCATCGGGCCGCGACAGAGCCAACAAATCCAGGATCTGACTTTGGAATTTGCTTCAAAACTTTCTTCCAAACATAACACAGACAGAAAAAAAACACAGAGCTACTAAAAATATCCAAATGCAGCGCAGTTCATCTATTTTTTCTTTCACCAAAATAATCATATACAGATACAGTACATAGCTTACGGACAGAAAGAACAGAACAGAATAAAAAGCCATGACTGTATAAAAATCAAAAGTACAAAATACCTAATCACAGATCAGACTCTGGACCGCTAATCCACGATTTCATTCCCTTTCCCAGAACCTGAAAACCACGTAGAAAATAAGGATGAGCTAACAGCTCAGCAAGACATCAATCACCAATCAAAATCATCAGAAACTCACATCAGAGAAGTATCCGTACAGAAATCGAACAATCGTACAGAAATCGTATAACAGACAGAAAAGATAATAGCTCAATTAGAAATCAAACATCAGATACAAAAGACTGAAGTCATATCAAATCAGAGTTCAGAACAGATATCATAAATCTTTCAAATCACAAAGCAGATAGAATCGTATAGAATAATCTGAATAACTCACAGAGCAGATTCAGATATCAGATTTCAGATGTCCCTAACACAAATAGAATCCCGACGGATTCTGGCCCCTTATGCCTCCCTTCCCTGACACAGATAGAATCTCAACGGATTCTGGCCCCTTATGTCTCCCGTTGTGCTTATAGCCCCAGAACATAACAGATATCATAGGTTCCGAAACATTTTCAAATTTCAGAGCTCATTTCAGATTTCAGAATTCCCTGACCCAGACAACGAAATCACATGGGATTCTGGCCCCTTATACCTCCCTTCTGATAGCACAAACACATCAAATATTCAAATCATCTTATTTCAGAAAATTTAGAAATCGTACAAAAATTCAGCGGCATAACGATAGTATACGGAATTTACACAAAATTTACAGATTCAGAAATTTACCAAGTTACCACAGAACATTCACAACAATATTGTAAGACTTTCATTGTACTGACAAAATATTTTTCAACATCCTGATAATTTACAGTTTGCTTAAAACACTGCAGAATCCAAAATATCCAGTAAAAATCTTCCAGAAAATACTCAAAACGTGCATAATTATCATCTCAAAGACATACCAAAAGTTTCACGGTAAAATCTTTGTCAAACGAAAATAATACCCGAAATTCACTAACGGAAACAAAATTCAAAACAGAAAACTCGTCAAAATCCTCATTTCTGAAAATTGAGAAAGGCGGAATGTGCCTTACCTCGAGTCGGTCAACTTCTTTAACTACAACAACGGACGAAAACGGACCGGAGTCGCCCAAAAATCACCTTTTCTTCTTTTTTTTTCGATTTTCTCTCTCCTGGGCTTTTCTCTCTCTTCAAAATATCTCATTTCTATATATATCCAGACGGATCGTCCCGGACGATCGCAACTTCGTCCCGGGACGATTCGGCTCAGGACGAATTTCGTCCAGACGAGATTAATTAACGTCCCTGGACGATTTGGCTCTGTAAAATTTTCGTCCAAACGATCCAAATTTCGTCCAGATGAACCATGCAGCCAGAAACATTTCCAGCACAACCTGTACCGGTCGTCCGGGGATGATCCAACTTCGTCCCTGACAATCCTGGGAGAAAAATGGCCTTTATAGGCACTTTGCAGGATCTCTAATTGTTTTGTGGAGCCCCTCAGTTATGCCTTTATTTCTTTTTCCTTCCATAATGTTTTGAACATTTAATGCCAATGCACTCAAACCATCGATCATACATTGTTCTGCATCCTCATTACCTTGTGCGTCGGTGCTAATTTGATAAGCAAATCGACAAACATAATTCCTAAAAATCTTGTTTCAGGAGACTTGATTCAATGTGCACAAACTCTTAGCCATATGTTGGACATTCAGTCCACTATATAGATCGTTCCGATCAGTTGCTGACTATCTTAGAATTAAGTATTTTTGAGGAATATTAGTAGCATCCAACTGACTCATCACTCTCATACAATGAGAACATAGGATTCCCATCATCTAGAAACTTTCCGCAGCTGCATTGTATAGTTCCTTCAGATGAACTAAATAAAACCATCCACTTGTGTGAATCAAAAGAATGGTCTATGTTCTTCACAGAAAATGTTGATGAGTCTGGTGAAGAGTGCTCAATGCATAGTCCACCTAAATCATTTAAAAACTCGTCTTCAAAAAAAGAATATAACTTTCTTGAATGAAATTTAGCTGCTTGCTTTAATATCGAACTTATTTTCATGTACGGTTGTATCTCAGTTTGACAACACCTAAAAATTTCATCTCGTTCATTCATACGCCAAGTGTTTATAAGTTTCTCCAATCCAAGAAAACATTCGGTGAGAGAACTTGTAGCCTTTGAAATACCATGGCAAACAAAATCGGTGGACTCACTACATTGAGTAGACAATATTCCAAGGTTAAAGCAATCTTTGTTGAAAGCTGTAGACCACTTCTCCCTTATTTTGTACAGATCCTTTAACCACTGATGGCTTTGTAAGTCTCCTTCGCTAATCATGTCATTCCACAAACTATCAAATTCCTCTGCAGAATCACACTTGGTGAAGCAACTATAGAAAAGGCCTTTCACTTTGTTGTTACTATTAAAACACCAAACTTTGGAAGGAGCCTTCTTGTGTATATGCCATTGGCACAACCGATGTCTTGTATTAGGGAATGCAATCTCTATCGCCCTAGCCATTGCTTGATCCTGATCAGTGAATATAATGACTGGATGTTTATTATCCATAATTCTTAAAAATGTTTGAAATAACCAACAGAATGAATCAATTGTTTCATCAGATAGAAATTCCATCCATAATATAATGTTTTGGCAATGATGATTGACTCCAATAATAGGGGCACATACTAAATTAAATTTGTTCAGACAGTAACTAGTATAAAAAATTATTACATCCCAAAGCAGTCGTAATCCACTCTCCCCAAACCATTAACCCAAAAAAATTTTACCAACCTGTCTTTTTCATCAGTTTGCACATCCCATGAAAATAGATGGTCTTCAGCTGACCTATTTTTGAACAATTCGATTAGCGAATTGCTGTCCACATTCTCAATTTTTGCCATTCTCTCCTTTTGAATGTAGTTGTATGCATCTCTCTTGGTAAACCCCAGATTTTCTATACCTCCAACCTCATCAGATAGATAGGAAAATGCATTTATTGTTCTTATTCCAGCATCAGCCATTGATTTCAAAACGGACGCATTTTCTTCAGTGATGTGCCTAGATGATCTCAGCAAATGTTGATCATCTGGTTTTGCCAATTCATGGTTATGTGTTTCTACCAAATTTTTCACCGTCCATATCCCTTCTTCACTAGCAGAAAATCTCACCATAGCAGGACATCCAGTTCTTGTAGTTGATTTTCGAAATTTAACCTTATGTATTTTTTCTGTTTCTTTCTTGAATCCAGATTTTGAACAGACAAAAATCTTTGATTTAAATTTCCTGGTATCAGGCTAGTATGAAAGATGTTCTTTCCGAACATTAAACCCATGCATATGTGCATATTGGCAATATTTAACATATGCTTCATTCTCAGATTTGTAAATCCCCTGGGGAAAAAAATTTTCAACATTCATTATTACCACGAAATAATTCCATAATAATACATGAAAAAACCGAACTGTACCGAGTTTTTTGAAGGCTCGGTACAAACATATGATAATTATAATCGGTACATAGTAAACTTGTTTGACAAAATACAAACAAGACCATTCAGCATACCGAGTGAATATAGTAACTGGAAGGAGCCTTCTAGGTATATAGAAGACATAAGTGACGTAAATATACCTAAAACTTATCAATACCGAGTTATACGTATGAATACCGAGCTATACCGAGTTCTCAAAAATCTTGGTACAAGTTCTTCATAAGTATAATATCGGTACAAAAATCAATTACAAGTAATAGAAATAAATATCCAGCAGTAGCTAGTTATAAAAATTATAGTTACATATAAATACCGAATAGTACCGAGTTATCAAAAATCTCGGTACAAGTTCTTCATAAGTATAATATCGGTACAAAATCAATTTCAAGTAATAGAAATAAATATCCAGTATGTACCTAGTTATTAAAATTCTAGTTACATATAAATACCGAGCAGTACCAACTTATCAGAAGGTTCGGTACAAAAAAATATGAGAGGATCAGACGAAGATGGATGAGAAATTACTTGTAAAAAATAAGAAAAATCGTCATCCAAAGTATAAGTGCCAAATGTTTCGTCGAAATCGTCAAACTCTTCCAAAGTACTAGAAGGAATCTTCTCATCCATCGCCTTGAACGCTTCGCGAAAATTTTCGTAAACCTAAATACTGTATAACGTTCTGTGTACAGTAGCTAATCGGCCAAAAGTTTACTCTAAAATATATACCCGCGTGTTTTAAAGTTTTCCCGCCCGTTTCAACCAAATTAGTGAAAAGAGACGTGAAAAATAAAAATTATCACGGGTTTGGGTCGGGTCTTCGGGCTGCTACGTGGCGTTAAATTTATGGTGGCCGAACCTATAGCAACATTCGGTCAAAGGACCTAATAATTGTTCGGAGGGCGGGCAATTGGAATGAGGCTGGAGTATATATATATATATATATATATATATATATATATATATATATAGAGAGAGAGAGAGAGAGAGAGAGAGAGAGAGAGAGAGAGAGAGAGGGGTAAGAGTTTAATACTTTTTTTTTTTAAATTGAGGCGAGATATAGGGAGAACTTTTATAAATTCTTAGTAGAAGATTTAATAAAATATTATAAAAATAAAATTTTAAATATTTCTAATAAAAATGGTTAAAATTAAAAGATACTAAATTAGTAAAAATAAATTATTAAATTAATAGATTTAATAGTATCTAATTTTAAACCTAACTGATAGAGCTTCTTAGTCGAGCTCTAGTCGAACTTCTAAGCGAGTTTGTTCACGAGCCCTTATCGAGCCGAGCCACGAGCAGCTCATCAAACGCTTGGTTCGTTTGAAGCCCTAAAGATTAGCGCCCTCATTATAGCTCTCTCTCTCTCTCTCTCTCTCTCTTTGAAATTAGAGTTAAAGCTGCCAAATGTTTTTTAAATAATAAGACAATAAATTAATTAATAAATAAAATTTTTTAATAAATCTTAGTAACTTAATTAATTTAATAGGGTTAACTTTTAATTTTTTTTATTTATGATTTTCTTTAACTAATGTGAATCATTACATCAAATTAATTTAAAAATAGGGAGAATATTATCTTATAATTTAAATATAGTTAATCTAAATATTAAAATTAAGACTTAATTCAATTAATTCAAATAAAATATTCCTAAATATAAAATTAATTTATTTGAACTCAATTCGTTAACATTCTTAATTTCTTAATGAATGATAAGAGAGAGTGATATATATATTTCTTTTTAAGGAGATCAAATATATATTTGATTGTATTTTTAATTTTTAATTAAAAAATATCTCATGATTTATAATTACATTAAAAATGATATTTTAAAAATAATTTAATGACTAGTACAAATTTGTGCCCCCATTAAATTTTTTTTCTGGCTCCGCCCCTGGTTACATGAATCGTTTTTCTCCATTATGTCATATTAAGAGTCAAATTCTCATTTAATTCTAATAAAAATTGTCATTCTTAATATTTTTTAACCAAGTCTTTTTAGGTCTGCATTGATGTTTATTAACATAGGTCGGATCTAATACATCTACTCACTTAATAAGGGCATGAAAAAGGCTGATATTTTATATGAATAAATCATCTAAGGCAACTTTCCATAATCTTATTTGCCATTAGAGCTACTCTAACCTTTCCACTCTTTTCACATTATATCTCTAAGTGTAAAGCTACTCATTCACTTGAGCATCCTCATTTTTACAATACTTTATTTAATTTATTTCTGCTCTTTAAGAACCAACATTTTGTGCAATAAAGCATTGCAGGTCGCATCAACTTCTTATTAAAATTTTCCTTAATTAAGTTTAAGTGGTATTTTTCTATCACACAATAGGCCTGATGCCTTCCTCCGCTTGCACCATCCAACTTGAATTCTACTAGTAATATCCCCATATATTTGACCATCGATTTGAGCAATAGAACTGTGATATCTAAAACATGCACTCGTTTTAATGGCTTAATCACCCAAACTCATAATCCCAACACTATATCTATTATTTCTAAAAATTACATGCCATAGATTTGATTCAGATCTACTCAAATTAAACCTTTAAACTTTAAGGTTCACCTCCATAATTCATGGTTTTCATCAACTCCCTTTCCACTCTTATCAACAAGAAAAATATATACATCATTTTCTTCCAAATACAAGTTGAATGTCAAATGAACATATCTAGATTATTGTAGTTAGATGCATATTTGAATGTCATTATGAACCCCCCCCCCCCCCCCCCCCCCCCCCCCCCCCCCCCCCCCCCCCCTCAAGGTCAGATGTAGTTCAATTCAATATGATGATCCGACTATAATAATTGATGATAAAGCATTATAACTATCCTAGCTAATCATAGGATTGAATATCATATTGGCTCTTTGGAGTTATATATAATTATCTCCTAAATTTGATTATGATAGACAATATAAGATTTAAAGTTTTGTAATTTAAATCTATTAGAGAATTATATCTTCACCATTTAAGGTGACATATTATTCATCATGGTGAGTTCAGTTATAAAACCAAAAAAATATTTAAAAGTCAATACTCAAACTTTTCCAAATAAAATATAATCATAAATTGCTTTGCAATTTAAAAAAAAAACTTACAAACAGCTCGCATTTCATCGACCACAATGAATGCACTCACCAAATACACCGATTTTCATTCTAAAAAATCATATACACTACTTATGATCTATATAATCATATCATATCTACTCCATTATAAGTATAAAAAAATAACTAAAATAATAAAAAAAGGAATATGAATATGAAAGATCAATATGCACATATGTATTCATTTTCAATGTATTGCAAAAAATAAAATATAATTGTGCTAGATTCAGAAAATACCAAAATGTTCTAACGGTAAGTAACAAAAAATCCTACTGAGCAAAATTTTACATTTTTTAAAATTAACTAAATCACCAGATATTATATATCAACATTCTTAAGCTTTAATTGAGCTAAAGCACTATTTTTAGTGCTTTAAAATAAATTTTTGAATAAGCGAAAATTCCTATATTTTTAAAATCATCTAACTAAAAATCTCAAATAACTACTCTATTATGTCATTTAAAAATAAGAAAATTAATTAAGCACTTACAGTTATTCCATAAGTTGAAGCCTCAAACGTTCAATAGAGTTGTAGGACCCCATGCTACGGAAGACTAGTTACTAAGGATAGAAAAGATCTTCAACAATATGCATTGTCTAGAGAATAAAAAGTACTATTGACATTATCTTTGTTTGAATAAGAGGCTGAGAAATGATGGATTGGATATCAGAGAGCAAAAGGTCATAAAGTTGTATGACTACGATCCACCGTACATCAATGCAAACCTTGTAGGTAATGATGAACTTTTATTTGTTTTCCTAGGTTTCTTAAGTAGTCAAGGTTGCTTGACAACATATAAAAACTTTTCTCATTAGATATTTTTAGAAACGGACAAGGCCCACCACAAATAGGGGTGTCAAAATTGGAATTTGGGTCGGATTTGGTTGGAACTTAGAATTGACTCGGGTTCAAATGAGTTGACCCTAACCCGACTTGGTTATGTAAAAGGGTCGGAAGTTCAGACCCGGACCCGACCCGTTGGGTTATCAGGTTGACCCGACCCGACACAACTGGACGACAACGGTGGGACGGCAGACAATGGGGCTCATGTCGACTGCGGGAAGGTGGGGCAATCGATGCAACACGTAGGCGGGCGCGGGCAGCTCGGACGACGAGCAGCCTTGTATGCGATGCGCTAGCGGGCGCCCGTAGCTCGGACAGACGCCCAGGCTGGTACGGGCAGCTTGGATGTGACGCGCTGGCTGTCTCGACGCGGGCAGCTGTGTTGTTGTCTTAGTAGTAACATTTTAGTGCACCACATTTATTTAATAATAGTTTTGATTATTTATTGATCATGTCAAATTATATAAGAAGACGTGTCAAAATGGAATCGATTAAGTGCTCCAATAAACTTCAACTTTTTATAAATTGGTTTAAAAATGCCTTTTAAGTATTTAATTCAAATTCATTTGAACTAATGATAGAACCTATGTTAGACCTTTTATTGCTCATGTCATTTAAACAAGTCATTAAAGGCTTGAATGCTAGATTACATGTTTCAATAAGTTTCAAGAAGTTATTTTTAGAAAATGTTTAGTAAAATCTTGTTTGGATCTATTTATACTAATAATCAAACAAATCATCCAACTTTCATAAATCATATCAAACAATCTGACGTGACAAAGAAGGATAGACTAAGGGCATCTCCGACCGAAAAATCCATTTTCTACTCCAAAATATTGTAAAACTCCAAATTGCAGTAATTCATTTCCAATCGAACTCCATTTCTTTTCTCTTCTTTCGTGCGCTTATTCATCTTGTTACGAAGATAACCATCTTTCTCCTCAATCTTTCACGCGCTTCTTCAGCAAATCTTGTAGCATAACAAATTAGCGTAGTTGAACAATGCTCACCTACCGAATTTTGACTTACGATTAACATTCAAATGTAGCAAATGATGAATGACATATCATCGTATGCAGTTCGGTTGGAGATGATCCAAATATTCTAATAAAATTCAACTATTTTACCATTTTAAGAATAACATGTCAAAATTACTATAAATTTCATTAATATTTATTTGAATCAATTGTGATACTCTATGATTAAAAGTGAGTGTATTTGGATTAAAAAAGAATTTTAAACACATTTAAAAAACATTAGAAGTATATATATTTTTAATTTTAGAAATATTTAAATAAAAAAGTTTAAAATAAATATCAGTTATACATTTTTAAAATTTTAGTCATCATGAGGCATGAAATTATTATTTATAATTAATTTTAAAATATAATTGATCAGACATTATAATTATAAAATGCAAATTTGGGAGCAAATTTACAACCGTGTGTGCCAGGCCGACGACTCATTCCGGTTTACACAGGGCTCGCTCCTCTTCTACATTCGTCACCTATCGGAGTTGACGAAATAAACCCTTGGCTTTTCTTGTCTCTCTACCAAACTGCAGCCACGCCGCCGCCGCCGCCTCCCCCGCTGAAGCTTTTATGCTCCATAGCTATCTTCAGGGGTTGTCGTTCGGTTCTTCGCATCAGTACTGCATCACCGTTTTCTCTCTTCCACACCGTATCATCGCCATTGCCGGCCGCCAGCGCCATGACGGAGAAGGGAACAGATAATTTTTGTAAGGATGAGGCGTACCTCCACTCCGTCATCCAGAAGCGAATCAGCCAATTTGAGTCCATTCAAAAGCAACAAATTGCCTACCGCCAGAGTATTGGGGGAGAGCCCATTAAGTGAGTTTGAGTCGCCTTTCCTCCTGAATATTAACTTTTGATACTTCAAAGTGATGTCTATGGATTTAATTGGGCAATTCATTCGAGTTTATTTTATGCTTTTCGGAATTGCTTGCGGATTTTGGATGAAATATGCAATTTCTGTGCTGAGATAAGTGGAGATTTGCTATCGGAGGAACCTCGTTGCATTTTTAATATATCCAGTGAAATTCACAACAGCAAATGTGTTGGCCATTGTGCCTACAATGCCAAAGTTCCCGGCTGAGCTATCTAATGAAAGGCACGGTCTTCTTTCTGTATATATTAGCTTCAAACGCTGGAGGCTGGGGCTGGTGGAAATCCTCAGTGAATTAAGAAAATTTAATTTTGTAGAAGACAGATGAGAAAGACTTCTTAGTCAGCACTCGTTAATAGAATGTGTGCTTAAATTATATATTTTTGCCGCTTGATTGTGACATTATGACCAAATTTTCTTTAGTTCACTTAAGGCCAGTTTATTTATATGCAAGTATTCGAAAATTATTGGGACTAGGTTCCATTAAGTTACTTTAATTGAAGTGATTTTATATATTTTTTTTTTTGTTTTGAAGGAACATTTCTTCTTGCTAAACTTATAGTTATTTGAACTATACTAAGTTTCTATATTATTTTATTGCAATCATGATATAAGTAATATCCTAGTTCGACCTCATTTTAATTTTATGTTATTTTGTTGCTGCTTCATGCAAAAATTAAAATGAAGGTGTTTACAAGTCTAATAAGTGGAACTCTCTTCTTACATTTATGATGGTGAGTTTCAAAATTCTGAACTCACTTTCATCTACCTTATACTAAATAAATATTGAACTCAATTCCAATTACTTTCAAAGACTTTGTATCAAAACAAACTAGTTCTTAGTGCTTGATGTTCATTGTGCCTAAGATGGGGTGTTTCTCTTAGTATTGATGTTGATCTGTGTTTGTTATTTAAATACAAATTATTTTACCATGGATCTTTTTCATCATTAGCCTAATCCTAGCTATTTGGGGATGTGCTTATGAATTCTCATTCTCAAGTCTTTCCTGTCGAGTGCTTAAGGAGTTGTAAAATTTGTTCTATGCAAATCTTCTTCAATCTATGTTATCTTTTGTCCCCCTTCTTTCTCCCTTCCTAATAATTCAAAACTAATTTTGTATTTGAATATGTCTAAACCACTTTAGTTTATTCTTCATTACCTTATCTTTAGTAATGCTACTCTTTTATCTCTCTAATATATTCAATCCCGTAATATATCCATCTTAGTTTATTTATACATTTATCTAATGTTATCATTTTTGTCATACTTAATTTGTTTATCAATGACTTTTTTTACTTCTAAAGTTTCAATACTCATATTCATGCAACATAACAATCATAATTGCTGCTTTTTTGACATTTAGGGGCTGTTTGGAAACAAGATTTAACTGGATTAATGCAGGATTTGAGTAATATTTAGCATAAATCTCGCCTAACGAGATTTGAGCAGTATTTAGTATAAATTTGGCAACAAGATTTAATGGCAACGATAGTGTTATTTGCTTTAATCTATCGATGATAAGTTTTCTCTAAAATTAAAATTAAAAATTTTGCGGCTACTATAAGTTAAGTATTTAGTGCATATCAACTAGTTTTAATTGCAAATTCTCTATCATTATTAGAAAGTATAATTAACCATAGGAGCTTATGCTTATGAGAAGCTAGAAGACATATCATAAAATCCTCTCAAAAAAGGTAAAAATTTTTGGATAGTGTTTTATCTACAATTTAATTTGCTTTTTTGAAAATTTGATTTGGACACAAAACTCTCTCAGAAGATCCAAGTGTGAATTTTTAGAGGCCATAAGAAGTTTATAAATAAAGATTTGGGACGCATAATTCGTAATTTTATGTTTGGATAATTTTTTTTATAGTATCAACTTTTGAGTGCAATTTAGATTTGTGGCTCTATTAAATATCAATATATTATTTTGGATATGAAAATTGTAAAATCCAAATACTCAGAATGGGCTATAAACAAGATGGAACGACCAATAACTATAAAAGTCTACCAAAGAAGAAGGAATACATATATGCCACAACTCCCAATTGACAATATTATTTTGGCAACATAAATGGTAATAAAGCACTAGTATAATATTTTCTTTTATTTGTTTTGGCCACATGGGAAAATTTTTTCAGCACTCTCTATCTCTTTTTCTTCTCTCAACCTTGAGGATAAGGTTATTTTCAAAGGAGATGGGAGTGTTAAATATCAGCATATTATTTTGGATCTCAAATTTGTATAATCCAAATATGCAGAGTGGGCTACAAGCAAGATAGAACAACCAACAACGATGAAAGTTTGTCAAAGAAGAAGGAATAAATATATGCCACAACTCTCAAATGGCAATATTGTTTTTGGCAACATAAATAATATGGGTCCACATGTGTATAAAAGCACTACTATAATATTTTCTTTTATTTGTTTAGGTAGACTGGGTCTGTAGCAACTTGTTGGTCTACATAAACATTATAAATACATCTCTAGTTCTAAACAAAAGCATTTTGGAATAAAATTTTTGGTTTCCCCCTTCTCATATATCTTCCCTTTCTTTGGGAGTTCACATCTCCTCTAAAGGTGCTTAGTCTTCTTGATCCTTCAAGAAACTTATCAGACTCCTTCGAGTGTTATATAAGTGCAATCATCTGATTCCGATGGAGTTGATCTCCTTTTATTGACGTGAAACCATTTTTTTAAATCGCTTGTTCTATTTCATCTATATAATTTATTATTGCTTGTTTAGTGTTCTTAATTTTGATGAAAAAGTAACTTTGAAAATTTGATGTCAAATTTAATTCAATTTGTTCACTAATTTTATTTTGTTTCTAAATTTTTTGCTTAAATTCTTGAAGTTTTTTTACATTTCATTATCAAATTGGCTTAAACTCTAGTATCACATATTTTTATCTAAAGGAAATGAGTTGTTGAAGTAGTTTGTTACTTTTGATCTACAAGTTTTCTATTTTCTTTTTCTCGTGAAGCATGCAACACATTATATTAGTTGCATTAAGAAATGTAACCCTGTCATTATATATTATTTAGCTATCACCTTATCTTCTATTAATATTGATTGATTATTATAAATATCATCACATTATAATTAAATATCATATACTAAAATTTTCTTCTACTTAGCCTAAGCCCTTATTCTACTTGCTTTATTTTACTTATTAATTTGGATTTCATACCTAACTTTTGACATTCTTGTACTCATTTTGCTTTACTTCTTAATTTGGATTTAATACCTGACTTTTGCATTCTTTCTCTTTATCAAGGATTACTTTGCCAGATGGCACGATTAAAGAGGGAAAGAAGTGGCAAACATCACCGTTGGATATCGCTAAGGGACTTCCTGGTGGTTGGGCTTCTAGTGCTTTGATTGCCCAAGTAAGTTGTCCCATCACCATCTTCTTTTTTGGGCAGTGCCAATCTATGGGCTATGGCATGCACTAATGTAGTTGCATGTATTAATGTGCATATTATGTTTCATTTTATTTGAGATAAGAATGTGAGTTATATTCCTGTAGTTGATAATTTTCACATGTATTTTTTATCGGGGAAATAATGAGATTTAGTTACCATATTAGTTGTGAAAGTTTTTCTCTTTTTTGAAATTGTTTACTAAAATAAGTAGTTTTGGAAAGATTTTATATATTTTGTTTTTGTGCAAGCATAAAACCTACAATATAAAGTTATAAATTTCCTTGTACCTTTGCTGTACATATATATCTTGTGAAAAGGCTTCAAACTTCTTATGTACTTGGTTTTCATTTTTTTAATTTAATTGGAATCATTAGCGAAAATGTTGTTTTATACAACATTATTTTGTTGCTATTTTATCGAGTGCATGGATCCTTTTATAACTTTCTTCCTTACTGTTGTTGAAACTAGTTTTAGCTATTATCTAGTTGAGAAATTGAAACTGATAGTTTTTTTTTTGTTATTTTGTCTTTTTAAAGGTGAATGACACTCTCTGGGATATGTCAAGACCACTAGAGGAAAATTGTGAGCTTAAGCTGTTCAAATTTGACAGCAATGAGGGACGTGACACATTTTGGCACTCAAGTGCTCATATCCTAGGACAGGTACTTCATGATACAATTACTTGTCATTTTAGATTAATGGTTGATTGAGTATAGTAAGAAATTATTTTTTCAGTGGTTTTAATTAATTTATTTGTTACTTTTAGGATTAATACTTTACGCTGCATTTTACTAATCCTCGTCCTTGACCTATCTCTAAGATGCAATTATTTCATTAATCGAGCTTTTTCTTTTGTTCCTAGTCTGTTGAGATGGTGTATGGTTGCAAGCTGTGTATTGGGCCATGTACTACCAGAGGAGAGGTAATGCTCTGCATGTTTCCTTCATAAAGAATACGATTAAAATAATGTATCTTAATTTGTTAAATTATGCAATTTTCTATGGAAACTAACAATTCTATCATCTTTTTTTTTTTTCGCTCTTTAAGAGACTAGTAAGGTGTCTGAGGAAGCAATCTACGATGTAAAGATTTTAGCTTTTATTAATTTATATAATAGATTAGATTCGAAAGAGGGCGAAATATATAATTATAAGTTAGCCAAACAAAGAGATATGAGTAGTCAGGATTTAGTTTATGTGAAGTACATGAAGGATGAAGGTCAAAAAGTTCTTTTTTTAGAAGATGATATTCAACAAGGTGGATGAGATATTTTGCTAAGCTTTTCAATGAATATTTTGAGAATACGATTGAATTTAGTGACGTTAGCACTCTAAATGAAAATATATATTTTTATTTTTATCAGTGTATTAGTAAAACTGAAGTTAGCGAGGTTTTAAAGAAAGGGAAGTGTGAAAAAACTATTGGACCTAATAATATTCCAATAGAGGTGTGTAAATGCTTTGGAGATAAAAGGAATTTCTTGGCTTATTAAACTTTTTAATATTATTTTGAAGACTAAAAATATGTTAGTTAAATGGAGAATGTGTGTGTTGATTTCTATTTTTAAGAATAAAGATGATGCACAAGATTGTGTGAATTATAGAGGAATTAAGTTGATGTGTCATACTTTAAAACATTGGGAGAGAGATATGGAGCATAAGTTACAACGTGATACTAATGTTTCTCAAAATCAATTTGGATTCATGTCAGGTAGGTCTACTATGGAAGCTATTCATTTATTGGGAGGGTTCATGGAGAAGTTTAGAGAGAATAAGGAGGATCTAATATGGTATTTATTGATTTAGAGAAAACATATGATAAAGTTCCAAGAGAAGTGCTATGGAGAGTTCTAGAAAAGAAAGGGGTTAATAATGCTTATATTCAAGCCATTAGGAATATGTATGCAGGAGTTGTTACTTGTGTTCAAACACAAGGTGGTTTGACCAAGTATTTTCCTATTCAGTTGGATTACATCAAGGATCAGCCTTAAGCCCTTAATTTTTTGCTTTAGTCATGAATGTTCTTACTAGACATTTGCAATAGGATGTACCCTGGTATATGCTTTTTGCTGATGATATTCTTCTTGTTTATAAGACTAGAGAGGAAGTTGAAGGTGAACTCCAATTATGGAGGTCAACTTTAGAGTCTAAAGGTTTTCGTTTGAGTAGATCTAAAACCAAATGCATGGATGGTGTAATTTTAGTAGTAATAGTTTTACTAGGGCGTTTGTGACTTTGAGCGATCGAGTCATTAATAAGTATACTCGTTTTAGATATCTTGGGTATTTTGTTCAGAGTGATGGTGAAGTAGATGGGGATATTATTAGTAGAGTTCAAGTTTGATGGTTGAAGTGGAGGAATGCTTCGGATTTGTTGTTTGATAGAAAAGTACCACTAAAACTTAAGGGAAAATTTTATAAGATGGTGGTGAGACTTGCAATGCTTTATGACGCAGAATGCTGGCCATTAAAAGAGAAGCATATTATTAAGTTAAGTGTTGCTGAGATGAGGATGCTCAGGTGGATGAGTGGATTTACTCTTAGAGACAGGATACGAAACGAGCATATCGGTGAAAAGGTTCGAGTAGTTCCAGTGATAGATAAGATTAGAGAGAGTTGCCTTAGATGGTTTGGTCATGTAAAATGGTGGCCTTCCGATGAGCCTGTTAGGAGAATAGATGTGTTAGATTTAGCCTATGTTAAGAAGGTTAGAGGTAGTCCTAAAAAGACTTGGTTAGACAATATTAGAAATGACTTTTCTTTATTTGATTTAAATGAGAATTTCAATGGAGAAAAATGATTCATGTAGCCGACCCTATATAGTGGGATAAAGGCTTGATGTTGTTATTGGTGTTGTTGTTTTTTGCTCTTGAGGAATGATATTTCGGAGGGTAGACCAGCATTTTTCATCTGTATTAATATGCTAAATCATTTCTCCTTTGATGAATATGAATTGTTTCTTCTGGATTTTACAATTTAAATCTTCTCTAGGGTTTCTACTATGATGCATACTATGGGGACGCCACATTGAATGAAGAACACTTTGGTCAAATACAGTCTCATGCAGCTAAAGCTGTTGCGGTATGGCTTCACTTACAGTTGCATTTTGTGAAAACTTTGGTATCTTTTCTATACTGAAATCAACTACTGCGGCTTCTTTAAAAAAAATCCAACTATACATGTCATTTCATTTCTATGTTATTCGGTACTTCTTAATGATCTCTCTACTCTTAGTTTTTTTTTTTTTCTCTCTTTGGTTCTCTTTTGTTTAAAATGACTTGTTCATTTGCTATTCAGGTGGATTAGTCTTATTATTTACACTATAAATTGTTAGTAGTAGTCAGAAAGTTTGACATATGATGGTAATTTTCAAAAGAGAGATGACTGGGCTTTATTTATGGAATATATCAAAATGTTGTTATTTTTCTTTTTGTAACTCCACGTTTATTTGGTGCTTTAGAAGAGCTAGAAATGATATGATAGGTTGGAAGGGCACATGATGTTTATTTGGAGAGAGATAAGGAGGTGGGGCGACAATTTAATATATTGAAGATCAAGAATCACAAGCAAAGGTGTCACACTCCACGCCGATCCTCTACCAATCAATGCAAGGTGCAAAAGAGAAAAACACACGATTCCTCAACATTCGTAACTCATAACCATTCCAAAAATATTCATGTCATATTTCGTCACATTCATCGATAAAAAACATTCAAAATATTTCATTTATAACATATGTAAATAATTATAGAGCAACTAACAACCCAAAGCATTTTTATAAAAACATCTCCCATACTTCTGCTCAGGACTCATCTTACATAGCTATACAATAAAACATAAATTTTAAATTGACCTGATTCTACTCGGCTTAAATTTAACATCTAGAATGAAAAAAATTGGTGAGCTATGAGGCTCATAAAGATATGCAATTCTAATATAGAATTTAAGAAAGAAATTATAGTGAATAATATGCACGTATTTATGATTGAACTAAATTCATAAGTTGTTTATAAAAAAGAATTAACATATATGAACTAGTAATAAACTAATAATATAATGCTTATTATAGTGTCATAGATAAGACATTATCATGTCATTTAGTGATTTAAATATCCAACTTTGAATTTATTCATATAGATACTTCATTTAACACTTATGTTATGTGCTATCTCATTTCATTTGAAGCCTAAAAATATGTCATGATTAGATATCTAAGTTTTTGACCATCACTATAATATAAAGTTAGCCTTTATAGCTTTATAATAATGTTAAGTGAAGCTAAGATAAAATTGAATATTATCACCATGGAACTATATTGAGGTCCATTTTATTCCACTTGCATAGGTATTATAATATGTTGTTGCCACTCATCACTAAACATGACATTCCTCATGCTTAACCATTTTTGATAAATTAATAAACTAGTAATTAAATGGTTCATGCATTAACATAAAAGACAACAATAATACAATGCATATATATGAAGAAAAAGAAGTTAGTAGATAACTCATTGTTTTTATTTCTTATCAATTAATGAAACATTAATGTAATTATAACATACTTAATTTTGAGCTTGAATCATTAAAATCAACATGTGGTCGTTTACACCTGAATACTCCGTTGTAGAGACATTCAAACAATATGAAGAATTTCTACTGCACTTCATACTTCATTTGGCTCAAATGCAATTTTACATGTCAGAATATTAAATAATTTACTTTTCAAATTAGAATTTACATTTCTTAGCATGACGAGTTGCCTCGTCGATTTTGATTCCCCACAATCTTTTATGCTTGTAAGTTGCCTATACAACCCAAATTTCCAACTTACATAATTATTACAATTTCTGCCTTAATCAAAATACCTACAACCCAATTCATTCCTAAATGATTTCTTACCTCAAAATTTCTTCTACTCATACACCATTGGAATCCCACAACAATTGGGTATAATTAAGCAAGGGACTTATAAATTAATTTCTATCGTAACTAAATTAAACTCTTTTTTAATCTTTTTATTCCATTCCTCATTCCTTCTCCTATCTCTGCTTCTTTCCTTTCTTCTTATTTTTCCTCAGCCGGAATCCCTAACTCAGCTGCTCTGCTTGCTTCCGCACATCACTCCTAATGAGTAGAATATAATTGAATAAATTTTTGTGAAAGTTGGTATTTTAGGATATAATCTAATAAAAAAAAGTACTTTTTACATTATAAAAAATGGGTTTATATAAGGTGCCTGGAAAACTGATATAAAGTCATGATAGAGAAGCACTAAACAAGAAGCCAAGAATTGGAAGGACTAATTCCTGGAACACAGATCATGCTAGTATGGGAGAGATGAGACTTCCATTGAAAACATTTATTAGGACAGTTGTAGGGCTGAAGTTGGTGGAATACCTGGAGACGAATTTTTTATAGAATCTAAGCTGGTGGATGTGGTCGCATGTGGTGAGGTGGCATGATTTCTTTAGTAGAAATGGTCTTTCTAGGATCTATTTTTATCAAGCATGTGCATTTCGTGTAGGAAGGATTTGACATGATTGTGAGAAATGAAAGCAGAAGAAAAAGGTGCATTTTTTATTATTTTCCTTCAACCATTCAGAGCAGATGTGCCGACTTGCCTTGAAGAAACTAAAGGAAATCAGGGGACAGGGTGAGTATTATTTTTACTCTTGTTCTTCTTGGGAAGACTTAAAAGAAACGTAACGGACATGGTTGATAACATTTTTACACCAGCTTTTCTTTCTTTTTGATGGTAGGTAGATTTGGTAGTTGAAATTGCGTAAGTGACCTTATAGCTTGCTTGAGTTAAAAGTCTGGAACAACATTTAAACTACGAAATTCATTTCACATTTCATGAATAATTAGTATCACTAATAAAAGTGAGATTGGAGGATCCCTGTTTGTGGATCGTGAACAAGCTTTCAACTTAGTGAGAGGATGGGAAAATTGTCAGGCTTTTGGGTGATAATAGGGAGTTATCATAAAGTAAGAATGGTATACGTTTTTTCCATGTTTCTTTCTGATTTTTCTTTTTTTCTTGAACTGAGCCATCTGTTACACAGAAAGATGAAGGGTAAGTAGTGCGGCTAAGTTTGGCATGTGGGATGAATTCCACGGCTTTGGATCACCAACTCTTAGTTGCAGATGGATTTAGTTTTATGGGGAGGAGGTTTTAATTTTGATTAGATTATGTGGCTTCTTAAGTTAAGCAGTTTCAGCGAAAAAAGGGGTTGAAATTTTGTATTGAACTTGAAACTTAAATTTACATTTCAAAATTTTAGAGTTTGGTGAGATATTTAGGTGTAGCTTATGCAATTTAGGAGATTAAATGGAAGAGAGAGTTAAGTGGGGTAATTAGGAGTTAGAGAGAGTATTACAAAACAGAGGATCCTAATTCTCTTCCTGTGAAGAAGAGAGAGAATGTGCAATTGTGGGAAGAGTGAACATTTTTGCTAGAGAATGTACGGGAGAATAAAGGTAAAGTAGAAAATTGAAAAATAAGTAAAACTATAGGAAATACTCTTTTGAACTCCAACAAATTGATAATTTGGAAAAAATAAGTGAAAAATATAGGGTATTACTCTTTTCAACTGCAAAAGAAGCAATAAATTGATAAAAAATAGAACAGAAGATCAGAAATTTTGTTATAATTCTAAATTGATTTTTTGCATGCAGCGGATAGTGAAACTATTAGAGAACTAAAAGATGCACACCAAAATATGCAAAACAGCCAATCTTCAACCTGTTGTTGTCGGATCTTCGAGGCAAGAAAATTAGGCAGCCAAAATAAAAGCTACTGGAAATTTTCCTTCAATTGTTTCTAACATCATTAATCAATCATGGAAGCCCTTACATAAGATCTTTTACAATTCTAATTATTGATTCAAGTATTCTTTTTCTTGTTACATTCCAAACTAATCTCAAGTTTTAAAGAAACAATGCAAACTCGGACATAAATGATTATAGTTCGGAAAAGCATGAAAATGGGTTCAATTTAGCTCTTGTCATTTGTCTTGACTCCTTGTGCTTGGCCGCCTATAAGAAACTGACATTATCTGAACTAACCTGGCTGGATGGTCATAAAATACTATCAAAATTGTATCAGGCGAAGTTTTTTTTTTTTTTTTAAATTCCTAGAGAAGTGTTATGGAGAGTTCTAGAAAATAAAGGAGTTAATAATGCTTATATTCAAATCATTAAGGATATGTATGTAGGAGTTGTTATTTGTGTTCAAACACAAGGTGGTTTGATCAAGTATTTTTGTATTTCAGTTGGACTACATCAAGGATTAGCCTTCAGCCCACATCTTTTTGCTTCAGTCATGGAGTTCTTACTAGGATATTCTTCTTGTTGGTAAAACTTGAGAGGGAGTTGAAGGTAAACTTAAATTATGGAGGTCAATATTAGAGTCTAAAGGTTTTCATTTGAGTAGATCTAACTTCAAATACAATGAGTGTAATTTTAGTAATAGATCTAGTAAATTTGGGCGATCAAGTCATTAATAAGAGTACACATTTTAGATATCTCAAATTTATTGTTTAGAGTGATGGTGAAATAGATAGGGATATTATTACTAGAATTCAAGTTGGATGATTGAAATGGAGGAATGCATCAGGCTTGTTGTGTGATAGAAAAGTTCCCCTCAAACTTAAGGTAAAACTCTATAAGATGGTGGTGAGACTTGCAATGTTTCATAGCGCACAATGTTGGCCGTTAGAAGAGAAGCATAAAATTAAGTTAAGTGTTATAGAGATGAGGATGCTCAGGTGGATGAACAGCTTTACTCTTAGAGATATAATATAAAACGAGCATATACGTGAAAAAGTTAAAGCAGCTTTAGTGTTAGATAAGATTAGAGAGAGTCATTGTAAATAGTTTGGTCACATAAAATGTCGGCCTTTTGATGACTCGGTTAGGAGAGTAGATGTATTATATTTGACTTATGTTTAGAAAGGTAAAGGTAGACCTAAAAAGTCTTGGTTAGAAACAATGTTTTAAAAGGCGAAATAGGGAATCGAGGCGTTTTGTCTAAGTGAGGTGAGGCATAAGCCTCCATGCAGATCGAGGCGTAAGGCTCAAAATGGTAAAAAATAAGGTAATGTAAAATTATAAATAATGATAAAAAATGACAAAATATTAAGTCAATTATGAACCTGAAAAAATATCGTTGATATTTATATCTGAAAAGAAAAATCTTTTCATAATATGTAATTTACATTTAATTTATATTAATTAGGTTAATTATATTAATATTTAATTAATAATTATATTCTTAATTAGTCAATTAAGTTAAATTAGATAATTAATTTATGCACTAATTATACTATTAATTATTTAATTAATTTGCTTAATTATTAATATTTTAAATTATATTAACTAAGTTAATCAATAATAACTTAGCTGCGTCTAGGGTTTTCCTTTCATCTTCTCTTTTCCTCCTTGCTGTTCGGCTTCGTTGCTTGACAGGAGGTGTAGAGGTTGCGTGCGTCGCTTCTTTGGCTTCTTCGTGGCTCGACTTCGCTCCTTAGACGACTTTCCCTTCCTGTCGGTTGGCTCCTTTGTGGCTGTTCGACTTCGCTTCTTAGACGACTTTCCCTTCCTGTCGGATCGTAAGTTACTACATTTTGGTCAGTAGAAACAACGGGAGCTCACTGTCTGTGAAGGTAACTTTCTCCCTTCTGAGGCGCTGCCTAGATGCGCCTCAGCATCTCACGCCTTGAGGCGTACGCTTCCGTGGAAAAAGGTGTAAGCCTCGCCCAAACGTTCGAGGCTTAAGCCTCAGTTTGCGAGACTTCCGCTTCGATTTGAGGCGAGCCTCGAAGCGTCCGCCTCGAACGCCTTTTTAATCCATGGTTAGAAAATATTAGAATGATGTTTCTTTATTAGATTTAAATGAGAATTTGACTCTTAATAGGACACAATGGAGGAAAATGATTCATGTAGCCGACCCCAAGTAATGGAATAAATATTTGTTATTGTTGTTGTTGTTATTGTATATTTCCTTTGCTTGTATTCTGAACCCTCATAAGTTTGCTCTTGGTTTAATATTGTGAATTAATGGCCTTTTTTGTTTAAGAAATATGCGCAGTTCCTTGCATTTCAAGTTATATTAGTTTGTTTTATTATATTGTTTGTAATTCTTAAATGGCCAATTTATGAAAAGCAACATGTTTTAAACTAAAATAAGTTTAAGGAGCAGGTTTACGGAATAATTTAAAAAGGAGCAAATACGGACCAAATCACACATTAGAAATAAAGTGGAAATAATTAAATAAATGTAGCACTTCATTATTTAAGAATTAATTAAAAATATTAATTTAAGGAAATTAAAAATAAAGAGAAATTCCTGATTTTAATAAAATAACGAATTATAATGATTTTTTTAAATAAGCATAAAAGCCAGTTTATAAGAAATCGAACATTTTTGTTTAAAAATAAGTTTATAATGATTTTTTTTATAAAATTAGCATAAGCATAGTTTCTTAAGAAACCGGAAAATGATTTCCTGTTTCCTTAGAAATCATTAAATTGAATTATTTTTTTAGAAATTGTAATTGATTTTTCTGGTTTCTTTGAAATCTTTGAAATCATTTTCTACTTTTGATAGAAACCGCGAAATAGTTTTCAGGTTTCAATAGAATCCGGAAAATAATTTTCCGCATTTTAGATTACGTAATTTAATTTTCCATGTTCTCTAATGCGCGATTAGGTTCTCCATATTTTTTTTTTGAAAATTATTCCTTAATCTTATTTTAGTTTAAAACATGTTCCTTCTCATAAATTGGCCTTTAAATTTAATTCGTATTAAGTAGTTATTTCTTAATAACATACTATCTGATTGAAGAGAACAAACAATTGTTATTCTTTTTGAAAGAAAAAAACATCGAGAACCTGCAGCCGTTTTAAACCAAGTTTGTCAGCTTACAAAGTGCTATTCACAGCGCAAGGGGCTCATTTTTTTGCTTTGAAGCACTAAATTGAAACGAAGCCCTCATTTTAGTTGGTTGAAATGTCACAAAAAAAATCATATAGTAGTATCCAATAATCATAATAAAAATTGCAATTACGAAATAATCTATTATGACATATTAAGTCAAAAATTAGTAAGAAAATTTATTACCAACTATTAAGCAACAAGACATACACGCGGTTGATGAGTAACACTTGATATTAACCCATCATTGAACTATCTTCTTCTTTAACTGAATGGAGGAATGGAGTGTGCTTGTCCCTTGCTCTTCATAGTGACGACGATATGTACACTTGTCCTGTTTGATTGAACTTTAGGGTGTAATCCCTCTTTGCAGAGCAATGTGTAACGGCATTGCTCTGCTCCACACTACTTAAAAGTGCACGTTTCTTTGCACTTTTAAATGGTCTTTTTTCTAGCGCTGCATAAAACAATTTCATCATCTTTTCAGAATTAATAGTAGACTATCGAGGGTTACTTGAATAATATTATTAAGTGTTTATTGCAGACTCAATTATATACCATATTCTAAATACAGGAAAAGCAACCATTTGAGCGGATTGAAGTCTCCAAGGAACAAGCTCTTGAGATGTTTGTTGAAAATCAATTCAAGGAAAGTTTTGCTCTTTTATTGTCATTTGAAATGATTACATTTTACATGTCTCATCTCTTTCTGATTGCTGTCCTTGCGATATGCACCAAATGAATCTGTGTATTTGGAACTTGATAACTACTTGCAGATAGAAATCATTAATCAATTACCTGATGACAAGACGATAACTGTCTATAGATGTGGTCCTTTAGTTGATCTTTGTCGTGGCCCACATATCCCGAACACATCTTTTGTCAAAGCATTTGCTTGTCTAAAGGTAAAGGTCATGTTGATTTTCTGAACTGCAATTATAAGTTCAATATTGATGGATTGAAACTGCATCCATATAGTCAAGTTATTTCTTAGTTTTTTTTTGTTAATTTAAGTTTTTTTACAATTAATTTTTAGGCTTCATCCTCCTATTGGAGGGGCAAGTCTGATCGGGAGAGCCTTCAAAGAGTTTATGGAATTTCCTTTCCTGAATCAAAACGTCTCAAGGTGTGTGTTTACATATTAGTCTGGGTTATGCTATTTTCCTATTTAGTTATGCTGTCCTTTTGAAATTTCGTTCCCTAAGGTTTTCGTATTCCTTACTCCGACAATATACTGTGGCCCTAACTTGCACTGCATAATTAATAGAATTTCTTAACATTTTCGGTGTGCTACATTTAGAAATTATTGCTAGTAGGCTAATACCATGCGGTGATTATTGTTCAAATCCCCTGCTTCAGCCTGTCTTAGTAAAATTTAACCCTCTTTTTAGACCCACCTTGACCCCACACTCACAAAAAAATGGTCATTTTCTACATTCTCTTTGCAAAGTATTTTTTCATGCTATGTACAGTTTTTTGGCATTTAAAACTCAAATTTTTGTGCTTTTATCAAGCTTTAGCCCTTATTTTTTGAAGGAATATATTGCACTGTTAGAAGAAGCCAAGAAATATGACCATCGTATTCTGGGACAGAACCAAGAGCTTTTCTTTTTCCATCCGCTAAGGTTTGAAATATTTTTTTGTTCACTTCTCCCTTGAGAGTTTGAGCGTGTAATATTTTTCTTGCATGACTATACAGCCCTGGAAGCTGTTTTTTCCTGCCATATGGGACTAGAATTTATAACAAGTTAATGGAGTTCATCCGATCTCAGTACTGGAAGAGGGGATATGAAGAGGTTTCTTCTTTATATTTTTCATTCCTGGTTATTGGTTAGACAAATCTGAAACAATTAATGAAACATTTGTGCCCAATTTTTATGCTGCTTTATTTATCAGGTTGTAACACCAAATATGTACAACATGCATTTGTGGGAAACCTCAGGTCATGCAGCTAATTACAAAGAAAATATGTTTGTATTTGAGGTAATGTCTCATGAACGGCCAGAACATTTGACTAGTCCCTACTGTTTGGGTTTTGCTTTCAAATTATTCTTTTCCATTCATTTATGCTTGGTGTTGTATGTGATGTCCGTGTTAACTCTTGCTTAAATGCTTTTAACCTCAACTACAAATTATGTAACATTTGGTATACTCCTTTCCTTACTAGCCTTTCAAACTTATTTTTTCTCTATGCTTTGTTCTAAGTTCTTTAATCTGTTTTTTTGCAACTTTATCTCCATTAGGCGCTACTTCTTTGCAACTTTATCTCTATTAGGTGCTTTTAAAATCTATCTAATATTTCCTTTCGCAAGCCTTTTGTCCTTGTTTTATAATGCATCCATATTAACATTCAATTCAACCACACTGAACTTCTTTTTAGAAATTTCTTTGTTCTTTAATACTAAAATAAAAGCAACATTGTTGTTCTTATTGCCATTTTATAACATTTATATTATATTATTTTAATTTCGTGGCACTATCTTATCCACTATTACCCTAAAGGCACTTTCTCCATTTCTAATTATTCATTCTATTTTCGTGATGTTGCCTGAAGAAGATTTCTGTTCTGGTGGAAAGAATGAATATTCTAATAATTTTAAACAACTTTGTATTATGAAATGTACGTTACATACTCTTGAGACATTCGAAGTTCTTTTTTATTTTTTATATTTAATTCGTCTTTCCTCTTAATCTTGAACTACAACAAGTTACCTTATTTTTCACAGGTAGAGAAACAAGAATTTGGACTTAAGCCAATGAATTGTCCTGGACATTGTCTAATGTTTGAGCATCGAGTCCGTTCTTATAGAGGTGGCTACCTTATTTTCTTAAAACTTGGATCTTATCTCAAATTTTTTTCTTTTGTGTTAAACAAATATCATTATTGATTTATTAATTGCAAGATTTTTATATTATAGAAACACTCTGATAATATATCTTTTTGATACATTACCATGATCCAAGACTCAAAGGAAACAGGTAACTAGGAATTAAATCATTGATCCAAGAGTCCCAGATGTAGGGTTTGTATGGGATTGGTTGACAAGCCGCTTGAGATTCTTTTCCTGTTCTCAAAATTTGGAACTTTTTTCATTGAAAATTAACTATTTTAGGATAATTTTTAGTCAACCGACATTATAAGCTGAAATCCAGTTGCATGGGACTTCCCCTAAGCATGATAGATTTCAATATATATATATATATATATATATAGAGAGAGAGAGAGAGAGAGAGAGAGAGAGAGAGAGAGAGAGAGAGAGAGAGAGAGAGAGAGAGATCTTCTGTTGCCCGCTACTTGGAAGGAGATAGAGATGGAGAAAAAACAGGAATGATAAGGAGTACAGAGGAGATTTAGAAAAAATCCAAAATTGAATTCTTGATATTTGAGGGATAATTTTCATTGCATAAAAAAGCTTCTACTTATAATACATAAGAGAATTCAAATCCTGGCTACTTTCTAAAATCAAGAAGTATTCTCTTTAAAATTTAAAAATCTAAACTACATTTTCTGGATTATGGACAACTAATTCCTAATTGCAATAAAAGTCAAATTCAAATGGTTTAAAAGCTAATGAATGGATGTGAATGTTAAATTCAAACAAAATTTAATCCAATGTGTGTGTATAGCCTGAAAGAATTTATAACTTGAAATTTAGAAATTATATTAAGTAAGTAATAAACATTGACATTGCCAGGCCCAAAGTCCTTGATGAGAAAAATAGAGGGTTATGATAGATAATCAACAATCAATGTAAAAATTTTCAAAAATCATAATATAAATCCCTTAGCACATTGGATTAATTCTAGGGCATTCCTTGAAAACAACATGTTGTATGACCTGAATATAGCAAAAAAGTGTGTGCACCGGTGCCTGGGTGCAATGTTAAATAATAAAGTGTTCCCACATCATGGATGTATATGGGAAAAGTAGCTTGTTCTTGCTACTAGAATGATGATAGAATTTTGAATATATGTACTTTTATAACAAATTAATGAAATTGATATTTATTATGATTCAATAGGAAGATAAATATTCTTTGTATTCAGGAAATTTAATAGGTTGGGGAAAAGGCTAAAGAGTCTGATAGTTTAGGATTTAAACTATTGTATTTAGGTAGGAGTCGTACTAAAAATGTTGTATGTGTGATTATAAATAAGAGTTTGAATTATAATATTGTAGAAATTAATAGAATTAGAGTTATAATTTTAGCTTTAAAGATTATTATTGATACTAATATTATTAATATTATAAGTGCTTATGCTGCTCAAGTAGTTTTTGATGTGTTCAAAAATAAAATTTTAGATGATTTAGAATAATTATTGCAAATGATACCTCTTGAAGAAAGATTTTTATTGAAGGAGATTTAAATGAACATTTTGATAGAGTTGTAGATGATTTTAAAAATATTCATGGTGGCTATGGGTTTGAAGAGACTAATGAAGATGATTGGATCATATTAGATTTATAATTGTTAATACCTTATTTAAGGAAA
The DNA here is from genome assembly GCA_019514585.1 of Dendrobium officinale. Classification (NCBI taxonomy): domain Eukaryota; kingdom Viridiplantae; phylum Streptophyta; class Magnoliopsida; order Asparagales; family Orchidaceae; genus Dendrobium; species Dendrobium officinale. The sequence continues at coordinate 67,133,420 of CM033682.1, read as the reverse complement.
AAATAGGAACATCTTATCACTTATAAAATGGATAAAGTAAAATCAAATTGATTATTTTCTTAAAAAAAAAACTAGATCAGTTAGATTGTAAATATTGTAAAGTTATTGTTAGTAAAATTTTATATATACCCAGCCGCACTTATTATTTTTGGATTTCAAGATGAAGAGGCAGAATATGAAAAGTAAAGTAAAATATTGTTTTAGGATTAGATGGTGATATTTTAAAAATGTTAATAAAAATATTTTTGAGAGTAAGATTTAAGATCTTAAGATTTGGGTTATTCATGATGAAACTAAAGTTATGTGGAAAAATGTTGCTAGTGAGATTAAGAATATTGTAAAGTATGTGTTTGGAGAATCAAAAGGAAAAGCTCTTAATGATTAAAATAGTTGACGACAAAATTAAAATGTACAAAAAAGATTAAAAATAAAAATCTCTGTTATAAAAATTAGTTTAGATTTAAAATCTTGAAAAATTGTGAAAGATATAGAAGGGCCAATAGAGAGTCTAAAAAGTATTATGTGATGCAAAGAATTTTTCTTTTAAACTTTGAATCAAATTTATGCCGAGAGATGAGTGGTAGCCATGGATAGTGTAAACAACCAAAGATTTTAAAGTGAAGGTAATCAAGTGGTGTATTATAAAGTAGATGATACAGAGATCGTTTAAAGTGGTGGATGAAGATAATCTATTATATTAATTAAACTAAGGTTAAGAGAGCTTCCAACCAAAACTTATGCGAAGTATGAGCATCAATAAATAAAGTTCGAAGAGTTTCAATAATGTGTTGATATTTGCGTTCGGTTACACCATTTTGTTGTGGTGTGTAAGGAAAGACTAATTGGTATTGAATGCCAAATTGGCTAAGTATAGATTGAAGTTCGGAATTTATATATTTGCCACAACCATTAGAACAAATAATTTTTATAGATTTATTAAATTGGTATTCAACAAGAGATTTAACATGTGAAAAATTGGAAATCGTTTCATCTTTAGTTTGCATAGGATATACCCAACTATATGAGAAAAATCATCCACAAATAACACATAATACTTAAAATCTTGAGTAAACAAAATGCAGGGAGGACTCCATACATCCGTATGTATTAATTGAAAAAGTTTTTTACTACAAGAGAAATAAATAGAAAAGGGTAACTTGTGACTTTTAGCAAGTGCATAAGAATTGCAAAGAAATGTTTTTTGGGAAGTGGAAGAAACGTTGTCTGTAATAGACGGCAATTGAGATTGAAGCTGAAGAGGCAGATGCCCTAAGCGACAATTCCATAGTGTAGCACTCTATGAAGCAGTGAGAAGGGCAGGAGGAGTTGAGTTCAAAGAGTTAATTCAATAAAGACCTTGACGAGAGGGAACTTGAAGAAGAGTCTGATTGCTCATCGAATCCTTGATACAAAAGCCAAGATTATCAAAAGAAACAGAACAAGGATTTTTAGAAACAAGTTTATGCATAGAAATTAGATTACGAGATAGCTTTGAAATATGAAAGTGAGGATTAAGAAACAGCTTACAGTGTTGGAAGGGGAGGATTCCTCGACCAACTTGATTTATTGGAAGAAAGTCTCCATTGCCGATTTGTACCTACTGTGATCCATTGTAACCTCTGGCATTGTGAAGTTGATTGGCGTCAGAAGTTAAATGCGATGTTGTACCAAAGTCTAGATCCAATTGGTAGTTGCAGTTGAATCATTTGCAAGTAGAGCATGAGTATTGGAATTATAGGATAAATCCATTCAATACCAGCAACAAAAACTGAATGTCCATGTTTACCACATATCTGACATTCCACATAGGAAGAGAAATTGTGAGTAGCTCGGGTAGATGAATAAGAACCTCAACCAAGTTTTGAAGAAGAGAATCGTTGCCTACCGTCAGAAGAATTTGGAATAGGAGGACGAGATTGCCCTCTGCCCTGCTCAACAACAAACACCATTTGTGATTCAGGTAAGGAAACAAAATTACGAGTTTTTCAACTGCGATGTTAAGCTCTTCATTGCATAAAAGAGCATAAAAATCATCTAAGCTTATGTGCAGAAGATTAGTTCTAATGGCAATCTTGAAAGCTTGGTATGTTGACGACAAACCATTAAGTGTATATAGAATGATATCTTCAACATCTAATGGAGAACCGAGGTAGTGATGACATCACATTTGAATTTAATATCTGATAAATATTACATCATAGATTTGTCTTTTATGGAGATATGATGCAACTCATTTTTTAGTTGTAGAAGACAAGATCGGTTGGTGGACTGCAAATGATGTTCAATGGTTTGCCAAATCTCAACACAGGGTTCCAAATTTAAAACAAAAAATAGTAGTTTTGTGAAATAGTGGAGTATATAGCAGCGGCCAAATTTTGATCCATCCACAAGCATCATGTTTCCTAACTTGGATTAGGAAGTATCTCACCAGCATCAATGAAAATCTGCTTGTATTGCTTGGGTGTAGAACTATCAAGGAAACCATCAAACTCATTTGCTTTGAATAATTTTTGAAGTTGGGCTTCCAAAGTGGATAATTGTCAGCATTCAGCTGAATATTGATGACTGTTTGACATTTGTTACAAGAAAATTGAGTTGAGCAAGAACAGAAGTCTCACCCATCTTAACAAGTGATTGAGATTGAAGAACAGGGATATCGGTATTCGGTAGCAGATGAAACAGTATTCATTTGGAGAAATGAGAAAAAGTAGGAAATGCAAATGTGTAAGAAAATTACAGCTGCCCGGAACAAGAAAATCGATTGACCTTTACTTGCTCTGATACCAAGAGAAATAGCATAAATAAAGCAAAATAGAATTGAGAGAAGCTACCAATGTTCTTGTCTTTCATTCATTAAAAACCCACTTGCAGAATTGCAATTGATCTTTATATATATACAGGCTGAGGCGAAATACATTATGCAGAAATTGAATTGTTGAATAGCAGCGGTCAGATCAAGACAATTAAGTCTCAATGGTGGGAATTAGAGAGTGAAAGAAACGGTCTGAAATAGGTGCAGAGAAGGTGGCCATAAAGTGACATAAGAGCTGCTATATATCAACAAGTAGCACCACTTATATATGCCGATTTTCAAGCAGCACTTGTCCCATATTATCAATGTTGCATATATTGGAAGTGTATTTGTTTTATATATCATCGATCAGCCAAATTGAGAAACATATGTATCCTAATGTAAAGTGACATCTCAGAAGTTCCTGAAGGGTGAGCATGTGTTTTCTATGAGTTCATGAGCAATGATGGGGTTACCATTCTCGCTGGCTCGTGGCAGTGGAGGCAGAGAATGAGTAGAAAGAAGGAAGAGAACTAGGGTGGGTTGGGGTTCATTTTTCTTGTCCTATTTGAGATAGGTAGGTTTTCACCTGTTTTTTTTTTTTTTCTCAAGTCAATAGGTGGGAAATCAGAATTGGGTTTTGGATTGGATGGATATCGTTTGATGCCAATATGATGCAAACAACACTGAAAGGTTGTTTATTATTAAAAAATATTTAGCTATGCATCAAGCTCGGAGTCTCCGGCAACTCCGGCTTCTCCGTTGGACTTCCTATCAGCCATGCATCCTCTGGAACGGATTCGGACAAAGAACGATTCTTTACTCCCATACAATTTGTCTCGTTCATGTCGTCTTCTTCCACCTCGACTCCCGGTATTGATAGTGCTTCCAACAATGAAGAGAATGAAGTGCGTTGGGTTCAGTGTTCACCATAGTTCTCTAGTTTATCTTTTTTTTTTTTTTTTTTTTTTTTTTTTTTTTTCTGAAAGCATGTTGACTCTCTATCTGATTCAGTTCAACAGTTTGATACTTGATTGTTCCAGTATTGTCTCATTAATTGGAGCGTAAAAATTTTTTGCAGGAAAAGTTTCAGTAACAATGTTGATATCCTGTGCAGTGTGCTTTTTGTCATATATTATATTTATTAAATTTTTTAATTGGGATGTAAGATATATGCATGGGTAGACGCATACTCCTTTTGTCTGGTTTAAACCTCAGCTGTTACGTCACAAATGTTAAGATCAGTGGCAGTCGATAGCACTTCTATCACATTAAGCAGTTATTTGGCTTCCAGTTTGATTTCTTTACCATGCAGTTTCTTGTTATTTTATATTCTTTTTCTTGTGACATTTTATGTGAGTGTGTTGTTTGTTTCTGCAGAGTTGCCTCTTCGTTTTGCAGATTTTGGAGTTCTTCATAGAAATGAACTAAGTGGTGCTCTTACTGGATTAACACGTGTTAGAAGATTTCAGCAGGTAGAAGTTTGTTGCTGAGTTCGATGGCTGTTCTTTATCGGAGCACTTTGTGAACATTTGTTTATCATCTTTCTAAGAAGAAATGCTTTTGTTGCCTTGTAGGACGATGCTCACATATTCTGTAGAGAGAGTCAGGTGAGATTGCTCTTTTTTCTCTGTTTAATTTGGCTAACTTTTATGTGCTAAAAAAGAAAAGAAAGGATCTTTGTCGTTTAGGTTTTTGATTTGCTTGGACAGTAAGCGGATTTCAAATCTGTAGTAATCATCTAGGGCTGAACTGAAAATGTAGCCTCTGATACTGTTGACTTAAAAGTGCAATGGTCATTTTCATGTAATAAAGGTGATAATATTTGATGAGAATTTTGAGTTTTCTCATTGTTCTGCAAATAATGTTTGAAAGACGCTTGTTTCTGAGCATGCAAACAATGTAAAACATGTATCTATTTTAAATAATGATTAAAATCCAATCCTATATTTCCAGTTGAAGAATTCGCCTTCTCTTGTTTTGATCGTGGTTCTGCTGATCGTTTCCTTGTGTTATACGCATGAGTTGATTTTTTATTTACTGTTTGTAGTTATTTCTGCATTCTGTACATTAAAAACCACATTGCCTATTATATAAATTTTGTTTTGTGTAGTTCAGATTGCAACTTTGCAAGCTTAGCTAGTACTCTTCTTTTTCTAAACACTGAAAAGCTATTTGCATGGATTATGGGCTACTATATTTAGGGATGCTTAATAACTAGAATGGAATTAAGATTTATGTCATGACCCAACCTGAAAGCGTTGAATATCAAAAGCAGGAACAAAGCAGGAAAAAACGGCTGGAAAAAAAATATTTAAATTTCTTTGACGAACATCAACTAATATATAAAATATTGTTCATGCTTTTTCATAATAACTTCCAACATATTCACAGAGCCAGTACTAGGCAAAGTTCATTCTGAACTTAGATTATAACATTTCTGATATAAATACCTTTCTCTTGAGTGCCACATATATAATATACTGATTCCCCTCTTCCACTCAAGACGACAGAATCTTTACATATCTAAATTGGTTAAATAAGAATGAGTTGTAATGCAATTCAGTGGATACATATTACCTCTATATTACAATAATATAATAGAATATTGAAATAATATGCATGTGTCAAAAAAGTTTAATTGGTATAAAATTACTTGAAAATTCTTTTTATTCAAATATGGCCATTTAAAAGGTTTTGAAACATTCCTTTGTACATTAAGAAGAGAAAAATTATCTTATCTTATTTATATCATTTTCTTCTATCACATCCATTAGAGGAGCACTATTTAAATTGTACCATTTAAGACACTTCTATTTATATTTTCTTTCTCAAACTTTTTTCATTTTAGGCGTGGGTACATTTGCATTCATGGCTAGTATCATAATCGGTTGAACTCTATCAGTTAACATGCACATGCAATTATTTTTATATAGTCTATTTCATTTATATTTTTACATATTATTTTATATCTTATTATCATAAATATTGTATAATATAAGAAAAACACATTAAGTATAATTGAACTGTCACGACCCTGTCCGGAGACCTAAGATAATGAGACCGGAATAAACGGTCAGACGGTTAATACGTTTCTTTCAATAACATAAAAACTTAACATATCCTAACACCCAACATATAACTGAAGAGTCGTTAAAACACATTTTTCAATTTGAACATATAATAATTCAAGTTTACTTGTACCATTTGATCATCTTCTTATGTATATGAACTTTTCTCTTTTAGCCATTCAATTCACAGGAGATTTATAATATATTTTAAATTTAACAATTTGAGTTTTGTAATAACTCAATGGATAATTACAACGTATAATATAGCATTTAAATATACATAAACGCAATCATATTCCTTTGTCTTTCTTTTTCTTTTAGCATATACGTAAACATTTAATATAAATATAAATTTTAATTATATGCCTTTCAATTAATTTATTCATTCTTCGATTTCATTTATTCCTTTTTCCCATTTGATTTAATACAAGAGTACCATCAAAATGTTGTATCAATGAAGGTACATCAATTTTCATTTTAATTTTCTTTTCCGTTTAACGTGCACGTTTATGTGGCGACCCCATCTAGTGTTATAAGGGGGTGAATTCCTGTATTTGTATACATGCACTTTTTCCCTTTTTATACTTTTCATTTTCATATTAATATTCATTTAGTTTATTTCATTTTTCCATCACTTGTCATATGAATCCGTAGAGACATTTTTCTCATATATATTATGAACTTTAGTTATTTAGTCATTAACAAATTTGTTGCATATCAAACATTTAACTTTAGCAAGTAGTTGAGCAGGATATAATAACAACAATATAATAAAAAAATGAATTTGCTATAAATAATTGATATGTTTTGGAGATCAAATTAGCACCCAAAACAGCCACTAGAGCGAAATCAGCACCAAACAACAAAAAATTGTCACCAAAATCAAGAGAAAATTGCAATGGTATGTAGGAACAACACTAATAAAGTTGAAATAATAATCTTTAATAAAAAAAAAACACAAGATACAATTGATTCACTGTTTGAGAGGTGAATCAGTTCTCCACCAATTTCCTAGCAGCAATTAGGAACCCAAAATCATCTAAGAAAAACTTTTTCAGAAAATTCTTCACATAATCCTTCCCACATACAAACTTTCCCCCTATCACCTCACATTTCCTCCAATAATCTCTCCTTAAACTTTTTCCTCCCATAGATTTGAAATGAGATGTTTGGACTCACAAAACAAGAGCCTTTTAGCTCTTGAAATGAGGTGGGGTTCACAGCCGTATCAATAACATAGTCATCCACTTTGTTTTTTTTTTATCAATTTGATTCATTTTATACATTAAACATTCAGTCAACATATATGCTACAACATATAATAATTGTAAATAAGTGAAAGGGAATTGTGATCGTTATAAAATAATTGTAATTACCCACTTTAATTATTTTCGTTCTTCAATTCTTCCAAGTACTCGAGCTTTGAAATAACATTCCTTAATGCAACATCTAACCTCCTCTAAGAACATTTACATAATTCAAATATTCATCTCAGGTCAATTATTTAATTTCCTTACTATTCCAAAAATAATATTAATTTGCCTTAATATTATTAGATCAAATTTTGAAGAAATTTAAATATCGTCAAAACAATAAAAAATATCAAACTCCTCTAAGTTAACAAACTATATCTGATGTAGAACAAAGGGGGGGGGGGGGGGTCATGTGAATTTAGAATTTTCAAATTAATTGGAAAAGGGAGGGAAGGGGTCGGCCAAAGAGAGAGGGGAAGGGGATAGGGTGTCCAAGTTCAATGAATGTGGAATTTGAATTGATTTCCAATTAATTTCTGATTTACCCAATCCTTAATTGAAAGAAGGCTTTCCAAAATTGAGCTAAATGATTTAGGAAATAATTTGAAATTTCAAATTCGTTTGAATTTGAATTCGAAAACTTACCAAAATTAAAACAACTTAATTTAGGAAAGAATAAATTTTAGAGGGAAAGGGATTTGATTGAGAGCATTGATTGAGGGGAATTAATTAATATGTGAGGGAAAAAAGGGGCGGCCAAAGGAGGAGGGGGAGAGATGTCCACATACGATGTATGTGGCCCAAGACATTAAATTAGATTTGATATTAAATCTGAAATTGATTTTATATTTAGAGGAATTAGGGGAAGACTTTCAAAAATAGATTTGTTAATTCGGGAAGGATTTGAAATTCAAATATCTTTGAATTCAAATTAAGAACTTTCCAAGTTAACAATAGAGTAATTTAGGAAAGTAATAAAGAGGCTATTTTGAATTCAAAATTCAAAATATGTGGAGGGAAGAGGCTAGGGGTGAGGTGGTCGGCCGGCTATGGAAGTGGAGGGGTTGATGTTTGATCCAAAAGAAAAGTTAGCAAAAATCAAATGAAATAAAACAAAAACTGATAGTGAATGGTGGAAACTAGAGATGAGAGGATGGAGAATAAAGAAAAATAAAATAAAAATGATACAAACCACGAGCACGGACTCTACCAACAGACTACGTTGCCCTCCCCGAGGGACTTCAATCCACGAGCCCGAATCCATCCTGCGGTTGGTGGAAACAAGGTTGTCCTCCCATAGGACTTTTCCTCTCCAGAACTCACACAAAGATCAAAACAGAAGCTCCAATTCTTTTTTTTTATTAATAATCTATCATTATATTACACAAGCAAGAGCCTCTATATATAGGCCTAAGAAACTAAAACAAGAAACATATGCCTCTAGGGCTTACATATAACAACCCTCTTAAGTGAGGGTAAAAATGGAAAATTCATAATAAAAAAAATTACAAATAAAATTTAAGATAACGTGGGATGATGAAGGCCGTCGATCTTCAGCTCCTCGGATATGCATAGACGGTTGGATGTTCGCATCATTCTCCCGGGGTGGAAAAGAGCTCGACTCCGTCGAGTTCGTGTCCCGAGTGAGCAACCATGCTCTGAGACCAAACTGATGTAGAATGAAGGGGGGTCATTTGAATTTAGAATTTTCAAATTAATTGGAAAATTGATGGAAGGGGTCAGTCAAAGAGAGGGAAATGGGATAGGGTGTCCAGGTTCAATGAAAGTGAAATTTGAATTGATTCCCAATTAATTTTTGATTTACCCAATTAATTTTTGATTTACCCAATCCTTAATTGAAGGAAGGCTTTCAAAAATTAAGCTAATTGATTTAGGAAAGAATTTGAAATTTCAAATTCGTTTGAATTTGAATTCGAAAACTTACTTACAAAATTAGAACAATTTATTTTAGGAAAGAATAAATTTTAGAGGAAAAGGGATTTGATTAAGAGCATTAATTAAGGAGAATTAATTAATATGTGAGGGAAAAGGGGGGCAGCCGAAGGAGGAGGGGGAGAGATGTCCACATACGATGTATGTGGTCTAAGGCATTAAATGAGACTTGATATTAAATCTGAAATTGATTTCAGATTTAGAGGAATTAGGGGAAGGCTTCCAAAAATAGATTTATTAATTCAGAAAGGATTTGAAATTCAAATATCTTTGAATTCAAATTAGGAACTTTCCAAGTTAACAATATAGTAATTTAGGAAGGTAATAAAGAGACTATTTTGAATTCAAAATTCAAAATTTGTGGAGGAGGGAAGAGGCTAGGGGTGAGGTGGTCGGCCGACTATGGAGGTGGAGGGGTTGATGTTTGATCCAAAAGAAAAGTTAATCAAAATCAAACGAAATAATACAAAAACGGATGGTGAATGGTGGATACTAGAGATGAGAGGACCGAGAACAAAGAAAAATAAATAAAAATGATACAAACCACGAGTTCGGACTCTTCCTGCGACTGGTGGGTACTACGTTGCCCTCCCCGATGGACTTCAATCCATGAGCCCGGATCTATCCTACGGCTGGTGGAAACAAGGCTGTCCTCCCATAGGACTTTTCCTCTCCAGAACTCACACAGAGATCAAGACAAAGGCTCTAGTTATTTTTTATTAATAATCCATCATTACATTACACAAGTAAGGGCTTCTATATATAGGCATAAGAAACTAAAACAAGACACATATGCCCCTAGGGCTTATATAGGACGACCCTCTCAAGTGAGGGTAAAAATGAAAAATTCATAATAAAAATAAAAATTACAAATAAAATTTAAGATAACATGGGAATTTGCTAGAGCTTGCATTCGAGTAAATTTGAATTCTAAACTCCCCTCTGGAATTTGGGTGGAAGGGCTTCATGGTAGATTTTTTCAAAAGTTTGAGTATGAAAATCTATCCTCTTTTTGCTTCAAATGTGGTAAAATCGGCCATATTGATTCGGTGTGTCCTAATACAACTCATAATTAAAATCCTATTGTTAAAGAGGTCCCTTTCGGTTCTTTTCAAACTGAAAATAATTCATTTGGGCCTTGGATGCATGTGAAGTTCAAAAACAAAAGAAGAATTATTCCTGAGAAAAAGCTTTTTAAAGTTGACTCAACCATGGAAAAATCTGATGATGTTTGTGGTAATATCAATAATGTTGCCTTGGAAGATGTTGAAGGAGATGGGTTGACTGGTTCAGAATTTCCTATTGTTCCTTTGGCAGCTCGGGACATTGCTGAAAATAAGGAAGAAGAAGAAAAGGCAGTTAGACAAGGAGCTGAATCTTCCACCGTTCATCCAGTAATTGCTGAAAAATTACAAATTCAAATCTCACAAATTATGGAGGACAACAAGTCTTATGATTTATTTGTTGAACAAATTCAGGAAGTTCAGAATTTAAATTTTGAAATTAGTTTGGCTGATCCCGTGGGAGTGGAATGCATTAATTTGAATCTCAACAGCAATAATTTGAATTCAAAATTCCTGAAATTGTGGAAGCTATTAAGGAAGGAGTTGATGCTGCTACCGATTCAACTCAGGTTGCTGAAATTCAGGGAGCTAACAAACCAGTTTTTGAATTCAGAATTTCAAATTTTGAGGAGGAAATTACAACTCCCTTAACAGAATTGGCGGTTGTTTCTAGCATTAGTGCTGATCAAAAAACAGTTTTGGCTTATTAAGAGATACTTCTCCTCTATCGGATATTACTTTGAATTTTAAAAAAACTGCTCTTAAAAAAGACAATAGTCTTTTTAAGAAGAACAAGTCCCCCGGATCTAAGCACACATTGTTCAAAGAACTTCAAGCATTAGGACCGGTGAAAGATCATCCTAGAAGGAAAATGGCTGAAATCAAAGTGAAGAGCGGCATTAGAGGTTCTTCTTCTCTTTTATCTCAATAAAATGCAAGATGGTTCTCCCGTTGACAACAACATAGTGGATAGATACTTGAAGATGGAGCAAATTATCAAAAAGTTTGGATTAATGCTATCATTGAATGCTGACTTTGGAGATTGGAAAAAGCTTATGGAATATCTATCAAAGATATTCTTAAGTGATTTTTGGAAATTATTGTTAAAATGTACTTCCCTTTTTAGCTTTTGTTGCTTCGTTTTTCATCTAGTTTGTTATTTTAAACTTTTTCTAATTGATTATGGAATCATTACTAAGTCTTATTCTCTAACTGGATTGGAACTCTGGGATACTAATCAACCCTTGGGTTGTTTATTATTTTGATATCCCCTGCATCTCAATAGTTTCAAAATAGGAAATAGTGGGTTTCATATCATTTATAATAAGTTTAAATTAACAAATTTATGTCCAATAAGGTCCCTTTTTCTTGTTGAAAAAGGAACCATTAGCTTCTTTTTCCTAGATTGTATTAGGTTGTCTTTTCTTTTATAATTAATGCAATTCTGCATTTCTTCAAAAAAAATAATAACATGGGACGATGACGACCGTCGATCTTCAGCTCCTCCTCGGATAGGCATGGACGGTTGGATGTCCGCATCAATATCTCTAATTACTTTGCATATAAAATTTCTTGAAATTGATAAAAACTTTCACTTATATAACTTGCATCTTCTACCTCAAATTTACTTTTTTCTTGTTGAATCAAGTTTTCCCCTAATTCGATTTCTTCCCCCAAACTTTCTCCTTCACCTAAGGAATAATAAAATAAAATAGTAAATTACTTGTCTATTTTTTAGCAATAGGAGTAGTAAGGATTTAGTTCAAGTGAAGTGTATTAAGTGAAGATCAAAAAGTACTTTTCTTAGAAGATAATATTCAACAAAGGTGGATGAGATATTTTGCTAAACTTTTTAATAAAGATTGTGATAATACGATTGACTTTAATGACCTTAGTACCTGGTGCAGCCTTCTACCTGCAAAGAGAAAAACCACAAGAAGAACAAGCAATAGAACAGTTCCTGGCAACAGGACTTTAGAATTGTTTTGGTGTAAAAACATGAATAACTGCCTTTCTCCTTTCTCTGTGAAAACTATATATCTCTAGTTTCTTACTAACAGCTATAATTAATTAGAAAATGATAATAAAAAGTACGGCTAAAGTAAAAAGCTGAATAAACGGTTAGGCGATAGTGGTGGATAAACCGAGTGTCTCATAGGCTACTCATTCTATCTGAATATTCCTTCTGGTATAGCCCGCCCCCGGTGTAGCCTTCAAGGTATAGCCCGCATCAGGTCTCCCCTTCTTCAGAGGAGCTCATCTCCGATGAGACTGTGGTAAGCTGCGATGAATCCGGTGGGTGATATGGATAGATGTCAGAGATGTTAAAAGTCGAAGAAGTTTGAATGTGTTCCAGAAGATCAATAACATAAGCATTGTCATTGATTTTCCGTAGTATCGGATAGGGGCCAAACTTCTTTGGATTTAATTTTGGACAGGGACCAGCAGGGAAACGATCTCGTCGGTACCGCAGCATAACGAGTTCGCCTGGCTTGAATTCAACAGACCGGCGATGTTTATCCCTAGCAGTCTTGTAAGCAGCATTACTTTCACTGAGTTTAGCTTGTACTGTCTTTAACACATCCGTCAGCTGGTTGGCGGTCTGGGAGGCGGCAGTGCTCTTGCATTTCGGCAAGACAGCGACATCTACAATGTGGTTCGGCATTTTTGTGTAAACAATGCTAAACGGACAGCGTCCCGTAGAGCGATTCGGTGCTGAATTAAAGGCAAATTCGGCTTGCCCGAGGACTTCTTCCCAATGTTTTGGGTTCTCTTGAACCAAGCATCGCAGCATCGAGGCCAATGTACGGTTGACGACCTCCGTTTGTCCGTCTGTTTGGGGATGATATGTCGAACTTAACTTTAAATCTGTCTGGAATCTTTTCCACAGCTCACGCCAGAAATGGCTAATAAATTTAACATCTCGGTCAGATGTTAAACTGCGTGGGATGCCATGTAGACGGACGATTTCCTTAAAGAAAATCTTGGCGATGTTCAGAGCATCGAAGGTCTTTTTACAGGGTATGAAATGGGTCATTTTTGAAAACCTGTCCACAACCACCATTATAGAGTCTGAGCCGCGCTTTGTCCTTGGAAGTCCCAAGACAAAATCAAGGCTTAAGTCCTCCCAGATAGAATCGGGAACCGGTAACGGCATGTACAACCCGGTATTTTGAGCAGTCCCCTTATATTTGACAGACAACGCATCTCTCTATAAACCGAGAGACATCCCTCTTCATGTGCGGCCAAAAGAAACGGATTTGTAGTTGTTGTAATGTCCGATCCCGACCAGCATGAGCTGCTATTCCGTTGCAGTGCAATTCTTTTATAAATTGTTGCCTCCAAGATGATGATGGAACGCACAACGCATTTCCCTTAAAAAGGAAGCCGTGCCTGAGTGAAAAGCTTTCTTCGGGAGTCCCTGCATGACAGTTAGCCCAATGGGAAGAAAAATCATTATCCGAATCATATAATACCTTCATTTCTTCCAATCCCGTGACTTCAGTTTGCAATTGTGTGAGCAAGGCGGCTCGCCGGCTAAGGGCATCAGCCACTCTATTCATCTTTCCGGTCTTATGCTTTATTACAAAACTAAACCGTTGCAAGAAGATCACCCACCGCGCGTGCATCTTATTGATCGTCTTCTGACTGTTGAGATATTGGAGAGATTGGTGATCGCTGCACAAGACGAAGTCTTGATGAAGGAGGTAGTGTTCCCATTGTTTCAATACAGCCCCAATACCAATTCCGGATGCATCTGTATCAACCTGGAAGGGTTTTTCAAAATTAGGTAGAGCCAAAACAGGGGCCGAACTCAGAGCAGACTTAATACTTTCAAAACTGTTTTGCTGTGTGGTTGTCCAGGTGAACGAGTGTCCCTTCAGGACATCAGTAATGGGGGCCATGATCATACTAAACCCCTTTATGAAACGCCTGTAGAAATTGGCTAACCCGTGGAAGCTGCGGATATCTGATGAAGAACGGGGCGTGGGCCATTCTCGGACAGCCGCGACCTTCTGTGGATCTACTCGGACCCCCTCCCCGGAAACAATAAATCCCAAGAAGTAGACGGTATTCGTTGCGAATTCACATTTGGGTAAGTTCAAATATAACTTATTATCTCTCAGAACTTGAAAAAGTTGAGTTAAGTGCATCAAGTGTTCTTCAATGGACGGGCTATAGACTAATATGTCATCAAAGTAAGAAACACAGAATTTACCGGAAAAGGGTTGGAGAGCCTCATTCATGAGCCTCATAAAAGTGGAGGGTGCGTTACATAGCCCGAACGACATGACTTTCCACTCGTAAAGCCCCTCCCTTGTCTTGAAAGCTGTTTTCCATTCGTCCCCAGGTCGTATACGCACTTGGTGATAACCACTCCGCAAGTCGAGTTTAGAGAAGATGACAGCACCATGCAACTTTTCCAACAAGTTCGACACCCTTGGAACAGGAAATCGATACTTAGTAGTAATTTTATTGATAGCTCGGCTGTCAATACACATCCGCCACTAGCCATCCTTTTTTGGAACAAGCAGTGCAGGCACCGCACAAGGACTTAGGCTATGTTGGATCAACTGCCGTATGAGTAAATCTTCAATAATTTCTTGGAGAATGGCATGCTCTTTCGGGCTCATTCGGTAATATGGCAGATTGGGCAATGTGGCTCCTGGTATGAGGTCAATCTGGTGTTGAATGTTGCGAAGCGGAGGTAATCCTGTCGGCAATTCACTGGGACCAACATCGGCAAACTCTACTAACAACTTTTGGACCGACGGAGGGATGTTCTGTTTGCTTATGCACGGGGAACGATCAACAGCAACTAGCGCCAGTATAGGAGTCTTTTTATCCGCATCTTGTAACATAAGATGTCTTGAGACAATGTAAGCAGCAGATGGTTCAGAGGGCGTTTTTCCTGCACCAGCTCCCGTCTGAGGTAGTAGCCTTAACTTCCTGCCCTTCCACTCAAAGGAATAAATGTTGGTTCTACCATTGTATACCGCATGGGCATCAAATTGCCAGGGCTGACCCAATATTAGATGGCACACGTCTATTTCGAGGACGTCGCAATCTACTTCACACAGATACTGTTTACCTATAGAGAAAGTCACTCGGCACGCCTTCGCAACCATAATCTCCACACCACGTTTTACCCAGGTAATTTTATAGGGCTGCGACTTCTTGGTAGTTTTTAATTGTAATGCTTGCACAACAGACCGAGAAATGACATTCTCGGTGCACCCGCTGTCAATCAGGAGCTCACAAACTTTTCCCTGAATCGTGCATTTAGTTCGGAACAAGGCATTACGCTGAGTAGGCTGTGGTTGTTTTCGAGCTAGTAACAACCGCTCAAGAATACAAAGAACAGGATCTCCCTCGTCTCCTGGTATGTCTTCTACGAACTCTCCTTCCTCCAGGTGATCTTCATTGCCTTCTTCAACTGGTTCCCCTTCAATGATCTGTAATTGCTATCTATTCGGGCATTCGTTCGACTTATGGCCGGGTTGAAAACACCTGAAACACTTCAAAGTCGAAGGTCTGCTATACGGGTTCTCTCGCACGAGTGCTTTCGATTTGGCCTGTAACTTGGCTTCAGCGGGGCTGTTATTAGGGGCAGTCGGGTTGCTAGTTTGCCCTTTAGCCACAGGCGAGTTCGCCTTATGCTGGTCTGTGACATTTTCATGTATAAATGGGCGTCGGTTAGAATAACTCCTGGAATTCCTTTGCATCTGAGATTCGATTTTTAAAGCTAAATTCACAGCCCGTGATACTGTCCAGACGGAGTTGAGTTCAAGCTTATCCTGATTCTGGTCTTTGAGGCCCCCCATGTACCTCGCCACCAACTGATTTTCCGACTCCTGAAGGTTATTACGAGCACTTAGGCGGTAAAATTCCTCCGTATAATCGTTCACGCTTCTCGATCCTTGGGTACAATGCTGGTATTTGAGGTATAACATCTGCTCGTAATTGGTGGGTAGGAAATGGCCTCGCAATAGTTGCTTCACACGGAACCAACTTCGCACTGGTCCACGGCCTTCTCGACGCCGATTCTGTAGGAGCTGCAACCACCACGCGCTTGCCCCGCCCTTCAATCGGCAAGCGACATACTTAACTTGTTTTTCGGTATGTATCTCCATATATTCAAAGAAGGTCTCAACAGCCCGCTCCCAATCAAGATTGTCTTCAATGTGAAGACGTCCCTCAAAGAAAGGTATGTCGATTTTTACTTTAAAATCTCCCTGCTCCCGGTGTCGGGGCCCGATCCGACGTCTGGGAGCTACGAAGTCTTGGGGAAATAACTCTTCCTCAGTATCTGATTGTGCCGGTTGAAATCGATGATTAACTTCAACCTCCGAATCCGAGTAATCGGCATTGTAAGTCTGTGTCCTTCGTCGGAGTCGATCAGGGTTTGCAATCGGTGGCGGCATTGGCATCGGTGCTCGACCCGGTACTACCGCCTCCACTGCCGTCTGGAGCGCTGCCATTCCCGTCCTCATCTCCTTGGAGAGGCGTAAGAAGTCAGCTCTCAATTCTTCCAGGTGTTGTGCGAAACTAGCTTGTGCAGTCCACACCGCCTCTATACTCCGATCACCGTCGGGAGCTTTCCGCATACTTCCGTCAGCCATCTCGTCCAGGAATGGCTCTGATACCACTTCTGGTGCAGCCTTCTACCTGCAAAGAGAAAAACCACAAGAAGAACAAGCAATAGAACAGTTCCTGTCAACAGGACTTTAGAATTGTTTTGGTGTAAAAACAGGGATAACTGCATTTCTCCTTTCTCTGTGAAAACTATATATCTCTAGTTTCTTACTAACAGCTATAATTAATTAGAAAATGATAATAAAAGGTATGGCTAAAGTAAAAAGCTGAATAAACGGTTAGGCGATAGTGGTGGATAAACCGAGTGTCTCATAGGCTACTCATTCTATCTGAATATTCCTTCTGGTGTAGCCCGCCCCCGGTGTAGCCTTCAAGGTGTAGCCCGCATCAGTACCCTAAATGAAAATAAAGAATTTTGTTTTTATCGGCGTATTAGTAAAATTAAAGTTAGAGAGACTTTAAAGAAAATGAAGTGTGGAAAAGCTGTTGGACCTGATGATATTCCAATAGAGATGTGGAAATGCTTAGGAGATGAAGGAATTTCTTGGCTTACTAAATTTTTTAATACTATTATGAAAACTAAAAAGATGTCAGATGAGTGGAGAATGAGTGTGTTGATTCATATTTTTAAGAATAAAGGTGATGCACAAGATTGTGCGAATTATAGAGGAATTAAGTTGATGGTCATACTTTAAAACTATGGGAGTGAGTTATGGAGTGTAGGTTGCATCGTGATACTAATGCTTCTCAAAATCAATTTGGATTCATGCTGGGTAGGTCTACTATGGAAGCCATGCATTTATTGAGAGGTTTGATGGAGAAATATAGAGAGAATAAGGAGGATCTATATATGATATTTATTGATTTAGAGAAAGCATATGATAAACTTCCAAGACAAGTGCTATAGAGGGTTATTGAAAAGAAATGAGTTAATAATGCTTATATTCAAATCATTAAAGATATGTAGGTAGGAGCTATTATTTGTGTTCAAACACATGGTGGTTTAACCAAGTATTTTCCTATTTCTATTGGATTACATCAAGGATCAGCCTTAAGCCCATATATTTTTTACTTTAGTCATGGATGTTCTCACTAGACATTTACAAGAGGATGTACCTTAGTGTATGCTTTTTGTTGATGATATTTTTTTGTTGATAAAACTAGAGAGGGAGTTGAAAGTAAACTTGATTTATGGAGGTCAACATTAGAGTCTAAAGGTTTTCGCTTGAGTAGATCTAAAATTGAATATATTAAGTGTAATTTTAGTAGTAATAGACCTAGTAGGGGGATTGTGACTTTGGGCAATCAAGTCATTAATAAGAGTACATGTTTTAGATATCTTGGATCTATTGTTCAGAGTCATGGTGAAATAGATGGGGATATTATCCGTAGACTTCAAGTTAGATGGTTGAAGTGGAGGAATGCATTAGACTTATTGTGTGATAGAAAAGTTCCCCTCAAACTTAAGGGTAAATTCTATAAGATGGTGGTGAAACCTGCAATGCTTTATGGTGCAGAATGTTGGCCATTAAAAGAGAAGCATAATACTAAGTTAAGTGTTGCAAAGATGAGGATGCTCAGGTGGATGAGTGGATTTACCCTTAGAGACTGGATATGAAATAAGCATATACGTGAAAAGGTTGGAGAGCTCTAGTGGAAGATAAGATTAGAGAGAGTCACCTTAGATGGTTTGGTCACATAAAACGACGGCATTCTGATGACCCGGTTAGGAAGGTAGAGGTATTAGATTTGACTTATATTAAGAAAGGTTGAGGTAGATTTAAAAAGACTTGGTTAGAAAACATTAGAAATGATCTTTCTTTATTAGATTTAAACGAGAATTTGACTTTAACATGACACAATGGAGAAAAAAGATTCATGTAGCCGACCCCACATAGTGGGACAAAGGCTTGATGTTGTTGTTGTTAATACTGAAGGATTATGTGATATGTAGTTGTGGAAGTTTAGATTTTTGGCTTTGTCATATAATGAAGTAATGTTGTTGCGGAGACAATGTGAGTAACTCTTGTTGAGGGGTAAGTTAGAGATGATAAAATTAACTGAATCGTTCATGTACATCAATATAATTATTAGGTAGAATTTTTATGAAAGGTGTATGATAGAAAAATAGGAAGATAAAAATAACTTGTCTGTAAGTTCTTAGAAAAAGCATTCGCTTATATTAGAGTTGTCACTACAATTAACACTCAAGGGAAATGAATGAATGCTGAATCATTAAATAATAACCAAACAGTTCAGGCAAGGCTACCCTAAAAGCTCATTGATACTGGTTGCCAAAATTTTAATATTTGGTGAATTAAAGATGTGAAACCATTCTCAAGAATGAGAAGTTGTGATTATAATTCGAGCTACATTTGTATGGTTAGGTTGACTGGTTTGACAATTTTGAGTATTGTTAGTTTTAAATATACGCCAATGTGTACCTTGTTTGAAATAAACTGAGATCCTGTTTGCTGTCAATTTCTTTGCAGATAACCAGTTCCAGGTCTAAGTTAAGGTTTTTGATCTGATTGTTTTGCATGGTCTTAGATTTGACTAATTGTAGCATAAACGCAAGTCCTTGTACCTAAGCAAACATATGTTGACCTCAACAATAACACTTAATTTCACCAGGATGAGTATATTTGGCGCTGTGCATTCTGACATGACACAATGCAAGTATGTAGTATGAATTGTATAATTTATTTATATTACCTTTTAGTAATTGAAGACAGAATTTTTTTTTTTCCATAGCAGTTCAATATATTCAATCCTGATAATCACTAGATTTATCCTATTTACCGCCCATGTTCCTTTATTGTTCAAGTTGCTTTAATGATTTGATTTTATGACAATTTATAAATAATGGATTGTGTTCTTTTGATGTAAAATAGATCAAGGATGAGGTCAAAGGCGTGCTCGAGTTCATTAGTTATGTCTATGAAGTATTTGGATTCACTTTTGAGCTGGAGTTATCAACGGTACAACACCTTGGCCTCAACTTTATTATTTGAAAGATGCCATATGAGCATTGTCGATTTTTTTTTTTGCAATGGTTTAACTCTTTTGATTTTGAGTATAGCATGTTTTATTACTTCCACCTCTTGCACATGTGATACAAGCTCATGAACCATCTTTTTGATGAAAAATCAGAGTTCATATTTATACTTTCATGTCTCTCTTTCTTTGTCTTGAGTGTATACGAGCACACATCTCCCTTAATCTATATTAATTCAATCATCTTGTTCGGATTTTAGCTCAATAATTTATTAAGGATAAGCACACATAATTTTCTTTATTTACCCTGGATGATGCTTGGAGTTTGCTTTTTTTTCCTTTATATACATGGAAGGGATAATGCTTGGAGTATGCGTGAGCAGGTGAACTTAGTTAAAATATTTTAAGAATTTGTTTGTTAGGAATGTCTTGGTTCTTGTTTTTTTTTACTAGTTGATATCCAGTAAGCATGGAAAATTTATACTGCTATGAAGCTTCAAGCGAAGCTTCAGGTGGATTTTACATCTTGATTTTCATTTGATTAAGAAGTTGGCTATTGGGCCGCTGATAGGAAGTGCTTGTAATAATCCTAACTCTCTTGGATGAAATTAAATTATAGCAATCCCAAATACAATCTCCAAGAGGAATTAAGAGCAATAATAAGAGAATTCTTTTTAATTGATGATATACGGAAAAAAACAACAAGATACAATGGATCTTTAATTGGTGAGGAGTATCTCGCTCTCTCAAATTTCTAGTCGTCAGCTAGAGCCCAAAAATACTTAAGAACAATCTAAATTCAGCAAATAATATCATAATCCTGAAATAATCTTATTATTAGCCGTAAATAGGCTCCCCTAATTCACTCCCAAATCATCTCCCTTTCCCTAGATAATTCCCTCTCATATTTGAATTCAAATTAGATATCTTGCCCTAAATAATTCCCTCCCAATTGTAATTAGAACTTTACTAAACAATTCCCTCTTGATATCTCCTTTCTTTCCCTAATTAATTATCTCTTAGATTTTGAATTTAAATTAGATCTCTTGCCATAAATAATTCCCTAGAGAAGCACATATGTAATTGCTCTTCTCACATCCATCTGGTTGAAAGCACCTATTCAAGCATAACTACTAACCTAATATATTTTTAAATCTTTACTTAACCATTTTTATTAAACAATAATTTAGCTGTTACTATTTAATTTAACAACAGTTAACATTAACTTTAAAATAAGTTTTAGGATATACTTACATACCTGAAAATTTGGGTCTTACACCTTAGGTGTGTAAATTAGTCAATTCAAGCTCAAGCCACTCTCGACTTGAGCTTGAATATCTTATCAAGTTTGACTTTGAGCTTAATTCTACGAGTTCCAGTTGACTCACGAGCTAACTCATTTATTATGAAAGAGAGAAGCTTTTGATTCTAAAATGATATAAAAAAAATAATAAGAACCCAATTGAGATAAGGAAGATATATATATATATATATATATATAGATTTAAACTTAATCTTTTGAATTATAAAATTTTAAAATTAGTCTATTCACGAGCTGATGAGTCGCTCAAGCTTGGTTGTTAGCTCATAAGGTTCGACTCACGGGCTATTTATCGAGCGAGCCTGAGAAGGCTTTACTCATTTAACCCCTAAGACCCATTTTTGTTTTGTTTAGGTTTATTAAGTCATTTTGAGAGATTGAACTAGGTTGAACAAGTCACTGATTTTGAGATGGCGTGAACTACTTACAATTTGGAATTCACCCAAAGGCTCGAGTTGCTTATAATAGAATTTTGTTATGCCTCTCTAGAATTTGTCCAACTTAGCTCTTAGTATTGAGCCATTGAACTCATGCAGAGACTTAAAAAGTTACCTATTATCCAAGGCTATTCATCAAAAAACTCCACAACTTGCCTAGAGTACTGGCATGCCAATTAAAGGTTCTCTCCAGAAGAATTCATTAAGTGTACTTTCCCTCTATCCGAACTTAGCCCATGTTCCTGAGTAGCAGTCGACAAACAAGACTTGCATTTTA
Source organism: Dendrobium officinale (assembly GCA_019514585.1). Classification (NCBI taxonomy): domain Eukaryota; kingdom Viridiplantae; phylum Streptophyta; class Magnoliopsida; order Asparagales; family Orchidaceae; genus Dendrobium; species Dendrobium officinale. The sequence goes on along the minus strand of CM033682.1, from coordinate 67,111,659 downwards.
CCCAACTCATGACATCGAGTTCAATTTATATACTTTCTATATAATCTCGCTATGCAGCCATAACCCTAATTCATCCTCACTATGAGTACGGGATCATTGGTTTAGTGTGGATACATGCAATCTTGAACCTTGAGCTGAAACTCTATCACATTGAATTCTCATTGAATCTCTTTGGAAATATCTTTGAATTTTCTGTATATTTCTTTGATTGTATTTATTGCTCATTTAGGCTTGCCCTTCTCTGTCAAAGGGGGTTCAATCAGCTCTTTTAGTTCAGTAAGAGAATCATTGAGACCTAACCTCTCATTCTCTCATCTCTTTTACTCTTTAGGCTTGATTCATATTTCTAATAAGGTCTTGATATTTTTTTACGAACAACATTGGTAGCAGCATGATGCTTTTTGAATCACACTCATATTTCAGTGAGCATGGAGGGGCCATACTTTTGTGTATTTTCAAGCTCATTGCAAGAGATTGATGGTGGAATCATAAATCAGTTGTGGATGATGAATATAACTTTCTAGTAGATACATGTTCCAATGGGAACTTACGAGTTTCCTATACTTATGCATTCAATTGGAAATTTCTAGTTTTGGCTTAACCTTTTAGTTTTTATTCACGACACACTGTTATCCATTTCTTTAATGAAACATGAGTATGAGTTATTTTTTTTATGTTAGTTCTTGTCGTTGTGTTCTGATATATATTATTGTGTTTATATTTAGCGTCCAGAGAAATATTTGGGTGAGATAAAAACGTGGGACAAAGCTGAAGCCGCTCTAAAAGATGCTCTTGAAGAACTTGGGAGGCCGTGGCAAGTATGTTGCTAAATGCTCTCTCAAAATTTTCATGATTGTTTTTGCTGTTTGCTCTGTTTTCTTTTCAGTTTGTTCTTGGAAAAGAATAGTTTTGGTTTTTGTTGTAGCAATGGCGTTTTTCTGAATTGCATTAAATGTTTGATGAATATGTTGGATGTGGGGGGACAACCACCATAATTTTTTTCCGGTTTGTAAGGCTTTTTTGGCATTCTGAGTAGATGCTCATGATGAGATGTTTTAGAAACTAATTGAATAATATGATTTGTAGTTTTATAGTTGTGTTCTGTTCTATCCTCACGTAAACATCCTTTAGTTAATTTCTGAATGTACAGATTAACGAAGGGGATGGTGCATTTTATGGACCAAAGATTGACATTGGTGTTTTTGATGCATTGAAGAGAAAATTCCAATGCGGAACTTTACAGGTATGTTTGACAAATTATACATTACTGTTAAAAAGAAAACTTATGAATTACTGATTTTCTTACATGTATCTTGCAACAGTTGGATTTTCAACTTCCTGAGCGCTTCAAATTGTCATACTCGGCTGAAGATGAAGGCAAGACTGAACGTCCTGTAATGATACACCGTGCTATTCTTGGTTCTGTTGAGCGCATGTTTGCCATTTTATTGGAACATTACAAAGGGAAATGGCCCTTCTGGATCAGTCCTCGTCAATCCATTGTCTGTCCAGTATCTGAGAAATCTCAGCCTTATGCATTACAGGTAATCTTTTTGATTTAGGTTAGGCATTTACGTTGTGTTCGAAGGTTTTATTGCTCTGTTTCTCTCTCTCTCTCTCTCTATGTATTTAGGTTAGGCATTTACATATTTGGCTCCCAAGCCACATACACACTTTAAAAATTTTGGTTGACAGCTATAACTTTATGTCAGAATTGGGATAGGTCCAAGTGAAGAGTATGAAATATATCCTTTGTTTGCTTCTTGAATGAAAAGTCATTCTGATGCTAATGGCTTGTTTGTTGAATGATTGATCTCGTCTCACAGGTGTAACATTTAGGTGAAAATGATTTATTTCTTATGTACTGAATTCATATAATTTAGTGTGGTTTTTGACCCAAGGCATCTAATTTTATAACCTTTTGATCCTTTTGTTTGAAACTTCCCCAACGACCAATGCTTTGTTTAAATTATTCTTCCCCTTTCTCGTGATATAGCTAAAAAAACCTTTTGCAGACAGTTCTATGAAAAGAATTGTGGTGGATTAACTTTATTTGTAGAAAATGTATGTCTAATTACTTCTTCATCAACTTTACTATTACCAAGTAATGAAACAGAGAATCCTTTGTAGTTCTATAGGAACAGACGGCTTAAACCGCTTAAACCGAGATTCCTTGGTAGTTCAATAGGAACAGACAGCTTAATACATCTTTTATAAAACTTTTGGGACACTTTGTGCTTTCTTGTTTTCTTGAATTTGTTTTTATCTAAATCTTCATATATTATGTAGTATCTTTTATGTTAATGTAGGTACGTGATCAGATACATGGAGCTGGTTTTTATGTTGATGTTGACACAACAGACAGAAAGATTCAAAAGAAGGTACAGTTGCTATTATGCTTTCATTTGTTGATTCTGCCATGTTTAAAGCCTGCATACCATACTACTTGAACAACTAAGAATTCATACGGCTTAGTTAGTAAATTTGTTTTAATTTTTTTTTTTCACTTATTTCCACGGCAAGTGCTACTTGTTTCTATGTTAATGAAAAAAAAAAAAAAACCCAACGTAATGCTCGACTATTGATATGTGGCAAATTTAAACTCAGAGAATCACATTTCTCTAATTTGGCCCTCGATTTTGCAAAATTAATCCCAAACTGTTTTGCATGGCATGGATTAAGTTGGGATCAATTTAGTATAGTTGAGAAACTAAATTAGATTAATTTTATGTCCCAATTTCCATCGATTTTTGTCTCAGGGATCATTTATGATCAATTTTATATTGTCATGAGACTAAATTGGAGAAATGTAATTGTGTATGACTAAAATGGTTGAATACAAATTGTCAGGGGCTATTTTGGACTTTTCCATTCTGTTTTTTTATGACCCCAAGCTAGTAGCATTTGGCATCTTTTGCGGAAAGAAAAGGCAAAGAACTTTATGAAATTCTGTTCAACCTTTTGTTCAGTCACAAAAAAAGGGTTACTCCAGAAAAAATGCACCACCCTTTTTGTTACTTCATCTCTGCATTAGTTCGAGAAGATAGATATTAGTACGCTTTAATGTTTATAAACAACCTTCTGTTTTCTGATCAATTTTTTTCTACGATTGCTTAATGTCTATCATCTAATAAGATTGTTACTGTGAGTTTAGTATTTTTTGGTTAATTTACCACATCCGACTGACTTTTCTTTTTGGACACTTCATCATTAGTTTTCACAGATTTTAAATCCTTGTGATCATAGTTTAGAATTCATTTTTCTCAGAAAAAGTGTTTTTGATAGCCTTTCGTATTGGGTCTTTTTGGTTGTATTCATTGTAGAAAATGTAAATTTATTTTACTCCATAATTTCATCATTATTATTTGGTTTCAATGAAATATTTCAAAAATTAGATTTACCTTGGAAATGTGGGCAGTTTTTTTTTCATCAACAATTCATTTCTTAACCCTATTGTAAAATATGAAAAAAGAAATCACCATTGAGTCTCGCATGTTTCCTCATAAAAAAAACAAAAAAACTCAATTTATTTTCAACAAAATAAGGAAAATAATTTTCTATACTCAATTGCTACTCTACTAAACAAGTGGGTGAAAATCAATTTCACCTCAATTCCTTCTATCATTTCCATTTCCTTTTCATTTCATCTATCTTCAAACCGAACAGAACCATAGAGAGTGTACTGAAGCAAATAATAAGGGCAGTGTGAATAGCGGCCATGTTTTTGTGCCAAGAAATGCAATCATGCTTTTCAATCTTGTGCAGGTACGAGAAGCTCAATTGGCACAATACAATTTCATCTTGGTTGTAGGCGAAGAAGAAGCAAAGACTGGACAGGTTTTTCCTTGACCAATAATTTTGTAATAATCGAAATTTCGCCTTATTTCCTTCAATTTATTGAACTATCGATGCGGTCCTTAAACTTTCCACTGTTTATAAAAAAGCTCCGCGAGCAAGAATTATCAGCAAATATTCCTTGAGAAACGTTGAAATATTTAATTAAAAAAAAAAAAAAACTGGTGTGTTATTTATTCAATAGTTTCTCCATGATCAGGTGAGCGTTCGCGTAAGAGACAAATCAGAACATTCTGTAAGGAGCATGGAAGATCTTCTTAAACATTTTAGAGAGGAAGCAGCAGCTTACCACTAATTGGAAATTTTGTTTTTTATACCCTGTTGTTGTTCCTAATATTTATGGCGATTTTGCACCCATTTTAACATTCTTTAAAGCAAATGTTGTTGAAAGTCTCTATATTTAAACTGCAATTAAATATAACGATGTTGATGAGATTAATGATATTATCTTATTTAATACTTGTATTATTTTCGCGGATCAGTAAAATAAAAAAGAAAGAGATGCAAAGTCGTCATTGTTTTCTTTATTGGGAAATGTTGAGCGAACTTGCTCTCCTGCGAGAGGGCGGGGAGTCGCTGTCAGACAATGGCAGCCCAACAACCTCATATGTTTGATCCCATTCTGCTCAGTGTTATGAATTACTCTTGAAGCGAGGGCCATTTATAACCAAAAAACTCATTTTCCACTTGGAAATGCAGTAACACCCTCATCTTCAACCAAACTCAATTTTTTTAGAAAAGAATTAAATATTTTATGTATATTCCTTCTCAAATGAATTTTCTGATTAAAAAAAATGTGTCGGTGAACAGTGCGACGTCAATATTGAATTTGTAGTTGGATAGCATAACGTGTAAAGTACACGATTGGAGATAGCTTAAGCAAGTTAATACTTGGTATGAATGCTTATAAATGAATATATATTGCCAGAAAATTCGGTACAAATGGCATGTGAAATTTTGTTTATATATAGAGGCTTTAAATTTGCCTCTTGTCATCTGCTGTCTTTATAAAATACTCAGTTGGCACAAGTGATAACCAATTGTGCAATATTTCCTATATGCACTGTTGTTTAAAGATGCACGATGGCTAAAGATGAAAGATTTGCTTGTACTGTACAGAATATGTTCTTTGTTTTGGAACATTTGAGTTGCTTCAGTTATTTATTGGAGTCTCCCTTATTATTAGTGATTAGTCCATCCCCATCCAGTTAAAAGTTGATACATACTGTTCGGATTGTAAGTGTACACATTATATACAAGTAGTGTGTATAAAAAGTTGATACATATTGTTTATAAATTTGTATAGTGTGTACACTCATAGTCATATGTCTGTATAGTTTTTTCCGTTTGGACTCTGCACAGAATAATTTCTACATAAGATGATACTTAGTACAATGCTAAAGAGATGAGTGATATTTCTGATCAAATCACAAAGAATATGTTTGGTTTAAGGAATTGGATGAAATGTATAATTTTATATTTACTGCTTTGTTTTATTGTAATTAATAAAATTTATATAATATATTGGGAATGTGAATATCGATTGTTTCACTGATAACTCCCTACCAAATTACTTTGAACAATTGAAAGAAAAGTTTATCATATTGTTGTTGGGGCTCACATTTTCCTTCCTTGCAAACAAGCTAAAGCTCAAATTCTTTTTTCATGCAATTTATTTACTATTCATTTTCCTTTCATTTCCTTTCTTCAATTCCTTCGAATCTAATTGATTCAAAATGTTTGCCAAATAAATGCCAATCTATACGGCTGATAGGATATTAAGAAAATATTTAATTTATGATGGTGCAAAGTTTTGCATTTATGATTCAACAAGTTATTATACTTTTTAACATTAAATTTTTGGAAAGGAACAAGCCTTATACTTACATTAAGAGAAGAAATGTTGCTATGAAATTTTTTAAAAATGATCAAATTGCCACCTTGGTAACTAGTCATTGCAACATGGGCAATGATTATTTGCTTGGTCAATGGTTGAGTACTGCTTATTATTTTAGAATGAGAACTAGGTGGTGATTAGAAGTGTCTAATATTTTATTATTATTATTATTATTATTATTATGGAAGTTTTTTCCCTCCGAATTTTGATTAAAATCTGCCAAATCTTATTGAAATTCTAATTTTATGAATACTTTTGATTGAGATTTTTTTGGCTAACTTGTAACTCATTGTGCTTGCATGCAATGAGGCTTAATGATTTTGGTTCTTTATATATAATAGGACTTCTTGAACTACTTTGTGGACAACTAAACTACTTTTTTTTAATGTTTTTTTACTGTTGTTAGTAGTTGTTGGTAGAGATACATAGGGGAGGTATCAAGCGTGAGTTAGTTGACCATTACTGGTAATTAAGAATATTGATTTTTTACTTTGTCTAAGTTATAGGCTTAATTGTAATGGTGATTGATGTTTGCTTGATGTTCAAGCTATTAAAAGTCAAAATTATAATATTTGTGGAATAAAATTTCATTAGCAGTTAACATTTGAAATTTTTTATCTATGTTAAATAAATATTTGAAAATATATCTATCATGGAATATACTAGAAGTATCTATATATTAAATCGAATTGATTTTAAGCAAGTCATTTTCAGTCGAAGAAAATAAATTCCAATTTCGAGGGAGTAAATTTTGAATTTCGTATATTAAATGTTGATATTATGAATTGAAAAGATATTGTGATGCCTGCATATGATGGAAATGTTAATATTTTATTTCCAATTCACTATATTTTCATGTTACTATCATCCCTATTCCTCAAACCCCTCCACAATTATTTATTTTTTTTTAATTTTTGGTAATATGTAAGAGTTAATATCTCTTCATGCTTAATTTTCTTAATAAACCCTTGATTATATTCGACCCTATATGAATTTATCATGAATTTGTAACAAGTTTTCCTTAAATCACTGCCACATTGGTCGGTCATTTACTTATAGTTCCTGTGGATAGATCTTTATTTTGAAGTATGAGAGAGTTGTAATAATAAATCATAATACTATTTAAAGTCTATGTAAATAATAATTTCAATAAATAATAAAAGGTAAGAAAATACATTTATTATTTTTTGCCAAAAAGTGAACAATAATGCAATAATTCTTAATTATAAATTTAGTGAAGATTTGAAGATTAAAGAGTTTGAAATATTAAATTAACACTCATTTATAGATCACATAATACATATACATGTCACTCTATCTTTTGTTTCTTCTTACACCTCTGCTGAATGGCATCAGTGCTCAATGTATAATGATTCAAAGCACATACGAGATGATCACTTAATTTGTGCGTTATGTGATGTGCATCATCTTCCTTATCAAAATTTTTATTTCCCTAGAACAATGCCTTGCTATAAATATAAGTGTGATGCTCCAAATATAGAAAACTACATATTTCTCATCTCCATTCATATGACGATCATCAAGCTTTACATCAGCTTTAGGGAACAAAATAACCTTTATGTTTTAAAATCTTCTTCTTTTATTTTAGGAGAAACATTAACTATTAACCCTAAAACAATATCCTTGAACAAATGGTGGGTTAGAGTAAGATCTTAACATACTCCTTGGGCTTCTCAAATATTTTTTGATCAAAACTATAGTTGTCTCTCTTAAACAAAGGTCCATGTCCTTATTGCTATCATGGCCCAAAGAGATATTAAACTATGGTTTTTTTTTACTTGGATTTAAATTCATTGTAGCTTTCATTGATGAACTTACTACTGTTTGTGGAATTTTGAAAACATGTTTTGAAAATATTGGTTTTCTTTGGGACTTAAAATTGAATTCTAAAATCAAATTGTCTCGTTAGAAAAAGTATATCACCTCGAGAGGTGAGAATAAAATTTCATAACGGTATTCAGATTTAGAATTATAAAATTCATCTTGAATATTACGACCGGATGTTAAAGAAAACTTCATATGGCCCCGAAGGGTCAAAATGAGGTTCAACTGAATATCCAGCTACAATATTCAAGAAGTGTGATCGTTAGGTTCACATCCAAAGCCTTATCAAAGAAAGATGTATCTCCCCGAAGGGGGGAAATATCATTCGATGATAATTCTTTGAATATGATAACAATGATCACTAATATTTTAAGTTTTCCCAAAGAAATCCAATTGAGTTTTAAAAAATCAATTTTTAAAATCAGGTGCGTGTGTGGTTCTAAATCTCCTACGAGCGCAAGCCCTCGTAGTTAATTACATCGTAAGAAAACGATGTCTCCTACGAAAACTCTCGATTAAAATAAAGGCAGAAATTTCATTTTTAAGATTTTCTAGGAATGATATCAAGGAGGTGAATTTGGAATTTCAATCGGGATTGGATCAAATTTTGAACACTTATTTCCGGAGTCAACGGAGGAGAGGTAGGAGGCACTTAGAGATTCTGAAATAATTCAGAAGTGCCCCAACCTAAGCTAAGTGTTGGGCTTTAAATTTTAGATTGAGGAGGAATCTTTATGTTCAAGTTGAAATTTTATTATAAAGTTGGGACTTATATTCTCGATCACATGATCGGAAAAATGCCCAGAAAGTGAGGGTGAAGACTAACCTACCAAGTGGGTATGACGTCCCCGGTCAAGATCCCATGGTTTTCCATCGTCCCGGGTTCGTCGGTATCCTTAGCCTACTTAGTCGAGTGCTGACCAGAGGATCCTTGTTAGCAACCATGGGTTACCTCATTCAAGGGGACCTCGTAGGCCAAGAGGCTGGGGACCTAATCCTAGGCTGACAAACAGGAGGTGCACAGGTCTGTGGACAGTGAACCTATGTCTATGTTATCTAACCTAGGATGCCACTCCCATTTTATATGCATATCAATCTATTAAAAAAAAAAAGAAAGGAACACCGGCCTAACCTAAAGCTAGAGTCCGTGTCCTAATGGGTCAATCTAAGTGTGTGTAGCAGGTTGTGTGGTTTGGATATATCCTAAATCGGGTAATTGGTTAAAGTTGTTTAATGTTCTGGTTGGTTGAAAGGTTTAAGGGAGATTTTGATTAAAGTTTAAATCTTAATGATTTAAAATTGATTTTAAGATTGATTGTTGGTTTTAAAGTTAGATTGAAATTTTCTAGATTTTGAATCAAATATTTAATGTTCTAAAATTATTCGAATCATTTAATGATTTTAATCAAGGGGTTAAAATTTGAATTTTAGATTAAGAATATTTTCGGAAAAATTTGTATTTTATTAAAATACTATACCTTAAGACGAGTTGAATGCCTTTAAGTTTGATTGATTTAGAGTTTGTTTGAATTAATCATGAATCTTCAAAGTTTTGATCACTCATTGGAATTATTAAAATTGTCTTAATTAGAGAGGTTTTGATATTTTGGATTCAATTGAGTTCCAACCTCCTTGTAATCAATTCCAAAGGTCATGAATGACCCAAGGATAGATTCCCAAGTGTTTAGGAATTCTCTGGAATTTTAAATTATTATTAATTAAACAAATTAGATTCTAATGATTATTAAATTATTCTCAAACTTGAAATCAAATCTGATTGATTTTAATTTTAATGTGTTAAGGATTCAAATATGGTCAATTAGAAGAGTTATTTATAGCTTTGGATTTAAAAGTGATTTATTAAAATTTCTAGAAGGTTTTAAGGTTTGATTAAGGTTTAAACTTAAGGGGTTTGATTAAGGGGGTTCGAAGGTTTGAAGTTTAGTGACAATTTTCCCTAGAGCAGGAAAGATCACTATACTTAAGGGGTTTGAATTTGAAGTCAATTGGGTTTAAATTAGATTTACTTAATTATTGTATGTGTTGATTGGGAAAGATTTGATATTTTGTAAATTTTATTTGAGTTATTATCAAATATTTTAGTTCTCGGGTTTTAAGGAAAAGATTAATAATTGATTGTTGTTTGAGATTAAATCGATTATGTACATGTTAATCTTAAGGTATAATGTCGCTAAGTTAACTATGTTTAATGTTTCGTCCCTAAAGGACGCATGTGTGAATCCTAGAGTTTGTCTAAGTTTTCTAAGACTCGTCCTTAATTATTGTCCTTAAAGATGTCACTAGGTTCAATGGGTTTGAATCCATGTTACTAACCCTTTGGACATGCCTAAGAATGTAAACAAGTTATGTCGATGGGTTTTAAATTTGTAAAAAGAAGAAAGCAGGTATTAACTAAATGCAAGATTATTGCAAGAATTTAAAGCTGGGAGAAATAGCTCAACAAGTAAATCTAGAAGCCTTATACACTTCTAAGTTTTAAGGAAACTTACCTGGTCACCGGAGCTAGTCAACGGTGACTCCGGCCATAGCACCCCGTTTAGAAGAAACGGGGCGACTGAAGCTCTTGGCTCATTCTCCAATCAGCTCCACCAGTACCTCGCAAAAAGGCAACGAGAGAAGGCGGTGTCAGAATATCATGTATGAAATTAAAGCTATTATAAATTGACATATAAGTGAATATGTAAAATAAAATGAAATCAAATCAAATGTCGTTTCAAAGAGTTAGAGATGTAGAATGAGATTTGTATTGAAGCAATTTCAGAACATATGTTATCTTACAATAAAGTATCTCAATACATATACTTCTTATATAGAAAGGAATTCCAACACTTGTAGTTTATCACGAGAATAAATTAACCATGTATTATTATATACAAAAGAGAATTTTTTACTTATATATTATCTCACAAAAAATAAATCAACATGTATGGAGATCATAACCATAAATATAGAACCGAGATAGGGAAATTAAACTCTACTAAAAATTTGGTGTGTACATAATTAATGAGATCAAGTCTTATTAAGATAAACAATGTCACACGATAATATGAATCGAGTAAATTATCAAAATTGTAAATTTATCAACATTTTGATGAATATAATAATCATCCAATTCAAATAAGTGTAAACAATTAAAAGTTTTAGAAAAGGAACCCACTTATAATACCAAATAACACTTGAGGGTAAACATATGTAAGCAAGCGAGTACAAATATATCAACAAAATCTGGTTAGTGATCATCATTTTGTTTTAATAGCCCATTTATATTCAGCATTATAGTTACAACATGCAAGAGGACAAAAACTATATTCAAGCATTAGAAGATATCAAAATTTAGAAGAGAATAATGGTTTGGGCATGTATTTCACACTACAAGCGATATAGAAAAAGATTCTATGGCATCGTACACTTAGAAAAAGAACATGATATTATTCATAAAAAAATCCAAAATAAATGGGGTAAAGATGAATAATAAAAAACACAACTAAACAACTAAGTGTAAATGAGCTGAGCTTGAACAAATTGTAATTGCATCGTCATACATAAATCATACAATTTGATTATGAAGAGTATTCAAAGTGTATATATTTTCCTCTATAAATCTATTATAATATTGACAAAAACTTAACAATCATATTATGCAAGAATCCAATTCGTTAAAAAAAAGTACAACAGCTAAAATAAGCTTGCAATTATTTCACAGAATTGAATGCAATAAAAGCTATCTGCTCCACATGACACATTGATTAAATATCATTAATCTGAAAGAATTGAAATGGAAAAAAAAAAAAAAGAAAATTGAGCATCATCATCTAAATAAAAGAAAGACGAGATTTAAAAATAGATATAGCATGCGAGCAGAATGATCAAATCATAAATATGCTATCAGATGAGAGGGAATGAATTTGCAATAATCACTTCAACAAGTTTATGAAAGAGCACATGAATCAAGTTAAATAAATGTCCACATAACTAAGAAAATCTTGTCGTATATCAATATGTATTTGCTCTTTTTTTTTTTTAACAATTCAATAGAAAAATTATTTTAATTAAAATAAAAGAAAAACAACAGAAACTTAAGGCCTTATTTATTCAATTTTAAATTATATGATATAAAGTTGTGACGTATTGACTGAGATAAGGTCTTTCCATCTTATTGAAACAAAGAATTTCTTCTATAAATGCATCTTTAACATTGCTAAGCAAGCAGTTTTAATCTGAGGAAAAATGACAGTGAAGTTGTCATAAGGAAAATCACTCATTAATACAACAAAATAAGATATCTCTAGTTACATGGAAAATATGCATATATGTAAGATGATATATTATGATTTGCTACTACAAAGAAAAAAAAAAAAAGCACAACAATTTCAACTAAAACTTACTTTTGCCAAACCAAGAGATCACCTGTGCACACGTGGCCATTAGTTATTAACTGGGGAATGTTAACGAACAACCTCTCAACTAGAATACACCATATATAGATATTAAATCAAAACTTCGTAATGAAATCACAGTGATTGAAACTATACATAAAATCCGGCCACACCAAAATGAAAGAATGTATTTAACACTGCCGTTGCCAGGTCCCAAGTCCTGGATGAGAAAAGTGGAGGGTTGCGTTAGGTAGTCGACAGCCAGCGTAAAACTTGTAGAACAAAAATGACATGAATCCTTTAAGAAATTGTGTTAATGCTAGGGCGTCCCCTGGAAGCGACGCGCTGTATGGCTTGAATACAGTGACAAGTGTGCAAGGGCTGCTGCACCGGCGCCCGGGTGCAGTATTAAATAGGCAAGGGTTCCCGCATCAAGGACGGATGTGGGCAAAGAAGCTAGTCCATGATACTAAAATTAGGATAGGAACTTGGAATATAGGTTCCCTTACAGGTAAATTAATGGAGTTAATAGATATTATGATTCATAGGAAATTAAATATTTTATGCATTCAGGAAACTAAGTGGGTTGGAGAGAAGGCCAAGGAAATCGATAGTTTAGGATTTAAACTTTGGTATTCGGGTAGGAGTCGTACTAGAAATGGTGTAGGTGTCATTATAGATAAGAGTTTAAAGGATAATGTTATAAAAATTAATAGGATTGGTGATAGAATTATAGCTTTAAAGATTGTTGTTGAGGATAAGATTGTTAATATTATAAGTGCTTATGCTCCTCAGGTAGGTTTGGATATAAGTTCTAAATTAAATTTTTGGAATGACTTAGAAGAATTAATACAAAATATACCTCTTGAAGAAAGAGTTTTTATTGGAGGAGATTTAAATGGACATGTTGGTAAAGAGGTAGTTGATTTTAAAAGCATTCATGGTGGCCATGGATTTGGAACGACGAATGAAGGTGGCAAGACCATATTAGATTTTTGTTTAGCTTATGATTTTTCAATTGCTAATACCTTATTTAAGAAAAGGAATGAGCATCTCATCACTTATAAAAATGGATGTAGTACAACCCAGATTGACTATTTTCTTATTAGAAAATTAAACCGTTTAGATTGCAAAGATTGTAAAGTTATTCCGAGTGAAAGTTTATGTACCCAACATCGATTATTAGTTTTGGACTTTAAGATAAAGGGGCATAAAATAAAAAAATAAAGTAAAACGTTTTTCGAGGATTAGATGGGGGCATTTAAAGAATATTAACCAAAATATTTTTGTGAGTAAGATTTTAGATCTTAAGATTTTGTCTGTGCATGAGGATGCTAATGTTATGTGGGAAAAAGTGGCTAGTGATATTAAGAATATTGCAAAAGATGTGCTTGGAGTATCTAAGGGAAAAGCTCCTAATAGTAAAAATAGTTGGTGGTGGAATCCAATTGTGCAAGAAAAGATTAAAAATAAGAAGATTTGTTATAAAAAATTGGTTTAATTTTAAAAATTCTGATAATTGGGAATTATATAAAGTGGCTCGTAAGGATTCTAAGAAAGCAATATGCGATGCAAAGACATTAGCTTTTAGCGATTTATATAATAGATTAAATACTAAGGAGGGAGAAAGATATATGTATAAGTTAGCCAAACAAAGAGATAGGAGTAGTAAGGATTTAGTTCAAGTGAAGTGTATTAAGGATGAAGATCAAAAAATACTTTTTCTTAGAAGATGATATTCAACAAAGGTGGATGAGATATTTTGCTAAACTTTTTAATGAAGAGTGTGAAAATAAGATTGACTATAGTGACCTTAGCACCCTAAATGAAAGTAAAGATTTCTGTTTTTATCGGCGTATTAGTAAAAACTGAAGTTAGAGAGGCTTTAAATAGAATGAAGGGTGGAAAAGCTGTTGGACCTGATGATATTCCAATAGAGGTGTGAAAATGCTTAGGAGATGAAGGGATTTCTTGGCTTACTAAACTTTTTAATACTACTATTTTGAAGACTAAAAAGATGCCAGATGAGTGGAGAATGAGTGTATTAATTCCTATTTTTAAGAATAAAGGCGATGCACAGGATTGCACGAATTATAGAGGTATTAAGTTAATGTGTCATACTTTAAAATTATGGGAGCGAGTTATAGAGCATAGGTTGCGGCGTGATACTAATGTTTCTCAAAATCAATTTGGATTTATGCCGGGTAGGTCGACTATGGAAGCCATACATTTATTCAGAGGTTTGATGGAAAAATATAGAGGAAATAAGGAGGATCTACATATGATATTTATTGATTTAGAAAAAGCATATGATAAAGTTCCAAGAGAAGTGCTATGGAGAGTTCTTGATAAGAAAGGAGTCAATAATGCTTATATTCAAATCATTAAAGATATGTATGCAGGAGCTATTACTTGTGTTCAAACACAAGGTGGTTTGACCAAGTATTTCCCTATTTCGGTTGGGTTACATCAAGGATCAGCCTTAAGCCCATATCTATTTGCTTTAGTCATGGATGTTCTCACTAGACATTTGCAAGATGATGTACCTTGGTGTATGCTTTTTGCTGATGATATTCTTCTTGTTGATAAGACTAGAGAGGGAGTTGAAGGTAAACTTGAATTATGGAGGTCAACCTTAGAGTCTAAAGGTTTTCGCTTGAGTAGATCTAAAACGGAATATATGGAGTGTAATTTTAGCAGTAATAGTCCTAGTGAGGGGATTGTGACTTTGGGCGATCAAGTCATTAATAAGAGTACACGTTTAGTATCTTGGATCTATTGTTCAGAGTGATGGTGAAATAGATGGGGATATTATCAGCAGAATTCAAGTTGGATGGTTGAAGTGGCGGAATGCATCGGGCTTGTTATGTGATAGAAATGTACCCCTCAAACTTAAGGGAAAATTCTATAAGATGGTAGTGAGGCCTGCAATGCTTTATGGTGCCGAATGTTGGCCATTAAAAGAGAAGCATAATACTAAGTTAAGTGTGGCAGAGATGAGGATGCTTAGATGGATGAGTGGCTTTACCCTTAGAGATAGGATACGAAATGAGCATATACGTGAAAAGGTTGGAGTAGCTCCAGTAGAAGATAAGATTAGAGAGAGTCGCCTTAGATGGTTTGGTCACATAAAAAGGCGGCCTTCCGACGACCCAGTTAAGAGAGTAGAGGTATTAGATTTGACTTGTGTTAAGAAAGGTAGGGGTAGACCTAAAAAGACTTGGTTAGAAAATATTAGGAATGACCTTTCTTTATTAGATTTAAACGAGAATTTGGCTTTTAATAGGACTCAATGGAGAAAAAGGATTCATGTAGCCGACCCCACGTAGTGGGATAAAGGCTTGATGTTGTTGTTGTTGTTGTTGACATGACTTACAACTTCATGTAACCCCTCACAATGACGGGTTAACAACAAATAGTCATACATGAATATATGTGTCACTGAATTCAAAGAGTTCATATTCAAACTTATCAAATTCTTAGAAGTATTCACATGAGGAGTATAAGTAAGCAGCTTGGCATGATTATCTTAATCATATTTTAATTGAAACGTCTCAAATCGACAGAAATAGAGTGAGACAGAAACTTTGATTCTCAACTAATGACAACCTGAAGTCTTGCTCTAAAAGAAAAATCCAAAATATATCACCTTAAGGTATCCAGATCAATTGAAATCAACTTTGTACTAAAGCATTTAATTAGCTTACAAAAGTCTAATTATGTTATTCGTAGGAAATCTTAAATGGAGAAAACCTAAACACTTTCCTGAGAAAGTAATTACATTCAGATCTCTCATAATGATGGAGACAAAGTCCGAGGCTAAATAATATGAATATATTTAACTACCGAGGATCTAGAATGGGAAGTTCACATACAACAACCGTTGCTTCCTTATGATAAATAAGATTTATTTTTAACAATATATGATAGCATGCTTCACATATTTAACATAAATCAGGTTCTGTACACACCATAATGATATGAGATTATGCTAATAAAAAAAAGCTAAGTGGAGATCTGTAATAACATTTTGAGAGCATCCATTTCAATCAAATAGTTTAGTATCATACCTTGTATTATGCAATACAAGCTTCCTTAGCATCAGTTATATCAATATTGATCCTTGTAGCTCCTCCTATGTAACCACGGCACTCTTCTTTTCGATGAATCGCATGCAAAGCAAGCACAGTAATGGAGGAAAATCTTTGAGTGGTTCTTCCTCTTGCTTGGACGAGTGGAGAAGAGGAAATCCCCTTCTTTCATTTGTGCCCTATCCTGACTTCTGGCTTCAACTCCAATGATCCGGAGGTGGTAGCTTTCTTTGCTTAAATTCGTGGCTTTGTTGGCTTTGGATAAACAGATAGAGAGAGTGAATAGTCAGCTCTCCATTCTCTCTTTGGATCTAACATTTCTTTAGTTGGTGTTGCCGTAGCCTGATGACTGGCTTCATCTCTTGAATGTTTTCCAGTGGCCGGCCCTAGCAGCAACCCTCTTCTCTTCTTCTTCCTTGGACGAATGGAGCAAGCATTAGAAGTGTGGGTTGAGAGAGGCGTTGGGAAGAGAATGAGAGGGCTGCTTGCCTGTGGATCTGTTGGAGCGTCGCCAACCCTAGCCGCGCCTCTCTTCTCCTTCAGCCGAAAATGTAGAAGGAAAATCCCAGAGGGGCGGATGCTTGTGTAGAATGGGGCGATCCTCCCAGATCTAGGGCTTGGAGTCGTATGCCAATTAACTTTCATCAAAATCATCTCGAATGCGCTTGATTAAATTTGTTTGAAGAAAATTCAAGGGATTTTGATTAATCTAGATTTCTCTCAACTCATAATAATAATAAATTAACCCAACTTCACAATTGACGACGGCGTCATAGGACTCAAATTGACTCAAATCGAACTAGATATAGCCAAATGTAATGTGTGCACTCAAATCGATCTTAATTAATATATATATACACAGTTCAATGTTGATTTCAAAGAAGAGCAATGAGCTCGATCACAAGTCGTATTGTAGGCGATGATGATTGAAAGGTTAATTAATCAAAATGTAGATCAAAAATTGGATGATTGAAAGTTAATTGGAACTTTGATTAAGAGTTGAATGGGATATGTTTGGGACCCATATGATCGACAAGTGAGAACTTATCGATCATTAGGTCACCAAAATAAAACCCAGGTGGGTCCTAGTAACCTCATACAAAAATGAGGTCAACAAATGGACCCCCAATATGTGTAGTAGAAGGAACTTCTGCTGCACATATTGGCGTTGACCGAATGACAAGTTTGAGTAGGATTTTGAAAGTCTAAGGAAGGGCATCACCCAACCTTAGGTCTATAGGATGCTGATAGAAGACTTACTCCTAATAGACAGATTAATTGGAAAGCCAAAGTAGGGAATACCTAGCCTTGGGTCTAAGGAAGGGCATCACCCAACCTTAGGCCTATAGGATGCTGATAGAAGACTTACTCCAAATAGGCAAATTAACTAGAAACCAAAGTAGGGAATACCTAGCTTTGGGTCTGAGGAAGGGCATCACCCAACCTCAGGTCTACAGGATGCTGATAGAAGACTTACTCCTAGTAGACGGATCAACTGGAAACCAAGGTAGGGAATACCTAGCCTTGGGTCTAAGGAAGGGCATCACCCAACCTTAGGCCTATAGGATGCTGATAGAAGACTTACTCCAAATAGGCAAATTAACTGGAAACCAAAGTAGGGAATACCTAGCTTTGGGTCTGAGGAAGGGCATCACCCAACCTCAGGTCTACAGGATGCTGATAGAAGACTTACTCCTAGTAGACGGATCAACTGGAAACCAAGGTAGGGAATACCTAGCCTTGGGTCTAGGGAAGGGCATCACCCAACCTTAGGCCTATAGGATGCTGATAGAAGACTTACTCCTAATAGGCAAAATTAACTGGAAACCAAAGTAGGGAATACCTAGCTTTGGGTCTAAGGAAGGGCATCACCCAACTTTAGGCCTATAGGATGCTGATAGAAGACTTACTCCAAATAGGCGAATTAACTGGCAAACTAGGATGGTGCCACGAAGGGCGTACTCCATCACTAGCGAATGGGAATCAGGATGGTGCCACGAAGGGCGTACTCCACCACTAATCCCCGGGTGAAATGCCAGGGTGGTGCCACAGAGGGCGTACTCCACCACTAACGGGTCTAATCCTAAGGGAAGGAAAGACCTAACCTTAAGGAGAAGAGAACTGAAAACGATTGATTGATGATTTTGAATTTGATTTGATTTCTTTGAATTTGAAGGGGTGATTTTGATATTTAATTTGATCCTCATTAGGCATGATACTTCTTGAAGAACCGCCCAAATGAAAGGAAGCATCTGGTGGTATCTTCAAAATTAATCAATTCCATGAACCTCCCTTATAGATTATCTCTAAGGTGGTCTATCCAGTCAACGTTGATTCAAAGCTTCCATTGATCTCATGGTGGACTAAAATTGGTCTCCAAAGGACTATAGCCAAGTCTCCTACTTGGAAAGTCCTAAGGTAACACAATTTATCACGAGCATGAATCATACGTGACTTATATAATTTCAAATTTTGTTGAGTTCAAAAACAACTTTCTTCAAGGCCTTCAAGCTCTTCTAATCAGAGTTGGGCACTCTACTCATTTGTGACTCAATTTTGAAAAGCAATTTTGTGCAATGTAAAACACACCTCTATTTGAGAACAACCTTAGACCCAGCATAGAGTGTTATTTTACATAGTGGATCTTAAAAGAAACGATGCCTATGCTTAAAGATTCACATATATCTCTTAAGAATGGGATTTGAATTCTTATCGAGAATAGAAGATTCATTCTTTTTATCAAAAATTTCCTCTTAATCATTTGGACCCTGTCAAAACGACAAGTGGGAACAAATTCAAAAGTATAGTGAGAACTAGAGTGACCCCAATTGACCCGAAAAGAGCCAAGGGTTTTGGATTTTGTTGACCCAGATCAAATTTCATTGAAATTGAACTAGGTTCTCCCTTGTAGAAAGTTTGAATTAAAATTAATTTCAAAAGGATTTAAGTTGGATCGAGAAATTTAATCTTTTCAATTCTCTTGCATAGAATTTTCTATCTAATAAACTGTCCATGCATGACAATAAATCTAGATTCAAGATTTTTCAAAGTCAAGCTATTAAATATGATCGGGCTCTTTGAGATTTAAGGATTTAAAAAGAAGGAAGCCTCTTTCACTTTTTTTTATGACGTGCTTTGCACACCTTTTTATTTCTTTGGCGCACTTTATGCTTCTTTTGATTTTGAAATTTTTTTTTAATGCACTTTGTGCATCCTTTAAAATTTTTTAACAAGAAGCTTCACTTTCTTTAAAACCTTAACATGATTGCTTTTTTTTTTAATACAGGATTATATCGCAAGTATAAGAGAAGGAAATTCATTCTCTTATCCAAGGAAGAATAATCCCCAAATTGGACCCAATCTTTTGATAAGAAAATATTAACTTGACTTAGAAAATCATTGAATAAATTTAAAGCATGCAAGAGGTGCCTATAAGATAAAAAGTTGCAAGAAGATGGAGAGGATTTTCATTTCAAAAACCAACTTAAGTTTGATACAAATTTTAATTCAAAAATCAAATTAACCCGCAGAAGCGGCGGGAGGGGGGTGCCTTTAAAGATCAAGTGGGGTCAACCACAACTCTCTCCTATTTTTGATTTAAAGTAGAGGTCAATTTTCATTAAAAAGATGGATCAAATATCTTGAAAATTTTGACCCGTTACACTTGAGAAATAATATGATTTCCTTCAAAGTAGCAAGTCCAGGTGGCAAGACCAAATCAATGTAAATTATATTTCTACGATCTCTTAAGAGGAAGAGATTGTTGTGTGGTCTGCACTATCCCTTACTAGTGCTGCATCATTTCAATCTAAGGATCTATCACGATAGGACCTATCTAGAAGTTAAATTCAGATTGTGTCACTATCTGATAAGATCTCAAATCCATCATTATTCCCCTCCCTAATTACTAGTGATCTAGCAATTATGAGAGTGGCACCCCGAGCAGTTTCTGCACCTCCTCCTCTATAGATGATATAGTAGGGCACATATAGTACCGTGACCTAACATCATCCAGTAGAGTGGATGGGTCATAACACTCGATTGGGGGCCTATAGTCTATTATTGTTGATTGCCCAATTTAGATTTTGATAGATCTTTTATGTGAAATAGTCAAAAGGGCAAAGTGGATATCACGCTATCATTCTCACAACCTCCCTTCCTTGAGTAACAGGAAGTGCGTGGAAGTGGCTTCCACCAAAGAGGGGGGCATGTGAGAGGAGCAATGAACCCTCCATTAGCCTCAAATTTGACTTACTCTTAAGGCTTCTAATTCAGCAATCTTTCTAGCCTTTTGAGTACATTTGATTTCCTTGAATTAAGGAAAGGTGATTTAAATCAATTGATTTTGAAATGGAATTGGAATCTTGAAATCAATTGATTTTCTTCAAATTTTGGAACTCAAAATATTTAGTTTTCATTCAACACGAAGGTTCACAAAATTGTTAAGAAAATCTCAAGAGTTGTGCTTGACTCTCTCATCCCACCAACTAACTAGGGATGAAATGTCAAAGCTTAAATTTGGTTGAGAAAATTTGAACTTAATGTTGAAGTTAAAATGGATCTTCTTCAAATTTCGAAACTCAACATGTAACATTTTGTTTTTGAACATGCAGGTCTACGAAATTGATATGAAGAATCCCTAGGATTGGGCTTGACTCTTTCATTCCACCAATCGACTTGGGGTGAAATGTCAAAGCCTACATTTGATTGAGATTGATTGAGAAAATTTGAATTTAGGATTGAAAATAATAGATCTTCTTCAAATTATGAAACTCAACATATTGAATTTCATTCGAATATGCAGGTTTACAAAATTGACATGAAGACCTTAAGGTATGGCTTGACCCTTTCGCTCCACCAATTAACTTAGGGGCAAAAATGTCAAAGCCTGGAGTTGTTAGAGGGAGAATTGAATTTTGATTTTGAGACTGAAGGGTCTTCCGTAGGATGTGAAACTTAGCATACTCGACATTTAATTGGATATGCAAGTTTGCAACATTAAGGAAGATCTTAAAGAATTTGACCTGACCCTATTGCTCTACCAATTAACTTGGAGGCAAAATGTCAAAGCCCGACTTGAACAAAGGTTTCCTCGCTCACCTCTCTATTTGTCATGTCTTTTTTATGTTGGCTACACTCACCCAAGAAAGAAATGGGTAGAGGTACCAACGGAAGAAGGGTAGTCAAAACTACCGATACAATAAAATTTATGCCGTTATTAAAGATGGAGAGAGAAATTTAGTCCCACCGGGCGTGCCATTTTTTGTTGGTGGAATTTTGAAAGCATATTTTGAAAATATTGGTTTTCTTTGGGACTTAAAATTGAATTCTAAAATCGAATTGTCTCGTTAGAAAGAGTATGTCACCTCAAAAAGTGAAAATAAAATTTCATAACGGCATTCAGATTTAGAATTATGAAATTCATCTTGAATATTATGATCGGATGCTAAAGAGAACTTCATATGGCCCCGAAGGGTCAAAATGAGGTTCAACTGAGTATCCAGCTACAGTATTCAAGAAGTGTGATCATTAGGTTCACATCCAAAGCCTTATCAAAGAAAGATGTATCTCCCCGAAGGGAGAAAATATCATTCGATGATAATTCTTTGAATATAATAACAATGATCACTAGTATTTTAAGTTTTCCCAAAGAAATCCAATTGAGTTTTGAAAAATCAATTTTTAAAATCAGGTGCGTGTGTGGTTCTAAATCTCCTACGAGCGCAAGCCCTCGTAGTTAATTACATCGTAAGAAAACGAGGTCTCCTACGAAAACTCTCGATTAAAATAACGGCAGAAATTTCATTTTTAAGATTTTCTAGGAATGATATCAAGGAGGTGAATTTGGAATTTCAATCGGGATTGGATCAAATTTTGAACACTTATTTCCGGAGTCAATGGAGGAGAGGTAGGAGGCACTTAGAGATTCTGAAATAATTCAGAAGTGCCCCAACCTAAGCTAAGTGTTGGGCTTTAAATTTTAGATTGAGGAGGAATCTTTATGTTCAAGTTGAAATTTTATTATAAAGTTGGGACTTATATTCTCGATCACATGATCGGAAAAATGCCCAGAAAGTGAGGGTGAAGACTAACCTACCAAGTGGGTATGACGTCCCCGGTCAAGATCCCATGGTTTTCCATCGTCCCGGGTTCGTCGATATCCTTAGCCTACTTAGTCGAGTGCCGACCAGAGGATCCTTGTTAGCAACCATGGGTTACCTCATTCAAGGGGACCTCGTAGGCCAAGGGGCTGGGGACCTAATCCTAGGCTGACAAACAGGAAGTGCACAAGTCTGTGGACAGTGAACCTATGTCTACGTTATCTAACCTAGGATGCCACTCTCATTTTGTATGCATATTAACCTATCTTAAAAAAAAAAATAGAAAGGACCACCGGCCTAACCTAAAGCTAGAGTCCGTGTCCTAATAGGTCAATCTAGGTGTGTGTAGCAGGCTGTGTGGTTTGGATATATCCTAAATCGGGTAGTTGGTTAAAAAGTTGTTTTAATGTTCTGGTTGGTTGAAAGGTTTAAGGGAGATTTTGATTAAAGTTTAAATTTTAATGATTTAAAATTGATTTTAAGATTGATTGTTGGTTTTAAAGTTAGACTGAAATTTTCTGGATTTTGAATCAAATATTTAATGCTCTAAAATTATTTGAATCCTTTAATGTTTTCAATCAAGGGGTTAAAATTTGAATTTTAGATTAAGAATATTTTCTGAAAAATTTGTATTTTATTAAAATATTATACCTTAAAATGAGTTGAATGCCTTTAAGTTTGATTGATTTAGAGTTTGTTTGAATTAATCATGAATTTTCAAAGTTTTGATCATTTATTAGAATTATTTAATTGTCTTAATTAGAGAGATTTTGATCTTTGAATTCAATTGAGTTCCAAACTCCTTGTAATCAATTCCAAAGGTCATGAATGACCCAAGGATAGATTCACAAGTGTTTTGGAATTCTCTGAAATTTTAAATTAATATTAATTAATTATATTAATTAAATATCAGATTCTAATGATTATTAAATTATTCTTAAACTTGAAATCAAATCTGGTTGATTTTAATTTTAATGTGTTAAGGATTCAAATATGGTCAATTAGAAGGGTTATTTATAGCTTTGGATTTAAAAGTGATTTATTAAAAATTTCTAGAATATTTTAAGGTCTGATTAAGGTTTAAAACTTAAGGGGTTTGATTAAGGGGTTCAAAGGGTTTGAATTTGATTTACTTAATTATTGTATGTGTTGATTGGGAAAGCTTTGATATTTTGTAAATTTTATTTGAGTTATTATCAAACATTTAAGTTTTCAGGTTTTAAGGAAGAGATTAATAATTGATTGTTGTTTGAGATTAAATCGATTATGTATATATTAATCCTAAGGTGTAATGTCGCTACGTTATCTATGTTTTAACGTCTCATCCCTAAAGGACGTAGGTGTGAATCCTAGAGTTTGTCTAAGTTCTCTAGGACTCGTCCTTAATTATTGTCCTTAAAGATGTCACTAGATTTAATAGGTTTGAATCAATGTCACTAACCCTCTGGACATGCCTAAGAATGTAAACAAAGCTATGTCGATGAATTTTGAATTTGTAAAAAGAAGAAAGCAGATATTAACTAAATGCAAGAATTATTGCAAGGATTTAATGCTGTCATAAATAACTCAACAAGTAAATTTAGAAGATCTATGCTTTTCTAAGTCTTAAGAAAACTTACCTGGTCACTTGTAGTTTATCACGAGAATAAATTTAACCATGTATTATTATATACAAAGAGAATTTTTTACTTATATATTATCTCACAAAAAATAAATCAACATGTATGGAGATCATAACCATAAATATAGAACCGAGATAGGGAAATTAAACTCTACTAAAAATTTGGTGTGTACATAATTAATGAGATCAAGTCTTATTAAGATAAACAATGTCACACACGATAATATGAATCGAGTAAATTATCAAAATTGTAAATTTATCAACATTTTGATGAATATAATAATCATCCAATTCAAATAAGTGTAAACAATTAAAAGTTTTAGAAAAGGAACCCACTTATAATACCAAATAACACTTGAGGGTAAACATATGTAAGCAAGCGAGTACAAATATATCAACAAAATCTGGTTAGTGATCATCATTTTGTTTTAATAGCCCATTTATATTCAGCATTATAGTTACAACATGCAAGAGGACAAAAACTATATTCAAGCATTAGAAGATATCAAAAATTTAGAAGAGAATAATGGTTTGGGCATGTATTTCACACTACAAGCGATATAGAAAAAGATTCTATGGCATCGTACACTTAGAAAAAGAACATGATATTATTCATAAAAAAATCCAAAATAAATGGGGTAAAGATGAATAATAAAGAACACAACTAAACAACTAAGTGTAAATGAGCTGAGCTTGAACAAATTGTAATTGCATCGTCATACATAAATCATACAATTTGATTATGAAGAGTATTCAAAGTGTATATATTTTCCTCTATATATCTATTATAAATATTGACAAAAAACTTAACAATCATATTATGCAAGAATCCAATTCGTAAAAAAAAAAGTACAACAGCTAAAATAAGCTTGCAATTATTTCACAGAATTGAATGCAATAAAAGCTATCTGCTCCACATGACACATTGATTAAATATCATTAATCTGAAAGAATTGAAATGGAAAAAAAAATAAAAATAAAATTGAGCATCATCATCTAAAATAAAAGAAAGACGAGATTTAAAAAATAGATATAGCATGCGAGCAGAATGATCAAATCATAAATATGCTATCAGATGAGAGGGAATGAATTTGCAATAATCACTTCAACAAGTTTATGAAAGAGCACACATGAATCAAGTTAAATAAATGTCCACATAACTAAGAAAATCTTGTCGTATATCAATATGTATTTGCTCTCTTTTTTTTTTTAACAATTCAATAGAAAAATTATTTTAATTAAAATAAAAGAAAAACAACAGAAACTTAAGGCCTTATTTATTCAATTTTAAATTATATGATATAAAGTTGTGACGTATTGACTGAGATAAGGTCTTTCCATCTTATTGAAACAAAGAATTTCTTCTATAAAAATGCATCTTTAACATTGCTAAGCAAGCAGTTTTAATCTGAGGAAAAAATGACAGTGAAGTTGTCATAAGGAAAATCACTCATTAATACAACAAAATAAGATATCTCTAGTTACATGGAAAATATGCATATATGTAAGATGATATATTATGATTTGCTACTACAAAGAAAAAAAAAAAAGCACAACAATTTCAACTAAAACTTACTTTTGCCAAACCAAGAGATCACCTGTGCACACGTGGCCATTAGTTATTAACTGGGGAATGTTAACGAACAACCTCTCAACTAGAATACACCATATATAGATATTAAATCAAAACTTCGTAATGAAATCACAGTGATTGAAACTATACATAAAATCCGGCCACACCAAATTGAAGAAAATGAAATAATGTATTATAAATTACTCATTGACATGACTTACAACTTCATGTAACCCCTCACAATGACGGGTTAACAACAAATAGTCATACATGAATATATGTGTCACTGAATTCAAAGAGTTCATATTCAAACTTATCAAATTCTTAGAAGTATTCACATGAGGAGTATAAGTAAGCAGCTTGGCATGATTATCTTAATCATATTTTAATTGAAACGTCTCAAATCGACAGAAATAGAGTGAGACAGAAACTTTGATTCTCAACTAATGACAACCTGAAGTCTTGATCTAAAAGAAAAATCCAAAATATATCACCTTAAGGTATCCAGATCAATTGAAATCAACTTTGTACTAAAACATTTAATTAGCTTACAAAAGTCTAATTATGTTATTCGTAGGAAATCTTAAATGGAGAAAACCTAAACACTTTCCTGAGAAAGTAATTACATTCAGATCTCTCATAATGATGGAGACAAAGTCCGAGGCTAAATAATATGAATATATTTAACTACCGAGGATCTAGAATGGGAAGTTCACATACAGCAACCGTTGCTTCCATATGATAAATAAGATTTATTTTTAACAATATATGATAGCATGCTTCACATATTTAACATAAATCAGGTTCTGTACACACCATAATGATATGAGATTATGCTAATAAAAAAAAGCTAAGTGGAGATCTGTAATAACATTTTGAGAGCATCCATTTCAATCAAATAGTTTAGTATCATACCTTGTATTATGCAATACAAGCTTCCTTAGCATCAGTTATATCAATATTGATCCTTGTAGCTCCTCCTATGTAACCACGGCACTCTTCTTTTCGATGAATCGCATGCAAAGCAAGCACAGTAATGGGGGAAAATCTTTGAGTGGTTCTTCCTCTTGCTTGGACGAGTGGAGAAGAGGAAATCCCCTTCTTTCATTTGTGCCCTATCCTGACTTCTGGCTTCAACTCCAATGATCCGGAGGTGGTAGCTTTCTTTGCTTAAATTCATGGCTTTGTTGGCTTTGGATAAACAGATAGAGAGAGTGAATAGTCAGCTCTCCATTCTCTCTTTGGATCTAACATTTCTTTAGTTGGTGTTGCCGTAGCCTGATGACTGGCTTCATCTCTTGAATGTTTTCCAGTGGCCGGCCCTAGCAGCAACCCTCTTCTCTTCTTCTTCCTTGGCCGAATGGAGCAAGCATTAGAAGAGTGGGTTGAGAGAGGCGTTGGGAAGAGAATGAGAGGGCTGCTTGCCTGTGGATCTGTTGGAGCGTCGCCAACCCTAGCCGCGCCTCTCTTCTCCTTCAGTCGAAAATGTAGAAGGATAATCCCAGAGGGGAGGCTGCTTGTGTAGAATGGGGCGATCCTCCCAGATCTAGGGCTTGGAGTCGTATGCCATATGTGTCATGCCTTGCCCTAATGCTATATCCAAATCAAGAGAGCATCATCCCCTTTAAAAGTTGATCATATGGCTGCTATCAAATGCTTAATTAATTTTTTTTTTAAATAAATCAAGCTGAAATTTATCTAAAACTTTGAGGATAATTGGAATTAAAAGAATAGATAAAGCAATGAAGTTTGTGATAGATTCGTATTTTAAATCAACTATTCAAAGTTTGTTTAGAGATAAATGATGTCAATTAGATAAAGATTAGGTCAAGACATGTTGAAATCAACTCAATCGAAGCCGTAGAAAATAAACTTTCATCAAAATTAATTCAAATCATCTCGAATGCGCTTGATTAAATTTGTTTGAAGAAAATTCAAAGGATTTTTATTAATCTAGATTTCGCTCAACTCAAAATAATAATAAATTAACTCAACTTCACAATTGACGACGGCGTCATAGGACTCAAATTGGCTCAAATCGAACTAGATATCCCCAAATGTAATGTGTGCACTGAAATCAATCTTAATTAATATGTATATACAGTTCAATGTTGATTTCAAAGAAGAGCAATGAGGTCAATCACAAGTCGTATTGTAGGCGATGATGATTGAAAGGTTAATTAATCAAAATGTAGATAAAAAATTGGATGATTGAAAGTTAATTGGAACTTTGATTAAGAGTTGAATGGGGATATGTTTGGGACCTATATGATCGACAAGTGATCATTAGGTCACCAAAATAAAACCCAGGTGGGTCCTAGTAACCTCATACAAAAATGAGGTCAACAACTACGTGTGATTTTTCCTCCAAATTGGGTTCAAAATCAGCATTACTCAGATGTAGATTAATGAAATTCATTAAGTTCATTAGAATTTTTTTAAAACAAGTGTAATTATTATTATCATTATTTAAGTCATCCATATCATTCTCATCATATACATATAATATATACTCATAATCCATTTCATTGATCCATTTGTTCCCTAACAACAAAGTAAAAGTCCGGCATAGTAAAAGAGATAATGGGCTATACCCCAGCATCTGTAGTGAAAAATATTCATATTTTTCACTTTTTTTGTTTTATTCTTTCTTCTCCTATATTAATTTTATCATGTTTACTTGGGCTTCCACTAACTTCAGAGATGAACTCATCCAATGTTGATCTAAAAAAAACTAGTGGATAAAATTGAATAATAGGTC
Source organism: Dendrobium officinale (assembly GCA_019514585.1). Lineage (NCBI taxonomy): Eukaryota > Viridiplantae > Streptophyta > Magnoliopsida > Asparagales > Orchidaceae > Dendrobium > Dendrobium officinale. The sequence goes on along the minus strand of CM033682.1, from coordinate 67,083,518 downwards.
TTTTAGTTTACTTGGGTACCTACCATGAATATTGATATAACTTATTTAACAATTTTTTAGGCAAACTAAAACAAGGCAACGCCCCAGACATCATAAAAGTAAAGAAATATTAACTTGAACAAAAAGCTCAGTAGAAGACAGTGTAATGGATGCTTGTTCAATGTCGACCAAGTATTTATAAGTAATCATAATCACCCAACCTACCTTGTGATTTCTTTCTAATCAGTCCTTGAAGGTGTAGAAGCTTCAATTACGTGCCTAAGCACGTAATGGTATCAGTAATAGTTAGGATCACTAATTTTGTCCATCTCCTTTAACTTTGTGGACTTAAGAAACATGAAGTCCACTTTTTTCATTAAGTTCTTGAAGATTTTTGTAATTTCCTCTCTCTTGAAATAATAAGCCTAGTTCATTATTTTACTAAAATGAGCTAGGAATTCCTTCCTTTAGACTGATACCTACTGCTACTATTGATGTCATTATTGTTGCTTTTGATATTCTTGAGGTGATCTATTGACTTATATTTTCAATGGTTGTTATTATTTATCAACTATTGAAATACTGTAAAATATCTTTTTTTCATAATACCTATTAACATTTTTGTTTCTTGAATTTGCCACTAGTTGCTCCTACAAAAAGGCTAATTATGATGATTCTTCTTCAAGATTAGATGCTTTGCTTAACAATTTCTCAAATGTCTTGATGATGAACCCCTTTAAGGGAGTGTCAATAATCCATGAATTTTCTTCAGCACAATCACAATCATACACAACTTCTACAATTGAGGTTCACACTTCATACTTATACTTCTCCACTTCTGGATGTAATTTACTAATGATTCACTTTACTTTTGATTCTCCAACAATATAATGTTGGTCACTTTGCTTTTGATTCTCCACCACCTAATCAATGACAGTAATATAATGTTGGGTCCCAAGAAATCTTTTCATGAATGAATTTTTTAATTTAAGAAAATTTTTCCCTGAACCATTTGACATTTATACACGTCATTTGAATGTAAACCTTGATAAACGACTTATGAAGTATGTAAATAGAAGTTTATCACTTCCTTTGGCATTAAAACAACTTACTCTAAGATGTCCTAGATGATGTCTTGGGTTCACTATGAAATTGAACTCCTTGAAATAAGGTGGTAAGAATATATTTGGGTATTAGATCACATCACATTATTCTAAGTAAGGTTCATCATTTGGAATAGTGTTGACCCCTATACACCAAACTACGTGCACCGATGAAATACACCACTTGAAAGGTCAAACAACCTCTAATTTCCAAACATACTATGTCGTTGCAATCAAGATGTTGAATTCGCCTATATGGGGACCCCTCAAAAGTCAAATCAAATGAGTTTGGTCTAAAAGGGATGACCGACACCCCGAAATTGATGCACGACATCTCCTCCCAAATGATGTCCGTTTTATAGAACATAGTTTTCCATTGCGTCTAGGACATCGTCAGTACTCAAAAACTATATTATGTTTATTCAATTAGGATTGTTCGGTGAAGCAGTACTAATCCTGAGGGTGCAACAATGCACAAAATGAGGAAATTAACAAGAGATGTCGCCCAAATGATTTTCGATCATAAAATAGATTCTTTTGTTATGTCTGAGACATTGTCAATACTCAAAAACTATATTTTTTTTGGAAATACTTAATTACAAATTTAGTAGATATTTGAAAGCACTTTTTTATTGGAGTAAAGCAAAACACAGAGAGTATGATCATCAAAAAGGAGTTCTCAAATCAAAGATACTAGAGCTGCAATCTAAGGAGTCGGATATTGGATGGCTATTAGAAGAAGAAATCTTTCTTCTAAGATCCTATATTAGTGAGTTAAACTATGTATTGGCACGTTTAAATATGTAGTGGATGCAGAGAGCCAAGGTCAAATGGATGAAGGAGGTAGATACTAACTCAAAGTTTTTTCATTCTTTTGCTTCGGCCAGAAAAAAATACAAATTATATTTTTAAAATTAAAAGTGAAGATGGCTCGGAAATTGAAGACTCCACTCAATTATTTGAAATTTTTTAAAATTTATTTAATGGTAAATGGAAGGAAAGGAATGGTTCTCTAAGTGGTTGGCCACTTCAGAATAGTTATCTTGATGAGGATGATAGGAAGTTGTTAATCAAAAAGCTATCAATGGAGGAGTTGGAGTCACTGGTGTTACAAGCTGGAGATAGTGTGTCACCGGGCAATGATGGAATATCATATTCTTTTATTAAAACTTATTGGAGCATAATTAATAATGATTGTTGGTTTGCTATCAATCACTTCTTTAGCTCGGGTAAAGATGAATTTTGACTGGAAATATTTTGTTCTTATTCCTAAGGTTTTTGAATCCTGTTATGCCGAGCCAATACAGGCCTATTAGCTTATATAGATCTATTTATAAGGTGGTGGCTAGAATACTATTAAACAAGATGAAATTGTTGGTTCATAAATTAATTTCTCTGGAGCAAGCTGCTTTTTTATTAATGGTAGATCTTCGAGAGATCATATTCTAGTGAATCAAAAGGTATTTCAGAAGTTCAAGACCTCTAGATCTTCAAAAGGCTTAGTTTCATTTAAAGTGGATTTGGAACAAGCTTATGATAGCATGAGTTGGAATACTTTAAGAAATGTTTTGGAATATTTTGGGTTCCCTGAAAAATTTTCTATGTGGATTATGAAATGTGTGGAGCATCCAGAATTTTCTTTAATTATTAATGGCAAGATTTCAAGCTGGATTCATACAAAGAGCGGGTTCCAGCAAGGATGTCCTCTTTCTCCTTTTTTGTTTATTATATGATCACAACTGCTTACCAATCGATTAAAAAAAAAGATGAATCATTAGAAATTAAAATTGGTTGCAATGTGTTGATGATTTCTCACATTTTATATGCAGATGACATCATTATTTTTTCTAATGCCAATATCAAGGAAGTGAAGGAAATAAAAGGAGTTTTATTAGTTTTTGTAGCTAGACAGGAAAAAAAATCAAAGTGGAAAAATCGCCAATGTTGTTTGGAAGACATGTCAAGAAAAGAATAAGAAAATCTATTGAATGGATTATGGGGTTTAAGGTGATAAAAGAATTTTTGTATCTTGGTGTAAAGATTGCTTTGAGGAGGCTAGTTGCTGCAGATTTCCAATTCTTAACCGAGAAAGCCCTAAACTTACTTGTGTGTGGGGAAGTAAGCATTTGTTATTGGCAGGAAAATTTTTGTTGATTAAAACTGTTATGCTTTCAATTCCTTATTTTTATTGCACTTTCTCATTGATCCTAAAAGGTATTCTTAAAGTATTGGACAAGTTGTGTAGGGAGCTTATATGGAATAAACAAGATGGGAAGTTGGGCATGCAATATGTAAGCTAGAGTAATCTCTGTAAATCAGTGAGTTATGGTGGTAGAGTTTGTTGAAACTTGATTTCTATGAATTAGGTTGTTAGACCTAAGCTTATGTCCCACGACTAACCAAGAGGGGGAGGGGGGGGGGGGGGGGGGGGGTGAATTAGTAATTAAAAAAAAAATCCTTCTTTTAATTTTTAAATCGAAAAATAAACTTTAATGAGTTTTGTAGAAAACATTTTTCAATGACAGTTTTAAAATTAAAAAGCACAAAAATAAAAGGTAGCGGAAAAATAAAGACATGAGGTTTATAGTGGTTCGATCAAAACCATACCTACATCCACTCCTCGGAGGCACTCTCCGAGTATTGCACTAATACCAATAGTGACTCTCATTTTACACCCACAGCAAGGTGGAGAAGCCTTTACAAACACTCTTTCCACCACTACCCAGTGCGGCAGAGAACCGTCGTCCTTTTACACTATCCCCAGTGCTGGCAGATAACCTTCATCCTTTCACACTCTCCTAGTGTGGGCAGAGAACCCTTCGTCCTTTCACACTCTCCTAGTGTGGGCAGATAACCCTTCGTCCTTTCACACTCTCCTAGTGTGGGCAGAGAACCATTCGTCCTTTCACACTCTTCAAGTATGGGCATAGAACCTTTTGGCTGTTCACACTCTCCAAGTGTCGGCAGAGAACCAGATCTCCTTGACAAATCTTCTCACAAGAATTCTAGAAGGAAGAGAGAAAAGATTGAAGTAATCACAAACCAAGAGTAAAGACTCTTACCTTTGAGTACCAAGTGAATCCTTCACGCTCTAATGGCAAGAAATCTCCTTCAAACACTCTCTCACACTCTCTTATTGACTCTTCTTTCAATAGGCACGAAGTTCAGTAGGCAAAAAGATTATATGACAGTTTAATTTGAACTATTTATAGGAAAGACACAAAAAATCGTCCAAAAAATATAAATTTTCAAGTCAATACGAATTGGATCGTCCCGTATGATCGTGGATCATCCTGGACGATTTTACTTAAATGCGTTGGAAATGAACCTAATGTATATGGGTACAAAATGATTTTGTACGCACATATCGTCCCGTACGAATTAGGTTCGTCCGATACGAATGGTTAATCCATAGGTCGGTTCCCAAAAATTGCAGAATGACACTTAATTTTCAGAGTCGGTTCACTTTATCCTGGTACGAAGTTAAGGTTCGTCCGGACAAAAGTTTTATAGAGAGCAAATCATCCCGGGACGAATACACTTTGTCCTGGACGATAGCAATCTAGAGAGCAACTCGTCCTGGAACAAATACACTTCATTTTTGAGTGAAAATTTTCCAGAAAATATTTCATCCTGGGGTGAATACACTTCATCCTGGACGATCAGGACTTAAAAAAATTTCCTTCAACTCCTGCTCGTTCCATTGCTCTTATGAGGAGATAACTGACTTGATCGTCCCGTACGATCAATACAAATTTTTTTTAAGATCTCCTTAAGTGTGTGTGTTTATTCACTCAATTACAATCACTCCTCTGAAACTTAATTCAAAGAAAAAATACAAGCTTTAAATATACAAAATATCTCATGCTGAATTTGATTTAAAGTCTTCATAGTCTGGAGTTTAATTTTCCAGAAATGTTAGTACACACAAGAGCAAAAATAACTTTTCCAAAAAGTGTTAGGAGATAACTATACATAAAACAATAATATTTTAAATCATCAAAACTATAAAAGTTGCAAGAATGTAAAACATGCAAATAGCAACTCTCTTAACAATCTCCCCATTTTTTATGATGGCAAAACAATTATTGTTTGTATAATTTTAAAATTTAAAAAATCTCCTAAACTTCCCCTAAATTGATGAATACGTGTAAATAAGGAGGCATTTTTAGAAATACATAAGAAACAAAAATAAAACAAAAATACAACATACACAAAACCCTAAACAAAATAAAAAATAGACACACACACACATACAATATGAATCAACAAAAAAAAAACCACGATACAAATAATTTCTCTCCCTTTTTGACAACATCAAAAAGTAAGAATAAAAATATTTGAAATCTAACCAGACATATGAAAATCATTTGATAATTCAATCTTGAAAGTGATTAAAATATATTACGCAAATAAAATTAAAACATTAGACAAATCATATTAATTCATAAAATTTAAGAAGATATATAACATTGATAATATAACGAATATATCAAAAGCATGAGTCAATTTAGACACTAAGATAAAGAAAATCATTGCAAAAAGAATAAATAGAAAATTTGTATATTTCAAATTTCAATACAGAATATAAATGCACAGTAAATCAATTTGAATTAAGAGATTAAAAGATAATGGAAAGAAATAATTACCACATGTGGTGCTTTGCGCATCTTTTTTGCAAATTATTGGCACATTTTTGTGCATCTTTTTATTTTTGGGCTTATTTTGTGACTCTTTTTCTACTTGTGAACCATTACGCATTTCTTTTGATTTTTGTACATTTGTACATTTCTTTTTTTTGTTTAAGAGTAATTTTGATATTTCTAAAATCAATAATAAAAAATTTCAATTTCTTTTAAGTGTATAAATATTTATTGATAAGTGAAATATAAAATAAGAAAACATCATAGTTGCAATAATAATATTAGAATTAATGTAGTCTAAATAAGAGACATGAAATTGATAATTCTAATTATATCAAGTTATAAGCAGAACTTAAATTTAAAAAAATTAGATTTTCTAATGAATTTAATTTAGACTTGTACTTCAAAGTATAGTATTATTAAGATAAAAAATCTAATGATTGTCATAAAGGCTAACACACATTTCAATACAATTAAATCCAAAAACACTTGAACATATATAATTGATATCACTACTAAAAAATATTAAAATTTGAGGTATGGATATCAATACAGAAACAAAACATCTAAAGTAAAGAAAAATGCAACAAACTTACTTAAAACATATCTAAAACACAAACTATAGAAAATACATAAAACTAAGTGCAACAATCACTAAGAATGACCCTGATCTGGTGGTGGAGGAGGAGGTGCAGCACCAAAGATGTTAAAGTAAGTACTCATCATAAGCATATTCGTACTGATATCATTCATCTGATCCCTCATAAAATTCATGTCATACTGATACTGTGCGGCCTGCTGCTGAAGATGAGTCTCAATTTGATCAAAGCGTTGATCAAAATGAGTCTCTAAGCGATCAAATCTTTGAACCAAATCCTGATAATTTGGTTCATTGGCAGGTGTAGGTGCAGCTTCTGGTTCTTCCTCTGTATCACTAATAACATGAGTTTTACTTGGTTCTTCTTTGAAGATTGCTCTAAATGATCCGTCATTGTAGTAGAGCGGTTCTTCAAACTCTTGATCAAGATGAACCAAATTGTATTTCTTCTCCAGATTGTCGGCAACAAGATGTCCTAAGGAGATGTTCTTCTTTCTCTTATGCTCTACATGTCCAATTTCAGACAGGCCATAAAGATAGTCAAGGATAAGTTGGGCTTCATTTATAGGTTATTTAATCATGATCAAGAAAGTCATCATAGTAAAAAGAGGGGTGATGTTGATCCTATCACAAATTTTAGGAATTATGGAAGTTCTAAGGACATGCTGGATGATTCGTGCATTACGAACTAGACCGGATACTACAGCCACATGTTCATTCACATTGTTCCCTCTCATCATATTATTAATTTCAGACCATGAATAATCATGAGTGTTGATCAAGTGATGGGCTCTGGCTCCCTCTGTCCTTAAATTTAAAAAGGCTCCTAAGTCATGCTTGGTGATTTCAACTTTTTGTTTGAAGACAAAGGAACGAATTATAGAGTGGTCAGAATTAAAAGACATGTTGTCGAGGAAGAAGTGGAAGGTTTCCTTATTGTAGAGATGGACGAGGGTAAGGATAAAATCAAATTGTGTTGAAGCAAATAAGTTAATTACCTGAAAGGTAGTTTGTTCTTAGATTAGGATTCGGGAGGGCGTGATCTTTGCTGAGCCAAACCTAGGAAAAGATTCCTCATTTACTTTGGAAAGAAAATTTTTAGGGGAATTTCTACGTGGTTTTTTTGCCAGAACTTTTTGCCTCTTACTTGAGCTCGCCATTTTGAAGAAGATCTAGAGTATGAAAGAGATTAAAAGTGAAGTTTTGAGTGTAACTGTTGAGTTCAAAAGCCCTTCTATTTATTTAAAATGATACATTCGTACCAGATGAAAAAATATCATCCTGTATGAAATTTTCAATTCATCCTGTACGAAAAAATTTCGTTTGGACGATCCAAAACGTAAAAATGAAACGGCTTTTCGTAATCAACACAACTTAGGAAGTGTCCTTTTATACATACTTTTGACCAGTCTGATCGTACAGACGAACACGTGTTCATCCTGAGACGATCAGAGCTTATATCATTTTAATGGCAGTTGAAACCGTCCCCTACATCGAACCGACATGTGTTCGTCCAGACGAACCAAAGGTTCGTACATACGAATTTTGTATTAAAAACTACCTTATCCATTCAACCGCTTTATTCATTAGTCCCGTCATTTGAAAAACATTTCGTCCCGGACGATCGAGACGATCTTACATACGAAGTGATAATAAAACAATGAAAATTGCACTCAAACGGTTCAAAATCCGACAGTTTGTCACATTACATACATCGTCCCATACGAAAAAATTTCGTCCCGGATGATTGTCACTCAAAAATTTTTCAAATTTTTTGCAATCAATCAAAACTAAGACACAAAACACACTAAAAACATAAAACATCCAAAAAAAAAAAACACAAACTCAAAAAGAAAAAATCACACAAATAAAATCAAAAACTCATAAGGAACACAAAAATATTTAACTAGAAAACAAACATCAATGTTGCAAAAACATTTTTATTTAAGAATTTAAAGCAGTCACACAATGCCTTGCTCTTAATGCACTGATCAAAGGCTAAAGGTTTTGTAAAAATATCTGCAAGTTGATTTTCAGTAGAAACATGATTGAGTTCAATTTTTCCTTTGGATACATGATCCCTTATGAAATGATGCCTTATGTCTATGTGTTTGGTTCTTGAATGTTGAATAAGATTTTTAGAAATGCAAATAACACTAATGTTATCACAAAAAATTGGAATAGTGCCTATAGTCAATCCTAAATCAATCATGTGTTATTTCAACCAAAGTACTTGTGCCACACAACTTCCTAATGCAATGTATTCAGCTTCTACAGTAGATAAGGCTACTAAATTTTATTTTCTACTGGACCAAGAGACTAGAGAATTTCCAATAAATTGACATGTTCCAAAGTGCTCTTTCTATCCACCCTACAACCTACAAAGTCAGAATCTGAATAACCAATTATATCAAATGAAGAGCTAAACTTAGGATACCAGATTCCTAAGTTCTGAGTTCCTAACAGATATCTTAAAATCCTTTTCACTGCTTTCAACTGTGATTCTTTTGGATCTGATTAAAATCTAGCATACAAACAGACACTAAACATGATATCGGGGCGGCTAGCTGTCAAGTAAAGCAAAGATCCAATTATCCCTCTAAATTTCTTTTGATCAACATATTTTCCCTTAGGGTTCTTATCCAACTGAACTGAGAAACTCATTGGTGCACTAATAGGTTTAGCATTGTACATTTCATACTTTTTGAGGATGTCCTTAACATACTTTGAATGACTAAGAAATGTACATTCCTCAATTTGCTTAATGCTAAATCCTAAAAAGTAACTCAAATCTCCCATTAGACTCATTTCAAATTCTCTACTCATTATTTTAGAAAAATCATCACAAAGATTTTTATTTGAAGATCCAAAAATGATATCATCCACATAAATTTAAACAATGAGTATATCCTTTTCACATTTCTTCAAAAAAAGGGTTATATGCACACTTCCTTTTTCAAATGATCTTTCAAGTAGAAAGGTGCTCAACCTCTCATACCAAGCCCTAGGTGCATGTTTCAATCCATATAATGCCTTTTTCAATTTAAAAATATGATTGGGTATTTAGAATTTTCAAAACCTGAAGGTTGTTATACAAAAATATCCTCTTGAATTATCTCATTTAAAAAGGCACTTTTGACATCCATTTGATATAATTTAAATCCTCTAAAATAGGCAAAGGCTAGCAAAACCCTAATTACTTCAAGTCTAGCTATAGGGGCAAAAGTCTCCTCAAAATCAGTCCCTTCAATCTGATTATACCCCTTAGCAACTAATCTATCCTTATTTCTAATGACTACTCCTGAGTCATTCATTTAATTTTTGAATACCCACTTAGTTCCAACTACACTTTGATTCTTTAGCTTTGTAGTTAATTCTCAAACTTTATTTCTTACAAATTGATTCAACTCTTCTTGCATGGCCAAAATCCAAAATTCATCAGAAAGTGTTTGGTCAATATTAGTGGGTTCTATAGTTGAAATGAAGGCTGAATGATTGACTTCTTTGTTTAATCCTCGCCTAGTCCTTACACCCTCACTTGGTTCACCTATAATCAATTCCCTTGGGTTGTTTTTAGAAAATCTCAAATCTTTAGGCAAAGGATTTTTTATCTCCAAATTTTCATCCAAATTTATTTTATCAATCTTTTAAAAGTTAATCTCAATTTCATCTTCTTCAATATTTGGCTCTTCCATATTTCCAAATTCATCAAATATAATATGTGTGGTCTCCTCAATTACCAAAGTTTTTCTATTGAATACTTTATAAGATTTTCCAATACTTGAGTATCCAACAAAAATTCCTTCATTAGATTTTGGATCAAATTTTTCTAAGGCAGATTTTCCATTGTTATGAATGAACACCTTGCAACCAAAAATATGCAAATGAGACAAATTAGATGTTCTTCCTTTTAGCAACTCATAGGGTGTTTTATTTAATTTAAATCTCACATTCACACTATTCAGAACATAACATGCAGTGCTAACCACCTCAGCCCAAAGATATTTAGGAAGTGAGTATTCTGCCAACATTGCTCGGGCGGCTTCTATTAATGTTCTATTTTTCTTTTCGACTACCCCATTATGCTGAGGGGTTCTAGGTGAAGAAAAATTGCGATCAATTCTTTTCTCCTTACAAAATTCTTCAAATTTTTCATTCTCAAATTCTCCTTCATGATCACTTTGTATAGAAATGATTTCACACCCTAGTTTTCTTTGAATCCAAGTCGAAAAGTTTCTAAATTCCTCGAATGATTCACTCTTATGAAATAGAAATCTAACCCATGTGAATCTTGAGTAATCATTCACAATCAAAAATCCATATATCTTCCCTCCTAGACTCAATGTACTAATAGGTCCAAAAAGATCCATATGCAAAATCTTTAAAGGTTTACTAGTTCTAAGATCCTTATTAGACTGAAAAGAGGACTTCACTTTCTTTCCTAATTGACATACATCACAAATGTGGTCCCTAGTAAAGTCTAGTTTTGGTATACCTCTAACTAAGTTCTTTTGGGTAATCCTCCTAAGGTTTTTCATGCTAGAATAAAAAAGTCTCATATGCCAAAGTCATGACTCATCAGATACAATTTTCAAATAAAAAGTAGTAGGAGATTGAATATAATTTAAGTCTAGCATATACACATTATTTATCCTTTTACCATTCAAAACATCTTTACCATTTAGGCTCAATATGCAGCTACTAGGAAAAAAATTCACACAATATCCTTTATCACATAGCTGGCTTATACTAAACAGGTTATGCTTTATGCCTTCTACTAATAACACATTATCAATGTAAAGTTTATTAAGATTTCCAATCATACCTGATCCAACCACCTTCATTGTGGTGTTATCTCCAAGTGTAACCTTGCCTCCACTCCTGGCTTCCAGCGATATGAATTGTGCGGTATCTCCAGTCATATGGTTTGAACATCTGCTGTCCAGGTACCATATGCTCTCACGAGGTCTTGTGTGAGAGCGACCCTGCAAAATTATCACACGTTAGACCTGAGAACCCACAATCAGATGCATGTATGATATGCTAGGTTTATGCATCTTAGGTTTCCACACCAAATAAGTTTTCATCTTCAAAGTACAGGTGTGAGCTATATGTCCAAACAATACACAATTATTACATTTTACTTTTGAAAATGGTTTCCTAAGTCTTATACTATTCTTCTATCTAGTCAGGGATTGCATAAATTTAGGATACATAATAGGATTAGTAAAATTTTCAAGTTTAAGGGGTATCCTATTATCTTTGAGAGCTTTTATCGTTAATTTGTAAAATGAATTCATATCTTCCAAAATTTGATTTGTATAATTTGAACTATAAATTTTGCTCTCCGATTCATCGTTAAAATTTTTAAAATCTTTTTTAAGTTCAGCATAGGATGATTTTAAATTTTCATGTTTTTATTAAAGTCATCAAATTCATCAAGTAATTTCATGTGGTTGTCATCAATTAAAGCATGATCTTTCCTAAGGATTTCATGTTCTTTTTGTAATTCTTGAAATTCTAAACTTAGACTAGCATACATTTTCTTCATTTTTCTAAATGCATCATGCATGTGTTCAGAAACTTCAAAAATTTCATCATAGGTTAAGTCACATACCTCTTCTTGATCTGACTGACCAAGATTATCGGCCATTAAGCACAGATTAGTGACTTCCTCTTCCTTCTCAGTCTCTAATGAATTTGAAGCTGAGTCCACCCAAAAAGCTCTTTGAAACTTCTTCTTGCTCTTTTTTATAATTGGTTTCTCCTCAACCTTCTCCTTGTTAGGAGTGGCTTTGAGTTTTGGGCATTCAGTCTTGATATGATCAGGTTTCCTTCACTCATAGCAAATCACTTCATTTGAAACCTTGACATTTTTATTAAGTTTACCTCTATTCCAATGATGGTGTCTCTTCTGCTTCCTCTTTAGAAAGCTTATGAATTGTCTAGTCATAAATGCGATGTCGTCTTCATCCTCAAGTTGTGAGTGTTTACTCTCAGACTCTTCCACATTTAGTGCTATGTTCTTTTTCCTTCGTGGTCCACCTGCATCAATCTTTCTTTGGCTAACTCCTTGCTCGTAAGCAATTAGCGAACCAAGAAGATTTTTCAGTAGAGTAAATGTTTAGATCTTTATACTCTATAATTGCAGTAATTTTAGCATCATAAGCAGTAGACAAACAATGGAGAATTTTGTTAACCATTTTAGCATTCGTTAGTTCCCTACCTAGTGCATGCAAAGAGGTGACTATTTTTGTGAATCTGGTGTACATATCAGAAATGGATTCATTTGGTTTTATGCAAAACAGTTCATAATCATGCAACAAGATATTAAGTCTAGATTGCTTAACCTTATTTGTCCCCTCATAATTTATACAAAGTCTATCCCATTTGTCATTCCCACTTTTGCAAGTGGAAACTCGCATGTAGTCTTCTGGTTTTAAAGCACAAATGAAACTATTCAAGCATTTGGCATTTAGTTGTGCGAAGTCACATTTTTCTATTGTCCAGTTGGCAAAAGGGGTTTCAACTCTAACTCCATCAACTAATCTAGTTGGTTTTGTATACCCTTCCTGAACTAAGTTCCACATACGATAATCAAGTGACTGTAAAAATGTAGACATGCGTGTTTTCTAAAAATTAAAAGGTATATTATCGAACAGTGGAGGTCTAGTTATAGAGTAACCCTCGGGTGTATTTCGATTTCCAAATGTAGCCATCTACGTTAATCAAAAAGTAGTCTAAACTTATGATTTTGAAACAAAGCTCTGATACCACTTATTGAAACTTGATTTCTATGAATTAGGTTGTTAGACCTAAGCTTATGTCCCACGGCTAACCAAGAGGGGAGGGGGGGGGGGGTGAATTGGTAAGTAAAAAAATCCTCCTTTTAATTTTTAAACCAAAAAATAAACTTTAATGAGTTTTATAGAAAATGTTTTTTAACCACAATTTTAAAATTAAAAAGCACGAAAATAAAAGGCAGCAAAAAAATAAAGACACGAGGTTTATAGTGGTTCGGTCAAAACAGCGAAAATGTTTTTTATATTAGAGAAGAATTCGTGTTGTATTTGGTTGTCCAAGGGGTTGCGACTTAAGAGAGGATTTTGATCATATCATGACAAGATGTATGAAGATGAAGGAAGTTATTGGTGGTTTGAACAAATGGGGATTTGGATTTCAGTTTTTTGAATCCTTTCAAGACTGCTTGAGATGGATGGAAAAGTATAATGAATCTCATGGTTTTCTTATTAATATTTATTGTAATGCAGTCTATCTTATATAGAGATCAAGGAATAAACTTATTCATGACGGAAAGGAGGATTGCTCTATGTTCATAGCTTCAAATGTTGTATGTTATGCTTCCATTTCTTACATGTTAGATGGGAATTTGGGACACTGGGATACTAATCAGTCTTCTAGACTGTTAGATCGTTGGTAACCTCCTCCTCCCAATTTTATCAAAATTAATGTAGATGCATCCTTGGTACAATCATACAAAGCTAGAATTGGAGGTGTAGTTCGGGACAATAAAGGAAGGTTTCTACTAGGCTATGGTCAATCTTGTATTCATTGGGATATTGCTAATCTGGAGCTTATGGCGGTTCATTTTATAGAAGAAATTTAAAAAGATTGGATGCAAGATTACCATGGTATAATTATAGAAGGTGACAATTACAATGTTATTAAATTCTTGCAAAACTTGGGAGGAAAATGGAGAGATGAGCTTTTATTTTTCAATCATAAGTTTATTTTCTTTATTTGGGTTAATAGAAGGAGTAATAAGTTAGCGAACCTTTGTGCTAACTATGCTCTTTGTAGGGATTTTTATTGGGAAAATTTATCTTGTAATAATGTTCCTCATTTATTTTCTAAAATGTTAAAGTAGGAATCAAGTTATGGTATTAGTTTGTAATTAGGATTTTCTTTGATTAATAATATCGGCACCTCATTGTGCCTTCTTAAAAAAAAATTGATATTGCCCAATGAAGTGACATGAATCCTTAGGAGACGATGCATAAATTGAGAAATTAGTGCACTACATTCACCCAAATGACATTTGATCATAAAATAAATTTCTTCGTTGCATTTGGAACATCACGGACACTTAAAAACCACATTTGTTTAATTTGGATTTTTCGACAAAATGGCGTGAATCTTGAGGCGACGATGCACAAATTGTGGAAATTAGGGCGCAGTGTCGCCGAAACAACGTCTAATCGTAGAATGGATTTTGTTGTTGCATCCTAAACATCGTGAAAACTCAAAAATCACATTTTATTTATTTAATTTGGTTTGCACAGCGAAACAACATCGATCCTGAGGTAATGATGCATAAATTGATAAAATTAACACATGACGTTGCCCAAATGACATCCAACCACAAAATAAACTTTTCCATTGCATTTGGAATGCCGTCAATACCCAAAATATACTACAAATTCGCCCAACAAAAATTATGCACGCAAATCAATTCAAGCTCCAAGGTTATCTCGAACATTTCAAAGAAAGGCAGTTGAATCGAGATGATTTTGATTTACTGATGTGTCGAGGTCGTTTCAAATAGATAAGAGAATCATGGTAGAGCATTAATTTAATTTCAATTTGATAAAAAAATATATATTTTGAGAGTCAAATGGGAAATCAGATCCCAATTTAATGTTACATCGTATCAGTCAATTTACTGCTGCAATTACCAAAATTTTTGCGGCTCAAATTGTTTCTAAATCTTGGCAACAGCAGTAGCTCACCTCGACCAAACGCTCTCCTCGTACTTAAAGTAAGAAGAAACTAAGTTTTTTGTTTGGATTTCTCTTCTCACAAGCCTTCGTCACTTTCTTGTTAACATCTTCATACCTCGTCCTGTCCATCCACAAAAATACAAGCAGTAAACCAAATGCTTGAACATTAGCTGAACTCCTCTCTACTAAAACCATTAAAAATTTAAACCCAACAGCAAAAAATCTATTCGAGTGTCCCTATTCTCCACTTGACTGAGTCTTCATTTGGGACGGCTTTTTATTGCTTTCTAAAATGGAGTTTTAGTACAAAAATAAAAAAAATTGTACTAACACTCCATTTTAAAAAACAATAAAAAAGCCGTCCCAAACGAAGCCTGAGTCTCTCGTGACCAGCTCTTCACATGCAACCTCCACCTTCTGTTATGAATCTGAACCCAAGCACTGAGATTTTGATGCTAATAAATATTATTATTTTCATACTATTATCTTCTATTAAATTTTTTATTGAATATCTATTTTATTGCCCTGTTCACTAATATTTTATGTCCACAGTTCACTTGCAATGTCAATTAGCTCAAGATTTGGTAGACTAGGGTTGAGTCTATTTGTAATTTCAACTTCAATGTATGTTTACCTTTCTTGAGCCAAGTCATATATATTAATCTTATACACACACACTGAAGGGAGTGAGTTGGTGAGTTAAAATTTTTTTATTTTCTGAACTAATCGTATAATATGATTTATATCATACTGAATGAGCAGTTAAAACGAAAAATCCTAGTAAAGGCACCACAATTAATTAAGATTGATTAAACTCTTCATATTGTATGATCTCTTTCATACAAAACGATACATTATATTTGCAAAATATCCACCAATCATAATTTAGATAATATTTTAATATTCAAAATATGTGTCAAATCATACCATATGATTGTCAACAGAAAACCTTCGTACTATACGATCGATGATAATCATGCCTAAATTGATCCTGTGATTAGGTGTTTAATTATGATTAAATTATTCAATTAGATTGTACAGAATGATTGGAGAAGATCATACTGTATGACCCGATTCCTGCATGGGACCATAATTAAACACTAGCTACTCTTATTCCCACCAGCAACCAGTTACATGTAATAGCTCCATACTCCTCTCATAATCACTGAATATTTAAGCTTGTTTATTCTGCTCTTCCAAAAATAAGCTTTCTCTCTTACTTTCCCTATTTGTCACACACAATCAGTCCTCTTCTGCTCTGCTTCATGCCAAAAAAAAAAAGAAAAAAATCCTGATATTTACACTTGTTCTATTCTTTGGCAGCCAATAATAGATCTATATCACTAGCCCAAGTAAACCTAACTCACTGTGAAGTCCACCATACTTCTCATATCAACCCACTATACTTCTCTACAACTAACGAGCCCATCCTCCTCAACGACCAACATTTCTTAACCTAAACTAAGCCCCAAATAGTAAGACTTTTTTATTCTTAATTATTTTTGTTTTATTTCCATTTTATTTTATCTTACTAGTGTTACTGTTAATATTAATTATTAAAGCAAATTATTGTAAATAGTTTTATTAATATTATTAATTGGTTAAGAGCGTTAATTATTTTCATTATTATTATTGATTGTTAAGCTCATATGTAATATATGTGTGTGTGTGTGGGGGGGGGGGGGGGGGGGAACGCTAGAAGGCTGGCAAAATTCTATCTTATCATGCACAGGACTTGGACAAAATAGGGGACTTGATTTGGACAATAAGCATATTTTTGACTCAAGTGGACATGGAATAAATGGCATTAAGCTTAACTTGGATTAAACCTAATATAAAAGAAATTGATGAAACTCATGAATAATGAAATCAATGACAAATGAATGATAACTATCTCAATCAGAACGAGGATAAACATGCAAAAATAAGATTGTGAAAAATATGACTTAATTACAAATCCATGACATGAGGACTTTGGAGCATGATAATTGATTTGAAGTGTTAGGCATAACTCACCCCTAAGTGATAATTGATTGAATAAAAAATGGGGCATGTCATGAGTACAAACATTATACCTTAATCATGCTCTTAAGTGATTGAAGATGGGTGGCAGGTTCATAAATGAGATGTGAACGATGACACAATAAATTCAAGTGGATAACAAGGAACTTAGCCTTGAATGAAATACATAGGTTCGAATCTTGTATAAGTAAACAAATTAATGTCTAAGTAGATCATGGTCACTTAGGTGAACATTAAGGGAATGAACAACAAATATACAATTATCACAATGATCATCATCGATTAACAAGAATGTGCAATCTATTTGCAAGTGGATGCACAAGAATTTTTCAGAGAACCTTATAGCTCATATATAAGATGATTCACTCACAATTGAAGATGAAAACCAAATAATTATCAACAAGGATTAAGAAGAACCTGTGACCTAGTTAGAAGTGAATATATGAATAATGATGATCAGTGTGTGGCATCTACATCGATCTTACAAGTATACTAAAAAATAATGCATCAAACAGAGTATTCATGAGTGAAAGCAATCGGTATACCGTGATACACTTATGAACGATGCATGGAAAATATACAAGTACAACAATCCTTCTCTAATCAATGCCAATTTACAAGTGGATAAATTAAGCAACTGCAAGTTAGGGGAGACGACACATGGTGAATGTGATAGATTCCTACAATAACTCTTACACAGTCAAGTACACCAGCTCACCGACAAATAAAACACTACTGGTGAACATATGAAAGCCTCATGCAACATATACAATAATGTTCCTATGACTAATGCCAAGGGAGTTTACAAATAAACACATCAATTTATCATAGACAATTGAGCTCAATGTATAGTGAATGCAATGTTGATATTCGTATCTTTACAAGTGATAACGATCAGCATGCTATAGACACAAAGGACATGTGGTGAATGTAATCACGCCTCTACTTGGATTGTTGAGTTTGGGAAGGGGTTTTTGAAAAGATTAATCTTCTTTGGGAAGTTTGATTTTAGAATTTTAGTCCCATGATTGAACAAATCATTATAAATGGTATATTGCCACGAGAAGCAAAGATATCATTTCCTAATGGGTTCATATATTAAAACTACTAATTTCACCCAAGTTGCAATAGTCAAATTTAAGGGAAAATTACATATAACCCAGAAGAGATAAAATGATGATCTACCAAATATTTTACTATATAAATCTAGATATAGGATCACTTGTTTTTCATATACATAGTTATAATAATAGATGATGTATCTTTTTAGGGAAAGAAAATATTATCTATCATCGATCATCTGGACATGATAATAATGATCGTTGTTGATTTAGATTTCCCAAGAAGACTATTTGAGTTTTTAAAAGTTAGTTTTGAAAAGTAGATGTGGGCTCTAAATTTTTTTGCGAGCGTAAGCCTTGATAGTTAATTACATCATAGGGAAGTTGAATTCCATATGAATACTCTCGATCAAAATAATGGTAGAAATTCTATTTGGAGACTTTTGAGGAGTGATATTAAAGAATGTGAATTTAGAATCTCAACAAGGATGGGATCAAATTTTAAACACTTATTTTTGGAGGTCAAGGGAAGAAGAATAAGAGGTGTTTAGAGATTCTGAAATGCTTAAAAAACACCTAGACCTATTCTATGTGTTAGGCCTTAGGTTTTAGATTGAGAAATGCTTTAGCTTGAGCTGATCAGTTTATTAGAAAAATGGGATTACATTCCTAAAATTTGGGATCTTATGACTCTGAATCTACTTTGAATCCTAAGTCTAAATTTGGTACTGGACATTAATGACTCGAACCTAACTAATGTAGTGCAAAACTTGGACTCACCCCAACTTGGATTGGGAAGCCAGCTAACCACCTAAATGATTTAAAAACAGGTATATTGTATTTATTGAAAGAGTGGTAGGGACATTATTTATTATGTTTTGAGGAGATGGGACCAATATCTAAATCGAATCCTCATTGATCCCTTGACTTATGTAATGTGAATAAGCTTAAAAATATAATCAAAATTTTTAGACACTTTAAATTAGTTTCTAATGCAATGTTTGTTGATTGAATTGATAAAATGCATAAATTTGTAAGAATTAAACAATTTTAAAAAAGGCTTAAAAGTAAATTTATTTTAGAGATTGCACAATATCCCCTTGATAGAATTGCAGCCTAATAGGCCAGCTGGTCTTTGAGAACTCGCAGGCGGGGAGGTGCTTAACAAGGAGGAGATGTAATTTAATATATATAAATGAGAACTTTCGGAGGTCCCGGTCTTACTTCTTAGATTATTAGAGTTTCTATGTGAGCATAAATTTTTAATTTTATTTTTAAGTATAAAATGTTTTATTCATACCTTCACGAGGCTTCGATTGTTTCCACGCAAAAGTAGAATCGACATGTAAGAAAAGAAACTAGGAAAATAGGTGCAAGCCAAGTAAATCAATCAAATTAATTAAATGAATAAGGGTCCATAGGCAAGTGCCTTTTTATTGAAATCCAAAATTTATAGAAATTAAAAGTGGCCAAGTACGAATGATAATAACCTAGATTCTAATCCTTGAACTATTATAAGTGACTTTGAGTAAGATACTCTTAGTCTTCACTTCTTCATCCTTCATTGAGCTCCTTAGATTCTTTAGTTTTGGATATCCAAATGAAAAGAAACTCTTCATTAAAGGGATGTTTTATTTTCTCTTTAGATATTGAGAATCAACCTAACATTGGATGTCCAAATGGAAGGAAACTCTCTCTTAAGGGATGTTTCCTCCTCTTTGGGCTCCAAGTTGAATGCATATATCCCAACTTGAAGACTCTTTCACAACTCAAGACTTAATCAAATTACATTACACCAATTTTGAAATAAAAATCTAGACTCTCTGCACGATTATACTAAGCATTAAAATCAAAATATCCCAAGCAGTTTATATATTTATATTGAATTAAATAAGTAAACACACTTGCCCACACTCTTTTAATTTTTAAGGGGGGCTTTAACATTTAACACCTATAAAAAATTCTCTTAATTTAAATTTTACTTTGCCTGCTTTATTTAATTTAGCCCTGTATGAGTATGGCCACATGCAGAAAACTCTATGAGCAACCAATCATTCCTAACCTTGGTAAATAAACACTCAAATCAATCAACTAATTTTGCAAATAGCATGAAGTGAAAACTTGAAAAATATGACACAAAAGTAGCAAAAAATTAAACACTAGCCTAGCCAAGATCTAGAGTTGGTTGTCTTAGCAAACCATCTAAAGTGTGTGTAGAAGGCTGCGTGGCTGGGATAATCCTAAACTGGGTAATTTTTTGAATAGCGTTCGGGTTTGTTAAAGGTGAAAAGAAAATTTTAGTTTGGGTTTAAATATTAGTGTATAAACATTTATTTAAAATGTATTTTAAAGGTTAATTGAGTACTACCTTTATTGCTCACCGAGGTCATGAAATTTATTTCACATTCCTTGGGGCTAATTTAATACACCTAATAGCAATCAGAGTTAATTAAGTTAATTTAATTAGTTTATGAATAAGATTGATAGATTTTAAACTAATTAATTAAATGCTAGTTTGAATAATTAAATTAGAATTTTTTAAAATTTTAAGTGGATTATTGGATTTTTAGAATTATTGGAATTGTTTAATTCATTAAATAGAAAGGGTCAAAAGTTAACTTGTAAAATTAAATTGATTTCTAGAATTTGGGTATTTTTATTAAATACTAGACCTTAAGATGAGTAATTAGACTCTAAGTTTACTCAATTTAGATTTTTCACATTAAGTTATGAATTTTTGAAGTTTTGACATAATTTTGAACAATGGTTGACTAGGAGTTGACAGTTTGAGAAAAGAATATATTTTAATTAGAGTTGAATGGTTTTGGATTTGTTCAACTTGGAATTTTCTAAAATTATTTATTATTTTTTAAAGTTTAGATATTTTTGGAATTTTTAAAATTATTTAATTAGAGAGGACTTAAGGATTTTGATCCAAATTAATCCAAACACCTTAAAGGTTGATTCCCCAAAAATTTGATTTGACCTAAATTAATCCTAAGTCCTTAAAAATTCATTACTTAGAAGATCCCAACTATTTAGATTAGCCCTAAAAATTGGGTTAGCCATAAAAATTTGAATAGCCCTAAATTAATGCCAACTATTCCTTAGCACCTAAGGGGATAATCCCAAGTGTCCATGGAGTTTTTTTAAGAATTTTTAAATATTTTTAATTAATTAAAGGTTAATTTTCATCAAAATTTGGATTAGCCCTAAATTAATGATCTAATCAAAGGGTTTTTATTTTTTATGGATTAATTGCTTAATTATGAGCAATATGGTACATTATATAGAATTTTTGGATTTTATATGAATTAATTATGATTTAATTAAGGATCTATGATAAATTTACAAGATGATTTTGGGTTCCCTAGTTGGTGTACCAAATGGGCTCCATTTTTAATGAAACATGGGCCATGAGTTTATCTAAACTAAAGGCCCAAGCCCACTAAATTTGGGCCTAAGTTGAATCCCTTAAGGTGGTTATCCAAACCACCTAAAGTAACTATAGGGTTACCTTAAGAAAATCCTAACTCACTACCTAAGTCAAGGAAGGAGATGAAATCAATGTATCTAAACTGCGCATCCTAAGCACACTTAACACATAAAAATTCAAATCCTAATTACCATTGGATAGATCACAAAGCCAATTTGTACTTAGGGGTCAAACTATGATCCCTAGGTTTAATTGAGTCAAATATGCCCATAGATGATTCAAACAGGGGGGGGGGGGGGGGGGAGAAAATTTGGACATGTTAGAGACATGCCCAAATTCAATTTTTGAAAGTCTCAAGTTATGGTGAGTTCAATTTCAAAAGAAAATCCTAAAATACACATAAGATAACTATTGGAATTCATAAAGTTATATGCAATTCACAACATGAGATCATAGGGCTTTTGAAGATTTCTCTGAGATCTTTCCAATGAGCCCAAAAACTCCTAAAATATTTAAATAGATTGAGAGATGTGAATTTTTGAAGTTTCTCATGATTTCTAGATTTATTTGAACCAGAATTACATAGTCAGTGACCGTTTTATATGTGTGCATACTCTGACTGGGCAGCCATTCATTGGCACTGATTGTATAAATACAAAAATGGCTATAACCAGTTATGATTAATATGACTATGGAATCATAGGATTTAATCAGAGCTGTTGATCAAGATCAGCAATTGGGATTACATCTTAAACCTCCCGTAGGTGCCCTAAGTTATAGAGTTTTTAAAGCGTGATTCGAGAGATCCCATTTATAACTCTCAACCAAACTTTATAGGAAGGATCAAGACACTAGAAGCTATCAATCCTATGATCAAATTCTGGCAGGTTAATGATTTGTTTCACCGTTCACTGATATTACCTAGCTAGGAGCTCAAGAAGAGGATGTCACCGTATAGAAAGCATCAATGAATGGGTTTTTCTATCAAGAAGCTTTAGGGGATGAAGAAGAGTGTTTCTCCTTTAGATGTCTATACTGGAAGACCACCGGATGTATGACTTCAAGTGGAGGGTAAAAAGATTTTATTGAAGCTCACTCCGGACCATGGTGAAGA
Organism: Dendrobium officinale; assembly: GCA_019514585.1. NCBI lineage: Eukaryota > Viridiplantae > Streptophyta > Magnoliopsida > Asparagales > Orchidaceae > Dendrobium > Dendrobium officinale. The sequence goes on along the minus strand of CM033682.1, from coordinate 67,060,821 downwards.
AGAGGCTGCGTGGCTAGGAAAATATAGGGGAATACTCAAGGAGCTATGGGGAGGCTTTTTTAAATCTTGGGAGTAAATGAACTCCTTTGAATTGAAGCACCTTATTTAAATTACCCCCGTAGGCATGAATGGTTGGGATCGACTAGGCAGACCATTTAATGGCCTCCCTGTGGAAGGGAGCATCATGAGGAGTCGTTTCAACTCATAGGAATCAAACTTAGGCCTTGGGGATGCTTCGGTCAAAGATCATAAATGTGGGACCACTAGAGCTAGTTTTCCATTCATTCTGGTCAAAGCCAGCTATTGGCTAGGTCAGGCTAAGGTGGAAAGATTGTTGGAGGTTTGGTGAGTCTAAAGGGAGAGTCAATTGGCTAGGAGGCAGCCTAATTATATGAATAAGCTCAAGTTAACCCAAACTTGTATGGTTTGGTTCTGTTTGGGTGTAACCTAGGTCTAGCCAGGACTTGAGCTTGATAGGGGAGGTAGGTTTTATCATGTTGAATCCAATTATGGGTTTATTTGGCCATGGGATGGTCTAATACCCCAACATGGCTTGGTTTGACTCATTTCTAGGTAGGTTTGGGTCCATTTGGGTTTGACCCTAGTCTAGCCAGATCATGGGATTATTGTAGTGAGTGTATGGGGTCAAAGGGCATCCAATGCAAGTGAAGGTTGCACCTGAATTGATCTATGGAGAAAATTGGCTCAAGTCAAAATGGTTTTGACCACTTGAACTAGCCTAAGTGTTGACCCTATTGCAACTCAGGAATCCAGCTTGATAAGGCATTTTTTATGATAGAAAATATTATTATTCTATTAATTTTATCATTTCTCCTAGTATGTACTGACATTTTCTTTTTGTTATTTGTGTACTAACATTTTCAGGAAAATTATACTGTAGACTACTAAAGACTTTAAGATATAGTATATTAGGGTTTCATGTAATGAAGTCTGTAAATTATTTTTTATCTTTTTGAGTCTGAGAAAGTATGATTGTAATTGGATAACCGTGCACATACACACAGGGGAGAGAGACAAAACTTAAAATTTTAAAACAAATCATATTGTATGATTTACAACCATTTTGGATGATTTATTATATTTTTTCCACCAAAATGAAGTTAATCAAATCATGTCTTATAATTGTGCACTGTTCATATTATATGATGTCATTTCGTATAAACGACTGATAGAGTATGAAATAGGGTGCATAATAGTTCATCCCAAATGAGTTCATTTATTTTTGTACTATCCCATATGTCCTTTCCACTTTTGCAAGTGGAAACCCGCATGTAGTCTTCTGACTTAAGTGCATAAAAGAAACTGTTTAAACATGTTGCATTAAGTTGTGCTAAGTCACGTTCTTCTATAATCCAATCTACAAATGGTGTTTCAACTATAATACCATCAACTAATTTAGTTGGTTTTGTATACCCTTTTTGAACTAAGATCCACATATGATAATCTAATGATTGTAAAAATGTAGATATGCATGTTTTCCAAAAATCGAAAGGGATGTTATTAAATAAAGGAGGTCTAGTGATTGAATACCCTTCAGGTGCATTCCAATTTCCAAAAGTAGCCATGCTCATTTTTTAAAAAGTAATCTAAATTTATGGTTTTGAAACAAAGCTCTGATACCACTTGTTGATTCTTGTTGAATCTTGAATAGGTTGTTAAACCTAAGCTTATGTCCCAAGGCTAACAAAGAGAGGGGGGGGGGGGTGAATTGGTAATTTTAAAAATTTCTTGGATTTTAAAATATGAAACCGATTGATTCAAAAAGGCAAGTTATTTAAAGTTTCAAAAATAAAACTTTTCAACCATAGTATTAAAAACTTGCAGTAGTAAGCAACGAAAATTAAAAAGACATAAAGATTTATAGTGGTTCATTCAAACACAACCTACATCTACTCTATGAAGACTCTCTCTTCAGGTATTGCACTATTACCAAAGTAACTCTTCTTTTTCCCTAACAACAAGGTGGAGAAGCCTTTACAAAACTCTCTTCCACCAATCCCCAGTGCAGTAGAGAATCGTCATCCTTTCACACCTCCAAGTGTAGGCAGAGAACATTCAACCTTTTACACCCTTTAAGTGTAGGAAGAGTACCTTCATCCTTTCATATCCTCCAAGTGTAGGCAGAGTACATTCATCCTTTCACACCCTCCAAGTATAGGCAGAGTACCTTCATCCTTTCACCCACTCTAAGTGTCGGTAGAGAACCATCAGCTGTTCACACTCTCCAAGTGTCGATAGAGAATCGAATCTTCTTCAAAGATCTTCTCACGAGCAATCTAGAAAGATAAGAGGAAGAGTGAAAAATATAAATCATACACAGAGATCATTACCTTTGAGTAACCTTGTGAACCCTTCACACTCTACTAGGAAGAAATCTCTCTCAAAAACTCTCACACTTTCTCCTTTAATTGCTCTTAAAAAATCACGAAGCAAAGATTTTAGAAGATTTTTAACGTCAGTTTTTAATGGACCTTTTATACAAAAGACATGAAAATTTGTCTAGAAAATTAAAAATTTTCAATTTTAAGCTTACACGATTGTATAATATGATTATATGTTCGTACGTACGAACAATTCAAATATTGTTGCGTACGAACCTGTTGTGAATCGATATGAAATCATTTCATACACGATCATCATTTAGTATGAACCAAGTTCATCCGGGATGAACAGTTAGAAAATTTAAGAAATTGTCTATACAAATTGTTGGGATGAAAAGAGCTAGAATGAACCCGAGACGTTTGTCCTTATACGAAACTGGGATCGTCCCGTACGATCCATACTTAGATTTTTTTTTTGTGCGAGAACAGACCCGAGATGTTCATCCTTGCATGAAATTGGGATCATCCCATACGATCTTCTTGCAAGAACAGACCCGAGACGTTCATCCTTGTATGAAACTAGGATCATCTCGTATGAGAGTAGACCTGAGGCATTAGTTCATATACGAACCTCGGATTGTCCTGTATGATCTTCATGTGATAATAGACCCGATACGTTTATCCTTGTATGAACCTGGGATCGTCCCGTATGATCTATATTTAGAAAAAAATATTTTCATTTCTGTTCGTTCGACTACTCGTTGGGAAAAATAACTGACCAGATCATCCAGTATGAAGTGATATCATACAGTACAGTCAGTTAAAAAATATGAATTTTAAACTCTCCCCCAATGTGTGTGTTCAATTACTCAATTACAATCACACTCTTTCAGACTCAATAAAATGAAAAATATAGACTTCAATTACAATAAACTTTAAATTGATCTTGATTTGAAGTTTTCAACAATCTGGAGTATGATTTCCCTGAAATATTAGTACACACAAGATCAAAACAATTCTTCCAAAATATATTAGGAGAAATAATAATAAAATCAATAATATTTAGAATCATAAAAAACATACAAGTTGCAAGAATATCAAACATACAAAACTAAGTAGCAACTATCTCAACAATTTTCCCCTTTTGATGATGGCAAAATAATTATTATTTGAATAAAATTAAAAATCCAAAATTTCTCCTTAACTTTTCCTAAATGAATAATCATGTGAATATAAGGGAATTTCTAATATGAACAAATCAGTTATTTTAATTTTTCATAAACTCACAAAACACTTCAAACAAAAAAATAAAATAACTCTAACGAACATTAGAACACAAAAATCAAATCAAAAATCAAATGCAAACAAATAATATCAAATGTAAATAAACACAAACAAATAATATTTCTCCCCCTTTTTGACAACAACAAAAAGAAGGAAGAAGAAAAACAAAAGAAATGTAAGAAGTCATATGAGAAACCTTTGATAATTGATCTTGAAAGAGATTGAATTATAATTGCAATAATAAGATTAATATTCATTAGAGAAAAATAAAGATTCATAATATTTAAATTAAAATATAACATAGACAAGATAAATATATCAAGATCATGAAATAATCTAGACAAATAGATAAGGAAAATTATTGTAAAGGTCACTAAATAAAGATCAATTAAAGTTAAATTCCAATGCAAAATATAATTGAACATTATATTGATTTTAAATAGAAGATTAAAAGATAGAGGAAAGAATATTTTCAATACACTTGTTTGGCGATATTGCGAATCTTTTCAAATATTTATGACACAATTTGTGCATCTTTTTGTATTTGAACTAATTTTGTGCCTCTTTTTAATTTGTAAACCATTGCGCATTCTTTCGATTTTTGTACACTTGTACGTTTCTCTATTTTTTAATTAATATTTCTAAAATCAATAATCTAAAAGATTAAACTTCTCTAAGTACAAAGATAATTATATTGAAAAGAGAAATAAAAATTAATAAGAAATCAAAATTATAATAATAATATTAAAATTATGTATGCCTAAAAAGAATATGAGATTGATAGCCTTAACTTGATCGAGTTATAAATTAACTTATATTTTTGAAAAATTAGATTTCCTAATAATATTAATTTTTACATTGTTATTCATATTATAACACTTTTTAGATCAACTAAGTCAGGATTATCATATAGGTAAACTAACATTTTAAATAAAAAACAAAATCAACTAAACAAAATAAAACATTTTTTATTGATATCAAAATGAAGATTTGATACATTAAGGCACATATGATATCAAAACATAAAACTCAAAAATAAGATAACATAACAACAAATATAGAAAACACTAAACAAACATAACATAAAAATCATCACATCACATCTCAAAGGACTGGCAAAGATAATACATAAGAAGTGCATCCATAAATCTTAGGGGCCTTAGTTTGGAGGAGGTGGCTGGTTGAAGATAGAAAAATAGCTATTCATTATAGCTAAATTGGTGTTCACCGAGTCGAACTAACCTCAAATCCAACCCATGTCTTGCTGGTATTGTACATCCTGCTGGTGTAGGTGATTCTAAATTTGATCAAAGCGCTGATCAAAATGACTCTCTAGTCGGTCAAAGTGCTGGACCATCTCCTGAAAGTTAGGTCTGCGAGTAGGTACAGGTGCAGATGCTCCCCCTTCTCCCTCAAAACCCTTACTTATATTATCATCTCTCCCAAAAAATGCTCGAAATGAAGCTTCATTAAAGTAGATAGGTAATTCAAGTAGAGGATCGGGATGAACAAAATTGTACTTCTTCTCAAGGATATAGGTCACTAGGTGTCCTAAAGTAATATTTTTCTTCCTCTTCTGAAAGGCTTGTTCAATTTCAGAAAGGCCATGAATATAGTCAGTAATAAGTTGGGCTTCATCTTTAGGTTGATCAGTCATGATAAGGTAAGTAACAGTGGATAGAAAAGGAGTAATGTTAATGCGGTCACTAGCTTTAGGAATAATAGAGGTCTTAAGGACATGCTGAATGACCCTTGTATTTTGGTTTAAAGAAAGGGAGCAAAAGACATACTTATTCAATCCCTCTAATAACTTTATTTGTTTCAGTCCAGTCAAAATTAGATATAGAAGTCAAAGTGTGGGCTCTAACTCCTTGAGTCCTTAAGTGCAAAAAAGTTCCCAAATCTTCCTTAGTTATTTATATCCTTTTTTTAGTACAAGAGATATGATCTTACTCTCATCCTCACTAAAAGTCATGTTAGCCAAAAAATAGTGAAAGGTTTCTTTGTTGTAGGCATGAATCAGAGTCAGAATAAATGCAAATTGAGTGGTGGTGAAAAGAGGCATCACTTGAAAGTGAATATCCTCTTGAAGTAGGATTCTAGAGGGTGTAATCTTGGCAGAAACAAACCTAAGAAAAGAATCCTAATTAGCCTTGGATAGTTAGTTATTATCTCTACCCTTGGAAGACTAACCCTTAATGAGTCTACCCCTCTTGCTATAACTGGCCATTACTAAGATAAGAAGGATTAGAAGAGGCTATTGAAGTGAATGAAAATAAATTCTAAAGCCCTCCTATTTAAAAAATAAAAATCTTTTGTATGTACAAAAATGGGTTCATACTATATGATTGATGGTTCATACATGATGAAATAAATTTTGTATGTATGAACGAATACGTTGAAACATAATAACTTTTCGTAATCACGCAAGTTATGAGGCATCCTTTCGTACAGGATTTTTAACCATATGATCGTATAGACGAATAGGTGTTTGTTTGGGATGATTGGTTATTTAAGAAAATTTTAATGACAGTTAGATTCATCCCCTACATAGAATGACACATGGTTCGTATGTACAAACTAAAAGTTCATACGTATGATCGGTTATAATAATTGATTCTGCCCGTATAATTATCTACATGCGTATAGAAGAAGTAATACAAATTGTTTGGGACGATATAAATATCATACATTATAATATGTATTGAAAATTAAAACTTTATGCAATCAGTTCAAAACAACGATCGACATGCTACATAATTCTTACGTGATAAAAAAAATTTTGTATAGTATGAATATAACACTTAGAAAAATTTAGACGATCAATTAGAAACATGAAATCTCATGTGTCAAAAACATGTCCAAAACACACACAATCAAAAATTCAAAAACACGAAAACAAAAAATTAAAAAGCGAAAACATAAAAAGAAAAACACACAAAAACACATATCAAGTTTGCAGAAAATTTTAATTAAGCATTGAGGTAAATCACACCAAGCCTTATTCTTAATGTGCTAAAAGTATCAAAGGCTATTGGTTTTGTAAAAATATCTACAAGTTGATTTTCAGTAAAAATATGGTTAAATTTAATTTCTTCTTTGGATACATGATCTCTTATTAAATGATGTCTTACATCTATATGTTTGGTTCTAAAATGTTGAATAGAATTTTTTGAAATGTAAATGGAATTAGTGTTATCACAATAAATTGGAACTATGCCTATTGTAAATCCTAAGTAAATCAAATATTATTTAAACCAAAGAACTTATACCACACAACTTCCTAAGGCAATGTATTTAGCTTCAGCAGTATATAGGGCTATGGAATTCTATTTTCTACTCGACCAAGAAACTAAAGAATTTCCTATAAATTGATAAGTTCTAGAAGTACTCTTTCTTTCAACCCTATAACCTGCAAAGTTTGAATCTGAATATCCAATTATTTCAAATGAAGAGCTAAACTTAGGATACTAAATCCCTAAGTTCTGAGTTCCCAAGAGATATCTCAAAATCCTTTTTACTGCTGTCAAATGTGATTCTTTTAGATCTGATTGAAATATAGCACACAAATAAACACTGAATATAATTTCGAGTCTACTAGTTCTCAAGTAAAGTAAAGATCATATTATTCTCTTAAATTTCTTTTGATTAACAGATTTTCCCTTTGGGTCGTTATCCAACTGAACTGAGAAACTCATAGGTGTACTAAGAGGTTTATAATTATTCATTTCATATTTTCTGAGGATGTCCTTAACATACTTCGACTGACTAAGACATATTCCTTCCTCAATTTGCTTAATGCTAGAAAGTAACTCAAATCTCCCATTAGACTCATATCAAATTTACTACTCATTATTTTAGAAAAATTATCACAAAGAATTTTATTAATATATCCAAAGATGATATCATCAACATAAATTTGTACAATGAGTATATCATCTCCCAATTTTTTCAAAAAGAGAGTGGTGTCCACACTTCCTTTTTTAAAAGATCTCTCAAGTAGGAAAGTGCTCAACCTCTCATACCAAGCCCTAGGTATCTGTTTCAATCCATACAATGCCTTTTTCATTTTAAAAACATGATTTGAGTATTTTAAATTTTCAAAACCTAGAGGTTGTTCAACATAAACATTCTCTTGAATTATCCCATTTAAAAATGTACTTTTAACATCCATTTGAAACAATTTGAATCCTCTAAAATAGGCAAAAGATAATAAAACCCTAATTGCTTTGAGTCACACTACAGAGGCAAAGTTCTCAAAATCAATCCCTTCAATCTAATTATACCCCATAACCACTAATCTAGTCTTATTTCTAATGATAATTCCTGAGTTGTTCATTTTGTTTTTGAATACCCACTTAGTTCCAACTATACTTTGATCCTTTGGCCTTGCAATTAATTCCTAAATATCATTTCTCACAAATTGATTTAATTCTTCTTGCATTGCCAAAATCTAAAATTCATCCAAAAGTGCTTGATTTATATTTGTGGGTTCTATCATTGAAATAAAGGTAAAATGATTTATTTCTTTGTTTAGTTCATGCCTAGTTCTAACACCCTTACTAGGTTCACCTAAAATCAATTCCTTTGGGTGATTTTTAAAAAATATCAAATCTCTAGGCAAAGGGTTTTCTAACTCCAAATTTTCTTCTAAATTAACTTTCTCAATCCTTTGGGAGTTAATTTCTATTTCATCATCTTCAAAAATTGGCTCTTCCAAAATTCCAAATTCATCAAATACAACATGTGTGGTATCCTCAATTACCAAAGTTCTTTTGTTAAATACTCTATAAGATTTTCCAATACTAGAGTATTAAAAAAAAATTTCTTCATCTAATTTTGGATCAAATTTTTCTAAGATAGATTTTCTATTATTATGTATGAACACCTTACATCCAAAAATATATAAAAATGACAAATTAGGTGTTCTCCCCTTAAAAAGCTCATAGGGTGTTTTGCTTAATTTCAATCTAATGTTCACCATATTCATAACATAATATGCAGTGCTAACCGCTTTTGCCCAAAAATATTTAGGGAGTGAATATTCTGTTAACATGGCTCGAGCGGCTTCAATTAATATTATATTCTTTGTTTTGACTACCCCATTATGCTAAGGGATTCTAGGTGTAAAAAAATTTTCATCAATTTATTGCAAATTCAGGTCTATGAACTATATTTTGATGATTGGAAAACACTCTTACTTGACTTGGATTGTCTTTTACTACTGACTTTTCAGGAATCAAAGATCGGACGGAAAAATGGGGCCAGCTCAAGATGGGATAGATTAGGGTATAGTCAGTCTGTAATTTTATTTTTCCCCTCTTGTGTCAGTTGTAATCTTTGGTGTAGCTAATGCAAAGTAACCCTACACACACACACACACACTTGAGAGACTTAGAATTTCTATTTTTACTCAAATCAGCCAGGACGATATTTACATCGGCCTCAACGAACGGGCTTAAAACAGAAAATCTAATCAGGGGTTCTTAATTAAGGCAGCCGTCATTAGCCAATCGGTCGGGATGATACTTGTATCGGCCTGGATGATAGGCTCAAAATAGAAAGAAATTGCCGCAAAAAACAATTAAGGTATTCTGTATTTTTGGTAATCGGCTAGGATGATTTAGGATCGGCCTGGATGATATTCACAAATTATGTCTTAATTGATCAGACAATCAAGGCAATAATTAAGGATGATTGATACGATCACATCGTCCTGGACTATATCAGGATCGGCCAGGACGATCTAGTCAAAAAACCTTAGTTACTCCTGGATGATCTGAATCGGACAGCTTGAATTCAAGGCGATGCCCTGGACGATTTTCCTCTGATTTGAACTGATCAGTCGGGACGATCAAGCCAATTTTCAATCATCCAATTTACAGTCAGGGCGATGCTCTGGCCGATCTCATGGGATTTATACTGATCGGCCAGGACGATTTGTATATCGTCCTGGACGATATAGTTGGCAACTTACAATTAATGAGCTCCTTTGAAGCTCTTCTATTTAAGAGCTCTTGTTCAACATTTTTGAACATCCTTGGCTGCTGTCTTGACCTGAGAAAACCTAAAGGAGAGAGAGAGAGAGAGGGAGGGAGAGAGAGAGGATCTTGTGAGGGGGAGCTTGTGAGGGGATTCAAAAGTGTTTCTCCAAGCATTGTTCCACTTCTTCTTCCTAGAGTCTCTTGTCCTTGGAAGGGTTGGGAGAGGTAAGTTCCAGCAAGCGATCGAGGTTCTCTGCCTGCTTCAGGCGGAAGCAAAAGGAGGAAGGTTCTCTGCCTTGCCGGGTGTGGAAAAAAGAGGTGTTTGTAAAGGCTTCTCCGCCTAGTTGTGGGGGCTAAAGGAGAGTCACGATTGTAATGTAATACTCAGAGGGCGCCTCCGGGGAGTGGACGTAGGTCGAGTTGACCGAACCACTATAAACCCTTGTGTTCTTATTTTTCACTACTTTCGCATTTATTTTCTTCCGCAGTTATTTTTTGTGGTGATTTGGTTTGTATTCGTGCTTTGCCTAAAGAATTTTTAAAAATACCAATTCACCCCCCCTCTTGGATAGCCTTGGGCCAGTTCTATAGGGCTTAACATCCCTAACGAACTTTTACAATTCATTTTTCTTTACAAAAATCCTTAAATATCTCATTTTCAAATTCACCATCGTTATCACTTTGGATTGTTAGAATCTCACATCCTAGTTTCCCCTGAATCTAAGTCAAAAAATCTCTAAACTCCTCAAATGATTCACTCTTATGATATAAGAATTTAACCCAAGTGAATCTAAAAAAATCATCTACAATAAAAAAATTGTATACCTTCTCTCCTAGACTTACAGTTCTAACTAATTCAAAAAGATCCATATGTAAAATCTCCAAAGATTTACTAGTTATAAGATCGTTATTGGACTAAAAAGAGGGCTTCATCTATTTTCCTAATTGATATGCATCGCAAAGGTGATCCTTAGTAAAGTCTAGTTTTTGTATACATCTAACCAATTCTTTTTGGGTAATTTTCCTAAGATTTTTCATGCTAGAGTGACAAAGTCTCCTATACCATAACCATGATTCATCAGAAATAGTTTTCAAACAAAAAGCATTAGGAGTTTTAATATAATTTAAATATAGCATATAGACATTGTTTACCCTTAATCTATACAAAACATCATTACCATTTAGGTTTAATATGCAGCTAGTAGGAAAAAATTTTACACTGTATCCTTTATCACATAGCTGGCTAATACTTAACAAATTATGCTTTAAGCCTTCTACAAGTAGAACATTTTCAATGAAATATTTTTGCAAGCTTCCAATCATACATGATCCAACCACGTTCCTAGTGGTGTTATCTCCAAGTGTAATCCTGCCTCCACTTTTGGCTTCTAGCGATATAAATTATGTAGTATCTCCAATCAAATACTTTGAGCAACCACTGTCCAGGTACCAAATGCTCTCATGATGCCTTGTATGAGAGCATGCCTGCAAAACTATTAAATGTTAGACTTGGGAATCCAAATAAGTTTGGGTTCTCCTTTTGGCAATATAAAACTAGATGCATGTATGATATATCTAAGTTTATACATCTTTAGTTTCCACACTAAATAAGTTTTTTTATGTAAGGTACAAGTGTGTGCTATATATTCAAACATGCCATAAGAATAACATTTTACTTCAGCAAATAGATTTCTTAATCTTCTATAATTACTCTATCTCTTCTTGGATTATAAAAATTTTAGATACAAAATAGGATTAGTAAAATCTTCAAGTATTGGTGGTTTGCTATTTTCCTCGAGAGCTTTTACTTTCAACTTCAGAAATGTGTTTAAATCTTCTTGCACATATTTATCAAAATTCAAATAATTCTCTCTATTTTTTATTCATCCTTAAACTTTTTAAAATCTTTTTCCAACTGAGCATAGGATTATTTTAAAATTTCATTCTTTTTATTCAAGTCATCAAATTCATTAAGTAAGCTCATGTGATTGCTATTTATTGATACATGATCTTTCTTAAAGATTTTATATTCTCTTTGCAATTTTTATAATTCTAAATTTAGACTAGTATGCTTTTACTTTAGCTTTCTATATGCATCATGAATTCTTTCAGAAACTTCTAACAGTTCAGCATAGGTTAAGCCACATACCTCTTCTTGATCTGACTGATCAAGATTATCAGCCATTAAGCACAAATTGGTGACTTCCTCCTCGTGAATCCAAAGCTGAGTATGTCTAGAAAGCTCTTTGAAATCTCTTCTTGTCCTTCTTCATATTTGGTTTCTCCTCAACCTTCTCTTTGCTATGAGTGTCTTTTAGATTTGGGCAATCTGATTTTATATGTCCAGGTTTCTTGCATTCATAATAAATCATATCATTTAAAACCTTAACATTCTTATTAAATTTACCTCTGTTCCACTGTTGGTGTCTCCTCTGCTTCCTCTTTAGAGAACTTCTAAATTGTCTAGTCATTAAAGCAATGTCACTCTCATCGCGAGGTTGTGATAAATCACTCTCTGACTCTTCCATTTTCATTACAATGTTCTTCTCCTTTCACTATTCACCTGCATCAATCTTCCTTTTGATTCACTCCTTGCTCATAGGTAATTAATGAACCAAAAAAATTATCAATAGAGTAAATATTTAAATCTTTAGATTCTATAATAGCAGTTATTTTTGCATCATAAGCAATAGGCAAACAATAAAGATTTTATTAACCATTTTAGCTTTCAATAGTTCCCTATTTAATGCAATGAAAAAAGTGACTATCTGAGTGAATCATGTGTACATATCAAAAATAGATTCATTAGGTTTCATACAAAATAATTTATAATCATATAACATGATGTTTAATCTAGATTATTTTACTTCATTAGTCCCTTCGTAAGTAATATAAATTCTATCCCATATGTCCTTTCCACTTTTGCAAGTGGAAACCCGCATGTAGTCTTCTAACTTAAGTGCACAAAAGAAATTGTTTAAATATTTTATATTAAGTTGTGCTAAGTCATGTTCTTCTACAGTCCAATTTGTAAAGGGTGATTTAACTCTAATACCATCAACTAATCTAGTTGGTTTTGTATACCCTTATTGAACTAAGATCCACATACGATAATCTAATGATTATAAAATGTAGACATGCATGTTTTTCAAAAATTGAAAGGGATGTTATCAAATAAAGGAGGTCTAGTCATCGAATACCCTTCAGGTGTGTTTCAGTTTCCAAAAGTAGCCATGCTCATTTTTCAAAAAATAGTCTAAACTTATAGTTTTGAAATAAAGCTCTAATACCACTTATTGATTCTTGTTGAATATTGAATAAGTTGTTAAACCTAAGTTAATATCCCAAGGATAATCAAGAGGGGGGTGAATTAATAATGTTAAACATTCTCTTAGATTTTAAAATATGAAACTGATTGATTCAAAAAGGCAAGTTAATTAAAGTTTCAAAAATAAAACTTTTCAACCACGGTATTAAAAACTTGCAGTAAGCAGCGAAAATTAAAAAGACACAAAGATTTATAGTGGTTCGATCAAATATAACCTACATCCTCTCACTGAACACTCCCTCTTCAGGTATTGTACTATTACCAAAGTGACTCTCCTTTTTCCCCTACAGCAAGGCGGAGAAGCCTTTACAAAACTCTCTTCCACCAATCCTTGGTGTGATAGAGAACCGTCATCCTTTCACACCCTCCAAGTGTAGGCAGAGAACCTTCATCCTTTCACACCCTTCAAGTGTAGGCATAGTACCTTCATCCTTTCACACCCTCCAAGTGTAGGCAGAGTACCTTCATCCTTTCACTCCCTCCAAGTGTCAGCAGAGAACCGTCGGCTGATCACACTCTCCAAGTGTCGGCAGAGAACTGAATCTTCTTTAACGATCTTCTCACAAGCAATTTAGAAAGACAAGAGAAAGAGTGAAAAATATAAAGCACATATAGAGATCCTTATCTTTAAGTAACCTTGTGAACCCTTCATAGTCCACTAAGAAAAAATCTCTCTCAATCACTCTCTCATACTCTCTCCTTTAATTACCCTTGAAAAATCATGATGCAAAGATTTTAGATGATTTTTAACGTCAATTTTTATGGATCTTTTATACAAAAGTAAAAAAAAACCGTCAAAAAAATTGAATTTTTAAATTTTAAGCATACATGATCATACAATACGATCGTTTGTTCACATGTATGTTGGTGGAATTTTGAAAAGTAGGTTTTTCAAAGCTTGGTTTTCTTTGGAAATATTAAAGTTAAAATTAAATTCTAATTCTAAAATCGAACTGTCTCATTAGAAAGAGTATATCACCTCAAAAGGTGAAAATAAAATTTCATAAATGTTTTCATATTTAGAATTATGAATCCCATCTTGAATATTGTGACCGGATGCTAAAGAGAACCTCGTATGACCCCGAGGAGTCAGAATGAGGTTCAACTAAATATCCAGCTACAATAATCGAGAAGTGTGATCATTTAGTTCATATCCAAAACTTTATCAAGGAAAGATATATCTCCCCAAAAAGAGAAAATATCATTCAATGATAATTCTTTGAATATGATAATAGCGATCATCTTTTGATCTTTCCCAAATGAATCCAATAAAAATTTTAGAAAATCAATTTTGTTTTTAAATTAGGTGAATGTGTGGTTCTAAATCTCCTACAAGCGCAAGCCCTCGTAGTTAATTACATCGTAGGGAGATATATGAAAACTCTCGATTAAAATAGCGATAAAATTTTATTAGATTTTCTAGGAGTGATGTCAAAAAGAGGTGGATTTTAGAAACTCAAAAGGGAATGAATCAAAATTGAGCAGTTATTAACAGAATTAAGTGAAGAAGAGTAGGGTACACTTTGAGATTCCAGAAGTGTCCCAACTTAATCCAAGTGTTGGGCTTTACATTTTGGATTAAAAGAAGATTTAATTATAGTTAAGCATTTTATTAAAAATTTGGGATTATATTCCTAGAGGTTGGGGTCTTATAATCAAAGATTTGCCCCGGATCCTAGATCTAAATTTGGACACTAGACCACAGTCATCCGAACCTAATTAATGCAGTGCAAGATCTAGACTTACCCAGCCTGGATTGGGGAGCCAGCTAACCACCTAGTTTTGGAGAGCTGGGGCCGACATCTAGAGATTTTCCTAATTGACCCCTTTGACTTATGTTGTGTGTAAAATGCTAAGGACTAATGCAATTAAAATTTTGACTCTTTTTAAATATATTTCTAATGTAATGCATTGTAGTCAATAACTTCAAATCAAGTATGCTTGAAAGTTAAAAACAGGCTTAGAAAATAATTTTTTAGAAGACTGAGCTTCCCCAGGTCCGGCACCTCGTCCTCATAGGTCAGACTATCCGGACTCTACCCATATGCGGGAAGGGTCTAAAGCAAGGAGAGAAGAAGTGTAGAAATATGCATGCGACCTGGGATCGATCCCTGGCTAATTCCCTAAATTCATTATCTTTATATGTTATTTAGACTCGCTAAAATTTTAAACTTTAAAATTGTGAGTATAAAACTTTCACACCCTTATAAGTCTCACGTATCCAGGCGAAAGCAAAAAGCGGCACACAAACACTAAAAAAACTAAAAAAAGTAGATAGTTCTATACACAATCATCTCAACACATCAAATATAAATGAATTAATTAATAAATATCCATAGGCAAAGTTTCCTTTCTTATTACAAACTAGGGTCTTGTAGAAAGTAAAGTGGTCGGGCATCACTAATAACAACCTGGATTCTAAACCTAGTAGAGACGTAAGTGGTTTTGAATGGGATACTTTTGTATTCAATTCTTTAATCTTGTTCTCCTTCGGGCTCCTTTCCTTCAGGCTCCTTGGATTCTTTGAAGTATGCTATCCAAATGGATAAGAGGGCACTTCCTTTGATGGGAAGGCCACTCTTTCCTCTTTGGGAAGGGAGTAATGATCCAAATTTGGATCTCCAAATAGAAAAGGGCTACTCCCCTAAGGGGTGTCCTTTTCTCTTTAGAGTCCAGCTCTGGACCTATGTATCTCAATTCAAAACTCCACTTTCACAACACTTTACATTTACACAAATCACATTTATATGAAAATGAAAAATTCTAGACTCTCCTGTAGGGTTATCCTAAGCAGTTAATAAATAAAAAATATATATATTCCTAAGAAGTTATATAAGAATGTGCAAAAAAGAAAGTAAACACACTGGCCACATTCTTTTTACTTTGGGGCTTAATAGCTGAAACACCTGTGCAAGCATTTTTATAATTGATTTTTATTGATTTAGCCCCATTTTTAATACCCTGCATGAGTACGGTCACCTGTAAAAAACAATGTGAACATTCAGATCTTTCCTATCCTAAAGATAACATAGTCGCCAAACACATCAATCATCTACAGAGTGCAGTAAAAAAGAGTAAGTAGACACAACAATGCAATTTCATCCACAACATGCAGTAAAATCATGAAAAATTTGGCACCCAATAGTAAAGTAAACATCGGCCTAACCTAGATCTAAAGTTGGTTGTCCTAGCAAACCATATAAAGTGTGTGTAACTGGGGTACATCCTAAGTTGGGTGATTAGTTAGAGTTGTCTAGTATTTGAGTTTGTTAAGGCTTAAAAGGAGATTTAAGTTAGAGTTTAAATATTGGTATCTTAAGAATTTATTTAAATATATTTTAAATGTTAATTGATTACTACATTTGTTTCACACCAAGGCCGTAAAGTTTATTTCACCATCCTTGGGGCTAAGTTAATAGTCTCATAGACCTGGGTTACCTAGTAGTAATCGGGTTTATTCAATTAATTTAAGTTGATTGAAATTAAGAAGAGTGGATTAATATTAAAGAGAGTTGATTATTGATTTTAAAAATTGGTTCAGTATTTTATTAACCAACTTAGAAAATTCTGGAGTTTGAAAGAATTAACGGGTTTTAGGAAAATATCTAGATATGTTAACTAAGGGGTTAAAATTTGATTTTTAAAATCAGAGGGAAATTTAAAGGTGTCAGATTTTTAACAAATACTAGACCTTATTATGAGTTATTAGATAGGTGGCATATTCAATTTGGAATCTCCTATGAAAAGTTATAATTTTTTGAAGTTCTAACACGATTTGACCAATAGTTGACCAAAAATATTGACTTTTAACTTTGCCAGATTTTGGGGGTTTGACATTTTTGGAAAATACTAGATTTTAATTAGAGTCATTAGCCATTGAATTTGATTGATTTAGAATTTTTTACAATTAGTTATGAATTTTGGAAGTTTAGATATTTATTGAATTTTCTAATTACCTTAATTAAAGAGCCCATTTTATGATTTGAACCCAAATGAATCCTAAATTTCTTGAAATCAACTCTAAAGATCAGAAATGATCTAAGGAGAGATAAGCAAGTGTTTAAAGATTTTTTGGGATTTTTAATAGTTTTTAATTAATTAAGATTGATTAAATACTGATTTTGATTAAAATTAAATTAAGGTGGATTTTAATGTCAAATTAAAGGGATTTAAATTTTTACTGATTAAGAGTTGAATTATGGTTGATTAGAGGTATTTTATAAAAATTTTAGGGATCAATAGGGATTTAAATTAAGGTGGATTTTAATGTCGAATTCTAGAGAGGGATTTTTTTTTTGCACCTAGTTGGTGGACCAAATGGGCACCAAATTAGATGAAATTTGGACCATGAGATCACATGGTCTCAGAGCCAAAACACACCAAACATGGTCCTAAATGGAGTTCTCTAAGGTGGCAAACCAAGCCGGTGATCCCTAAGTCACCTTAAAAAACTCCTAGGAAGCTATCCTAAGGTTGGATTGGGGCAAAATCACTGGCCTAAACTCCCTATGCTGCACCTCATCAGCACATTCAAAATCAAACCCTAAATCTCATTGGATAGGCAATGGTTCCAATTTGGATTGAGGGTCAAACCATGACCTTTAAATCAAAATTGGGATGGTAATGCCCTTAGACGCTTCAAATAGGGGACATAAAATTTGGACATGTCAGGGACATGCCCAAATTCATTCTCCCAAAATTTCAGGCCCTCGTGAATTCATTTTAAATAATTAATATAATAATTCATAAACACTAATATTGAAATTAAACTTAATACAGATGTAATCAGAGCTTGGAATTATAAGTCTTTTGTAGATCTCCCTGAGACCTTTCCAATGAGCCTAAGAACACATAATTTGGTCAAGTGTGCAGGGAGATATCAATTTTTGAAGTTTCCCATGATTTTCTGTGAAATTAAATCTTTTAATTACCCAGTCAGCTAGCGCTTTACATGCGGCACACGAAGATTGGTGGGGCAATCATTGTCGACTGACTGGATAAAAGTCAGATTAATTGTAGCTGTCGAATGGACGACCAAACGGCTCCCAGGATCAAGGGATCTAATCTGCACCGTTGATTGGAATTAACGGCCAAAATTTTATCTTCAACCTCCCGCACGAACTTGAAGTTATAAAGCTTCTTCGACGTTATCCGAGAGATCCCGCCTGCGAACTTTGATAAAATTTCACAAGGATGAACCTTCAATCCAATGATGGATATCCACTGGGATAAATGCTTCCTTCACACTTGACCGGACTACCTATCTAGGGAGCTCAGGATGGAGAGATTATCTCAGAGAATGTCTCAACGAATGAGCTTCACGATCAGGAGGCTTTAAGGAATGAAGGCGAGCAAATCTCGTTCAGATGCCTGGACCGGAGGATGGCCAAAGGTACAACTTCGAGTGCGGTGCCGAAAGCTCTCACCGGAGTTTGCTCGGACGGATCAACAGAGCGATGCGGGGAGCTATGGAATGGAATGGGAGGAACGAGGGAGCTCGGGGGAGTGATTTCAAATGCATGGGATCGAATGGAAGCTCCTATGACGAGTTGCCGTATTCAGCTACCTCCCGCGAGCTTGGATGACTGGGATTAGCTAGGAGGAGCCTCGGATGAGTACCATGTGGAGGGGAACATCCTCCCAGAGTGCTCGTGAGGCTCAATCCGGTGAGCCACAGCCTTTGGAATGCTTTGGGTCAAAATCGATCGAACGGCGGGGGGGGGGGGGGGGGGGGGGGGGGGGGGAGGAGGGGGGCCACTAGAGCTTGTTCTCCATTGGTCTATGTACCGCCAATCGGGGTTTGGGTCAGGTTGACCTGGAAAGGAGGATAGGGGCACGGTGGACTCAAGAATGAGCTCAGTTGGGCCTAGGGAGGTCCAATTTGATCGGGTGGCTTGGTTTGACCCAAACCTGCTTGGTTTGGGTTGAATTAGGCTCAACCCAGGTTAGGCCAGACCCTGGGCTTGATGTGGAGATGGGTCTGGGTCTGTTCCACCTGATGCAAATGGAAATTGGGTTTAATTTGACTTGAGTTCAAAAATAGCTCAAGTCCATGTAGTTTTGGCTACTTTGAGTTAGCCCAATGGTTGACCCAAGTCAACCCAAGGCTTGGGCCAGCTAGAGGAGGTGAATTGGACCAAGGGCCACCTAATGGAGGCATTGGTCCTATTCAATTGGGCTCATGATAGGAGTTGGTTTAATCCCAAGTGGTTTTAGCCACTTTAGGTTAGCCTAACTCTTGACCCAAGTGGATTCAGAGGTTGGGCTAGTTGAGGGAGGTGTATTGGGTCAAGGGAGACCCAATGGCACCTTGGTTTGGATTCAATTTGATTAATGGTTGAGAAATGGTTCAAAGGGGGGCCTCTCTTTGGGCACTTGGGTAAAGACAAAAGGTTAACCCAAGTGGGCCAAAGGCTTGGGTCTCCATGAGTGGTCTCTTGGGAGCCTAAGGAGTCACCCCATGGGTTTAAATGAGATTGAAACGGTTTTGGTCAAAGGGTTTAGATGAAATGAGTTATATAAGTCATTTGGTCAAACTTGGTTGACTTGGTCAACCAAGTTGACCTAGCACTAAGGGTTAGATCCATTGAAATCGATTTGATCATATGAGTCTAATGGATAGGTAATTAAGGTGTGGAGGGGTTATTTAGGTCAAAATGACCATTTTGACCCTTAAAGGGGCCTTTATGTCAAAATAGGTTGACTTGATCAACTGAGTTGACCTAAGGTTGGAATTGAGTTCAAGAGGTCTCACAAAAAATATTTGAAAACATTTGAATAAGATTTCAAAGATTGATAGTTAAATCAAGTTAAGTTTAGGCCAAAAGTCCAAAAATCCCCTTTAAGGGAATTTTGGTCATTTTGGCCTTGAATCGATTCTGGGTCAAATTGAATCCAGAATGATGTAGACTGTTTCTTAACAAGTCAATATTAAGGTATTAGGAGTGATCAAAGGATTTGGAGGCGGCTCCAGGGTCAAATTCCATTGGGTGAAAGGCCTAGTGGCATTGATTATAAATATTTGAAGGTTTTGCAACCCTTGAAATTGGATTAAGTTTATGGGGTTAGAATCATCCAAATGAGCTCAAATTTAGAGGGTTGGCACTAGAGACATGTCACATCAATATGAAATTGAAAGACCCTGAATCAGATGCCAATTGGTTGGGTTTCAAGGTAATGGAAGAATCACCTAGAAAGGGTTTTAGAACTAGAGTCTTTAACCCTAAATTCTAGAGCTCAGGGAGGAGTTAAAAGTGACTTCATGCAAAAATAAGGTCAACAATATACGAACAATTCAAATACTGTTGCATACAAAACTATTATGAATCGGTACAAAATAATTTCGGACATGATCATCATTTGGTATGAAACAAGTTCTTTTGGGATGAACTGTTAAAAAATTTCAAAATTCTTCTATACAAAACGTTGGGATGAAATGAGCAAGAACGGACCCGAGACATTCGTCCTTGTACGAAACTAGGATCATCCTGCACGATCCATACTTAAAAAAAATTTCATATTAGAACAGACTCGAGACGTTCATCCTTGTATAAAACTGGGATCATCCTGTACGATCTTTGTGCGAGAACAGACCTGAGAGGTTTGTCCTTGTAAGAACTTGGGATCATCCCGTACAATCTTCATGCGAGAATAAACCTGAGACATTTCTCCTTATACGAACCTAGGGTCGCCCTGTACGATACATACTTAGAAAAAAATATTTTCATTTATGTTCGTTCAACAATTTATCAAGAAAAATAACTGACCAGATCATCCTGTATAAAGTGATATCGTACAGTACAATCAGTTTAAAAATATGAGTTTTAAACTCTTCCCCGGTGTGTGTGCTTAGTTACTCAATTACAATCACACTCTCTCAGACTCAACAAAATGAAAAATATAGACTTCAATTATAATAAACTCTAAAATGATCTTGATTTGAAGTCTTTAATAATCCGGAGTATAATTTCCCTGAAATGTTAGTACACACAAGAGAAAAATAATTCTTCCAAAATGTGTTAGGAGAAATAATAATCAAATCAATAATATTTGGAATCATAAAAAATATACAAGTTGCAAAACTAAGTAACAACTATCTCAACATGGACATCAATCGATGGAGCGTAGTTTGAAATGGATGGTGAAGATCACGCCAAACCAAGATATTAATCGCAGGATCAAATTTGCAATTAAGAAAGGCCGTGAAATAATAAGATCTCTACTGTTGATCCATAAATCAATGGTCGGGATTTTAATACATTAAGGCTTTTATAAAAACTGAAGCACTAATTTGAAAAATGGATTGAACATTCGATCGGATGGTTGAAAGCCCATGAAATTTTAAACTTAAGAAACATTTATAAATAGAAAACATGGGGATATATATTTGTGGTTTAAAAATCACTTAATCAAAAGCTATTTAAATTAAGGTGTCCTAAGCTAGCATTAAAGATTTTACCCAAAATAAATGGTAGATTATATTAGTTATGGGTTCTCTGAGCTTGTAGATTGTCCACTCTTATTTCCCTAACTGAAGTTAAGGCTTGAAACATATTGGATTGAGCTAGCAAAGCCTTTGGATGGAATGTGCTTAGACTTGCCAGAAAGTTAATTGCTGACAGCTTTGACAGGTGGAGTTGAGCTAGGAATAGGTGAAGGGAGGTATGGGAAGCTCAAACAAAATAAGAGCTACAATTGGGAAGGGTTAGATAGTGAGAGAATGTAAAGTTTACAATAAGGGCTCAAAGGGTGGTTTTACCCTATTCATTCCTGAAAGTACGAGATGCACCAAGAAGGAGGGTGAATTGGATATTTAACAACTTCTTTAACGAAAAGAAAAATCTTTTTATAATTTGATGCATAAGTGAATTACATTCACAATAAAAAGATAAATTATAACTTTTCTTACGTATTTAATCACAGCAAAAATAAATGCGAAAATAAAGTGTGGAAATAATAAAGGAAAGAATACACCACATTTATAGTGGTTCTATCAAACTTTAACCTACATCCACTCCCTGGAGGCACCCTATGAGTATTACACTAAACCTTTAGTGACTCTCCTTCAGACCCCACAGCTAGGCAGAGAAGCCCTTACAAAATCACTTCCACCTTCCCTAGTAAGTTGAGGAGCCAGGTCCTTTGACACCAAAGAGATCTTCTTATTTACAAAACTTCTTTCAAGATAAATCTTGAATCTAATGGTATTAAGGTGCAAGCTTGTAGGAGCAACCTTGTGAAATCCCCTCCACACTCCGTTTAAACCCCCTCCAAAAATCTTCTCCCTCTCAAACTCCACCCTTTCCTCTCTCCCTTTTAAGTTTTCTCTTTAAATTTTCTCCAAAAGAATGAAGACCTAATGGTTGCCAAAGGCATTTACCAAGTGCCTTGACAAAGCTTAAATAGAGGGCTTGAAAAACCCTAAAAAGCAATTCTGGTGGCAAAGTTCATCCAGTATGATCACAGGATCATATAGTACAATGTGCTTAAATAGAGAGCTTCAAAAAAACCATAAAAACTTAATTATGACACCAAATATTATGCTAGATGATATCAGGATTGTCCAATATGATGTGCAAAATTTAACCTGAAAGTCTTACATGATCTCATGATAGTCCTAAATGATCAGTTCAAATTTCTATAGATCGTCTAGTATGATATTATGGATCATCCTGGATGATTATAAGAAAAATATGGTATTTCATCTTGTATGATTAAGAGTCATCCCATGAAATATCAAAGATTTTCTAGTACGATCTTAAGATTGTCCTTTACCATATAATTGAGCAATTTAACCATAATTAGTCCCCTAATCATATGATCAATTTATGTATGAGTATCATAGATCATCCAATGCAATGTAGAATATCCAAGATAATTAGAATAAAAAATGAAATTAAAAAATTTGCCTAAATTATGATTGTCGACAATTTTTCATGATCATAACTGATTGTCATGAATGATTTAAATCATCTAGTATGATTAGTTAGATGGACTGATCATATAGTATGATATAAATCATACAGTATTATTAGTTCAAAAAATGAATTTTTGGTTTTGACTTAATCTCTCTCCCCCTAAGTGGGTATATATGCATGGTTATCAAGCTAGCATACAACCTAACAAGACTTGACTCGAGAAATCAAAAATATATCAATAAATATTATGAAAATTGTTACAACATAACCTATTCTATGGATTGAGTTTAATAGATTTGAAATGACCATTGGAGACTAGTGGAGGTGGTTCTATGGTATGGGGAGGTCATTTCAATCCAACTGACTATTTGGACCCTAAAGGGCCTATTTAGTTAACCTAGGATGACTTGGTTAACCAGGTTGACCTAGGGCCTAAGTTTGAGTCCAATAATTTTGATTTGATATTTAAAATCTACTAGAACTAGTCTCATACAAAAAGGAGGCCACTTGGTTTGAAATGATTGTTTAAATCCCTAAGGGGTATTTTGGTTATTTTGGCCCCTAGTCAACTGGAAGTCAAAGTTGAATGTTCGTTAGGGATGTTAAGCCCTTATGAACTTAGTCCCAAGCTAACCAAGAGGGGGGTGAATTGGTATTTTAAAAAAATTTCTTTTCACAAAGAGTAAAAATGCATAAACCAAAATCACACCACAAAAATAAATGCGGAAATAAAAGTGCCGAAGCAAGAAAACAAGAACACAGGAATTTATAGTGGTTCGGTCAACTCGACCAACGTCCACTCCTTGGAGGCACCCTCCAAGTATTGCACTACAAAACATGACTCTCCTTTAGCCCCCACGGCTAGGCGGAGAAGCCCTCACAAGAAACTCCTTTTTGCAACCCCGGCAAGGCAGAGAACCTATCTCCTTTTGCTTCCTCCTGAAGCTGGTAGAGAAACACAACCAAAAGCTAACTCCTTACCTCTACCGACCCTTCCATGGATGAGAAACTCTAGACGAAGAAGAAGCAGAGCGATCCTTGAAGCAACCCTTGTGAATCCCCTCACAAGCTCTCCCTCATATGATCCTCTCTCTCTCCCACTCTCTCTTTCTCTCCTCAAGGCCTTCTTAGGTCAAGGCAGCAGCCAAAGGTCTTCAAAAATGTTGAACAAGAGCTCCTAGATAGAAGAGCTTCAAAGGAGCTCATTAATTGCAAGTTGCCGACTTTATCGTCCAGGCCAATATGGACATCGACCTGGCCGATCAGTACAAATCTCAGAAGATTAGCCAGAGCATCGCCCTGGATGCACTCCTGGAAGATTAAAAATTGGCTTGATCGTCCAGGCCAATCTCACGATCGTCCTGGCCGATTAGTTCAAATCATGGGAAAATCGTCCTGAGCATTGCCTTGGATACTAGCTGGCTGATATTTATCGTCCTGAAGTAACTAAAGGTTTTTGACTGGATCGTCCTGGCCAATCCTGCTATCATCCTGGACGATATGATCGTATCAATCATCCTTAATTACTCCCTTGATTTCCTGATCAATTAAGGCATAATTTGAGAATTTCGTCCAGGCCGATCAATGATCGTCCTGGCTGAAAATTTAAAAATACAGTATACCTTAATTGTCTATGGCGGCAATTTCTTTCTGTTTTGAGCTTATCATCCTGGCCGATACACGTATCGTCCAGGCCGATATGTTAATGACGGCTGCCTTAATTAAGAATCCTTATTTAGACTTTTTGTTTTAAGCTTGATCGTCCAAGACGATGTAAATATCATCCTGGCCGATATGAGTAAAAACAAAAATTGTAAGTCTCTAAAGTGTGTGTGTGTAGGGCTACTTAGCATCAGTCTCTTTGACCATTACAAGAAGACTCAAGAAGTGAAAAACAAAAGTATAGACTGACTCAACCCTAGACATACGCAATCTTAAACTGGCTTCGTCTTGTTCGTCCGATCTTCGATTCCTGAAAAGCTATAAGCAACAAGCAGTCCAATAAAAATAGTGTTTGTCAATCATCAAAACATAAGCCATGAAAATAGATTTGTAACAATCTCCCCTTTTTTGGTGATGGCAAACACAAGTAGGAAAAATTCAAAAAAAAAAAAAAAGAGTTCATTAGAATTTCAAAGTTACAAACACATCCCCTTTTTCCTACCATATCCTACTCCTCCTTTTGTCATCATAAAAAGAGGGTCAAGACACAAAAAAAAAAGAGAAAACAGAAACTAAAATAGACTAAAAAGACAAACTACAAAAAACATGAAACAAACAGCAGAAAAACACAGACTAGAAAAATGAAGGATCCTGATCATCAGATGGAGGTGGTGGAGGTGGCTGCTGAAAGTAGCTGGTAAGCGTGGTAAACTGAGCATGGAGGTCAAAAATGTGGTCCGATCATCTGGGCCGATAAGATATCGGCCAGGATGATTAGACACAGGCGATCATCCCGAGGAGTCAATCCGGACGACCGTTGAAAAAGCAGATCGTCCGGGCCGATTAGGTGTATCATCCAGGACGATGCACAATAATTGATCGTATCGACCGAAGTTAAAATGTTTTAAATCACTGACACGTGTATCATCCAGGATGAACAGTGGATCTGCCCGGCCGATTGTCCAATAATGGATCGTCCGGGGCCGATTTTAAAGATTCAAACATGCTAACATGTGGATCGTCCAGGACGATCCAGTGTATCAGCCAGGACGATGCACACAAAATACATGGGCCAGATGAAATATTCTATCGGCCAGGACTATCATCATGATTTCAACAAAGTTCGATCAGATCGTCCAGGACGATGAGTTACAGCAAGCACAGAAAAGGTCAGCAGATGGATTTTGAAGAGAATTTGCCCTATCGTCCAGGATGATAAAGGTATTGGCCAGGATGATATGACTAGAATTTGAAACAAAAAGAAGGATGGTGATGATCAAAGCCCTCAGAAAAATAAAAGAAAAGCAGACAAAAAACAGACAAAAAATACAGTAATAGAAAGGAAAAATACAAGGAAAATAAAAAATGAATATTTTTGGATTTTAATTTTTCTAATTTTTTTTTGTTTTATGGAGGCATCATATGATAATCTTTCAAAAAGTTAAACTTTTAAAGTTCCAAGAGATGAAGGAGTTTAACAAATCCCAATCAGAAGAAGGTAGAACATCTGATTCTGTTAACCCTAGATCAGACATCCTTCAGGGTGCAAAATTTCTTTTGGAAAATAGAGGCCTAACTCAAAATAACTAAATAGGATAAGAAGATCCATTCAAGACTTGTTTACAAAGAAAATATCTCATAATTAATAAAACAAAGTAATTTGTCTCAATCATGAAAATTGAAATCAAGTCTTTGAAAGAATCACATAATCAATGAGTTCTTTAAGTTTTAAGAGTTTTAGCAAAGAGAGGATAGCTTGCATTTAGTGGGCTCATTCTATGCCTCTTGTTACTTTGATTGGCTCTTTGAGCATCTTTTAATTCTTTGATACACTTTTGTGTATATAGCTTTCTTTTCAATTTGGCTTCATTGGCCTCTTTCCTTTTTAACTCTTGCAAGCTAGAAACTCTTTAATATACCCCTTAAAAAAAACTTAGTTGTGAGTATATCCTCCAAATATTAGAGAATAGGAGCTCTCTCTATAACATAGGGAAGAACAATCCACAACACAAAATTAAAATCATGTGATAAATACAATGGCAAGATTTCAAAAAACTTGAAAGATATATAAGAACTTTGGCTATTATGCATAAGATAAATTAATGTAGCAAGATAAGAAAAGGATCTTAATTAAAAACCATTGGTTAAAATGAGTTTAGACTTTTGTTTAGAGAAGAAAATCATACCACTAAACAAGGTGAGAAGGAGGGAAAACATCAATGGTATTTCTCCCTTTAACCAATTTAGAAAAGCTGAACACTATCTCCAAAACTCCAAAATCTAAAAGCTTGAAAAGATTCACCATATGTAACACCAAACAAACAAAAAATAAAAAACAAACAAAATGAAAACAAATCAAACTAGAACAACACAAAGCAAGCACAAAACTAGCAAAAAAAAAACATAACACAAAAAACTAAAAATTTCAAGCAAGTTATAAAGCAGCGAATTTAAGCAATTTTGAGCTGTCAGCCTCCTTATGTCCAGTTATCCTATGCTCCCACGAGGTCTTTGGTGAGAGCACTCCTGCAAAACTCAACAACAGTCAGATTTAGGAACCCAAACAGATTTGGGCCCCTTCTTAGGAAAAGTAAAGTGCAATGCAGATATGTTATGCTGTGAGTCATGTATCTTAGGTCTCCACACCCAATGTGTACTATGGTGAACGGTGCAAGTGTGTAAGATGTGTCCTAGCATGCCACATGAAAAACATTTAACTCCAGGAAAAGGGTTCCTTAAATGGTTTGAGTTAAAATGCCTCTTCCTAGGTTCTGGCTTAGGATCAAAAGTAGATGTCATCCAATTTTTCTTACATGTATCCAAATCATTTTGAATCCTCAAGTTAGTTCTTTTTAATGCATCATTCTCAATCCTCAAATTTTTCTCAATCTCTTTAGATTTCTTAAGATAAAAATTAAGTGAGGTGTGTGAAACTTTTAATGCATTATGTTCATCAATTACTTCCAAATGCTTTTTGTTTAATTCATCAAATTCATCAAGAAGAGCCATGTGATTTGAATCAATCATTGCATGATCTTTGAGAAAAACTTCATGCTCTTTTTGTAAATTCAAAAGTTCTAATTTTAGGCTTGCATGAGTTTTCTTGAGTTTTTTGTATGATGTATGCATTTTCTCACAAATCTCAAACAATTCATCATAGGTTGGTTTACATACCTCTTCCTCATCACTTTGCTCAAGATGATCTTCCCCTATTAAGCACTGGTTTGTTGTCTCTTCCTCTGGTTCAGTCTCAGAGGAATCAGTACCAGATTCTGCCCAGAATGCCTTTTGGATTCTCTTCTTCTCCTTCATAAACTTAGATTTTTCCTCAATCTTTTCCTTGCTTGTGTTATCTTGAAGTGTTGGGCAATCGACTCTCACATGTCCGGGTTTCCTGCATTCAAAACAAACAACATCAGAAGATCCTTTAACATGTGTATGATCCTTACCTTTTCTCCAACTTTGATGATGCTTTTGTTTCTTCCTTAGAAAGCTTTTGAATTGCCTTGTAATTAAGGCAACTTCATCGCTTTCAGACCCGGAAGATTTAGAATCCGATTTGTGTGCCTTTAATGTGATTGTTTTCTCCTTCTTTTTCTCACCTACATCAAGATTTCTTTGATTCACCCCTTGCTCGTAAGCAATGAGTGAGCCAAGTAAGTTATCAATAGAATAGGTGTTCAAATCCTTAAATTCAGTGATTGCAGTGATTTTAGCATCATACGACGAAGTAAAACATCTCAAAATCTTGTTAACTTTTTCATAGTTTGAAAGTTCTTTTCCTAGTGCATGCAGTGAAGTAACTATCTGAGTAAATATTGTGTACATGTCAGAAATCGATTCATGAGATTTCATACAAAAAAGTTCGTAGTCATGCAAGAGAATGTTCAAACGGGATTGTTTAACTTCATTAGTACCTTCATAGGTGATGCACAATTTATCCCAAATCTCTTTACCAGTTTTGCAAGTGGAGACACGCATGTAATCCTCAGATTTTAAAGCACAAAAAAAGCAGTTCAAACATTTTGCATTCAATTGAGCTAAGTCTCGTTCATCGAAAGTCCATTCAGTAAAAGCAACTTCAGTTTTAACACCATTAATTTCACGAGAAGGTGGAGAATAACCTTCTTGAATAAGCATCCACATACGATAATCAGTTGATTGTAAAAAAGTAGACATGCAAATTTTCCAGAAATCAAAAGGCAAGTTGTTAAACAAGGGAGGTCGGGTAATAGAATACCCTTTCGTAGTGTTACGATTCCCAAGGTTAGCCATAGATCTAATTCAAAAAGTTTTCAAACTAATTTTTATGAATCCCGCTCTGATACCACTTGAAAGTGCTCAGATGATACTAGAAAGTGCTCTGATATCACTTGAAAGTTTGTTAGGGATGTTAAGCCCTTATGAACTTAGTCCCAAGCTAACCAAGAGGGGGGGTGAATTGGTATTTTAAAAAAAATTCTTTTCACAAAAAGTAAAAACACATAAACCAAAATCACACAACAAAAATAAATGCGGAAATAAAAGTGCGGAAGCAAGAAAACAAGAACACAGAAATTTATAGTGGTTTGGTCAACTCGACCTACGTCCACTCCTTTGAGGCACCCTCCAAGTATTGCACTACAAAATGTGACTCTCCTTTAGCCCCCACGGCTAGGCGGAGAAGCCCTCACAAGAACCTCCTTTTTGCCACCCCGGCAAGGAAGAGAACATATCTCCTTTTGCTTCCTCCTGAAGCTGGCAGAGAACCACAACCAAAAGCTAACTCCTTACCTCTACCGACCCTTCCACGGACAAGAAACTCTAGATAAAGAAGAAACGAGCGATCCTTGAAGCAACCCTTGTGAATCCCCTCACAAGCTCCCCCTCACAAGATCCTCTCTCTCTCTCTCCCACTTTCTCTTTCTCTCCTCAAGGCCTTCTTAGGTCAAGGCAGTAGCCAAAGGTCTTCAAAAATGTTGAACAAGTGCTCTTAAATAGAAGAGCTTCAAAGGAGCTCATTAATTACAAGTTGCCGACTTTATCGTCCAGGCCGATATGGACATCGGCCTGGCCGATCAGTACAAATCTCAGAAGATCGGCCAGAGCATTGCCCTGGATGCACTCCTGGATGATTGAAAATTGGCTTGATCATCCAGGCCGATCTCACGATCATCCTGGCCGATCAGTTCAAATAATGGGAAAATTGTCCTGAGCATCGCCCTGGATACGAGCTGGCCGATATTTATCGTCCTGAAGTAACTAAATGTTTTTGACTGGATCGTCCTGGCCGATCCTGCGATCGTCCAGGATGATATGATCGTATCAATCATCCTTAATTACTCCCTTGATTTCCAGATCAATTAAGGCATAATTTGAGAATTTCGTCCAGGCCGATCAATGATCATCCTGGCCGATAATTTAAAAATACAGTATACCTTAATTGTCTATGGCAGCAATTTCTTTCTGTTTTGAGCTTATCGTCCTAGCCGATACACGTATTGTCCAGGCCGATATGTTAATGACGGCTGCCTTAATTAAGAATCCTTATTTAGACTTTCTGTTTTAAGCCTGATCGTCCAAGACGATGTAAATTTCATCCTGACCGATATGAGTAAAAATAGAAATTATAAGTCTCTCAAGTGTGTGTGTGTAGGGCTACTTAGCATCAGTCTCTTTGACCATTACAAGAAGACTCAAGAAGTGAAAAACAAAAGTACAGACTGACTCAACCCTAGACCTACGCAATCTTGAACTGGCTTCATCTTGTTCGTCCGATCTTCGATTCTTGAAAAGCTATAAGCAATAAGTAGTCCAAGAAAAATATCGTTTATCAATCATCAAAACATAAGGCATGAAAATAGATTAGTAACAAAAGTGGGTCCATCAAAATGTAGTTTAGTGCACAACATATAATGATTAAGGGTTTGGAAGTGATGACAAGGTTTAAAAAAGTCTCCAAGGTCAAAACCCGTTAAGGGATAGGTCTATTTGAAGGTTTTATAGCATTTAGATTTCAATCCAATTTCTAGGGTTATAGGCTGTTGAGATAGTTTCTATGCATGTTTGATATTATTACAACTTATATGTTTTTTATGATTCTAAATATTATTGATTTGATTATGATGTCTCCTAACATATTTTGGAAGAATTATTTTTACTCGTATGTGTACTAACATTTCAAGGAAATCATACTCCGGATTATTAAAGATTTCAAATCAAGAACAATTTAGAGTTTATTGTAATCAAAGTCTATATTTTTCATTTTCTTGAGTCTGAGAGAGTGTGATTGTAATTAAGTAACTGACCACATACACGCTAGGGGAGAGTTTTACATTATATATTTTTAAATTAATTGTACTATACAATATCACTTCGTACGGGACAATCTAGTCAGTTATTTTTTCCAACAAAATGTTGAATGAACAGATTAGAGAAATTTTTTTTCTAAGTATGGATCGTACGGATGATATTTAATTTCATCCCAGGATGAATATCTCTACTCTGACTTCAAATGAAGATGGTAGAATGATATTTAAGTTCATCTCAGGATGAAAGTCTCTGTTCTAACTTCGGACGAATATCATACAAATGATATTTAATTTATCCCAGGATGAACGTCTCTATTCTGACCTCAGACGCAGATCGTACGAACAATATTTAATTTTATCCCAAGATGAACATCTCTGTTCCAACCTCAAACGAAGATCATACGGACGATATTTATTTTTATCCCAGAACGAAGACCTCTATTCTAACCTCAAACGAAGATCATACGAATGATATTTAATTTGGTATATGGACGAACGTCTCTATTTTTATTGTCATTCATTTCATCCTGACATTTTTGTATAGATGAACTTTGAAATTTTTCTATTCATACCAGAAGAACTTATTTCGAACGGACGATGATAGAGTATGAAATGATTTCATATATATTCACAATGAGTTCGTACACAATAGTTTTTAAACTATTCGTATATACGAATGTTGGACTGTGTATGCTCAAAATTAAAAATTTCAGCTTTTTGGATAATTTTTCATGTCTTTTGTATAAAAGGTCCACTAAAATTGACTTTTAAAAATCTTGTCTTCATGATTTTTTAAGGGCAATTGAAGGATAGAGTGTGAGAGAGTGTTTGGGAGAGATTTCTTCCTAATGAAGTGTGAAGGGTTCACAAGGTTACTCAAAGGTAAGGATATCTTTGTGTGATTTGTGTTTTTCACTCTTCCTCTTATCTTTCTAGATTGCTCATGAGAAGATCTTCAGATAAGATTCGGCTCTCTGCTGACACTTGGAGAGAGTGAACAGACGGAGGTTCTCTGCCTACACCTAGTGGGTGTGAAAAGATGAGGAATTCTCTGCCGACACTTAGAGAGTGTGAATAGCCGAAGGAACTCTGCCTATACTTGTAGGGTGTGAAAGGACGAGGGGTTCTCTACCTATACTTGGAGAGTATGAAAGGATGATAGTTCTCTGCTGCACCGGTATTTAGTTGAAGAGAGTTTGGTAAAGACTTCTCCGCCTTACTATTGGGGCTAAAGGAGAGTCACTTTGGTGGTAGTGCAATACCTGAAGTGGGAGGCTTCAAGTAGTGGATGTAGGTCATGTTTGACCAAACCATTATAAATCTTTGTGTCATTTTATTTTTTCGCTGCTTATTTACTTACTAGAAGTTTTATTTTTCATGGTTGAAAATTTTTTCTAACACCTTAATTAACTTGCTAATAACTGGTTTCTACCTTTTAAATCGAAGAAGGAATTTTTTAAAGTACCAATTCACCCCCCCTCTTAGTTAGCATTGGGACATTAACTTAGGTTTAACCATCTAATAAAGATTCAACAAGAATCAATAAGTGATATCATAGCTTTGTTTCAAAACTATAAGTTTAGAATACTTTTTAATAAATGAACATTGCTACTTTTGAAAATTGGAACACACATGAAGGGTATTCGATCACTAGACCTCCTTTGATTGATAATATCCCTTTTAATTCTTGAAAAACATGCATGTCTACCTTTTTACAATCTTTAGATTATCATATGTGGATCTTAGTACAAGAAGGGTATACAAAACCAACTAGATTAGTTATATTATTAGAGTTGATACACTCTTTATTGAATGGACTATAGAACAACATGATTTAGCACAACTAAATACAAAGTGTTTAAATAGTTTCTTTTTTGCACTTAAGTCAGAAGACTACATGCTGGTTTTCACTTGCAAAAGTGGAAATGACATATGGGATAGAGTTTGTATAACTTATGAAGGGACTAACGAAGTTAAACAATCTAGACTAAACATCTTGTTACATGATTATGAATTATTTTTCATGAAACCAAATGAATCCATTTCTAAAATATACATATGATTCACTCAGATAGTCACTTCTTTGCATGCGTCGGGTAAGGAACTAACTAATGCTGAAATGGTTAATAAAATTCTTCATTGTTTGCCCTAATACTTATGATGCAAAAATACCTACTATTACAGAGTCTAAAGGTCTAAATATTTACTCTATTAACAATCTTCTTGGATAACTAATTGCTTATGAGCAATGAGTGAGTCAAAGGAAGGTTGATATAGGGGAACAACGAAATGTGAAGAACATTGCACTAAACGTGGAGAAGTCGGATAATGATCTATCGTAACCTAAAGATGAGGACAACATTATTTTGATGACTAGAAAATTTAGAAGCTTTTTGAAGAGGAAGCAAAAGAGATGTCAAAAATGGAACAGAGGTAAGTTCAATAGGAATGTTAATATTTCTAATGATGTTATTTGCTACGAGTGTAGGAAACCTGGACATATAAAATTTGATTGCCAAAATCTTAAAGCCACTCTTTGTAAGGAGAAGGCAGAGGAGAAATCAAATGTGAAGAAGGATAAGAAGAGATTTCAAAGAGCTTTTTGGGTATACTCGACTTCCGATTCATCAAAAACTGAAAAAGAGGAGGAAATCACAAACCTGTGCTTAATGGTCGATAATCTTGATCAATCAGATCAAAAAGAGGTATGTGACTTAACCTATGTTGAATTATTAAAAGTTTATGAAAGAAAACATGATGCATATAAGAAGCTAAAGAAAATGCATGCTAGTCTTAATCTTGAAATGCAAGAATTGCAAAAAGAATATGAAATCTTTAGGAAAGATCATGCGTTGATAGATAACAACCACATGAGCTTACTTGATGAGTTTGATAAATTAAAAAAAGAGAATGATATTTTAAAATCATCCTATGCAACATTGGAAAATGAATGTAAAAATTTTAAGGATGAATCTAAAAGTAGAAAGCACTATTTGAATATTGATAATAAGATACTGAAAGATTTAAATATATTTTTGAAATTGAAAGTTCAAGCTCTCGAGAAAAATAAGAAGCTCCCAACACTTGAAGATTTTACTAATCTTATTTTTTATCCCAAATTTTTACAATCCAGGAAAAGACAGAGTAATTATAGAAGATTAAGAAATTCATTTCCTAGAGTTAAATGTTTTTCTTGTGGGATGACTGGACGTATAACACACACTTATACCTTACATAGAAAGACCCATTTAGTGTGGAAATCTAAGATGCATAAACCTAGATATATTATATATGCATCTAATTTTAAGTTGCCAAAAGGACAACCCAAACTAGTTTGGGTTCCCATGTCTAACATTTGATGATTTTGCGGGTACACTCTCATAGTAGGTTTCATGAGAGCATTTGGTACCTGGACAGCGGTTGCTCAAAGCATATGATTGGAGACACTAAGCAATTTATATCGCTGGAAGCTAGAAGTGGAGGCAGGGTTACACTTAGAGATAACACCACTAGGAAGGTGGTAGATTAAGTATGATTGGAAATTTGCAAAACTTTTTCATAGAAAATGTATGACTTGTAGAAGGCTTAAAGCATAATCTATTGAGTATTAGCTAGCTATGTGATAAAGGATACATTGTTAAATTTTTTCATACTAGTTGCATGTTAAGCTTAAATGGAAATGATATTTTTCATGGATTAAGGGTAAACAATATTTATATGCTAGATTTAAATTATATAAAAACTCCTAATGTTTTTTGTTTGAAAATTATTTCTGAAAAGTCATGGCTATGACATAGGAGACTTTGTTACTCTAGCATGAAAAACCTTAGAAACTTTATCCAAAAGGATTTGGTTAGAGGTATACCAAAACTAGACTTTACTAAGGATCACTTTTACGATGCATGTCAATTAGGAAAATATGTGAAGTCCTCTTTTCAGTGTAATAAGAATCTTAGAACCAGAAAACCTTTGGAGATTTTATATATGAATCTTTTTGGATCAGTTGAACTGTAAGTCTAGGAGGGAAAGTATATGGATTTGTAATTGTTGATGATTTTTCTAGATTCACTTGGGTTAAATTCTTATATTATAAGAGTGAATCATTTGAGGAGTTTAGAGATTTTTTGACTTGGATTCAGAGGAAATTAGGGTGTGAGATTTTAACAATCCAAAGTGATTGCGGTGGTGAATTTGAAAATGAAAATTTTGAGAATTTTTATAAATAGAAAGAAATTGATTACAATTTTTCTACACCTAGAATCCCTCAGTAGAATGGGGTAGTCAAAAATAAGAATAGAACATTAATAGAAACTGCTTGAGCCATGTTGATAGAATATTCACTTTCTAAATATTTTTGGGCTAAAGTGGTTAG
Source organism: Dendrobium officinale (assembly GCA_019514585.1). NCBI lineage: Eukaryota > Viridiplantae > Streptophyta > Magnoliopsida > Asparagales > Orchidaceae > Dendrobium > Dendrobium officinale. Next base: position 67,025,642 of record CM033682.1, on the reverse strand, counting down.
CACTGCATGATATATTCTGAAATTAAATCATTTTATAAGAAATAAAATTTGGTAATTAATTGCAAGGCCAAAGAATCAAAGTGTAGTTAGAACTAAGTGGTTATTCAAGAATAAATTGAATAATTCAAGGGTTGTTGTTAGAAATAAGTCTAGATTAGTGGCTAAGGGGTATAATTAGATTGAAGGGATTAATTTTGAGGAGACTTTTGCTCATGTAGCTAGACTTGTAGCAATTAGGGTTTTGTTAGCCTTTGCCTGTTTTAGAGGATTTAAGTTGCATCAAATAGATGTTAAAAGTGCCTTTTTAAATGGAATAATTCAATAGGGTATTTATATTGAATAACTTACATTTTTTGAAAATTCAAAATCCCCAAATCATATTTTTAAATTAAAAAAGGTATTGTATGGAATGAACCGGGCACCTAGGGCTTGGTATGAGAGGTTAAGCACTTCCATACTAGAGAGATCTTTTAAAAAAAGAAGTGTGGACACCACTCTTTTTTGAAGAAATTAGAAGAGGATAAACTCATTGTACAAATTTATATTGATGATATTATATTTGGATCTACTAATAAAAATCTTTGTAATAATTTTTTAAAATAATGAGTAGTGAATTTGAGATGAGCCTAATGAGAGATTTAAGTTACTTTCTAGGTTTTAGCATTAAGTAAATTAAGGAAGGAATATTTCTTATTCAGTCGAAGTATGTTAAGGATATTCTCAAAAAGTATAAATGGGTAATGTTAAACTTGCTAGTATACCTATGAGTTCCTCAGTTCAGTTGGATAAGGACTGAAAGGGAAAATCTATTAATCAAAAGAAATTTAGATGAATTATTGGATCTTTACTTTATTTGACTGTTAGCATACCCGATATTTTATTTAGTGTTTATTTATATGCTGGATTTCAATCAGATCCAAAAGAATCACATTTGACAGTAGTGAAAAGGATTTTGACATAACTTTTTGGAACTGAGAACTTAGGGATTTAGTATCCTAAGTTAAGCTCTTCATTTGAAATAATTGGATATTTAGATTCAAACTTTGCAGGTTGTAGAGTTGGTAAAAAGAGCACATCTGGAACATATCAACTTATTAGAAATTATTTTGTTTCTTGGTCAAGTAGAAAATAGAATTTCGTAGCCCTCTCTACTGCTGAAGCTGAATACATCGCCTTAGGAAGTTATGTGGCACAAGTTTTTTGGTTGAAATAACAGTTAATTTATTTAGGATTTATAAAATGAATAATTCCAATTTATTATGATAACACTAGAGCCATTTGCATTTCAAAAAAATCTTATTCAACATTCCATAACCAAATATATAGATATAAGATATCATTTTATAAAGGATCACATATCCAAAGGGAAAATTGAACTGAAAAATATTTCAACTGAAAATCAACTTATAGAAATTTTTACAAAATCACTAGCCTTTGATTCTTTCAGCACATTAAGAACAAGGCTTGGTGTGATTGATCTGAATGCTTAATTAAAATTTTTTGCAAACTTGATATGTGTGTTTGTGTGTTTTCTATTTTTATAATTTTATGTGTGTATTTATTTTTGTGTATTTTTGTGCTTTTATGTTTTATGTGATTTTAAAATGTTTTCACATTGAATTTTCTGATTCTGATTGATCATGCAAAATTTTTAAAATGTTTAATTCATAATGTATGAAATTATTTTAGTACTGTACAATTTCTGTAGCTTGTCAATCATTGGTTTGGACTATTTGCGTATAGTTTTGTTCTTTCCAATACATATCGTACTGTATGATCTTTATATCATCTCGAATAATATGTATTTCTTTTTATATACTCATGTAGATGGTTATACGGCATAATCAGTTATTATAACTGATCGTACATACGAATCACATGTCATTAAATATGGGCGACGAATCAAACTGTCATTAAAATGATCTTAAATAACTGATCATCCCGGACGAACACCTGTTCATCTATATGATCGTATGGTCAAAAAGTCTATACGAAAGGACACCTCGTAAATTATGTGATTATAAAAAGTTATTTCATTTTGAATGTATTCATTTGTACATACAAAATTTTTCTTCATACGTACGAACCCATCAATCATACTATATGAATCTATATTCATATGTGCAAAAGATCATTTTTCTTTAAATAGAAGGGCTTTAGAACTCAAATCTCATTCACTTCAATAGCCTTTCAAATCCTTCTCATCTTCCAATCTTTTAATGACAAGTTCTATCAATAGGGGTAGACTTATTAAGGGTTCATCTTCTAGGAATGGAGACGATGATTTTCTTTCCAAAGCTAATGAGGATTCATTTCTTAGGTTTGTTTCTGCCAACATTACACCCTATAGAATCCTTCTCCAAGAAATTATTAACTTTCAAGTAATGCCGCTTTTTGCTGCCACCCAATTTGTTTTTATACTGAGCCTTATTCACTCCTACAATAAGGACACTTTTCACTACTTTCTAGGCAATATATCCTTTAGCATTGTCCAAAGTTGGATTAGATCTTATGTTTTGAAAAAGTGGGTTGAAATAATAAAGAAAGATTTGGGAACATTTTTGTAATTAAGGACTCATGGAATTAGATCCCACACTTTGACCTCTGGTTCTAATTTTGACTGGACTGAAATAAATAAAGGGATTAGAGAGATGGAACAAGTGTGTCATTTGCCTAGGGTATCCACTTTGAACCAAAATACTAGGATCATCTAGCATGTTCTTAGAACCTCCATAATTCTTAAAGCTGGTGACCGTATCAATATTACTCTTCTTTTCCAATGTGACATACCTTATCATGACTTTTCAACCTATAGATGAAGCCCAACTCATTATTGACTATATTCATGGGCTTTCTGAAATTGGCCATGTCTCTCATAAGAGAAAGAAGAACATTGCTTTAGGACACCTAGTGACCTATATTCTTGAGAAGCAGTACAATCTAGTTCATCCTGATCCTCATCTAGAATTTCCCATCTACTTCACTGATGCTTCATTCCGAGCACTTTTTGGGAGAGATGATGGAAGTGAGGATTCTAAGGGAGAAGGGGGAGCACCTGCTCCTGTACCTGCACATGCACCTACTCCTGCTCGTGGACCAGCCCTTCAAGAGATGGTCCAGTGCTTTGATAGACTTGAGAGTCATTTTGATCAGTGCTTTGATCAAATTCAGACTCACCTACATCAGCAGGATGCTCAATATCAATAGGATATGGTTTGGATTCGAAGTTAGTTCGAATCGATGAACACCAATATAAATTTTGTGAATAGTTACTTTAATATCTTCAACCAACCACCTCCTTCAGACCAGGGCCCCTCAAATATATACAATTGTACATCTTATGAGATTATCTTTACCAGTGCATGGTGATGTGATGTTATGATCTTTTACTTATGTTAGTTTAGTGTTTTTATGTACTAGTTTTGTGTCAAAATTTTGATGTTTTGTTTTAATTTTATTGATATCATATGAGCGTTCATTATATCTCTTTGATAACTTGATATCAATAAAAATTATCGTGCTTTATTTAAGTTGATTTTATTCTCTTTTAAAAATATTTGTTTGCCTATATGAAAATTCTGACATAATTGATCTAAAAAATGTTATAATATAAATCGAAATAAAAATTTTTAATTTCATTAGAAAATCTAATTTTTTTCAAATGATGTTATTTGCTACAAGTGTAGGAAACCTGGACATATAAAATTTGATTGCCAAAATCTTAAAGCCACTCTTTGTAAGGAGAAGGCAGAGGAGAAATCAAATGTGAAGAAGGATAAGAAGAGATTTCAAAGAGCTTTTTGGGTATACTCGACTTTCGATTCATCAAAAACTAAAAAAGAGGAGGAAATCACAAACCTGTGCTTAATGGTCGATAATCTTGATCAATCGGATCAAAAAGAGGTATGCGACTTAACCTATGTTGAATTATTAAAAGTTTATGAAAGAAAACATGATGCATATAAGAAGCTAAAGAAAATGCATGCTAGTCTTAATCTTGAAATGCAAGAATTGCAAAAAGAATATGAAATCCTTAGGAAAGATCATGCATTGATAGATAACAACCACATGAGCTTACTTGATGAGTTTGATAAATTAAAAAAAGAGAATGATATTTTAAAATCATCCTATGCAACATTGGAAAATGAATGTAAAAATTTTAAGGATGAATCTGAAAGTAGAAAGCACTATTTGAATATTGATAATAAGATACTGAAAGATTTAAATATATTTTTGAAATTGAAAGTTCAAGCTCTCGAGAAAAATAAGAAGCTCCCAACACTTGAAGATTTTACTAATCTTATTTTTTATCCCAAATTTTTACAATCCAGGAAAAGACAGAGTAATTATAGAAGATGAAGAAATTCATTTCCTAGAGTTAAATGTTTTTCTTGTGGGATGACTGGACATATAGCACACACTTATACCTTACATAGAAAGACCCATTTAGTGTGGAAACCTAAGATGCATAAACATAGATATATCATATATGCATCTAGTTTTAAGTTGCCAAAAGGACAACCCAAACTAGTTTGGGTTCCCATGTCTAACATTTGATGATTTTGCGGGTACGCTTTCATAGTAGGTTTCATGAGAGCATTTGGTACCTGGACAGCAGTTGCTCAAAGCATATATATGACTGGAGACACTAAGCAATTTATATCGCTGGAAGCTAGAAGTGGAGGCAGGGTTACACTTAGAGATAACACCACTAGGAAGGTGGTAGATTAAGTATGATTGGAAATTTGCAAAACATTTTCATAGAAAATGTATGACTTGTAGAAGGCTTAAAGCATAATCTATTGAGTATTAGCTAGCTATGTGATAAAGGAGACATTGTTAAAATTTTTCATACTAGCTGCATGTTAAGCTTAAATGGAAATGATATTTTTCATGGATTAAGGGTAAACAATATTTATATGCTAGATTTAAATTATATAAAAACTCCTAATTTTTTTTGTTTGAAAGCTATTTCTGATAAGTCATGGCTATGACATAGGAGACTTTGTTACTCTAGCATGAAAAACCTTAGAAAATTTATCCAAAAGGATTTGGTTAGAGATATACCAAAACTAGACTTTACTAAGGTCACTTTTACGATGCATGTAAATTAGGAAAATATGTGAAGTCCTCTTTTCAGTGTAATAAGAATCTTAGAACCAGAAAACCTTTGGAGATTTTATATATGAATCTTTTTGGATCAGTTGGAACTGTAAGTCTAGGAGGAAAGTATACGGATTTGTAATTGTTGATGATTTTTCTAGATTCACTTGGGTTAAATTCTTATATTATAAGAGTGAATCATTTGAGGAGTTTAGAGATTTTTTGACTTGGATTCAGAGGAAATTAGGGTGTGAGATTTTAACAATCCAAAGTGATTGCGGTGGTAAATTTGAAAATGAAAATTTTGTGAATTTTTATAAATAGAAAGAAATTGATTACAATTTTTCTACACCTAGAATCCCTCAGTAGAATGGGGTAGTCAAAAATAAGAATAGAACATTAATAGAAACTGCTTGAGCCAAGTTGATAGAATATTCACTTTCTAAATATTTTTGGGCTAAAGCGGTTAGCACTGCATGATATATTCTGAATAGGGTGAACATCAGGTCAAAATTGAACAAAACACTCTATGAGCTTCTTAACGGGACAACACCTAATTTGTCACATTTACATATTTTTGAATGTAAGATGTTCATATAAAATAATGGAAAATCTGCCTTAGAAAATTTTGATCCAAGATCAAATGAAGAAATTTTTCTTGAAAACTCTAGTGTTGGAAAATCTTATAAAGTATTTAACAAAAGAACTTTACTAATTCAGGAGACCACACATGTGGTATTTAATGTATCTAGGGTTTTGGAAGAGCCAAATTTAGAAGAGGATGAGATAAAAAATAACTCCCAAAAGATTGAGAAAATAGTTTTGGATGAAAAGCAGGAGATAAAAAACTCATTGTCTAGACATTTGAGATTTTCTAAAAACCACCCAAAGGAATTGATTTCAGGTGAACCTAGTGAGGGTGTTAGGACTAGGCATGGATTAAACAAAGATGTCAATCATTCTACCTTTATTTTAATAATATAACCCATAAATATAGATCAAGCACTTTCAGATTAATTTTAGATTTTAGCAATACAAGAAGAATTAAATCATTTTATAAGAAATAAAATTTGGTAATTAATTGCAAGGCCAAAGAATCAAAGTGTAGTTAGAACTAAGTGGTTATTCAAGAATAAATTGAATAACTCAAGAGTTGTTGTTAGAAATAAGCCTAGATTAGTGGCTAAGGGGTATAATTAGATTGAAGGGATTAATTTTGAGGAGACTTTTGCTCATGTAGCTAGACTTGTAGCAATTAGGGCTTTGTTAGCCTTTGCCTGTTTTAGAGGATTTAAGTTGCATCAAAAAGATGTTAAAAGTGCCTTTTAAATGGGATAATTCAATAGGATGTTTATATTGAATAACTTCCATTTTTTGAAAATTCAAAATCCCCAAATCATATTTTTAAATTAAAAAAGGTATTGTATGGAATGAACCGGGCACCTAGGGCTTGGTATGAGAGGTTAAGCACTTCCATACTAGAGAGATCTTTTAAAAAAAGAAGTGTGGACACCACTCTTTTTTGAATAAATTAGAAGAGGATAAACTCATTGTACAAATTTATATTGATGATATTATATTTGGATCTACTAATAAAAATCTTTGTAATAATTTTTTAAAATAATGAGTAGTGAATTTGAGATGAGCCTAATGAGAGATTTAATTTACTTTCTAGGTTTTAGCATTAAGTAAATTAAGGAAGGAATATTTTTTAGTCAGTCGAAGTATGTTAAGGATATTCTCAAAAAGTATAAAATGGGTAATGTTAAACTTGCTAGTATACCTATGAGTTCCTCAGTTCAGTTGGATAAGGACTCAAAGGGAAAATCTATTAATCAAAAGAAATTTAGATGAATTATTGGAACTTTACTTTATTTGACTGTTAGCATACCCGATAATTTATTTAGTGTTTATTTATATGCTGGATTTCAATCAGATCCAAAAGAATCACATTTGACAGTAGTGAAAAGGATTTTGACATAACTTTTTGGAACTCAGAACTTAGGGATTTGGTATCCTAAGTTAAGCTCTTCATTTGAAATAATTGCATATTTAGATTCAAACTTTGCAGGTTGTAGAGTTGGTAAAAAGTGCACATCTGTAACATATCAACTTATTAGAAATTATTTTGTTTCTTGGTCAAGTAGAAAATAGAATTTCGTAGCCCTCTCTACTGCTGAAGCTGAATACATCACCTTAGGAAGTTATGTGGCACAAGTTTTTTGGTTGAAATAACAGTTAATTTATTTAGGATTTATAAAATGAATAATTCCAATTTATTATGATAACACTAGAGCCATTTGCATTTCAAAAAAATCTTATTCAATATTCCATAACCAAATATATAGATATAAGATATCATTTTATAAGGGATCACATATCCAAAGAAAAAATTGAACTGAAAAATATTTCAACTGAAAATCAACTTATAAAAATTTTTACAAAATCACTAGCCTTTGATTCTTTCAGCACATTAAGAACAAGGCTTGGTGTGATTGATCTGAATGCTTAATTAAAATTTTTTGCAAACTTGATATGTGTGTTTGTGTGTTTTCTATTTTTATAATTTTATGTGTGTATTTATTTTTGTGTATTTTTTGTGCTTTTATGTTTTATGTGATTTTAAAATGTTTTCACATCGAATTTTCTGATTCTGATTGATCATGCAAATTTTTTTAAATGTTTAATTCATAATGTATGAAATTATTTTAGTACTGTACAATTTATGTAGCTTGTCGTCATTGGTTTGGACTATTTGCGTATAGTTTTGTTCTTTCCAATACATATCGTACTGTATGATCTTTATATCATCTCGAATAATATGTATTCCTTTGTATATACTCATGTAGATGGTTATACGGCATAATCAGTTATTATAACTGATCGTACATACGAATCACATGTCATTAAATATGGGTGACGAATCAAACTGTCATTAAAATGATCTTAAATAACTGATCATCCCGGACGAACACCTGTTCATCTATATGATCGTATGGTCAAAAAGTCTATACGAAAGGACGCCTCGTAAATTATGTGATTATGAAAAGTTATTTCATTTTGAATGTATTCATTTGTACATACAAAATTTTTCTTCATACGTACGAACCCATTAATCGTACTATATGAATCTATATTCATATGTGCAAAAGATCATTTTTCTTTAAATAGAAGGGCTTTAGAACTCAAATCTCATTCACTTCAATAGCCTTTCAAATCCTTCTCATCTTCCAATCTTTTAATGACAAGTTCTAGCAATATGGGTAGACTTACTAAGGGTTCATCTTCTAGGAATGGAGACGATGATTTTCTTTCCAAAGCTAATGAGGATTCATTTCTTAGGTTTGTTTCTGCCAAGATTACACCCTCTAGAATCCTTCTCCAAGAAAGTATTAACTTTCAAGTAATGCCACTTTTTGCTGCCACCCAATTTGTTTTTATACTGAGCCTTATTCACTCCTACAACAAGGACACTTTTCACTACTTTCTAGCCAATATATCCTTTAGCATTGTCCAAAGTTGGATTAGATCTTATGTTTTGAAAAAGTGGGTTGAAATAATAAAGAAAGATTTGGGAACATTTTTGTAATTAAGGACTCATGGAATTAGATCCCACACTTTGACCTCTGGTTCTAATTTTGACTGGACTGAAATAAATAAAGGGATTAGAGAGATGGAACAAGTGTGTCATTTTCCTAGGGTATCCACTTTGAAACAAAATACTAGGATCATCTAGCATGTTCTTAGAACCTCCATAATTCTTAAAGCTGGTGACCGTATCAATATTACTCTTCTTTTCCAATGTGACATACCTTATCATGACTGTTCAACCTATAGATGAAGCCCAACTCATTATTGACTATATTCATGGGCTTTCTGAAATTGGCCATGTCTCTCATAAGAGAAAGAAGAACATTGCTTTAGGACACCTAGTGACCTATATTCTTGAGAAGCAGTACAATCTAGTTCATCCTGATCTTCATCTAGAATTTCCCATCTACTTCACTAATGCTTCATTCCGAGCACTTTTTGGGAGAGATGATGGAGGTGAGGATTCTAAGGGAGAAGGGGGAGCACCTGCTCCTGTACCTGCACATGCACCTACTCCTGCTCGTGGACCAGCCCTTCAAGAGATGGTCCAGTGCTTTGATAGACTTGAGAGTCATTTTGATCAGTGCTTTGATCAAATTCAGACTCACCTACATCAGCAGGATGCTCAATATCAATAGGATATGGGTTGGATTCGAAGTTAGTTCGAATCGATGAACACCAATATGACTTTTGTGAATAGTTACTTTAATATCTTCAACCAACCACCTCCTTCAGACCAGGGCCCCTTAGATATATACAATTGTACTTCTTATGAGATTATCTTTACCAGTGCATGGTGATGTGATGTTATGATCTTTTACTTATGTTAGTTTAGTGTTTTTATGTACTAGTTTTGTGTCAAAATTTTGATGTTTTGTTTTAATTTTATTGATATCATATGAGCGTTCATTATATCTCATTGATAACTTGATATCAATAAAAATTATCGTGCTTTATTTAAGTTGATTTTATTCTCTTTTAAAAATATTTGTTTGCCTATATGATAATCCTGACATAATTGATCTAAAAAAAGTTATAATATAAATCACAATAAAAATTTTTAATTTCATTAGAAAATCTAATTTTTTCAAAAATTTAAGTTAGCTTATAACTCAATCAAGTTAAGGATATGAATCGCATGTTCTTTTTTAATATTATTATTGCAATTTTGATGTCTTATTAGTTTTTATTTCTCTTTTCAATATAATTATCTTTGTACATAGAAAAGTTTGAGTTTTTAGATTATTAATTTTGAAAAGACCAATTAAAAAATTTAGATGTACAAGTGTACAAAAATCAAAAGAATGTGAAATGGTTCGCAAATTAAAAAGAGGTATAAAATTAGCCTAAATACAAAAGGATGCACAAAGTGTGCCTCAAATATTGAAAAGATGTGCAATGTTGCCAAACAAGTATACGTTCTTTTCTTTATCTTTTAATCTTTAATTACAAATCAATTTAATGTAAAATTATTTTTTATTTAAAATTAACTTAAATTAATCTTCATTTCGTCGCATTTATAATAATTTTTCATATCCTGTTGTCTAGAATGTTTCATAACCTTGATATATTTATCTTGTCTATGTTATATCTTAATTTAAATGTTATGACTCTTTATTTTTCTCTAATGAATATTAATCTTGCTATTGCAATTAAAATTCAATCTCTTTCAGGATCAATTATGAAAGTTTTCTCATATGACTTCTTACATTTCTTTTGTTTTTCATCTTCTCTTTTTACTGGTATCAAAAAGGGGGAGAAATATTATTTTCTTTTGAGTGCTTTGTGTTTACATTTGATTGTTTCTTGTCTTGTTGTTGGGTTTGTTCGTAGTGTTTTGTATTTTATAAAATTATTGTTTTTATGCGCTTTGTGTGTTTTTAAAACTTAAAAATTAAAAAATTGATTTATTCTTAATAGAAATTCCCTTATATTAACATGCTTATTATTCTAGGGAGAGTTAAGGAGAAATTTAGGATTGTCAATTTTATTCAAACAATAATTGTTTTGCCATCATAAAAAAGTTGGAGATTATTGAGATAGTTGTTATGTATGTTTGATATTCTTGTAACTAGTATGTTTTTATGATTCCAAATATTATTGATTTGAGTATTATTTCTCCTAATATATTTTGAAAGAATTATTTTTTCTCTTGTGTGTACTAATATTTTAGGGAAATTATACTCTAGATTATTAAAGACTTTAAATCATGAACAATTTAGAGTTTATTGTAATCGAATTATGTATTTTTCATTTTTTTGAGTTTGAGAGAGTGTGATTGTAATTGCGTAACTGAGCACACACACATATCGGGGGAGAGTTTTAAAATTCATATTGTTAAATTGATCGTACTATATGATATCACTTCGTACGGGCCGATCTAGTCAGTTATTTTCCCTAACGAGCAGTTGAACGAAAATATTAGAAGAAACTTTTTTTTAAGTATGGATCGTACGGACGATATTTAATTTCATCCCAGGACAAACGTCCTTGTTCTAAATTTGGACAAAGATCGTATGGACGATATTTAATTTGGTTCTAGGATGAACGTCTTTGTTTTAACTTTGGATGAAGATCGTACAGACAATATTTAATTTCATCCCAGGACGATTGTCTCTATTCTGTTCTTGGATAAAGATCGTACGGTCGATATTTAATTTCATCCCAAGATGAATGCCTCTATTTTGACCTCGAATGAAGATCAAACGGACGATATTTATTTTCATCCCAGGTCGAACGCCTCTGTTCTATTCTAAGACAAAAATCATACGGACGATATTTAATTTCATACAGGGATGAATGCCTTCATTTCTATTCTCATTCATTTCGTCCTCAGACAAATTTATTTTGTATGGACAATGATCAGGTATGAAATAATTTCATACCAATTCATAATGAGTTCGAACGTAATAGTTTTTTAATTGTTCGTGCATACAAATATACGATCGTATTGCACGATTGTGTATGCTCAAAATTAAAAATTTTAGTTTTCTAGACGGTTTTTCATATCTTTTATATAAAAGTTCCTCTAAAACTAACTTCTAAAAATTTTGTCATCGTGATTTTTCTAGGGCAATTAAAGGAGAGAGTGTGAGAGAGTGTTTGAGAGAGATTTCTTCCTAGTGGAGTGTAAAGGGTTCACAAGGTTACTCAAAGGTAAGGATCTCTCCGTATGATTTGTGTTTTTCACTCTTTCTCTTGTCTTTCTATATTGTGAGAAGATCTTCAGAAAAGATCTAGTTTCCTGTCGATACTTAAAGAGTGTGAACAAACGAAGGTTCTCTACCTACACCTATAGGGTGTGAAAGGACGAGGGATTCTCTGCCTACACTTGGAGAGTGTGAAAGGATAACAATTCTCTACCGATACTTAGAGAGTGTGAACAACTGAAGGTACTCTACTTACACTTGGAGGGTGTGAAAGGATGAGGGGTTCTCTACCTACATTTGGAGAGTGTGAAAGGATGATGGTTCTCTGCCGCATCAAGATTTGGTGGAAGAGAGTTTTGTAAAGGCTTCTTCGCCTTACTGTGGGGGCTAAAGGAGAGTCACTTTAGTAATAGTACAATATCTGAAGTTGGAGGCTTCAGCGAGTTGATGTAGGTCGCGTTTGACTGAACTTCTATAAATCTTTGTCATTTTATTTTTTGCTGCTTATTTACTTACTACAATTTTTATTTTTTTTGATTGAAAAGTTTTTCTAAAACCTTAATTAACTTGTTACTAATCATTAACTAGTTTCTAATTTTTAAATGAAAGGACTTTTTTAAAAGTACCAATTCAACCCCCTCTTACTTAGTCTTGGGACATTAACTTAGGTTTAACCATCTAATCGAGATTCAACAAGAACCAACATAGGCTTGAAATGTGATAAGGATTTGCTTTACGTTAGGATTGGTCTGAATTTTGGGTTTGATTTGAACTTGGATTGACTTGAGGTTTTGATTGGTCTGGAGTTTGGATTGATAATAGGGTCTAGATAAATCTATGGTCTGGATAGATCCAAAGGTATGAATAGATCCTAGGTTCCAAATAGATCTAGGGTCTAGATAGATCCTAAGGTCTCATTAGAAACTAAGGTTTGGATTGATCAAGGGGCTGGATTGGTCTTGGTGACCTCATACAAAAATGAGTTCAATAGTTTCATACGCTATGAAGGATGGTTCGTACAGCACGATGACCAATAATTGAACTTGTACAGACTTTTAATTTAACTAATGACTGTGTTAATAGGGTCGGCTACATGATTCCTTTTTCTCCATTGTGTCTTATTAAAAGTCAAATTCTCATATAAATTCTAATAAAGAAAGGTCATTTCTATTATTTTTTAACAAAATATTTTTAGGTATGCCTTTATCTTTCTTAACATAAGTTAAATCTAATACTTCTACTCTACTAACAGGGTCATCAGAAGGCTGCCATTTAGTACAATAAAAAAATTATGTTTTTCAATTTTATGGGTCTAGTGAAGAGTGTATGTGTGATGATTAGTAAATACTTTTTTAACAAAAGCATGGCAATACATGAATCAACAAATACCAAATAAAATAATACATACAATGTAACACAAACAAAATTCTAATTTCAAATGATACCAAAGTTTGATTCATCCTGATTTTAAGAATGAATGCTAATAACACCTAATCTAGTTCTCAAGATGCTAAAGGTGTCGTAGGCTATGGGTGTAATAAATATATCTGTTACTTGATTTTTTGTAGCTATATGATGTAACTCTATATCCTATTTGGTCACATGGACTCTATTGAAAAGGTGCCTAATGTCTATGTATTTGGTTCTTGAATGTTAGATAGTATTCTTTGATATGTAAATGGTACTAGTGTTATTATACATGATTTGATGGTGCCTATAGGTAGTCCAATATCTAAGATTTATTATTTAAGCCATATGACTTGTATAACACAACTCCCAATAACTATATATTCAGTTTCAGCGGTAGGTAGGGCTATAGAGTTTTTTTTTCTATTAAACTAGGAAACTAAAGATTGCCTTATGAATTGGCTGGTTCTAGATGTGCTTTTCCTATCAATCCTACATATTGTAAAGTCTAAATAAGAATATCTTATGATTTCAAAAGAATTTTTATGCCTAGGATACCAAATTTCTAAGTTTTGGGTTCCTAAGAGATATATAAAGATTCTCTTAATAGCAGTCAGGTGAGATTCCTTAGGATCAACCTGAAATCTAGAACAAAGACAAGCACTAAAAATAATATTAGTTCTGCTAGTAGTTAAGAAAAGAAGTTATCCAATTATTCCTTGGTATTTATTCTAACTTACTAACTTTTCATTGGGGTCCTTGTCTAACTATATGGTAGAGAAAATGAGAGTGTTTATTTCCTTATCATTATCAATTTCATATTTTTTAAGAATGTCCTTGATGTACTTGGATTGGCTAAGGAAGATTCTATCATCCATCTATTTTACACTAAATCCAAGAAAATAATTTAGCTCTCCCATTATACTCATCTCAAACTTCTCACTCATAGTTTTTTAGAAGTTATAATAAAGATTTTTATTTGTACATCAAAATAGTATATCATCAACATAGATTTTTATTATGAGTATGCCATCTCATTTTTTCATTAGAAAGAGGGTGGTGTCTACACTACCCTTAACAAAGGCTCTATCTAGAAGGAACATGCTCAGCCTTTCATATTAGGCTCTAGGTGCTTGCTTCAACCCATACAAGGTCTTCTTTAGTTTGAACATATGATTTGGAAATTTTAAGTTTTCAAAACCTAGGGGGTTGTTCAACATATACATTCCATTTGATTACCCCATTTAAGAAAGCACTCTTGACATCCATTTGATATATCTTAAATCCTTTAAACCAAGTAAAGGCTAAGACCACCCTAATGGCTTATAGTCTCGCTAAAGGGGAAAACATTTCTTCAAAATTAATTATTTCAATCTGATTGTAACCCTTAGCTACTAACTAGCCTTATTCCTTACTACTATGCCAGAGTCATTCATTTTATTCTTAAAAACTCATTTGGTTCCTATAACACTTTATTCTTTAGGTTTACTTACCAACTCCCAAACATTATTCCTAGCAAACTGATTTAATTCTTACTATATTGCTGAGATCCATAATTCAATAGAATAAAGAATATTTTTTGTAAGTACATGCTTAGTTCTAACACCTTCAGATGGGTCTCATATGATTAGTTCTTTAGGATGACTAAAAGAATATATCTAATCTCTAGGCAAAGGCTATTGTGATTATACTCTACCTCCTATAGCAATGGCTTCTACCCCTTAAAAGACCTCTACTTCTTCTTCTTCAGGTTGAGATTTAGAGGTCCTATCTGATTCATCAAAAATAATATGGGTGGACTCTTCTACTACCAAGGTCCTCTTATTAAAGATTCTATAGGCTTTCCCTATAGATGAATACTTATGAAGGCTCCTTCATCAGATTTTGGATCAAATTTTCCTAAGGGTGATTTTGTATTGATTAAAATAAAGCATTTACATTTGAAGATATATTAGTGGGAAAGATTAGGTGTCTTACCCTCAAGTAGTTCATAGGGTATCTTATTTAACTTGGATATAATATTCACCCTATTCAAAATATAACAAGTAGTATTCACTACTTCTGCCTAAAAGTATCTAAAGAAAGTGTGTTCAACTAATATTACCCTAACAACTTCTTCCAAGGTTCTATTTTTCCTCTCAGCTATTTCATTCTATTAAGGGGTCCTAAGGGTAGAGAAGTTATATTCTATACCTATCTCTTGACAGAAAGATTCAAAACTATCATTTTCAAATTTTCCATCATAAGTGGTTAAAATTTTACATCCTAATTTTCTTTGAATCTAACTGAAGAAAGTTCTAAATTTCTTACATAACTCACTATTATATGATAAGAATCTAACCCAAGAAATCTAGAGTATAAAAGTTCGACAGTGATGTTAAGCCTTAATGAACTAGTCCCAATGCTAACCAAGAGGGGGGTGAATTGGTATTTTAAAATATCTTTTAAGTAAAAGCATAAACTTTAACCAAAGTTCACAACAGAAAATAAAGTGTGGAAATTAAATGCGAAAGCAGAAATAAAGAACACAAAAATTTATAGTGGTTCGGTCAATTCGACCTACATCAACTCCCCGGAAGCACCCTCTGACTATTGCACTAAACTCAGTGTCTCTCCTTTTGCTCCCACAGTAAGGTGAAGAAGCTAGTACAAATCTCCTTTCCACCAACCCAAGTGAGGCAGAGAACCTAACTCCTTTTGCTTCCTCCAGAAGCAGGCAGAGAACCCAACTTCTTTTACTTCCTCTTGAAGTAGACAGAGAAGCTTGATCAGATGCTGAAGTAGACCTCTCTAGAACCCCCAAGGAACTAACGATGACGACCAGATAATGTTGAAAATTTGATTTTATGGATTAGAATTTTGATGATAGTAAACATTCATGATTTTCTACAACTGCCTTGCCTACTAACTTTTTAGGTCTACAAGATTGAGTGCAACTAAAACAAGCTCAAGATTGGTTAGATTAGGTCTGAGTCAGTTTGTAATTTTTTCTAAGTCTATTATAAATAAAGTGGTTCATGATGCTAAGTAACCTTACATACACACATATAGGGGAAAATTTCTATCTGTTGGTTTGAGTTCTCAGTTTTGAACACATCGTCCGAAACAATCCAAACATCATCTTAGACGATTTATTAAAATAAAAACCATAAATTAAGGCATCCTAATTAAGGAAGCCGTCATTAAGCACGTCATCCTAGATGATATTTATATCGTCTGGGATGATAGGCTCAAATTAGAAAGAATAAGCTGTCATATCTATTTAGGTATTCTTTCTTTTTGGACATTATCCAGGACATCAGCTTGGACTATGCAGCATAATTATGCCTAACTTAATATGATAATTAAGAAAAGGAATTAAGGTTTGATTGCATGATCACAACGTCCGGGACGATCGCAGGATCGTCTGGGATAATCGCTTAGACGATTGACATCGGCCAGCTTCTATTCAGGGTGATGCTTAGGACGAGTTTCACATATTTGAACTAATCATCCAGGATGATCGTGATATCGTCCTGGATAATCAAGCATTTTTTTATCATCCAGATATCCTTTTAGAGTGATTATCTGGACGATATTCAAGGAATTGTACTGATCATACAGGACGATATTATATCAGCCTGGAAGATATTAATAAAAATCTGCTGATCTTCCCAAATTGATCGGGCTGATTAAGCAAAATTTATGCTGATCGGCCAGGTTGATATCCACTTCATCCTAGATGATGATGTTGATTTATATAAAATAAGAGCTATTCCAAAACTCTTCTATTTAAGAGCACTTGTTCTACCCAAGAGCTCATCGTTTGCTGCTGTTGTAACCTGAGAGAGCTAAGAGAAGAGGGAGAGAGAGAGAGAGAGGATCTTATGAGGGGGAGTTTATGAGGGAGTTCACAAAGGTTGCTCTAAACAAGGATCCATTATCATCTTCTCCAGTCATCATCCTTAGTTACTTGGGGATTCTAGAGAGGTAAACATCAGCATCTGATCAAGGTTCTCTGCCTGCTTCAGGAGGAAGCAAAAGGAGTTGGGTTCTCTACATGCTTTAGGAGAAAGCAAAAGGAGTTGGGTTCTCTACATGCTTCTGGAGGAAGCAAAAGGAGTTGGATTCTCTGCCTCACCTGGTTTGGTAGAAAGAGGGTTTGTATAGGCTTCTCCGCCTTGTTGTAGGACCAAAAGGAGAGACACTGAGTTTAGTGCAACACTCAGAGGGCGCCTCTAGAGAGTGGACGTAGGTCGTGTTGACCGAACCACTAAAAATTTATGTGTTCTTTATTACTGCTTATGCATTTATTTTTTGCACTTTGATTTCTGTGGTGTATCTTGGTATTATTTTGAGTTTTTAATTAAGAATATATTTTTTTTAAATACCAATTCACCCCCCCCCCCCCCCTCTTGGTTAGCCTTTGGACTAATTCATAAGGGCTTAACATCCCTAACGAACTTTCAATTGGTATCAGAGCTGGATTCATAAAATTAAGTTTGAAAACTTTTTAAATTTTGATTCATGGTTAACTTTGGTAATCGTAATACAATGGAAGGATATTCAATTACACCTTTGTTTGATAATATTCCTTTTGATTTTTGGAAAACTTACATGTCTACATTTTTACATTCGCTTGATTATCGTATGTGGATGCTTGTTAAAGAAGGTTATACACCACCTTCTCATGAACTTAATGACATTCAAATTGAGATTCCTTTTACTGAATGGACATTTGTTAAAAGTGATTTAGCACAACTTAATGCAAAATGCTTGAATTATTTTTTATATACTTTAAAATCTAAAGATTATATACGTGTTTCAACTTATGCAATTGGTAAAAAAAATTTGGGATAAATTGTGTGTAACTTATGAATGAACTAATGAAGTTAAACAATCTAGATTGAATATTCTATTGCATGACTATGAATTTTTCCGTATGAAACTATCTGAATTAATTTCTGACATGTATACAAGGTTTACTCAAATTGTCACCTCATTACATGCTTTAGAAAGAGAGCTAACTAATTATGAAAGGGTCAATAAAATTTTGAATGCAGGAAGCCTGGATATGTTAAAGCTGATTGTCCTACACTTAAGGAGCACTAAAGTAAGGAGAAGGGTGAAGAGAAACTCAAATATATGAAGGACAAGAAGCAGTACTAAAAAGCTTTCTGGGCAGATTCTGAAGCGGAGGAAGTAACCATAAACTTTTGTTTAATGGCTGATAATCATCTTGAACAGTTTAACCAAGAAGAGGTATGCCAACCAACCTATGATCAACTACTTAAAATATGTGAGAAAATTCATGCATCATATAAAAAACTTAAGAAAATGCATGCTAACATGAAATTATAGTTTTAAAATTTACAAAAAGAGCATGAAGTTCTTCTTAAAGATCATTCTATAATTGATAGCAATCGCATATCATTATTTGATGAGTTTGACGCATTAAACAAAGAGCATACTGAATTATAAGATGCGCATGATTCCTTGAAGTCATCCCATGCTGAGTTAGAAAAGGAGTTTAAGAAATTAGCAAATCTCAAAGTTTTTGAAAATAACAAATCATCATTGCATACAACACATAACTTTAAAAGGAAGCCACACCAGCTAAGTAGATTAATATATCCTTTTCCTGCTGTTAGATGTTTTTCATGTAGCATATTAGGACAAATTGCTCACACTTGCACCATTCACCATAATACACATTACCAAATTGTATGATTCACATCATAACACACATGTATTGCATTCTTCTTTTCATAAGAAGGAACTCAAACCTATTTGGATTCCTAAATCTAACGTTTGATGATTTTTCAGGCTTGCTCTCACAAAATTCCTCGTGAAAGCATGTGGTACCTAGATAGTGAATACTCACGACACATGACTGGAGATGCCAATCAATTTATTTTACTGGAGACCAGGATAGGAGGCAAGGTTACTCTTGAAGACAACACCACCAGGAAGGTAGTGGGCACTGGTATAATTGGAAACTCCAAGAACCTTTTGATGGAAAATGTTTTACTTGTAGATAGACTAAAACACAACTTACTCAGTATCAATCAGCTTTGCGATAAGGGCTTCATCATAAAATTTTTGTCTAATACTTACACTATAAGCTTAAATAATAACACTGTTTTATAGGGAATATAGATCAATAATGTTTACATGCTTGACTTAAATAATATTGAAAGTGCTGCTTTATTTTGCTTAAAAATTGTTGTTGATGATTCATGGTTGTGGCATAGGAGATTATGTCATGCTAGTATGAAAACCCTTAGGAGAGAAACCCAAAAAGATCTAATTAGTGGTGTCCCCAAACTTAAATTCTTAAAAGACCACCTTTGTGATGCCTGCCAACTAGGAAAGCAAGTTTATTCCTCTTTTCATTCCATTAAGGACATTAGCACCTCTAGACCTTTAGAAGTTCTTCACATTAATTTATTTGGACCCATTAGCACTACCAACTTAGGAGGAAAAGTCTATGATTTTATGGTTGTCAATGACTACTCAAGGTTTACTTGGAATAGATTTTTGTCACATAAGAATGAGTCTTTTGATGAGTTTAGATCCTTCTTCACTTGGATTCAAAAAAAGTTAGGTTGTGAGATTTTGACCATCTATAGTGACCATGGGGGAGAGTTTGAAAATTAAAGATTTGGAGACTTCTGTGAGGATAAGGGGATTAGTCAACACTTCCCAGCTCATAGGTCTTCTCAACAGAATGAAGTAGCTGAAACGAAGAATCAGACCTTAGTTGAAGCTGCTAGAGCCATGCTTGCTGATTATTCACTTTCAAAATACTTTTGAGCTAAAAGTGATAAACATAGCTTGTTATATATTAAATAGGGTGAATGTTATAGCCAAATTTGATAAGACATCCTATGAGATCCTTAAGGGTAGGACACCAAATCTTTTCTATCTCCATGTTTTTGGTTGTAAAGTTTTCATTCAAATAATGAAAAGTCACACTTAGGGAAATTTGACCCAAAATCTGATGGAGTGTTCATAGGATATTCAAGTGTGAGAAAATTCTTTAGGGTGTTTAATAATAGGACATTTATGGTGGAGGAGACAACTCATGTAGTGTTTGATGAATCTGATCCTAAGAAGTCTAGAGTTGAGAAGAAAGATGAAGTTAGAGAGAATACCATTGGAGTGAAAATTTGGAGAAGATGGTAGAGCCCCAAAACACTAAAGGAGTAGGTGAGAGTACCCAAGGAGTAAAAAATATAGATCTGTAGGAAAGGGTTGAACCTACACACACCTTGCTTAGAGATTAGAGGTATTCTTTGAGTTATCCAAAAGAATTGATCTTAGGAGACCCTTCTGAAAGTGTTAGGACTAGGCATGGACTTAGGAAGGAAGTGAACCACTCTGTCTTCATCTCAATGACTGAACCCACCAACAACAATTAAGCCCTTTCTGATGAGTTTTGGATCTTAACCATGCAAGAGGAGTTAAATAAATTTATTAGAAATGATATTTGGGAGCTTGTAGAAAGACGAAAGGGATAAAGTGTAGTTGAAACCAAATGGGTATTTAAGAATAAAATGAATGATTCTGGTGTGGTGGTTAGGAATAAGGTAAGATTAGTGGCTAAGGGGTACAACCAAATAGAAGATATTGATTTTGAGAAGACCTTTACCCCTGTAGCTAGATTAGAAGCCATTAGATTACTACTAACCTTTGCCTGCTATAAGGGATTTAAGCTTTTCTAAATGGACGTTAAGAGTGCATTTTTAAATAGGGTAATAAAAGAGGATGTGTTTGTAGAGCAACCTACAAGTTTTGAGAGTTCTTAATTTAGAAATCATATTTTCAAATTAAAAAAGGCCTTATATGGGTTAAAGCAGGCACCCAGAGCTTGATATGAGAGGCTTAGCACATTCTTACTAGAGAGGGAGTTTGTTAAGGAGAGTATAGACACCACCCTTTTTCTGAGGAAAGTAGGAGATTATTTACTCATTATTCAGATCTATGTCGATGATATACTATTTGAATCTTCTGATAAAAGACAATGTGATAATTTTCCTAAAACAATGAGTAAGGAGTTTGAGATTAGTATGATGGGAGAGTTATCATACCTTATAGAATTTAGCATAAGATAATTATATGATGAAATCTTTCTAAATCAATCAAAATATATAAATGACATCTTGAAGAAGTATGAAATGGATAAAGCCAAGCCAATTAGTACTCCTATAACCTCCAATGTTCAGTTGGATAAAGACCCAAATGAAAAGTTTGTTGATCAAAAGAAGTATATAGGGATGATTGGATCTTTACTTTACCTGACTGCTAGCGTACATGATATAATGTTTAGTGTTTGTCTATATGCTAGATTTCAATTTGATCCTAAAGAATCTCACCTAACTGTAGTTTAGAGAATTTTTAGATACCTCTTAGGAACCCAAAACTTAGGAATCTGATATCCTAGGCACATCACTTATTTTGAGATTATTGGATTTTTTTATTCTAATTTTACAGGTTGTAATGTGGATAGAAAGAGCACTTTTGAGACTTGTCAATTCATAGGATAGTCTTTAGTCTCCTGGTCTAGTAGGAAGTAAAATTATGTTGCACTTTTCACTGCTTAAGCTTAGTGCATTACCTTAGGAAATTGTATGGCCCAAGTCCTTTGGTTGAAGCAGCAAGTTCTAAATTTAGGATTACCTATAGGCATAATTTCAATCCTTTTTGATAACATTAGTGTCATCTACATTTCTAAGGATCTTATCTAACATTTAAGGACCATGCACATTGACATAAGACATCACTTTATTAGAGATCATGTGACCAAAGGAGATATTGAGTTACACCATGTGACAACTAAGAATCAACTGGCTGACATCTTTACTATACCACTGGCCTTCGACACTTTCAGCACTTTAAGGACCAGATTGGGTGTTATTGACATAAATGCATGAACTTAATTTTTACTGATTTATTATAAGTTTTTTTTGTTATTTTGTAGTCTCTCTTTATTTTTTTTTTGTTGCTTTTTTTTAATCATTGAATTGATATCTTATGTCTTATTTTTATTTTTCGAAATATGTAAGACAAATATTGACATCTCTAAATCAGTTAAAAAGGGAAAACATCGTTAATTGTTTCCTTCTCACTAACTTCTTTAAGTGGTGGAATTTTCTTTTCTAAATAAAAATTTATCTCACATTAACAACTGGATTTTGAAATTGAGATCTTTTCAATCTTGCTACAATAATATATATATATATATATATATATATATATATATATATATATATATATATATATATATATATATATATATATATATATATATATATATATATATATATATATATATATATATATATATATATATATATATATATATATATATATATATATATATATTCAAAGTCTTTTTTTTATCTTCATATTTTTATAATCTTGTCATTGAATTTATCATATGAATTTTTATTTTGTTTTGTGATTTATTTTTTCTTATATTAGAGAGTGAGTTTTTCTTCTCTAATCTTTAGAAGATATAATCACAACTGAGAATTTTTAAGAATTTTTGAAAAAGGGATCTAGCTTGCAAAAAAAAAGAAAAAAAATTGGTCAATGATGCCAAAATCAAAAGATGCGCAATGATGCCAAATTGAAAAAATATATACACAAAGTGTATCAAAAATCAAAAGATGTACAAAGAGCGTCAATCAAATTGATAAAAGACATAAAATGAGCCCACCAAAAGTAAGCTCCTTCTCTTTCAAAATTTTTAGATCTTAGAAGAATTCATATATCACTTGATACTTTTCAAAGGCTTGATTTCGGATTTCATGATTGTAACTAATTACTTTAATATAATAATTTTATAAAATATTTTTTTCTAAAACTAAGTCTTGAACGGGTTTCTTTTTCTTATCCAATTATTTTTTATGACTTAGATCCTTATTTTCAAAAAGACGGATTCCCCTGGGAAAAGTCCGAATTAAGGTTAACAGGATCAGTTGTTCTACCGTTTTCTCAGATTTCGACAATGTTAACTCATTGATTCTTACAAATTTTAATTTAATCACATGGAAAACTTATCATGTTCAAGCTTTAATTTAAAAAAAAACTTTCTTTTGCTTTTGTTCCTATCTTTTTCATTAGTTTATTTTTGTTTTTAGTCTCTGCCTTGTTTCTGTTTTATTTCCGTCCTCCTTTTTGTGATGTAAAAAGGGAGAGTAGTTAGTTGTACTGGTTGCTTTGTAGTTTGATTCTATTATTGGATAGTTAAAATTGTGTTTGTTTTCTTCTCACTATTTCTTTTAAACTATTCTTGAACTGTTTAGATTATTTTTTGGTTTGCCATCATCCAAAAGGGGGAGATTATTACAAATTTGATTTTATGTATTAGAATTTTGATGATAGAAAATATTCATGATTTTCTATAACTACCTTGCGTACTAACTTTTTAGGTCCACAAGATCGAGTGCAACTCAAACTAGCTCAAGATTGGGTAGATTAGGTCTGAGTCAGTTTGTAATTTTTCTTTTTTTGAGTCTATTATAAACGAAGTGGTTCCTAATACTAAGTAACCTTGCACACACACACATGGGGAAAAATTTCTGTCTATTGGTTAGAGTTCTCTATTTTGATCACATCATCCGGGACTATCCAAACATCGTCCAGGATAATCTATTAAAAACAGAAACCCTAAATTAGGGCATCTAGGTTAAGGCGACCGTCATTAAGCATATCGTCCTAGATGATATTCGTATCATCCGGTATGATAGGCTCAAATTAGAAAGAGTCAACTGCTAGGTCTATTTATGTATTTTTATTTTTAGACATCGTCTAGGATATCAACCTGGACGATGCAGCACAATTATGCGTAAATTAATCTAATAATTAAGGAAAGAAATTAAGGTTTGATTGCACAATCACATCATCCAGAATAATCTCAAGATCGTTCGGGATGATCGTTTGGATAATTGATATTAGCCAGCTTCTATTCAGGGTGATGCTTAAGATGAGTTTCATATTTGAACTAATTGTCCAGGACGATCGTGATATTAGCCTAGACGATCAAGCTATTTTTTCATTATCTAGACATCCTTTCAGAGCGATTATCTGGATGATATTCAAAGAATTATACTGATCGTACATGATGATATTATATTGGCCTAAATGATATGAACAAAAATCTTTTGATCGTCTCAAACCAATCGAGCTGAATGAGCAAAATTTATGCTGATCGGTCAGGACAATATCCATATCGTCCTGTACTCAATTTATATAAAATAATACCTATTCCGAAACTCCTCTATTTAAGAGCTCTTGTTCTATCTAAGAGCTCATCTTTTACGGTTGTTCTAACCTGAGAGAGCCAAGAGGAGAGGGTGAGAAAGGGAGAGAGAGAGAGGATCTTATGATGGAGAGTTTGTGAGGGAGTTCATAAAGGTTGCTCCAAGCATGGATCCGTGGTCATCTTCTCCAGTCATCATCCTTAGTTCCTTGGGGGTTCTAGAGAGGTAAACTTCAACATCTGATTAAGGTTCTCTGCCTGTTTCAGGAGGAAGCAAAAGGATTTGGGTTCTCTGCCTGCTTCAAAAGGAAGCAAAAGGAGTTGGGTTCTCTTCCTGCTTTTGAAGGAAGCAAAAGGAGTTAAGTTCTCTGCCTCACCTGAGTTGGTGGAAATGAGGTTTGTATAGGCTTCTCCGTCTTGCTGTGAGAGTAAAAGGAGAGACACTGAGCTAGTGCAATACTCGGAAGGCACCTCCGGGGTGTGGATGTAGGTCGTGTTGACTGAACCACTATAAATTTATGTATTCTTTATTACTACTTTCACATTTATTTTCTGCACTTTGATTTCTGTGGTGAATCTTAGTTTGGTTTTGTATTTTGGATTAAGAAGATATGTTTAAAATACCAATTCACCCCCTCCTGGTTAGCTTTGGGACAAGTTCATAAGGGCTAACATCCCTAAAAAACTTTCAGAGAAGACGACGATGTACCCTTTCTTGGAGAAACCATTATGAAACCCCTCACAAACTCCCCCTCACATGATCCTCTCTCTCTCTCTCTCCCTTACTCTCCATCTCTTATTGGCTCTCTCAGGTCAGAACAACAAGAAAAGATACTCTCTTGGGTAGAATAAGAGATTTTAAATAGAAGAGCTTCGGAATAGCTCTTAATTGCAACAATCAGACTATATCGTCCATGATGATATAAATATCGTAATATACGATCAGTACAAATTTAGCTCAATCAGCCAGGATGTTTTTGGATGCTCAGAAGGTTTTTGTTTATATTGTCCAAGCTGATAATATATCATCATGTACGATCAATATAATCATCATTGAATATCATCAATAATATCACCCTGAATGGATGTCTGGATGATATAAAAATAACTTGATCGTTCAGGCCATTCTTACGTTCATCCCGGACGATTAGTTCAATTCAACACATATCATTTAGAACATCGCCCTGAATAGAAACATGCTGATGTTTGATAGTTCAGGAATAACTAAGGTTTTTTAACTGATCATCCTGACCGATCTTGCGATCATCCAGGATGATATGATCAAGTAATCAAACCTTAATTGATTTTTCTAGACATGCATGCAAATATTATTTATTCATTTTTCTTCTAATATAGTATTTTCATTTAAACTAATTTTGTATTTTTTAGAAAAAAATTTAATGTCAAAACCTTTATCGTATAGTTGACAAATGCTCAGTAAATAATGCTTAAGCCATCAACTAAAAGAATATTTTAAATAATAAAGCTTTTAGCATTACCAATTATACCTGAGCCCACCACTTTCCTAGTGGTGTTATCTCCTAGTGTAACCTTACCTCCTAACCTAGCTTAGTGTGATGAATTATTTCATATCACTAGTCATGTGCCTTGAGCATTCACTATCCAGGTACCACATGCTCTCACTAGGCATTTTATGAGAGCAATCATACATAGTCATTTAAAGGTTAGATTTAGGAATCCAAATGAGTTTGGGTTCTTGTTCATTCTTTAATGAATGAGAAGAATGCATGATATGGTGTGATGAATGCAATTTAGGCATCCACACTAGATGTGTCCTATGGTGGATTGTGTAAGTGTGAGTTATGTGACCTAACATGCAACAAGAGTAACACCTAACACCTCAAATAGATTTACTAACCTATATTGGTCATGGTTCCTTCTCCTAAGTTTATGCGATACATGCTGTGTTAAGGGCTTATGAAATTATTCTAAGGTAGGTGGTGGTTTATTATTCTCAAGTGCAGTTTGTTTTGCTTCCAAAAATTTATTTGTACTTTCAAAAATAGACATTTCAATTTTTAATGCATGTTCCCTACCATCTATTTCTAATTTAGACGCTTCTAATACTTTGTATGCCTTTTTTTTGTTTAAGGTGCGATGTTTTCAAGTATTTTTGTACATTAGTTAAGTCGATATGCTTCTTTTTCAAGGCATCATATTCATCAAAGCAAGATCATGTGATCATTATCTAAATTAAAATGCTCAGTAATTAAACTAGCATACTCTTTTTTACAAAGTATAAAACTTAATATTAATACGAGCAAGCATCTTTTTCAGCTTCCTATATTAATCATGAATATTTTCAGAAATAATGAATAATTCATCTTAGGAAAGTTGACATACCTCATCTTAATATGATTGATCAAGATTATCATTAGCCATAAGACACAAGTATGTTACCTCCTATTGACCTCATTTCTATATGAGATCATTAGGGCTTGTCTAAACTCCTGCCTACTGATTCTATAGTTTACAATCATCCACTTGTTATTCATAGAGACCCCAATCAAAGCTCAATCCAGCCTTCAATCTAATTCCCACCCTAGCCTCCTATCTTGCTTACAATCAGTCTTGTATATTTTTTAAATCAAACCTTCATCTTGTGTAATAAATCCTAACCATTCATCTAAATGTAATTGATTTGAAAATTACAAAACTCAATCAATCCAAACCCAAAATCTAGCTCAAACTTGGGTTTTCAATCTGAAACCTGAGGCCAAAAGCCCAAGTCCTGAAACCCTTTATGGGCAAATCTTCTATCACCTAAAAACCCAATCAAATACCTTTGATTCATGATCTATCAATTTCATATTGACTAGGCATGTCTCTAGGATCAACCCTCCAAATTTGAGCTCAATTGGACTCTTCTAGCCCTAGAAATTGAATTGAACCCCAAAGGCTGCAAAACCTTCAAATATTTACGATATATGCCATTTGACTAATCAGCCTATGGAATTTGACTTTGGAACCATCTACAAACCTTATGAGCACTTCCATCATCTCTATTATGACTTGTTGATCAGTAACCTACATTTTTTTGGACCTAGTACCCAAGGTTGACTAAAAATCAAAATGACCAAAATGTCATTTAAGAGAAATTTTGGACTTTTGACTAGAACTCAACTAGATTCAATCCCTTCAACCCTTAAAACCTCTTCCAATGAATTTCAAATATCATTTGGGATCCATTGGATCCAAACTCAAATTTTGGTTTGACCTGGTTGACCATGTCAACCAAGGTTGACTAAAACACCCCTTATGGGACCAATAGGTCATTTTGAACCTAATGACCTCCCTAGTCCTTAGGACCATCTCCACTAATCTCCAAAATATAAAACCAAATTTGTTGGGTCCAAACTCAGACCCTAGGTCAACGTGGTTGACCATGTTAACCTTGATTGACCAAGTTGCCCCTTAAGGATCCAAAAAGAACCTTATTTTAACTCCCTCACTCTCTCACATCCTTGAGCCTCCCAGAGCCATCCAAGCTTCCATTTAAGCCCCGGACATCTCCTTCCCCCCCAAGTACTATCCATCCAAGGAGTTGTAACATTCGATCTAGGTGTCGTGAGCTCAAGGAGTCTTCTACAAACATATACATGGATAGATTATAAATTCAGAGCATCAAAAATCTCCCAAATCGGATGATAAAATCCCTTAAAAATGTTAATCATAGGCAAAACACTTAGTGTTAAATAACTTTTTATTTCTATTTTATTTTACTTTTCACATGAACATTTAAGATTTTTTTATATTTAAATTTAATTTAATTTAAAATACTTAAATAATTTTAATAGCTTAAATAATTTTAATACCTTAAATAAAATTTAAATTAAACTAAAATTTTATTAATATTTAATTAATACAATTTTAAATATTTTTAAATATTTATTTTTTATGCTTTTGAAAATCTAAGAATTATTTTAAATTATTTGAATATTTTTATAATTAATTAATATTTAATTATATACTACATTAAATATTTTCAAAATTTAATAATTTATTTTAAAATATATTAAATAATAAAAAATTATACTTTAAAATATTTTCATGTCATTAAATTATTTTCAAAAATGATTTTAGAATTATTTTTAATAATATGTTAATTTCTCTAAAAACTCAAAAATTAAGCTATTTTCAAATACAAAATTAATTTTAAAATTATATGTATATTAAATTTGAGAGCTTTGAGTGAGCTTGGAACTTTAAACATAGCTTAAGCCTATGTGAATGAAAATCATGGGGAAGGATTAGTGGATAGTTGTGTTCCAGCTATTCATTAATCAAAATGTTGTTCATGTTAATTGCCATAAATTATTACATGTGTAGGATGCACACACTCACACTTAATTTAGGCTCTCCTAGATTTTTGAATTGAGTGTGATTATATATACATATTTGTATGGGTTAAGGATTTGAAACTTTTGATTTGAGCCCACCTAACTTAGTGACATCTAAGACAAAAAATTAAGTATATGGTTTTAGTCACTTTGGGGAAGTCATAGAAGTTTGGATAGGTATTCAATAGGAGTATGACTCATAACATTTGAACATAGTGACACTATCTATCCTAGGTTAGAAACTTGCTGAATTTAGAAATTATTAAGCCTAGAATCTACTTAATCCTAAGTTAACCCTTAATTAGGCATATAATTTCAAAAATTCATAATAAATACAAATAAAATCTAAAAATTAAAAAGAAAAATATCAAAATGCTTAAAATTAAACCATTAACTCAGAAATAATAAAAGCCATATGCCCCTAATTTAACTTTAATTCAATTTTTAAGAATTAATTAAAAATATTTAAAAATTTTAAAAAAATCCTAAATACTTGGAAACATCCCCTTAGGTCATCTTTGACCTTTGGGGATAATTGCAAGAGATTTAGGGCTGATTTGAATCAAAATAAGAAAAAACCTCTTAACTAAGGAAATTTTAAAATTTCCAAAAATACTCAAACATTGAAAAATCATAATTAATTCGAGAAAAATTCAATTTAATCAAACTCAAAGCCATTCAACTTTAGTTAAAATCTAATATTTTCTTAAAATGTCAAACTTCCAAAATCAAGTCAAAATCAAAGAGTCAAATTTTTAGGTCAAATGTAGTTCATATTTAAGGATCAAATTTTGGAAAATCATAACATTTCAAAAACAAAACCTCCAAATTAAGCAAACTAACAATCTAATAATCATCATAAGGTATAATATTTATAAAAATCTAAAACTATCAAAATTAACTTCAATTTAAAAAGTTAACTTTTTAACCCTAAATTAATGCGTTAAAATAATTCTAAAAAATACAATAATTAATTAAAATTCTAGAAAACTTCAATTTGATTAATAAAATCATTTAACCGACATTTGAATACATAATAACCACTCTAGAGATGAAGTTTTTAGGATGGACTACTTAGGGCTAAGGAGCAACGCGTTTTAAAGAGGCCTGATTCCTCGAGCCTAGCGACATAATGTCATGAATGAATTCAACAGAGTATAAAATATTAAATTTAAATGACTCATAATTATTTAACTAAACTGAAATCCCTAATCCAACTACATCAACAAGGTTTTTATGATGGACTATTTCGTACTACAATGCTACATGACCTATGGAGGCCTAATTACTCAAGCCTCGTGACTTAATTTTGACTTAATTAATTTTAATTTATTCAATTAATTATTAATTTAAAAAAATTCTTAAAATGTAAAACTTCCAAAATCAAGTCAAAATCAAAAAGTCAATTTTCAAGTCAACCGTAGTTCAAATTTAAGGATCAAACTTTGGAAAATCATAATTTTTCAAAGAAAACTCCAAATTAAGCAAAATAATAATCTAACTAATCATTATAAGGTTTAATATTTATGAAAAATATAAAACTATCAAAATTAACTTCAATTTAAAAAGTCAACTTTTAAACCCTAAATTAATGCGTTAAAATAATTTTAATAATTCAAAAAATACAATAATTAATTAAAATTCTAGAAAACTTCAATTTGATTAATAAAATTATTTAACAAAGATTTTAATATACAATAACCACTCTAGAGATGAAGTTTTTAGGATGGATTACTTTGGGCTATGGGGCAACGCATTTTAAAGAGGTCTGCTTCCTCGAGCCTAGCGACACAATGCCATGAATGAATTCAATGGAGTATAAAATCTTAAATTTAAATGACTCTTAATTATTTAACCAAACTGCAATCCCAAATCCAACTACATCAACAAGGTTTTTAGGATGGACTACTTCGGACTACGAGGCTAGGTGTCCTATGAAGGCCTAATTTCTCAAGCCTGGTGGCACAATGCCACGAACTAGTTGATGAAAAATATAAACTAATTTAATTTTTAAAATTAATAATTAATTAAATTAATTAAAATTAATTAACCCTTGATTTCTAACCAACTAAATTAACTTAATCAACCATAATTACTACTAGGTAACTCATGCCTACGAGGCTATTAACTTAACCCCAAGGAAGGTGTAATAAATTTTATGGTCTCGATAAGTAACAAAGGTATTAATCATTTAATAATTAAAATATACCATTAACAAAGCTTTAACACATTAATATTTAAACTCAAATATAAACCCCACTTTAATTTTTCAAAAACTTAAAAGTATATAATCTCAACAAACAACCCATTTTAGGATCTACCCCAGCCACACTACATTATACACGCACTTTAGATTGTTTACTAGGACAACCAACTCTAGTATAAGTAGGCTGGTATTTTAATTTGTTATTGTGCGCTAAGTTTTTTGAGATTTCATTTCATATTGTGATTGAAATGTTTGATGTAAATTTTTATTTGCTTTTAATATAGTCTGTGGATTAACGATGCGATGGGAGATAATTTACTCTTAGGTTAGGATCGTTCTATTTTCTCATATAGTTTTTTTAGGTGGACATGCTCGTGCATGATAATAAAAGGGGGCTAAAAAGTAATTATTATTAGAAATGTTATATGTGTTGCAGCTTACTAAGCCCCCAAATAAATAAGAGCACGACCATGTGTGGTTGGTTTGAGAAATTTTAATTTCATTATAATAGAAGAGTTTAAAATTTTCATTTTTATATTAATGTAATTCATTCAAAGCTAAGAGTTGTGAAAGAATCTTTGAGTTTGGGATACTTAGACCCAAAATTAAATTCCAAAGAGGAAAGGATAGCCCTTACGGGGATAGTCATTTTCCATTTGAAAGCTCAATTTTGGATCAGTCCAGTATCCAAAGTGGGAAGAATAACTTCCCTCTCGAGGGTAGAGTTTTCTTTCCCATTTGGGTACCTAGGTACGACGAGTCCAAGGAGTTCGAAGAAGAGAAGACTGAGGAGCTGAAGATAGAATAGTATTCCACTTATAGTCTACTTACGTCTGTCCTAGGATTAGAATGTGGGTTTATTATTAGTAGTGCCACTTTTAATTTATGTAATTCTGGGTTGTATTAAATGGGACATTTGCTTAAGAACATTAATTTGAGGAGTTAATTATATTTATTAATGTTTGATTTACTTTACTTACACGTTCTTGACTGCTTTTTCTAGTTTTTTTGGCACTGTTTGTAAATTTTATTTTAGCCTGAATACACGGAGGCTCGTGAGGATATGAAAAAAATTTATCTACTAAAATCAAAATAAAATTTTAGATAACATAGAAACTCCGACGATCTAATAAGTAAGCCTGAGATCACTAGGAGTTCACATAAGCATTTTTGAAGCTTTCTTCTATTCCTTTTGTTAGACACTTTCCCACTTGTGAGTTTTGGCAGACCACCTAGCCTATGGGGGTGCGGATCAGTCAAGAAGAATCTATGAAATCTCTAGGATACAATTTTTAAGCCTTTTAAAATTGTTTCATTCTAATTTTAAGCATTTATTGAGTTAGTTGGCATGCATTGTATTAGTAATAAATTTAAAAAATGAGACTAAAATTTTAATTGCATCTCTCATTAGTATTTTCACCTCACATAAGTCAAGGGACCAATTAGGACAAGCTCTAGATGTTGGTCCCAACTCTCAAAAACTTAATAAAAATATCCCTTCCACTCTTTTATAAAATGATCAGACTCATGAATTTAAAACTGCCTAGATGGTTAGCTGGCTCCCTAATCTAAGCCAGTATAAGTCTAAGCAGGCCATCGTCATCTAGTGCCCAATTTAGATTTAGGATCCATGACATATTTTGAATCATAAGACCCCAACCTCCAAAAATATAATATCAAATTTCTAACAAAATGCTCAACTCAAATTAAAGATTCTCTAAGTCTAAAATTTAAAGCCTAACACTTAACCTAGGTTGGGACACTTTTGAATTATTTTCAAAATCCCAAAGTTACTCTTACTCTTCTTTATTTGACTTCAAAAATAAGAGCCCAATCTTGCAATAACTCTCTTTGAAATTCTAGTTTCACCTCCTTTGACATCACTCATAGAAAGTTTCCAAATAAAAATTTATCATTATTTTAATTTAGAGTTTTTGTAGGAGACTCCAGTTTCCTACAATATAATTAACTACGAGGACTTGTGCTAGTAGAAGATTTAAAATCCACATCCACCTTTTCAAAATCAATTTTCTAAATTCAAAATTAGTCTTCTTTTGGAAAATTGAGTCGACAACGATCATTAACATCATATTCCATCAATCGATAGTAAGTGATAGTTTTTTTCTTTGAAGAGATATATCATTTACCATTATGACTTAAAATAAGAAATTAATGATCTTTCATCAAGACTATAGTGGTTGAATATTGATAGAATCTAATTTTGACTCGTCGGGGTCATATGTAATTCTTCCATGAATTCAATTACTACAATCAAGATGAAATTTTTAGTTTTGTTATCTCAACCCATTAACGAACGATATCTTTGCCTTTTAGAGGCAATATATTATTTATAATATGGCATTTGATTTCGAGACTATAAATTTAAAAATCAAAATTTCCAAATAAGATTAAGCTTTCAAAAAACTACTTTTCAAAAATTCCACCAACACCTCCTCCCTTGCTTCTATTCTGAGGATTCCGAGGTGGAGTCGGTCCAAAAAGCATTTTGTATCTTTTGCTTGCCCCTCTTGAATTTTGGCATCTCTTTACCCTTCTCCTTGATCGAGCGAGTCTTAATACAAAATAGTTCATAGTCATAAAGTAGGATATTTAGCTTAGACTGTTTTACTTCACTAATTACTTCATAGGTATACATAGTTTATCCCAAATACCACTAAGTGGATACAAACATATAATCTTCAGATTTCAATGCAAATAGGAAACATTTTAAATATTTTGCATTCAATTAGGCTAAATCCTTATCATCGTTACTCTATTTATTAAATAATAGTTCAATTTTGATGCCATTCACAAGACAAAAAGGTGCAGAATATCATTCTTGGACTAACATTCATATGCGATAATCTATATATTGCAAAAAGGTAGACATATGAATTTTCTAGAAATCAAAATGTATATCATTAAATAAATGTGGACGGGTTATTGAATAACCCTATGTAGTGTTACAATAATTAAAATGAGCCATTGATTATTTTTTTTTCAAAAGTTTTCTAAAACCTTATTTTTGAAACCCTCTCTAATACCATTTGAAAGTTCAAGGAGGTTGTGAGACCTCAACGAACTAGTCCGAGGGGCACTAAGAGGGGGAGGGGGATTGAATTGGTTATTTAAAAAATTCCAAACAGGAATACTAATTTTTTTTTGTGATTTTTCAAAACTTAAAATGAAGAACTTGATCACCCTATACATAAGCTAATAAACTTAATAACAATTATATCAATGGCGAGAATAATTGAATCAACTCAATCTAACAACAACTACATATTTTCAACAAAGCAATGATCATAAAAATAAATTAAATAAAAGTAAAATGCAGAAAGTAATAATAAAAAAGAGAACACTAGAATTTTATAGTGATTCGATTGGTACGATTATCCTATGAATATCATACAGTACGATTAGTTTAAAAATCATGATTTTGTTTGGTACAATTTTTGGGACAACCAAATTTCATCTTTGTAAATTATACAGTACGATTAATATCTTATAGTATGATATGCTATCATTAATTAAATCATGATTTGATTGGCTAATTATGAGAATTAATTTAAGTAGGATTTCAAAATTTCGTACAATACGAAATAGATCATACATTATGATTAGTTTAAAAATCAAATTTTAATAAATATCTTACTAAATTTATCCGGCGAGTTCTTTGTGGTGAGCTCAACTTATATAAGGATGTATAGTACTTGCAACATTTTATTATTGTTTAGAATAATAAATAATAAATTATAAAATATGAGATCAAATTTATAGTAATTATTTATTAACATCTACAATTTTTAATCTACATACATTTGCATGTGCAATTAAGATATTATGTAAAAGGCATTAAGATGACTGAGAATTGCTGGCCTAATTATGGGGCCAAATTTGAAAAATTTTCATTTTTGGAAATCGTCAAATGGCCACATGTACCGATCAGTGGATGTACGCAGCACACTACCAAAATCCATGGCACACCACATCTGGATCGGTTCGACCGAACACGGGCCTCCCATATCCAACCAAACGTTCTGTCACCACCGGCTTTGGCCATTTCCCATCATTTTAAATTTTCTTTTATTTTTTTGGCCAATCACTGATTTTTTCGGGGAAAATATATAATATTTCATAAAAACATCGAATGAAGATGACAGGCGGTGGCTGGCTGTAGTAGACTTAAGAGGGAAAGGGAGAGACGGACCAGGGGCTTCGAGGATTGCAGGGTTGGAACGAAAGCAGCAGCTTATCGGAAAGATCTTCCTTTTACAGTCTCCGATCTGTTGCTTTTGGAGGTTGGGTTGTTAATTGTTTCTGTTCGTTCGTATTATTTTTCGTTTTCTGCAACTCATTCGTTCAAGTGATTGGGGGTTTTCTTCTTGATTTTTGGTTAAAATTTAAGATCTTTTCCAGCTTCATATCGGGATTATTTTATTGGTTATAGGAATAGTTTTTCATTGTTTTTTTATTTTTCATAGATTTGCTTGATTTTTCTCGCTGGCGTGGAAGTGGTTGCTTGGATTAGGGTTTTTTTTTTTCTGTTGCGTGAGCAGCTGGTTGACATATGTAAACATATAAAACGACTTCATTGATTATGTAAAAAGTTCTGTATTTTGAATCTTTGAGGGCTTATTTTTTTCCTTTCATGGAAGGCTGTCGTGATGAATTATTGGCGCCGAGTTGATAATTTGGAAATTTGGGGTCGATAAAATTTTGTTGGATGATTCTTCACTGATCACCAGACGGTGTTCGGACAACTTTAGGTGCCTTCTGGTCTCATGTAGTTATTTAAAAGCTAAAAAAAAGGTATTTTTCTTGCTTGATTGGCAGCGAGGGTATTATCTACGATATGTTTTTAATTGTTCAAGTTAAAATGCCTCTTTTTTTCTGTTTATAGCGAGGCTAATGCGTTATGCATTAGTGATTAGAATACTAGCGGAGCTCTTTTCTAGCAAATGGTTTTGATGTTACTCAATGGTATGGCTGTGAATTATTACTTCTACCAGAAGATTGACATTATTCCTTCAACTTCATGGTTCTCTTTGCTCTTTTTCGTTCCTTCTTACTTTTTTTTTTCCTTAGAAACTGTACTTCATAATATAATCCATGTAATAGTTTTGGATTTAGACTAGCTGATTATGTGCACAGGTGACAACATAAATAATTGTGAAATGAGGAGCTTTGTGAAAAGGTGTTTGCATCTGGAAGCATTTGGCTAATATTTAGAAAGTTCCTTGTGAGGAAAAAGAAGAAGAAAGAGTTATTGAGTATTTTATTGTTCAATCCTACATAGAATAAACTTGTGCCATTCATCAAACTCAGAGATTTAGGCTTTTATAATAGGATTTAAGGGAACATCTTTATATTTATGTGATAACCCAAAAATATGAAAAGTGTAAAAAAATGAATTTCTATTTGAATTAGAGCGCTTTAGTGTTGTGCTTGTAAGCGTTGCTGCGCTAAGTTTGAGAGCATAGTGGCGTCAGAAAATGCCACTGCGGCGTTTGAGTCTCTGTTCTATAGTAATTCTGATTTGACATGCAGTGCTGCGCTTGGTATAAGCGTTGTGAGGCCACTAACATTATTTTTATATAGATTTTAATGTAAGTATCCCGTCCATTTCCCCTCATCCCTCACTTTAATGCTACTTTCCTCGGAAGAAATCAAAGGAGAATGAGAGAAAGAGGAAGAGAAGGAGAGAAAGGTCTTTGGGTCAATTTTGTTTGTCGCTTTTGTATGAAAATTATTCTATTTGTAGTAACTATCCACTCACATATGTTTTCGATGATTTTGATTTCTACAGATTATATCTCTTCTAAATCTACCCAAAACGCATTATCTCTTAATTTTGTAAGCTTTCTCCATTTAGCTTTTGATCTGTTATAGATTTGATTATTTTGAATAATTTGATATGATTTCATTATATTTTTGCCAGTTAAATATGTGTATAAGAATTTTTGGATAAAATGAGTAGGAAAAAAGTATACTGAAAATGGGTTGAAAGTGATGTATGGTGATTTGTTGTGATAATACTGAAATATATATGCTGCATTGATTGATAATATTGATATGAATTGAAATGTAATACTGAAATGTGATACTTATATGTGATAGAAAGGGTGTATTGTACTAATGCTGCTCTTATAGAAAATTATATACCAATTGATATCATATATATGTGATATAATAACCTCACATGATAACCTTAAGATTCACTATTTCACAAATGAGAGTCATAAGGAGTTGGAGACTGATTGAGAGATAAGGAGTCAGGACAACTGATTTACATAATTTAAGGGGAGTTATACAGAGTATATTGATTGAGAGTCAAAAGGGACGACTGATTGTGAGTCATATGTGCAGGAGCAATGTACCCTTGAATATATGATAGAATATTGATTATTGATCATTGATACGAATTATACTTGATTCTAATTACTGATTATTGCTAGCTGATACTGATTGCTAATTAATATTAACTATTGTTATTGATACTGTATAGAAACTGATTGCTATTATTGCTTACTGTTATTGAATACGCATACTGACATTTTTGTTAACTACATAATTGATATACTAATGAAACTGATTGAATAATAAAGATATAATAATTGATTGATTGATATAGGTGACCAGTATCGATAGTATATATTGATTCATATATTTTCTTACATGATTTATAACATACTAATTCTTTTTTTTTTCCTTGCATTGATTTTAGTTAATTGCTGGGCTTTTATTCTTATTATGTGGTTTAAATGATTTCTTATAAAGGTAAAGAGTTGCAGCTTGAGGCTACAACATGTATAATTTTTTTTCTACATTTCTAGTTTTATTTTTCCTTCAGTTCCTCTGGTTTATGTATATTCTTTTACAACCAATATGGCTATTAATGTTTAACATTGCGTAATTGGGTTTTGAAGCATTTTTTGTTTGTGAGGCGATGCGTAATCCTCAAGGCATTTTGTGGCGTGAGCATAAAAAATAGAAAATCGCGTAAATTCAAAATTAGTATTTTTTATGTAATAATTAAATAATATATTAAAAGTGAACATGAGAAATAAATTGTCATATATATGAAACACAAATAATGCACAAGATATAAAATGGCAAGTAATAAATTGTACAAAATTGAATTGAAATTCAAACATCACTATAATAAAACAACATAAAATGTAGGTCAACTCAAAATTCTATCTTTTCCATTATCTTGTTCATTAACATTTAATTTAAAAAAGAAATAGTAATGGGCCTAATGGCATAGCAAATCAGAGGTCATTAGCACTATCATCACTGGGGGGCTCTTCATTTGAATCATCATCATAATAAATTGCTTTCTCCCCCGCCTTATCACCTGTGGAGTTTAGTGCCTCCCATTTTGCTTCTTCCTCCTCTATATTAGTTATCATCCTCTTCTCGAAATATTTTTAATCAATATAAAGATGAGTAATACTTTAAGATTAATAAGCTCTAAGCAGTACATTTTTTTATTTAACTTTTTTGGTTTTGTCCTTTTGTACTTTCCACGTAGTAGATGTTAATGCTTTATTTCTATCACTATTGAAGAAATCAACATTTATATCTTCCTCTTGCAAATTAGATGGCGTAACCTTCACTTCATCTTCTACAAACCACTAGTTATCCGATGGCATATCCTCACAAATCAAATAATATTTGTCATCCTTCAATCCTTTCTTCTTCAAGTTCTTGTCTTCCAGTCTCTTATTGTATATAATATATACTAAGGAATTCATCCTTAAAATTGTCAGATGATTTCTCTTCTTTGTATATACTTGGTTGTGTTCTAGTTACGTTCACATCCTGGTAAAGAGCATGCTAACCTCAAATCCTTCACAACAAAACACTGCAATTCTGGAGTGTCATCACCAAATTGAATCCATAATTCAACTAAGATTTATATAAATGAGTGTAGTTAGTACTCATGGAATGATTTTTAAATAAATGAGTATATAATTCGGTAAAATAACAATTAAAATTACTGGAGATTGTTTATAAATAGTATCTTTTGCTTGTTGTAATCCAAAAAAGTCTTATATTCTGAAATGGTATCAATTGCATACCAACATTTGATCTTTTAGTTGAATCTGATATGAGTCTATCCATGCAATGATATAATTCTAATTTTAACTTAGGATTTGTAGATTTATTCTCTGCATATTGATATTGAGGGTGATAATAACCTATTGCATACAAATACCAATGAAGTTGTAGTTCCCACCTATCATCAATAATACTCCAAATCAATGTTTAAAATTGCGTATTTGGGTATTGAGGCATTTTTCATTCGTGAGCGAGGCGTAAGCCTCAAAATCAAAAGATTGTGTAAACATAAAATGATAAATTTTTTATATACTAATGAGTGAATAATATAAAACATAAAAAAACATAAGATATGAAGTTAAATCAAAATATCCCAATAATAAGATAACATGAAATATAGTTCAACTCAAAATTCTATCTTTCCCAAATCCCAGTATTCTTTTCATTAACATATAATTCAAATTTTCAAAAATAAATAGCAATGACATATCACATAAGAACTCATAAGTCATCAGCAGTATCATTACTAAGGGGTTATTCATTTGAATCATCATTATGATGAACTGCTCTCTCCCCTTCCTCCTCTCCTATAGAGTCCAATGTCGGGCATTTACTTCAAGATTTATGTAAGTTTTAATATATATAGCGTGAGGCGTAAGCCTCATGCCAGTGAGGCGAGGCGGGCCTCAACCAAGTTGAGGCGCAAGCCTCATAAAAAAACTCGAGGCATAAACATCGAGGCGTTTTTTATTGGAATTGCGCAAAAGCGGGCCTCAAGACGAGCCTCATATTGCGCAATATTGCGCAATTTTAAACCATGCTCCAAATTTTTCTGTAGCTTTCCTCTTCTTCTAAGTTGTGGGCAATCATTATTTTTGCTTCATCAATAACATTATATATAAAGTCAATAGCAGGCTTCTTTTTAGCATCCATCATATTAAGAACTTACACTAATGGTCTAATGGTTGTGATCTCATACCATGTCACTTTGCCAAAATTTATCATTTAGAATAATTTTTCAAACCTTTTTTCCCCTCAAATTTTTTTGCCCAAGTATAGCTCAATCAATTTGTAGAGGTAAACATAGACTCCGAAGGTTGCCTATCATTTAACATACTCTACAGAGTCAAATATGCAGTGTCAAATCTTGTTGCTGCATGCCTAAATAATTATTTCTTTGAAAATATTCACATAAGTGTTAAAACTTAAGAATGATTATACATAAATTTATTTATCTTATTTGTTTTTGTTAGTGCATTCTTCTGTGACAGCTCCCCAAGCTTCTAAGTATTACATCAATGCAATGTACGGCACATTGAGTCCTATATTAATATTTCCTCTTATTCATAAGTTTTGTCCTTGCAGCCCTATAAGCACTGATGTTATTTGTTATAACTTGGGCAACCAAGTGCTCTCCAATCTCCTCAATGACATTGTCTAGTAATCCAAAGATTAACTCAACATCTTTCACCTGATCAGATGTCTCAACTGATTTCAAAAATACAGTTTCATATAGGTTGTTGATCAATATTTTTATTAAACTTTTGTTCTTCACATCAGACTATCCATCAGACATAATTGTAATAACTATTTGGGCCCAAGTCCTGTTAATTTCCCTATACTTTTCTCAGTAGTAGTCAACTCCTTCAGAATTCATGTCCTTAGATCATACATGGATGTAGGTTTGAACTCTCGTAAGCTCCTATTAAATGAATCATGTTGGGGCAAGAAGGTGATATTGTAACATTAAATGGGTTAGCATTATCATAAAGAATTTTCTTATATCCATACATACTCGGATTCGTGCATCCCTAGCATTCTTTGCGGTTATCTTTCGTTCAATAGAAGGCTTGTATTCTTATTTATCCTATGATATGTTCAATATATAATGATTCATAGGACCCCTTGCACCCCTGCTGGACATGGGTTGCAATAAAGAAGATGAATCCTGTTCGCTCGCATAGTAGGAGCCCACATCAACACTATTTTCAAATAGCCTCCGTGTTAGGTGCTTCGACATTACAAATTTATTCATGCATGTCCCTAACTATATCAGACACTTTGGCATATGGTGCAACATTCTTGTGTGATCCAGATATATGCTCCTTCATCCTAGTCACACAACCTTTTATCACTTTTTCATAGTTTTTATTGAGCATAATTATTTATGTTCAGCATATTAAAAAAATAAAGGATTAAAAATAATCATTTTAGTTTCTATTTCATTTGCTCATGCACTCAACAACATTTACTATAATGTAAAGTCTGTTTTTATTTTACAAAATAAATCCTGAAATAATTTTATAAAAGATAATCTCTTTAAAACTAAATAATTTATAAATTTTTATTATATTTTGAACTAGTTTACCAAACAAACTGTGAACTAATGAGAATCAAATTGATGATTGTGACCTAAATAAAAGAGTTTACACAATATGAAATTCCAGATGGTACGTCAAGTCATTAGAAAATTGTTGTCGAAATCCTGACTTAAAACACGTTTATACTAATACTTCCATATCTTTCAAATGGGCTGCATGTATATATAAACTCATTTTAAAGGCATGCTAGGTGTAAAATAGGAGCAAATAGAGATCAAAACACAAGAAGACAAGATAATAATCATTGTAAATAAAAGTGTAAACAAAAATAAAAATCAGGTAGCAAAACAAGAGCTTTCCGATGAAATACGTGGGCTCCAGTAGAAAAAGATGCTCTAAGGGCTACTAAAAACACAATCTTATGTAGCGAGCAAATTGCCGTTGTTACTTACAATCCAACATGAAGAATGTCATCGAATGTTCTTGACTTTTGATCCAACAGTGAACATCGTCGACGAAGAAGGCTAACTTCCGCTAGGGCACGGAACGTCGTTGAAGAAGGCTGCTTTCTACTCAAGCACGGAACACCGTCGAAGAAGGCGGACTTCTGCTCGAGCACAGAACGTCGTCGAAGGCAAAGAAGATGATGAATAGAGGCGAAGTCGAACTAGAACGAAATGAGTATATATACTACTCAACATTTGGTTTAGGTTTAAATAACTTTATTTTTTGTTATTTAGATGCGAAATCCTCACAGAATTGAGGTGAAGCGCGCCTCAGCCGATTTGAAGCGTACGCCTCACAAAAACGGTTATGTGCATCCGCTTCGATGCACTGTGGGAATGAATTGTGTGAGGCGCACCTCGAATTACGCAATTTTAAGTTGTGGTGGCTATTGCACACGTGGGTTTGGGACTTTGGATGTAGCACATAAAT
The DNA here is from genome assembly GCA_019514585.1 of Dendrobium officinale. Classification (NCBI taxonomy): domain Eukaryota; kingdom Viridiplantae; phylum Streptophyta; class Magnoliopsida; order Asparagales; family Orchidaceae; genus Dendrobium; species Dendrobium officinale. Next base: position 66,983,253 of record CM033682.1, on the reverse strand, counting down.
ATTGATCATAGTAAATTTGAATTATGCTTTTCATTGTTTATATTTCTTTTATACAATTAATTAGTTATGAATGTTATATTGATTTGGTTGTAAATGACTACTGGCTATTATTGAGAAATAAGAAATAAATAAATAAATTAAAAGAGAAAAAAGAAAAAGAAAATTTTTTCAAGTTTGATCTCGGGGTGCGACAATTTATTATCATCATTAGTCTTATCATAACTATTTGGAGTTTGGTTTATGAATCATCTTTTTCTATTTATTCCTATGGAGCACTGCTTGATGTGTTACGCCTATTTTTTCATAAATAGTTTTGAATCTTCTATCCATATTACTTCATGTCTACTTTTTATTCTTTCTTTATCCTTGAACACTACCTTTATATTCTCATTCAATTGGATGTAGTTTTAATCATTTATTATAATTGCCCAAACCTCTAAGTCTTTTTTTTGAATTATCTTATCTTTAATAGATGCCACTCCCATTGTTTATTTGATATATTCATTCCTAGCCTTTCCACATATCTATTTTAACAGTCTCATTTCGGTCATGCTCTACTTAGATATCAATAAATTTTTTTAAACTTTCGAACACTCAAATCCATAAAACTTCACCAACCTAATTGCAATTTAATATAATTTACCATTAAATTTTTATAATCTTCTCTTATCGAATAATCGTCATGAGAAATTCTCCATTTAACTAAGCTGTCTCTTTCTTTTTATATATCTCATTTTTTGTAATAATAGATCTAAGATTTTTAAACCTTTTATTCATAAATGTTACTTTATCTTGTAATAATATTGAATACTGTAATTATAATATCAAACATACTCCAATCACATATCATATACTCAGTTTTTTGCTAATTTTAAGCTATTAAGTTTTTAAATATTTTCTCTATCTTCTCACTTATTTTCAATCGGCGTATAATCAATTAGGATTATGTGATATGTAAAATCCTGATATCAGGACATCTCATTTTGAACATTCATTGTGAGAATTTTCATGGCCAATACAAAGAGATGCACTCAATGATGATATTCATTGTAACCATAATATAGTTGAAGACTTTGTGGTCATTCCACAATTATTTGTAATACTAGTTGCACTTTTTCATACAAATCTAATCTGAACATACCCTTAACAATTAATTTTGCTAATTAGTACGTTTTGCTATATGATTTATTTCAAATGAAGAAATTAGAAACCCTATGCTTGTTTTAAAGAAAGATTTCCACTTACAACAACAACAACAAAAACAAAATTAGACTTTTATCCCACTATGTGGGGTCGGCTACATGAATCATTTTTCTCCTTTGTGTCCTTTTAAGAGTCAAATACTCGTTTCAATCTAAAAAAGAAAAGGTCATTTATAATATTTTCTAACCAAGTCTTTTTAGGTCTACCTATACCTTTCTTAACATAAGCCAAATCTAATACATCTACTTTCCTAACCGGGTCATTAGAAGGCCGCCGTTTTATGTGACCAAACCATATAAGGCGACTCTATCTAATCTTATCTTCCATTGGAGCTACTCTAACCTTTTCACGTATATGCTCATTACGTATCCTGTCTCTAAGAGTAAAACCACTCATCTCTAAGAGTTAAGTTTAAAGAAAGATTTCTATTTCTGACAATTTATTTAATGGTAAATACTGACTCCCTATTTCAGCACTAATTATTCATTTCACTTATTGGACCTTGGAGTCCTAAATGAAAGTATGACGCTTCTCCTTTGGGAGGGCCTTGTTGCATAATGTAGAACTACTTTGGAATTATTTCTTATGAGTATTTCTCTATTTGGGAAATTGACAAGGCTCCCAATCAAGCATTCAGATCTCTTGAGACTGCTTGATGGAATTGGCTAGCATCAAAGAGACTTGAAAGATCTTAAAATTTGAATTTCTCAATGGAAAACGCTTCCTTCCTATAAATAATTCGCCATAAGGTTAAATTCTATGCTTTGAACTTTTCTGAGTTACAAGGGATGGTGTGTTCACTTCCTTTCTTTTACTTAACATACCTTTGTAGATTTTATTTAAAATCCCAAAAGTAGCTAGCTTTATAAGTGCACAATACTGTTCTTCATTTATTTAGTATGTATTTTAATCCAATGGTCTTACTTTTTTCTTGCTTAAGCAGGGAAATTGATTTTATAGTTCACATTGAAATTGAACATGTTAGATAATAGATCAACATTTGCTCATAAAATGTTTTATTGTCCTATATTATATGCTCTAAATTAGCGAGATGAAAGGAAGTAAAGCATTGCTTTCCGGTTTGGATAGTTAACAAATAATTTTAGAGAGTTCAAGTTCTTAATGCCACTTGCTCTCCATCTGAATTGATTACCCTAATTATATTTTGCTATTTTTTTAGAGATGAAAACCAAATATGATCCATTGATTGCCATTTTATTTCCCCTAGAGCACGAATTTTATAGTGCTTACACTTATTTATGTTTAGTCTGAATTAGTCTGAATAAATTTTCTACCTCAATAGTCAATCTTTAGTAATTCTTGTCTAGTCTCCATTTTATTATTTTACCCCTAATGATCTTGTCTAGTTTCCATGTTATTATTTTATCCCTAATAAAGCCTGAGTATATTTGCAAACAGGTATATGTTTTTCATCTAGATTTGAGCATTTGTTGTCTTTATTCTTATCAGAGTGGTGCCCTTTATACTTCTTTAAACATCGGCCAAGAATGGGAACAAGCGGTGCTGCCAAAATGCCTATGTGCAATAGTGATGTTACTGAAGAGTCCGAGACAACTGTCGAGATAAAAATTAAAACTTTGGATTCACAGACGTATACTTTACGAGTTAATAAATGTGTAAGCGTTTTATTTTGATGTTATCTTGGCTTATCAAAGCTGGGTCTTTTAAGTTGTGATAGTGCTTTATATTCGTTTATCAATTGAAACCATCCAATTACTGATCAAGAGGTTCTCCTAACCTAATGATGCTTTTGGATATTGTCACGTCCCTCCTTTTATGATTGAGCTTCCTTGCCTGCTGATTGATACATTTGGCAGATTCATAGACTTTCAATCTGTGGTTCTATTTTGATATTTTAGATTTCGATAGCTTTTTCTGGCTCATCATCATTCATCACTGCCACCGTTTATGTTTCATTGTTACACTGTTTATGCACCACAAGTTTAGTGTTATCTATTAATTCATTCTGCATATTTGTTTCCATCAGTATCTATTTAACTGTTTACTTAAAGAAGTTTAGTCTTCAATTAAAGGATTTGGCTATTTATTCATACCTGTTTTGGATTGAAGGTAAGTGGAGGAAATGAAATGAAAATCTGAAAAAATTTATGAGCTAGGTTTTGCATCTACGGCCATTGATTTAAGCTTTTCAACCTTTTTTTTTTTTTTTTCCTCCTTGCATTTAAATCCATCCTTAGTATAGAGGGAGGTTTAGCCGTTCTTGGCCCAAGTGCAACTTTGAAGTTGGTGGAGCTTTGAGCTCTTGATCCTAGACATTGGTGGATGGCCCTACCAACCCTATGACCAAGTGCATGTAGCTTTGATTTGTTATTCCAACTGGTCTACTTCTGGTAGAGATAATTACATTTTGTGGAAGGAATTATGCCAACTGGTGCCTATAGTTATTCGTTATTTGATAGTTGTTGGGCATGAAATAGTTTTCTGAGCCATTTTCTAATGCTGATGATTTTCTGGAAAAGTTATCTGATGGCAGTAACACTTATTATTTTAAACAGGTTCCAGTCCCAGCTCTCAAAGAACAGATAGCTACCGTAACTGGAGTGCTATCCGAACAACAACGCCTAATATGCCGTGGAAAGGTTTTGAAAGATGATCAGCTTCTTTCTGCTTACCGTATCCTTGCTTCAAAAATTTTAATTGTGCTATGATCTTTATTTTATTATACTTTGAAAATATACTTATTGAAAATTTTAAGCTGCATTGCAATTAATGTGAAATGATGCTTTTCTTTGTTATAAAATCTAAGATATCCTTTTTTCGAGTCTAAATTCATTCCGTTTTATTTATGTTACAATGGACTTAATGGGTTTTAAGTTGCTGGTGAGTTGTTAGCAGCCTATGATATTTGCGTATGGAATGCTTGTCCTTAATATATATATGCTTCAAGATGTTGAAGATGGTCATACATTGCATCTTGTTGTCAGGCAGCCTTATCAATCCGCAACATTTATTGGTACAGAGGGTCAATCCGGTAATCCTGGTTTGCCATACTTGGAGTACATACAATGTTATCTTATTCAATAAGCTTATTGTTGTCTATGTATTCTTCCTGATTGACTGTGCCTTGGAAACTACTTTATACATTAACACGATTCCTTGTTTGATAAACTTGACTTGCATTTCTAAATTGTGCCTCTTTTTTCTCATCTTATCTTTATCAAGGTTTATGCTAGTGGTTTATGGTGTTAGTTGTCTGCTGGATAGAACTTAATAGGTGCTTCATTTGGTCGTACTAGCGTATTTGTTATTAGAGTAAACCATTACTGCATTAGACTTTTATACTATTTCAGTTATATTTCGGTGGGAAGCTGACCCTTATAATTGGGATAATACTAATGATGATGATCATATATTTATGTGTTATATATATATATATATATATATATATATATATATATATATATATATATATATATTTGCAAATATTATTTCTTTGAAAAATTGTTGTATCTTTTACCTTGTACCAGTACTTTAAAATATTTCTCAAAATAGTCAATTGTCATAGTAATATCATAAATTATAATAGTAACACCAATATTATTATTCACATCTACCTCAATAATTCCTATTATAGCTTCATTTGGAGTACTAAATCTAGAATCAAACAAAAAAATATTAATGTCTTACCTCTAGTTCGTCTTCTAACTAATCCTTTAATTCTAAATACTGTAATACAAGCCCTATATGAATATACTTATGTTTTTGTTTCTTTTTCAATTCTTTTGAAGCATCAAGTGTGATCAAGTTTATTCTAACTTCAGAATTATCAGGAAAATATAATGAAATTTCTCTATGATGTCTAAACAAACCTGTACTCGAACTAAAATATCCATGAGGCTATAACCGAGAGAGATTTAGACTATTAAGATGATCATTAGAAAAAGGTAGACAATTCTCTATCAATACTGATCAATTCCTCTAATCTATAATTATCTCTTGAATTGCTTGGCCTATCAAATATTCTATATCTAACCATTTGTCATTCCTTCAGTATATTTAAGAAATTTATTTTTTTTTTGGTTTTTCTGGTTTCTTCAGTTTTGCCTATATACAGAACTATAATATTTTTTATAATATTTTTCTAATTCAGACTATATAAGAAGTAGATGGAATATTAGAAAGCTTTTCTTCTTATTTTTCTAACAAACTCAACGATAATGAAGACTACTTAAAATAGTATTATTTTATTTTGTAATAATTTTATCATTTTTAGATGGTGCTTTTATTTCAATATACAATTCTAGCCCTTTTTCTTGAGAATAACCTGAAAAATAAATAACTGTAGATAGCATTCTTATATTTTAGTTCATTGATCACTTGACTTGCAATTCTTTAATCTTCTGTATTAAATGCTTTAATTGAACAATTTCTTGTTCAAATTGTTTTTTATTATCTTTGATTTCCTCTTTCAATTGAAATAATAATTTTCGAGATGCAATTCAAGTTCTCTGAGTTTATTATTTTCAATTAAAGAGGATAATCTATTGATATCTTTTCTAGAAGGCAATTAGTTTAAGAAGCTGAAATTTCTTATACAGATCTTCTTGAGAAGGTTTTAAATAAGTTATCTCATCACTTAGATTTTTAATCAACAAAATTTTCTCTGGTATTCTACCAGAAAAGAGAGTAAGCAGATTCTTTTTTTTTTTTGGATAAAATTCTAAAGTTTCAAAGAACTTTAAAATAGATCTGTAAAAGAATTTAAATGAGCTTCATTGCTATGTAATCGATGATGGAAACTTTCAGATTTAAAATTACAAGCATGTTTGGCTTTTTCTAAATAAATAATACTTTTGACTTTTTCAGATATTTCTAAATCATCAAGATATTAAAAGTGTTTTTCAGGAAAACTCATGAACATTAAAAAGAAGGATTTTAATGAAACAACAAACAAACTTACTGACTATGTAACAAAATAAAGTAAAATTTTAAAGAATAACAACAGTTATTAGTAATTGTTTTAGAAAATACCAGCAAAAGAACTCCGTTCTGATACCGTAAGTGGGGGATGGGATTTTCTCTAATGTTGGAACACTTAACCAGAAACACAAAATTTAAAATTTGAAGTAGGAATAGAAACAAAAAAGAACTTAAAATAGAAGCAAAAATAAAAATTAGAAAAGAAATAGAAGAAAGATATTATAATAAGCAAAAGCAAAATAATGAAATTTAAAAGATGATTTTTTTTTTTAAGGATATAATAAGATAACTATTAGGTTGAAATATAATAAGATGCTTCTTTGAACGAATTCGTTTTAGTAGTCAGCAATTGGGAACTACAACATATATAGGGGATTGTAATAAAGCCCTAGTTGTGCGAAGGCAATTGCAGGGAAAGGAAGCATGGATTTGAAATTGAAGTTTGTTGTTCACTTTTGAAAAAATACCATTTATTGTTTCTTTGAGATGCCTCACTCTTATTGGAATGCCAAATTATTTCCAAGACATAACTAAGATGTTAATCTGAGTTATGTTTGCTTGCGAACTTAACATTCATGTCAGATACAATGGTCTTGGGTAACCCATGTAATTTGACGACCTCATTGAAGTACAGTTTGACAATATGAGAGACATCGGATGTCTTAGAACAGGGTAGGAAATGTGCCATTTTAGAGAATTGATCAACTACCACATAGATGATGTCATTCCTACGAAAAATGTTGGGCAAGCCAAGGACAAAGTCCATGCTGACATCTTGCAACGGAGAATTGGGAACTGGTAAAGGAGTGTAGAGGCCAGTGTTTTGTTTACGTTGTTTGGCTAGTTGGCACGTGTGGCACCTACTGAACATTTTTCCCACGTCCTTCAGGCTAGGCCAGAAGAAGCTGTACTCTACAACTTCAATAGTCTTATCACGACCGAAGTGTCCCACAAGGCCTCTGACGTGGAGTTCCCAAATGAGAAATTTTCGAAGGGAAGTGCTAGGGATACAAAGCTTTTGAGTTTTGAAAAGATATCCATCTTCAAGGAGGAAATTATCCACAAGGCGCGTGCTGCCTGCGGACAAAAGAGAATAAGTCTTCTTGAAGTCGGGACATTCCAAGTAATCTTCTTTAACTCGCTCAAATCTGACGACTTCGGCCCTCATTTAAGTGGTAGTCATCATACGACGACTGAGGGCATCAACAGCTTTATTTTCAACTCCTACGTTGTGCCTAAGGGTCTAAGTGTACTCCTATTATACTTCTACCCATCGACCGTGACATACGTTCAACTTCTTATGGGAGTTGATGTAATGAAGAGCCTCGTGATCCGAAAAGATGACGAACTCTTGCAGGAGCAAGTAGTGTCACCAATATCGAAGGGATTTGATCACAACATAGAACTCTTTTTCATACATGGAATAGCGCTGCTGGATGTCCTTTAGCTTTTTACTAAAGTAGGCAATAGGGTGACCTTCCTTGGACATGACTCCTCTAATTTCGACCCGCGAAGCATCACAGGTAACTTCAAAGTTCTTGAAGAAGTCAGGAAGTCTCATTATTGGGGCTTCCACCATTCTCTTCTTAATATCCTCAAAGGCTCTAGTGGTAGCCGGGGTCCAGTGAAACTAACCTTTCTTTAAATAGTTAGTGATAGGAGACACAATGGTGCTAAAGTTTTTGATGAATCTCCTATAGAAGGTGGCTAAACTGTGGAAGCTGCGAACTTCCCAGAACTTTTGAGGAACAGACCATTCTACAATGTCTTTCCCCTTCTCGGGGTCTGCAGAAACCCCTTGGGCAGACATATTAAATCCCATAAAGATTACACGATCAACAAGGAAGGTGCACTTCTTAGGATTTGTATAAAGTTGCTCCTTGCCTTAATTGGTCTAAGTGCTAACTCACGTATTGGCTATAAATAAGGATGTCGTCAAAGTAGACAACAACAAACTTTCCCATGTAAAGGCGCAACACTTGGGTCAAGATCCTCATGAAAGTACTCGGGGCATCACTTAACCCGAAAGACATGATTATCCACTCATATAGACCATCCTTGGTTTTGAAGGTAGTTTTTCACTCATCACCGGGTCGGATCCGGATCTGGTGGTACCCACTCTTAAGGTCGATTTTGGAGAAAAGAGTGGCTCCAGTCATCATATCAAGTATATCGCTTAACCTTGGGATAAAAAAATGATATTTGACTGTGATTTTGTTGATATCACGACTATCAACTAACATTCTTTACGTTAGGGGTGTCAATATTGGACACGACCCGAAAACTCGACTTGAACCAGACCCGAAAATTTCAGGTTCGTGTTGACCCGAACTGGTCTGGTTCGGGTTAAGGTTTTCAACCCGTTTGCAAAATCGAGTAGGGTTCGGGTTGACCTGAAAACTCGGTAATAACCAGGAATGACCCGTTGCTCGCCCTGACCGGGCCTGGCCAAATTAAGTTGCCCATGTCGCGCCCGATGACAATCTCACATCTATGACTCTGCGTGTCACGCGTCACGACCCCCGATGTTCCAGTCTCTCTTCGCGAGTCGCGACTGTTATGGTAAGTCCGCCTCGCAGCTGCCCGCTTGCCCACCGCGGAATTGCATGCCTGCCCGCCGAGCCTTGCCCGCCTGCTAGTAGCGCTTAGTCGCTAACACGCCTGCCTGCTTCACGTCCCGCTGTTCGCAGCTGCCGGCTGCAGGTGTGCCGGCCGTCGACCCGTTGCAGCCAACCCGTAGCTATCGATGCCTCAGTGGATAATGGGTCGGGTCGGGTTCAGGTTGACCTGAATGATGCAGGGTTAGTTCCGGGTTTGACCTGAACCTGACCCGTGACCCGAAATTGACACCCCGTAGAGTCTACGTACCATCCTTCTTTGGTATAAGAAGGGCTGGCACAACATAAGGGCTAAGACTTTCCTTGATGTAGCCCCGCTGCAGTAAGTCATCCACCTGCTTCTTAAACTCAGCATGTTCCGTGGGGTTCATGCGATAGTGGGGCAGGTTGGGAAGTGAGGCTTCAGGGACTAGATCTATAGCGTGTTGGATGTCTCTAAGAAGAGGTAATTGATCAGGGAGATCATCATGGAAGTCATCAGCAAAGTCCCTCAGTGTGGGTTGAACCTTCAGAGGAATAGGCTCTTTAGACTCATAGGAAGTCTCACGGCCACCAAGGCGTACAGAGGTGCACCTTGGACAATATTAGAATCCAGGATCTTGGAAGTCATAAGGTTCAGCCCCTTCTTGGGCTTGATTGGATCGGGTTTAGGATCATCCTTAACCCTGGGTTGCGATGACAAAAGCTTGATCTTTTTGCCAGCACGTTCAAACACACAGGTGCTTGAACGCCCATAGATGTGAACATCATTATCAAAGAGCTAGGGACACCCTAGGATGATTTGTCCAACATCCATTATCAACACATCACACCATACATTCTCCTTATAGTCAGCAAAAGGAGATTGGTATGAGGCTTCGTTCCTTCACCTCTAAGGCAGTGCAGTTGACCCAAGCTACCTTATATGGGTTAGGGTGAGGAACAACAGACAGATTAAGTCTAGATATCATACTGGAGGACAATATTGATGCAACTGCCACTATCCACTATGACTTTATAGTTTTTATCTTTCATTTTGGTGTAGGTGTGAAAGATTGAAGTCCTACACCAGTCATCAGTGGCAACAGGTTGTGACAGTGCATATCTCACCACGCAGATGGTAGATGTGTCTATTTTCTATATACAGTGGATGACAACAGTGTCGTCATCCTCCTTAAACAATTCACCATCATCTTCAACTTGTTGAATCTGGTCAGCGTCGGGCTCAGGCTCTTCTTCAGTGATCTCCTCAATAATAGTGACTTTATATAACACTAAGAGGAGATATGCCCATACCCCTGGCATCGAAAGCACTTGGTCCTTGAGTGAGACCTAGGGGTATATGGGGTGGGAGGCTTACTTTTAAAATTAGGATGGGGTGTGGGAGGACCAGAAGATGGTCGGGTAGTGTTTCCAGGGGTTGGCCGGGTAGTGGAGTGATGAGGAGCCGAACCACTAGAGGGTCGGTAGGAAGGTCTAGAGTCTTGGTGTTCACTAGAGTATTGCGAACAGGTTTCCTCAAGGTCTAACACTAGGTTGTAGGCATTTTCAAGAGAAGTAATGTTCCGGGCAAATAGTTCGTTACGCAGGTCCTCGCGCAACCCGCTATGGAACATTGACAGAATTTGAGCGGGGGTAGCAGAGGTCTCCCCTTTGCAGGAAATTAGATAATCGTTGAAAGCTGCAATGTATTCTTTCACCGATTTGTTGCCCTGTGTTAACCTATTTAACCTATCTAGGAGTCTAGGAAAGTACGAAGGAGGTAAGTACTTCTGCTTGAGCTCGTGCTTCATTGAAGGCCAATTAATGATGGGTTATTTATTACAAGATTCCCTAAGGCTTTCTAAGTTGGCCCAAAACTGGCTAGCTCTACCCGTGAGTTTTATTTCAGTGAACCTAACCTTCCTTGCTTCAAAAATGTTGTACCACTTAAAGAAACTATCAATGCCCTTGATCCAGTCCAGAAAGGGTTGGGGATCGAGAGTTTTGCCAAAGGTTGGGGCGTTGACCTTTATGTTTTTCAGCAAGGGTATATTAGGATCTTGGTTAAGGTCATGACCGTACTGGGGAACTCGATAAGGGGCTCGAAGATATCCCTCATCCGGTAAGGTGTTGTCGCTGTACATAGGAGGTCTAGAAGGTGTGTAAGATGTAGCATGATTCCTGACTCGATCTAGTGTGTCAAATCGTTCCGTCGTTTGGCAGCGGAGCTCAGCTAAGTCGGATTGGTTTTCCTTGAGTTGTTGGTTGATGGTGTTCATTTGACCTACCAATAGATCTAAGATCCTGTGAATTTGTTCCGTGTGCATCCTAAGTTTAAGGGTGACTCAAAACTATGCAAATGTGAAGGAGATTAATATGCTAACATGATAATAAGTTTAATGCGTGCAGGATGCGATTTAGATGCTAAACATATAAGAAACGTTGTCCTAATAGGATCCTAAATGCAACCATGCTTTAATACCAAAATGATATAGTACGAAATGCGTATGTCAATATTCAATGTTGAAATTAAACACCTTGGACTAGAGCAACAATAATTATTCTATTTTTAGCGAATTAAACGGAGTTCAAGTATAATAAGAGGGTGATGTAGCTTATTAGGTCAAATTACACGATAATTGTTTAGGAGCACAAAATAATCTCTTTAAATCAAGCTTTTCAATACATGGAAGTTTTCAAAGAGAATCTCAATGTTAACATTTAGACTAGCCACTATGAAAAGAAATCCCTCACTTAACTCTTATTAATTTGGCTTGCAGAGAAGGTTACACAACCTTAGTGATGCCACAATTGAAAGGGACTAGGAAAATACAAGGTTAGGAGGAGATTTCACCTTTGTCAGAGTCAGAAGATATTTACCACTGAACGGGAGATTGTTGTTGATCAATGGCGATAGTAAGAGAGAAAAGAATTCGCTCCACGTATCCTTCAACGGAGCGATCAACTTCGAGGTTTAGGTCAAAGAGCGGAGATTTGTAGATCTCGATGAATCCTTGATCATTGAAGATGAACCCATGATCAAGCTCCGGATCAGCCATACATGAGTGGACAATTACTAGGAGGGGATGGAAACTCTTGAGCAACAAGAAGTGGATTTCCGTAGAGCAGGCAACAAATTACCCTTGCTGAAATCTTCTGGGCAGCAGCCTAGTAATGTCCAGAAAAATCTGGACAACTTTGAGGACTAAAATCCTTGAGAGGTGCTATTTTAGGAAGATAGCACTTGATAGCATAACAAAAGAGGAGGAAAGGGGGGGGGGGGGGGGGAAGTCGACCACGAATCGTGATGCTTACTGCGGTTGGTGGGTATTGCGTTGCCCCCACCTAGGGTTCTCACTAAAGCTCTCTCTCAAAAGCTCATAATAGACAATTGCTGGAATTTTTCAAAATAATCTTCATTACCCATCACAAGAATAGGAGGCTATAAATAGCCCCAAATACAATAATAAAACAAAATACAAAAGAGCCCCCTGGGGTCACAAGCACCTACTCCCTCAAGTGAGGGTAAAATCAAAAAATAAACAACAATAAATCAAATATAACTAATAATTGAAAATTAAAGTGGTGCGATCGTGGTCGTAGATTGTCGACCCCGTCTCTAGTAAACTCTCCATGGTCGGATGTCCTCATCACTTTGTAAATCCAACACCCAAACAGGCTCAAAGAATGAATGAGATTTAGGTTTCTATAGGATTTAAAGTTGTCATTTTTGTTGTTTGGCCAAATTTAGGCTAAATCATTCTTAAATCTTGCATAGAAGGAACATGATTTAAGTTTCTGTAGGATTATAAGTTGTCTGACAAGATTTAGGTTAAATCATGCTTAATTACTGCTCAAATCTAACAAAGAAGGAATGAGATTTAAGTTTCTATAGGATTTAAAGTTGTCATTTATATTGTTTGGCAGGGCATAGGCTAAATCATGCTTAAATCTATTGAAGAAGGAATAGGGTTTAACTTTCTGTAGGTTTTAAAGTTGTCATTTTTTGTTGTTTGGCAAGATTTAGGCTAAAGCATGCTTAAATTCTGCTCATGTGATAAGAAAGTTGTCATTTAATAATTAAAACCTAATTTTTATAGAATCAACCATCATGTGATAAGAAAGTTGGAGATTTGAGAGAATCTCCTAGAAGTATGGAGATTTAATATGTATTCACTTTTTTTTGTGCATTTTAGCATTATTTTTTCATGAAATTTGTACCATTTTCTGCTCTTTACTCTAGATGCGTTTAATTTGAATCTAGTTCCAAAATTTTATATTATAATAACATTTATTTTGAGGCATGTCATTATGTTCATGATTAATTTCATTTTTTGTCATTTTTATGAGTTATTTATAAGTTTTCTAGTATTTTATTTTTTTCTTTTTGACGATTGCACCTTGATCTACTTCGAGGCTTATACCTCACCTCACTAAGGCAAAATGCATTTTGCTTTTTTAAACCTTGGACTCTACCATCTTGCCATTCAGAAAAGTTTTATTCTCGCAGTGATTGTCATTATTAATTTCTTTTTTATATTTTATGAACAAAATTAGGATTTGTTTTTATTCTTGTCATTTGACTTTGTTTGAATATAAAAACTTACTATTTCTTTGGGTCTGCAGCTAATAATGCTCCAGATAGCATGCCAAATCATCCCAATCAAGTTTCTCGTACTGTTGTTCTTGAAGCTGTCAACATAGATCAAGCTGATCTTGATCCTACATTACTTAATCGGGTGAGGATTTGAAGCCATAAATTATTTGCTTCTCTGAACTGGCTTTTCTACTTTCATTACATGTGAACATTTAATGTGCAGATTATGACTAATATCCTGAATTCTTTTGGGGCAACTAACGGAAGTGGTAATGTAAGCACTAATATTCAGGTAATTTAAGATTAAGCTTAAAAGTATTTCCAGAATTTTATTTGTTTTTGGAATGTTTGATCTGTACATGCATCTTCTGCAGCTATCTTAAGGTAATTTCTTTGTAGGAAGCAAATTCAGGAAGGCTTCCTAGATCATTTGGTCATACTGGAGTTTCAAGCAGTCAGAATCAACCACATATTACTACTCAAACCAGTCAAAATCTTCCAAATATTTCTTCTCAAAGAATTGCGTCTGACAGGCAACCGGCTGCTTTCCAATTCCCCACTGCTATTTCCTCGGGGTCCCAGAACTTGCCAGTAAGCTGGATTTCTCATTCAAATTGTGCATTGAATTGTTCCATTGTCACCTGCTGATCTCTTTCCACTATAAGGAATGTACGAGAGCATTCATGAAATGCTTTACATGACCAACATGCATTGAAATTGATGCTTGTACGGCCTATCATCCTTTTTCCTTGTAATTATATGTCATTTTGTTTTTTTTTGCAGGCAATTCCTCATTCCTTAACTACTCTACAACAGTATTTGATCCATTTGAAGAATGTGTTCTGGAGAGACATACCTGGTTCTAATGGTATTAAAATCTATGTTATATTTGTTGCCTAGTCATCTTGAATTCTTCAAATGTTCAGCTTGTGTATTGGAATTTATTATGTGATTCAAATGCCTGCATTTCATCAGATGGTGATCATAACAGCAGCGGAGAAGCTTCTACGGTGCATCATAATGAGGGTGGAGACAATATCTCTTTATCTCATCATCCTTCTAGGAGAGGTGATATACCAACTCCTGCAGCTCTGGCAGAAATTTTGCATTCAACCAGACAACTGCTAGCTGAGCATGTTGAAGAGCGTCTGCTTGTAGGTTCTTAACTACATTTTACATTCTATTCTTATGATGGAGCATGTGACCAGTTACAATGTGAACTCAATATCAGCACTTGTTCTGACACGAAGTTAGACTTGTCTCGTAACATTTTTCCTTTTTCCTTTTGTGGATTATGGATGACTGACAATTTATATGCTGCTGCTCATGAGATTTTGTTTTAGTATGATAGCTCCACAATTTTTAACTGTTCAATTCATTGTAAATCGTTCTGATTGTTTGTGTTCTACTTGTGTTTGCTTTTGGAACGAATACCAAACTGATTAGAGCTGGCTATAAAGATCACTTGATCAAGATTTTGTAAGAGTTGCTTTTATCTCTTGGGCCTTGGGTGCATCATTAGTCTCTGGCTTAGTCTCCTATTTAAATTTAGAATAAATCTCTGCTCTAGGTTGGTCGTTGTTATCTTCATCATCACCACCACCACCTTCACCACCACCACCACCATCCGCATCTATTTTAAATTACTCATTTGCATAACCAATGTTATCTTCATATACTTTCACAAGTTTTCATTCCTAATCTTTATAAGGATCCAAATAATCCTTTTCTTTTGATGCTTTGGAATTTTGATGCGGGCAAAAGATACAGGGAGCCTATATCTCTCGATCGCAAAAGACACGACGGACTTCTACGGGCGAAAATGACTAAAGACGAGGAAAGATATGAACAAACTCTTACATTTCAAATTAAACTAAACAAAAGAAAACTTACAACAATGCAAACGACTCTTGCAAACAAAATGACGACACCCTAAAGTTGCTGCACTTGGAGAAGAAAGATACAGGTGGAGTGGCACCTGCGGAGAGACGAAAGAGGTTAGAAGCCCGAGAAGAAAGGTTGGAAAGAGCCCGCAGGATTTCCGGAGGGGATGAGAAAGAAGGGTGGAAAGAGCCCGCAGGATTTCCAAGCAACCCGCAGGTTAACAGATTTTTTTCCAAAAATCAAATATCATTCACTTACTATTTCAAACATTACAATACCCCCATATATATAGGTATGAAAGGGGAAGACCAAAAGACACCTTACATTAATTTAACACTAAATTCAAAGCATTAAACACATAGAAAACTCCCCCCAAGCTGACGGTTAATCACCCAAACCAGGAACCAAGGAGACAGCCACGGGAGACGAGGGGAACCGCACGGACCGAGAGCCACGACCACGGGAAACGAGGGACGGTCACGGAAGAAGGAGCCAGCCGTGAGATCCCAAGAGGCAAACACAAAATACTAAAAGCCATGAGGAAACCAAGGAGTCACCTCATGGGAAAAGACATTTATTGGAACTCCAAAAGCCGGTTTGGAATTCCAAGAGACTTACATAATTAAAAACATAAAAAACATAAAAAGTACATTTAATATAGGATAATAAATTAACTAAAATATTAGTTCATAATGAGCTAACCCTTAGTTCAATAAATGAACTAAAGTCCAGCTCATAAATGAACTAAAAGTTTAGCTCAAATATGATGAACTACTAGACTCAAGGGAAGCCAAAATTTGATTTATTTTGGACTTGTGTTGACCCCCCCTTTGTCTACATCAAATTTTAATCCTTTCATTGCCTTATACAAGTACCTTTTGCTTTCTTTTATGTTGAGACTAATTTACTTAGGCTTTGTTTGGGACGGCTTTCTTTTTGCTTCTTAAAGCCGCTTTCTAGTTCAAAAAAATTAACTTTTGTACTAGAAAGCTGCTTTAAGAAGCAGTTAAAAAGCTGTCCCAAACGAATCCTTAATTTGCAGGAGTACAAGAAGAAATAGAAGGTAATCATCATACTTAGTGCATTGTTCCTAGGATTGTTAGTAATTTGAGAACTAATAAATCGATTATCATAATACTCAGATATTGAAGATCAAGTATTGTAGTATAATCTTAATTATTATGTGATGATCAAGGAGATTGATCAACATAATAACCTTCATAATATGTATCTTGATCCTTATAATAATATAATGCTCATAGAGATGAATCAAGATAGCCTCTATAAGGAGTGATGTGGGTTAATAAATCTCTTTTGGGGTTATGATTACTTTTCAAAAGATTATCCCAAATAGCATATTATGGTTGTTGAGCTATCGTGATGTGATACCCAATCTTTTTAAGGCAATGTGTAAAATTTAGCTTCATAAATTATACCTCAAAATACCAATTTCACAAAAAATCATAAAAAAAAACATGCCATTGTATTATACTCTTCAAATGTAGCAAATTGATATATAGAAGTATATGCTAATTCAGAAAGATGTGAAATTTAGAGAATTAAATCCTGTTTGAATAAATTCCCCAAAGTTTTTCTTTTTTAAGAATTATTGTTCCTTTATTCGATTTACTGTAGTAGGGTTAAATAAAACTTTGGCAAAAGCACTTAAGAGTGAATGTAGAAGTGGATTTGGAGGATAATCAGGTAAACTTTGTATTTAACTTTATTGTTTTCCTTCCCTACCCAAACTGAAGTTGTTATAGCTCTTAAAACTTGAGTAGCTCTCGATTTTGACTGTTCTCGTTGCTGGAATTCGTGTGCTGGTGCTTGGGTCGTGGTTGGGAGTGAGATGGCCGAAGGGCTGTGGAGGAATTCAGGTAAGGAGAAGGAAAAGGAAAAGAGAATGAAGGAAATGGGAAAGAAGAAAAATTCAAAGAAATAAGGAAGAAAAAAGGAGAAGAAAGTAAAACAGGGGAAAGAAGAGAAAAGAAAAACATATAAAATAAAAGATAAAAAATTGGTTTGTTGTATAATTATTATTTTGTGTAAATAACTATTTTTGTGTTAAATTTTAAAGTAAGTATATTCAATAGTTTATTACAAATCTCTTAGTATATAAGGAAGGGAAGTTTTGACGATTCAAATTGTGTATGAGGAGAGAAAATTGGGAGGTAATAATTTTAATGCCTCTATTTGGTGTGGATGAAAATTATAGAAATCATGATATTATGAAATTTGGATTATATTGGTGACATACGCATAGGTGAGTTTGAAGTGTCCGAATTTCAGAGACAGTTTATCATGGAGGTAAGATATGCAATCTTTTAACATCGAAAGCAAGTTCTTTAGTCATTTTGCATATACAGTTGTTAAAGTAATTCTTCATATTGTTACATGTATGTACATAGCTTAGTATCCATGTGTAAATACGCACATATGATTTTAATGATTCAAGTTCAAAACTAAATATCTTGTGATTATATAAATGTTTTAACATTTTAAAAGGGAAAAACATATGTTATATGTAGTCTCCCTTGTCATACATGCTAAAATTACATATTTATTTTAAGTAATACATAATATGCTTAATTACAAATTAAATAAAGTGATCAAAATCCATTAAGCCGAAGAAATATCATGTTAGGTGATAGACAGGTAGGGTAGTGTGGCCCCGATGAGCAATGTGACTCAAATGAAGGCAATGCGACCTTGGTATGTTAAAAGCCTGCGGGCTATGATGAATCATGTGGGCTATGGAGGCAATGTAATCTTAAGTGGCATTACAATCTCAATATGATGAAGCCTACAGGCTTTAGATAACCTGGATCTAGATATCATGACATGACATATTCTTAGGTTAGAGATGATGTGAAAGGACATATGTGCATCTAAATGAAACATCTATGTGATTAAATTCAGGATTGAATATTTATAACAACTGATATGATATTACTTTTGTTATATTATCATGATTAGTATTCTATATTTTTAATTTAGGTGAGCATATTAATGTTACATGGTTTTTATGTGCAGTTAATTCATGCAATTGATACATATTAATGATGTATTATAAAATAGGTATGACTTAATTACGTACAGTCATTACACTTACATATTAGTTACATCTTTTATATACTTGAATCTTGTATTATGGATGTATATCTTTTTATGCTTCATAACTCATCGGATTTTTATTTGGCTATTTTTATAATAGAGGAGGATAAGGTTGATGCTGAGTAGAAACATGTTTAATTTATGTCTTATGTTTTGTTATGTTCAGTTTTAAGATAAGTTCTTATTGGAGGTATGTATGATACTTTTTATGAATGCTTGATGTTTGTTTGTTGCTATTTACATATAAATTATCAAAAAAAAGAAAAAAAAAGAAAGGATTGTTTCCTCTTTGTTGATAAAAGTTGATGTCTTTCAGGAATGTTTATGGATATTTAATGCATTATGAGTGAATTGTATGAATCAATCTATTGTGCCCTTCGCCGACTGGAGTTGGTGTGGGTTGTGACACATGATGTTATAGTGATGCGAAAAGAGTGATTGTATGTGGGCTCCGAAAATTCGGCCTCGGCCTCCGCTCGCTTTTCCTTATTCGGCGAGGGAGTTTTAACGAACTAAGTTCCGAGGTAAATTTTGGAAGGCAGATGGGTTTGTAGATAAGACACTACCCAGAGATTTCGCCCTCATTTTGCGAGGACTTTATGATCTGAGTTCTGGTTTCCTATAGGCGCAAGCCCCTATAGTTAATTACCCCTCCCGATCACGAGAGAGAACTTTCGATTAAGGCTAGTCATCGATCAGATTCGTATAGAATATACGTGTTATCTGGCATATAGTAGCAGCAATGGATATGGAATTTTGGAAATCTGAAGATTTGGGTGTTTGAGAATTTGAAGGTTCATATATTTGGAATTTGGTTTGAAAGATTTGAGAAATTTGATATTTAAAATTGGAATTTTCACCATCTGGAACTTAAAGCGGATGGTGGGGGAATGGATGATAGACCCGATCAAGATCCCATGGTTCCGTCGTCCCGGGCCATCATGGTCCCTGGTCTACTTAGTCAGAGGAGGTAGTCGACCCAACCTGACAGAAGGATCCTTGTCGGCAGCCATGGGTTGCTTCGTCCAAGGGGACCTTGTAGACCGAGGTTGAGTGTTTGTCTAAGGGGACAAATTTAAATCCACCTTAGCTTACAGAGGGCTTTGTGCCCTATCAATCATATCCTATTGATTCATATCTCAAGGATTTAACGCCATTAAGGAGCGTATTGGCTCTGGCCATATCCGCTATCTGTGGTGCCATTTGGCGGCGAAACCACTCGGTTCAGAGGGCCCCGGGTCATAACCGTTTACCTGCAGTGCCATTTGGCGGCGAAACTGCCGGTTAGAGGACACGTACCACGTCCTTACTGGCAAGAGATTGTTTGAGAATGGATCCTAGTAATATTTTTGACTAGGCATTTGGCTCTTTGTGAGCTAGAGTTTATTTGAATTTGTCCGCCTCGACAAACTGTTGCGGAGGGCGGATGGATTTTGCTTTAAGTTTTTTGATGATGGATTTCATTTCATTTTAATTTTTGGGAATTTTGAGATGTTTTTTGGATTTTTGTGGGAGTTTTGGGTGGAGCTTTGGATTATTTGAAATGGA
Source organism: Dendrobium officinale (assembly GCA_019514585.1). Classification (NCBI taxonomy): domain Eukaryota; kingdom Viridiplantae; phylum Streptophyta; class Magnoliopsida; order Asparagales; family Orchidaceae; genus Dendrobium; species Dendrobium officinale. The sequence goes on along the minus strand of CM033682.1, from coordinate 66,963,366 downwards.
ATTTGAAACAATAAAATTTTGTGAACCCCTCCGGTTGAGATAACCATTCAATGCGGCCATCATCGGGGTGTTTAGGGTCATTTCTCTTTGTAGCTTGAACCTTGTCAACTCTGACCAAGCTGTCGATCGAGGATCGGGTTTCTTGTAGGCTTTATGCCCTTTGTTAGTGAATTCTCATTGTCGTAGGCCTTAAAAGCCTAATATGAAAGTATTAAAGACAAATATATCGGCTGTAGCAATCGTATATTTGTTTGTTTGAGAGTTCGAACCCTGTCGACTCCTATTGACCCGTATAGGAGGATCGGGTTCGAACTAGAATTCACTTGTCAACCCGCGCAGCATCCCTAGACGTCACGTGTGTACCAATAACACGCTCGCCGGGGCCCATGCGGGTTTTTTTGAATATATTTTTTTCCCCTTTAGTGTACCTATGTGTATACAAACTATAGTGCATGTGCAGGGGGGGTATTTTTGGAATAGACGCCTTCTATCTGCTTGTACAAATGTTGCAGATCCGGTGGCGTAGCGTAGCAGCTTCTGGATAGAATTGTTCGCTGCTTTGTTACAGGTAGACTGTCGTGCACTATTTGTTGATTTTTGTAGGCGGGTCATAGTGCACTAACTAATCTCCTGCCTTTGTTCGTAGATACTTGTACTTGTTGTAGTTGTTTGGTTCATGTAGTACATCCGTCATTGTTATGAGTGGACAGGTAGATGTATTCCTTCATAAACTGAAATTGACTTCAGGATACTGCATTTACTGAAGTCTTTCTGCATCTACCCATCAGTGGCATGTGGCACATACATCCGCCTTTGTAGAGAGTTTGTATGTGTTGCAGATCTTTGAGCTTTAGTTATAGAATGAATGATTACAAGTTTTATTGTCCTTGCTCGTAGCTTGATTGATTGAACATGGTAATTTGTTTTGGTCTTATCGATGGATGTTCCTTTGAATGCTTTGAATCACAACTTATGATTTTTACATCATGAGTCTTCTTTTGCTTGTGAATGAGTTGTAGAAGCTTTTCATGTTGATACCTTCTTGTAAGTCAACTTTCAGATGTATCAATTTCTTTTGTTTGTAAGAGAGCAATGTAATTGTCCATGTGAGTAATATATGCATCGATCACTATCATTCTTTTATGGCTTGCATGATATTCATTATCTTCCACAATCTTTCACAAATATTCATAAGATTCTTATAGCTTCTAGGTAGAGATATTATTGATATATCCTTGCAAGCAAGTTGTGTTATCCTCTTAGGAGCATCATATTTTGTCATGAGAATCGATTATATTATTGCTTAAGAGAAAATCCTTTGCTCCCCCTTCATCTTAGTTGCATTCAACTTAATTATTGCTTGCATGTTGATTATCTCATATATTTCATTTGAGTTATGAGTTTCAAGCTTAACTTGAGTTCATGCCCAAGCTCAAATTTAATTCTTCTTGATTGAGTTTGATTTGAGTCCTTGTTGTCTTGTAAAATTCAAGTAAAGTTCAAAACTCATTGCACCAATCTCCTTTGAGTTCAAGTAGTCCATATCTTGATCAAAGTTTCACCTTGCAAGTTCAAGTTCAACTCAAGTTCACTTGAGTTCAAATAAGTCCACTTTTGGGTCCATGTCTTGTTCAAGTTCAATGTCCACAAGTACAAGTTTCAAGTTCTTTGTCATTTGCACGTTCAAGAATGAGTTCAAATTAGCTTGAGTCCAACTCAAGTCTTACACAAGTCCTCCATGTTCATTATGCTTTAAGTTATGATTTATTTCAGTTTTGAGTTCAATTAAGTAGCTTTGGTTCAACCAAGTTCAAGTCCTGATCTTTGTTCAATATAGCTCTTGCATGTCCTTTCAGTTCAATCAAGTTCCAAGTCCAAAGCTCCTTTCTTTGTTCAAGTCCTTGGATTTTCAATCCAAATTTCGGCAGCCTCCCGGCGTCTCCCCCCATTTAAGGGGAAAAACCAAGAGGCCGCCTACCCGCCACGCCACCAAAGGCGTGCACGGTTGGTGTTTGTGAGACACCGCGGCGGTTGTATTGTTTATTATTTTTCTCCCACCACGGCCAATAAAGGCGTGCTTGGGGTTTTAAAAAGCATTTTTATTAAGATAGCAATTTTGACATTTCCCCCCGCTCGGAGGTACTTATGAGCGACCCCGCCTCGCCGTAGGTGCCGCACCGGGGGTCCCATCCCACCACGCGCACCAAAGGCGTGCTTGGGGCGGTTTTCCGGTTCGCCACGAACATTGAAACAGAGTTTTGAGTTTAGAAAATTTCATACCTCCGCGGGGTTTGTCGGGGTTGACACGTGGATCGAGGGGTCACTCGCCTCCCTCGTCGTAGTAGGTGTCGCACCGGGTTCCCTCCTACCACGCGCACCAAAGGCGTGCTTAGGTGGTTTGCCGGTCCGACACGAACGTCGAGGAAAGAGGGTGGAGGGGATTATTATTATTTTTTTTTTTTAATATAATTAATTATAATTAATTACAATTAATTATATTAAATAATAATTAATTATAATTAAAAAAAAATAATTTATAATTAATGATTAATCATAATTAATTATAATTAATAATAATTAATTTTAAATTAAAATAAATATTTATAATTAATTTTAAATAATTATAGTTAATAATTAATAATAATTAACTAGAATTATAATAAAAAATTAATTATAATTTATTTTAAATAAAAACTAATCATTATTAATAATGATTAAATATAATTGAATTTTTAATTATAATTAATTTTAATCAAATATAATTAATTATTATTATCAATTAATTATGATTAAAAAAATAATTAATTTAATTAAAAAAAAATGACTAATGACATGAGTAATATCTAAAATTTAAGCTAAATCCTATCTAAATGATAGGATTTGAACTAAATCCTATTTAAACAAAACTTAATTAATGCCATGGCTAACTAAATCCACTATCTCCTTCTCGGTTCAGTGGATTTACAGGATATAGCCGAAGAAGCACGAAAGGGAGGAAGAAGTTACCTTTACGACAAGCGAGCTCCCTCAGCTACTTCCGGTTCAAACTGGACTAACTTCCGATCCTAAAGAAGGGAAAGACGTCGGAGGAGGAGGAGTTGGCAGGTCTAGGGCTTCAAAAGGTCGGTCTCTCTCTCTCTCTCTCTCTCTCTCTCTCTCTCTCTCTCTCTCGGCTTGCGTTGGAGTTCTCGGAGGAGGTGGAGAGGATCGGAAGATTTGCGAATGGGAGAGGGAGGTGGAAGCAGCGACGGAAGCAGAGGAGTCGTGTCGGGTTGGAGCTTCCGATCGGGGTTCGGCTTTGGTGTCGGCACTGGGAGATCGCGGCGAGCGGGAGAGTAGCAGCTTGCGTGTGGGGAGAGGAAGAAGTCGTGTGCTTTGGGCTCGGTCGGCTTCTGACAGACGGACAGGGATCGAAGGAGGAAGGGGAGTCTCGGGCTGGAGCTTCGGGATCGGGACAGGAAGGCCGTAGGAGGGGGAATCGGCTGAAGGAAGCAACAGAGGATGCTTTATGGGAGTCGAGAGTGGAAGAGAGCCATCGACTTCGTTTGGGTCGGTATTTAACGACGCGAGAGGGAGCGAAATCGAGGCCATCGTCGCAGGTTTTGCGCAGGAAACACGGAGAAATGATGGATTCGACGTTGATGTACAGTACCTCGGCGGAATTTCGGGGATTTGGACGGCTTCTCGACGGATACGAGGATTCCAACCGGGATTTCTTGCGGGATTTCGGGATCTCTTCGATCGAACGAGGTATGCGGATTTTTGTTCTCTTGGTTATTACATGGAGGTCAACAAATGCCCCCCAACAAATGTGGTACGCGTCCAGAGCGAATCACGTTTGTTGTAAGCTGATTGACCCTGTGGATCTCTAGATATTTGCTCTAGATGTCACACTAGGGTTTTCATTTAGTGGATCTCCAAAAATTTTGCTCGGATGTCACACTAAGATTTTCTTTTAATGGATCTCCAAAATTTTGCTTGGATGTCACACTAAAACCTTTCTTCTCCATAGAGCTCGTAGATGTATCAATAGATGGTTGAGATACTGATTTCTTTTGTCCTGTGCTTTGTGCTGCGGACATTGATGGAGAATTTCCTGATTTGTCTTTATTGACTTGTCAGGTGATTTTTGTACCTTCGGCCCTATGCTTCTAGCTTTGACGGGCTTGTTGAAGGAGTAGATGCCGGTGACCTAAACCCTTAGGTTTGTATTAGGTCGATGGCGAAAAGTCATCGGTCCAGAGCTTTGTGTGTAACGGACTTGTTGATGATAGAATCCTCTTAGTTCAGCCTTGGGCTTTTCACGAACTTTGGGATAGTTCTCTTCGGTCCTTTGCTTTGTGCTTTGGCGGACTTGTTGAAGAAAAATTCCTTCGATCCTCGCTTTGTGCTTTACGGATTTGTTGAAGGATTTGCAGGTTCTGGATTCGGTTGATAGTACCGAACGTAGGTAGTATCTTGATCCTTAACCACTTGAGAAGACTTTAATCTGAGTCACTTGAGTTCATCAGATCGGGAGAGCTAGAATTTGATAGCTCTTCGTCCTCTGGTTGCTGAGATGGGGGTTCCTCTACTACGGCCTTTCTTATGGCTTGTTGAGTAGATGGAGCTGCCAGCGATCCGGCCATATTTGGGCTTGTTGGATCCGACCTCTTACACCCATTCAGGCTTCAGACTTGAGCTATGGGAATTGCGCTCCCCAATGCTGATTTTTCTGAAGTTGGTAGATTTGGAGTCATCCTTTGTGGTTGTAGATTTTGGAGCCTACGAACATTCAGTAGTTGTTCGAGACTTATCCTTCTACTGGAACTTTGATTCTCCAGTCATTTAGGAGAATTTTGTAGACTACGATCACTTGGACTTGTCGAGTCAAATTTGCCTTCGTACTTCCTATAGTCCTTACTGACGGGTTGACGAAGTGGGGGTTCCGCTACTACGACCTTTCTTGTGGCGTGTTGAGTAGACAGAGCTGCCAGCGATCCAGCCATATTTGGGCGTGTTGGATCCGACCTTTTACTCCCATTCGAACCTTAAGCTTCAGGCTGTCGAAAGACTTCAAGCTTCTTCGGCTCAATTTTGTAAGAGTGCGTAGCCACAAAAATCTCTTTCTTGACTTTTGAGTCTTGGTTTGTTGGAGAAGGTGTCTCTAACTTTTGAAAGATCACTTGCATATACTTTAGAAAACAAGTATTTGTATTCTTTAGCACAAAAGAATATTCGAATTGATAATTTTGAATATTTATTCGGGGATCTCGGCACGCAGCGCGATGTCGACCCGAATAAATATTTAAAAATGCCCCCTGTCTCGCAGGGACATTTTGGGTAGGCTTTGTATCTTTGAGATTTTAAATATTTATTTGGGGATCTCGGCACGCAACGCGATGTCGACCCAAATAAATATTTAAAATGCCCCCAGTCTGATGGGGGATTTTTTTGAAATGCGTTCTTGCTATACAAGAGAATTTCAAAATATGAGCAATCATGCATTAATAAATATGCATATAAAATTTTGATTATCACAAAATACATCAGATATGAAATTTTTTATGCGTGATATTTCTTTAAATGTCGACCGTTGATTGGCGGCATAGGCCTCTGACCATTCAGATCGATCAATTGATATGCTCCTCCTTGGTACACTTTCTCGATGACGAAGGGGCCTTCCCAATTGGATACGAATTTGCCACCAATTTTTCGGTGTGGGATGATTGGTCTTCTCAGCACCAGGACCAGTTCCCCTTCTTGAAATGATCGAGGACGCACCATTCGATCAAAAGATTTTGTCATTCTTGCCCGGTAGATTTCCAAATTTTGTTGGGCTTGTAACCTGCGTTCATCAAGTGCGTTGAGCTCCTCCATTCTGAGGCGGGCATTTTGTTCTTGAGTAAGCTCATTCTGAATTGCTACCCGGAGTGACGGTAGTTCAATCTCCAATGGTAATACGGCTTCAACACCGAACACTAGAGAATAAGGAGTGGCTTTTGTTGGCGCCTTGTACGTTGTACGGTATGCCCACAGTGCTTCTGCCATCTTCGTATGCCATTCTCTTTTGTTTTTTGTGAGAATCTTCTTCAACAATTTCACTAGCGTCTTGTTGAAGGCTTCCGCCAATCCATTTGCCCTTGGATTGTATATAGAGGAATATCGCCAATCGATTTTGTGCCGATCAATGAACTTGTAGATTTTTGTACTTTTGAATGCAGTACCATTGTCTGAGATTATACGGCGCGGCACACCGAATCTGTAGACAACATTATGGGTAAAGAAATTGATCACATGCTCGGATGTGACCTCTCTGAATGGAGCTGCTTCTGCCCACTTGGAGAAGTAATCCGTCGCTGCCAGAATGAAACGGTGTCCCGCTGATGATGGCGGATCTATTGGCCCAATTATGTCTGTGCCCCAACATTCAAATGGCCAAGAAGCTATTGTTGGGTGTAGAGGATTTGGCGGTTGATGTATAACATCACCGTGAATTTGACATTCGTGGCACCTCTTTGCGTGGTCAATACAGTCTCTAACCATAGTTGGCCAATAGTAACCAATTCTCTTAATTTTAGCGGCCATTTTGGGACCTGACTGATGTGCTCCGCAAAGCCCCTCGTGGATTTCTGTCACCACTTTTTCAGCTTCCTTGGTCCCTAGGCACCTTAGCCACATTTGATCAAAGACTCGTCTGTACAACATGTCATTGACAAATGCGTAGCGCAACGCCCTTTTTCGGATTTGTGCAGCCATAGATTTTCCTGTCGGGAGTTTGTTTTCCTTGAAGTAGTCAATGAATGGATGTCTCCAATCATTTTCGACTTCAATATCTAAACAATGCCACCACGATTCTGAAGCTTGACTGGCTTTACGTCTCTTGGTCATGTGATGTTCTTCTGGATAATTCTCCATGACGATCTGATGGAGAGGTTGAGGGTCAACTGGAGTTTCATCCTGCTGACTTGAATCTGGAATTCCTTCTGCCCTCGGGAATTGTAATAGAGCGGGCTCCAATACTCTACGAGTATAAACCCCGATAAATATAGGACTCTCCTCGTTGATGTTCGCCATCTCTTTGGCTAATTTGGCCAGACAATCTGCTTTAGCATTCTGTCCTCGAGGAACTCGAGCCATTTTGACATTTGGGTACTTGCTGCAGAAGCTCGAGAGCTCGTCTGTGATAGTGGGCCAATTCAACTTTGCCAACCTTGTAAATTCCAAGTACTTGATTTATTACAAGTTGAGAATCACCAAAGATTTGGAGATGTTGGATTCTGACATCGATCGCAATCTCCAGCCCTGCTAATAGAGCTTCGTACTCGGCTTCATTATTGGTCCGAGGTTCAGTCAAACTGAATGAAAATCTCATTATACCTCCCTCCGGTGCTACGAAAATGAGACCGATGCCGGCTCGGGCTTTTGCAATATTTGGAGGTCGGACAGGTCTAATTGACGATGCCCCGTCGAAGTACATTTTCCAGAATGGTAGCCTTTCATTCTCCTCGACCTGCATAATCTGCTCATCGGGCAAATCATCATTTAGCGGAGAATCAGCTGGGATTGGGTGTGCAGCAAGAAAATCTGCCAAGGCCTGTCCTTTCACCGCCTTCTGTGGCATGTATATGATTTCAAACTGCAACAACAATACTGCCCACCTGGCTAGACGACCTGTCAACGCTGGTCTTGTCATCAAGAACTTCAGCGGATCGATCTTTGATATCAGTGTGATTTTATGTGATAGCATATAGTGACGGAGTTTCTGAACTACAAAAATCAGCGCCAAACAATGCTTTTCAATAGGAGAATAACGGCTTTCAGCTCCAATCAACCTCCGACTGATATAGTAGAGCGCATTTTCTTTTCCATCTTCATTATTCTGGGCCAATAGTGCTCCGAGGGACTCTTCTAATGCAGCTGTATACAATATAAGAGGCTTCCCCGGAATTGGCGCTGCTAGAATGGGCGGATTCGACAGATATTTCTTGATACTATCAAATGCTTCCTGGCATTCTCCGTCCCATTTGAAACGGACGTCTTTTTTCATTAACTTTGAAAATGGCTGGCACCTACCCGATAGATTTGATATGAATCTCCGAATGAAAGCCAGTTGTCCTTGCAGTGAGCGAAGCTGTCGAAGGTTCTTTGGTGGTGGCATCTCCGTTATTGCCTTAATTTTGTTGGGTCGATCTCTATTCCTCGATGACGAACAACATACCCCAGGAATTTGCCGGAGGAAACCCCAAAAGCACATTTGAGAGGATTCATCTTCAGATCAAACTTTCTGATTCTCTCAAATACGATTCTGAGATCTTTTAAGTGATCATTTCGGCCAAGACTTTTGACAACAAGGTCATCTATATAACACTCGACCTTCTGATGTATCAAATCATCGAATATGTGAGTCATCGCCCGCTGGTAGGTGGCACCAGCGTTCTTCAGGCCAAAGGGCATGACTGTGTAGCAGAAAATGCCGATAGGCGTTCTGAATGATGTATGTTTTTCATCTTCGGGCGCCATCTTGATTTGATTGTTTCCTGACGATCCATCCATGAAGGAGAACATGTCGTAGTTGGAAGTGTTGTCCACTAGGAGTTCGGATACAGGGAGTGGAAAATCATCTTTTGGGCACGCCTTATTGAGGTCCCTAAAGTCAATACAGACACGAATTTGCCCGTTCTTCTTCTTCACTGGGACAATATTAGCAATCCAGTCAGCGTACTTTTCTTCTCGGATGAGTCCTGCATCTATTAGCTTCTTCGTTTCTGCAATTACCTGTTCTTCAATCTCCAATCTCATTCTCCTTGGAGCTTGTTTAACAGGTACTACTTCCGGTTTGATTGCTAATCTGTGAACTGCTACGTCAGGGGATAAGCCAGGCATCTCAGCATATGTCCAGGCAAAGCAGTCCCTGAATTCACAGAGAACTTTTATTTCTTCTATTTGATCCTCGGGTAAAAGAGAACTAATGAAGGTTGGGCGAGGGTCTTCCTCAGTTCCCAAGTTGACTTCTTTTAGCTCATCCATAGTGGCCGTCTGTCCACCATCTTCAAGCTCTTCTGGTGCAGGTTCGGCTTCTACGGGCTGTTCATCATAATCGTCAGCTTCGTATACCTCTTCAGCATCACCATCTTCGGATTCAATTTCCACGCATGTGATGGCGCGACAAATCTCTTTCCGGAGGAATTTTCTTTTGATGAATCCGATACCTTTATATGCATCTGTGTCCTTCTGCCGTAACGGACGTGGACTCCTTCCATACCAAAGGCCCAGACTTGTACGAAGTTGTCGTTTGGTGGTAGGAATATTAACTTGTTTTCGTAGCATTCTCTGGATATTTTTGGTATTGAACCTAGGTAGCCTCGTAGGAAATAATTCATCGGAGTCGAGGAGCATACAATCCCAGTCATGATTCTCCTCTTCACGAACTCCCGTGGAATATAGCACATTCTTTGGCACAGTTCCATTTTTACGGGGAGGCAGATAGAGAGTAGCGAGTTCTTCAACCTTATGCACCTCGCGTGAGATGATTTCTTTGAAGTGTTGCAAGGGAACACGTGTGACTACGAGTACACTATCTGAAATTGATAGGCTGTCAATTCTTCTAGAGAACACATTCTGCACCGTGTTCATATAAATAGAATCGTAGTCATAATCATCATTTGAAAATTCTACATGCCTACTCCATTCATCTGTGGACTGGCATACTCTTTGAGATTTGGCAGGAGTATCATCATCTTCATCTGTGTCACTCCCAAGATGAGGTACAAATTTCTTTTCTTTTGGAATGGTCGGCGCTTTGGGAAGAGTCGGCACTGCCTTGTTTCTCCCCACCTGCTTCTTCTCACCTTCTTGTTCAGGTCGCTTTGTAGCCTTTGAGTTTGATGCTCTAGCTTCGAGGGAGCTCGAAGACCTCTGCTTCTTTGGCATGAAATACCGTGATCTTCATAAACTGTTGCTTCATGAACTGTGAAAGGCGGAATGTCACCAGAGATCCTGAATTCTTCTCCATCTTTGAGATATTTCATACACTGGTGTAATGTTGATGGGACAATGCCATATTCGTGCAACCAGGGACGACCCAGCAGCGCCTTGAACGAAGTATCCGCATCAATTACATGAAACTTAGCTTCTGTATGGAGCTCTCCAAATACAAGAGGGAGCATAAATGATCCGAGGGTTTTCTGTCCTTTTTCGTTGAAACCATGCACCATTAACTTATCTGGCCCGAGGTGTTCCACATCAAGGCAGAGGGATCTCAATGCTTTCAAACTTATCAGATTTATGGAAGATCCGGGATCGATCAGGATTCGACTGATGATCAGCTTATCGCTCTCTGCAGTAATGTACAGAGGACGGTTATGGTCTGCAGTTCCGAGCATCATATCCTCTTCGGAGAAAGTAATGAATGGCTCATTACGAGCTTGTAGAACTTCAGTCAAACTTCGTTCAGCAAAATACGCCTCGTATCTTTCGGGATCTTTGAGAGCCTGAATCAGAGTCTCCCGAAGGTCTTTAGACATCACCAAGGCGTCGTATATGCTGAGTTGTGCTGGGATTTTTCTCAGATGGGATAAGATATTATAATCTATCCCATTGGCTGAAGTCTTCTTTTTCTTAAGATCTTCAGGGATAATGTCATCGTTGATAATTATCTTTTTCTCCTTATCTTTATTGGAGACCCCTTTCTTCGGTGGAGGCGGTAGTATTTTTCCGCTTCTTAACTGCACTTGAGCAATCTCCTCCGGTTCAGAGTCATTTAACTGTACATTTTCTTCAGAGTCAGCCATCGTTGCGTCTAGGGACTCATCCGTTGATTCAGAATCACCACCTAGGTTTACATGTCCCATCCGAGACGCTATGCTAGGGTCTGATTCGTCTCCCTCTGGAAAATATAAATCTTCCTCCGAGCTGTAATCCATTGGCAAAACCATCATACAGGATTCAGAGGGTACTTCTTCTGTGTATTCTTCTTTTATTGAGGTACTCGGCGCCACTGAGATGACCCGACATACTTCTTTGGGAAGAGAATTCTCATCATTTTCTTCGGCTTCATCTATCTTAAGCTCCGACATGAAGTCAGCGAGCTTGACAGGTCGCCTCACAGTCTGGTAATATTCATCCAAACTGTTGATAACTCTCTGAGTTGCAGTCATTTTCTCCTTAGGCTTTTTCAGTTTGGTTTTCTTCTTGGATGATTTCTTCTTTTCAGTCTTTGAAGAACCAACTTGGTTGGAAAACTGTTTTGAAGTAGAAGGTCGTACCACTGGCAGTGCCTTCAAATCTATCATTGGCTCAATAGGAGACTTCCACTTTACACACGAAACTCCTTCAAGTTGCTTCAACATTTTCACAGTCTTCTTGGAAACCGCAGTCTCCCACTTTTCTTCTTGAATTGGCTTCTTTTCATTTCTTCTTTCTTCAACCAGGGGTACGGAAGAGGACGTGACCACCCGAGTTGATTCTTTTCTAGGGTGAGACAACACATTGTCAGACAATGTGAGTTCCCCTTTTTGATATTTTCTTTCAAGCCAATCCTTGAAGATGTAGCAATCTTCAATAGGATGGCTGAGCTCCCGATGATATGGGCAATAATTTGGGTCACCAGTGTGCTTCGACTCTTCGGGTCTCTTGCATTCAGGAAGTTCTAAACCCGATTTCAATACTTGTCGAAATAATTTGGCGACACTCTCCCTTTTGAATAAATATTCTTTATTCATTTTATCTTTGAGGGATTGGAACATTCTGTCACCAGTTCCTATTGCCTGTCTTTGGCCTCCAGCTTGATAAGTCCTCGGCTTATCGTTTCCCCCGAATATCAGCTTCGGTTGGGGGTTGGGGTTGTAGGCCTGTTTGGGCTTTTCTTGATATTGCATCGGCTGCTTGCCCTTGTCTACATTGTAAATCACCTGCTTTTCTCTATCAACTCTGGAGAAGAATGTAGAGTCGGCTTCACCCCTTCTAGCACCTGGGGCCTTAGCCTTTTTAGGCTTATCAGAGTGATTTTCTGATCTGGACAAATTCAGTTTCTCGAACTTGGCCACTCTGTCGAGCAAGTCTTGAAATGTATTGATTGTAGCCATGCACAGGAAGGGTTGCATCTTGTCATCAATGTTTCCCATTAACAACTGTACGGCATGTTCCTCCTCTAACTGCTGTTCACATTTCATGCTCAAATTTCGCCAGCGAGTGATGTATTTAGTCACTGATTCTTCTCTTTTTTTCTCTTATCCAGAGCGAGGTCAGCAATCGTGATCTTCTCTGTTGCACTGGCGAATCTCTTCACGAACATATTTTCCAATTCTGCGAAGGTCTTTACAGAATCATTCGGCAGTTCAGCATACCATTCGAAAGCAGTTGCTGTTAAACTACTAACGAACTGTCGGAAGAGTAGGGCGTCATTTCCTCCTGTATTCCCACAGGTGGCTTTAAACTGTGCCAGGTGCTGTCTGGGATTGTTATTACCGTTGAAAGTGTTGAACTTTGGTACAGAATACCCTTTTGGGTACGGTACTTGGTCGTATTCAGCAGGATACGGACGACCTTTGCCCACTAATTTTTCTGCTTGATCAACGGCTATGATAGCCCTGATCCTTTCTGTTATTATTCCTTCCAACTGTGCAGCAGTCACAGGTTCAGAAGTACTTGCAACATTTTGTGGAGGAGTGGGCTGACGGATGGCATTATGAGCTTCGCGACCACCTTCAGGAATACCTTGTACTCCCGAGACTTGAGGTATTTGGAAGTTTGGAGGATCAGCAGGAGGATTGGGCATGGCACCAACAGCGACAGTTCTCTGCATCATCTGCATCATCGTCCCCATTTGAGCCATCATCTCAGTCATCTTCTCATTTAACTTAGAGATTTCCCTGTCTTTGGCTTTCATTTGTCGCCTCATTTGTCGCCGCATTTCAGCGAGTGTGACATCTTCAGCATCAGAATGATTATCATTCACTTCCTCCACTTCTTCTTCTTCTTGAGAATGACGACTCCTGCCAGTGGTGGACCCTTCTCTACGACGACGACGGTATACTTGCCTGGGTGGCGGTTGCCAACGCTCTTCATCTTCATCATCATCATAATTGAAACCATCATCGATGTCTATATGTGTCACCATATAGACAACTTCCATATCCAGAGTGTTATTTGTTTCTTGAATTTCTTCTTCTAGATTTTCCTCTAGAAATTCATCAATATTTTCTTCTAAATTTTCCTCCATAAATTCATCAATGTTTTCTTCAATATTTTCTCCTCCTTCAAGGAATTCTTCTCCCTCCATATTTTGATCATCTATATTTTCCTCCAGTACTCGGATCTCCGAACGACGGCGCCATTGGATTTCCGGTTCTTGATTAGGCACGGGGACTTCTTCGATTAGTGGGCTGCGATCGAAGTTGGTCTTTTCTTTTGGAGGAGATGGAGGGCGACGGGATCCCCTGGAGGATTCTCCAAGGTGTCTACCGTCTGGAGAAATGTCATTATGGGTCCTTTTTGGGGCCCACTTCTGACGTTGTTCGTAGATGGGGGCGGATCTCCGGGAAGCCTCACCGGATGTCACGCCCAGATCAATCCTCCTTTCTCTTCTATCTTTCTCATTTCTTCGAGGCTTTGGCCTCCAGACTTGTTTTCCTTTCCACCGGGACCTTTCAGCGGCGGATCCCTGAATCTGTAATTCAGGTGTCACGCCCCGATGTTCACCGCGTGAAACATACTGTCTTTCTCTTCTTTCTGTAGCAAAGGACAGACGCTCCTTTGGCGGGGTTCTCCTAGCCTCGATCACCAAAGGCCGTTGGAACTTCTTTTTCTTCAGCCCCTTCTCCTTTACAGTCTTCAGGACTCTGTATACTCGAGCAGACAGAGTTTCGGGCTCTTTCTTCTTTGGAGGGATTGGGGCTTCAGGCCGTCGATCCCAAAAAGATTTCTTTAGCTTTCCAGTAGAGCTATTCCTTTTGACCCATTTCAGGTCAGTAAACTTGTTCCGAGCGGGAACATTGGCTTCAGGCTCTTGGGCCGACAGATTGGAAGGATGGATCGGGAGTTGTTGATGTTGAGCTCGGAGCTCAGCATTCATCTTCCTTCTTTGCCTTCTCGTAGGCCTTCCTCCAGATGAGGAGGCCTCAACATCGTATTTTTCAGGTGCAGATAACCTGGTTGACAGAGTGGTGGTGTTTGCAGTCACCACGGAGATTCTTCCACCATTCACAGTTCTCCTGGTGGTCAGGGCCTCAGGCTGTGACAGCCTCTCAAACACAGAAATTCTCCCACGAGAATTTTCAGCAACAGGTCGTTGTGCCGGCAGATGCACACGACGGATAGGAGCTTCATCAGCATTGAATCTCCTGGCAGACTTCTCAGCATTCCTACCATTCACAGGAATGGCGTCACTCCTTGTAGCAATCGCCGGGAAGTCAACGCTACCAAACTGGATGGTAGCTCCGGCATTTCCGGTCTCAATAACAGCATTAGCCAGTTGAATCCTGGCTCCTCGTCCCAGTTGGACGGTCATCGGGGTGTTCTGTAGATCCATCTGCATAAATGAAAGGCAAGGGTTAGTAATCAGAATCTGATACATCACCCCGCACTTTCAAAATGCAGAGACTTGCACAGAACACAAAAATAAGAGAAGATAACATTAGCGAGCAATTCAAATAATATAAATCTAAAATACTGCTAAATATGCTATCTCAATGAAAATTTTTTGAACGATCATTCTTTTAGAAAAATTAAAACACTTAATTTCTTGAATGATCATTTTGAAAGATTCAGAATTTTGAGTACGATTTGATATAGCTACTACTATAGCTTATGAATGACTAGCCAGAGATGGAAAGAGAAACCAATCCCCAGTGGAGTCGCCAGAAATCTGTGGGCTCCGAAAATTCGGCCTCGGCCTCCGCTCGCTTTTCCTTATTCGGCGAGGGAGTTTTAACGAACTAAGTTCCGAGGTAAATTTTGGAAGGCAGATGGGTTTGTAGATAAGACACTACCCAGAGATTTCGCCCTCATTTTGCGAGGACTTTATGATCTGAGTTCTGGTTTCCTATAGGCGCAAGCCCCTATAGTTAATTACCCCTCCCGATCACGAGAGAGAACTTTCGATTAAGGCTAGTCATCGATCAGATTCGTATAGAATATACGTGTTATCTGGCATATAGTAGCAGCAAATGGATATGGAATTTTGGAAATCTGAAGATTTGGGTGTTTGAGAATTTGAAGGTTCATATATTTGGAATTTGGTTTGAAAGATTTGAGAAATTTGATATTTAAAATTGGAAATTTCACCATCTGGAACTTAAAGCGGATGGTGGGGGAATGGATGATAGACCCGATCAAGATCCCATGGTTCCGTCGTCCCGGGCCATCATGGTCCCTGGTCTACTTAGTCAGAGGAGGTAGTCGACCCAACCTGACAGAAGGATCCTTGTCGGCAGCCATGGGTTGCTTCGTCCAAGGGGACCTTGTAGACCGAGGTTGAGTGTTTGTCTAAGGGGACAAATTTAAATTCACCTTAGCTTACAGAGGGCTTTGTGCCCTATCAATCATATCCTATTGATTCATATCTCAAGGATTTAACGCCATTAAGGAGCGTATTGGCTCTGGCCATAACCGCTATCTGTGGTGCCATTTGGCGGCGAAACCACTCGGTTCAGAGGGCCCCGGGTCATAACCGTTTACCTGCAGTGCCATTTGGCGGCGAAACTGCCGGTTAGAGGACACGTACCACGTCCTTACTGGCAAGAGATTGTTTGAGAATGGATCCTAGTAATATTTTTGACTAGGCATTTGGCTCTTTGTGAGCTAGAGTTTATTTGAATTTGTCCGCCTCGACAAACTGTTGCGGAGGGCGGATGGATTTTGCTTTAAGTTTTTTGATGGATTTATTTCATTTTAAATATTTTTGGAATTTTGGGATTTTTGTGGGTATTTGGGTGGAGCTTTGGATTATTTGAAATGGAATTTGAAAGTATTTGTGAACCCCTCCGGTTGAGATAACCAATCAATGCGGCCATCATCGGGGTGTTTAGGGTCATTTCTCTTTGTAGCTTGAACCCTGTTAACTCGACCAAGCGGTTGATCGAGGATCGGGTTTCTTGTAGGCTTTATGCCTTTGTTAGTGAATTCTCATTGTCGTAGGCCTTAAAAGCCTAATATGAATGTATTAAGACAAATATATCGGCTGTAGCAATCGTATATTTGTTTGAGAGTTCGAACCTTGTCGACTCCTATTGACCCGTATAGGAGGATCGGGTTCGAACTAGAATTCACTTGTCAACCCGCGCAGCATCCCTAGACGTCACGTGTGTACCAATAACACGCTCGCCGGGGCCCATGCGGGTTGAGAATATATTTTCCCCCTTTAGTGTACCTATGTGTATACAATTTATAGTGCATGTGCAGGGGGGTATTTTTGGAATAGACGCCTTCTATCTGCTTGTACAAATGTTACAGATCCGGTGGCGTAGCGTAGCAGCTTCTGGATAGAATTGTTCGCTGCTTCTTACAGGTAGACTGTCGTGCACTATTTGTTGATTTTTGTAGGCGGGTCATAGTGCACTAACTAATCTCCTGCCTTTGTTCGTAGATACTTGTACTTGTTGTAGTTGTTTGGTTCATGTAGTACATCCGTCATTGTTATGAGTGGACAGGTAGATGTATTCCTTCATAAACTGAAATTGACTTCAGGATACTGCATTTACTGAAGTCTTTCTGCATCTACCCATCAGTGGCATGTGGCACATACATCCGCCTTTGTAGAGAGTTTGTATGTGTTGCAGATCTTTGAGCTTTAGTTATAGAATGAATGATTACAAGTTTTATTGTCCTTGCTCGTAGCTTGATTGATTGAACATGGTAATTTGTTTTGGTCTTATCGATGGATGTTCCTTTGAATGCTTTGAATCACAACTTATGATTTTTACATCATGAGTCTTCTTTTGCTTGTGAATGAGTTGTAGAAGCTTTTCATGTTGATACCTTCTTGTAAGTCAACTTTCAGATGTATCAATTTCTTTTGTTTGTAAGAGAGCAATGTAATTGTCCATGTGAGTAATATATGCATCGATCACTATCATTCTTTTATGGCTTGCATGATATTCATTATCTTCCACAATCTTTCAAAAATATTCATAAGATTCTTATAGCTTCTAGGTAGAGATATTATTGATATATCCTTGCAAGCAAGTTGTGTTATCCTCTTAGGAGCATCATATTTTGTCATGAGAATCGATTATATTATTGCTTAAGAGAAATTCCTTTGCTCCCCCCCTTCATCTTAGTTGCATTCAACTTGATTCTTGCTTGCATGTTGATTATCTCATATATTTCATTTGAGTTATGAGTTTCAAGCTTAACTTGAGTTCATGCCCAAGCTCAAATTTAATTCTTCTTGATTGAGTTTGATTTGAGTCCTTGTTGTCTTGTAAAATTCAAGTTAAGTTCAAAACTCATTGCACCAATCTCCTTTGAGTTCAAGTAGTCCATATCTTGATCAAAGTTTCACCTTGCAAGTTCAAGTTCAACTCAAGTTCACTTGAGTTCAAATAAGTCCACTTTTGGGTCCATGTCTTGTTCAAGTTCAATGTCCACAAGTACAAGTTTCAAGTTCTTTGTCATTTGCACGTTCAAGAATGAGTTCAAATTCAGCTTGAGTCCAACTCAAGTCTTACACAAGTCCTCCATGTTCATTATGCTTAAGTTATGATTTATTCAGTTTTGAGTTCAATTAAGTAGCTTTGGTTCAACCAAGTTCAAGTCCTGATCTTTGTTCAATATAGCTCTTGCATGTCCTTTCAGTTCAATCAAGTCCAAGTCCAAGCTCCTTTCTTTGTTCAAGTCCTTGGATTTTCAATCCAAATTTCGGCAGCCTCCCGGCGTCTCCCCCATTTAGGGGAAAAACCAAGAGGCCGCCTACCCGCCACGCCACCAAAGGCGTGCACGGTTGGTGTTTGTGAGACACCGCGGCGGTTGTATTGTTTATTTTTCTCCCACCACGGCCAATAAAGGCGTGCTTGGGGTTTTAAAAAGCATTTTTATTAAGATAGCAATTTTGACATTTCCCCCCGCTCGGAGGTACTTATGAGCGACCCCGCCTCGCCGTAGGTGCCGCACCGGGGTCCCATCCCACCACGCGCACCAAAGGCGTGCTTGGGGCGGTTTTCCGGTTCGCCACGAACATTGAAACAGAGTTTTGAGTTTAGAAAATTTCATACCTCCGCGGGGTTTGTCGGGGTTGACACGTGGATCGAGGGGTCACTCGCCTCCCTCGTAGTAGGTGTCGCACCGGGTTCCCTCCTACCACGCGCACCAAAGGCGTGCTTAGGTGGTTTGCCGGTCCGACACGAACGTCGAGGAAAGAGGGTGGAGGGGATTATTATTATTTTTTATTTTTAATATAATTAATTATAATTAATTACAATTAATTATATTAAATAATAATTAATTATAATTAAAAAAAATTAATTATAATTAATGATTAATCATAATTAATTATAATTAATAATAATTAATTTTAAATTAAAATAAATATTTATAATTAATTTTAAATAATTATAGTTAATTATTAATAATAATTAACTAGAATTATAATAAAAAATTAATTATAATTTATTTTAAATAAAACTAATCATTATTAATAATGATTAAATATAATTGAATTTTAATTATAATTAATTTTAATCAAATATAATTAATTATTATTATCAATTAATTATGATTAAAAAATAATTAATTTAATTAAAAAAAAATGACATGAGTAATATCTAAATAAGATTTAAGCTAAATCCTATCTAAATGATAGGATTTGAACTAAATCCTATTTAAACAAACTTAATTAATGCCATGGCTAACTAAATCCACTATCTCCTTCTCGGTTCAGTGGATTTACAGGATATAGCCGAAGAAGCACGAAAGGGAGGAAGAACCTTTACGGCAAGCGAGCTCCCTCAGCTACTTCCGGTCAAACTGGACTAACTTCCGATCCTAAAGAAGGGAAAGACGTCGGAGGAGGAGGAGTTGGCAGGTCTAGGGCTTCAAAAGGTCGGTCTCTCTCTCTCTCTTTCTCTCTCTCTCTCTCTCTCTCTCTCTCTCTCTCTCTCTCTCTCTCTCTCTCTCTCTCTCGGCTTGCGTGGAGTTCGGAAGAGGTGGAGAGGATCGGAAGATTTGCGAATGGGAGAGGGAGGTGGAAGCAGCGACGGAAGCAGAGGAGTCGTGTCGGGTTGGAGCTTCCGATCGGGGTTCGGCTTTGGTGTCGGCACTGGGAGAGCGGCGAGCGGGAGAGTAGCAGCTTGCGTGTGGGAGAGGAAGAAGTCGTGTGCTTGGGCTCGGTCGGCTTTGACAGACGGACAGGGATCGAAGGAGGAAGGGGAGTCTCGGGCTGGAGCTTCCGATCGGGACAGGAAGTAGGAGGGGGAATCGGCTGAAGGAAGCAACAGAGGATGCTTATGGGAGTCGAGAGTGGAAGAGCAGCCATCGACTTCGTTTGGGTCGGTATTTAACGACGCGAGAGGGAGCGAAATCGAGGCCATCGTCGCAGGTTTTGCGCAGGAAACACGGAGAAATGATGGATTCGACGCTGATGTACAGTACCTCGGCGGAATTTCGGGGATTTGGACGGCTTCTCGACGGATACGAGGATTCCAACCGGGATTTCTTGCGGGATTTCGGGATCTCTTCGATCGAACGAGGTATGCGGATTTTTGTTCTCTTGGTTATTACATGGAGGTCAACATTGTAATATGAAAAAACTAGATAACTTGGACCCAAATGATCATCATATGTTCAAAATTATTACTAAATGCTATAAGTTGCAGTGGGATGGATTTGAAGAAGTATTATAACTATGACTAAGAGAGAAATTCCATATAAGAAATTGGAAATATTCAAAATCAGATATATAGGATTTATAAGTACAATATTGAGGATGTGGAAAGTTACTTTAGTTGTGGATTAAATTTTGTAGGAAATGAGTTTAAGATAATTTTATAGAATGAATTATTGAGAATCATTCTAAGATAATTGACATCTTTTCAGAGTGGGGTGATAGTCATTAAATTTAGGCATAAGCAAGGACATTGAGGAATGTTGTAAAAAGGGCAGAAGTGTCATCAGAGCATTTAGTATGCTGAGGGGAGGGATGTAGTAGATGACAAGATGGAGGAAGTTGGTTTGGGCAATGACGAGTGTGAAGTTATGTTGGTCAGAGTGAATGCAATGACATGTGCGGTTGTGTAGAGGCATGTGGGAATTGGTGAGCGTGGTGCATAACATGCAAATAAATGGCAAAATCTTCAAATTCATAGGTAGCATCACTTGATGGTGTCATTGGTTTGAGGCGGATGTGTAAATGGAAGCCTATGTGTAACGCTTGCTTGGAGTGAGCAAAGTTGCTAGGTTGTGGGCTGTATGCAATGTTTTTTATCAATGTAGTGGATGGAACGATGAGCTCTACACGAATGGTTCGTGGTCAGATTGTGCGGATGGACTTTGTCTTGGGGTGTGAATGCACAAGGGCTCACGAGCAAGAGCTTGACAAGGATTAATGACAAAGGCATGCTATGAAGCTTGTTGGTGTAATGTTTATGAGATCAGTGGGTTAATAACATTTGGCTAGTGCATCAGAAGCATGATAAGTTATTGAGATGAAGACCTGGGTTAGTTGTAAATTGATGGTTTAAGAAGTTCGTATATGCAGTTCCATGCGAGCAATGAGACATGGATGATAGTAGATCGAGCGAGTGAGTCTGATGATGTGAATTATTAGGACACATTCAAAAATGATACCAATTGTGGGCCAAGGAATGAGAATTGTCAGGGATTCAAACCGAGAGTCAAACTTGTTTGTAATTTAATTTAATATTCATAAGATTGATGACCTTCATATAACCATCCCTTTATTTATGAGGATTTTGACATCTAAGGAAATAATAATATCAATAGAAAATAAATAGAAGTGAAAAGAATTTTGGCAGATCTTTGATAAAATGCGAGTCTTTAATGAAAGAATGCTCTAAATAAAGTAAAGCTTGATTAAATCTTTATTTATGAATAAACCTTATAAGGTAGATCCTGGCATATCCAAATATTATAGCTCTAAAATAGGTAGTGGATGACACGTCGTGATTGCACCCTAAATGATTTAGTTGATTGTTATTGAATGCTAATTCTTGGTGAAGTAATCAACTAAATCAAAATCATCCCTTAGCTTTTTGAGTCCAACGCATATCTGGATCAATCTTATAAATTAGATGCTAGGCTGTACTTACATTGTAGTTTACTTTAGGCCATTGCTCTTTCAAACATATTTATTAGATTAATTATGTTGCCACTTTCATATATTATTGGTCATATGGGTTTTGGCAGGATGAGACGTTGAGGGCAAGGTGTTTTTTAAATAATTCGATAGTGGAGGCCTCTTTGGTCAATTTTTATTGAAGCAGTTCCTCACTAAAGTAAAGTATCTTCTTCCTTTAACAGAGCTATTCTAATGCATGATCAGAATCCCTATTGTTGAGTTAACACAACCTGGGTTGTTAATTCACTTTTTAATCTAGCCGCATCATCCATATTTTGCTTTCCATATGTTTTGAATGAATTTTTTCGAGTAAGCTTTGTTCAACTTTGGGACTGCTTCTGCATCTACCTTGCTCGAAGTTTCAAGTGCAGTTCTTTATATATATATATATATATATATATTGCTTATCAAATGAAAGCTAATATGCTTTTTTGTTTCCCTAATTAGCTTGGGTCAGTTTTGGAACTCTGTTTTTAGCCTCTCGTTGATTGTCTGTGAGGTTCTTTTATTTTTTGAATTACAAATGTAATCATGTAGCATTTCTGCCACTTTCTTTTTTCTCTGCATTTATCTTTTGTGTTATAAACTAGTAAACTGCAGTGATGCTATTCACTTTCTATTTGCAAGATTGTGTTTTATTTACAATTCATTTTTTTGCTTCTGTTCTCCTACTCTAGTTTGTCAATAAATGACTTGAATCGACAAACTGGCCCAAACTTGACTTGAAAAATTCAGGTTTGGGTTGACCCAATTATTACTCGAGTTGGGTTTGGGCGTGAAATCTGGACCTGATTAATTTTCTGATCAGGTTCGCGTTGACTCGTAATTATGAAATTAACTTGAAATTGATTGATTATCATTTGTTTTAGGGTTAAATGGGTCATTTTCGGGTTAATTTGGTCATATTTTGGTTAAATGAGTAATATTGATATGAAAAAAATTGTTGGATCCATATAATAAACGGGTTAAATGGGTTGGGTAATTGATTCAAGTTTGGATCAAATATTTTGACTCATGATAAACTGATTGGGTTCAGGTCAGGTCAACTTTGGATCAAACCTGAACCCAGTCTGCCAATCCGAATTAACACCCCTAGTCCTAGTATGTTTCCTTTCTCCATCTCCCTGCCGCTTTGTGGTCTGCATTGGAGCTTTAGCAGATATTTACATTCTTAATACTCTTTCACAATTACTTTATCTCCTACATTTGTTTGCACTTGTGTTTCTTCGGTTTTGCCATATTATACATCTTACAATTTATCCTCTGTTTTTCTTTACTGGCTGAAATGATATCCGGTTCTTGTTTTTCTGCAACATCAAGCTATTTGATGAATGGGGTTAGTCTTATTGACTATTTATTGGGCTCAGCCTAAATTTACTTCCTCTCATTGGTAAATCAAGTGGTGGGTATTTTCAATATTTTATGTCTCAGTAGACTAACTAAGCAACCATTTATGGGGATGGTCTTTTAGTCCGGTCCATTGGACCAGTCCAGCTGGTTCATACAAGACCGGCTCACGGAGACAGAGGTGGAAGAGTTCCGCCTCTTATGTATGCTGCTCGAATCTCAGGAGCCAACAGAGCAGTTTAGGAAGGATTTTTGAGGGAGTTAGGAGGGAAATTTCAAAGTAGGGGTTGTTTAGAGATTTCCATTGAATTTTATGTATTAAGGAGTATGTTTTGCTAGGGTTGGGACCTCTTGAATTTGGCTGAAATTTGAGATCTTTTAGTTTTGTGGGCTCTAGCGGCGTCTAGAGAATTGGGAGAGATAGATCCTTCTCTCGAATAGAGGATCAATTGTATCTTGGTATTTTCCATTTCTATTTCTTCAAATAATACAAATTATCTACTATTTTTTCTAGTTTTGTGGATTTTTTTGGAAGAATTCTCATTGTTTTCCAAAGATTGATAGGAATTACTCGAGATCTATGAGTGTTTCCTATAAAATGGTATCAAAGCAATTTCCTAGGCCGAAATAGAAATCTTCTCGTTAATTTTTGCTCTGTTTTTTCTCCGATCTTGCTTTTTTTTGGCTGTTTGAAGACCAGAACCACTATTTTTGGGCCGTTTTTGCTGTTTGGAGCCTAGATCCGGGTACTCATGGCTGGGAAAAAGGTCAAAGTATTGGAAGGAGAGATCTGACAAATGAAATATGAAATTTCAGATCTCCAAGCTCAAGTTTCAAATTTTAAAAAAGATATATCAGTCATCTATGAGAAACTTGATTCGATTTTTTTCATTCCGGGGGAGATATTGAAGAAAGTGCTCGAGGACCAATCAAAAATATCGATGTCGGAGGTGAGGGAAGGCGTCGACAGCCAGAGAAGTGGGGGAAACCCTAAGCCAATCAGACGAAGGGAAGATTAAGAGATGGAGATTTTGGAGGGAACAAAAAAAAATCCTCCTCTAGGGCCTATTCCCTATTCCTAAGGAGGAGTTGGGTAGAGGCTAGGAGGAGAGGCGAGAGGAGGTAGAGAAGGATCGAAGAGGTGTTGATTTGGAGAGGAGAGGGGTGGGATTTGAAAGGGAAAGGGGTAATTATTATCAAAGGAGCGCTGAATTTGAAAGGGGAGAGGTTTGTTGTGATTTAAGGGGTGTTGAATTTGAAAGGAGAATGCTAGAATTTGATGAAAGGCTTGGAAATGAACGTAGAAAGAATGATTGAGACACTTGGAGGGAAACCACCCCTTGGGGAATGGGAAATTATGAAGGGAATAGAGGAAACGGAGGCGATCTGAGAATGAGGAAGTTGAAGATGCCTATTTTCGAGGGAGAGGATGCCCATTGATGGATCTTCAAGGTGGTACTTTATTGTTAACAGGTTGACGGAGGGGGAGAGACTAATGACTGTCGGGATGTGCTTGGAAGGGAAAGCATTAGCATGATACCAATGGTGGGATACGAGGCGACCGATATAGACTTGGAGGGAGGTTAAGAATTGCTTGTTGGAATGTTTCCAAACCAACATGGGAGAGAATTTCTATGAGCAGTTCTTTGCTTTGATGCAGGAGGGAACAATAGTGGAGTACCATGAGCTATTTGAGTACCATGCCAGTCGATTGGATCGGCTTTCAGAGACTGTACTGAAGGGGAACTTTATGAAGAGATTGAAACCAAAGATCCGCGTAGTGGTTAGAGTGATGAGGCCCCTTGAATTGGGAAAGGCTATGTAGCTAACTCAATTGGTGGAGGATCAGAGGCACCCGGAGAGAGGAACGGGAGGCAGTAGCTCAGTTGTCTCGTACAGGATGACCACCACCTTTTTGGTACCGAAGGAGCCAACACCGGATACTTGTTGGGAGACTTGAAAGGAGAAAACTATAAGAGGAAGACCTGGGGGTAACTTCAAGAAGCTCTGGAATTATAGGAGAAAATGATGAAGGGGCTTTGTTTCATATATTACGAGAGGTATACGTTGGGGCATAGGTGTAAGGACCGAACTCTTCAGTTTCTTATCATTTGTGATGAAGAGGGAATGGAGGAGGGGGTCGTCTTTCCACCTTGTGGACAAGGTGGACCTTTGGGAGTGGAGTATTGTTAGATCTGTTCATACAATGGAGATAGGCGGAAGAGTTCCGCCTCTTTTGTACACCGTTCGAACCACAGGAGCCAACAGAGCAGTTTATGAAAGATTTTTGAGAGATTTAGGAGGGAAATTTCAAAGTATGGGCTGCTTAGAGATTTCCTTTTGAATTTTATGTATTAAGGAGTATGTTTTGCTAGGGTTAGAACATCTTGAATTTGGCTGAAATTTGAGATCTATTTGTTTTGTGAGATCCAGCGTCATCTAGAGATTTGGGAGAGAGATCCTCCTCTCGAATAGAGGTTCAATTGTACCTTGGCATTTTCCGTTTCCATTTCCTCAAATAATACAAATTATCTACCGTTTTCCTAGTTTTATGTGGATTTTTGTGGAAGAATTCTCACTATTTTCCAAAGGTTGATAGGAATTACTTGAGATTTACGAGTGTTTCCTATCATGGTTAAAGTAGCATATAGTGTAAATTAGCACATTTAAATTTCTGTACTTATACTGATATATGCATGTGGTTGGATGGGCATTTGCATTACTTGATTACAAATTCCTTTTGTGTATGCGGTCTTATTCAAGCGCAGTATGTCTTTTTCCATTTGAAGAAGGAAATCTCCATAAACAATCCTTGGTGCTTTTCTATTCTAAAACAATGTTTTCAAAATTATAATGTGTTTCAGTCATTGCAAAGGTTCGCAATGGATTACGAGCCACAATTTTTCCTTGCGTGCAACTATTTGGTTGGGGACTTTTTTTATTTCTTTTTGAGCAATATTCATCATGTCGATCCAATTTACTTGCAATATGATTCAAATTATTGTGTTTAGGTGTCCAAATATTAGGCATCGCTTTTTTAATTAGTTGTCATGATGCTAAGAGCTTTATTGTAATTACTGGTTGGAGATTCTTAGAATATTTGACACCTTTTCATCTATTCTTCTTCTCAGGGACTAGCTAGAACACTGGAGAATGATACTAATTTAACGGATTATGAAGTGCGGTCAAATGTTCAATCTAGTGCATTCAGAACTGGATTTTTTCTGCAGAACTTGGGCTCATTGTTTCTTGAGCTCGGTCGCACAACCATGACTCTGCGCATGGGACAAATACCTGTAGGTTTCATGGACTGTTTTATCTACCTTTAGCCTTTATGTAATTTGATGTTATCTGTGTTCTGTAAGATATGTTTAAAGATTTTTTTTTTTGAAGGCTGAAGCTGTTGTTAATGCTGGACCTGCTGTTTTTATATCTGCATCTGGGCCAAACCCTGTCATGGTGCAGGTTGTATACTTTACATTATTTAGTTAGAGTTTGAGATTCCCATTATTATTGTTTATTTCAAACTTATATTGTTTGCTGCAGCCTGTTCCTTTCTATCCAGCGCCAAGTTTTGGAGGGATGGACATGGGATCTACAAATTCAGTTCATGGTCCTGAGGGTGAAAGAGTTGGTTCTGCAACTTTTCCAAGAAATATTGATATTCGAATCCATGCAGGTACTATGAATTCATAATACTATCATAATGTTGGCCTGTATCATTTAGGATACTGTCATTTTGAGGAAATTCTTTCTAATTAGAGAGCTGTGCAGTTCCTATTCCAGCTTCTAGCCAAAGTGGACTGGGGGGTGGTGCACAGCAACAACAAGAAAATTTGGATTCAACAAGGGCTTCTGCAAATGGTGATTCTGTTCATCAACCAGTTCAAGCTCACCCACGCAGTGGAACTTTGACTGGAGAATTTGGATTGAGAGTAGTGCCTGTAAGAACAGTGGTAGCAATGCCGGCGGGAATCAGCAATTCACAATCCAATTTGTCTGACAATTTGGCTCCATTGCTTCATCCTTTGATATCTAGAATCCGACAACGAAACAGTGGCAGTGTGAATGATGCATTAAGTCCTCAAGCATTTCCTTTCCATCAGGGTGGCATTGAAGCCAATCAAGAGTCTATTCCTGATTCCTTGAGACAAATTTTTGAATCTTATATTGGTGGTTCTGTCCAGGAGGCTCAGGTTCCATCCTACAATGTGCCAGTGGTTTCCGAATCAAATATGTCACCAGTAGCACAAATTGACCATCAAGGTCAGTATTGCTATTGTAGTTTCATCTTGTAACATGTTTTATTTATTTTCATTTTTACCATGTATGGATTTGAAGTCGTAATAGCTTTGCTGAATTTTTTAGTGGACAGTTTGTGACATTAACTTATCCTCGGTTATCTGGTTTGATAGTTTGCAACACGTTGCCTCCCACAAAATACTTTCAAAATTAAAATTTTTTTCTTATTTCCTCAAGATTTTGTGAGTTATTGGAGGAGATACAATGTCTAATCAAAATTTTGAACTAGGTGTTAGTGATGCGGGAACCCATAGCTTGCGTTTACCTTTCTTGCTATTATGTTGGACTACAAATTTTATGTTGCTTCTATAAGTTTTCCCTTATTAATCCTGGACCTTAGAGGTCCTTTGTTGTTCTAATTAGTATAGCCTGTACAACTATGTATCTTCTTGATTTGTACTTTTTTCTTTTTACTTTTTGATGCATTGCATACCTTCAAACATGAAAAAATAGTTTACAAACACTCAAGTGGCCATAGACGAACTACCTAAAGTTAAACAAAGTGAAAGTAGATTTGAAAAATGCCCATTTTCAAGCCATTTAAGGCTGATTTATGATTATAGTCGAATTTCTTCTACTTTTTTAATTTGATTTTATCAGGCGTTATCTTCTTTTGGATTAGAATAAATTTAAATTTAAAGTTTGATTGGATATGAGTAGATTGCATTTGAATATTTAGTCTTATTTTTAAACCCAATTTCTATAAGTAGGGATTTGCGATGAACATTTAAAATTCCTTATTATTGAATGAAATTATTTGGTGCCAATTAAGTTTTTTCTAGGTCTAAGCTTTGATACCAAAATTTGTTGGAGGGTAAAATAGAAGAAAACTACACACATACAGTTTGAAGTTGCAAAGGTCCAAACGTTTAAATGTAATCTAATCCTATGAAATCCGACCAACTTTAAATCTAAACATATTATGATACAAGAGATGATAACACCTAGTAAAATAATTCAAAGTAAAAAAAAAAAATTAGTGAGTTTTTTTTTGGATTTGCTTTTGCTTTTGCTTTGTTTGACTTCAGATAATTGGTCTATTGATCATTTGGGGTTTTGTGGTTTGTTTTGATACATTTTAATGCTTGCTCACAGTCACGATACCTTTCAATTTCTCTCTCCTTTGTAGATGCCACATGTTAACTTCTTTGTGTGTATGAGTTTGTCTATGTTAACATCCCCTTAATTTTTATGGATGATTGACATCCATCTCCTTTAGGAAGAATGAGACAACTCTTATTGTATAGTAGTCAAATTATTTTGCAGGTGTAAGCTATCAACTCAATATCTTTCTAACACCCTGCCTCACCCCGAAAAGTGGGAGTAAGGATTGAATGCATTTAGAGTGAAATCTTTAGCAAGGAATGACATTGCATTTATTACAATTTTTTTCCGTCATATTATCAACTTGAATCTTATCACATCTCCTTCGTTCCATTTATCTTTGAAAGTTATGATTTTTTTTTTTAATCATGATACCTTTTACTTCGAATTTTGCATATGTTTGCTACTTTGCTTTAATTTTTAATCAACTTGGTTGGTCATGATGAGATTCTTGATTGATAGAATTTGAAGTGAATAGACATATTTAAAGCTTTATGCATTTAATATTGCATCCAAGATAAATCTCTTATGTTGGGTGAATCATACCTTAACTTGAGTTGTTGGTGCTTTAAGAAGTAAGAAGTTTGCTGAAAATGTTGATCTGTCAATCAATGTCACATCACTTCTACTTTGATGGTTGTTTAAGTGAAATTGATTTATTTGTCTAATGGCCATTCGAGGGTTATCTTAGTAACCCTTTGATCCTACTATAATATGCACCACCATGCTACCTTTTAAGGAGCATAAATGCGTTGTTATTGACCAATGAACTTCTTACTAAATAGAGGCCTTGAGGATGTTGTTGTGACATTACCAAGGTTCATGCTGAGGTTGATCTAATGATATTTTTGGGGTTTGTTTGGCCTAGATCTAATTTGGCTAGCCTATATAAGACTTGCAGGTTTAGGTTGGATTAGCCTTTATTGTCTAGTTGGAAACCATATTGGCCTTACTAGCTGGCTTGCCTTGAATTCCGTACCAACTAAGATGAGGGGCTATCAATACCTATGATATGAGGGTTAGGAGGGGTATTTTTGGAGGTCAACAAGAGTAGTGAGCTAAGGGCTTCTCTTATTTTGGTGATTTATTTTCTCCTTGTTTTTGGAGGTTAAAATTTCCAACATTTGTTGTGTGTGGCAGGTGGTTGCTGAAGATCCTCCGAGTAATAATATTGGCATTGAAACATCAAAATCTTTTAGTTTAAGAAAAAATGAGATGCACTTTTGACATAAAGTAGCTCATACACAAAAAACTCTTTAATAAGAGCATACTGAAAAGGTTGAAAAAATATGTAACATTGTAAACAAAATCTAGTTGGAGGGTAAAAATGAATCAAGGGTTATACATGGATGCCATTGAACTCACTAATTCTTGTCCCAATGGAAATAAAAGAATCTTGAAGGAAGCACAGTAGCCCGCCAAGTAAAGAACACAAAATTATTGAGACAACTATATTGACCGAAGTTCTCACTAGTAGAGGACATGCAAAGAAGGAAAGAATAGATGATCTTGATGTGAGATATATCAAAATTTAAACCACTTCCAAAAAAAAAAAATCCTCATTTTCCTAGAATGTAGTGGATTTACCGTAGTAACTTTAAGCTGACTTGGTAAATAACACGAAGTATCAAATTCTTTGTCCTGAAATTGCTACAATTTTGCATCCTACTCTTTTGTCAAATATTGGAAATAAGCACCTAACCAATTAATAAGTAGCAATTTTATAACATGTCATTTTTGTGGCTAGAGAAGCTGTGTTGCAGCATTCGTATTAAAAAAGCATCACATAAAAACAAATTTCCATCTAGAAGCAAGTTTCTGGCCAACCACATATAATAGGAGTATTAAAAAATGAGAAAAAGGATCAAAATGGCCCCTTGACTCTTTATGAAGGATCAAAATGATCCTTAACTATATTAAAGGATCATTTTGATCTCTTAAATCTTTTAAAAAAAGTCAAAATAGTCGCATAGTGGGACTATTTTAATTCCTTTTTAAGGAGTTGACAGACTAAAATGGTCCTTTAATATAATAAGGGATCATTTTGATCTTCCATAAAAAGTCAAGGGACCATTTTGATTCTTTTTTCATTAAAAAATAGATGTTTTTTATTCTTATCCAAATGAGCATTTAGAACACAACAATTAGAACAACTAATCCTCTTAACCCTAAATTTACTTGTAGTATTAAAGACTATCTAGTCAAGATTTCTACGTATAGATTGAATATTTAAGAGTTTTGCTTAAACCACTAAAAACATTTCCAAGCAACCTTTGATAAATTATCAAATATGGGATTACCAACATTAAAACGTCAATTAGCCTTTCCCTTTCCAAATAAAAATTTCATTGCCACCATCAATGGCAATGTTGCTAATGCTATCCCAACACACTGAAAAAACTACACAAAGTGATAGGAAGTTTCCAAATACCATCACAAACAACAACAATAATATCAAGCCTTTATCCCACTCTTTATTTTATAAGCCATATTCAAATCAGAGGGCAAAACATGACGAAGCATGCCCTTATCTTTGAGTCCAGTCTAAGTGCTCTACGGGAGAACATGAAATTTTTTGTTAGAAACAAAATCAAAAAAGAAATTTAGAAATAAGAAAAATTAATCTTCTTAACAACTTTAGACGTACAAGTGAATAAATTAACAAGAGTAGTTATATAAGGGACCTTATTGAGGTGCGCAACCTCTCAGCAAATTATAAAAATGTTTGCTTGCAGCCAGCAATCCAATCATCAATCTTTTCAAAAAGTGGTGGAAAGTCTTAAATTATTAACTTAGTTCTAGAAATCTGAATGCTTGAGTATTTAGAAGGAAAGCACCCAAGTTTAAGACCATAAATCTCTCTAAGATTATGAGATTTAGAAGGAAAAAAACCTCTATCACAATCCAAGAAGAATTGATGCGAGACAATGCTGTCAATGGCATTCCAAATGAACTTCCTCTCCAAAGAAGCATTATTAGCATAAACAATAGTAAGAAGAAACTCAAAACTGTTGCAGAATCTAACCATTCCATGGATGAACTAGGGATTGACAACAATAGGTTCATGCAATTAGAGTTCCACTTATTCTAAATCTCCCTTGAGCGATAGTGGTAAAACTATTGCAATAGCCCTCACAAACAAAAATGGAAATTCTTGTTGAAGAACGGGTTTTGAAAAGTCTTCAGAAATTTATCTTCATGTGATATATATGGTAATGGAGGATTGCTGAATAATATTTATACACTAAATGGAGTCTACCAACCTCTTGAATGACTTGGAAGTTCTAGGATGTTAAGATTGGGTATGATATTGGGGTTCGGAGCCCATTTTAGTCTATGAGAATTTCTAGTGTTGCTCTAAAGGAAGAAGAGAGTGATTTGAGTCATTTTGTGGAGGAGGCTATAGTTAAAAATTAGGGCTATGGTTAAGGTCCATAAGATTTAGTATAGGGGGTTAGGGGAATATTGGGAAAGGTTGAGATAGTTGTCAAAATTAGTAAGATTGATTGAAGGCAATTTTGGGATTAAATGTCAGATTTAGAGTTGTGAACTTGGGCAGTTACAATTTCCTCCAAATAATTAGAGGTGTGCAAGGTGGAATTGGGAAGTAGATTTTAATATAAATCTCCTCCTCTGATGCCTACTTCAACTTCTTCCACCGAAGTGTGCAGGATTATACATAATGTCACGACCCGGTTTGATAAGTTCGCATAGGCGAGATGGGAACGGAGGTCGGACGGTAGACTAAACTATCCAATCTCTAAATATATCACCTTAAAATTTGAAAGTACCACTAAAAACATTAAATTTGAAAACACATATATATAAAATGATTAAGATTCATATAATTATCTTTCTTCATGCGTGCCTCTTTTATGATATACGTTTCCACCCATTCTACTCACTAAGATTTAAAATAATCATTCTTGAAAAATTTTAACAACTAACACTAAGTCAATGCGTAGTAAGTAAAACATGACTCTAAACTACAGTAATTCAAGGTATAATGAGTAATATGCTATAAGTCACATTTCATTTAAACATATCATAAGTTTTACTTCCTTTAAAAATAACATTAACATATACATAAATTATAAATCCATATCCTTTCATATTCATTTTTTATATTCATCAGATCAATATTCGTAACTTTCTCATTTCGTATATGTTACAATCGTCACAGGAGCCACTGTCTAGTACCATAAAGGTATTCATTTACCATTTCCTTTTCTATAATCTTTATCATTTTAATGTGCACGAGTACAGCGTCCCTAGTTAGTATCATAAGGATATGAGCTCCATCATTTCAGCATGCATATGCAATCACTCAATATAACAATCATATCATATTTATTTCTGTAACATATAAACTTTATGATATTATGCCATGAAGTATAATATATAAATCACGTGATCAATCATAGGATAAGAATAACATAATCATGATCTAAAGTAACCATAAAAATTTCATAAACATGCTTAAACTTTCAAATCATTAAATTGGAGAGAAACAAAGGTATCACTGTAATAAAGAACCATGAATACTCGTAGATTTGAGGGATTTGATTTTCACACTAGTTCTCCTTCTTTCGAGGTCACAATAAATAAACATCTATAAGAAAAATAATTTCTCCTTTAAAAATCAATAAAATAAATCTAAAATTAAAATTCTTCTTCTTTTTAAACCACCCTAAGTTCTCTCTCTACCTCTCCCTCTCTCTAATTGTATAATAATATTAATCGTTCAAATGAACCTATTTTTAAAACATAAATTAAATAATAATAACTTAATTTTCTGATTTAAAATAAATTAAAATTACAAAAATTACATTTTGTGGAACAACCCTCTATAACATTAGAAACCTTCATATGATCATTTGAAACAATACTTCTCAAGAAATTTCTTAAAAATCTAACAATATGAAAAAGTCCTAATTTTTTTCAACTCCATATTTTGAAGAAAAATCCTCATTCCATGCATAAAATTATCTCATAATCATTCTCTATACATCTCCTAAAGAAAAGAGAAGTTTTTTTTGCCAAACCCTAACTTTTTCTTTTTAAGAAAAGTCATGAAATGTAAGAAATAACTTGATTAGAAACTCACCCTAGCCTCTTTGAATCTCCCTCTTCGACTTCCCCTAAGCCTGGCCATCGCAAACCGCTGCTGAAGCCTCCCCGTCGCCTTCTCTTCGTCTGCTCATTGGGTTTCGGCCGAACGAACCGTGCGGAAGAAGAATGAAGGGACCGAATAGAATTTGGTCCCTTAAAGCTTGAGTGGTTATGAAATTCCCAATTTACCAATATGCCCTCACTTAAATATCTCCGCTTAATACTTAATAGGGGTATTTTAGGTATACTCAAACTTCTATAATTTTTAACTTCCAAAATAAGCAAAATTCACTATAAGTCCTTTATATCGCTTTGTTCGAAATTTTGCGTAAAATTTTATAAAATTATTTTTTATAAAATTATTAATTTTACTTAAATCTCTTTGCGGCACATCGAAAAGCGTGCGATGTCTAAAAATCGCATTTTCTAGTTTTACAATTCTCCTCTCCTAATAAAATTTCGTCCTCGAAATTTACATACAACTTCTAATTACAAAAAAATAAACATCTTCCATTTCATTTAATATAATCTTTAACATTGGAATATAACAAACTAAACATCTAATATATCATAACAAAAATAATCTGATCAACTCCAAGATATCTGACATAATATAACAAGATATACTACTAAATCCAAAACATCAGATTTAACATTACAAATCACTAAAAATAGTCAATAAAGCCATGTCAATTATCCTTGTCAACATCTATGAATTCATTGGGCTCCCACTGAGTCAAAGTGTAAAACTCCGGTCTAACATTCTGCCTGGATTGATTTTGCTCTGAACATGCAGCTAATGGTTTCGTCATCTTTTATTTGCTTAAGTTCCTCTGTGAAGGTGCTTCATTTGATCTCATTTCTCCTGAAGTCTTCATAACAAATGCATGACAATAATGTGCTATATGTCCAGGCTGATTACACCAATAGCAAGTGTTGGAACTAATAAGACATTCACCTTTATGTAATCTGTCACACTTAGCATAAGGTTCCGTGACTTTACTTACAGTTGCACCACTGACTCCACTAGGACTAAACTTGGGTTTCTTCCCATTTGATCCCTTAGTATGATTGCTTTGAATATCCTCTTCAAAACCTTTTCTTTTATGCTGATCACTTCTCTTCTGAGTAGCTTGCAAATCTGATTCAATCCTTCGGGCCCTCTCTAAATGACATTCTTCAAACTAGATAATAAATGATGTCATTTCTCTTCTGCATTGGATAGCAGATATGAGACATATCTGAAAAGTCTAGTGAACTCGGCCTTATACTGAGTAATAGTTCTATCACCTTGTACCAATCTGCTGAATTTATCATGCATCTGTCTTCTACTTGACATGAGTACATACCAATCTCGGAATACTTTTAGAAACTCTCCCCATGAGACTTAACAACTGGGAACAACTGGGTCGCCCTCCAAAAGTCTCTTGTAGCTGGCTTCGCTATCATCTTTCTGCCTCACCATCAAAGGTAAAAGCAGCAAGAGTAACCCTTCTATCTTCAGACAGGACATACCCTCCAGAATCTTCTCTATCATCATCACTCAATCTTCTGCCTCTATTGGTTCACCACTTGAAAATATCGGAGGCTTCGTATCTTGGAACAACTTTAAATTTTTATCTATTAGAGAGCTTCCACTACTACCAACCTAGGTCTGAGTATTCTTAATCATTTGGGTCATTTCTGTCATCATTTGGGTAAAACATTCCATAGTAGCATTCATGCTACTACTCGAAGGCTTTGCTATAACTGGTATATCTATCCTAATTTCTCCCGTATTGAGATCAGTAGCATCATTTTCAGGATTCATGGTTCTGAGATATAACACGATGAAATAAAATTAGCAGTCTATAACACACATACCTTATACCTTCTCTGACCTATAAAATCATTCTATTGATTCTTTCATATTGATCAATATACTTAAACCCTTTGCTCTGATACCACTTTTATCATGACCCGGTCCGGTAAGCTCGCTTAAGCAAGGCGGGAACGGAGGTCGAACGGTAAACTAAACTATCCAATATCTAAATATATCATCTTAAAATTTGAAAGAGCCACTAAAAACATTAAAATTGAAAACGCATATACATAAAATCATTAAGATTCATACAATTACCTTTCTTCGGGCGCACCTCTCCTACGATATATGTTTCCACGCCTTTTATTCATTAAGATTTAAAATAATTATACCTTAAAATTTTTAACATCTAATAGTAAGTCAATGCTTAGTAATTAAAGTATGTCTCTAAATTATAGTAATTCAATGTAAAATGAGTAATATGCTAGAAGTCACTTTTTATTTAAACTTATTATAAATTTTACTAGTACTATAAGGGAGTGAGCTCCATCATTTCAGCATGCACATGCAATCACTCAATATAACAATCATATCATATTCATTTCTATAACATATAAACTTTATGATATTATGCCATGAAGTATAATATATAAATCACATGATAAATCATAGGACAAGAATAACATAATCATGATCTAAAGTAACCATAAAATTTTTATAAACATATTTGAACTTTCAAAACATAAAATTGGAGAGAAACAAAGGTATCACTGTAATAAAGAACCATGAATACTCACATATTCGAGGGATTTGATTTTCACACTAGTTCTCCTTAAAAAATCTACAAAATAAATCTAAAATTAAAATTCTTCTTCTCTTTAAACCACCTTAAGTTCTCTCTCCCTCTCCCTCTCTCTAGTTGTATAATAATACTAATCACTCAAATAAGCCTATTTCTAAAACATAAATTAAATTAAAATAACTTAATTTTCGGATTTAAAATAAATTAAAATTACTAAAATTTTATTTTGTGGAAAAACCCTAATCTATAACATTAGAAACCTTTCTATGATCATTTGAAATATTAATTTTCAAGAAATTTTTTAAAAATCTAATAATATGAAAAAGCCCTAATTTTTTACTCTCCACATTTTGAAGAAAAAACCTCACTCCATACATAAAATTATCTCCTAATCATTCCCCATACATCTCCTAAAGAAAAGAGAAGTTTTTTTTCGCCATACCCTAACTTTTTCTTTTCAAGAAAAAATCATGAAACCTAAGAAATAACTTGATTAGAAACTAAAAAAAAAAAACTTGATTAGAAACTCACCCTAGCCTCCTTGAATCTCCCTCTTCGATTTCCCCTAAGCCCGGCCACCGGAAACCGCCGCCAAAGCCTCCTCGTCGCCTTCTCTCAGTCCGCTCATTGGGTTTCGGCTGAACGAACCGTGCGGAAGAAGAATGAAGGGACGGTCCCTTAAAGCTTGAGTGGTTCTGAAATTCCCAATTTACCAATATGCCCTCACTTAAAACATCTCTGCTTAATACTTAATAGGGGTATTTTAGGTATACTCAAACTTCCATAATTTTTAACTTCCAAAATAAGCAAAATTCATTATAAGTCCTTTATATTGTTTTGTTCGAAATTTTGCGTAGAATTTTATAAAATTATTTTCATTAAATTCCGACAACTTGAAAAATTCACTTAAATCTTGTCGCGGCGCATTTAAAAGCATGCAATGTCTAAAAATGACATTTTTTGGATTTTACACATAATAACTGGGCCATTTTTTCTAAGGAAACAGGATAGTCATTTGATTTCATGGGCAAAAGTATTATAAGATTTCAACGTAGAAGGTTTCTAATCATAGTCTCTTATGAAAAATTCACTCCATTTATGCTTATTGGGATGGAATTTGGGAGAGGGGATAATGGATATACCAACACACGAGAAAATGGGAACTGAGGGAATCAATCTTGCTAGCAACTTTCAAGTGATAATTTGAATTCTAACAATGCAAAGGGAATTCAAGAAACTTAACCCAGAAAGTGATTTTTGCAGACTAACCCTTTTTTTCATCCAATTTTCGAGAATAATTAATTTATTATTGATAAGTCAAAGTCCGCCATGCCATGCAGCCTCAAAATCCTCTTCTCGAGAAAATCGAAAGAGGAAAAAATCCTTAGATAAAGTATAGAATCATAGGAGCCGACGGTTGTATGGATCCATGGGAATTTAGGTGGCAATCCAATGGTCTTCAGGATTCAATTCATGCACTTTGAATTACTAAACTTGATTGGTTGTCCGGAAGGCTGATGATTTGGGAAGAGAATGTGTGGGGACCACAATAGAACCGAGGGCCGTTCCTGGACAGCAGAAGAAGGTGGTGGTGGCTGCAAATGAAACTTTTATTGATTTGTGCCCATTATTATGTGGATGAATTATTTAATTATTTGTTTCTCAATTTCATTATCGTTATGTGAAATTTTTTTGTCACATTTTAGCATACTAGCTGAGATCCTCAAATAGTAGGGATAAGACTAATGTTGATCAGGACGATGCATATTTTGCTGAGCTGAATGTTTTTATCTTTTTTTTTTTTTTTGGGTGCTTTTATTAACGAAATACGTACCTACTTATTTATCAGCGTTGTGCTTTGCATAATCTTTTGCAGGAACCCATGTTTATATTACCAGCCAACAAATGCCAAATAATTATGGTGAGAGGAACTCTCATGCAAATGATGTAGAGAGTGCTGGCCAAGGGTCTTTGCCCCAATATCTGAACATATTTAACCAGCCGTCCAGTACTGTAGTTCTTGGAGAGCAAGTAAATACTGGAGGTGTTGATCAGCAGGGGTCCGCTCCTGATTCTCATACAGAGCAAGCAATTACTGAGTTAGGTGTTGAATCAAATGAGGCGTCAGTATCTGTTAATGATCAGGGGGTGTTATTCTCTAGTTACCTTCGCCACCTAATGCCATTATTAATACAAGAACCCCCTATTTCACAAGATGTTTCGAATGTTGATTCAAATTCATTAACCTTAGATGTAAGTGGTCTTTTCGTAATTTCTTGTGAATATCATTGTTATGCAACATTGTCCAGGTTAATTAGCAAAAAATGATAAATTCTTACAGACTCAGAGGGCTGATTTGAATGATCCAAGCAGTTCCCAACATCAGAGAGATCCACCTGAACCACCAAGTCCAAAGCGCCATAAGGTATGCCTAAGCGATACTAGAATTTTTTCTCTCTTGTGTTAGAAAGATGGTTGTTTGCTTTTGTTTATGAGGGCTATCTGCAATATGTTGTTACAGTCAGCAACTTTGACATGGCTTGAAATTTTACCCATGACATTTGAGCATATACTGAATAATCTTTTAAAATATTCTCTCTTTTTTTTCCTTAAATATCCAATTTATTTACACTACAGGAGAAACTTTAATGTTAGTGTAGAACTGATTAACGGATGTGAAATTTTGTTTACTTCCTGTTTTTTGTTTTCCTTAGAATTTCTGGATCTTCATGCATATTTAGATCATAAAAACTACTGGAGTATGAGGATTTCCATTACCTGAGTGATTACTAGATAAACAAATTGCACCATCTCATGTATATAAATGTTACAGCAGAACGTATGATTACGGAGGCACCTTAACTTCATAAGTATATTTTTGATAACGTTATGGTGTCTACGAGAAAATAAACAGTTTTTATATTTTATCATCTTCATAAGTCACGAGCCGTCCCAACTGTCTCCCTAGCTTTTCATTCCAATTATGCGGGAGTCTTGACCCAAAATCAACATAAACTTTATGTAATAATATGATTGATTTGTGATGTAGGGTGAATGGTGTTCAGTAAAATTTAAAGTTTTTTTTTCCTAAACCCGTGCAGTTACAATGACGTTGAGATTTTACCTAATTCATATAATTTTTAGGGGATGTTCAAAATGTAGAGAAATTTATGGCAAATCAATCATCTAAGAATGATTTAGTGCATTCATAATGAAGTTTGGGGAAGAGCTCATCATTTTCTTTTATTTTGGTTTGCATTGGGTGGGGTGGGGGGGTGGGGTGGGGGTGGAGGTGGGGTTGGGGTTGAATGGGGAGTAGTGTTAGGCATCCATCTTATGTGTTGTGGTGAGGCATCATTAACCAACTACTTTCAACAGGCAATCATTCTCCGGAGAAGTTGGTTATAGTTTATGTGTTATGCCTCCATCTTGTCTTTAATGGTGTCAATATCAAGCTAGTTGTTGCAAAACAATTATGAGAGGTGTATATTCTTTGTATCAATCCCGATGCTACCAATCTATGATGTACCGACACTTCTACTCAAAGAGTTGTGCAGTGTCCGACACGTATCTGACACGACATGCTTCCGACACCCCTTCGACACGTGTCAGACACGCTAGAAATGCATATGGTTAAAAGAATATTAAAGACAAATTGGACACGTGTGTCCGACAAGTGTCTTAAGTATTTTTTGTGAATTTATTTAAATATAATTTCTTGTATTTAAAATATTTTTACTTAATTTATATAAAATAAATTTGTTATTTATTATCCGCAACACAAATCAATCTCCCGCACTCAATATCTCATTCATCGAATATTTTTATTTTCATTTCTCTTTGGCGGGGTTGTGATTTTGGTTTCATAATAATGCTAGATGTCATCTCAATATCGACGTCTGACATCATTACAACATTAACATTTCAAAACCTTCTCAACATCAAAGTCTGACGATGTATTGACATTGATGCTCGACACTAGCAATTTCTACATCACAATTTGACAGCTCATTTTTGTCTGGCGTGGTCTTAACATCGACAAACAACGACATCTCAACATCGTGACAGATATTCTCTTAACATTGATGCCCGATACTTGCTGCATATATCGATGCCTAACTTTTGATAGTATTATCATCTTCTCTCTCGATGCCTAATATATGGCATTGACGCATGACTCTCAACATTCTAATATTAATCATTTTAAACACAAATTCTAGTTAAAATTACTTATTATTTTTAAATTATTTTAATATTATATTTAGGGCTGCAAACAACCGAGCCGAGCCGAGTATGTGAGTGTTCATGTTTGTGTTCATTTAATATCAGCTTGTTCAAGTTTGGTTCATGTTTGTTCGAGCTTTATTGTTTGTGTTCATGTTTGGTTCATTTAAATTTATGAGTGTTCATGTTTGGTTCATGTTCGTTCATTTAGTGCTTATCGAGCTTGTTCGCGAACATATTTAACAAATTTTTTTTTAACCATCAAACAAACACGTTCATGAACATATCTATGAACAAACATATTTATAATAAAAGCAATTGTCTATGTAACAAAGTCAATGATTATTTATATTTATTAATTTTATAGTTAAATATTAATTATTTTTATCGAGCTTATTCACGAGTTCAAAATCGAACACGAATCGAGCTTTTATCGAGCTTAATGTCGAGCTTGTTCACGTACTTCAAATGATGTTGTTTGCGAACATAAATGAGTTGAACGCATTAGTGTTCAAGTTTGTTTATTTAAGAATCGAGTATTTAAAATATTGTTCAAGTTTGTTTGTTTAGTTAATTAAATGATCACAAACGAGCTTTAATCAAATCGAACAACGAGTAGCTCGTCGAACGTTTGGTTCGCTTGCAGCCCTAATTATATTTATTCAATTTTTATACACTGTCATTGTCAGGTCACAAGTTTTGGATGAGAAAGGTGGAGGGTTGCGTTAGGTAGTCGACAGCTAGCGTAAAAGTTGTCGAATAATATAAAAATTAAATAAATATAATATTAAAATAATTCTAGTTAAATGACTTATTATTTCTAAATTATTCTAATATTATTATTTATTCAATTTTTTATACACTTTTTATAATGTAAAAATTATAATA
Source organism: Dendrobium officinale (assembly GCA_019514585.1). Lineage (NCBI taxonomy): Eukaryota > Viridiplantae > Streptophyta > Magnoliopsida > Asparagales > Orchidaceae > Dendrobium > Dendrobium officinale. The sequence continues at coordinate 66,922,515 of CM033682.1, read as the reverse complement.
CTATGTCCAACCCGTGTCTATGTTATATATTTTTAATAATTGATATCTCCATGTCATTTTCTTTATTAGATTTAAACGAGAATTTGACTTTTAATGAGACACAATGGAGAAAAAGGATTCATGTTGCCGACCCCATGTAGTGGGTCAAAGGCTTGGTGTTGTTGTTGAGGTCTCTGTGTTGTGTTGTATTTGAGTCGTCGTGTTTGTGTTTGTGCATCATAGATACCAACCAAATGAATCAAGATGTATTATGTTTGCACGTTTATTTAAGGATAATGATATCCATTATGTTTCAAGAGTAGGGTTATGAACGATCCAAATTTGAGCTTGTTATGTTCAAATTCAGATTCGGCTTTAAGGATTGTATATTAAGGCTTAAAATCATATCTTGGCTTGTTGTGTTTGATTTTGAGCTAGCTTAGATCGAAATTCGCTCGAGCTTAATCTAGCTCGAAATCGGATAGAGCTTGGCTTGAATGATGCTACTTGATCTAATCTGGTTTGAAGATCAGAATGAACTGGCTTGAGAATGTTCTTAGAGAAACCATAATATTCTTAATTCTTCTATGATCATAAACAGATGAAACACAGATAGAGAAATCAATTCAATCTCGTTAATGTTCTTAGCAATTGGATAAAATAATTTTTGCTTATTTCTTTATTGTCAACTTTGTTGTAATGATTTTTTCTTAAATGCTTGCTCATTTGTAATGTGGTGCTAATTTTTAGTTCCAATTAAGACTTCACCCAATAAATTGATTTCTAGTTTTGAATGAATTTTCCCTACATAGATATTTCACTAAGTTGTTGCCGGATCTCAAGCCCTAGATGAGACAAGTTGAAAGTTATGTTAGATAGTCAACAATTAATGTAAAACTTACCTAACAACTATGACATGAATCATTTAATATATTGAATTAATGTTTGGACATTCCCTAGAGGCAAGACATTGTATGGCTTAATTACAACAATAAGTGTGTAAGGGTCACTACACCGACAACAGATGCAGTGTTAAATAACCAAGGGTTTCCCCATTATGGATGGATGTGAGCAAAGAAGCTAGTCAATGAAATTAAAATTATGATAGATACTTGGAATACTGGTACTCTTACGGACAAATTAATAAATTTAATAGATATTATGATTCAGAAGAAAATAAATATTATAAGAACTTATAGAAGCATCAGTTAACACAATGGAGAAAAAGATTCATGTAGCCAACCCTACATTAGTGGGAAAAAGGCTCGATTTTATTGTGTATATATATGTGTGTGTAAAGGGCATCTCATTGATTTGATTTACAGTTTGGAAATGATATGTGCTTTTCTTGGCATCTATCTTTTAATTTAATGATATTTAATGTTAACATATATTTTTTATATTTATTTTATATTTTGCACAGAAGACAAATTTTAACCAATCCAGGTTTCACAGAAGACATTTTCTCCAGATTAAATAAACAGTTGGATAAACAGTTAAATCTGATCGCATCCAGCCTGTGTAGTCCCACCAGATAATCTTCCCTCACCTCTTGTACGTCCCTAACTATGGTCTTAAGTGATGTGATGGCTTTGGATAGCCCTGCATCTCCCCTTATGATCACCATTCTCCCATCCACCATTAATTCCATCGTGAGTGCTCCCCAATTGTCCTTGGTTTCCCCCAAGGTCTGCAACCATTTCATCCCCAGGATGACATCCGTACTCGCCAATTCCAAGGGAAGGGAGTCTTCCTTTACATGTATCCCTTGAATCTTCAGTACTACTCATCGACAGACTCCTCTACCCATCTCCACCTTCCTCGTGCCCATCATCACTCCATAGCCTCCGGTATCCACTAACTCCATCCCCAATGACTCTACTATCTGGTTGGAAATAAAATTATGGGTTGCCCCACTGTCAATCAACACAACCACCTCGCGGTCAGCTATCTCTCCTCTCACTTTCATAGTGTGACTCGGGGTGAATCCCACTATAGAGTTGAGGGAGACTTCTGCAACATCCAGGTGCAGCTTCTCCTCCTCCTCCTCCTCATCAGATCTGCTGCCTCCTCCCTCCTCGTCTTCCTCATCTTCACAGACAAGGAGAACCTGAAGAGTTCGGTCCTTGCACCTGTGCCCCGGCATGTACTTCTCATCGCATCTGAAGCACAACCCCTTTGCTCTCTTGTTCTGCATTTCTTTTTCGGTCAGCCTTTTGAAATTTTCCCCACTCCCTCCATTTACGGGCTTCTCCCGGGTGGTCTCATTACTGTTGCCTGATGTAGACCCCTTAGGTGCTAGAAGAGTGGTCGTCGTCCTGTAAGAGCCTCCAGAGCAGTTTCCTCGAGCCCCTCTTTCTGCTTTCTTTTGATCTTCTACCAACTGCGCCAGCTCCATAGCCTTTCCCAGGTTCCTCGGCTCCAGTACCCTGACTGCTGTTCGGATCTCTGGTTTCAGCCCCTTCATGAAGTTCCCTTCTAAGGCTGACTCGGAAATGTGATCCAATCTGCTAGCCAAGTACTCAAACCGATCCCGATAATCTGCCACAGTCCCTTCTTGAGTCAAGGCAAAGAATTGCTCATAGAAGTCTCCTTCCCCGTCGGATTGGAAACGCTCTAATAAGCAATCCTTGAACTCTCTCCAGTTCCGGATGGGCTCCCTCCTGTCACGCCACTGATACCATGCCAACGCCTTCCCTTCCAGACACAAACCTGCCGCCGTCAGCTTCTCATCATCTGTCAACCCGTTGACTGCAAAGTAACGCTCCACCTTGTATATCCAGCCAAGGCCATCTTCCCCCTCAAAGATGGGCATCTTCAACTTCCTCACCTTCGAATCCCTTCTATTTCCCCGGTACTCTCCATAACCTCCCATTCCTCGAAGATGAGGTGCTCCCCAAGTGTCCCGGTCCTCCCTCCGGCGTTGGTATCCGAATCCGTCATCATATTCCCCTCTTACCCTTTCAAAATCAGCACCTCGACACTGAAATTCAGCACCTCGACGCTGATATTCTTCTCTTTTTTCGCCAAAATATGCACTTCCTTCATATTCCCCTCTCCTGCCTTCAAAATCAGCACCTTGACGCTGAAATTCAGCACCTCGACGCTGAAAATCAGCACCTCGACGCTGAAAATCAGCACCTCGACGATCATTTCCCATGCTCATCTCCTCTCTAGAAAGTGGCTTTAGAGGTGGCATGTCCTCCTCTCCCTCAAGGATCTCTACTGTCGGACTCCTCCCCCGAAGCGGGTTCGGATTTCCTCCTACGTCATGGTCGCCGACAGTCTCTCTTGCTTCCGACGCCGTCGGATTAGTCTTCATCTCAAGTAATTTCTTCATCATCTCTTCTATCGCCGCGAACCTCCCTTCCAACCTGTCATTGTTGGTGGATATTTCCAGGAACTTTCCCTCCACTTCTGTCTTTAGTTGTCCGAACTCGCCTTCCAATACTTCCACCTTCTTTCCGGCCATCGTTCTTCTAACGGATCCCAAAAAATCTTCTTCCGGAAACGATAAACTTGCTGAAATTTCAGAATTTCAGCCGCCGGTGGTCCCAAATCGACGCTCTGATACCAATTTGATAGGAAACACTAGGATTCACAAGTGTTCCTAGCCAAAATCAGTAAACTGCAGCAGATTTATTGCTGTCCACAGCAGGAAACAGCCCAAAAACAGAGAAAAACAGGAGTTTTACACGAGAAATCTGAGAAAAAAATGAAGGAAAACTCTTGTATTTCACTAGTAGATGAATAAAACAGCAAAGATACAATTGATCCTCAATTCGAGAGGAGGATCGATCTCTCCCAAATCTCTAGACGCCGTTAGAGCCCAAAGAAAACCTAAATCTAAGAGATCTCAAATTTCAGCCAAATTCAAGATGATCAAACCCTAGGAAAATCTACTATTTAATGCATACAATTCAAAAGGAATTCCCTAAACAGTCCCTACGTTCAAATTTCCCTCTCAAAACGCTAAAAAAACGCTTCCTAAAATGATCTAACGGGCTGGTCGGGCCGATCGATCTCCGCAGAAGGCGGAGATCTGTCGCTCTTTGCGACTTGCCGGTCCTGTGCGGACCGGCTGGACCGGTCCAGTGGACCGGTCTAACAGATTCACATAAGTTTATGTAATTCAAACATAGATTAGTCGGAAGTACATTATTTATCTCTCCACCAAAATAAAACTTCCTTTGAAGTTAATTTTAATTTCCTAATCCACTTCAAATTTAATCTTTCATAACGGTGAGTAAATGTAGCTTCAAAAGCGAGTGCAGTTACAGATTTTCCTGAATTTGACAGAATAATTTCCGGCTGGTCTTCTTCTGAATTAGACATTATAGGGGTATTAGTGATAATTTACGTCAGTTCATCTGAAAAAAGCTTTTTCAACAAAGTTAAATTCCATCTACCATTGGTGTCCAGAAGAAAATTCACATTTTTTGTTTTGAAGATCAGCAACATTACTCATAGTTGGCCACTTATTTAAGCATCCATCAAGTATCCAAATATCATTTAAGATATTAATACTTATCCCTTTGTTGACTTACCACCTTATGATTGGTTTTAAATAACGATAATACGTCAAGATGGAGAAGAGCTTCTTTTACTTCCTTCTTCCCAGAAATCTTTTCCATATTTTGCCACAATCATTTTGATGAGAAAAGAATTATGATTTTGAATGATATTCCAAGCAATACGAGCTCTTAACAGACCCGCCGCACCTTGAATTCCATGACCTCTTTGATTAATAGCAGTACTTAGAGTTTTCCAAGAAATGTAATGCATGCCCTATTTTCCATGTTCCTTGTGCCATAAAAAACTCCTATAATATCTGTCAATATCATCTAGGATACCCTTTGGAATCAAAAAATGTGTCATGATATAAGAGGGAATTGAAGAAAAAGCATATTTAATCAATACAATTTTCCCTTCTAATGAAAGAGATCGAGCTCCCCAAGAATTATGCCTCTCCATTGTCTTATCGAGAACATTTTTATAATCCGCAATTTTCAACCTTCTAAGAGTCATCTTAACTCCTAGATGAGTAAATTAATCAACCACACGATACCTCAAAATTTTACTAATTCTTCTTTTCCTTTTTCTCAACATATATTTTCCAAACAGCACCATGGATTTGCCATTGTTTGTTTTTTGGCATGTACAACCACAATACTCAAGAAATCCATTTATTAACTTGGCATTACACCGAGTGGCATTCGCAACAATAATGGCATCATCAGCATATATAGGAGTGTCAATATTTGATCTGACCCGAATCCGACCCAAAAATTTCGGGTTCGGGTCAACCCGAACCCGAACCGGGTCAGGTTCGGGTTAGAGATTTCAACCCGTTTGTAAAACCGGGTCGGGTTCGGGTTGACCCGGAAATCCGAAATCAACCCGATTTGACCCGTTTTTAATTAATTTAGGAGAGTTTTAAAGGATTTTTATAAAATAAGTAAATGATATTTAAAAAAATTATAAACATTGTTACCCAAATTAAATTAATCTTGATTTATTTTAAATTAATTGAAGTAAATCTTACCTTAATTTGATTTAGATTTAAATAAATTGAATTAAATAAAAAAATTTAATAAAATATACCCGAAGCGGGTCAGGTTCTGGTTGACTCAAACCCGTTTTGGGTCGGGTTTGGGTTCGAAAAACCGATCTGTTTGCAAAAACGGGTCGGGTTAATTCTTGGTTAGACCCAAACCTGACCCATGACCCGATTTTGACAGCCCGAAGCATATATAAGATGAGATACCTTATCAATATTAGGAGCAATCCGAATACTAAGGTTTTGGTCTTTTTTCAAGAATTAATTTAGACAATAATTCAAAACAAGGAGACAATGGATAACCTTGTCTAAAGCCACTTTCAGCTTTAATCCATTCGTTTTTGCTTCCATTGATAATGGTAGAGAATTTAGGAAAGTTAATGCATTGGATAATATGATTAATCATCCTCTCAACAACATATAATATTTGATTCAATGTTTCCCATCTCAGTGAAGCCAATAACATATAATATTTGATTCAATGTTTCCCAACTCACGTTATCATAAGCTTGTTCCATGTCAAGCTTTACTAGCTTGAAACCCAATTTTGCTTTTGAGTATCTAAACTTATTTAAGATCTCATGAGCCACAAGACAATTATGCAAAATAAATCTTCCAGGTACAAAAGTTCCTTGTTGTTCTAATATAATGAAAGGAAGGCAATTTTTCACTCTGTTTAATATCATTCCAGCAACCACTTGGTAAATTGTTTAACATAAACTAATGGGTATGAACTTTGTTACATAGTACCCGAATTAAAGAAGTTTTCAATAGCATTCCACACTTCCATATTAACAATACTCTAGAAAGATTTAAAACAGCAAGTTTTAACACCATCATTACCATCCTTGTCCATCTTTATAATAGTAGAAAGAAGCTCTTCTTTTTTAAAATCGGTTGAAAGCATCACCTTCGTTTCTTCATTTAACTTTTTTCTGTTGCTGGAAGATTAGGCCAATTCCTTAGATTAATAGATCTATTCCTACATTTATGTTAAAAAAACTAAGTAAAAGCAACCTGAATTTCTTCTTGATCCGAAATAATATCTCCATTATCAGTAGAAATTTGGTTTATCATATTCACATTCCTTGTTGTTGTAGCAAACACATGAAAATACCTTGAATTATGGTCACCATCTTCCAACCATTGAATCTTAGCCTATTTTAGCTCATAAAGAGTCAATATCTTATCAAGTTTATTGTTATGTTCAATCTTATTAGAAGAGTTCACATTAGTAAGGATGTGACATGTATCATTTAGCCGATGATTTTGTTTCCAAATTATACCACAGTTAAATGATAATGATTGAGATCCTCTTATGTAAAATGATACCATTAAATTACGATAATGATCAAAGCTTACAAGTTCCCTAATGGCTTAAAATCTCTTAAGCTATGAACAGTAGGTACACTTGATAAGGCATAAAATCCTTTATTAGCTAAATGCAACTTTTGTGTCCTTTTAGATAAATATCCACCTATGTCTGCAAAGCTCACTTAGATGAGGGAACTCATAACTACCGATAGGATCCTTCAGTCAGGTTGGGTCGACTACCTTTGTTGACTAAGTAGATCATAGACCATGACAACCCCACGCAATAGATCTAGGGGATATTCATTGAGTTCGTCATGGTACTCCCATAATCTGCTTATAGCTATAAGGATGGTAAAAAAATTAAATAAAATGTTGCTATTATATAATAATCATTTAGCTTCTAAAAATTAATCTAAATTGAATGTTCTCTTTTATTATTGTGAGGTGTAATTAATCATAGAGGTTTATATATTAGATATTTTGAATCAGATCATAATATTCTTGTAAAATGAGAGTAAAATATCTGGATAGTATTTTATATGTAACATAATTTTCCCTTTGAAAAGTTGACTTAGAAAACTCAAAATTCTCTCAACATAGCTGGGGCATTGCCCACAAATTTTCTAAGCTTATTTTTAAAATCATCCTATGTCAGGAAGGGTAAGAAATGTGTGGGAGACATCCCCAACCCATGCTTTGACTTATAGGCCGGGCACCACAATTGCTTAATTGGGATTTGTATCTCTTTTATATCTTAAACTATATTATCTGGTCCCTATTTTGTCTTCTCTTATTGAAATAATTTCCCATCTTTTATTTAAAAACGTTTTTGTTTTCTTTTTGTGTGCAGAGAGAATGAGTGTTCGCAGGCTTTTCTGGTTCTCTTCCTTTATGATTATGGCATCAAGGGAGGGCTATCTGTTTGTACGGGAAGTTAATGAAGCAGCAAGTTTTGTTGTGATGCCGAAGTTATTCCATGCATATTCTTTTTCTTTTGTAATATGTCAATATTTCCAATGCCTAGTGGGCTTCTTCCCTACAGTTTTCTTTTTTTTCTTTTCAATTGTTATTCTTCTATTTTATTAGACATGCTTAATTTAAAATGTTTCATACCAAAACAAAGAACCCATTGTGAAACTAAACATGGCAAGGAACTACTTCATATTGTCTTGGAATATGAATTCAAATGGATTACTGATATAATTCTATGATCCTCAGCCTCTAAAGATGGTCTGTTCTTCAGAGCAATGTATGAAATACTTTTCTAGATTTGTTTTCATTATTAAACTTTAGCTTAGGCATTAAGTGGTGTATTCCTATGAATAGAAGGAAATGCAATTCTATCATGCTTTATAAATAGCTTGATATTTATTCACAAAATGTTTACTTAGGCTTCGTTTAGGACAATTTTTTTATTGTTTTCAAAACTAATTTTTTAGTATAAAATTTTTTAATTCAAGAAATTTTTGTATTCAAAAATTATTTTAGAAAGTAGCAATAAAGCTATCCCAAACAAAACCTTAGTTTTTTTCAAGCAACTGTTAATTGAAGGATGAGATGTAGGTTTCGTTTGGAATAATTTTTTATTAATATTTTTAAATGATTTTAAGATATTTGTATACTGAAAAGTTTGTTTTAGAAAATAATAAAAAAATATCTCAAATAAAGTCAAAAGTCACATCTTTTTAAATTTGCTTTTTATTTAAAGAGGTCAAATGATCCTAAGTTGACTTGAGTTGAGATCTATTCTGACCAACTTGCTAAGGAAATGTATTAATTATTATCTCAAATATTGATTTAAGATTATTATTCATGTGATTGAGGTTTAATTTGGGATGAATTTTTTATTATTTCTTAAAAAAGCATTCTAGTACAAAAATTTGTCTCAAAATTGAGAAGAAGACTTCATTTGGTTTAATTTATTAATTTAAAAGATGTTTTAGAAAGTAATAAGAAAGTAGCGTTACTTTTGTGGAGAATTTTTAAATTTTGATGACAAACAAATTAGGATAGATTTAAAAATATTTGAATTTGTGTTGAGATTAATATTGTATATGATATTTTAATTAATTTCTGTATAGATTTAAATATTTTAAATATATTTTAATTTAAGTTGCATCCAAATAATCTGTAAATTTGTTTTTCATTTTATAAATAGAAAAAAACTGTTAGATGATAACTAAAGATTTTGATATTAGGGATTTTGCTCCATTAGATAACAAGTTGGAATGGATAAATAATGATTTTATTTTTAAATTATTTCATTTTTTTATTTTTCATTCAAGCTTAGGATTAGCATAGTCAGTTTTAAAAAAATTGCTTGAATTTTTTATTTGAATCATATGGTTAAAATTGACTTAAACGGGAGCTGGCTCCACTCGATGCTCTTTGTCAGACCCTGGTGACAACTGAACTGACTGACTTTGGACTGGCACACTCAACTGTACTGCTGGGGGAGACATCGGAACTGCCCTCTGAACTCTGTCAACTCTAACAGGCTCTGGGACTAGTGATTGTGGTACTGTTGACTCATCTCTGGATGTGGTGGGAGTAGCCACCAACGCTGTCAACTGGGCGGTCATCGCCGCCATGGCTCTAGACATCTCTGTTATCTGAGTCTGCAACTGTAAAACTGTAGCATCCGTATCCACTGATCGGGGAGGTCCACCCTGTGCTGATGTGGAAGGTACATCGGCCTCCCCTTGCTCCTTCAAATCATCGTACTGCTTCCGTTGATCATCTAATGTGCCTCATCTCATGACAACACAAACACGGTGAACGGGAATGTCTTCATCTGACTCCTCTCCTAGCAAGTCCTCATCAGAGAGGGTCTGACAAAGAGCATTAATGTGACCCAAAGGAGAAGAAATTCTATGGGGACTAGAAACGGGAGCTGGCTCCACTCGAGCCGGGACACTATCCTCAACATCTACTGCATCATGTCTCATCTGAACTGGTACTGATCCTGAAGGGGTTGTATCAACTTGACGGATCGTCCCAACGGTCTGCTCTGTCTCGACAGATTGATCCACCTGCCGACGCCTCCAAACCCATCTGCTGCGACGAGACCCGGTAGGAACATCTAACTGAGTGGAGGGGGTAACAACAACTGAACCAAGCTGAGGCCGGACAGGCTCCAACTGTGGGTGACATCCATGACGGCAGGGGCGTCGTCCAACAGTAGGAACACCTGCCTGGGGTCTAACAATGGGAACTACTTTAGTCTGTTATCGTGGTGGCTGTCCTCTCTTGCACCGGTAACTCTGTCTAACTGACTGCCACTACAACTGGGCGTGTACCTGAGAGATCTGGTGGAGTAACCTCTCCTCGCTAACACGACCCCTATCGCGCTGAAGGGATAATGCCTCGGATCCTCTGAGTAATGGTCCTAGCGACAGTATCCCTAGGGACTCGAGCGCGAGGAAGAGTAGTAGGGACAGGAAAGGCCGCCGCAATACGAACAGCGTCCTCTCTGGACTGTGTCGATCTCGGGAGCGACGACAACATCAGAAACTGGGGTAACTACACGTCTACATGGCTCCCGCTGTAAGGGAACCATCCTCTGCTGAACCGGCTCTTGCTGAGCCACAGAATCTGTCATCCGTTGAACTGCTGCATTGGATACCGCTAAGTGCAATTTCCTGTTCCTATTCCTCCTAGCCCTTCTCCCAAGGCTGGAGGTGGAGGAAGACACTATGTCCGTACTAATTGGCTGGACAAGAGGAACAGAAACTACTGAAGGGAATGTCGGGGTCTCCTCAGCTATCTCAGGGTGAGACAACCGGGTGAAAACAGAAACTCGATGAGTAGGGGGTGGAGGAAGCTTGGCCTAAGCAACCCTCTTCCTCGAAGAGGAAGGAGGAGGGGAGACTCGAACACGAGCAGCCTCTATCGGGACAACAGGAAGAGGAACTGCTGGCTGCCAGCACTGAGGGGCTGGGGCCATATGAACAACTGGAGCAACAGTCGTTGGCCGCCTGACTGCTGGACGAACTGGGTGAACGGGGAGTGGTCTAGGCACTGGCTGCCTAGCCACCGAGCGCACTAGCTGCGAACGAACAGCAACGGGACGAATAGGTGCCCGAGCTGGCTACCGAACAACTGGTCGTCCAAAAGGTCGCATGGCTGCACACTCTCTCCTCTATGGGGGAGAGAAGGCAGCATCCTCAGAGGGGGTCGGCCCGCCCAGAGTGACGTACGCCGAGTCGGTAAAGGATCCGAAAGTGATCCCCCCACAGGTGGGCTCGACAACAGGGATTTAAGGAGTGTCATCCGTGAGTCAGAGCCAAAGCAAAAAGTAACTGAAGGATCAGAGTACGCCATTTGTACTGTATGCTAACACAAACTGTAACAATTAGCGTAAAATAAAACCACGAGAGGAAAGAGAGAGAAAGGGATAGAATAGCCCAGAAAGGTTAGAAAGGAAAGAACTTAACTAAGGAGCACTAAACCCTGAGTACACACCAAAGAGGATAATATAACATCTGAAGATGGAGAGAGAAACCTGTCCCACCGTGGCCGCCAGAAATCTATGGGTCTCCAAAAGGATTCTGCTTATGGGGTTTGAATGCAAAAGGTACGACCACACTATCCCGTAAGATTAAATGAACGTAGGCCTTTACACTCGACATAAGCAGGCCGATGGAAGAGCATATCGAGTTATATATACGATTAGACATGGAAGATAACGTTTTTTGCCTGTAGACTTTGATGGATAATAATATATATAACCCAAAATTTCACGAGATTTACCCCATTCGATACATCAGCTCGAATGGGGTTTATTTGATTGTGGGGATCAATTTCCTACGGGCACAAGCCCTCGTAATTAATTACATCTTAGACCTCAATCTAAGAAAACTCTCGATTAGGGATGTTATATTATTATCTCAAAATAGGTTTAGCGCGAAGGAATTTCTAAGCTTTCCTAATCAAAGGGGGAGATAGGCTCAATTTGGTTTAATCAGTCACACATGATTCAGTCATCATTCGGCCGGTTCGAGGAAGAGAAAACTAGAGAAAAAGAGAAAAGTCACTGCATTCAAGCATGCATGAGAGAAAGAGAGAAGTTGCATGATTTGTGTGATGCGGATGGGTAGGATTTATAGCTTCCAGAAGAATGGAGAGCTAACCCACCAATAAGGCGTACAGCGGTACACTCGTACCACGAGCCTTAGATCCTAAATCTATAAATGATGTAGTATCGTACACATGACACTAACATCTACAACCTAACTAATACAATCTTGGACATATTCCTTGCCTGAAGAGGAAGCTAGCTAAAACCACCTAATCATATAAAATCCATGATATTCGATCCGTATGCAAGATAAGTGGGTAGTTAGACATTGGAATTTGGGATTGACATTTAGAGAAGTTCCTAAGTGATCCCACCCTTATGAATGGTATAATGCTCCTAAAACTAATGCAATTAAATTTTAATTTTAGTTGGTTACTAATACAGTTTATGCTAGTCAAAGTCTCCAAATCAGGGATGTATGAAATTTTAAAAAGGCTTATAAAAATAATTTTTTTAAAAAAAGACTAAGCTTCCCCCGGTTCGACATTTCATCCTCATATGCCAGATTATCCAGACTTTACCCATAGGCGGGAAGTATCTAAAGAAGAGAGAGAATGCATGCATGCGACCCCGGATGATTCTGGCTATTCTCTAAATCGTTATGTTTCTATGTGAGTTAATTCTTAAAATTTTATTAGTAATTATGAGTAGAAAAATTTTATTCCTAGAAGAGCTTAGCGAGTCAGGCACATCCACATGCAAGAAAGAAACCTATAAAAAGCAAGCCAGTTTTATTACGCAAATAAAGTAAATAAACCACAACGAAACAACAAAAAACTACGAAAAAGAGTGTCCATGGCAAGTGTCATATAATATTACATCATAGTGTATAGAAAAAGTAGTGGTGGCTGAGCTCCACCAACAACAACCCAGGAACGACGTAAATCTTAAAACAAGGCATTTTATATCTTGCTCTTCATCTTCCCTTCCTTGATTCGTCTATGGATCATCTTCAGTCCTTCGGGCTCCTCATAATGAATCCTCCAAAAGGATGTCCAAATGAAAAAGGAAACTCCCTGTAGGGGGTTTTCTTTTTCCTTTGGACCGCTTTACATCTAAAATGCCTTGTTTTAAGGATTTTCACAACACTTGACTCCAAATACATTACATCAGAAAAGAAAAAAAAGGAAATCTAGACTCCCCTGCAAGGTTATCCTAAGCAGTTATAATAAAATAAAAATCATCCAAGCAGTTATATATAAATAAAAATGCTCAAAATAAATCACACTTGATCGTGCTCTAATTATTTGGGGGCTAAGCAGCTGAAGCACCTGTAGAAATTATATATTCTTTTATTATGAATTTTAGCCCCCCTTAGTGCTGTGTGAGCACGACCATCTGCAATAAGACAATATCAGTATAAAAAGCCTTCATAACCTATGGGTATTCTATCGCTCACAACTTAGTACAGAAAAATAGCTAGAAAATGTCACAGAAAAGCTAACACAAGTAGCAAAAAATCAGCACACAGGTCACATGCAAAGTGTCACAACACAGTACAGAAAAGAAAAGCAGAACATCGGCATAACCTAAAGATATTAATCGTGCCATAGCAAACCAGTCTAAGTGTGTGTAGGCTATGTGGTTTTGGTATGTCCTATGTAAGATAGTTTAGTTAAAGTTACTTGCATTTTGTTTGTTAAATGAGCAAAGGGATATTTTAATTGAAGTTTAAATATTAGTATTTTAAAATTGATTTTAGAGATTTTATTTTAAGATTCGATTGATTACCATCTTTGTTTCACACCGAGGCAGTGAGGTTTATTTCACCCTCCTTGGGGCTAACTTAATAGACTCGTAGGCCTGGGTTACCCAGTGACAACCAAGTTTGTTAAATTATTTAGTTGGTTGTAAATTAGAAAAGAAAGATAGATTAGGTAATTTATTAGTAAAAGAGGTTTGTTAATTGATTTTAGAGATTAGTCTAAGGTTTAATCTTTAGAAGTCTTTTATTCTAATAAATTTTAATTTTATGTTTGATCTCCTAATTTAATCTACATCTTTTAAATTTTATATTGATTAGGAGTCTATTATTAGTTTAGTTGAACTTAATTTAGATTTACATTTTGAGTTTATTGCTTAATGATTATATATGTTCATTATCATTTAATTAAGAGTTAAGTATTTTTAATACATTTTAAGGGTTAGATTATAAATAATTGGTTGATTATTAATAGATTAAGAAAAACTAGGAAAGCGTGTCATTGAGTTTTATTTTGATATCTCTATCCTATAGGGAGCATGCACCTAAGTCTATATTATCTAAGACTCGGTCCTTAATTTTTATCCTTAAGTGTCACTAAAGTTGTAGGACAATAGGGAGTTTTGTTTTATAACCCTCAGGACTTTCATACATATGTCAATAAGTTTAGGGATCTAAAAGAAAAGAAAGCAATCCCAATTAAAAAATGAAGTTTCTAAAGGGTCCTAAAGGGTAGGGATCGTGCAATCATTAAGACCCCTAAAGGTTTTCTAAGTTTTTAAGAAAACTTACAGTACCAGGGGCTATGACTCGGTGGTTCCGCCCGTAACGCCCCCACCGGACTGAATGGGGGTGACTGATGCTCGGATCCGACTATCCATACTCCATCGCCAAGTGCTCCATTATTCCTTGTCCTTTGCTTTCCAAAATGGTGCCTCGCAAAACATAGAAAAGCCAGGTATTAGAGCACATTCTATAAGCAAATAATAATATGAAGGAATGAAAATGCAATAAAAGAAAAGAATGTACCTTTTGTTATTTGTGCATCCGGTGGGCCATCTATCATTTGGGTTCTCTTATTCTTTTGTGAACATTCAATATCAAAGAATAAAAGAAACGACAGAGAAAACTAAAATCAAAGCAAAAAAAAAAAACAACTAGATGTAATAGAAAGAAAAAGAATGAAAATTAAACACAAAAGGAATGTAGGCATTGTTGTTATTGGACACTCTTCTTTGAAGCCAAGTGTGTCTCTAAAACAACCTTCTCCCTAATTCAATATAATATGAATAGGGAAAAAGGTGCTTTCAATACCCTTTAATATCCCCACAATCCAAATAAAACACTTGATATATTTGACTCGACTCAAATAACTCACCTAATCTCTAAACAAAGCTCAAAATAATGGAAGAGATAGTTTCCCAAAGCCCAAAACTAAAACAAGTCTTTTTATTTTCCATATTTTCCAAAATTCATCTTTTAGAAGCGAATGTGAATCAATAGAAAGACAATCCATACACTAGACATTAACTTGCTCTACAAAGATATCAGAGGACTTTACTACACAAAGCAAATCACAAAACTAGAAGTTCCAAAATGCCTTACGAAAAACCTCTAAATGAACTACTACATAAAACCCTACATAAATCATCTACCAAAATCTTTTGACACAAAACTCTACAAAATAACCAATAATCAAGTGCCCCCTCTTTCTATTTGGTGTGGGGTAAAAACCAAATCCTTAAAAAAAAAAAACTCATAAAAGCATTTTTATTATAAAACAATCGTAAAGTATATCACAAAATTTTCATAACACTAAACAGTTTGCAAGACCTTCCGTAGAGCTTTCAACAGTACTTGTGAAGCTTTCCTACATCAAGTACCTTGCAACACTTTTCAATAACCTCCACTTTTAAAACTTCACAAAAGAAACGCTCCAAACATTCATCTCAAAAAGAACTTAAACTATATGATGAACATAAATTTGCATATACCTCATTTTAAAATAGCTTGGAGCATAAGACAGCGAGAAATTTGCTCATAATTCGTTCCCAAAACAATTCCGAACCAAAAAAAATTGTGAAAAACTGCACTTGTATTATTTCCAACACAATTTAGAAGCTAAAACAGTGAAAAAATAGTATTCATTTCTCACAAAAATAGTAAACAAAAGCTCTATAAAAACTGTAGGAATTTCTACAAGGAATCAACGCTTGCCAACAATGATTCGTCAAGATAAAGAGAGAACTTTCACATATTCTTAAGAAGAAGAACAATGCTCAAACATATCCAAAAGCTATCTTGCCAAGTGACTTCTCACATAGTAAAAAAACTTTTCATTTAAATTATGTAAAGATGACATTGAAACAAATAGAACATATGTGAGGGCTTTATAGGATCTAACATCAAGTAATTTGTTTAAGGAAACATGCATGACTCTCACATGCTCTAAAAAAAAACTTCGCAAATGTAGTTATATCCAAACTCATGAGAAGCACGTGAAACTTTATAACTAAGTATGGCCTCCCATCCTTTAGTTAAGTGGCTCCAAATGCAAATCTAAGCTTCATAAATCATCAACCAAAATATCACAGTTTTTCTTAAAGGCATTTCACCAAATAGTTATACAACAATACTTGAGCAAATGAAGGTATGAAACCAAAGGTTTGGCAACCATGACACTTATTCCATGTCTTATGATAAAACAAAAGATAACTTTAAGATAATCGTGACATTGGCTTTAACAAAAGTGTATAAACCATTAGTTCTAAGTAAACTTATTGAAGCATACTTGTAAATCTAAACTTCTCCAAACATAGACATATAGCATCCAAAGGGCAAGCCTAATCATGAATGATAATGAGATACACATGCATATGAAAAGAAATCAAGGCAACACCTCCAATAATCCATAGACTCATATCACAATGAAAGAAGGGCAAGATTTTCTTCTTTGCCACTTCTTTCCAACCATTAGAAAAGTGTTATAATAGCATGAGTAATACCACATCGGATTCACAAAGTACATGAGAATTTCTTTCTAAGCATGTATGGGATATATAAACATTTACTAATCATAGATATAAGTATTTCATTTATCACATGACTTAGAATAGACATGAATTTCTTCCAACAAATTTGTATTTTTCATGCTACATGCCACCAACAATTCCAAGTAACTCTATAATCCAAATTCATGAATTTGTTCTCACACCAAAACAAGTCTTTATAACATGAATGCACATGAAAGCTTTCTAACAAATTCTCATAGTGATGCCAACGAATAGAGTATAAGTGAAATAGTAAAGATGTAAAGGTTCCAATTCAAATCTTCCTACATACGTAAGAATTTTTTTATGTGATGAACAATTCCATGGAAGGATGTAACATGAAGATCCAAACAAGGTTTATCCTAGCATATGAATTTTTTTAAAAGAAGAACAACAAAAATAAAATAAAAACAAAGTTTTGGAAAGAAACGTTCAAAGCCTTCAATTTCATACTTAAAGAAAATGAAGAAAGGATAATTCCAAATCTCATGCTAGAACGCTTTCAAGAAAATGACGCTTACTTTAGCGAGGAAGGGCAAATCATGCTAGATATTTCACTTCCAAAAATGTATGAAGTTATGCTTTCAAGTTCACCTTTTAAATTTTGGCTCACAGTGAGATTTAGTAAATGAATCACACCCAACATCGTGATGAAGAGAAAGAAAGACAAAACAAAACCCCTATACCAAAAAAAAAAAAACATTTACAAAGCATTGGGCGATGTTTAACTTGGAGTCAACAAGCATACTTATCAATTTGATGAGTTATAACTATTCCAAGAAGTTGCAAAACCTATATTTTCTTCTCAGATTTTTGCTTCTTCTACAAGTCTTTAGAAGATTAAGGAAGAGGGAAAAGGAAGGAAGAAGAAGAAGTAGGAGAAGGAGAAGAAGAAGAAGAAGAAGAAAGGAGAAGGAGAGAGAGAGAGATACTCACCTTGCAAAGAAGCGGCTAAGGCGAGTCGATGGCGTCGGGTTTTGCTAGGGTAGGCGACAGAGGAGACGGCTTCAACTTCCACGCGAGGGAGGTGGGGATTTCGGCCTCCCTATTTCGGTCCGGATAGAGCAGAGACAGAAAGGGAGGGAGAGCTGAGCGCGAATCCTAGAGCTGAAGAGGGAGTTCGGGGCTCCTAGCTCACACGAGAGAGGAAGATCGGGAGTTCCTCCTGGGAGCTTCTACCGAGAGTAAGAGGGGGAGAAGGGATTTTGATCTTGGCTGGAGTTCGTGAACACAGGATGACTGAGAGAAGGAGAGGGTGACGGTTGCCTGAGAGCAAGGGAAAACTTAGAGAGAGAGGGAAAGGGAGCAAATGCCGAAGTCGAAAGTCCTCATTTTGGGTAAATCAAACTCGTCGTCGAAAGAGGAAGCCCGCGCATTCGTCATCTCGTGCTTCAGTCTTCCGAATATCACGCGAATAGATTATTTTCTGGTCCGTATCTCTGACCCGACTGTAGAGGATTGCAGGTATCGGACAACAGCTTCGGGCAAATAAACCATTTTATTCGAGCCGCTTGATCCAATTTCCTGATCTAGGCAACATATTCAAATCATTTGGAAAGTTAAATAGATTCTAACAGAAATAAATTAGGCTGAGTCAAGTTAAATTAACTAAAACTGGGTTAGACTCGAGTCTGAAATTTGAGTCAATTTAGGTTCGAGCCGGCTCAATAAAGCTAATTATATGAAATTGAATCCAAGAAAATCATCAATTTAAATCAAATTGGATACGGCGCGACCAAAACAAACTAATCGAGCCTAATCGAACACAGTCGAGTTTAATTCGACCCAATTTATGTTGATTCGAACTCGAATTGGACTCGACGTTGTTCAATTGAGTCGATCGAAGATGCTCGAGGGTACTCGAGCGAAAATGGAGGTCAATAAACAGACTTTCAATATATGCGGAGAACAATAAGTGAACCGTATATGTTGGCATTGACCTTACAAACTCTAGGAAGATACAACTCTAGGGTCAACTAACGGAACGAGATCAACAATGAGAGAGAGTCAAAGAAAGCATCTCAACTATCTACCCAACCAAAGTGGCAGAATAGGATAAGGAAGTCTCAAGTTCACATGAGCAAAATTGGAACAAGATCACAAAGAATCCAAAGGAAATTCAACAATCATCTAGAGAACAAATCTAAGATGATGTGAAGAGAATGAAAATAAAAAATAACTTGAAAATCATATGAAATATCAGAGAGCAATAATCAAGGAAAAGCAATAAGGGAGAGTAATCAAATATAGATAAATCATCTGACAGCCTGACCAGCTCGAAACGGCGGAATAGAAGAAGAAGGAAATGTTTCACATTCACCTGACCAGATCAAAACAGTGAATGGAGAAAACTCAGTGCTCATTGATCAGATTGAAACAGTGAACAAGAGTAGAGAAAGAAAAGAACCAACCGTCTGCCTGACTAGATCGAAATAGCAGAACGGAAGGAGAAAGGAAAATCCCACATTCACCTGACCAGATTAAAATAGTGAATGGGGAAAGACTCAATGCTCACCTGACCAGATCAAAATAGTAAGAAAGAGTAAAGAAAGAAAAGAAACAACTTTCTGACTGACCAGATCAAAACTGCAGAACAGAAGAAGAAAGAAGGATCCCACATTCACTTGACCAAATCAAAACAGTGAATGGGGAAAACTCCGTACTCACCTAACCAGATCGAAATAGTGAGCAGGAGTAAAGAAAAGGAAAGAGCCAACTGTCTGCCTGACCAGATCAAAATAGCAGAGGAGAAGGGAAAAGAAAGGTCTCACATTCACCTAACCAGATCGAAACAATGAATGGAGAAAACTTAGTACTCACCTGACCAGATCGAAATAGTGAGTACGAGTAAAGAAATGAGGGAGTTCTATATCTGCCTGACCATATTCACAACGGCGAATGAGAACAGCTCAATATCCACCTGACCATATTCACAACAGCAAATAAAGAGCTTCCCAAAAGTCAAATGTCCGCCTGACCAGATCAAAACAACAGCATAAAAGATAAAGTCCAACATTCACCTAACCAAATTGAAACAGTGAATGAGGACAACTCAATGTTCGCCTGACCAGATCAAAATGGAGAAATAAAGAATCAATAAAAAACTCAATAACCCCCAAACATGAAATAAAAAAGGGGGAATGAAGAGGCGATGCAGTATGCCTCTCAGGGACTATGTCGGGCACCCAACCAGAAAAGGGAGTCAACATTCACCTGATCAGATCACAATAGTGAATGAGAATGGCTCAAAATCCACCTGACCATATTTGCAACAGCGAATAATGAGCCCTCCTGAAAGTCAAATGTCCATCTGACCATATTCGCAATTGTGGGACAAAAGAAGCAAGTCCAACATCACCAGATCACAATAGTGAATGAGAACAACCCGATGTCTGCCTGACCATATTTGCAACAGTGAGACAAAGGGTGAAAGAGAAAGGGAGTTCAGCATTTACCAGACCATATTCGCAACAACGAATGAGAACAACTCAATATTCATCTGACCTTATTCATAACAACGAATAAAGAGCTTCCCAAAAATCTAATGCCTGCCTGACCATATTCGCAACGGCAAAGCAAAAGAGAGAAGAAGTGCCTACATTCAACTGACCATATTCACAATAGTGAATGAGGACCACTCAATGTTTGTCTGACTATTTTCGCAACAGCGAGACAAAGAGTGAAAATCACCTCTACAACCACCCAAAGCACATGTGCGTGGTGCTATGAGGGAAAGATAAGTAAGTAATCAATCATCTAAGAAATCCCAAACTTATATTTTAGTTACCACATGGTAGACGACAAATCGTCGTGGCCATGAGTAATCAAAACATAAGTAGAATTTCTTTAGGTAAAATTGAAATCACACAATATGAGGTAATTGATCGATATATATCTCTCTAAGAAGAGGAACATACAAACAACCGAGTAGAAGGGATAATATCATATCAAAGGAGCAAGTGAAGTGGCGAGGGGATACACTTGTCACTAAAAATAACCATCATATCAAAGATCAATGATTACTAAAGGAACCACGGTAGTAACACCCATATTAACTGATGGGACCCTGTGAGAAGTGCAAGCAACATTTATGCCTCCAAAAATATTACTCTTACAGCTAAGAATAAGCTCTCAAAGATAGAAAGTGTCGCTAAAAGAAGTAGTGGATTGACTTTCTACTGGAAAATCAAAATCCACTAAGAAATAATGTTAACTTCTATAGCAAGATGTACCACATCATAAGTGAGGGAAAACATCTCTATTATAAGTGAATAACCAAAATAGAAGAAATGAACACATAGTCATCTCCTAAGCAATTAATAAAATGCTTTCAGAAGAGAAAAGGAAGTAATTTGGAGGGACTTTGGGCTCTTGGAGTGTAGAACCGGGTTCCACTTATGACAAGGGCAACCGATTCTACTCAACTAAGAGCTTCCCTCTCTTTTTTTTTTTATCATTTTCATTTTTTTTTTCATATTATATTCACAGTTATAGATTAAGTATATTTCATACTGTTGAAAATAACACATGGTAGATGGAATGTTTACTATATCCGTGAGTTACTCCTAGTATAAAATATCTTCTAATGACTGGAACATAAAGAGAGGGGAAAATTGTTTGCTTTGAAATCCAGGCCATAGTCGCCACATGAATAAAATTGGAGAGAGAAAAAGATTATATACAGGATCTGTGAATGAACTAAACATTGGCTTTGGTAACCCATGTCACATTCAACTCATATGAATGAACTGGGGAGCACAAATGTCACAAGAAAATTTGTAGAGAAATTCACATAGTGATAATGGGCCAACATCACTACATTTGACTAATTTAGATCAAGGATGGACCAAATATCATATTCCATAGAGGTTCAAGTTAGTAGTTTTGATATCCCAGACCACACTTGAAGGTGACAAGCAAAACTGGAGAAAGTTAACCCTTAAAGGGGGCCCATGGACTGCCAAAAAGTACAAGAAATCCTTTAGAGTTATATCTGTACAGAGGGATATTTATAAATGGTGGGGTATGCCCCTTACGATGTGCAAACTCAAGCATAGTACTTTCTCAAGTACTGCCCGTTAATGACAGGCATGGGATGAACACCATTCACATCAACTAACAAATAAGATCCACCTTCATATACTTGCTCTACCACGAATGGGCCTTCCCAAATAGGCTCGAATTTACCACCTCGATGATGATGCAAGATGATAGGCCTACATAAGACAAGGACTAAATCACCGACCTGAAAAGCACGGGGTCGGACGAGGCGATCTTGTGCCTAGGCCATACGAGCCTGATACAACTTAAGATTCTGATGAGCTTACAAATGAAGCTCTTCTAAACTATTAAGTTCTTCCAAACGTAGTCGGGCATTATCCTCATGAGAAAGATTGTGGCTAACTGCTACATGTAACGAAGGGAACTCGACCTCAAGTGGGAGGATAGCTTCATCCCCAAAAGCTAAAGCATATGATGTAGACTGAGTAGGAGTACACCCCAAAGATGGGCCGTTATCTAAAATTATATGACGCATAACACCGAAATAGTAAACAACGTGATCGTGAAAGAAGCGCATCACATCTTCTAATTTAACTTCCTTAAGCGGGATGGCTTCCGCCCACTTAAAGAAGTAATCAGCAGCAGCCAGAAAAAACCTATGACCAGGAAAGAGGTTCAATAGGACCCACTACATCCATACCCCAACTCTCAAAAGGCCAAGAAGACACAGAGGGGTGCAATGGATTGGAAGATTAGTAGATAACAATATTATAAATCTGGCACTGGTTGCACTTCCTAGCATGCTCCATGCAGTCACGGATCATAGTCGGCCAATAATAACTAAGTCGTTTAATTTTGACCTTCATCTTAGGTCCGAACTGATGAGCACCACAAAGTCCCTCATGTACCTTTCCCATGACCTTACGAGCCTCCTCGTTGTTGAGGCAACGCAACCATATTTGGTCAAAAGAGGGTCGGTACAGGGTTTCATTCGCATTGGAGAATGACAAAGCTCTCTTTCTAATATGAGTGGCAAGAGAACGATCATCTAGAAGTTTACCATGCTTCAAATACTCAACAAAGGGGATTCTCCAATCTGACTCTTCCTCAACAACGAACACTACGAGGGACTGATCAGGAGAAGACAAGTCTGCGGGGCATAAGGCTTACCGATACTGGATAACAATCGATATTGGATTTCCAGTCGGGTCAGCCAACTCCTTAGCAAGTTTAGCTAGTGCATTCGCTCTACCATTCTCAGATCAAGGGACTCTAACTAAAGTTACTTCAGGGATCAAACACAAGAGCTCCATTGCCTTATTGTGATAAGGCAAGAGCTTAGGTTTGAGAACTTTGAAGATTCTGGCAACTTGATTAATAATTAATTGGGAATCTCGAAAGATTTTTACTCGTACAATACTCATTTGAATGGCCAACTCAAGTCCTACAATCTGGGCTTTGTACTCAACTTCATTATTAGTATGAGGCTCTGAAAGATTGTAGGAGTAATGAAGGGTGTGGCCTTCAGGAGACACAAAAATAAGCCCCAAACCTACCTTAACCATAGAAGTTTCATAAGGATGTAATGATTTGATGGAAGAAGCTCCATCAAAGTAAAACTCCCAAGTAGGGGACTCCCGCTCTTCCACACTCATTATTGATTCATCAGGCAAATCGTCATAAAGTGGGGAATCTGTATGGATCAGGTGAGAAGCAAGGAAGTCAGCTAGAGCCCATCCTTTGACGGCCCATTGAGGGACAAATGTAATATCAAATTGTAGTAAAATCATGGACCAACGTGCTAAGCGACCTGACAAAGTCAGACAGGTCATCAAATATTGCAAAGGGTTGACTCGATAAATCAAACTGATCTTGTGTGAGAGCATATAGTGTCTAAGCTTCTGCACAGCAAAGATCTAAGCAAAACACTGCTTTTCCATTGCCGGGTATTTTAGCTCTGCAGGAATTAAACGTTTGCTAAGGTAGTACAAGTCATTCTCTTTGTCTCCCTCATTTTATTGAGCTAAAAGTTCACCAAGTCACTCATCCAAGGCCGTAGTGTAAAGGATCAACGACCTACCAGGGATGGGTGCAGGTAATACAGGGGGACTCATCAGGTAGCGCTTTATGCTCTCAAAGGCCTCTTGAGAATTCATATCCCAATGAAAGAGGGCATCCTTCTTTGTTAAAGCAGCAAAGGGATGACATCTACTGGCAAGGTTGGAGATAAATCTCCGCAAGAAAGCAAGCTTACCTTGAAAAGACCTCAACTGGGTTAGACTCTTAGGGGGTTTCAAGTCCACATGGCCTTAATCATGGAGGGATCAATTTTAATTCCACGATAGTGAATAATAAAACCAATGAACTTCCCCGTAGTGACACAAAATGCACATTTTAAGGGATTCATCTTCAAATCATGCTTTCTCAAGTGCTCAAAAATGATTCGTAGGTCTCGAAGGTGATCACTACGGATCTTGATTTTGACCACTAAATCATCCACATAGCATTCAACCTGCTCATGAATCAACTCATCAAAAATGATAGTCATGGCATGCTGATAGGTGGCCCCGACATTCTTGAGGCTAAGGGGCATCACCTTACAATAAAACACACCGATAGGGGTATGAAAGGCAGTGAATTTCTCATCTTCAGGGGCCATCTTTATCTGATTGTAACTAGATGAACCATCCATGAAGGAGAAAATGCAATGGGATGAAGCAATATCAACCATGAGTTCAAGAATATGAAGAGGAAAATCATCCTTAGGACATGCCTTATTCAAATCTTAGAAGTCTATACAGACACGGATCTGACCACTCTTCTTCCGGACTAGAACAACATTGGCAAGCCAAGTGGGATACTCCTCTTCATGAATGAAATCAGCCTTTATAAGCTTCTTAGTATCGGCGATCACCTGTTGTTCAATCTCTAACCTCATCTGACGAGGTGACTGTTAGAACTAATGGCTAACTTATAGACTGCTATTTTTGGATCTAAATCAGGCATCTCTGTATAGTTCCAAGCAAAGAAATCTCTAAACTTAGAAATGAGCGCAACATACTCTTGAGCCTCTGATTCGGATAACAAAGCACTATGAAAAATGGGTCTAGGATCTGATTCAGTGCCCAAATTGATCTCACACAATTCATCCATGGCAGAACTAGCGCCATCTTCGAATTCACATGGAGCTTTAAGGACCCTGTCCTCATTCTCCTCCGGGTCTTCGTCATCAGAGATGGAAACGACTGGATAGGAATGAGAGACAACCCAAATATTCGTGGAAGGGGACTAATTTTCTTGAAAATAGCCTATACCCTGCCTAATTTGAGAAAAATCAGTTCGCCAAATACATGCATGTTGTTGAGCCTGTTTACCTGACCAAGTTGAAGGGATAAGACCTCGCTCAACAAAGTTATCCATAGAAGGGAAAAAGTATCGGGAAACTTGAATGATCTCATTATCCGTAACGGATTCCATAGGACCCTGTATATTAGTACTCTATGGGACACCTACACTATAGAACAACGATGCATATCAAGCAGATTGGGGTGGCACATAGAGAGTGTGTAGATCTTGCACAGAGCGCCTATCCAAGGGTAGTGCACCACGAACACTGGTGGAATGTGTAGGGGAAGGCTGAAGAGTGGATTCTTCAATTCTCATGCAGTGCATCTGACGAGAAAGGGATTGTTAACTAGCTGCCTGATGTCTGACGTCTGCATCATCGTCTGAGTCACTATCAACAACTAGACCACCTTGAGGTATCAAACTCCTATGGAATGTAGGGTAGGAATTGTGATCAACACTAAATCCGAGTGAAGGGACTGAATGATGAGGAACATCGATCATCTCATCATCAGAGGAGTCAGACTCAACAATCAAAGGGGAAGTGTATAAGTGCGAGGGAGGAGGGATTTGAGTATCAAAGTTTCTCGGAGGGAGAACTGACTCTCTACCTCGACCTCTACCACGCCATCCCCTACCTCTACTAGGGGGAACATTGTGCCTGATTACAAACTGTAAAGATCCATCGAGGTCTACAGTGAAAATATCTGCCCCAATCCTAACATGTGATAGACCCTGTGTTAGTGGTTGTATAGGACCCTATGCAAGTGAATGTATAGGATCTTGTACAGGACTAGTGGGTATCACTGGTGACTGGGCAGTGGGAGGTCTACGAGCTTTCTGAGACTTGTAATGCTCGGCATCATCGTAAATAGAGACCTCATGCGCGATAAAAGGTTGAGTATCTCCAGGAATGGAAAACTCTACATCATTTCTAATATACTTCATGCACTGGTGCAGTGTAGATGGCACCATTCCATTTTCATGAATTCAAGGCCTTCCTAAGATAGCTTTGTATGAGGTATCCACCTCAATAACATGAAACTTTGCTTATGTTAAAAGATCTCCAAAATGCAAAGTCAAAGTAATAGAACCTAAAGCACGCTGACCTTGATCATTAAAACCCTTCAGCATAATCTTATCTAAAGTCAGTTTCAAATGTCCAAGAGAGAGGCTCTGTAGGGTGGCATGATTAAGGATATTAACTAAAGCTAATAAGCAATTGAGGACCATGTTCAACTCATAACCATTTACTTTAGAGGTGACGTACAAGGGACGATTGTGCTCGGCAGTCACTAAGAGAAGATCCTGATATGAAAAAGTAATACATGACATCTCTCTCAAGTAACATGCATCTTTAACAAATTCAGTAACAAAGAAGGCTTGATAGGACTCTAGTTCAAGCAAAGCTTTCACCAAAGTCTCTCTCAAGTTAGGAGACATCATAAGTGCATCATAAACACTAAGAAGATAATAAATTTTTCTCAAATGAGCCAACACATTGTAATCAACATCCAACTGAGGGCCTTTTCCCTTCTCCCATTGCCAAAATCAACTATGTAAGCTATCATGAAATCCACTATAGAGAGTGTATACATTCACTTAGAAATCAAAATAATTAAAGGTATGATGACATACACACCATGAGCTTTCAATCCACATTTAAACTTAAAAAAAAATAAAGTTCCCCATAGGTGCAACTTGCTGCCAACTAAAATCATCCATAAGATTCTAGATTAAAATGAGAGGAAGACATGGTAGCTAGAGTTGAGGAAGAAGATTAAGGAAGAGGGAAAAGGAAGGAAGAAGAAGAAGTAGGAGAAGGAGAAGAAGATGAAGAAGAAAGGAGAAGGAGAGAGAGAGAGATACTCACCTTGCAAAGAAGCGGCTAAGGCGAGTCGATGGCATCGGGTTTGGCTAGGGTAGGCGACGGAGGAGACGGCTTCGGCTTCCACACGAGGGAGGTGGGAATTTTGGCCTCCCTGTTTCAGTCCAAACAGAGTAGAGATGGAGAGGGGGGAGAGCTAAGCGTGAATCTAAGACCTGAAGAGGGAGTTCGGAGCTTCTGGCTCACGCGAGAGAGGAAGATTGGGAGTAAGGAGTTTTGCCTGGGAGCTTTCTTCTACGAGAGTAAGAGGGGGAGAAGGGATTTCGGTCTTGGCTGGAGTTCGTGAACACAGGGTGACTGAGAGAGAGAGAGAGGGTGACGGGTGCCTGAGAGCAAGGGAAAACCAAGAGAGAGAGGGAGAGGGAGCGAATGCCGAAGCTGAAGGTCTTCGTTTTGGGTAAATCAAACTCGTCACTGAAAGAGGAAGCCCGCACATTCGTTGTCTCGTGCTTCAGTCTTCCGAACATTACACGAATAAATTATTTTTTGCTCTGTATCTCTGCCCCGACTGTGGAGGATCGCAGGTATCGGGCAACGGCTTCGGGCCAGCAAACAGTTTGATTCGAGCCACTTGATCCAATTTCCTGATCTAGGCAACAGATTCAAATCATTTGGAAAGTTAAATGGATTCTAACAGAATTAAATTAAGCTGAGTCAAGTTAAATTGACTAAAACCGAGTTAGACTCGAGTCTGAAATTTGAGGCAATTTAGGTTCGAGCCAGCTCAATAAAGCTAATTATATAAAATTGAATCCAATATAATCATCAATTTAAATCAAATTAGATACAGCGCGACCAAAATAAACTAATCGAGCCTAAACAAACACAGTCGAGTCTAATTCGACCCAATTCAAGTCGATTCAAACTCGAATTGGACTTGACGTGGTTTAATTGAGTCGATCGAAGATGCTTGAAGGTACTCGAGCAAAAATCGAGGTCAACAATGAAAAATTTTTTGATGCTCAAATTGATTGTCTAAAGAAGGGAAAATTATTACATTCGGTCACCAGACCTGGAAATAGTTTCGGATATCCACTAAAAATTTGACGCGTTGAATGTACACGTGTCCGCGAAATTTTAAGTCAAGCGCGCCAAAAATGCAGGTAAAGTGCAGTCAAAAGCACAGTCAAAGCGCAGTAAAAGTGCACCCAAAGCGCACAGTCAAAGTGCGATCCACGTGGCAACTTTTTAGTGGATGTCTGGACCTATTTTCTAGGTCTGGTGATCGGACGTAATAATTTTCCCTGAAGAAGAGAGTAACTGTGCTTTAGAGTGGTGAAAGCTTTATATTTCAGGGAATCAAAGTTATTCTTTTTGTATGATTTCTACTTTATAAGTGGATAGTCTTTGGAGAAAAGATTGTCCATTATTTTTAGCATCTGTTAGAAATGTGAGGATCTCTTCTATATTTTTGAGTGGTGTCCACATAGCTCGGGAGTTTCTAGATATCTTTTATGAAGAGTTAGTGACTTTATCTCTGAACAAAAAGGTAGAGTTTTGCATAGATATATTTTTTAGTATTGCTCTGATCTCTAAGGCCTCGTATCGAATGTCACCTAAGGAGCGTCAAGAGTTGAAGGTGCAAATTCAGAAGTTTATGGATAGAGTTTTCATCCATCCCAGTTTGTCTCCGTAGGGAGCACATGTATTATTTGTAAAGAAGAAGTATGATATCTTATGAATGTTTATTGACTATAGAGATTTGAATAAGGTAACTATAAAAACAAGTATCTCTTATGTAGGATTGATAACTTGTTTGATATGTTGGCTGGATGTTTAATGTTTTCTTATTTTATATGTTATTTGGCTATCATTAGCTGAAGGTAAGAGAGGAGGATGTAACAAAGATTAGATTTATCATGAGGTATGGTCATTATGAGTTTTTAGTTATGTCATTTTGAGTGATTAATACCCCAGCGGTCTTCATGGATTTGATGAATAGGAATTTCAATAAGTATATGGACTAGTTTGTGATAATTTTAATGGATGATATTCTAATTTATTCTAGATATGAGGATGACATGCAACACACATGAAAATTGCTCTAGAGAATCTAAGGCAATATCAATTATTTGCTAAATTCTTGAAGTGTGAGTTCTGGTTGAACAACATTTCATTCTTCGGGCACGTAGTGAGAAGTGCAGATATTTCAGTAGATCCTCATAAGATTCAGGCTATATTTATTTAGCTAAGGCCTATTATAATTTTGGAGGTTCGTATTTTCTTAGGCTTGGTTGTTTATTATCGAAAGTTTGTTCATAGGTTTTCTCAAATTTTTTTTTCTCTTGATAAGTCTGACTTAGAAGTCAGTAGCTTTTGTATGGACTCCAAAGTGTGAGGAGCGTCTTCAGATGTTGAAGGATCATTTGACTTCTCCTCCGATTTTGAATATCACTTCAGGTATATATGGATTTTAGGTTTTAAGTGATGCTTCATTATAGGGATTGGGATGTGTGCTAATGTAGTATGGTAGAGTTGTTATATATGTATCTCAATAGTTGAAATCATACGAGAAGAACTACCTGATATATGATTTGGAGTTAGCTGTTGTTGAATTTTCTTTGAAGATTTGGAGGTATTATTTGTACTGAGATAGATGCGAGATCTTTCTTGATCATCAAACTTTGAAATATATTTTCACTTAGAAGGATCTAAATTTTGAGGCGAAGAAGATGGCTTGAGCTGATCAAGGAGCATGATATGTTTATTCAGTATCAGCCTGGTAAGGCGAATGTAGTGGTAGATGCTTTGAGTGAGAAGTCGTTAGGTACTTCTCTCTCATTACTCACTTATGTAGAATTTCTTATTTAAGATTTGAAGAATCTAAAAATAAAGGTGGTATCTATCAATACAAATTCAAGTTGGTTAGCTTAGATGATTATTCAGCCTACTCTTCAAGAAAGAATTCAAGAAGCTGACACAAAGATTGACTAGCAAAACATGAAGTAGAAGTCTTTAGAATTGCCAAGGAAAATACTTCTAGGATGAAAATTCTAAAGGAGTAACAACATCAACATCAAGTGAAAAGAGAAATCCTTTGAGAAGAACTTCCTATGAATATTTCCCCAATAGATATAAGAGAGCTTATAGACCTTTCTAAATTGAAGGAGTTTTTTTAATGTCTTTTAACAATTCTACATAATGAGATAACTTCTATAATAATAGCCCCCATGGTCTATTTAGAATTGAGGTTAACTCAATTTCAAAAAAGATGAAAAGTTTTGGGATTATAATAGCATTGACACTTTCAATCACAATCCATATGTCATAATATATTAGTTGTGGTCCACATTATGCAAATAGAAACTTGCAACATAAGTAGAGGATATAGAAGAGGTGGAGGAAGATGAAGAAGAGTATTTACCTCATTAAAAACTTCCAAGAGGAGGTAATAGGACCACATTATCAATAGCACCTTAGGGAAAAACTTGGAGGAGAAAGAGTCGTCAGACAAACTTGAGGTGAAAATTGAAAATGCTTTTATTAAATATCAAAACCCAATATTCCTGATACTAAAATTTATAAGTGCCATAATTTAGAATATATTCCTTTATTTCATAGTTATGCTCAAGAACTTTAGTAAAGTTATTAAGGATTGATTAACATAATAATATCAAATAATCCACCTATCTCGGAAGAATAATTATTGAGATAGTTCATTCATTGTTCACACAAAAATAAATTAAAATTATAAGTGCCCCTCTTTTGTGTAGAAGGAGTTTTATCTCCCTCCTTTTTTCTTCTATTGTGGCTTTCTTCTTACATTAGAGGCATTCAACTATTTGAGATGGGCGCCATCCCCTATCAAGCTTCAGTACCCGTCTTTTATGTAGAAGAAGTCACGATGAGAGACTATCTTCATAAATAACCCTTGACAGAACAAGATCAACTGCCTCTTGCATGTGAGGGTGTATTGAGAAAATCTAGTATTGATTGTACCTAGGAGGAGAACCAGTGATTGATAGTGGGCGAAAAGAATTCTGACGGTGTATAATTAGAAGTCTAATGACAATCGACAGCCAGGTGAATGTGCAGCGGTGATCTACGATCAGGCGGAGAATTGAATGAGATAATTAAAGAGTGTGCTATAGCAGTCGAGAGAGAAGCCAATGATGGCAGATATAAAGTGAAGGTTCAATGTCAAACATCAGGTAAATGTATGATGATGGCTGTAGTCCAGTTAAATTTTGATAAAGAAATATAAATCCATACCGACGTTTGCAGACATCAGACATCTGCGATGGAAGGGGTCGAAGCAGTGCACCCTATTAGTAGTCTAGCGACACACTGATAGTATCAATTGAGTTAAGGCCTGATGAAGATCAGATTGTAATCTTTCTTTGAAAAAGAAATTATATGAGATGCATTAATGTGCAATTGAGAAGAAGTCAATAGAGTCTATCAATGATATGTGACATTTTTAAAGTTGCTTATCGCTTGATGACATTGACTTATATAGATGATGTCGTTGTAACTTTAATTTCATCTTCTTATGAAAATGAATGTATGCTTGAATCAGATATGGAGTCTATGTAACTCCAATGATATACTATATGAAGTTGAGATTATTGTATGAGCTTGATGCTTATTTTTCATTTGAAATGAACTTGTTCCCTATAAGAAACTATATTGTTTATGTATCTTTGAGACATGTTTTGATATATTGCCCCCCATGCTTTTTGAGGCTTTTCTAGACAGCTATGATCTTCATATGAGTGATGGTTTTATCAATCACTTACTTTCTTAAAATCTTTATAGAGATAATGTTGTTCACTCAGGACATTGTTGGATGCTGTTGACTTATATGGAAAAGGTCTAGAGAATCCTCAAAGGATGTATGACCTTTTTGAGGTTGTATATCAGAGCATTGCTCAATGATGCTAACATACATGGAAGAGGTCGAGAGAATCCATAAAGAATGTATGACCTATTCGAGGTTGTATATCAAAGTATTGCTCGATGACGTTAACCTATGTAGAAGAGGTAGAGAGAATCCACCTAGGATGTATAACCTTTTTGAGATTGTATGTCACAGTATTGCTCGATGACATTAACCTATATATAAGAGATCAAGAAAATCCACCAAGGATGTATGAACTTCTTGAGGTTATATATCAGAGTACTGCTTGATGATGTTAACCTGTGTGAAACAGGTCGAGAGAATCCACCAAGGATATATGACCTATCCAAGGTTGTATGTCAAAGTGCTGCTCGATGAAATTTACATATATAGAATAAGTCAAGAGAATCCACTAAGGATGTATGACCTATCTGAGGTTATATATCAGAGCACTACTCGATGATATTAATATGTGTGGAAGAGGTCGAGAGAATCCACCAAGAATGTATGACCTATCTGAGGTTATATGTCAGAGCAGTGCTTGATGACATTAACTTATATGGAAGATGTTGAGAAAATCTACCAAGGATGTATGACCTATCTGAGATTGTATGTTAGAGCACTACTTAATGATGTTAACCTATATAAAAGAGGTTGAGAAAATCCATCAAGGATATATGACCTATTTGAGATTATATATTAAAATATTACTTAATGATATTAACCTGTATGGAAGAGGTCGAGAGAATCCACCAATAATGTATTATTAAAACCCAACCCAACTAGAACAGGTCCTATTATATTGAGCTATGACAGATAACTCCCAAGATCTATTTTTGGAATTTTTTTATATTTTCTGTCGATATTCATTAAAATAAATGACGAACTACAGAGCTACTAAAATGTCCAAATACTGAAAAACTCATCCATAATGTTTCATTCATTCATCAAACTAAATATATACACTACAGCACATGGCTTCAAGCAAGAGCTACATAACTGAAAATTTAACTAGCGATGATCATATAAAAAAAAATAAAATAGCAAAATACCTATGACTTCACATTTGATCCTGAACTGCTAGTCCACAACCTCTTTCTCCTTCCGAGATCCTAAAAATTAAAAGTAAAATTATAGTGAGCTACAATAGCTCAACAAGCCACACAAATCAATCTAAATTTTCAAATATTCTTTTATTTCAAATATTTTATTGAATATTTAAAGAAGTTAAATGTAATTTAAATAAATCATTGAACTGAGAATCACAAAATTAAGAAATATAATAAATGCATATCAATTATTATATTATTTAAATAACAATAAAGAATAAATGAATAAATTAAAATTTATATCACAAAGTAGTTCATATCATATTTCTCGGATCCAAACAAAATCTCAAAAGATTCTGGCCCCTTATGACTCCCCTTTTTATTTATGCTTATAGCACTATAACATATCAGATATTTCTGTCTTATATAGAATCTCAAAGAATTCTAGCCCCTTATGATTCTTAACAGATATAATTTAATCACATATCCATATATATTATCACATTATAACAATTAAAGAGCAATTGAGCTTTTATCAAAATTTCACAGTATTTTATAACGATAGATAACAAAAAATCTAACTAGGCAAAAATGCATATTTTCAAAAAATTATCAAATTACTAGGGATTATGTAAAATAATATATTAAGAATTTTATTGTACTACAACACTATTTTTCAACATCATGATAATTTTCCAGTTCAATAAAAATCCCCCAAATTTCAAAACCCCTTATGAAAATTTTTAGAAAATATTCAAAATGTGCATAATCGTAATCTATACAACATACAAAAAGTTACATGGTGAAAGTTTTATCTGTGCAAAGTTATCCATATCTTTTGCTAATGGATATAAAATTTTAATCGAAATATTCACTAAAACTTACATATTTTTGAAAATTGAGATGGGCATAACGTGCCTTATTTGAGACGAACAATTTTCCCAGCTAAACCAACGGACGAAAATGGTCCGAAGTCACCCAAAAATAGAATTTCCTCTTTTCTCACTTCTCATTCTCTCTCCTAAAAACCCAAGCTGGTCTCTATTTGGGCAAAAACTGAATTGCCTTTAATATAAGGCTTATTGCCTTTATATATTTTGTTTTTAATTATTAAATAATATATAATAATATTATTATAATTAATTTTCAATAGAAAATTCATAGAAAATCTTTTAGGTATTCTAAAAATTATAAAAAAATATTCATAAATTATCTAATTTAATTTAGATTTTTTTGGTGAAATCAGTTTATAAAACGGACACCGACGGTTCTAAAACCCCCACTTGTACCGATAGGTATTGATTCCTTAAGAAATTTTGATAGTGTCCATAAATTATAAAAAATTTTAAGAAAGCTAAAACACAATATTATAAATATTCTAACGAAGAAGGCTTGAGATTTGGACTTCTTTAGGTCAAATAAAAAAAATCTTAAAAATTTAAAGGGTTTCACATCTTCTTCCATAATCTATCTGCTTCCAATGTAGAGATCAAATAGGATAAAACACCTCTAACTCCTTGGAATACACAACTTTTATTGCCCAAAAATAACTTAACTCACTTCTTCAAGTAATTAATCTAAGACTCATACTGACTCAACCAATTCATACTTAGAATAACATTATATGAGAAAATATGTAATAAAATTAAACTAGATTTCCATTTCTTATAAAAAATTTCAATATCATAGAAACTGAATCCACTGGCTATAATACTATCTCTAGGCAGCAAAATAACAAAAAGGAAAACATGTAGTGTAATTGAAGCCATGTAGTGAATCAAAGTAATGCTAGAAAATAAATAAATGGCTAGCTCCATAATCAAATAAAATATGGCATAGTTGCTCAAAAATATAAATTGTACCTATCACAACATTCAGGAGCATCACGATCCTCCTACTAAGTCAAAGTGTATACACGTGGCTTAATTGAAGTTGGAGCAACAAAAATACTAAGCTCTCTCTAACTATGCCAAAAGGTATCATTGCTATTAAACTCAGACCACCAGCTCTATTAGATGATCCCTCATGAAAAGTATAAAGAGGAATTGCCCTCAGTCTCCCTGCCAGTCTAACAAAGCTCTCATATCTTGACTTAGAACGTGAGTCAAATCCTGCTTGTGGACACTCTGCTACTAGATGACCTATTTGATCGTATCTGAAGCACTGTCCAGTCATGCTGTAGCACTGAGTAGAATGACATCAACCATAACTCTGATACATAGGTGCCCCACTAATAAAACCAAAACTGGCTATGCTACCACTACTAGAGGCTGTTGTAGATGCTGACTGTCCACCTCTCCTAAAATCTCTAGGTGTAAATCTACTATTCTTCTCAGAAAAGTCACTACCACAAGTCTCACACCACTGAACCTCTTCCTACTAGCAATCCACCACTGTTAAGTAGCCATTAGGTCATTCTCTATTAGACGAGCTCTCTCCACAAGCTTAGAGAAATAAAAAATGTGAAATGGCATAAGAGGCTGTCTTAGACTATCTTGAAGTCCTCTCAGGAACCTGTAGCACTTCTCCTTAGGATTACTAATCAACTGTGGATCATATCTAGCCAAAGCAATGAACTCTACCTCATACTGCATAACTATCCTACTCCCATCCACCAGCGCTATGCCTCGCCATCCAATAGAAAGAATACTAATGGTACCTTTCTCTCACGAGGATATTATATACCATCAAATATCTTTTTCAGCATCCTCAAACAGTCCTCTACTGCTCAGGGCTCAACAGTACTATCAAATCTCGGAGGCTTCAATCTCAAAAACATTTGTATATGTTTGTATACCTCTTCAGATCTTACAATCGAAAGCCTACTTTATGCCTGGCCCATCATCTGGGCTATAAATATAACAAACTATGAAACTACATCTGAACCAACTATTGGAGCAGAACTATATACATGAGCTGTATGACTAGCACTCTATCCATCGGTCATATCTAAGTGTGGCAGATCCATGATCACACAGAATATGCAACAAAACACAAATGCACATAAAATAAAAATAATGATCACTTATACATACTTGAACTACTCCACTAGACTTATAGATCAATTCTTATAGTTCTATTTTATGATCTAATTCAAAAATTATTACTCTGATACCACCTTTATGACCTATCCGAGGTTATATGCTAGAGCACTACTCGATAACGTTAACCTATATGGAAGAGGTCTAGAGAATCTACCAAGGATGGATGATCTATCCAAGGTTGTTTGTTAGAGCACTACTCGATGATATTAACCTATATGGAAGATGTCGAATTGAATCCCCCTGGGATTGATTTTTCCTTAATTGGGATGGGGCGAATGCAACGTGTATCCTAAATCAAGGGTGAAAAATGGTCTATCTTTAGACCGCTATTGCCTTTTTAAGGTCGAGATTAAGTCCCTACCTAAGGAATAAAAGTGCAGGTAGGAACTGTATGAGGATTGAAATCTATTGGAAGCAACCTTGAATTTGCTGAGAGTTTCTTGAAATATCATCTTGACTTTGAAAGCATTGGAGAATTCTTCTTGAACATAGTTGGAGTCAAGGTTACCCCCTAGTATGCATCTAATTCTCATGAAATTGATGCAATAATAGCTGATGTAAGGCAGTTAACATGAATGACCTTTTGAGGTTGGAGCAAAAATTTCCTCCCCAGTCGGGAATCATGTTCCTATATATGGTGCCAAAATATTGCGTCCTAGAAGATTCACAGTGGAAGAGAAATATAAAGTTTAACATCTTAGCTTTGTATGAAGATCCAACATGCATACAGATAAAAAGAAAGGGTGCAACATTTATAAGAGACATGAAAGTTTTTACATGGAAAACCCTAAAAAGGTGGAAAACAACGAGGTTGGCTAGTTTGAATGAATTCACTATTATTTGCAATCGAGTACAAATGCGGCCCCCCCTTGGGGGAAGGCCTTGGCTTGATGTAACAAATATACATCATATAGAGTGTGTTACATGATGGAACTTGAAAGAATCACCATTGATACATTTGTTTGGTTGGTATAACCATAGTCGGTGGGCGATAGAGGTCAGAAAGACCATAGTCTAGTGACGGTGGTCGGAGAGACCGTAGTCGGCATGCAATAGTGGTTTGAAAAATTATTGTCAAGCAAAGGATGATTGGAAGAACCGTAGTTAGCTGGTGACAGAGGTTGAAAGTTGGGCGATGGGCGGAAGTTTGACTTTGGGTATAAGTCTGACGACTGGTAGAAGTATGGTGTCGGATAGAAATCTGGCAACAGGCGGAAGTCTGGCATCGGGTAGAAGTCCAATGAAAGTCATACGACAGATAGAAGTTTGGAGACGGGTCGAAGTTTGGCGTCGGGTAGAAGTCTGATGAAAGTCCTGCGACGGGGAGAAGTTTAACGACGGGCAGACGTCCTGCGTCAAGTAGAAATACGACAAGTGGAGCAAGCCCGGTATTGGGTAGAAGTCCGACAAAAGTCCAGCGTCGAGCAGAAGTCTGACATCGAGTAGAAATCTGGCGTTGGATGGAAGGTCGTTGATGATTAGAAGTCCAACGATGGACAGAAATCTAACGACGGGTGAAAGTTCTGCGTTGGTTAGAAGTTTGATGAAAGTTCAGCAACGGGCAGAAGTTTGGCGTCGGTTAGAAGTCCGACAAAAGTTAGTGGTTGGATAGAACTCCGACATCATTAGGTGTTCGAGCAGAACTCCGACATCTGTAGCTTGCCGGGTGGAAGTCCGGCGGTGGTGGAGGAAGAGTTTGGTGGGAAGAAAGCTCTCTTCATTCTCTTCTTTCTTAGGTCTCCTTCTCCCCCGCTTAAGGGACCCCTTTATGAGAAATGAGGGGTCTATTTATAGTTGTCTGAGAGTGTCATGGTCAATAAATATGAGGAAATCAAGGGTAAATTGGGAGTGATTTGAATAGATGACCGATGTTGAGTCCCTCGATTGTGGATCGTTCATTGGGCATATGAATATCTTAATGATATCAGAATTTGGCGATCTTGGGCTCGTTGGATTTATCTCGTTGTGCCTCTTGATTCAACTATAAGCATGTCACGTTTGGAAACTGTTTGGTAATCCAAATTATGGTTTGAACCTTCAAAAGAAGCTTTGAGTCTTTGATTTGGACTCATTTGAGCTCGGAATGAGTCGAATTTGGTGTCTTTGGGTTAGTATTTCCGAAATGTTCAGTTCAACTATAAGTTTGCCAAAATCAGAGTTCAGATGATCCCGGATTTAATTTTTGAAGTTTTCAACTTGATTTTTGCCTTGAGATTTGTGCCCGATCAAGATAATTTTTTGATGATATATCAAGTATATTATGAAAATACTTAGCAACAAAATAAGACATATGCATTAAAGCATCTAAATCAAATAAATTTGAAATTGGATGAATATATCTAATCCATAGAGAAGACAAAGTTGAGGAAAGCATCTGATGAAAAAACTACATTAAAAATAAAAATAAGAGTGCGTCATATATCCCATTACAATATTAAATTAATAAAAAATTTCAACCAATAGAAACCAAAAAATTAAATATGTCATCAATAATTCAAGTATTAAACAAATCAAAGTGAGATCTCCTTATTCTTTAGAGACCAATCAAAATGATATTCGCTTGAGCTCAGAGCTATGCAATGTGCAGTTTACTCAGCTTTGATTCGGCCAGATGCTTTAAATAGCTAGGACAAAAGGCTATGCACATCAGGCTTAAAAAACTGTACTCAAAGTACTTAATAAAATACAAAAGAGACCAAGTAGAAAAATTTTAGACATAAGTGAAAATAGCTGCACATAAAAATAGACGAACATCGCCATCAAGAAGCAATGGCACTGGGTAAAAAAAAAAAAAATTACATGCTGCTGGAAGCGGCGGCGACAGTGTACACAAGAACGACAGCAGCACTGTACACACGAACGACAACCGCAATACAAACACCTTGTCGTCAAATTCACCAATCGACAGCGCTAGCGAGGGAGATGAATGACAGAAGACCTCGCAATCGAGCGAAATGAGTTAGGACGATCTGTTCTTATGTCTTTTGCTATTTTCTTGTGTTTTTTGCTCGCCGTTTGATCTACAATCAAAGGCTAAAATCCTCTATTTTTTCAAACCGATCGGTTCTACTGTTCGCCGGTCAGACCGATCGGGCACCGGTTTTTTCTCCTGTTCGCTTTGAAACCGGTTCGATGGGTTAAAGGAATCAACCGGCTGACTGGTTCACGATTTAATCAGTTGAATTGGCCAGTCCAATCTAATTTTCTAATACTTGGTTAAGATGATAGATTTTTTCTTTCTATTATTATTAATATTTAGAACTAAAATTAACTGATTGTATGAATATGGAAGAGGTAGAAAGATTTTTTTCATTTTCTTAAAACGCAATCGTAGCCGTCTGTTACTTCGTTTGAAACTACGATATAATACTCCTCTCGGCCTGCGGACAAGTTAGGGTTTGGAGTTTGTTCGAAAGAGCTGACACCTCGCAGTTCAACCGCAACCGAAGCCCGTAGCATACTTCACGTCGGTTCTTTTTCATCAACAATGGCGGAACAGGTCTTATCTAAGTTCCTCGTTCTTTTCATTCTTCTGTTATGTTTGGAGTCCGATTTTGATTTTTTCCTATTTACAAACATAAAGTTTGTGATTAAATCTTGGCAAGTTTATTTGATTTGGAATCGCATAATGCTGATACATTAACGAATTGGTTTGTGACCTAGAGATGGTCGATCGGTCAATGGTCTATTTCTTGTTGCAGAATTGTGAATTGCAACGATGATCCCACTTTTCGGCGGTGTAATTGTCTGTATCCTAGGCCGTTCTCTCATGCTTATTCGATTCCATGGTCATTTCATACCAGTGTCATTAACCTTGTCTCAGTTTTTGATGTTGACCATTTTATCTGCACTATATGAC
Organism: Dendrobium officinale; assembly: GCA_019514585.1. Classification (NCBI taxonomy): domain Eukaryota; kingdom Viridiplantae; phylum Streptophyta; class Magnoliopsida; order Asparagales; family Orchidaceae; genus Dendrobium; species Dendrobium officinale. Next base: position 66,882,804 of record CM033682.1, on the reverse strand, counting down.
AAAATATGAGCCTTTAAAGTGTTCATTTAGAATTTTCTTTTTTCAATGTTGACTGATGCAAGCGTTTTTTAGGTTGTTATTGTTTTGTTTGGCCAGGCCACTTGGTTTAATAAATTCGACTTTTATAATCCTATGATTCCCGATCTGATAAATCCTGAGATTCTTATATCATAAAACTATTGGAATGTCAGCTCTGGTACTGAGTTACCAAAGAGCTCTAGTTTAAAAAATATGTTCCTTGGTTTTTAGAATGTAGGGCACATGTTATTGTCTAGCCTGGGACCTTCTTTAACTAAATATTCACTAGTTCCCTACATTGAATTTGATCTTTAACTGGCCTTATATCATCCTTACCTATAAGGTATTTGGGATAAATTTCCATCCCTAAAAAGAAAAAAAACTATATGAGTTAAATTTTAAAATTGTTTGATTGCTATTTAGGATTAGTGGATTTTAAGTAGTTTTAAAAATATTAATTTGTTCAAAATTTTGTGCAACACAGTTTAACAAATCAACAAATATTCAAAAGGCTAGCTTCTCATTAGGTTTTAATTAGGTAATTATTGCTTCACTAAACTATGTCAACCATTTTTTCTCTAAAATGCAAATATAAGTTCATTAAAATATTAATTGAACTTAATATTATTGTAATTAGCTAATGATCAAGATGTTAATTGAAGGTATAATTATTGTTTAACATTGTTGATTAAATTTTATTAAATTCAATTAAAAGTTCATCATCACTAGCTATGTCCCAACCAATTATTGTTAGCATTATGAATTCTCATTTTTTATTCATTCTTGTTGATTTTTGTTTGATTTGTTAAACTTGGTGTTTAAAACAACACACTTTACAACAACACCAACATCAACCCTTTATCCCACTACATGAATTCTTTATAAAATAACACACTTTAAAGTGAAAAAAGTACTTTAAAGCAAAGCGATCCCACAACATTTCAAAGCATGAATATCAAAGCATTCATTAGTATCTAGCATAAGCTTCTTGATGTGAAGCGTATGTTTCAGGTTGCAATTTGAAGCATGAAATGCTAAACTATAAGTAGTTCTTGAATTTTAATAGCCTAATTCAACTTTCTATGTTATAAAAAGAAGGGAAATAAAACAGTCAAAAAGCTTTAAAAAAAATACTACTTCTCATCTATCTATCTCAAGATCCTCCCTTTTGAAGCTTCAAGAAAACAATTTCATATTATTTCAACATCTTTTCATGGTGTAATCTCTTTTGTCTTATACTCTTTTCCTACCAATCTTATGCATTCATAACTACTTTACTTTGGGATTATTTACCCTATCTCTTCCCCATTCATCTATTGCAACACCTAATTTTAATTGGTCTCTTCTATTCAAACATTGAACCACACCTTTAATTCAATAAATTTAATTTTAACTTATCATACATTCTTTACTTGTAAGTTGTAACTTGGTTAGAAAATATTTTAAATGACATTTCTTTATTAGATTTAAATGAGAATTTGACTCTTAACAAGATACAATGGAGAAAAATGATTCATGCAGCGAACTTCATGTAGTGGGATAAAGGCTTGATGTTGTTATTGTTGTATGTATTCTTTATTTGTAACTTAAGTTTTTTTTCTTAAACTTGCTTCATAAGACTTATTTGTTATGGTAATATTTTAAGATAAGTAGATATTACTGAACTAACTTATTGTTAATGTGATCATGTTTTGAAGTGTTACATCAATGAGATTATTTGAAAATGGCAAAAATATATATTTTGTTATAATAAACATTTTTTATTTTTAATATTTCCTTAATCTGTCTTATCATTATATATTGTAATATTCTTAAATATATGAAATCAAAAAGATGTAGCTTAGCTTTGCACTTTGAAGCTTATGCTTCATTCTATATAGGTTTCAAGCACTTTTCTTCACTCTTTTGCCTTTTAAAATATTGGTTAAACCTATTATTTGCAAATCATTTTGAATAATTTCAATCTTTCTATTCTTAAGTTTACTAATTTTCCTTTCTAATTCATTGATGTTAATTTTATAACTCATCTAATAGGCATATTTTCTATTTTTGTTAAAGTTGTCCAAACCACATAGGTTTATTTTAATCATTTTATCTTCAGTAGTTGTATCTCCAACATTTACTTTAATATAATCATTCTGTTGTTTATCGCTTTTAGATGAGTTAAAATAAATAAAGGACTAAGTAAAAGTAAATTAATTATTATATTAATAAGTAATTAATTAATACTTAGTTGGCTTTTGCTTAATAAATTATGTGTTCACTGAAGAGTAAATGAGGTCTGATTATGATGTGAATAATAATTATTGTAGTTAGGAATTAACTAATCTTGATTGGATAATAACATATTTTAATCACTTAAAATGATATTTAACGTACGTGTTAATTATTAATTAAGAATTTAAATAATAATATATGTTAATTATAGCTTAAAAGTAATTAGGATAAGATAATTCTTAGATGGGACCATGGATTAATTTTATTAAATTTGACTAATTAAATATAAATGTACTGAATAAGAAATTAATTAACTTGAATAATTTGTAGTTATGCCAGTAATGAACTATTAATTGAAGGATTAATTTTATTTAGTTATTTTAATTTGTGCTTAATTTTTCCAAATAAGAATGATTTCCAGAATGCATAATAATTAAATGATTAGTCTAAATAGAAACTAGAGTCCCTCAATCTTGGGAATGTCTAGATTTATTAAATTTTGAACTTAAGGTTGAATTTAGTAAACCTAGCCCTAGATTTAACAAATACATTATCACAAGCTGTCTCTAAATACCATTGATATAAATTAGGCTAAATCTCACTGAATGTATGCAACCAAGTAGCTAATTGCAATGATTTTTATTATTACTATATGCTTACAAGCTTAAGGAACCCCCTTGAAATTTTATTGAAGTATTTAATTTTCTTGTACAGACTGAGAAGGCATTTCTTAAGCAACCAAAGGTATTCTTATGGTAAGAATTTTGATGAAATCATTTATGTTAGTCGCTTTTGCTTGTTTATGTTATATGACATGCTCTAACAAACTTGTGATTGATAAAGCTCAAAGAAGTCTGCTAAGGGAAATAGGCCTGGCAAGGGAGGTAACCGCTTTTGGAAGAATATTGGTCTTGGATTTAAGACTCCAAGGGAGGCTATTGAAGGTGTGAACTCTGAAACTTGGTAATTGGTGATTGTCTTTGCATCCTGTTTCAGGTTATTATTTTACTTATGTGGGATGAATACCCGGGCATTTTTTGGCGGTTAAATTCTTTATGTTATACAGCCCTTATTGTTTTTTTTTTAGCATGGAATATGGATTTCCAGAATTTTCTCTTGTTTGTCAGATTAAACCTTGAGTATAAAATGCTTGATGTTTTGTCTTGTGGCCGTGCATTATGCTTCTTGTATAGTTTTGCTATTATTGATCAGGTCAACCTTTATTTATTGTAATGATGCTCTATTTTGTTAAACATTGATAAAGGTTTTAGGCATTCTTCAATGTTATTGAGATATTCTTGGTAATACGATTGTTGATGATCACCATTACTAACTAGACATTAAAGTGTGATGTTCCTATTGATCCTTAATCTATATCCTTGATAATTTTATTAAAATATATGTTGTTATGGGATAAGAATTAATGTACATTTTTCTGAAAGCATTAATTTACATTTTATTCTACTAATTTGTATGCTAAGCAGAACCTAGTTGCTTAGTTTTAAATGTGCCAGGAAATAGACATGTAATCTGATTTGGAGAGTGGAGTTTGAGAAAATGGTTTAGGCGGTTATGTAATTTGGGCTTAAAAATTTTTATGCACATGTAATGGGATGATGGATATGATCCTCAAGAATCAAAAGGAATGAACTTCAAAATATATGCTGATGATCTATTTGTCATAAGTAAAATAACCGGGGTAAGACTTGGAATACTTGAGGAAATGCAATGTGATGTTCACTTTGATGAAGCTTGCATTTAAGTCAGGAACACAAAAGCTTATCTATTGAGTTGCTGATCTCAATGGTCTCATTTTTTGATTTGGTGATAAATTTGCACTTTTCTTTTATGTAATTGGCGGGGCCATGAAGTTCAAATGAATTTTGTATTATGAAAAGCCTTTTTGGCTTGTGAAAATGTTATTAATTGCTCATTCATTATTGTGCAACCCTAGAGCCATTGTATTTAAGGGCGAGGAAGTAACTATGAGTTAGTTATTATATAAACAAGGATTTTTGGGGAGAAGAATCAAGATATTTTACAATTGAGAAGTTGACATTGATTCTAGTGATCATTTTGTAGTGGCGAAGGCCATCCTTCCTCTGCAATTGAACTGTTGACCGATTTTTCCATTGTATTAGAGCTGAAAATCTCATGCATTCTAGATGATTGTTGAAATGGTTAGTTGCGCTAGAATAGTTTGATTTAAGATATTTGCTAATGACAACAGTTAAGGATGTAAAATTGTCTAGTCAAGCTAGAATCACCCTTGACTTGAGCTAGAGCTTGAGCTTGATTAATTAATCGATATCAAATTCAAGCACAAGCTTTATTCTACGAGTTTGAGCCGCCTCGTTTATTATGAAAGAGACAAAATGATTATGATTCAAGCAATTCTTATAATAAAATGATAACATAAATGAGAAATTAAAAGAAAAATAATAAATAATTCACTTAATATATGAAATTCAAATATATTTTGTAAACATATTTTTATAACTTTGTACTTAATATCCTGAATGTTAATATATTTAAGCTCTGTTTAAAATTGCGCAATTAGAGGCGCGCCTTGAGGCGCGCCTTTGCGCAATTCCTTCAAAAAACGCCTCATAACCCACGCAATTCCTAGTTCTAGTGAGGCGTACGCCTCACTGGGACTGAGGCGCGCCTCAGAGGCGCAATTGCGCAATTCCTGGTGAGGCGTACGCCTCTCTGGGATAGGGCCCACTCACTTAAAATGAGCCATTTCCTCTCCCTTTACCCGATAGCCTTCTCTGCTAAACCCAACTTTTCTCGGTTTCTCCCTCCCGCACGCTCCAGGTCGCGCCTCAGCACGCCGTCGGCCTCCTTCCCGCCGGCGCCGCCTCTCTCCGGCGAAGTGGAAACTTCCGGCCGCCCTCTAGGAGTACTCCACATTGGATTTTAGGTATTTTTATCAAGGTTAGGGATATATTTTTCAAGTTTAAGAAAAACTAGGGTTTAGGCTTTTTTGATTTTTTTTTAGTGTATTTGGTTTTTTGCTTTAGGAGACATGGTTAGAGGTAAAGAAAAGACGAATACGTCATTGCGGAGAGACCCTTCTTGGAAGTATAGTGTACAAGTTGACATTGGCGGTGGAGAGAAGAGCTATGTTTATTTGAAATATCATTTTTGCGATAAAGTGGTGAAGGGAGGTGTTACCCGCATGAAGGAACATTTATCATGCTCGCACAAAAATGTAGCACCATGTGCAAAAGTGCCGGACAATGTGAAGAAAGAAATAAGTGCTTACATGAAGAAAACTACCACTGCTAAACACTTACAACAGGAGCAATTTGATGAAAGGGTCGAGCATGGTGCTTATTTTGGGAGCGAGAGTGGAAAGGGCTCTTCCTCCACTATACATAGTAGAGGTGCACGGGGTCCTATGGATCAGTATATGACTACTCCAGGAGTGGATAGAGGAGAAGCAGAGATGATGCCTGCAGCTGATACTAGAGAGGGTCGGCGACAGGTTTGCATGGACATTGGGAGGTTTTTTTTTGAGAATGCAATACCATTTAATGTTGTTACATCGCCTGCCTACTTCAGTATGTTGCGGTCTGTAGGATTGTATGGAAGAGGGTTGAAGGCACCTTTCATGTATGAGTTACGAACATGGATTTTAAAAGAGGAGCTGCAGAACACAGAGCGGAGCATTCAGGAGATTAAAAGGACATGGATTGAGACTGGTGTGACTATTATGTCAGATGGATGGTCTGACATGAAGAGCAGGAGTTTGATTAACATCCTTGTCAACAATCCCTACGGCAAGGTGTTCTTACGATCAGTTGATGCTTCAGAGGAGGTGAAAAATGCTACATTCATTTTCAATTTACTTGATGATGTTATTGAGGAGATTGGGGAGCAGTTGGTTGTCCAGGTAGTGTCTGATAATGCCAGTGCATACAAAGCAGCTGGTTTGATGTTGATGGAGAAGAGGACACATCTATATTGAACACCCTGCGCAGCACATTGTATCGATCTCATTTTGGAGGATCTTGGTGACTTACCTCAGCACAAGAGTGCTCTTTCTAGGGCGAAGAAGATTACAAAGTTCATCTACAATCACTCTTGGGTCTTAAGCTTGATGAGAAAGTTTTCAAAAAAAGAAATCATTCGCCCTGCAACCACTAGGTATGTTCTTAATTTTGTACATTGCAAATCATTCCTACTGTATGTTCATATTTCTTACATTTGTGCACTGTGAATCTATAGGTTTGCCACCTCCTATTTGACACTGCAGAGCTTGATGGAGGTGAGGCAACCTTTGGAAGCCATGTTTACATCAACTGAATGGCTTAACTCTGCTTGGGGGAAGAAAAGTGAGGGGAAAGAAATAAGAAAGATAATTCTAAATGATAAATTTTGGGCTACTGTAACCTATGCCATTTTGAGCACTAGACCCTTAGTGCAAGTTCTACTCTTAGTGGATGCAGAGAAGAAACCAGCTATGAGTTTTATTTATAATGCTATGGATGAGGCCAAGGAGATGATTGCACACAACTTTGGAGGAGAGAAGGCAAGTTATAGGGAGATTTGGGATATCGTTAATGCTCGGTGGGAGGTGCAGTTACACCGACATCTACATGCAGCGGCATATTATCCGAACCCTCAATTTCAATATTCAGAGAAGAAATCTTCAAATCCTGAGGTGAAGCTTGGTCTATATCATTGTATGGAAAGATTAATACCGGAGCAGGCAGATATGGAGCTTGCAGATTTACAGCTTGTTCTGTTCCGGAATAAAGAGGGTTTTTTGGTTTGAATGCAGCAAAAACAACCATTTCTAAACGATCTCCAGGTATAATTATTTTTGTAAATGCAAAACACTTTATTCAGTTCTGATTATGTTTTTTCTTGAAAACAGTTAAATGGTGGATTCAATTTGGTGATTCCACCCCTGAGTTACAGAGTTTTGCTGTAAGAGTGTTGGGCCTCACTTGTTCTTCTTCTGGGTGTGAGCGAAACTTGAGTACATATAGCCAAATGCAAACAAAGAGAAGAAATCGGCTATCAACACTCAGAATGAACTCTCTCGTATATATTATGCACAACAAGAGGTTGAGAGAGAGGAGGTTAAGGAATAAGGGGTTGAAGGATGATGAGGACCCATTAGTGTGTGATGATGTGTCGTCTGATAATGAGTGGTTCATAGATGATGAGACAGATTTGCCATTATCAGACTTACAGTTAGAAGATCTAAGTGTGGATGTCTTGAGGGGCGAAGTAGATCAAGTTGGCACATCCACTAGTACTACACCACACACATCCACTAGCTCTGCAGCACAACAATCAAGTAAAGGTATTCCACAACTTCTTATATACTATTACATTACATTTATGTCAAGTGAGCAATGAACATGAATACATGATAATGATCTTTTCTCTTAATGAACAGGGAAGAGAAAAGTGAGTCATGTTGAAGATGATGATGACATGGCATTCATAGATACAATTGGAGAAGAAGATTCACTTGAAGACCCATTTAGTGATGGGATATGATTTCATTTTATATGTTTTTTGTATTCTGGGAGTTTTGTTAAACTAATATTTTGTGATTTTGTAGTTTGGGACATGATTTTATTGCATCTACTTTCTTATTTTCCACTATTTTCATATATCATTTAGATGTTTTTATTGTAAGGTACAATATTGCTATTATTTTCCTGCTAAAACCCTTGATTTTTCATTTACGCAATTCTGTGTCCGTGAGGCTTACGCCTCAGACCGCCTCGAGGCTTACGCCTCGCCTCACGGGCGAAAACCGCCTCGAGGCTTAATTACGCAATTTTAAACCTTGTATTTATGTGCATTTTATATTAATATTTCATAAACGAACCGGATCATGATTAAGGATAGCTCAAGCTTGGCTCGTTAGCTCATCGAGCTCAACTCACGAGTAATTTATCGAGCTGAGCTTGAGCCAGTTCACGAGTCATCTTGACTCACTTACACCCCTAACAACAGTTAAGTCACATGTTGTTGTTGATTACATCATTAATCTATCAGCTTTGGAGGATCAATATGTCAAGCTTTGGAGGATCAATGTGGCTAGTAGAATCCAATTGAACTTTGAATTGATGAATGAACAATGTGATGGATTTGGTATTCCTTTGAGAATCTCATTGAGCAGGATTTTGGATCATGCTATGAAAATATCTTTGTTGATGAGCAATAACTAGATTGAGTATGAAGCCCTTTTAATCATCATACAAATAAATGGAGATTATGAGACCCAATATCTTGTGCTGACCCCATGAAGTGGGATAAAAGTTTGATGTTGTTACTGTTGTTATTGTTGTATGAGACCCATGATCATGTGCTGCAGGCTTATTTACCAAAGACCATGGCACCAGCCTCAAGAATAACGAGTTCAAATATTTTCAAGCTTGAGCATACCCCTAGGGAAGAACTAACTTTGTGATGTGAAACTACTAGGAATTACGTTTAGAAATTAGAAAGATAGTTGATTAAAGCTTTTCTCATATAAATTTATTTCTAGCACGTAAAAGAGAATTAAGAATTTGAAATATTCAACTTGCTTAGGCAAAAGACGTGCAATAGAGAATAACCAAAACAAAGTTCAAGGCAATATTAAATGCAAAGTACACAAAACATGATCCAACGTTTAACAACGAGATATTCATCTCAAGGGGCCTTCTCACTCAACTACTTGTAGGATTTTAGCGGAGAAAGATAAACCATACGAAGAAAGATATTACCACTAGGAGGATGGCGCCGAAGAACTTCGTTGGTGGAGCGGTAGCCGGTGGAGATGAGGGTGGTGGGTGGCCGACGATGATCCAATCGTAGTCGGAAAATTGACCGTCGATGACGTGCGCAAGGACGAGGAGAATTCGATCGAAGTAATCTCCAATGGTGTCGTCGTGTTCAAAACCCACGTCGAAGAATGGAGATCGTAGAATGTTGATATTACCGTCGGCGTTGAACACAAGTCCTCATTCAAGCTCGGGATCCGCCATGCATTCTTGAAGTGGTGGGGGAAGAGCGTCGTCGTCTTCTCTTGACGTCAAGTGTGATGAGCATCCAAAATTCCAAGGGAGGGAGTGTGGAGAGGGGCGGCTAAGGTAGAGAGAGAGGGGGGGTGGGTGACTTGGGTGAGGGGAATTAGGTTAGGGGGAGAGTGAAAGAGATTTACTCAAATATGAAATTAACTTCAGAATTTGAGTAAATTAGGAGGGAATTAATTTGAAATTGATTTCAAATTTCAAATCAATTTCAAATAGAGATGAGGGGAATTAATAGGTATTCAATGGGGCCCATCAAGAGGGGGGCCGGCGGGTACTAGAGAGAGAGGAGGGAGTTATTTTAAAAAACCTGAGATTAATTTCAGGTTTTGAGAGAAATATGGGGGAAAATTCATTTGAAATTGATTTCAAATTAACGTGTCATCAATGCATTAATTGGTGGCATGTATGGGGCTCCAGCCATGGTGAGGCCGGCGGCTTCTAGAGGGGGGCATTGGTGTGGGAGCAATTGAATAGTTTCCAAATCGACACATAAGGTCTAGGAAAGATTATGATGAAATCCGTTTGAATTTAAATTTCATCATGATGTGGATTTAAGTACTTTCCTAATTAGGAATTTCCAAAATTGGAAAGTCTTGAAATTCAAATTTTGAATTTTCAAAATTGGAACAAGTGGGGGATGGGGGAGGAGGCCGGCGGTTGAGTGGCTTGGGGACGGGTAGTGGAGGTGGGGTGGCCGGCGGTCAAGAGGGAGGCTAGGGCCGGCGGGTTGGGGAGAGGAAGAAGAGCGGGATGATGGGGGATAGACCACGAGTCATGGACTCTTCCAATGACTGGTGGGTATTGCTTTTGCCCTCACCTTGGGCTCTCGTTCTCCTCTCTAGTGCACCACAAGAAGAAGAAGAAGATAACAAAATAAGATTTCATTCAAAATATTCATTAACCCAATACATCATATGAGACCACTATATACTCATGAAAAAGGAAAAGTACGAAATTGTCCTCTGAGCTACAATAACAAAACAACTCCTCACAGGGGTAAAAACGGAAAATAGTAAATAACTAAATAATACATCATGACATTTGAATCAAAAGTAGAGGCGCTGAATCGTGGCCGTCGATCTGCGATTCCGTCATCGATAAACATGTCGGTAACGTCTGTCGATGTCCTCATCACTTTGTCCATTTGCTAGCAAAGTTTGACAATTCCCAGGAGTTTGGCAATTCTCATAGCATTATAGTAGGGGAATTGAAAGCATTTCATGTATGGATGAAGCCCAAGCGATGGAGCTTGATGATTGTTCAAGCTGGATAAATCCCATCACATAATTCTTAACAAAAAAGGCACCTTTTCCGGCAATGTACCTCACCTATTTTGCTTGTTAAACATTGCTGTTTTTTTTGTTCCTTTTTAAGCATATGTCGGGTTTTGGCTTCCTTCTTTTATGTTTAGTTCTTTTTTCACTTCAGCCAGTTGCTTCCAGTATTCTTTTAATTGTACTATTCTGAATTGCATCATTTGCTTACAAGAAGATATCTTATTCTTGTTTGTAGGGACCTATATTGACAAGAAGTGCCCATTCACTGGTACTGTCTCTATTAGAGGTCGTATCTTAGCAGGCACGTGCTACAGCGCAAAGATGAATAGAACCATTATTGTGCGGCGTGACTACCTTCACTATGTGAAGAAGTATCAAAGGTAGAACGATAAATAGACTGTTCACCCTTTTTGTTGCCGAATATTTCTTTCAAATTGTCCTGTTTGATATAGATATGAGAAGAGGCATTCCAACATTCCTGCACATATCTCGCCATGCTTTCGCGTGAAGGAAGGCGATCATGTCATCATTGGACAATGCAGGTTTGGACCCAACACATGACATGCTGTACTTATTCTCTAATATTCATATTTGATTAACTGGAATTTTATGGTCTATGTGATGCAGGCCATTGGCAAAGACTGTCAGATTCAATGTGTTGAAAGCTATTCCAGCTGGGTCTACTGGTGGTTCCAAGGGAAAGAAAGCTTTTGCTGCGCTTTGAGGTTTTCTAGAGTTCACCAAAGATAACTGGTAGATTGTAGCGTATGCCAGTTTTGAGTTTATTACAAAGCTTTAAAGCTATGAGAAAAATTTCAGCCTTCCAATAGTTTTTATCATTCATGGTTACATAATTTTCTTAGTGATATTTTTTTGGAATTCTGATTATCTAATTGAGCTTGAAGCCTTAACAAAATTTCCTTCAATTTGGCACTTATAAATATTATATAGTTATATGTAGTTATCTTCTTTGTTGCAAAAAAGCTTGCATGTTAAAGCAGCTATTATTTTTCCAAGCGGGGAATGATTGTATTTTCCCTACTCAATTCTTTGGAAAATTGATCATTTTTTTATTTAGTCTTGTTCTTTTATTGCTGGTTTAGGGCTGTGTGTGTGGTTATGAGAGTTCTATTCTTCTTTGTCTTGATCAACTATTTCCTTAAGCATATTATGGTGCCCTAAAGGAAAGTTTTGTAAAAAGTCGACCCTTTCTATGCTTCCATGCTCTGATAAAAGTTAGCTATGGAGGAAAATTTTAACAATATTAATATTTTAGTGTTTAAAACTGTTGATGTATCCCGTTGGGATGGGGATCACAATGAATTTATTAAAGCTAAATTTAGATTTTTTTTTTCTTTGAATTTTTTGCTTTCATCTTGATTTTCTTCTGAATTTATTATAGCGTATGAACTGTATATTTTTCTTCTCTTGATGATTATTTATAATGTAGGTTTCTTGCACCTAAAAATTTAGGGGCTATTTGATTTGTTGCATTTAGAGTGTAAAGTAATTAAAATGTAGGGGTTTTGAAAATTTTGGTGTTTGTTTGTATGAAAAGTAAATTCGAAGTAAGCTAAAGCAAATGCAATTTATTTTATTCTAATTCATTTTTGGTGTATTTGGAATTCCTTCAATTTGGACAATTTTCAAATACATTATAAACTCGAGGACATTGCCACCCCTTGTCGGCCAACTCCGCCCGCCGGGTGCCACCTTTGGCAACCATCTTTGGCCACCACCTCCGGCCGCCATCGTCGGCCATCACCTTTGGCTGTCACGGCAGGTCGCCACTACCGATCGGCCACCTCTGGTCATCACATGCCAACCACCTCCGGTGGCCTCCGGCCATTGCTAGCTCCACCGTTATTCATTTTACTTCAAATCAGAAAAATAAAAAAAGTTATGTCATCCTAAATCCTTTACATTCATCCAAACAAATCAAAGTATTCCTTTTATACTGCATTTATTTTTTTTATACTAATTTTTTTTTTCAGTCAAACAAACAACCTCTTAAATTAATTTATATTCATGCAGAGTAGGTCTATTATGAAAGCTATATGTTTATTTAGAGATTTGATGGAGAATTATAGAAAAAATAAGGATGATATGCATATTATATTTATTGATTTAGATAAAACAATATGATAAAGTTTCAAAAGAAATGCTTTGGAGAATTCTAGAAAAGAATGGAGTTAATAATGCTTTCATTAAGGATATGTATGCAGAAGTTATTATTTGTGTTAAAATAAAGGTTGTTTGATCAGAGATTTTTTTTCTATTTCAATTGGATTATATCAAGGATCAGCCTTAAACTCATATCTTTTTTTCTTTAGTCATGGATGTTCTTACTAGATATTTGCAAAAGGATGTATCATGATGTATGCTTTTTGTTGATGATATTCTTCTTGTTGATAAGATTAGAGAGAGTCGTAGGAAAATTTGAATTATGGAGGTCAATTTTAAAGTCTAAAAATTTTTGTTTGATCTTATTTAAAATTGAATACATGAAGTATAATTTTAGTAGTAACAGGTCTAGTGCAAGGATTGTGATTTTGAGTTATCAAGTTATTAAAAAGAGTACATGATTTAGATATATTGGGATTATTGTTTAAAGTGATGGTGAAATTGATGTGGATGTTATTAGTAGAATTCATGTTGGTGGTCGAAGTGGAGAAATGCAACGGGTATGTTATGTGATAGAAAAATACCCCTCAAATTTAAGCGAAAATTTTTATAAGATGGTGGATGAGAATTGCAATGCTTTATGGTGCATAATATTGTTCGTTAAAAGAGAATTATAAAATTAAGTTAACTGTTGTAGGGATGAGGATGCTTAGGTGGATGAGTGCTTTATTCTTAAAGATAGAATTCAAAACAGTATATATAACGTCGGCTTTCCGATGAGTCAGTTATTTTTGTACATGCTGATACATTTATCTTTCAAATCGCTTCCTGTATTATCAGTTTAAAGCCCAACAAACACTTCTAAATACCTCAGATATATTATAATATTAGTTTAATCATACAGTGAGTAAAAAACAAATCTCTTAATTTTTTTTCTCAAAAATACAGCAAAAGCGCAATAAAACAATCTCTTACATGAAACTTTTACTTACAAGCAATTCGATCTGGTAATTACGTTTGGGATTTAAAACATTTGATAATCTTTTAAATTTTAATCACTAAAAATCATAACTACTTTTCTTTGATTTGAGCACGGCTCTCTCTCTCTCTCTCTCTCTCTCTCTCTCTCTCTCTATATATATATATATATATATATATATATATATATATATATATATATATATATATATATATATATAAAGCATTATTTTGCTTGTCCATTTTAGTTGAAACACCAAAGGCAAACTTTACTATTTTCTACAATAACCGGAATGAAATACTATGGGCTCAAAGTCTAATATGGTGATGTCTTTGATCGAATATAGAATGTTTGTATAATTATTTTATGATGAATATTTTGTATTATGAAATGACATTCAAAATTATTATTTATCATATGTTATTATCTATGTTCTGATTAAATATTTTTATTTTAAACATTTCTATTGTATTTTTATTTAAAAACACTAAGAGATATCGATGTAATGTTTTTCCTTCACTCAAAATAGTCCATGCATATTTTCCAGTGAAGATATAATTACATGTCATTTGTTCTTAGAGGCTATTTATTTGAATGTAAGTGTAGAGTAATATAAATTAAATTTTGAAATAAAATAAAAATAAATATAAAGTATTTTTTTGGAGAAATTTGAAATACATTATTATAGCATTTTGGTGTATCTTTCATTCACTCCAATCAGACAAATTTAAAATATGTTGCATCATAAAGTAGACCATGTGTGGAAACCCCATTGATGATCTTGTGGCGTCCTACACGACAAATCCATTGCAACCTACTGTTTCGCTATAATATTTGACATCACTATGACTTGTGTCTGTGTCTTATAAGCCTGCAATCCATATAGGCTATATGCTTCTGGTTTTGTACTTACGAGTTATCTTTCATGACTTATAATTATGAAAACGCAATCATTTTAAATATCTAAGATTTCTTTTACATTTAAAACATCAACTCTAGATATAATTAAGCATTCATGTGAGTTAGTCCTCTTGACTAAATTGGAACCTCATATTACACTTCATATAAATTATCACTCTTTATATTTTCAATCATCCATTTATAGACTTACTTTTGTAATGATTGCTATCTATCTAGATTTGGTGTTTCATCGCTTACCTTGTGGTCTACCCTATACTAACATGTCTCATTTGGTATAAGGTTAGTTGGAATAGGGTTAAACCCATAAAATTGCTAAACCATTTATCAAAATAAATTGCATTCAACTTTAAACTCCCTAAAGTTAACCACTCTAGCAAGTTCAACTCTTAACCTATCATCCAAACCATGTATAAACACATGGGTTAGAAGGATATGAACACATATACAATGGACTAATGAGTTCTCCATAAAATTGGTTTCCAATGATGACTCAATACACTTAAAAATTTTACCCAAGCTCACACAAAGCCTCCAGGTGATAAGCTAAGGGATAAGTAATAGTTTAAGCATGAGTTAATCCATCCAAAGCATGGCATATCAATTGTTACTCTTTGGTTATAAAAGAGACTAGAGAACAAGTGGTCAAGGGAGAGTATTCATTCCCTTTCTACCTATCTGTAGTCTTTTACTACATATCCAAACACCTTCACGCAACGTCAATGAGATAAGATTGCCAAAATAAAGTTTAAAACCCATTTACATGTTCTAAATTTGCTCGACCTAGCTATCTAGAGCTTCTTGAGCAAACTTGAGATAGAATTTATCTCCTCTCATCATTCTTAAGTTGAGGCATCTATCTATTCTTTTGAGGCTCACAAAGGTGAAATTTTATTATTATTCTATTTTTGAATAATTATATAAGATAACCATCTCGAGCAATGTTTAGTTGTGAAAGCCACTAGGAAGAAAGGCCTTGATCCCATGAATTGAATGCCACAAAAATCCATCAAATTTGTTGAGCAAATTAGAATAAATGATCGTTAGTCAACATCTTCCAACATAAGATGGATCCAAGAAAATAAAACATCTATATGCTCATTATAGGTGAGATAAGTGAAAAAGAAGATGGAATATTCCACTACAATATTCCCTAATGTTATGATAATGGGTTTTAAATCTATTTTTGGTGTACTTGAATCATCATTGTAAGCCAAATTTGGAAACAAACAATTGGTCCATTGTACTTATGTTTATCTCCTTCTTACCATATTTTTACCTAATGACTTAGATGATGGGTTGAGAACTAAACTTGTTGGAGTATTAACATAGGCCAGTTAAGGTTAAATGGAATTGATTTAGATAAATGTTTGAGCCCTTTGATATATATATATATATATATATATATTCCTCCACTCCCCCCCTCACTCACTCAACTTGCAGTGGAAGGAAATATAAAAAAAGGAGGAGAGAGGAAGAAGAGAGAAAGTTGCTTTTGGTCATTTTTATCTATTACCCTATTTAGGAAAAATCTTTCGATCATTGTAAGTAATCCAAACCCCATTTTAGTTTTCCATGGTTTTATGTTTACCGATTTAAATTCTCCCTAAAGTGATCAAAAGTATTTTCTCGTGATTTATTGAGCTTTTATTGTGTAACTTTTTTTTTATATGATGGATATGATTTTTATAGATATTTTGACTATAAATTATAAAATTTCATCGAGTATATTGATTATTATTATTTTTATAGTTATTTAGCTAGTATATTAAATTATATGTATGAAGGAAAAGATATCTTAAATTAATTTGTATAGCATATGTGTATTATAGTAAATTATGGTTTTAGTATAAGTATACAACTGACAAGAAAATTGGCATGTACTTCTTAGTAGTGAATTTATTTTTCATATAATTATTGAATTTCAGGTAAATTGTCATTGCATGTTAGCAAGGAAGGCTAGTTCTTAACACTATAATTAATACGAGTTGGCTACTAAAATCATAGTACCTTGTATAGGAGGGTGGGCCTACGGGCTTTCTTTTATAGACGGTTCATGATGTTATCCTAATTATAGCCTATAATTTTTGGCTGATTACGTTAACGGGTAGAATTTTTATAGATCATTAAAAGCCACTTGTAATGATAATTGGATTAATAAATAAATGATAAGATTACTGGATGGCAGAGGTAAAGATGAAAATACCATATTAAAGATGGATGTCCTACGTTACTAAATTACATGATATTTATATGCATTGATAACATACAGAATAACCGATAAATGATTTATGCATTTCTAATTCATGTACATGAATATATAATTTTATTGATACAAAGAATTCTGATGTGAGATATATAAATTTATGATTCATCTTATTGATAGAAGGATGATATTTAATGATTGAAATACTAATTTTCTATTATATAGATTAATTTATTATTATCACAATTACTTTTTAGTACATGCTATTGATTTATGTATTTCAGTGTAATGATTCCTACTTTTTGTTATTGATCATATTGATTTGTTGTATGGATGAATGAGCATTAATAGATTATTGAAAGCTATTGATTTTTTATTGAGATGAGCATGCATATTGATTTTTTGAACCTTACATGAGAAGATTTAGTGAGTTTTGGGTTTCTATTGGGCTTTATAAGCTCATTATATAGATTTTTTTAATTTTAGGTCAAGGAAGGGGTCTAAAATCTATGGAGTGAGGCTAATTAAAATTTTTATTTATTTTTTTTAATATTTTTGTTTGCTCATTTATTCTTTTTTGTAGTCAGTAACTTGTTATATATTATTGATTATAATGATCTCTTAGCTTTTGTAATGAGATTTTGATAAAAGAATATAGTGAAAGATTTTGATGTCATGATGTTGAGTTGCTTCTATTGGATGTATTGATTTAGATTGATGATTTTATAGAAGCTCTAATAGATGATTAAAAGATAAAATAGATATTTCTTCTGATTGGGGTATTGGGGCATCACAAACTTGGTATTATAGTTGTGATTATTCAAAGAATTGAATTTTAACTAAGCTATAAGATTAATTATGAGTGAGATAAAAGTTGGGTAATGTAGACATTCATCTTTACATATTTGATTAATTTTGATTTTTATATATGTTGAGTTATGTGTTAATTGATTAGGAAAGTGAGTTCTATCAGTGGACAAAATAGATCCTATTGATCAAGATGTGCAGAATAGGCAAAGTGCAACAATAGCCACCCAAATATCTTTTGATAATATGTTATACCTTGCTAGTATAGTTTCTTAGATTATAAGTAAAACTCAGAATAGATAATCTGGAACTAAAGATGGTAGTGAAGATAGGCAACAATAGATGTTTCATAAAATGAAGACATCATTATTTAAATGAGTTGTATAACCCCAAGTAGCATTAGACTGGCTATTGAGGATAGAGAAAATATTTGATAGCATGCAATATCTAGAGAACAAAAAAGTACCATTAATAGTATTTCTATTTGAAGGAGAAGCTAAGAGATGGTGGATATGACAACAATGGGAGAAATTTTAGGGAAAAATAAATGTAGATATTTTCGAGGCAGAGTTCATAGTTATTTTTTTTTATTTATACCACTATTAGCTCGATAATAGATATAGGAGGCTTTCATGAGATTGGTGCAGGGCAGCAAAACAGTGCACTATAAAGTTGAATTTTTTGTGAACCAGATTAACATAACAAAAAAGTGTTATAGATTTTTTAAAGGACTCAACGATGAGTTGAGGCATATATTAGTACCATTAAGAATTTAGGAGTTTTTCAGAATTGGTTGAGAGAGAAATAATGGTGTAAAATGATTTGGTAATTCTAATATTCAAACATGATATGATCTAGAAAAGATTTAGCAATGATGATATGACTAGAAGAGATGATAACAAAAAGAGGAATAAATCAGATAACAAAAAAGGATTTGATGTAAGTATGGGAGGTGTACTAGAGTGTTCCTAAAGTGGTAAGAGGCATACCAAATAGTATTTTAGATGTGGATAGAGAGGGCACTAAATGGTTGATTATCTCCAATAAAAATAAGGACCAGGATTTGGATTTAGAGGGGAGCAGCCCAGACAAGGATATAGATAGAGGTTTGTTAGATCTAGAAGAAATAATGAATGGTTCATGAGCATGATAAATGAGAGAGAAGCCAATGGAAGTCAGAGAGCCAAAAAGTTTTGCTACACTAGTACTAACACCAATACGACTAAGAGTTTATAGTTAGATTAAATAGAGTGAGAGAGATGTGATTAAAAGATTCACTGGTAGCATGTTCCATCATATGCCTTTAAATGCAATTAAATTTAATTGATTGATAATCATCACATATCATATTGAGTGATTGAATGACATGTGTGAGTGTGATGATTAAACTCATGAATCCTTGAAATGTAACAATAAGTTAATGATTAGTATTGTTTTGGATTTTATTGAATGGATTAAATTAATTTTATTTATTCATTAATCACATTAATTTGTTTTAAAATTAACTAATTTATTTTGAAAAATATTTATTTTGTATTAGTTTTATTGCCCAAATCCTTAGTGAAAATGAAAGGGATGTCATTTTTCTAAGGTGGGTAGATTGTAACAATCCAATTTCAGATCATTTAATTTTCTAGAATTTAATGTGTAGTAGGACTACAACATTGTGCTTTCGGGCATAGTAGTGTTAAAGAGTTGCACTTTGGCACCAATTCTCTCTATTCTATAGCAACTCTAGAATCACATGCGATTTAGTTGAGCTAGATCACTTGTGCGCTGTGATGCTAGGAACTAAAAATGAGTTTTATATATATATATATATATATATATATATATATATATATATATATATATATATATATATATATATATATAGCCATTTTCTCACTCCCCCACTCACTCACTAAGCTTGCCATTTTTTGTTTTTCTCCATTGCCCCAATTAGGAAAAGTCTTTTAATCATTGTAGTAACCCAAATCGTAATTTAGTTTTTAATGGTTTTGTGTTTAGTGATTTAAATCCTTCCAAAATTGTTTAATATACATTTTATCCTTATTTATCAAGCTTTTACCATGTAACATTTGTATATGATGGATGTGACTTTTATAGACATTTTGACTATGATATTATGAAGTTTCATTAGGAATATTAATTGCTATGATTTCTAAGTGATTTGGCTAGCTTATTGAATTATTTTAAGAAGAAAACGACAGCTAAAGATGATTTATAGAGTATATATACATTGTAGTAAATTGGTGTTACAACTAACTAGAATATTGACATGTAGTTCATAGTTATGAATTTGCATTTTATATGATTATTTAATTTCATGTAAATAGTCATTACCTGTAAGTAAGGAAGGCTGGTTATTAGTACTACAATTAATGCATGTTGGCTATTAAAAAGATAGTATGTTGTAAAGGAGGATGGGCCGACAGGCTTTCTTGATTATAGCCTATAATTGAAAACTTATTACATTGAAAGCAAAAATTGATACACTCCAAAATAATAAATCACCGCCTACATTAACATAATGGTATAACCCCACATCTTAGCATGTATCATTTCATACCCCTAGGAAGAGGCACAATGCCCCATATAGATTATCACACCTATTCCTCGGTGTTAGGTGTTACTCTTATGGCATGTTAGGATATATTGCTCACACTTGCACCATACACCATAGAACATACTTAATATGGAGGATAAAATTATTTGCATAACTGTATAACACACATGTAATTCATACATTAAAGCATAAGGTGTAACCCAAACTCTCTTGGGTTTCCCAAAACTAATCGTTGATTTACATTATAGGGGTTCTCTCAAAAAAAGCCTAGTGAGAGCATGTGGTACCTAGATAGCTAATGCTCACGACACATGACTGGAGATATGAAGCAATTCATCGTGTTGGTGGCTAGGACAAGAGGTAAGGTGACACTGGAGATAACACCACTAGGAAATTGATGGGCTCAGGTTTGATTAGCAATTCTAAAATTTTATGATTGAGAATGTTTTGCTAGTAGACATCTTGAAACATAATCTACTTAGTATTAGCCAATTATGCGATAAAGGATTTGATATCAAACTTTTGTTTACTAAATATTTAATTAGTTTAAATGGCAAACTTATTTTAGATGGAAAAAAGGATTAACAATATTTACATGTTTGATTTAAACTCTATTGAATATTCAAATTCTTTATGTTTGAAAACTGTTGTTAATGAATCATGGCTATGCCATAGGCCACTATGTGATGCAAGCATGAACACTCCTAGGAATCACCCAAAAAGATCTAGTTAGAGGCATGCCTAATTTAGATTTCTCTAAGGACCACCTTTGTGATGCTTATAAACTAGGAAAATAAGTAAAATCATCATTTTATTCCATTAATGCCATCATCACCTCTACACCATAAGAAATCCTTCATATGAACTTGTTTGGGCCAATTAGTACAGCCATCTTAGGAGATAAAACTTATAGAATTGTGATTATTGATGATTATTCTTGATTCACATGGGTTAAATTCTTATATTATAAAAGTAAATTATTTGAGGAATTTAGAACTTTCTTTTCTTGGATTCAAAGGCATGGGATGTAAAATTTTAATTATCCATAATAATTATGTTGGAGAATTTAAAAATTATAAGTTTGAATCTTTTTGCAATAAGTTAAGAATAGAGCATAACGTTTCTCCCCTTAGGACCCCTCAATAAAATAGGATACCTAAAAGGAAGAATAGAATCTTAGTAGATTCTACTAAGGCTATATTAGTTGAATACTCACTCCCTAGGTATTTTTAGGAAGTAGTGAATATTTCTTATTATATGTTGAGTAGGGTTTATATTATATCCAAACTCAATAAGACATCCTATGAGTAGGGTAGGACACCAAACTCTCTTATTTGCATATCTTTGGGTGTAGATATTTCATTCTTATCAATGGTAAACATCCTCTAGGAAAATTTGAACAAAATTTTTATGGTGACTTATTAGGATATTTAAATGTAGGTAAAGCCTATAGGATCTTTAATAAGAGGTCCTTAGTGGTTGAGGAGTCCAACCATGTTATATTTGATGAATTTGATAGAACGTACTATAGAGCCTATAAGAAGAAGAAGAGGTAAAGGTTATCCAAATAGTGGAATCCATTGACCTAGGAGATAGAGTAGAATCTTAAGGTCCATTGCCTAGAGATTAGAGATATTAATCTATTCATCCTAGGGAACTCATCTTAGGAGATCCATATGTAGGAGTTAGGATTAGGCATGGACTTAGGAAGGATGATAGTCATTTTGCATTCATCTCCATAGTAGAATCAACTAGTATAGATCAAGTCCTATCTGATGAATTTTGGATCTTAACTATGCAAGAAGAATTGAATTATTTTTTTAGGAATGATGTTTAGGAATTAGTTAGTAGACCTAAGGACAAGAGTATTATAAGAACGAAGTGGGTGTTCAAGAATAAGATGAATGACTTAGAGTTATGATTATGAATGAGGATAAATTAGTAGCTAAGGGGTACAATCAAATAGAAGACATTGATTTTGAAGAAACATTTGCCCCTGTAGACATGTTAGAAGTCATTGGAATGCTATTAGCCTTTGCTTGCTTTAGAAGTTTTAAGCTATATCTAATGGATGTAAGGAGTGTCTTTTTGAATGGGACTATTAAGGAAGATGTTTATATAAACTCCCTAGATTTGAAAATTCATCTTTTCATAATCATGTTTATAAATTAAAAAAGGCATTATATGAGTTGAAGCAGGTACCTAGAGATTGGTATGAGAGGCTAAGCACATTTCTCTTAGATATATCCTTTGTTAAGGGTAGTGTAGATACCACCAAATTCCTAAAAAAAAAGGAGATGATGTACTTATTATTAAAATTTATGTGGTTGATATATTATTTGGATCTACAAATAAAATCTTTGTGATGAACTTTCAAGAATGATAAGTGTGGAATTTGAGATGAGCATGATGGAAGAGCTTACATACTTTTTCTTGGATTTAGTATGAAATAAAGAGATGATGGAACATTCTTAAGTGAAAGTAAATACATTAAAGAAATTTTAAAAAAAATATGAGATGGAAGGTGTTAATGTAATAAAGACACTAATGAGCTCTACCATTCAATTAGATAAGAATCTAAATTGAAAATCAGTAGATCAGAAGAAATATAGG
Organism: Dendrobium officinale; assembly: GCA_019514585.1. NCBI lineage: Eukaryota > Viridiplantae > Streptophyta > Magnoliopsida > Asparagales > Orchidaceae > Dendrobium > Dendrobium officinale. Next base: position 66,860,024 of record CM033682.1, on the reverse strand, counting down.
GGATAATAGGATCATTTATGTATTTGACTGCTGGTAGACCTGATATAATATTTATTATATGTCTCGGTGCTAGATTTCAAGCTGATCTAAAGGAATTCCATATGATTGTAGTTAAAAGAATTCTTAGATACCTTTTGGGGACCCAAATTTTAGTTATATGGTATCTTAAATATAGTTCTTACTTTGAAATCATAAAATATTTAGACTCTTACTTTTTAGGATATAGGATGGATAAAAAAAATTACTTCAAGAACCTGCCAATTTATAGGACAATTATTAGTTTCATGGTCTAGTAGAAAGCAAAATTATTTAGCCCTCTCCACTGCTGAGGTGGAATGCATAGAATTAGGAAGCTGTGTTGCCTAAGTCTTATGGATAAAGTAATAGATCCTAGACCTTGGACTATCTATAGACATCCTTCCTATTTTATATGACAACACTAGTGCCATTCGCATTTCCAAAAATTCAATTCAGCACTCCCATGCTAAGCATATAAACAATAAGCATCATTTCATTAGAGATCATGTAGCTAAGGGAGACATAGAACATTTAGCCACTAAAAATTAATTGGCAAAAATTTTAACCAAACCCTTAAACTATGACACCTTTAGCACCTTGAGGACTAAACTAGGCGTTATTGGCATTCATGCTTTATTTAGAGTGAAAGTAAATTCATCAATCTTTTGTACTCAGTTATTTTTTTGTGTGCTTAAATATGTATTATATTATATAATTCATGTTTATTTGTTAACTTTCTTTATTCTTGTGTGCTTCTAGTTAGTTGGTATTCCTTGATCATCACTCACATCAAACCACATTTTTAAAATAAAAAATATATTTTAAAACTAACAAATTTGTTTGCATCATACTATACAATACACCTTTATACTATACAATCCACACAACACTGCACATCCACACCACTTGTGAAATCAATGGCCACGATTTGACAAATAATTGCTAATCATATTATATGACCACCTCTTCATATAGGACGATTCACATGTCAGTAACTGTTGAGTGAATTAAATCATCTAAAATGACATCATATTATATGAACATCTAATCATATTTTATGAACCTTTTAGTCAAATTCTATACCAACAAATCCTTTGGATGAATATTTTAATGAAGATCGTCTATACGATCTTGTTCTTATTATACGATTTTTGACCACTTTTTTTGATAGATCATTCAAATGAATTGAATTCCTCTAATCATCTAGTATGAACCTTGATCATGTTATATGATTGACCAAAAATGTTAAATAAAAGAAGGAATTCTAAAGTTTTACTCACACAATTTCATTTTTGCATTAGAACTTCTAAATTCTTTCTTAGAATTCCTATGGCCAATGACAAGTGGACCCTTCAACTACTCCATGGAAGTTCCCCTCGTAAACCTTTTGACGATAAGTTCCAAATAGTTAAAGATAATTTGCCTATCATAGATTCAAGGAAGCTCACATTATATCCTCTTCCTTCATAGATCAGCATGCACTAAATTATCATGTCATGAATCTCTTTTCTTCCATTACCCTACATTTTCTCCTTACCCTAGTTGTTCCTTTCTATTCTAAACTCCTCTTTGAGTTCTTCACAAGTCTTAGGGTAAATATAGAACACTTAGTTATTTCCTCATATGTCTATAGGAGACATATTGAAATAACTAAAGAGGACCTAGCCCAATATGTGCACCTATCTACTGAAGGGCCTAAACCCCACATACTCTCATATAGAGGGGTGATAATAATTGGTCTACTATCCACCTCACCATTAGGGATCAACCATTGAATCAACATCAGCCTTAGTTCTGTCCTTAAACCAAAATGCATGTATCATCCAACACGTCCTTAGAATGTCAATCCTTTCCAAGGCTGGCGATAGGGTCAATATTACTCCACTCCTATCCTTGGTTAAATATTTCATTATGTCAAACACACATTTTAATAAGGCTTATATAATTATTGGCTATTTCAAAAATCTCAACACTATTCTTTGACCTTCCACTCAATGAAAGTAAAAAAATTGCCTTAGAACATATGGTAGCCTATATCATCAATAAAAAATATCAACTTGTTTACCTTGACATTTCATTTTTACATCGATGGATCGTTTCAAGTTATTTTTTTCTGACACCAGGGAAATGACCCAGCGAGGAGCAAGATTTTGATAAGGGGGAACAACACCTCCACCAACACCACCTCCAGTACTAACACTAACAACACCTGCATACCAACCTTATTGTTACAACACATTAATTCAAATATTTGATTAGTTGGAGGAACATTTTAATACTCATATTTACCAGTAGAAACAATAACATGATGCTGATATAACTTGTTTTGGCGAGTAGTTTGCGTCTATTACGTACTTTCAACCACCCCCACCACCACTTAATCAGGATCCTTCCTACTTTTAGCTATGTGTTATGTTTTATATTTTTGTGTTATGCTTGAATTTCTTTATTTATTCTGTTAATCCTTGTTTTTGTGATGTTAAAAGGGGGATTTTTTTGTTGTTGTTGTAGTTGTAGCTTATTCTTATTTAATTTAATTATGTGCTTTCTGTTTGATATGTTTCTATTCAATTTTTTCCAATGTTTATATCTATGAAAAAAATAACAAAATAAATGTGTGTTTTGTACCCCTATTTTTAATGCTTCACTTAGTGAGGGGGGGAGCTTAGGGAGAAATAAAATTAACTAATAATTTCAACAAAAAATATTTTTCATTAAAAAAAAAATAAAAGATTATTATAATATGGGATCTCAAGCTTATAATTTTGATGATAATAAATATTATTAATTGAGTTTTTATTTCTCCTAGCATTTGCATTATATATTTGTTTCTATGTGTACTAATATCTCAGGTACATCATACTCCATTAAAGATCATTTTGGGCTCAATATTGGGTATAATAGGATGTGTTGAAAGAGTCTATACTTTTGATTTCTTTAATATTATATTTCTTGAGGCTAAGCCATGTAAGGGTGTATGTTATTTTGGCGACCGTGCACACACACCCTAGGAAGTGAGAAAATGAATGTTAAAATTTTTGAACTAGTGTTACCATACGATTTAGATAGTATTATACAATCAGTATTTATAAAATCATTAATAATGGCTAATTCTATAATTAATGTTTTTAACCTAATCATAAAATATGATCCATATCATACTAGATGGTCTGTTTAAAATAGAAAACCTACCTGCTAATAAAATTTAAGAATGTTTAATTTTTGAGTTTATACTATTTGTGTTGTATGAACACCTTCGTATATTATGATATTTGAAAACTTACTTGAATCAGTCCCCATGATTAGTCAATTAGATCAAGGTTTGATTAATGTGGTAGATTGTATAGTACGATGTAGATCTTACCGTACAATAGGCCAAGATGATTTCAAATTATCCTAACGATCATCCTGTATGAACATAAGATAATTAAACTAATCATACCATATGATCTCCAAATCATATTTTATGTTCAGTATACAAATCTTGAACAATTCATACAATGATTGATCCATTATATAAAAAAATTTATGGTTTTTGAACTATTTATATTGCACCTTTTTGGATTAGATTGTACGAACATAAACAAATAATAGAAATTTTAGGGTTTTTGAAGCCTTATTTAAAAGCTCTCTAATTTGATTCTTAGAAATCTTTTGGCTATTGAAGAGATTTTGAGGGAGCATTGTGAGAGGTCTTAGAGCATTAGAGAAAGAGAAGGTGAGGTTGTGTGTGAGGGAGGAGTGTGAAGGGATTCCACACGGTTGCTCCAAACAGGCTTGCACCTTGATTCATCCAGTGGTTTTATTGATTTCTTGGGGTTTCTCTAGGGAGAAAGATTTCAAATCTGAAGATCATTTTGAAAGTTTGTTAGGGATGTTAGGTCCTTATGAACTAGCCTAAGGCTAATTAAGAGAGAGGTGAATTGGTATTTTAAATATCTTTAAATCAAAACTCAAACCAAACCAAAGTTCATCATAAAGAAAACACAATGCGAAAATTAAATGCAAAAATAATAATGGAAAGAACATGCCAGATTTATAGTGGTTCGATCAAACCTTGACCTACATCCACTACTCGGAGGCACCCTCCGAGTATTACACTAAACTCAGTGTCTCTCCTTTAGCCCCCACAGCTAGGCGGAGAAGCACTTACAAAATCACTTCCACCTTCTCCAGTGCGGCGGAGTAGCCAGGTCCTTTGACACCAAAAAGATCTTCTTCTTTTCAGAACTTCCCTTAAGATAAGCCTTGAATCTGATGGTACTAAGGTGCAAGCTCGCTAGAACAACCGTGTGGAATCCCCCTCCACACTCCCTTGAAACCCCCTCTAGGGTCTTCTCCCTTTCTCAAACTCCACCCTTTCCGCTCTCCCTTTCAAGCTCTCTCTTCAAGTTCCCTCCAAAAGCATGAAGCTATAATGGCTGCCAAAGACACTTACCAAGTGTCTTATCAAAGCTTAAATAGAAGATTTCAAAACAGGCTCATTAATGCAATTTGTCGACTTTATCGTCCAGGCCGATATAAATATCGGTCTGGTCGATCAGCTTAAATTATGCTCAATCAGCCCGGTTGGTTAGGGACGATCAGAAGATTTTTGGTCATATTGTCCAGGCTGATAGGATATCATCCTGGACGATTAGTTCAAATTAGAGAAAATCATCCTGAACATCGCCCTGAATAAAAGCTGATCAATATCAAATCTTCCCGGTCGATCCTACGATCAGCCCGGCCGATGTGATAGTGCAAATCACCATTAATTGATTTCCTTAATTACCAAATTTATTTAGGAAAAAAATGTGTTGGATCGGCTAGGCCGATCCAATAGGCCAGGCCGATCACCGGGACGATGTCCAAAAATAAGTAATTTCTAAATTGATCTAGTGGCAGATTCTTTCTGATTTGAGCCTATCATCCTGGCTAATACAAAATTGTCTAGGCTGATATTCTTAGTGACAGCTGCCTTAATAAGGATGCCCTAATTAGGGTAACTCTAATTAGGGTAACTATTTTTGAACCGATCGTCCAGGCTGATATAAATATCATCTCGGATGATGTTACCAAAAATTGTTAACTCTAAATCAGACAGAAAAAAATTCCCAAGTGTGTGTGTGCAAGGTTACAAAACAAGTAAGCACCCATGACTCAAGAAATAAAGAATTATATTAGTGAGAATTACAAGTAAAATAATTTTCCCAAATCTTGAGCCGGTTCCAATTGTAGTCTGATCTTATGGATCTGAAATGTCAGTAGGCAAGGCAGTTGTAGAGCAACAAGAGTGTTTGCTATCATCAAAATCATAATACATGAATTTAGATTCGTAATAATCTCCCCCTTTTTGATGATGACAAACATTACTGGTTGAATTTGCAAAAATTAAAAACATTTTCTCTTAATCTCCCCCTCACTAAAATAACCATAATTTTTTTTGTTTTTATTTTAAAACAAGTACAAATGTAAATACAAATATAAATATAATAGTACATTCTCCCCCTTTGGCATTATCAAAAAGGAAGGGGCACAAACAATAAAAAAATGATTAAAAAGATAAAAAATGATCCCTAATAAAGTGAAGATAAAATCAATTTTTTTTAAAATGAGAAAGTTACCTCTTGATTTTATTCAAAAACTTAGAAGGATTGTATTGACAACGCATAGCCCAGAAAAGGTTAGAAATTTAGAATTTATTAATCCATACTGAAGTTCTTTTAATGGCTCAAAAACTTTTTAATCCAATATCTAAATCAAGGAACAAATTAGAGAAAGAAACACTAATTTTTCCAAAACTCCTTCCATAAAATATATTTAATAGAAGATTAATGTATGAATTGTTGAATCAGAAATCATGATTTTCAAACTCAAGTATCAAGGGTTTTCTTAAGCTTTAAGAAGCTCAAGAATGGTAAGCATTATATTTTGTGGGCTCATTTTATGCCTCTTGTCAATTGGTTGGCACACTGCGCATGTTTTGATTTTTGATACACTTTGTGAATCTCCTTTTTTGGCATTATTATGCATTTTTTATTTTTGGCATCATTGGCCACTTTTTTTTGAATATGATACCTTTCTGAAATCTTAAAAATAAAAGTAAACCCATCATATTGACAAAATGAATTACTTGATTAAGAAAATTATGAGGTAGATTCAACAACTTGCAAAAGGTTTCTATGCCATAAATAAAATGTCTGGAGATGAAAAAAGATCAATTTCAAGATCAAATTTATAATATGATGAAAAATTTGAATCAAAAGTAAAATAACATCTTTAAGAAGAGAGATAGAGAGACAAAATCATGAGTTTTCTTCCTTTGACTATTTTTAGAGAAGTCAACCACAACTTTCATAAGAATTCTAGAAAAAACAGAATGTAGGTTTTTCATTTTTAGAAAGGTTAACGTGTGTGTTGATCAGAGAGAACTTCACAAAACTAAGTATAAATGCTAATTTAAAATTTCAAAGAAATAGCAAAAATAAAGAAAAACAAAACTGAAAGAAAATAAAATAAATAGAAACACAAAAAATAACTAAAAACAAAATACAACATAAACAAATAAACACACAAACAAGGCCTTTAAACATCATCTTGCTCCTGGTCTGATGAATCAGAAGCTAGGTCTGCCTAGGAGATTTTTTGCTTTTCAATACTTACCCTTTCTATAATTTGCTTAGCTTTACCCTTTTCTTTTGTAGGAAGAGTTCTCAAATTTGGGCACTGATTTTTCATATGTCTAGACTTCCTACATCCAAAGCAAATAATGTTAGAAGAAATTTTACCATTTTTACCTTTATTCTACTTTTGTTGATGCTTATGCTTTGGTGAGTTTTTTAATTTGTTTGACAAGTTATTGCTTTCGTCACCAACTAAGCCACTTTCCTCCATATTTTCAGTGTTTAGCACTATCATCTATCATGCATCCAAAAGTCTTTGACACAAATTTTGCTCGTAGGTAATTAGTGAGCTAATCAAATTATCAATAGAATATTCATTCAAATTCTTTGATTCACAAATAGCAATAACTTTAGCATCAAACGTATAAAGTAGACAATGTAAAATTTTATTAACTTTTTTCAAGGTTTGAAAACGCTTTACCTAAAGCATTCAATGATATCACAGTTTGAATAAATCTAGAATACATGTTTAAGATCGTCTCATAAGATTTCATACAAAATAATTCATAATCATGCATTAAAATATTCAACTTGGATTGCTTGATTTCATTAGTGCCTTCATATATGGTGTGTAATTTATCCCAAATTTTCTTACAAGTAGTGCACGTGGAAACTAACATACAATCTTCAAATTTTAAAGTGTTAAAAAAATAGTTTAATGATTTTGCATTCAATTGAGCATCAATTTTCTCTTCTCTAATCCATTGATTAAAAGGAATATCAGTTTTAATTCCATCTAAAATACGTGACGGTAAGGAATAACCAGTTAAAATTATTTGCCACATTCAAAAATTAACTGATTGCAAAAAAGTAGACATGCGAATTTTTTAAAAATCAAAAGTAATATTTTCAAACAAAGGTGGTCGGATAATAGAATACCCTTGCACAGTGTTACGATTACTAGAGTTAGCCATGGATAAAAAATTCAAAAAGTTTTCAAACTTAATTTTATGAATCCCAATCTGATACCACTTGAAAGTTCGTTAGTGATGTTAGGCCCTTATGAACTAGCCCAAGGCTAATTAAGAGAGAGGTGAATTGGTATTTTTAATATCTTTAAATCAAAACTCAAACCATACTAAAATTCACCACAAAGAAAACACAATGCGAAAATTAAATACGAAAATAATAAAGGAAAGAACACATCAGATTTATAGTGGTTCGGTTAAAACTTGACCTACGTCCACTCCTCGGAGGCACCCTCCGAGTATTGCATTAAAATCAGTGTCTCTCCTTTAGCCTCCACAGTCAGGCGGAGAAGCGCTTACCAAATCACTTCCACCTTCCATGGCACGGCGGAGTAGCCGGGTCCTTTGACACCAAAGAGATATTCTTCTTCCCAGAACTTCCCTCAAGATAAGCCTTGAATCTGATGGTACTAAGGTGCAAGCTCGCTAGAGCAACCGTATGGAATCCCACTCCACACTCCCTTGAAACCCCCTCCAAGGATCTTCTCCCTCTCTCAAACTCCACCCTTTCCTCTATCCCTTTCAAGCTCTCTCTTCGAGTTCCCTCCAAAAGAATAAAGCTATAATGGCTGTCAAATATACTTACCAAGTGTCTTGTCAAAGCTTAAATAGAAGATCTCAAAATGAGCTCATTAATGTAATTTGCCGACTTTATCGTCTAGGCCGATATAAATATTATATCGGCCGGCCGATTAGCATAAATTATGCTCAATCAACCCGGTCGGTTAGGGATAATCAGAAGATTTTAGGTCATATTATCTAGGCTGATAGGATATCGTCATGGATGATTAGTTCAAATTAGAGAAAAATCATCATGAACATCGCTCTGAATAGAATCTAGCCGATATCAATTCATCCTGGCCGATCTTGCGATCGGCCCGGCCGATGTGATCATGCAAATCATCATTAATTGCTTTCCTCAATTACCAGATTTATTTAGGAAAAAAATGTGCTGGATTGGCCAGGTCGATCTTCGGGATGATGTCCAAAAATAAGTAATTCTTAGATTTATTTAGGAAAAAAAATGCGCAGGATCAGCCAGGCCGATCCTATAGGCCAGGCCGATCCCAGGGACGATGTGCAAAAATAAGTAATTCTTAAATAAATCTAGTGGCAGATTTTTTCTGATTTGAGCCTTTCATCCTGGTTGATACAAAATCGTCCAGGCCGATGTGCTTAGTGACGACTGCCTTAATAAGAATGACCTAATTAGGGTAACTATTTTTGAACTGATCGTCCAGGCCGATATAAATATCGTCACAGATAATGTTACCAAAATCAGTTTACTCTAAATCAGATAGAAAAAAATTTATAAGTGTGTGTGTGTAAGGTTACAAAACAAGCAAGCACCCATGACTCAAGAAATAAAGAATTACATTAGTGAGAATTACAAGTAAAACAGTTTTCCTAAATCTTGAGCTGGTTCCAATTGCAGTCTGATCTTGTGGACCTGAAATATCAATAGGCAAGGCAGTCGTAGAGAAACAAGAGTGTTTGCTATCATCAAAGTCATAATCAATGAATTCAGATTCGCAACACATTTGGGTTCTATGCCTTCACCAGGGTGGTGAAGAGTGATTCCAAAGTTCTTTTCCTCACCAGGAGGGTCTTTGATTAAAAAAAGTTGTTGGAGTTTTGGAAACTTAATTTTCTTTGGGAATAGTTGATTTTCTAAAATTTTAGTTTTGAAATAGAACATCCATTATGAACAATATACCACATCAAAAGGTGAACCCATCATTCTCTATTAGGTTCAAATTTTAAAACTTTAAGTTTATCCTGATTATCATAGTCAAACTCAAGGAAATATAACATATGATCCCAAAGGATCAAAAAGATGTTTGACTAAGTATTTGACTATTATAATCTTAATAAGGGATCATTAATTCCATAATCAAATTCATGGTAATATAATGATATATTTCCCAAGGAGAATATTGCTAATTATCAATCATTTGAATATGACAATAATGATCATAATATTTGATTATTCTTATAGAGAATTAATTGAAGTTTTAAAAAATTGATTTTTGAAAATTTGATCTATGTTTTTAAATCTCCTACAAGTGCAAGACCTCATAGTTAATTACATCATAAGGAAATGGGAGTTTCCTATGAATACTCTATATTACATAAGCGGTAGAAATTAATCTAGAATTTTAAAGATTTATATCAAAGGATTGAAGTTTGAATTTCATGGGATTGGAATATGATTGAAAACTTATTTTTGAACGTCAAGGATGAAAGGTAGGAGGTGCTTTGTGATTCTAAAACATTTTAGAAGCACCACAGCCTATCTTGAGTGTTAGGTTTAAATTTAAATTGAAAAAGATTTAAGTTTGACATGTCAATTTTATTAGAAAATTGATATTCAACTCCTGAAGGCTGAGGTCTTATGGTCTAAACATGCCTCATAACCTAAGTCTAAATTAAATAATTAAAATTAGAAACCTAAACCTAGCTAATGTAGTGCAAAGCTAGACCTACCCTGGTCTAGATTGAGGAGCCAGCTAACCACCTAGGCACTTAAAATCATGAATTTGGTCTTTAAAGAAATCGGTAAGCAATTTTAATTAAGTTTAGTTTGAGGAAATGGGACCCACATCTAGAACTGATCTTAATTGTCCCCTTGACTTATATTGGGTAATATGAAGATTAAAGTAAATATAATTATATTTTGACTCATTTTAATTAGTATCTAATATAATGCATGCATATCTACTCGATGAATGCTTAAATTTGAGAAAAATTAGTTTTAAAATTAGGCTCAAAAATAATTTTATCCTAGAGATTGCATAACTTCCCCTTGATAGGACTGCACCCTAATAGAATAAGTGGCCTATTAGAACCCATAGGCAGGGAGGTGCTTAGTAAGGTAGAGAAAAATTTAAAATGAATGCATGCAACCCTCAACGAGCTCGAGCTTAATTCTTAAATTTGTTAGAGTTTTTATGTGGACTTAAAAATTTTAGTTTAATTAAAGTAGAAAACTTTTTGTTTGTACCCTCACGAGCCTGCGATCAAGTTCCAAGTCAAAACAAAATCAGCTTGTAATCAAAGAAAGCTAGAAAAGATTTCATTTCTACTGCACAATCAATGTAAATAAAATTAATTAAATTTAATACTCAAAATATTCATGTGGTAAGTGCCACTTAATATTAGAACCTAAGATATACAAGAAAAATAAAGTGGTCGGGTACCATTGACAATAAGAGTGGATTTCTAATTCTAAGACTCAAGTGACTTTGAGAATGAGATTCTTGTCATTCTTAACTTCTTTATCCTTTTGTAGGCTTCTTGGATCCATCAGTTCTGGATATACAAATGAAAAGAAACTTCTCCTTGAAGGGATGCTATCTTTTCTCTTTGGATATTTGAAAGTTATCATGATTTAGTTTTCCAAATGGAGAGGAACTATCCCCTAAGGGATGTTCTCTCCTCTTTGGAATCTAAATAGGATATATACCTCAATACTTGAATTAAAAACTATAAACTATAGGATATATACCCCATCTCAAACATCATTTTGAACTTATACCTCAATACTTGAATTAAAGACATTGAATTTTAAAAAATAAAGAAAACTATAAACATATGTATGGTTATCATAAGTAATTAATATTGAAATCAAGATAAAATCTTAAGCAGTTAAATATTTTAAAATGCTCAAATTACAGCCACACTTGACTATGCTCTTTTAATTTAAAGGGGTCTTAGCATGCTTAACACCAGAATAAAACATGTTAATTTTAAAGCTTAATTTTATGCCCACTTTATTTTAATTTCCCTATACAAGCATGACCACCTTCATAAGAATGAATTAGAAAATAAATCATCCATAAACTTGGGGTAAATATAATGCCCATCAAATTAATGCACATTGTAGAAATTAAATAAACAAACACAACAATCTATACTAACAACCAGCATGTAGTGAAAATCATAGAAAACTCAACACACAGTAGAAAATTAAACATCGGCTTAGCCTAAGACTAGAATTGGTTGTCCTAACAAACCATCTAAAGTGTGTGAGATAAGCTTTGTGATTTGGATATATTCTATGCAGGGTAATTAGTTAAAGTTGATTGATGTTCTACTGGTTGAAAGACATAAGGATAATTTTAATTAAAGTTTAAATGTTAATGATTTTAAATTGATTTTAAAGTATATTTTTAATATTAAATGGCTACGAGCTTTGTTACTCATTGGAGCCATGAAGTTTATTTCACATTCATTGGGGCTAAACTAATAGCCTCATAGGCCTGTGTTACCTAGTGGTAATAAATATAATTAAGTGAATTGAATTGATTAAGGCTTGAAATTTGATGAATTTTAATTAGAATTAATTGTTTGCTTATTTTCAAGTAGGATTAAGATTTCTAAAATTTTAAATGATTTTAAAATTTTTAGAATGTTTGAATTATTTAAATGTATTAATTAAAGGGGGTTCAAAATTTGACTTTTAGAATAAGATTGATTTCTAGAAAGTTAATATTTTACTTAAATAATAAACCTTATGATGAATAATTAGATTATAAGTTTGATGGATTTAAATTTTTAAATAATTAGTTATGAATTTTTGAATTTTTGACTTGATTTTGAACTAAGTTTGACCAAATAGTTGACTTTTTTTACTTTGACTAATTTTTGAAGGTTTGATATTTGTGTAAAAAATTAAATTTTAATTTGAGTTGAATGCCTTTCAGTTTGAACAATTTTAATTTTTATGGAATTAGTTATAATTTTTTAAAGTTTGAGTGTTTATTTGAATTATTAAAGTTGTTTAATTGAGGGGATTTGATGGTTTGAATCCAAATGAACTCCAAACTTCTTGAAATCACCTCTAAACATCAGAAATGACCCAAGGATGTGTTCTCAACTTTTTGAGAACTTTTTGAAAATTTTAATTAATTAATTAAAATTTAATCAAGCATGAATTTAATGTGAAATAAAAAGGATTTTATTTTTCTCTGATTAAGAATTCCTTTTTTGTCAATTTTAGGTATTGTATGTAATTTGAGGATTTAAATTTGATTTATTAAAATTTTTGGAAGTTTAAAGGTTTAATTAAGGGTTTAAACTTAAGTTAATTAATTAAGTGGCTTAATAATTTTTAAAACCAGTGAGAAATTTCCCTATGGTAGAGAATGTCACTATGTTTAAATGGTTTAAATTTAATGCCTTTTGCATTTGTATTTTTAATTTGTAATTTTTTTCTATGTCCTTTAAATGAATCCTTAATTTTTTGTCCTTAACATGTCACTAGGTTAGATGGGCTTAAATCAAGATTCGACTAACCTTTAGACATATATGAATGAAATGCAATCACACCAATCAAATCCTAGATTTAGGAGAGGCTAAAACTAGGTGTATGTGTGCATCATATACAAGCAAGAATTAAAGGTAATTAATGTAAATAATAATTTGATTAATAAATAGTTGGAACACAACTATTCACTAATCCTTCCCCATAAATTTTATTCATATAGGATCAAGCTATTTATAAAGTTTCAAGATTCCCCTTAAAGTTCTCAAAATTTAGCATATATAATTTCAAAATTATTTTTTATGTTGGAAAATAGCTCAATTTTAAACTTTTAAAGAACTTAAAATATTATTTAAAATAATTAAAAAAAAATTCAAAGAGCAATGAAAAATCAGCAATGATTTGAAATATATATTCTCAAGTTTTAAAGTAATTTTGATTGATTTTTAATTAAATAAAAGGTAAATATGAATATTTAACATATTTAATATTATTTAAAATAATTCAAGAATTTATTTTTGAAATTAACTTCAAATTAAAATACTTAAAATTCTAAAAAATTTAAGGTATTATGTGTATTTTTTCTAATTTAATTTGAATTTCTTTTGAATTTTTGAAGTTCTATGTTAATTAAATGTGTTTAAATTAATTTAAAATTAATTAATATTTTAAATAGTTCTTAAATTAAATTAAATAAAATCTTAAATGTTTTTTAAAAATTTTAAATTATTTAAAATAATTTTCTTTAAAATTTCAAAATTATTTGAATTTAATTTTAACTAAATATTAATTAAATATTTAAATATTTAATTAATTAAAAAAATATTTTTTAAATATATAATTTCTTAAACTAATTTGAATTTTAATTTAAATTATTTCAATTATTTCTTTCATTATTTAAATTTTTTTAAAATAAGTTTTTAATTTTTGTAAATATTTAATTCATTGTTAAATTAAATATTTATTAAATATTGAAAATATTTAGATAATTAAATTTATTTAATATATGTTAAACATTTCGAAATAAAATTTTAGTTTAGAACACTTAAAATGTTTTACTTATTTGATTAAAAATATTTAAAATAATATTTGAATTTTGGGAAATATTTAAAATAATAATTAAAACTAAAATATTTAATATTTTAAATTATTCAAAATATATTCAATATTTTGACTTGAAATTAATTTTAAATTAAAGTGCAAAAATTACTGAAAATATTATATTTAATATTATTTTTTTAATTTAAAAATAAATGTTAATATTTTTTTTTAAATTCTATTTATTAAAATCAATTAAAACTAATTTAAACCCTAATTAAAAGGTTCAATGATGCGGTGGTGGTATAATGACATATGGGGTCCCAGAATTCATGGCTCCGAACCGTAAAGCAATGATTACGGGGTGGTTATTCCACCACATAATCATTGCCTAATCGATACGGCAAACCACGGTATCACTAATCCGCATCAACATGGAATGCTAACCATTAGATGCTCTGTGTTTTGAAATCAAGGGCTCAAATCTAGCTGAATGGATGAAATGCATAATCAGATCTGTGGTTTGGAAATGCCATGAAATGACAAGATCTTGGTCATTGATTAGAAGATCAATGGCGGAGATCACATACACCTAACATAGAATACCAAAATGCCCTAGAATTCATTTTTTTGACTCATTCTTTCAAATGAATGGACTAAATCACTTGAAATTTGAAACTTAGTTTAAGATAATAAATAAAAAATTTTAAGGGGTATTTCCATAGCTTCAAAAGTGCTTATAACAAAGCTATTTAAATCTATGTGTAGTGACATAGTGTTTAAGTTTTAAGAAAATCTCACCAATGGATTTCAAGTTTGTTAATTTGGTTAAGCTTGTAGATTGTCCTCATAAGTTTTCCTAGTTTAAAGTGTGATCCAAAATGACCTGGATTGGGTGCAGGAAGCTTTGGATGGAGCTAGGCTTGAGTTTGTTGGAGGATTAAGGGTTCATTCAGTCAACCTAGGTTGACCCATGACCAGAGTTTGGGCTTGATAAATTTGGAATGATATTTGAGGTATGGTAGATATGTTTCAGGGGATAAAAGAGTTTAAATGGTCAAAATGACCATTTAGGCCCTTAAAAGGCCATTGGGTCAATCTATGTTAACCCAGGGGTTAGGTCTGGGCTCAACATGTTAGGTTTAATATTTGAAATCTGCTTGAAGTGGTCTCATGTAAAGAGGAGGCCATTTGGTTTGAAATGACTATTCAAACCCTAAGGGTTATTTAGATCAAAATTGGTTTACCTGATCAACTAGGTTTGATTAGGGTTAGGGCTTGAGTCCATTGCACTCCTAATGATGATTAGGATGGATTGGAAGAAGGTTTGATGCTTGATTTGAAAAGGCCATATTGAAGTTTAGAGAAAACTTCAAATTTCCCTAAAAGGGCATTTTAGTTATTTTGACCCCTGGTTAACTGGAGATCAAAATGTGTCCACCAAAATGTAATTTAGTGATCAACATATCATTGGAGAAAGCTCCAAGGTCAAATTCCACTAGATGGCAAGTCTAGTGGCATAGGGAGTAAATATTTTAAGGATTTATAGCCTTTGAATTTCAATCAAGTTTTTGGAGTTATAAGTCATAGATTGAGCTAAATTTTGGAGGGTAGATCCTAGAGACACGCCTAATCAAGATGCAACTGATAGATCATGAATTAAGGTCATTTGACTAAGGTTCAAAATGTTTGAAAAATCACTGAAACATGCTTTCAGGGCCTTACCTTTTAACATTGGATTTTAATATAAAAATTTGGATTTGAGATGGGTTTTCTATTTGAATGATTAGAATTGAATTATGAAAATTATTTATTATCATTTGGATGATCATAAGGGATTGGATATGGTAGAAGCTAGATTGGTGGCTAGATGAATATTTATGTTGGAATCCAGATCTAGGTAGA
The DNA here is from genome assembly GCA_019514585.1 of Dendrobium officinale. NCBI lineage: Eukaryota > Viridiplantae > Streptophyta > Magnoliopsida > Asparagales > Orchidaceae > Dendrobium > Dendrobium officinale. The sequence goes on along the minus strand of CM033682.1, from coordinate 66,844,164 downwards.
TTTAAAGTTTGGTTAGGTTTGTTGTCTGGGTTTGATTTGAATATGGATTTATTTAAGATCTGGATTTATCCTAGGGTCTGGGTAGATCTAGGTAAATCCTAGGTTCTGTATAGATCCTAGGGTCTAGATATATTCTAGGGTCTACATAGATCCTAGGGATTAGATTGGTTCGAGTGACCTTATACAAAAATAATGTCAATAAATGGTGAAAAGGATTTTTTATTTTTGTTCTCTATTGCAATTGGTTGGTTTAAGTAATTATTGTAAGGGATTCTCCACCTTTTTTTGGGATAAAGGAGAGATATTAAAAGTTTAGTGCAATACCTAGAGAGGAGGATTTCGAGGAGTGGACATAGGTCCTTGTTTGACCGAACCACTATAAAAATCAAGTGTGCTTTTTCTATGTTTTTCTTTATGCATTTTAATTTTTTCATTTTATATTTCCTATAATTTAATTTCTTGCAAATCTCTTTTGTCAGCATTGTGATTGGTTAGGACTCATTAGAAAAAAAAAAAATTATGTCTTATAGTTTCTACTAAATCGAAACACCAAAAATATGTACATAGACTAGCCTTCGTATTGTTAGACATTTATTTCAATTTTGAGATTCAAATTTAGTAATTTAAGACTTTCAAAAATATTTTTTAAATATATATTTTTTTTAAAATGACACCAATTCACCCCCTTCTTAGAATGCCTAGGGGCAGTTTAATGAGGCTTAACATCATTACTTAAATGTTTAGGAGCATGTAGAAAACATGCCATATTATGTAATTATCAACTGCTACAAAATTTCTATCATATTTTTGAGCTATTGAGGAAATCCTAAGATTAATCCATCAAGAGATTGTGACAAGAGCAAAGTAATATATTAACTAGACTTTTATTTTATAGCTTTGGTTTATTTACAAGTTAAAACTTTAGTTACCAATTTTTAGACTTATCATTAAAGTGAAAGCATAAAAAGGACTCTCCATTAAATATATTTTTCCCAAGATGGCCAATAATTTTCTCATAATGTAGTTCAAAAAGTAGGAATTTCCAAAGAGAGGATCTAGGGATTCAAATTTATTTTTACCATATATATATATATATATATATATATATATATATATATATATATATATATATATATATATATATTATATATATATATATATATATATATATATATATATATATATATATATATATATATAATATATATATATATATATATATATATATATATATATATATATATATATATGTTAATTATTGAGAATATCCCTTATAAGGTTAAATTTTTTTCCCAATTTTCCCAATAATATAGTATAGTTCAAATGAAAGTTAACACATGATGGATAGTTATCTATAATTTATTTAAATACTGAGACTTCTAAAAATTTGTGAGGGTCATGAAACCCTAAAGAAGTTTTTCTGAGGTTAACCAAGATGGGGGGGGGGGGGGGGGGGGGAGGGGGAGGGGGATTAGTTATTTTAAAAATTCTTTAACGATGAAGAAAAATCTTTTTATAACTTGATACGAAAATGAATTAAATTCACAATAAAAAGATAAATCAATTTTTTTTCACCCATGCAGTTAATCATAAGAAAAATAAATACAAAAATAATAAAATAAAAAAACACACCAAATTTATAGTGGTTCGATCCAACCTGACCTACGGCCACTCCCAAAGACACCCTCTGAGTATTGCACTAAAACCTTTTAGTGTCTCTCCTTTTTCCCCATAACAAGGAAGAGAAGCCTTTACAAAATCTGTCCACCAATCTGATGTGATAGAGGACTGGAACTCCTTTCACAAGTAAAGAACCTTGACTCCTTTTTCTCCCTCTAGGAGATGGCATAGAACCACAAATCACATTAAACTTCCCTAGTGCAGTAGAGTAGACAGGTCCTTTGACACCAAAGAGATCTTCTTCTTCCCAAAACTTCCCTCAAGATGAACCTTGAATTTGATAGTACTAAGGTGCAAGCTTTCCAGAGAAACCATGTGAAATCCCCTTCACACTCCCTTAAAACCCCCTCTAAGGATCTTCTCCCTCTCAAACTCCACCCTTTACACTCTCCCTTTCAAGTTCTCTCTTCAAGTTTTCTCCAAAAGAATGAAGACACAATGGCTACCAAAGATAATTACCAAGTGCCTTGAGAAAGCTTAAGTAAAGGGATTTGAAAAACCCTAGAAATTCAATTATATCAACAAAGATCATACAATATGATCAATAGATCATCATTTATGATTAGTACAAAATAGCCCTTTCAGCCAGTACGATCAAAATTTGAACATACATGATTATTAACTATTTCAAAGTTTGAAAACTCTTTACCTAAAGCATGTAATGATGTCACAATTTGAATAAACCTAATTACATGTCTAAGATTGTGTCATAAGATTTCATGCGAAAATAGTTCATAATCATGCATTAAAATATTCAACATGGATTGCTTGATTTTACTAGTACCTTTATATGTAGTATGTAATTTATCCCAAATTTTCTTTCCAGTAGTGCATATGGATACTAATATATAATCTTCAATATTTAAAGCATAGAAAAAATAGTTTAAAGATTTAGTATTTAATTGAGCATTGACTTATTCTTTCATATTCCATTGATTAAAAGGAATATCAATTTTAATTCCATCTAAACACGTGATGGTATAGAATAACCAGCTAGAATCATTTGTCACATTCAGTAATCAATTGATTGCAAGAAACTACACATATAAATATTCCAGAAATCAAATGTAATATTTTCAAATAAAGGTGGTCTGGTGATTGAATAACCTTTCGCAATATTACAATTAAAATAATTAGCCATTGATCGAAATTTAAAAAGTTTTCAAACTTAATTTTATGAATCCCGCTCAAATACCACTTGAAAGTTCATTAGGAGTTTTATGCCCTTATGAACTAGTCACGAGGCAAACCAAGAGGGGGTGAATTGGATATTAAAAAAAACTTCTTTAATAAAAAGAAAAATTATTTTATATATTACAGCAGAAATAAATTAAATCAATAATAAAAAAATTAATCAGATAATTCATCCAAGTAGTTAATCATAGTAAAAAATAAAGTGCAAAAGATAACCAGAAAGAACACAGTAGATTTATAGTTATTCGGTCAAACTTGATATACGTCCACTCCTCGGAGGTACCCTCTGAGTATTGCACTAAACCTTTAGTGACTCTCCTTAGCCCCCATAGCTAGGCAGAGAAACGCTTATAAAATCACTTCTACCTTTCCTGATACGGTAGAGTAGTCGGGTCCTTTAACACCAAAGAGATCTTCTTCTTCCCAAAACTTCTCTCAAGATGAACCTTGAAATCCAATGGTACTAAGGTGCAAGCTTACCGAAGCAACTATGTGAAATCCCCTCCACACTCCCTTGAAATCCTCTCCAAGGATCTTCTCCTTCTCTTAAACTCCACTCTTTCTTTACTCCCTTTCAAGTTCTCTCTTCAAGTTTTATCCAAAAGAATGAAGCTTCAATGGCTGCCAAAGAAACTTATTAAGTTCCTTGAAAAAGCTTAAATAGAGGGCTTTGACTAAAAAATAATATTGGCAGAAAATATCATCCAGGACGATCAGAGGATCATCCCGTATGATGTGCTTAAAAAGAGGGCTTCAGAAAATCCTAAAAACTCAATTCTAATGCCAAATATCATCCTGGATAAACGCAGGATCATCTAGTACAATGTGTAAAATTTGACCTGATAGTCCCAACCGATATCAGGATAGTCCTGGACAATCATTTCAAATTTGTACAGATCATTCTGGATGATATTGTGGATCATCCTAGATAATTAGAAGAAAAATTATAGTATTTTGTCTAGGACGATTTAGGAAAATGAAGTATGTCGGTAAACATCATCTGATATGATATAGAAATCATCCTAGATGATTCGATTTGGATAATTTAACCATAATTAATCCCCTAATCACATGATCAATTTAGGCATGATTTATATTGATCGTCCAGGACAATCTAGATCATTCAGGACGATTAGAACAAAAATTTAATCTTAAATCCTTGCCTAAATTATTATTGGCAGCTATTTTCTAAGATTATAATGAATCATCCTGGATGATCAAAATCATCTAATACTATTAGTTCAATGAGTGATTATCCTGGACCATATAAATCATCCAGTAAGATTAGTTCAAAACATAAACTTCTAGTTTTGACTCAATCTCACTCTCCCTGAGTGTGTGTGTAGATGGCCACCAAGCAAGCATACACGCTTACTGGAATTGACTCAAAAAATCAAAAATACATCAATGAGTATTACAAAAATTATTACAACATAACCTATTCTACCCAATCTTGAGCCTTGAATCTATATTGGATGGAGCATGATATTCCTGAAAAGTTAGTACACACACAAAAAAATATATTGTAAATATAAGTAAGCAACAGGATGTGAGCCATAATATTTATTATCATAAAAAACATAAACTCATAAGCTCATGTTGTAACATGCCCGAAATGGTTAATGATACCTAGGGGTGTAAATGAGTCGAGTCGGGCTTGTGTCATGCCTAACTCAAGTTTGACTCAGGAGCAAAATTATGAACTTAAACTTGAGGACAAAAGGAGAGCTTGAGCTTGTCTCGTACCATTAGGAATGTTCTCATAAGTAGCTCTTGAGATCACACCTTCTATGGTATGCCTTTTGTATGTTTTTCACTTATTTTCCTTATACATTTTGCACTGCTAGCCTATTTTCCTTCCACGGTCTGCCTTTGCATGATGCTTACTTATTTGCTTTTCATGGTCTGCCCTTTCGCACACTACTTTCATGTTTACCTTCTATGGTCTTCCCTTTTACACATAATTCACCTATTATGGACCATCAAATAGCCTTTCATTCACTATCCTCCTTTCACACCGACTTAACCAAGTAGCTCGACGTGTAAACGAGTTGAGCATCGATTTGACCAAACTTGATCTTGATTACACAATGAACTTGAAAATTTGTTCGATCAAAACTCGATAAGCTTGACTCACAAGCTCATTAATGAGGAAAGCTCGAGAAATCTAGTGAGTTGGTCTGACTCGTTTGCACCCCACACTGATATATAAGAAATATACATTGTATAAAGTAAGAATAAGTAAATAATCTTTCAATAATAATTGTAATCATTAAGCACTAAGTTAGGCTCCCATATTGTAACAATCTCCTCCGTTTTATAATGACATACATTATTGGTTGGACTTTAAATTTGTAAATTTTGTATTTAATTTTTTTTGTAAGTTTATCCTCTCAATAAATGGCTTATTTTAAAAAATGGAGAAACATTATCTATACAAATATAGTTTTAGAAGCACATTTTTTTGTTTTTAAAACATAAAACATTTTAATTTATTTTTGAAAACAAAATTTATAATTTTTTTTTAAAATAAAACAACACAAATATTGAAAAGAAAATTGAACAAGTCAAAATACAAATAGTACAACCAACACAACTCACTGCTCCTTTTAACATCACCAAACAACTATGACAACCTAAAGTAGAATAAGTACAAATATATACAAAGACTATAAATAGGAGTACAATGGGTTTAGAAAAAAAGCATATGCCAGAATGAAAACACAAAGACTTGACAATAATCATAGCTTAAAATGACCCTAATTTCGAAAGTACTTATGTCAATAATTCCTAAACTAGTCCTAAGTCTATTGAACCTATCATAATTTAGTGTTTTCATAAAAATATTTGCTAGCTAATTATCAATATCCATTTCCCTTGGCCACATGATCCCTACTAAAGTGATGTCTCACGTCAATATATTTGGTGCAAGAGTGTTGAATAAGATTTTTGTGATATAAATTGCGCTTATGTTATTATACATGATAGGGGGTCTACTCACTAATTCTCACTCATCATTTTGAAAAAAATTAATTTAGTTATTCTTGCATCACAACTATCCAAAATTCATTTTCAAGGATTATTTTACACTAGTGGGCTTTATCATAGACATAAATTCTATTTGGTTAACTTCCTTCTGAAGACCATGCTTAATCCTAATCCCTATGGATGGGTCTCCTAAGATAAGTTCTCTATGGTAACTAGATGCTTATCTCCACTCTCTAGGAGATAGCTTTTGAGCTTCTTCTCTATCCTCTAATCTAAAATTTTAAACTATATGGGTGATTTATTCTTCATCATCATCAATTTTTCTAGCTTCAGAAACCCAATTAAATTCATCAAACATAACATGGATGGACTCCTAAAAAACTAAAGTTATCTTATTGAATATTTTATAAGTCTTACCTAATAAAGATACTGCTTTATCTACCTTTGAATCAAATTTCCTTAAATGAATTTTTTCATTCTTTAAAACAAAACACCTATACCCAAAAACATGTAGATGAGATAAATTAGGTGTTCTACCCAATAACTCGTAAGATGTCTTATTCAACTTAGATATTATGTTTATCCTATTAAGAATGTAACTAGCAGTATTCATTATCTCTACCAAAAAGTACTTTGGTAGACTACACTCACTAAGAATCACCTTAGAAACCTCTATCAGTGTCCTTTTTTTTGGCTATACCGTTATATTATTATGTTATAGGGACTAAAAAATTATGTTTTATTATAAATTCCTAATAAAATTGTTCAAATCTCTCATTCCATTCATGATAGCTATGATTATAAAAATCAAACAACCTATTTTTTCCTGAATCCAAACAAAGAATATTCTAAATTCCTTAAAAGAATCACTTTTATAAGCCAAGAATTTTACTTATGTGAACCTAAATCAGAGATTACAAATTTGAAAGACTTCCCTCCTAGGTTCACTACACTAATAAGTCTAAACAAATCTATATGAAGAACTTCCAAAGGCCTAGTAGTGACAACATCCTTAATAAATAAAATGAAGATTTGGTTTGCTTCCCTAATTGACATGTATCACAATGATGTCTTTTTTTTTTTGAAAACTTTAACTTATGAATGCTTCTAACTAATTCTAATTGGTTGATCTTCCTAAAGGCCCTCATGCTTGCATGGCATAGTTGCCTATGCCACAACCATGATTCTTTAACAATGTACTTTAAATAATAAACATCATTAGATTTATTACTGCAATTCACATCAATAATGTAGACATTATTATTCCTTAATCCTTCTAATACAATTTTACCATTTAACGTTTACAGACATTTTATACAAAGAAATTTTGTATTGAATTCTTTATCATATAGTTGTTTAATGCTTAAAAGATTATACTTAAGACCTTATACTTGCAAAACATTTTTAATAAAAAAATTATCATCTATACTAATTATATCTGTTACCACTACCTTCCTGGTAGTGTTGTCACTAGGTGTTACTTTTCCTCCGATCTTGGCTTCTAGCATGATGAATTATTTTAAGTCTCCAGTCATGTGTTGTGAGCATCCACTGTCTAGTTACTGCATGCTCTCCCTAGACCTCTTATGAGAGTACACCTACAATATAAATCAAGGGTTAATTTTAGAAACCCAAGTGGGGTTGGGTCCCGCCTTATATTAGAATGAATATATGCTATACTATACAGATGGTGTCCTAAACCTATAACTAAATATGATCTACAATGAATTCTATTTGTGCAAATGTCTACAATATGCCCTAATATTCTGCAATAATAACACTGAATATCTAAAATTGAATGCACTAATATATAATAAGAGCGATGTCAACTTTTGAAATGTGGTGGTGCGTGTTGTATTATAATATGTGGATTTTCAATATGTGTAGACCGTGATGTAATTTATTTAAGTGATATTATTTTCTTTATTAAAATTTCATTTACACTTTATATAAGCCTACCTCCTCTTTTAATGCATATTCATCTTCTTATAAATGCAATGCATCTCTCTTGGATTCTTTAAATGCTTCCACTAAATCAATATGCTCTTTCTTTAGAAATTTTTGCTTCTCTACTTATGCAATATACTCTTTGTTTATATTATCATGCTTTCTTCCAATGCAATATAATCAGTTCTCAAGTTTATATAATTATTAATCTGATTGGTAATTTGGTATGCTCTTCTTGCAATGTAGAATATTCTCATTTAAGACATGAATGCTACTTTTTAAATTTTTTATAAGTATCATGCAATTATTTTGAAATTTAAAATAATTCATCATAAGAAAGATTGAATACTTGATCACTGTTATAGTCACTAGTGCTATTTTTGGCCACCAGATATAAATTGGTTACCGCCATTTTAGCTTCTATCTCCGATGATTCCAAATCAAAATTTTCCCAAAAAGCCTTTTGAGTTCTTAGTTTGCTCTTTTTAGCATTCCTTTTCTCATCACCCTTTTCTTTTGTTGAGTGGTTTTTTTTTTTTTTATGTTTGGGCATTCAAATTAGATATATCTTAGCTTTTTGCATCCATAACAAATAATATTAATAGGAAACTTACTTGACTTTGTATTCTTACCTCAAAGTTTATCAATGTAGCACTTCTACTTGTGTTTTATAAATCTTTTAAATTGCCTAACCATCAACCCAATATCATCATTTTCATCGAAACTAGAATCACTATTTTTAACATCATCAGCTCTTAGCGCTAGTATATTTTCCTTCTTACTTTCACATGTATATGTATTTCTTTGATTAATCTTTTACTCATAGGCAATCAAAGAACTAAGTAGATTATAAATAGAATAGAAATTTAAATCTTCTAACTCAAAAATAGAAGTAACCTTCACAACTCAAAATTCAAGTAAAAAACATAAAATCTTATTCACTTTTCCATGCATTCAACATGCCTTAAATAGATTTACTAGGTTGCATGCAAAATAGTTCATTAGCATTCAAAAGGAAGTTCATGTGAGATTGTTTTATTTTGCTACTTTCTCCATATGTTATGCAAAGTTTATTCCAAATTTTCTTACCACTAGTAAAGTTGAAACCTACATGTAATATTTTGATTTTAAATCATATATATATATATATATATATATATATATAAGGCATTTTGCATTTAGTTGTACTAGATCATGATCTTCTAAGAATCATTTAGTAAAAGAAATATCTACTTTAACTCTATTCATAATTCTAAAAGGTAAAATATAACTTGTTTGAATTATATGTCACATATAAAGAATCAATAGATATTATAAAAGTGGACATATAGATCTTCCAGAAATTAAAAGGATATCATCAATTGATATTTTCAAAACTTTTCTTAACATTAAATAAATTAGAGAAATGTCTAGAAGCATTAAGAAAAAAATTTAAACAAAAAAATGCAATAAATATTTTTTAACTTTAAGAAAATATTTAAATATTATTATTATTTTTTTATCTTTCAACCAAGATTTCAATCCTAAAATTCTCAATCACATATTTCCAAAAGATCAACCAAATAAATCATAGTGCAAAAATTAAATATAAGAAAGCAAGTTCATAAAAGTAAGAATATACAAATTAGATTTATAGTGGTTTAGTAAAATTATCCTATATCCACTCTCTAAAGGTCCTCATCTTTAGGTATTGAACTAAATCATGCTCCTTTGACACTTAACAATGTGGAGAAACCATTCTTCCTCACCAGAAGAGAACGACCTTCACAAACTTTTCTAACCTTGAAGAATCTCCCTCCCTTCCACTATTGACCTCATTTATGTATGAGGTCACTAGGACCTACCTGGGATTGTTTCTAGTGAACTAATGATAGTGTGGTGTCCACTTTTCAATCATATAAGTCCCAATTAAAATCAAATCCAATCCAAATCAAATTCAACACCACTTCCCAATCTCTAGTCCAACATTCAGTCAACCTTCAATAAACCTTTAAATCATATCCAATCATTCTCAACCACTAATTTGATTTTAATTGATATGGATAATTTAAACTCAACCATTCAAGTCCAAAACCCAATCCAAATCCGACATCCCAAACCAAATCTTAGGGTTAAGTACGTAGGTCTTAAAACCCTTTCGGGGTGATTTTTTAATCACCTAGAAACCAGTCAAATGACATTTGATTTAGGATGTATCAATATTATATTTTTTAAATATGTATGAAAGTCAACCCACTAAATTGGAACTCATTTCGAGGTCTCTGCCCCCAAAAAACTGAATTGATTTCCAAAGGCTGTAAAACCTTCAAATATTTATAGCCTATGCTACTAAACTTGCCATTAAGTATAATTTGACCTAGGGACTCTTTAAAAACATTCTAACCATATCCATAACCTTTTTTTATGACATATTGACCAATAACATATGCTTTGCTAGACCCAATTTGACCCAGGGCTGACCAGGGATTAAAATGACCAAAATACCCTTCAATGAGATTTTTGGCTTTTCCTAAAAACTCATCCTAGTTCAACCTTATCAACCTTCAAAACTTATCCCAATAGATTCTAAACATCATTAGGAACACATTTGACCAAAACACATCATTTGGATTGACCTGATTGACCAAGTCAACCATGGTTGACCTAAGTTCCTCTTAAGGGTTTAAACACCCATTTCAAACCAAATGAGCTCCCCTTGACTTGGGACCACTTCCATTATTTTCATATGATCAATTCAAACTCAATGGACACAACCCTTGACCTTAGGTGAACTTGGTTGACCAAGTCAAAAAAGTATGACCAAACCTCCCATACACTTCTACCCATTCAAACTATTTGACCAAGGCCTTGCCAAGCCTACCAAAATCCATGGGAAGACTTCTTAGGTTCCTAGGAGAATCCCCCCCCTGAAGACCCATATCTTTGGCCCACTTTGATTAGCCATTTGGATTGACCTAAGTCCCCAAAGAGAAGTTCCCTATGAGCTAAATCTCAATCCTAGCCAAACTAAATCAAACCAATGGTGGCATTAGGTCCCCTATGATCCAACATGCATTCCCTAGTTGACCCACCCTTTGGATCAACTTAGGATAGGAATTAGGCAAACCAAAAGTTGGTAAAACCACTATGGTTTGAGTCATTTCTCAGCCTGCGCCCCATCTAGCAAAACTAACAGATACATTAGGCAGCCCTAGGTCCAACACACCTACCCTAGTCAGCCCAACCCTTGGGTTAACCTCTAGGTTAGCTCAAAATGGAAAAAACTATTTTGATCGAAGCCATATTCCTTCACAAACTAGACCAAACTCAATTGACACTTACATTGGGTGCCCCTTCACCCAATGCATCTTCCCCATCGATTACACTGAAAGTGCTCTAATGCCACTTAAAAGTTTATCAGGGATGTTAAGCCCTTATAAACAAGCCTGAGGCTAACTAAGAGAGGGGATGAATTGATATTTAAAATTTCTTCAAACAAAATCATAAACACAACCAAAAAATCACCACAAAAATTAAAGTGCAAAAATTAAATGTGAAAAAAAATAATAAGAAAGAACACACCAAATTTTATAGTGGTTCGTTCAACTTGACCTACATCCACAACCTGGAGCCTCTCCTCCTAGTATTGCACTAAACTCAGTGTCTCTCCTTTTGCCCCTACAGTAAGGCAGAGAAGCCCATATAAAAACTCCTTTCTACCAACCTCGATGAGGCAGAGAACTCAACTCCTTTTGCTTCCTCCTGAAGTAGGCAGAGAACCCAAATCTTTTTGCTTCCTCTTGAAGCATGTAGATAACCTCGATCAGTTGCTGAAGTAGACCTCTCTCGAACCTCCAAGGAACTAGAGATGACGACTGAAGAAAATGACCCAGATCCTTGCTTGGAGTAACCTTTGTGAAATCCCTCATAAAATTCCCCTCATAAGATCCTCTCTCTCTCCCTTACTCTCCCTCTTCTCTTGGCTCTCTTTGGTCAGGACAACATCAAAAGATCACATCTTGAGAAAATAAGAGATCTTAAATATAAGGTCTTGAAATTTTCCCTAATTTGAAACTAATCATTAAATATCGTCTAGGACAATCCACCGATTATCCTATATGATTAGTTCAAATTCACCTCAATCAGTTAGGATGATTTGGGAGAGTCTGGAAGATTAAAAGGTTTATTTGTTCAGATCATTTAGGATGATAGGATATCATTATGTAAGATTATTTCAAGTCATCGAATATCATCCAGACCATATTCCTAGATGGATGTCTAGATGACGAAAAAGTAACTTGATCATCCAAGATGATCTCATGATTGTCTAGGCTGATTAGTACAAAATGTCATATATCATCCATAACATTGCTCTGGATGGATGTCTAGACGATGAAAAAATAACTTGATCGTCCAGGACAATTTTGGATCATCCCGAATGATTAGTTAAAATTAATACATATTATCCAGAGCATCATTTAGGTCATCTAGGAAGACTAATGATTGTTTAATTGCTTGTCTAGGATGATATGATTGAGCAATCAAATCTTAATTAATTTTCTTAACTACTAAACGTATTTAGGCATAATTATAGTGCATCATCCAGAATGATGTCCAAAAATAAAACATGCCTAAAAGGTTGTGGCGACTAATTCTTTCTGATTTGAGCCTATAGTCCCGGACGATGATAATATCATCTAGGACGATTTGCTTAATTGCTACTTCCTTAACCAGGATGCCCTAATTAGGGTTTTTATTTTTAACTGATCATCTATGATGATTTTGGATCGTCCCGGATGATGTGATCAAAAATATAAAACAGTAATAAACATACATAATATTTCCAAGACTTAGCAGCAGGACGCACTTTATTACAATTGACTCAAGGAAAGGTAAAAAACCCTTACAGACTAACTTACCCCTATTCTACCCAATCTTAAACTGGCTTGATTTACACTCAACCTTGTGGACCTAAAATTTTAGTAGGCAAGACAGTCATAGAAAAATAGAAGTAACAGAAATGTTTGCTATCATAAAAATTATATTTCTTGAAATCAAATTCGCAACAATCTCTCCCTTTTTGAGGATAGTAAATAAAAATAATTTTAGTTTAACTGAAACATCATAAGAAAAAAAAATAGTGTAAATCAAGAAGTTCAAATTTTACTAAAAAATGAACACAGTACATAGTACAACTAAGCAACATAAAATACTACAACTAAAAAATAGTACAATTACTCCCCTTTTGACATCACAAAAAGGATGGAACAAAAAAAGGAGATATAAACTACTAAAAAGAATAAAGTACATCATAGAAAAAACAACACAAGAAAATAAACTACAAGTAGGATGGCCCCTGATCATCCAAAGGAGGTGGTGGTGGCTGAAAAAAAATAAAAAGAGTAGCAAACCGCTCCCCAAATAGGCCATGTTCTTAGTTATGCTAGCGCTGCTGGTGAGCTACATATGAATCAATGCGAGCAACATCCTCTGCATGTTACTGCTCCTGTGCAACAATGTAGAACTAGAACCATATCTCCCACTGATCGAACCGCTCCACCAGTTGATCTAGTTGGGAGTGCCGGCGAAGCGGAGTAGGTGTAGGACTAGGTGCAAGAGCCACCTCCTCCTCAACTCCCTTAGCTTTCTCATGATTCGGGTGGAGATGAGTATTGTGAAGAATATAGAAAGAGTTATTGGTGTAGAAGGCAGGCTGGAAGTATGGTGGGGAAAGATATTGAAGGTTGTATTTAGATTCCAAGACATATATTATGATGTGTCCTAAGGAAAAATTTGACTTCCTTTTATAACCTGGATCCCTAATACTAGTGATGTGTTTAATGTATCAAAAAATATATTAGTATTATTGAATTCATCGTGGGTAATGATGTAGAAAGTGGTGATCGAAAGGAGTGGAGTGATGTGAATATGATCACCAGCTTTCAGAAGAACAGAGGTATGAAGGACATATTGGATTGTCCTAGCATATTTGAGTAAGCTGTTAGACTCCCCAATATGATAGAAGATAGTGGTGTTCCTAAGAAAGTGATTGGCCAGAGCCCTATCATAATCGGGGTCTTGAGACAATATGTGAAGCTTATCTCCATTAGTGGATAACTACTGGAGCTTGTGAAAGTCTTGATATGTGATCTCAATAGGATGCTTATTGACATAAGACTGAAGAGCAGTGAATGAGGAGTTAATTCAGAGGCTCACAAAAAATTCAAAAAGTAGCTCCAAATTGAAGGGAATAGCAAGTGTAAGGAGAAAAGTCAGAGAGGTGCGCTCAAAAAGGTCGAGAACAGGGTAAGAAAGCATATGTGGGTTGACAGTCCGGGATAAGGTGATCCCGGCTATCTTGTAATGCAGATAGGCTGATTGGTCAGCCGCCTCATTGAAATGAGGGCTAAGATTAGCCCTCGAGGAACTTTTAGTAGGCATATGAGAGTGCTTTCCAGCAGCCATGAACAAAAAAACCATAGAAGGAGTGAGAACAAAAGTGGATGGAAAAGTTTGGGTGAGAAAATTTGTTTACAAGCCTCAATTTAAAAAGAAACAAACCGATTATCTAGGATGATCATAGATTCGTCCAAAATGATCAGGTGAAATAATTACATCCGAGACAATTGGTCAAAAAAGCGATAATATCATCCAGTATGATCATACATCATCTGGAACAATTAGACACAAGTGATCGTCTCAAGGAGTCATGCTGGATGACAGTTGAAAAAGTATATCATCCAAGATGATTAGGTGGATCATCCGAGATGATAGGAAATAATGGATCATACCCGCCAAATTTAAAACGTATACCAAATTTTTCCATGTGGATCATCTAGGACGAATAGGTGGATTGTCCATGAAGATCACCAATAATTGAGCAAAAAATTAGAAGATCATTTAGGGTGGAGAATCATCCATGATGATCACAAATAATTGAAGTAAAAGACACTCAGATTATCCACGACGATAATGGATCGTCTAGGATGATTATAGACAGAGAAGTCATATCAGCTGTTAGATGGGATTTTAAGAGTTGATTGAATGTATCGTCCAGGACAATATAAATATCATCCAGGATGATGTGACCAAAGATTGAAGTTTTAAAGATGGATGGAGATGATCAGAGAAGGCCCAAAAATACAAAAAATAATAGTAAAAGATAAAAATAAAATACTAAAAATATAATAAATATGAAAAAAGGAATGAAAACAAAGGTTTTTTTTGTTTAATCAAAGCACGAATATGATAAATTCTTCATGTGATTGAATTAAAAAATTTATAAGAATATGATAAATTTTTTTGGCGGTCATTGCACATCTTTTTAGTTTTTCTTCTTTTTGGGGCTTTATACCATTGTCATTTTTGCAAACTAGATCTCTTTTCAAGTCTCTTAAATACTATGAGTTGTGTGTATATCTTTCAGATATTAGAGAAGAAAAACTCACTCTCTATTATAAGAAAGAATAAACCATAAAATAGAATCAAATTCATATGATAAATATAATGATAAGATTTAAAAAAATTTGAGAGTAATATAAAGACTTTGGATATTATATATATAAGATAGATTATTATATCAAGATCTCAATCACGAAGTCTAGTTGTTAATTTAAAATAAACTTTTGTTTAAAAATGAAAATTACATCGCTAAAAGATGTTAGAGGGAGGGAAACTATCAACAATGTTTTCCCTTTAACTGATTTAGGGATGTTAGACATTGACTACAAATTTTTAAAAATAAAAATAAGGCGTAAAATATTATTTCAGCTATGACCAAAAAGAGAACATCAAAGATGAAAACACTATAAAATAACATCAAATAAAAAAAATAAACACTCAAAACTAAAAAGAAAGAATAGAAAATAACAACAAGCAAAAGAGTAAAAAACATGCAAATCAGAATTTATTAAGAAACAAGTTTATAAAATTATGTGTTGTGAACCTGCACTATCCATGTACCACATGCTCTCATGAGGCATTTTGTGAGAGTAAGCCTACAAAAATTATCAAAAGTCATATTTAGGAACCCAAATAAGTTTGGGTCCCCTCTTATGAAAAGAAGAATGCAATGTATGTGTGTTATGCTGTGAATCATGCAATTTGGGTCTCCACACCCAATGTGTACGATGGTGAACAGTGCAAGTGTGTGAAATGTGTCCAAGCATGCCACATGAAAAACATCTAACATCAGGAAAAGGGTTTACTAATGTATTTGAGTTATAGTACCTCTTCCTAAGTTTCAAAACTTTTAGATTAGGTGTGAGTGTAGTCCTATTTTCCTCAAGTGCTTTTAATTTAGCTTTAAACATCAAGTTATCACTTTCTAAAATCGCTTTAACAAACTTCAAATAGTGATCCCTACTTTTAGCTTCATCAATATATGTTTTAAAATTAGTTTCAAGTGAGGTGTAAGATACTTTCAATGAATCATGTTCAATGATCAACTCAGAATACTTTTATTTAACTCATGAAACTCATCAAGTAAAGGCATATGATTGCTATCAATTATAGAGTAATGTTTAAATAAAACTTCATGCTCTTTTTGTAAATTTAAAAATTCTAATTTCAAACTAGCATGCGATTTATTAAGTTTCCTATATGATGCATGAATTTTCTCATAAATTTTAAGTAATTATTTATAGCTTAGTTCGCATATCTCTTCTTGGTCAGATTGACCAAAATGATTGTCTGTCATCAAGCACAAGTTTTTAATCTCCTCCTCAGCTTCAATCTCAAAGGAGTTAGATGTAGAATCCACCCAAAATGCCTTTTGGAACTACTTCTTATCCTTGGGTGAGTCTTAAGTGTAGAGCAATCAGCTTTAACATGTCCGAACTTCCTGCATTCAAAACAAACCATATCAGAAGAACTTTTAAAATTTTTGCTATCCTTTCCTTTTTCCACTTCTAATGGTCCATGTGATTTTTCCTTAGAAAGCTTTTGAATTTCCTAGTGATTAAGGCAACATAATCTCTTTCAGACCCAGAAGAATTTGTATATATATCGTTAGCTTCCATCACCATAGGTTTTTCTTCTTCTTCTCACCTGCATCAAGTTGTCTTTGATTCACCCCTTGCTCGTAAGCAATGAGTGACCCAAGTAAGTTATCAACAGAACAAATATTCAAATTCTTAGATTCAATTATTGCAGTAATCTTAGCATCAAAGGAAGAAGGAAAGAATCTCAAAATTTTATTGACTCTTTCATAGTTAGTTAGCTCTCTTCCTAAGGTATGCAATGATGTGAATTTGAGTAAACCTAGTATACATGTCAAAAATCAATTCAGTAGGTTTCATATAAAAATGTTCATAGTCATGCAATAAATTATTCATCCTAGATTGCTTAACTTCATTTGTTCCTTCATAGGTAATACACAATCTATCCCAAATTTCTTTACCAGTAGCACAAGTTAAAACATGCATATAATCTTCCAATTTTAAAGCACAAAAAATAGTTTAAATATTTTGCATTCAATTGAGTTAAATCCCTATAATCAAAAGTCCATTCAGTAAAAGGATGCTCAATTTTAATGCCATTAATTTCACGAGATAGAGGTGAATATCCATCCTTAACAAGCATCCACATGCGATGATCAATCGATTATAAAAATGTAAACATACAAGTTTTCTAAAAATTAAAAAGAATATTGTCAAATAAAGGTGGTCACGTAATAGAATACCCTTCTGTCGTATTAAGATTACCAAAGTTAGCCATTAATCTAGATTTAAAAGTTTTTAAAAACTCAATTTTTTTAATCCCGTTCTAATACCACTTGAAAGTGCTCTAATGCCACTTGAAAGTTCGTCAGGGATGTTAAGCCCTTGTGAATTAGCCTGAGGCTAACTAAGAGGGGGGGGGGGGGGGGGGGGGGGGTGAATTGGTATTTAAAAATTCTTCAAACAAAATCACAAATACAACCAAACAATCACCATATAAATTAAATTATGGAAATTAAATATGAAAAAAAAAACAATAAGACAAATTTTATAGGGGTTCGGTAAACTTGACCTACGTCCAATCCCAGGAGCCTCTCCTCTGGGTATTGCACTAAACTCAATGTCTCTCCTTTTGACCCAATACCAAGGCAGATAAGCCTATATAAAAACCCCTTTCTACCGACCCTAGTGTGGCAGAGAACCCAACTCCTTTTATTTCCTCCTGAAGAACTCCTTTTATTTCCTCCTGAAGTAGACATAGAACCCAACTCCTTTTGCTTCCATCTGAAGAAGGCATAGAACTTCAATCAGTTGATAAAGTAGACCTCTCTCAAACATCCAAGGAACCAAGGATGACGACCAGAGAAGATGACTCAGATACTTTCTTGGAGCAACCTTTGTGAAACCCCTCACAAACTCTCCCTCACAAGATCCTCTCTCTCTCTCCCTCCCTTGCTCTCCCTCTCCTCTTAGCTCTCTCAAGTCATGACAAAAACAAAAGATCTCATCTTAAGAAAATAAGAGATCTTAAATATAACGGCTTCAAATTTTCCCTAATTTGCAATTAATCATTAAATATCATCTAGGATGATCGACCGATCGTCCTGTATAATCTGTTCCAATTCAGCTCATTCAGTTAGGATGATTTGAGAGAGTCTGGACAATTAAAAGGTTCATTTATTTAGATCATCCAAGATGATAGGATATCATTCTATACGATTAGTTCAAGTTGTCAAATAACATCTAGACCATCGCCCTGGATGGATGTCTAGATGATGAAAAATAACTTGATCGTCTAAGACAATCTCACGATCATCCAGGCTGATTAGTATAAAATTTCACATAACATCCAGAACATTACCTTGGATGGATGTATGGATGATGAAAAAATAGCTTGATCGTCCAAGATGATTTTGGATCGTCCTGGATGATTAGTTCAAATAAATACATATCATCTAGAGCATCATTCAGGTCATCTAGGAAGAATTAAGAATTGTTTAACTGATCATCCCAGACGATCCTGCAATCATCCAGAATAATATAATTGAAAAATCAAACCTTAATTGCTTTCCTTAATTACCAAACTAATTTAGGTATAATTATGGTGCATCATCCAGGATGATGTCCTGGATGATGTACAAAAATAAGACATGCCCAAAAGGTTATGGCAGTTGATTCTATCTGATTTGAAATTACATCTTGGATGATGATAATATCATCCAGGATGATTTACTTAATTGCAGCTGCCTTAACCAAGACGCCCTAATTAGGGTTTTTATTTTTAACTAATCATCTAGGACAATTTTGGATCATCCCGAATGATGTGATCAAAAATAAAAAACACTAATAAATAGATAGAATTTTTCCAAGACTTAGCATAAGGACTCACTTTATTACAATTGACTCAAGCAAAGGTAAAAAGCCCTTACAAACAGATTCACCCCTAGTATACCCAATCCCGAGCTAGCTTAATTTGCACTAGACCTTGTGGACCTGAAACGTTAGTAGGCAAGGCAGTCATAAAAAAATAGAAGTAACAGAAATGTTTGCTATCATCAAAATTCTATTTCCTAAAATTAGATTCGCAACATACACAGCCTAGATTGACTAGGGTTCAACCCAAATGGACCTAAACCTACCCATAATTTAGTCAAATTGAGCCATATTCTAAAATTTGGCCACCTCATGGATAATTTAATCCATGTTTGGGTTCACGATAACCTAACCTTTCTCCACTATCAAGCTCAAGTTCTGACTTGACCCAAGTTGCACCCATATTAACCCAAACCATAAATGTTTAGGTTAACCTGACCCTTTAGTTGAGCTCATCGAACCTCCATACATTATTCCACCTCAGCTCGATCCTGGCCTTAGCCGGTGGTATCCAAAATGAATAAAATTATAATACCAGTGGTGCCCCCATCCTCAAGCTTCACCCAAAGGCCTACAAAGCCTGACTTCATTGCCTTGAGCTCACGAGGCTTTAGGATAATGTTCCCATCTACTTGGAATCCATCCAGCCATCCAACAATGCTATCAAAGTCATCCAAAGTTGTGGGAAATGCTTGAGTAGGGCTTCCTCACCCAGATATCCCCATTTGATTCTAGTGTTTTGAAATCATTCACTAGAGCTCCCTAAGTATTCTTCTTTTTATCCCTAGCTTCCCATACCTTCAAGCTATCCATTTAAGTAAACTTCGATGAAAGCTCTCCACCCTCCACTCAAAGTTGTACTTCTGGTGATCCTTTGGTCGAGACGTCTAAAGGAGAAGTATTTTCCTTCATCCCATAAGGCCTCTTGATAGAAAAACCCATTCATTTGGGCTTTCTACACTATGAGATTTTAATCCTGAGCTTCCTAGATATGTAGTTCAGTCAAGTGTGAAGAGAACTTCCATTCCAATGAATTTCCACTATTGGATTGGAAGTCCTTATCATCCTGATTCTCCTTATAAAATTTTGTGAGAGTTTACTGTAAGGATCTCTCAAATAATACTGAAGAAGGTAAACAACTTCATATATGTGTGGGAAGTTGAAGACGTAATCCTAATCATTGATTTCAATCAACAGATTAGATTAGATCAAGTGGTTCTGGAGCCTGTTTAATTGCGACCGCTCAATCAATGATTTAACGGTTATAATTAATTTTGCATTTACATAGTTGGCCATAATGATTGGCTGGCTAATCAGATGGCACCCACTTATAAACCACCGACTAACTGTGCAAATCTGGATTTAGTTTCATAGTAAATTGCATGGAACTTTAGAAAAATCATATCTACCAATCCACTTGACTAATTTAAGTGCTCTTAGGCTCATTGGAAAGATCTTAGGGAGATATTCAAAAGCTCTATGGTCTCAAGCTATAGTTTTGTATACAACTTATAGAATTTCAATAATTACTATATGGATATTTTAGGAATTTCTCTTAGGATTAAATTTCCCATAACATGAGACTTTGGGGGATTAAATTTGGGCATATCTCTGACATGTCCAAATTTATTTAACATGTTTGAATTATTTAAGGGCACAATTGAACCAATTTAAGATCAATAGTCTTGGTTTAGACCTTGATTTCAAATTGCTCTAATGACCTTTCTAATGATATTTAGGAATTGAACGTTGGTGTGTTAATTATGCTTAGTTTAGGGAGTTTAGAGCCACCGATTTTAGTGAAACCTAATGGTTACCTTTGGTGTTCATGTTAAAAACCTTAGGGGATTTAATTTGGTCCCAAATTTAGTGGGCTTGGGCCTTGAGTTCAAGTGAACTCATGTACCAAGTTTCACTAGAAGTGGTTCCCATTTAGTCCACCAACTATGGAACCCATAATTACCCCTTAAATTTGACCTAGAAATTTAATTAAACAATAATTAATTCATATTAAATCCTAAAAATCTAAATAAGATCTCAAATTTCTCATAATTAAATCTTTAATTTATGAAAAGTAAAATCCTTATGATCAACCCTCTAATTTACCTTTAATTTAAATTTTATAGAAAATTAATAATTAATTAAATTAATTATTTAAAAATTTCAAATTCATTACTAATCACATGGGATTATTGTGTTATTTCATTTATGACCTTTGTGGATGATTTCAAATGGTTTTGGTTTGATTTGGATCAAAATTCTCAAAACCCTTTAATTAGGTCATTTTAGAAAATCCAAAAATACCTAAACTTTGAAAAATTACAAATAATTCTAGAAAAATCAATTTAAACAAATTCAAAGCCATTCATCTCAAATAAAAATTTAGTATTTTTTAGAAATAACAAAACTCCAAAATAAAGTCAAAATAAGAAACTTTAAAAAACATAACTTAATGTAGAAAATTCCAAATTAAGCCTCATTAAAGGAAAAGGGTCACAAATTTAATAAAAAGCAGCCTTTTATGTCAATTTTGGTGATTAGCCATAAAGATGAAACACAAATTGATAACTCTTTTGAAGAAATTCAAAATTCTATTGAAATCAATCCAAATGTTCAAAAACTTGACCTTCCAGATTTGATCTCCAAAGGGGATGTCAAACCTGAAATCATATTAGATAGTGACCTCCCTGAAATTAACTTTCACGAGACCCCTATCCTGATAGATCTTTTAGATTGTGACACCCACTCAAAAAATAATAATCTAAAACCAATGGAGAGTGTAGAATCCACTGTAGTTTTCCCTCTCGAGGATATCGAGTAGGTGCAACTTCATGATGGTAAAGTCTTGCCCCATAGGCTTTCCCCTCAGGATTATGGTAAACAAGTTATTTCAAAGATCTGATCCAAGTCCCCACTCAATAATTCAATCTTCCTTCCACTCCGCTGGGTCCCAAAACAGATGTCCCCAAGGTTGACTACAATGTTCTGGCTCCCCATAGAAAGTTACCAGCTAAGTTGAGCTTTTACGTGCCCTTATCCTATCAAAAGAAATGAGAGAGTCCTTAATTAAATAACTTCTCGACACAAAGATTTGTCTGGCTCAACTGGCTTCAATCTTAAAACATGAAGCCCTCTACTTTAAGGAAATCTAAGGAGTAACCTTTTCAAACGAAGACCTACTTCTGGGCACTACCGTCCATAATCACCCTTTTTTACATTACCTTAAATATAGGGAACTACAAGTTATTAAGAGTCCCTATTGATCTAGGTGCATTGGTTAATGTGATGAAAGTAAAGACCCTTGATTACCTTAAAGTTGACACCGGTAAGCTCACCATTAATAATTTCATCCTACGTAAGTTCAATACAAAAGGCGAGAGAGCTTTGGGTTCAATCACACTTATGTTGGACATTATATAACTCAAAATTGAAGAAAATTTTCGTATAAATAAATCACCTATGTCTTTTAATGCACATTTAGGTAGGCCCTTGATCCATGAATATAGGATTGTTTCATCTACCCTACATCAATGCATCAAGTATCAACGACATGATTTTGAATATGTAATTAAGGGTAGTTTGTAACCATTCTCAATTCAAGAGATCAAGATCAACGAGGATACCACATATTTCTTACCAAAAGCATCCTCTTCCTATCTTAAAATTGAGATCAAGATTGAGGAAGAAATAAGTGAGAAAAGATCTAGTCAAAATCAAGAATCAAAAGGATTAAAAGAAAAATAAGAAAGAGTAAAAGATCAAAAAGTAAAAGGATCGGATAGCAATGACAACCTCAACATCATGGTCCTTAGGCCTCCGAACATGTTATCTCATAGAGGTGGGAGGATGGACCAAAGGGCACGGGATCGAGGCCGTGCTTCATTTGAAAGAATAACAACCCCAATATATATCAATCCTGAATCAAATTCTAATGAAGAACCACAAAACATGGTGTTACAATTCCTTTTTATTACAAGAAAATCAACTCTACTCTAAAGTTTTATCTCACTTTAGAATATGATAGTGACCCAGAGGTTGAGGCTCCAAAAATTCAAAGTGACAAACCTAAATTGACCTAGTATGAAATGCTCAGTAGGAGAATTGAGGCTCTATCCTTAACCCAATTGTCCCCTGGCAGGGTTATAGGGTTAGAAATTAAAGAGGCACCTAACCTAAGCAGCGAAGTAAGAAATGTCCAAAAACTTCCCCTTGGCTCCTCATCCTCAAGGGATGAAAGTGATGTAACCCTCAAAGAGGCAAATTTTAATGAATTAATGGAATAAACTTTTGGTTACATTCATTTCTATGTAAAGAATTACTTTTTTAAACCTTCTTTACTATATCAATGGACTAAGGGTCAAATTAGATACCAAAAAAATATTTGGTGAACAAAAATCAAGAAAATTTTGACAAGTGGTATCAGCTTTGGCACCGTCAGTTCATTTAATGATGATGAATACTACTTAATGATAACTTATCATCTTGAATCTCAAAAAGTCGCAACTTAAGTCATTGATCCTCTTGGAAAACTCTGTTTGGAGACTTAGATTATCTCGATGAACTTCAAGTTTGGGATGCAGCCTTGAAATTTAAGGAAAAGATTAAATTGACAGTCGATAAGTTGAGAGAAATTATCATGGGAACCAACGACCACCCTCACCCTAATTTCATAAGTACCATGTTGAGTGAGGATGAATCTAGGAATCTAATCCAACTTTTTTCTGAGTTTAGGGCTGCTTTGCTTGGATATATGATGAAATGCTTGGCCTATCTACTGATGTAGCAGTTTATAAAGTTTGAATCTGACATGATGTCATTCCTACTAAAGAAGCTCCTCAACGCATACATTTAGAAATCGAGCAACAAGTCATTTTTGAAGTTAAGAAACTGGTCGAGGCTGGGTTTATCCTAGAGATTTAATATCCCTCATAGGTAGCCAGCGTCATGCTAGTTTAAAAGAAGAACATTCAAATCTAGATTTGTGATTATTGTAGGGATCTGAATAAAGTGTGTCCCAAGGATGAATTTCCTTTAACCATACCCGAGCTTATGGTAGACATTTCCTCTTCACATGTTGTTTTCTCCTTTATGAATGGCTCATCTGGTTACAATCAAATTGATATGGACCTAGAAGATGAGAGAAATACTATATTTAGAACCCCTAAAGGAATCTTTTATTATAAGGCCCTTTGGCCTTATGAATGCTAGTGCAACCTACCAGCGCTCCATGACCCGAATCTTTGACTAACTAATCCACAATCAAGTTGAGTCCTACATCGATGATTTGGTTGTCAAGAGCAAGGTCAAAGAGGCTCAACTTAATGACTTTAGAGTCATTTTCAAATGGTTACATTATTATGACCTCAAAATGAATCCTCTAAAGTGCATTTTTGGCTTCACTTCTCGAAAATGCTTAGGATTTGTAGTGAGGCACCTTGGAATTAAGATTAATCCCTTCAAAATTGAAGCCATCATAAATATGCCACCACCTAAGAGCCTTACCCAATTAAGGTCCCTCCAAGGTAGGCTAGCATATATAAGAATATTCATTTCCAATTTATCTGGAAGATGTCTAACCTTCTCTGTACCATAAAAGAAAAACACCAAACTCATTTAGGATGAGAAATGTCAAAATGCTTTTCAAAGCATCAAGGAATATCTTGCCAATCTGCTAGTCTTAGCAGCCCCTATTCTGTAAAAGCCTTTTATTCTTTACACCGCTGCCCTCAACGAGTCACTTAGTGATCTCCTAGGTCAAATTAATAATGAGGGGAAAGGGAAAGCTCTTTATTACTTAAGCTAAAGGCTTCTTCCTCCAAAAATTTTGTTTACTTTGATTGAGAAGCATTACCTTGCTTTAGTTTTTGCAGCCCAAAAACTAAGATATTACATGCTTTCTCATAAAGTGAGCTTGATTTATTAAGCTAATCCCTTACAATATGATATGACCCATCCTACATTCTAAGGATATTTAGCGTGGTGATCTATGATATTGCTTTAGTTTGAAATCACTTTTATTCCCCTACATGCTGTGAAGGGAAAGGCCATTGCTGACTTCCTTGCAGCACACCCGCTACTGACAAATTTCCCTTTAAATAATGATTTACCTGATGAGAAAATCATGAGACTTAAGGAATCCAACAATCATATATGGGAACTATATTTTAAATGTTTGACGTCCTCTCAAAAGGGCAAAATCTAGAAATCTACAATCCAAAGAAAAGCTATAATTGGCCTGATTTTTATAACACTAGAGAAGGAAATGATGTATTTTTCCTATCATTTGTCATATTCTTGCACAAATAATGAGGATGAGTAAGAAGCTCTAAGAACTGGCCCACAACTTACAATTCTAATAAAGATTAAAGAGATTAAAAGCTTTGGTGGTTCTCAATTGGTAAACAATCAGATGGTAGGAACCTACAAGGTTTTGAATCCAGAACTTCTCAAGTACCACCAATACACTAGCCACCTCCTCGAGCAAATCCCATTCTTAAATTTATATAAGATTCCATGTGGAAGTAATTCTACAATAGATTCCCTAGCTAAGCTTGCAAAGGAATTCACATGTCCAAAAAAAGACTCCATTGCTATAGAGATTTAAGGTCATCAAGTACTATCTCCCACTCGGAACACATCCACAAGCAATCTTCATAGGTCCTTTCTACATCTTCAATAATTGACAAAGAAAGCGACTATAGATGACCTTTAATTGACTACCTTTAAGAGGGTAAACTTCCCTAGGATAAACCCCTCACCAATCACAAAAAAGAAATGTGCCCTATCATATGCACTAGTCAACAATACCTTATATCATCGATCATTCATTCTTATGTGGTTATGTTGTTTAGAAAAGTAAGAGGCCCTGAAGATTTCTAATGAGTTCCATTCTAGATTATGTGATGCTAATCAATTAGGTTCAAAAAAGAAGTTAAAAATCAAAAGAATTGGATACTACTGGCCTATGTGATTGACAATTGCATGTATTTTGCAAAATGTTGACATGAGTGCCAAGTCCATGGTGTGGTTTCACATCAGTAGCCTAATTTGTTGCATCCTAAAATAGCTTTGTGTCCCTTTAAAAGTTGGGGCACTGATGTTATTGGACCAATTGACCCTCCTTCAAAGGGTCTTCACTTCATATTAGCTATGATTGATTACTTTTCTAAGGGGAAGGAAGCTATTCCTCTACACAATATAACATCAAAACATGTTTTGAAATTCTTTTATGAACATATCATATATCATTTTGGCATACCCCACATAATTATATCAAATAATTGGTCTACATTCAAGTCTATAAAAATTGACAATTTTGTAAGATGTCATAATATTAATTGGAGATATTGAACAATCTGTTACCCTCGGGCTAATGGGTTGGCTGAGTTGATCAATAAAACTTTGTTGAAAATTAGAAAAAAAAACCCTCGATGATAACAAACATCAATGGGATGAGAGGTTGGTGGAAGCCTTGTGGGTCTATCAAACCACTTATAGAACCCTGACCCAATCCATTACATTTGTGCTAGTGTATGGGTCCTAGGTCATACTCCCTTTAAAGTGCATATTCCCTCACTTAGAATTATGGTCCATAATCAAATTACAACCTAACAAAATACAAAACTCTAGCAAGAAGAACTTGAAGACCTTGAAGATCATCGTCTCCTAGCTCAAACAAGTCTAGAGTTGTATAAAGCTCAAATGGTTCAAGCTAATGATAACTTAGTGCGACATAGAACCTTCCAAGTAGGAGACTTGGTCCTAGTTCTTTGGAGGCATATCTTATCTCATCAAAAGATCAATGGGAAGTTTGAATCAACATAGGAAGGACCTTTTGTTATGGAAATAGTCTACGAAGGGGGCTCATATCAGCTAGTGGATTATAATGAAAATCACCCAATGTTACCTTTTAGTGGGTGATTCCTTAAGATATACTATGATTGATATAGCTCAAATTTTCAATTAATGAAATGTTTTGATATCCTGAATTAACTTTGGTTAATTATTTTCTCATTGTCAAAACAATTTTTAAAAAGATCAAAATTATCAATCAATCATTTCGTGCTCTCTTTTCCTTAAGGTTAGGTGTTTCCTTCTCTAAGCTTGGATCCTCTATGTTGGGCATATTTCAACCCCACCACATGACCATTCAACCTTGATCCTCTATGTTGGGTATACTTCGACCCCACCATACGATCATTTAACATCGATCATTTGTTGGGCGTATTTTAACCCCACAAAAAATCATTCAACCCTAATCCTCTTTGTTGGGCATATTTCAACCCCACCACATGATCATTCAACATTGGTCCTCTGTGTTGGGCATATTTTGACCCCACCACATGATCATTTGGCTTCGATCCCCTAGTTAGGCATATTTTGACCCCACCACATGGTTATATTCTAGTGGTGAATATTGAACCAAATTAGTATCAAATCAACTTTAATTTAGTAGGTTTTGGTCCTTCCTCTCCTTAGTATCAAAATACCATATTTCACCCTTCCATTCGGTCAACGTCAATATTTGTAGTACAACTTTATTATACTACACATATTGAGGGTCCATTTGTCCACCTCATTTTTATATGAGGTCACAAGGATCGATCTGCGATTCTTTTTGGGGGCCAAATGATTAGAAGGTTTCCACTTTTTAATCATATAGATCCCAGTCAACTTAAATCCAATTTGAATCAAATTTAGATCCACTTTCCAATCTCTAGTCCAACTTTCAATCAAACTTCAATCAACCTATAAATCATATCCAATCTATCTCAACTACCCATTTGATTTTCATTGAGATGGATAATTCAAACTCAACCATTCAAGTCCAAAATCCAATCCAAATTCAACATTATAAACCAAACCTTAGGGTTAAGGACCTAGGTTCTGAAATCTTTTTTTGACAATTTTTTGTCACCTTGAAACCTAGTCAATGACCTTTGATTTAGGGTCTATCAATTGCATATTGTTTAGGTATGTCTCCATCCAAAGAAGCTAAATTGATTTCCAAAGGCTACAAAACCTTTATATTTATGGCCTATGCATTGGACTTTCTATTCAGTGGAATTTGACCTTGGGACTTTTCAAACCTTCTAACTATATCCATGAAACTTGTTATGACATGTTGACAAGTAACCTATACTTTGATGGACCCAATTTGACCCAGGGTTGAGCAGGGGTCAAAATAACCGAAATGCCCTTTAGAAGGATTTTTTATCTTTTTCCCAAAGCGTAACATAGTTCAACCTTGTCAATCTTCAAAACCTATCCTAATAGATGCTAAACATCATTACAAACATATTGGACTCAAACCCACCCATTGGATAGACCTGATTGACCAAGTAAACCATAGTTGACCAAAGTTCCCCTTAAGGGTTTAAACACTAATTTCAAACCAAATGAGTTCCCTTTGACTTGGGACCACTTCCATTGGGTTCATATGGTCAATATGAACTCAATGGACCCAACCCTTGACCATAGGTCAACTTAGCTAGCAACCAAGTTTGACCAAACCTCCCATATATTTCTAACCATTGAAACCCTTTAACAAAGGCATTGCTAAGCCTACCCAAATCCATGGGATGACTTCCTATGTTCCTAGGATACCCCCCCCCCCTAGAACCAATGCCTTGGGCCCAATTGAGTTAGCCATTTTTCCTGACCAGGTGCCCAAAGAGAGGTCCCCTATGAGCCATATCTAAATCCTAGCCAAACAAAATCAAACCAATGACAGCATTGGGTCCCCTATGACCCAACACACCTTCCCTAGTTAACCCAGACCTTGGGTCAACTTGGACTAGGAATTAGGCTAAACTAAAGTGGTCAAAACCTCTATGGGTTAAGCTATTTCTTAACTTAAGCCCCACCAAGCCAAACAACCACCTCTATTAGGTGGCCCTAGGTTCATCACACCTACCCTAGTCAACCCCACCCTTGGGTTGACTTGGGTCAACCTCTATGCTAGCTCAAAATGGCCAAAACCACTTTGACCTGAGCCATCTTCCTTTACAGACTAGAACAAACCCAATTGACACTTACATTGGGTGAGCCTTGATTCAATGCATCTTCCCCATCGATCCTACGATATGGCTTGATTATGAACCGACCCAAATGGACCCCTGCCTAGAGTTTGGTTAACCTAAGCCATATTAGAGAATTTGGCCACCCCATGGCCAATTCAATCCATGGTTGGGTTCACCATGACCCAACCTACCTCCCCTATCAAGCTCAGGTCCTAGCTCAACCCACGTTACACCTAAATAAACCTAAACCATATAGGTTTGGGTCAATCCAAGCCTTCCCATTGATCCAGGCTCTCCCATGCCTAATTGACCCTTCAGTTAAGCCCACCAAACCTCCAAACATATTTCCACCTCAACTCGACCCAGCCCCTAGCCAGCGGCGACTGAAACAAATGAAAAACTATTCCCGATGGTCCTCCCATCCTTAAGCTATTCCCAAAGGCTTCTAGAGCTTGTCTTCGCTGGGCTTGAGCTCACGAGGCTATGGGATGATGATCCCTTCCACCTAGAATCCATCTAACCGCCCACCAATGCCATCAGAACCATCCATGGCTGTGGCAAATGCATGAATAGGGCACCCTCACACAGACATCAACATTTAACTCTAGTGTCTTGAAATTATTCCCTATATCTCCCCAAGTCTTCCTCTTTCAATTTATAGCCTCCCAGCCTCTTCCAGCCATCTTTTTTAGCGAACTTTGATGAAAGCTCTCCGCCCTCATTTCAAAGTTGTACTTTGGGTGATCCTCCGGTCGAGACGTATGAAGAAGAAGTTTTTGCCTTCATCCCCTCAAACTTTATAACATAAAAATGAATTTGTTGGGGCTTTCTATATGGTATGATTTCAATCCAGAGCTCCTAAGATAGGTAGTCTTGTTAGTGTAAAGAGAACTTCTAATCCAATGGATTTCCTCCGTTGGATTAGAAGTCCTCACCATCCTTACCCTCCCTACCAAATTTTGTGAGAGTTCGCCAACAAGATCTCTCGGATCACACCAGAGAAGGTAAATGACTTCAATTATATGTGAGAGGTTAAATACATAATACTAATCGTTAATTTTATTCAATAGTTCGGATTAGATCCCATGGTTCAATAGCCAATTTGATTGCAGCCACTCGATTAATAATTTGATGACTCTAATCAATTCATCTTTACATAGTTAGTCGCAATGATTGGTGCCCACATGTGAAGCGCCTCCTGAATGTGTAAATTTGGATTAAATTCATAAGAAATAGCATGGAACTTCAAAAAATCATATCTCCCAATCCAGTTGACCAATTTAAGTGTTCTTGGGCCTATTAGAAGATCTCAAGGAGATTTTCAAAAGACCTATAGTCTCAAGCTATGGTTTTGCATACAACTTAGTGAATTTCAATCATTATCCTAGGGCTATTTTTTCTATTAGGTCCATAGCTTGATTCTTTGGGGGATTGAATTTAGGCAAGTCTCTAACATGTCCAAACTTTATCCACCATGTTTGATTATTTAAGGGCACAATTTAGGCAATTTAAGATCAAGGGTCATGGTTCGGCCCTTGATTTCAAATTGCTCTAATGAACTTTCCAATGAGATTTAGTATTTGAGCTTTTGTGTGTTAATTATGCTTAGTCCAAGGAGTTTAGAACCATTAATTTCATCCCCTTCCAAGCCTAGGATAGTGACTTGGGCCTTAATTCATGTTAAATACTAAAAATCTAAATAAGGTCTCTAATTGCTCCTATTTAAATTCTTAATTCATGAAAATTATAGCCCTATGATCAGACCTCTAATTTAATTTTAATTTAATTTCTAAGAAAAATTAATTATTAATTGGCTTAAAATTTTAAAATATTTAAAAATTCAAAATTAATTACTAATCACATGGGATTATCACCATAAGTCATTTCAGACCTTTTAGGATGATTTCAAGGGGTTTTGGTTTGATTTGGTTCAAAATCCCCAAAAACCCTTAATTAGACAATTTTAGAAAAATCCAAAAAACTTTAAAAAATCACAAATAACTCCAAAAAAATTTAATTTAATCAAACTCAAAGCCATTAAAATCTAATATTTTTTAAAAATATCCTAAAATTATGCCAAAGTCAAAAAAGTCAACTCTCCGACCAACCATAGTTGAAATCTAGGTCAAAACTCTTAAAATCATAACTTAATACAAAAATTCCAAATTAAGAAAACTAACTATCTAATTACTCATCTAAAGGTCTAATATTTTATAAAATGTTAAACTCTATAAATCATTTTAATTTTAAAAAGTTAACTTTTAACCATTTAATTGACACAATTAAATAGCTCTAATAATTCCAAAATTTAATAATTAACCTAAAATTGCAAAAAAAAAAAAATATTTGTTGAAACTAGTAATCAATCAATTGGATTAAAATTCATCAACCTCTAATTCTCAACCCATCAAATTAACTTAATCAACAATGATTACTATTCGGTAACTCAAGCCTACAAGGTTATTAACTTAGCCCCTAAGAAGGTGAAATAAACTTCATAACCTCGATGAGTAACAAAGGTAGTAATAATTCAACCATTAAAATATACCAAAAAAAATAATAATAGTAAATAAATAAAACCATTAAAATATACCTAAATTAAACTTTAATATATCAATATTTAAACTCAAACATAATATTTCCCATTTAACCTTTAACAAACCTGAACATAAGATAATTTCAATAAATTATCTAGTTAAGGACATATCTAAGCAATAAAGCCTATCTCACACACTTTAGATGGTTTTCTACAACAACCAACTCTAGTATAGGCTTGGCCGATGTTTACTTTTTACCATTGTGTGTTGAGTTTTTTTAGTTTTCATTGCAAGTTGGGATTCAAAATTGATTTATGTGAGTGTTTACTTACTTCAATTATAATCAATGAATTGATGTGATGGGTGATAAAATACCCTTAGGTTAGAGTCGATCTAGTTGCTCATTAAGTTTTCTATGAAATTATGAGATGCATCAAGAAGGGGGTGAATTGGATATTTAAAAAGTTATTTAATAAAAAGAAATATCTTTTTATAACTTGATGCGGAAGTGAATTACATTCATGATAAAAAGAAAAATTATCAATTTCACCCACGTAATTAATCGTAATAAAAATGAATGCAGAAATAAAGTGCAAAAATAATAAAGGAAAAAACACACTAATTTATATGGTTCGGTCATACCATGACCTACGTCCACTCCCAGAGGCGTCCTCCAAGTATTACACTATACCTTTAGTGATTATCCTTTTGTCCCCTCAGTAAGGCAGAGAAGCCCTTACAAAATTACTTCTACCTTCCCTGGTGCGGCGGAGGAGCCGGGTCCTTTGACACCAAAGAGATCTTCTTCTTCCCAAAACTTCTCTCAAGACTAACCTTAAATCTGATGGTATGAGGTGCAAGCTCACCGGAGAAATCGTGTTAAATCTCCTTCACACTCCCTTTAAACCCCCTCCAAGGATCTTCTCCCTCTCTCAAACTCCACCCTTTCCTCTCTCCCTTTCAAGTTCTCTCTTCGAGTTTTCTCTAGAAAAATGAAGCTTTAATGGATGCCAAAGACTCTTACATAGTCTATGAGAGTGCTTAAATAGAGGGCTAAAAAACCCCAAAAAAACTCAATTCAGTTGCCAAAGATCTTATAGTATGATCGCAAGATTGTCCAGTATGATGTGCATAAATTAACCTATTAGTACTGTACAATGTCCAGTTAGTACTATACGAATAGTTCAATTGCTTGTTCGTATTGTATGATGTATAGTACGATGTGCTGTATGAACAGTTTAAAAAAAGCTGTTTGTCCAGGATGAAGCATAGGACGGCCAAGATCATCTGTATTGATCATACAGTACGATCCAATTTGTACAGTATGATCAAAATATCAAAATTAAGCTATTTTAATTGACTAATCATATGATTAAATTAGGCAATATTTTATACATCGTACATAAAAGTTTGTTAGAGATGTTAAGCCCTTATAAACTAGCCCAAGGCTAACCAAGAGAGGGGTTGAATTGGTATTTTAAAAATTATTTTGATATAAACACAATCACAAAACTCAAACCAAAATCACCACAATGAAAATCAAAGTGCGGAAGAATAAAAGCAAAAAGTAGTAGTAAAAGGACACAGAAATTTATAGTTGTTCGGTCAACTCGACCTACGTCTACTCCCCGAAGGAGCCCTCCGGGTATTGCACTAAACACCGTGACTCTCCTTTTGCTCCCACAGCAAGGCGGAGAAGCCCTCACAAAAACTCCTTTCCGCCGACCCCAGCGAGGCAGAGAACCCAACTCCTTTTGCATTCTCTTGAAGCAAGCAGAGAATATTAATCGATTGCTGAAGAAGACCTCTTTCAACCCTCCAAGGATAAGAGAATATATTGGAAGAAGAAGAAGTGGAATAATGCTTGGAGCAACCCTTGTGAAACTCCCTCACAAGCTCCCCCTCATAAAATCCTATCTCTCTCCCTCTCTCTCCCTCTCCTCTAGGCTTTCTTAGGTCAAGATAGCAGTAAAAGATTACCTCTAAGGTAGAACAAGAGATCTTAAATATAAGAGCTATGGAATAGCTCTTTTTTTAAACAAACCAACATTATCGTCCAGGCCGATAGGGGTATTGGCCTGGCTGATCAGCATAAATTTTACTCAATTAGCCCGATCAGTTTGGGACGATTAGATAATTTCTGGTCATATCATCCAGGCTGATAGTATATCGTCCTGGATGATTAGTTCAAATCAGAGGAAAATCATCCTGAACATCGCCTTGAATAGAAGCTGGCTGATGTCAATCATCCACGACATCGTCCCGGCCGATCCTGTGATCGGCCCGATCAATGTGATCATGCAATCAACCTTAATTTCTTTCCTTAATCACCTGATCAATTTAGTCATAATTGTACTGCATCGTCTAGGTCGATATCCTGGACGATGTCCAAAAATAACTAATGCCTAAATAGATCTGGCCGCTGATTCTTTCTGATTTGAGCCTATCATCCTGGCCGATACAATATCATCCAGGCCGATCAGCTTAATGACTGCTACCTTAACCATGATGCCCTGATTAGGGTTTCTATTTTTAAACTGATCGTCCAGGCTGATATAAATATCATCCTAGCTAATGTTACCAAAAATAGTAAACTCTAAGAAACAGACATAAATTTTCCCAAGGTGTGTGTGTGCAAGGTTACTTAGCATTAGGAGCAACGCCATTTATAATAGACTCAAGAAAAGGAAAAAGTGTACAAAGTGACTCAGGCCTAGTCTATCCAATCTTGAGCTGGTTCCAGTTGCCGTCTCATCTTGTGGACCTAAAATATTAGTAGGCAAGGCAATTGTAAAGAAACAAGAGTGTTTGTTATCATCAAAATCATAATCCATGAAAACAGATTCGTAATAATCTCCCCCTTTTTGATGATGTCAAACACACAACAAATAATTCTAAGTTTTTAAGACATCAGTGTCCTAGAAATAGTGAAAACATAGAGAACATCAAATATCAGAACAGAATAATACAAGTA
This sequence comes from Dendrobium officinale, assembly GCA_019514585.1. Lineage (NCBI taxonomy): Eukaryota > Viridiplantae > Streptophyta > Magnoliopsida > Asparagales > Orchidaceae > Dendrobium > Dendrobium officinale. The sequence goes on along the minus strand of CM033682.1, from coordinate 66,809,531 downwards.
CAAACATACTACTCCTCCTTTTGAAATCTCAAAAAGGAGGAGACAAAAAAATAACGCAGAAACTAAATAACATAAGAAAAATAGAAACTAATCAACAAAAAAATAGAAACAAACTACAACAAAAGAAAACTAGTAAAATGATGGGCCTTGATCATCTTAAGGAGGAGGTGCTAGTGGTGGAGGCTGCTGAAAGTAGCTCAATAGTGTAGCAAACTGTGCACCAAACCAGGCTAGGTCTTGGTCATGCTGCTGCTGGTGATGTGCAACGTAGGCATCAAAATGGGCTAAGTCCTCTGCGCGGTGCTTCTTGTAGCGGGCTATGTCCTCAGCATGTTGCTTCTCCTGTGCAACAACGTAAGTGTCAAATCGAGCCTCCCACTAGTCAAAGCACTCTACTAGTTGATCCAGCTGAGAGTGCTGGAGGAGCAGAACAGGTGTAGGAGCAAGTGCAGGAGCCTCCTCTTCCCCCGCCTGAGCTTCCCCATCCCCTGGGTGGAGATGAGTACTGTGAAGAGTTTGAAAGAAAATTTTAGAGTAGAAAGAAGGTTGGAGGTTTGGTGGAGCAGGATATTGGAGGTTATACTTTGATTCTAAGACATAAGAAATGATATTTCCTAGGGCTAAATTTAATTTCCTCCTATGACCTGGATCCTGAATGGTAGTAAGATGGTCGATGTAGTGAAAGATCGGGTCGGTAGAATTGAATTCACGATTTACTAAAATGTAAAAGGTGGTGAGTAAAAGAAGAGGAGTGATGTGAACACGATCACTAGCCTTAGGAATTATCGAAGTGCGAAGGACTTGCTGGATGGTCCTAGCATCCTTGAGTAAGGTGCCAGTCTCGCCCATGTAAAAATGAGCATTAGAGTTGCAAAAAAAATGATTGGCTGGAGCCCAGTCAAAATCAACATCATAACACAGGGTGTGAAGTTTATCCCCTGTGATAGAAAGCTGCAAAATCTCTGCATAATCCTGATATGTGATCTCGACGGGACATCAATTTACATATGAGGCAATTGAGGTAAAAGCAGAATTAATGCGAAAACTTGCAAAGAACTCATAGAGCAATTCAAAATTGAATGGGACAGCAAGAGTCAGAAGAAAGCACAAGGAGGTATGGGCAAATAAGTATAGTACCAGATAAGAGAGAAAATTTGGATTGATTGTCCAGGAGACTATGATTCTGGCCTCCTTGTAGCACTGGTAGGTGGCTTGATCATCCGCCTCCAAGTCATGAGGGTCCAGAGTGGCCCTCTAGGAACTTCTGGATAGGTGATGAGAGCACTTTCCTCCAGCCATTATAACGAAATAGCAAGAAAACAGAGAACATGAAGCAAAGACAAGAAGTTTGTGTGAAGAAAATGGCTGGAAGGGCTCGGTTTATAAAGAATCGGCCAGATCGTCTGGGCCGATTTGGTGGATCATCCAAGACGATGTCCAATAATGGATCATACCGACCGAATTTAAAATGTTTAAATCATGTGCCACGTGTATCGACCAAGCCGAACAGATGGATCGTCCGGGCCGATTGTCCAAAAATGGATCATCCCAGCCAATTTTTATGATTTTAAATGTATATCCACATGTATCGTCCAGGAAGAACACGTGGATCAGCCAGGCCAATTGTCCATAAATTGGAAAAAGAGAGGATAACATCGTCTTGGTCAAAAAATGAATTAGCCAGGACGATAAAAAATGATTGAAGCAAAATATGATCACATCGTCAAGTCCGATAATGGATCATCTAGGATGATCAGAAGCAGAAAATCAAATCAGTCGGTAGAGGGGCATTTTTAGAGTGAATTGATCGAATTGTCCTGGCCAATAGGGGTATCGATCGGGATGATGTGAAAAAAGTGGAGAAATAAAGGATAGATGGAGATGATTAGAGAAGGCCCAAAAGCATCAAAATCAAGTGAAAATGATAAAAATATGATACGAAAAAGACATAAACATGAACTAAAACAAGGATTTTTTTTTGTTCAAGGCATGAATATGACATAGTCTCCATGTGATTGATTTTAAAATTTAGTAAGGATCATTGAGTTAACATCGCCAAAATTTGAAAAACAGTTAGAATAATTGATCATGTTAACCCTAACTTAGTCTTCTTCAGGATAAACCATCTTTTGAAAATAAAAAATCTAAATCAGAAAAGCAAATTAGTTTAGAAAAGGAGATCAATTCAAAAACTTATTTTCAAAAAAATATTTATAGAATAATATATCAAAGTACTTATTTACAATTAGAAATTTGAAATCAAGTCTTTGAAAAATATCAAGTGACACATGAAGTCTTCTAAGATTTAAAAAAAATTTAAAAGGAGAAGAAGCTTGCTTTTGGTGGGCTCATTTTATGCCTCTTGTCAATTTGATTGGCGCTTTACGAAACTTTTGATTTTTGATACACTTTGTGTATATATATTCTTTCAACTTGGCGTCATTGCGCATCTTTTATTTTTGGCATCATTGGCCACTATTTTTTCTCATTAACTTTTATGCAAGCTAGATCCCTTTCAAAAATTCTTAAATATTCTTAGTTGTGATTATATCTTCTAGAAATTAGAGAAAAAAAACTCACTCTCTAATATGGGGAAGAATAAATCACAAAGTAAAATAAAAAATTATATGATAATTTCAATGATAAGATTATAAAAATCTGAAAGTAAAATAAAGAGTTTGAATATTATATTTATAAAATAGATTACTGTAGCAAGATCGAAAATATCTCAGTTTCAAAATCCATTTGTTAATTTGAAATAGATTTTTATTTAGAGAAGAAGGTTACAACACTAAAAGAGATTAGAGAAAGAGACACAATTAACAGTGTTTTCACCCTTTAACAGATTAAGTGATGTAAAAACATTGACACACAAAATTTTAAAATAAAAAATAAGGCATAAAATATTATTTTCAACAATGATTTTAAAATAAAAAACAAGACAAAAGTAGTAAAATTAGCAAGAAAAAAAAAGTTAAAATAATAGGAAAAAAATAAACAACAGAAAATAGATCAGAAATCAGTAGGAATCAAGTTCATACATTTATGTCAATCACACCCAATCTGGTCTTTAAAGTACTGAAAGTGTCGAAGGCCAGTTGTTTAGTAAAGATGTCAGCCAGTTGATTTTCAGTTGCCACATGGTGTAACTCAATGTCTCCCATGGTCACATGGTCTCTAATAAAGTGATATCTTATGTATATGTGTTTGGTCCTTGAATGTTGGATAGGATTCTTAGAAATGCAGATGGCACTAGTGTTGTCACAAAGAATTGGAATTGTGCCTATAGGTAATCATAAATCCAGAACATACTATTTCAACCAAAGGACTTGGGCCACACAACTTCCTAAAGCAATGTACTCAACTTCAATAGTGGAAAGTGCAACAGAGTTTTACTTTCTACTAGGCCAGGAGACTAAAGTCTGTCCTATGAATTGGAAAGTCCCTGAAGTGTTTTTTCTATCCACCTTATATCCTGCAAAATCAGAATCAGAATATCTAATAATCTCAAAAGAAGTGCTGTGCCTAGAGTACCAGATTCCTAAGTTTTAGGTCCCTAAAAGAATCTAAGAATTCTCTTAACTGCAGTCAGGTGGGATTCCTTAGGATCAGCTTGAAATCTAGCACAAAGATAAATGCTAAATATAATATAAGGTCTGCTAGCAGTTAGGTAAAGTAAAGATCCAATCATCCCTCTGTACTTCTTCTGATCAACTAATTTTCTATTAGGGTCCTTGTCCAACTGAACACCTGAGGTCATGGGAGTATTAATTAGCTTGGCTTTGTCCATTTCATATTTTTCAAGATATCCTTTAAGTACTTTGATTCAGAAAGGTTCCATCATCCAATTATCTTATGCTAAACCCCAAAAAGTATGATAACTCTCCCATCATACTCATCTCAAACTCCTTACTCATTATTTTAGAAAAATCATCACATAGCCTTTTATCAAAAGATCCAAAAAGTATATCATCTATATAGATCTGAATAATGAGTAAATCATCTCCTACTTTTCTCAGGAAAAGGGTGGTATCTACGCTCCCCTTAATAAACTCCCTTTTCTAGTAAAAATGTGTTAAGCCTCTCATATCAAGCTCTCGATGCCTGCTTTAATCCATATAAGGCCTTTTTTAATTTAAAAATATAATTTTGAAATTGGGAACTCTTAAAACCTAGGGGTTGTTCTACAAATACATCTTCTTTGATTACCCCATTTAAAAAGGCCCTCTTAATGTCCATTTGAAAAAGCTTAAATCCCTTATAACAGGAAAAGGCTAGTAACACTCTAATGACTTCCAATCTAGCTACAGGGGCAAAGGTCTCCTGAAAGTCTATCCCTTCTATTTGGTTGTACCCCTTAGCCACTAATCTTACCTTATTCCTAACCACCACTCCAGAATCATTCACCTTATTCTTAAAGACCCATTTTGTTCCAATTACCCTTTGTCCCTTTGGTCTTTCTATAAGCTCCCAAATATCATTCCTAATAAATTAGTTTTATTCCTCTTACATGGCTAAGATCCAAAACTCATCAGGAAGGGCTTGATTGATGTTGGTGGGTTTAATCATTGAGATAAACGTAGAGTGGTTCACTTCCATCCTAAGTTTATGCCTAGTCCTAACTCCTTCAGAAGGGTCTCCTAAGATCCATTCTTTGGGGTGACTCAAAGAGTATCTATAATATCTAGCCAGAGTGTGTGTAGGTTCAACCATTTTTTCCAGATCTTCATTTTATACTCCTTGGATAATCTCTCCTACTCCTTCAGTGTTTTGGGGGTCTACCCTCTTTTCTAAATTTTTTACTCCAGTGGTAATCTCTCCAACATCATCGTCATCCTCAACTTTAGGCTTCCTAGGATCATATTCATCAAACACTACATGAGTAGTCTCCTCCACTACCAATGTCCTCTTATTAAACACCTTAAAAGACTTCCCAACACTAGAATATCCTAAGAACACTCCTTCATCAGATTTTGGATCAGATTTTCCTAAGTGAGACTTCCCATTATTGTGGATGAAAATCTTGCAACCAAAGATATGAAGGTGGGAAAGATTGAGTGTTCTACCCTTGAGGATATCATAAGGTATCTTATTAAGATTGGCTATAATATTCACCCTATTCAACACATAACAAGTTGTGTTAATCGCTTCAGCCCAAAAGTATTTTGGAAGTGTATACTCAGTAAGCATGGCTCTAGCGGCTTTCGCTAAGGTCCGATTCTTTCTTTCAGCTACCCCATTTTGCTGAGGGGTCCTAGGAGCTAAGAAGTTATGGCTAATCCCCTTATCCTCATAAGTCTCCAAATCTCTCATTTTCAAACTCTCCCCCATGGTCACTATGGATGTTCAAAATCTCACAACCTAACTTTTTCTGAATCCAAGTGAATAATGATCTAAACTCATCAAAATACTCATTCTTGTGTGATAGAAATCTAATCTAAGTGAACCTCGAGTAGTCATCGACAATCACAAAACCATAGACTTTCCCTCCTAAGCTAGTAATGCTAATGGGTCCAAACAAATCCAAATGAAGGACTTCTAAAGGTCTAGAGGTGGTAATGTCCTCAATGGAGTGAAAAGTGGAGTGGACTTGCTTTCCTAATTGGCATGCATCACAAAGGTGGTCTTTTGAAAATTTAAGCTTGAGGACACCTCTAATAAGGTCTTTATGGGTCACTTTCCTAAGGGTTTTCATACTGGCATGACATAATCTCCTGTGCCACAATCATGAATCATCAACAGCAGTTTTTAAGCAAAATGAAGCAGCACATTTAATATTATTTAAATCAAGCATGTAAATATTGTTGATCCACTTTCCCTGCAAAACATTGTTATTATTTAAGCTGATAATGCATGAATTTGCCAAAATTTTTATGATGAAGTCCTTATCGCAAAGGTGACTGATGCTGAGCAAGTTATGTTTCAGTCCATCTACAAGCAAAATATTTTCAATCAAAAAGTTCTTGGAATTTCCAATTATACCTGAGCCTACCACCTTTCTGGTGGTGTTGTCTCCAAGAGTAACCTTGCCTCCTATCCTGGTATTCAGTAAAATGAATTGATTGGCATCACCAATCATATGTTGAGAGAATTCGCTGTCTAGGTGCCACATGCACTCACGAGGCCTTTTGTGAGAGCTTGTCTATAAAATTATCAAATGTCAGATTTAGGAACCCAAAAATGTTTGGATTCCTTCTTATAGAAAGTAAAATGCAATGCATACTGTGAATCATGTAACTTGGGTCTCCATACCCAATGTGAATAATGGTGAATGGTGCAAGTGCGTGCTATATGTCCTAGCATGTCACATGAAAAACATCTAACTCCAGGAAAAGGATGCACTAATCTACTCATATGGTGATGCTTCTTTTTATGTGATGCATGTAATGATGGTTTTTTATTTTCAAAAGTTTTTAGATTTTCTAACTTTTTAAACTCCTTTTTTAACTTAGCATGAGATGATTTTAAGGAATCAGGTGCGTCAGATAATTCAGCATGCTTTTTATTTAATGCATCAAACTCATCAAGTAAAGATATATGATTGCTATCAATTATAGAATGATCTTTAAGAAGAATTTTATGCTCCTTTTGTAAATTTAAAAATTCTAATTTTAAGTTGGCATGTGTTTTTTTAAGTTTCCTTTGTATTGCATGAATTTTTCTGAAACTTCAAGTAGTTGCTCATAAGTTAGTTCACATACCTCTTCTTGGTCACCTTGACCAAGATTATCGTCTACCATTAAGCACAAGTTTGTTGTCTCCTCTTCAGTTTCAATCTTAGAGGAGTCTGATGCAAAATCCGCCCAAAATGCCTTTTGGAATCTCTTCTTGTCCTTCTTGAACTTGAGTTTCTCCTCACCCTTTTCCTTGCTTGGGTTAGACTTAAGTGTAGGGCAATCAGCTTTAACATTTCCTGGCTTCCTGCATTCAAAACAAATCATATCATTAGAATTCTTAAGATTTTTGTTTTTATTACCTTTATTCCACTTTTGATGGTTCTTTTGCTTCTTTCTTAGAAAGCTTTTAAATTTCCTTGTGATTAAGACAACATTATTGCTTTTAGACCCAAAAGATTCAGTGTCCGTGTTATTGGCCTTCAGTGCCACAATTTTCTCTTTCTTTTTCTCACATGTATCAAGATTTCTTTGATTCACCTCTTGCTCGTAAGCAATGAGTGAGAAAAGTAAGTTATTAATCGAATAAGTATTCAAATATTTTGATTTAGTAATTACTGTGATTTTAGCATCAAAAGAGGAAGGTAAGCATCTCAAAATTTTATTCACCTTTTCATAGTTAGTGAGTTCTCTTCCTAAGGCATGCAGAGAAGTTACAATTTGAGTAAACCTTGTATATATTTCAGAAATTGATTTAGATGGTTTTATATGAAAAAGTTTATAATCATGCAACAAAATATTTAATCTAGATTGCTTCATAAGTATAATACACAATTTATCTCAAATTTCATTATCAGTTGTGCAAGTTGAAACACGTATGTAATCTTCAGATTTTAAAACACAGAAAAAATAGTTCAAACATTTTACATTAAGTTGTGCTAAATTCCTATCATCGAGAGTCCATTCAGTAAAAGAAAGTGGAACAATAATGCCATTAAGTTTACCAGTTGGAGGTGTATACCCATCCTTAACAAGCATCCACATGCGATAGTCAATCGATTGTAAAAATATAGACATGCGCGTTTTTCAAAAATCAAATAGAATATTATCAAACAAAGGTGGTCAGGTAATGGAATACCCTTTTGCAATATTACAATTACCAAAATTAGCCATGGATCAAAATTCAAAAGCTTTCAAAAATATGTTTTTATGAATCACGCTTTGATACCACTTGAAAGTTCATTAGGGATGTTAAGCCCTTATGAACTAGCCCAAGGCTAACCAAGAGGGGGGGGTGAATTGATATTTTAAAAATTATTTTAATCAAAATACAATAACAAAACTCAAACCAAAATCACCACAATGAAAATCAAAGTGCCAAAGAATAAATGCAGAAAGTAATAGTAAAAGGACACAGAAATTTATAGTGGTTCAATCAACTCGACCTACGTCCAGTCCCTGAAGGCACCCTCTGGGTATTATACTAAACACCGTGACTCTTCTTTTTCTACCACAGCAAGGTAGAGAAGCCCTCACAAAAACTCCTTTCCGCCGACCCCGACAAGGCAGAGAACCCAACTCTTTTTGCTTCCTCCAGAAGCAAGTATAGAACCTTGATCGGTTGCTGAAGAAGACCACTCTCAACCCTTCAAGGATAAGAGAATATAATGGAAGAAGAAGAAGTGAAACAATTCTTAAAGCAACCCTTATGAAACTCCCTCACAAGCTCCCCCTCACAAAATCCTCTCTCTCACTCCCTCTCTCTCCTTCTCTTCTAGGCTTTCTAAGGTCAAGATAGTAGTAAAAGATTACCTCTAAGGTAGAATAAGAGATCTTAAATAGAAGAACTTCGGAATAGCTCTTATTTTATACAAACCGTCTTTATCATCCAAGCCGATAGGGGTATCAGCCTAGCCGATCAGTGTAGATTTTGCTCAATCAGCCCGGTCAGTTTGGGACGGTTAGACAATTTCTGGTCATATCGTCCAGGCTGATAGTATATCATCCCAGACTATTAGTTTAAATCCAAGGAAAATCATCCTAAACATCACCATAAATAGAAGTTAGCTGATGTCAATCGTCCACACCATCGTCCCTGTCGATCCTGCAATCATCCCGGTCGATGTGATCATACAATCAGCCTTAATTGCTTTCCTTAATCATCTGATCAATTTAGGCATAATTGTGCTACATCGTCCAGGCCAATGTCCTGGACGATGTCCAAAAATAATTAATGCCTAAATAGATCTGGCAGCTGATTCTTTCTAATTTGAGCCTATCGTACCGGCCTATACAATATCGTCCAGGCCGATCAGCTTAATGACAGCTTCCTTAACCATGATGTCTTGATTAGGGTTTCTATTTTTGAACTGATTATCCAGGACGATATAAATATGATCTCGGATGATGTTACCAAAAATAGTAAACTCTAAGAAATCGTCACAAATTCTCCCAAGGTGTGTGTGTATAAGGTTACTTAGCATTAGGAGCCACACATTTTACAATAGACTCAAGAAAAGGAAAAAGTGTACAAAGTGACTCAGACATAGTCTACCCAATCTTGAGCTGGTTCCAATTATCATCTGATCTTGTGGACCTAAAATGTTAGTAGGCAAGGCAGTTGTAGAGAAATAAGAGTGTTTGCTATCATCAAAATATCATAATCCATAAAAATAGATTCACAACAGCACAGTACGATCATGATCGTACAATACGATTAGAATAACTTTCAAATTCAAATTTTTGTCTAATTTAATGGACTTCCGGCTTTTTAATTATAACAAATCGTACAGTACAATGTGGGGTTCGTACATTATGACTAGTTATATTTTAAAAATATTTTTTTTTTAGAAAAATAAAATATTTTAATTAATCTTTGTTACACTAGATCATACAGTACGATATATCGTACAATATGATGTACAAAAAAAATAAAATATTCAAAAACAATTTTTTCTACCTCTATGTGTGTGCATAATCAATAAACTAACATACAATATTACAAGACTTGACTTAAGAAATGAAAATTACATACTCATTTAATATAACCAATTGTATACAATCTTTAGTCTTGAATCTTCAAAGAAATATGCAAGGTGTACCTGAAATATTAGTAAACACACAAACAAATATCCACTATAAATATTAGGAGAAAAAAAATATTAATCGCTATTATTTGTTATCATCAAAATCATAAACTCAGAAGCCCGAGTTGCAATATTCTATAGGTTTCCACGCTCATATAGGGTTATAAATCAAGTGGAAAAGTTAATCATTTGACTGGCAAATTCTTATGCAGGTGCTGAAATTACTCAAGTACCCCTTAAAAACAAAAGAGTATAGCCAAGTATACCTGAGTTTTCAATTTAATGCATATATACAAACTGCTTAGGATTTATTTGATTTTAATTGCTTAGGATAACCTTGTAAGAGAGACTAGATTTATCATTTTAATAGTCATGTAATTTATTTAAAGCTAAAAGTTATGAAAGTTAGACATTTGAGTTGGGATACAAAAATTCAAAGTTAGATTCCAAAGAGTCAATGATCCTTAGGGAAGAGTCTTTTTTCCATTTGGAAGCACAAATTCGGATTACTTTAATATCGAAAGAGGAAAGAATAATATCCCCTTAGAGGAAGAGTTTTCTTTCCATTTGGGTATCCATATACAAAAAATCTTAGGAGCCCAAAGAGGAAAAAGAGGAGTTAAAGATAGAGAATATCACACTCAAAGTCACCTGCGTATGTTCTAGGATTAGAATATGGGTTTGTTGTTAGTAGTGCTTAGACACTTTTAATTTATGCAAATTCTGGATTATAATAAAGGGGCATTATGCCTATGGACATTACTTTATGGATTTTTTTAAATTAATAAAATGTGTTTGATTTATATTGATTATGATTAGGGTTGCCTATTTTTCCTATTTTTTGGCGATTGCATGTCATTTTTGTTTTAGTATAGATATGCGGAGGCCCGTAAGGGTAAGCTAAAAATATTTTCTACTTAAAACTAATTAAAATTTTTAGGCTTACATAAAAATATTAATGATCTAAAAAGTAAGCTCGTGACCTTCGGGAGTCAACATAAACATAATTTTACCTTCACCTACTTATTAGGCACCTCCCCGTCGGTAGGTTTTGGCAGACCACATAGCCTTTGAGGGTACAAATCTATCAAGGAAATATTGTGTAATCTCTAAGAAAAAATAATTTTCAAACCTTTTTAAAATTGCTTCATATATATATTATGTATTTAATCGAGTTGATCAGCATGCATTGCATTAGAAACTAATTAAATGAGAATATAATTTTAATTGCATTCATTTCAAGCATTTTTCACTCTATATAAGTTAAGGGATCATTTAGGATCTACTCTAACTGTCAATCCCAATGCTCATAAACTTTAATAACAATATTCCTACAACACTTCCATAAAAAATGATTGAATTCATTGATTTTAAAATGACTACATGATTAGTTAGCTCCCCAATCTAGGCTAGAGTAAGTCCAAGTTTTGCATTACATTAGCTAGGTTAGGCTATTGCGGCCTAGTGTCCAATTTAGATTTAGGATTTGGGGCAGATTTTGAATCATGGGACCTCAACCTTCAGGAATATAATCCCAAATTTCTAATAAATTACCCAATTCAAATTAAAGATTTTCTCAATACAAAATTTAAAGTCCAACAATTAGCTTAAGTTGGGACACTTCTGAATTATTTTAGAAACCCAAAGTGTCCCCTATCTCTTCTCTGTTGACTTTTGAAATAAGTGCTCCAACTTGATCCAATCCTAATTAAGATTCCAAATTTAACTTCTTTGATTCCAAACCTTAAAAACTCTAAATAGAAATTATGTAGTTATTTTAATCAAGAATATTTGTAGGAGACCCCAATTTCCTACAATGTAATTAACTATGAGGGCTTACGATTGTAAGAGATTTAGGATCTACATCTACTTTTCAAAAATCAGTCTTCAAAAATTAATTATTTTTCTTTGGGAAAATCAAAATCAGTGATGATCATTGTCATCATGTTTGAACCTGATCTCCTATCGACAAGTTAACAAGGTTGACAATGTTTAATACAAAAAAATAGAAATGATCAAAGTCACCCTGATGATGGCCGTGTTGAATGTAAATCTCAACCGGAGGGGTCCATTCAGGATAATTTAAAATGCTACCCAAATGCTCATCAAAGCTCCAAAACTCCACAAAAATTTCAAAATCTCAAAACTCCAAGATATATAAAATTGAAATCAATCATCCATCCGCTTAAAGCAAAATTCATCCATCCTCCGTAATCGTTTGACGGGGTGGACAAATTAAAATTTACTTCAGCTCACATATCTTGATTGGACCCCTCCGGTTGTGCACTAGATTATTTATAACTTTGTACTATCGGAGGTTGTGCAGTAGATTAGTTATAACTCAATTTAATCAATCTCAATTAATTAATATTTGAATTATTTTTTGTTTGGTCATATCGTATAATATGATTTGGATTATACAATAAGATGTTTAGCCAATTAAAATATTTAATTTTTATAGCCCCTAGTGAGTGTGTGCTTAATTATTTAGCCAACATTTACCTAATATATAGAATGACTAAGGAAAATAAAAAAGTACAAACTCTATTAAATATAGATTGACTTAGACCCTGACGTTGTACTATCTTGGCCTTGGTTCTTTAATTGTACTTGGTGTACATTATATCTGAAATGGTTAGTGGCACACATAGAATATACAATCTACAAAGCATAAATAAATAAATGATCATCTAATAATATTTATAATCATCAAAATACAAGGTTGGGCTCCCGGATTACAACATTAAGTTATCTCCAATTTAGTTGTTCTCCTTGATCTATTTAAGAACCATTATCTTCACAAAATAATTTATTATTTTAGGCAAGGCGTGAAACAAGATTTCTTGTAATTTGTAGAAGATTCAAAATATCTTATATATGGTCAATTTAGTATTTATATCTAAGTTCTAGTCTACTTAAATAGTTAGTAGATCTTAATATCATTTTCATGAATCCTAAGATCCAAGGAATCAACTATCTTGGTCAAATTTTTTATATAATCTTAAGAAATTGATATGGGAGTCAAGAGATGATTTTTTTGTTAAATATGAAGAGAGAGATAAGGGGAAAAGGGCTTTAGATGAGAGAGAGTAAAATTTAAAATATAAATGTAAAAAAGAAATAAATTTTAATTCAAAAAAAACTTCCAAGTGATGAGGGGGATATAAAGGCCTCTTATATCCCAAACTCTTCTTAGGTAGTTTACACTCTTTTAATAAATTTCTTTTTAACTTCAAATGCACTAATTTTTATACATATATTTTCATGCACGTAATTTTGAATGCAAGAAACATATTCCTAGATCTATAAGCCTAACCCCATAAGATGGAAAAGTATTCAAATTTTGATAAATAAATAATCAGTTTTAACATAAGCAACAAACACATGAATTATTGAAGATTACGTAAAATTTTGAGTGCATCAAGGTCACTTTTAACAAGATTCCACTCAAGAAAAAGAATTTATGGATAGAACACATGTAGATATTGGTCATGAAACTTTATGGTGAGGTTTGCTAATAGGATTTTATTCTTATACCATAGACTTGCAAGAAAAATATATATATCCAAGTAGTTAATATGAAGTAAATTTATTATAAAATAGATCTACTAATCTCAAACTTGCTAACTTGACTCACAAGCCTTTGGAGAAAAGTTCACCAAATGAAAAACTTTCCTTTATTGTTCAAAAGTTTTGACTATATTTGCTCATTCCTATATTTTCTCTAATATCAAATATGATGGAGGTGGATAGCCTTTTAATGAAATTAATGGTTATAAAATACTATGCAATTTTAGTTTAGTATTTAATGAAGCATTTTGGAGTTTGTGGTGGAACATTGAGAGATTTTAAGTGATATACTAGTAGAAAGACCAACACTAATCTAGTTTGGGCTGATTTGGAAGATAAATTTAGGGAGTGGGTTTTATGCAAGATAAATAACAAAAATGATGGCAGAGAGTTAGCTTATGATGTGAAATTATGATATAGATTTGATGGTAAATTTTGGTATTGTTAAAGCTGATGTGGATGTGTAGGGAATACGACAAGATTATAGTGGCTGAGATTAATGATATTGGAGGATGTTAATGAAGTAGCGGAAGAGTTGTAAAGAGTTTAAAAAAGTTTTAAAGAGTAGTGAATAACATAAAATAAATAAAAATAACTATATAATCTTATCAAAGAAAAGACACACTTGAAGCCATCAAACACCAAATAATGAAGAATACTTATCCATCAAACTAAAAAAAATTATAATATACATCATCCCATATTTATAGGCATTGCAAAGTTATTAGAAGAATGCTTATAGAGAGAAATTAGTGGGGAAATGTTGACCTCTGAATAATACCTAAAGGAACCAAAAACAACGACAAAAATACCTGGTATCCCGTCGGATCCACGAATCCCGTTGAATCGGCGCCGCTCCAGTCATTTCTCCGCACTTCCTACGTGAATATTCTCTCGATCGCTGCCCTGTTCTCGTCGTTAAATACCGACTCAAAGAGAGCCTTCGGTGGCTCTCTCCACACAAGTGAACATCTCTCCCATTCGCTGCTTCTCCGACCTCAACCTCTGACTCTCCCATCTAGTCGGCGTCAAGCCCCGACGCTGAACTCCTCCCTACCCATCTCCGTTCAAGGCTCGATCGAAGCCTTGCTTGGACAAGCTCTTCTCCTCTCCGACCAAAGTCCCTCCACCGATCTCCACCATAGACCTAGCCGCTCTCTCCATTTCTTCCTCCAAGCCGTGACCCCCTCTCTGCTCTTACTCGATCGCCCCCTTAATTATAGGTATAATTTTTTTTAATGTATAATCATATTATTAGTTTTATTATTATTATTATTAGTGTTAATATTAACATTGATGAATTATTAGTATTAATATTATTGTTAATAATAATATTTGTATTAATATTCCTATTAATTATAATATTATCATTATTAATAATAATAACATTATAACTTATTATTATTATTATTTTTATTATTATTATCATTTTTTTAAGTGTAATTAATTTGTTAAATAATTATAATTAGTTATAAGTTAATTATAATTTTTATAATTATTTTATATTAATTATAATTAATCATAGTTAATTATTATCATTAATAATTAAATATGATTAATTGTCATTAAGTATAATTAATTATTCTAATTATAATTAATTAATTATAATTATAATTATTTATTATGAATTAATTATAATTTATATATGGTTAGTTGACATTAATTATAATTAATATTTATTAATTATAATTAATGATAATTAATTATTATTAAAAATAATTAATTATTTTAATTATAATTAATCTAAAAAAATGATTCTTTTCTCGTGGCTTGCAACAAGTCGGCAAACCCCCTACGTGCTCACGTAGCATTCTAGGGAGGGAAACCGGCGCGGCGCTTACGGCGACTTAAGAATCCCTCTTCAATGCTAGCAACGAGCCGGTAAACCCTCCTACACGTTCACATAGCATTGTAGGGAGGGAAACCGATGCGGCGCTTGCAGCGAGGTGAGATAAAACTTTATATATATATATATATATATATATATATATATATATATATATATATATATATATATATATATATATATATATATATATATATATAACTCACGTAGTGCAGATGGGGAAATTTGTGCTCTTTTTTAACTTGCGCTCCAAATCCTTAAACGCTCACGTAGCGGGCGGGGATAAACAAAATATTTATGACCGCGGTGTCATTTTTGACCCCTACCTGAAGCGCTCACGTAGCATCGAGGGGAAGGTTGCCTCTTAATTTTTTCCTCTAAACGGGGGAGATGCCGGGAGGCTGCCGAAATTTGGATAAAAAATCCAAGGACTTGAACAAAAAATGGTGAAATTGGACTTAAGCTTGAGCTTGAATATTAAATGAACTTAATCTAAACTTGAATCAAATGATAAGAACAAAGAACTTGAGCATGATCTTGAACTCAAAGGACTACACTCAAACTTGATTTGAGCTTTAATTGAACCTGAACTTGCATTTGATTTGAAAATCAAATGATGTGAGCAAAGACTTGAACAACTTGAACTCAAGCAGAGGATTTGTGGACACAAACTTGATTTGAATGAAACTACTTAAATTTGAACTTGAATGACTTGGGCAACATGGAATTTGAACTTAATTTGCACCAAACTCAATCAAGAAGAACTTGATTCGAGCTTGGACTTAAATTGATCTTGCATAATGAACCATTCCTTGAATTTGGATAATCTTTGAATGATGACATTGAAATCAAATGTGAATATGTAAGTAAGGGACTCTTGTTAAGCAAGTCTCAATGTATATGAATGATGAATAATGAAATTTAGATGATTCAAAGTGTCCAACCAAGATGACTTGCAAATGAGAGCAAGTGATATCTATATTGATCATACAATCAAAGGCTACTAGAACGATTTTTGCATGAAGTGTATGATGAATACGGTGGCACTTTCATAATCAACATATGTATGCAAACAAACTAGTGGAAATCCACAAGGAATGAAAGTGTAATCAAATGGCAAATGTTCATCATAATGGTTTCGTAAAGGATTTGTACTGCTCATCATAACACACACAAGCGAATGTTACAAGTTGCCAATCAACATGCATGGGGAGATTATTGATGAGTGCGATCCATTCCGCAAGTCAATGTTAATATACAAAGTGAATATGCTAATTCTACCTACAAACAACAAAACTAGTGGTGCTTAATAGATAATGAATCATTTATGAATAATAAAGATTGGCATACACATAGATATGGTGATTCTTCAATAAGAGACATTATAAATATGATGATTTGCCAACCACCATACGCAACACAGTAGGTCTACAAGCAAAGAAAGAGGAATGTTAAGGATATAACTTCCTTCCAATCAATGCTTAATATAGTCCATTGGGAATCATGCTTGATGTAGTCCATTGGGAAGATAACAACTATTGAAATGCTATGAATACAAAGAGCATACGCAAAACACATAAGAAATGCTACAAATACAAAGGAGCATACGTAAAACACATAAGAAATGGTGATACATGAAAGCACCTACAAGCTATGTAGCAAGAGCCGATGAATGATGTAATGCTCTTGTAGTCAACCACCATTCAACATCAAGCAAATATAATGGACCTCTACAAGCAAGGATAAAAGATCCGCAACACATACGATCTCTCTACAGAGACAGATGTATGTATAACATGCCATCCATGGGTAGATACAAAAAGATTTCAGTAAATGTAGTATCCTGTAGTCAATTTCAGATTGTAAATGAATCTACCTACCTACCTATATGCAGCAGTAGCGGATGTACTAAAAGGATCAAAGACCATGAACAAGTGCCAAAGGGTTACAACAAATGCAAGCTCCTGCAAATCATTGTAAGAAATTTATTGTACACAAAGTACACTACTTGAAAGAAAATGTTAAAAAGATTACGACAAAGATGGACTTCTACGAGCCATCATAAAAAACCAGTCGAATATCTAAAATACCCTCGCACAAGTGCACCGTAGTTTGTATATATATATATATGTACACTAAAAGGGGTAAAAGCAATCATAGAACCCGCATGGGCACCGACGAGCGTGTTATAGATACACAAGTGACGTCTAGGGATGCTGCGCGGGTTATTAAATTTAAACTCGATCCTCCTTAACAGGTAAAAAGGAGTCGACATGGTTTAATTATAAAATGCCCCTAAACACCCGCATGGGCCACGCCGAGCGTGTTGTGCAGACACACGTGACGTCTAGGATGCTGCGCGGGTCAATAAGTTAATTCAAGTTCGAACCCGATCCTCATATACAGATCAATAGGAGTCTACAACGTTCGAACCAACATATAAATATGTGGCCGTGGCGACCAGAATATTTGTTTTAATACATTCATATTAGGCCTTCAAAGCTTATAACAAAATGAATTCACTAACAAAGGCACAAAACCTATGAAACCCGATCCTATCGATAGCTCGATAGAGTCGACAAGGTTCATCCTTAAAATACAAATATTTTCAAGTGGAAATGACCCCACGAACACCCCGATGATGGTCGTGTTGAATGTGAATCTCAATCGGAGGGGTCCATTTCATAAATATTTTCAAATGCCATCCAAGCTCCATCCAAAAATCCAAAGCTCCACAAAATCCCAAAATCTCAAAAATATTTAAAAATGAAACTATCCATCCCAACACTTAAAGCAAAGCCCATCCACCCTCCGCAACAGTTTGCCGGGGTGGGCAAATTCGAATATAACTTCAGCTCACAAAGAGCAAAATGCCTAGTCAAAAATATCACTAGGAACCATTCTCAAAAAGTCTCCTGCTAATAAGGACGTGGTACGTGTCCTCTAACCGGTGGTTTTGCCGCCAAATGGCACCACGAAAACCGATTATGGGCAGAACCAATACACTCCTTAGTGGCATCAAATCCTTGATATATGAATCAATAGGATATAATCGATAGGGCACAAAGCCCTCTGTTAGCTAAGGCAGATTCAAATTTGTCCCCTTAGACAAACATTCACCCCAGGTCTATAAGGCCCCCTTGGACGAAGCAACCCATGGCTGCCGACAAGGATCCTTCTGTCAGGTTGGTCGACTACCTCCTTTGACTAAGTAGACCAAGGACCACGATGGCCCGGGATGACAAAACCATGGGATCTTGATCGGGTCTATCATCCATTCCCACCATCTGCTTTAATTGCAAGATGGTGAAATTTTCATTTTAAATATCAAATCTTCCAACTTTCCAAATTCCCAAATCCAAATTCATGCTGCTACTATATGCCTGATAACATGTATCTATGGATACAATGTATCTGATTGACGACTAGCCTTAATCGAAAGTTCTCTCTCGTGATCAGGAGGGGTAATTAACTATAGGGGCTTGCGCCTATAGGAAACCAGAACTCAGATCATAAAGTCCTCACAAAATGAGGGCGAAATCTCTGGGTGGTGTCTTATCTACAAATCAATCTGCCTTCAAAAATTTACCCTAGAACTTATTCCGTTAAAACTCCCTCGCCAAAGCAAGAACAAACAGTCATCGGGCGGAGGCCGAGGCCTAATTTTCGGAGCCCACAGGAAAATGAAGGGAAAGAGAAGGTTGGTGAAATTAAAGAAGACTTCAAATCTCTTATTTTTAATACATCATCAATACCAAACCATGTCATGACTGGCCGTAAATGTCTTTAGGTTGAAAATAAAATATAAAAATAATAAATTATAAATTATAAATAATTTTTCTAAATTATGACCTCTTTATTGGCCAATTTTTTATATTTTCATTGGGCTTTTGCCTTACCTCTTGCAATTGAGCTTCCAGCTTGGCTATCTTGATCGTCCTAATGTGCTACATCAGTGCTATTTGGGAATTTTACAATTTTCAATTATTTTTTATATTATAATTATCTCAAATAAAATCTCAAACAGTTATATTTGAATGTAATCATGAGTTGTAATAATTAATAAAAGAATTTATATATTAAGTTATGATTATTTTGAAATTAAAAAAACTTCAAATCCATGGAGTTGGCCTAAAGCAAGTGCACTTTCTCAAGTCCAAGTCTGTATTAATCAAAAGTAGTGTCTTTACAATTTAATAAAAATAACTTCCAAACTGCATCACTTATCAAGCATCTATGCTTTCCTGTGATGAAGTTTGGCTATTTATCCTTCCACAGAAACAAATTATGTGGCAATGGAAAGGCATTAACAAAATTAATAAAGCAAATGATGCTGATCACACACCATTACATTTGAAAAAAATGTACTATGGCTGTGCATTTATAAATAATAGCTATTTTTTTATACTCGAAAACTGCTTTAAGAAACAGTAAAAAAATGTTCTAAACGAAGCCTTAATTTCTTTTGCTGTTAAATAATGTCACAAGTATGTAGCCATAAAAACTAAACCCACCAAGCCATTATCCACTTGTATTTTCAAACAAGAGGAAGAAAGGGAAAATAAAGGTTATAAGCTATGTAGAGAATGAAATATAAACCTTGAATCATTGCCACTGTAAGTAATATTATTTTTTATTAGCTCCACAATACAAATAAGGTGTTTGTAGAGCTACCACCTCCTATTATAATACTAGCATTCATTATAAACAATTTTTTGAGCTATAATGGAGACCATCCATAGATTGCTAAGCATTCATTCTCTTTAGCTTGCAATTCTTCAGTTTATAACCAACTTGTTTGGCTTGAGAAGTAACAGTATCTTTCCACCGGGCCTCCTTCAATCAATTAACTGTGAAGAACCTGTCGTCACCTGCATTTCATTCTGATAAATTCAAATAGGTGAGAGGGTTCTCTCAAAATCTACTTCTTAATAGATAGAAATCTTATAAGGGCCCATTTTATTACCTCAATATATAAACCATATTTTTAAAATATAATGAAATTTATAAGATGCATTAGTTCATTAGAAAAAATTTAAAATGCAATTTGATTTCAAAATCCGTTTAAAAGATTTTATTTTTACACATAAAAGTGAAACTAAAATTGTTACTTTTAACATCTATTTCCTAATTTCAAGCAACTAAGTGGAACCTATGCAAGATAACTTTTTGCTTTTTAGGGCTTACCTTTTCCTGTTGCTCTTCAATGTAGTGGAAGATGAAGGATTGCTATGCCAGTTTCTCTTTCTCTGGTTGATGAACCAGTTATTAATCTGTTTCAAGTGCAACCCAGTCTCCCGTACTAATCGGGCTTTATCATCCTCCTATATACAAAGAAATATTTGTAAATATTATCGTAATTGATCGCTCGAATACGAAATTAAGGCTTTATTTGGGACATGTTTCTTACTGCTTTCTAAAGTAACTTTTTAGTACAAAAATTTTTTGAACTAGAAAATTTTGTACTAGAAAGCTGTTTTAGAAAGCAGTAAGAAAATTGTCCCAAACAAAGTCTAAATCTGAATAAAGAAATGAATATAAGATAGAAAGTAGACAAACTGTAGGGTAAGGCCACTTAGAGTGTGACTGCCACCATTCCTTCAAAGTAGAAGTTGTATCACCTGGGAGTTTCCCAGCTCTCCTCTTACGTTGAATTTCCTCTCTAATGTCCACAATTTTTTCTTTGTATCCCTAAGAATTAAAAATAGTTGGTTAGTAATAGTATGCTTTTGATGTGAAGTTATGAAATAATGATTCCCTACAATTTTCAATTCTTGCTTCAGCTCTTGACGAACACGTTCCATTAGTGTCCTTTCACTTTCTGTTGGCATGAGAGGGCCAAAACCCATAAAATTAGAGCCATCAAAATTTACATCAAAAAAATTTGTTTCACTTTCATCTTGATCATCATCATCATCATCATCTGACATTGTTGCACCAATTCCTTCACCGGATGATACACCTACAAAATTATGTTTAAGAACATAAAACTTTTCACTAGTCATTACCATCATTTTAAGTATCACCCTTCTGGTTTCTTACAACTAGAAAATAAACTTTTGAAGCAATATTTACCTTTAATACATTTCTATGAAAATGGGATCATTTTGTATGAGAAACTTAATGATGTTTAAAAGTTAAATTGATTTGATTTCTAATTGCATCTAGATATATGCTAGAATATAGCAAATTTTATTATTATCTAATACATGTTTTTTTATCTACAAACAATCAAATGGACCCACAACACTGTGGGCTCCGAAAATTCGGCCACTGCCCTGCCCGCACTGTTGTGGTTTTTTTTTTCGGCGAGAGAGTTTTAACGGACTAAGTTCTGGGTCATGGGTTGCTTCGTCCAAGGGTACCTTGTAGACCTGGGTTGAATATTTGTCTAAGGGGACAAATTTGAATCCACCTTAGCTAACAGAGGGCTTTGTGCCCAATCGATCATATCCTATTGATTCATATCTCAAGGATTTGATGCCAATAAGGAGCGTATTGGCTTTAGCCATAACCGGTATTTCGTGGTATCATTTGGCGGCAAAACCACTTGATTCAAAGGGTCCTGGGTCATAACCGTTTATCCTGCGGTGCCATTTGGCAGCAAAACCGTCGATTAGAGGACACGTACCACGTCCTTATTGGCAGAAGATTATTTGAGAATTGATCATAGTAATTTTTTTGACTAGGCATTAGCTCTATATGAGCTGAAGTAAATTTTAATTTGTCCACCTTGATAAACTATTGCGGAGGGTGGATGAATTTTGCTTTGAGTGTTGATGGATGGATTTCAGTTTTAAATATTTGGATTTTTATGATTTAAGGTATGAATTTTGCTTTGGTATGATTGCGTCGGGGCCCATGCGGATTGTATGATTGTATTTACCCCTTGGTGTACCTATGTGCATACATATTACAGTGCATGTGCGGGGGTATTTTGAAAATATTTAGAAACGCCTTCTATCCACTGGCATGGAAGTTGCGGATCTGGTGGCATATTGTAGCAGCTTATGGATTGAGTTCTTTGCTTCTTTGTACAGATAGGCTGTCGTGTACTACTCGCATGAATTATGCAGGTATATTGTAGTGCACTAACCAATCTCCTGTTTTTGGTCGTAGGAGCTTACACTTGTCATATTCTCCATGCATTTTGTTGTGATCTTTGGTCTTTTCAGTACATCCGCTACTGCTGCATGCAGGTAGGTAGATGTCTTCATTTACAGACTAAAATTGACTACAGGATACTGCATTTACTGAAGTCTTTCTGCATCTACCCACATATGGTATATGGTGCTCACATCTGTATTCATGGACTTGTATGTATTGCAGATCTTTTATCATTGCCTGTAGGCAAGTTGTACCAAATTTTGGTTATCTGTAACGCTCTATAGGACCTTACATACATTACAAGTGTGTTACCATCTTTCTCGTTGTAGTTGATTGAATGATTAATACAAATGTGATTCTCAAATAGACTTAGCTGGATACTCTGAGCCCATTTTGTTTTCATCATTCATCATTTAAATGCATTGAGAGCTTGATGTGTTTGTTTGTAGATTATTGCTGACTGTCAAATTATCATGTTCATTGTACCTCTTTGCAATCGTTGAAATTATCTCACACTATTCTGCAACATGATTGAGATAAGTATCATAAGCTGGTTGATTGCAAGTTGCATATAGATTTTGCAATTCCTTGGAGACATTGTGCTGTCATATATATATATATATATATATATATATATATATATATATATATATATATATATATATATATATATATATATATATATATATATATATATATTTTGTGCTGTCATATTGTGTTATCATCATTTATGAGCTAACGATACCTTGCAAGTCCATTGCTCCACAAGTTTATACATTTCCATATGCATCTCAATTGAAATGGTAGTCTCCCAATACTTCATTGGCAACACTGTATCATCGTTCAAATGAGGTTTCGTTATTGCTCCATCATTTTATATTGTTCAAGTCATAATTTAATAAAGTCAAATAAGCTTCAAGCTCAAGCTTAGTTCAAGTCCTCGTTCAATCATTCAAACTCAAGTGCATATCAATGTCATTTCTCATTCGATCCTTGCTTGCAAATATGCTTCAAGTCATGTTGAATTCCATAAATCCTCTATTTGATTGTTGATGTTTATTTAAACAATTCAAAGTCTGGATCAACTCAAATGCTTCATTTAGATCCAAGTTCTTTAGAGTTCATGTTCCTTGGTTCAAGATTAATCTTCTGAGTTTAGTTCTAGTTCAATGTGCAAAGTCAAATTGAAGTTCGACCTTTCTTACATCAAGTTCATTTGATTTCAACTTTGGTTATGATTTGAGTAGATCCCTTATTTATTTTTTGACTTAAGTTCAAGTTCCAAGTTCAAGTGCATGTCCACAAGTCCTCTGTTTGAGTTCAAGTTCCATATCCCCTACGGTCCCTTGAATTCAAGTTCTATATCCCCTGTAGTCCCTTGAGTTCAATCAAGTTCAAGAATAGCATTGCGTACACCCGAAATTTCGGCAGCCTCCGAGTGTCTCCCCCATTTAGGGGCAAACTACGGGAAACTGGGCCTTTCCCACCACGTTAAGAAAAGCGTGTATGGTAGGTGTCCTTCAAATGAGGACACCGTGGCCGTATATTTTTTGATTCCCCACCACGCTAAGAAAAGCGTGTATGGGTCTTCGGTACCTGTTGCAAATGAAAAGCGGTTGTTTCCTCGTATGCGGGTACTTATGGGTATCCTAACTTCATCGTATGCATTGCACCGGGTTCCCATCCAACCACGCTAAGAAAAGCATGTATAGACGGTTTTTCGGTGCGCTACGAACTCTGAAGAAAGGACTTTAGGTGATTACTCGCTTCGTTGCAAGCCTCACGACGCACTTTCTCCCACCACGCTAAGAAAAACATGTATATGTGGTTGTTTTATCGCGTTGCATACATCGAAAATGGGTTCTTGGAGTTTTAGGGTTTTGAGAGATTATAACTGCGTGGGGTTGGCATGTGGATCGAGGGAAGGAGAGCTATGCATTTGTATTTTATTTTTTTTAGAAATTAATTATAATTAATTAATAATAATAATTGATTATAGTTAAAGATACTTAATTATAAAATAATAAATAATTATTATTAATGATAATTAATTATCATTAATTAGGATTAAATATAATTAATATCAATTAACTATATATAAATTATAATTATCTTATAATAAATAATTATAATTAAAATTAATTAATTATGATTATAATAATTAATCATAATTAACGATAATTAATTATAGTTAATTAATAATAATAATAATTAATTATGATTAACTATAATTAATATAATCTAATTATAAAATTATAATTAATTTATAACTAATTATAATTATTTTTTAAATTAATTATAATTAAAAAAATAAATAATAATTATAGTAATAAATAAAACAAAAATCACTCCCCCTCTCTTCCTCTCTGGTTCGGCCAGGGACAAGCCGAAGAAGCGCGCAGGGGGGAGAAAGTTACCTTCCTCACCAACGAGTTCCTGTTGATGCTTCCGATCAAAACTACGTGACTTCCGATCCGACCAGGGAGGGAAAGTCATCGGGCTGAGCGAAGTCGGAGGAGAGGTATCGGGAGAGAGATGTTGGGGTGTGTGGAGCAGCCAAGAAGAACAGGCTTCAGCTCCTATTTAACGATGCAAAAAGAGTACTGCTCGACAAAATTTCTGCAGGAATTGCAGAGAAGCGATGCCAACGGCGCTGTTCTGCAGGTAAGCGAGATTTCTTCCTCTTTCTCGACCGAATTTAAGGATTACGTGGATTTTTTATTGTTTAGGTCAATAAATGCCCCAATAAATGTGATATGCGCTTAGAGCGAATCACGTTTATTGTATGCTGATTGACCTTATGGATCTCCAGATATTTACTCTCGATGTCACATAGAAGCTTTCCTTCTTATAGCTCTCTCAAAATCACATTTGGATTTCATTCTAAGTGCTTCATTTAGTGGATCTCCAAAAGTTTCTTCGAATGTCACACTAAGATTTTCATTTAGTGGATCTCTAAAAGTTTTCTTGGATGTCACACTAAGATCTCTATTTAGTGGATCTCCAAAAGTTTTCTTAGATGTCACACTAAGATCTCCATTTAGTGGATCTCCAAGAATCGATCTTCATTCCTTCATGGATCTCTAGATGCATTTGTAATCTTTAGTATAGTTGATATTTTTGTTGTTGGTTAAGTAGAGATCTACGGGATAGTGATAGAGTACTTCATACTTAGGTCTCTAGAGCATCACTTTGTAGATTGATGCTAGTGGGTAGCATCGTCACCTTAAGCTCTCCTTTTACATCACTACTTCCTTAGTTTCCAACATTTTTGTATCTGCTTGACATTCTTTCATCATCTGGTTGTATCTTATTAAAATTTTAAATATCTATTTGGGGATCTCGGCATGCAGTACGATTTCGACCCAAATAAATATTTAAAATGCCCCCAGAATTTAGGGACATTTGTAGATGTCATCCAGGGTACTCTTTCCATGGCTTTGGCTTGAGTCCTGAAACTTTGACTCCTTCTTTCTATGCTTTGTGCTACGGACATTGATGGAGGATTGCCTGATTTATCAATAGTGATTTTTCAGGAGATTTATGTTCCTTTGGCCCTATGCTTCTTGCTTTGGCGGGCTTGTTGAAGGGATAGATGCCAGTGACCTAAACCTTTTAGGTTCATGCTAGGTCCGTGGCCAGGAGTCATCGGGCCAGAGCTTTGCTCATAACGGACTTGTTGATAACAGAATCCTCCTAATTCAGCCTAAGGCTTTTCATGAACTTTGGGATAGTTTTTTTAGTCCTTTGCTTTGTGCTTTTAGCGGACTTGTTGAAGAAAAGTTCATTCGATCCTCGCTTTATGCTTTATGAATTTGTTGAAGAATTTGAAGATTTTGGATTTAATTGATAATACCAAATATGGGTAGTATCTTAATCCTTAACCATATGAGGATACTTTAATCTGAGTCACTTGAGTTCATCATATCAAGCGAGCTAAGATTTGATAGCTCTTCGTCCTTGGGTTGCTGAGATGGGGGTTCATCTACTACGGCCTTTCTTATGACATGTTGAGTAGATGGAGCTGCTAGCGATCCGGCCATATTTGGGCTTGTTGGATCCGACCCTTACACCCATTCAGGCTTCAAACTTAAGCTATGGGAATTGCGCTTCCCAACGCTAATTTTACCGAAGTTAATAGATTTTGAGTTATCCTTTGTGGTTGAAGATTTGGAGCCTACACACATTCAGTAGTTGTTTGAGACTCATCTTCCCATTGGAACTTTGGTTCTCCAGTTATTTAGGAGAATTCGGTGTACTACGATCACTTGAACTGGTCGAGTCAAATTGGCTTTCGTTCTTCCTATAATCCCTACTAACGGGTTGACGAAATGGGGGTTCCGCTATTACGGCCTTTCTTATGGCATGTTGAGTAAATGAAGCTCCCAGCGATCCAGCCATATTTGGGCTTATTGGATCCGACCTTTTAAACCCATTCGAACCTTAAGCTTCAGGCTGCCGAAAGACTTCAAACTTTTCTGGCTCAATTTGTTGGAGAGTGTAGTTACAAAAATCATTTTCTTGACTTTTGAACCTTGGTACGTTGGAGAAGGTGGTGCCTCGAACTTTTAAAAGATCATCTGCATATACTTTGAAAAAGAAATTGATATATTCTTCAACATGAAAGAATATTTGTATTGATAATTTTAAATATTTATTCGGGCATCTCGGCATGCAGCGCATGTGGACTCCAAAAATTCAGCCCCGGCCTCCCCGCCTGCTTTTATTTTTATTCGGCGAGGAAGTTTTAACTGATAAGTTCCGAGGTAAATTTTGGAAGGCATATGGGTTTGTAGATAAGACACTACCCAGAGATTTCGCCCTCATTTTGCGAGGACTTTATTATCTGAGTTCTGGTTTCCTATAGGCGCAAGCCCCAAAAGTTAATTACCCCTCCCGATAACGAGAGAGAACTTTCGATTAAGACTAGTCGTCAATCAGATACGTAGAAATACGTGTTATGTGGCATATAGTAGCAGCATAGGTTTGGATTTGAGAATTGGATTTGAATTGAGATATTTGAGAAAATTTTATATTTAAAAATAAAAATTTCACCATCTAGCACTTAAAGTGGATGGTGGGGGAATTGATGATGGACGCGATCAAGATCCCATGGTTCCGTCGTCCTGAGCCATTGTGGTCCCTGGTCTACTTAGTCAAAGGAGGTAGTCGACCCAACCTGATAGAATGATCCTTGTCGGTAGCCATGGGTTGCTTCGACCAAGGGGACCTTGTAGACCTGGGATGAATATTTGCCTAAGGGGACAAATTTGAATCCACCTTAGCTAACAGAGGGCTTTGTGCCCTATCAATTATATCCTATTGATTCATATCTCAAGGATTTGATGCCAATAAGGAGCGTATCGGCTCTAGCCATAACCGGTATTTCGTGGTGCCATTTGACGGCAAAACCACTCGGTTCAGAGGGCCCTGAGTCATAACCGTTTATCCTGCGGTGCCATTTGGCGGCACAACCGCCGGTTAGAGGACACGTACCACGTCCTTACTAGCAGAAAATTGTTTGATAATGGATCATAGTGATATTTTCGACTAGGCATTTGACTCTTTATGAGTTGAAGTAATTTTCTAATTTTTCCACCTCGGCAAACTGTTGCGGAGGGATGGATTTTGCTTCAAGCATTTGATGATTGGATTTCAAATTTTAAATACTTTTTGGATTTTTAGATTTGAGATTTTTTTTGAATTTTTGGATTTTGGTATTTTCGTGGAGTTTTGGATTTTAATAAGCATTTGGATATTTGGGAGACATTTAAAAATGTTTGTGAATACCTCCGGTTGAGATAAACATTCAACACGGCCAATATTGGGGTGTTTGGGGTCATTTTAAAATATTTATGTTTTGAACCTTGTCAACTCTATCGAATTATCGATAGAGGATCGAGTTTCATAGGATTTATGCCCTTGTGAGTGAATTCTTTTGATTATAGGCCTTGAAGGCCTAATATGAATGCATTTAAAACAAATACACCGGTTGTCACAACCGTGTGTTTGTTTGATGGTTCGAACCCTGTCGACTCCTATTGATTTGCATAGGAGGATCGGGTTCGAATCTGAATTCACTTGTTGACCCACGCAGCATCCCTAGACGTCACCTGTGTACCAATAACACGCTCGCCGGGGCCCATGCCGGTGTTTGGTGGCATTTTATAATTATTATTGAAGCTTGTCGACTCCTACTTAGAAGGATCGGGTTCAGATTTAATAACCCGCACAGCATCCCTAGATGTCACGTGTGTACCAATAACATGCTCGTCGAGGCCCATGCGGGTGTTTGGGGGTATTTTATAATCATACCTTGTCTACTCCTTTTTATCTGCTTAGGAGGATCGGGTTCAAATTCAATAACCCGCGCAATATCCCTGGACATCACGTGTGTACTAATAACACGCTCGCCGGGCCCATGCGGGTTCTTGATTGCTTTTACCCCTTTTGATGTACCTATGTGTATACAAGCTACGGTACACGTGCGGGGGTATTTTTGGAATATTTGTGGACGCCTTATGTCCGCTTGCATAGAAATTGCGGATCCGGTGGCGTGGCGTAGCAACTTCTGAATTAAGTTGTTCGCTACTTCGTATAGGTAGACTGTTGTGCACTACTTACCTTTTGCAGATAGATTGTAGTGCACTAACTAATCTCCTGCTTTAGACCGTAGGAGATTGCACTTGTCATATTCTTCATATATTTTATGTTGGTCTTTGATCTTTTCAGTACATTCGCCACTGGTGCATGTAGGTAGGTAGATGTATTTATTTACATATTAAAATTGACTTCAGGATACTGCATTTACTGAAGTCTTTCTATATCTACCCATAAGTGGCATGTTATACATACATCCGTATTCGTAGAAAGATTGAATGTATTGCAGATGTTTGATTATGTATAAAGGCTTTTGCATTTATCACAGTTCTTCCATATTTATTTGTAGATGCTCATTATATATTTATTCTTCAATAACAAGTTATTACCTTTGCACGGATATCACATGTATTTGTTGTCTTTTCCATGTCATGGATATTCTGCTTGCTTGCTGGCATTAGATTAAAAATCTAGAACATCGTCATTCAAGATTTTATATTTTTGAACTTGTTGTGCAATCATAGACCTAAGGGTCCCAAGTCCTTGTATTCATAGCTTTGCAATCAAACTATCATTCTCATGATCTTCTTAACACTTACAAATAGGTTAATTGCAAGTTTGTTGTCTTCAAATATGATTCGCAAAGATAACTTGCAATCTATATGATGGATTTGATGTTCATCCATCTCTTCATCCCAATTAAGATGATCAACACAAGTGGCTTATTGAAATAAATTTGTGTATGAGTCCTTGCTTGCTTGGATGAGATTTGGATGGATTGCCCTCCTTAATTAACATTCGCATTCTTATTAGAATGATAATTCCATAAGAACATTGATTGTCCTCCAAATCACATTCTTTAAAGCTCCTCCATTGATGTTTATTTGAGTCCTTCAACTTGTGTTTAGGAATGATTTAGATCTCTTTTGTTAACATTTTGTATTCAACTTGAGATGACAATTCCTTAACATTCCATTAGAGTTTTGATATCATTTTCAAGTTAAGCTCTTTATAATTGTCCCAAGTCACAATCTTGAGTCATTATTCTTTTGCATTTGTTCTAGCTCAAAATGTCGGAGCTTTGCTTCAATATTGCTTCAATATTCAAATTTGATTTAAATTGTTACAAATTCAATTAGGCTCAAGTTCAAGTCATGTTCCGATCGAGTTCGAGTACAAATGAAGTCCTCCATATGATCCAATTTGCATGAGTTCAAATGTCCAAGATCATGTTCAAGTTCTTTGTTCTAATCATTTGATTTTTAAATCAAATGTAAGCTCAAATCTTATATTTTTAAATTTGTTTGAGTTTGAGTTCACTTAGGTCAATTGAATCAAGTTTACAAGTCCGAGTCCACCGTTCTATCAAATTCAAATGTTCACAAGCTGAGTCCAAGTTCGATCATCCTTTGAGTTCAATCAAGTCC
Source organism: Dendrobium officinale (assembly GCA_019514585.1). NCBI lineage: Eukaryota > Viridiplantae > Streptophyta > Magnoliopsida > Asparagales > Orchidaceae > Dendrobium > Dendrobium officinale. The sequence goes on along the minus strand of CM033682.1, from coordinate 66,779,281 downwards.
ACATATAGCATTGCGTTCACCCGAAATTTTGGCAGCCTTCCGGCGTCTCCCTCGTTTAGGGGAAAACTATGAAAAACTGCGCCTTTCTCATCACGCTAAGAAAAGCGTGTATGGTAGGTACCCTCTTTCGAGGACACCACGGCCGTGTATTTTTTGATCCCCCACCACGCTAAGAAAAGCGTGTATGGGTATTCTTGAAAATATTTTTGCAAGAAAAGCAATTATTTCCCCGCAAGCGGGTACATATGGGTATCCCCGCTTCGTCGTATGCATCGCACCGGTCTCCCTTCCCACCACGCTAAGAAAAGCGTGTATAGGCGGGGTTTCCAAGGCGATACGAACTTCGAAGAAGGGATTTTGGATGATTGCTCGCTTCGTCGCAAGCGTCGCGACGCACTTCCTCCCACCACGCTAAGAAAAGCGTATATGGGTGATCGCTTTGTCGCGCCGCATGCATCAAAACGAGTTTTCTAAAATTTTGCAAAATTCTTCTTTTTTTTTTTTTTTTTTGAAACCACTCTTTTTTTCTAGAGAAATCTCTCTTTTTTTTTATCTTTTTTTTTTTTTTTGAAGAAATCTCTCTTTTTTTTTAAACTCTTTCATTCCTCCTCTTTTTTTTTTTTATACACATAGATATACACATATAATAATTTTAACATATTATTTAGTAGTAATAACCAGAAATAAGAATGTTAACTATATTAATTAACAGCAAATACTAATAACAAGATGAAACTTTCTTTTAAATTTTATGAGGGAAAGTGGACTTTGCTATCACAGATTTTTAAAACAAGGAAATAGGCTCTTAGTGGACTGTTTAGGACTTGAAATGTAGTGCTCTTTGTGATGATTTCATCTAAGTATAGGAGAGTGTAAATGGGCCTTAAATAAAATTAATGGAAAATGGGTCATGGAGAATGGATTGATCAGGAAAAGCAATATCAAATAGATGCTGGGCTCTTAGGTTTTAAGTGGACATGTGGCAGATTCTAGGCACTAGCAATGTATTCAACAAAATAATGACCTACCCATTAATGTACAGTAACAAGAAAATAGTTATAGAGAGCTATAAGACTTCTGTAATTGCACAAGAATCAATAAGCACATTTGCAACATCGGAAATAATAAAATAAAACCTAACAAAAGCTGCCCTTTTTTTTTTTGGCGTGGGCAGAGGCAACAAGACTTTTTTATTTTTCTACCTCTTTCTTTTTTGAATGAAGACAAGTTAGCACAAGAGACACAACTCTTTTTGGCCTATTGGTTGAGAGCTTAGGCTTCCAACTAAGAGGTTCAGGGTTCGAGTGTGAATTTGCCTTAAATGACCTAAATGTCCCAAAAAAAAAAAAAAAAAGTTAGCACAAGAGAAGTACAGGAACCTCAAAACAAGTTTCACGTGAAAGGGAGCTAAGGAATTACTCGGCTATTTTTAAAGGAACTTGTCTGAGTTGCTATTGGAGCTATCGGGTAAGGTGGGAAGGCTGCTAGTGGAGCTCTCGGGTAAGCTGAGAAGGGAATTTGTCTTAGAAGAAGAGGCAAGTGAAGGGTGTAGATCTAGCTTTCAGTCGTTGGAGTGGGATCAGAAGATTAGTGCAGCAATTTTTCTTTAGTAGCAAAGTGGGACGGACAAGGTTGAAGTAAGATCGGGAGGTAGGGAGGAGTCGTTTACATGGAAGGGAGGAGTTGCTTGGAGACCGTAGGGAGATCTTGGACGTTCAGGCGGCTTTGAGGGGTGGACCAACTGAAGGAAAAGCTGCTGTTGTTCAGTTTCAACAAAGAACAAGCGATGGAAGGGCTTTCTACCTGCACCTACTTCGCCGGTTGAGGGGAGAAGAAACTCATGTTAGCTTGCTGTGGTGATCGACTGTTGAAGAGGGGTGGACTGGTAAAAGAATTTGGATGGAGGTTTGTGGAGTAGGAGGCTGGTCGTGAGGTGGAGAAGGAACAAAGAACGAGAGCTTTTGGTGAGCAGAAAATCCACACCCGGGAACTTAAGGTAGATGGAATTATATATGCTTCCAAGGCCAACTGAAGGCTTATTTAATGTCGTTCTTAATATCTAGCTTTCGGTGTGAAAGTAACGTCCTTCAACGGAGAGCTCACTTCCGACTGAGACGAGATTTGTGAAAGCGTTCAGCGGGATATAAGGGATTTAGATAGAGATTCAATTCAGAGCATACGAGGAATGCATTAATTGAGATTTGAGATTTTTTGTTTGACTTGCTAGTTTAGGTTAAATCCATTGGCAGATGGATTTAACTCTCCTTGGCCTATTGGTTGTGAGCTTAGGCTTCCAACTAAGAGGTCCAAGGTTCGAGTCTATGTGTATGCGTTGTGTGTGTGAGTTTTTGCCTTACATGGCCTAAATGTCCCAAAAAAAAAAAATCCATTGGCAGAGATAATAATAACATGCTATTATAAGCAATGTCATTAATTAAGCTGATAGTAACACGGCTATCAATGAATATGACTTTGATTTTTGTGCATTTGGCTTGAAATGCGTGTAATCATCTCGTTTAGTGTGTCGAATTTGTCGAACATAGACATTAGACAAATTAGTATTGCATTTAAGGTATTGCTGATGTCCCGATCGCAACGGCGCTGTCTATCTTGCGATCAGACGTCATTTGAGCATCGCCTAGGTCTCATTTTCCTCGAAATACGTGTTGTCTCAATTTGCGCGTAAAACCTCATTCAAACAAATTGGCACTGCATTCATAGTATTGACGGTGCTTCGGACCCAATGACGCAGTCCGTTTTGCGATCGGACATTGTTTGGACAACCTCGAGACCTCTTTCCTTAAAATTTGTATTATTACCTTGGTATCCATGCCACCATTATGGATACTTCAAATTAAATAAAAAATGCAGTTTTCAGACGTTAACAATGTTCTGGACGTAATGGCACTATCCGTTTGTCGATCCGACATCGTTTGGTCTCCGACGAGGCTAATTTCCCATGTAATGCATGCCTTCGCAACATATTTAAATCGCTTTTGAAAATTGCGACACCACCTCAAACGATCCAATTTAATCAAATAAAATATATATTCCTAATACCGATGATGTTCCGGACGCAATGGCACTGTCCGTTCATCAATCTGATATCATTTGGTCTCCGACGAGGCTAATTTCCTTTGTAATGCGTGCCTTCGCAACATATTTGAATCACCTTTGAAATTTGCGACGCCACATCAAACGATCCAATTTGATCAAATAAAACATAGATTTTTAATGTCGACGACCTTCCGGACGCAACGACGCAATCCATTTTGCAATCGGACGTCATTTTGCCACCGACGAGGCTAATTTCCCTCATAACGCATGCCTTTGCATCATATTTGGATCGTCTTTGAAATTTGCGACAACATATCAAATGATCCAATTTGATCAAATAAAATGTAGACTCTTAATGTCGACGACGTTTTGGATGCAATAGTGCCATCCGTTTGATAATCAGATATCATGTCATCTTCGTAGAGGTAAATTTCCTCGATATGCGCATCCTTGCATTACATTGGGATTCGTGCCACTAATCTAAATAGTCCAAATTGAATAAACAAAATATAATTTTTATAGGTTGGCAACATTCTGAATGCAACGATGAAGTCTGTTCGTCGATCCGGGACCATTTGATCAATCTCGCGCTTTAATTTCGGGAGTCAGTCGTCCTTTTTGACCGATCTCGTCCGATTCAATTGCGAGGGGCCTCGACCCAGCAGAGTTTAGTGTCCTGATCGCAAAGATACCATCCATTTGACATTCAGAGGTCATTTAAACCTTCATGTTGTATCAACACGTGCGCTGCTCGATCCGCCGCTTTTGTTCTTTTTGCATGTAGTTTAAGGTATAGGGGTCAATAGTTCAATGTCGACCCGAATAAATATTTAAAATGCGTCCTATCTCGCAGGGTCATCTTAGAATGGAATAGATTTGAGATTTTGATATTTTAAATATTCATTTGATGATCTCGGTGTGTAGCACGATATCGACTCAAATGAATACTTAAAATGCCCCTTGTCTAGCAGGGATATTTAAGATAGGCTTTTTATCTTTGAAATTTTAAATATTTGTTCGGGGATCTCGGCATTCTACATGATATCGACCCAAATAAATATTTAAAAAGTCCCTAGTATGATAAGGGATTTTGAAATGCATTCTTGATATACAAGAGAATTTCAAAATATAGATATAAGCATTCACTAATAACTATGCACATAAAACTTCGATCATTATAAAGTACATTAATCATGAAATTTTCATGTATGATACTTCTTTAAATATCGGCCGTTGATAGGTGGCATAGGCCTACATCCGTCCAAATCGATGAACTGATAAGCTGCTTCTTGGTACACATTCTCGATGACAAATAGGCATTCCCAATTGGACACGAATTTACCACCGATCTTTCGGTGTGGGATGATTGATCTTCTCAACATCAAGACCAATTCTCCTTCTTAAAATGTCCGAGGGCGCACCATTCGATCAAAGGATTTTGCCATTCTTCCTTGATAGATTTCCAGGTTTTGTTGAGCTTGCAATCTAATCTCATCGAGTGCATCAAGTTCTTTCATTCTTAAACGAGCATTCTGTTCTTGAGTGAGGTCATTCTGGATTGCTATCAGGAGTGATGGTAATTTAACTTCTAGTGGCAATATTGCTTCAACTCCGAACACTAGTGAATAAGGAGTGGCTTTAATTGGCGTCTTGTAGGTTGTACGGTATGCCCATAGCGCTTCTGTCATCTTCGTGTGCCACTCTCTTTTATTCTTAGTAAAGGTCTTCTTCAACAATTTCACCAACGTCTTGTTGAAGGCTTCTACCAAGCTATTTGCCCTTGGATTGTATATAGATGAATATCGCTAATCGATCTTGTGCTGATCAACAAACTTGTAAATTTTTGTACTCTTGAATTCGGTACCATTGTCTGAGATTACGCGACGTGGCATACCAAATCTATAGACAAAATTGTGAGTAAAGAAATTGATAACATGATCAGATGTGACCTCTCTGAATGGAGCAGCCTCTGCCCACTTGGAGAAATAATCTGTTGCTGCCAGAATAAAGCGGTGTCCCGCTGATGATGATGGATCTATTGGCCCGATTATATCAGTGCCCCAACACTCAAATGGCTAGGACGCTACAGTTGGGTGCAGTGGATTTGGAAGCTGATGTATAACATCATCATGGATTTGACATTCGTGGCACCTCTTAGCGTGGCCGATACAATCTCTCACCATGGTCGGCCAATAGTAACCCATTCTCTTGATCTTAGCGGTCATTTTGGGACCTGACTGATGTGCACCACAGAGTTCATGGATTTCTGCTACTTCTTTATCAGCTTCCTTAGTCCATAGGCATCGTAGCCACATATGATCAAAAGCTCGTCGATATAGTGTGTCGTTAATAAATGCATATCGCAATGCTCTAGGGATTTATCCGTCAGGAGTTTTCTTTCTTTGAAGTAGTCGATGAAGGGTTGCCACCAATGAAGCTTGACTAGCTTTGCGTCTCTTGGCCACGTGATATCCTTCCGAATAATTTTCCATAATAATCTGATGGAGAGGTTGAGGGTCAACTAGGGCTTCATTCTGCTGGCTTGAATCTGGAATTCCCTCTGCCTTTGGAAATTGCAACAGAGCAGGCTCTAAGACTCGATGGTTGTAAACTCCGATGAATATAGGCTTCTCCTCATTAATGTTTACCATTTCCTTAGCCAATTAGGCCAAGCAATCTGCTTTGGCATTTTGTCCTAGGGGAATCTGAACTATTTTAACATTTGGCACCTGCTTCAGGAGCTCAAGGGTTCGTCGGTGGTAATGAGCCAACTCAACCTTGCAAATTTGTAAATACCCAAGACTTGATTTATCACTAGTTGAGAGTCACCAAAGATTTGAAGATTTTGAATTTTTACGTCAATTACGATCTCCAATCCAACTATTAGAGCTTCATACTCTGCTTCGTTGTTGGTCTGAGGTTCAGTCAAATTGAATGAAAATCTCATTATGCCTCCTTCAGGTGGTACGAGAACAATACCGATACCGGCACGGGTTCTTGCAATATTTAGAGGTTGGGTAAGTTTAATCGACGATGCCCCGTCGAAGTACATCTCCTAGAATGATAGTTTTTCATCTTCCTCGACTTGCATAATTTGCTCATCAGACAAATCATCATTGAGTTGAGAGTCTGTCGGGATAGGATGTACGGCGATAAAATCTGTCAATGCTTATCTTTTCACCGCCTTTTGTGGCATGTATGTGATATCAAACTGCAGTAATAGTACTGCCCACCTGGCTAGATGACCTGTCAACATTGGTCTTGTTATCAAGAACTTCAGTGGATCGATCTTTGATATCAGGGTGATTCTGTGAGAAAGCATATAGTGGCAAAGTTTTTGAACTACAAAAATCAACGACAAATAATGCTTTTCAATAGAAGAATAATGGCTTTCTGCTCCAATTAACTTTCGATTGTTGTAGTAGAGTGCATTTTCTTTGCCTTCTTCATTATTTTGAGTCAATAATGCTCCGAGGGACTCTTCTAGTGCTGTTGTATATAGTATAAGAGGCTTCCCCGGAATTGACGACGAGAATAGGCGGATTTAACAAGTATCTTTTGATACTGTCGAATGCTTCCTGACACTCTTCGTCCCATTTGAAATGAATATCTTTCTTCATTAATTTGGAGAAAGGCTGGCATCTACCTGACATATTCGATATGAATCGCCGAATGAAAGCCAGCTGTTCTTGTAAAGAGTGGAGCTATCAAATGTTCCTTGGTGGTGGCATTTCTATGATCGTCTTAATTTTGTTAGGGTCAATCTCAATTCCTTGATAACGAACCACATACCCCAAGAATTTGTCGGAGGAGACACCGAAAGCGCATTTGAGGGGGTTCATCTTTAGATCATATCTTCTGATCCTCTCAAATATAATTCTCAGATCACTAAGGTGATCACTTCGATCCATGCTTTTGACAACAAGGTCATCACATAACACTCGATCTTTTGATGTATTAGTTCGTCAAATATACGCGTTATTACACGTTGATAGGTGGCGCCAACATTTTTAAGGCCAAAGGGCATTACCGTATAACAGAATATACCGATGGGCATTCTGAATGATGTATGTTTTTCATCTTCAGGTGCCATTTTGATTTAGTTGTAGCCCGACGATCCGTCCATAAATGAGAATATATCATAGTTGAAAGTCTTGTCCACTAGTAGTTCTGATATAGGGAGCAGAAAGTCATCTTTCGGGCATGCTTTGTTAAGATCCCTAAAATCAATACAAATATGGATTTGACCATTCTTCTTCTTCACAGGGACGATATTGGCTATCCAATCGTCATACTTTTCTTCTCGAATAAAACCCACATCTACGAGCTTTTTCATCTTTGCAATCACATGTTCTTCTATCTCCAATCTCATTCTCCTTGAAGCTTACTTGATGGGTGCCGCATCTAGTTTGATAGTTAATTTGTGAACTGCTACATCAGGGGATAAGCCGGGCATCTCAGCATATGTCCAGGCAAAGAAATCCCTGAATTCATAAAGAATATGTTTCATTCCTTCTGCTTGCTCTTTGAGAAGAATGTCACTGATGAAGATCGGGCGAGGCTCTTCTTTAGCCTGAGAGGATATAGTTGCGAAGTGATGGGATTTCTTTCAGGATTCCTCAAGGGGTCGACCATCAAGAATATTTTCTATATGGGTCATCTTTGGGACCTACTTTTGATGAATTTCTTTAATGATGGATCTCTAGGAGTACACACTAGATGTCACACCATTTTTTTGCAAATATTTTTTTTCTTGAGGCATTGGTCTCCATATTTGTTTTTCCCTTATGTCAGGATCTTTCGATGGTGGATTCTTAGATATGTGTCTAAGTGTCACACCCCGATGCTCACCGTACATATATTGACTCTTTCTTTGCTTTATCATCATAATAAGTGATTTATTTTTCCTGTATTGGGACCTTTCAGTGCTGGATTCTTGGATATGCGTCCGAGTGGCACACTCCGATGCTCACCGTACATATCATGATTATTTCTTTATTTTATCATCATAATAGATGATTTTTTTTTCTATCAGGACCTTTCAGGGATAACTTTTTGAATATAGGTACCAAGTGCAATGTCCTGATATTCACCGAATAGAGCTCAATATTATAATTACCTCTTCTTTTTTGCTGCTACTATAACATTTAGACAACTAGCCAAAAATAAAAAGAGAAATCAATCCCCAGCGGAGTTGCTAGAAATCTGTAGGCTCTAAAAATTCAGCCCCGGCCTCCGCCCACACTATTGTGCTTTTTCTTTTCGACGAGTGAGTTTTAACGGACTAAGTTCCAGGATAAATTTTGGAAGGCATATGAGTTTGTAGATAAGACACTACCCAAAGATTTCACCTCATTTTGCGAGGACTTTATGATCTGAGTTCTGGTTTCCTATAGGAGCAAGCCCCTATAATTAATTACCCCTCTAGATAATGAGAGAGAATTTTCAATTAAGGCTAGTCTTCAATCAGATATGTAGAGATATGTGTTATCTGGCATATAGTAGCAGTCTAGGTATTCAGAATTTGGAAATTTGAAGATTTGGAAAAATTTGGGAATTCGAAGGTTTTGTATTTAAAATAGAAATTTTCACCATCTTGCACTTAAAGCGGATGGTGGGGGAATAGATGATGGGCCCGATCAAGATCCCATGGTTCCGTCTTCCTGGGCCGTCGTGGTCCTTGGTCTACGTAGTCAGAGGAGGAAGTCGACCCAACTAGACAGAAGGATCCATGTCGGCAGCCATGGGTTGCTTCGTCCAAGAGTATCTTAGACCTAGGTTGAATATTTGCCTGAGGGGATAAATTTGAATCCACTTTAGCTAACAGAGGGCTTTGTGCCTAATCGATCATATCCTATTGATTCATATTTCAAGGATTTTATGCCAATAAGGAGCGTATTGGCTCTGGCCATAACCGGTATTTCGTGGTGTAATTTGGCGGCAAAACCACTCGATTCAGAGGGTCCGGGTCATAACCATTTATCCTGCGGTGTCATTTGGTGGCAAAACCGTCGGTTAGAGGACACGTACTATGTCCTTATTGGCAGGAGATTATTTGAGAATGGATCCAAGTAATTTTTTCGACTAGGCATTAGCTCTATGTGAGCTGGAGTAAATTTTAATTTGTCTACCTCGACAAACTGTTGCGGAGAGATGATGAATTTTGCTTTGAGTGTTGATGGATAGATTTCAATTTTGAATATTTGGGTTTTGATGATTTTTAGAAGTTTGGATTTTCGGGTATTTGGATGGCATTTGAAATATTTGAGATTAACCCCTCCAGCTCAGATTTTTGTTCAACACGGCCATCATCGGGGTGTTTGAGGTCATTTCCATTTAAAAATATTTAAATTTTGTGGATGACCTTATCCACTCTATCGAGCCATCGATAGAGGGTCATGTTTCGTAGGCTATATACTTTTATTAGTGAATTCAAATTATTGTAGGCACTTGAAGGCTTAATATGAACTCATTAAAATAAATATACTGGTTGTCACCATCGTATATTTGTTTGATTGTTTAAACCATGTCGACTCCTATTGATCCGTATAAAAGGATCGAGTTCAAACTTGAATTCACTTATTGACCCACGCAGTATCCCTAGACGTCATGTGTGTACTTATAACACGCCCGTCGGGGCCCATGCAGGTGTTTGGGAGGCATTTTATAATTATTTGTTAAACCTTATCAACTCCTATTACCTAGGAGGATCGGGTTCGAATTTAATATCCCGCGTAGCATCCCTAGACGTCACGTGTGTACCAATAACACGCTCGTCGGGACCCATGCGGGTTGTATGATTGCATTTACCCCTTGGTGTATATATGTGCATACATATTACGGTGCATGTGCGGGGTATTTTGAAAATATTTAAAAACGCCTTATGTCTGCTTGCATGGAAGTTACGGATCCGGTGGCGTATTGTAGCATCTTATGGATTGAGTTTTTTACTACTTTGTACAGGTAGACTGTCATGCACTATTCGCATGAATTATGCAGGTAGATTATAGTGCACTAACTAATCTCCTATTTTTGGACGTAGGAGCTTACACTTATCGTATTCTCCATGCATTTTGTTGTGATCTTTGATCTTTTCAGTACATCCGCTACTACTACCTGTAGGTATGTAGATCTCATTATTTACAGGTTGAAATTGACTACAGAATACTGCATTTACAGAAGTCTTTCTGCATCTACCCACATAGAGTATATGGTGCTCACATCTGTATTTATGGACTTGTATATATTTCAGATCTTCTGTCATTGCCTGTAGGCAAGTTGTACTAAATGTTGGTTATCTGCAATGCTCTATAGGACCTTACATACATTATAAGTGTGTTACCGTCTTTCTCGTTATAGTTGATTGAATGATTAATACAAATGTCATTCTCAAACAGACTTAGTTGGATACTCTGAGCCCATTTTGTTTTCATCATTCAACATTTGAATGCATTGAGAGCATGATGTGTTTGTTTGTAGATTATTATTGACTGTCGAACTATCATGTTAATTGTACCTCCTTGCAATCGTTGAAATTATCTCACACTATTCAGCTACATTATTGAGATAATTATCATAAGCTGGTTGATTGCATGTTGCATATAAATTTTGCAGTTCCTTCGAGACATTGTGCTATCATATTGTGTTATCATCATTTATGAGCAAATGATACCTTGCAAGTCCATTGCTCCACAAGTTTATACATTTCCATTTGCATCTCAATTGAAATAGTAGTCTCCCAATACTTCATTGGCAACACTGTATCATCGTTCAAATGAGGTTTCATCATTGCTCCTTCATCTTATATTGTTCAAGTCATAATTTACTTAAGTAAAATGAGCTTCAAGCTCAAGCTTAGTTTAAGTCCTGGTTCAATCATTCAAACTCAAGTGCATATCAATGTCATTTCTCATTCGATCCTTGCTTGCAAATATGCTTCAAGTCATGTCGAATTCCATAAATCCTCTATTTGATTGTTGATGTTTATTTGAACAATTCAAAGTTTGGCTCAACTCAATTGCTTCATTCAGATCCAAGTTCTTTAGAGTTCAGGTTCCTTGGTTCAAGCTTAAGCTTTTGAGTTTAGTTCTAGTTAAATGTGCAAGGTCAAATTGAAGTTAAACTTTCTTACATCAAGTTCATTTGAGTTCAACTTTGGTTTTGATTTGAGTAGATCCCTTGTTTATTTGTTGACTTAAGTTTAAGTTCCAAGTTCAAGTGCATGTCCACAAGTCCTCTATTTGAGTTCAAGTTTTATATCCCCTACGGTCCCTTGAGTTCAATCAAGTTCAAGTATAGCATTGCGTACACCTGAATTTTCGGTAGCCTCCCGACGTCTCCCCTGTTTAGGGGCAAACTACGGGAAATTGGGCCTTTCCCACAACGCTAAGAAAAGCGTGTATGATAGGTGTCCTCGAAATGAGGACACCGCGGTCGTATATTTTTTGATCCTCCACCATGCTAAGAAAAGCGTGAATGGATCTTCGATACCTGTTGCAAAGGAGAACTAGTTGTTTCCCAGTAAGCGGGTACTTATGGGTATCCCAACTTCATCGTACGCATCGCACCGGATTTCCATCCCACCACGCTAAGAAAATAGTGTATAGGCGGTTTTCCGGTGCACTACGAACTCTGAAGAAAGGACTTTAGGTGATTACTCGCTTCGTTACAAGCCTCGCGATGCACTTCCTCCCACCACCCTAAGAAAAGCGTGCATAGGTGGTTGTTTTGTCGCGTTGTAAATATTGAAAATGGGTTCTCGGAGTTTTAGGATTTGGAGAGATTATACCTGTGCGGGATCGGCACGAGGATCAAGGGAAGGTGAGGTATGCATTTGTATTTTATTTTTTTAGAAATTAATTATAATTAATTATTAATAATAATTAATTATAATTAAATATACTTAATTATAAAATAATAATTAATTATTATAAATGATAATTAATTATCATTAATTATAATTAATTAGGATTAATTATAATTAATATCAACTAATTGTATATAAATTATAATTAATTATAATTATAGTATAATAAATAACTATAATTAAAATTAATTAATTATGATTAAAATAATTAGTTATAATTAATGATAATTAATTATAATTAATTAATAATAATAAGTAACTCTGATTAATTATAGTTAATATAAACTAATTATAAAAATTATAATTAATTTATAACTAATTATAATTATTTGATAAATTAATTAGAATTAAAAATAATTAATAATAATAAATAAATAAAACAAAAATCCCTCCCCCTCTTCCTTTCTGGTCCGGCTAGAGACAAGCCGAAGAAGCGCACAAGGGGGAGAAAGTTACCTTCCTCACCAGCGAGCTCCTGTTGATGCTTCCGATCAAAACTACGTGACTTCCGATCCAATCAGGGAGGGAAAGTCGTCGGGATGAGCGAACTCGGACAGAGGCAGCTAGGGCTTGGAAGCGTGAGGTCAGTCGTCGGAGGTGTGAAGTCAAGCTCGGGAGGAGGAGTTCGGTCGTGGTTTTGGAGGTCGGAGCTCGACAGAGGAAGGATTTCGTATGGAGTCGGAGGAGAGGTATCGGGAGAGAGATATTCGCATGTGTGGAGCAGCCGAGAAGAAGAGGCTTCGGCTCCTATTTAACGATGCAAAAAAGAGTACTGCTCGACGAAATTTCTGTAGCAATCGCGGAGAAGCAACGCCAGTGGCGCCGTTCTGCAGGTAAGCGGGATTTCATGCTTTTTCTCGGCCGAATTTCAGGATTACATGATTTTTTATTGTTTAGGTCAAAAATACAATATATAATCTCAAATTTTCAAGATTTTAGAGGCCTAAAAAACATCAACATCAAGCATATCTAACAAGACAACTGTTCTTTATACTAATTCAAAATTTCAAGTTAACATATTTATAAATATCATCTCTCTCTCTCTCTCTCTCTCTCTCTATATATATATATATATATATATATATATATACTTGCACCATGTTACATCAATTATACTAGTACAAAAATTACCAATTGTTAAAAACTTTTTAGAGTAACTTTAGGTCATAAAATTCCAAAGGATAATAAGTCATCAACATTCTATACAACAATAACAAGCATTTATCCCATTATGTGGGGTCAGCTACATGAATCATTTTTCTCCATTGTGTTCTGTCAAGGGTCAAATTCTCATCTAAATCTAATAAAGAAAGGTCAACAATATTCTCTCTAATAAGAAAAATATAAAGGAATATTAAAGAAATGCCATTATAATGGAACATAGAAGTAGACTTATAGTTTCAATTAGGAAAAATCTCAAGGATGGGACGGATGATAATTATGTATCATGATAGATTTACAAAAAAGTTGTAATAAACATCCACATGCTTCCTCAAAATTGCCAAGCCATAAACACAAAATATATGGTATTCCACCCATTGATGTCGAGATTAGCACATGCTTGGATTAGCACCTGTCAGGATTGGTGCTATGTTGTATGGATATCATACAATAAGTTTATAGAATATTAATATTTCACTTCTTTCATAGGTGTTGACCTCCATAATTGATTCAAAAAAATATATAAATGATGAAATAAAATATAATACCCATAAATGATTTTCTTAGCGTGGTGGGAAGTCCCAGTCTCCTGAAATTTTCCCTAAATGAGAGAGACGCCGGGAGGCTGCCAAAATTTCGGGTGAACATGAGCCATACTTGGACTTGATTGAACTCAAGGGACTTGAACATTGCAAAGAAACATGAACTCAAAATTGAACTTAATTTGTACTTTAAGTGGACATAACTTGGACTCGAACTGACTTGGATACTAAATTAATTGAACTTAAATGAACTAAGCATAAGATTTGAACACATACATATGTCTTATACTTGAATCAAATGACAAAGATATGAATTGAGACTTGAATTGCACAAGGGATTCATGAACTTGGATTGAACTGAAAGTAAAGAACTCGAACTGAATGAACTGCAGGGGACTGTGCTTATAAGCCATTGAACAACAAATGAACATTAACAAATCAAATTGAAGGTGTAAGAGCTTGCTCATAGACAATGACTCATGATGAATGAAAAGTCTATGTCCCATTCAGAAGCAACAAACCATATGAAGATCAATGAGTTATCAGAAGACTCGTGATGAATTGTTATACACCTACTTGTGAGCTAATGTAACAAACCACGATCAACCTAAAGGGAGTATATAACATGAGTGCATGTTATTCATCTTAACCATGGATGGCATATTCACAAAGAATATATGAAGAACATGAAATGAATAGCAAGGCTTCATTCCAATCAATGCAACCAGCTAGTAGATGAATATAGTAGTCATCTACAAGCACGAAAAGTTGAAACATGGTAGGCTAATAATGAATGCGATGATTTGCTGGCTAGTGGCAATCAACAACATGTAGTGAATAGTTATAACACTCTTAAAATCAGCAATAATCCAAAGTTAAGCAAATATATTGTCTCCCTACAAGCAAAAGCAGATGATCCTTGTGAGAGACTCGACATACACACTAAATGTTGTCCACAAGCAGAATGCCAAAAGGGTACAACAAAAGCAAGCCTCTATGAGTTGTTGTAGGAAACTCATCGTACCCATAATGTGTTATCCACGGGTTCTTGCAGAAGACCCGCTACATAAAATGTCATCTCTGAACAACATGCAAAATGACTACAATAAATGCAAGCTCTTACAGGCTATTGTAGGAGACCTACTCCATGCACTATGTATTATCTATAAATAGAAATAGAAGACATTCAGGAAATGCAAGCACATACGGCCTGCCGTCGAAGACTTGCTATACGGGTCATGCACTAGTAAATATAGTAGACTTCCAACATGTGCCAACGTCTACAGCAATAGTAGGAGATTCGTTAGTGCGCTATGATCCACCTAAAGAAAGCAACAAGTACTGCACGACAGTCTGCCTGTATAAAGCAGCAAATAACTCAATCTAGAAACTGCTGTAACACTTCACCATATCCGTAACACTCGTATTAGCAGACATATGACGTGTATAAGTTCTCAAATAGAATGTTGTGTGCATTCAAATGGCAGTTACCTACACGACTAAAATATCTCAAAATGCCTCCGCACATGCACCGTAATTTATATACACATAGGTACATAAGAGGGGTAAGTGCAGTCATACACTCGTATGGGCCCCGACGAGTGTGTTGTAGGAACACACATGATGTATAAGGATGCTGCGCGGGCCAATAAATTTGAATTTGATTCTCCTATGCAGGTAAATAGGAGTCAACAAGGTTCAACAAATAATTATAAAATGCCCCCAAACACCCGTATGGGCCCCAACGAGCATGTTATAAGTATATACGTGACGTCTAGGGATGCTACGCGGATCAATAAGTGAATTCAAGTTCGAACCTAATCCTTTTGTATAAATTAATAGGAGGCGACAGGATTCGAACCATCAAATAAACATACGATTGAGGTGACCGATATATTTGTCTTAATGCATTCATATTATGCCTTCAAAGCCTATAATAATGAGAATTCACTAATAAAGGCATAAAGCCTATGAACCGATCTTCTATCGACAACTTAATAGGGTTGACAAGGTTTAATACAAAAATAGAAATGATCAATGTCCCCTTAATGATGGTCGCATTGAATGTAAATCTCAATCGGAGGGGTATATTCAAGATAATTTAAAATGCTACCCAATTGCTCACCAAAGCTCCAAAACTCCACATAAATTTCAAAATCTCAAAACTCTAATATATTTAAAATTGAAATCAATCATCCATCCGCTTAAAGCAAAATTCATCCATCCTCCGTAACCGTTTGACGAGGTGGACAAATTAAAATTTACTTCAGCTCATATAGAGCTAAATGCCTAGTTAAAAAAATCACTAGGATCTATTCTCAAATAATCTCTTGTCAATAAAGACGTGGTACGTGTCCTCTGACCAGCAGTTTTCCCGTCAAATGTCATCACAAGATAAATAATTATGACCCGGAGCCCTCTGAACAGAGTGATTTTGCCGCCAAATGGCACTACAAAATATAAGTTATGGCCAGAGCCAATACATTCCTTAATGACATCAAATCCATGAGATATGAATTAAAAGGATATAATCGATAAGGCATAAAGCCCTTTGTTAGCTAAGGTGGATTCAAATTTATCCCCTTAGGCAAACATCCATTACAGGTCTACAAGGTACCCTTGGATGAAGCAACCTATGGCTGCTGACAAGGATCCTTCTGTCAGGTTAGGTCGACTACCTCCTCTAACTAGGTAGACCAGGGACCACAATGGCCTGAGACGATGGAACCATGGGATCTTGATCGGCTCATCATCCATTCCCCCACCATTCTCTTTAAGTACGATATGATAAAATTTCCAATTTTAAATATAAACTCTTCAAATTTCAAATACCTAAACCATGCTGCTATTATACGTATGATATTGTGTATCTACGGATAAAACGTATCTGATTGACGACTAGCCTTAATCTAAAGTTCTCTCTCGTTATCGGGAGTGGTAATTAACCATAGGGGCTTACGCCTATAGGAAACCAGAACTCAAATCAAAACGTCCTCGGAAAATGAGGGTGAAATCTCTGGGTAGTGTCTTATCTATAAACCCATTTGTCTTCCCAAAATTTACACCGGAACTTAAATCCATTAAAAATCTCCCTAAAGAAAAGCAAAGCGGGTGGAGGCCAAGGTCGAATTTTTGGAGCCCACAAATTTCTAGCAACTTCATTGGGGATTGGTTTATCTTTCCATCTTTTGCTAGTCATTTATAGGCTATAGTAGCAAGCAAATCAATATGGGCTAAAATTTTAAATTTCCTGAAAATAAATCTTTATAAGATTCATTGGAAATTTATTAAACAGAGTCATTAATTTTATTTATCTGCTTTTATTATTTGTTCTGCGTAATTTCTACATTTTGAAAGTGTGGGATGACATATCAAATTTTGATTACTAACCCCTGCCTTTCATTTGTGCAGAATGAAAATGCAGGACACCCCGATGACCATCCAACTAGGACGAGGAGCCAAGATTCAACTGGCGAATGCTATCATAGAAACTAGAAATACTGGAGATATCATTCACTTTGGTGGGCTTGAATTCTCATTAGCTACTGCAAGGGCTGCAACCATTCCTGTATACGGCGTAAACTTTAAAAAGTTTTCTAGAAGGTCCAATTCTGCAAGCACCACTGTACAGCATGCGCATCTGTCAGCGCCACAAGCTACTGCTAGGGACATTGCCCAAGGAAGAATTTCTATATTTGAAAGACTATCCCAGCCTGAAATCCTGACAACAAAAAAGGTTGTTGATGGACAAAAAGTTTCTGTTGTGACTGCTAACACCACCACTTTGCCCATGGAGGCTATTACATCTGGGTAGTATGACATTGAAGCTTCCTCATCTAGAGGAAAGCTATAAAGAAGGAAGAGAAATGCAGAGCTACGTGCTCAGCAGTTGCCAGTACCAGTCCATCCCTTTAGCCTGCCAGCACCAAAACCAGAGATTTATTTTCCCACTTAGAATAGGTTCACTAACCTGAAGTGAATAAAGAGAAATAGCTATTCTGGTGAGCTCAAGGAATCCTTCTAGGAGCATCGATCTAAAGTCCTGACCCCTCAGAAGACAAAAGAGCCTGAATGTCTGTCTACCCAAGTACACCGAGTATTTAATATAATCAAAGAGAACGGGTTAATGAAGAAGACGTTCCAAAGGCCACTAGTTGTTGAGGTCTGAAGAACTCCCCTAAGAAAGAGACTATCATTTGTTGTGATAGCCGAACGACGACGATGTTGAGTCTAGTAATTAGGTTGTTAAGCCTAAGTAAATGTCCCACGGCTACCAAGAGGGGGGTGAATTGGTAGTTTTAAAAATTTTAAACCCTCTTAATAATAAAGTTGAACCGAAATAAAATTTTCTTTTAAAGTTTGTAGAAAAATGTTTTTCAACCACAGAGTTGTTTAAACTGAAATTTAAAGTGCGGAAACGTAAAAGCTATAAAGTAAATGACACCAGATTTATAGTGGTTCGGTCTATAACCAGACCTACATCCACTCCTCAGAGGCACCCTCTGAGTATTGCACTAATACCAATAGTGACTCTCCTTTTGCACCCACAGCAAGGCGGAGAAGCCCTTACAACACACTCTTTTCACCACTCCCCGGTGCGGCAGAGAACCGTTCGTCCTTTTACACAATACCCAGTGTTGGCAGAGAACCGTCCGTCCTTTCACACCCTCCAAGTGTAGGCAGAGAACCTTCGTCCTTTCACACCCTCCAAGTGTAGGCAGAGAACCTTCGTCTTTTCACACTCTCCTAGTGTGGGCAGAGAACCCTTCGTCCTTTCACACTCTCCTAGTGTGGGCAGAGAACCCTCGTCCTTTCACACTCTCCTAGTGTGGGCAGAGAACCCTTCGTCCTTTCACACTCTCCAAGTGTCGGCAGAGAACCGGATCTCCTTGACAGATCTTCTTACAAGAATCTAGAAGGAAGAAAGAAAAAGAGTGAAGAAATCCAATTTCACAAGTAGAGACTCTTACCTTAGCAATCCAAGTGAAGCCTTCTCGCTCCAGTGGTAGGAATCCTTCTTTGAATGCTCTCTTCCACTCTCTCCTTAGCTATTCTCCCAAGAGGCACGAAGATCAAATGACAAAAAGATTGGGTGGCAGTCTAATTTGGACTATTTATAGAAAAGACAAGTGAAACCGCCCAAAAACTGCAAATTTTTAATTCTGTACGCAGTGGATCGTCCTGTACGATCCTGGATCGTCCCGGACGATTTTACTTAAACGATCTGAAACGACCCAATTTGTATATGTGTACGAACTGACTTCGTACAGCTGATCGTCCCGTACGAACT
The DNA here is from genome assembly GCA_019514585.1 of Dendrobium officinale. Taxonomy (NCBI): domain Eukaryota; kingdom Viridiplantae; phylum Streptophyta; class Magnoliopsida; order Asparagales; family Orchidaceae; genus Dendrobium; species Dendrobium officinale. Next base: position 66,760,365 of record CM033682.1, on the reverse strand, counting down.
TGGTTCGTCCAGTACGAACGGTTATTACAAGGTCGATTCTAGAAACTGCTGAAAACTGTTCTAAGTCGGTTTATCGTTTGAACGAAAATGTGATCGTCTGGACGAAAATTTTCCAGATAACCGATCGTCCTGGACGATTATTTATTTCGTCTGGACGAAAATTTTCCAGAGCACTGGTCGCCTCGTACGATGGTAAAATTCGTCTGGACGAAAAGTTTACCGTGAACCCATCGCCTGGGACGATAATAAATTTCGTCCTGGACGAATAGGACTTAGAAAAATTTTTCAAAGCAAGTTCCTATTCGTTCCAAGTGCTCTATAGGAGATAACTGACAGATCGTCCAGTACGATAAATATCGTCCTGTACGATCAGTATAGAATTTCAAGATCTCCTTATTTGTGTGTGTGAGATTTTATTCACTCAATTACAATCACTCCCTTTCAAGATTAATTCAAAGAAAAGACAAACATCAATTAAACAAAATATCTCATGTTGAATTTGAATTGAAGTTTTCGTAGTCTGGAGTCTGATTTTCCTAAAATGTTAGTACACACAAGAGCAAGTGCAAATCTTCTGAAATTGTTAGGAGATAACTATACATTTGAACAATAATGTTTGGAATCATCAAAACTACATAAGTTGCATAAATATAACTCATTCAAATAGCAACTATTCAAACAATTTCCCCCTTTTTGATGATGGCAAAACAATTATTATTAATATGGTTTCAAGTTAAAACACATCTTTTATTTCCTAAACTCCCCCTGAATTTATGAGTACATTAAAATAAGGAGGCATTAAGGAACAATATTTAACGAACAAAATTTTTATTTATTTATTTATTTTTTTTTTTTAAATTTTAACACAAACTTGCAACAAACAGAACAACTAAAAAGAGAAAACACAAACATACACAAACTAAAACATACACAAACTAAAACATACACAAACTAATAATTTCTCCCCCTTTTTGACAGCAACAAAAAGTGAAGAAGAAATGTAAGTAATTGTATGAAAATTCATTTGAATATTTAATCTAAATGGTGATTGATATAAGGTATGCAATTTTCAACTAAAAACATTAGGTTAATCATAGAAATTCAGGAGATTCAAAAAGTGATATAACATTGTAAGTAAGAAGAATTTAGCAAAGACATGATTCAATTTAGACATTTCAATATAGAAAATCATTACAAGAGAGATGAAGAAAAAATTCTATATTTCAAAATTTCAATAGAATATAAATGAACATAAGATCAATTTGAATTAAGAGATTGAAAGAATTTGGAAAGAAGAGAATTACCACATGTGGCGCTTTGCGCATCTTTTTCAAATTTTTGAGCACATTTTTGTGCATCTATTGATATTGAGCTGATTTTGTGCCTCTTTTTCATATTTGCGAACCATTGCGCATTTCTTTTGATTTTTGTACTTGTTGTACAATTTTCAAGAGTAATTTAGACCAATTCTTTCCAAAATCAATAATCTAAAATTTCAAATATTTCTAAGTACATAAATATTATTTGAACAAGGAAATACAAAATAAGTAAACATCTAAATTGCAATAATAATTTTAACTTTTATGTAGTCTAAATGAATAGACATGAATTTAAAAATTCTAATTACAACAAGTTATAAACAACTTTTAAATTTAGAAAGACTAGATTTTCTAATGTAGATAATCTCAAATTACATTCTAATTTAAGCACTATGAAGATTAAATAATACTAATGAAAATCATAAAAATTAACCACATTTCAATAACAAATCAATACTGAAACAAGTGCGAAATGCATTGATTTATATGAAAGGATTACATTTCACAAAAGTTAAACACAACTTAAAATAAAAGACAAAACAAACACTTAACAAAAACATTAACATAACAAGACATAAAAAAAATGAGCAACTAACACAACAACACAACAAAAATACAACACAAGTACAACAAAAACACATAAAATCATCTCTACTGTTCTGGAGGAGGAGGAGGAGGAATGCCACCGAAAAGGTTAAAAGTAGGAGGCCATCAACATTACATTGGTATTGATATCATGTACTTCATTTCTAATAACACCAATGTCATGTTGTTGCTGCACAAGTTGAGCATCAAATTGATCAAATCTTTGATCAATATGAGTCTCTAATCGATCAAATCTCTCAATCAGATTCTGATAATCTGACTGAGGTGCAGAGGTATGCTCTCCTTCTTCTTCTTCTTCTTCTGAAGCACTGTCATGTGCTTTCCCTTTTTCTTTTTCCTCCTTGAAGAGCAGTCTGAATGATGTGTTGTTATAGTAAACTGGCTCTTCATATTCCTCATCAGGATGCACTATATTGTATTTCTTCTCCAAAATATAAGTAATTAAGTGCCCTAATGAAATGTTCTTCTTCCTCTTCTGATCAGCATGTCCTATTTCTGAAAGCCCATAGATATGATCTATGATGAGTTGGGCTTCATCAATAGGATGTCTTGACATGATTAAAAAAGTTAGACAAGAAAGGAGAGGAGTGATGTTAATCCTATCACCAGCTTTAGGAATAATTGAGGATCTAAGGATATGCTGGATGATTCGGGCATCTTTGGTCATACCTGAGACTCTAGCAACATGATTGTCAATCGCATTTCCTCTAATTACCCTATTGATTTCAAACCATTTGAAGGAGTTTTCTGACATTAGGGTGTGGGCTCTATATCCCTCAGTTCTTAAGTTTAAAAATGCACCAAGATCGTGCTTGGTGATCTCAACTTTTTTGCTTAAAAACAAAAAGAACTAATGATAGAGTGGTCAGAATTGAAAAACTCATATTGGCAAGAAAGTAATGGTAGGTTTGTTTATTGTAGAAGTGGACGAGAGAAAGAATGAACTGAAATTGGTTTGAGGCGAAGAGGTGCATTACCCTAAATTTTAACTCTGCTGGGATAAGAATGCGAGACGGAGTGATTTTTGCGGAGGCAAAACGAGGAAAAGATTCTTCATTTGCCTTGGAAAGAAAGTTGTCTGGGGCATTCCTATTTGGTTTCTTCACCAAAACCTTTTGTCTTTTGCTAGAGGAGGCCATTGTTGATTTGATGTTGAAAGGGATTGAAAAGGAAATTTGAAAGTGTGATTGTCAAGTTTGAAAAGCCTTCATATTTAAAGGAAAACGATACTTTCGTCCTGGACGAAAATATTCGTCCTGGACGAAACATAATAGTTCGTCTGGACGAAGTATGTTCGTACAGACGATCCAATTCGTCCAAAATGTAACGGCTTTTCGTATTCAACACAACTTTACGATGCGTCCCTTCGTACAGGCTTTTTGACTTGACCGATCGTACAGACGAAAAAAAATTTCGTACAGACGATCGAAAAGTATTTCGTTTTAATGACTCTTGAAAACCGTCCCCTACAATGAATCGACACATGTTCGTCTGGACGAACAAAAATTTCGTACAGACGAAGTTCGTATTAAAAAAACTGTTTTATCCACTCAACCGCTGCATTCAATCGTCCCGACGTTTGAGAGAAAAAAAAAATTCGTCCTGGACGATCACAGATCGTACAGACGATCTAATGAAAAAAAACTGCTCTCAAAACGGTTTAAATTTCGTGCAAACTGTTCCTTTACACATCGTCCCGTACGAAAATATTTCGTCCTGGACGATTTCCTCCAAAAAAAAATTTTGATTTTTTTTTTATTTTTTAAAATAACAAAATCAACAAAAACAATCAGAAACACAGAAAAAAACATAAAACAAAATCACAAAACCAAAAAACAATTCATTAAAAACACAAAAATTCACAAAATTACAAAAAACAAAACACAACAAGTATCAATGTTGCAAAGACATTTTAGTTAAGCATTCAAATCAATAACACCAAGCCTTGTTCTTAAAGTACTGAAGGTATCAAAGGCTAAAGGTTTTGTAAAAATGTCTGCAAGTTGATTTTCAGTTGAAACATGTATGAGTTCAATTTCTCCTTTGGATACGTGATCCCTTATGAAATGATGCCTTATATCGATGTGTTTGGTTCTAGAATGTTGAATAGGATTTTTTGAAATACAAATAGCACTAGTATTGTCACAATAAATTGGAATAGTGCCTATAGTTAATCCTAAGTCAATCAACTGTTGTTTTAACCAAAGTACTTGTGCCACACAACTTCCTAATGCAATGTATTCTGCTTCTGCAGTAGATAGTGCCACTGAATTTTGTTTTCTACTAGACCATGAAACTAATGAATTTCCAATGAATTGACATGTTCCAGAAGTGCTTTTCCTATCCACTCTACAGCCTGCAAAGTCAGAATCTGAGTAACCAATAATTTCAAATGAAGAGCTAAACTTAGGATACCAAATTCCTAAGTTTTGAGTTCCTAGTAGATATCTTAAAATCCTTTTTACTGCTGTCAAATGTGATTCTTTTGGATCTGATTGAAATCTAGCACATAGGCAAACACTAAACATAATATCCGGTCGGCTAGCAGTCAAGTAAAGTAAAGATCCAATTATCCCTCTAAATTTCTTTTGATCAACAGATTTTCCCTTAAGGTCCTTATCCAACTGAACTGAAGAACTCATTGGTGTACTAACAGGTTTAGCATTGTCCATTTCATATTTTTTGAGGATGTCCTTAATATATTTGTTTTGACTAAGAAAAGTACCTTCCTCAAGTTGCTTAATGCTAAATCCTAGAAAGTAATTTAAATCTCCCATTAGACTCATTTCGAATTCATTACTCATTGTTTTAGAAAAAATCATCACAAAGATGTTTATTTGAAGATCCAAAGATGATGTCATCCACATAAATTTGAACAATAAGTATATCCTTTCCAATTTTTCTTAAAAAGAGAGTTGTATCCACACTTCCTTTTTCAAAAGATCTTTCAAGTAGGAAGGTGCTTAACCTCTCATACCAAGCCCTAGGTGCCTGTTTCAATCCATATAATGCCTTTTTTAATTTGAAAACATGATTTGGAAATTTAGAATTTTTCAAAACCTGGAGGTTGTTCTACAAAAACATCTTCTTCAATTACTCCATTTAAAAAGGCACTTTTAACATCCATTTGAAACAATTTAAAACCTTTAAAAACAGGCAAAGGCTAGTAAAACCCTAATTGCTTCAAGTCTAGCTACAGGGGCAAAAGTTTCCTCAAAATCAATTCCTTCAATTTGATTATACCCCTTAGCTACTAATCTAGCCTTATTTCTAATGACTACTCCTGAGTCATTCATTTTATTTTTGAACACCCACTTGGTTCCAACAACACTTTGATCTTTTGGCCTTGTAGTTAGTTCCCAAACTTTATTTCTTACAAATTGATTTAACTCTTCTTGCATGGCCAATATCCAAAATTCATCTGAAAGTGCTTGATCAATGTTAGTGGGTTCAATAGTTGAAATAAAGGCTGAATGATTGACTTCCTTGTTTAATCCACGCCTAGTTCTAACACCCTCACTTGGTTCACCTATAATTAATTCCTTTGGGTGATTTTTAGAAAATCTCAAATCTCTAGGCAAAGGGTCTTCTCTTTCTATATTTTCTTCCACATTTTCTTCCAAATTTAATCTATCAATCTTTTGGGAGTTTTCTTCAATTTCTTCTTCAACAACTTTTGGCTCTTCCATATTTTCATTTTCATCAAAAACAACATGTGTGGTTTCTTCAATGACTAAAGTTCTTTTGTTGAATACTCTATAAGATTTTCCAACACTTGAATATCCAACAAAAATTCCTTCATCTGATTTTGGATCAAATTTTCCTAAGGCAGATTTTCCATTATTATGTATGAACACCTTGCAACCAAATACATGTAAATGAGACAAATTTGGTGTTCTACCTTTTACCAATTCATAGGGTGTTTTATTCAAATTTGATCTCACATTTACCCTATTCAGAACATAGCATGCAGTGCTAACCGCCTCAGCCCAAAAATATCTAGGAAGAGAGTATTCTGCTAACATTGCTCGGGCGGCTTCTATTAATGTTCTGTTCTTTCTTTCAACTACTCCATTTTGTTGAGGAGTTCTAGGTGCAGAAAAATTGTGATCAATCCCCTTTTCTTTACAGAAATCTTCAAATCTTTCATTTTCAAATTCTCCTCCATGATCACTTTGTATAGAAATTATTTCACATCCTAGTTTTCTTTGTATCCAAGTTGAAAAATTTTTTGAATTCCTCAAATGATTCACTCTTATGAAAAAGAAATTTAACCCAGGTGAATCTTGAAAAATCATCTACTATTACAAATCCATATACCTTTCCTCCTAGACTAACCGTGCTTACAGGTCCAAAAAGATCCATGTGAAGAATTTCTAAAGGTTTACTGGTCCTAAGATCTTTATTGGACTTAAATGAGGACTTCACTTGTTTTCCTAATTGACATGCATCACATAAGTGGTCCTTAGTAAAGTCTAGTTTAGGTATTCCTCTAACCAAATTCTTTTGGGTAATTTTTCTAAGATTTTTCATACTAGAATGACAAAGTCTCCTATGCCAAAGCCATGATTCATCAGAAACAGTTTTCAAACAAAAAGCAGTAGGAGATTGAATACAATTTAAATCTAGCATGTAGACATTGTTCACCCTTTTTCCATTTAAAACAATTTTCCCATTTAGGCTAATTATGCAGCTAGTAGGTAAAAAATTTTACATTATAGCCCTTATCACATAGCTGACTTATGCTAAGCAAATTATGTTTTAAGCCTTCAACTAATAAAACATTATCTATGAAAAAGTTTTTCAAATTTCCAATCATACCTGATCCAACCACCTTCTTTGTGGTATTATCTCCAAGTGTAACCTTGCCTCCATTCCTGGTTTCCAGCGTTATGAATTGAGCAGTATCTCCAGTCATGTGCTTAGAACATCCGCTGTCCAGGTACCATATACTCTCACGAGGTCTTGTGTGAGAGTATACCTGCAAAATTCTCAAATGTTAGACCTGGGAACCCAAACTAGTTTGGGTTCACCTTTATGAAATTTATAATCAGATGCATGTATGATATGTCTAGGTTTATGCATCTTAGTTCTCCACACCAAATTAGGTTTCATCTTTAAAGTGCAGGTGTGAGATATATGTCCCAAAAATCCACAATTGTTACATTTAACATTAGGAAAAATATTCCTATGTTTTCTTTCATATGATTGTCTTCTAAGGGATTTCATGAATTTAGGATAATATTTAGGATTTGTAAAATCTTCAATTTTAGGGGGGTTCCTATTATCCTCGAGAGCACTTATAGTAAGTTTGTAAAATGAATTCATTTCCTTCAAGATTCGATTTGTATAATTGATTCTATATGTCTTGTGCTCAGATTCATCCTTAAATTTTTTAAATTCTTTTTCAAGTTCAGCATAGGATGATTTTAAATTTTCAAAATTTTTATTCAAGTCATCATATTCATCAAGTAGTTTCATGTGGTTGCTATCAATTAAAGCATGATCTTCCTAAGGATTTCGTGTTCCTTATTAAGCTCTTCCAATTTTAAAACTAAACTAGAATGCATCTTTTTAGTTTTCCTATATGCATCATGCATGTGTTCAGAAACTTCAAACAGTTCATCATAGGTTAAATCACATACCTCTTCTTGATCTGATTGTTCAGCTTTATCTGCCATCAAGCAAAGGTTGGTGACTTCTTCTTCGTTTTCAGTCTCAGATGATGAGTCTGAAGCTGAGTCCGCCCAAAAAGCCTTTTGAAACTTCTTCTTGCCCTTCTTTACTATTGGTTTCTCCTCTACCTTCTCCTTGCTAGGAGTGGCTTTAAGTTTTGGACAATCAGTTTTTATATGACCTGGTTTCCTGCATTCATAACAAATCACTTCATTAGAAACCCTGCCATTTTTGTTATACTTACCTCTATTCCATTGCTGGCGTCTCTTCTGCTTCCTCTTTAAAAAGCTTCTGAATTGTCTAGTCATCAGTGCTATATCGTCTTCATCCTCAGGTTGTGAGTGTTCACTTTCTGACTCTTCCACATTTAATGCAAGATTCTTGTCCTTTCTTGGTTCACCTGCATCAATCTTTCTTTGACTTACTCCTTGCTCGTAAGCAATGAGTGAACCAAGAAGATTGTCAATAGAATAAATGTTCAGATCTTTTGACTCTGTAATTGCAGTAATTTTAGCATCGTATGCAGTAGGTAAACAACGAAGAATCTTATTAACCATTTCAGCATTAGTTAATTCCCTACCAAGTGCATGCAAAGAGGTGACAATTTGAGTGAATCTTGTGTACATGTCAGATATAGATTCATTAGGTTTCATGCGAAATAATTCGTAGTCATGTAACAAGATATTGAGTCTTGATTGCTTAACCTCATTTGTCCCTTCATAAGTAATACAAAGTCTATCCCATATGTCTTTTCCGCTTTTACAAGTGGAAACTCGCATGTAGTCTTCAGATTTTAAAGCACAAAAGAAACTATTTAAACATTTCGAATTTAATTGTGCTAAGTCACGTTCTTCTATAGTCCAATCTGCATAGGGTGTATCTACCCTAATTCCATCAACTAATCTAGTTGGTTTTGTGTAACCTTCCTGGACTAGCATCCACATGCGATAATCAAGTGACTGTAAGAAAGTAGACATGCGTGTTTTCCAAAAATCAAAAGGAATATTGTCAAACAGTGGAGGTCTAGTGATAGAGTAACCCTCAGGTGTGTTTCGGTTTCCAAATGTAGCCATCTACGTTAATCAAAAAGTAGTTCAAACTTATGATTTTGAAACTAAGCTCTGATACCACTTGTTGAGTCTAGTAATTAGGTTGTTAAGCCTAAGTAAATGTCCCACGGCTACCAAGAGGGGTGAATTGGTAGTTTTAAAAATTTTAAACCCTCTTAATAATAAAGTTGAACCGAAATAAAATTTTCTTTTAAGGTTTGTAGAAAAATGTTTTTCAACCACAGAGTTGTTTAAACTGAAATTTAAAGTGCGGAAACGTAAAAGCTATAAAGTAAATGACACCAGATTTATAGTGGTTCGGTCTATAACCAGACCTACATCCACTCCTCAGAGGCACCCTCTGAGTATTGCACTAATACCAATAGTGACTCTCCTTTTGCACCCACAGCAAGGCGGAGAAGCCCTTACAACACACTCTTTTCACCACTCCCCGGTGCGGCAGAGAACCGTTCGTCCTTTTACACAATACCCAGTTTTGGCAGAGAACCGTCCGTCCTTTCACACCCTCCAAGTGTAGGCAGAGAACCTTCGTCCTTTCACACCCTCCAAGTGTAGGCAGAGAACCTTCGTCCTTTCACACTCTCCTAGTGTGGGCAGAGAACCCTTCGTCCTTTCACACTCTCCTAGTGTGGGCAGAGAACCCTCGTCCTTTCACACTCTCCTAGTGTGGGCAGAGAACCCTTCGTCCTTTCACACTCTCCAAGTGTCGGTAGAGAACCGGATCTCCTTGACAGATCTTCTTACAAGAATCTAGAAGGAAGAAAGAAAAAGAGTGAAGAAATCCAATTTCACAAGTAGAGACTCTTACCTTAGCAATCCAAGTGAAGCCTTCTCGCTCCAGTGGTAGGAATCCTTCTTTGAATGCTCTCTTCCACTCTCTCCTTAGCTATTCTCCCAAGAGGCACGAAGATCAAATGACAAAAAGATTGGGTGGCAGTCTAATTTGGACTATTTATAGAAAAGACAAGTGAAACCGCCCAAAAACTGCAAATTTTTAATTCTGTACGCAGTGGATCGTCCTGTACGATCCTGGATCGTCCTGGACGATTTTACTTAAACGATCTGAAACGACCCAATTTGTATATGTGTACGAACTGACTTCGTACAGCTGATCGTCCTGTACGAACTTGGTTCGTCCAGTACGAACGGTTATTACAAGGTCGGTTCTAGAAACTGCTGAAAACTGTTCTAAGTCGGTTTATCGTTTGAACGAAAATGTGATCGTCTGGACGAAAATTTTCCAGATAACCGATCGTCCTGGATGATTATTTATTTCGTCTGGACGAAAATTTTCCAGAGCACTGGTCGCCTCGTACGATGGTAAAATTCGTCTGGACGAAAAGTTTACCGTGAACCCATCGCTTGGGACGATAATAAATTTCGTCCTGGACGAATAGGACTTAGAAAAATTTTTCAAAGCAAGTTCCTATTCGTTCCAAGTGCTCTATAGGAGATAACTGACAGATCGTCCAGTACGATAAATATCGTCCTGTACGATCAGTATAGAATTTCAAGATCTCCTTATTTGTGTGTGTGAGATTTTATTCACTCAATTACAATCACTCCCTTTCAAGATTAATTCAAAGAAAAGACAAACATCAATTAAACAAAATATCTCATGTTGAATTTGAATTGAAGTTTTCGTAGTCTGGAGTCTGATTTTCCTGAAATGTTAGTACACACAAGAGCAAGTGCAAATCTTCTGAAATTGTTAGGAGATAACTATACATTTGAACAATAATGTTTGGAATCATCAAAACTACATAAGTTGCATAAATATAACTCATTCAAATAGCAACTATTCAAACAGACGATACTAACGACAAGCTCCGCAGGAAGCACAACGAGGCATGACACTTAGACCATATGTCTAGGAATCTGCCATCGAAAGGGCCCAGCGGAGAGGCAAACAAGTATGGAGGCCAAAGCCTTGGAAAGAAAAGATGTTTAAAAAAATAAATAGTTCATGCATGGCAACTGAAATAGTCTCCCAGAGATCTGCCCGTGCCAACAGAATAAGTCAGAGATGGGTCCAAAAGAAGGCCCACAATGACAATCACCATAATGATGATCGATATACTGAAGAGTCCTCCAGGGGATCCCATCATTCACCTCAGCAAGAAAAGAAGTTCATTTCAATCGCAATCCGCATATCGAGGAAATAATCTTTCTAAGCTAGGAACTGGAAATTAAGTGGTGATGTCACTCCAAAATTCAAGTACAAGAAGAAGAATATGATGTTGAAAATACTATGAAAATCGATGTGGTTCGCATGGTCAATCACATCGATGATGAGGATGGTGATGATAAAGATGACCAACAATCACAGCCACATGAACGTGTTTATTGACATCGCTACAAGGCTAGATCTATCGCCAGCCAAAGTGCTCGCTCCTCAGAGGAAGGAGAAGAAGTCGGAGAAAACTCCTTCATTGCTGAAAACATCACAATCGCTGAAATGAGAAGGCAAGTGAAGAAACAGATGCGGGAGAAAGATAAGGAAATCTCCCAGTTAAATAAGAAAATGAATGAGATGATGACTCAAATAATAGCGATAATGGAGATGATGCAGAAGGCCACTTTTGTGGATCCTGCGCTGGCTCAGCCTGTTAGCCAAGTTGTGAGTAATGTTCCAGCAAAGCCTCAAAATCCTCAAGCACCCCAAGCCTTAGGAGTGAGAGGTGTATCTAAAGGTGGCAAAGAGACTGATGATCCAACCCGCTAGTGTACTCCACAAAATGTGGCAAGCGCCTCTAAACCTGTAACTGCCATTCAGTTAGAAGGCTTAATTAGTGAAAGATTAAAGCTATTATAGATGTTGAACAGGCAGAGAAGTTTATAGGAAAAGGTTGCCCATACCCAGTAGAGTACGACCAGGTGTCGTATCCAAAAAGATATTATGTGCCAAAAGTCAATATTTTTTATGGCAATAAAAATCCCAGACAGCACCTGGCATAGTTCAAAGCTACTTGCGGGAATACGGGAGGAAATAATGCTCTGTTATTCCGACAATTCGTGAGCAGTTTGACTGGAACTGCTTTCGAATGGTACATTGAGCTGCCGCATGATTCACTTAAGACCTTCGCGGAATTAGAGGCCTCATTTGTAAAAAGATTTTCCAGTGCAATTGAGAAGACTACCATTATTGATCTCACCCTAGATAAAAGGAGAAAGGATGAGTCAATAATGAAATATATAACACGCTGGCACAATCTCAGCATGAAGTGTGAACAACAACTAGAAGAAGAACATGCAGTCCAATTGTTGATGGGGAACATTGATGATAAAATGCAACCATTATACATGGATTCAATTACCACCTTTCAAGATCTACTGGATAGAGTGGCAAAGTTTGAAAAATTAATTTATCAAAGTCAAAAAGTCTCTATGATAAACCCAAAAAGGCTAAGGCACCTGACGCCAAGAAGAGTGAGGCTTACTCCACATTCCCTCCCAGACTTGTTAAAGGTAAATGGGCAATGTATAATGTAGATAAAGGAAATCAGGCAATACAATATGATGATAAGCCAAAACAGGTTTATAACTCTAATCCTCAGCAAAAGCTAGCATTTGGAGGAAATGATAAACCTCGAGCCTTTCCTGGTGGAGGAGAGCATAGGAGACAAATAATGGGAATTGGTGATAGAACATTCCCATCCCTCAAGGAAAAATGAATAAAGAATATTCATTTAAGAGAGACAGTGTCGTTAAACGATTCCGACAAATACTTAAGGTTGCTTTGGAATTATCAGAATATAAAGGACCTGAAGAGTCCAAACATAGTGATGACCCAAACTACTGCCCATATCATCGGGTAATTAGTTATCCAATCAAAGATTGTTATGTCTTCAAAGATTGTATGGAGAATAAATACAAAAGGGGAGACTTGACATTATCGGATAACATGTTAGTTCATCCTATAAAGGAGTCCGCCCGGATAGTCATGTCCTCTTTCGTACTCCTTCCTAAAGAAACAACAACAAAAGAATCTATTTAAGAGGAGCAACGGGAGACCGTGGTCTCCAAGAAGAAAACCAGAATGTTGAAATAGCTAGAAAGAGTTTCAGGTATTAAGTGGAAGTCTATTACTAAGCTCGTATTGAATTTAAAGTAATTGCCTGCGCCACGTGCATCCATCTTCAAACAGCAACCTGGTCAAGCTAGCTCATCAAAGTCTGGTAAGGTAAAGTCAAAGGCTTTTAAGAAGAAAACAAAGTTGAAGAAACCTATGGAGAAGAAAACTGCAACTCAAAAGGCTATCGATACTTTGGGTGAATATTACTAGAATACCAGGAGGGCTATTAAGCTCGATGACTTCATGACAGAGCTCAAAATAGATGAAAATGAAGAATAAGCTGGGGATGAATCCCTTCCTACAGAGACATGCCGAGTCATCTCGGCGACATTAAAGATATCAAATACGGAGAAATATGCTGAAGAAGCGGCCCTTGAGTCATGTCTAATAGTGTCATCAATGGAATACAATTTAGAAGATGATCAATGTTTTCCAAGTGATGAAGATTCAGATCCAATCATAGCGTCACAAATGGAGCGGGTGAAATTGGGGAACAATTCTGAGTCTAGAAGTGAATCTCCAGATGTGACAATGGAAGACTTCGAGGAGAATATTTCATTAAATAAGTCTGAATCATATGAGGTGATCCAGGTACAGTTGAGAAGTGGCAAGGTACTGTCACCTCTACTAAAGAAGGGGGCTCCTAATAAAGACAAGGAGAAGAATATATCAAAGAAAATATTATCCCCGAAGACTACAAAAAAAAGAGGCTTCAGCTAAGGGGATAGATTACAATATCTTATCCCACTTGAGGAAGATCCCAGCACAACTCAGCACATAAAACGCCCTCGTGATGTCTAAAGACCTTCAGGAACTTTAATCCAAGCTCTCAAGGACCCCAAAAGATATAAGACGTATTTTGCTAAATGTAACTTGATTGAGGTCTTGGAAGCTCGAAATGAGCCAATAATTACCTTTGTTAAGGATGATCTGATAATTGGAACCACATAACACAACCACCCTCTGTATTTTACGGCGGAGAGCGACGGTAAGATGATCAGTCAGATTTTGATCGATCTTGGGTCATCCATAAATCTCATGAGCCTGAAAGCATTCAAATCATTGTGCCTCAACGTGGAACATCTTGGGAAAGATAAGTTGATGGTACATGGCTTCAGCGAGAAAGGACAGAAAACGCTTGGATCATTTATGCTCCCTCTTATATTTGAGGAACTTCATACAGAAGCCAAATTTCATGTAATTGATGCGAACACTTCATTCAAGGTGCTACTAGGTCGCCCTTGGCTGCATGAATATGACATTGTCCCGTCAATATTACACTAGTGCATGAAATATCTTAGGGATGGAGAAGAATTTAGGATCTCTGGTGGTATCAAACCCTTCATAATGGATAAAGTAATGATATATGAAGATGCTAGATACTTTATGCACAAGAGGCAAAAGCCTTAGAGTTCCCTTAAGGCTAAGACATCAAATTCGAAGGCTACAAAATAACCCGAACATGAAGGTGAGAAGAAGTGTGTGGGGAGAAAGAAGGCAATGTCGACTCTTCTAAAAGGGCCGACTATTCTCAAAGAAATGAAACATGTGCCTCATCTTGGGAGTGACACAAATGAAGATGATGTTATCTCTATAAAATCTTGAAGAGTATGCCAGTCTACGACCAAATAGAGTTGGGAGGTTGAATACTCAAATGATGATTATGACTACGACTTTATCTATATGAACATGGTGCAGGGTGTATTTTCCAGAAGAATAGATAGCCTGTCAATCTCAGATAGCGTACTCATAATTATGTTTATTCCCTTACAACACTTCAAAGAAATCATTCCACGCGGGGTACATAAGGTTGAAGAACTCACCACATTTTATCTACCTCCTCTTAAAAAGGGGACTGCGCTAGGGAATGTACTATATTCTGTGCGAATGAAAGAAAAAGAGAATCATGACTATTATTATATGCTCATCAATTCTGAAGAGTTACTTCATACGAGGCTACCTAGGTTTAATACCAAGGTTATTCAAAGAATGCTACGAAAGCAAATTAATATTCACACCACTAAACGACAACTTCGTACATATTTGGGCCTCTAGTTTGGAAGGAATCCGCATCCATTACGACAAAAAGATATAGCTGCATACAAAGGTATCGAATTCATCAAGCGAAAATACCTTAAGAAGGAGACTTGTCAAGCAATCACATGTGAGAAAATTAAATCCAATGATCATACTGATGATATGTACGAAGTTGATGCTTATGATAATCAACCCGTAGAAGCCAAGTCTGCACTAAAAGAGTTGGAAGATGGTGGACAGGCTGCTACTATGGATGAGCTAAAGAAAGTCAACTTGGGGATTAAGGAAGACCCTCGCCCAATCTTCATTAGCTCCCTTCAGCCAGAATAGCAAATGGAAGAAATGAAGAAGCTTATCTATGAATTCAAGGACTGGTTTGCCAAGACAAATGCTAAAATGCCCAATTTATCCCCTGACATAACAGCTTATAGATTAGCTATCAAACCAGATGCAGCACCCGTTAAACAAGCTCCAAGGAGAATGAGATTGGATATTAGAGATTGAAGAATAGGTTATTATAGAGACGAAGAAGCTCATAGATGCAAGATTTATTCATGAAGAAAAGTATGCTGACTAGATTGCCAATATTGTCCCTATAAAGAAGAAAAATGGCCAAATTCGTATCTGCATCGACTTCAGGGACCTCAACAAGGCATGCCTGAAAGATGACTTTTCACTCCCAATATCAGAACTTCTAGTTGACAACACTTCCAACTATAATATGTTCTCATTCATGGATGGATCATCAGGATACAACCAAACCAAAATGATGCATGAAGATGAAAAGCATACATCATTGAGAACACCTATAGGAATATGTTGCTATAAAGTCATGCTCTTTGACCTAAAGAATGCTGGTGCAACATATCAACGGACAATGACTCGTATATTTGATGAGTTGATTCATCAAAAGGTCGAATGATATGTAGATGACTTGGTCATTAAGATAATGGACCGAAAAAATCACTTAGATGACTTGAGAATTATGTTCGAGATGATCAAAAAGTATGATCTAAAAATGAACCATCTCAAGTATACTTTCGGGGTATCCTCCGGCAAATTTTTGGGGTACATCATTCATCATCGAGGAATCCAAGTCGAACCCAACAAGATCAAGACAATTATGGAGATGCCACCTCTAAAGAACCAGCGACAACTCCACTCCTTGCCAGGGAAACTGACTTTCATTCGACGGTTCATATCAGATCTGTCAGGTATGTGCCAATCATTTTCAAATTTAATAAATAAAGATGTTCGTTTCAAGTGGGATGAAGAGTGTCAAGAAGCATTTGACAGTATCAAAAGATACTTGTTAAATCTACCTATTCTTATAGTGCCAATTTTAGTGAAGCCTTTGATATTGTTTACGACAGCACTAGAAGAGTCCCTAGGAGAATTATTGGCCCAGCATAATGAAGAAGGCAAGGAGAACGTGCTCTATTACATCAATCAGAGATTGATTGGAGCATAAATACGCTACTCTCCAATTGAGAAGCATTGCTTGGCCTTGATTTCGTAGTTCAAAAACTCTGTCATTATATGTTGTCTCACAAAATCACCTTGATATCAAAGATTGATCCACTGAAGATCTTGATGATAAGACCAACGTTGACAGGTCACCTGGCTAGGTGGGCAGTGATACTCCTGCAATTTGATATCACATATATCCCGTAAAAGGTAGTGAAAGGGTAGGTGTTTACAGATTTTCTCGCTGCACATCCTATCCCTATGGATTCACCGCTCGGCAATGATCTTTCTGATGAGCAGATCATAAATGTTAAAGAGGAGATGATATGAGTATGGGAAATGTACTTCAATTGAGCGTCGTCAATTAAGCGTGCTCAGCCTCTAAATATGAAAAAAGCTCAAATAGAATTGAACTCATTTTCATAGCACCGGAAGGAGGCATAATGAGATTTTCTTTCAGCTTGACTGAACATCGAATCAATAATGAGGCTGAATATGAATCCTTAATAATAGGACTGGAGATTGCAATCAACATTAGAATCCATTATCTCTAAATTTTTAGTGATTTTCAACTTGTTATAAATTAAGTGCTGGGAGTTTACAAAATCACTAAGTTCGAGTTGGCTTATTATTATCAACGAGTTCTCGAGCTCATGAAGCAAATTCCAATCATTAAATTAGCTCAAGTTTCCCGAGGTCAAAATAGCAAAGTTGATTGCTTGGTCAAATTACCTAAATAAATGGAGAATATGGATGATGAATGGCCTATAATAATTATGGTGAACAATCACCGAGTCTTAGAGCCATCACTATTACAACTCCTGCATGCAGAGGGAATACCAAGTTCAAACTAGCAGGATACAACTCCGGTTGATCCTCAGCCTCCCCAACCTGTTGATCTTAAAGATCAATCTAAAGAACAACAAGTTCCTAAAAAAAGATGCAATGCAAGTCAAGCTTCAGAATCATGGTGGAATTACTTAGATGTTGAAGAAGAAGATGACTGGAGATAGCCTTTTATTGACTACTTTAAAGAAAGTAAACTACCAACGGACAAGCCATTAGCTACTCAAATCAATAAGAGAACATTACGATACGTGTTTGTTAACAACACATTATATCGGCGTACTTTCGATCAGATGTGGCTGTGCCTAGGGACCCGAGAAGTTGATAAAGTGGTAGCGGAAGTTTATGAATAACTTTGTAGAGCCACCAATTAGATCCCAATATGACGATTAAAATCAAAAGGATGGGCTACTATTGGCCAAGAATGGTAAAGGATTGTATCAGCCATGGTAAGAGGTGCCACGAGTGTCAGATTCATGATGATATTACACATCGACCGCCAAATCCACTGCACCCCACGATAGCGTCCTGGCCATTTGAATGTTGGGGCACTAATATAATCGGGCGATAGATCCTCCATCTTTAGTGGGACACCATTTTATTTTAGCAGCAACAGACTACTTCTCAAAGGCAACTCCATTTAAAGAAGTCACATCCGAGTGACATTCAAAAACACTAAAATTTATAAGTTCGTTGATCGACACAAGATTAATTAGCGATATTCATCAATATACAACCCAAGAGCAAATTGCTTGGCAGAAGCCTTCAACAAAATACTGGTGAAATTGTTGAAGAAGATCTTCACCAAGAATAAAAGATAGGCATATGAAGATGGAAGAAGCGCTATGGGCGTATTTTACAACCTACAAAATGTCAACCAAAGCCACTCCTTATTAACTGGTATTTGGAGTTGAAGCAGTATTTTCACTAGAAGTTGAACTACCATCACTCGGGTAGCAATCTAAAACAATCTCACTAAAGAATAAAATGGTCGCTTGAGAATGGAAGAGCTTGATGTACTTGATGAAGTTAAATACTACAAGCTCAATAAAATCTAGAAATCAATCGAGGAAAAATGGCAAAATCCTTCGATCATATGGTGTGCCCTCGGGTATTTCAAGAAGGAGAATTGGTCATGGTGCTAAGAAGATCAATCATCCCACACCAAAAAGTTGATGACAAGTTCGCGTCCAACTTGAAGGGCCTCTTTATCATCGAGAAGGTGTTTCAAGGAGGAGTTTATTAGTTAATTGACCTGAAAGGTCAAAGGCTTATGCCGCCAATCAACAGTTGACACCTGAAAAAGTATCACACATAAAATTACCCAAAAAAATATTATGTTCAATGTAATATGTATTTTGTACATATTTTTTATCATATACGTATTTCATATTTTGAAATTCTCTTGTGTTATAAGAATGCATTTATAATTCCCCATAAGACTGTGGGTATTTTAAATATTTATTCGAGTTGACATCGCGGCGCGTGTCAAAATCCCTTAAATAAATATTTAAAATTTTGAAATACAAAATAAATCTAAAATCTTCATGAAAGACAGAGGGCATTTTAAATATTTATTTGGTTTGACATCGTGTTATGCACCGAGATACCCAAATAAATATTTAAAATCTTAAAATTTCAAATTTATTCTGCTAAAAAATGTCCCTAAAAGAGGGGGTATTTTAAATATTTATTCGAGTTGGCATCGCACTGAATGTCGAGATCCCCGAATAAATATTTAAAATTATCAACATAAATACTCTTTCATGCTAAAGAATACAACAATCTTCTTTTTCAAAGTATATGCAGGTGATCTTTAAAAAATTCGAGGCACCACCTTTTCAAATGTACTAAGGTTTGAAAGTTAAGAAAGTGACTTTTGTGACTACACACTCCAACAAATTGGGCCAGAGCAACTTGAAATCTTTTAACATCCTAAATTTTAAGATTCAAATGGGTGGAAAAGGTCGGATCCAACAAGCTCAAATATGACCGGATCACTGGCAACTCCATCTACTCAACACGCCATAAGAAAGGCCGTAGCAGAGGAATCCCACTTCGTCAACCCGTTAGTAGGGACTGTAGGAGTTACGAAGGCTAATTTGACTCGACAAATTCAAGTGATCGTAGTTTACCAAATTCTCCTAATTGATTGAAGAATCAAAGTGCCAGTAGGAAGGAGTCACGAACAACTACTAAATATACATAAGCTCTAAATCTTCAACGACGAAGGACTCCAAATCTACCAACTTCAGTAGATTCAGCATTGGGAAGCACATCCCTCTTTTCTAACCGGGAACAGGACCTATCACAATAATATTTCTTTTATTAGGACAATAAAACTATAAAGAAATATTGCCCATCTTTTCTTTCATTTTAGGAGAAATACGATCGGGGGGGGGCTAATTTGAATTCCTCATGTAAAATAAGAACAGCTCCTACATTCAAAGCTCCCTTTTAGCCATTAGCAAGAACTTGTCTAAGTTGCATATCATAAGGAATTCGAACAACTGCTTCAAATACAGTATCAGGAAGCACAGCTTGCGAAACTTCAATATCCACGGGCTTATTAGGAAGCTTAAAGGTAAATTAAGAGGATTTCATCATCAACAAGTCTGCTATGCAGAAAGCTCTAGACTGATGACTTTTCGCCACCGACCTAGTATAAACTCAAAGGGTTCTAGGTCATTCGCATCTATCCCTTCTTCAAGCCTACCAAAGCAAGAAGCAAAGAGCAGATGGCATGCAAATCTTCTAACAAGTCAGTAAAGACAAATCAGATAACCCTTCACTAAATTCATCACTCAGAGCACTAGACGAAAGGAATCAAAATCTCAGGACTCAAAACAAAGCTTCAGATTGAGCACCTTAGATGATATCTACAAATGTCCTTAAAAATTGGAGGTATTTTAAATATTTATTTAGATCGACATCGCACTAAATGAAAAGATCCCCAAATAAATATTTAAATTTTTTTCTAGATACAACCAGATGAGAGAAGAATGTAGAAGATCCTCCATGGATTAAATATATATTTATCACAAAGTGTAGTCTGGCACGACACAATTAGTACATGATGCATAATTGCTGCAAAGAAGAATGCTGAGCATATACAGCAAGGTTATAAACTAAAGTGATTGCGGTGTCAAAAGAGAATAAATGGTGGTGATATTACACACCATCGCCAATCTACAAAGTGATGCTTTAGGGACCCAAATATGAAGTCTTACATCAGTATCCTGGGGGTCCCAACTTGACTATGGTCAGTATATCAACCATCTATGGATACATCTAAAAGAGCCATGAAGAAAAAAAATTAGTGTGATATCCAAATAATTTCTTGGAGATCCACTAAATGGAAGTCCTAGTGTGACATATAAAACAAATATCTAGAGATCCATAGGGTCAATCAACATACAACAAACGTGATTCGCTCTAGACACGTACAAAATTTGTTCGGGAGCATTTGTTGACCTCTTGATCCAAAAAAAAATCAAATCGCCATACTGGCTTGCACGACGTCGTCATCCCTCGCACGTCGCAGGTACGTTCGCCACGCTCCTCCCATGTTGCACGACTCCGCGTCGTTAAACTTATAAGATGATAACAAGATAAGAGTAGAGTAACCATCCTTTGTATAAAATGCAAGGGCAAAATATATCACCTCCATGCCCTCGCACAGAGATGCACTAATAAAAATCACTTTAGGAAAGACTTGAGGTATCCCCATATTTATCACGGATGATATGGCTAAATATGATCTTTAGGTAAGAGTGCCAATTTGGTCTTACTGATTAGGCTCTGGTCCAACCTTGAAATAACATGACACAAAAATAGTCAATCTAAATCTATCTCATTTATTAAATAGATTAAAAATTCAACCTTGAATCTATCTTGACTTGATGAGAACTTGGCCTGACATGACACAAAAAATATTTAAATTGTGATTGGTTACTATCAAATTGACCCAAAATAGACACAATTTAGAAAATAAAAATGCGTTCTTCATAAATAAAATGAATTAAATAATTAAGTCATTATTTTCTTAATTGAATAGAACTTGATCCAAATATTATTTTGGCTGATATGGGTTGACCCAAACCCAACTTTTTATGTCAAATTCGAGTAGTCATATTTGATTCAATATTGAGAACCCTATAAAAATCATTAATGCTCCACTTACTTTATCCTTAGTTTGAATTTCCAAAGGTTAGAATTTATAAAGAGGGTGTTTCATCATTGGTGATTGCTTGGAATTTGGACCTAGAAATAATAAGTAGATGTCAACCAAGGATAATAAATGTGACAAAGTATAGGGTTTATCCATGTTATTGTTGAACTCTGGATAGCATACAGAAGCATATCAAATAAAAATTTTTAAAATACCTGCACTCTATCAAAGCCATACCGAAACTGTGCTCAAATCATGCAAAAATATGTCTGCTACACTTACTCCATTCCTCTACAACTGCGCCGAACATGCGTCATATCTCACGCATGCAGGGAGCTGGCCCCGATTGTTGGCGATCTTTGTTGTTCAAAGCTAGGGGAAACAAGATCTTCAAGTTCGCTGGCTCATTTCCCTCACGCAAAGACTCTCATTCTCCTGCAGCTCTCGCTCTCATCCTCTCCTATCTTCCGCGAACTCTCGACCTCCTCTTCATTTCTAAAACTCGACACCTCTTATCCTATTCGAACACTGTTTGCAGGCCTTCAGTATAGAGAGAAAGAGAAGAGAGAGAGCCTCTCTTATACCTTGATCAGTACACCAACCCCATCGACATGCAAGGTATAACCTCCCTAACTTAAACCCCACCCTCGACGCTTGCAATGAGCCGCCAAACCCCCTACGTGCTCACGTAGCGTAGTAGGGAGGGAAATCGATACGACGCTTGCAACGAGGCGGGTAATCCCCGTAATGCTCATTTAGTATGAGGGGGACGAAAAACAAGTACACGTACGCTGCTCTGTACCCGCGGGTAAAGCAAATTGTGGTTTTTTTCAATTGTATCCCAAGACCCCTAAGCGCTCATGTAGCATCTTAGGGATTGAAAATAAATACAGCCGCAGTGTCTACGGACATCTACCTGAAGTGCTCATGTAGTGTGGAGGGGAATGTTGCCTCTTGGTTTTTCCCTTAAACGGGGGAGACACCGGGAGGCTACCAAAATTTTGTCTGAAAAAGATAAGGACTTGAACTCTAAAGGACAACAGGGGCCTAAATGAAATGAGCTGAAAAATGACTAAAAACAAAGTTTGAACTTACATGAAAAGAATCATATCTAATTGAACAATGTGCAAAGAGTATGGGCTCAAGCTTAATTAAGTGACAATGAAATATACTTAATTTAAATTGAACAACCCAAAAAGAGCTTGATTTGAATAATGATATAAAAGCTCCAAAGGAATGATGAGAAGCTATCACTTTAATTTAAATGCAAAGTGCTAGCTCAAATCTCATGCAGACAAGCAAGGACTCATGCACAAATTCATTTCAAACTTAAACATAGAATTTATTTGAACAATAACGAGCAACTTGTGATGACCACTTCAATTGGAATGAAGATCATTGATGAATACAATCCATTCAATATTCAGTTTTAACATATAGGCGAAAACGCTAAGTCCATCTACGAACAACTGTAGTAGGGATACTCCATGGATGGTGGATCCCCTATAAACAATAAAGATTGATGTACAATCGGATGAAATGAATATACAATCAAAACCAATGATGGAGGAGGGAAACCACAACAAGGAGTACATGTACAAGATACATGAAAGGTACAATCATGAAGGGGATGAGTGCAACGATCCAACAAGCAATTCGACCACAATCAAATACCTCAATACCCATACAAGCAAAGAGATCTACGTGAAATGAGTTGCTAAATAAAATCAATCTAAGGAGACAATAATTAATGGCAGTTTGTATTGCTTGACCATAAAAAACACACACTAACTTATTCCCAAACAAGAATAATAGAAGTTCTACAAGTGTAACGGGTCCCTTCTGACGGCAAATACACCTTCAACATCAGATAGCACATAGACAAATATATCAATTCACTTTTGAGCAACAATAGCATTACAACATATGATGAATACGGGGGTACTCTTAAAGTTAATGTCAATCGGGCATCCAACAAACATACGAATTCCCTGTGAGTAGAAGGGGTTTGATAGGTGACATGTGATGAATCCAAACACACAAAGCATAACAAGAGGCATAAGAAAATATACTAAATCTCAATAAGCTATGGTGATTAGCCTACAATAATTACATAAATGTGCTCACAATTAATATGTTGGGAGAGATAGATGATAGATGCGAGCTCGTACGAGTTAACGTGGGAAATCTCTCATATACAAAGTACCTATGAACTGTTTTAGCAAGGATACTGCAACGTCTCTGTAGCTGACAACCATCCAATGGAAGATAGATACACTCAAGTGGTATGCAATTAAGGTTGTGTTATCATTACAATTGAGGTCGACTCACTTGTAGACAAACACAACTATTCCTTGTGAGCTATGATGATCGACAAAATTATTTGTGGATAATACGAGTGGATATGTAGTAAGTGCAACAAATCCTCTGTGGATACAAGTACACATATTCTCTACAAGCAAAGATATAAGGCTACGACAAATCCAAATTCCTACATGCCATCGTAGGAAGCCTCTCATGTATGCAAAGTGTCATCTACGAGCAATGGCGAATGACATGTAATAAATGCATGCATCTACAATCAAAAGCAAGAGATTTGTTAGTGTACTACAATCCACCTACAGAAAAAGACAAGTAGTGCATGACAGTCTACCTATACAAAGCAACAAATAACTCAATCTACAAATTACTACGCCACGCCACTGGATCCACAACACTCATATTAGCAGATAGAATGCATATATAAGTTCTCAAATGAAATGTTGTGTGCATTCAAATGGTAGTTATCTACATGACTAAAATATCCCAAAATGCCCCGCACATGCACTGTAATATGTATACACATAGGTACAAAAAGAAGTGCAATCCCAAGACCCGCATGGGGCCCCGGCGAGCGTGTTATTGTACACACGTGATGTCTAGGGATGCTAGGCAGGTTAATAAGTAAATTTAAGTTTGAACCTGATCCTTCTATGCATATCAATGGGAGTTAACAAGGTTCAAACCATCAAATACATATACGGTAGTGGCAACAATATATTTGTTTTAATACATTCATATTAGGCATTCAAGGCCTACAATAATGAGAATTCACTAATAAAGGTATAAAGCCTATGAGCATCATCCTCTGTCAGCCAATAGACATAGTCGACAAGGTTTAATCCACAAATGGAAATGACCCCTTACACCCTGATGATGGCCATATTGAACGAAAATCTCAACCGAAGTGGTCTATTCCAAATATCCAAAATGCCATCAAAAAATTCCAAAAATCCAAAACTCATAATATTTAAAATTTAAGTCCAACCATCAATCACTTAAAGCAAAACTCATCCACCCTCCACAATAGTTTGTCGAGGTGGACAAATTAAAATATACTTTAGCTCACAAAGAGTTAATGTCCGGTCGAGAATATTACTAAGATCCATTCTTAAATAATCTCCTACCAATAAGAACGTGATACGTGTTCTCTAACCGGCAGTTTTGCTATCAAATGGCACTGCAGGATAAATGATTATGACATGAGACCCTCTGACCCGAGTGATTTTGCCGCCAAAGTGCACCACAAAATACTGGTTATGGCTAGAGCCAGTACGCTCCTTAGTGGCATCAAATACTTGAGATATAAATCAATAGGATATTATCAATAGGGAATAAAGCCCTATATTAGCTAAGGTGGATCCAAATTTGTCCCCTTAGACAAATACTTACAAGGATCCTTCTATCAGGTTGGGTCGACTACCTCCTCTAACTAAGTAGACTAAGGACCATGATGGCCCGAGATGATGGAACCATGGGATCTAGATTGGGTCCATCATCCTTTCCCCCACCATCCACTTTAAGTGCAAGATGGTGCAATTTTAAATTTTAAATATCAATTCTCCAAGAATTCCAAATGCCCATGATGTTACTATATGCCAGATAACACATATCTCTACGTATCTGATTGACGACTAGCCTTAATTGAAAGTTCACTCTCGTTACTAGGAGGGGTAATTAACTATAGGGGCTTGGGCCTATAGGAAACCAGAACTCAAATTATAAAGTCCTCACAAAATGAGGTCAAAATCTATAGATAGTGTCTTATCTACAAACTCATATGTCTTCCAAAGTTTACCCTGGAACTTATTATGTTAACACTCCCCCGAAAGAAAAATCAAAGCGGGCGAAGGCCGGGGCCGAATTTTTGGAGCCCATATTTATTAACAACTGAGTGTTAGCTTGAATCCACATCTACAGTCTAACTTAACCTAGTTGACATTATCCCTAAAGGAGGCTAATCAAATAAGTGAAAATAGACTACGAATTGAGTACACCAAGGGAACTAGTAATAAAACTAGACTGAAAACTCCATAGAGTGTCATTCATTGAATTTATTGAAGACATCAAAAGAGAGTTACAAAGGAGAACACAATAGATAAATCTAAAAGAAGCTAATTTCATTTTAAAAGAATCTCTTACAAGGAGTTAGACAAAAAATAGGGTGTCATATCCCCAAACATCTTCATGATGATCACCGAGGGCTTTGCAATCTTGGTCTCAAGTGTTATATTTTAAACAAGGAACTAGTAAGCCTTTATCATGTTGAGCCCAACTATCGCTGGTAGATCTTACTATCATAATGACAAGAATCTCATCAAGCTAGATAAAGTGAACAATATTGCATCAATTTGGAACACATAATAACACAGAACCAACCTAAACTATATTATGTAGCTTGAATATCCATAGTGTAATACCTTGAACATAATTACGAGCTTAGTACTCCTTCAAAATGGCTTTCATGGCCATCTTACTCACAAATACTTTTTTTTTTATTTACGGCAAAAGAGGTAATAGAGTCCATTGCTAAAGCAATAGATTATTGGTCTATAACTATTATAAAGAGGCCACTCTACCTTGCAATCTATAATAATAGTATAATAAAAAGGGTAGGACTAATCATAATAGGAAAACCCCTTAAATCAATTTCATAAATGCAGAAGAATGAAGAAGCTTTAAAAAAAGATCTTGCGGCCACCATCAGTCTGAAACAACAAGAAAAGGTGTTGATGAAGCCTTTTAGTCTTGGGGAACTATAAAGGGATCGATTTCTCTTTCCCTTCATTCCTTTTTGACCAAATGGTTGTGATAGGAAGGTGGAGCAGCTATTGGGGATTGTAGAACCATGGACCTCGAATACATTTTGTAATTATGAAGTAAGGACTTTGGCATGTAGAGAATCTAACATCCGCCAAGAGTACTGTTTACCCTAATACTAGTGTCGGGGTCGAGTCGACAACGCAAGGTTGTTTTTTAAAAGAGAAAGGGCTCAAAATCGTACAAAAATTCACCCGACGCGTGTCGATCGAAAACCCAAAATTATCGAATGGCCTCCGTTCATGAAACAGACAACGCCGATGCGTCCAGAGCAACGATAACAGCTAAGATCGACACCCATATTGATGGGGTTCGTCGATCAACAAAAAATTTAAATTTCGCGCAGAAATCGAGGCGACGACAACGATGACGTGATGACCACTCGATGCACAATAAATTTTTTATGCCATATAATTAATTTTTTTTATTTAAAGAGAGGGAGAGAAATAGGGTTTTAAAAGTTTTTTTTTAAAATAAAAAAATACCCAATATACCTCTCACTTAACTCCTGAACCCTCATAACCCTCCCAACCGACCCCTCACTCCCACTCACGCTCATTTTCACACCAAGGAGCCACCCCCTCACGCCTCTCTTGCGATTCAAACCGGTTGGCCACCCTCCTTCGTCCAAGGTCCAAGGTAAAGCTTCTTCTTCTTCTTGTTCCTCCATTCTCCATTCTCCATTCTACTTTCTTATTCTTCTTCCTTCCCTCCTCTTCTTCTTCTCCGTTTTTCTTTTTCATTCTTCCTCCTTCAATTTCCTCCCTCATTTTCTTCCATTTTCCTCCTCTCCTCTATTCTCCTTCCTCTCCTTCATCTTCTTCTTCTTCCTCCAACATTTCTTTCTCCAAACATACAACCCTAACCCTAAATTTTTTATTTTCCAAATCCATCACTCAATCCACCCATGCCCCTTTATAAAAAATACTTCCCTACACTTCCTACACACTCCCCACCAAAAATATCCATCATCCTCCATTTTCTCTCTCTAACCTAGAGAGAGAAAATTTCTCTCTAGAAGGAGAGAGAAATTCCTTCATACATTACTCCTCCATTCCAAACATCTACCTTCACCATTGTTTCCCCATAATTCCCTTCCTAGAGAGAAAAACAAATCCACTCTCTCTCTCTTTCTCTCTCCAAAATTGGAAAGAGAGGTGTCTTCTCTCTTTAAATCTCACCCCCATTTCTTTACACCTCCTAAACCTTTCTTTATGCAAATTCTCATCTTTCCCTCTCTTTCCCACTCTTTCTCTCTCTAGAAAGAGAGCTCGCTCTCTCTTTTTCTCTCTCTAGCCTTTGTTTAATATATATATATATATATATATATATATATATATATATATATATATATATATATATATATGATTAATTAAATGGCTTAAATAATAAAAAATTATATTATGCATCGTAGGTTTCCCTCCGTCGCCGTCATTGCTTCGATCGTCGTGCACTCAAGGTATAAACCCGACATTAGCATTTTAAATTATAATTCATGAAATAAGTACTCGTGACCACTTTTGTTAGCGAGCGAGGAAACATAAGTATCCGTGACTGCTTTTATTAACAAGCGGAGAAATTCATAAGCATAAAACATAAGTAACAGTGCCCGCTTTTTTTAGCAAGTGGAAAAATTATTATATATGAAATTAAATTTAAGTACTCGTTACTGCTTTTCCAAGCAAGCGGGGAAATGTGTTTAAACAAGTACTTGAAGACCCCATGATTGCTTTTGTTAGTGAGCGGGGAATGAGACTGTGGCCGTGGTGTCACCTGACACCTACTGTAACTGCCTTTCTTGGTAGGAAGGAAGGCTTTACACACCCCGATGCAGCCCCCTATATGGGAATGACGCCAGGGTGCTGCAAAAATTTTCAACAGAACCAATGACTTAGAAAATTTCAAAAAAATTAAAATTAAAATCCACCTAAAGTTCTAAGTCAACAAAAAATAAACCTACGACACCCTAGACTCCCGACACTAGAAAATAAATATAAAAGAAATATCCAAATCAATGTGAAATGCAACATACAGTGAATCTTTAAGAGAATTAGTTATTCTCCAATAGATGGGAATCAATCCTCTTCCTCCTAGCTCCTGATTTGCACACAGCTAAGTCCCCTACCAAAGCTTCTTACATAAATGGAATGTGAAGAAATGAGCTAAGCCTCCCTTCCTATTTATAACATTGAATTCAAATTATTTACAGGCCCCACCACTTAGGATCCCTTTGCTAAAGGATAGAAAAGGTACACCTGTAGGCCCCGCCAGCCCAGGATCCCCTTGCAATAAGACAAAGAACGTATGCCTACGGGCTCCACCAGCTTAGGATCCTAAGATGTCATTTCGAGTCTTTAGCCTTGGATTCCTACTAGAGTATTCACCAGTAGGTGGAATACTAACGTAAATACACCTAAATATGAGTAGTAATTATCATAAAAGGGGAAGGTAAAAGTAAAACAATTATTTATATTTTTAACAAAATGCATTTACATTAATTATAAACATGTAATAAACCCCCTGCATATCCCCGATAATTTTATGGTTAAACGCTTAGTAATAAAATGAGAATCGTCTGTTACATTGCAAGTCACGGGTGCTCTATATAGCATGCGTGCCAGCTGTTAAAGTTAGGCATCTTGTACAACCCGTAAACACATGTCTTCAAAAAGAAACAAAATAGCGTAATTTTATGTGTCACAATTGTACGATCCCTAATTAAAGTATACACATCATGCCAAATCACTAAAAAAGTGTCACCTACGAGCAGAAGAATTTGATAGGTGACATGTGATGAACTCAAACATATAATATATAATAAGCAATAAATATAAAATGTCTGCGGGGTTATAGGAGACCCGTCATATATGCAGAATGTTATCTACGTACATGATTTTATATAAGTACAATGAATGTGAGCACTTACGATCTATTGAAGAAGACCCGTCATACACCCAATGTATTGACCTCAAGCAAAATGTCAAATGGCTACAATGAATGCGAAGCCCTATGAGTTATTATAGAAAATTCATTATATACCAGTATGTCAACCACAAGAAAAGTGTAGAATAATACTACAAATACAAATGCCTATGACCGGCGGTAGAAGATTGGTATGTAAAGCAACTCAGCCACAAATAAGGGTGTCCTGTCTGTGGTGGATACAATTATCTACAAGCGATAACAGGAGATTCGTTAGTGCACACATTCCACCTGCAGAAAGCAAGTAGTGCACGACAATCTACCTATACGAAACGGGCAAATACAAAAGGCTGCGACAAATACGAGTTCCTACGTGCCGCAGTAGAAGACTCGTCCAATGTCCAAAATTTTCTCCCGCACAGCACTGTAATTTGTATACACATTGGTATATAAAAGGGGATATATAAAATCACCCGCAAGGGCCCTAACAAGCATGTTATGGGAATGCACATGACATCTAGGGATGCTATGCGAGACAATAAGTTTGAATCTGATCCTCCTAAGCATGAAAATAGGAGTCGACAAGGTTCAACAAATAATTATAAAATGCACCCAAACACTCGCATGGGCCCTGACGAGCATGTTATGGTAACACACACGTCTAGGGATGCTATGCGGGTCAATAAGTTTGAACCTGATCCTCCTAAGCAGGTAAATATGAGTCAACAAGGTTCAACAAATAGTTACAAAATGCTTCCAAACACCCGCATGGGCCCCGACGAGCGTGTTATTGAACACACGTGACGTCTAGGGATACTGTGTGGGTCAATAAGTGAATTCAAATTCAAACCCTATCCTTCTATACGGATCAATAGGAGTCGATAGAGTCCGAATCATAAAATAAATATAGGGTTGTGATGACCAGTATATTTATTTTGATACATTCATATTAGATCTTCAAGAACTATAATTAAGAGAATTCACTCACAATGGCACAAAGTCTATGAAATCTGATCCTCTGTCGATAACTCGATAGAGTCGACAAGGTTCAAGTCATAAATGAAAATGATCCCAAAGTACACCCTGATGATGCCTGTGTTGAATGCAAATCTCAACCGGAGGGGTTAACTCCGATCATTTCAAGTACCTCCCAAATATCCAAATACTTACAAAATCCAAAAAACCTAAAAATATTTAAAATGGAAATCTAACCATAAACCACTTAAAGCAAAATCCATCCACCCTCCGCAATAGTTTATCGAGGTAGACAAATTGAAATTTACTTCAGTTCATATTGAGCTAAATGCCTAGTCAAAAATATCACTAGGATCCATTCTCAAATAATATCCTCCTAATAAAGACATGGTACGTGTTCTCTGACCGGCGGTTTTGCCGCCAAATGGCACCGCAGGATAAACGGTTATGACCCGAGGCCCTCTGAACCGAGTGATTTTGCCACCAAATGGCACCATGAAATACCGGTTATAGCTAGAGCCAATACGTTCCTTACTAAAATCAAATCCTTGAGATATGAAGCAATAGGATATGATTGATAGGGAACAAAGTCATCTATTAGGTAAGGTGGATTCAAATTTATCCCCTTAGATAAATACTCACCCCAGGTTTATAAGGTCCCCATGGACGAAACAACTCATGGCTGTCGACAAGGATCCTTCTGTTAGGTTGGGTCGACTACCTCCTCTAACTAAGTATACCAGAGACCACGATGGCTCGGAACCATGGGATCTTGATGGGGTCTATCATTCATTCTCCCACCATCTGTTTTAAGTGCAAGATGGTAAAATTTCTATTTTAAATATCAAATCTTCATATTTCCAAACATCCCAAACTCATGCCGCTACTATATGCTAGATAACACGTATCTTTACGTATCTGGTCGACAATTAGCCTTAATCGAAAGTTCTCTCTCGTTATTGGGAGGGGTAATTAACTATAGGGTCTTGCGCCTATAGGAAACCAGAACTCAGATCATAAAGTCCTTGCAAAATGAGGGAGAAATCTCTGGGTAGTGTCTTATCTACAAACATATATGCCTTCCAAAATTTACCCCGGAAATAATTCCGTTAAAACTCCTCCCGAAAGAAAAGCTGCAACAGGCGGAGGCCAAGGCCGAATTTTTGGAGCCCACAAGTACTTGGTATTAGAGAAACATCCACAGAGTGTAAGAAAAAAATGACTAAGCACAAAGAAAAAGACGCTTCTTCATCTATAGTGTGAATTGTTCCTTTTTTCCTTCTTTCCTTTTCTCTCACTCGAATGCTTCTCAATGGTCCACTGCCTGAAGCAATTTTTTTTTGGTGGGAAGAAAGATGAGCGCTTGAACCTAGCTCATCAAGAATCTCAAAGCTATTTCCAACTAGTGCACTACACACATTCAAGAATGCACTACAGCAACTCTTCCTATTAAATTTTATGTAATTATCCAGAGTTTCAATCCTAAGTTCAACATCAAATATTTCCTTCATAAGGAATCCCATAAGCCAGAATTAAGTCGAATGTAAATCAAAATTGGAAATAAATAAGAACCTATAATGACCACAACTTGGAAGGTATTTGCAGGAGATTTCTTATACAAGTAGAGAACTCTAATACATTAATCACTGACTCACTTTTTGGCTCTTTGAACTATATGAACTTGTCTTGGTAGAATCCATTCCTATCAGTCTATATAGTGGAAGAATAATCTAATTAAAAAAAGATAATAATTCATTTCCATTATGCATATTAATTGTCAGGCAATGTAGTGCAAACTCACCTGTCAAACTTTGCAAAGATTGCTGCAGCTCCCAGCAAGCCATTACTGCTTCCCTGGCATGCACATGAACATGCTGTTGTAGCTGTTCTTTCAATGAACAGAGTAACAAGGCATAGTACCTCTTTCCAAAGCATAAATGTGAGTCAGAAACTAAAACTTATACAATAAAGGAATGTATTTTTTATATCTCATATTTGTAGAAGCATTAATTGTTTATCAGATAACTTCAAAACAGCCATGTTAGTTGAGTTTCATTTGAAACCATCCAAACTCATTAATATTGTTTATACTGATTTCAGGACTTTTTGCCCGAACTTAAAAGTTCAGTGAAGTTTCACCGAAAACTCATCAGAATGAAATTTCACTAAAACTTTCGGGTGATCGTCAAAGTTCTACTTTATCTCAATAAGATACCGTTAAACTTCCTGTCTAAAATTTAACCTTCAATTAGATGATTTTTTTTATTTCATATATTTAATATACCTTTTCGAATATTTTATAAAAAATAAAAAAACATAACTGAAACTGAATCCTGAAACAGATGAAACAATCGAAACCAACAAAACCTTGACAACAACCATGTTCAATTGAGTCTTTTTTTTTTTTTTTTTTCAGAAATACATAGAGATTGTTCTTTATCTTTTTTTTGTGTGGGGGTATATGAATTCCACATACGTTTAGATATCTATCAGAAATCAGAGGCAAAGGTTCATGAATATAAATTAAGCATCAATACAGCAATGGTAACACCGATATATTTTACACAAATCAAATCAGAATTGCTGTTTTACGTTGTCGCACAGGCTCCCAACTGTTCTGATAAACTTAGTTTCCTTGTCTTTATGGATAATGTTGTAATTTTACCCGTCTCTAGAGTGAAGAAGAGTTCACCCTCACAGCACGTCTGAAAACACTTTTAACATCATAAATTTAGCATTTTAAATTTTTTCTCTGTACTACCATTGAATGTTAAATTGGCTGCTAAGACTTTTGGCATTTCTTATGGTCAAATATTTAATTTGGATTATAACTTATTTTTCCGGACAATAATACCCAGATTAATCTAATATATTTTTAATGTCAATAAGTTTTTCCATTATTTATTGTCTAAATGTTTATTTTTTTCCTGAAAAATTGATGTAAACATGTCTTTTAACATAATTTTGCTTTCAAACATGTTGGTGTCGGGAGGTGATCCTATGTTGGTAGAGTTCTTTGAGTTTGATTGCCCTTGGCTTAGGGTCGTATCTTACATATTAACTAATAAAGAAATAAGACCATCTCCAACCGAAAAACTCATTTTTCACTCCAAAATGCAGTGACATTTCAAAATGTAGTAATTCATCACCAACCGAACTTTATTTCTTAACAACAAAAAAAGAATATTTCGCATATATTTTTTCTCAACCGAACTCCACACGTGCTAGCATTTCTCTGTCTTCAATTTCTCTATTTCCACCAAAAAATGCGTTCGTGAACAGTGTGATGCTAATATTAGCACTGCACTGTTCTCAAACACGAGAATGGAGCGTGTTTTACCGTTAGATTAGAGCAGGTTGCGGATGCCAAATACAGATATGGAGTTCGGTTGGAGATGACCTAAGTGGACAACATCTAAGCTGAGTAGTTTTTTTTTTTTTTTTTTTTTTTTTTTTTAGAGGGAAGGATTTCAACTCTAAAGTTAGTAACTAAGAGGGATTTTTCTAATATATGTCAATGATAAATTATTATGTAATATTTGACTAAGAGTGGTTAAATCAATCACAATGGGGATTATGCATCCTATGCTAATAGACAAGACTTTAGTCATACTCATACTACAATATAAACCTTTAGAATCATTGCCTTTTCAAGTTTTATGGATCATTGAGAAGATTGATATCAATGCAACAAAAGGGACTACTCAAATTAAGATAAGTTATAATTTCTATTAAAGCATAAATATATGATTAAATAAATAGAGGGGGAAATTTTGGATAGTCCTTCAACCCTAATGGATTTGATCAAGTCATCTTTGTACGCTATGGAAACGTGATTCAAATTAATCATTAATTCCTCTGAGAGATTCTTACATAGATAAAAATGAGTTCAAAGGTAAAAACAATTATTTATGGATTGTTAACTTATTAAAGTTATTACATTTGCCTTGCATTTATAATAGACATAAGTTGTGGTTATTATTTTAATATATCCTCATTATTAAGGATTGTCTCTTTTATTACTCTATTATACTGTCTATATATAATTCATACCAACCTCAAAATCGATTAAGTAGAAATATGCCTTTTATGGTTTTTTTTATGATATTAGAGACTTCATCCAAACCCCTTCTGTCCTCTCTCTTTGTCTCATAAGATATCTCCAAAAAACACTTGAGCTAAGAGTCCTAATCCGTCAACCTTAAAATCTCTTTTTCTTCTCTAGAAACAATATAGCCACCTTCTCCCTCGTTGATCACTTTTTTCTATTAATCCATAAGCCAGACTCTACAACAAAACCACAGCTCCCTCGGCTAAGTGATCTCCCAAGCACACTTTCTCACACCAGCTCTATTAGCCTTGCAACCACCATAGTGAATTATCTCTTCTTGAGATTTATTGACACTCACATTCTCATAGCCGTTTATGATTTCTTTCTCCAATCCCCTTCCCTAATAGTTTTTTTGATGCAGGACTGAAATGCCTAAGCGATGTTAGAAAAGAACCTTGCACAATTTAATTTAGAGACCTTCATTAACTAAAATACTTGTAGTGATTAAACGATGAAATAAAATAAGAGAGAGATGAGTCTAGCTTAGGCCAAGTAACACGACTAGAGGTTAGGATCACAAAATAATCAATGAATCAAAACATAACATATATGAAAGATTTCCAACAAGAAATCCCTACGCTAACAATGAGATTGTTCGCTACGAAGAGTCCTTCACTCACTTTCGAGATACTAGGCTCAGCGGAGATACTTAACACGGCCTTAATGAATCAATTAAAACCACAGGTTGGGGTAAGAGTTAGATAGGAAAAGATTTAGGGGAAAGATTCACCTTGCTTAGGATTTGGAAACAATCTGTCATTGGACGGAAGACAGTTGCTCATCAATAGCTTCAGTGAGGATGAAGACGATCCTCTCCACGTAGTCTTCTACAATTTGGTCAATTTCAAGGTTGAGGTTGAAGAATGATGAGTTGAGAATGTCGACGTGGCCTGGTCATCGTAAACGAATCTGAGATCAAGTTCCGGATCTACCATGCATGGGAAGAGAAGTTTGTAAGGTGGGGGAGGGGAAGTGGTGTGATCTCTTCTCTCTTCCTTCCTTAGATGAAGCTTCAAGCCAAGAATAAAGGTGGAAAGGGGTAGGTGGGTGGTCGGCCAAGACTAGGGGAAGAAGCTTCTTCCAAAAATCTGAAATAAAATTTCAGATTTTAGTGAGAGAGGATTAGGGTTTGAAATTTGAATTCCAAGGGAAAAGAGGGAAAATTACTCCTTAATGAGGGACTAAATTTATGTCCCTAAAAGGATAGGAGTTAATGTGGGAGAGAGAGAGGAGAGAAGGAAGGGGGAGGAGACATGAGTATGTAGGATAGGGCTCAGGCAAAGGAATTAAAGCTTGCTTTAATTGGGATCTAAAATTAGGAAGAAGTAATTTAAATCAAATCAAATTAGAAATTTAATTATATTTAATTTAATTAACTTTCATAAAATATGAATTCTTAATTAGGAAACAAATTCAAATTCAAATTAGTTTGAATTTTAAATTCAAATTTGTTAACAAATTAAGAAGGTTAAAATAGGAAGGGCTTTGATTGCAAGATGGAATTAGTGGAGCCAATGGAAGGAGGAGGGTTATGCCTTGTGGTCGGCGGCTTGTGTAGTAGGGAAGAGGGTGTAGGGCCGGCAGTTAGGGGTGGACGGGAGTGGTGGCCATTGGCTTGAAGGAGGGAGAGGGTAGACCGGTCGGCTTTGTGGGTGTGGTGTTGGTTTGGCCGAGGAGAGGAAGTGGGAGGGGATGCCGGCGGTTGGGGAAGGGAAGGAGGGGTAAGCCAACGGTTTGTAAGGGAGAAGATAAACAAGGGAGAGGAAGGAGAAGATCGACCATGAATCCATATGCTTCTTGTGGTTGGTGGGTATTACGATGCCCTTACCTAGGGACTTCAATCTTCAAGAGCTCACAAACTCTCCCAAAAACACACAAGAGCATAAATTTTCATGTAATATTATTCATTATCCTCCAATAAGAAGAAGGTGGCCTTTAAATAGCCTCATTACAATGAAAGAAAATAAAAGACCAACTTGTCCCTAGGTCGTACACATGACTAGGCCCTCAAATGAGGGTATAAATGAAAAATGCAATAATAACTAATAAAACAAAATAAACTAATACAAATAATTTTAATACAATGAAGATCAAAAATAAAGCGGCGCATCGTGGCCATAGATTGACGGACATGCCTCTGGTAGATCCTCCATGATCGGATGTCCTCATCATTCTCCCGGGGTGGAAAAAAGCTCGACGCCGTTGAGTATGCATCCTGGGTATTCTCGTAAATTTCTAATGCATCTGGATTAATCTGCTGGAACTCCTCTCGCTCTAGCTAGGTGTCCCCTGACTCTGGCTTACCTCTCGATCTAATCAGATACCTTCTTCGTCCACCCTCTTTTGTGGAAATGATATCATCACTCAGGATCATGTCAACCTCTTCCGCAATAGGTATTTTGGGAATATTTGAGAGTGGTGGTAAGGGTTCTCACAGGATGGGGTCAAACAAGGCTCATTTTAAAGTGGATTTGGTGGGTTGAACTATGGATCCTAACAGACTACTAAATCTTTTATATTAAAGGAGGGATTAATGTTGAATTATGTAGGTAGATCTACCATGTAAGTATTGCCATTGATTTTCTTGATTATTTTGAAAGGTCCCCACTTTTAGCATATAACTTCTTAATAGTTCCTTCTGGGAACCGTTCCGAACGAATCCGCACCATCACTGAATCACCAACCTCAAAAGTTTTAAATCTTCATTTTAAATCAGCATGAAGTTAATAGTTAATATTGCTCTCTTCAATTTGGTGTGCAATTTTCTTTTGCAGTTCATGCAAATGCAATGCAAATGAGGATGTAGACTCAGAAATCCTATACTTAGAACAAATGGGTATGAGATTTAGAGGATGTCTAGGTTTGAACCCATGAACAATTTCAGCAGGACTTA
This sequence comes from Dendrobium officinale, assembly GCA_019514585.1. NCBI lineage: Eukaryota > Viridiplantae > Streptophyta > Magnoliopsida > Asparagales > Orchidaceae > Dendrobium > Dendrobium officinale. The sequence continues at coordinate 66,723,058 of CM033682.1, read as the reverse complement.
AGACAGTGGTGTGGTTCACAGAATATTATAGCAAATTCAGTTGTGGGAACTTTGGAATCTTAATCTTTATGTGTTCACCTACCAGGTGTTACTGTTGACCCCTATACCTCAAACCACGCGATAAAGAACCCCAATTGGTGAATAAAACATTACGCGCCTTAGCGCCACATGTCACTTGAAGGGTCAAATGACCTCCGAATGCCAAATGGATGGTATCGCTGCGATCAGGACACTGAACTCTGCTGGGTCGAGGTCCCTCGCAATTGAATCGGATGAGATCAGTCAAAAGGAATGACCAACACCCGAAATTCAAGCACGAGACTGATCAAACGATCCCGGATCGACGAATAGACTTCATCGTTGCGTCCGAAATATTGCCAACCTATGAAAACTGTATTTTGTATATTCAATTTGGATCATCCGGAGTGGTGACACGAATTTCAAGGCAAAACACGCATATCGAGGAGATTTGCTCCTATAGAGACGGTACGATGTCGGCTCAACAAACGGACAGCGCCATTGCGTCTGGAACGTCATTGACAATCAAAATATATATTTTATTTAATCAATTTTGATCAACTGAGGTGGCATCGTGAATTTCGAGGCAATTCGAATATGATGTGAAGACGCGCATATCAAAGAAATGAGGCCTCGAAGACGCTCTAACGACGTCCGATTGACAAACGGACAGCGCCATTGCGTCCAGAACATCACGAACATTCAGAAAATATATTTTATTTAATAAATTTGGGTCTTCTGAGATGGTGGAGAATTTCTAAGTAATTCAAATATGATATAAAGGCCTGCGCTACGATGAAAATGAGGCCTCGAAGATGCTCGGACGACGTCTGATCGACAAACGGACAGCTCCATTGCGTCCGGAACGTCGTCAACATTCAGAAAATATATTTTATTTGATAAATTTGGATCATCTGAGATGGTGGAGAATTTTTAGGTGATGCAAATATGATATAAAGGCCTGTGCTACGACGAAAATAAGGCCTCGACGATGATCAAATGAAGTCCGATTGACAAAACGGATAGCGCCATTGCGTCCGGAACGTCGGCGGCATTAAGAGTCTACATTTTATTTGATCAAATTGGATCATTTAAGGTAGCGTCGTAAATTTCAAAGGCGACTCAAATATGATGTGAAGGTATGCGCTACAAAGGAAATAAGGCCTCGACGATGATCAAACGACATCCGATCGACGAACGGACAACGTTATTGTGTCCGAAACGTCGTCGACATTAAGAATCTACATTTTATTTGATCAAATTGGATCGTTTGAAGTGGTGTCGTAATTTTCAAAGACGATCCAAATATGATGCAAAAACGCGCATGTCAAGGAATTTTGTCTATTCGGAGACGACATGACGTCCGATTGCCAAACGGAAAGCGACATTGCGTTCGGAACGTCGTAGGGACTAAGAGTCTACATTTTATTTGATCAAATTGGATCGTTTGAAGTGGTGTCGTAATTTTCAAAGACGATCCAAATATGATGCGAAAACGCGCATGTCAAGGAATTTTGTCTATTCGGAGACGACATGACGTCCGATTGCCAAACAGAAAGCGACATTGCGTTCGGAACGTCGTCGGGACTAAGAGTCTACATTTTATTTGATCAAATTCGATCGTTTGAGGTAACGTCGTAATTTCAAAGGCGGTCTAAATATGGTTCAAAGGCACGCGTATCGCAGAAATTTGCCTCTACGGAGACGACATGACGTCCGATTGCCAAACGGAAAGCGAAATTACGTCCGGAATGTCGTCAACATTAAAAGTCTACATCTTATTTGATTAAATTGGATCATTTGAGGTGGTGTCGTAAATCTCAAAGAATGATTCAGATATGTTACGAAGGCACGCGTTACGAGGGAACTAAGCCTCGTCGTCGCCCAAACGATGTCCGATCTCAAAATGGACTACGCCGTTGCGACCAGGACATTGGCAATACCCTAAATGCACTATCAATTTGTCTAATTCCGATGTTTGATGAATTTGGCACGTAAAACGAGACAAAAAATGCACGCAAAAAGAGGAAAGTACACATGGATTGAGACAATCTTTGACCTGGCTAATGCAGTTTTATCACGTCAAATTAATTAGCCATTGACTAAAACATTAATATGGCAATTTATTTAAATAAGCATCAGATACCAAAACAAGAAAATGTCAAACATTGATTAAATGCATTACCTGTTTCAGCTCAAGATCCTCTGGTTATGTGAAGTTTCCTTTGCTCCGTCTGCTTGACACTTCAACCTCAATACAGCTGTCCTTGAGCAGTTGCAAAAAATGAGAAATGGTTTTCAAACTCCACGCTTTTTTCCAGCAAGCAAGAATATTAGACGACCTCAGCTCAAACGACTCCACTAGAGCCCTCGTTCCAAAACTTCCACTCTAAATTCCTCCTCTCATCCGTCTCGTATCCTCCTCCCCGTCCATCTCTACCTCCAGCCAACTCCAACCAAAAGCCTCACTTCCTCCATGCCGTTTGCTCTTCCCTGCTATCCGCCTCCTCCCTCCCAAAGTGTCAAAGTAGGTCGGTCTTCACAGCAGCACTGACGTCCCCCCACCTCACAAACAGCAACTCTTCTAGCGTGAAGAACAACACAATCTTCCTTGTGGCTACTGTCCGAGTCTTTCCACACCTATTGTTGCAGATTTCCAAACCATCTTTTTTTATAGACGTAAAGATTCCTTGTTCTTCACCAGCAAACAAAACTAACCCAATATTTTTTTATTATTTTTTTTTTTAATAAAAAAAGCTGCAACTCATAATACAAATCCATACTCACCACATGATTCCTCACGTTCACCTATGCTATGAATCACCTATTACCCTACAACAGCTTTCTCTTTGTTTTATGTGGGAAAAGTCATCTTAGTTTTGAGACCTCCGATAATATTCATACAAGTGGTTCTGTTCCTGCTACCTTTTTTTTTTTTTTTTTTTTTTTTTGCATTTTATTTTATATATATATATATATAATGAAGTATTAGTTTAAATATTTCTGCTTATGCTAAGGCCATTATCATGCATTCTTTTGCCTGACACATACACGTGGAGCACATGAGCATTCTCACTTTTCCTTGGATTTACATATATGCTTCCACACTCATCCCAGATAGTCATTCTACATCAAAGGAAAGTAAAGAGATGAATAAATATGAGCAAACAGTGAACTTCTTTATCATATTTGCTCTTGCTTACTGTCATTAATTAGCACTCATTATTATTATTATTATTATTATTTTAAATGTTCATTATTATCAAGTTTATGTTACCTGTTTGATTAAGTATTACCTTTTTTTTATTGTCACTAATATATACGTGTATGTAAACACATGTACATGCATTTCTTTTTTTTTTTTTTGAAGGATAAAAATTTGCTAAAAAAAAAGAGAGAACAGAAAAAAAAAAAGAGAGAAAAAGAAAAAAAAAAGGAATTCAAGAAAAGCAAGCAAAAAAAAGAGAGAAAGAGCTTGCCAAAAAAAAAGAGAAGAAAGCAAGCTAAAAAAAAAAAGAGAGAAAAGTTTGCCAAAAAAAAAAAGAAGTGAAAAAAAAAAGAGAAAAAGAAAATAAAAAAAATGCTCTCTTGATTTTTGAACCGTTTCTCTCTCTCCTACCTCGGCATGCGTGTCGAGTCGGCGGTCTACCTATACACGCTTTTCTCTAGCGTGGTGGGAGGGGCAACCGGCGCGACACCCACGACAAGGTAGGCGAGAGTGTCTCGGTTCCAAATCCTATTCTCGCCGTTCGTGGCACACCGGAAAACCGCCTATACACGCTTTTCTCTAGCGTGGTGGGATGGGAACCCGGTGCGACGCCTACGACGAGACCGGGATATTCATAAGTACCCGCTCGCGGGGAAACAACTGCTTTTCTTTCATAAGTACCCGCTCGTGGGGGAAACAACTGCTTCTCTTTTGCAACAGGTACCGAAGACCCATACACGCCTTTCTCTGGCGTGGTGGGGACAAAGATTTTACACGGCCGCGGTGTCCTCCTACGAGGGCACCTACCGTACACGCTTTTCTCTAGCGTGGCGGGAGGCCCAGTTTTCCGTAGTTTTCCCCTAAACGGGGGAGACGCCGGGAGGCTGCCGAAATTTTGACTGAAGATTGAAGAACTTGGACAAAATTTGGGGCTTGATTTAAACTTTAACTTGAGCATAAAATCAAACTTAAATCGAAGTTTAATCAAATGAAATTGAAATGAACAACTTGAACATGATCTTGGACATTTGAACTCAAGCAAGTTGGACATATGGAGGACTTCATCTGGACTCGAACTGAAATAAACTTGAATGTGGACCGAAGCTGACAAGAATAAGGAATGAAATTGAACTCTACTTGAACTCATATTTGACTTAATTGAACTACAAGATAACAACATAAAATGAGAATAATGAATTGCAATTAAATGACAAGTGGCCAAATGATGAATTCATACTCAAGCATCAAGTACCCATCATGATCATTCAAACAAGGATCAAATGAGAAATGCGATATACACTTGAGTTTGAATGTTTGAGCATGAGCACAATCAAACTTCAGGACATAATGTGATACTCTCAAGGGATAACACAACTTGCTTGCAAAGAGAGATCAACAAGATCTCTATCTATAAGCTTTGACATGAAATCTCTCCTTGGATAACAATGATAGATTTGTAATGATCATCTCGAGTGGGGTAAAGATATGATATCAAGTCTATCATGTGTATGGAAAATCACCTTCAAGGATAAAGAATTTGCAAGTGAAGTTTGATTTGCAAGCAACCATCAACAAGGATTAAGGGCATATGATCTATCCACAAGCAAAGATCAATTAGAGAGTGCAACAATGTGCTACAATCAACGTCAAGAAACAAACAAATGCATCCAAACCTTCAAGCAATAAATATTAAATTGACGGTAGTCTTCATGTAATTCCATAAGAAGACATGGTAGTCCTTCCGAACAATGAAGTCTTTTACTAACATACAAATGAACTCTAAAGATCTGCAACACATACGATTTCTCTATGAATATAAATGTATGTACAACATCCATCAATGGGTAGATGCATAAAGACTACAGTAAATGCAGTATCCTGTAGTCAACTTCAGTCTAAGGATGAATATCTACCTCCAACAGTAATGGTCGTATTGCAAAGACCAAAATCACAACATAATGCATAAAGACTATAAATTCCTACGAGCTTCTACAACCCAAAAACAGGAGATTAGTTGGTACACTATGACCCGCCTACAAAAATAAACAAATAGTGCATGACAGTCTACCTGTACAAAGCAGCAAACAACTGATTCAGAAGCTGCTACGCCACGCCACCGGATCTGCAACATTTGTACAAGCAGACAGAAGGCGTCTACAATCTACAACTCCCTCGCCGAATAAGAAGAGCGAGCGGAGGCCGGGGCCGAATTTTCGGAGCCCACAGATTTCTGGCGACTCCGCTGGGGAATGGTTTCTCTTTCCATCTTTGGCTAGTCGTTTAATTTGTATAGTAGCAGTAAAAAATAATGATGATATTGAGCTCTATATGGTGAACATCAGGATGTGACATGTGGTCCTTATGTCCAAAGATCCATCACTAAAAGGTCCCGATAGAGCTAAAAGCAACCATCTTTTATGATGGTAAAACAAGTAAAAAATCAAGATATGTACGGTGAGCATCAGGGTGTGACACTTGGAAGCATATCCAAGAATCCACCGCTGAAAGGTTCCGACATAAGTGAAAATAAATATAGAGACGCACATCTCTAGAAAAAATATATATTCATAGAATAGTGTGACATCTAGTGTGTAACCCTAGAGATCCACCATTTAAAAAAAAAAATCATCAAAAGTGGGACCTAAAGAGGATCCTTACAAACAATATTTTTGATGGTTGACATCTTAAAGAATCCTCCAAGAAATCCCATCATTTTTTTTTTTTAAATATATCCTCTTAAACTAAAAAAGATCATCGCCCGACCTTCACTAGTAACGTTCTTCTTAAAGAGCAAGCGAAGGAAATGAAAGAGATTCTCTATAAATTCTGGGATCGTTTTGCTTGGACATGCGTTGAGATGTCTAGCTTATCCCCTGATTTGGTGATTCATAAATTAGCCATCAAACCAGATGCAACATCTATCAAGTAAGCTCCAATGAGAATGATATTGGAGATTAAAGAATATGTTATTGTAAAGACAAAGAAGCTCATAGAGGCATACTTCATCCGTGAAGAAAAATATGCTGGTTGGATCGCCAATATTATCCCAGTGAAGAAGAAGAATGGTCAGATTCGTATATGTATTGATTATCGAGACCTCAATAAGGCGTACTCAAAAGACGACTTTCTGCTCTTGGTATCATAACTTCTAATTGAAAACACTTTCAACTATGATATATTCTCTTGCATGGACGAATCATCAGGATACAATCAAATCAAGATGGTGACTGAAGATGAAAAGCATAGATTATTCAGAACACCAATAGGCATATCGTACTACACAATCACGCCTTTCAGCCAAAAGAACACTAGTGCCACCTATCAATGGGTAATGACACATATATTTGATGAGCTAATACATCCAAAGGTCGAGTGCTATGTTCCTGGTGCTGAGAAGGCCAATCATCCTACACCAAAAAAAAATCGGTGGCAAATTCGTATCCAATTGGGAATGCCCCTTCGTCATCGAGAAGGTATACCAAGGAGGAGCATATCAGTTGATCGATCTGAACGGTCAGAGACCTATGCCACCTATCAACGACCGACATTTAAAGATGTATCATGCACGAAAATTCTATGACTAGTGTACCTTATGACGATCAAAGTTTTATGTACATAGTTATCAGTGCATGCTTACATCTTTATTTTAAAATTCTCTTGTAAAACAAGAATGCATTTCAAAATTTCCCATCAGAATGGGGGCATTTTAAATATTTATTTGGGTCGACATCGCGCTGCGTGCCGAGATCCCCAAATAAATATTTACAACAACAACAACATCAAGCCTTTATCCCACTACGTGGGGTCGGCTACATGAATCCTTTTTCTCCATTGTGTTCTATTAAAAGTCAAATTCTCATTTAAACCTAATAAAGAAAGGTCATTCCTAATATTTTCTAACCAAGTCTTTTTAGGTCTACCCCTACCTTTCTTAACATAAGTCAAATCTAATACCTCTACTCTCCTAACCGGGTCATCGAAAGGCCGTCGTTTTATGTGACCAAACCATCTAAGGCGACTCTCTCTAATTTTATCTTCTACTGGAGCTACTCCAACCTTTTCACGTATATGCTCATTTCGTATCCTATCTCTAAGGGTAAAGCCACTCATCCACCTGAGCATTCTCATCTCTGCCACACTTAACTTAGTATTATGCTTCTCTTTTAATGGCCAACATTCGGCACCATAAAGCATTGCAGGCCTCACTACCATCTTATAGAATTTTCCTTTAAGTTTGAGGGGTACATTTCTATCACATAACAAGCCCGATGCATTCCTCCACTTCAACCATCCAACTTGAATTCTGCTGATAATATCCCCATCTATTTCACCATCACTTTGAATAATTGATCCAAGATATCTAAAACGTGTACTCTTATTAATGACTTGATCGCCCAAAGTCACAATCCCTTCAGTAGGTCTATTACTACTAAAATTACACTCCATATATTCCGTTTTAGATCTACTCAAGCGAAAACCTTTAGACTCTAAGGTTGACCTCCATAATTCAAGTTTACCTTCAACTCCCTCTCTAGTCTTATCAACAAGAAGAATATCATCAGCAAAAAGCATACACCAAGGTACATCCTCTTGCAAATGTCTAGTGAGAACATCCAAGACTAAAGCAAAAAGATATGGGCTTAAGGCTGATCCTTGATGTAACCCAACCGAAATAGGGAAATACTTGGTCAATCCACCTTGTGTTTGAACACAAGTAATAGCTCCTGCATACATATCTTTAATGATTTGAATATAAGCATTATTGACTCCTTTCTTTTCAAGAACTCTCCATAGCACTTCTCTTGGAACTTTATCATATGCTTTTTCTAAATCAATAAATATCATATGTAGATCCTCTTTATTTTCTCTATATTTCTCCATCAAACCTCTTAATAAATGTATGGCTTCCATAGTCGACCTACCCGGCATGAATCCAAATTGATTTTGAGAAACATTAGTATCACGCCGCAACCTATGCTCCATAACTCGCTCCCATAGTTTTAAAGTATGACACATTAACTTAATACCTCTATAATTCGCACAATCTTGTGCATCACCTTTATTCTTAAAAATAGGAATTAACATACTCATTCTCCACTCATCTGGCATCTTTTTAGTCTTCAAAATAGTATTAAAAAGTTTAGTAAGCCATGAAATTCCTTCATCTCCTAAGCATTTCCACACCTCTATTGGGATATCATCGGGTCCAACAGCTTTTCCACCCTTCATTTTCTTTAAAGCCTCTCTAACTTCAGTTTTACTCATTCCCCAAATAAATATTTAAAATAAAAAAAAAAATATGCAAAGCCTATCCAAAATGACCCTGAGAGACATGGGGCATTTTAAATATTCATTTGGGTCGACATCGTGCTATACGCCGAGATCCCCAAATGAATATTTAAAATCTCAAGATTCCAAATTTATTCTATTCTTAAATATTCCTGTGAGACAGGGGGCATTTTAAATATTTATTCGGGTCGACATCGCGCTGCATGCCGAGATCCCCGAATAAATATTTAAAATTATCAATTCAAATGTGCTTTTGTACTAAAGAATACAATAATTTCTTTTTCAAAGTATATGCAGGTGGTCTTTCAAAAGTTAGAGACAACACCTTCTCCAACAAACCGAGACTCAAAAGTCAAGAAAGAGACTTTTGTGGCTACACACTCCTACAAAATTGAGTCAAAGAAGCTTGAAGTCTTTCGACAGCCTGAAGCTTAAGGTTCGAATGGGTGTAAAAGGTTGGATCCAATACGCCCAAATATGGCCGGATAGCTGGCAGCTCCGTCTACTCAACACGCCATAAGAAAGGCCGTAGTAGCGGAACCCCCACTTCGTCAACCCGTCAGTAAGGACTATAGTAAGAACGAAGGCCAATTTAACTCGATCAGTTCAAGTGATCGTAGTCCACCAAATTCTCCTAAATGACTGAAGAATCAAAGTTCCAGTGGAAGAATAAGTCTCAAATAATCACTGAATGTTTGTAGGCTCCAAAATCTGCAACCACAAAGGATAACTCCAAATCTACCAACTTCAGCAAAATCAGTATTGGGGAGCGCAATTCCCATAGCTCAAGTCTGAAGCCTGAATGGGTGTAAAAGGTCGGATCCAACACGCCCAAATATGACCGGATCGCTGGCAGCTCCTTCTACTCAACAAGCCATAAGAACGGCCGTAGTAGAGGAACCCCCATCTCAATAACCAGAGGACAAAGAGTTATCAAATTCTAGCTCTCCCGATCTGATGAACTCAAGTGACTTAGATCAAAGTCTTCTCAAGTGGTTAAGAATTAAGATACTACCTACGTTCGGTACTATCAACTGAATCCAAAACATGTAAATTCTTCAACAAGTCCGTTAAAGCACAAAGCAAAGGACCGAAGAAAATTATCCCACAGTTCATACAAAGCCCAAGGCTGAACTAAGTGGATTCTGTCATCAACAAGTCCGTTATGCACAAAGCTTAGGACCGATGACTCTTCGCCACCGACCTAGTACAAACCTAAGGGTTTAGGTCAACGGCATCTACCCCTTCATCAAGCCCGCCAAAGCTAGAAGAAAAGGGCAGAAGGCATACAAATTTTCTGACAAGTCACCAAAGACAAATCAGACAACCCTTCACCAAGTCCGCAGCGCAAAGCACAGGACAGAAGGATTAAAATCTCAGGACTCAGGCCAAGGCCGTAGAATGAGCACCCTGGATGACATCTACTAATGTCCCTAAAGACTGGGGGCATTTTAAATATTTATTTGGGTCGACATCGTCCCGCATGTCGATATCCCCAAATAAATATTTAAAATTTCATTAAAATACAATCATATGATATAAGAATCTTCAGCAGATGATATCTACTAGCATCAATTTATAAAGATAAGATTTCAAACATCCATGGACATGTCTAAAAGAGCAGTGGAGAAAGAAAATTAGTGTGACATCCAAATAAATTTTTGGAGATCCACTAATGAACATCCTAGTGTGACATCCAAACAAAATTTTGGAGATCCACTAAAGTATAATCTTAATGTGACATCCAAACAAAATTTTGGAGATCCACTAAAGAAAAATCTTAATGTGACATCCAAACAAATTTTTGGAGATCCATTATATGAACATCCTAGTGTGACATCCAAACAAAATTTTGGAGATCCACAAAAGAAAAATCTTAGTGTGACATCCAAACAAATTTTTGGAGATCAACTAAATGAAAACCCTAGCGTGACATCCAATCAAAATCTTGGAGATCCGCTAATGAGAACCATTGGTGTAACATCCAGAATAAATATCTGGAGATCCACAGGGTCAATCATTATACAACAAACGTGATTCGCTCTGGGCGCGTATCACATTTGTTGGGGGGCATTTGTTGACCCCTATACCTCAAACCACGCGATAAAGAACCCCAATTGGTGAATAAAACATTACGCGCCTTAGCGCCACATGTCACTTGAAGGGTCAAATGACCTCCGAATGCCAAATGGATGGTATCGCTGCGATCAGGACACTGAACTCTGCTGGGTCGAGGTCCCTCGCAATTGAATCGGATGAGATCAGTCAAAAGGAATGACCAACACCCGAAATTCAAGCACGAGACTGATCAAACGATCCCGGATCGACGAATAGACTTCATCGTTGCGTCCGAAATATTGCCAACCTATGAAAACTGTATTTTGTATATTCAATTTGGATCATCCGGAGTGGTGACACGAATTTCAAGGCAAAACACGCATATCGAGGAGATTTGCTCCTATAGAGACGGTACGATGTCGGCTCAACAAACGGACAGCGCCATTGCGTCCGGAACGTCATTGACAATCAAAATATATATTTTATTTAATCAATTTTGATCAACTGAGGTGGCATCGTGAATTTCGAGGCAATTCGAATATGATGGGAAGACGCGCATATCAAAGAAATGAGGCCTCGAAGACGCTCTAACGACGTCCGATTGATAAACGGACAGCGCCATTGCGTCCAGAACATCACGAACATTCAGAAAATATATTTTATTTAATAAATTTGGGTCTTCTGAGATGGTGGAGAATTTCTAAGTAATTCAAATATGATATAAAGGCCTGCGCTACGATGAAAATGAGGCCTCGAAGATGCTCGGACGACGTCTGATCGACAAACGGACAGCTCCATTGCGTCCGGAACGTCGTCAACATTCAGAAAATATATTTTATTTGATAAATTTGGATCATCTGAGATGGTGGAGAATTTTTAGGTGATGCAAATATGATATAAAGGCCTGTGCTACGACGAAAATAAGGCCTCGACGATGATCAAACGAAGTCCGATTGACAAAACGGATAGCGCCATTGCGTCCGGAACGTCGGCGGCATTAAGAGTCTACATTTTATTTGATCAAATTGGATCATTTAAGGTAGCGTTGTAAATTTCAAAGGCGACTCAAATATGATGTGAAGGTATGCGCTACAAAGGAAATAAGGCCTCGACGATGATCAAACGACATCCGATCGACGAACGGACAACGTTATTGTGTCCGAAACGTCGTCGACATTAAGAATCTACATTTTATTTGATCAAATTGGATCGTTTGAAGTGGTGTCGTAATTTTCAAAGACGATCCAAATATGATGCAAAAACGCGCATGTCAAGGAATTTTGTCTATTCGGAGACGACATGACGTCCGATTGCCAAACAGAAAGCGACATTGCGTTCGGAACGTCGTAGGGACTAAGAGTCTACATTTTATTTGATCAAATTGGATCGTTTGAAGTGGTGTCGTAATTTTCAAAGACGATCCAAATATGATGCGAAAACGCGCATGTCAAGGAATTTTGTCTATTCGGAGACGACATGACGTCCGATTGCCAAACAGAAAGCGACATTGCGTTCGGAACGTCGTCGGGACTAAGAGTCTACATTTTATTTGATCAAATTCGATCGTTTGAGGTGACGTCGTAATTTCAAAGGCGGTCTAAATATGGTTCAAAGGCACGCGCATCGTAGAAATTTGCCTCTACGGAGACGACATGACGTCCGATTGCCAAACGGAAAGCGAAATTACGTCCGGAATGTCGTCAACATTAAAAGTCTACATCTTATTTGATTAAATTGGATCATTTGAGGTGGTGTCGTAAATCTCAAAGAATGATTCAGATATGTTACGAAGGCACGCGTTACGAGGGAACTAAGCCTCGTCGTCGCCCAAACGATGTCCGATCTCAAAATGGACTACGCCGTTGCGACCAGGACATTGGCAATACCCTAAATGCACTATCAATTTGTCTAATTCCGATGTTCGATGAATTTGGCACGTAAAACGAGACAAAAAATGCACGCAAAAAGAGGAAAGTACACATGGATTGAGACAATCTTTGACCTGGCTAATGCAGTTTTATCACGTCAAATTAATTAGCCATTGACTAAAACATTAATATGGCAATTTATTTAAATAAGCATCAGATACCAAAACAAGAAAATGTCAAACATTGATTAAATGCATTACCTGTTTCAGCTCAAGATCCTCTGGTTATGTGAAGTTTCCTTTGCTCCGTCTGCTTGACACTTCAACCTCAATACAGCTGTCCTTGAGCAGTTGCAAAAAATGAGAAATGGTTTTCAAACTCCACGCTTTTTTCCAGCAAGCAAGAATATTAGACGACCTCAGCTCAAACGACTCCACTAGAGCCCTCGTTCCAAAACTTCCACTCTAAATTCCTCCTCTCATCCGTCTCGTATCCTCCTCCCCGTCCATCTCTACCTCCATCCAACTCCAACCAAAAGCCTCACTTCCTCCACGCCGTTTGCTCTTCCCTGCTATCCGCCTCCTCCCTCCCAAAGTGTCAAAGTAGGTCGGTCTTCACAGCAGCACTGACGTCCCCCCACCTCACAAACAGCAACTCTTCTAGCGTGAAGAACAACACAATCTTCCTTGTGGCTACTGTCCGAGTCTTTCCACACCTATTGTTGCATATTTCCAAACCATCTTTTTTTATAGACGTAAAGATTCCTTGTTCTTCACCAGCAAACAAAACTAACCCAATATTTTTTTTTTATTTTTTTTTTTAATAAAAAAAGCTGTAACTCATAATACAAATCCATACTCACCACATGATTCCTCACGTTCACCTATGCTATGAATCACCTATTACCCTACAACAGCTTTCTCTTTGTTTTATATGGGAAAAGTCATCTTAGTTTTGAGACCTCCGATAATATTTATACAAGTGGTTCTGTTCCTGCTACCTTTTGTTTTTTTTTTTTGTTTTTGCATTTTATTTTATATATATATATATATATATAATGAAGTATTAGTTTAAATATTTCTGCTTATGCTAAGGCCATTATCATGCATTCTTTTGCCTGACACATACACGTGGAGCACATGAGCATTCTCACTTTTCCTTGGATTTACATATATGCTTCCACACTCATCCCAGATAGTCATTCTACATCAAAGGAAAGTAAAGAGATGAATAAATATGAGCAAACAGTGAACTTCTTTATCATATTTGCTCTTGCTTACTGTCATTAATTAGCACTCATTATTATTATTATTATTATTATTTTAAATGTTCATTATTATCAAGTTTATGTTACCTGTTTGATTAAGTATTACCTTTTTTTTATTGTCACTAATATATACGTGTATGTAAACACATGTACATGCATTTCTTTTTTTTTTTTGAAGGATAAAAATTTGCTAAAAAAAAAGAGAGAACAGAAAAAAAAAAAAGAGAGAAAAAGAAAAAAAAAAGGGAATTCAAGAAAAGCAAGAAAAAAAAAGAGAGAAAGAGCTTGCCAAAAAAAAAGAGAAGAAAGCAAGCTAAAAAAAAAAAGAGAGAAAAGCTTGCCAAAAAAAAAAAGAAGTGAAAAAAAAAAGAGAAAAAGAAAATAAAAAAAATGCTCTCTTGATTTTTGAACCGTTTCTCTCTCTCCTACCTCGGCATGCGTGTCGAGTCGGCGGTCTACCTATACACGCTTTTCTCTAGCGTGGTGGGAGGGGCAACCGGCGCGACACCCACGACAAGGTAGGCGAGAGTGTCTCGGTTCCAAATCCTATTCTCGCCGTTCGTGGCACACCGGAAAACCGCCTATACACGCTTTTCTCTAGCGTGGTGGGATGGGAACCCGGTGCGACGCCTACGACGAGACCGGGATATTCATAAGTACCCGCTCGCGGGGAAACAACTGCTTTTCTTTCATAAGTACCCGCTCGTGGGGGAAACAACTGCTTCTCTTTTGCAACAGGTACCGAAGACCCATACACGCCTTTCTCTGGCGTGGTGGGGACAAAGATTTTACACGGCCGCGGTGTCCTCGTACGAGGGCACCTACCGTACACGCTTTTCTCTAGCGTGGCGGGAGGCCCAGTTTTCCGTAGTTTTCCCCTAAACGGGGGAGATGCCGGGAGGCTGCCGAAATTTTGACTGAAGATTGAAGAACTTGGACAAAATTTGGGGCTTGATTTAAACTTTAACTTGAGCATAAAATCAAACTTAAATCGAAGTTTAATCAAATGAAATTGAAATGAACAACTTGAACATGATCTTGGACATTTGAACTCAAGCAAGTTGGACATATGGAGGACTTCATCTGGACTCGAACTGAAATAAACTTGAATGTGGACCGAAGCTGACAAGAATAAGGAATGAAATTGAACTCTACTTGAACTCATATTTGACTTAATTAAACTATAAGATAACAACATAAAATGAGAATAATGAATTGCAATTAAATGACAAGTGGCCAAATGATGAATTCATACTCAAGCATCAAGTACCCATCATGATCATTCAAACAAGGATCAAATGAGAAATGCGATATACACTTGAGTTTGAATGTTTGAGCATGAGCACAATCAAACTTCAGGACATAATGTGATACTCTCAAGGGATAACACAACTTGCTTGCAAAGAGAGATCAACAAGATCTCTATCTATAAGCTTTGACATGAAATCTCTCCTTGGATAACAATGATAGATTTGTAATGATCATCTCGAGTGGAGAGTGGGTAAAGATATGATATCAAGTCTATCATGTGTATGGAAAATCACCTTCAAGGATAAAGAATTTGCAAGTGAAGTTTGATTTGCAAGCAACCATCAACAAGGATTAAGGGCATATGATCTATCCACAAGCAAAGATCAATTAGAGAGTGCAACAATGTGCTACAATCAACGTCAAGAAACAAACAAATGCATCCAAACCTTCAAGCAATAAATATTAAATTGACGGTAGTCTTCATGTAATTCCATAAGAAGACATGGTAGTCCTTCCGAACAATGAAGTCTTTTACTAACATACAAATGAACTCTAAAGATCTGCAAACACATACGATTTCTCTATGAATATAAATGTATGTACAACATCCATCAATGGGTAGATGCATAAAGACTACAGTAAATGCAGTATCCTGTAGTCAACTTCAGTCTAAGGATGAATATCTACCTCCAACAGTAATGGTCGTATTGCAAAGACCAAAATCACAACATAATGCATAAAGACTATAAATTCCTACGAGCTTCTACAACCCAAAAAACAGGAGATTAGTTGGTACACTATGACCCCGCCTACAAAAATAAAACAAATAGTGCATGACAGTCTACCTGTACAAAGCAGCAAACAACTGATTCAGAAGCTGCTACGCCACGCCACCGGATCTGCAACATCCGTACAAGCAGACAGAAGGCGTCTATTCCAAAAATACCCCCGCACGTGCACTGTAATTTGTATACACATAGGTACACCAAAAAGGGGTAAAATACAATCCTAAACCCGCAAGGGCCCCGACGAGCATGTTATTGGTACACACGTGACGTCTAGGGATGCTGTGCGGGCTGACAAGTGAATTTTTGTTCGAACCCGATCCTTCTATACGGATCAATAGGGGTAGATAAGGTTCGAACTTTCAAACAAATATACGGTTGAGAGGACTAGTATATTTATTTTAATACATTCATATCAGGCCTCTAAAGCCTTTAATCAAAAGAATTCACTTACAAGGGCAAAAAGCCTACGAAACCCAATCCTCTGTCAACAGCCCGACAGAGTTGACAAGGTTCAATCCATAAAAAGAAATGACCCCCGAACACCCCGATGATGGCCGTGTTGAATGCAGATCTCAACCGGAGGGGTTTCCAAATAATTTCAAATGTCTCCCAAAAGTCCACAAAATCCAAAAATCCAAAATTCAAAACTCCACAAAAATATCAAATTCCAAAAATCCAAAAACATCTCAAAATTCCAAAATCCAAAAATATTTAAATTGAAATCCAACCATTAATGCTTAAAGCAAAATTCATCCACCCTCCGCAACAGTTTGCCGAGGTGGACAAATTAAAAACTACTTCAGCTCACAAAAGAGCCAAATGCCTAGTCGAAAATATCACTAGGATCCATTCTCAAGATAATCTCCTGCTAGTAAGGACGTGGTACGTGTCCTCTAACCGGCGGCTTGCTGCCAAATGGCACCGCAGGATAAACGGTTACGACGACCCGGGGCCCTCTGAACCGTGTGGTTTCGCCGCCAAATGGCACCACGATATATCGGTTATGGCCAGAGCCAATACGCTCCTTATTGGCATCAAATCCTTGAGATATGAATCAATAGGGTATGATCGATATGGCACAAAGCCCTCTGTCAGCTAAGGTTGATTCAAATTTGTCCCCTTAGACAAACATCCACCCCAGGTCTACAAGGTCCCCTTGGACGAAGCAACCCATGGCTGCCGACAAGGATCCTTCTGTCAGGTTGGGTCGACTACCTCCTCTGACTAAGTAGACCAGGGATCACGATGGCCCGGGACGACGGAACCATGGGATCTTGATCGGGCTCATCATCCATTCCCCCACCATCTGCTTTAAGTGCTAGATGGTGCAATTTCTATTTCTAAATATCGAATCCTTCAAATTCCAAACTCCCAATCCTCAATATCCCAAACCTATTGCTGCTACTATAGCCAAATAACACGTATTTTATACGTATCTGATTGACGACTAGCCTTAATCGAAAGTTCTCTCTCGTGATCGGGAGGGGTAATTAACTATAGGGGCTTGCGCCTATAGGAAACCAGAACTCAGATCATAAAGTCCTCGCAAAATGAGGGCGAAATCTCTGGGTAGTGTCTTATCTACAAACCCATCTGCCTTCCAAAATTTACCCCGGAACTTAGTTCGTTAAAACTCCCTCGCCGAATAAGAAAAGCGAGCGGAGGTCGGGGCCGAATTTTCGGAGCCCACAGTTACAAATCTATTTTTGGATTATGATTTTGATGATAGCAAACAAATCTTTCATTTTTCTCTATTGACTTTTCAGGACCCAAAGATCAGACGAAAATCAGAATCAGCTCAAGATGGGGTAGATTAGGGTTGAGTCAGTCTGTAATTTTATTTTTTCCCTCTTGAGTCAATTATAATCTTTGGTGTGACTAATGCTAAGTAACCCAACATACACACACTTGAGAGATATAAAATTTATGTTTTTACTCACATCGGCCAGGACGATATTTGGATCGTCCTAGATGATCGAGTTTAAAATAGAAATTCTATTCATGATTCTTAATTAAGGCAGTCGTCATTAACAGATCGTCCTGGACGATACTTGTATCAGCTAGGACGATAAGCTCAAAACAGAAAGAAATGGCCGCCTTATTCGTTTTAGGTATATTGTATTTTTAGAAATCGGCCAAGACGATATTGTATCGGCCTGGACGATAATATACAATTATGCCTAAATTGAACCAGTAATCAAGAAAGTACTTAAGGATGATTGATACGATCATATCTTCCTGGACGATCTCAGGATCGGCCAGGACGATCCATTCAAAAACCTTAGTTACTTCTAGACGATAAATATCGGCCAACATAAATTCAGGGTGATGTGCTGGACGATCTGGATCGGACAGCTTGAATTCAGGGCGATGCTCTGGATGATTTTCCTCTGATTTGAACTTATCGGCCTGGACGATCAAGCCAATTTTCAATCGTCCAGTTTGCATTCATGGCGATGCTATGGCCGATCTCATGGAATTTGTACTGATCGGCCAGGACGATTTCCATTTCGTCCTAGACAATATAGTCGACAACTTGCAATTAATGAGCTCCTTTGAAGCTCTTCTATTTAAGAGCTCTTGTTCAACGTTTTTGAACATCTTTTGCTACTGCCTTGACCTGAGAAGATCTTGAGGAGAGAAAGAGAGAGAGAGAGAGAGAGAGAGAGAGAGAGAGCGAGAGGATCTTGTGAGGGGGAGCTTGTGAGGTGATTCACAAGGGTTGCGTCAAGGATTGCTCTGCTTCTTCTTCGTCTAGAGTTTCTCATCCGTGGAAGGGTCGGTAGAGGTAAGGATTCAGCAACTGATAGTGGTTCTCTGCCAGCTTCAGGAGGAAGCAAAATGAGATAGGTTTTCTGCCTTGCCGGCGTGGCAAAAAGAGGTTCTTTGTAAAGGCTTCTCCGCCTAGCTGTGGGGGCTAAAGGAGAGTCACGATTGTAGTGCAATACTCGGAGGGCGCCTCCGGGGAGTGGATGTAGGTCGAGTTGACCGAATCACTATAAATTTTTGTGTTCTTGTTTCCTGCTTCCGCACTTATTTTTCTTGTGGTGTGATTTTGGTTTATGTGATTTTACTTCTTTTTTAAAAGAATTTTTTTAAAATACCAATTCACCCCCCCCCCTCTTGGTTAGCTTGGGCCAGTTCTATAGGCCTTAACATCCCTAACGAACTTTCAAGTGGTATCAGAGCGGGATTCATAAAAATTAAGTTTGAAAACTTTTTGAATTTAGATCCTAAGCTAACTTTGGGAATCGTAATACACCGGAAGGGTATTCTATTACCCGACCACCTTTGTTTGATAATATCCCATTTGATTTTTGGAAGACTCGCATATCTACGTTTTTACAATCTACTGATTATCGCATATGGATGCTTGTTACGGATGGTGACACACCTCGAACTAGTAAACTTAATGACATTACTGTTCCACTTCCTTTTACTGAATGGACTTTAGATTATAAGGATTTGGCTCAATTGAATGCAAAATATCTTAATTGCTTTTTCTGTGCTTTA
This sequence comes from Dendrobium officinale, assembly GCA_019514585.1. Taxonomy (NCBI): domain Eukaryota; kingdom Viridiplantae; phylum Streptophyta; class Magnoliopsida; order Asparagales; family Orchidaceae; genus Dendrobium; species Dendrobium officinale. Next base: position 66,703,798 of record CM033682.1, on the reverse strand, counting down.
AAATCAGAAGACTACATGCGTGTTTCCACTTTCAAAACTGATAAAGAATATTTGGGATAAATTGTGTATCACTTATGAAGGCACTAATGAAGTTAAACAATCCCATTTGAACATTCTCTTGCATGACTACGAACTTTTTCGTATGAAACCTCATGAATCAATTTTTGAAATGTATATGAGATTTACTTAGATTGTTACTTCCTTGCATGCCTTAGGAAGAGATCTTTCGAATTTTGAAAAAGTAAACAAGATGTTACGATGCTTGCCTTCCTCTTTTGATGCAAAAATTACTGCCATAACTGAATCTAAGGATTTGAACACGTATTCGATTGACAACTTACTTGGCTCACTCATTGCTTACGAGCACGGGGTGAATTAAAGAAATCTTGATGCAGGTGAGAAAAAGAAAGAGAAAATGGTGGCACTGAAGGCACACAAATCTAACTCCGATTCTTCCGGGTCTTAGAGCGATGAAGTTGCCTTTATCTCAAGGCAATTCAGAAACTTTCTAAGGAAGAAGCAAAAGGATCATTGGAGAAAAGGTAAGGATAACAAATATTCTAAAGGATCTTCTGATGTTGTTTGTTATGAATGCAGGAAGCATGGACATGTGAAAGCTGATTGCCCTACACATCAAAATCACTCAAGAAAGGAAAAGAATGAGGAGAAACCTAAGTTTAGGAAGGACAAGAAGAGAGTTTAAAAGGCGTTCTTGGCAGAATCTGGTATTGATTCCTCTGAGACTGAACCAGAGAAAGAGACAAGAAACCTGTGCTTAATGGGGGAAGATCATCTTAAGCAAAGCGATGATGAAGAGGTAAGTAAATCAACCTATGATGAATTGTTTGAGATTTGTGAGAAAATCCATGCATCATACAAAAAACTTAAGAAGACTCATGCTAACTTAAAATTGAAACTTGTAAATTTACAAAAGAATATGAAGTTATTCTTAAAGATCATTCAACGATTGATTCTAATCACATGGCTCTTCTTGATGAATTTGATGATTTGAACAAAAAGCACTCGGAATTAATTGATGAGAATGAAGCATTAAAAGTTTCACACACCTCTCTTCAATCTGATTTCAAGAAATCTAAAGAGAAAGAGAAAAACTTGAGGGTTGAGAATGATGTTCTAAAAAATACAAACTTAAGGATTAAAAATGAATTGGATACACTTAAGAGAACTTGGATGACGCCTACTCTGGATCAAAAGCCAAGACCTAGGAAGAGGCATTATAACTCAAACCATTTAAGAAATCCTTTTCCTAGAGTTAGATGTTTTTTATGTGGCATGTTAGGACACATCTCACACACTTGCACTGTTCACCGTAGTACACATTGGGTGTGGAGACCTAAGGTACATGATTCATAGCATACCACACCTGCATTTTATTCTATGTTTCCTAAGAATAGACCCAAACTAGGTTGGGTTTCTAAAACTGACTGTTGTTGAGTTTTGCAGGTGTGCTCTCACCAAAGACCTCGTGGGAGCATAAGATAATTGGACATATGGAGGCTCGCAGCTCATAATTGCTTAAAACTTACTGCTTCATAATTTCTTGAAATATTTTTTAATTAGTTTTGTGTTATTTTTTGTTGTGTGCTAGCTTTTTTTTGTTTTAGATTGTTTTGTTTTCGCTTTGCTTTTATGATTGGTTTTATATATGATTATTTTTTAAGCTTATAGATTTTGGAGATTTAAAACCATTGATTATCATATCTAAATCAGTCAAAGGGAGAAACACCATTGATGGTCTTTGTCCCTCGAACTTCTTTTAGTGACATAATTTTCTTTTCTAGACAAAAGTCTATCTCATATTGACAATTGGTTTTTGAAACTAAAATCCCTTTTATCTTGCTACAATAATCTATCTTGTGCATAATATCCAAAGTTTTCATATATCTTTCAAGTTAATTGAAATCTTGCCATTGAATTTATCACATGATTATGATTTTGTTTTGTGACTTGTTCTTCCCTATATTAGAGAGAGAGCTCCTATTCTCTAATATTTGGAGGATATACTCACAACTAAGGTTATTTTTAAGTGTTTTTGTTAAAGAGAATTTAGCTTAAAATAATTAAGAGGGAAAGTGGAAAATATGTAAATTTTAAATAAAAAATATATATACACAAATGTGTATCAAAAATCAAGATGCTCAAAGAGTCAAATCAAAGATACAAGAGGCATAAAATGAGCCCACTAAATACAAGCTATTATCTCTTTTCTGAACTCTTAAAACTTAGAGAACTCATCGGTTATTTGATGCTTTCAAAGGCCTTATTTCAAATTCCATGATTGAGACAAATTACTTTGTTATATTATTTATAAGATATTTTCTTTGTAACCAAGTTTTGATTGGATCTTCTTTTTATCCAGTAAAGTTTTTCTGAGTTAGACATTTTTAAAGAAGATGATTATTGCCCTGAAAGAAGTCTGAGCTAGGGATTAACAAGATCGGAATCTCTACCTTTTTCAGATTTTGACTTGTTAACTCTTTGATCTTTTGAATCTCTAAAATTTAATTGTTTGAGAAATTTGTCATATGGATACTTTGCTAAAACAAAAAAAAATTTCCTTTCCTTCGATTTTCTTTTTAGTTTTTTAGCCTTTTTATTGATGTTTCTAGCTTTGTATTGTGAGTCATTTATTTTTGAGGGCTTTGATCATCAATATCTTTTCCTTGTATTCAAATTTCTTGTCACATAATCCTGGCCGATTCTTATATCTTCCTGGATGATAGGACAAATTCTCTTCAAAAGTCCATCTGATGAACTTTTCTGTGCTTGCTGTAACTCTTCGTCCTGGACGATCTGATCGAACTCTGTTGCAATCATGTTGATAGTCTTGGCCGATAACATATTTCGTCCTAGCCGATGCATTTTATGGTCATCGTCCTGGCCAATACATTAGATCGTCCTGGACGATCCACGTGTCAGCACGTTTAAATCCTTAAAATCGGCCCCGGACGATCCATTATTGGACAATCGTCCTGGCCAATCCACTATTCGTCCTGGACGATGCACGTGGCACAGATTTAAAACGTTTTAACTTCGGCCGGTACTATCAATTATTGTGCATCGTCCTGGACGATACACCTAATCGGCCCGGATGATCTACTTTTTCAACGGTCGTCCGACTTGACTCCACGGGACGATCGCCTGTGTCTAATTGTCCTGGCCGATATCTGATCGGCCTGGCCGATCGGACCGCCTTTTTGACCAATCGGCCTGCACGCAATAATTGAACCAAATCGTCCTGGACGATTCTGCGATCGTCCTAGACGATATGGCCGTTTCTTTAAATTCAGCCAATTCCAGCCATTGTTTTCACCTCAACCTTCTTCTTCTCTTGTGTTTTTTTACTAGTTTTCTTAGTATGGCTGGTGGGAAGTGAGTCCGACAAGTTTCTGGAAGTTCCTCGAGGGCCACTCTGGACCCTCGATTCAGGGAAGTGGGGGATCATAGCAGCCTACCGTCGCTACAAAGAATGTGGCATCACCCTTTCCAGAGTCATCAATCTTGTCCACCTTTCGTATCCGGTAATGGATCTCTTCGCTCACACTTCTCTTTGTTTCATTCTGTCTCTCGCTGTCCTCTTTCATTCTGAGCTTTCTCGTGAATTCTTCGCAAATCTTCGCATAAATCCTACCTTCACAGCCCTAACCTCCTATGTGAATTGACGCACCGTCGAAATCACATATCAGGACTGTGCTGAACTTTTACAGCTATCCACCACCGGGGATAAGCTGCACGTAATCGTTTCATATCCTAATTTTGACTGATCCACGGCAAGCCATTTCCTTCGCCAGACCAATGCACCTTTTCATGTTGGAGAGACTAGCTCTTTAGTCAAAGATGCTAGGACAATTCAGCATGTCCTTCGAACCTCCATTATTCCAAAAGCTGGGGATCGAATCCATATCACTCCTCTACTTTCTCTGACTACTTTTTACATCATGGCACATAGAGAATTTAATACTGCTGACTTAATTTTTTGGTATATTGATCATTTAACCACAATTCGCGATCCAGGTCATAAGAGGAAACCCAATCTGGCTTTAGTACACCTCATAGCCTATGTCCTTGAAACCAAATATCAACTTCAATATTCTGCTTCTCCCAACCTCCCAACTCTCTTCTACTCAAACAGTTCCTTCAATACCCTTCACAGTACTCATCTCCACCCAGGGGATGAGGAACCTCGGGGGGCTGAAGAGGAGGAGGCTCCCACTCCCGCTTCTGTTCCTGATCCTACTCTTTGACAGCACTCACAGTTTGACCAGTTAGTGGAGAGGTTTGATCGATGGGAGACCCGCTTCGATGCTTACATTGTTGCATAGGAGCAGCAACATTCTGAGGACATTGCCTGCTACGAGCAGCACTGTATAGAGGACTTAGCCCGTTTTGACAGCTACATTACTCACCACCAGCAGCAGCATGACTAGGACATCGCTTGGTTCAATGCTCAGTTTACTACGCTAGCTGGCTACTTTCAGCAGCCACCTCCACTACCTCCATCTGATGATCATGATCCCTCGTTTTTCTAGTTTTTTGTTTTCTGTTTTTTGTAGTTTCTTTTAGTTTCTGTTGTGTTTTTTCCTTTTTTTTTGTGTCTAGGACCCTCTTTTTGTGATGACAAAAGGGGGAGTAGGATGTGGTAGGAAAAGTTGATGCTTGTAACTTTGAAATTTTAATGAACTGCTGTTTTTTCTGAGATTTTCCTACTTATGTTTGCCATCATCAAAAGGGGGAGATTGTTACAAATCTATTTTTGGATTATGATTTTGATGATAGCAAACAAATCTTGCCTTTTTCTCTATTGACTTTTCAGGACCCAAAGATCGGACGAAAATCAGAATCAGCTCAAGATGAGGTAGATTAGGGTTGAGTCAGTCTGTAATTTTATTTTTTCCCTCTTGAGTCAATTGTAATCTTTGGTGTGACTAATGCTAAGTAACTTTACACACACACACACTTGAGAGACTTAGAATTTCTGTTTTTACTCACATCGGCTAGGATGATATTTGGATCGTCATGGACGATCGAGTTTAAAACAGAGATTCTATTCAGGATTCTTAATTAAGGCAGCCGTCATTAACTGATCGTCCTGGACGATACTTGTATCGACCAGGATGATAAGCTCAAAACAGAAAGAAATAGCCGCCTTATTCGTTTTAGGTATATTGTATTTTTGGAAATCAGCCAGGACGATATTGTATCGGCCTTGACGATAATACACAATTATGACTAAATTGAACCAGTAATCAAGGAAGTAATTAAGGATGATTGATACGATCATATCATCCTGGACGATCGCAGGATCGGCCATGACGATCCATTCAAAAACCTTAGTTACTTCTGGACGATAAATATTGGCCAGCACAAATTTATGGCGATGTGCTGGACGATCTCGATCGGACAGCTTAAATTCAGAGCGATGCTCTTGACGATTTTTCTCTGATTTGAACTGATCGGTCTGGACGATCGTGAGATCGGCCTGGACGATCAAGCCAATTTTCAATCGTCCAGTTTGCATTCAGGGCGATGCTCTGGCCAATCTCATGAAATTTGTACTGAACGTCCAGGACGATTTCCATATCGTCATAGACGATATAGTCGGCAACTTGCAATTAATGAGCTCCATTGAAGCTCTTCTATTTAAGAGATCTTGTTCAATGTTTTGAACATCTTTTGCTGCTGCCTTGACCTGAGAAGATCTTGAGGAGAGAAAGAGAGAGAGAGAGAGAGAGAGAGAGAGAGAGAGAGGATTTTGTGAGGGGGAGCTTGTGAGGGTATTCACAAGGGTTGCGTCAAGGATCACTCTACTTCTTCTTCGTCTAGAGTTTCTCGTCCGTGGAAGGGTCGGTAGAGGTAAGGATTCAGCAACTAATAGTGGTTCTCTACCAGCTTCAGGAGGAAGCAAAAGGAGATAGGTTCTCTGCATTGTTGGGGTGGAAAAAAGAGGTTCTTTGTAAAGGCTTCTCCGCCTAGCTATGGGGGCTAAAGGAGAGTCACGATTGTAGTGCATTACTCGGAGGGCACCTCCGGAAGTGGACATAGGTCGAGTTGACCGAACCACTATAAATTTTTGTGTTCTTGTTTCCTGCTTTCGCACTTTAATTTCCGCACTTATTTTTCTTGTGGTGTGATTTTGGTTTATGTGATTTTACTTCTTTGTGAAAATAATTTTTTAAAATACCAAAACACCCCCTCCCCCCCCCCCCCCTCTTGGTTAGCTTGGGCCAGTTCTATAGGGCTTAACATCCCTAACGAACTTTCACCAAGGTCCTTAACAAATTACCTATACTCCTATTAACCACTTTAGTTTGGCCATCAGTTTGAGGATGAAAGGCTATGGAGAAATGTAACTTAGTGCTCATTTTAATCCATAGAGTTTTCCAAAATTAACTTGTGAACTTGGCATCACTATAAGATACAATGGTCTTAGGTGATCCATGTAATCTGATGATCTTATTGAAGTATAACTTGGCAATATAAGAAGCATCAGACGTCTTGGAAAAGGGTATAAAATGGGTCATTTTGAAAAAACGATCAACTACAACACATATGGCATCATTCCTACGGAATATTTTGGGTAATCCTAGGACGAAGTCCATGCTAACATCTTGCTATGGACAACTGGGAACAGGTAAAGGAATGTATAGACCAGTGTTTTGTTTGCGTTGCTTAGCTAGTTGGCAAGTGTGGCACCTACTGACCATTTCACCAATGCCCCTCTTCAGATTGGGCCAGAAGAAGCGGTGTTCTACGGCTTCTATAGTCTTATCATGACTGAAGTGCACAGCGAGACCTCTAGGGTGGAGTTCCCAAACAAGGAATTCCTGAAGTGAAGTACTAGGGATACAAAGCTTTTGAGCTTTAAAAAGGTATCCATCTTCAAGGAGAAAATCATGTACAAGGTGTGTGCTGCTTCTGAACAAAAGAGAATAAGTCTCCATAAAATCAAGGCATTCCAAATAGCTTTCTTTGATTTGTTCCAACCCTATGACTTCGATTTTCATCTCGATTGACATCATCATACGACGACTGAGAGCATCGGCAGCTTTATTCTCAACTCCCACCTTGTGCCTAATGGTATAAGTGTATTCTTGTAAAAATCTACCCAACGCACATTTAACTTCTTTTGGGAGTTGATGTAACACCGAGCCTCGTGATCCGAGAAGATAACAAACTCTTGCGGGAGCAAGTAGTATCGCCAAAATTGAAAGGATTTGATCACAACATAGAATTCTTTATCATACATGGAATAGTGTTACCGGATGTCCTTTAGCTTCTCGTTAAAATAAGAAACAGAGTGACCTTCCTAGGACAGGACTCCTCAAATTCCGACCCCCGAAGCATCGCAGGTAACTTCGAAAACTTTGGAGAAGTCAGGAAGCCTCATCACTGGGGCTTCCAATATTCTTTTCTTAATTTCTTCAAAGGCTTTGGTGGCAGCCGGGGTCCAATGGAAATCACCTTTCTTGAGACAATCAATGATAGAAGATACAACAGTGCTAAAGTTTAGAATGAATCTACTATAGAAGGTGGCTAAACCGTGGAAGCTGCGAAATTCCCAAATGTTCTGAGAAACAGGTCATTCTATAATGCTACAAAGACCCCTTGAGCTAAAACAATAAAGCCTAGAAAGATAACACATTCAAGAAGGAAGGTGCACTTCTTAGGATTTGCATAAAGTTGCTCGTTCCTTAAGACTTCACAAACCTCCCTTAAGTGGTTTAAGTGATGACTCACAGAATGACTATAGATAAGGATGTCATCAAAGTAGACAATGACAAACTTTCCCATGAAAGGGCGTTACACTTGGGTCATGATCCTCATGAAAGTACTCGGGGTATTACTCAACCCGAATGGCATGACTATCCACTCATATAGACTATTATTGGTCTTAAAGGTAATTTTCAACTCATTACCTGGTCGAATCCGGATCTGGTAGTACCCACTCTTAAGGTCAATTTTGGAAAATAGAGTGGCTCCCATCATCATATCAAGCATATCTTCTAACATCGGAATAAGAAAATGGTATTTGACGGTGATCTTATTGATAGCACGACCATCAACACACATTCAATAGGAACCATCATTCTTCGGTGTAAGAAGGGCTAGGACGACACAAGGGCTAAGACTTTCCTTGATAAAGCCTTATTGCAGTTGCTTATCCACTTGCTTCTTAAGCTTAACATGTTCCCTGGGGTTCATGTGATAGTGGGGCAGATTGGGTGGGGAGGCTCCAGGGACAAGATCTATAGCATGTAATGTCTCTAAGTGGAGGTAATTGATCAGGAAGATCATCAGGGAAAATATCAATAAAGTTACTTAGTATGTGTTGGACCTTTTGAGGGATAGGCTTATCAGATTCAATGGGAGTCTCATGACTGACTAAGGCATATAGCGATGCACCTTGGGCTAATTCAGAATCCAAAACCTTGGCAATCACAAGGTTCTGCCCCTTTTTAGTTTTGACAGGATTGGGTTTAGGATCATCCTTAAACTGGGCTACGATGAAAAAAGTTTAATCTTTTTGCCTGCATGTTAAAACATGAAGGTGTTTGAACACCCATAGATGTGGACATCATTATCAAATATCCAAGAATGGCCTATTTATCCAACATCCATAATCAACACATCACACAAAAAATTCTCCTTATAATCAGCAGAGAAGATAAATACGAGACTTCGTTCCTTCACCTCCAAGGCAGTGGAGTTGACCCAAGCTATCTTATATGGGTTGTGGTGAGGAATATAAGACAGACTGAGTTTAGACACCATGCTGAAGGAGACAACATTGATGCAGCTGCCACTATCCACTATGACTTTACAGTTCTTATCCTTTATTTTGGTGTAGGTGTGAAAGATTACAGTCCTACACCAGACATCAGTGAAAGTAGGTTGTGATAGTGTGCATCTCACCACGAAGATGGGAGAGGTGTTTATTTTCTGTATACAGTTGATGACAACAGTGTTGTCATCCTCCTCAAAGAATTCACCATCGTCTTCCACTTAATGAAACTGGTCGGCCTCAGGTTCAGATTTTTCCTCAGTGATCTCCTGAATAATAGTGACTTTATAGGGGCTAGAACACTGAGAAGAGATATGCCCATACCCCTAGAAACAAAAGTATTTGGTCCCTGGGTGGAACCTAGGGGTATCTGGGGTAGGAAACTTGATTCTAAAGTTGGGATGAGGTGTGGAATGGCTAGAAGGTGGTCGGGTTGGGGTAGGCCGAGCACTGGGTTAAGGAGTGGAACTACGGGAAGGTCAGTAGGAAGGTCTTAAGTCTTGGTGTAGACTCGCGTGTTGGGGACGGGTTTCCTCAAGGTCTAACACTTGGATGTAGGCATTTCTAGGGTAGTAACATTCCGAGCAAACAGTCCATTGCGTAGATCCTCACGCAACCTAGTACGAAACATGGACAGTATTTGGGCGGGGGTAGTAGAGGTATCCCCCTTGTAGTGAATTAGGTTATCATTGAAAGCTGTAATGTAGTCCATTACGGGCTTACTACCTTGGGTGAGCCTATTCTATTTATCAAGTAGCCTAGGGAAGTACGAGAGAGGTAAGTACTTCTTCTTGACCTCGCGCTTCATCTAAGACCAATCAGTGATGGGATACTCATTTCAGGATTCTCTAAAGCTCTCTAGATTTGACCAAAATTGACTAGCCATACCAGTGAGTTTTCATTTTAACGAATCGAACTTTTCTATCCTCAGAGATGTTGTACCATTTAAAGAAATTATACATACCCTTAATACAGTCTAAAAAGAGCTAGGGATCGAGGGTACCATCAAAGGTTGGAGCAACAACCTTGATATTTTTCACCAGTGGAATATCTGGGTCAAGGTTATGGTCTTGTCCATATTAGGGGGGTCAATAAGGGGCACGAGGTGGTCCCTCATCTTGAAAAGTATCATCCCCGTACATGGAAGGAGGTCTAGATGAAGCGTAAGGGATAAGGTAGTGCCTACCATGATCTAGGGTATCGAATCATTCAATTGTATTTCTACAGAGTTCAGCTTTGTGAGGTTGGTTCTCTTTAAGTTATTGGCAAATGGTGTTCATTTGACCTACCAACTGAGCTAGAGTCCTGTGAAGTTATTCCCGGTCCATCCTAATGTCAGGAGTGACTCAAAACTATGCAAAAGTGAAAGAAATTAATATGTAAACCAGTAAATGAAAAAAAAAGTGCGGGATGCAATTTAGATGCTAAACATGTAAGAAAAGTTTTCCTAATAGGCACCTAAATAGACCATGCTCTGATACCAAATGATGCAGGACTGAAATGCCTAAGCAATGTTAGAAAAGAACCTTGCACAATTTAATTTAGATAGCTTTATTAACTAAAATACTTGTAATTATTAAACGATGAAATAATACAAGAGAGAGATGATACTAGCTTAGTCCAAGTCACACAACTAGAAGTTAGGATCACAAAATAATCAATGATTCAAAACATAACATACATAGATAACAATGAGATTATTCTCTATGAATAGTTCTTCAATCACTTTCTAGATTACTAGGCTCAGCAGAGATACTTAACACGACCTTAATTAATCAATTAAAACCACAGGTTGTGGTAGGAGTCAGATAGGAAAAGATTTAGGGGAAAGATTCACCTTGCTTAGGATTTGGAGACAATTTGCTATTGGACGGAAGACAGTTGCTCGTCAATAGCTTCAGCGAGGGTCAAGACGACCCTTTCCACGTAGGCTTCTGCAATTTGGTAAATTTCAAGGTTAAGGTCGAACAATGGTGAGTTGAGAATGTTGACGTGGCCTTAGTCATTGTAAATGAATTTGTGATCAAGTTCCTGAGCCGCCATGCATGGGTGGAGAGGTTTGTAAGGTGGGGGAGGGGGAAGTGGTGTGATCACTTCTCTCTTCCTTCCTTAGGTGAAGCTTCAAGTCGAGAATAGAGGTGGCAAGGAGAAGGTGGGTGGTTGGCCAAGACTAGGGGAAGAAGCTTCTTCCAAAAATCTGAAATAGAATTTCAGATTTGAGTGAGAAGGGAATAGGGTTTGAAATTTGAATTCCAAGTAAGGGAAAAAAGGGAAAATTACTCCTTAATGAGAAACTAAATTGATGTCCCTAAAAGGAGAGGAGTTAATGTGAGAGGGAGAGGGTAGATCGGTCGGCTTTGTGGGGGTGGTGTTGGTTCGGTCGAGGAGAGGAAGTGGGAGGGGATGCCGGCGGTTGATGAATGGAAGGAGGGGGTAAGCTGGCGGTTTAAAGGGGAGAAGAGAAACGAGGGAGGAGAAGGCGAAGATCGACCACGAATCCAGACGCTTCCTGCGATTGGTGGGTATTATGATGCCCTCACCTAGGGACTTCAATCTTCAAGAGCTCACAAACTCTCCCAAAAACACACAAGAATAGAAATTTTGATGTAATATTATTCATTATCCTCCAAGAAGATGGAGGTGGCCTTTAAATAGCCTCATTATAATGAAAGAAAACAAAAGACCAACTTGCCCTTAGGGCTTACACATGACTAGCCTTCAAATTAGGGTATAAATGGAAAATGCAATAATAACTTATAACATAAAATAAACTAATTCAAATAATTCTAAAACAATGAAGATAAAAAAATAAAGCGGTGCAATCGTGGTCATACATCGATGGTCACGCCTCTGGTAGACCCTCCATGGTCGAATTTTCTCGTCATTTTTGGTTTTCCCTTGTTAAATTGACTTTGACCAGCACCTTCATCCACGAAACCATTGATATGCTCCTCATGCAACTTCAAGTTTTCCTATTTTCTCAATTAGCATCTTTGTGGTTCACTCACTGCCTATCGGATCTGTCATTTTCATCATTAAATATGGCATTGCTATCACCAAGTCTCATTTTACTAGACACCTTGTTGTGTGCTCCAAACATACTTGATGTCAGTTCCTACTTTAGGAATTCAAGCTAGAATTTTGCATTTCTCGTTGCTAATTCGGTCACACTATTATCTTCAAATTACAAACTCAAGTTAGCATATACCACTTTGAGTTTGTGCTAGAATATTATCATATCAATAATATCACATGTATTAAATATTTATATATAGAAGGAATCTGATGTAGTTATTATTGTAATATATCCTTATTATTAATGCTATTATGTTTTCTTATATTTTTAATTATTATTCTATTCTCTTGCCCATAAATAAACATGCTTCGACTAGATCAATTATCAATTTAGTAATGATGTAGCCTTCTTATGTTTTCCAACCAAAAATCCTTATATGAGGACAATCCAAAAATATATATTGGTGTTATCATTCCATAAATTATAATCACCATTCCAAAAGGATGTCTATACCAAGAATACTTCCATTCATCTGAAGTTGCCTATTTATTTAATTAAATCATCAAGCAAACTCACAAACTCAGATCAAATGAAAAAAAAAAAAAAAACCCACTATAATGATCCAGTCCAACGCATTGTCACATTGTTAAAGTTGCATGGTGAAAGTTAAAGCAACATGATCAACAACATAGACACAAAGTGAGCACAAAAAATTGTTTCACCATTTGAAGATACTTCGACAAAAAGCAGTACCAGTAAGCTTACTGGGTTAGGTGAACAGAAAAGCTCAGTACTTACGTAAAAAATTTAGATGCAAAAAATAATAATTAAAACCTTAAATTCATATGAAGAACAGTGCAGAAGGCGATAAGAAATAGCTTTTAATCTTTATTTCACAGAAGAAAATGTAGAAGTTTTATTCTTCTACTTTTTTCTGATTCATTTTCACCATACAAATATTTTGTCAATGAAAAATATTATTAATAAGAAGCTTCACACCTAAAGCTGATTTTGGCCACTATTGCACTCCCATATAAAAGTTAACCAGCTCAACAGATTCACTAATAAGATAATAAATGGGCACTGCAAACCAAGGCCAGCCAAGCCCCAATGCTTTATTTTAGCTAGTAGCTTAGCCTAACACTATTCAACAGAAAAGAAAAATTACCTCAGAATGTTTTAATGAGTTGTTTCTCAAAATTAGCTTCAAATTTTTTAAATTTATGTTAACAATAATGTCTCATATAATATTAAATCTAAGAACTTTAAAATTTATTATAAAGTAAAATCTGTAATAATATCTGTACTTTTTTTTTCAAATGAATAGCCATTTACAATTTATCAGTAAATGTTTTCACTGTATTAGTAAAATTTTTCAACATATAAATACTCAGTACGATCAAATTAATGAATTTACCAACATTATTTCTCTGTGACAGAAGTATTTTCCTTCTCTTTTCAATTTTCATCAAGATAAAAAAACTACTTTACGACTGTGTTCATGAGGTGCATAAGCAAGATGCTGTCGGCAGTTCTTTAATGCAGAAAATAAAATCAAAGCAACATGTGGAAGATGATGCAGAGCTCCCACAGTGTTAAGAAGACTTTAAAAAGCTCACTTTTTATAGGAAAAAGTGAACAAGACAGGCCTAGTTTGCTTGCTACTTAGGCGGTAGGCATTTCCTGCCATGAAACAGGACGAAATAATGGAGATCATTAAACCACTAGGAGAACTCAAAACACATAATTTAATGTCTCCGGACATGGATCAAATGCATGATGCTAACACTTTTTGTATTAGAAGATTCTCACGCATTTTTCATAGAAGAATTTGTCTTGTAAGTTATAACACGCTTCTGACTTTATAACATTGTAACGAGGCTTCGTTTCTGTGTAAATATTATTTAATTTCTTATAAATGTTTTTTTTTAATATTAGAAATTATCTTTATTTATTTATTAGATTTAAATAATAATTTGACTTTTAGTAGGACACTATATAGAAAAAATATTATGTAGCCGACCCCATCTGATGGGACAAGGATTTGATATTGTTGTTGTATAAATATTTTTTTTATTATTTTATTTTTTATTTCTTGAATGGATATTATTACACTCTTCGTCAAGAATGTAAAATAATATTTTAAATTTTAAATTAAAAAATTTAATGTATTTTTATAATAATTAAAAGATCATTACTTTTTTACATTCAAACGTACTTTATATTTGGGGGGTTTATGTGAAAATGAGTTTAAATAAGTGAAATTTTATATGTAAGACAGATTAAAATATTATATAAGTAAATATAAATTTTGATGCAAAACATATAAATACATAGCAATTCGGTAGTTTGTATATAAATTTTCATTTATTATGGAGAAAATTATTAAAACAGTTAAAATTCTACCAAATTATATTATTAAAAAAAAAGAGAAAATAGTCTAACCAGAAAATGATCGAGCTCCTTATCATCGCAGGTGAGGATCTGACCGCCGTGCTGTGCTCCAAGCGCAGAGTACTTAGCCACAACTTGCTGCAACTGCGCGAGTTGAGCGTCGATCCTCGGCAACTGATCTACCGGCGTGGCAATCCTCAAGCACGCCACGTGTGCCGACAACAGCTGCTCGCACAGCGGATGCCCTAATATCTCCGCCTTGTGTCTCGCGTTCTGCCACGTGCCCTCCACCGCCTGCTGGCCTCTCCCGCCGCCGGCCACAGTTTCTCCGTCGATGGCCACTGGATCAGGCATCACCGCCGCGATCATGGAATCGCTCGATACCGGAACCTCCTCCTCTCCGTTGAACAGCCGGTGTGGGACCCACTGGCCAGCTGCAACAGGGGAAGTAGAGGAATCGGAGGCGGTTTGGAGGTGGAGGAAGCTTCCATCCCCGAATTGCTGGGATTGCTGTCGGAGAATTGCGCCGTTGAGCCACGTGGGGCCGCCGGCGATGGTTCGTGGCGTCTTGCCGGCAACGTTTGAAGTGGTTCGGCCGATGAGTTCGGAGGCGATTGAGGGGATGGCGGCTGGGTTTTCACCTAACCGATTTTCGGAGTACTGTGGAATGGTTAGATCCTGTGCATGATGGCGGTGGTGTGCATGATGGCGGTGGTACGCCATCGCTCACCGTCTCACGTATTTCGGAGCGCGAAAGAGACGACTTCTTTCCATTATATGCGAGCTTTTACTCTCTTTCGACAATTAAAGTAGCTGGGAGACTCAACCGGGAACAAAACCGCTCTCGAAAATGTACCATGAAAAAGTAGTGTCATTTTTGCTGTGAGTCGGTTGTTTATTTATTAAGATCAAGCTAAATTTAGTGACTTGCGCTTCACTTGCCCCAGTATTTTATTTTTTTATCAAGAAATTTATATTAAGAACCTAATTTCAACAATAACTTTAAAAAATTCACTTTTTTTTAACAGCAGCTTTAAAAGCTATAAGAAAGCCGTCCCAAACGAAATCTTAGGGCTAATTTTTAGTTATATATTTATTATTTGTCTGTGATGATTGTAACTTTCTGTTAAAGTAATTGTAAAGATGTTATGAAGAAAGTAACTTTTTAAAAGTCTTCTTAGCACAAAAATTTCCTGAAAGCCATGAAAAAATAAGTGACCAAATGATAACTAGAATTACGTAAAGAAAAATAAAGCAGTAATAAATTTATTCTCAAACTTCATTTGTGACAGCTTTGTTTGTGCTTCTTAAATCAGCTTTCCAGTATAAAACTTAAAAAATTTTATCGATAAAGCTATTTTAAGAAGCAGTAAGAAAGTCGTCCATGCTTCATTTGGGACGGCTTTCCTATCAGAAAGTTGTTTTTAGAAGTAGTAAGAAAGCCGTCATAAACGAAACCTGCTCATTATTTTTAAAATATATTAGATGGAAAAAACTTGATATGAGAATTTAAAATAGGTGATTAAAAATAAATAACTATTTATGATTAAATCAATATTTTATGTTGATGTTACAAAATCTTTATGTTTAACATTTTTTGAGAGAAAGAGAGAATTTTTTAAATATGCTACGCATGCAATTCTTATTTATTGACAAATAAAACATTTAAAATTTGATATTTATTTAAATAACATCAAATCTTTAAATCAGATAAAAATTATTTTTATATTATTTCTTTTTTAATTTTAAACATTTCATTTAATATATATGTTTGTTGTGATTGAAGATTATACTGTAATGTAAATATTAAAGTTATGTGATATATATGTAAAATCCATTAAGATTATTGTTAGAATAAAAGTGAAATATTTCAGTATTAATCTAAATTATAAATTTATAATATAATCAAATCTTCTGATAATTTATTCCAAATTCTTCATTAAAGATACATATGCAAATTTATTTTTATGAATATAGGAGCATACACAAATTTATATGAATGAGTACTAAGTTTTTCATTAAAGAAATAAGAAAATTTATTTTTAAATTATTCATTAATGTTTTATAAACTTGAGAAAAAAATAAAGTAGTAATAAAGTTATTCCAAATGTAGCTTTATGCTTCGTTTGGAACGACTTTATTTCTGCTTCTTAAAACAACTTTTTAGTATAAAAAATTAAATTTTTTATCTATAAAGCTATTTTAAGAAGCAGTAAGAAAGGCGTCTCAAACGAAGCCTTAAGCTTCGTTTTGGGATGGCTTTCTTACCAGAAAGCTGCTTTTAGAAGCCATAAGAAAGCGGTCTCAAACGAAGCCTGCTCATTATTTTTAAAATATATTAGTTAGAAGAAAGTTGGTATGAGAATTTAAGATAGGTGATTAAATAAATAAGTATGTATGATTAAATCAATATTTTATGTTGAAGTTACAAAATCTTTATGTTTAATATTTTTTTTGAGAGAGAAATTTTTAAATATGTTACGCATGCAATTCTTATTTATTGACTAAAAAAACATTTAAATTTTGATATATATTTTTTAAAATAATATCAAAACTTTAAATCATATAAAAATTATTTTTTTTAATTTTAAACAATTCATTTCATATATATGCTTGTTGTGATTGAAGATTACACTGTCACGTAAATATTAAAGTTTAGTTGTTAGAATTATAAATATATAAAATTATGTGGTTTATATATAAAATCTATAAAGATTATTGTTAGAATAAAACTGAGATATTGCAGTATTACTCTAAATTATAAATTTATAATATAATCAAAACTTCTGATAATTTATTCCAAATTTTTCATTAAAAATCAAGGTTGTGAAAACAGGATCGGACAACGAACCAGTAGAGAGAGCGGTTCACAGATCGACTAGTAACCGGGGTCGAAACGGATGACGTAATAAATAAAATTTAGATGACATAAAAAAATATTTTTTATTAAAAAATAAATTGAATTCACACATTACTAATATCTTATATAATTTTAAATTTAAACATATTCAACCTTTAAATTTAATTTAAATTTAATAAAAAAATAATTTACAAATGAATTAATAAGTTTAATATAAATAATTCTTAATTTATGTTTTTTATATATAATTTATATATTAAATTCATATTATTATTTTACATTTATAAATTATTAAGATTAAATTAAATCATTTATTATAAATAAATAATTAATTAATTAATATTTATTGTACATAAAAAATAAATGAAGAATATTTATCATATTATTATTTTCATTTTCCTATATGCATCATGCATGTGTTCAGAAACTTCAAATAATTCATCATAGGATAAGTCACATACCTCTTCTTGATCTGAGTGATCTACATTGTCAGCCATCAAGCAAAGATTAGTGACTTCTTCTTTTTTTTCTGTCTCAGATGAGTCTGAAGCTGAGTCTGCTCAGAAAGCTCTTTGAAACTTCTTCTTGCCCTTCTTTACCATAGGTTTCTCCTCCATCTTCTCCTTAGTAGAAGTGGCTTTTAGTTTTGGGCAATCAGTCTTGATATGACCTGGTTTCCTGCATTCATAACAAATCACTTCATTAGAAACCTTGCCATTTCTGTTAAACTTACCTCTATTCCATTGCTGGTGTTTCTTCTGCTTCCTCCTTAAAAAGCTTCTGAATTGTCTAGTCATTAGTGCAACATCATCTTCATCCTCAGGTTGTGAGTGTTCACTCTCTGACTCTTTCACTTTTAATGCTATATTCTTCTCCCTTCGTGGTTCACCTGCATCAATCTTCCTTTGACTTACTCCTTGCTCATAAGCAATGAGTGAACCAAGAAGATTGTCAATAGAATAAATGTTTAAATCTTTAGACTCTGTAATTGCAGTAATTTTTGCATCATAAGCAGTAGGTAAACAACGAAGAATCTTATTGACCATTTCAGTATTAGTTAATTCCCTATCAAGTGCATGCAAAGAAGTGACAATTTGTGTAAATCTTGTGTACATGTCGGAAATAGATTCATTAGGTTTCATGCGAAACAATTCATAGTCATGTAACAAGATATTGAGCCTTGATTGTTTAACCTCATTTGTCCCTTCATAAGTTATACAAAGTCTATCCCATATATCCTTTCCGCTTTTGCAAGTGGAAACCCGCATGTAATCTTCAGATTTTAAAGCACAAAAGAAACTGTTTAAACATTTGGCATTTAATTGTGCTAAGTCACGTTCTTCTATAGTCCAATCAGTAAAAGGTATTTCTACAATTACTCCATCAACTAATCTAGTTGGTTTTGTGTAGCCATCCTGGACTAACATCCACATGCGATAATCAAGTGATTGTAAGAAAGTAGACATGCGTGTTTTCCAAAAATCAAAAGGAATATTGTCAAACAGTGGAGGTCTAGTAATAAAGTAACCCTCAGGTGTGTTCCGGTTTCCAAAAGTAGCCATCTACGTTAATCAAAAAGTAGTTCAAACTTATGATATTGAAACAAAGCTCTGATACCACTTGTTGAATCTAGTAATTAGGTTGTTAAGCCTAAGTGAGTGTCCCAAGGCTACCAAGAGGGGGGTGAATTGGTAGTTTAAAAAATTAAAATTTAAGACCCCTTTTTAATTTTGTAGAAAAAGATTTTTCAACCACAGAGTTTTTTTTTTTAAAACTGAAATAGAAAGTGCGGAAATGTAAAAACAGTAAAGTAAATGACACCAGATTTATAGTGGTTCGGTCTATAACCAGACCTACATCCACTCCCCAGAGGCACCCTCTGAGTATTGCACTAATACCAATAGTGACTCTCCTTTTGCACCCACAGCAAGGCGGAGAAGCCTTTACAACACACTCTTTTCACCACTCCCTGGTGCGGCAGAGAACTGTCCGTCCTTTTACACAATACCCAGTGTTGTGGCAGAGAACCGTCCGTCCTTTCACACTCTCCTAGTGTGGGCAGAGAACCCTTCGTCCTTTCACACTCTCCTAGTGTAGGCAGAGAACCCTTCGTCCTTTCACACTCTCCTAGTGTGGGCAGAGAACCCTTCGTCCTTTCACACTCTCCAAGTGTCGGCAGAGAACCGGATCTCCTTGACAGATCTTCTCACAAGAATCTAGAAGGAAGAAAGAAAAGAGTGAAGTAATCCCAATTCACAAGTAGAGACTCTTACCTTTGAAATCCAAGTGAAGCCTTCTTGCTTCTATGGTAGGAATCCTCCCTTGAATGCTCTCTTCACTTCTCTCCTTGGCTATTCTCTCAAGAGGCACGAAGATCAAATGACAAAAAGATTGGGTGGCAGTCTAATTTGGGCTATTTATACAAAAGACAAGAAAAAACCGCCCAAAAACTGCAAGTTTTCAATTCTGTACGCAATGGATCGTCCTGTACGATCGTGGATCGTCCTGGACAATTTTTACTTAAACGATCTGAAACGACCCTATTTGAATATCTGTACGAAGTGTCTTTGTACAGCTGATCGTCCTGTACGAACTAGGTTCGTCCAGTACGAACGGTTATTACAAGGTCGAATCTAGAAACTGCTGAAAACTGTCCTAAGTCGGTTAATCGTTTGGACGATAATTAATTTCGTCTGGACGAAAATTTTACAGAGAACCAATCGTACTGTACGATAATTAATTTCGTCTGGACGAAAATTTTACAGAGAGCTAATCGTACTGTACGATAATTAATTTCGTCTGGACGAAAATTTTACAGAGAGCCAATCGTACTGTAATAATTAATTTCGTACGACAGAGAGCCAATCGTACTGTACGATAATTAATTTCGTCTGGACGAAAATTTTACAGAGAGCTAATCGTACTGTACGATAATTAATTTCGTCTGGACGAAAATTTTACAGAGAGCCAATCGTACTGTACGATAATTAATTTCGTCCTGGACGAATAGGACTTAGAAAATTTTTCGAGCAATTTCCTATTCGTTCCATATGCTCTATAGGAGATAACTGTCTGATCGTCCAGTACGAACGAAAATCGTCCTGTACGATCAACACAAATTTAATATGATCTCCTTATTTGTGTGTGCATGTTTTTATTCACTCAAGTTACAATCACTCCCTTTCAATTTGATTTCTAAGCAAAGTGCAAGCTTCAAAAATTTCAAGGTATCTCATGTTGATTTTAATTTGAAGCCTTGTAGTCTGGAGTTCTTTCCCTGAAATGTTAGTACACACAAGAGCAAATACAATTCTTCCAAAATTGTTAGGAGATAACTACACATTTGAACAATAATGTTTGAAATCATCAAAACTTTATAAGTTGCCAAAAATGTAATGCATGCAAATAGCAACTATCTTAACAATCTCCCCCTTTTTGATGATGGCAAAATAATTATTGTTTGTATGATTTCAATTTAAACAAATCTTTCTATCTCCTAAAATCCCCCTGAATTGATGAATACATGAAAATAAGGAGGCAATTTAAATCAAGAAAAAAAATTTTAAAATTTTTATTTTTTTTCAGACACACAAAACAAACACAATAACATACAAACATAAAGAACACAATAACATACAAACATAAAGATTTCTCCCCCTTTTTGACAACAACAAAAAGTGAAGAAGAAATAGACAAGAAATGTAAGTAATTATATGAAAATTCATTTGAACATTTAATCAAAATGGTGATTGATACAAGGTATGCAATTTTAAAACTAAAAACATTAGGTCATTCATAGAAATTCAGGAAAAATTAAAAAGTGATATAACATTGTAAGTAAGAAGAATTTAGCAAAGACATGATTCAATTTAGACATTTCAATATAGAAAATCATTACAAGAGAGATGAAGAAAAAATTTTATATTACAATGTTCAAAAGAATATAAATGAACATAAGATCAATTTGAATTTAGAGATTGAAAGAATTTGGAAAGAAAAGAATTACCACATGTGGCGCTTTGCGCATCTTTTTTAAATTTTTGAGCACATTTTTGTGCATCTTTTGATATTGGGCTGATTTTGTGCCTCTTTTTCATATTTGCGAACCTTTTGCGCATTCCTTTTGATTTTAGTACTTTTTGTACAATTTTTTTTTCAAGAGTAATTTAGACCAATTCTTTCCAAAATCAATAATCTAAAATTTCAAATATTTCTAAGTGCATAAATATTATTTGAGCAAGGAAATACAAAATAAGAAAAACATCTAAATTGCAATAATAATTTTAACTTTTATGTAGTCTAAATGAATATACATGGATTTAAAAATTCTAATTATAACAAGTTATAAACAACTTTTAAATTTAGAAAGACTAGATTTTCTAATGTAGATAATCTCAAATTACAATCTAATTTAAGCACTATGAAGATTAAATAATTCTAATGAAATTCATAAAAATTAACGACATTTCAATAACAAATCAACATTGAAACAAGTACGAAATGCATTGATAGTTATGAAAGGATTACACATTTCATAATATCTAAATACAAAAAAAAAAATACAAACAAAACACTTAACATAAGCACTTAACACAACAAGACATAAAAAAAATAAGAAACTAACACAAAAAAAAAATACAACACAAGTACAACAAAACACAGAAAATCATCTCTACTGTTCTGGAGGAGGAGGAGGAGGAATGCCACCGAAAAGGTTGAAGTAGGAGGCCATCAACATTACATTGGTATTGATATCATGTACTTCATTTCTAATTATACCAATGTCATGTTGTTGCTGCACAAGTTGAGCATCAAATTGATCAAACCTTTGATCAATATGAGTCTCTAATCTATCAAATCTCTCAATCAGATTCTGATAATCTGACTGAGGTGCAGAGGTTTGCGCTCCTTCTCCTTCTTCTTCTTCTGAACCACTAGCATGTGCTTTTTCTTTTTCTTTTTCCTCCCTGAAGAGCAATCTGAAGGATGCATCATTATAATAAAAACTGGCTCTTCATAGTCTTCATCAGGATTCACCAAATTATATTTCTTCTCCAAAATGTAGGTAACTAAATGTCCCAAAGAAATATTCTTTTTCCTCTTCTGTTCAGCATGTCCTATTTCTGAAAGCCCATAGAGATGATCTATGATGAGTTGGGCTTCGTCGATAGGTTGACGATCCAAAATCAAAAAGGTTAGAACAGAAAAGGAGAGGGGTTATGTTTATCCTATCACCAGCTTTAGGAATGATTGAAGATCTAAGGATATGCTGGATGATACGGGCATTTTTGGTCATCCCAGAAACTAGCAACATGATAGTTTAAACCACTTTTTCTAATTGTATTATTGACTTCATCCCATCTAAATATGTTTTCAGTCATTAAGGTATGGGCTCTATATCCTTCAGTCCTAAGGTTTAGAAATGCACCAATGTCATGTTTAGTGATTTCTACTTGTTGCTTGAAGACAAAGGATCTAATGCAAGAGTGGTCAGAGTTGAAACTCATGTTGGCTAGAAAGTAGAGAAAAGTTTGCTTGTTGTAGAGATGGACGAGAGACAGGATGAAATGGAATTGGGTTGAGTCGAAAAGGTGTATTACCTTGAAATTTATCTCGCTTTGAATCAAGATGCGAGATGGAGTGATTTTTGCGGAAGCAAAACGAGGAAATGATTCCTCATTTGCCTTGGAAAGGAAGTTTTTCGAGGCATTCCTATTTGGCTTCTTCGCTAACACCTTTTGTCTTTTGCTTGAGGAGGCCATTGACAATTTGAAGTAGAAAGGGATTGAAAGAGAAGTTTGAAAGTGTGATTGTTAAGTTAGAAAGCCTTCATATTTAAAGAAAAAACGATACGTTCGTCCTGGACGAAGAAGGTTCGTCCTGGACGAAAATAATCGTTCGTCTGGACGAACATTATTTTGTACAGACGATCAAATTCGTCCAAAATGTAACGGCTTTTCGTAATCAACACAACTTACGATGCGTCCCTTCGTACAGACCTTTGACTTGACCGATCGTACATACGAACAAAAGTTCGTACAGACGATCAAAATTAATTCGTTTTAAATGTCTTTTGAAAACCGTCCCCTACACTGAAACGACATATGTTCGTCTGGACGAACCAAAATTTCGTACAGACGAAATCCATATTAAAAACTGTCTTATCCACTCAACCGCTGCATTCAATCGTCCCGACGTTTGAGAAAATGAAAAGGTTCGTCCTAGACGATATTTATATCGTACAGACGATTTAATTAAAAACTGCTCTCAAAACGGTTAAAATGCACGCAAACCTACTTTTCACACATCGTCCCGTATGAACCAAAAGTCGTCCCGGACGATTTTCTCCAATTTTTGAATTTTTGAATTTTTGAATTTTAATTTAAGAAAATCAAACTAAACTATAAAACACAGAAAACATACAATAAAAAAACTTACACTCAAAAATAAATTCATTCAAAACACACAAAAATTCACAAAATAAAAAACAAAACATAAACATCAATGTTGCAAAGACATTTTGTTTAGGCATTTAAATCAATAACACCTAGCCTTGTTCTTAAAGTACTGAAGGTATCAAGGGCTAAAGGTTTTGTAAAAATGTCTGCAAGTTGATTTTCAGTTGAAACATGTGTGAGTTCAATTTCTCCTTTGGATACATGATCCCTTATGAAATGATGTCTTATATCTATGTGTTTGGTTCTAGAATGTTGAATAGGATTTTTGGAAATGCAAATAGCACTAGTATTGTCACAATAAATTGGAATAGTGCCTACAGATAATCCTAAATCAATCAACTGTTGTTTTAACCAAAGTACTTGTGCCACACAACTTCCTAAAGCAATGTATTCTGCTTCTGCAGTAGATAGGGCTACTGAATTTTGTTTTCTACTGGACCAAGAAACTAATGAATTACCAATGAATTGACATGTTCCAGAAGTGCTTTTCCTATCCACTCTACAGCCTGCAAAGTCAGAATCTGAATAACCAATAATTTCAAATGAAGAGCTAAACTTAGGATACCAAATTCCTAAGTTTTGAGTTCCTAGTAAGTATCTTAAAATCCTTTTCACTGCTGTCAAATGTGATTCTTTTGGATCTGATTGAAATCTAGCACACAAGCAAACACTGAACATAATATCTGGTCGGCTAGCAGTCAAGTAAAGCAAAGATCCAATAATCCCTCTATATTTCTTTTGATCAACAGATTTTCCCTTAAGGTCCTTATCTAACTGAACTGAGGAACTCATTGGTGTACTAACAGGTTTAGCATTGTCCATTTCATATTTCTTGAGGATGTCCTTAATATATTTGGTTTGACTAAGAAATGTCCCTTCCTCAAGTTGCTTGATGCTAAAGCCTAGAAAGTAATTTAAATCTCCCATTAGACTCATTTCAAATTCACTACTCATTGCATTTGAAAAATCATCACAAAGATTTTTATTTGAAGATCCAAAGATGATATCATCCACATAAATTTGAACAATGAGTATTTCCTTTCCAAATTTCTTTAAGAAGAGAGTAGTATCCACACTTCCTTTTTCAAAAGATCTTTCAAGTAGGAAAGTGCTCAATCTCTCATACCAAGCCCTAGGTGCCTGTTTCAATCCATATAATGCCTTTTTTAACTTAAAAACATGATTTGGGTATTTTGAATTTTCAAATCCAGGAGGTTGTTCTACATAAACATCTTCTTCAATAATACCATTCAAAAAGGCACTTTTGACATCCATTTGAAACAATTTAAAACTTTTAAAACAGGCAAAGGCAAGTAAAACCCTAATTGCTTCAAAGTCTTACTACAGGGGCAAAAGTCTCCTCAAAATCAATTCCTTCAATTTGATTATACCCCTTAGCAACTAATCTAGCCTTATTTCTAATGACTACTCCTGAGTCATTCATTTTATTTTTTTGAAAACCCATTTTGTTCCAACAACACTTTGATCTTTTGGCCTTGTAGTTAATTCCCAAACTTTATTTCTTACAAATTGATTTAACTCTTCTTGCATGGCCAATATCCAAAATTCATCAGAAAGTGCCTGATCAATATTAGTGGGTTCTATAGTTGAAATAAAGGCTGAATGATTGACTTCCTTATTTAATCCACGCCTAGTTCTAACACCCTCACTAGGTTCTCCTATAATCAATTCTCTTGGGTGGTTTTTAGAAAAATCTCAAATCTCTAGGCAAAGGGTTTTCTCTTTCAAAGTTTTCTTTCACATTTTCTTCCAAGTTTAATCTATCAATCTTTTGGGAGTTTTTCTTCAATTTCTTCTTCAACACTATTTGGCCCTTCTAAATTTCCAGATTCATCAAATACAACATGTGTGGTTTCTTCAATGACTAAAGTTCTTTTGTTGAATACCCTATAAGATTTTCCAACACTTGAATATCCAACAAAAATTCCTTCATCTGATTTTGGATCAAATTTTCCTAAGGCAGATTTTCCATTGTTATGAATGAACACCTTGCAACCAAAAACATGCAAATGAGACAAATTTGGTGTTCTACCTTTTAGTAACTCATAGGGTGTTTTATTTAAATTTGATCTCACATTCACCCTATTCAGAACATAACATGCAGTGCTAACCGCCTCAGCCCAAAAATATTTAGGAAGAGAGTATTCTGCCAACATTGCTCTGGCGGCTTCTATTAATGTTCTGTTTTTCCTTTCAACTACCCCATTTTGTTGAGGGGTTCTAGGAGCAGAAAAGTTATGATCAATCCCTTTTTCTTTACAAAAAACTTTCAAATCTTTCATTTTCAAATTCTCCTCCATGATCACTTTGTATATAGACATTATTTCACATCCTAATTTTCTCTGTATCCAAGTTGAAAAATTTCTGAATTCCTCAAATGATTCACTTTTATGAAAAAGAAATCTAACCCAAGTGAACCTAGAGAAATCATCCACAATAACAAATCTGTATACCTTCCCTCCTAGACTTACAGTTCCTACTGGTCCAAAAAGATCCATGTGAAGAATTTCCAATGGTTTACTAGTTCTAAGATCATTATTGGACTTAAAAGAGGACTTCACTTGTTTTCCTAATTGACATGCATCACAAAGATGGTCCTTAGTAAAGTCTAGTTTTGGTATACCTCTTACTAAATTCTTTTGGGTAATTCTCCTAAGATTTTTCATACTAGAATGACAAAGTCTCCTATGCCAAAGCCAAGATTCATCAGAAACAGTTTTCAAACAGAAGGCAATAGGAGTATGAAATGAATTCAAATCTAGCATGTAAACATTGTTTACCCTTTTTCCATTTAAAACTTCTTTCCCATTTAGGGCTTAATATGCAGCTAGTAGGTAAAAATTTCACATTATAACCTTTGTCACATAGCTGACTTATACTTAACAAATTATGCTTTAAGCCTTCAACCAATAGCACATTGTCTATAAAAAAGTTTTTGAAATTACCAATCATACCTGATCCAACCACTTTCTTTGTGGTATTATCTCCAAGTGTAACCTTGCCTCCATTTCTGGCTTCTAGCGATATGAATTGTGTAGTGTCTCCAGTCATATGCTTTGAACATCCGCTATCCAGGTACCATATGCTCCCACGAGGTCTTGTGTGAGAGCAATCCTGCAAAAATATCAAATGTTAGACCTGGGAACCCAAACAAGTTTGGGTTCACCTTTTAGCAATTTATAATCAGATGCATGTATGATATGTCTAGGTTTATGCATCCTAGGTCTCCACACCAAATTAGATTTCATCATCAAGGTACAGGTGTGAGCTATATGTCCCAATAATCCACAATTATTACAATTAACATTAGGAAAAATATTCCTAAGTTTTCTTCTTTGTGTTTGTCTTCTAAGGGATTTCATGAATTTAGGATAATATTTAGGATTTGTAAAATCTTCAAGTCTTGGGGGTTTCTTATTATCCTCGAGAGCTCTTATTGTTAATTTGTAAAATGAATTCATATCTTCCAAGATTCGATTTGTATAATTGATTCTGTATGCTTTGCTCTCAGATTCATCCTTAAAATTTTCAAATTCCTTTTCAAGATCAGTAAAGGATGACTTTAGATTTTCAAAATTCTTATTCAAGTCATCATATTCATCAAGTAGTTTCATGTGGTTGTCATCTATTAAAGCATGGTCTTTCCTAAGGATTTCATTTTCTTTCTTGAGCTCTTCAAATTCTAAACTTAAACTAGCATGCATCTTTTTCATTTTCCTATATGCATCATGCATGTGTTCAGAAACTTCAAATAATTCATCATAGGATAAGTCACATACCTCTTCTTGATCTGAGTGATCTACATTGTCAGCCATCAAGCAAAGATTAGTGACTTCTTCTTCTTTTTCTGTCTCAGATGAGTCTGAAGCTGAGTCTGCCCAGAAAGCTCTTTGAAATTTCTTCTTGCCCTTCTTTACCATAGGTTTCTCCTCCATCTTCTCCTTAGCAGGAGTGGCTTTTAGTTTTGGGCAATCAGTCTTGATATGACCTGGTTTCCTGCATTCATAACAAATCACTTCATTAGAAACCTTGCCATTTATGTTAAACTTACCTCTATTCCATTGCTGGCGTTTCTTCTGCTTCCTCCTTAAAAAGCTTCTGAATTGTCTAGTCATTAGTGCAACATCATCTTCATCCTCAGGTTGTGAGTGTTCACTCTCTGACTCTTCCACTTTTAATGCTATATTCTTCTCCCTTCGTGGTTCACCTGCATCAATCTTCCTTTGACTTACTCCTTGCTCATAAGCAATGAGTGAACCAAGAAGATTGTCAATAGAATAAATGTTTAAATCTTTAGACTCTGTAATTGCAGTAATTTTTGCATCATAAGCAGTAGGTAAACAACGAAGAATCTTATTGACCATTTCAGCATTAGTTAATTCCCTACCAAGTGCATGCAAAGAAGTGACAATTTGTGTAAATCTTGTGTACATGTCGGAAATAGATTCATTAGGTTTCATGCGAAACAATTCATAGTCATGTAACAAGATATTGAGCCTTGATTGTTTAACCTCATTTGTCCCTTCATAAGTTATACAAAGTCTATCCCATATGTTCTTTCCGCTTTTGCAAGTGGAAACCCGCATGTAGTCTTCAGATTTTAAAGCACAAAAGAAACTGTTTAAACATTTGGCATTTAATTGTGCTAAGTCACGTTCTTCTACAGTCCAATCAGTAAAAGGTATTTCTACCATTACTCCATCAACTAATCTAGTTGGTTTTGTGTAGTCATCCTGGACTAACATCCACATGCGATAATCAAGTGATTGTAAGAAAGTAGACATGCGTGTTTTCCAAAAATCAAAAGAAATATTGTCAAACAGTGGAGGTCTAGTAATAGAGTAACCCTCAGGTGTGTTCTGGTTTCCAAAAGTAGCCATCTACGTTAATCAAAAAGTAGTTCAAACTTATGATATTGAAACGAAGCTCTGATACCACTTGTTGAATCTAGTAATTAGGTTGTTAAGCCTAAGTGAGTGTCCCAAGGCTACCAAGAGGGGGGGGGTGAATTGGTAGTTTAAAAAATTAAAATTTAAGACCCCTTTTTAATTTTGTAGAAAAAGATTTTTCAACCACAGATTTTTTTTTTTTTTAAAACTGAAATAGAAAGTGCGGAAATGTAAAAACAGTAAAGTAAATGACACCAGATTTATAGTGGTTCGGTCTATAACCAGACCTACATCCACTCCCCAGAGGCACCCTCTGAGTATTGCACTAATACCAATAGTGACTCTCCTTTTGCACCCACAGCAAGGCGGAGAAGCCTTTACAACACACTCTTTTCACCACTCCCTGGTGCGGCAGAGAACCGTCCGTCCTTTTACACAATACCCAGTGTTGGCAGAGAACCGTCCGTCCTTTCACACTCTCCTAGTGTGGGCAGAGAACCCTTCGTCCTTTCACACTCTCCTAGTGTAGGCAGAGAACCCTTTGTCCTTTCACACTCTCTAGTGTGGGCAGAGAACCCTTCGTCCTTTCACACTCTCCAAGTGTCGGCAGAGAACCGGATCTCCTTGATAGATCTTCTCACAAGAATCTAGAAGGAAGAAAGAAAAGAGTGAAGTAATCCCAATTCACAAGTAGAGACTCTTACCTTTGAAATCCAAGTGAAGCCTTCTTGCTTCTATGGTAGGAATCCTCCCTTGAATGCTCTCTTCACTTCTATCCTTGGCTATTCTCTCAAGAGGCACGAAGATCAAATGACAAAAAAGATTGGGTGGCAGTCTAATTTGGGCTATTTATACAAAAGACAAGAAAAACCGCCCAAAAACTGCAAGTTTTCAATTCTGTACGCAATGGATCGTCCTGTACGATCGTGGATCGTCCTGGATGATTTTACTTAAACGATCTGAAACGACCCTATTTGAATATGTGTACGAAGTGTCTTCGTACAGCTGATCGTCCTGTACGAACTAGGTTCGTCCAGTACGAACGGTTATTACAAGGTCGAATCTAGAAACTGCTGAAAACTGTCCTAAGTCGGTTAATCGTTTGGACGATAATTAATTTCGTCTGGACGAAAATTTTACAGAGAACCAATCGTACTGTACGATAATTAATTTCGTCTGGACGAAAATTTTACAGAGAGCTAATCGTACTGTACGATAATTAATTTTGTCTAGACGAAAATTTTACAGAGAGCCAATCGTACTGTACGATAATTAATTTCGTTTGGTCGAAAATTTTACAGAGAGCTAATCGTACTGTACGATAATTAATTTCGTCTGGACGAAAAATTTTTCGTCTGGACGACAGAGAGCCAATCGTACTGTACGATAATTAATTTCGTCCTGGACGAATAGGACTTAGAAAATTTTTCGAGCAATTTCCTATTCGTTCCATATGCTCTATAGGAGATAACTGTCTGATCGTCTAGTACGAACGAAAATCGTCCTGTACGATCAACACAAATTTAACATGATCTCCTTATTTGTGTGTGCATGTTTTTATTCACTCAAGTTACAATCACTCCCTTTCAATTTGATTTCTAAGCAAAGTGCAAGCTTCAAAAATTTCAAGGTATCTCATGTTGATTTTAATTTGAAGCCTTGTAGTCTGGAGTTCTTTCCCTGAAATGTTAGTACACACAAGAGCAAATACAATTCTTCCAAAATTGTTAGGAGATAACTACACATTTGAACAATAATGTTTGAAATCATCAAAACTTTATAAGTTGCCAAAAATGTAATGCATGCAAATAGCAACTATCTTAACAACATATGCAAATTCATTTTTATGAATATATGAGCATACACAAATTTTATATGAACGAGTACTAAGTTTTTCATTAAAGAAATATGAAATTTTATTTTTAAATTATTCATTAATGTTTTATAAACTTGAGAAAAAAATTAAGTTTTATGGACTATATTAAGATGATTGTCATAATTTTGAAGAATTTTAGTGTATTTTTTTTAAAATGGAGTAGAACCAAATTAATTTTAGACTTTGTAAAATATAGGGTGAGTATTAAACATTTTGTGATAAATATTTATTTTATAGATTTTGAAATAAAAATAGAAAAGATTTAGCTGAATATAAATTATTATCGTTTCATTCAAATAAAAAATCAAATTTGTATCAAAAAATAGCGTCGTAGCTTTAATTAGGTACGTTGTAATTAGTAGACCTTTCTGCTCAGCATCTATTAGAAAAATGGGGACTCTGAAAAGTAATATGCACCTTCTTAGGCTTGGCATTAGGGGTGTCAATTTCGGGTCACGGGTCAGGTTCGGGTCGGACCCGGAATTGACCCGGGTTCAAACGGGTTGACCCTAACCTGACCCGGGAAAGCTGATCGCGCTGGGTGAGCGCGGGCAGTGCGGTCGCGCGGGGTCACGCGGCGAGGCGTGGTCGCTGTGGCAGCGGGGTGGCACGGAGCGGTTGGGCGGGGCGGGTCACGGCGGTGCGGGGTCGCGCGCGCGGGGCGTGGTCGCAGGCGGCAGCGGCCAGCGGGGCGGGCAGCAGGGTCGCGGGCAGCAGCGCGTGGCCGGGTCGCGTGCAGCAACGGCCAGTGGGGTCGCTGCAGCTGGGCGTGGTCGCGCGAGGGTTAGGTTAAAGCGGGTTCGCAGATTGACCCGGCAACCCGTCGGGTCAACCCTAACCCGACCCATTTAGAAATCGGGTCGGGTCCAACCCGGAATTTTTGGGTAGGGTCCAGGTCGGGTTTTCGTGTGTCGTGTCAAATATTGACACCCCTACTTGGCATGGGACAACTTTTATATTATTCCATGAAGGAATTTTCAGTAAAAATTTTTTAAAATTAAAATTTTTTATACTAAAAAATTACTTTATAAAGCAGTAAGAAAGTTGTCCTAAATAAAAACTTAAGCTTCAATTGAGACAACTTTCGTATTGCTTTCTAAAATGATTTTCTTGTATAAAATTTTATAATTCAAGAAATCTTGTATTTTTTTTTTTTAAGAATGATAAATTGCATAGATAATAGCAAAGAAAAAGCAGTCGTCTAAATACAAACTAGTGAGAATAAACTACCCTATCACATTCTTCCCTCACAATTTGAACAAAAGAAGGTGGTAGTTTACTCTCACAAAAAAAGTCCCAAAAAAATTCATAAGAAAAAGCTAAGTTAGCACAATAGTGAGCTAACTTATTACAATTACGACTAACATGATGGAAAAAAATGTTATTCCAATTCCCTACTAAGAAACAATCTTCATCTTCAATGCTTCCATCCACCTTCTTCTCTTTGCTATACACTTCATGAAGAAAATGGATCACTTTTTTATTGTCACCTTGTATTATAATACCATTAGCATCTAGCAATCTTCCCTTCAGCACATTCTTCTAAGAATTATATGTCAATAGCTTCAATTGAGCTATGTCCCAATGAACTCCATAGAAACTGAAAGCTAGAACAAATCTGCCTTTGTTGTCCCAAACAATGCCTCCAATTCCTGCTTCATAGTTCTCCTTGAGGGCAGCATCAATGTTTATCTTATACCATTCGGGAGGTGGGGGATGCCAGAAATTAAAAAATAGTCCAAATGACTGATTGTCATCCCAATGGTTCGAGAGTATAACATTTCTTTTCCCAATATTTACAAAGCTGAGAATACTATTAGATGTCAATGTTTCACTTGTCTCCACCTTTCCATGCTTGATCTTATTTCTGTTATTCGAAGAAAACCATAACAAAGAACAATAGATTCTAGCCATCAACGGATTGGTTCTAGCCAATACTTCCAACTTACACCAACAGTCTTGGAAAGAATTGTATTTCGGAATCATAAACCCCCATTTCCTTAATACATCAATTACCTTTAACAGCTTGAGACATGAAGTGATGACATGATTGATATCTTCAACTTCTTCACAACCTCTAGGACACAAATTTATGTTGGCTAACATCCTCTTCATAAGAAAATCTGTTGTAGGTATTGTTGTCTTGCATAGCCTCCACATAAACAGTTCTACCCGGGCATTTAATTGTAATTTCTGAAGCTATGATGCAGAATCTGCATTCAGCTCCTCTTTTAAGTCTTCCTACTTAATCAAAGCCGAAATAGATCTTCCAGAATACCTTTTTTTCAACTCCAAGAAGTCTCCATTGTCCCTTCTACAAATATGGACATTACATATTAAAGCAACTAAATCTTCTCCAAAGTAAATCATCAATCTGTCAAGATTCCAACCTCTTTCATGAATGAAGAAGTCCAGATTTGTATCCTCATCTTCAAAGTTTACAACAAAAGTGGGCCACTTGAGCAAGCTTTTATCCATGATCCAAACATCATTTACGACATTAATACTGTTTCCCAACACTATCCTCCATCTAACTGCATTTTTAAGAGCATCCCCGTCCAGAATTAATGATTTTCCAAGATGGAGAACCTCCCTTCTTATTATCATAGAAATTTTTGTTCTTGAAAGCTGTTTTAGAAAGCAAAAAAAATGATTTCTCAAACAAAGCTTTAGGCTCTTTAATGAAAATTTTCTTTTAAAATTCTATGTGTATGACAATGAAATGATGTCGGCCTTTAGTTCATTGGTAAAAAGTCTTTCATTTTGAAAAAAAAAAAAACATGTGATTTTAAGAAATTTCTATATAGGTGAATTTTCTTAATTTTTTTGCTTAGCTTTAGGAAGGAAGATTATATTTCTAAAGTTGGTAATAGAATTTGTATCCTTTGACAGTCAATAACCTCACTATTTATAAATTACATCTTACTTTTGTCTCTTTGTGTTGTAGTGAATCCTTCTGCATGTCTCGCTAATCAAATACGTATAGCCTTAGTAATAACTCCAAACCTTAAAATTATATTTGAAATTTCAATTTTTAACTTATTTGGGGCTACATATAAAATTGATTGTTAATACACGATCGGTGGAAAGCCAAATCTCTCTTTTTTTTTTTTTCCATAAGACTACAATTTCATAAAATGGCTTGATTAGAGAATATTAGAAATTACTTTTTTTTATTAGATTTAAATGAGAATTTGACTCTTAATATGACAAAATGAAGAAAAAATATTCATGTAACTAACCCCACATAGTGGGAAAATGTGTTGATATTGATGTTGTAGGCTACAATTTATTAGTCATCATATGAAACTTTATTGCATATTGGATGAAGGGATGTATTTTACTAAAAACTTGCATCAAATTTATTAAAAAAAGTTTCCTCTAAATTCCTCTTTCACGGTGTCGTCAACTCCAAAAAATTACGATTATTATCTTGTAGAAACACATACAAACCTTTAAAATTATGATTATGGATTGGGTCTGCTGTGGTGCCAAGCTCTCTGGTTGGTCGGCACTACAACGGTGCTTTTTGGAGCTTCATGATGCTATATCAAATTTTTTTTATAAAAGCAATATAATTTTCCACTTTTCCAAAATCTCCCAAGGTGAGGCAGAGGGTTAGAGAGAAAGAGAGAGAGAGAGAGAGAGAGAGAGAGAGAGAGAGAGAGAGAGAGAATATTTCAAGAGATAGAAAGTATATTTTGGGTGACTTCTATATTTTTTTCAGCCCAATTTAGAAAGTTGTCCGAATTGAGGTAGGTTACGCTTTACATATCTCAGTTTTTAATCATGTGAGAATTTTAATATTATTTTATTAAGTTTTTAAAATTTGGGTTATAAAATTGGAGATAACTTCACACCCAATAAACTTTTACATAGAGCATGAATTTATGAATATTAATACATGCTAAGCATTGAGAGTCATAAATATTTATTTTTTGATATGGTAGCACAATGATTTATAAGAGCCTGTATTCTAATATTAGTTTTTTATGGGATGTATAAGAGCATGAGGCAATCTATTACTTTTTACTCTGATATTTGAAATATTTGATAACCAAATGAACTGGGAGAGACATTCGTGAGCATGCACATGAGTGTGTGAGACAAACTTTTGGTAGAGGTTAGATCTTTTGTACCTAGGTGTGAGACTTGTACTAGTGTGGGGAGGAGTGCAAAGGAGTTTCTACTGCTTAACCTGGATCCTTTTTAACTTTAATCTCTAGTTTATACTTTTGATTTGTTTAGTGAAATACAAATATTTGTTGTGTTTTGTTATGTTTTCATGTGTTGCTAAACTCTTTTATATAAACTTATGATTATTTAAGAATCATGATTGCATAAAGTAAGTTTGTTACTTAATATTATTTTTACTTCATCCAAGCTTCGTTTAGTTTATGCATTGGTAATGAATAAACTTAAAATCTAGTGTGATCTAGAGCCTCAATAGAGGAATAGGCGTATAATTATTGGTTTGAAAATGTAATCTTACCATTCATAGATATACGGTGGTTAGAGTTACGAGATCTTAAGGAAATAGAAAATTCATAGTTGGGAGGAATCCTAGTTAAAGAGGAAGTCCAATTCATTGATGGATTGTCGAAGAAAAACTATGGACCACTAAACAAAGCAATCTCATAATCCTCAGGATAAGAAAATTTAAAGATGATGAACCCCCTCATTGAGGGATATTAGGGTTAGAGTACCTTTGAGTCGGTAAAGCTTTTTAATTTCCCCTAAGAGAACATGATAGGATTTCCACCCAATAGCATAATTGACCAAACATAAATCCCACTCGGCACAATCAACAACCTCGAAGTCTAAGAAGTGTGCAATGTTTCTGGTGGTTAATAATATCTCAGAATCTAAGTTGCATGAAGCCCTTCTCTAGTAATTGGTTAGAGGAAATGGATGTTCCATTCATCTTGTTCTATGAGTTTCTTGCCTGGATGATGAATGGCAGAGAGTCAGTTTTGTCCCACTCATCTGACCAAATTTAAGTGACATGTTTGATTAGTGAGAATTTTAATTCGGGGAAAGATTAGATTTATATGTAAGTTAGATGGTAGAACAATGTAAAAAATTATAACATCATTTAATATTTATTTTAGATCTTATTTATAATATATATTTTATTACATTAAAATTGTGTAGAATTGTTTATTCATTCATTAATATACCGTGAAAATAAAATTATTGTATTGATTGTGATTGATTGCTTATTTTTCTCAAACTAAAATTCTGAATTGGTTAATGGAATACTGTCAATAAATTTAATACAATAGGTGAGTCAAATGTGACTCATCACTCATTGCTTAAAGCTTAGAGAAGATTAGAGAGCTGAGCATTTGGTCTTATAGTTTTATTTAGAATGGATAACAAATTAAACATGCCTTTTTTACTTTAATTCATATTATTGTAGTCTTAATAAAAGTTAAATGTGCTACTTTATCTTAAATTTAGGTACTAAGTTTTATAATCAACCCGCTAATGCATACTATGATGTAACTTTATTTTAGTCATCTATAGTGACATAACAAAGAATTTGATCTAATCATGAGACAAATTAGACTTGTAGATCTTTTAATCAAGTGAGCTAAATCTTTATGAAATATATAGAAAATCAAACCACTAACTATATATCCATAAAAATATAAGGTGAACAATATTGTTATTTTGAATGAAGTTGTGAATTAGATTTTTTTTTTTCATAGTACTCCATGATTGATTTGAAATTTTCTTAATAATTTAGGGTAAAAGGTTTAATCCTTATATAGCTTATCGAAATAACTAATTCTACGTTAAATATGATAAAAAAAGGAAATATAAAATAGTTAAATAACACTAAAATAAAAATAATAATGTCAAAGAACCTCAATACTTACTAAATAGGAAAAACTAAAGTCTTTTATATTTGCACAATCCAAATTTAAACATAGAATGAGCAATTTAACCTCCTAAATAAGTATAATATGTATCCTATAGTGTGTATCTAAAATCTAAAATAAATTTTATGGCCTTCATTTCATGGTCCAAGTATGCATAACTCATTAGTAGGGTTCATCTTGGTATGCCTATTTAGATGGCTTTTCTAGGATATAAGAAATTTACATAAATGAACATAGATCCTATTGGCATAACAAACAACACTTATAAAAGACACTCACAATACATTATGAAAAAATAATTAGTATCTAATACACATATATAATGCCTTAGATTATATAAGATATAGAATATTGAAAGTACACTTTGTAGATCTAAAAATGTTTAGGATCTGCTTATTATAGTCTATAATGTGTACTTCAATTAGTTAAAAATTTAAAATGATATAGAGCCAACCAAGAGACTATATTTAGTATAATGCCAAGTATAAACCTAGTACTTTGCAATGTATGGGTTAACATGCCAAGTGCACATATTAACTTGTTTAAGTTTATCTATTTTGATTTGATTTAAAATGTTTTGACTATTTAATTAGAGTTTTATAAATTTTTGTGAGCTTTATGAATTTTAGGGTAAATGTTTAATATGTAGGATTCCTATATAGATATATTTTTAATTAAAAGAAAATTTTAATACTTTTTAATTTAATGAAAATCAACAATCTCATTTTAGAGGATGTAGTTAATTTTTTCATTTTAGAAATTTTAGTACTTTTAATTAACTTTTTATGTATTTTTTGGGCTTATGGGATATTTAAGTCTCTAAAATAAGAAAAAGTTTTATTTACATTTTCTAAAAATAAATTTAATTGACTCATAAGATTTAAAATATTCAAATATGATTTCCTTATTTTAAATTTTTATAATTTTATTAATATTTTCCAGCATATGTTTATACTCTAAACTACTTAATTATATAATTCAATATTTTTATTACTTACCATCATCAGACATGTAATGCAATTCTAGTGGCTATATTCAATCTAAATGATTAGGAAAACCTTCATAATGATTGAGCATACATGGCACTTTAGAATGAAGATGAGGTAACCTTAGTATGGATCAAATAGTTCAAATCATTGCACATGATAAAGGGTATAGATTTAAGTTTTTATATGGTCTAATGTTGACCATAACATTTAGGGTATTACTAATAGACATGCATGATTATGTTTTTCTTCTTAAGCATAAGAATATAGCTATCTCATTTTGGGATCTTAATCTCTAGTGAATCATTATGAAGCCTGGTGACTAAGAGAGTTAATCTGGTCAACACATTATGAAGAATGAGAGGGTGTAAAGAACTAACATAACCATGCTATTATCATGACCTTCATTTTGATGAGGAAAAGGGGCTCTAAGGTATATGAACTTAGGCTTCCTTCAAATATCTATCCAAACAAATCCCTCATGGTGATGATGTTGGAACTAATAGACTAATAGTTGGGGATTACATGTAAAGGTCTCTCAAAATCTGTGAAATCCATCGGAGCACTTAATAAGATAAGGTCAAGCTCTCTAAATAATTGAATTGCCCCTCCTCACAAGAATGAAACCTCAATTGGAATGAGCTCTCCTTTTTTTTTGGAAGCTATGGACAATGGATAGTAGCCTTTATTTTGTTATAAGATGACATATGAAAGTTGAGTAAGTGAAAATGTAAGGTCAAAGAAAACAATAGATGGCTAGGATTAGTCAAATACAAAAGAATTAAGAGGTCATTTCTAGAATGGTGTTAGACACTTGGATTCACTACAAGAAAATCGTCAATTAACGGCGGATGTTTCCAGCGGCTTGCCGGCAGCCTGTTTTTTCTGCGGCTTTTCGGCGGCCTAAATTTTAGAAAAAATTCTGACGGTTATCCGGCAGCTTTCCGGTGGTTTTGTTTCCGACGGTTCTTCTGACAATTTTTCGACAGCTTTTAATAATTAATTTAATTAATTAAAATTTTGGTTTATTTTAATTTATTTTTAATTTAATTTAATTAATTATAAATTATTTTAATTAATTATTAATTTAATAACTTAGTCTAATTAAGTATTAATAAAATAAAATATTTAATTAATTATTAAATTAAAAATTTTATTTTTTTTAATAATTTTTAATCATAATTTTGATATGATATAGTTTAAATAAATTATAATATACAATTTAACACATTTTCAATATCAGCATAATGGTTGGGACTTAGAAAAACTGAGGGGACACGGTTCGAATCCCGGACAGGGCGCGCAGCCGGGCAGCGCGGGCAGGAGTCAAGGCCGGCATTGGGAGCTCAGGCGGGCAACGTGCAGGCAGGGCGGGAGCTCGGGCGGGCAGCGCGGGCGGGCCGTCCGGCGGGCAGCAGGCAGGGCGGGAGTTCGGGTGGTCAAGGCAGGAGAACGACCGGGCAACGGGAAGCGCAGCTCGGGCAAAGGGCAGCTGGGCAGGGCGGGGGTTTTTGGGCAGTAAATTTTAGATATTTTCTAGCGGCTTTTTGGCCGCCAGAAAATCGCCAGAAATATTTACCGCCGGAAATATTTTTCCGACGCCTGTTTTACTGGCGAAAAATTTGCCGTTGAAAAGCCGCTGGAAATTTATAAAACCGCGGGAAAAATATCATTTTCGGCCAAAAATGCTTGATTTTCCTTTAGTGATTAATCCATCTTGATTATTGTGAATGAAGTGGAAGCTCAACGGCATGTAAGAGTGCATGCACCATAAATTTAAGTTCATTTTACATCTAAAAGTGGCTATCTTAATGTCTCGCTCATATTTGACGTATCTTTATATATGAGAGACAAATTCACTATTGTTCTACTCAAAATAAATTCCTCAAAATTTCTAACCTCCCCAATTAAATTGTTCCAATTAGGAAATTCACCCATCTACTTCACTACAGGAAAATCATTGATTTCCGGCGGAATTTTCCGGCTGCTTTCCGGCGGCCAAATTTCCGGCGGCTTTCCGGCGCATTTCCGGCGGTTTTTTTCCAGGGAATTTTCCGGCGGAATTTCCGGCGGCTTTTTCACTTTTCCTGCGGCTTTTAAAAAATTAATGAAAATGAATAAATTTTCATGTAGTGCTTTTATTCACACGCAATGCCTCTCTCTCTCTCTCTCTCACACACACGCACACACGTCCTTATTAATTCATTTGTTAATCTTATAAATTATCTTATTTTCTTTAATATTAATAATTGACTCATTTCTGCAGAATACCACCTCTTACATCAACCTTACCAAATGTTATCTCGTCTCTTCATCCAAACTTTTTTTTTTTACCTAAATTATTCAACTTAGAAAAATAATTATATGAGATCTCTTATTTCAAATGAATTTAATTGCGATGGATCTAATCTACAATAATTTACACTTTCTGTCAAGTGAAAGGTTAGAGAAGAGCTTATTTTTTCGGGTTAATTAATATTTATATATGTGGGAAAAACCCAATCAGTTAAGAGCCGACTCAATTTAACTAGTGAAATAACAAATTAACAAATATAAGTGATTAATTTGAAAAGTATCCAATATTATAAGAATATTAAAATCACTCTATTTAATTATTTGTTAACTTGTATTTTGAAATAGTCAATTTGCAATCTGAAGTTACTAAGAGGTTGCTTGTTCTTTTAAAAAACAAGATAGAACAAAATAAATATAATATAAAGTAAAAAAAATATTATATTGAAAATATTTTTGAGTTATTTGGTTGAGTACACTAAAAATATAGAAATTTACTTTCTTTTGGATTGAAGTAAGAGAATATCACTACTAAAAAATATGGTTTTACACAGCACTTGTTAAGGGTGGTTTGAAAACTGTCGCCAAAATCATATTTTTGCTCCGATCGATTTTAACCGTTGTTATAGCCCAAACACTAACTCTTATACCCAGTTTGACGCTCGCTTCTCGATCCCCCTTCTCTCTAGAATCTCTCGCGCGCGGCTCTCCTTTTTCTCGTTTCTTTAATTTTTTTGTACATACATAGCCTTTTGATCTGAGAGTTGAATGTGTCAAAGCCTAAAGCCCGTCCGCTAGCATATGTCTAGCTCTTCTTGATCTCCTTGGCCGGCCGATTTGTCCCCTAACCTAGGTTTTCATTTGAAATTCTTTCACGTAAGCCATTTCTTTCATTCAAATGTATATAAATTTATAGTGGTGTCTTGAACAAAGTGATACATGTCCATTACTATTATAAGACTCACGTATTATTTGGTTGAGGATAGATTGTTGTTTGAAACCATAAACCAATGTAGTACTTATGCTGTTTTTTCGATTCTCTCCATTGGCTTTCATGTTAGAATTGGGGAAATTTAACTATTACCATTAGGTCAACTTTCTTTTGAGGAAATATATTAGATTCAAGCTTCTTGCTGATAATATTGAACTGTTGAAAGAATATATTGACAGTAAATTTGTTGAGACACTTAAATGCTTTTGCTTATGGGTAAAATACACAACCTTCAACAAATTTATTTTGTCTAATCTTGCTCTTTACTGACTCAAACAAGGGTTATAACAATTAAAATTGACAAATTGTTTTCCTCGTGGTCTTTAATCAATTCTCTTATGGCTAAGCAACTCTTAAATAAATTATACATGGGCACTGATGGTGTGAGAATTCTTTGATGTGATTTAATATATGAAACCCAATTGAATTGTAAAGTTTCCTATGTGAGAGGAAAATTATGACCGTTGTAGGAAAATTTCTTTTATATGGAGATAATAAAGACGGTGAGATATAAGGATTAAAAAATGATGATTAATTTTTATTCATATACTTAAAATTCTTGGGCAGATATGTTAACCACTACTTTGGACTAATTATTTATCCACAAATAACCATAAAAAGTTCATTTATCCAAATATATTTTTACTACATTTCTAATTGCCACACTATTATTGCCTACTCTTATGCAATAAGTACTAAATGCTTTGGAGCTGCCCTAATTTTCTTACCCTTATAGCACCATCGTCATCATATTATCTCAACCCCTTATAATGTGGAATCAACTTTAATAATTGTTTGTGTGTTTTAGGAGTTGTTAGCTCAAATATATATAAATCTTCGCACATACTTTTGCCATGCTTTTTTCTTGAAGTTTCTTTCACATTTATTCTATCTTCCCTTATTTATGACTACATCTTTGCTCTTGATTTGTGAACCTCTTAGAGTTTATCTTATATAAATTTAGCTTCAATTGACATTGCACCATTATATTCCAATATAATGGTCTTTGAATTTGATTTAAGCATCATAAATGATCTTTTCTAGATCAGGTGCATCGACTTGTTTATTGGTTAATGAAGTTAAATTTTCCATACTACAATTAGTGATCTTAGTATGAAAGTTGATTGCATTTGTATTTATACGGTTGTACCAGTGTAGTGTTGATTTTCCTTTGTTCTTTGGAGTGCTCACTGTAAGATATGCACCAAGTTTGGTTAATAGATTTATGTTAAAACCACCTCAATTCTGGATTTTAGTTTTACTTGATGTTATTTGTGGTGGTTATAATTGCTCCAAATATGCAATTTTGTACCGGTTATAACCGCTGCTAAATATAAGACTTCATCAAATCTATATCGTGGGCCCTAAAAATGCTACAGAATGTCGTTGCAGCATATTGCAATTATAGTGGTAGTTCAGCGATTTTGGAACCGCTGTGAAGAAATTAGTGATGGGTATAATCGTTGGGATAAGCCAAAAATAGTGTTGTCATAACCCTGTTTTTTGGTAATAATTGATTGAAGGTGATCGACAGTGACAGTGGTGGTTGACAAGAAAGGGTGTAGTGATATCACTTCACACAAGATTGTATATTTAATTTTTTTCCAAACCATACGAATTCCAAATATTTCAAAAATGAATTAGAGAGTCTCTTTTAATGCTATAGACAATAAATGTTTGCAACCAAACAACCCTTAATGACTCGCTAGGGACAACTTTTTTTTCGATTTTTTGAAATAGTTTTTTAATACAAAAATTGTTTGAACTAAAAAGTTTTGTACTAAAAAGTTGTTTTAGAAGACATTAAAAAAGCTGCCCAAAAAGAGGCCTAAGTCTAATTTAAAAATTAGGTATTTGTCATTGTAAACAACAATTTCAAAAAAATATTAAAATTTCGATTTTAAGAGAGAATATACATTGTGATACAAAAGTTCCAACATATAAATATTCAGTAAAAAATTGATTGTAAGTTTATTTAAACTAAATTTTTTGAAAATTTAAAATTATTCATTAAATTTTTATAATTCAATAATAATGTTAAATCAATGGGATTAAGAATTAAAATAGAATAATAATAATAATAATAATAATAATAATAATAATAATAATAATAATGCAATTTAATATGATGATAGCTTAAAATAAAATTATTTACATCCCAAATAAATATAATAAATGAGTTTAAAGAAAATAAATTTCTCAAAAATAAATATGTATTACCCCAATTGATTGTAATATGAAAAAAATATCTCAATATAGTCTCATCAAAATTTTGATCGCAGGAGACTGTTTTAAAACTCATCCTAACTATTTTTTGATGAGGATTCCATCAAAATTTTGTATGAATGGCTTTCAAAATTGAAATTCAAATATTTACATTTCAGATTTTACTTACTTTAATTCGTTACATATAAACTTTAATGTGTTTTAACTTTTAAATGCTTGCTTATATGATCTTACAAAAA
The DNA here is from genome assembly GCA_019514585.1 of Dendrobium officinale. Taxonomy (NCBI): domain Eukaryota; kingdom Viridiplantae; phylum Streptophyta; class Magnoliopsida; order Asparagales; family Orchidaceae; genus Dendrobium; species Dendrobium officinale. The sequence goes on along the minus strand of CM033682.1, from coordinate 66,660,859 downwards.
AAAAAAAAAACATTAATTACTTGGCCCTGATTGGGAACAATTATTACGTCCTCTGATCACACGTAGAGCTACGTTCGGCCGCCAATAACATATCGCCACGTGCTCTTACTCTTTACCGCACGGCCCGACGACTTGACCCGGACCGGAACCCGGGAATGCTATGTTCGCTTATTGCGAGGTATTACTCGGTATTTGCTCGGTATTGCTCGTTATTACTAGGTATTGCTCGGCAATAACTAGAAATACCGCTCTGTGAAGACCAATACCGAGGAATACCGAGCAAATACAGAGTTTTTCTAGAAAAACTGGGTACAACTCGGTATTCCTTGATATTACTCGGTATTTGCTCTGTATTGCTCGGTATTGCAAGGTATTGCTTGGCAATAACGAGAAGTACCGCTCTGTGCAGACCAATACCGAGCAATACCGAGTTGTACTGAGTTTTTCTAAAAAAAAACTCTGTACAACTCGGTATTCCTCGGTATTTGCTCGGTATTGATTATTGCCGAGCTAAATCGACAAATACCTAGCAATACCGAGCAATACCGAGCAAAATCGAGAAATACCGAGCCATCCTGGGTTCGTTCGGGTCGGGTTGTCGGGGCGCGCGGTAAATAATTAGAACGTGTGGCACGATTTTACTGGCGGCTAAACGTAGAGCTACGTCCTGTGACCGGACTAAATAAAAGTTCCCTGATTGGAGATGCGGTCTAGCGGGTTCCAGCAGTGGAGGGGACCAATGGTCCATAAATGAACGTGTACCACGTGGGGGCATGGAGTCACCTTTTTTACCTTAAATTAATACTGATTGTTCCGCTTACTTTAACGGAAATCCAGGTGAAGCTACTGCTATTGTTAACACCGTTTCAGTAGATTAATATCTACTGTTACATTCTTTGACATTTAACTTAAATAAGATAAATTCATGCATACATCATATATATAAAATTCAAATTCAAAACCTCTTGATTGATAGCCGAAGTTTTCAACCCAAAGACCAAGGTGAGTTGCAACGGTCGATTACTATCAATTAAAATTTGACTTTTAATTTTAACTTAATTTTTTTGGATAAAACAAAAAAAAGAGGCTTACGCGTTAATGTAAAATAAAGTTACAAGTCCTTAATGAATTCAAAACCCTCTAAAATATAATATTTAAAGCAAAACCTATAGGCCTTATATTCAATATAAATACAACATCAATCAAAATAAAAGACAATAAACAAAAAATAGGACCACAACAATCCACCAAAAAGTGGTCAATGGAAAGCAACCAGTGCCAACACCACTAAAGATACATATATTTTAGTTGTGAATAGGGATGTAAAAGAAGAGTTTTTTCTTAAATTATTATCCTTTATATATATATATATATATATATATAGAATATATATTATATTAAAAGAAGAGTTTTTCTTAAATTATTAAAAATATAATCAATATTTATTTATTTTCGTTAGAAGTCGAACCAAACAAAATAAATTGGGTCGGATTAATTTGATTTCATCAGTTAAGATACAATGTCATCTTTAGCAAATTGAGCCAAGATATCTTGATCCAATTTATATTAAAATGGACTTCAAAATTTACCACATATCAATTTTGTCATGTATTCATAAGATATTCATTTTGCTTGATATTGTTATGGAAAATATACTTAATTGGGGACAGATCTCGATGCAATTTGAAGGGAAAGCACTAAAAAAATGGATCTGTAGACAATCCTAACTCTAATTTTAGTAAATTTATAGACAAACTAGTTGGATCTATGAAATGAATCCAAAAACTCAAAAAATGACTTGATTTGAGTCTAAATGCGCTAGATCAAGTAGTTAAAGCAAAATATAAAACATTAATGATATATTAATAGAAGGGTCAAATGATATTTCAAGTTCACATGGTTGTAGTCAAATAAATCATCGTGATGAGATGAATCCAATGGTCCCGTGATCACTCAATTCTTATATCATTAATATACTTAAATATTAATTGAATAATCTATAATGAAAAAATCAATACGGGTTGTTCGAGGAAGTATTCTTGATTTTGACTATATTTTTGGGATGCCACTTTCAGAATATATAAATTGGCCTTACTTTTTTCATGAAGGAGATCATTTTCTTGAGATTTAAGATAGCTTAAAGGCTTTAAGGAATCTTAAAGCTCCACACAAGCAACATCACCTAATCTCCGCCATTGCACCATTGCCCAACTCAGCTATAGGAAAACCACCTGACTACCATCGTACTTGCTGAGTTGACTAGTTGAACTAGTGAGAACAGAGAGGATGTCTAAGTAGAGGAAAGTGCTACAAAACACTCAAGAAAGCTATAGATCTTAAATCGATAGAGTATCCATGATTAGTAAAAAGTCAAACAAGAGTTCCACAACACTCATTATTTATAGGGTTGTGAGGGCTAAAATAGGCTTTACAGAGAAAAAAGTACAATGCTACATAAAAAACCCATACAATGCTGCTTGCTACACTAATCACATGTCTACTCTTAATTGGTTGAAGGAGAGCAAGGTTACAAGGCCTCAACCAGTTTCCTTTAGCGGAGTTCAGTATTGCTGAATGGACAAGGGAGACTATGCTCGATCGATTGAGTATGTGGATAAGTATTGAGATGAATACGACTTATTGGCTTGCTAACTTTGCCCTCAACTGTTATGAGGGATCTTGGATTGCCCGAGAAGGGAGAAGTTAGTGAGATTTTATAATGGTAATGGAGAGATATGAGTTTGATGGTCTTGGTGAGGTTGGTTGTGTCACGCCGCGAGATCTAAAGTTAATTTTTTTTCTTTTCTTCTTTATTATCTCTCGTTTAACAACTAATGATCAATCATTTTCATCTAGATCAATTTAACATTCAGAGCTAATTAATTAAGGAAATATGAGCAGCAGAAAATATAATTCATATTTCTTCAATCAATATTACATGCTACATCCACAGTTCCAAAACCAAATGTATAACCTTCATAAGCTGCAAAAGAATATACATAACCCAGATGAACTGAACGAAAAGTTAACTAGCAGTGCAAAAAGAAAATTATGCATGTCATCTAGTGCCTCATGTCACAAGGTCCTTATCCTTTCCTATAAACATATAAAACTAAGTAATGAGCATAAATTCCCAAAGCATAAAAAACCCAACAAATAACTAAAATCATACAACTAAAATAAATGTAAGGCAAAATAGAAATAAAATTCTATAAATCATGTAAGAAAAATTTAGAAATTAATAAATGATATATGTACCGGTTAGATGTATCAATCAATCACAATAAATCATTTTCATTCAAACATTCTTGTTAGTTTATCAATTATGCAGTTATATAATAGTATCAATATCCATATTCAATTATAGTAAGCAATAAAAAAAATTAGTGTCCCAATATTAATATCCTTATAATATCAATAATCAGTAATTTGTATCAATTATAAGTAATCAATAATCAAAATCAATAATAATTCAAATATGTAATTAGTAATCAGTAATCTCTTAAATATTCATATGAGGGTATCTTAAGGGTACCTTACTCATGCATTTTTGATTCCTAATCATTTGCCTCTAATGTCTCCTAATTAGTGTACTCCTTATATATAACTCCCATTAAAATATATGGATCAGTCGCTCTAACTCCTGATGACTCTATCACTCTTTAGCTCCTCATGACTCACACTAATAAATCAATAAATTTTAAGGTTATCACTTTGGATTATCATATCAAATATATATGATAGTAATAATCAATACATCCATTTAGTCAAATCAATACCACATTTCAATACAAATTAGTCATATCAATCAAATCAGTATTACCATATTTAATCATAGTAAATCACTTTCAGCTAATTGTCAGTATGTCATTTCCCTGCTCATTTCATAGAAATATTCATATACACATTTTTAATTGATAAAAATACATTAAAATCATATTATATTATGTAGAATGATCAAATATATAATATATCAAAAAATATGTAGTAAAAAGCTGATAAAACCATAAGATAATGTTTTTTTTTATAGATTTAAGAAAGATAAAATTTGTAGAATCAAAATTATCAAAAATAGAAGTAAGAGGATAGTTACTTATAAAAAATAGAATAATATTTGTAAAAGAACAACAACAACAATAACATAAAGCCTTTATCCTACTACGTAGGGTCGATTACATGAATCCTTTTTTCCGTTGTATCATGTTAAGAGTCAAATTCTCATTTAAATCTAATAAAGAAATGTCATTTCTAATATTTTCTAATCAAATATTTTTAGGTCTACCTCTAGCTTTCTTAACATAGGAAAAATCTAATATATCTACTCTCCTAACATGGTCATCAGAAGGCCGTTGTTTTACATGAACAAACCATCTAAGGTAACTCTCTCACATCTTATCTGTCACTAGAGCTAAGTACTCGAACCTTTTCAAGGATATGCTCATTTCGTATCTTGTCTCTAAGAGAAAATCCACTCATCCATTTAAGCATCTAATATCCATAAAAGAACAACGAATAAAAATCTCCTCTTCTCTTTCTTCTTCTCCCTCTTCCTTCTTGTCATCCCTCGATTTTATCCCGGGCAAGGCAATGCGAGTGAGGGAGTAAGGAAGGTGGTGGCAAAGATATTTATAATAAAAAATATATAAAAATTATATTAATAGCCTAGCATTGCAACCTTCAGACCCAGTGCTACAGCACTGCATACATAATTAAAAATTACTGTATATATAGAGACTTAAACGCCATAGTGATAGTTTTTGGCATAGCGTGTGCTCTTAAACCTAGCAACATTGTGCTCATAAGAACAACGCTGAAGTACTCTAGTTCAAACAGAAATTCAAAAATTCATATTTTAAAATACTTTTTAATTTCGGGTTGTTGCAGGCTGAGGGTCATGCTAGTAATGCTTTCCCATAGTTGAGTCTAATGAGGATGATCTCTTTATGAGAGAGTGAATGTCTGAGGTCTCACTAAGGCGAACAAGTGAGTAAGGAGGTGATCCATATATGTAGCAAGTTTATAGCCTAGTGAGGGATCCTTGGCTATACACGTAGAAGGCAAATCCATGGTAGCCCTGGGAGAGTAGCGCTTGATGATCATCCTAGGAGAGTTTCCTATGAGCTTGAGATGACTGGTTTCTCTCGAACTGTTAGGCGAATTCTTTTTCGTGATTGGACAATTAATTACTTGCTAAACTTGTGGAGGCATGAACATATTTGCATGATGGACCACCGCCCAACAACCGTTGTTGGACCACCACCTAGCCTCCACTATCAAACCATCGCTTAACCAACGTCGTCAAACTACGTACTTCAAATCTTAACCACCTGACGTCCATCGTTGGACCACTATTATTAAACCATCATCTCGCTGCTTTATCCATTGAACTATAGCCCTCCAACCTATTTCATTTCATGAACTCAATTATTAGAATATTGTCACTCGGCCACAACTTTCAAAATACCTCTAATCCTTTATTGACCACTTGATAATTTTCATGAGTAAATTATATTTGTATAATATTTCCTTCTTCAACTTGAGGATGGACTACTCTTTATAATAAAAACTCACCTATTAGAATTATTTAGCTATGCCAAGCTTCATAGTTTTCCCCCTTCTAAGATTTCCATATAAAATTTTTGTGCTTCTTATACTCTTTTTTTTTCATGCAAAATTATGATGCAATATTCTCTTGCTTTAGTGTCATGAAAATTTTAGCATGCAATACTTCTGAAGACATACATGTTTTAATATTATATTATTTTATCATATATTCCATAATATCCCTGTTCATATATTTGAATTTATCTAAAAAATTTTATTCTCCAATTTATTTTCATATATATATATATATATATATATATATATATATCATATATTTTTTTTAGGTATGTAAATATAAATTTTATTAAAAATATTTAATTTATACCCCCTTCTAAGATTTTAAAATTTGAAATTTAAAATACCTATTAAAAATAATTAATAGTTTTTTAAAATAATAAATTTATGCTCCATTAAATATATTTTTCGTTCCACCACTGCTCTCAAGATTGACCATTCATATGAGCTCTATCCAAATCACTATTTACTAGGTTCTTTTTCTGTTTGTTATGCTCATTCTTCTGTAGCTTCTTGGTGCACAAAGGAGGCAAAGACCACTAGCGTTCTGCATGTTCATACAATTCCACAGCACCAGGCCCATCAGATAAGATAATTACTTGGCTTTTTGAAGAAGATATTTGGCCACCGTGGACGAAATTTTTTTTTTTTTTTTTTTTGGGTGTAATTTGGGCTTGGCCCTTCTATTAAAAACATCAGAAAAAAATTACATTTGTGAAAGTAACATACCAACAAAAAGGCCATAAAAAAGCCAGAACTAAGTAATAAACTCAAAAAAGGCAGAAGCAGCAAATACAAGCTGCAAAAACTTGTAATAAACCAAATTGAACCTATCAAAAATGAAGCAGATTAACCAGCTCCCAGGCCAGAGAAGACTGGACTCAGAAAATAAGATATTAATCGGTGTTCCCTGGTTGCCCGAAGACCGTCCAAGGGGCCTGTGTAGGGAGCATCATCATCGTCCAGTCATGGCCAACAGGCAGTGCCGAAGGGACAGGGACAGGGACAGGGACCCGAAAATGTAACCAGAAAAAGCATAACCAGCACATTAGATAAGCTCCAACAATTCTTCATAGTTCTTCCATTTCGAAAACTTCAAATGCAGGTTTCTTTTGATATTTAACAGAACAGTAGTCTTGCATAGATAATTCCCATCAAATCTCCTATTGTTCCTTTCTTTCCAAATAAAATAGATAATACAGAACACAGCCACTTTCAAAGCTCTAATAATTCCCTGTTTTTCTTGAAAAGCTTCAGTTAACCAGTCAAAGGTTTGCAAAATAGAAGGTCTAAAGAGGAAAATACCCATACCAGGGATAATATCCTTTAGAATCTCGAAGGAAAAAGGGCATTCAAAAAACAGGTGAGATACAGATTCCTCATTAGTATTGCACAAACTGCAGGAAATAGGGACATAAATGTGTCTAATATGAAGAGCGTCGGCAGTTTTTAAACCACCAGCTAAAGCAAGCCAAACAAAAACCGTGTGTTTAAGAATATGTTCCTTATTCCATAACATGTTAGCCCAACCGCAATCCTCATTATCAGAGTAGAATTCATCAATAAAAAAACTGAAGCGAACATTTTTTGGAATTGTTCCATAGCAAGCAGGTATTAGTGTTGTCAGAAATAGGTATACCAACAAAAGCCTGATGCAAAAACTGTGGTATTTTACCGGCTAAATTCCAAGAACTGCCAGAAACGAGCTCAGAAATCGTGAGATCAGGAACCATCTCATAATAATCACCTCCTAAATAATCCCCTAAAGTGGAGTTATGACACCAATGATCCCACTTAACAAAAACAGGGGAATTATGAGTAATATTAAATTTGAAGCAATGTTTAGTATCAAGAGCTGTTTTACATATGCATTTCCAGAGTTTAGAAGCAGATACCATAGGCTCCTTCCAAGGAGAACGATATTTAGTGAGCAGCCAGGAGGAAAGGGGAGAAGGAACATTATACATCCTATAAATGACTAGTGAGGGATCCTTGGCTCTGAATTAGCAATCTCAAGGTTCCTCCTTAAAGCAGAATTGAGAAGGGGATTGGTTGGATCAGATTGCAAAGAATCCAACAAAGCTTTTTGCCTGATGATACAATGATCAATATGCTTGCTGATAGTAGTAGATGAGGCCCAATCTTGAGATTTAATATTGCTATTTAAGGATCTCAGAACATTACAGAAGTGAGATCCAGTTCACAAAAAGGGGAGAAGGAACATTATACATCCTTAACCCAGCCGTAGAGGAAAAATACCCTTCCAGGGCACCATTCAGGACAATCGAATAGTTAACGTCTGTTACACAAGCCTTGATCCAGTTCACAAAAATGCTAGGGAAACCTTTTTGCATAAGTCTAGCCAACGGGAACTGTCTAGAAACACAGTCAAAAGCCTTTTTAATGTCTAATTTGGCGCAAAAAAGATTAGCACCTCCTCTTTTTCCCGCATAGAAAAGAATATCACTCGCAAGTAATATATTATCAGTAGACACTCTAGATTTCACAAACCCTGCTTGGTTATCCTTGACAATCTGACACATAACCGGTTTAATTCTAGCTGCCATAACTTTGGTTATGATTTTGTACAAGACATTACATAATGCAATAGGCCTATATTCAGAAATATTGGCAGCATTTTTGTGCTTTGGGATGATGGCTAGAGCTGTAGATTTGATACCATTAGGCATATACCCTTTAATAAAGAAGGAACGAACTGCCCTGCACACAGAAGGGCCAAGGATGTGCCACCCCGATTTGTAGAAGTGGAAATTAAAGCCGTCAGGCCCTAGAGCAGAGGAGGAAGAGCCCGAGAAAACCGCAGATTTAATTTCATCATCACTCACAGAAGTAATAATAGAAGAAGCATATGCATCAAGCAAGGCACATCCTAAAGAAAAAATGTCCACATCTAGAGAATAAGGGGGTGCAGGTTTGAATAGATCTTGAAAATACTGAATAATAGAGGAGACCATCTCATCCCTAGAGGTAGTAGAATTACAGGATAGAAGATTAATAACCGATTTAGTACCTCCCATTCTAGTCCTGATCTTAGCATATAGAAATTTTAGGTCATCCTCCCCGTGTTTTAACCAGTTGACCTTAGCCCTTTGAATGATCCAGGAGGCATGTAAAGAAGAGGAATTAGCAATCTCAAGATTGACCTCCTTATAAGCAGAATTGAGAAGGGGATTGGTTGGATCAAATTGCAAAGAATCCAACAAAGCTTTTTGCCTGATGATACAATGATCAATATGCTTGCTGACAGTAGTAGATGAGGCCCAATCTTGAGATTTAATATTGCTCTTTAAGGATCTCAGAACATTACAGAAGTGAGTAAGCGGATTACCCGAGCTAGATAAGCAAAGAGAATCAAGAAGGAATTTCCAATACTTATCAATTCTAGTCCAATAATTTTTGTATAAGAATCTATGTTTAACCTTGAAATTCATACCATAGTGAATGATAACAGGACAATGGTCAGAACAGGAAGGACTCTGATATGAACAATAAGACTCCGTATAAGCATTAATCCAGCCTTCGTTAACCAAAACTCTGTCAAGTTTTATATGAATTGGTTGATCCATACATTGATTGAACCAAGTAAATTTGCTACCAACAGAATGTAAGTCCATGAGGTTGTCGTTAAATATCATATTATTGATATCAAGAAGAGCAGAGTGTGGAATGGGAGAACCCCCAAGTTTCTCCGAAGCAAACCTACAGCAGTTAAAGTCCCCAAAAAGAGCCCAAGGGTGATCAGCAGGGGGAGCAATCTTATAAATATCCTCCCACAGGATTTTACGTTCCAGACTACTATTGGAGGCATAAATTGCAGTGAGTTGAAAGAGAGTAACATTTCCAACCATAAGGGAACCATAAATCATTTGAGAGGTAATCCGGGAGGGAGAGATATGGATTTTATTGGCATTCCACTTGAGCCAAATTCTCCCATATGAGGAGACGGAGAAGTTATGACAGCTTTGCTCATTCGGAAATAAGCTATGAGAAGATTCAAAGAACGGGTCTTGTAAGGACTAAACATGAATCCTGTTCTCAAGGATGCAAACCATATTCTAGTTTGAAAGAGTCGATGAGACGCTTGTAGCACAATACTTTATCAGGTCGGTTAAACCCCCTGATATTCCACGCCGCTATGGGTGGGAGGGACATTAAGATTTTGGTTGGGAAAGGGATTTTTTGACCTGCTTCCCTTTAGCAGACTTTTTGGAGGTATTAGGCATCTGTTGAGATTTCCCCTTTCCGACAACTTTAAGATTAGAAAGGTGACCAGAGTCAGCAGCTGCTTCAGACATCAGATTATCATTCTCAGGTAAAGCTTCTGTGTTGGAGGTAGTGTCATCTTCAATATTCAGGATATCAAATTTATTAGGAGAGATGTAATCTTTTTTTGTTGAGGAAGATTTGATGTTTAAAACACTGTTGGTGGATGAAGCAACATCATTGGGAGAGTTTAAGTTTGGAATATTCGAAACTATGGCATCTTCTGTGAGCTGTAAATCATAGCAAGAGGTGATTTGCGATGGAATGAAGGGAAGAGAGGCAGTTTTGTGAGGAGAAGGGGAATGTGGCTGGTAATGCAAAGTCTGGCCTAACATAGAGGAGTCACCATGCTTATTCGATGCCAGATCCGGATTATTATCTAGAGAGGGACCAGCCGTCTGCTTGATGTTATTAGAGATTGAAGCAGTCGTATTAAGGGCTGGAGGCCTGGAGGTTTTGAGGGATTTGGAATGGTTGTGAGAATGATGATTTCTACTGAAACTCCGGCCTCTGTTCTTCACATCTTTAGTTACATTAACAGCAGTATCCACAACAGGTTTTGTAGGACAAGAAGAAGAAAAATACATTAACGACTTACAGTGCTCACAAGGGAAGGGGCGCCACTCATATTGCACAGCCAGACATACGAGGTCACCATCCAAGGAACTTTGATTTCTTCCGGATATGTAGCGTTACAGTCAACCAGAACACATATACGGGCATAAGTGAGACGTGTCTTTTGCTCAGTTAGATTATCAGCAGCTATTGGTATCCCGATCTTGCTGTCAATCCGCGAGATGCCTTCCAAATTCCAGTATGCAAGTGGAAGATCGTGGATTTTTACCCAAATCGGAACAGTCGAGAAATCTTCCTTCTTTGGTTTAAATTTCGGATGCCAGTTCTGAAGCACAAATGGCTTTCCGAGCAAAAACCAGACTCCACGGGACCAAACCATTTCGAAATCTTCAGCACAGGAAAAACGCAAGAGAAAGAAACCATCATTTAAGGAGAGTAGTTGAACGAAACCTTTCAAAACCCAGGTCTTTTTGATAGCAACCAGCAGCGACTCGTAAAAAGGTCAGCGCCCTATCGAGTAACCAACAAGACAAAGTTGCCAGTCGTCACCTCCCTTAGAGAGCTTTTCTCTCGAGAAAGGAATGACCTCAGGCTCCAAAGGAAAATGAGAAAAGTTGAACGCTTTTGGGTTGTTGTTTTCGGAGGCAAAAGCTTTGTTCCAGCTTCTAGGAATAGAGGGGACCGCCACTCCAGAGGAAGAACCAAGCTGGGGGAAGTCAGAAGCGAGGAGAACTGAATCCATAGTAAAAAGAAAAAGAGCAGCCTCCGGCAGAGCCGGAGGAGAAGGAGGAAGAGAAGTGTCAGCAGGGAGCAAGAGAGGGAACCCTAGCCGCCATTGCTCGAAAAAGCCTCCTTTCACTGTTGTTTGAATTGGGAACTTGATTCTGATATCTGCGTGGACAAAAATTTGTCTCTTGTACGAGCCGCCTGTGCAAATATTTTTTTTTATGGGGAAAATGGGGCTAGAAGCCCATATATTACTATGTAAAAAAAATTACAAGTAAGGTATAATAAAAAAGGTTAAACTCAAACAAAAGCTAAGAATAACCAAAAACCTATACCCCCCTTACAGCCAAATGAAAGAAAAACATAAAGTAAAACTGTTGGTAAGGAAACAACCAACCAAAAGAAATTTGAGATCCCAAAATTGGACTCAGACTGCTAATCACACGAGAAGCAGGCACCGTTGAAAAAGCAATCTCCTGGTTGCCGAAAGGCCGTCCTAGGAGATGATTAGCAACTACATCATCGTCCCATGACCAAAATCCTCCGTATAACACAATCCCAGGTTGCTAAAAATAATCTTCCAGGGATTGAATAACCAGCAGAGAGGAAAGCAGATAGAATGCAGCGCCTGAAAGATCTAGCGTGGGCCAACAAAAAGTAATTCTGTCTAAAACATACAAAAACAAATGAGCCAATTACCGTAGAGCAGTTTCAGCGAATTCCCGATCAAAACTCAGCAACAGCACACCAGATCTTCCACAAAATAAAGAACAGAGAGGAAGAATCCCCCTAGAACACAAAGCAAGTAGCAGAGACTTAATACAGGCATGGAAGTTTCAAATTTTTAGAATGTTTCCAGCTTTTGACTTTAGCCTCAACCGCAGTTTTAATAGTGTGGCAAAGAGTGGTAGAACTCCTAAATTTAGAGTTAAACCTTCTTTCATTCCTTTCCCTCCAAATGAAGTAAGTGGCACAACAAGTGATCAAAAGTAATAATTCTTTTTGTTTATTGATCTGGTACCTCTCTTATCACCCAAAAAGTGCAAAACTTGAAGATGCCTAGGTCTCAAAAGAAATTCACACAAATCAAGAATGAGTTGAGACAAAACCGAAAAGGCATAATCACACTCAAAAAAATATATGGGCATTGGTCTCAAAGTAATTAGAGCATAAGATACAAGTGGGAGACACATCCAACTTTCTCTTAATAAGCTCCTCCGCAGTTTTAAGTCCCCCCCTAATGGCAATCCAAGAATATATAGAGTATTTAAGAGCATGGTGTTTATGCCACACAAGATGATACAAATCCAAAATGTCAGCCTCCTTATAAAAAAATTTGAGAAAGGAAGAAAAACATGGCTTAGCTTGTGCAAATATGACTTGTAATTAGATTTAAATTTTTTTTGGATGATTTTCTTATTATTTTTTAAAGTAGTTTTCTTGTAAAAAAAAAATTAATTTGAGAAATTTATGTATTATTTATTTTGTTAGTTGATAGCTTTAGTTGCCAACTAAGAGGTCTTGAGTTTGAAACTTAAGTATGTAATATGTATGTGAATTTACCTTAATTCACTAAAATTCCCACAAAAAAAAATTTAGATTGCAGGGGCGGATCCAATTTTTTTTTTAGGGTGGGCAAAAAAAATTTTTTTTGGGGATGGAAAAAAATGCTTAGGATTTATAAAATTAGGGCAAAAAATATTTTTGAGGGGGACAAAATACCCAAAATATTTCAAATTATCCCCTCTAAATATTAAAAAAAAAAAATTGTGAGTGAGCATTTGCCCACCCTCACTCCTTGATGGATCCGCCTTTGATTTAGCATACTATATATGTCTTTGTTCCTTCTACGTTGAAGGTTTTTCCTGCCTCCAGTCATGTAATAGTGCCTCATGAAATTCTTTTGCTTCTTTTTCATGCTTTCATTATCAAAATCTGATCGTTTTTGCATGATTTGATCATAGTGGTTTTTTTAACTGCCACTAAGGAACATGAAAATTTATTGGATAAATTTTTAAATTAAGTATCATTAGTAATTAAATTATGTGATTAAATATGTTATAATTTTTTTTTAAAAGGCATAGTCGACCGTTGCCCAATCATCATTTAAAAAAAATTAAAAAAATTCTATAAAAAGATTAAAAGTATTGTAACAAGTTGTCTGTTGAACAGGCGACTTGCTGCAGAATAATATTATTATTTTTTTATTTTTTATTTTTTAAATCAGATTTATATTATTCAAAGGAAAAAAAATAAATTTAATTGAAAAAGCCTCGCAAGTAAGAAATAATTCTTTTTGTGAAAATAATCTTCACTACTCCAAGATTTTTTTACAATAATTTTAAGATTAATATTTATTTTTATATTGTTTAATTTTATAATTTAATTTTGACAAATGTATATCTATGTTACAGTAACTTTATTAATCTTAAAGATAATTTATTAAAATTTTACATTGTATGGTTTGTTTGGGATTGCAATTAGAATATATATTTTAAAAAACTGATTACATTCTTAAATTCAGAATATTTATAGATAAACTAACATTGAATTTTTTTTTAATTTCTACTAAGAAAATGGCATTTTATTTTTAAAAAGATAATTATAAATTATTAAAATAAAAAACTTGAATTAATGATGTAAATATGAGTAATGATTTCTATTAAAAAATAAAAATGACACTTAATTTAATTTATATTTTAAAATATAATTTTGTTCTTAAATTTAATTAATATTTTGCATTAAAAATATAAATTTGATTTAAAAAGTAAAAGAATGTAAGAAAATTTTAGTGTACTGTATCAAGCCGCCCATTCAACGGGCAACTTTACGGTACTTAATTTTAATTTAAAAAAATAATAATATTTTAAATACTGATTGGGCAAGTAAGTTTCCTATTGAACATTTGAGTATGCCTATTCTTAATTTTTCTTTTACAACTACTTAATCACTAATGATACTTAGTTTAAAAATTTGCAAAGCTATGATCTTAAAATTCATGAACTTGTATCTAAAAAAAGGTACTTGCACAAAAGAGATTTATGTTAGGGAATGTGCCCTAAATAAATATTATTGTAATATATTTTCTATATAAATAAATATTTAAAGACAAGTTTAAATACCGCTCTGTACTTGAATAAGACAAGAAGTTAATTTCCTTTCTTATTTCCTGCATCTGGCTTTCTGTTCTCTCGGTCTGTCGTCTTCTACAGTATTAATGATGAAAAATGATATCGTCCTTTTGGTTCTAAGGGTGTAGGTCATATATTTGAGTAAGACTTATGATGTTCTATATAACTAGATGTTAGTTGGATCAATATGTGATTGTTCTTATGTCTCTTTCTATATTTTTGTTCTCTTATGTTCTCACTTCTGTTTATTAATTTGGTCTTATATTTTAATTTTGATTAAGAAAATCTTTGCTATAAATCTTCATCTAAAAAAGTGTTATTTATTTGTGTATGCATGCTGTGATTCAATATTGATAACTAACTACCTTAAATATGTAATATTCATCATAGACTTTTTGCATTATTAAAAAAAAAATAAAATAAAAATTAAAAATGTATTAAAAAAAACAATTATGCATCGTTAAAAAAAATGTATTTTTTAAAAGCATTTAAATTATTAAAAAAATATAGAATAAGTCATCAAATAAATAAATAAAATTATATCGTCACAAAATGATAATTTTATCATATTATCAGCGAGCTACTTGTTAAGCAACAAAGAAATATAGTTAGGAACATAAATCAACAAGCAAATTAGTATATAAACTTCTTTATTTTTATGATAAGAAATTCATCCATTGGACCAACTCTAAGGGTTAATCAGTATATCATCAACCATAAAAAAGACTTTCTTAAAGAGATAGAATCAGCACATTTTCTTAGCATAACACAGATGATAATTTAAAAATAACATCATTATTTTATAATATATATAGGTAATTCTAAGTTTTAAATTTTAGAGGAGACATTTACTCTCTCATGATCCCCAAAAAATCACATTTTCTTCATCTAAATAAAATCTAATAAAATGTTTTGCTCATTTATTTCAACCAAATAATCTATATGAAACTTGAATTTAGTTTATAAGTTACTTGTGTCTATAATTTATTACTTTTGAGTAGAATGGTGCTCAAATCCAACTCCTCAAAATTTACAAATTTATTTTCATATTCTCGTACATATGCGCCAAGTAATAGATTGAGCTCAATATTATTATAGTCTTTCCCTATGATGGCAATTACTATTGCCTTACTATGGAATCAATATTTTTGTGGTCCTAGGACCATTAAAATTAATGTTCGAGAACTGGACATGAGGCATGTTTTTTGGTAGAGTTATGTCAAACTTTCTGATGGGCGTGGATGGTGCTTGTGTTGACTTGAATTATACAATCAATGATTTGAGCTACGAGCATAAAACATGCAATA
The DNA here is from genome assembly GCA_019514585.1 of Dendrobium officinale. Taxonomy (NCBI): domain Eukaryota; kingdom Viridiplantae; phylum Streptophyta; class Magnoliopsida; order Asparagales; family Orchidaceae; genus Dendrobium; species Dendrobium officinale. The sequence continues at coordinate 66,645,216 of CM033682.1, read as the reverse complement.
TGAGTATGCTTAGATTTTTTTTTTTTTTTTTTTTTTGATATGAAAATAATGAAAGTCCACTAAATACACACGTATACATGTCGATCATGTAATAAGGTGATAGTGAAGACAAGAGAAAAATATTCTGCTTAAATGTAATAAAATTAATACTATTTAATCTAAATGTAAAATTTATCCTACTGAATGTAAAATGTAAATTTTTTAGTTTTTTTTTTCAATTAATAGAGACTTGCAAGAAAATTAGATACTAATGAAAATAAAATGAATTCAAAACAATATAGTTTTCTTAATGAGACTCTAAATTTTCTATGTGGATTATGGTATATAAATCCCTAGATCTCTGTCGTGCAGTGTATATTTATACTGAGGGTAAAGAAATTTAGGATATTTTATGTAGAGCTGTCAACATTTGACCCGACCCGAACCCGACCCGAAAATTTCGGGTTTGGGTCAACTCGAACCCGAACCGGGTCGGGTTCGGGTTAGAGATTTCGACCCGTTTATAAAACGGGTCGGGTTCGGGTTGACCCGGCGGGTTGCCGGGTTGACCCGCCAACCCGTTTTAACCTAACCACGCAGACATGACCCGCTGCCGAAGCGCCCTCGCGCGACCACCCGAGGCACCGCGCGACCACGCGGCATCGCGCGCCCTCGCGCGACCCAGACCCCTCGCGCGACCCCGACCCACCGCGCGCAACTGCCGCACTTGCGCGACCCCGCGCGCACCGCGCCCTCGCGCGACCCCCGTCGCACCGCGCGACCTCCGCACTCGCGGGTCGTCCCGGGTCGGGTCGGGTCAACCCGGCAACCCGTCGGGTCGGGTCCGGGTTCGCATTTCCGACCCGTTTATGTCACGACCCGACCCGACGGGGACGGATCCCGCCCGAGCCGGACCGCGACCAAACCTTTTTATCCAGGATCTGGCTTTGGAATTTGGTTCTGAACTGAATCTTCCAAATAATTAAACTCAACAGACACACAAACACAGAGCTACTATTTATCATCAATCACAGCGGAACAAACATCTATATTTTCATTTCTCCTCAAAACAATCATCTACAGATACAGTACATGGCTTTTGAACAGAAAGAAAGACAGAACATAAAAGCCATGACTGTCCAAAATCAAAAGGTACAAACAAATACCTACTGATCAGAACTCAGAAATCTACTCCTGGACTTCCTTCCCTTTCCCAGAACCTGAAAACCACCAGAAAACAAGAGTGAGCTCAACAGCTCAGCAAAGCAACAATCCTCCAATCAAAATTCTCAGAATCCAAAACCAAACTCATCAGACAGAAATCAGATCAGAAATCGGAACAGAATCGTACAGATACCAAATCAGACATATCAGAACGAAACAGAACAAATCAGAACAGATACGGACATATCACATATCAGAATCAGAGTCGTACAGATTAATTCACATCAGAATACAAATCAGAACAGAACATATCAGACTTATCGAATCAGAAGTAAACTGAACGGAACAGATATCAAATCCAACATAATTGTACGGAAACAGAAATCAGAAACAGAACAGATCAGACATAACAGAATCATAATTGCTTACAGAACAGATACGGAAATCAGAATCAGATCAAATCAGATATCAGATATCAAATATTTAATTCATAGCTAAATTCCCTGACACTGACTGAATCTCTTGGATTCAGGCCCCTTATAACTCCCTTTGTGCTCACGGCACCAGAACAACTATGCTTATGTGCTCACAGCACCAGAACAGATATGCTTATAGCATCAGAACAGATTTCATCGAATCCGGAACAGAACTGATTTCAGAATTTCAGATTGAGCTCATTTCAGATTTCCCAGACACTAACTGAATCTCATAGGATTCAGACCCCTTATAACTCCCTTTTTATAGCACATACAGATAGCATTTCAATTCAGAAGAAATCCGGGCAAATCAGAAATCAGACAAAAATCGGGCAGCACAATGGCAGTAGACGGAATTTACACAAAATTTCCTGCAAATAAAATTTACCAAATTCGCACAAAATATAGATAATCACATTCCAGAACATTTATAATAATGCACAGAGAATTTACAATTTCACAGAAAAATGTAGTCTACGAAAAACTCCGCCGAATCAAAAATACCCGGACAAAAATCTTCGGAAAATAACCAAAATGTGCACACTCGGCACGTCAACAATATACAGAAAGTTACGCGGTAAAAACTGAACCGATCAAAAGATACGGACGAAAAACAGTAACAGAAACGAAATCCGGACAGAAAATACCGCCAAACACGACGGTTCTGAAAATTGAGAAAGGCGGAATGTGCCTTACCTTGCGTACAGCAAAATCCTGAACAGTCTCCTCGGACGAAAACGGCTCCGCGTCGTCCGAAAATCAACTTTTCTCCAAAATCTCTCGACTTTCTCTCTCCTCAGATATTTTAATTTTTATTTTTGATTTTTCTCTCTCTTCAAAACGACTGAAATCAGCTTTATAATACACAGATCGGCCCGGCCGATCGACAGATCATCCCAGGACGATCAGACCATTTTGGATCGTCCTGGACGGTTCCCAGAACTATTCTCAGGCCGATATTTTCTACAGTGCCGATCGGCCTGGACGATGTCCAAATCGGCCTGGACGATATGTACAGGAAATCACCTGGAGCAAAACTGGGCACATTTTGGAGCAAAATTACAACTGATCGTCCCAGGACAATCCAGATCGTCCTGGACGATCCTGGAGCAGATCTTTGATATTACAATCTCCCCAACTTCAAAAAAATGTCATCCTCGACATTATCCAATCCAAACTCAGTCAAAACAAGTACGGGTACAACCGTCTCATGTCAGACTCCTTCTCCCAAGTTGCTTCTCGTGCAGTCCGGTGCTTCCACTGGACTTTAACCATCGGAATCTCTTTATTTCTTAACTTTCGGACGTCGTACGCCAAAATCAACTCTGGCTCTTCCTTGTACGCCAGATTCTTCTGAATATTAATCTCATCAGCTGATAACTTCTTCCCAGAATCTGAAACCCACTTCCTCAGAGTGGATACGTTAAACACGTTGTGCACATCAGGCATCGAATCAGAAAGCAACAGTCGGTAAGCAGATTTTCCAATTCTTTCCAAAATCTCAAACGGTCCAACGTACCTTGGACTCAGCTTACTCACCTGACCAAATCTGCTCACACCCTTCATCGGGCTGACTTTGACATACACAAAGTCACCAACTTGAAACTCAACAAACCTGTGCTTCTGATTATAGTACTTCTGCTGTTGATCCTGAGCTGCTTTTAATCTTTCTTTAATCAAACTGATCTTCTGAGCAGTTTCATCAGCAAAAGTGGCACCCAAAGCCTGTCTATCTCCGACCTCAGTCAGAGTCAAAGGAGTACGGCACTTCCTGCCATACAGAGCCTCGTACGGTGCCATACCAATACTGGACTGAAAACTATTATTATAAGCAAATTCAATCAGCGGAATATGATCTTCCCAGCTTCTGCCAAAGTCCAAAACACAAAGTCTCAACAGATCTTCCAGCACCTGAATGGTCCTCTCAGACTGTCCATCGGTCTGAGGATGAAAGGTTGTACTGAAATGCAGTTTCGTACCCAAGCCTTGCTGAATACCTTTCCAAAGTCTGGAAGTAAAACGTCCATCTCGATCAGAAACAATCACTCGAGGCACACCATGCAATCTGACTATTTCCCTCACATAAATCTGTACCAAACGATCCACCCGATCGGTCTGTCTGATCGGAAGAAAATGGGCTGACTTCATCAATCGATCTACGACCACCCAAATGGCGTCGTGTCCTTGTCTAGATCAAGGAAAACCCATCGCAAAGTCCATCGTTACCTCATCCCACTTCCACTCAGGGATAGGCAACGACTGCAACAATCCACCTGGTCGCTGATGCTCTGCCTTCACCAACTGACAGGCCTCGCATCTCGACACAAACTCTACCACATTCTTCTTCATCCCAGGCCACCAGAACAAAAGTTTCATATCAGCATACATCTTACCACTGCCTGGATGAACAGTGTAGCCTGAATGATGAGATTCATACAGAATCTCCTGCCTCAAATCTCCGAACACAGGTACCCACAACCTGTTCTTACAGAAAATAGCACCAGAATCAGAAATTCGAAGTTCAGGAGTCTTACCAGATCCAATCTGAGTAATCAACTTCGAATAATCAGAATCTGACTTCTGGGCTTCCTGAATCCGTGCTTCCAAAGTCGACTGAATACTCATCTGAGCCAAATCCAAACCACTGGAGGAAATCACCTCCAACTACAATCGCTCCATGTCTCGAATCAGAAAGTCATCACAAGTAAGCTGCAAACCTGATAATCCAGAAGACTTTCTGCTCAGAGCGTCCGCTACCTCATTAGCCTTCCCAGGCTGATACTGAATAGTCAGGTCATAATCCTTGATCAACTCGAGCCATCTTCTCTGTCTCAAATTCAGATCCTTCTGAGTGAAAATATACTTCAGGCTCTTATGATCAGTAAAGATCTCACATCTGACGCCATACAGATAATGACGCCAAATCTTCAAAGCAAACACAACTGCAGCTAACTCCAGATCATGTGTCGGGTAATTCTTCTCATGTGGTTTCAACTGTCTCGAAGCATAAGCAATTACCCTTCCATTTTGCATCAGCACACAACCCAATCCTTTCAGTGAAGCATCACTGAACACCTGAAAACCTTCCGTACCTGACAGAAGTGCCAACACTGGAGCTGAAGTCAAACAATCCTTCAATCTCTGAAAACTAGCTTCACACTCCGGTGTCCAAACAAAAGGTACTGACTTCTGAGTCAGTCTCGTCAGAGGCGTCGAAATCTGTGAAAATCCTTTCACAAATTTCCTGTAATATCCGGCCATGCCCAAGAAACTACGTACCTCAAATACCGTAGTTGGCCTTGGCCAATCAGCAACCGCCTGAATCTTCTGGGGATCTACAGAAATACCTTCTCCGCTTACCACATGCCCCAGAAAAGAAATACTCTTCAGCCAGAACTCACACTTGGAGAACTTGGCATACAGCTGATGCCGCCTCAGAGTCTCCAACATAATCCTCAAATGTCTGGCATGATCATCCTCAGAAGCAGAATATACCAGAATATCGTCGATAAAGACGATCACAAATTGATTCAAAAACTCCCTGAATACTCGGTTCATCAGATCCATGAAAATAGCAGGCGCATTGGTTACCCCAAAAGGCATAACCAAAAACTCGTAGTGCCCGTACCGAGTACTGAAAGCAGTCTTCACCACATCAGATTCCTTCACCTTCACCTGATAATATCCGGATTGTAAGTCAATCTTCGAAAATACTGAAGATCCGGAAAGCTAGTCAAACAAGTCGTCAATCTGAGGCAAAGGATACTTGTTCTTGATAGTGACTTTGTTCAAATCTCTGTAATCCACACACATACGGAGTGTCCCGTCCTTCTTCTTCACAAATAGAACAGGTGCTCCCCAGGGTGAAACACTAGGACGGACAAAACCTCTGTCAACCAACTCCTGAAGCTGAACTTTCAACTCAAAAAGTTCTTTCGGTGCCATCCTGTATGGAGCTTTTGATATAGGAGCTGTACCCGGAAAAACATCGATAGAGAACTCCACCTCTCTATCCGGAGGTAAACCAACCAACTCCTCAGGAAAAACATCAGCAAACTCCCGTACCACTGGGATCTCAAAAACAGAACCAACCTCTAGGTTCAGATCCCGCACCGAAGCCAAAAACACTGAGCATCCTTTCTTTCACATTCTGCTCACCTCCAACGCAGAAATCAGACTGGAGAGAATACCTCGTAATCCCTGGAATACAACTCTCTCTCCGGCCACAAGCAAACTCACTTGCTTCTTCAGACAGTCAATCTGAGCCTCATACCGACTCAGCCAATCCATGCCCAAAATCACGTCATACGAAGAAATCGGCAACAAAATTAGGCTAGATTTCCACTTCTTGCCAGCAATGTCAATCTCACACAAATAAAACTTCCGAGCAATCAGAGGATTTCCAGCCGGTAAAATCACAGACAAAGAAACCGGTAAAACCATCGAATCCGAATGTAAAGTCTCAAAACATTGCTCGGACAGAAAAGAATGACTCGCTCCAGAGTCAAACAAAACACGACAGGGCTGATCAAAAATGTAAACCGTACCTGTCACAACATCCGGAGCATCATGAGCCTCCTGCTGACTCAGGCTGTAAACTCGTGGCTGAACTGCAGCAGGAGCTTAAGCAACAGAACTACTCTGCTCAGAGGGAGCCGTAGGTGGTCTCCGTGGTCCAGAACTAGTACCACCACCTCTACCAGAAAATCCCTCAGGGCGAGAAGGAACAGTCCTCAGTCTTCCTGCTGAACCGGCAGGTCTGACAAAGCCCTCAGATCGGTACTCAGAACGCCGATCAAATCTAGCCTGTGGACATTCTGCAATCCTATGTCCCGGCTGACCACATCTGAAACACAGACCAGCCATCCTGTAGCACTGGCCATGGTGTCGCCGTCCACAACTCTGGCACACAGGTGCCCCACTGACAGATCCAGAACTCGTCTCAATAAAAATACTCTTCACAATATCTCTTTCAAGAACACGACTATGATTCAATATCTGTCGGAAATCAAGATTCTTGTCGATCAAATTGCTGCCGCGGGAGCGGAAATAGACAGTGAAGAAATCATTTTATACATCTTGAATGGATTACCCCCCACCTACCAATCTTTCAAAACATCCGTTCGAACAATGCTCACTCCTATTAGTTTAGATCAGCTATACCCACTGCTTCTTAGTGAAGAAATTCACATTGCTTCTGATGCGGCCAAACACAGTCCAGCTGGTGATCCTAACTTCGCGTTATACACCAATCGGGGACGTGGTAGACATAACAGAGGTCGATCTTCTTCATCATCTGGTCAGCAGACCAGATCATCTACAAATCCACCGGTTACATGTCAGATCTGTCTAAAAAGGGGCCACTCAGCATCGGATTGCTGGCACAGACTAAATACGAACTACGCTCCGAATACGTCCCAGAATTCCAACCGTGCACTGGTAGCTGTAGATGAATCATCCACGAATTCTTGGTTTCTTGATTCCGGCGCTACATCTCATCTCACTAACTCCATGGACAACATGTATATTTCAACACCCTACGGAGGCTCCGACAGGATTGTCGTCGGCGACGGTAGATCCCTAAGCATCGCAAATTCTGGGGTCGGGCTACTGCCGACCCCCTCCAGTAAGCTAAAATTATCAAACATACTTCATACACCTGCGTTACATTACAATTTGCTTTCCATATCCAAATTAATTCAAGATAATCATATTTCAATCACGTTTGATGCCTCTGGTTTCTCATTGAAGGATCTGGAGACTCACAAAGTAATACTTCAAGGACCGTGTAATGCAGGATTGTACCCAATTTCAGCTAAAAAACCTCAAAATCTGCGTAAGGCTCTCTCCGCATCAAAAATCTCTTCATCATGCTGGCACCAGAGGCTTGGAAACCCTCACGGCAGAGTCACTCAACATATCTCAAAACTTAATCCTCATCTTAGAATAAATACGAATAAGGATTTTTGCTCTTCATGTAAAGAGTCAAAAACCCATAAACTTGTGTTTGAACAGTCTACGAATAAGAGTCTTAATGTTCTTGATTTGATTCATTCGGATATCTGGGGTCCTCCCCCTGTGGTCTCTATACAAGGTTTTAGATACTACGTTGTTTTTGTGGATGATTTTACGAAGTTTTCATGGGTTTTTCCAATGCGTTTTAAGTCAGATTTATTTCAAATATTTACTGTTTTTAAATCTCAAGTTTAGAACTACACTTCCTCGTCTATTAAGACAATTAGAACGGATGGTGGAAAAGAATTTACAAGCAATCAATTTCAATCCTACCTTAGCAATCATGGTATTATTCATCAAATGTCCTGTCCGTATACTCCGGAACAAAACGGGGTTGCGGAGCGTAAACACATGCACATCATCGAGACCTCCAGGACTCTTCTCAACACTGCTAGTATACCCTATACCTACTGGATTGAGGCTGTTTTAACTTCAATTTATCTGATAAATAGAATGCCTTCAGATTCTATAAGAAATATCTCGCCCTTTGAGCTTCTCCACAAAACTAAACGTCAATATAATCATCTTCGCGTCTTCGGATGTGAATGCTTTCCGCTCCTCCCACCTCAGTCTAGAGATAAGCTTCAACCGAAATCTAAACCGTTTATGTTCTTAGGTTATTCTGTTACTTACAAAGATTATAAATGCCTTGATTCCACTTCTAATAGGATCTTTATCTCTAGACACACTACTTTTAATGAAACTAAATTTGATTTCCAACAAATCTCCCATGCTACTTGCTCTACTGCTGACCCAAGTATCACTCCGTTTCTTCTTCAACCGACATCCAAGGCAATCCAAACTCAGCTAACTACTTTACCTACTAGTAACTATCACACCCCATCACCTGATGTTTCCTACAATCCACACAATAGTAGTGGCAAATCTCAGAACACTATCATCATGTCTTCACCTGCTTCCATACCGTCTCCGTCTAATTCAAGCAGCCCAGTCAATTCAACTGTTCCCCATAATACGAACCCCATGGCTACCAGAACCAAAACTGGCTCGATTAAACCCACAATTCGTTTAAACCTGCTTCATAACAATGCTTTACAGGAAAGTTTGCAAGCCCCTACATCATACTCAGAAACAGTGAAACAATCTGAATGGAGAAACGCCATGGCAATGGAATTTCTAGCCTTACAACAACAGGGAACATGGAGCTTAGTAGAGCCACCCATAAATTCTTCAATACTTGGGAGCAAATGGACTTATCGCATTAAACATCATGAAGATGGTTCCATAGCAAAATACAAAGCTAGATTGGTAGCTCAAGGAAATCATCAGAAATACGGCTTGGACTATACCGAAACTTTTAGTCCAGTTGCCAAACTTCCGACGATTCGCATTTTACTTACTATAGCTTTACACAATGACTGGCCTGTGCAGCAGCTAGATGTCGCCAACGCATTCTTACATGGATCATTATCGGAGCAGGTATTCATGGCGCAACCCAAAGGTTTCGAAGATTCCATACATCCAGGCCACGTATGCAAACTAAACAAAGCAATCTATGGGCTAAAACAAGCGCCTCGTCAATGGTATAACACGTTCACCTCATATCTTGTTTCAATCGATTTCTTTCATAGCAATGCCGATCCCTCTTTGTTAGTATTTCGCTACAAAGAAGTTCAAATTTACCTACTTATGTATGTGGATGACCTGCTTATTACTGGTAACAATTCCAAAGAAATTGATAATGTTATATCCAAACTTCATATGCAATTCAATATGAAACATCTCGGCTGTGTTCATGACTTCTTGGGTATTAAAATAGAAATGCAAGAGCAATCTTACTTTTTATCCCAACAGCAATATGCCGAGAATATACTCAAACAAGCAAATCTCCAAAACTGTAATGCATTGGCTAACCCGAATTGCACAAAAATTCCTTCTGTTATCCCTGAAATACCGTCTCTGTCAGATCATACTCTTTACAGACGAATTACCGGATCATTACAGTACTTGACTCTAACTCGTCCGGATATTGCTTTCAGTGTAAATCAACTTTCACAGCACATGCATGATCCCAATCCCGAGCATATCTACCTTCTCAAAAGGCTTCTTCGGTATATTAAAGGTACGATAAACTATGGTATTCCAATAGTTAAATCTAATTTGGTGCTTCAATCTTATTCCGATGCAGATTGGGCGGGAGATCCAAACACTCGTAGATCAACATCAGGATATTGCTCATTTCTTAGACAGTCAAAAAGAAGCAAACAGTGGCAAGATCTTCTACGGAGTCGGAATATAGAGCATTAGCTGCTCTAACATCTGACGTGATATGGCTTAGACGTCTTCTAGCAGATTTCGGCGTCCCTCGGATTCAACCGACCAAGATGTTCTGCGACAATACGCCAGCCATTGCACTGGCAAACAACCCAGTATTTGACGCCAGAACAAATCATATAGAGATAGATCAGAAATTCATCAGGTACCATATACACAATCACAACATCAGTCTTCTTCCTATCAATACAATTGATCAAACGGCTGATATACTACTAAAGCTCTATTAACTCCCAGATTTATTACTCTCAGACACAAACTGACGGTTCAAAACCACCCATCAGTTTGCCGGGGAATATTAGAACAACCAGATAAATAATTATATTAACTATATACGTGTAATTATCTTATTAGCCGAGACATATATCTCAGGTTATAAATACCGCTCTGTACTTGAATAAGACAAGAAGTTAATTTCCTTTCTTATTTCCTGCATCTGGCTTTCTGTTCTCTCGGTCTGTCGTCTTCTACAGTATTAATGATGAAAAATGATATCGTCCTTTTGGTTCTAAGGGTGTAGGTCATATGTTTGAGTAAGACTTATGATGTTCTATATAACTAGATGTTAGTTGGATCAATATGTGATTGTTCTTATGTCTCTTTCTATATTTTTGTTCTCTTATGTTCTCACTTCTGTTTATTAATTTGGTCTTATATTTTAATTTTGATTAAGAAAATCTTTGCTATAAATCTTCATCTAAAAAAGTGTTATTTATTTGTGTATGCATGCTGTGATTCAATATTGATAACTAACTACCTTAAATATGTAATATTCATCATAGACTTTTTGCATTATTAAAAAAATAAAATAAAAATTAAAAATGTATTAAAAAAAAACAATTATGCATCGTTAAAAAAAAATGTATTTTTTAAAAGCATTTAAATTATTAAAAAAATATAGAATAAGTCATCAAATAAATAAATAAAATTATATCGTCACAAAATGATAATTTTATCATATTATCAGCGAGCTACTTGTTAAGCAACAAAGAAATATAGTTAGGAACATAAATCAACAAGCAAATTAGTATATAAACTTCTTTATTTTTATGATAAGAAATTCATCCATTGGACCAACTCTAAGGGTTAATCAGTATATCATCAACCATAAAAAAGACTTTCTTAAAGAGATAGAATCAGCACATTTTCTTAGCATAACACAGATGATAATTTAAAAATAACATCATTATTTTATAATATATATAGGTAATTCTAAGTTTTAAATTTTAGAGGAGACATTTACTCTCTCATGATCCCCAAAAAATCACATTTTCTTCTTCATCTAAATAAAATCTAATAAAATGTTTTGCTCATTTATTTCAACCAAATAATCTATATGAAACTTGAATTTAGTTTATAAGTTACTTGTGTCTATAATTTATTACTTTTGAGTAGAATGGTGCTCAAATCCAACTCCTCAAAATTTACAAATTTATTTTCATATTCTCGTACATATGCGCCAAGTAATAGATTGAGCTCAATATTATTATAGTCTTTCCCTATGATGGCAATTACTATTGCCTTACTATGGAATCAATATTTTTGTGGTCCTAGGACCATTAAAATTAATGTTCGAGAACTGGACATGAGGCATGTTTTTTGGTAGAGTTATGTCAAACTTTCTGATGGGCGTGGATGGTGCTTGTGCTGACTTGAAGTATACATGTCGATTATGTAATAAAGTGATAGAGAAGACAAGAGAAAAATATTCTACTTAAATGTAATAAAATTAATACTATTTAATCTAAATGTAAAATTTATCCTACTGAATGTAAAATGTATATTTTTTAGTTTTTTTTTCAATTAATAGAGACTTGCAAGAAAATTAGATAGTAATGAAAATAAAATGAATGCAAAACAATATAGTTTTCTTAATGAGACTCTAAATTTTCTATGTGGATTACGGTATACAAATCCCTAGATCTCTGTCGTGCAGTGTATATTTATACTGAGGGTAAAGAAATTTAGGATATTTTATGTAGAGCTGTCAACATTTGACCCGACCCGAAAATTTCGGGTTTGGGTCAACTCGAACCCGAACCGGGTCGGGTTCGGGTTAGAGATTTCGACCCGTTTATAAAACGGGTCGGGTTCGGGTTGACCCGGCGGGTTGCCGGGTTGACCCGCCAACCCGTTTTAACCTAACCACGCGGACATGACCCGCTGCCGAAGCGCCCTCGCGCGACCCCCCGAGGCACCGCGCGACCACGCGGCATCGCGCGCCCCGCGCGCGACCCAGACCCCTCGCGCGACCCCGCCGCACCGCGCGACCAGCCGACCACGCCGCACCGCGCGACCCCGCGCCCTCGCGCGACCCACCGCGCGACTGCCGCACTTGCGCGACCCCGCGCGCACCGCGCCCTCGCGCGACCCCGTCGCACCGCGCGACCTCCGCACTCGCGGGTCGTCCCGGGTCGGGTCGGGTCAACCCGGCAACCCGTCGGGTCGGGTCCGGGTTCGCATTTCTGACCCGTTTATGTCACGACCCGACCCGACGGGGACGGATCCCGCCCGAGCCGGACCGCGACCAAACCTTTTTATCCAGGATCTGACTTTGGAATTTGGTTCTGAACTGAATCTTCCAAATAATTAAACTCAACAGACACACAAACACAGAGCTACTATTTATCATCAATCACAGCGGAACAAACATCTATATTTTCATTTCTCCTCAAAACAATCTACAGATACAGTACATGGCTTTTGAACAGAAAGAAAGACAGAACAGAAAAGCCACGACTGTCCAAAATCAAAAGGTACAAACAAATACCTACTGATCAGAACTCAGAAATCTACTCCTGGACTTCCTTCCCTTTCCCAGAACCTGAAAACCACCAGAAAACAAGAGTGAGCTCAACAGCTCAGCAAAGCAACAATCCTCCAATCAAAATTCTCAGAATCCAAAACCAAACTCATCAGACAGAAATCAGATCAGAAATCGGAACAGAATCGTACAGATACCAAATCAGACATATCAGAACGAAACAGAACAAATCAGAACAGATACGGACAGATCACATATCAGAATCAGAGTCGTACAGATTAATTCACATCAGAATACAAATCAAAACAGAACATATCAGACTTATCGAATCAGAAGTAAACTGAACGGAACAGATATCAAATCCAACATAATTGTACGGAAACAGAAATCAGAAACAGAACAGATCAGACATAACAGAATCATAATTGCTTACAGAACAGATACGGAAATCAGAATCAGATCAAATCAGATATCAGATATCAAATATTTAATTCATAGCTAAATTCCCTGACACTGACTGAATCTCTTGGATTCAGGCCCCTTATAACTCCCTTTGTGCTCACGGCACCAGAACAACTATGCTTATGTGCTCACAGCACCAGAACAGATATGCTTATAGCATCAGAACAGATTTCATCGGATCCGGAACAGAACTGATTTCAGAATTTCAGATTGAGCTCATTTCAGATTTCCCAGACACTAACTGAATCTCATAGGATTCAGACCCCTTATAACTCCCTTTTTATAGCACATACAGATAGCATTTCAATTCAGAAGAAATCCGGGCAAATCAGAAATCAGACAAAAATCGGGCAGCACAACGGCAGTAGACGGAATTTACACAAAATTTCCTGCAAATAAAATTTACCAAATTCGCACAGAATATAGATAATCACATTCCAGAACATTTATAATAATGCACAGAGAATTTACAATTTCACAGAAAAATGTAGTCTACGAAAAACTCCGCCGAATCAAAAATATCCGGACAAAAATCTTCGGAAAATAACCAAAATGTGCACACTCGGCACGTCAACAATATATAGAAAGTTACGCAGTAAAAACTGAACCGATCAAAAGATACGGACGAAAAACAGTAACGGAAACGAAATCCGGACAGAAAATACCGCCAAACACGACAGTTCTGAAAATTGAGAAAGGCGGAATGTGCCTTACCTTGCGTACAGCAAAATCCTGAATAGTCTCCTCGGACGAAAACGGCTCCGCGTCGTCCAAAAATCAACTTTTCTCCAAAATCTCTCGTCTTTCTCTCTCCTCAGATATTTTAATTTTTATTTTTGATTTTTCTCTCTCTTCAAAATGACTGAAATCAGCTTTATAATACACAGATCGGCCCGGCCGATCGACAGATCGTCCCAGGACGATCAGACCATTTTGGATCGTCCTGGACGGTTCCCAGAACTATTCTCAGGCCGATATTTTCTACAGTGCCGATCGGCCTGGACGATGTCCAAATCGGCCTGGACGGTATGTACAGAAAATCACCTGGAGCAAAACTGGGCACATTTTGGAGCAAAATTACAACTGATCGTCCCAGGACGATCCAGATCGTCCTAGACGATCCTGGAGCAGATTTTTGATATTACAATCTCCCCAACTTCAAAAAAATGTCATCCTCGACATTATCCAATCTAAACTCAGTCAAAACAAGTACGGGTACGACCGTCTCATGTCAGACTCCTTCTCCCAAGTTGCTTCTCGTGCAGTCCGGTGCTTCCACTGGACTTTAACCATCGGAATCTCTTTATTTCTTAACTTTCGGACGTCGTACGCCAAAATCAACTCTGGCTCTTCCTTGTACGCCAGATTCTCCTGAATATTAATCTCATCAGCTGATAACTTCTTCCCAGAATCTGAAACCCACTTCCTCAGAGTGGATACGTGAAACACGTTGTGCACGTCAGGCATCGAATCAGAAAGCAACAGTCGGTAAGCAGATTTTCCAATTCTTTCCAAAATCTCAAACGGTCCAATGTACCTTGGACTCAGCTTACTCACCTGACCAAATCTGCTTACACCCTTCATCGGGCTGACTTTGACATACACAAAGTCACCAACTTGAAACTCAACAAACCTGTGCTTCTGATTATAGTACTTCTGCTGTTGATCCTGAGCTGCTTTCAATCTTTCTTTAATCAAACTGGTCTTCTGAGCAGTTTCATCAGCAAAAGTGGCACCCAAAGCCTGTCTATCTCCGACCTCAGTCAGAGTCAAAGGAGTACGGCACTTCCTGCCATACAGAGCCTCGTACGGTGCCATACCAATACTGGACTGAAAACTGTTATTATAAGCAAATTCAATCAGCGGAATATGATCTTCCCAGCTTCTGCCAAAGTCCAAAACACAAAGTCTCAACAGATCTTCCAGCACCTGAATGGTCCTCTCAGACTGTCCATCGGTCTGAGGATGAAAGGCTGTACTGAAATGCAGTTTCGTACCCAAGCCTTGCTGAATACCTTTCCAAAGTCTGGAAGTAAAACGTCCATCTCGATCAGAAACAATCACTCGAGGCACACCATGCAATCTGACTATTTCCTTCACATAAATCTGTGCCAAACGATCCACCGGATCGGTCTGTCTGATCGGAAGAAAATGGGCTGACTTCGTCAATCGATCTACGACCACCCAAATGGCGTCGTGTCCTTGTCTAGATCAAGGAAAACCCATCGCAAAGTCCATCGTTACCTCATCCCACTTCCACTCAGGGATAGGCAACGACTGCAACAATCCACCTGGTCGCTGATGCTTTGCCTTCACCAACTGACAAGCCTCGCATCTCGACACAAACTCTACCACATCCTTCTTCATCCCAGGCCACCAGAACAAAAGTTTCATATCAGCATACATCTTACCACTGCCTGGATGAATAGTGTAGCCTGAATGATGAGATTCATACAGAATCTCCTGCCTAAAATCTCCGAACACAGGTACTCACAACCTGTTCTTACAGAAAATAGCACCAGAATCAGAAATTCGAAGTTCAGGAGTCTTACCAAATCCAATCTGAGCAATCAACTTCGAATAATCAGAATCTGACTTCTGGGCTTCCTGAATCCGTGCTTCCAAAGTCGACTGAATACTCATCTGAGCCAAATCCAAACCACTGGAGGAAATCACCTCCAACTGCAATCGCTCCATGTCTCGAATCAGAAAGTCATCACAAGTAAGCTGCAAACCTGATAATCCAGAAGACTTTCTGCTCAGAGCGTCCGCTACCACATTAGCCTTCCCAGGCTGATACTGAATAGTCAGGTCATAATCCTTGATCAACTCGAGTCATCTTCTCTGTCTCAAATTCAGATCCTTCTGAGTGAAAATATACTTCAGGCTCTTATGATTAGTAAAGATCTCACATCTGACGCCATACAGATAATGACGCCAAATCTTCAAAGCAAACACAACTGCAGCTAACTCCAGATCATGTGTCGGGTAATTCTTCTCATGTGGTTTCAACTGTCTCGAAGCATAAGCAATTACCCTTCCATTTTGCATCAGCACACAACCCAATCCTTTCAGTGAAGCATCACTGAACACCTGAAAACCTTCCGTACCTGACGAAAGTGCCAACACTGGAGCTGAAGTCAAACAATCCTTCAATCTCTGAAAACTAGCTTCACACTCCGGTGTCCAAACAAAAGGTACTGACTTCTGAGTCAGTCTCGTCAGAGGCGTCGAAATCTGTGAAAATCCTTTCACAAATTTCCTGTAATATCCGGCCATGCCCAAGAAATTACGTACCTCAAATACCGTAGTCAGCCTTGGCCAATCAGCAACCGCCTGAATCTTCTGGGGATCTACAGAAATACCTTTTCCGCTTACCACATGCCCCAGAAAAGAAATACTCTTCAGCCAGAACTCACACTTGGAGAACTTGGCATACAGCTGATGCCGCCTCAGAGTCTCCAACACAATACTCAAATGTCTGGCATGATCATCCTCAGAAGCAGAATATACCAGAATATCGTTGATAAAGACGATCACAAACTGATCCAAAAACTCCCTGAATACTCGGTTCATCAGATCCATGAAAATAGCAGGCGCATTGGTTACCCCAAAAGGCATAACCAAAAACTCGTAGTGCCCGTACCGAGTACTGAAAGCAGTCTTCACCACATCAGATTCCTTCACCTTCACCTGATAATATCCGGATCGCAAGTCAATCTTCGAAAATACTGAAGATCTGGAAAGCTGGTCAAACAAGTCGTCAATCTGAGGCAAAGGATACTTGTTCTTGATAGTGACTTTGTTCAAATCTCTGTAATCCACACACATACGGAGTGTCCCGTCCTTCTTCTTCACAAACAGAACAGGTGCTCCCCAGGGTGAAACACTAGGACGGATAAAACCTCTGTCAACCAACTCCTGAAGCTGAACTTTCAACTCAAAAAGTTCTTTCGGTGCCATCCTGTATGGAGCTTTTGATATAGGAGCTGTACCCGGAAAAACATCGATAGAGAACTCCACCTCTCTATCCGGAGGTAAACCAACCAACTCCTCAGGAAAAACATCAGCAAACTCCCGTACCACTGGGATCTCAAAAACAGAACCAACCTCTAGGTTCAGATCCCGCACCGAAGCCAAAAACACTGGGCATCCTTTCTTCCACATTCTGCTCACCTCCAACGCAGAAATCAGACTGGAGAGAATACCTCGTAATCCCTGGAATACAACTCTCTCTCCGGCCACAAGCAAACTCACTTGCTTCTTCAGACAGTCAATCTGAGCCTCATACCGACTCAGCCAATCCATGCCCAAAAATCACGTCATACAAAGAAATCGGCAACAAAATCAGGCTAGATTTCCACTTCTTGCCAGCAATGTCAATCTCACACAAACAAAACTTCCGAGCAATCAAAGGATTTCCAGCCGGTAAAATCACAGACAAAGAAACCGGTAAAACCATCGAATCCGAATGTAAAGTCTCAAAACATCGCTCGGATAGGAAGAATGACTCGCTCCAGAGTCAAACAAAACACGACAGGGCTGATCAAAAATGTAAACCGTACCTGTCACAACATCCGGAGCATCACGAGCCTCCTGCTGACTCAGGCTGTAAACTCGTGGCTGAACTGCAGCAGGAGCTTAAGCAACAGAACTACTCTGCTCAGAGGGAGCCGTAGGTGGTCTCCGTGGTCCAGAACTAGTACCACCACCTCTACCAGAAAATCCCTCAGGGCGAGAAGGAACAGTCCTCGGTCTTCCTGCTGAACCGGCAGGTCTGACAAAGCCCTCAGATCGGTACTCAGAATGCCGATCAAATCCAGCCTGTGGACATTCTGCAATCCTATGTCCCGGCTGACCACATCTGAAACACAGACCAGCCATCCTGTAGCACTGGCCATGGTGTCGCCGTCCACAACTCTGGCACACAGGTGCCCCACTGACAGATCCAGAACTCGTCGTACTGGTAGCAGTACCAGACGACCCTCCGCTCCTCCTGGAGTCAACAGATCCAGAACCAGCTACAAATCTCCTCTTCCCAGAGGAACCACTGCCAGAAGCCTCACCTCCAAATCTCTTCCTACTCGCAGTCCACCGCTGCTGAGTAGCCGTCATATCATTCTCTATCAATCGAGCTCGCTCCGCAAGCTCAGAGAAGTCAGTGATCCGAAATGGTATCAGGGGCTGCCTCAAAGTATCTCGTAATCCCCTCAGAAATCTGTAGCACCTCTCAGCAGAAGTGCTAACCAGCTGCAGAGCGTACCTAGCTAATGCAGTAAACTTAGCCTCGTACTGCATCACCGTCTTGCTCCCCTGAACCAGCCTCAGAAAAGTCTCCTGCATCTGCTGTCGTGCAGAAGGGGGAACAAACTAGTCTCGAAATACTTCAGTGAACTCTTCCCATGTAATCAAAGAGTTCAGCCTGCCCTGAAATCTGGCTGCCTGCTGGCCTTCCCACCAGTGCTCAGCCTCTCCATCCAACAGAAAAACGGCCAACAGAACCTTCCTGTCTGACGGACACTGCATTCCGTCAAAAGTCTTTTCCAATCTCCTCAGCCACTCCTCGGCTGCTCTGGGCTCAACAGCGCCCTCAAATCTCGGAGGTTTCAACCTCAAAAACAACTGCAGATGTTTATCAATGTCATCAGATCTGACAGTGACAGCTCTGCTCTGAGTCTCGCTCATCATCTGAGCAACAAGCGTAGCAAACTGGGACAATGTATCTGCACCGGCCACTGGGGCTGTACTCCCCACTAGTGCTGCCTGACTGGCACTCTGCCCGTCTGTCATGTCTGGGTCTGGCTGATCCATACAGAAAATCTAAAATCCGGAAAACTATCACAAAAACAACACAAAAACAACACAATAAAAAGCCAAACGACCCAAAACTACCCCAGACAAACTCACTGATCACTTCCTATAGCTCTATCTTACAATCCAACCAGTTTCCAAAACCAGTGCTCTGATACCACTAAAGTTTGTCACGACCCGACCCGACGGGGACGGATCCCGCCCGAGCCGGACCGCGACCAAACCTTTTTATCCAGGATCTGGCTTTCGAATTTGGTTCTGAATTGAATCTTCCAAATAATTAAACTCAACAGACACACAAACACAGAGCTACTATTTATCATCAATCACAGTGGAACAAACATCTATATTTTCATTTCTCCTCAAAACAATCATCTACAGATACAGTACATGGCTTTTGAACAGAAAGAAAGACAGAACAGAAAAGCTATGACTGTACAAAAATCAAAAGGTACAAACAAATACCTACTGATCAGAACTCAGAAATCTACTCCTGGACTTCCTTCCCTTTCCCAGAACCTGAAAACCACCAGAAAACAAGAGTGAGCTCAACAGCTCAGTAAAGCAACAATCCTCCAATCAAAATTCTCAGAATCCAAAACCAAACTCATCAGACAGAAATCAGATCAGAAATCGGAACAGAATCGTACAGATACCAAATCAGACATATCAGAACGAAATAGAACAAATCAGAACAGATACGGACAGATCACATATCAGAATCAGAGTCGTACAGATTAATTCACATCAGAATACAAATCAGAACAGAACATATCAGACTTATCGAATCAGAAGTAAACTGAACGGAACATATATCAAATCCAACATAATTGTACGGAAACAGAAATCAGAAACAGAACAGATCAGACATAACAGAACCATAATTGCTTACAGAACAGATACGGAAATCAGAATCAGATCAAATCAGATATCAGATATCAAATATTTAATTCATAGCTAAATTCCCTGACACTGACTGAATCTCTTGGATTCAGGCCCCTTATAACTCCCTTTGTGCTCACGGCACCAGAACAGCTATGCTTATGTGCTCACAGCACCAGAACAGATATGCTTATAGCATCAGAACAGATTTCATCGGATCCGGAACAGAACTGATTTCAGAATTTCAGATTGAGCTCATTTCAGATTTCCCAGACACTAACTGAATCTCATAGGATTCAGACCCCGTATAACTCCCTTTTTATAGCACATACAGATAGCATTTCAATTCAAAAGAAATCCGGGCAAATCAGAAATCAGACAAAAATCGGGCAGCACAACGGCAGTAGACAGAATTTACACAAAATTTCATGCAAATAAAATTTACTAAATTCGCACATAATATAGATAATCACATTCCAGAACATTTATTCTAATGCACAGAGAATTTACAATTTCACAGAAAAATGTAGTCTACGAAAAACTCCGCCGAATCAAAAATACCCGGACAAAAATCTTCGGAAAATAACCAA
This sequence comes from Dendrobium officinale, assembly GCA_019514585.1. Classification (NCBI taxonomy): domain Eukaryota; kingdom Viridiplantae; phylum Streptophyta; class Magnoliopsida; order Asparagales; family Orchidaceae; genus Dendrobium; species Dendrobium officinale. The sequence goes on along the minus strand of CM033682.1, from coordinate 66,624,778 downwards.
AATGTGCACACTCGGCACGTCAACAATATACACAAAGTTACACGGTAAAAACTGAACCGATCAAAAGATACGGACGAAAAATAGTAACGAAAATGAAATCCAGACAGAAAATACCGCCAAACACGACGGTTCTGAAAATTGAGAAAGGCGGAATGTGCCTTACCTTGCGTACAGCAAAATCCTGAACAGTCTCCTCGGACGAAAACGGCTCCGCGTCGTCCGAAAATCAACTCAACTTTCTCCAAAATCTCTTGACTTTCTCTCTCCTCAGATATTTTAATTTTTATTTTTGATTTTTCTCTCTCTTCAAAACGACTGAAATCAGCTTTATAATACACAGATCGGCCCGGCCGATCGCCAGATCATCCCAGGACGATCAGACCATTTTGGATCGTCCTGGACGGTTCCCAGAACTATTCTCAGGCCGATATTTTCTACAGTGCCGATCGGCCTGGACGATGTCCAAATCGGCCTGGACGATATGTACAGAAAATCACCTGGAGCAAAACTGGGCACATTCTGGAGCAAAATTACAACTGATCGTCCCAGGACGATCCAGATCGTCCTGGACAATCCTGGAGCAGATTTTTGATATTACAGTTTACCTAACCGAGTCGGGTTAGGGTCGACCCATTTGAACCCAGGTCAGTTCCGGGTTCGACCCGAACCCAACCCGTGACCCGAAAATTGACACCCCTAATTTTATGCATAACATATGACGGAACCAGTGAAGCCAAAAGAAATCCTGTATGAATTTACTTTTGCATGAATATGAACTATTTCGCATGCAACCTAGAGAATCTATCACTGATATATACACTATTTTACAAAAAAATTTGCATCCCAGCATGCTTTAGCTAGAGACATTTCAAATATAGAAAAAGTCAATAAAATATTATGTTGTTTACTTCAATTTTGGGATGCCAAGGTTACTACAAATTTTGAATCAAATAATCTTAATTCTTACTCTATTGATAATTTACTTGGATTTTTTATTGCCTATGAGAAAAAATTTAGTAAATGAATTATATGTATAGGTGAAAGGAAGAAGGAGAAGACCATCACATTGAAAGTTGATGATAGAAAGCAATGTTTCTAGTACTAACGGAAATGAGGATATTCTGCTTATGACTAGACTATTCAAGAGATTTCTAAAAAATAAGCAAAACTGCCATAATGATAAATATCAAGGTAAAAGTATAACCTTAACAAAGTTTTATACTAGTGTGAATTTCTATGAATGTAAAAATCTAGAATATATTTGATCTTATCACCCGAACTTAAAGCGCCACCCAATAAAAGAAAAGGGTGAAGAAAATTGAATCACGAAAAAGGACAAGAAAATAACTAAGAAGGATTTTAGGTATATTAAAATTTAGATTTTCTAGAGAAAAATAAATCTAAAGAGAAAGTAGCAAATTTAATCTCATGGCAAAGAATAGAAATGGTAATTTTGGCAATAATTTTAACACTGCCGTTGCCAGGTCCCAAGTCCTGGATGAGAAAAGTGGAGGGTTGCGTTAGGTAGTCGACAGCCAGCGTAAAACTTGTCGAACAATATGACATGAATCCTTTAAGAAATTTTGTTAATGCTAGGGCGTCCCCTGGAAGCGACGCGCTGTATGGCCTGAATACAGTGACAAGTGTGCAAGGGCCGCTGCACCGGCTCCCGGGTGCAGTGTTAAATAGGCAAGGGTTCCCACATCAAGGACGGATATGGGCAAAGAAGCTAGTCCATGAAACTAAAATTAGGATAGGAACTTGGAATATAGGTTCCCTTACAGGAAAATTAATGGAATTAATAGATATTATGATTCATAGGAAGTTAAATATTTTGTGCATTCATGAAACTAAATGGGTTGGAGATAAGGCTAAGGAAATTGATAGTTTAGGATTTAAACTTTGGTATTCGGGTAGGAGTCGTACTAGAAATGGTGTAGATGTTATTATAGATAAGAGTTTAAAGGATAATGTTATAAAAATTAATAGGATTGGAGATAGAATTATAGCTTTAAAGATTGTTGTTGATGATAAGATTGTTAATATTATAAGTGCTTATGCTCCTCAAGTAGGTTTGGATATGAGTTCTAAATTAAATTTTTGGAATGACTTAGAAGAATTAATACAAAATATACCTCTTGAAGAAAGAGTTTTTATTGGAGGAGATTTAAATGGACATGTTGGTAGAGAGGTAGATGATTTTAAAAGCATTCATGGTGGCCATGGATTTGGAACGACGAATGAAGGTGGCAAGACCATATTGGATTTTTGTTTAGCTTATGATTTTTTAATTGCTAATACCTTATTTAAGAAAAGGAATGAGCATCTCATCACTTATAAAAATGGATATAATACAACACAGATTGATTATTTTCTTATTAGAAAATTAAATCATTTTGATTGCAAAGATTGTAAAGTTATTCCGAGTGAAAATTTATGTACCCAACATCGATTATTAGTTTTGGACTTTAAGATAAAGGGGCATAAAATAAAAAAATAAAGTAAAACAATTTTCTAGGATTAAATGGGGGCATTTAAAGAATATTAACAAAAATATTTTTGAAAATAAGATTTTAGATCTTAAGATTTTGTCTGAGCATGAGGATGCTAATATTATATGGGAAAAAGTGGCTAGTGATATTAAGAATATTGCAAAAGATGTCCTTGGAGTATCAAAGGGAAAAGCTCCTAATAATAAAAATAGTTGGTGGTGGAATCCTAATGTGTAAGAAAAAATTAAAAATAAGAAGCTTTGTTATAAAAATTGGTTTAATTTTAAAAATTCTGATAATTGGAAAATATATAAAGTGGCTCGTAAGGATGCTAAGAAAGCAATATGCGATGCAAAGGCATTAACTTTTAGTGATTTATATAATAGATTAGATACTAAAGAGGGAGAAAGATATATGTATAAGCTAGCCAAACAAAGAGATAGAAGTAGTAAGGATTTAGTTCAAGTGAAGTGTATTAAAGATGAAGATCAAAAAATACTTTTCTTAGAAGATGATATTCAACAAAGATGGATGAGATATTTTGCTAAACTTTTTAATGAAGATTGTGAAAATAAGATTGACTATAGTGACCTTAACACCCTAAATGAAAATAAAGATTTATGTTTTTATCGCCGTAATAGTAAAAATGAAGTTAGAGAGGCTTTAAAGAAAATGAAGGGTGGAAAAGCTGTTGGACCTGATGATATTCCAATAGAGGTGTGGAAATGCTTAGGAGATGAAGGAATTTCATGGCTTACTAAACTTTTTAATACTATTTTGAAGACTAAGAAGATGCCAGATGAGTGGAGAATGAGTGTGTTAATTCCTATTTTTAAGAATAAAGGAGATGCACAAGATTGTGCGAATTATAGAGGTATTAAGTTAATGTGTCATACTTTAAAACTATGGGAGCGAGTTATGGAGCATAGGTTGCGGCGTGATACTAATGTTTCTCAAAATCAATTTGGATTCATGCCGGGTAGGTCGACTATGGAAGCCATACATTTATTAAGAGGTTTGATGGAGAAATATAGAGAAAATAAGGAGGATCTACATATGATATTTATTGATTTAGAAAAAGCATATGATAAAGTTCCAAGATAAGTGCTATGGAGAGTTCTTGAAAAGAAAGGAGTCAATAATGCTTATATTCAAATCATTAAAGATATGTATGCATGAGCTATTACTTGTGTTCAAACACAAGGTGAATTAACCAAGTATTTCCCTATTTCGATTGGGTTACATCAAAGATCAGCCTTAAGCCCATATCTTTTTGCTTTAGTCATGGATGTTCTCACTAGACATTTGCAAGAGGATGTACCTTGGTGTATGCTTTTTGCTGATGATATTCTTCTTGTTGATAAGACTAGAGAGGGAGTTGAAGGTAAACTTGAATTATGGAGGACAACCTTAGAGTCTAAAGGTTTTCGCTTGAGTAGATCTAAAACGGAATATATGGAGTGTAATTTTAGTAGTAATAGACCTAGTGAGGGGATTGTGACTTTGGGCGATCAAGTCATTAATAAGAGTACACGTTTTAGATATCTTGGATCCATTGTTCAGAGTGATGGGGAAATAGATGGGGATATTATCAGCAGAATTCAAGTTGGATGGTTGAAGTGGAGGAATGCATCGGGCTAGTTATGTGATAGAAATGTACCCCTCAAACTTAAGGGAAAATTCTATAAGATGGTAGTGAGGCTTGCAATGCTATATGGTGCCGAATGTTGGCCTTTAAAAGAGAAGCATAATAGTAAGTTAAGTGTGACAGAGATGAGGATGCTCAGGTGAATGAGTGGCTTTACCCTTAGAGATAGGATACGAAATGAGCATATACGTGAAAAGGTTGGAGTAGCTCCAGTAGAACATAAGATTAGAGAAAGTCGCCTTAGATGGTTTGGTCACATAAAACGACGGCCTTGCGATGACCCGGTTAGGAGAGTAGAGGTATTAGATTTGACTTATGTTAAGAAAGGTAGGGGTAGACCTAAAAAGACTTGGTTAGAAAATATTAGGAATGACCTTTCTTTATTAGATTTAAATGAGAATTTGACTTTTAATAGGACACAATGGAGAAAAAGGATTCATGTAGCCGACCCCACGTAGTGGGATAAAGGCTTGATATTGTTGTTGTTGTTGTTGTACATATGATGAACTACTTTCTTTTTTACAACTACTGCATGATAGTTATATAATGCTTAAAAAGAAGTATTTATGCCTTAAAAAGGAACACTATGTAATGCTAGATGATGATACTAGTCTCATTAGTAATTTTATAAATTTTAAAGCTGATTATGTTGCATTAGAAGAGAAGCATGAGGCATTAAATTAAGAGCATATTAAATTAGATGATACATTTAAGGAGTTGGAAAGAGATGCATTGCATTTACAGGAAGATGAACATGCACTGCAAGTAGAGGTAGGCATGCATAAGAGTGCTAATGTAATCCTAAGGAAATAAATCACATTACTTTTAGAAATTACATTAAGGCCTACACACACTAGTAAGAAACACACTAGAATACAACATGCACCACCAACACATAGAAGGGGAAATCATTTATCATATTGATTAGTGCATCCATTTTTTAGAATTAAGTGTTTTGTTGTGGCATGTTAGGGTATATTACATGCATTTCACAAACATAAGCCACCATATATCACATTGTCTCTGAACTCTGAAGACATCATCTACACATTATAACTTACATTCATTACAGTATATGGTGGGACCCAAACCCACGGGTTCCCAAAATTAAATCTTCATTGATTTTATATGTGTGCTCTGATGAGAGGTCCAGTGAGAGTATCTGGTACCTAGATAATGGATGTTCATGATATATGATTAGAGACATGATTAAATTCACCTCATAGAAAGCCAGGGCTGAACAAAAGTTAAAAAAACTTTGAGATAACACTTCTAGAAAGGTAGTGGGAATAGGTTTAATAGGTAAAATTGATGTTTTTTTTTTATTAAAATTGTTTTTCATGTAGAATGTTTAGAACATAATCTATAAAGCATATGTCAACTATATGATAAAGGTTTTAACATAAAATTTTATTCTACAAAATGATTATTAATGCTTTAGGGTAAAATTCTATTAAAAGGTTTAAGAATTAATAATGTGTCCAAGGATGATTTGAATGACATTGATAAGTGAAAAAATGTTTATTATTTGGAGTCAACTATTGATGAATCATGGTTGAGGCATAGGAAACTATGCTTTACAAGCTTGGGGACCCTTAGGAATATTACTAAATTAGATTTAATTAGAGGAGTACCTAAGTTAGAATTCTCAAAATAATATATTTATGATGCATGTCAGATAGGTAAGCAAGTTAAGTCTTCATTCCAATCTATTAAGGATGTACTCACCCTAGGCCATTATAAGTGGTTCATATAGATATGTTTGAAACTATTAGTACATTGATTCTATGATAGAAATCTTTTGGTTTTATAAATATTGATGTTTATTTGAGGTTTAGTTGGGTTACATTTCTTGCAAATAAGTGCAATTCATTCAAGGAATTTAAAATATTGTTAGTTTGGATTCAACGTAAAATAGGTTATTTATTTTGTATTATTTAAAACAATCTTGGAGGAGAATTTGAGAATGAGAGGGTTGAATTATTTTAGTGAAGAATTTGGGATAGGACATAATTTAGTATCCCCTAGAACCCCATAATATAATTGTTTTATAACTAAAACAAAAAATATAGCACTAGTAGAAATGCTAGGGCAAAGCATAGTGAGTATAGTCTATATAAGTACTTCTAGGAAGAGGTAGCGAATATTACTTTTTATATATTAGAATTGGGTGAATATAAGATCTAAGTTGAATAAGGTACCATATGTGTTGCTTAATGGTAGAACACGTATTTTGTCTCATGTGTTTTTGTTTGGGTGTAAGTGCTATGTATTAAAAAATAGAAAGTCTCAACTTGGAAAATTTGATGCAAAACCAGATGAAGCAGTATTTCTAGGATGTTTCTCACTAGGAAAGGTATATATGTTATTTAATAAGAGGACTTAGAGGATGAGGAGTCCACCCATGTTACATAGAATGAATTTTATTGGGTTTATAAAGCTAAAAGAGATTATTATGAAGAGGAATATATGACATATAGAATTAATAATATTGGATCAGATGATAGAGAAGAAGGTTAGGATCTTTTTCTTAGAGAATAGAGAAACATAGCTAGTCATCCTAGAGAACCTATCATAGGAGACCCATAAATAGGAGTTAGGATTAAGCATGTACTTAAGAAAGAAGTTAGCCACACATCCTTTATCTCTGTAATAGAGCCCAATAGTACTGTACATGCATTATAAAATGAATTTTGGATAATATAATTCCAAGAAGAATTGAATTACTTTATTAATAGTGATGCGTATGAGTTAATGGCTAAACTTTTGATCAAAGTATTGTTGGAACTCAATGGGCTTTCAAAAATAAACTAAATGACTCTTGATTATTCATTCAAAATAAGGTTTGGTTGGTAGTAAAGGGTTACAACCAAATAGAAGGGATATATTTTTAGGATACCTTTTCCCTAGTAGTTAGATTAGATGTCATCAGAGTACTATTAGCATTTGCATGCTTGAAGAGATTAAAATTATACCATGTAGTTGTCATGAGTGCTTTCCAAAATGACGTGATTAAGGAAGATGTGTATGTAAAATAACCCCTTAGTTTTTGAGAACTCTGCCATCTAAAATCATACTAAAAAACTTATGAAAGCATTGTTTGGGCATAAGCAAACACCTAGGGTGTGGCTTATCAATTTTTTCTTAGTGAAATCTTTTGTTAAGGGCACCGTGGATACCAGCCAATTTATTAAGATAATTGATGATGATATACTCATGGTATAGATTTTTATTGATGATATTATTTTTAACCTACCGATAATGGTATATGCAAAGAATTCTCTTCCACTATGAATACTGAATTTTAAATGAGTTTGATAGGTGAGTTAACCAACTTTCTTGGATTTAATGTAAAACAAAGAGAAAATGGAATTTTTTTAGCCAAAATAACACATAAAAGAGACCTTAATGAAATTTGATATAAATGGTTACAAGAGTATTAATACACCCATGAGTTCACCCACCTAGTTAGATAATGATCAAGATGGTAAATAAGTTGACTAGAAGAAATTTAGAGGGATTATAGGTTCCTTACTTTACTTGATTGCTAGTAGGCCTAGCATTTTGTTTAGCATTTAGCTATATGCTAAGTTTTAAGATGACCCTAAGGAATCACATATGACCACCATCAAAAACATCCTAAAATATCTCTATTGAACTCTAACTATCGGAGACCGACGACTCAACCGCTCCCACTACCCCTACGATGCCATGATCGCTCAAACCAACTCCCACTGACACAAAAACAAATCTACACACACATGACAAAATTAGAGGGAAACATTAAATCTCAGATACAGACATAAAGAAGGAAGATTTTAGGAATTTCAATTAAAAAAAACTTATAGGTAGAGGAAATGAAGACTTCTTCCTATTTTCTCATCCCATTCGCACGCAGCCGCTCGACATTGATTCCTGACTGCATGTCGTGCTTTCTTCTCTGAACCCAAAGCTGGCCATACGTCGTGGGCTTGCCATCGATGTTGAGCGGCTGAACAAAGCTTCTTGACTTTGGCCGAGCCAAGCTGACCCAACTCCTGCCGTCTCTGACTGACACCCACACACGTCGTGCACTAGACCCAACTGTGACTTCTCTATATTACTGAGGCCCACCTCTATTTACTTCAATCAAAGTTGACCCGATGTCCTCAAACCTACTTCTATGTCCTGCCACTACCGACTCCGACAGGCCACCGACTGCCTCTTTGTCGATGCCTTCACCCGATGCTGACCTGATGCCCGCCTCGCTGACCCGTGCCCTAGCCGCCTTCTCCGACTTCCTCCCTCTCTTTTTTATATATATTATATATATTATGTTATATGTATATTATATATAATATTATGTTATATTATATATTATATATTATGATATTATATATATATATATATATATATATATATATATATATATATATATATATATATATATATATATATGAAAATGAAAAATAAAAAAAAAAGTTGGGAAAGGTATTTTTCAAACCAATCATCAACAATCACAATTGGTAACCAATCATTGGCAATCAACAATCACGATCGACAACCAATAATCAGCATTCGACAATCATCAATTGGAACTTCAGAACATAATTCCAATAGTTGAAAATGTCCCGAAGCCCTTCGACATTAACTATCATTATGGCTGCGCTGACTTGAAAGGGTAAGTGCCCACCCCAACCTCCCATTGAGGAGGGGGCACTAAAAGGCTGCCCAATTTTTGAGAGAAATCAAAATATTTTTTAAAAAAAATTAATCCACTTAATTAGCATGTCTTGCATAATCAGAGGATCTTCAAAGACCAATTCTAGGACCTGACAACATCCAGAAGCCCTTGGCCATTGAATATCTTTCGACTAGGCAGACTTGAAAGGGCAAGTGCCCTGCCCAACCACCTCTCTCTGGGAGGGGGCATCGGAAGGATGCTAAATTTTTTAGGGGAACCAATATATTTTTAAGTAAAATTAATACACTTAATTAGCACATCGAGCGCAATAAGAGGATCATTGAAGACCAATTCTAGAACCCCACAACATCCCGAAGCCCTCGGTCATTGACTATATTTATGGCTGGGTTGACCTAAAAGGGAAAGTGCCCTCCATAACCTCCCCTTGCAAGGTTGTTTTTCGGTAGATAAAAATTATTTTTTTTAAATTAAATTAAAATTAATAGGTTGTGTACAATTACAAGGATCATTAAAGACCAACTCCAAGACATGATAATGTCCCAAAGCCCTCAGTCATTGACTATCTTTCTGGATGGGCAGATTAAAAGGGTAAATTCCAACCCCTACCTCCCCTCTTGGGAAGGGGACGCCAAGATGCTGCCAAAATTTTAAACAATCAAATGACACTCACGTAATTTATTAAAAATGAAATTTTGTGTGTGTGTATATATATATATATATATATATATATATATATATATATATATATATATATATATTATATATATATATATATATATAGCATTTTTATATAGTGAGTTTTTGAATGATGTACAATTGTTCCATTCCAAACTTCTCTAAAACTTTCTAATGCTATCTTAGAAAGTTTGATGTCGAAGTGAAGTTGTATTTGACATTGATAAGTAGGTCTACACAAGATGAAGGAAATGTGTGGATTTCTATTGAATCAAGTTGTCAAATAATGGTTACAAGATCATATGATGTAACTTAGGTTGCAATGATAGAAAAAAAAGATCTTATAGTTTTGGTGATAGATATCAATATCACCCATCATTGCATAAGCAACTACTTATGGGCCCCAAGACATCCTTAATATATGTTTGATAACCTCCTACGAACATAAAATCATTATGTAATGAACATGATGACTCCTCAGCCAACACATCTCATTAGACAGTGAATACTAATATGCAAGTGAATACACTAAAATTGCATGCCAAAATTATCAATTAATCTGTCAAGAATATATGTCCCCTGCAAGTGTGCATAGGACCTTTGCAGCAAATATGATAGTCTACACAGATCCTCTGTAAGGATGAATGAGAAGATTGCAGTGAGTGCGACATAGTGCCTACAAATAAAAGAAACAAGCCTATGATAAATGCAAGCATCCACAAGAAACTGTGAGAGATTCATCAGTTCATAATAGCTTAATTATCTGCAAGAAGTAACAAGCGACTCGTAGCACAGTGCTACAACCCATCTATAGATGATGATGGCAAATATATATGAAGCACGATTCACCTACATAATGGTTGGTGATTTTTAAATGTCCAATGCATACATGCAAATGACATGGACAAGGCTTACAATGTGTAAGAACCTACCTACATAAAGTGATGAATGACTTGCAGCATAGTGCTACGCCACCGAATATGATACATTTATTCGAGTAGATAGAAGGAGATACCCCAATAATAACTCCAAATTATATACTAAAAAAAACCCTGCATGTGCTCTAACAAATGTGTTAAAGTTATAAACACAATATTTGAGAATGTTATGCAGGGTCAAATACTCATTAATAAAACATTCTATTTGCAAACTAAATATAATATGCATATGCTTTGATCATTACATCTGAGCCGCAAATCAAACTGTTTAAGAGTGTTGTGTGGGTCAAATACTCAAGTCTTATCCTCCTCCTTAAAAGGATTGGAGTTGACCTAACTTGAATAAAAAAATACTTCCAAGATTCTTACAAAAATAAAATTAATTTTTATCATCACCCCCCAATGATGGTCATGTTCACAGGAAATCTCAACTGGAGGGATTAAACCTAAAAAAAGATTAAATTCTTAAAATAAAATTCATCACCTAAAAACTTAAAACAAAAAATCATCTAACTCCTGCAACCATTTATCTAGAGTGAGAAATTTAAACTTAACCTCAGCTCACAAAGAGAGAAAGTTGTGTTGGCTGTATCAATAAGGTTCATCCTCAAATAGTCTCTTACTTGTAGAGACATGACATGTGCTCTCTGATAAGGTGGTGTTGCCACAAAATGTCCCTATTATATTACCTTCATGGCTAAAGCTCATATGTTTCCTAACTACTTCAAACCCTTAAGTAATTAATCATATGGTATATTCGATAGACATAAATCCCTTTGTCAACTAAGGTGGGATTAAAATCTATCCCCTTAGACTAACATCAACCCGAGTATACAAGGTATTCTTTGATGAAGTAAACCATGGTTACTAAAAGGTGATTTCTATTAGGTTGGGTCGACTACCTCCTCTGACTAATTAGATTAGGGAACATGACAACTAGTGACAACAAAACCATGAGATCTTGTTTGGGCTCATCTTCATTCCCCCCATCACCTATTTTAAATTTATGGAAATAAATTTTAAGCCCTAAACTCCAAAATCCATACCCCAAATTCAAACCCTAAAATTATTTCTATTATACATTGGATTTATAACCTATGCAATTTCTTTAATGTATAGCCTTAATCAAAAGTTCTCTCTCATTATTAAGAGGAGTAATTAACTATATGGGCTTGCTTCTATAGGAAACCAGAACTCAGATCATAAAGTCCTCACAAAATGAGGGCAAAATCTCTAAGTAGTGTCTTATTTAAAACCCAATATGCCTTTTGAAAATTCACCAAAAACCTATGCTCATTAAATCTCTCCCCAGTTAGTTATGAAAAGAAAAGAGACTGGTATAAAGAGGTCGGGGCATGAAGTTATGAATTTTTAGAGCCCATAATCTCATAGACACTCAGAACATAGGTATCTAGTATCATATAAATTGTTTGATATTTGAATTAGTTGGATACTCATATTTTATTTTTACTAGATATAAGGTAGATAGAAAGAGCACCTGAAGAACTCGCCAAATGAATGGATAATCCTTACTTTCCTGGCATAGTAGAATGAAAAATTCAATTGTCCTTTCCGCTATAGAAGTTGAGTATATAACTATGTTGCCTAAGCCCTTTGTCAAAAGCAACAACTTTTTAATTTTGGATTGTGAGTAGGAACCATTCCCATCGTGTATAATAACACGAATGTGATCAGTATCATAAAAAATCTTATTCAACACTCTCAAATGAAACACATTGATGTGAGACACACCTTTAATAAAGATCAAATGGCAAAGAGAGATGTAAGTATATAAAATTTGGACAAAAACAAATAGTTAGCATATTTTTTTACCAAACCCCTATGTTATGAAAGGTTTAGTTCACTAAGAACATGATTAGGAATAATTTATATCAATGCTTAAAAAATTAGGGTAACTGTATAGTTGTTCTTATGTCTTTTTATTTGGTTTGTGTTGATGTGTTTATGTGGCTTATGTTCTAATTTATATTTAATATTTTGTTTAGGAATTTATGAATTTCATTTTAGTCAATTAGTTTATATGGTTTGGTATTTATTTGGATGTAATCTTGTTTTGTGTTTTATGTTTTTTTTTTCCTCTATTTTCACTAATTCTTATGATTTTTGTCAAAAACTATGGTATGTACTTATCCTTGTGCATATGTCCATGATTACCACACAAAAATTGAGAAATTCTTTCACATTGGAGTGTATCATACATATATTATACTATACAATACACGTAGGATAAGCCATTAGAGAGAAATAATTATTAAATTAATTATTTGGTATGATCGATTGTTGTTGATCATATTGTACGAAATACTTATCATACTGCATTATACATTCTAGTCAAAATGTTGAATGACAGTTTTTCAAAACCATTGAAATTATACATACCGTACTAAACTATCCCTGATTGTACTGTGTGAGTTGACATATTACTTTATGCTTCTGATGATATATTTTTGAAAGTTCAAAAGAGGTTGTTAAACCTTGTTGAACTACCCTAGGCCCACCAAAAGGGGAGTGAATTGGATTTTCTAAGAAAAAAATTTCAAAACCTTTTTATTTTTAAGAACAATGTTAAATAAAAACACAAACAAAAGTAAATATCAAATAACCAAGTAAACTTTATTTTTTTTATTTTCCTGAAAAATGAACAAAAATTATTTTTGAATCTTTTTTTATTTTCAAAATTTTATTTTATTTTTCCTTACTCATAGAAATTTCTCCAAAATAATCAAAATGAAGTTATCATAGATTTGCAAGAAGATAATATGCAAAAATTTAAAAGTGGAAAATAAAAGTGCTAGTGAAAAGAAATGAGCACACAAAAAATTTTATAGTGGTTCCGTGAACCTTTACCTATGTCCACTTTCCGGAGTCCTCCTCTCTTGGTATTGCACTAAACCTTTAGTGACTCCTCTTTAGCCCCCACAGTAAGGTGGAGAAGCCCTTATAAATTCACTTCCACCCTTTCACAGTGAGGCTGAGAACCTGAATTATTTTCAACCTCATGGTGAGTCATAGAACATGGAATCCTTTTCAACCTCCTAGTGAGGAAAAGGACCTGAAATCCTTTTCGCCTTTCTTATGAGTCTGAGAACTTCATGATTTATGACAATTATGACTTTTCCCCCTAGGGCTTCCCTCAAGAATAATGAATCACTTTAGAAGATAGGTAGAAGCTTGCTTGGAGCAACCTTGTGAAATCCCCTAACACTACTTCTCGCCCCACACATGCCTTCTCTCCCTCTTCCTCTCAAAACGCTTCGATCTCTCAAGAAGAAAAAGCTCTCACAAAGAATTCTCTCAACAACCAAAAGACACATATATAATCTTATGAGAAAGTTTAAATACAAGGCATCCCAAAACCCTAAATTTTTAAGTCAGCCAAAATTGTTTGTGCAATACGATCGTAGATCATACAGTAGTATTAGTACAAAAATCACTCTCCATCCTATATGATGAATGGGCTCTAGTATGATAAACTCAGAAAACCCTAAACAAATTATACAATATGAAGTATTGATCAAATAATATGATTATTATATAGTGCTTCTATTCATGTAGGATTATCTCTATGAGGTTTAAAAATTATCTCTATCGATCATCAAGTATGATTCATATCATACTGTATAATTAGTTCAGTAAATTAAGGTTCATTTAGGATGATCCCTGAGATAATTAAAATCATCTCACTCAATCGTCCAATATGATCCCTTCTCATTGATTAACCTTAATTTGATTGACTAATCACAAGGATTAGTTTAGCCAAGATTTCATATATCGTATTGTACGAACATGGTCGTACTATTTGATTTGGTAAAAAATTCATATTTTAAATACTTGCCTGAATCTTATTAGCAGCTGGTGTTTTTATTTAAACTATTCTTATAGTACGATTAAGTCATTTAGCTTAATTATTTAAAGAATCATTAGAATTTATTTTATTAATAAAAGATCATACAATATGATCTTGATCATATAGTCTAAACTTTAGAAAATATAAAATTCATATTTTTTCACTACCATGTGTGTGTGTGTGTGCAAAGAAATATTATAGACTCTTATAGTCATCACCCTATTCTATCCAATTTTGAGACGATCCATTATTGCACAATTTATCTAAAATGTTAGTATGCACACAAATAAATAAATAATAATGATACCAGAAGAAATTAAGTAACTTCCAATAATGTTTGTTATAAACAAAATCATAAGATTGAGTTCTCGGATTGTAACAATCTCTATCTTTTCGATGATAACACATATTATTGGTTAAGTTTTTTAAGTTAATTTTATTTTCTCCTAATATCCCCCTTTCTGAGTGAATTCTTTAAAAAATAAAGGGATATATATTATATATATATATAACTTTTTTAATATTAAGAAGAGTAAGACAAAAAGAACTAGCACAAATAAGGAAAAAAAAAAAGCCAAACTAAATTAAAATAAATATTAGAAAATACAACCAACCTACTCCCCCTTTTGGGAACATAAAAAGGGAAGATGACCAACAGAGAAGACACAACAAAGTAAGAAACTACACTAGTAAATAACAAGATAACATAATAAACATCAACTCAAAAGTAGTCGGGACCACATTGGGTGAAGGTGGTGGTGGTGGAGGCTAGAATTAAGTACTGGTGATGAGAAGAAAACTGGTCGGTGATCCAAGCTCGATATGTGATCTTGCTATTACTTTTTAAAGCTTTGCTTTGGAAAGATGCAAAGCGATTGAAATTGTAATCTCTTTGGGAAGCTTAAAATTGACTTTTTGAATTTTAATTCTGAAATTCAAAATACCATTATAAATGATATACCACATCGAGAGTTGAAAATTAGACTTCTTAATGGGTTCAGATTTAGAATTATAAATTTCATCATGAATATCATTGTCAAATTCAAGAAAGAACTACATATGACCCTGAAGGGTCAAAATGATGTTCATTCAAATATTTAGTTATGATAATCTAGATGGTTTATCATTTATTTCATATTCAAGGTCATAATAACAAATGATATATTTTCCAAAGGGAGGAAAGTGTCATTCCCTACTAATCGCTTGAATATGACAATAATGATCATCATCAATTTTCTTGATTTTTTCCAAAAAGAATTAACTAATTTTTAAAATTCATCTCGGGTCTTAAATCTCTTACGAAGTATAACCCTTGTAGTTAATTACATAGTAGGAAGCTTGAGTTTCCAATTAATACTCTCAATTAAAATAATGGTAAATATTTCATTTTTGAGATTTTTGAGGAGTGATATCATAGGAGGGAGGTTAGAATTAACTAATTCTTTGACCTAATGGGCCCCAAATTCAGTGAAATTTGAAGCTAAGGTGTGAAATGTTACTAAGTTTAATGTTGTAAAGTTTTACCCCTATTGGGTGTGTGTAGAAGTTCTTATGCAATTTCTAAGTTATCTAGACATCATCCTTAATTATTTTTCTTAGGTGTCACTAGTTATCAATTTTTAAAGTTTTGGGTCCAAATGGACCTATTACTTTGTAAATTCACCAGGCAAAACTCCAGAGAGCATCTCGACCTAAGAAAAATATAGGGGATGCCTAAGATACTAAAAAAATTCTCACCATAATTTGTGTCTAGTTTGATAATTCGATTGTGAGAAAATTATCAAATATTGATTTAAAAAATTTGAATAACTCATAATTCACTATTTAAACTATTTTAATTTTAATAAATACTAGGGCTTAAGCCCTTTCCAATGACACCAAAATTACTTAGTTTAGTGAAAATTTAAAATTTTTGTGAATTTTGAAAGTTTTTGGCTATTAAATTGATTTTTTAAATCAATTTATAAAAAAAATCAGCATCGACACTGTGTCACATGCCACATGTTAACCTCTAGATCATTCACTTATCTAGTTGGATTTGATCACAATCATCAGATCTAGAACAAGCATGATGGATGGATAATAAATTGCCACATTGACTGGACTGAATACATGCGGTGTGTGAACCTACGGTCAATTGACTGAAGATGAGGCCTTTTTTGGGCCGTTCGATCATGTAGAAGGCACGATCTTACAAATCTAATTGAACCAATGATTTTTAGTTCAAAAAGATATATGTATGATCAAAGCATTTCCAATCCTCTATTTCTTACAGATGTGAAATAACAACTTCTTACAAAATATGTTCATTATGTAATCTCATATGTGTAGTATATCTCATAGATGGTTATAACCATTATAGACTAGGAATTATGGGTAGCTAAAATATCCTACTGATTGGTCCTTCCTTCAGGTTTATTTTTATTCTAAACTTTGGTTTAAATCTTATTGCATTACAATGATGGCATATAATCTCTTATAGATCATCTTTAAAGTATATCATGCATCCATTGATATAAAAATCTATTTTTCTTGTATGTCAAACTAAGTTTGGAAACCAACTTCTTAGTTTGATATAAATCTGTAGGAATTATGACCGGGTTGGTTTCCTTAAATAAGCCAATATATTGGTTAAAACATTCATGAGGGACATTATAATTTTTTGTGATGCTTAACATCTTTACAATAATGGATAACTCTGAGTGAGTAGTGCACCCATTCCATATTGGCTGTTAGGAAGCATGCAATAAATCATAAAAATTTTGTGTCTCCTTGTTAGGTACTCTTCTGTATATTATTTAAATATTGCTCCAGTTGCATCATAAATAAATCCTCAATATTTTCTTCCTCAGCTATATTAGAACTTATAGATGGGCCACATAGAGAATCAAAATGTGCCTCATATTCACCATGAGAAGTCCAATACAAATATTTTGGCATGAACCCTCTGTGGTATAGATTAATAATTGCACCATCTAGGCTTTAGTGCCCTTGAGTTTTATATTTAGAACATGGTCATCGAAACTTTCTCTCTAAGATAAAGCTGGGCAGTTGAGAAACTATTTACAAGAAAAATTCACCCCTTTAATGAACTCATTTGTTAATACCTTTCGTCCTTGCGCCAATCTATTATATATCTAACTTCTTTGATTTTTGATAACCATAATATAACATATATATAATATGAATATATTAGATATTGTTGTAACATCTATTGGAGGAAAATATATGGATTTTAATTTTATTTGTAAATCAAATAGTGTTATTTCACACAGGTCCCTTGTCAATAAAAATTCTAGTAGCTTCCCGGCATCTCCCCTTTTTAGGGGAAATACAAAGAGTCATAGCCAGCCCTCCATACAAAGAAAGATATGTACGATCAATGTAGGGTGACACTGTGGTCGTGATGATCAATTGATCCTACCTGGCCAAGAAATGCATGTATAGGTCTTCAAGGGGGTACCTATGTGAAAATGTAGTTTACGCTGGAGATATTTAGTACTGATTTATCGATGTTCTTAACTTATAAAAATGTAGTTTGTGCGACAATACCATCTAAGGAAAATCTCTCACTCTCTTTAATCTTATATTCTATAAGAGCTTCTCCAAAATTTTCACATATATGCTCATTTCGTATCATGTCCCTAAGAGTAAAGCTAGCCACTTAGAACATTCTAATCTTGCAAAGCTTCTGAGGCAAATCTCTCGCTCTCTATAACATTATCTTCCAAAAGATCTTCTCTAACATTTTCACATATATGCTCATTTCATATCTTATCTTTAAGAGTAAATTTCGTAAGGGCATTCTAATCTTAAGTAATATTATACACATTTCTCATTCTCTCGCTCTTTGTAATCTCATTCTATAAGAGCATTGTAATCTCAACAAAAAATATACACATCAACTCCCTCTCTAGACTCATCAATAAGAAGAATATCATCAACAAAATCAATACACCATTCTCAAATCTCTTGCAAATGTTTACTGAGAACATTCATGGTAAAAGAAAAACTAATGACATATTTCTAGTAATTCATGCAGTGAACGTTAGCAATAGAGGTAGCGAACTTTGGTAAGGATGGAAATGAACGAGGAGCAAGGTCAACCACAAACATCAACAATAGACTAATCTCGATGGTGGTGGAATTCGACACAGGTTTTTGACATGAGTAGAATGAACCAAAACAAGGAGGAAAGAAAATGAGAAAAAGAAGATAGAGCAGGCAAAATAAGGCTTTCTCTATCAATTTTTTTGGTGGAGTTTTCGATGGTAAAAAAATTGGTAGAAAATACAACATAAATGTTTTGTCAGATTTAAGTAAGCTAGTGAAATTTATACCAGAGATTTTGTTGGTGATTTTTGATGAAAAATGTGACAGAATATTATAAAAATCGGCAAATTTGTTGGCAGAATATGGGGTGAAAACTTAATGACAGAAAATATGATGGAAATTCCACCATAAATTACTGGTGAAATATCAGCCAGTTCATCTGTCGCTTTTACCAGTGCATTTAAACCCTCTGAAAAGTCTTACAATAATAGAAGATTTTTCTATAGTGATCATAACTGAGCCCACCACTTTCCTAGTGGTTTTATCACCAATTATTACCTTGCCTCCTGCCCTTGCCTCCAACATGATAAATTACTTCAAATCTCCCATCGCGTATCATGAGCACTCATTGTCCAGATACCACATACTGTCACTAGGCCTTTTATTAGAGCATTCCTCATCTTGATTAAAATTATCAAGATTATTATTTTCTGTAAGGCACATATTTTTTACCTTCTCCTTTGGTTATTGTTCTAAAAAAACTCGAAGTAGAGCCTTCATGAAAAGCTTATGTATCATTTGATTCCCCTTTTTTAAATTTACATTTCCTTCACCCTTCTCCTTAGTAGGGTGAGTTTTCATGTTAGGACAACAAGGCCTTATATTATATGGCTTCCTTCTTTAAAAAAATTAAATTAAATGAATTTTTATTTAATTTTCCTCCATTACTTTTTCCCTTTTCAAAATGGTGCTTCTTTTTTTGATTCAAGAAGTTTTTGAATTGCCTTATCATAGGAGCTATATCATCATTACCATATAATTTTATGCTTTTACTGTTTGAGTCAACAGCCTTCAGCGCCACGATCATCTCCTTCCTTTTCTCCCCTATATCCTACATCTTTGGCTTGAATTTTGCTATTAGGCCATAAGAAAGACAAGTAATTTATCAATTGAGTTAACATTTAAGTTTTTTAATTCAAAGATAGCAGGGACCTTTGCATCAAAATTATCAAGCATACAATTAAGTATTTTGTTAACCTTTTTAGAATTTGATACTTGTCTACCTAAGGCATGCAAGAATGTTAATATCTTAGGAAATCTTATGTTCATGTTAGAGATAGTCTCATTGGTTTTATACAAAATAGTTTGTAATCATGCAATAGTAAGTTTAAATATGAGATTATTTGATCTCTTTTGTACCTTCGTAGTATTTCTAAGACCTAGGTGTATCATGGATCTTTTTCTCAAGGATTTTAAATTTCTAATTTGTGACTTCACTTATTCCAGTTGAAAGTTAAAAGATGCTTTAAAACTTGTAAAATTGCCCAGGGCACACCAAGAGGCGGGGTGAATTGGCTATTTAAAAATTTCTTTTTCCAATAATTTACTTTTTAAGAATGATGTTAAAAAAAAGTACAAGCAGAAACAAAAATAAAAGAACCAAGTAAACTTTATATTTTTATTTTATAGAAAAATGAATAGGAAAAATATTTTTGTATCTTTTTTATTTTAATTTTTTTAATTTTTTTCCTTACTAACAAAAATCCATCCAAAAAAATCACAATACAGTTATCACAGATTTGCAAGAAGATAATATGCAAAAATTAAATTCCATGAAATAAAGTGCTAAGGAAAAGAATTGAGCATACTTAAAATTTTATAGTGATTTGATCAACCTTGACCTATGTCCAATCTCTTGAGTTCTCCTCTCTAGGTATTACACTAAACCTTTAGTGACTATCCTTTAACCCCCACAATAAGGTGGAGAAGGCCATTTAAAATAACTTCCAACCTTCTATAGTGCGGCTAAGAACTTGATTTCTTTTCACCCTCCTAGTGAGCATAGATCCTATAATCTTTTCCACCATCCTAGTTAGGTAGAGAACCCAGAATCCTTTTCACCCTCTTGGTGACTTAGAGAACCTGATGATTTATGTCCTTGAAGTCCTTTCCCCCTAGTACTTCCCTCAAGATCAATGAAGACATGAAGGAACTTAAGTGGAAGCTTGCTTGGAGCAACCACATGAATCCCTCTCACACTAGTTCTCCCTTACACACACCTTCTCCCCCTCTTACTCTCAAAACTACATGATCTCTCAAGAAGATAAATCTCTTACAAAGCTCTCCCATAGAATTCTATCAATAGCCAAAAGACACTTCTTTAGCCTTTTGAGAAAGTTTAAAAATAAGGCATATAAAAATCCTAAATTTTTTTATGTCAATTGATATTATTCATATAGTACAATCATAGATTGTACAATTCAATTAGTGCAAAATCTCTATGCATCTTGTACGATGAACATGCTCTAAAATGATCAATTCAAGAAACCTTAATAGTTCATATAATATGAAGTATTGATTGTATAATATGATTAGTACATAATGCTTCAGTTCATTTAGGATGATCTCTTGGACGATTGAAATCATCTCTGTAATCATCTAGTATGATTTATATTGTAATGCATATTGATCAGGATCACATAGTATGGTATTCTCTCACTAATGATCAGAATTGGACATTACAATCTCTTCTCATTAATTAACCTTGATTTGGTTGACTAATCAAAAAAATTAGTTTAGGCAAGATTTTATAGTCGAACAGTACAAACATATTATACATATTGATTAGGTTGAAAATTCAAATACTTTCCTAAATCTCATTGGCGGCTGGGGTTTTTGTTTAAATTGATCGTACATTATGATCTTGATCATATAGTATGATTAGGCCATTTATCCTAATTGTTAAAGTATCCATTTGAACTGATTTTTAAAATAAAAGATCATATATTACAAACATCATAAAATTAGAAATTCATATTATTGCTACCCTCTATGTGTGCATGGTTGCTAAGGTAGCATATACTAACCATTAGAAGACTTTTGACTATATAAACAAAGTTTAAGGAAAAATTTTAGACTCTTGAAAATATAACCCTATTCTACCCAATTTTAAGTCAATCCTTTGTTGTATGATGTACCTAAAATGTTAGCATGCACACAAAAGAAATATATAATAATGCTACTAAGAGAAATAAACTAATAACCAATAATATTTATAATAACTAAAATCAAAAGATTGGGCTCCTGGAGTACAATAACTTTAGATGGATTGGATCAAGCAATACAAACCCTTGATTGTATAGTAACAATTACTTAAGGTTATATGAGAAGTGTTAGTTTAACTTTCTCACTCACACTCTGAACAACTCCCTCCCTTTACCTACCTTGCACCTTCCTATTCTTACTTCTATGGCTCATAAGCATTGGTAGTCTAGCTCAAAGGACTAAACTTGATGTTTATTTCCAGTTTGAGGAAGATTAGTCCACCTATGAATGCTATAATGGCGCTTCCATCATAGATTCAAAATTAGTGGACTAGGACCACTTATCATACTAGGTATTAGATTTATTTGTTACAACATCAATTCCTTATCTACCTATCCTATCCTTCTCACACTCGACTAATTTTAGATTTTTTACAAATCTTAGGATCACCTTCTATTGACTTATGGATTGAATGCTTTGATTAACTCGAGATGCAATTATACACCTATATTTAAGAGTCTGTGTCATGCTAGGAGTAGTTAAAATAAAAGGATGAGGCATATCGTGCATGATTTAAAGACAAGTTTTCCTAACATCACCAATACTTCTAGGCACCACCACCTCTATCTGATTAGGACTTTCGATAAGTAGTGTCTATTTATGTGTTATTTTTGTGTTATAGTATCTTATTTTTAGTCTTTCTATTACATTATACTATTATTAGTTTACTTTAATTTTTTGTACTCATTATTTTTAGTCTCCCTTTTTATGTTGCCAAAAGGGGGAGTAGAGTTGTGTTGGTTGTTATACTTAATTTGTATTAGTTTAGTGTTTTATTATTTTGTTTTTATATGTTTCTTAAAAGAATTAAAAATTAAAAAAAATTAAAAAGATCAAAATTTAGATATTTTCCTAGTTATTTTTAAGGAAGTCATTTAGTGAGGGGGAGAGCTAAGTATGGAATTAAATATAAACTTACAAATTTAAATTCCAACCATAATATTTTTCATCATAAAAAAAGAGGGAGATTATTAAAATTTGGGAGACCGACCAGTTATTTTAATGATTAATATATTTATGGATTGATTATTTACTAGTCCCTACTTTATATTTATTGTCAATTTCTTTTGTATGCAACTAACCATCTTAGGTACGACATACAAAAATATGGATTAAAGAAGCAGACTCAAAATAGTGCATAGTTTAGGTATAGTCAATTCGTAATAAAAGAGTCTGCACTTTTTCATTTCTTGAGTTATTTATGTAATTAGGTGTATGTTAGCAAGACAACCAAACACACTCACAAATGGGGATGAACATTAAATACATGAATTCTCTATTAAAAGTGTATTGTATAAAATGTTAGTCCATAAATTAATTCAAGCATTTAATGAAATTGGTTAAAGAAAATTGAGTTATAACAAATCATACTATGCGACCTTTAATTGTATAAGACAATAATGTATTTTGATAAACCCCGTCAATGAATCTATGTTACCAAAATTAGATAAATTTGAATTTTGAAATTTAACTGATCATACTATACGAAAGAATTTGTATTGCTTCATTATAATGAATGTTGCTTAATTTTATCCATAGATTAAGAAATTTAATTAGGATCAAATATTAATTAATTATCATATTATACAAACAAAATTATATAGTTTGATTTAACACAATCTTCATGGGAAGAACCCTAGTTCATCCCAGATGATCCTTAATTCAATATAACTAATCATACCATCTGACTTAATATCACACAAGATGATCTGTGATGAGTATTGAACTAATCAGATAGTATAATCTTAGTATCATACTATATGATGAGAAGCATTAAATTGAAAAATAGGGTTTATTTAAATATCACACTTTAATTCATACAAGACTTGGGGTAGTCGGAGATATTTTTCATTGGTGAGAGAACTTTAGAGAGGGAGAATTGTCTAATTATTTGCAAGAGAGACCAAAACACTTGTGTGAGAGAAGGTGATGTTGAGAGAAAGTTTCCATAAGGGAATTAAGAGGTGTTGAGTCACATAATTATTCATGTCTTCCTGCACCTTGGGTCTTGTGAGTTATGGTTGTGGAGCTCTTGGAGAAGAGCACTAGGAAGAAGTTTTTGGGTAAAAGACTTCACTATTTGAGGAGGCAAGGGAAGCAAAATCTCCATCATACAAGGATCAGAAGGATGATATAACATCTCAATCATGTTAAGAGTAAAAAGAAGGATTAACATCTCTATCATGTATGGAGTAGAAGGGAGTACCATTTTCATCATGTTGGGAGGATGAAGGAGGTAGACTTTTTGAGGATTGAAGAGTCTCTAGAGTTCAATCAACACCTTGTAAGTCAGCAGGGCTTGTTCTCTTGGCTAAGTGTTAAAGGAGTGTGTTATACTAGAATACCCAAAGAGGAGGGCCTTTGAGGAGGGTATGTAAGTCAATTTTGATCGAACTACTATAAAAATATAGTTTATATTTTTTTTTTACTTTAATATATTTAGTTTTGTGCATTTTAGATTACATTTGCATATCTTTGTGAAAATTGAGATTGTGAAATATTTTGGTTAAACTCTTGCATAAAATTAAAAATTAAGAAAATTTAAAATAGAAAATTGCTTTTTGTTTATGCTTTGAATATTTTAATGCTAACTCTCAGTTGAAGCTGGTGCTAGGATGAAATGATAAGCCTCACACATTTTTGGGTGGAGGAAATTTCAAAAATAAGAAGTGGGAGTTGGTGAGGAAACACTCCCGTCTCACACATAAAGGTTTAATAAGGAGTAATCATTTAAGAGGGATGGTACGTGTTAAAAAGTTGTTCCAGCACGCACTTAAAGCAGGTCTTCAGTTATTAATGTGTTAAAGGCCTAATGAAGCCAATTAGATCAACAAACGTAATTACTATTTATATCACAGGGTGATGGGTCATCTATCGAAGATTGCTATATTTTTTAAGGATTAGC
This sequence comes from Dendrobium officinale, assembly GCA_019514585.1. NCBI lineage: Eukaryota > Viridiplantae > Streptophyta > Magnoliopsida > Asparagales > Orchidaceae > Dendrobium > Dendrobium officinale. Next base: position 66,600,191 of record CM033682.1, on the reverse strand, counting down.
TTAAAAAGTATCAAAATGGTAAATACAACTATCAAATACTATGTTAGTTTACCATAAAAAGAAATAAACATGAATGTTTATGTCTTCATCTCTACCCTCAACTAAAGAACATGTTCATGATGAATAATTGGAGACTACAGACTGAAAGAAAATGATGAAAATATTGAAAATTCTTGAACGAGTTATTGGTGCCAAGTGGAAATTTCCTATTAAATTGATGCTCGATTTGAAAGTGTAACTCGCTACAAATGTATCTACCTCTAAACAACAGGCTAAAAGTTAAGCTGGGGTCATCTAAGTCTCATAAGATAAAATCAAGCACTCCCGAAAGAAGTACTAAGCTAAGAAAGTTTAAAGAGAAGGGTTATTGAAAATCTTGAAGACTATTATCAACCTATAAGGCAACCTATTAGCTTTACTAAATTTATGTATGAACATCAAATTATTAAAGTAGTAGAAGAAAAAGAAGGAGATAAAAGTAAAGACACCGTTCCAATCGTGATGTATCGAGTTATCTCAAAGATTGTTGATGAATTTATCCTTAAATTAATATTAGGATTCGAGCATTAATGTCTTTGGAAAATGTCAAGTACAAAAGAAATATTAGAAAATGTTTTTAAGTAAAAAGAAGAATGCCTTGCAGAATGATAGTTGAGGCCTATCTAATGGTATTTCATATAGACGGTAACTTTGAGAATTTATGTTTTCTCGATGAAAGTGAATCATAAGCTAAAGTAGCATTACATATGCAATGCATGAAATTGGGTATGTTGTAATCCAGGAGCGCAACCTTTTAGTTTGATGATTAAAAATTTTATGTGATGTTTATTTTATTTTCTCCTACTTTATACATTGTATATGTTTTTCTTGTTCACTACTAACATTATAGGTTCAACATATACAAAGCACCATCAAAAAATTAGAACTCAAGAAAGAATTATGTTGTTCAGTTACTTTTTGAATAAGTTTATAATTTTTTTAAGTCAATGTCTATAATAAGGAGTATGCTAGCTTAGCAACCATGCATAAACACACAAATAGGAGGAAAAATAAATATTTTAATTTTTCTCTTTATTTTATTCTATGATACATATCATACTGCATTATTTGTTCAAATAAAAATTAATGAAAATAATTAATTAAATAAGAAAATTTTAATTTAGTTATTACTAATTGTAATGTATGAGAAAAACATCATACAAGATGATAAGTTAATTTTATAAACCCCTTTGTCGAATCTTTCTTACTTAAAATAGGCAAATTTGAAATTTAAAAATTTAAAAATTTGTACTGTATGGAGTTCTTCATATCATACGATCTTTAATTAATGTTTTCTAATTTAAGCCCCAGGATTAAGGAATTAATTTGGGTCTGTATTAATTACATATTGTATTGTACGAACCACCCGAGAACTCTCATGATAAACTTTGGTTCATCTTGTATGATCCGATGTTTGGTTTGAACTACCATACTGAATGATTTATAATCATGTAGGATGATCTCTGATGGAAATGAACTAATTGTATTGTATGATCATTTGTGACAGAATTAAAAATTAGGAGTTTTCTAAGCCCTTTATATATAGTTTTAGCAAAAGGCTTTTAGCAATCAAGGGTTTTTGTTTCTCCGTGAGAGAGCTTAGAGAGAGAGATAGAGCATTGAGCGAGAGAGAGAGAGAGAGAGAGAGAGAGAGAGAGAGAGAGAGAGAGAGAGAGGAAGAGGTTGTGTGAGTGGGAGAAAATCCTTGAGGAATTCAAGAGAGTGTAAGAGGCGCTTTCACAAGGTTGCTTTGGCTGACTTGCACTTGAGATACTCCGATTATATTTGTATTTGTGTTTGTCTTTAGAGAAGTTTTGTGAAGAATTTCTTTGGGGGCAAAAGATTATTGGCATCTCTGCAGAATCGAGGAGGTCAAAGGAGGACTCAATGATTCCACTAAACTGAGGAGGTGAAAGGAGGACTCAGCGACTCTGCCCGATTGAGGAGGTAATTTAATACTTGTTGGAAATTTTCTTGAGAAAGGAAGTAAAATGAGACCTATAGTGTAGCTCATGTTCAAAGTAATGTAACACGTGATCTGAGTATTGAATGGAGCAAGACAAATATGGTATCCCTCCTCTAATGAGTTGTTAAATTCGTGTGATTCAATAAATGCGTAACCACATTAAACAATATGATGAATACCTACCATTTATCAAAAATGCTTAGACTCATTATTTTAAAGTTGCATATAAAAAAGTACAAGTATAGTTAAATAGAACACTATGAGATTTTTGGGACTCAAAATCAGTTTTAAGTGGCCCAACTCACTTAAAACTTCACCCCCATCCACCCAGTTGCCGCTTAACTCCTGTTAATTATGCATAGAGAACTTGGAGAGTGTAAGAACGTTTCTAACAACTATACCTTATTATTCTTTTCAATCTTAACTATCTTTTGTCATTCATGGTCAAGATAAAATAAATATAATGAAATATCATAAATAATTTCTCCTTTAAGGGTGATTTGATTGGCTAAAAAAAGAATGTAATGTAAAAGGAATATATTGGAATTATTAGGATGAGTATAAAGTAAATGTGGATGAATACTTTTTTGGTTGGTTTGAATTTAAATGAATGTAATGTAAAGTTCAAAGATCATGTCGATCGATGAAAACTTTAGTGGTGGCTAATAATGAGTGGTAACGGCCAGTGTGGTTCCCGGTGGTAGATGGCAGCAATCGGTGGTGATGGCTGATAGCTCACAAAGTGGTGGTGGTGGCTGGAAGTGGGTGGCTACTATAATAGAAAATGATTGGTGGCTGGTGGTTGCGGCTCCGGCATTTGCAATAAGTGGTCGAGGGGATGTTTAGCGGTTGTGGTCAGTGATGGGTGGCAGTGGCCAACAGTCTGTGGTGGTGGTCGATAATGGGTGGCAGTTGTGGTCAAGAAATTTTTCTTGCAATATAAATGGTTCTCGCTCAAAACTGGGTGAGTTAAATTTATCTAAAAAATGAACTAAAATAATTTAAAATATATTTGTTTTACTTTGCATTTCTTTTCATCCAATCAAACCCCAATCTTTTCAGAACTTTTGTATTTGACATACTTTACACCTAGTCAACTTCCAATCAAAGAGCCCCTTAAAGGCAATCTCATTCTATCTCACACTTCATCTATCTATTATAATCTCACGAGACTCAATGTTTATTAAGGCAAAAAATAAATAAAAAAGTAAATTCAATTTGTTTTTATATGTTTAATTTCAATATTACTTCCTACTTTTATTCTAATTAATGTGAATATTTTTCTTTAAATGAACATTTCTTAATTACTCATATATACCTATCTATCATAGCATCTTTATTTTTTGTTTTTTTTTGAGCCACATATACATAATTACGAAAACTTACCATCCAACTGAAAAATATTGGAACTAACAGAAATGTTTTAATTGTTTGAAATATTGACCTCGTCTCTCTATATCTCTAATTTTCAAAGAAACACTTGCAACAAATCCAATGATCTCTTTGATAAGTACAAGATTTAATTATTATTTTTACAATATAAAAAAATATTATTTTATTTTATAATACCTTGCCATGACATTTGGCAAACTACAATAAAATTTGAGGGTAAGAACAATTCTGCTCCTCCCCCAATGGAACAATTCTACCATTGAGAACTTTATTTTGGTTCCACGTAATTTTCTTTAATTAATTATTTAAACAAAAAAATTATATTAATATAAAGTTGACTTATTTAAATAAAAAAATAATTAAATATTTATCTCACCAAGAACATGAGTCTTTTTTCACCTATAAAACCACCAATCGACTTTCCTATTAAAATCACTCCTTCAATCACTAGCTGGCTTATTTTTGAAAATGAATATGTCTAAGTTTCTTGCAATAACTTCTCTTCTTCTCTTTATGAATCTTGTCCTTACAAACGCAGACTTTAAATGTGGATATTATCAATGCCCCATGCAATTTTATTCATCTGCCGAAAAGAAAGGAGACCACACAGTTACTTTGGCCTCACTGTTTTCTCTATTTGCTATATTTGTAAATATGTTATTTTTATGATAAAAGATGATATTCTCCTTTTCGTTCTAAGGGTGTTTAGGTAGTACGTTTTAAGTCTGACTTATGATATCTTCTACAGCTAAATGTTTGATAGCCCGTTACATAAAATCTGTGTGATCGTTTGTATGTTCTCTTTATCTGTAATGGGTCTTATATTCTCACTTATTTTATTTGGAACTGGTCATATATTTCAATTTTAATTAATAAAATTTTTGTTATAAATCTTCTTCTTAAGAAAAAATTTGTTACTTAGTTGTGTATCCATGTTGCGTTTGAGTCTTGATAATGAACCATGCACCTTGAATCTATAATATTGATCAAAGACATTTGCAAGTTGAAAGAGCAGGTTCTGAGGAAGAAGGCTGAAGTAGAGGAGTTTTATCTATCGTTGGAAGCATTTGGTTGAAAAGGGTGACGATGATGTAGAAATCTCAATTGAGGTTATTATATTTGGTGCTCTTGACCCTTCTTTAATCCTACAGCTGATTGAATCTCATATTTGATGTGTCAAAGAAGAAGCTTTAGTAGGATCGAAAGAAATAGTTCAGATGGCTGAGAAATGGATGACTGCTTGTGAAGAAGATGCTTGGCTTGAAGAGTACAACTGGGATGAAAACTACTATAGTGCTGGTAGTGGATCCCATCTCGAATTAGAACATGCTAAAATTAAAAAGCTCGAGCAACAGCTTAAAGGATTCTAGGAATTGTAGAGGTATTATGCAATGAAGTCATAGCAAGGGAAGAAGAAAGAGGCATTGAATTTACATTTGATGGTGTTCGCCTTTTTGTCAATGCAAGAAGTGTATTCTTCCATCCGCCAGGAGAAAGAGTAAGAACGAGAAAGATAAGAGTGTTTCATCATTTCCAGCCTGGACTAGCCTACATAATGCATGCATGTATAATGATGTCAATCCATGAACTCCGTGATACCGATGATGATGCATTTGACACAACAAAAGCAACAACAAGAACAAGCCATTTCCCACTATATGGGATCAGCTACATGAATCATTTTCCTCCATTGTGTTCTTTAAAGAGTGATTCTTATCTAAATATAATATAGAAAGGTCATTTCTAATATTTTCTTACCAAGCCTTTTTAGGTCTATCTCTACCTTTTTTTAATATAAGTCAAATCTAATATCATCCACCACAAATTAGCCAACCCTGATGTCGAGCAACCCAGGGGCGGAACCAGCCTAATTTTCAAGGTGGAGCAAACTCAACATTAAAAAAACTAAATATTAAAAATAAAAAATAATATATATATATAAATAAACTAAAATACAAATACTGATTCGGTTCTCATCTATCCCAACGAATAGGGGGCAAAAATGTACAACTAAACCCATAAGCCTGGACATTTTTAAGAGTTGAAGTTCAAATGTTAAAGAAGTTAGTGAAAATCAGTGCACTCGAAGAGCTATGTCAGAGAGAAAAAAAACTCCCAACCATTCGGCCACGGCTCTAAAGGCAAACGGGACATGCATTCTTCTTCTATTTGAATTTATCTATATCACCAAAGAACTTACCTGTGTTTCTTTGAAAGTATAATGATTCAACAGTTCCATCTTTTCTTCATTGCTAAGCGTCTCATGCTTTGGAACAAGCATATGGTTTTTAACATTGACCAGCAACGCTGCATCCTGCAAGCTGTTTTGAAATGCATTAAAAATGCTCAAAATAGTTGATGCTTTGAAAGGTGAGCGGAGCTTCTTTTTTTGGAAAAATGTGAGCGGAGCTTCGACTTGCACACGGTCGATTTCAGATGGACGAAACGGTGAGAGGCGAGACCGCGAGAGGAAAGAGAATCGAATATGGGCGGCTCCTGTGCGTGCCCTATGCGTGAAAACAAAATAATAACATTAGAAAGGGAAAATTATCAAACAACCTTTAGTTAAATGGGTTTTTTTTTTTTTTAGGGGGCGCAATTGCCCCCAATGGGCAAAGGGCAGATTCGCCCATGGAGCCACCCATCTCCATGCTAATGCTGATATGCAACAACACTCACAAAATCGCTGTTAAAGTCTTTGCAGCAAAAACAAATACAACGGATTTGCAACGGTTCGAAGGTGTTTATACTGCCATTGTAGGTCATAAATAGAGCTACGAAAGCCTGATTTATCAGTAGTATATGTTCTCTTTATGTGCAATTGATGTTATCTTCTCACATCATTATACTTGTTATTGATCTTATGCTTTAATTTCAAATAATAAAATCTTTGTTATAAATCTTCATCTTATTGAAAAAAGTGTCATTTATTTGTGCATCTATGTTGTGCTTAAATATTGATGATTAACCACCTAGAATCAATATATATATAATTTTTAATTAAAAATGATTAAAAAATGTAATTATTTAATGAAATAGTAGATAGAATTCAATGAGCTTAATTATGAAGTTTTTTTCTACATTTTTTCTTATGGTTGCATCATCATGAGAGGATGATTTGAAGAATCTACAGGCTCAAGCCTTTGTGACCAGTTTTTCGACAGTATTGAGGGTTAAAGAGTACAATATCCCTATAGTTTAATGACATGAAGTAAGTAAAAAAAAAATCAATAAGTAATGTGAATAATCAATGATAGTCTATCGCACTAGTAATTAGAAAGTGAACAGTAACATTATGCTGAAGACAAGCACAAACAAACTTTAAAATCTTCACAAAAAATAACAAACATAACATTCTGCTTTATTTCGAATATATTGAGGTGTAAAAAAAAATCATCTAAAATTAAAATAATTATAAAAAAAAAAAAAAACAATAGATGAATATGAATGAAAATTTTTTAATCAACAAGCTTTTATCAAATGAGTGCTACACTTTTATTGGCTGAAAAATACTTGTGGATACTGTAAATTTTGGATTTGGAAAAAAATATAATTTTTATTTATTTATTGGATCCTTTATTTATTAATTTTCTAATTGTGCTTGATCTTAAATTGAGCTCTCATCAAGCCTAATATATTTGTTGTTAATAACTTTAATATAAATTCTTACTACTGGATATAGTTAGATTTATGACTTTTTTTATAAAAATTGACATAATGCATTAAGTTATTTGATTTATTTGATGAAGTTTAAATATTAATAATAAGAATGAGTGTTTTATTTCAAAAACATGCAAGATGATATTTTTTAAGCATTTAAATTATTAAAAAGTAAAAAAAATATTGAACAAGTCTTCAAATAAAAAAAAATAAATATTTATCATATTATCAAAGAGCAACTTGTTAAATTTTATCCATATGATATGTGTGTGAGTTTATATTTAATTCATAGCAAAAACAAAACCTCTTACCTATAAACTATTTTAAACAGAATGAGCAATCTGTTATAGATCGCGCTGAGTTTTTTTTTTTTTTTTTTTTTTTTGTGAATGGGGATATCTACCCTCATACTGTAAAGACCATTTTGCTCCCAGGTTCGTCCGGACGAAGTTCGATCGTCCGGGACGATCGGTACAGGTGGTGCAAGAAAACAGTTATGGCTGTATGGTTTGTCTGGATGAAAATAGGATCGTCTGGACGAAATTCTTACCGAGAGCAAATCGTACAGGACGATAATTAATTTCGTCTGGACGAAATTTGTTCAAAGCCCAAGTCGTCCGTGACGATAATTAATTTCGTTTCGACGAAATTCATCCAGAGCATAGATCGTCCGGGACGAAGTTGCGATCGTCCGGTACGATCAGTCTTGATATATAAGGAAATGAGAAATTTTTGGAAAAGAAAGGACGTCCAGGAGAGAGAAAAATGAAGGAAAAGAAGGAAAAGAGGATTTTTGAGCGACTCCGATCTGTTTTCGTCCGTTGTGGTAGTTAGAGAAGTTGACCGACTCGAGGTAAGACACATTCCGCCTTTCTTAATTTTCAGAAACAAGATTTTTTACGCATTTTCTGTTCCGAATTTTGTTTTCGTTAGTGAATTTCTGGTATTATTTTCTCCTGACAAAGGTTTTACCGCGTAACTTTTTGTATGTCTCAGAGATGATAATTATGCACGTTTTGAGTATTTTCTAGAAGATTTGTACCGGACATTTTGGATTCTGCGGTGTTTTGATTGAACTGCAAATTATCAGGATGTTGAAAAATATTTTGTCAGTACAATGAAAGTCTTATAATGTTGTTGTGAATGTTCTGTGGTAATTTGGTAAATTTTTGGATCTGTGAATTTTATGTAAATTCCGTATATTGCTGTTATGCCGCTGAATTTTCGTATAATTTCTGAAATTTTGAAATGAGATGATTTGAATGAATTGATCATTTGTATGCTATCATAAGGGAGTTAAAAGGGGCCGAAATTCTTTGTGATTCCGTTGTCTGGGTCCGGGAAGGGAGACATAAGGGGAAGTTCTGAAATCTGAAATTCTGTATATATGTTCTGTTCTGGTGCTATAAGCACAAAAGGGAGCTATAAGGGGAAGTTCTGGTGCTATATGCACAAAAGGGAGTCATAAGGGGAAGTTCTGACATCTGGAAGGAAGTTCTGTTCTGAAATTATCTTTTCTGTAAAGCTGTAATGTGATTTTATCTGATTTCTAATTTCTGTACGACTCTGATTATTTCGTATGATTCTGTCTGCTCTGTGCATGAAAGCTTTATGATATCCGATTTGATATGATTTCAGTTTTCGTATTCGATGTCTGATTTCTGATTGAGCTATTATTTGTTCTATCTGTTATACGATTTCTGTACGGATACTTTTCTGATGTGATTTCTGATGTGAGTTTCTGATGATTTTGATTGGTGATTGATTTCTTGCTGAGCTAGAGCTGTTAGCTCATCCTTGTTTTCTGCGTGGTTTTCAGGTTCTGGGAAGGGAATGAGGTCTTGGACTAGACGTTCTGAGTCTGATCTGTGATTAGGTACTTGATACTTTTGATTTTTGTACAGTCATGGCTTTTCTGTTCAGTTCTTTCTGTCTGAAGCCATGCATTGTATCTGTATATGATTATTTTGATGAAAGAAAAGATAGATGAACTGTGCTGTGTTTGGATGTTTATAGTAGCTCTGTGTTTTTTTTTTTTTTTGTCGGTGTGATATTTGGAAGAAAGTTCTGAAGCAAATTCCAAAGTCAGATCCTGGATTTGTTAGCTGTGTCGCGGCCCGATGTGAGCGGGATCCGTCCTGGTCAGGTTGGGTCGTGACACATACTGGCGCTCCGAAGGAAATGCTTAGTGGCGTAACTAATTCCTCGGCGGAATCTACCTAGGCTACCCACCGGCGTCAGACTCACACTTGCTTTGGTTATAGTAGAGGAGATTCGAACCAGGGATGGGGGTTCTCAATAGTACACGTCCCACAACCACTCTAAGCCTTGGTGGTATTGTGCTAAATATTAATTATATTGTTCCCGATGACGGCAACCGTTACTATCTTATCCAGGAATTAGCATTAGAATTTAATGATGGATGCTGTCAGACTCATAAATGTGACCGCTTAAGGTAACCCTGCAGCAAATTAGAAAGCATCCGATCATTTGGGAACTTTATTTGGTCCGGTGAACGTATGTAGAGCTACATTCGGCCAACACTGAGATCGCGTCACGTAGCAGGCACAAAACGAGAAATACCGAGCAATATCAACAATAACGAGAAATATCATTATGTGAAGACAAAATACCGAGCAATACCGAGTAATACCAAGTAATACCAAAAAATACCGAGTTTTTTTCTAGAAAAACTCGGTATTTGTCTTCACAGAGCGGTATTTCTCGTTATTGTCAAGCAATACCTAGCAATACCGAGCAAATACCGAACAAAAACCTAGTAACTCAGTGATGACCGAACGTTGAGCTACGTCCGGTCAGAGGACCTAATAAAAGTTCATCATTTGGACCACTAAGAGCGATTCATGCATTTAGTCATTTGATCGTGATGAAGACGGGTGGACGCATTTGACTTACTACAGAACAGATTCTGCTGGGCTCTGTTTTATTTGTTGGCTGCCCATACTAATGTTGCTATCCTGTTCATCTCTCTTTCTGGATGGCTATTTTGTATGGAAACTGGGTTGATCGGATATTGGCTCATTATATGACTTGTTCGTGCAAGCTCTTTTTGATACTGAGTCCAGTTTTGCTTATTTTTTCTGTTTTCTTTGGACCTTTCTTTTGTCATTCTTTGGAATCATTACAGATTTCCTTTTTGTCTACAGCTCTAGATTGTATTTTCATCTTTGCGTTGTAGTTAAGACTTTTTTTTTTGTATTTTTCATTATAGTAATGAATGGGCTTTGACCTTAATTTTTTTAAAAAATAAATTTGTTACGATTTTTTTTTTTTTTTTGAGAAATTATAGAAGCATGCCCGACTTTAAACCTTCAATTATTAAAAAAAATAAAAATCAAAATGATATTCTATTTTAAAACATTATTTTTTTGACAAGACCTTTAGAAAAAATTTGAAAAAATTCAAAAGATCAAAGTGGTGAAAAATAATTTGAGTTTAAAGAGTTCTAAAGTTTTTAATGAATCATATAATTTGAGTTCAATTGGACAAATTTTAATTTTTTTATTGAAGAATAATTTTTTTATCGTCTAATCATTCTCTATTATTTTGTTAAAATATTTTAGAAGACATTATTATAAAAAACTGCCTATTAAATCCTCCATCAAAATCTCTATTAAATTATAGGTGAGGAGATGATTATTTTTATGTAATTTATAATTTTTTATTAATTTTTAAATCTTCAATTTTCTTTTAATAGAAATTTTAAAAAAGATAATCCAAATCTCAATTATAAGTTTCTATTTATTATAAATTTATATTTTTATGATAAAAAGTCTTATAATTTTTTTTTTAAAAAGTCGATACTAGTCATAAGTCCGAATGAAAAAGGCTGAGAGTATTCTAAAGATCGATAATTTGTGCCCCTACAAAAGAAAGTTGTTGGCTCCGCCACTGGCAACAAGGCCTACAGGACTTAGACAAAGCTAAGCCTTCGTGCAGAATTTACCCACATTGGATAATCCCCACCTGGTTACCAAGACTAAGACTCATCCTTTGGAGGCAGTAGCAAAATTGTATATAGAGAAACACATACAACAACTAATCAAAATAGAAACAGTCCATCCATTAAGCAACCCAACAAGTATAAATAAATTGGCTTGCGAAGATTTTTTTTTTTTTTTTTTTTGGGACATTTAGGCCATTTAAGACAAACTCACACAAACACAACGCACACACGAAGACTTGAACCCAAGACCTCTTAGTTGATAGCCTAAGCTATAAAACCCCTCATAATTTCATTTTTTTGGTGCAGTTAGTCTTACGAACTGACTTTAGTACGGACGAAATGAAGAAAGTATTGAAAATCTGTATGATTAGTACGTACTAATTGCCTGTATTAACTGAGTAAAGTGCATGTTCGTCTGTACGAACCTTAATTCGTTAGGACAAATTGAACAAAAAAATTTTCCCGAGAGCATCGTGCAGGGACGAAATCAGACATCGTCTGTATGATATGTGTCCAGAGAGCTTCGTCCCGGGATGAATGGAAAACATTGTCTGGACGATCGAGTTCATTAAAGAGAAGATTTGATATATTTTTGATATATTTTTGAAGAGAGAGAAAGTTGAAGAGAGGAAAGAGAAGGAAAGAGAAGAAGAAAGCTTGGTTTCGGAGGCCGCAGAGCGATTTTCATCCGTCGTCGTAGTTGGAAGAATTGTTCGACTCGCAGTAAGGAATCTGAATCATATTTTTTATTTCGAAGATTTCGTGTTTAGGTATTTTTCTGCTCAATTTTCTGTTTCCGTTACCGAAAAACGTGTATAACTTTGTATTGACGAAACTTTCACCGCATAACTTGTGGTATGTTTTTGAGATAATGATTTTACATGTTTTGAATATTTTCTAGAGATTTTTCACTGGGTATTTTGAATTCTGTTGGATTTTTTATGGAATAGAAAATTATTCGGATGTTGAAAAATATTACTTCAGTACAAGTAAAATTTTGAAATGGTGTTATTACACGATTTCTAGTAATTTGGTAATTTTCTGAAACTGTGTATTTTATAACGACTTCTGTATACTGTACGATATTTTAAAGAGTTTTCTAAATTGAGCTAAATCATATTTTACGATTGTAAGACATTGATGATATGATGATGATTATGACTATATGATTAAAGTTACTATTATATTACTTTGATACGGCTGTGTAAAGACAAGTAAAGACTGGTTGAACCATTGGTTAGAGACTGACTGACCTGTACAGGATGGTGGACCGACGGGTTTTCCTTTAAATACGATTTGGTGTTATCCTCTACTGATCACATGATTACTTATGGGAGTCATAAAGAGATGATTACTGTGCCGACGGGCAAAGAGTGACGACTCTTTTTACTGAGCCAACGGATACAAGATACTGATGCTGATACAAGACTGAAAAACACCTTAATAGTCAGGGCTTCTACTTGCTCTATATGACTACTGTATTGAATTGCACGTTTAGCAGTATTGTTGCTGCTACTGTATGGATTTATTGATACTAACACAGTTACTAATACTTAACGGATTTAACATTTCTATACGGTTTTATTGATATTGTACAGATTTATTGTAACTGCACGATTTCACGATTACAACATTATTATTCATGTCACTGGATTATTACTGATACTGATACAGGCATTGATACTACTGATTCACTGTAATAATATTATGCATGTGATTTACTGAGCAAGTGACATGTGATTCACTGAACACATGATATAGATTATTGGATTGCATGTGATTCACTAAACATGTGATATTGAATAACTAAAATTGCAAGTATACGTTTTGATGCGGTTTTACTGCATTTGTTTGATTTCAACAGTCACAAACGATAGTATCGATTTGACATTTTATACCAATTGATATTATTGAACCGATGAATTCTCTTTATACGATTGATATTATTGGCACGATGATTTATTAACTAATTTGATTGGTATTACTGATACGAGGATTTCTTTAATGATTTGACTGAGATTTTAGATACAATGATTTGTCTACTGAATTGACTAGTGTTATAGATATGATGACTACTATAGAGATTTGACACATATACTGTTTCATTGAGCTTTACAAACTTTATACTGTTTATTGATTCTTCTACTGATGATTGTGTATTCAACTATTTCTATATTGACTATCGTTTCTATACTAATTACTGTTTATGCATTTATTACTGTTTCTGTATTGATTTCTGTTTCTGTATTGACTCAATGATCATGTGTAAGTAACTAATATGATTTCACTGATTGACATGCATATTGCTTCCGTATCGTACTTTGATTTCAGTTGTATGTATTTGGTGGCCTGCTGGGCTTTTTAAGCTCATTATATGTGGTTAATGATTTCAGGTCAGGACAAGGGAGCGGAAGATTGAGGTTGATAAAGAATCTTCAGGTTTTTGTTCCTTTTTGTTATAGTTATTCTTTTGTACTCAGGACTTGATGGATTTGTGATCATTGTTGAAGATCCTAAGTATTGTAAATGACTTTTGGAAAATAAAAATATAATATTTACTTGATGTTTTAAATTATAGATTTTTGTTAGACTGTTTAATACTGATTGATGACTATAGATAGCTCTGGTAGAAGATTGATTTAAATGATCGACTGAATAATTCTTCCAAGTTAGATCTTGGGGCATGACATAAGCTCTCAACCAACAAGCCAAGGTGAACTATGTGCTTGCAGAGATTTGTAAAACCACTAGAAAAGCAAGCAACAACATGAAAAAAAGGACCCCATAAATAGAAAACACATCCAAGATTGGTAATGCAGAGCTAAGGCCATCCAAGTAGGTGGAGGAAGTTAGCCACATCATTGTCTAGACAAGCCCAACTCCGAATAGATAAAAAAGTACCACATCCAATGAATGGGGAAGGCATAAAAGTCGCATGAGAAAAGTAACAACATAGCCGCAAAACACCATATCCGAGACTGTAATGCAACAAAATCATAAAAGTAATTAGGATAACAGTCTTAAGTACTTTTTTTTTTTTTTTTTTGAAATTCAAACACAATAAAAACGGAATAGCTTTTGAGAATTATTTTAGAGAATTATTTTCAAAGTTATTATGTAATATAGTCTTTTTGTCAATGTAAGATAATAAAATTTTTATAGCTACTATTGCTAAATTCAAAATTATCTACAGTTAATATCAAAATCATTTTACTTGTAATCCATAGAAAATGATAAACTAGCTCAAGCATCTATAGAAAAATGCCAAAATATTCAAATTGTTTATCTTAACCCCTTATTTATTAAGATTTGGGAAGTACATGAAAGGCTGTATCGAATAAATAAATAAATAAAATAAATGAGTTAATTACTCTTAATACATACTATCTTAAACACGTGTCACATACTAGCTAACTTGATGGAGGATTGGCTTTCTTAATTCTGATTCTGTTGATTCTGTCTTGGGACAAGTTCCATAATCTTAATTGTAAAAGAGCGAGTAGGTATAGGCAAGTTTGCTGGTGAGTGTTGAGCCTATAGCGATATAACTAGCAAATGTCTCGAAGTCATCAATGACCTATGTCAGAGCTCCAAATTACCTAGGAGTGGGAGAAAAGAAAGTTTGCATTGTGGGGATGATAAGCTTTGTGGTAAACCAGCTGTAACAGGATGAGTTGAAACTGTTTTGAAAATGTATTTTTCTTGTGGCTCAAATGATGAGTATAGTTGATGATGCATTGTCATAGATAGTGAAGAGCAACTTCAATGGCAAGTCTTGCTATATAGCAAATAGTGAGTTGTGTAGTCCTTGAGAATCATTTGATGTCATTCTGATAAACGACTACCCTCTTAATGTCTTACACGTTAAGTCTTAACAACAATTTGGTGAATTCTCTTATGGTTCAATGAGGGCAAAGTTAAAAAGTTTTTTCAGTAGGTACCACTACAAGAAAATCATCAACGGCCCTGGGACCGCAAAAAATTCCGGCGGTTAAGCCTGCAAATTGATCGCCGGTGGTTTGGCTGTTTGAAATTTTCAGTCCCAAAGCTGCCAAAAATCTGTCAGTTCTACATAAGTTTGACAACTATACTGGAGAAATACACGTCAGCTTCAAGTTAAATTATTTTTTGCGGCCTTAGCTGCTGGAAATGTCACCAATATTAGCTCTACTTCGCCCGACACATTCTTTTTTTTTTTTTTTTTTCATTGTAGCAGGTCTTCTCCGACAGACAAAGTCGAACCCTGCTCCGACCCCCTTCATTAATCCAGGTTATTTTTATATCGTTTCTTTTCATTTCATCAACATTTATGAGGTAAAACTCATTCTGTTCACTCCTTTTCATTTTTACACAATTTTAACTATTGAAAAATATTTTATTTCAGTTTAGAGGCAAAGTTTGAATAAATAATCTATTTAAATAAAAGAATGTGAGATAAGAAATAATATAATATAGTATAACCCTAAAATCTCATGTACATGATTAGAGCTGAATATCGTGTACATGATTAGAGGCAAGCAATGGATTGTTACATGATTAGAGACAAGAAAATTTATTATTTTATTTAGAGCAAAAATTTTGGTATTCATCTAGTTATCCTAATTAGAGGCAATTAATGAATTTCTATAAGCATAATTCTTTATAATATAAATTTGTAAGATTGTTTCAATGATTTAAATTAGTAAACAATGTGTTTTCTTGGCAAAATATCTTAGATGTCTATAGTATTTTAGGCTAATTCATAAGAGAAAAAGATGTATATTTATAATAATAAATTTAATTTTCAAAATTTATAATATACTATAGTATATATATAAGGATTATTAATTCAACATCCACATGACTATTTAAGAAGAAAGATATTGGATATATAACAGATTGTTATCTGGACAAAAAGGATTCAAAAATGAATTTATTGAGGGAGTTAAGACTTTCATTCAAATCGCATATCAACTACCTTCATTTTAGTCTGATGGAATATTTAGATGTCTATACTCGATGCACAAAAAGCAAGTTTTTCTTAAGCCTAATGATGTTAAGGTTTATTTATATCGTAGGAGATTTATTCCAAGATATTGATTCTGATTTTGGATCTCAATGGCGAGTACAAGGCACATATAGATATTAATGTCGGTCCATCCATTGCTTCTAGAATAATAGATGAAGATCAAATGAATAGATCGTATGAAGAACTTATTTTTAATATAGCAGATCCAAATTTAAGAGCAAATGCCAAGAAATAAAAAAAAAAAATTACCTTCACCCCTATCATTACCCACCTCCTATGCAACTAGAACATTATAGACCATCAATAGAAATAGAGGTTGGGGCTAGCGAGCTTGCACGAATAGAGGATAAGCATTTATATATAGTCTAAGCATAATACATAAGTTCATTTTATTTTATAAAGTTATTGTAATTTGATATGTTATATAATTGAGAAAAAATTTTATCAGCAGCTTTAACCCCGCAAAGTAAACCACTCGCAAGATTTGTGACATAATACGAAGCAAATTTGCTACTCATTACTTATCGTGGAAGAAAATTCCGAAGGAAGTTAGAGATATGTGGTTCAAATAATTTTACGTATATTTATTTGACATAACTTAATATTTGTAATTATATTTGTATTAATATTATTTAATATGCAAATATTTTATAGAAAGCTTTTAGGTGATTTCTCAAGCATGTTTTGGGAATCATAATTAATTTTGAGAAAGAGACTCTACTTGTCATAGGTATATGTTCACAGACATTAGAAAGCCTAGGGAGCATCCATTATGGATTGGCGAGGGCTTGTGGGCTAATTTGACCAGAGCTTGGGCAATCCCTGTGTTCACCAAATTGAGAGAGTAGAACAAGCAAAATAGAGCATCTAACTGTGAGATTTAGGAAGCTCTCTTCATACAAGTGGTTAAGTGCCTTATACTGAGCATAAATGATGACTGATAAATGATTATTTTAATTAGTTTCACAAATATATATACATTATTTTAACTATGCTCTTTATTTGTAGAAAGAGTATCTTAATTAGGAGCCGACACCATAAGAGATGCATGTAAGGACTCACCAATATCATGTTGATCATCAGTGTATTAATGAGAAGGACATAAAAGCTCATGTGAGTATCATTTTTTAAGTAACAATAAAAAATAATTAAAAATATATTATTATGGATTTAATCTCATAGGATGATTTTATACCACTTCGAGAGGATCAACTGTCTACTGGTGAGTGATCATCTTCAAGATAGACCTAGCACTCTGAGTACCACATATAGTTATAGGCTATTGGAGGAAGACATAAGAGGATGGTTTATGGCTTAAGTTTGCAGGGATATGCTATTGAGAGCAATACATCCACCTCGATATTTTATGATGTTAGTGGTGTTAAAGAAACTGTCACCCAGAGGGTTGCTGCTCTGATAAAAGAGATATATGAGATGAGACAGATTTAGGCTGAGATAAAGCTGGAGTTGTGATCATATCGAACTAAAAATCAGAAGAAAAAGTATTACGAGCCAGTGCATGAATTATAAGGAAGCAAGAAGACAGAAGCTAATTAGATTAAAGTTAATGTTGAAGTTGTTGATGGTCATTGAAAAACAAGCTTTTCTTTGAAAATATATTGATGTGAACTCTTTATTGTAGTTGAACTTAATTTTTTAAAGTTTGTTTATATTAAACTTTATGTTTTCATGTTGTTAGACTTATATTTTATTATGTTTTAAATCTTGTTTATTTTGAACATGATATTTTGAAGTCTTTAAGTATGTGTTGATTGTGAATATTGTGTTAGTGAATTTTATTTTGTTTGTTTTATGCATTTGTTGTAGGTATCAAATGTGAAGGAGTTTATGGACAATAAAGAGACTATCAACCTTTTTTTAGCTTGCTACAGGTTTTCGGTGGCTTACAGGCGGCTAAACCGTAGGAAACAACAATATTGGACGGATTACAAGTCATCGTAATAATAAAGAAATCACCAGAGATTTATGATGATTTTTTAGCGGCCAAACCACGAAAAAAATACCGGCAGTGATCTGGTGCATATTCGACAGAAATCGCCATTCCGACCGCCGCCACAACCAAAATGGAAAGTTGCTAAAAAATAATTATTGACAGAAAAAGTGCCGACGAATTACATTTCCTACGCGGCTTATACCAGTGGAAAAATAATTCACTTGAAAATCACCAGAAAATTGAAATTCTGCTGGAAATGATCCCATTTCTGACGGAAAAATCCTCTGGTAGTTGAAAATTTTCTTGTAGTGTACAAAAATTAGCTTTTTTCAATATTACCTCTTTTTATTCATCAGAGGTTTAAAAAAAAATTATTTTTGTTTCATCTGAAATGGTCTCATCGACCTTAGTCACTCGACTACGGTCCCTTTGACCACCAACGCCTGCCGACTACAATCCCTCCGACCTCCTTTGCTTGACGTATATGGTCCCTCTGACCTTTGTCACCCAACTATGATGCTACCATATAATATACTCTACATGATGTATATTTACTCGTTGTGTCAATGTATTCCCCCAAGGAAGAGCATCCTTTTGTAACAAATAACAAACACTAGTAGAATAAATTTAACTAGGCAAGGCCCCATAATTTTTTCCCTTTTTAGAAATTTTACGTAAAAATTATGAGGTCTCTTATGACTCTTGCAGCCTCTTTCTTATAAGTGCATGTGTTGGATCTTTGTACAAAGCTAGAATAATGCTGAATCATATATCTCTTTACCGCTGTGAATGTTTTGGCACACAATAATATAGATATGAAACCCAAGCTTTTTAACTTTAAAAGTCAGAAAATTAATTTCCTTGAATAAATAATTTAGAACTTGAATAATAGAGAGCTAAATTTTTTTGATAAACCTTTGTGTGCAATGGTATGATTTTCAAAATCATCTCCAATAATTTCATATTTCAAATCTAAACTATCTATTTTTTTTATCTCAGAAAATAGTTTAATGTAAAATCAAAATTCATTTATTTTTAATCTAGGAAAATAGGCTAACTATTCACTTGAGTCAAACCTTTTCAAAATATTAATTTTAAATTTTCAAAGTTCATAATCAGTTTCAAATATCTCCTATGTACTTGAATGTTTTGAATTTCATCCATTTAATAATTTTGAGAATTTTGGTAAAAATTTCAAAGTTATTAAAATAAATTTTAAATATTTTAAATCAAATTTTCTCATATGTATTACTAATTGCTCATGGCAAATTTTTCTATAGAACACTATGCACACAATGGTGTGATGTCCAGATCAGACTAAGGCTTTGTTTGGGACAACTTTCTTACTGCTTTCTAAAGTAATTGTTTAGTACAAAAATTTCTTATTCAAGAAGCTTTTATACTAAAAAGTTATTTTAGAAGACAATAAAAAAATAGTCCCCCAAAAAAGCCTAAATGAACTTTTGTTCAATTTGATTCACTAATTTTTAGCATTAAATATAGAGTCATGTGGTCATCACACATCACTTTAGACTAATGATTTGATTAATTTGATTTTAACTTTGCAACCTACTTCAAGTTTGAATGGCATCAATCAAGCTGTAAACTACACCTTCTGAGCAGATTAGCTAACTTATCACTATTGATAAACTAACTGATGGAGAATTACACTACATATAATGGCATATATGGAATTCTAGTATAGTCTATCATTGCCTAAACCCTATAAGCCTCCTATAAGTTTAGGTGACACCACATGTCACTGAACCCTTTGAGACACTTTTAAAGGCTATTCTCATCAACCTTATTTGCATAACTAGTATGTGTCTATATCATTTCGATTTGACTTGATAGTTTTGTCGATTTTCTTTAAGCAGACTTCCTTGAAATCTAGCCATTTGATCTATTTTGGTTGGTCATATCCTAAGTGCAACTATGCACTTTTGATTGTGATTTCCATTCTCTTCAATCATGCTCTTTTGGCTAAAGACCTTACACAAGTTCTGTGTATTGTTTCTCTCATGTTCATGCTCTATTGACTTTAAAACATCTTGAATTGGCTATGCTCTTTTAGCTAAGTTCATCCATTATAAATCCGTGCTCTTCTGGCTATACTACCTCATTTGGTCTTTGCATATTTTGCTAAAATATTACATGTCTAGCTATACACTTTAGACAAGGCAACTCTTTTAAATAGTGGCCATGTTCTTGTGGTTGTCATTTCTCAATAGGCTTCATACTCACTTAACCTTACTAGCTCTATAGTAGCCTTCCTTCTTAAGAACTTTTTGAAGCTGAATCGTATCATATTTATTTGAGTTCTATATTGACTTATTCTTACATTCTTAGATATTTGGAGCTCTTTCTGAATATCTAGAATATTTTTATCTTACAAGTATTTATATTGGATTCAAACACGAAGTTAGTTAGCACTTGAGTAGACAGGTTGACCTTATAATTTTAAGATTTGGTATGTGGTCGTGATAAGTTCACTATCATTATTGGGTGAGTACTCACCTAATAGTAAGTATCATCTAGCTTATCATAATAAGATATCACATGACTCTTTAGGAGTGCAAACCACCCATGGTATTTCACCCTAATAAAATTTTAAAATTACATAACTATTTAGACTTTACATATAGCCAAATATTTTCATAACTTTTTTAATTTAAAACTTGGAGCTGAGAGACATCTATGCTTATATCTTATTACATATCTTCAAGAATGGGGATGAATGTTGATTTAAATTTTTTAATAGAAAAGCTAAATTAAATGTTATAAGGAAATGAACCTAATCAAGCAATTTAATTGTGGCTGGCAATTTAAGGATTTTAATTGAATGATTAAATGATCTGCAATTTTTACATGCTAAAAATCAAAATAAGCATTTCAAATAGAGAAATTCAATGAACTTAACATAACTCAACTCTAGGATCAATAAGACACTTAAATGCTGAAAGAATAATCTATAATAAAAAAATAAATATGGGTCACCCAATGGAGTGTTTCACAATTTTGACAAAATAATTAAAATGTCACTCTAAGGAATTATAAATAAGCCCTTATTTTTCACATAAAAGACAAACTTGAGATTAGAAAGAGCTTGAATATTTAAAAAATTTCAGAGCTCTACCTAATTCTTAACATTCATGATCACACTGTATTAGTCTAACAATCATGAACCATCAGCCATCATCTGACCATCATGATCACCACCACATGTCAATCTTAAACCATTCACTATCATATGCATGTGATCACCTAAGTGATATTGCCAAGTTATTATTATATCGCCATCATCATTTGATCACCATTGTTTGATTATAATTATGCGATTGTCATAGTTAGCCCATCATTGCCCTAACTCTTATGCTTAACTAAAAGCATCTGACTTAACACTATCATAACCATCCACTACTTCTTAAGCAACCTTTATTATAGTTATAGGAAATCAAGTTTAACTTCAATACTTCATAATCTTATCATCTCCAATTGATGAGAGTTACTTAGTAAAATTTATATTGATTATTTTCTTTTAAGAAAAATAAATCGTTCGACATATTCTTCATATTGATTATTTTCTTCAATACTTTATAATCTTATCATCTTCAATATCTTTCTAAAATTTATATTGATTATTTTCTTTAACATATTCTTCATAATTGTTCAACAAATTTTATATTAATTATCAACTATCTAATGCAACCCTCTACTTCTTCATCCAAAACGTCCTACGACCCAACAACAACAATGTTTAATGCACTTGTCTACCATAAATATCAAATAATCCTTCAAGCAAATCTATGTCACTTGAGAATAATAAACCTTGCATCAAGTCTACAATTTTCCTCTTGAAAGAAAGTCAACTATCCTCTTTTAAAGTGGTTGGATTCTATGTGGAAGAATTTTTTTTATCACATGTTAAGGCTCTAATTTTTTTCCCAAAGGGGAGTTAATTATCCTCAATTTGTTATAACTCATGCAAATAATAATTTTTTTCCCACCGGCAGGAAAAAGTGTAAGGGTGGTATTCATAAAAAAAGGAACTAAATATCAGGTAAAAGTTATTTTAAGTATTTAAAAACTTTATTTTATTTTTAAAAATAAAAGCAAAAATAAAAAATAAAAAAAGTACAAATCAAAATTTTTTTTTCTAAAAGCCCAAATAAAAAAGTTGATCCTAAATGACCCTAAGAGAAACTATGAACAAGATCTTCTAAAACAGAAACACAATTGGGTGTTTGATTACCAGAAATCACCAAATGCTCCATCAGGTGAAAGAACATTGCACTCAATAAAATTACAAACAAATTACATTCCATTTGCAAGACATTTGCTACCTTAGAATGACTCCCAAAGACTCCAGCTTGTAAAATGTTTAGGAACTTCCCCCATCCCAGGCTCAAGTACAGAGCTGAAAAACCTGCAAAGCATATAGATCATAGATCAGCTGCTGCATTAGCAAATGGAAAACTGGACTCGAATCAAATGACAACTGTGACCAAGAAAAACTAGTAATATTTCCGAAGTATGTTTATAAAGGAGCTGCTTGGAGAGAAGAGAACAGTGAAAACGAAAAAATTTAAGGCAAAAAAAATCTCTGATGACTTATACAAGACAAAATGATAGAAGTTAGGAGGCAAGAAGAAACCACATAAACAACTCCTTATAAGGAACATGAGCACAGGTTTTAACTTTTCTGGTTAAGAATGTCAAGTCTGCTTTTTGAATTTTTGAAATATCTCTGAAACCATTAAACAATACAGAAGTATCCTTATTCCTTAGCCCCATATATAGCCCAAGCAAATGAGTTGAGCAGTGATTTAAGGGAATTCACCTGTAGATAGACGGGGTAAAATTGCTTCGGTCAGGGCAGGCTTTCCACCTTACGGGTGCAGCACCAATTAAGGAATCCTTCCGGGCGCCCCAAGCCCAAGCTCATTAGCCAAGCAAAAAACTCACGATATAACTAAAATTAACTTATCAATTTATTAATAACTAAGCTATCATAAATGCCCTATCTATCAATTTGGATAAAAATATGCAAATAAATTGTTTACTTCTTAAGCTATTAGGAATTTAATCATGTCAAACTAATTCCTCTCCTGCACTTCCACTGAAACATTGAAGCACCGCGGTCCATCACCTCGGTCCATCACCACTCACATCACATCTATCTTGACATCACTTGCTTTGCAAGGACTCCAATCCTTAGTTGACACATATTTTTTAGTGAATTTCCATTTAGCAGCCACGTGAATTTTTTTAATAACGCGTGACCCGACGACCCGCCCAACATTTACTTTTTTTTTTACCAGCACAAGACCTGACCTGAGAAAGAGGTAATATTAAAAAAAAAAGAAGCTGATGCATTGTGTTCACTTCTAAAATTGCATGGAAGTACAAAAGTTTTATCGAGTATCACTGGATTTTTATAAAAAAAAAAAAAAAAAAAAAAAGTTGAAATATCATTTTTCATCGTCAAAAAAGATTTACTCTCGTCACCTTCACTCATGTAAGGCACTCTTTATCTTCAAGAAGGTAATGTCCTTCATCGCTCTCTTCATCCTGTTTACTATTTATAGCTCACTGTGACTGTCAAATTAAGTTTAAGATTTTTTTATTTTATGTAAATTTTAAATTTATGTGCCGTATTTATTTCTCAATTATTTCAATATCAACACTTTGAAGGCATGAACGACTAACCAACATTTATTGTTTTAGTTTTCTCTGTAACTGGCATTTCATACAACTTGTTTTATGATCTCCCGTTTTACAATTGAAACCTACATTTACTGTTTTGACTCCACATAGAATAATTTCTTGTTTTACAACCTTCTACAATTTACGTATGTTATGTGTGGAATTTGATTGTGTTGATCAATCTAATTATTCTGTTGTCTAGACCTCAAAGCTTTTCATGTTCGTTAGGGAGTGCGAGGGGGTTTACCCCCTACTTGGGATCAGAATTTTTTTTTTTATATACAACGCCCCAATACTGCATACCCGAGCGCCCCGGTGTTGTGTTCTCGAATGCGCCAATGCTGAATGATAGCGATCGAGATATGATGTCGTAAAGGATCAAGACAGAGACTAAGCACCGCAACACTGAGTGTTTGAGAGCTGCAGCATTGTCAAACAAAGACCGAGCTCCACAACACCCTAAATTGGCCGCAGTGCTGCAAGACGGATTGAGCGGTTATTCTTTCTCGTTTTTTGAAGGGTTGCATCCCTTCGAGTATTTTACTTAGCTTTTTCTTGTATTTCCAGTTAGGGGAAGTGTGAGAATGATGCATGTGAGAAAAGAAGCAACGAGAGAGAGAGAGAGAGAGAGAGAGAGAGAGAGAGAGAGAGAGAGAGAGAGAGAGAGAGGTCTGTACCTATTTCTCTCAATTTTTATAGTGGATTTCTTGGTGTGGTGTGGCTTCATGGTTATTTCACTATTTTGGATTTTTCCACATTAAATCATAGTGTCCTTTACTTTTTCCGTGCTTTTACTTCTTGCTTGTCTCATTATTGTGGTGTTTACTCTTCCTCATCTCTCCCCAACAACATATATGACAAATTTTAGACCCCTTGTACACAATGTGTACAAGCTATTATACACATTGTAAACAACCATATACACATATATTACTAAAAAAATATTATTTCAAGCTTCTAAAGTATTTATATAAGACAAATTAATACACATATTGACATTTTCTCATTGTAGATGTACACCCCAAGATTAATTTCTATTGCAGACCTTGAACATTTAGAGCTGTCTACAACTCTTTAGCAGAGATATTACGCAATGAAGTCGAGAAAACTTTGAAGATGCTAAACATATTTCAATTTAAGGAGTTCACTGTATTTTAGCAAAATATACCCCTGATCTACATGTTGCTTTCATTTTGAAATATGCCCAAGCAAGCATTCATGATCAAAGAGGCATGTGCTACAATTTACTGCAGACGAAGTGGCTTTAATGACTGGTTTGTCAAACAAGGTTGAATTGATATACTGAGAAATTGAGACACTAACCAAATATATTGTAATCGATATTAAAAATAAAATGAAGAGCATTGACAAATCAAGCCCCCCTTGTTGTTATTGTAAATATGTAAATCAAATTTATGTTGTCCCCTTTATTTTTTCCAAACAATAACTACAAAACCACAGAAAAGCTCATTAGTATTGCCCAGAATATATATTAGTTCACAAGGTTCAATTAGGCTATAGCCTTTAGGAAAAAAAAATTTAAATTTAAATTAAAATTTTAAAATAATAGGCTATAACCTTTAGGGACTTCTTAGTTCTTCAGATTGATCATATGGCTATGAAATTTGTTGATGATGTCGCCTTAGGTTATATGAGTGGATTTGTTCTTTTGTTAATTGTAAGTCTTCACGGCATCTTCGTCCCTCTAACTATACTATTTTTTTCTAATACTATAAATTGATCATATGTAGATTTGATTTCTGGAGCACACATCCGTTGTTAACCCTACACTAACTAATGCAAGACCCCATTTCCTTCGTTGGGAAAACCACATTTTTTTCTTTCATCCAAGTCTCCGACTTAATTAGAAATCTTAAGGATACCCAAGTTCACAAGATTCCCAACACAAAATAGAATATATAATTCGATGTATTCAACTGACAGTTGACTCACTTATCTGTATAATTTTTTTATTTATTACAATGTGTTATTGAAGAGGAAGGAGCATTGCTCCATAAGATGTTCCCAACCCCACAAACCGTCCCAACACATCCTACCATGTCAACCCGACATCCCGTCTTTCCTCTTATGGCCCGTCTTGCTCACTCTCCTAAGCAAGCCACATGTCTCCCTTCATGATACCCATCTTGCTCATTCTCCTAAACAAGCCCCATATGTCTCCTCTCATGAGACCTATCTTGCTCACTCTCCTGTGCAAGCCCCATCTGTCTTCCCTCATGAAACCTGTACCTCACTCTCTTCAAAAAGCCTAATCACTCACTGAGACATTTCAGAAAGAACTCATTGAAATGCACACTTTCATTGATCTTCTCACAAATGAGATGGATGATATTGGCATGCGGCTTGGGCGGATCGAAATGAAATATGCGCACTTTGAAACTAAATTTGCACATCTTAATGAGACTTTGTTGGAATATGTTGCTTCGTGTAACACAGATAAAACACAATATCCGGCTGCCCCTACTCTCCTTGTTGTCCATGAGATAGAAATTGCTAAGCTTGCTCCCCTGGCTGCCTTTGCTATCCCTACAATCCATGAGATGAGAATTGTTGCCCTGACGGCCCCTATTGGCCCTGTTGTCCTTGTTGTATATGAAATGGGAATTGTTGAGCATGCTACCCTGGCTGCCCTTACTGTCCCTGCTGACCATGAGATGATAGTTGCTAAACAGGCTTAAATACCATAGCAGCCACAAGCTAAAATGGAATGACTTTCAAAGTTCATAAATTTTGCAGTCTTATACACAATACACACGATCCAAATTATCCTTAGGTGTTAACTGGTACTGTATCTAAAACTATCAAGAATAGTGTTGAACAATCAAGGAAGACTATTACAACACCCTACACAGCAGGTCGTCCGACAAAAAGAAATAAGAAAAATATGAAAAAGAATCCAGATATTGAAGTGAGAGAGCCAGCAGCCGCAGAGGAGAGTGAGAAGATAGGAGTTGATGAAGTCATCAATGTGGACTCATCACCTGAAGTAGTTGCCCAAGGATGGATTTTAAGGGAAGAGAGCTTATCAAAGAGTCTGCTCGCTTTAGGGGATTCTTATTTTGAAAGCACTATATGATAAGTAAATTTCAACTATTCATGAATTTTCGGTGTGTACAAAGTTGTATACTGTTTACGAGCTTGTGCACTATGTACAATGTTATACACTGTGTACAAAGGTGTTCCAGATAAGGTAAAAATTGTACACAATGTTTAACTATATTAGTAATAGTTGCATGCTAACAAATATATACATTGTTGGGAACATCATAATGTCTAAAGGAAAATTTGACGAATTCATTACAAACAAGTACCTCATTGATGCCAACATAGATGCTTTCACCTCCCTCTTAGCCGAAAAGAATAGGCTATTGTCTGGCATGTATCAAACATTCCTCTATATCTCATGTTTGTATTATGTGAGCAATCATGCATTTATGATTTATAGATTAATTTGTTTTCCTCAAGAATCACCCAAGTTGTTTGATTTATTTCAGACCTACGAAAGACATAATTTCAAAGCAGTAAACAATCTATACATCGAGAATACAAACCAACTTTCAGTCCGAGAAGCCAAATTCATTCTACAAGCACTATGTCACGAACAACACTGGAGACTTCTTGTAGGAGTCCTTAAGGAAAAGGTTTGGCTATTCTTCGATTCTTTGCCCAAAGACATGCACAGAGCTTTTCTTCCTAACGACGTGAATAAACTTCATGAGGACGTGATGAGCTCATTCGATTCAGATATATGAAATTGGCCTATCAAGATTGCCACGTATGCCAACCCAGAAAAATAGCATTAATTGCGACATGTTCGTCTGTAAGTATATGAAAATCCTTGTCCAATATGAAGTTGTCGATTGGGCTGAACATCAAAATTGGCAAGATAAAATGACACAATTTATAGTGGAATTGGCCCATACCTTAATCTATTCTACTGCAAAATAAAAAACTTTATTTTGAATAGTTATCTTTCATTAATTAATTCATTTATAAAATTTTTACATTCATCACTTTATATGACTTTGTGTAATAATCTTTATTTTTATATTAATTTACATTCATCACTGTGTACAATTATATAGCTTTTTAATAAATTTATTTAATCAATTTTTTATATAATGATACTTGGAATAATATTTTTTTAGAAATATAAGCTGGTACAAATAGTGTATAAATTTGTACATTGTGTATAAACTTGTACGCAGTGGTACAAGTTTTATACATTTTTTTTTTATTGAATGATCCTTGGAATAATATTTTTTACATTCTTCACTATTTAATAATCTTTATTTTTCTATTAATTTACACTCATCACTATTTATATTTATACAATTTTTTTAATAAATTCATTTATACAATTTTTAATTTAATGAAGCTTGGATTAATATTTTTTTTAGTAATATAAATTTACATGGTTTACCACAGTATATACATTATTCTACATAGTGGGTATATAGTTACGACAAGCTTGTACACAATGTATAAATTTGAACACAGTGTGTAAAAGCTTTATACTTTTTTTATTTAATGATCCTTGGAATAATTTGTTTTTGTTATATAAATTTACATGGATAAGCACAATATGTGTATTAGTAACAACTCTAAATGTTAAGTGTTTGCAACAAAAATTAACCTTTGGGATATACATCTGCAACAAGAAAAGGTCAATATATGTATTAATTTATCTTAAACAAATACTTTAGAAGCTTGTAATAATATTTTTTAGCAATATATTTGTACATGGTTGTACACAGTGCGTACATGGCTACCACAAGTTGCTAAACAGTTTGCCAAACTTATACATAGTACATACTAGAGCTAGTACACAGTGTACAACCTTGTACACTATGTACAAGGGGTCTAGAATTTTCCTTATATGTAAACTGTATAAGCTTGTAAAACAAGAAATTATTGTGTACATAGTCAAAATAGTAAATATAGATCTCAATTGTAAAACAAGAGATCATAAAAAAGGGTGTATGAAATGCCAATTATAGAGAAACCCAAAACTATAAATGTAGGTTCGTCGTTCATGCCTTCAATATGTTGATATTGAAATATTTAATAAATAGAAATGGAACATAAATTTTAAATTTACATAAAGGGCTGCAGTTGGTGATCCGTGGGCAGCAATCCAAGGGCTGCAGTTGGTGATCCGTGGGATATGATTATTATAATTAATTAGATTAAATGTTTTTCCTTTTTCTATTTACTCTCCTAGAATGTATATATATGTAATGATTCCAAGAAATGGAATAGAATTTGAATTTTCCTCTAAATAATTTCTTCATGGTATCAAAGCCTACAAAAATTATAAGCTTTCTTTGAATGCCGGCGGCAAACCTTCCTCCCTTTCATCCAAACCCTCAACTGGCAGTAACTCTCCATCATCCTGTCGATAACCTCTCTTCAAGAATCAGTAGCCCTTGCCCAAAATTCATCTTTTCTTTCAGCCGAGAAAACCTAACCATATCACTGTATAGCAAGATCTCATCCTCCTACCCAAATATTATCAATTTGAACACCGAAAACTCTGGATCTATAGAGAACTCTTCTTCTCTTTCTAGGCCATGGTGTGATCACTGTGCCAAACTAGGACATACAAAGGAGTCATGTTGGAAGATTCATGAAAAATCAAATGATGGGAAGGCAAACAAATCAACCCAAGAAAGCAAAGTGAACTCTGTCAAAACCACGCAAGATCAATCCATCAAAGCTAAAGCCATTCCTTTCACCAAGGAGCATTTAAAGATGCTGAAGTGGCTTAACAACAACACGAACCAACAGTCTCCAGAGCCTACTACCAGCCTACACGCTCACTCAGGTATAAAACAGTCAAAACTTTGGACTATTGACTCAGAAGCATCATATCATATGACAAGAGATATTACACTCCATGACTATCAACCTTATCATTAAAATTAAGTAGTTAAGATTGTTGATGGCTTAACATCCAAAGTTTTAGGAACTGGTTCTACTTTTATCACAGAAGCTATCACCCTTAAATTGGTGCTTTATGTGTTCAATCTTGAGTGCAATCTGAATTTCATTAGTAAATTGACTCGTGATAGTAATTGCTTAATAATTTTCTCCAATAATGTATTTATTTTTCAGGAACTGGATTCGGAGAAGAAGATTAGTAGTGTTGAGATGTGCTCTGGGTTATATTACAACATGACACCCAAAACCATACAAGCCTTAATGGCTACTCCTAAGAATCCCCCTCCTAAGAATCATTCAATTATAAGTCAGTTTGTTAAGAGTCATTCTAGAGTCAGTCAAGATAGAAAGATTACTATGTGACATTATAGGTTAGGTAATCCAAATTTCATGTATCTTGAAAAGCTTATTCCCCATTTATTTATTAATAAGAATCCAAATTTGTTCAAATGTGAAACTTGTCAATTGGCTAAACATACCAAATCATCTTACCCAATTGTTCCTTACTAACCTTGTAAAATCTTTGTCTTGATCCATAGTGACATTTGGGGACCCTCGAGAATTAAAAATATGAAAGTGGAGCAAAGTGGTTTGTGATATTTATTGATGATCATACTAGACTCACTTGGGTTTATTTAAAGAAGGAAAAATCTGAAGTTGAAAGGATATTTAAATCATTTCAACTGATGATTCAAAATAAGTTTGATACAAAAATTCAACTCTTAAAATCAAACAATTGGAGAGAGTACTTCTATTCTATCATGAGAGAATACCTATCAAGCCATGGGATAATCCAAGTGAGTTCATATGCGTATATGCCTCAACAAGATGGGGTAGCTGAGAGAAAAATAGGCAACTCCTGGAAGTCGCAAGATATATTATGCTATTCACAAAAGTACCAAAATATCTATTGGGGGGAAGCCATTCTTATTGTTGAATACCTAATAAATAGGTTACATACCCGAATACTAAAATTTGAAACACCTAGACAAACTCTATACAAAGCCTATCCTTATGCTCGGTTCATATCATCAAACCTTCCACCTAAAGTTTTTGGGTGCTCTACTTTGTTCATATCTATCCACAAATAGAAGCAAGCTTGACCCAAGATAAAAAAATATGTCTTTATTGTCTATTATTCCCCAACAAAAAAAGGTTGCAAATGCTTTTGCCTTATTTCTAGGTAAGTATTTGAAACTATGGATGTCACCTTCTTTGAAAACAACTCATACTTCACTAGTTCAATTCAGGGGGAGATTGAAGGAGAATTTCAAACTTGGGAGCAGAATTCCTTATTATACAACCAAACATAGTCCAATCAAAATCAACAAATATCACAAGAAATCTAAACCACAAGTATTTCCCAAGGTATATCTATTATATCTCAAAATCCCCCTTCAAACCTATTACCTCCACCAATAAGTCCTAATCAATCCCTGCAAAGAGTAGCAATTAAGGAACAACAATATGTATACTCAAGAAAAAAGAAAGAAAAATTAGTATATGTCAAGCAGTGAGATACATCTTGCATTTGTCAACTCTACTTCAATGGATCCAGCAATTGTAGAAATTTATACATAGGAGAAAAATGAGGAAGTTCAAAAAGAGAGAGAATCATCAAATGGCAAAAAAGAATCATCCACCAAGCATCCAATCGAAAGCTTTCTCTCCTATAGCAGATTATCAGACACTTATCAAATTTCCTTTCCAAGTGGGATGATGTACAGATTCTGACTAATATTTTGGAAGCTTTGAATCACCCAAGATGGAGACAGGCAGTTAAAGAAGAAATTATGACCTAAAAAAAATCAAACATGGGCGATTATTCATCTCCCACTAGGAAAGAAAGATGTGACTTGCAAATGGGTGTTCACTGTAAAGCATAAGGTTTATGATAGTGTTGATAGGCTAAAAGCTAGACTGGTTGCAAGAGGATTTACTCAGTCTTATGGAATAGACTATCAAAAAACTTTTGCTCCTATTGCAAAGCTCAATCTCATCAGGTTTCTTTTTTCCTTAACAGCAAATTTATATTAGCCCCTGCATCAACTAGATATCAAGAAGCATTCTTGAATGGGAACCTAAAAGAAGAAATCTACATGAAGATTCCAATAGGGATTCATAAATTTTATGGAAGAGATAAAGCGTGTTAACTATTGAAATCTTTGTATGAATTCAAGAAGCCTCCAAAAGCATGGTTTGGAAGATTCTTAAAGGATGTAAAAGGCCATGGTTTCAAACAATGCCAGGCAGGTCCTACCTTGTTTGTGAAGCAGTTAGAAAGAGACAAGGTAGCAGTATTGATTGTATATGTGGATGACATCATTCTTATAAGAAAAGATATAGAGGAAATAATGAAGATCAAGCAGGCTTTGTTTGAAGTAAAAGATATAGGATCACTTAGATACTTCCTTCGTATGGAGGTAGCTCGATCAAACAAAGGTATATTTTTTTCCCAACGCAAGTATGCCTTAGACCTATTGAAGGAGACCGACATGTTGGGATGTAAACCAACTAGTACATCCATGGATCCTAAGAATAAACTTGGGATAGAAAAGGAGGGAGTTCCAGAAGATAAATGAAGATATCAATGTCTTGTAGGAAAGCTTTATACCTCTCCCATGCTCGTCTAGATATTAGCTTTTCTATGAGTATGGTAAGCCAATATATGAGTAATCCTATGGAGGAGCACATGGAACCAATATATCAAATCTTGAGATATCTCAAAAACACTCCTGGAAAGGGGCTATTATTCAAGAAAAATGAAGATGAAAACTGATCATTTATTCTCATACAGATTGGGCATGAAGCCAGGTTGACAGTCAATCAACCACAGGATATAGTTCATTTGTGTGGGGGAACTTAGTGACATGGAGGAGCAAGAAATAATCTGTTGTTTTTAGAAGCAGTGCGGAATCTGAACTGAGAGTATTAGCAGTTACTATTTATGAAGGTATTTGGATCAGAAAAGTATTGATTGAACTGAGAATAAAGATTGAAGGCACGATAAAGTTGAAATGTGACAATCAAGCCGCAATCAATATGGCGATCCAGTACATCATGACAAAACAAAACATGTTACTATTGATGGACACTTTATATCTGAGAAAATAAAAAACTCTGAAATTGAAGTAGTATATACCCCAACTCATGAACAACTTGTCAATGTTCTAACAAAGGAACTGACGGGCTCTCTACTTGATAAGTTTGTTTGCAAGTTATGATTGTACAACTTGCACAACCAAACATGAGGGGAAGTGTTGAATCACATAGCTAAGGGGAGGCCACATTAGCAATTTGTGGGCAGAAATTCGAGAGCTCCGATTGGAGATCCGTGGGCAACAATCTGGAGCTATAGTTGGAGATCCTTGGGCAGTAATCCGAGGGTTGAAATTGAATATCCGTGGGATATGATTATTATAATTATTTAGATTAAATGTCTTTCTTTTTCTATTTGTTCTCCTTGAATGTATATATATGCAATGATTCCAAGAAATATAATAAAATTTGAATTTCCCTTTAAACAATTTATTTAATAAGAACATAAACTCTAAAGGCTTTTGCCTCGTGCTTTGAGACTTACATCCCATCTTGTGATAGATAAGATGCCTCATCTTGCAATTCAGCCTTTCTAAACCAAGGTTGTGAGAGAACAAGATAAATATCCAGAAAGAATATGATGGATTAGAAACTGAACTGTTCTATGGCAAGCTGGGAGAAAGTGAAGGCTTTGCTACTTGAAGCTCCCCACAGTCACTGATATAGACTGTTCTTAAAGGCCTGTCCCACGTTGTTCGAGCTATCTGTGCCCTCTCATCCCCAAGGAATACAGCAAAATCATTGAACTGCCGAATCTTTTCAGCAGGTTTATATGTGGGAATGGTAGCAATTGTAGTTACAATATCCATACCTGCAATCAAGAAGTATGGAAAATGAAGAATGGCAGACAACTCATAATTTCATTAAATAATAGAAAATTTACTCTGAAAATGATTTCATGATATGATTTACACCGAGATTGAGCACATCAAATGTCAGACAAAATTGTAGAAAAGAAATTTAACCGAGGATTACCAAAATAAAGAGAAAATTATGAGAAAAAGCATGGGGGCACCATCAACCGGATATAAATCCTATAGCAACCTTTTAAAAGGGCAGGCCAGTACTTATCTGATGCTTGAAATAATAATAAAGGAAAACACTCGCCCGATAATTGACCGAATTTATTGTCCGAATGAACATACAAAAGCTTAGCCACTGTGAATGAAAATATTTATAGCTATTGCTATGGAGAGAAGCAGACAATATTTTTGGGCTGAATTTCAGACCCTTCTGCCGCTCTCCAAAGATAATATATTTTTACACTAATTATTGAATAAATACTTATCCCGCCCGTTAGGTTTCTCATAAAACTAAGAACCTCCTTTGATAGGAAACTGATCATCAACTAGCAGCCAGTGCATAAGTATCGATCTTTTACTCTTGTCCCAAGTGATGTCTATGAAGAGATACAAGATGCAAAATTCCTAAAAGCCTCCTTTTCAAATTGAAGAGGATGTTGTGGCTACAGTTCCGGGATTGTTGCATTTCCATTAATCCAATTTCAATTAAAAAAAGGAAGAAATGCATTTTGCATTGGCATTCAGCCACCCAAACTTCAAAATGAGATTTCTAATGTGGTTTTATAGTACAGGCAAACTAGGTAACAACCATAAATATATTACAACTAAGAAATCTGAAACCTCTTCTCCATTAAAACGGAGGTTTGTTAATCAGTTCACTGAAATTATGTATTGGATTGCATTATTAAGACAATGAAATACCAAAGATGGAGAAAGATTGCTCATCTAGTAAAGTCGAAAAGAAGAAAATGGAAAATGGCATTTTTCTTCTCCCCAACCACGTGCAGATATTTTTAGTCTAGAATGCTGATTGAGAGTACCACAGGCAGAACACCAACATGAGTTCCAACAAGGAAAAGATGCTAAGAAACAAATTAGAAGAAAGGTAATACGAAATAACACGCCATAAAAAATAAGCTATTTTTCATCCAAACATCAAGAACCTTAGTGGGATACCTTCTGTATGTTACAAATAAAGAAACATATATGTAGATCCGAAGAAAAAACAAAACAAATTAATTCTGTTAAATCCTACCCAAGAAAACTTGAACCAATGAAAATGCCATCTAAACTGGAAGCTTATGGAGCCAATTTAACACTCAAAAAGGTTTATTTGACCACAAAAATGACACTACAAGAGGCTCAAGTATATCAAAAGATCCCTTACTTACGATCACAAAACAAAAGATCACAACTTGAAAATTACACCAATCTTGTTAATTTAGAGTCCAAATTCACTAAACTCTCATGGTCATCTCTTGCAGTCTGTAGAGCACTTTTGATAGGAAATACATGAGTTCCCAAGTAACCCTAAGGGAAATACGTGAGTTCGCAAGCAAACCTATCACTAATTGGTGAAAAAGTGAGAATAATGCAAAATCTGGGCGAAATCAGCCCCAAAACGATGGATTGCAATAAGAGAAACAAAGCCAAATAAACACGAGAACAAGATACAAATGATCCTCAATTCGAGATGAGAATCGTTCTCTCCCAAATCTCTAGATAAAACAATCTAGAGTCAAAAAAAAATCCAAGAACTCCAAGAGAAAACTCAAATCATGCATAAACCTAACCCTAAAACAAATCCTCCTATTAATATAATTAATTTCCTAATTCAAACCTCCCTCACTCAAAATTTCCCTCTCACTCTAGCCGCCCAAATCCCCCTTCCTCAATTGCTCCAAGTGGGGCCACTACGGAAAAACACGCGATTACCGTCGGAATTTCCGACGGATATTCTTGCGCCGGTAAGCACGGCGCATTTTGCGCCGGAAAACCTACAACGGACTTTCTGGCGCAAACGACGCCAGAACAGTTCCGGTGCTATTTGCGTCGGTATATGCCTCGGAATAAACCAATATCTCACTATTTCCGTCGCACTTTAAGGCGGAAAATCACAGACGCCATTACCGGCGGATATTGCGCCAGGGTATTTAAACTCAAGGAAACAAAACCGACGCATGTTGCGCCGGAAAAATCTCCGGCGTCCGATCCGCCAGAAAATCCGCCGGCGAAAGCCCTATTTTCCGAAATCGAGCCCCTCTGGCCCGTCACTTCTTTCCTTCCGTTCTCTCACCTTGCCCGTAGATCGTCGTCGCCCTCCGTCACTCGCCCGTAGATCGCCGTCGCCAACGGTCAGAGGAGTTTGTCGACGAGTCTCATAGGTTTTGTGGTCGCTTCACCGCCGACGGTCGTTCATCTTCGCCGACGGAAGGTTTTGTTTTTTCGTTTCTTTTGACGAAATTTTTTCCTATTTTAGTTGGATTACATAGATTAAGTTTAAGAACATATCTTTTTTGCTTTAGCCAAGAATTTCTTTTTTGCTTTAGCCATGGATGTTCTAACCATACATTTGCAAGAGGATGTACCCTATTGTATGCTTTTTGCTTTAGCCATGGATGTTCTTACCATACATTTCCAAGATAGATGATCTTGATATCTCCAAGTGTTGATTTAGGTAGTGGGAAGGTGTGGGCTCAGAAAATTCGGCCCCGGCCTCCCCGCCGCTTTTTTCTTTATTTATTCGGCGAGGGAGTTTTAACGGATTAGTTCCGGGGTAAATTTTGGAAGGCAGATGGGTTTGTAGATAAGACACTACCCAGAGATTTCGCCCTCATTTTGTGAGGACTTTATGATCTGAGTTCTGGTTTCCTATAGGCGCAAGCCCCTATAGTTAATTACCCCTCCCGATCACGAGAGAGAACTTTCGATTAAGGCTAGTCGTCAATCAGATACGTATAGAGTACGTGTTATCTGGCATATAGTAGCAGCAATGGATTTGAGATTGGAAAGATTGGATATTGGTAGAATTTGGATTTGAAAATAGGGTTTGGATTTGGGAATTTGGGAAATGTTTGGAAAGTTTGATATTTAAAATAGAAATTTCACCATCGTGCACTTAAAGCGGATGGTAGGGGAATGGATGATAGACCCGATCAAAATCCCATGGTTCCGTCGTCCCGGGCCATCATGGTCCCTGGTCTACTTAGTCAGAGGAGGTAGTCGACCCAACCTGACAGAAGGATCCTTGTCGGCAGTCATGGGTTTCTTCGTCCAAGGGGACCTTGTAGACCGGATTGAATGTTTGTCTAAGAGGACAAATTTGAATCCACCTTAGCTAACAAAGGGCTTTGTGCCCTATCGATCATATCCTATTGATTCATATCTCAAGGATTTAACGCCATTAAGGAGCGTATTGGCTCTGGCCGTAACCGCTATCTGTGGTGCCATTTGGCGGCAAAACCCACTCGATTTAGAGGGCCCCGGGTCATAACCGTTTACCTACAGTGCCATTTGGAGGCGAAACTGCCGGTTAGAGGACACGTATCACGTCCTTACTGGCAAAAGATTGTTTGAGAATGTATCCTAGTGATATTTTCGACTAGGCATTTTGGCTCTTTGTGAGCTAGAGTTTATTTGAATTTGTCCACCCCGGCAGACTGTTGCGGAGGGTGGATGGAATTTGCTTTAAGCGATTGATGGTTTGATTTCAATTTTAAAATATTTTTGGAGTTTTGGGATTCTTGTGGAGTTTTGGAGTACTTGGCATGGATATTTGGATGGAATTTTGAGAAATATTTGTGAACCCCTCCGGTTGAGATAACCAATCAATACGGCCATCATCGGGATGTTTGGGGGTCATTTCTCTTTATGGATTGAACCTTGTCAACTCTATCGGGCTGTCGATAGAGGATCGGGTTCCGTAGGCTTTGAGCCTTTATTAGTGAACTCATATTGTTGTAGGCCTTGATGACCTAATATGAATGTTTTAAAGCAAATATACCGGTCGCCACAACCTTACATTTGCTTAATGGTTCGAACCCTGTCGACTTCTATTGACCCGTATAGAAGGATTGATTTCGAACCTAAATTCACTTATCAACCCGCGCAGCATCCCTAGACGTCACATGTGTACCAATAACACGCTCGTCGGGGCCCATGCGGGTTTGGATTGTATTTTCCCTTTTTAGTGTACCTATGTGTATACAAACTATTGTGCACGTGTGGGGATATTCTTGGAATATACGCCTTTTGTCTGCTTGTACGAATGTTGCAGATCCGGTGGCATGGCATTATAGTCTTGTTGACGCCTTCTGTCTGCTCGTATGAGTGTTGCAGATTCGGTGGCGTGGCGTAGCAGCTTCTGAATGGAGTTGTTCGCTGCTTTGTACAGGTAGACTGTCGTGCACTATTTGTTGAATTTTGTAGGTGGGTCATAGTGCACTAACTAATCTCCTGCCTAGTTGTAGAAGCTCGTAGGAACTTATAGTCTTTATGCATTCTGCTATAATTTTGATCTTTATGATACATCCACTATTACTGGAGGTAGATGTATTCATCCTTATACTGAAGTTGACTACAGGATACTGCATTTACTGTAGTTTTTCTGTATCTACCCATGGGTGGATATTATACATACATCCGTATTTGCAAAGAGAATGTATGTATTGCAGATCTTCGAACTTGGAAATATCTGTGGTGGTACTTGCTTGTGAATTTACTATCACATGTATCAACTTCTTTTATAATTCGTAGGCACGTATTTATTTGTAAGCTAGCTCTATATCCATAGGAGATAGTTGTATGCATCTATAAGCAAGTGTAGTCCTTTGATTATTTATGGGACACTATGTTTCTTGTATATGACCTCTTGGTGTCATTGAGAGTTTGTATGTCAGTTTGTGTTGATTGTAGGAGAGCAATCTTCAAACATTTCTTCTTTGCACCACCATTCTCTTTCTTTATATATGCATATAAAAGATATTATCATTTGCGTATGATTGATCAAACATTGTGACTTGTCATTGAATTGCATTTGGAATGATAGTTCCATTCACATCTTGCTCATTCTTCAAATTGAATTCATTGTTACTCTTCTATTAGTGTTCATTTGGATATATATCAAATCACATGATATCTTGAATTTGATTAACTCAAGGCCCCAAGTCCAAATTGAGTTCAATT
Source organism: Dendrobium officinale (assembly GCA_019514585.1). Classification (NCBI taxonomy): domain Eukaryota; kingdom Viridiplantae; phylum Streptophyta; class Magnoliopsida; order Asparagales; family Orchidaceae; genus Dendrobium; species Dendrobium officinale. Next base: position 66,561,449 of record CM033682.1, on the reverse strand, counting down.
CATGCTCATTTCTTTAAGTTCAAAGCTTGTAAAGTTCAAGCATGAGATCAATTTGAGCTATTGTATACAAGAACTTGATTCATTTGATTTAAGTCATTTGTTGCTCATCGCTTTGTTTAGGCTCCATTTTAATTTCAATTTGAATTTTTATTCAATTCAAGCTCAATCTTATTCAAAGGTCCACAAGTTCAAGTCATGTTCGAGTGTAGTCCTCTGCTATTCTTCTGTGTTCAATCAAGTCCAGGTCCCAAATTGTTCTTCTCATTTGATTTTTAAATCAAATGTAATTTGAAATCTCATATTTTTTTAAATTTGTTTGGGTTTGAGTTCACTTAGGTCGATTGAATCAAGTTTATAAGTCCGAGTCCACCGTTCAATCAAGTCCAAATGTTCACAAGCTGAGTCCAAGTTCGATCGTCCTTTGAGTTCAATCAAGTTCCAGCATTTTGTTCTCGCATGTCATTCGAGTGCAATCAAGTCCAAATGTAACATTGCGTTCACCCGAAATTTCGGCAGCCTTCCAGCGTCTCCCCTGTTTAGGGGGAAAACTACGAAAAACTGGGCCTATCCCACCACGCTAAGAAAAGCGTGTATGGTAGGTGCCCTCTTTCGAGGACACCGTGGCCGTGTATTTTTCGATCCCCCACCACGCTAAGAAAAGGTGTATGGGTATTTTTGAAAATATTTTGCAAGAAAAGCATTTTTTGATAGTATTTTGCAAGAACAACAGTTATTTTCCCGCAAGCGGGTACTTATGGGTATCCCCTCTTCGTCGTGCGCATCGCACTGGATCCCTTCCCACCACGCTAAGAAAAGCGTGTATATGCGGGGTTTCCAAGGCGATACGAACTTCGAAGAAGGAATTTGGGTGATTACCCGCTTCGTCGCAAGCGTCGGGACGCACTCCCTCCCACCACGCTAAGAAAAGCGTGTATAGGTGGTCGTTTTGTCTCGCCGCATGCATCGAAACAAGTTCTCAGAGTTTTAGGGTTTCGAAGTTATACCTGTGCGGGGTCGTCGTCGTTGGCTCGAAGATCGAGGGAGAAGCATTTGCATTTTTTTTAAATATTAATTAATTATAATAAATTATAATTATCTTTAATTAATTATATTTATTCTTATTAATTATAAGTAATTAAAAATAATTAATTACATTTATTAAAATTAATTAAAGATAATTAGTTATAATTAAATTTAATTAATTATAACTAACTCATATTAATTAACTTTAATAAATGATAACTAATTAATAATAATTAAAAATAATTAATTAAAATTAATTTTGAATAAGAATAATTATAAATAATTAAAATTAATTATAATTATTGAATCAAAATTAATTATAATTAAATACAAGAAATATAATTTATTAAAAATAATTATAATTAAAATTATAATCAATTAACATTAACACTAATTAAACCCAATACTAACCCTTATAAACTTTTCCTCTGTTCAGAGGATTTATTGGATTTGGCCGAAGTAGCACGTGAAAGGGAGAAATTACCTTTACAGCAAAAGCTCCTGTGCTTACTTCCGATCGAAATGGAGTAACTTTCGATCCTAAAGAAGGGATCGTCGGCTATGGGATGTTCGGCCAGTTAGGAGCTCTCTCTCTCTCTCTCTCTCTCTCTCTCTCTCTCTCTCTCTCTCTCTCTCTCTCGGAAGGAGATCGGGAGGTTGGCTTCGGTGGAATGGGGTCGGCCGTCTACCAGGACAGAGTCGGGGGAAGAGCAGAGGAGGATGTGGTTTTGCAATATGGAAGAGCAGCAGGGAGCGACGAATGGAAGGGGTCCTCGAAGCAGAGAGCTCGTCTCCCTTTTATAGGCGCAAATGGTAGTGGGATCGAGACCATCGTCGCAAGATTTCCGCTGGAATCCCGAGAATGAGACACGAACGGCGCCGTTTGCAGGTTAGTGGGATTCCTGCATGTTTTCTGGATGACGTGGATTTTTTTTGTTTGCTGTTGGGTATAATCTGAAGGTTAACAAATGCCCCCCAACAAATATGGTACGCGTCTAGAGCGAATCACATTTGTTGTAAGCTGATTGATCCCGTAGATCTCTAGATATTTATTGTAGATGTCACACTAGGGATTTCATTTAGTGGATCTCCAAAAAATTATTTGGATGTCACACTACGATTTTCCTTTAGTGGATCTCCAAAATTTTATTTGGATGTCACACTAAAACTTTCTTTCTCCATAGATCTCTTGGATATATCAATAGATGGTTGAGATACTGATTTCATTCGTTCTACGCTTTGTGATGCGAACAATGATGGAGAATTTCCTGATTTGTCTTTAATGATTTGTCAAGTGATTTGTGTTCCTTCGGCCCTATGCTTCTAGCTTTGGCAGGCTTGTTGAAGGAGTAGATGCCGGTGACCTAAACCCTTAGTTTTATATTAGGTCGATGGCGAAAAGTCATCGGTCCAGAGCTTTGTGCATAACGGACTTATTGATGCAGAATCCACTTAGTTCAGCCTTGGGCTTTTCACGAACTTTGGGATAATTTTCTTCGGTCCTTTGCTATGTGCTTTGGCGGACTTGTTGAAGAAAAATTCCTTCGATCCTCGCTTTGTGCTTTACGGATTTGTTGAAGGATTTGCAGGTTCTGGATTCAGTTGATAGTACCGAACGTAGGTAGTATCTTGCTCCTTAACCACTTTAGAAGACTTTAATCTGAATCACTTGAGTTCATCAGATCGGGAGAGCTAGAATTTGACAGCTCTTTGTCCTCTAGTTGCTGAGATGGGGGTTCCTCTACTGCGGCCTTTCTTATGGCTTGTTGAGTAGACGGAGCTGCCAGCGATCCGGTCATATTTGGGCTTGTTGGATCCGACCTCTTACACCCATTCAGGCTTCAGACTTGAGCTATGGGAATTGCGCTCCCCAATCTTGATTTTGCTGAAGTTGGTAGATTTGGAGTCATCCTTTGTGGTTGTAGATTTTGGAGCCTACGAACATTTAGTAGTCGTTCGAGACTCATCCTTCCACTAGAACTTTGATTCTCCAGTCACTTAGGAGAATTTTGTAGACTACGATCACTTGAACTTGTCGAGTCAAATTTGCCTTCGTACTTCCTACAGTCCCTACTGACGAGTTGACGAAGTGGGGGTTCCGCTACTACGGCCTTTCTTATGGTTTGTTGAGTAGACGGAGCTGCCAGCGATCCGGCCATATTTGGGCGTGTTGGATCCGACCTTTTACACCCATTCGAACCTTAAGATTCAGGCTGTCGAAAGACTTCAAGCTTTTCCGGCTCAATTTGGAGTGTGTAGCTACAAAAGTCACTTTCTTGACCTTTAAGTCTTGGTTTGTTGTAGAAGATGTTGTCTCTATCTTTTGAAAGATCACCTGCATATACTTTGAAAAATACATATTTGTATTCTTTAGCACAAAAGAATATTTGAATTGATAATTTTAAATATTTATTCGGGGATCTCGGCATGCGGCACGATGTCGACCCGAATAAATATTTAAAATGCCCCATATCTCGCATGGACATTTCAGAATGGAATAAATTTGGAATATAAAATTTTAAATATTCATTTGGGGATCTCGGCGTATAGTACGATGTCGACCCAAATGAATATTTAAAATGCCTCCTATCTCGTAGTGACATTTTGGATAGGCTTTTTGTCTTTGAGATTTAAATATTTATTTGGGGATCTCGGCACATAACACGAAGTCGACCCAAATAAATATTTAAAATGCCCCCAGTCTAATGGGGGATTTTGAAATGCGTTCTTGCCATACAAGGAAGGCTTCCGCCAAGCCATTTGCTCTTGGATTGTATATGGATGAATACCACCAATCGATTTTGTGTCGATCAACGAACTTGTAGATTTTTGTACTCTTGAATGCAGTACCATTGTCTGAGATTATGCGGCGTGGTACACCGAATCTGTAGACGACATTGTGGGTAAAGAAATTTATCACATGCTCTGATGTGACCTCTCTGAATAGAGCCGCTTCTATCCACTTGGAAAAGTAGTCCATCGCTGCTAGAATAAAGCGGTGTCCCTCTAAATATGGTGGATCTATCAGTCCAATTATGTCTGTGCCCCAGCATTCAAATGGCCAGGATGCTACTGTTGGATGCAGAGGATTTGGCGGCTGATGTATAACATCACCGTGGATTTGACATTCGTAACACCTCTTTGCGTGGTCAATACAATCTCTGATCATGGTTGTCCAATAGTAACCCATTCTTTTGATTTTAGCAGCCATCTTAGGACCTGACTGATGTGCTCCACAAAGCCCTTTGTGGACTTCTGCTACCACTTTATCAGCTTCCCTGGTCCCTAGGCACCTTAGCCACATTTGATCAAAAGCTCGTCTGTACAACATGTCATTGACAAATGCATATCGCAATGCCCTTTTTCGAATTTGTGCGGCCATAGACTTTTCTGTCGGGAGTTTGTTTTCCTTAAAGTAGTCAATGAATGGCTGTCTCCAATCATTTTCGACTTCAATATCTAAACAATGCCACCACGATTCTGAAGCTTGACTAGCTTTATATCTCTTGGCCACGTGATATTCTTCTGGATAATTCTCCATAACGATCTGATGGAGAGGTTGAGGGTCAACTAGGATTTCATCCTGCTGACTTGAATCTGGAATTCCTTCTGCCCTCGGGAATTATAATAGAGTGGGCTCCAAGACCCTACGAGTGTAAACCCCGATGAATATAGGCTGCTCTTCATTAATGTTTACCATTTCTTTGGCTAATTTGGCCAGACAATCTGCTTTAGCATTCTGTCCTCGAGGAACTCGAACCATTTTGACATTTGGTACTTGCTTCAGAAGCTCGAGGGCTCGCCGGTGATAGTGTGCTAATTCGACTTTACCAACCTTATAAATTCCAAATACTTGATTTATTACAAGTTGAGAATCACCAAAGATTTGGAGATGTTGGATTCTGACATCGATCGCAATCTCCAGCCCTGCTAATAGAGCTTCGTACTCGGCTTCATTGTTGGTCTTATAGTAGGAGCGCATTTTCTTTGCAGCTGTATACAGTATGAGAGGCTTTCCCCGGAATAGCTGCTAGGATGGGGGGATCTTCTAGTGCAGCTGTATACAGTATGAGAGGCTTCCCCGGAATCGGCGCTGCTAGGATGGGGGGATTCAACAGATATCTCTTGATGGTATCAAACGCCTCCTAACATTCTGCATCCCATTTGAAACGGACATCTTTCTTCATTAGCTTTGAAAAGGGCTGACATCTACCCGATAGATTTGATATGAATCTCCGAATGAAAGCCAGTTGTCCTTGCAGTGAGCGAAGCTGTCGAAGGTTCCTTTGCGGTGGCATCTCCGTAATTGCCTTAATTTTGTTGGGGTCGATCTCTATTCCTCGATGACGAACAATATACCCCAAGAATTTGCCGGAAGAGACCCCAAAAGCACATTTGAGAGGATTCATCTTCAGATCAAACTTTCTTATTCTCTCAAATACAATTCTGAGATCTTTTAAGTGATTATTTCGGCCAAGACTTTTAACAACAAGGTTATCTACATAGCATTCGACCTTCTGATGTATCAAATCATCAAATATATGAGTCATCGCCCGCTGGTAGGTGGCACCAGCATTTTTCAGGCCAAAGGGCATGACCGTGTAACAGAATATGCCGATGGATGTTCTGAACGATGTATGTTTTTCATCTTCGGGCGCCATTTTGATTTGATTGTATCCTGACGATCCATCCATGAAGGAGAACATGTTGTAGTTGGACGTATTGTCCACCAGGAGTTCGGATATAGGGAGCGGAAAATCGTCTTTTGGGCACGCCTTGTTGAGGTCCCTGAAGTCAATACAGATACGAATCTGGCCGTTCTTCTTCTTCACTGGGACGATATTTGTGATCCAATCAGCATATTTTTCTTCTCGAATAAAGCCGGCATCAATGAGCTTCTTCGTCTCTGTAATCACCTGTTCTTCAATCTCCAATCTCATTCTTCTAGGAGCTTGTTTGACAGGTGCTACATCCGATTTGATTGCTAATATGTGAACTGCTACGTCAGGGGATAAGCCAGGCATCTCAGCGTATGTCTAGGCAAAGCAGTCCCTGAATTCACAGAGAAGTTCTTTTATCTCTTTTATTTGTTCTTCGGGTAGGAGAGAACTAATGAAGGTTGGACGAGGATCCTCCTCAGTCCCTAAGTTGACTTATTTTAGTTCATCCATAGTGGCTGCATGTCCACCATCTTTAAGCTCTTTGGTGCAGGCTCGGCTTCTACGGGCTGTTCATCATAATCATCAGCCTCATATGTCTCTTCAGCAACATCATCATCGGATTCAATTTTCATGCATGTGATGGCAGGACAAATCTCTTTCCGGAGGAATTTTTGCTTGATGAATCTGATACCTTTATATGCGTCTGTATCCTTCTACCGTAACGGACGCGGACTTCTCCCATACCAGAGGCCCAGACTTGTACGAAGTTGTCGCTTGGTGGTAAGAATATTGACTTGTTTTCGTATCATTCTTTGAATATTTTTGGTATTGAACCTAGGTAGCCTCGTAGGAAATAATTCCTCAGAGTCGAGGAGCATACAATCCCAGTCATGATTCTCCTCTTCACGAACTCCCGTGGAATATAACACATTCTTTGGCACAGCCCATTTTTACGGGGAGGCAGATAGAGGGTAGCGAGTTCTTCAACTTTATGAATCTCGCGCGAAATGAGTTCTTTGAAATGTTGCAAGGGAACACGCATGACTACGAGTACACTATCTGAAATTGATAGGCTGTCTATTATTCTAGAGAACACATTCTGCACCGTGTTCATATAAATAGAGTCATAGTCGTAATCATCATTTAAAAATTCAACCTGCCTACTCTATTCGTCCATGAACTGGCATACTTTCTGAGATTTAGCAGGAGTAACATCATCTTCATCTGTATCACTTCCAAGATGAGGTACATATTTCTTCTCTTTGGGAATGGTCAGTGCTTTGGGAAGAGTCGGCGCTGTCTTCTTTCTCCCCACCTGCTTCTTCTCACCTTCTCGTTCAGGTCGCTTTGTAGTCTTTGAATTTGATGCTTTAGCTTCGAGAGAACTCGAAGACTTTTGTTTCTTTGGCATAAAGTACCGCGCATCTTCATAGACTGTTGCTTCATGAACTGTAAAGGGCTGAATGTCACTAGAGATCCTGAATTCTTCTCCATCTTTGAGATATTACATACACTGGTGTAATGTTGACGGGACAATACCATATTCGTGCAACCAAGGACGACCTAGTAGCGCTTTGAATGAAGTATCCGCATCAATCACATGGAACTTAGCTTCTGTGTGGAGCTCTCCAAATACAAGAGGGAGCATAAATGATCCAAGGGTCTTCTGCCCCCTTTCTCATTGAAATCATGCAACATCAACTTATCTAGCCCAAGGTGTTCCACATCAAGGCAGAGGGATCTCAGTGCTTTCAAGCTTATCAGATTTATGGAGGATCCAGGATCGATCAAGATTCGACTGATGATCAGCTTATCGCTCTCTGCAGTAACATACAGAGGACGATTATGGTCTGCAGTTCCGAGCATCATGTCCTCTTCGGAGAAAGTAATGAATAGCTCATTTCGAGCTTGCAGAACCTCAGTCAAACTACGTTCAGCAAAATACGCCTCGTACCTTTCGGGATCTTTGAGAGCCTGAATCAGAGTCTCCCGAAGGTCTTTATACATCACCAAAGCATCATATATGCTGAGCTGTGCTGGGATTTTTCTCAGATGGGATAAAATATTATAATCTATCCCATTGGCTGGAGTCTTCTTTTTCTTAGGATCTTCAGAGATAATATCATCGTTGATAACTATCTCTTTCTTCTTATCTTTATTAGAGATCCCTTTCTTCGGTGGAGGCGGTAGTATCTTGCCGCTTCTTAACTGCACTTGAGCAATCTCCTCCGGTTCAGAGTCATTTAACTGTACATTTTCCTCAGAGTCAGCCATCGTTGTATCTAGGGACTCATCTGTTGATTCAGAATTACCACCCAGGTTTACATGTCCCATCCGAGATGCTATGCTAGGGTCTGATTCGTCTCCCTCTGGAAAATACAAATCCTCCTCCGAACTGTAATCCATTGGCAAAACCATCATACAGTATTCAGAGGATACTTCTTCTGTATATTCCTCTTTTATTGAGGTACTCGGCGCCACCGAGATGACCCGACATACTTCTATTGGAAGAGAATTCTCATCATCTTCTTCAGCTTCATCAATTTTAAGCTCCGTCATGAAGTCAGCAAGTTTGATAGGTCGTCTCATAGTCTGGTAGTACTCATCCAAACTGTCAATAACCCTCTGAGTTACAGTCTTTTTCTCCTTGGGCTTCTTCAGTTTGGTCTTCCTCTTGGAGGATTTCACCTTTCCAAACTTTGAAGTACCAACTTGATTGGAAAACTGTTTTGAAGTAGAAGGTCGTATCACCGGCAGTGCATTCAAATCTATCATTGGCTCAATAGGAGACTTCCACTTTACACCAGAAACTCCTTCAAGCTGCTTCAACATTTTTACAGTTTTCTTAGAGACCGAAGTCTCCCACCATTCTTCTTGAATTGGCTTCTTTTCTTTTCTTCTTTCTTCAACCAGGGGTACGGAAGAGGACGTGATCACCCGAGTTGATTCCTTTTTAGGGTGAGACAGCACATTGTCGGACAATGTGAGTTCTCCTTTTTGATATTTTCTTTCAAGCCAATCCTTGAAGATATAGCAATCTTCAATAGGATGGCTGAGTACCCGATGATATGGGCAGTAATTTGGGTCACCAGTGTGCTTCGACTCTTCGGGTCTCTTGCATTCAGGCAGTTCTAAACCCGATTTCAACACTTGTCGAAATAATTTGGCGACACTCTCCCTCTTGAATGAATATTCCTTATTCATTTTATCTTTAAGGGATTGGAACATTCTGTCACCAGTTCCTATTGCCTGTCTTTGGCCACAAGCTTGATAAGTTCGTGGTTTATCATTGCCCCCAAATATCAGCTTTGGCTGGGGGTTGGGGTTGTAGGCCTGTTTGGGCTTTTCTTGATATTGCATCGGCTGCTTGCCCTTATCTACATTGTAAATCACATGCTTTTCTCTATCAGCTCTGGAGAAGAATGTAGAGACGGCCTCACCCCTTCTAGCACCCGGGGCCTTAACCTTCTTGGGCTTATCAGAATGATTTTCTGATCTGGACAAATTCAGTTTCTCAAATTTGGCCACTCTGTCGAGCAAGTCTTGAAATGTGTTGATTGTAGCCATGCACAGGAAGGGTTGCATCTTGTCATCAATGTTGCCAATTAACAACTGTACGACATGCTCTTCTTCTAACTGCTGCTCACATTTCATGCTCAAATTTCGCCAACGAGTGATGTATTTAGTCACTGATTCTTCTCTTTTTCTCTTATCCAGAGCGAGGTCAGCGATCGTTATCTTCTCTGTTGCACTAGCGAATCTCTTCACGAACATAGATTCTAACTCTGCAAAGGTCTTCACATAATTGTTTGACAGTTCAGCGTACCATTCGAAAGCAGTTGCTGTCAAACTGCTGACGAATTGTCGGAAGAGTAGGGCGTCATTTCCTCCTGTATTCCCACAGGTGGCTTTAAACTGTGCCAGGTGCTACCTGGGGTTGTTATTACCGTTGAAAGTATTGAACTTTGGTACAGAATACCCTTTTGGGTACGGTACTTGGTCGTATTCAGCAGGATACGGACGACCTTTGCCCACCAACTTTTCTGCTTGATCGACGGCTATAATAGCCCTGATCTTTTCTGTGATTATTCCTTCTAATTGTGCAGCAGTCACTGGTTCGGAAGTACTTGCAACATTTTGTGGGGTGGGCTGACGGATGACATTATGAACTTTGTTGCCACCTTCAAGAGTGCCCCGTACTCCTGAGACTTGAGGCATTTGAAAGTTTGGAGGATCCGGAGGAGGATTGGGCATGGCACCAACAGCAACAGTTCTCTGCATCATTGCCCCCATCTGAGCCATCATCTCAGTCATCTTCTCATTCAACTGAGAGATTTCTCTATCTTTGGCTCTCATTTGTCGCCTCATATATATTTGCATGTCTGCAAGCGTGACATTCTCGTCAGCGAAGGGTTTCTCCACGGCTTCTTCTCCTTCTTCTGCTTGTGAATGACCACCTCTGCCAGTGGTGGACCCAGCTTCACAACGACGTTGATAAACTCGCCTAATCGGCGGTTGTTGATCGTCTTCATCTTCACCCTCATCATAATAGGTTTCCTCATTAGCATTAGTGTGTCTCACCATGTAGACCACCTTCATGTCCAATGTGTTATTTATTTATTTCAATTCTTCTTCTAGGTTTCCCTCCATAAATTCATCAATGTTTTCTTCAATATTTTCTTTAATATTTTCATCCCCTTCGAGGTATTCTTCCTCTTCTATATTTGATCATCTATATTTTCTTCTAATACTTGGATCTCCGAGCGGCGACGCCATTGGATTTCCGGTTCCTGATTAGGCACGGGGACTTCTTCGATCAGTGGGCTGCGATCGAAGTTAGTATCTTCCTTTGGAGGGGATGGAGGGCGACAGGATCCCCTGAAGGATTCTCCAAGGTGTCTACCGTCTGGAGGAATATCATTATGGGTCCTTTTTGGGGCCCACTTCTGACGTTGTTCGTAGATGGGGACGGATCTCCGGGAAGCCTCACCGGATGTCACGCCCATCTCAGTTCTTCTTTCCTTTCTTTCTTTCTCATTTCTCCGAGGCTTTGGCCTCCAGACTTGTTTTCCTTTCCACCGAGACCTTTCAGCGGCGGATCCCTGAACATAGGGTTCAGGTGTCACACCCCGATGTTCACCGCGTGGGGTATAATGCATTTCTCTTCTCTCTGCCGCAAAGGACAGTCTTTCCCTTGGCGGAGTTCTCCTGGCCTCAATCACTAAAGGCCGTTGGAACTTCTTCTTAAGACCTTTCTCCTTTACAGTCTTCAGGACCCGATAGACCCGGGGGGCTGAGAGAGTTTCAGGTTCCCTTATCCTAGGAGGGGCTGGGACTTCACGTCGTTGCTCCCAAAAGGACTTCTTTAGCTCACAAATGGAGCTATTCCTCTTCACCCATTTTAAATCAGAAAATTTGTTCCTGGTGGGAACATTGACTTCAGTCTCTTGGACAGTCAAGTTTGAAGGGTGGACTAGGAGTTGTTGATGCTGAGCTCGAAGTTCAGCATTCATCTTTCTCCTCTGTCTTCTTGTAGGCCTTCCTCCAGATGAGGAGGTTTCAGCATCGTACTTTCCAGGCGCATATAACCTGGTCGGCAGAGTAGTGGTGTTTGCAGTCACCACGGAGATTCTTCCACCATTTACAATTCTTCTGGTGGTAAGGGCCTCAGGCTGGGATAGCCTTTCAAATACATAAATTCTCCCATGAGAATTTTCAGTAATAGGTCGTCGTGCCGACAGATGCATACGATGGATAGGAGCTTCATCAGCATTGAGACTTCTGGCAGACTTCTCAGCATTCCTACCATTCAAAGGAATGGCGGCATTCCTTGCAGCAATCGCCAGGAAGTCAACGCTACCAAACTGGATGGTAGCTCCGGCATTTCCGGTCTCAATAACAGCATTCGCCAGCTGAATCCTGGCTCATTATCCCAGTTGGACAGTCATCGGGGTGTTCTGTAGATCTATCTGCATAAATGAAAGGCAAGGGTTAGTAATCAGAATCTGATACATCACCCCGCACTTTCAAAATGCAGAGACTTGCACAGAACACAAAAACAAAATAGACCAACATTGATTAGCATAAGCAAGCAATAAATATAATTTTAAAACTCTATTGAATGCTAAATGAATTTGTCAAACGATCATTTTAGAAAATTCAGAGTTTTTAATCATTAAACGATCATTTTGAAATACTCAAAATTATGAGTATGGGTTGATACGGCTGCTACTATATCTTATAAATGACTAGCCAGAGATGGAAAGAGAAACCATTCCCCAGCGGAGTCGCCAGAAATCTGTGGGCTCCGAAAATTCGGCCCCGGCCTCCCCGCCGCTTTTTTCTTTTTTTATTCGACGAGGGAGTTTTAACGGATTAGTTCCGGGGTAAATTTTGGAAGGCAGATGGGTTTGTAGATAAGACACTACCCAGAGATTTCGCCCTCATTTTGTGAGGACTTTATGATCTGAGTTCTGGTTTCCTATAGGCGCAAGCCCCTATAGTTAATTACCCCTCCCGATCACGAGAGAGAACTTTCGATTAAGGCTAGTCGTCAATCAGATACGTATAGAATACGTGTTATCTAGCATATAGTAGCAGCAATGGATTTGAGATTGGAAAGATTAGATATTGGTAGAATTTGGATTTGAAAATTGGGTTTGGATTTGGGAATTTGGAAAATGTTTGGAAAGTTTGATATTTAAAATAGAAATTTCACCATCGTGCACTTAAAGCGGATGGTGGGGGAATGGATGATAGACCCGATCAAGATCCCATGGTTCCGTCGTCCCGGGCCATCATGGTCCCTGGTCTACTTAGTCAGAGGAAGTAGTCGACCCAACCTGACAGAAGGATCCTTGTCGGCAGCCATGGGTTGCTTCATCCAAGGGGACCTTGTAGACCGGGTTGAATGTTTGTCTAAGAAGACAAATTTGAATCCACCTTTAGCTAACAAAGGGCTTTGTGCCCTATCGATCATATCCTATTGATTCATATCTCAAGGATTTAACGCCATTAAGGAGCGTATTGGCTCTGGCCATAACCGCTATCTGTGGTGCCATTTGGCGGCAAAACCAACTCGGTTCAGAGGGCCTCGGGTCATAACTGTTTACCTGCAGTGCCATTTGGCGGCGAAACTGCCGGTTAGAGGACACGTACCACGTCCTTACTGGCAAAAGATTGTTTGAGAATGTATCCTAGTGATATTTTCGACTAGGCATTTTGGCTCTTTGTGAGCTAGAGTTTATTTGAATTTGTCCACCCCGGCAGACTGTTGCGGAGGGTGGATGGAATTTTCTTTAAGCGATTGATGGTTCGATTTCAATTTTAAAATATTTTTGGAGTTTTGGGATTCTTGTGGAGTTTTGGAGTACTTGGCATGAATATTTGGATGGAATTTTGAGAAATATTTGTGAACCCCTCCGGTTGAGATAACCAATCAATACGGCCATCATCGGGGTGTTTGGGAGTCATTTCTCTTTATGGATTGAACCTTGTCAACTCTATCGGGCTGTTGATAGAGGATCGGGTTCCGTAGGCTTTGAGCCTTTATTAGTGAACTCATATTGTTATAGGCCTTGATGGCCTAATATGAATGTTTTAAAGCAAATATACCGGTCGCCACAACCTTACATTTGCTTAATGGTTCGAACCCTGTCGACTTCTATTGACCCGTATAGAAGGATTGATTTCGAACCTGAATTCACTTGTCAACCCGCGCAGCATCCCTAGACGTCACATGTGTACCAATAACACGCTCATCGGGGCCCATGCGGGTTTGGATTGTATTTTCCCCTTTTAGTCTACCTATGTGTATACAAACTATTATGCACGTGTGGGGATATTCATGGAATATACGCCTTTTGTCTGCTTGTACGAATGTTGCAGATCCGGTGGCGTGGCATTATAGTCTTGTGGACGCCTTCTGTCTGCTCGTATGAGTATTGCATATTCGGTGGCGTGGCGTAGCAGCTTCTAAATGGAGTTGTTCGCTGCTTTGTACAGGTAGACTGTCGTGCACTATTTGTTGATTTTTGTAGGTGGGTCATAGTGCACTAACTAATCTCCTGCCTAGTTGTAGAAGCTCGTAGGAACTTATAGTCTTTATGCATTCTGCTATAATTTTGACCTTAATGATACATCCACTATTACTGGAGGTAGTGTATTCATCCTTAGACTGAAGTTGACTACAGGATACTGCATTTACTGTAGTTTTTCTGTATCTACCCAAGGGTGGATATTATACATACATCCGTATTTGCAAAGAGAATGTATGTATTGCAGATCTTCGAACTTGGAAATATCTGTGGTGGTACTTGCTTGTGAATTCACTATCACATGTATCAACATCTTTTATAATTCGTAGGCATGTATTTATTTGTAAGCTAGCTCCATATCCATAGGAGATAGTTGTATGCATCTATAAGCAAGTGTAGTCCTTTGATTATTTATGGGACACTATGTTTCTTGTATATGACCTCTTGGTGTCATTGAGAGTTTGTATGTCAGTTTGTGTTGATTGTAGGAGAGCAATCTTCAAACATTTCTTCTTTGCACCACCATTCTCTTTCTTTATATATGCATATAAAAGATATTATCATTTGTGTATGATTGATCAAACATTGTGACTTGTCATTGAATTGCATTTGGAATGATAGTTCCATTCACATCTTGCTCATTCTTCAAATTAAATTCATTGTTGCTCTTCTATTGGTGTTCATTTGGATATATATCAAACAACATGATATCTTGAATTTGATTAACTCAAGGCCCCAAGTCCAAATTGAGTTCAATTCATGCTCATTTCTTTAAGTTCAAAGCTTGTAAAGTTCAAGCATGAGATCAATTTGAGCTATTGTATACAAGAACTTGATTCATTTGATTTAAGTCATTTGTTGCTCATCGCTTTGTTTAGGCTCCATTTTAATTTCGATTTGAATTTTTATTCAATTCAAGCTCAATCTTATTCAAAGGCCCACAAGTTCAAGTCATGTTCGAGTGTAGTCCTCTGCTGTTCTTCTGTGTTCAATCAAGTCCAGGTCCCAAATTGTTCTTCTCATTTGATTTTTAAATCAAATGTAATCTGAAATCTCATATTTTTTTAAATTTGTTTGGGTTTGAGTTCACTTAGGTCGATTGAATCAAGTTTATAAGTCCGAGTCCACCGTTCAATCAAGTCCAAATGTTCACAAGCTGAGTCCAAGTTCGATCGTCCTTTGAGTTCAATCAAGTTCCAGCATTTTGTTCTCGCATGTCATTCGAGTGCAATCAAGTCCAAATGTAACATTGCGTTTACCCGAAATTTCGGCAGCCTTCCGGCGTCTCCTTCGTTTAGGGGGAAAACTACGGAAAACTAAGCCTTTCCCACCACGCTAAGAAAAGCGTGTATGAAAGGTGCCCTCTTTCGAGGACACCGCGGCCGTGTATTTTTCGATCCCCCACCACGCTAAGAAAAGCGTGTATGAGTATTTTTGAAAATATTTTACAAGAAAAGCATTTTTTGATAGTATTTTGCAAGAATAGCAGTTATTTTCCCGCAAGCGGGTACTTACGGGTATCCCCGCTTCGTCGTGCGCATCGCACCGGGATCCCTTCCCACCACGCTAAGAAAAGCGTGTATAGGCGAGGTTTCCAAGGCAATACGAACTTCGAAGAAGGAATTTGGGTGATTACCCGCTTCGTCGCAAGCGTCGGGACGCACTCCCTCCCACCACGCTAAGAAAAGTGTGTATAGGTGGTCGTTTTGTCTCGCCGCATGCATCGAAACAAGTTCTCAGAGTTTTAGGGTTTAGAAGTTATACCTGTGCGGAGTCGTCGTCGTTGGCTCGAAGATCGAGGGAGAGAAGCATTTGCATTTTTTTAAAAATATTAATTAATTATAATTATCTTTAATTAATTATATTTATTCTTATTAATTATAAGTAATTAAAATAATTAATTAAATTTATTAAAATTAATTAAAGATAATTAGTTATAATTAAATTTAATTAATTATAACTAACTCATATTAATTAACTTTAATAAATGATAACTAATTAATAATAATTAAAAATAATTAATTAAAATTAATTTTGATTAAGAATAATTATAAATAATTAAAATTAATTATAATTATTGAATCAAAATTAATTATAATTAAATACAATAAATATAATTTATTAAAAATAATTATAATTAAAATTATAATCAATTAACATTAACACTAATTAAACCCAATACTAACCCTTCTACACTTTTCCTCTGTTCAGAGGATTTATTGGATTTGGCCGAAGTAGCACGTGAAAGGGAGAAATTACCTTTACAGCAAAAGCTCCTGTGCTTACTTCCGATCGAAATGGAGTAACTTCCGATCCTAAAGAAGGGATCGTCGGCTATGAGATGTTCAGCCAGGTAGGAGCTCTCTCTCTCTCTCTCTCTCTCTCTCTCTCTCTCTCTCTCTCTCTCTCTCTCTCTCTCTCTCTCTCTCGGAAGGAGATCGGGAGGTTGGCTTCGGTGGAATGGGGTCGGCCGGCTACTGGGACAGAGTCGGGGGAAGAGCAGAGGAGGATGTGGTTTTGCGATAGGGAAGAGCAGCAGGGAGCGACGAATGGAAGGGGTCCTCGAAGCAGAGAGCTCGTCTCCCTTTTATAGGCGCAAATGGGAGTGGGATTGAGACCATCGTCGCAAGATTTCCGCTGGAATCCCGGGAATGAGACACGAACGGCGTCGTTTGCAGGTTAGCGGGATTCCTGCATGTTTTCTGGATGACGTGGATTTTTTTTGTTTGCTGTTGGGTATAATCTGAAGGTTAACAGAAGGTAGTACTAGCCTTTGGAATGCTTAATCATATTGAGAATAAGTGTCTATTATGGAAGCTATACATTTTTTGAGAATAAGTGTCTATTATGGACACTTATAGAGAGAGTAAGGAGGATCTACATATGTTGTGTTTAAACACATTGCATGCATGTGCATGCTTTGACCAAATATTTTCTATTTCAGTTGGATTACATCAAGGATCATAGCCCATATCTTTTTTTCTTTATCCATGGTGAAATATAAAGTGAATAAGAAGGATTTACATATGATACTTATTGAATTAGAAAAAAACATATGATAAAGTTCAAAGAGAAGTGCTATGGAGAGTTAATTTTAGAAAAGAAAGGATTTACATATGCTATGGAGAAGTGCTTTGGGCGATCAAGTCATTAATAAGAAAACATGTTATTAGTAGAATTCAAGTTGGTTGGTTAAAGTGGAGGAATACATCAAACCTGTTGTGTGATAGAAAATGACCACTCAAACTTAAGAGAAAATTCTATAAATGATGGTGAGACCTGCAATGCTTTATGTCACATAATGTTGACCATTAAAAGAGAAGTAAAAAATTAAGTTGAGTATTGTAGAGATGAGGATGCTCAAGTAGCTGAGTGTCTTTACTCTTAGAGACAATGCTAAATGGAGACAATGCTTCAGGCCTATTGTGTGCTATATAGTGGAGGAATGTTTCAGGCCTATTGTGTGATTGATATAAAAGTATTGCATAGATGAGGATGCTCATGTACGTGAATGAGTGTCTTTACTCTAAGAGACAATGCTAAATGATCATAATTTTCTACAAGCACCCTATCTTTTTACATCTCTATATAATCAGTTTTAGATCTACTTAAGCGCGATAATCCATTACTTATTTGCTCTTATATGTAGGTTATAGATATTAGAAATCAAAGAAGTTGGATGTATAACCGATTATCTCAAGGTCGGAAGACATTAACAGATAAATTCATTAATGGGGTGAACTTTTTCATTCAGCAAGCGAAGCGACTACCCAGCTTTTTATCAGAAGAAAAGTTTCGATGTCCATGCTCTAAACACAAAAATCTAGTGCACCTAGAACCAGATGATGTAACTGTTGATCTGTATCGCAGAGGATTCATGCCACAGTATTGGTATTGGACTTGTCATGGTGAGTATGAGCCACAATTTGATTATCAATGCGGTCCTTCTACAAGTAGTAATATTGCTGAGGCTAAAAATATCCGACCAAATCTTAAGGAATTAATTCATGATGCAACTGGAATACAAATTGAACAAAATACATAAGAGTTACCGAATAAGAGATGTTAGAAGTTTTCATTGACTAGCCACGTTCTATCGGAGGTTTATCAGAAATTTTAGCACAATAGTAGCCCCTATAACGAATTGCCTAAAGAAAGGAGAATTTTATTGGACTACTTCTGTCACTAAAGCATTTGAGGAAATTAAGAAACGAATGGTAGAAGCCCAGGTTATGAGATTACCAGATTTTTCTAAAGTTTTTGAGGTAACCCGTGACGCCTCCGGAATTGGCATTGGCGGAGTTCTATCCCAAGAAGGATATCCCGTCGCTTACTTTAGTGAGAAGTTGAACAACATTAGTCATCAATATTCCACCTATGATAAGGAGTTTTATGTTATTATTCAATCTTTGAGGTATTGGAGACATTATCTTCTTCCACAAGAATTTGTAATCTTTTATGATCATGAAGCATTATGATATATTAACTCTCAAAAGAAGCTTAAAGCTCGACACGGAAGATGGGTTGAATTCCTACAAGAATACACCTACACCATTAGGCACAAAGAGGGATCTGAAAATAAAGTTGTCGACGCCTTAAGTCGTCGAATAATGATAACCAAGGAAATGAGGTCTAAAGTAATCGGGCTTGAACAAATAAAATAAAATTATATGGATTGCCCAGACTTCTGAGAGACATATACATCATTGGTCAATGGAGGTGAGTGCATCATTGATGATTTCGTTTTAGAAGACAGACATCTTTTCAAGTCCCAAAGACTATGCATCCCCAACACTTCACTTAGGGAATTCCTCGTGTGGGAACTACATGCGGGAGGTTTAGCAGGACATTATGGATATGCCAAAACCACTGCCACTGTGGAGCACCGACTCTTTTGGCCTAGTCTTAAGAGAGATGTCAATAGGTTAGTAAAGAGATGCACGTTTGTCAGTTAGCGAAGCAACGTAAGCAAAACAATGGACTTTACACACCCCTTCCTATACCCAACTGCCCGTGGCAAGACGTTAGCATGGATTTTGTTTTAGGTCTGCCCAAGACTATGAGAAAGCATGACTTTGTATGCATGATAGTGGACCGATTCTCTAAGATGGCTCATTTTCTCCCATGCTCCAAGACTTTCGATGCCTCTAGGATCACCAAACTATATTTCGATGAAGTCGTTAGGCTCCATGAATTACTCAAAACTATCGAGTCAGATCGAGATGTTAAATTTACTAGTTACTTCTAGAAAACTTTATGGCACAAAATGGGAACCAAACTTCAATTCTCTACTGCTTTCCACCCCTAAACAAATGAACAAACTGAAGTGGTAAACAGGAGCCTAGGAAACCTATTAAGGACTTTAGTCGGGGAAAATATTCAGAACTGGGATTCCAAACTTTCTATAGCTGAGTTTACCAACAACAATTATGTTAATCGGACTACAGGTCTAAGTCCATCTGAAATCGTATACGGATACCTACCTAGACAGCCTATAGATTTAATCCCCATAGGTCCCAAGTTTAGAGCGTTGAATCTGCATCTGCATTTGCAGCACATTTACATGAACTGCATAATAATATTAATAAAAAGATTTACCAAAGCAATGCTAGTTATAAACTTAATGTTGATCTCAAAATACGGTTCAAAAAATTTGATATTGGAGATTTTGTAATGGTTCGGATTCGTCCGGAGCTATTCCCACAAGGAACCGTTACAAAATTACATGCTAGAAGCGCTGGACCTTTCAAAATAACAACAAAAATAAATAATAATGCTTATTTGTTAGACTTTCCTAAAGGTTTTAACAATAATCCTACATTTAACATTGAAGATCTTGTAGCCTTCGAGGGTCCAGAGTTTAACCCTCCTAATCCACTAAATAATGAGCCTTGTGAGAACCCACCCGATGAGAACTCTAGCCTACCTCCACTCCCAAAATTATATGCTTTACCCCATACAAAGAAGATTGAGGCAATACTTAGCGATGAAATCATTTCCACCAGAGATGGTGGTCAACAAAGGTATCTAGTTCAATGGGCCGAGAAATCGAAGACGGATAACACATGCATTGACCGTGACAAGCTGCAACGACTGGACCCCGACTTACTAGAGTGGTACGAGAGCTTCAGAGATGATCACTCAGCGGGGTCAAGTTTTCTCCCACCTAGGGAGGAATGATGAGGACATCAGTCAGAGATTTCAACACGTATACCATCGGAGGAATCGTAGATCGACGGCTACAATTCAGAGTCTATATTTTTTATTTATTTTCATGTATCTTTCTATTTGGTATTTTCAGTTTACTAGTTTACCCCTATGGGTGTTGAATCTTTGTTGTAGCTCATGGGGCATATAAGTCACTTTGTTTTCTTTTGTTGAGACATATATATAGAGGTCCTTATCTTTGTATGAGGTTAATGTTTAATCAATAGAAAATTTCAGATTTTTGAGTTCATGATTTTGTGAGCTTGAGAGTATAGGATTAGCCTAGGAGAGGCTAAAAAGAAATACCCAACAGCCCCCTTCGTGGGAGCTATTGACTCTTTATATTTTTCTTCCCTTTTCTCCTAGTCGTCGCCACCCCCAAACCCACCTCCTCACCACTGGCCAGCAACCCCACACCTCCCTCTTCCCTTAGCCGCCGAGTCCCATCCTCCATCACCCGTCTGACCCAAATCCCCCACCTCCCTTCCACCAGAGCCAACAACCAAGCTGCCAGCCCCATTGAATCCCCACTCGCCGGCCAACCCAAGCCCAAGCCTTGGAATTTGATTTTCAAATTCAAGTAGGCTTTCATTACTTTCCTAAATTAACCCCTTGTCATTTAGGAAGTTTCCTAATTGAATTCAATTTGAAATTTGAATTTCAAATACCTTCCTAAGTGATGAAACCCAATTAGGAAACCATTTAAATCTAATCAAATCTGAATTTAATTATGAATTTGACTTATTTAAATATTCAATCACTTGGGCCCCACTTACATTGAACCTAGACACAATTTTAAACCCCAAATAGGGCAGGTCCCCCTCTCTCTCTCCACCTAGCCACCTAAGCAACAATTAATCCCCTCCTAAATTCCCTAATAGTCGTCGGCCCCATTAAACCCTTAAATGGGTTGATTTGAATTTAATTTAGCTCCCCCTCTCTAAAGAAAATCTAAAATTCAGAATTCATATTTTTCTTCTCACCTTTCCCCCCACCACTTGGCTTAACCCAAAGGAAAACCTAACCCTAGCCGCCCCTCACCCTCCCTAAGTCATTTTCCACCATCCTTCCCCCTCCTCACAAATCTCAAGGTTGTTCTTCTCCAAACGCCACCACCGCTATGCATGGCTGATCCGGAATTCGACCATGGCTTCTTATATGATGATCAAGGACGAACAAATATTCTCGGATCTTCTTTCTTTGACATAAATCCCGACATAGACGATTCCGTGGAGAATTATTGGGATCACATTCTCTTACGCTAGTACCTTCCATCGAAGAGCACCTTCTTGTTAGGCGTTGGATACTCACTAGTCGACTCGTGGATTTCCCATCGTCGGCCACCTCTCTAACGTACAAAACCTTCGGCATCATTTGTCTTCTAGTGGCATCGCTAAGCTTGTTCTCAATCTTCCTCCACTAAAGCACCTCCACCAAGAGTGTGAGTGAGGGACCAAAGGTGAGCAAATCTATTTGTTAAACCGTGGATTAGTGTTTCTTTGCCGTAATATTACTTTCTCTATTTTATGTTGTTAAATTATAAGCATCATGTTAATCTAGTTGTAACCGCATGCCTTACATAATTTATACTTGACAATTCTAAAAGCCTAATTTGGGAGAACAAGAAGTCTATAACTAGTAAAGCTTTAGTAAGCAAATATTAACATCCCTAAGCAATTCTTCTTTACTTGTATGGTTTCACATCAACTATATAACACCTTGGATGAAAACTCAAAAAGCATAAAATTCACTTTTGATGCAAGAGTTATGGCCATTCAATATAAATTAACAAAATCTTAGGGACTCCAAATGCCATACATACGAATGAAACTTCGCACAAAATAAAGAAATCAAATTAAAACAAATCTAACCACATTCAATCACACTTTCAATCAATAAATGAAATGTTTAGAAGAAACTAGAAGAAGAATTCACAAAAACATAATCCTTATATTTATACAATTTGGTGACCTCTCTAGGAATTTCAAATATCACACTTAATCAAGTAATTAAATCCCAAAAAAGGATAAGCACGTCAAAAGAAAAGCTTTATTTAATACACTTTTTTTTGCATGTCTTTGGTGCATCTATTTACAAGCCCCAAAAAATACCTAAAATGACAAACTAGACCTGCTAAGAAGCAACCACTAAAAGGAGGACCTATTGAAGATCAAAACTGCCAAAGAACTGAGTTGTAAAGCCCAACTTCAACTACTACTAGGAAAAAGCAACACAAAATCTTAAAAACTGCTATATTTATTCATGACTAATTTGAGAATATAGGAATCACGGTAGCTACAAGTATAGGAATCATAAGAGGAGGCATCAAATAAACGAAACCTAAAAAAAGAAATGAAATCAAACATGATACCAAGCCTAGGGATATTATAGCATTCTAGGCACATAAATAAAAGCTGTCACATCTAAAGGATAATAAAAATTATAACAATACAAATTTAATTTTGTAAAATTGGACTTTTAACTAATCATTATAATGAACAATTCCATTTTAAATGACTATGTACCTTAGGGCCATCATATATAAACAAAAATAGGTATTTGGGTTTGATCAATGTTTGATCAGATCCCTAAGTCTAATCATCGACAAAATTTTCTTATGCAGGATCTTCGTGTCTTCAATTAGCTCCTTGACGCCATATGCTCAAATCAAATTTAACTACACAATTAAGGTCTTTCATTTATTTGACGTTTCATATAGCTACTTGAATTTTGCCCCAAATTGGTCTAAGTCCTCTATGTTTGTTCATTAGTTTCTAACTAGTCCGATTTCTCTCAGGTTGCTAAAGGTTCAATTGGGTTTTCAATTTTAGAAAATAATGGTAAACCCCTAGACCAATTGGGGCTGAAATCAGGATCTTCGTGTCTTCAATTAGCTCCTTGACGCCATATGCTCAAATCAAATTGACCCTACAAACAGTGAACTATGGCTAGTAGGAGGAATGAAAAGTTGGCCCCACGGTACTTTAGCCCTTTTGAGATAGAAGGAAGGATCGGAGCTGTGGTATATGGACTGAAGCTATCTCCGACCGCAACCATACATTTAGTATTCCACATGTCAAAGCTAAGGAGAGCTATAGGGGATCACACTGCTAGTTTAGACTTGCCAGTAATATTAATTGAAGATTATGATGTTGCATGGGAACCCTACGAAAGGATGCAAAATCAATTCACGTCTTTTCACCTTGAGGACTAGGTGGATCTTTGGGAATAGGGTATTGATATACCGATCCAGGAGGGACCCGTCCAGCCGACCCAGCACTTGGGCCAGCCCGTGGTCTACAACATGCGTAAGCCTGCTATCCTGCCTAAGCCAGCCGCCAGCCCTGTGGGGCCCATTGCTTGAAGAGAAAAAATCTAATTGAAGGTAAGATTGGATTAAGGAGAGGGGGCAGCTAATTTAAGGGCCTAGGCATGATTGGACCACGAGGAAGAGGGGGTGGTAGATTCATGGGGCTATTTTAGGTATGTTTTGATTAAGGGAGAGGTTAATTAGTAATTAAGAGTATTGTGTGTATGCTATAAATAAAGGGATAATTTTGTTTTTGTGCCTTGTGCTTGGGCTCTAGCAGCATCTAGAGAGTTTTGAAGAGATTGATTCTCCTTTTGAATAGAGGATCGATTGTATCTTGTTGTTTTCTTCTCTATTACTATGTTATTCTTGTTGTTTCATGTGATTTGTGTGAGAATTTGTGGTGGAAAGTCACTTAACTCCAATCACTGTTAGGATTTCTCTTGAATTACACAAGAGTTTCCTATCATCTTCATATCAAAATTTAGAATAGGATTTTACAGATCCCACCTTGCTCTAAGAAGCAAATACATTCAAAACAAGCTCCTCTTCTCTCGTGGAATCAAATGCATCAAACAAAGGGCCAAGATCTCTAGCCTTTTCCTAAGATGCTAACATCTTAAATTTCTTTATCAAAGTATAAAATGAAGAAAGAACTAAAGATCATATTAAAAGAGATTCACAGTGACCATGGGATTCATAACTCCTCTACAGGCATTTAATTCAAATGCTATCCATTTCTAAGATGCACTCTTAAAAAAAAAATGAATACTCTTAGAAAGATCCATATTAACAAAATGAATTCTTATAAGCATAACCCTTTCATTATTCCACTATCTAACAATGAAATGAGAGATGCTCTGATTTGAATTGGTACAAATAAGAGTCCCAAACCAAATGATTTAACATCAAAGTTTTATACTAACTTTTGGGATCTTGTTGGAGCCTAATTTGCCCATGTGGCTCAACACCTTTTGAATTGCAAGAAACTCCCCAATATGGTATAGTGTTATTATGCTTATCCCCAAGCAAAACACACCTCCCACATTTATAACATTAGAACTATATCACTATGCAAGACTTTGTACAAAGTGAGTGCTAAATTACTTGCGAGCAGACTATCTTCTAACCTCCATTACATTATTCATCCTGCTCAATCGGCTTTTGTTCAAAATTGTGACATTGCAAATAATAATTCTCCAGCACATGCGATCATAAAAAGATTCGGGAATGTATTCAAGCAAGTATATTTTGTGTCGAATAACCTCCACAAATTTTTTAGCAGCTTAAATCATAATGCTCTCTTTAAAAGAATGTTGGATAAGTGTGGTCACTCGCCCATATTTGTTCAGTTGATTGAAGCTTGTATTAGTAACGTGCACTTCTCTATCTCCGTGAATGGGGAGTTTAATAACTTTATTAAGCAAGGTTGTATGTTTTTCCTTTTCTTTTCACCATCGCCATGGACTATTTCTCTTGAATGCTGAAAAAGTTCATGGGAACTAGATTTTTATCCCTATTTCGTCCAATAATCAAACGATAAGCCATCTTTTGTTTGCTAATGATCTACTTGTCTCCAAGCATTCCACATTTCCTTCTTCATTATGAATGTGCACTTCATTATCATATTGTTGATGATCTACTTGTCTTTGGGCATACTGAAGAAAGTGAACTGCATTATTTTATTTGGTGATGATTAGGGGTCTCTCCCCCAACTTTGTTTAGCAGGTTGAAGCTTGTGTTCGGAATATGCATTTCTCTATCATCACAAAAGAGGAGTTAAATGGCTTTTTAACTCATCTAGTGGTCTTAGGCAAGGTTGTTCGTTGTTCCATATTTCAGTTTTTCCCTGGACAATTTTTCTTATATACTGATTTTGTGGGAATTGAATCTTATATCTCTATTTCTTATAATCAACTATTGATAAACCATCATTTATTTCGAGATGATTTACGTATCATCAGACATGCTAAAGAAGATACTATACATTGCCTTCTTCATTCTTTGACAACCATTCAAGAAGGTATGGGGCAACTGGGCAAGACATTAATCATGCAAAAGTTATTTTCTTTTCAAACATTGTTAAGAATGCTAGTATGCCTAGTAAATATTCTTGGAATTCAAAGAAAATCTTTACATATGAGATACTTGGGAATTACTCTGACTTGTGGCAAAGCTTCTCTTAAAGATTGTAATAAACTTTTTGATAAGCTGGGGATATGGATGGAGGGTTGGAAGCATAAACTCTTATCAATAGCAGGAAGGTTTCAATTGCTTTGATCAGATATCTTGAATTATCTTAATTATTGGCTTTGTTATGTATATTTACCCAGTAGTGTCTTCAAGAAAGTCACTTCCATGATGTCTAAATTCCTTTTCTATGGTGGTAGTTAACAAAATTTCCAAGTGTTTCTTGGATTTCTATATCTCATTCTCAAACATTGCTAGCAAGATGAGAATCAATTGACGCTTAATTTTAATATCTTATTTTCACTTAGATGTAAATCCACATATGATTTCATTTGGTTGTGTGGAAATTCCTGCTTGTATGTTTGTTCTCGGAAAAGAAATTCAACCTATGGCTACCTTTATGCGATGGAGGTTGTCATTCAATATTAGCAATGTTTGCAATGTGTCTCTCTTCTTTGTCCCGATTTAACTGGAATATTTTCATTGTTCTTAATCTCCCTAAGGCAGCATGATCTCCAATGCTTTAAAAGTTAATAAGAGGTTTTTCAAAACTCCTTTATACATTTCGCTATTTTTTTCTATAATGACACTTAACAATATCCCAAAATCTAAGTGAACGAAAAAATACATTGAGATGGAAAGTCTATATTCTCTTTATTTGATGCAAAGCGAGCTATTTTTATTGATGTTGGTACTACTGATTGGGCTACATTCATTTAGTCCGAGGTGGTTGCTCACTGAAGCTCTCTCATTGTGCTTAGATGGCGGTCTTGGTGGGCTAAAAACTACTAATAATCTCATCAAATGTGACATTCTTATGAATGAGACCTATATCTTATGTAGGAGTCATACTAAAACACATTCTCATCTCTTTTTTGGTTGCGGGTATATGATGCAACTCATCAAGTGTCTTCTTCTTGAGGAAAACATTTTTCTTTGATATGTCCTCACTACAAGCCTTGTGATACATAAATTCTCAAAAAGAAACTCAATGCACGACATGACCGTTGGGTTGAATTCCTTCAAGAGTATACATATACAATCAGGCACAAGGCTGGATCTGAAAATAAGGAAGCGGATATCTTAAGCCATCGGATAATAATAACTAAGGAAATGAGGGCTGAAATGATTGGATTTGAAAGAATTAAAGAAGATCATAAGGACTGCCCTGACTTTAAGGAAACATACTCCTTACTCACGACTGGATGTGAACGAATAGTTGATGATTTTCTTTTTGGAAGACGGATATCTGTTCAAGTCTCAAAAGGTCTGCATCGCCAACACTTCACTTCGGGAATTTCTCATATGGGAAATACATGCTGGAGGATTAGCTGGTCATTTCGAACAAACCAAAACCATTGCCTCTATAGAAAATTGATTCTATTGGCCTAGCCTGAAACGCAACGTAAGTAAATTAGTGAGTAGATGTCATATTTGTCATCTAGCCAAGCAGCGGAAACAGAATACGGGACTCTACACACCCCTTCTTGTACCCAATTGCCCTTGGCAGGACGTGAGCATGGATTTCGTCCTAAGCCTACCCAAGACCCTTAGAAAGCATGACTCAATTTGTGTGGTCGTTGACCGTTTTTCTAAGATGGTCCATTTCTTCCCGTGCTACAAAACTTTGGATGCTTCTCGGATTGCAAAATTATATTTCGATGATATTGTTAGACTGCATGGATTACCCAAAATCATAGTTTCTTAAAGATATGTTAAGTTTACTAGTTATTTTTGGAAAACCTTATGGCACAAGATGGGCACAAAACTCCAATTTTCCACTGCTTTTCACCCCCAAACTGATGGGCAAACCAAAGTTGTTAATAAGAGTCTAGGTAATCTTTTAAGGACTTTGGTAGGAGAACACATCCGAGAGTGGGATTCCAAACTTCCAATAGCTGAGTTCGCATATAACAATTTTGTTAATCGAACCACAGGTCTAAGTCCCGCTGAAATTATGTACAGATACCAGCCTAAACAGCTTATGTACTAAACCTTCTTGAAGGTTTTAATATAAATCATATATTTAATATTGAAGATCTAATAGTCTTTGAGGGACCAGAGTTTAACCCCAATAATCCACTATATGATGAGCCTTGTGTGAACTTACCCAGTGAGAACCCTAGCCTACCTCCACTCCCCAATCTGTCAAATTTACCTAATGCGGAGAAGATTAAAGCAATACTCGACGATGAAATCATTTCCACTAAAGAAGGTGGGCGCCAAAGGTACCTAATTCATTGGGAAGGAAAAATGGTGACAGAGGATACGTGAATCGAGCGAGATGAGCTGCAGAGATTTGATCCAGATATGTTAGAGTTATACGAGAGTTCTCGAGATGTTCACTCGATGGGGTCGAGTTTTCTTCCACCCGAGAAGAATGATGGGGACATCAGTATGAGATTTTGGCGCGTTTATCAGAAGAGGCATTGGAGATCAACGACCACGATTATGAGCCTTTATTTGTAATGCATTTTATGTATTGTTTATTTTATATTTCAGTTTTTCCTATTTTACCCCTATGGGTAGTTAGCTTGATGTTGTAGCCCTGAGGGCACTTAAGTCCTTTTCTTTTTTCATGATTGAGGCTCATATATAAGGGCCCCTCTATTGTATTTTGATGATGATTTGATGAATAAAAATTCTAGATTTTGTCTTCTTCAATATTGTGAGCTTTGAGAGAAGAAAGAGAACATAGGTGGGTGATTGTAATACCCGTCAGTCTTTGGAAGAGTCCAAGGCTCACGGCTTATCCTTACCTTCCTCCTCCTCTACTTCCACTGTCGGCCACCCTTCCTAACCCACCCCAAACCGCTGGCCTTGCATTTCCCCCACTTTCCCACAATCGGCCTCCCTCCACCTCACTACTACCGGCCTCCCCTTGTCGACCTCCCGCCGACCCAAGCCCCACCAAACCCTCCCTGATCGCCAGCTCACTCAAGCCCATCCTATCCGCCAGCCTTGCAAATCTCAAGCCCTAGATTCCCCATTCAAATTCCCTCCTAATTAGTTTCCTAATTTATCCCCATGTTGATTCAAAAAGTTTATAATTTGAATTCAAATTAATTTGAATATCAAATCTCTTTCCTAAATCAAGAGATCTAATTTAGGAAATCCCTTAAATCAAATCTCAAATTAAATCTTAGAATTGATTTCAATCACCAATTAAGAGTCAAGGGCCCATATATATTGAACCTAGACACCCTCTATCCCCTCTTATGGCCGGCCCTCTCTCTCTCTATCCCTAATTAATGCTTCCCCATTAAGGCCTTCAATCAACACCCAATCAGCCCCAATTAGTCGCCGCCCCCTTCCCCTCTCATCTCCATTAATTCCTCTCCACTTAAGGGAGGTTTGAATTTCTAATTTCCCTCCCTTTCCCACTAAACAAAATCTGAAATATAAATTCAGATTTTGTTTCTCATCCATTATAATTACTACAAGCAAGAATCAAGAGGCCTCTTCCTAACCCTAGCCACCCCCTCCCCAACTCGATCCCTCTCCAACCGCCGGCCCCTTCCTCCCTTCCTCCTTCACAAACCGCCGGCCCTCAAGGATCCCCAATAGAGGACGCTCCTTTATCCATGGATGGTTGATCCTGATATAGATCACAGCTTCGCTTACGATTCTCATGGGCAAATAGATATTCTTCAGTCACCGTTCTTCGACCCCCACTAAGAGATAGAAAATTCCATTGACGACTACGTCGACCGTATACTATTCCACCTAGCCGAGACTATCGACGAACAACGACCCTCCGGACAGTGGCAACTCATCGAACATCCACCTGTGTCACCTTCTCTGGCTGCCTTCCCGTGGATCAAGACCGTTGGTGTCCTATCTCTTTTGGCGGCGCCATTTGGATTGCTGAAATTCTCTCTCCGCTAAAGCCTTTCTTAGAGCGTGAGTGAGAGGAAACTCTAGGTGAATGTTCAAAATATTAACCCGTGGATTCTTATTACGACATAACTAGTATTATTGTGATTTTGATATTATTTAGTTGTTTTATTCTCCTAACTTATAATTGCATGCCATATCAAACTCCAATTGAAAATCCTTAAAGGTAATTCTTGTGATGCATTAACCTTAAAGTGGTAAGCTTTACAATATTTTTATCAATTCCCTGCAATTCATGTTTGTATCAATTCAAAGAGTGGCCTTTTTAGATTAAGATGTGTTCTAAACAAAAACACCTCTCAGCCATCAGGTGGTTTATTGCTTTATTAATGTCCATTAGATTTGAAGTTTTGGTTCTTTGGTTGTCTTGGGGGTACATGAATTGCTTCTTTTGATATCCGAGCTTCTTTATTATTATTATTATTATTATTATTATTATTATTATTATTATTATTATTATTATTTGACAGCTTGAGTTTTTTGCCGTAGTGTAACCTCTTACTCATTTATCCCCCGAACAAAGGTCAAGAGAGGTCAAGAGAGCAGGTGAGACCATCATAGGATAAAAAACATAATAAAATTATAGATTAAAGAGCGTAGGTAAGAACTACACTTGCCTTCAAGCACTGTTCCAAATACAATATTCTCGTTATCAAGCTCTGGGCATGGTCCTGGCCCGGTCGTCACCAAGAACTCAACATTCCTATAATCCGGATTGAGCTTGATTTCCTCGTCATCGTCATTCTGCGCCAAGCAAAGCGAAAGTATCCCCGGCCTGGAATGCTTCAGTTGAAACGCCTTGGGATCGACAGACTCCATATTTCTCGCCAAGTCCATAGGCGGCCGCATCTCCCCCTTTTCTCTCCTCCCCTGCCGGCCGGCGACAAAGAACTGACCTTGAAAAATCTTATGGATTAGCGTTCCACGATAGCCAGAAGGGTTGCACAAGGCCTTGAAGTTTGCCACAGTCTGGGGAACAAGCTTGCCATATAGCCCAAAAACTACGCGACCAATGGGTTCCGCGTCCGGGCAAGCGGCAAGGTCGAAACCAATAGGGCGGTCAGAGTTGAAGTAGCTAGGGCAGAGGCTAAAGTCCATAAAAACGCGGTCAGTGACAGCAACGGAGACATCCGAAGGTGAATCTGAGCTGGATAAGGCGGTGGATGCGTTGACCGGAAAAGGAGTGAGAGCGCCGGCAGCAGAGAGGAGGATAAGTGAGCGACGACCAGGGAGGGAGAGGGATTTCTTGATTTTCGCTGTAGGTTTAAGGTTAGGGACCGAAGATGGAGGCGGAAGGAGGCAATGGAGTAGTAGAGGAGAGGAGGGGGAGATCGCGCGCGAGCCCATTGAGGTAGTGTACATAGCGTCATAGCAATGGATAGGCCCAGGATAGAGGAGAGCGACGATCAGTGGCGGTGAGAATTCATTGCCAAAGGATTGGTGCGAGTCTTTTACAATGCAAACGTCTGCATGATAGGATAATAAACTTTGGGGAATTTAGCTCTTAAAAAAATTTTCATTTATACATCTAAAATTTAAATTTTAATATTTACATAATTAGGGCTGCAAGCGAACCAAACGTTCGACAAGCTACTCGTTGTTCGGTTCGATTAAATCTCGTTTGTGATCGTTTAATTAACTAAACAAACAAACTTGAACAATATTTTAAATACTCGATTCTTAAATAAACAAACTTGAACACTAATGCGTTCGGCACATTTATGTTCGCGAACAACGTTATTTAAGTTCGTGAACAAGCTCGATAAAAGCTCGATCCGTGTTCGATTTTGAACTCTTGAATAAGCTCGATAAAAATAATTAATATTTGACTATAGAATTAATAAATATAAATCATCATTGCCTTTGTTACATAGGCAATTGTGTTTATTATAAATGTGTTTGTTCATAGATATGTTCATGAATGTGTTTGTTTGATAGTTAAAAAAATTCGTTAAATATGTTCGCGAGTACTAAACGAACGAACATGAACTGAACATGAACCGAACATGAACACTCATTAATTTAAATGAACCAAACATAAACACAAACAATAAAGCTCGAACAAACATGAACCAAACTTGAACAAGCTGATATTAAATGAACACAAACATGAACAATCACATACTCGGCTCGGCTCGGTTCGTTTGCAGCCCTATACATAATCTATCACATTTCTTCAAACATGATAAAGCATAAGTCTCTAATGATATTGATGGAGAGTATAACATTAATAAAAAATAGTTGGGAAGGGACATTTTCGTGAGAGCAGAGCTTTCACCGCTTTCAATTAGTACTAGAGCATTGAGATTTCGTTAGGGAGGACGTCTGTTTATGTTGAGGAGGACATTGACAGGATAAGCGGCATACGAATGTGACAATCAAGATTAATATATTGCAAAGATGGTGATAGGATTAGTGGCGTGCGAAGCTCGACCATAATGAAGTGGCAACAAGATTTGGATGGCATAGAAAGTTTTGGCACGTAAGTAGTATTTTTATTGTAATTTAAAAGTTTAAGTTTATGTAAATAAATAGTTAAAATTGGGCATTAAATATAAAAAGCAAAAAGTTTAATGCCATATATGTGAATGCCTCCAATTTTTTTGGAGATTTACATATGTTACTCTCAAAACCATCTCATTTACATATTTAACATATAAACTTCATTATTTATGAAATATAAAACTTTGTTGATAAAGATTGACGAAATTGTAAAAAATGAAGATGAAGTTGCGACAGGATTTTGATCCCTCATTTAGTTCACAAATACATTCCTAAACCTACCTCTACCATTCTCAATTGAATGTCCTAATATCTTTCTCATTGTCTGCTAGTTCTTGAACTCTCTCTCTCTCTCACTCTGCACCCCAACCCACTTCAGCTCTCCCTTTTGTTGTCTCCCCTCTAGCTCCTAAACAAATTACCTCTCTATGAGAAATAAGTGAGAAGTCGGGTGAGAGCTTGTGAAAGAATGCATTTCCATGACTAACAACATATTGAAAAGTTGTGTCGAGAGCTCATCATTTCGTGGTTGAGAGGTTTCATAAGCTCCATTAATGGAGTGTTATATTTTGTAAATATAGAATTCTATGTTAGGTTGATCAGGGTTTTCACTGGCCTAAGGACAGTGCTTCCTTGTCACAAAAAAAAAATTGTAAATAGAGAATGCTGTCTTAAATATACATATAAGATAATTTTGAGTGCAATATATATAAATCTCTCTAAAATTTTAATAAATATTATTATTTTTTAAATTATGTGCTAAGTATGATTTTAATATAAAAAAAAAAATCTTTTATATCACTATCACGTATCATATTAGATTAGATATTATATAAAATTTGTTTATACATTTCTTACTTTCAAGTTTATTGTAGTATTTGTTTTATAGGACTATTAATGATTCAATCTCAAACGAATATAACCTTTAAGATCAGCTCTATGTTATTTGATCATTTCTTGAGCTGAACCATGTCAACTTATAGCCTAGCAAGATTCTTTTTTTTTTTTTTTTGAGAGAGAGATCTTCAATCTTAGAGTTTAATTTAGAAATATAATTAATAATTTAGTTTATTAAAATTATTTGTATATAATAATTTATTCAAGCTTAAATTAATATTATAATATTTAATAGTTGATACATAATCAAAAAATCATTTTGATCGGGCATGAATCTCGAGGCAAAATCAAGTTGGAAATTTCCGAAATTAAATTGGGACCATCCAAACTCCGATTTTTGTAAACTTATAGTCAAACTGAGCGTCTTGGAATTACGAACCCAACGACACCAAAAGCGACGCAATCCGAGCCCAAATGAGTTCAAATCAAGGACTCAAAGCGCTATTGGAAGGTTCAAACCACAATTTAGATTATCAAACGGTTTCCAAACGTGACATGCTTATAGTCGAATCGAACGACTTGACGAGACGAATGAAACGAGCCCAAGATCACAGAATTCTGAAATCACCAATACATCTAAAAGTCCTATAAATGATCTATGATCAAGGGAATCAACATTGGCCGTCCATCCAAACCACTCCAACTTACCCCTAATCTTCCATCTATTTATAAGTCATGCCACTCTAAAAAATCAATAAATAGAGCCCCACTTTCTCATGAATGGAGACCCCCAAGCAAGGAATCAAGAGAGAGATCGGAGATAGCTCTTGCCTCCTGGCTCCTCCTTGACAACCGCCCGAACTTCTGCGAGACCTCCACCTAACTCCGGAGTTCTGCCATACAACCACCCAACACTAGAGTTCTACCAAACCACCGCCTGATGCCTGAGTTCTGCCAGACCATCCCTTGACTTAAGAGTTCTATACGACTACCGCCTAACGTCGGACTTCTGTCAAGACCACCACTTGACGCAGGAGTTCCGCAGGACCATCGCCTAACATCGTATGTCCATTAGGACCACAGCCTAATGCCAAACTTCTACTAGACCATCGCTAGAGGCAGGAGCTTCTTCTGACGTCGGAGTTCTATCGGACCACCGCCTGATGCTGGACTACCCGTCAAGACCACCTCCTGACGTCGAACTTCCGCCAAAGCACCACCTGACGTCGGAGTTTCGCTGGACCAGTGTCCGACACTAGACTTCTGTCGGACCACCACCTAACGTCAGAGTTCTACCAAACCACCAACTAAGGCCCGAACTTTCATCGGACCACTTATAGAAGTCGGAGTTCCTCTATACCACCGAATAATGTCTAGACTTCTGTCGGACCACTACCTAACATCGAAATTCTACCAAACCACTATCGGACCATCGATTGAGGCCCAAACTTTTGCCATACCACCAACAGAAGATAGAGTTTCACCAAACCACCTAATAACGTCAGAACTTTTGTCAAACCACCGCCTTATGGCTACGATGTTTTTGGACTATGTCTCATGCAGACTTTGGTCCTTTTGACCTCTGTAGGCTATTATAATCCTTCTATCCTCCATCGCCAGATAACGGTTTTTATGACACCTGTCACCTGCCAGCTATGGTCTTTCTGACCTTCATCACCTACTACGATCCTTCTGACCGCCATCTCCAAATAACGATCTTTTTTACCCTTATCTCATGTCGATTATAGTCCTTCCAACCTCCATTGCCTACTACGATCTTCCCGACCTCCATCACCAGATAATAGTCTTTCTGATCCCTATCTCATACCAACTATGATACTTCTAACCTCAATCACCTACTACGGTCCTTCCGACCTCCATCACAAGACAATGGTCTTTCTGACCACTATCTTCCGCCAATTACGATCCTTCCGACTTCTCTCGCTAGACAATTATATTTCTAACCACTATCTCCCACTAATTACAGTCCTTTCGACCACCCTCACCAAATAATGATCCTTCCGACCACTGTTACCAGACTACGGTCTTTCCAACCTCTATCGCATGTCGACTATGGTTCTACCAACTAAACGAACATTTCAATACTAACTCTTACAATTTCCACCATATAATATGATGTACATTTGATACATCAACCCAAGTCCCTTCCCCAAATGAAGGGCCTCTTTTGTAATCGACTGCAAATAATGGTGGATTCATTCAAACTAGGCCAAGCCCTATAGTTTTTTCCCCTTTTCAGAGGTTTTCATGTAAAAACTTTGGTGTCTCTTATAAATACTACATCCCCTCTTTTTATCTACTTGTGTTTTGAATCTTCATAAAAAGCTAAGACATTAAATTATATATTTATCTACCACCGTAAATATTCAAGGATGTAACAGTTTTGGCACTATCTATGTGAACACGATTCCCAATTAGGAGGCAAATTTTGCTCCAACCTCAAAAGGTCGTTCATGCTAACATCTTGGCATCAACTATTGCTGCATCAATTTTATAGAAATTAAAAGTGGACTAGGGGACAACTTTGAGTACAACAGTGGTCAAGAAGATTCCTCCGGTACTTCCAACATCCAAGATGATATCTAGGGAAACTATTTTCAGGAAACTCCCAGCGAATGAAAGGATACTTCCAATAAATCAAAAGTCCTTAACTAGGCTTCTACTCCTTGGGAAAGTTCTTAATGTTTATCTCAAAAGGTAGTAATGATATTAAAATAGACCATTCTTCATATTCGATTCGGGATACACGTGGCATTTCCCCCCTCCCAATCAAGACAAAATTAATCCCAAACGAAGTTGATTTAATCTCTTTCATACAAGTTAATGTCATCAAGCAGTGCTCTGACATATAACCTTAGATAGGTCATATATTCTTGGTGGATTCTCTTGACTCCTTCCATATAGGTTATCATCATCGAGTAGTGCTCTGACATATAACCTAGGATAGGTCACACATCTTTGGTGGATTCTCTCGATCTCTTTCACACAAGTTAACTTCATCGAACAGTACTTTGACATATAACCTTAAATAGATAATACATCCTTGGTGAATTCTCTCGACCTCTTTTATACAGGTTAAAATCATTAAGAAGTATTGTGACATACAACCTTGGATAGGTTATACATCCTTGGTGGATTCTCTCGACCTCTTTCATATAGATTAATGTCATTAAGTAATGCCCTGACATATAACCTCAAATAGGTCATACATTCTTGATGGATTCTCTTGACCTCTTCCATATAGGTTAACATCATTGAGCAGTACTCTAACCTGCAACCTTAGATATGTCACACATCCTTGGTGGATTCTCTTGACCTCTTCCATATAGGTTAACATCATCTAGTAGTGCTCTGACATGTAACTTTGGATAGGTCATACATCCTTGGTGGATTTTATTGACTTCTTCTATATAGGTTGACATCATCGATCAGTGCTCTGACATACAATCTCGAATAGGTCATACATCCTTGGTGGATTCTCTTAACTTATTTCATATAGGTTAACATCATTTAAACCTCGGATAAGTCATACATCATTGGTAGAATCTCAGCTTCAAAATGATCAAATATTCATGGTGGATTAAAGTGATATTATCTCTACTGCACATTGATGCATTTCTTATTACTTTCTCTTCAAAGAAAAGTTATAACCTGATCAACATCAGGCTTTCACTTTGTTAATAGTGTTGGTGTATCTCTAGACTATACATAGGATACACTACTTCGACCCCAACTATCAGGGATGCCTAATATCCGCACACATCATTATGGATATAGACTACTTCCAAGAAAGTATGACTCAACTGCATCCATCATCGTCCCTTCTCCATATCAGATATTAGTGGCCCCTTGCTTGACTACTACTGGATTCATTCAAACTGGGCCAGGCCCCATAATTTTTCCCCCTTTTCAGGGATTTTCATCTAAGAACTCTAGTGTCTCTTATGAACACTACACCCTCTTTTTTATCTACTTGTATGATGGATCTTCATACAAAACTAAGACATTAAATTATATATTTCTCTACCGCCATGAATATTTCAGGACATAATAATAGTTAATTAGGGTTTTAATTCTTAGGAGAAAATTTTTGTTAAACCACATAAGCCTATGAGCTTATTAACATTTTAATAATTACAAATATTATTGGTTACCTTAATTTCTTTTCTAATGAGTTTTTATGTGCAAGTTTTCTAATTATACTAATATTTCTGGCATATAGTAGATGAAAGTCCAAATGATACTAGGCATACAACCTGGATTATAATCGCAAGCTGATGAAGATGCACTCAGTATTAGCACACATAGGAGATATTTGTGAAGAATTTGAAGCCTTTATAGAGAAAGCATGCCAAGAAGTCAAAAACTTATATTTTTATATTTGTTAAGTCTTCTTGTATGTTTTGGGTATGTGATTTATGTGAAGTTACCAATCACACGCATAGACAAAAAAAATATTTCAGATAAAATAATGCCATAGAAATTGCTTCAAAATGGTCAATTAAGATAAGTTGATATATTACAAATCATACTGTATGATTTAGATAGTATTGTACGATGTATATTACATTTTTAGTAATTCTGAAATATCAAGTCAAATTAATTACCAAAAAAATCAAATTTATAATTTTAGTATTAATCATACTTTGCGTGATAATCAGATATTATGATTAGAAATATTCAAAATTACATAACTGTAATATACTTCTTTCCTTGAATAAGTAAATTCAAATTTGAATTAATTGTATTGTAAGATATAGTTTACTATACAATTATGTACATAATCACTTAATCAAGAATTACAAAATAAGGAGCTTATCAAAATAAAATCCAAAAAAATTATCCTATACAATGCCAATCATAATGGTTAATCAAATGGAGAAAGTTTTTTCCTAAAATTTGCTAAATGTACTAATCATATTATATGATACAAATCATATTGTCTAAACAAACAGGCCTGTTTTTTTTTTTTTTTCTTGGAATTGGCCAATTGGACCAATTAATATGTATGATTAGTGAATTGAATTGTACGATCTGATAAAATTTCTTAATAAACAACTTTTTTAGGGTTTTGAATCAAGCCACCCTATAAATATTCTTTCTAAAAATCATAAAACATTTCTCTTGAGATTTTTGAGGGAAAGGCTACTAAAAATATTGAGAGCCTTGTTGAGAAAATTTTATTTTTAAATTCTTTTTTTTTTTAAGATTTTTAATTTTTCTAAGAGAGGTTCATGAGTTTGTACTATTGGTTGTTTCTCCAAATTCATATCTTAAATCTTCTGATTTGAGATTCTGAAGTTCAATACTATAGAGCTTTTTTTTGCTTTACTTCTAAAGATCATTTGTTCATATGAAGTTTTTATTTTATTTTTTGTATTGTGAAATTATAGGTGGGGTAGGATAATCATGCTTCTCAAAAAGATTTTAAAAAAAAAATGGTTTAAGACTTTCTACAAATCCATAAAGGAGAGAGTCCTATCTACCTTTCTTAGAATAGAAAGAGAGAGGTAGTGAAATTCCCAAGGACACGACTTGGGGATCAGACGTAGGCCACTAGGCCAAACAATTATAAATTAGGTTACTCTTTCTTTTTTATCCATGCTTTAGCACTCTTATGCTACGTACATGATATGTGTTGATGATATTATTTATGATTTGTGATTCCTTGTAATATGATGAATGTGATGAAAAAATTTTGATTATTAATAATGTTGAAAATTTAAATTTAATACAAAGTTAGTGTTTTATATAGGAAAATAGTTTCTTTAAAATTAAAAAAAAAAAATTTGTTAAGTTAAAGTAGATAATCTATAATATTGTTTTGAATCATCTTCAAATAGTTTCTTTTCATTTAAAAATTATTGACTAGCTCATTCTCCAAATTATTATCAAATTGTCTCTTATTAAAATTCCACCCCCCCCCCCCCCCCCCCCCCCCCACCACCCCCCCCCCCCCCCCCCCCCCCCCACCCCACTTACAAAAATTTTATAAAAATTTATTTTTCATATAAACTATATTAGATAAGATATACATTATATTAGATATATTAAAATTTAAAATAAAAAAAAAAGATATTTTAAATAAATTTAATATTTTATTTTAAAATCCAGGTATTAACTAATTGATTTAAGTGATTTAAAATGAATAAGTTGCCACATCTTACCAAAATATCAACCAGTCTCCTTATAACTCCCTTTCCATATCACTTGGGATAATGCTATGAATCGTATTTAAATAAAAACTTGTTATCCTACTCTCATATACAGGATAATATATCTCTAAGCAACTCGAATCAATCAATCATTTCTAGCAAGCATTTCTTACTTTCACACACATGCCAATCCATATAAATCACATAATAATAATCATCACAAAGACATCCTTTTTAACTATCATAACATGTAAATACACCTATTTTGCTTATTAAAATGTATGTTAGATCCATAAACAAAATTTTCATGCATGTAAACACCTTTTATACATGCTTTTATTTTACTCACTCCATTCAAAATATCATCTATACAAAATTACCTTATATACTTTCAAAAAATACTTAGAATAATGATATATATTATATATGTGGCATTATTCACTTTATTTCAAAGTAGAAAACTAGGCTTTCTAGGAGCATTATGGTGTTGAGCTCTCTATATTTTGAATGAAATTTGAATCCCTTGGGAGAGATAGGACGTTGGCCATTCAAGTATTGTGGTGTTATAACAAGAAATTTAAAATAGATATCTAAATATGCTAAATATAAATCTCATTTCCGTTCTTCTCCTAAGACAACCAACTATAGAGAGAGAGAAGGGGTTTTCTAGTGAGAGAAAGTTTAATTTGGACGCTTTTGGGTTATTTTCTTCCAAATGCTATTTGGAAAAGTTATTCAGATCAATGTATGATACATTTACCCTATCTCTATTTTTTAATAATATGGAGTTTTATCAGTTTTAGGATTTTTAAAGACACAAAAATTGGAAATGCTCTGACATTTAAGAAACTTTATCATGCAACTTTTGGGTTATTATTGTTCTTAATATTCTGAACATTTAATATATTTTTCAAAATTTTCATTGGATATTTTTGATTTTATGGGGTTTTGAATATTTTAGATACATATTAGAATTTTGATAAAATTTCTTATATTGGGATAAAAGCCTAGAAATACTATTGTGAACATTTTCTACGAATAGTTTTATGATTAGTAGTTATTGAACTATGTGTGTGAATTTACCCCAAAATTCTTGTTGCATTGCCAAAATTATAAAACTCTATGAAAATTTTGTTATATATCTAACTTTGCTTATATCTTTTGAATGTGTGATGTTTATAGAATTTTGTGATTAAATTTGGGAGTAGAAAATGTCGATGACAATTACTTATGCTTATGTGGAATATTTGGAGTATAAGGGCCTAAATTCTGAATGAAGAAACAATGTTAGGTACTAAGGGCCTGATACTGATGTACCAAGCATTAGGAGTTATAAGGGCCTATTTTTTATATGTTATCCATGGGGAGTCATAAGGGCCTAATTCTAAATATATTTTGTTTTGTAAAATTTTGGGAAGTACAAGGTCCTAAGGGACCAATCTGATATGATACGCCAAACTTATTTTTGTTATCTATGAGAATGTATTATTTCTACTATCTAATTCAAATGATGATGATGATGATGATGATGATGAATTGAGTCTTTTGTTATTTTTCTTATAATTTTGAATCTATCGTTACATTATTTAAAGTTCTAAACTGATAATATATTCTCCTTTTTTTAAAATATTAAATATTTATTTATATTTTTATTTAGTTTATTATTTAAAATTTAAGTGGGTTCAATATTACCTGCTAAGCTGTGGTTGCTCATACATGCTTTTTATGTATGCGTTAATTTCATACAGGGAAAAAAGAAGGAGGTTTAGTAGATAGAGGTAGTAGTCTTAAGTGTTTAGGTATGCTTTTGTATAGCAAATTCAGTTGGTGATCATGGTCTATTTTATGAGGATATATTGAAATTTTCTGTAATGGTCTTTATATTTATATGAATATTTTGCATGTAAAACTTTTTAGAAGATGAATGAAAATGTTACAATTTATTTTTTGTATTGTTAAACTGATGCATAATGTCTCTGTGTTTTGTTGTTAAATGAACAGAAAGTAAATCCTTTCAAATTAGATTTTGGGAATCTAAGTTATAACAATCCAAAATGATATGCCCAGTTTGATATATGAGTTATATTTGGTTGGGTTATGACTATTTAAAAGTGTGAATTTTATTGCGACTTAGTTTTCATTACTATGTTTTCATATCATGTGTGTTTTTAATGATTTCAAATATAATTATTTTGATTACTGTTTCTTCTAACATATATTGGATATATTACTTTTGTTGTTTGTGTGTACTAACATTTTAGAGAAATCATACTCTAGACTGTTGAAGACTTCAAGTTAGATTATATTAGGGTTCATTGTAAATAAAATCTATATTTTACACTTTTAGTTTCTCTAGCAAGCAGTTGAACAGATCATGGACGGAAAATTTTTTTAGGTACTGTTCATATTATATGAAGTTAGCTTCTTATAGACGACGTCTAAAGTATGAAAATATTATGAACATTTTTGTCCATACAAACAGGAAAATTTTTTGAACTATTCGTCCAGGATGATTTTATAAAGTTTGTATAGCTTGTTAGGCTTACACAATTGTCCCACGGCTAATCAAGAGAGAAGTGAATTGGTAATTTAAAAATTTTCCTCTTGAATAAAAAACTATTTTTTTATTTTAAAATTTCATAATTTGAGTTTCTTTAAAAATAAAATTTTCAACCACAACAACAAATTGTTGAAAATAAAATACAGAATGTAAAAAGAACACAATAATTTATAGTGGTTCAGTCCAACAAGACCTACATTCACTCCCAAATACTCTCTCTTCAGGTATTGCACTATTATCAAACTTACTCTCCTTTTGCCCACACAGCAAGGCGGAGAAGCCTTTATAATTTTTCTCTCTTCCAACAATCCCCGATGCGGTAGAGTACTATCATCCTTTCATACCCTCCTTGTGTCGGTAGAGTACCATCTCCTTTGACACTTCTCCAAGTGTCAGTAGAGTATTGTCATCCTTTCATACTTCTCTAAGTGTTGATAGAGAACTAGCGTCCTCTCAAACTCTCCTGGTGTTAGCAGAGAATCAAATCTTCTTCAAATGATCTTTTCACAAGCATCTCTAAAGAAGTAGGGAAGAGGATTGATAAGACTTACAAAGAGATTTTCACATTTGGGCAATCTTGTGAACCCTTCATAATTTCCACTTAAAAAATCACTCTCCACACTCTCAAAACACTCTCCCAATCACTCTCACACTTTTTCTCTCAAGAAAAACAAAGATTGATTGATCCTAAGTTAGTTTTAAGAACCTTATACATGAAAGACAGGAAAAACCATTCAGAGAATTGAAAATTTAAATTTTGAGCATCCACGATCATGCAGTACAATCGACGATCATCCAGTATGAACAGTTCAAAATTTGCTTGTACGGTCCTGTATGAAACATTTTTGTACAAGCTAATCATATAATATGAATTGATATCATACAGTATGAACAGTTAAAAAAAATTACTATTCATCGACAAAAAGATTCCTTGCAATTTCATACTTAGGATATCGTCTGTATGAAGTTCAGATCGTCTAGTATAAATAGTTATAAAAAAATTTCTAATTCGTATGGATGAAAAGATACCCCACAATTTTATACAATGAATATCATCTTTATGAACTCCGAATCATCCCAGAGAAATAGTTCAAAAAAGTTATCTGTTCATATGGATGAAAATGTTCGCATCAATTTCATACTCTAGACGTCATCTGTATGAATCCAACTTCATACAATATCAATAATACTTAAAAATTTTTTTCATCCATGCTTTGATTAACTACTCTCTAGAGGAAATAACTAAACAAATCATCC
Organism: Dendrobium officinale; assembly: GCA_019514585.1. Lineage (NCBI taxonomy): Eukaryota > Viridiplantae > Streptophyta > Magnoliopsida > Asparagales > Orchidaceae > Dendrobium > Dendrobium officinale. The sequence continues at coordinate 66,518,793 of CM033682.1, read as the reverse complement.
TGTATGATACGACATCGTACAGTATGATTAGTTTAAAAAAAATTAAAGTTATAATGCTTCCCCGGTATGTGTATGCATGGTTACATAATTATAAATACACTTACTAAGACTCAATAAAATTATAAAATACAGACTCCATTTATAATGAGTTTTAATCTAATCTGACTTGAAGTCTTCAACAGTTTATAGTATGATTTTCCTAAAATGTTAAAACACACAAATAACAAAAGTAATATATCCAATATATGTTAGGAGAAATAAAAATTAAAATAATAATATTTGAAATCAATAAAAACACACATGGTATGAAAATAAAGTTATGAAAACTAAGTTAGAACAATCTCTCATTTTTCTATAATGGAAAAACAATTATTATTTCAGTTAATATTTAAAAGCAAAAATTTCTCCTTAGCTCCCCCTAAACGAATGACCATATATGTAAATCTAGGGATTCCCATGGACATAAGAAAATGCTAAACCCAAAAATAAAAAATACCAAATAAAAAAAAATTCAAATAAAAATATGAACACAAGACACAAAAATACAAACACATACACAAACAAACATAATTCAAATAATAAATATTAAGTAGACAAACAATCTTATTACTCCCCCTTTTGACAATAACAAAAGGGGAAGCATAACTTGAAATGAAAGATGTCAAAAGATAAACCAAAAGAATTGACCTAGAAATTGGTTGTAAACCAATTGCAATTACAATATTAATTCGATAATACTAAAAAGGAAAAATTTAAAATTTTAAATTAAAGAATAACTAAGATAAGAAAAATTAATCAAGTTCATGATTCATTCTAGACATAATAAATAAAGATGATTATTACAAAAATGAAGAAATGAAGATTAGTTAACTTCAAATTCAATATAGAATATAATTACTAATTAGATTGATTTGAATTAGAGATTAAATGATAGTGGAAATAACACAATAATAAAAAAAATTTAATTGGCGATATTACACATCTTTTCAAATATTTGTGGCATATTTTGTGCATCTTTTCTTTGGGGGCTAATTTTATGCCTCTTTTTACTTTACAAATCATTGCACAATCTTTCAATTTTTTCACACAGTGTGCATTCTCTTTTGATTTTGTTTTTGGGTCTTTCCAAGATTAGTAATTTAAATTCAAATTTCACGAATAATAAAAATAAGTATATTGAAAAAGAAAAAAAAATAAGACATCAATATTGCAATAATGATATTCTAGTTATGTTTGCCTAAAAGAAGATGAAATTGATCTTCGTATCTAAATCTAGTTATAATTTAATTTAATTTTTTTAAAAAAATTAGATTTTGTAATGAAATTAATTTATAAAGCAAAATAATTTATAGTACATTTTAGATCAATTACAAAAGATTTTTCATATAGGCATACTAACATTTCAAAAAATGAGAAACAAACACAAGTTTCCAAAACATGTCATTTTTCATTGATATCAAAAGGATAAAGTACATCCAGTTCATGGATATCAACTGACAACACACCAAATAACAAACACATCATCATCACATAGAGAAACTTAACAACAAACAACAACCATAATTAACATGAAAGAAAAAAATATCATCACATCACTTGCAAAAGGCTGATAGAAACAACAACAAAGAAGTACATCTAGAACTCGGAGGGGTGCTAGTCTGGAGGAGGAGGCTAGTTGAACGCTGAAAATAGCTATTCATCATAGATACATTTATATTTACTGTGTCAAACTGACTACATATCCAACCAATTCCCTACCGGTATCTCACATCCTGTTGATTTAAACGAGTCTCAATTTGGTCAAAATGTTGATCAAAGTGAGTCCCCAAAAGATTAAAATGTTGGACCATCTCCTGAAAGTAGTTTTGGTCAAGTCCTTGTGTAGGTGCAGGAGCACCCCCTTCTTCTTCAGTGTCATCACTTAAAACTTTGATCTCTCCCAAACAAAGATAAAAAAGAAGCATCAGTAAAGTAGATTGGTAGTTTAGTGTGAGGATCAGGATAAATGATATTGTACTTCTTGTGTAGGATATAGATAATAAGATGTCCTAATCCTCTTATGATGTGGAAGTCCAATCTAAAAAAGGTTGTACATGTAGTCCATAATGAGTTGGGCTTCATCAATGGGTTTTTTAGTCATAATAAGACACGTGATAGTGGACAGGAGTGGAGTTATATTCACTCGATCACCAGCTTTAGGAATAACAGAAGTTGTTAAAATGTACTGGGTGATCCAAGCATTTTTGTTCAAGGTATAGACTCGAGCTAAATGATTAACTTGGGAAACACCTCTAAGAACTTTGTTAATTTTAGATCAGTCAAAGTCGGATCTAGAGGTCATAGTGTGTGCTATAATCCCTTGGGTTCTCAAGTGAAGGTAGTTGCCTAAATCTTCTTTGATAATCTCTACATGTTATCTTTGGACATATGAACTTATCCTAGAGTTATCTTCACTGACTCTCATGTTGGCTAAGAAATAATAAAAGATTTCTTTATGATATGCATGGATAAGAGTGAGAATGAATGATAGTTAAGTGGAGGCAAATAGAGGCATTACAGATAAATGAAGATCATCTTCAATTAGAAGTTGAGATGTAGTGATCTTCACATCAATGAACCTAAAATATGCATCTTCTTACTTCTTAGACAATAAGTTAGAATCAATAACACTAGAAGAAGAAGATCCCTTTGAACCACGAGGACGTTTGCTGGAATTGGCCATTTCCTAGACAAGAACTCTAGAGAGTTTTGATAGGAATATGAAAGTGAATGATAACGATTTAAAAACCCTTCTATATATAAAAAATGAAAAATCATACTGTACAAAATTTTATTTGTACGTACAATTTTGGAATCATATGGGATGAAACGTTTTTCGTACGTATGAAAAAAAATGGAAAAAGATGAGATGATTGTTTGTAAAACACCATTTTTGAGGCATCCTTTTGTACAGGCTTTTTGATCACTCAATCATACAGACAAACAGGTGTTTATCTGGGATGATTAGAATATTAAAGATCATTTTAAAAGTGGTTAGGTTTATCCCCCACAGAAACTGACACCAAGATCATACAAACAAAAATGATTTTATCGTAGACGATCAACAATAAATAACTAAACCTAACAGGTAAAAATAGTCGCTACTCTTATAGATGAACCAATACAATTTATACCATATGATGACATCATCGTACAGTATGAAACCTTTGAAAAATATTAGTTTTGCATGGTCAACTCCTAAAAGTATTATGTATTCACTACAGAATTCATACAAGACGAAAAAATATTTGTACAGTACAAATAGACCACTTAGAAAATAATAAATAAAAATTTAAAAAAACATATCAAAATCCATTATTTCAATAAAATGACATAGACTAAAAACACACAAAATAAAAAATAAAGCAAAAAAAAAAAAAAAAAAAAACAAATAGAAATAAAAACTAAACAAACAAAAGTAAATAAAAAAAAACATATCAAGTTTGCATAATATTTAATCTATGCATTAAGATCAATCATACATAACATTGTTCTAAAGGTGCTAAAAGTGAATACCTTGTCCATAGGAACAGGAAATTTTTTTTATATGTTCGTCTAGTATGATTTTGCCTTTGTATGGACGGCATCCAAAGTATGAAGATGTTGCGAACATTTTCATCCATACGAACAAATTTTTTTTTTAATTATTCATCCAAGACTATATAGTTTTGTATTGTATGGTGTTCTTGTACGAAAATGTTTTGTACAGGTTCGTACGAGCAAACTTTATATTATTCGTACGTACTAACGTAGATCGTACTATATGATCGCAGATGCTCAAACCTGTAATTTTCAATTTTAGGATGATTTTTTCTATCTTTCATATGTATACTCCTTAGAAACTGATTTAGAAAAAAATCATTCTTTATTTTTCTTGAGATCAAAAGTGTGAGAGTGTGGAGAGAGATTTTCTAGTAGAAATTGTGAAGGGTTCACTAGGTTACCCAATGGTGAGGATCTCTTTGTAAGTCTTGTCAATTCTCTTCTCTACTTCTTCGGAGTTGCTCTTCAGAAGATCTTTGAAGAAGATATGGTTCTCTGCCGACATCAGGAGGGTATGAAAGGATGTCGGTTCTCTACCTACACTTGGAGAAGTGTGAAAGGATGACATTACTCTGCCGACACTTGGAGGGTGTGAAAGGATGATGGTACTGTATTGCACCGGATATTAATAGAAGAGAGGTTAATTGTAAAGGTTTCTCCGCCTTGCTATGGGGTTAAAAGGAGAGTCACTTTGGTAATAGTACAATACATGAAGAGGGAGTCTTCAAGGAGTGAATGTTGGTCTAATTGAATCGAACCACTATAAATCTTTGTGTTTTTTTTTTACTTTTGTGCAATTTTATTTACTGCACTTTTTATTTTAAGTGGTTGAAAAAAGTTTTGCTTAAAAAAAATCTAAATTGTGCATATAATTTTATAATAGGTTTTTATTCAAGAGGGAATTTTTTAAATTACCAATTTACCACCCCCCTCTTGGTTAGCCTTGGGATAATTACGTAGGTTAACAATCTATATAGTCTTTTCAAATTTCATGATATAATATGATGGATCTCTAACAATAAAAAATGAATGATGGGCAGAGTTCTAGCCAAACTATACTAGTGTAAAGTATAGTAGGTATTATAACTTTTGATTTTGTATCTCAATTTAATATGGATGGCTTAGCTCATAGGGAAGCCCAGAGCTGAATATTTATTGTTAGAACTGAAAGGTGTATAGACATTTGAAATTGTTTATGAGATTTAAGCCTTTGATATTTGAAGGTGTTGTAAAACTTCTGGTTGTAAAGAACTAGTTATTGAGATTAAGAATGTATTTAATGGGATGTAGTATCCAAATAACCGTAATGTGCCCTTGGTGTTATTTTTGTTTGATGAGAAAGCATGTCATTGGTAGCTAGGCTAATATAAAGAAATTTCAAGGAAGATCAAATGCTCTAATCTCTTGGAAGGAGTTCACTAATACCTTCATGGAGTGGTTTGTGCCTCCTTTTGTGAGACAAAAAAAGCATGAGTCATTTTTGAGACTGGTGTAAGGAAACAATACAGTAATATAATATGAGGTAGAGTTTATTGCATTAGCCAGGCATGCTCCCAAACTTGTAAGTACTTCTAAAGAGAAATGTTATAGGTTTTTTAGAGGAATCTGAAATAGTTTTAGGTGGCCTTTAGTATTGGCTACTAAGTTTTTATATTTATCTAGGTTGATGATTTAAACATGTGGTTTAGATTAAATTAAAAAGCTTCAAATATGAAAATATATTCACTATTTTAAAATTTTTAAGCCTATGATATATTTAAAAATACATGATTTCCTTAGAGAGGTTTCTTCTTATTATTGTTGTGGAATATAGCTTAAGTACTCCATAAATATGTTAAACTAGTTAAAGCATTAGCTAGGATCCTTCATAACTATGGTTTTTCTATCTCCTTAAGGTCCCATAATCCTAACCACATATATTTATGTTATTGTCAAACTATATTTTAAAATTTCTAATTATTCTTTTATCAAGGCTCTAGATGATACTAGATTTTCAATTTATGTACAATATATACATAAACTAATTGGAGTACAAAGAAATTAAAAAAAGCTTGAGTTCTTTAAAGCTTAAACCTACTCTAACCAATACATACTTCTTAAACAACCATAAATTCATAAAGAAATATTTAGATTCATATGGAGTCAAAGTTACACAATAAAAATATTTTGTTTTACTAAATAAAACATAAGTTACAAACACAAGTTATAATAAATAATGTAAAACAAGGTTTCAAAATGACTCAAAATTAAGATACAACCCCTTTTTGCACTTGTACGCTCTACTCCACTCCAATAGAACACTCCAACATAGACAAACAAGTCTCTCCCTCTCAAGATAGCCCCTCACACCCAATCCCACACTTCCAAAATGACTCCACTATGTGCTAACCTCATTACATGAAGACGAAGTCTACTATTTATAATTCTACAAATTAATTGAAATAGAGCTATGATGTTGAGCGCTACTGAAGTAATGGGTGGATTCTCTATTCATCACTTCAGTTCATTGATTCAACTAACTCTTACCATGACACTGGATGATTGGCGCTATGATGCTTCATGTATAATACCTTGGTGCCAAGCTCTCCAACTAATTTTTTGTGAGCTCTCTATTGAGGCATTGAAGGTTTGACACTGCATCACTAAAATGAGATTTAGCACTATAGTATTAACTTTGTGGCACTATGGTGCTGGTTTAATTTTCAAAAATTACTTTAAATTTTCTTGCACAAAACATAAGGATTTAAAAGAAAAATTTTCATAATATTTGTAATTGGTTATTAGAAAATTTTATTTTATCAAAATCTATTTGACTAGCTAGAAATTGCATATATATTCTCTATGAGAGGATTAAGGTCAGGGTACTATCAGCTAAAAGTAAAAAAGGAGAATGTGGTAAAGACTACTTTTAGTACCTGATATGACTATTATGAGTTTTTAGTTATACCTTTTGGGGTGACTAAAGCACATGTTGTATTTATGAATTTAATGAATAGGATATTTAAAGCACATATGGCCCAATTTATGATTATTTTTTATCAATGATATTGATAAGAGAAAAAAATATATTGTCCAAATTACTTCTATTTTTATAAAAGTTCTAGTTCATTCTATCTTTTTGCAAAGGAAATAAGATTTTTTTTAAAATTAAATTTGTGCCACATATAGAGCACCATAGTGTTATATTTAAGCCAACTCTAGAGTTCTATGAATTTTGCATCGTAGGAAAAAAAAACTTAAATTCATCTTAGAGCAGGGTATAAAAGCATTATGATAGAGCACTGTAGCACCAAACCAACCGCTACAATGCCAAATTGCCTGAATGACATAATGGAATACATTTATAGATAGTTGAAATAGTGAATGCATATGATGAACTAACAAGATGGTTCAACAGTGCTACCTACCTAACATCGTGGAACCTTATTAGTATTTTGCAAAAATCATAAATAGAGAGCTCAGTTTACATGAAAGAGGTTGCTTCTATTAGGGTGGGTAGCCATATGTGTATTTTGTGTTAATCTAGGGAGAGTATAGAGGGAAGAGAGGAAGGAGTGTAAGGAGTCTATAATCATTATTGTAAAAGATTTTTTGGTAATATTTGTCCTCACTCATCTCTTTCATTTTTATTTTTTATATTGCAATATAATTTATTTTCTTTAATTTAATCTTAATGTTTAGCTAAAACTTTTTCTTTGGGCTTATGATACTTTAGAAACCTTACTTTCTTTAGATAAGATTTATAATTTTATGAATTCCTCAATACTAATTTTAAATTCCTCATACTTGTTTTAGTTTATATAGAGACTTTGCATGAACATAAAATATAGTTTGATTTACTATCTCGATGGAGGTGTACAAGAACATTAGGAGTTTTAAAACTTAACTTTTTGCCATGCATAGGCATATGGTGGTTAAAGTTTTGGGATCTTAAGCGGACATTAAAATTGTAGTTAAGAAAATTCTTAGCTAAACATTCCATCAAGCTTGACAAAGACTAGAGGTAATTATGCTCTAACTCACAACAACATTAGAAAAAAAACTAACCGTTGCAAGTATGTGTTTTTAAATAGCATAGGTTCATAATACTTTAAATATAGAATTTTCTTCTTGAAACCATAATTGTAAATTTTCATTAGCACACTCTTTTTACTTAATCAATAAGATAAATTAAGTAGTACTAGAGAAACCTTAGGGTAATTTGTATCCTCATGGGAATGATACTCTATTCAGCACTTATTTACTTAACACGACACATATGCTTCTTTAGAATAAATTTTAATCCCATTAAAATAAGCAAGATAATAAGAATAATAGCATTAAATTTTTTAGCATCATTGTCAGGATTTCTTAGTTAATTATCAGGTTATTCACTTTTATTACTAAAAGGATTGCTAATGTAATCTTATCATTTTTCTTTATTTAACTTGTTTTGTATTGGAATTGTAGTTTATTTTTGCTAAAATTTAGTATTATAATATTACTAATTATTCAACTATGCTGTGATTTACATTTTTAGTATTATGTGTTACTGTTGCATGCATAATATGAACCGATTAGAAAAAATCTTATTTTATTTTGAAATAGATAGAATCATAAGAAAAATTAAAAATTTTTGAAATGAAAAAAATAATAATTAGAGAAGGATGACCAAATTTAGGAGAATGACCAACTTAGTCTGCTTAGAGAATATGCAAATCACATGGTTGATGGTATTCACAAAAATAATTGCTAATTCACTAAATATTCATGCTCAAAATTTTTAGCTAAAACCTACTATCATCCAAATGGTACAAAGCTTCTAGTTTGGGGTAACCCCTATAAAGGATCATAACCTACATATAACCAGTTTCTTAGAGATATGGGCTACATTTAAGTGTAACAAACTTTTTGATGAAACCATTAGACTGATGTTGTTTCCATTCTCATCGAAGGACAAGGCTAAGATGGGGGTTAAATAATTTTCCCCTAGGTTTAATCACCCATGGAATGACTTGGCTCATAAATTTCTAGCCAAGTATTTTCCCCCATCTAAGAAAGCAATAGGATTATCATTACATTCTTCACAAAACTAGATGAAGAATCAATATATGAATCTTGGGAGAGATTTAAGGAATTACTTATGAAGTATCCACACCATGCATTACTTCATTGTCTTATCATTCAAACATTTTACAATGGTCTTATAGGTTCTCTTAGATCCATTATAGATGTAGCAGTTAGAGATCCTTTTGATTTACAAACCCTTTGATGAAGCATTTTCTTTGATTAAAGAAATGGCAACCAATAATTTTAATGGTCGTTTGAGTGAGTGAACCCTAGGAAAGTGGACAGTGTGAATTAATATAATGGTTTATCAACTTTGAATTTTCAAGGAACTACTATATCTAGAATATATATAATATTGGAGTTAGTACATCCCAAAACACACCTTTACCAATAGAAGAAAATATGTATGGATCATCTAATGACCCAAATATGTCAGGAGTTAATTAATTAAATGTCATCAATAAAAGATAAAATAACCCTTACTCTAATACTTATAACCTACTTGGTAAAATCACCATAACTTTAATTGGAGTAATAATTAGAGCAGGGTTAGTAACTGGAATTCTAGTTACCCCAACCAATTAAGAAATTTCAAACCACCTCCTCAGAATTATGAAAACATAAATCCTAATTGTCCACTTAGATTTAATTCAAATAATAAAATTTGGATTAAAAGCCTTCATTAAAAGATCTTATTTTGTAAATAGAAACACCATTATAAAGTCAACTTGCTATGAGAAGGAATATTGAAAATTAATTAGGGAAGTTAGTTAGTTCTTTGAATAGAAGATCTTATGGATACTTGCCTAGAAATACAAAGAAAATTCTTAAGGAAAATGGTATGGAACATTGTAAAGATATATAATTGATGAGGGGAAGAGTGTTTGAGGAAGTAGTTAGTAAGGAGGAGAAGCTTACAAAAGAAATTCTTGAGGAAGCACCCATAGAGCCTAGCAAGCCTAAAAAAAATAACCTTAGTCCATTAAGAAAGTAGAAAGTAGAAAAACTTATTATAAATGTAGTTAAGATACCACCACCACTATTTTCTTTGAGATTTTTTGTGATGCCCCAGAATCAAATTTGAAAAAATTATCTATTCTATCTTTTTAATTTATCAACCAGAGCATCTAAATAATATATCTATATATCTGGAGCAAAAACTAACAACTAAATACCTAAAAATATTTCATTATATTCATTCTTCTAAAATAGTATACAATAGTCACGAAATCAATACAATCACTATCCTATGACAAACTCCTGAGTACAAAAAAATAAAAAGGAAATGCATAATAAAATCTTAAAAAACCCTGAGAATCTATTACAATTTCACTCAATCTGGTCATGACCCCTTCACTAACCTGAAATTATAAAAATCTATATAATGAGCTAAGAAATTCAGCAGGAAGCCAAAACTCTGTTACTATTTTTAATGCAAGGCAAAAGAATTAATATGTATGTTTCAGTTCTAGTCAATATCAATCACCACTTTATATAAGAAATAAATATATATAAAAATTAAAAATAAAATAGATAATACTTTTAAATATTATTCTAGTGCATCACAAATTGGTATTAGAGCAATTGTTGGAAGAATTAAATTATAACCAGAGCTATAAGAATTGATTTTTGAGTGGGGTAGAAGTTGGGTAGGATAGATTTTCATTTATATATTGATTTATCTACTTTACATATGTATATTTATTTAGTTTATGAATTAATTAATTAGGAAAGAGGATTTTATCAGTGGATAGATGGAGCTTATCGATTGGGATACAAATAATGGACAAAGTGAAGTAGTAGAAACTCTAGTGTGTTCGAACACTTTGATGCAGCTAGTCAACATGCTTGTACAGGCTATGAGTGATACTCATAGTAGATAGGTGAAACACAAGGAATTAGAAGAGGATAAACATCTACAGATGATCCATATGTTAAAACCCCTACTATTTAAGGGAGTTATAGAGCCACAAGCAGTAAAAGACTGGTTATTGAGGATAGAGAATATATTTGATAGCATGCAAAGCCAAAAGGATAAAAAAGTATCACTTGTAGTATTCATATTTAAAGGAGAACTTGAAAGATGGTGGATTTGTTAGTATATAGAGAAATTCCAAGAAAAGATTAATGTAGAGACCACCTTGATAAAGTTTGTTGCTATTTTTAGATACTGGTTTGTGTTACGTATCTAATTTCAGGAAATAAAATTTTGATGAATTTCTATTTTTTTATGACTGCCTTGCCTACTAAAGTTTCAGGTTCACTAGATCAAATTGCAAATCGAACCAGCTCAAGATTAGGTAGATTAGGATTGAGTCAGTTTGTAATGTACGACAAATGTCTTTTAACTTTCTTGAGTCCATTGTAATAATGTGGGTTCTGATGCTAAGTAACCTTGCACACACACTTATGGGAAATTTTTTGACTATTTTAGAGTATTCTATTTTCGATCACATAGTCCGGGATGATCCACAAATCGAACTGGATGATCAGTTAAAAATATAAACCCTAATTAAGATATCATAATTAAGGCAACTGTTATTAAGTATATCATCTTGGACGACGTTTGCATTGGTTGGGATGATCGGCTCAAATTAGAAAGAATCAGCCATCATATCTATTTAGGTATATTTTATTTTTGGACATCGTCATGGACGATGTAGTGCAATTATGTCTAAATTAATTTAGTAATTAAGAAAATCAATTAAGATTTAATTGCTCGATCATATCATCCTGGATAATCACAGGATCGGCTGGGATGATCAGTTAACAAACCTTAGTTCTTTCTGGACAATAAAAAATCAGCCTGGTTCTATTCAGGGCAATGCTTTGGATGATATGTACTAAATTAAACTAATCGTTCGAGATGATCAAGAGATCATCCTGGATGTTCAAATTATTTTTATATTGTCTAAACATCTATTCAGGGCGATGTTATTAATGATATTCATCATTTCGTACTAATCGGTCCAAACGATTAAGTTATTTTTTCCATCGTCTAGACATCCATCTAGGGTGATTGTTTGGATGATATTCTTCAAGTTGAACTAATCGTATAGGATGATAGTATTATCGCACTGGATGATATTTAATGATTATTTGCTAATTAGGGCTAATTTGGAGCCCTTGTTTAAAAGATCTCTTATTTTCTCAAGGGAAGATCTTTTGCTGCTGTCCTGACCTGAGAGAGCCAAGAGGAGAGGGAGATCAAGGCAAAGAAAGAGAGGATCTTATGAGGGAGAGTTTGTGAGGAGTTTCACGAAGGTTGCTCCAACTAAGGATTCGCGTCATCTTCTCCAGTCGTTATCCCTGGTTCCTTGGGGGTTCTAGAGAGGTCTACTTCAACAACTGATCCAAGTTCTCTACCTGATTCTAAAGGAATCTGAAGGAGTTGAGTTCTTTGTTTGCTTCTGGAAGAAGCAAAAGGAGTTTTGTTCTTTGTCTCCTTTAGGAGGAAGCAAAAGGAGTTGGGTTCTCTGCCTCATCAAGGTCGGTGGAAAGGAGTTTTTTTATAGGCTTCTCCGCCTTGGGAGAGGCATTGTATTTAGTTCAATACTCGGAGGAGAGGCTCTAGCGAGTAGACGTAGGTCGAGTTAATCGAACCACTATAAAATTTGGTGTGTTCTTTTTTATTGTACTTCTGCATTTAATTTTTGTGATGATTGTTTGGTTATGTTTATGATTTTGTTTAAAGAATTTTTTAAATACCAATTCACCCCCCTCTTGGTTAGCCTCGGGACTAGTTTATAAGGGCTTAACATTCCTGTCAAACTTTCAAGTGGTATTAGAGCAGAATTCAGAAAATCGAGTTTTTGAAAACTTTTGAATTTTGATCAATGAATAACTTTGGTAATTGTAATACTGTGGAAGGTTATTCTATTACTCGACCACCTTTGTTTGATAATATTCTTTTTTAATTTTGGAAAACTCTTATGTCTACTTTTTTGCAATCGATTGACTATCGCATATGGATGCTTGTTAAGAATGGTTATTCACCTCCATCTTGTAAAACTAATAGCATTAATATTGTACTTACTTTTACTGAATGGACTCTTGAGGATAGGGATTTAGCTCAACTAAATGCAAAATGCTTGATCTATTTTTAAGTGCTTTGAAAATGAAAGATTATATGTGTGTTTCAACTTGTGCTACTAGTAAAAAAATTTGGGATAGATTGTGTATTACTTATGAAAGAACTAATGAAGTTAAACAATCTAGGTTGAATATTTTATTATATGACTACAAACTTTTTTGTATGAAACATATTGAATCGATTTCTGATATGTATACTAGGTTTACTCAAATTGTTACCTCATTCCATGTCTTAGGAAGAGAGTTAACTAACTATAAAAGAGTGGATAAAATTTTGAGATACTTGCCTTCTTCCTTTGATGCTAAGATTACTATAATTATTGAATCCAAGATTTAAATATTTATTTTGTTTATAACTTACTTGTATCACTCATTGCTTACGATCAAGGAGTGAACCAAGGACAACTTGATGTAGGTGAGTGAAAGAAGGAGAAAATTTTGATGCTAAAGGACAACAACATAGACACTGATTCTTTCAGGTCAAAAAGTGATGATGTTGCCTTAATCACTAGGCAATTCAAAAGTTTTCTAAGGAAGAATCACAAGCACCATCAGAAATTGAACAAAGGTAAGGGTAGCAAAAATTATAAAAGTTCTTCTAATGTTGTTTATTTTGAATGCAGGAAACTTGGACATGTCAAAGCTGATTGTCCTACACTTAAGGATCACCCAAGCAAGGAGAAGAGTGAAGAGAAACCCATGTTTAGAATGGACAATGATAAGAAGTTATTCCAAAAGGCGTTCTAGGTGGATTCTGCATATGACTCCTCTGAGACTAAAGCTAAGGAGGAGACAACAAAGTTGTGCTTGATGAGTAATCATCTTGATTAGTCTAACTAAGAAGAGATATGAGAACTAACCTATGATCAATTACTTAAAGTTTGTGAGATCATTCATGTATCATATAGAAAACTTAAGAAATCTCATGCTAGTCTGAAATTGGAGTTGTTGAATTTGTAAAAAAAAGCATGCAATTGTATTGAAAGATCACTCCCAAATTGATATCAATCACATGTCATTACTTGATGAGTTTGATGAATTTAATAAAAAGCATTCTGAGTTGGTCGTTGAGCATGATTCATTGAAAGCATCATACACCACACTTGAAACTAATTTTAAAACTTATATTGAAGAATCTGAGCATAGGGAGTACTATTTGAATGTTGATAATGTTGTTTTAGAAAGTGCTAACTCAAGATTTAAAGCTGAATTGAATGCACTTGTGAAAAATAGGAATACACCCACACTTGATCTAAAGTCAAAAACCTAGGAAGAGGCATTATATCTTGAACAGATTAGTAAATCCTTTTTATGGTGTTAAATATTTTTTATGTGGCATACTAGGACACATTTCACACACTTACACTGTTCACCATAGTACACATTCAATGTGCAGACCAAAATTGCATGATTCACACTATAACACATATACATTATATTCTTCTTTTCATAAGAAGTGACACAAACCTATTTGGGTTCCTAAATCTAACATTTGATGATTTCATAGGTCTCTCTCATAAAAGGCCTCGTGAGAGTAAGCGGTACTTAGACAGCAGAGCCTCACGGCTCATAATTGCAAAAACTTGCTACTTAATATATTATGATTTACATGTTTACTACTCTATTGCTTGTTGTTATTTTATATTCTTTCTTTTTAGTTTTGAGGTTTTTTTTATGTTATTTTATAGTTATTTCATCTGTGATATTTTTCATTTTTATTTGTTAGTTTTTCTTTTTGGTCATAGTTGAATTGATATTTTATGCCTTATTTTTTGTTTTTGAAAATTTATAGTCAATGTCTGAGATCTCGAAATTAGTTAAAGGGAAAGACAATGTTGATTGTTTCCCTCCCTATAACCTCTTTTAGAGATGTAATTTTCTTTTCTAAATAAAATTCTATCTCAAATTAACAACTGGACTTTCAATTGATATCTTTTTTATCTTACTACAGTAATCTATCTTATATATAATGTTTAAAGTCTTTATATTACTTTCTAATTTTTTAAAATCTTGTTCTTGCATTTATCATATGAATTTAATTCTGTTTTGTGGTTTGTTCTTTCTTATATTAGAGTGAGTTTTTCTTCTCTAATAACTGGAAGAAATACTCACAACCGAGAGTATTTAAAAGTTTCGAAAAGGATCTTGCTTGCAAAAACGTCAAGTGCATAAAATGAGCCCCAAAAAGAAAAGAAAAATGAAAAGATGTGTAATGACCGAAAAAATTAAAAGATACACAAAGTGAATCAAAAATCAAAAGATTCGCAAAGTATGCCAATCAATTGAAGAAATGCATAAAATGAGCCCACAAAAGGAAAGCTTCCTTCTCTTTCAAAACTTAAATAATTTAGAAGAATTCATGTATCACTTAATATTTTTAAAGGCTTGATTTCAAATTTCATGATTGTGATAAATTACATTGATATATTATTCTATATTATATTTTTCTCTGGAATCAAGTTTTAAACGAATCTCTTTTTCTTATCCAATTTGGTTTTTTGAGTTAGGTATTTTGTTTTCAAAAGAAGATTTTGCCCTGAGAGAAGTTCGAGTTAAGGTTAATAGGATCGATTATTCTACCATTTTTGGATTTTGACGATGTTAACTAATTGGTCTTACAAGTCTTTAAGTTCAATCACATTGAGAATGTATCATATTTGTGCCTTGATTAAAAAAAACTTTGTTTTTATTCCTTTTTTTGTCATTTTTACTATCTTTTTTGTATTTTAATTTTATCTTTTACTGTTTTTTATTTTTTATTTTTGGACCTTCTCTGATCATCTCCATCCACCTCATGAATTAAAATTTTTGTTCTCATCATCCTAAATAATACATTTAATCCACTCTTAACATTTCATCTAACGCTTGATGTGATTTTTTGGTTCATAATCATCCTGGATGATACATTATCATCTTGGATGATCTGATCATATCCTGCTTTAATTTTTGGTGATCAGCCTAGGTGATCCTCTTCATCCTGAAAGATGTTCTTAATTTCTGCTCAATTATTGGTAATCGGCCCAAACGATCCACCTGTTCATCCTGGACGATACACATGGCAATGCATATAAACTCTTTAAATTAGACCGGTACGATCAATTATTAGTGATTATCCTAGATGATACACCTATTCGTCCTGGACGAAACACGTGGCAATGCTTTAAACATTTTAAATTTGGCCAATATGATCCATTATTATGCATTATCCTAGATGATCTACCTAATCAGCTAGGACGATTTTCTTTTTCAATGGTTATCATGCTTGACTCCTCGGGATGATCGCATGTGTCTTATCATCCCGGATGATGTCAGATCATCCTAGATGACTTTACCACCTTTTTTACCAATCATCATGGATGCAATTATTTCACCTAATCGTCCTGGATGATTCTACTATCATCCTGGATGATAGGTCCATTTTCTTTTTAAATCGTGGATTTCAAACATTTTTCCTCACATAACCTTCCTTGAATCCTCCTTGCTCATACTTACTCTTCATTTTTCTTGATCATGGCTGGTGGAAAAAGATCTCGTATGCCTGCTGGATGCTCCTCAAGGGTCACCCTTGACCCTCATTTTACTTAGGTGATCGACCAAGCTGCCTATCAGTAATACAAGCTAGCTGAGATCACTTTATCCCAGACCATCAACCTTTGCATACTTTCTTATCCTATCCTTGACTTGTTTGCGCACACTTCTCTGACATTCATTCTTACACTTATCGTTCCATTTAATTATGAATTACAGTTTGAATTCTTTGCTAGCCTCCTCATCAATTCCTCCTTCACCGCTCTTCAGTCTTATGGTAATAGGCATCCTGTAGAAATTACATATCAAGACTATCAAGAGCTCCTGCAATTATCCACCACTGGATACAAGATTCACATCTTGTCTCAAGACCCCGATTACAACTAGGCCTCGGCCAATCACTTTATGAGGAACTATGATGCTTCCTATCATGTTAGAGAGTCTAGTATCTTACTCAAAGATTCTAGGACAATCCAACATGTCCTTTATACCTCAGTTCTTCAAAAAACTGGTGATCGTATTCATATCACTCCACTCCTTTTGATCACCACATCATGGCCCACTGTGAGTTTAATGCCACTGATCTAATTTTTTGATACATTGAGCACCTGACGAGCATTAGAGATCCAGGATATAAAAGGAAGCCTAATCTTTCCTTAGGACACATCATAACCTATATCTTTGATTCCAAATACAACCTTCAATATCTTACCCCACCAAACTTTCAGTATGTCTTCTACTCAAACAACTCCTTCCATATTCTTCATAGTACTCATCTCAACTCAGAGCACGAGGAAGCTGAGGGAGCTGAGGAGGAGGCAGCTCATGCACCTATTCCTGCACCTGTTCCACTCTGCCAGTACTCACTGTTAGATCAACTGGTAGAGCGGTTCGACCAATGGGAGACTCAGTTTGAGTCCTACGTTGTTGCACAGGAGCAGCAAAATATAGAGGA
Source organism: Dendrobium officinale (assembly GCA_019514585.1). Taxonomy (NCBI): domain Eukaryota; kingdom Viridiplantae; phylum Streptophyta; class Magnoliopsida; order Asparagales; family Orchidaceae; genus Dendrobium; species Dendrobium officinale. The sequence continues at coordinate 66,501,587 of CM033682.1, read as the reverse complement.
TGTTGCTTGCTTTGACTCGTTTGTAGCTTACTAGTAGCACCAACACGACCAGGACATGACCTAGTTTGGGGAGTAGTTTGTGACTCTTTCCAGTTTCATCCTGCTGCCACCACCACCTCTTCGGATGATCAAGGGTCATCCTTCTTTTAGTTTGTTTTCTTCTGTTGATTTTTTGTGTTGTACTTTATCCTTTTTATTAGTTTTTGTTTCTAATTGTGTTTTGTGTTGAGAAAGTTGCTACTTAACCTTGCATGCTTTACATTCTTGCAACTTATATGTTTTAAGGAGATCCAGTTCTCTACTAACAATTGAAGAGTGTGAACAGACAAAAGGTTCTCTTCATACACTTGAAGAGTGTGAACAGCTGACGGTTCTCTGCCAACACTTAGAAAGTGTAAAATGACGACGGTTCTCTGCCAACACACTACGGGAAAACATACGATTACCGTCGGATTTTCAGGCGGAAAATTTTGCGCCGATACGAACGGCGCAGGTAACGACGAAAACTTTACGACGCATTTTCTGACGCAACATACGCCGGAAACCTTCCGGCGTCCCATGCGCCGGTCTATTTAAACTCAACGAATTATTTCCAGCGCAAATTGCGTCGGCAATGTTACCGGCGTTTACACCGCCGGAACGTCCGCCGGTGAAAGCCCTATTTTTTGTCACCGAGCCCCTCTGGCCGATCATTCGTTTCCTTCTATTCTCTCACCTCACGTGTTTCTCCCATCGCTGTCCGTCGCTCGCCGTGGATTGACGTTGCCGACGATCACCGGACTTGGAGGGTGTAAAAAGATGATTGTTCTCTGCCACATTGGGTAGTGGTGGAAGAGAGTTCTATTGAAGGCTTCTCCGCCTTACTGTGGGGGCAAAAGAAGAGACACTTATGGTGATAGTGAAATACCTGAAGTGGGAGACTTCAGAGAGTGGATGTAAGTCGTATTTTATCGAACCATTATAAATTTTGTGTCTTTTATTTTCTGCAGTTTTTTACTTTACTATTTCTGTTGAATTGTGGTTGAAAAATCATTTTCAAAATTTCATTAAAGTTTTTAATCAGTTTTAAAAAAAGATAAATTTTTAAATTACTAATTCACCCCCCTCTTGGTTAGCCGCTGGTAGATTAACTTAGGTCTAACAATATAATTCAAAATTAACAAGCTTCAATAAGTGGTATCAGAGCTTAGTTTCAAAATCATAAGTTTAGACTACTTTTTGATTAACGACTATGGCTACATTTGGAAACCCAAACACACCTGAAGGTTACTCTATAACTAGACCTCTCTTGTTCAACAATATTCCTTTTGATTTTTTGAAAACATGCATGTTTATATTTTTACAATCACTTGATTATCGTATATGGCTCTTAGTTCAGGAAGGGTATACAAAACCAACTAGATTAGTTGATAGAGTCAGAGTTGAAACATCCTTTAGGGACTAGATAGTAGAAGAACATGACTTAGCACAACTTAATGCTAAATGCTTGAATAGTTTCTTTTGTGCTCTTAAATATGAAGATTACATGCGGGTTTCCACTTGAAAGAGTGGAAAGGAGATATGGGATAGTCTCTATATAACTTATGAAGAGACTAATGAAGTTAAATAGTCTAGATTAAACATTTTGTTATATGACTATAAACTGTTTCGCATGAAACCTAATGAATCCATTTCAGACATGTACACAAGATTCACATAAATAGTCACCTCTTTACATACATTGGGTAGGGAACAAGCAAATACTAAAATTATTAATAAAATACTTCATTATTTATCTACTATTTATGATGCTAAAATAACTGTGACTATAGAGTTTAAAGATTTAAATATTTTTTCTATAGACAATTTTCTTGGATCATTAATTGCTTACGAGCAAGGAGTGAGTCAACGAAAGATTGATGTAGGAGAACCACGAAAGGAGAACAATATTGCACTGAAGGTGGAAGAATCAGAGAGTGGTCTATCTATACCTGAGGATGAGGACGACATTGCTTTAATGACTAATAGTTTAGAAGCTTTCTAAAAAGAAAGCAAAAGAGAGGCCAGCAATGGAATTGAGGTAAATTCAATAGGAATGTCAAGGTTTCAAATGATGTTATTTGCTATGAATGTAGGAAACCTGGACACAATAAGTCAGACAGCCCAAAACTTAAAGCCACTCCTAGTAAGGAGAAGGTAGAAGAGAAACCAATGGTAAAGAATGGCAAAAAGAAATTCCAAAGAGCTTTCTAGGTGGACTCAGCTTTAGACTCATTAGAAATTGAAAAGGAAGTGGAAGTCGTAAATATGTGCTTAATGGTGGATTATCTTGATTAGCCAGATCAAGAAGAGGTATGTGACTTGACTTACAATGAACTTTTAGAAGTCTCAGAACGCATACATGTAGCATATAGAAAGTTAAAAAAAATGCATGCTAGTATGAACTTATAGTTACAAGAACTTCAAAGAGAATAAGAGATCCTTAGGAAAGATCATGTTTTAATTGATAACAATCACAAGAAATTACTTGATGAGTTTGATGATTTGAATAAGAACCATGAAAACTTAAAATCATCCTATGCAAAACTTGAAAAAGAATTTTAAGATTTTAAAGATGAATTAGAGAGCAAAATTTATCGAATTAATTATACAAATCGTATATTGGAAGATATGAATTCATTTTACAACCTGAAGATAAAAGCTCTCGAGGATAATCGGATACCCCCAAGACTTGAAGATTTCACGGATCCTATTTTATATCCTAAATTTTTACAATCTCTGAATAGACAGAAGAATTATTAAAAACTTAGTAATCCATTTTCGAGAGTTAAATGTTATAATTGTGGATTGTTTGGACATATAGAACACACATGTACATTGAAGAAGAAAACCCATTTGGTATGGAGACCTAAGAGGCATAAACCTCGATATATCATACATGCATCTGTTTATAATTTGCAAAAAGGTGAACCCAAACTTGTTTGGGTTCCCAGGTCTAACATTTGATGATTTTGCAGGATCGCTCTCACACAAGGCATCGTGAGAGCACATGGTACATGGACAACGGTTGCTCAAAGCATATGATTAGAGATACTGCACAATTCATATCACTGGAAGCCAGGAGTGGAGGTAGGGTTACACTTGGAGATAACACCATAAGGAAAATGATAGGGTCAGGTATAATTGGAAACTTGAAAAACTTTTTTTATAGAAAATGTTTTGTTGGTAGAAGGCTTAAAACATAATCTTCTGAGTAATAGTCAGTTATATGATAAAGGTTATTACATAAAATTTTTTCTACTAGCTACATATTAAGCCTAAATGGTAATGATGTTTTGCATGGTATAAGGATAAATAATGTGTATATGCTAGACTTGAACTGTATCAAACCTCCTACTATTTTTTTTCTTAAAACTATCTCTGATGAGTCATGGTTTTAGCATAGGAGACTTTGTCATTCTAGAATGAAGAACCTTAAAAGGATTACCCAAAAGAACTTAGTGAGAGATATACCAAAACTAGACTTTACTAAGGACTTTTTGATGCATGTCAATTAGGAAAATAGGTGAAGTCCTCTTTTAAGTTTAATAAAGATCTTAGAACTAGTAAACAGTTGCATATTTTATATATAGATCTTTTTGGACCAGTTGGAACTGTAAGTCTAGGAGGGAAGGTATACAAATTTGTAATTATGGATGATTACTCTAGATTCACATGGGTTAGATTTATATATCATAAGAGTGAATCTTTTGAGGAATTTAGAAAATTTTTGAAGTAGATTCAAAGAAAATTAGGATGCAAGATTATGACAATTCAAAGTGATTATGGAGGAAAATTTGAAAATAAAAAATTTGAAGATTTTGGTAAGGAGAAAGGAATTGATCATAATTTTTCTGCACCTAGAACCCCTCAGTCGAATGGGATAGTCAAAAGGAAAAATAGAATATTAATAGAAGCCGCTCCAGCCATATTGGCAAAATATTCACTTACTAAGTATTTTTGGGCTGAGGCGGTTAGCACAGCATGTTATGTTCTAAATAGGGTGAATGTTATATCTAACTTGAATAAAACACCTTATGAATTACTAAAAGAAAGAACACCTAATTTATTACATTTGTATGTCTTTGGATGTAAGGTGTTCATACATAACAATGGAAAATCTGCCTTAGGAAAATTTGATCCAAAATCAGATTAAAGAATTTTTATAGGATACTTAAGTATTGGAAAATCTTATAGAGTATTCAATAAAAGAACCTTGGTAATTAAAGAGACCACACATGTTATATTTGATGAATCTGGATCTTTAAAAGAGCAAATTATTGAAGAGGATGAGATAGAGATTAACTCCTAAAAGATTGAGAAAATAAAATTAGAAGAAAATTTGGAGATAGAAAACCCGATGCCTAGATATTTGAGATTTTCTAAAAACCACCCAATGGAATTGATTATAGGTGAACCTAGTGAGGGTGTTAGGACTAGGCATGGACTGAATAAAGAAGTTAATCATTCATCCTTTATTTCAATGATAGAACCCACAAATATTGATTAAGCTTTTTTGGATAAATTTTGGATATTGGCAATGCAGAATGAATTAAATCAATTTGTAAGAAACAAAGTTTGGAAATTAACTATAAGGCCAAAGGATCAAAGTGTAGTTGGAACTAAGTGGGTATTCAAGAATAAAATGAATGACTCATGAGTAATCATTAGAAATAAGGCTAGAATGATGGCTAAGGGGTATAATCAGATTGAAGGGATTGATTTTGAGGAGACTTTTTCCTCTGTATCTAGACTTGAAGCAATTAGGATTTTGTTAGTCTTTGCCTGTTTTAGAGGATTTAAATTATATTAAATGGATGTTAAAAATATCTTTTTAAATGGGATAATTCAAGAAGATGTTTATGTGAAATAACCTCCAGACTTCGAGAATTCTAAACACCCAAATCATGTTTTCAAATTGAAAAAGACATTATACGGATTGAAACAGGAACATAGGGCTTGGTATGAGAGATTGAGCACCTTCCTACTTGAGAGATCTTTTGAAAATGGAAGTGTGGACATAACTCTCTTTTTGAAGAAATTAGGAGAGGATATACTCAATATACAAATTTATGTTAATGATATCATCTTTGGATTTACAAATAATAATCTTTGTCATGATTTTTCCAAAATAATGAGTAGTGAATTTGAAATGAGTCTAATGGAAGATTTGAATTACTTTCTAGGCTTTAACATTAAGCAAATTGAGGAGGGTACATTTCTTAATCAGTCAAAGTATGTTAAGGACATCCTTAAAAAATATGAAATGGATAATGTTACACCCATGAATTCCTCAGTTCAGTTGAATAAGGACCCTAAGGGAAAATTTTTTGATCAAAAGAAATTTAGTGGAATAATTGGATCCTTGCTTTACTTGACAGCTAGCTGACCCGATATCATGTTTAGTGTTTGTTTATGTGCTAGATTTAAATCAGATCCAAAAGAATCACATTTAACATCAGTAAAAAGAATTTTAAGGTATCTCTTGGGAACTCATAACTTAGGAATTTAGTATCCTAAGTATAGCTCTTCATTTGAAATAATTTGAAATTCAGATTTGGACTTTGCAGGTTATAGGGTTGATAGAAAGAGCACTTCTGGAATATATCAATTTATTGGAAATTTCTTAGTCTCTTAATCCAGTAGAAAATAAAATTTCGTAGCCCTATCTACTGCTGAAGCTGAATACATTGCCTCAGAAAATTGTATGGCACAAGTACATTGGTTGAAATAATAGTTGATTGATTTATGATTAACAATAAGCACTATTCATATTTATTGTGATAATACTAGTGCTATTTTCATTTCTAAAAATTCTATTCAATATTCAAGAACCAAACATATAAACATCGGACATCATTTCATAAGGAATTATATATCGAAAGGCAAAATTGAACTCATTCATGTTTCAACTGAAAATCAAATTGCAGACATTTTTATAAAATCACTAGCCTTTGATACTTTCAATAAATTAATATCAATGCATGGTGTGATTGATTTGACTTCTTAATTAATAAGTTTCTGCAACATTGATGTGTGTTTTTGTTAGTGTGTTGTATATTTTCTGATTTTGTGATTTTTCCATGCGTTGCTAAGTTTTTTTATGTTCGTGTTTGTTTTTAAATTTTCTTCTTTTGATTGTTAAAAATATTTTTCACATCAAAATTTTAGTTTTTGAGCATGGTATGAAAATTTGTGTGATAATCATCTGTACGAAATTAATTTCATACGGGACGAATCATGTAACATATTAACTGTATATTTAAATGGTTTGCAAACAGTTTTTTCGGTTTCTTTATTGCAATTCATCTATATGATCCATCAATCGTCCGGATGATGTGTATGCAATCATATGTGCGCATGTAGATGGTTATACAGACAAGATCCATTTCTTCATTTTTGATCGTGCGTACGAACGTTCAATTCGTACATACGAACACGTGGCAACTCAATGTGGGGGACGTCTCAAACCATCATAAAAATGATCTTAAATAACTGGTCATCCTGGACGAACACCTGTTCGTCAGTACGATTATTTGGTCAAAAATATGTACGAAAGGACGCCTCGTAACTTACATGATTACGAAAAGCCGTTACATTTTTTGACACATTAAATCGTACATACAAAATTTTATTTCGTACGTATGAAGCCAATATCGTATGAGACAAAATTATTTTTGTTTGTACGAACGATCATTTTTCTTTAAATTGAAAGGTTTAGAACTCTTACGTCATTCACTTCAAAAACCCTTTCAATCTTTTAAATAACCTTGATCTTATCCATGGCTAGCTCAAGCAATAGAGTTAGGCAAGCAAAGGAACTAACTAGGGGACCTTCCTCTAGAAACTCAGGAGAGAACTTTCTGTCCAAAGAAGATGAGAAGTCTTTTCCTAAGTTTGTATCCGCTAAAATCACCCCCTCTAGATTCCTTCTCCAAGAACAAATCACATTTAAAGTAATGGAACTTTTCGCTTCTACCCAGTTTGCTCTTATTCTGTCTTTTAATTCTGACAAGAGTGTGATTAGATCTTATGTTTTTAAGAATAAAGTAGAAATTACAAAAGAGGATTTGGAAATATTTTTAAACTTAAGGACTCAAGGGATTATAGCCCATACTTTGACCTCTTCCTCTGATCTTAACTGGACTAAAAAAATAATGTTATTAGAGGGTTTGGAGGTGCAATTCATTTACCTAAGGTGATAACTCTTAATCGAAATGCCCAAACCATCCAACATGTTCTTCATACCTCTATTATTCCTAAAGCTAGTGATCGAGTAAATATTACTCCTCTTCTTTCTACAGTGACATATCTGATTATGACTAGCCAACCTATAGATGAAGCCCAACTGATCATTGACTACATGTACGTACTTTTTGAGATTGGCCATGTCTCCTACAAGAGAAAGAAGAATATAGCCTTAGGACACCTTGTGACCTATATTTTGGAGAAGAAGTATGAACTAGTCACCCTATTCAAAATCTAGAAGAGCCTGTCTACTATAATGATGCATCATTCTGAGCAATCTTTTACAAAGATCCACATGTGCTAAATAGTGACTCTGATGAGGAAAGGAGAAGAGCTGCACATACACCTGCTCGTGGACAAAACTTTTAGGATATGATCCAACGTTTTGTCAAATTGAAACTCATCTTCAGCAGCAGGACTATCAATATCAGCAGGATATGGGTTGGGTTAGAGGTCAAATTGAATCAGTCAATACAAATATAGCTATGATGAATAGCTATTTTAATATTTTCAACCAACCTCCTCCTACAGATCAGGGCCCTTCAGAGTGATGATTATACTTCTTTCATGCTTTTCTCTACATATGATGACTTGATGTGATAGGATGTTATGTGATGTTGATGTTTATGTTTTTATCTTTTTTTTGTGATGTAAAGTGATTTGTTAGTTTTCATGTGTTTATATTTTGTGTCTTTGTATTGATATCATCCATGCACAATGTACTATCTTCCACCATTGATATCAATAAAAGTTATCCTATCTTATTTTAGTGTTTTTGATTTCTTTTCAGAAATGTGTGTTAGCCTATATGATCATTCTTAAAATATTGATCTAAAAAATTATAAATTTTGAATTGCAAAACAAAATTGAATTAATTAGAAAATCTAATTTTTTCCAAAAATTTAAGTTGTTTTATAACTTGGTCTAGTTAAGAGTGTCAATCTCATATTTCTTGTTAGACTAACATAATTTCTAAAATTATTATTATAAATATGATGTTTACTTATTTTTTATTTCTCATTTCAATATTAATATCATTATACTTAGAGAAATTTGAGATTTTAGATTATCAATTTTTGGAAAGATCAAAAAAATTAAAAGAATGCACAATGATTCACAATTTGAAAAAGAGGCATAAAATAAGCCCACAAGTAAAAAGATACACAAAGTGTGCCACAAATATTGAAAAGATGCACAAAGCGCCACATGTATATGTTCTTTCCTCAATCTTTTAATCTTTAAATTCAAATTAAGCTTCTTTCAATTTTATTCTGTATTGAATTTTGAAATACACAAATTTTATATTCATCTTATTTGCAATGATTTTGCTTATCCCATTGTCTAAACCGATTCAAGATTTTGATATTTTTTCTTGTCTATGTTATATATATACTTAAATTATATAAATCTTTCTATTTCTCTATTGACATTTAATTTCTATTTGCAAATATAACTAAATCTCTTTAAAGGATCGATTATCAAAGGCCTTTCATATGACTTCTTACATTTCTGGATTGGTTTTATTTGTCTCTTCTTCTCTTTTTGTTGTTGTCAAAAAGGGGGAGAAATATTGTTTGAAGTATTTTTAGTTTGAAGTGTTTTGACATGTTATTAGTGTTTTTGTGTTCGTATTTTTATTTTTAGTTTGAAGTGTTTGATATGTAGTTAGTGTTTTTGTGTTTGTATTTTTTTTTTTGAGTGTGTAAAAATTTTAAAATTAAAATTTAGGGTTTAGTTCGAACAAAAATGCCCCTTATTCTCACATGCTTATTTATTCTGGGGGAGTTTAGGAGAAACATAGGAATTTCAAAATTATACAAAAAATAATTATTTTACCATCATAAAAAAGGGGGAGTTTCTTGAGAGAGTTGCTACTTAGCCTTACATGCTTTACATTTTTGGAAATTATGTTTTGATGATTCCAAATATTATTATTTTGATTATTATTTTCTCCTAATATATTTTGGAAGAAATGTTTTTGGCTCTTATGTGTACTAACATTTTAGGAAAATCATACTCCAGATTATTGAAGACTTCAAATCAAGATCTGCTTATAATATTTTGTAACTTGGAGTCTATATTTTATCTTTGCTTGAATCTCAGAGAGTGTGATTGTAATTAAGTAACTCAGCACACACACACGGGGGGAGAGCTTTAAAATTCACAATTTTTAATACTGATTGTACGGGACGATCAGGTCAGTTATACTCCTTCAAGAGAAAATGGAACGAACGGAGAGTGAGTAAAAATTTTCTAAGTCATATTCGTCTAGAAGATTTCCTTGTTTGTCCCTGGACGATGTCCTCTAGACTTTCATTTTGAACTGTTCGTCCATACGATTTTCATGTTCATCCCGAGACGATGTCATCTAGACTTTCATTTTGAATTGTTCATCCAGATGATTTCCCATGTTCATCCCTGGACGATCTCCTCTGGATTTTCACTTTGAATTATTCGTCTAGATGAATTAACCCCTTTGACCCTGGACAATGTTCTCTGTTCTATAAACTTGTGATCCGTTCTGCTTTTTCGTCCCAACGAACCTTGGAAATAACGATTCGTACAGGATGAACCATGATTGTACGGGACGATGATCGGGTATGAAGGCAGTTCGTACCCATGTACATTGAGATCATACACAATATTTTTTACACTGTTCATACGTACGAAATTGGATCGTACAAGACGATCATGAACGCGCATATTTGAATAATTGCAATTTTTGGTCTATTTTTATGTCTTTTATATAAAATGTCCACTTAAGACTGTCATGAGATCTTTTTGTCTACTGGTCTTCGTGTAAAGTGAAAGGAGATTGAAGGAGAGAGTGTGAGAGAGTGCTTGAAGGAGAGTTCTTACTAGTGGAGTGTGAAGGGTTCACATGGTACTCAAAGATAAGGATCTCGATTTGTGAATTGTGATTACTTCACTCTCTACTCTTGTCCTTCTAGATTTCTCATGAGAAGATCTTTTAAGGAGATCTGGTTCTCTGCCAACACTCAAGAAGTGTGAACAGATGAAAGGCTCTCTGCCTACACTTGGAGAGTGAGAACAGACGAAAGGCTCTCTACCAACACTTGGAGGATAGAAACAGATGACGGTTCTCTGCCAATACTTAGAGGGTGTAAAAGGACAACGGTTCTCTGCCACACCGGGTAGTGGTGGAAGAGAGTTTTTGTGAAGGATTCTCTACCTTGCTGTGGGGGAAAAAGGAGAGACACTTGTGGTAATAGTGCAATACCTGAAGTATGAGACTTAAGGGAGTGGATATAGGTCGTGTTTGATCGAACCACTATAAATCTTGTGTCTTTTATTTTTTGATGGTTTTTACTTTACTGTTTCTGTTGAATTATGGTTAAAAAATCATTTTCAAAATTTCATTAAAGTTTTTAATCGATTTTAAAAAGAGGTAAATTTTTAAATTACCAATTCACACCCCTCTTGGTTAGCCGCTGAGATATTAACTTAGGTCTAACAACCAAATTCATAATTAACAAGTTTCAACATTTGGCTCCCTCATCCTTTCTGTGATGTCAAAAGAGAGAGTAGTTGTACTATTTTATGTTATAATATATTCATTCTTTTATGATTCATTAGTTATACTGTATTCGTCCCTTTATAAAATTTGAACTTCTTGATTCATGTTGTTTTTATTGATCTGCTTTAATTATTTTGTGTTTTCCATCATCAAAAAGGGGGAGATTGTTGTGAATCTAATTTTGGAAATAAAATTTTGTTGATAACGAATATTTCTATTTTTTTAGGACTTCCTTGCCTACTAATGTTTCAGGTCCACAATATCAAATTGTAAATCAAACCAACTCAAGATTGGGTAGATTAGGACTGAGTCAGTTTGAAATATACGACAAGTGTCTTTTAACTTTTTTTTAGTCCTTTGTAATAATATGGGTCTTCATACTAAGTAACCTTTCATACACACACTTGGGGGAAATTTTTGGACTGTTTTAGAGTTTTCTATTTTTGATCACATTATCTGGGATGATCCACAAATCAGCCTGGAAGATTAGTTAAAAATAAAAACCCTAATTAGGGGATCTTGGATAAGGCAGCCACAATTATGTGTATCTTCCTGGACGATATTAGTATCGGTCAGGATGATCGGCTTAAATAAAAAAAATTAGATGCCAGATCTATTTAGGTATATTTTATTTTTGGACATCATCCTGAATGATGAGGTTTAATTATGCCTAAATTAATTTGATAATAAGGAATTCAATTAAGGTTTGAATGCTCGATCAAATCATCCTGGACGATTTCAAGATCGATTAGGACAGTCAGTTCACAAATCTTAGTTCTTTTTGGAAAATAAAAAATCGATCGGGTTCTATTCAGGATGATGCTCTGGACGATATGTACTGAATTAAACTAATCATTCGGGACAATAAGGAGATTAGCCTGGACAATCAAGTTATTTTTATATTGTCCAGACATCCATTCAGGGCGATGTTCTGGATGATATTCATCATTTTGTACTAATCGGCCAGGATGATTTAATTATTTTTTCCATCATCCAAACAATATTCTTCAAGTTGAACTAATCATACAAAATGATAGTATTATCGTCCTCGATGATATTTAATGATTAGTTACTAATTAGGGCTAATTTGGAGCCCTTGTTTAAAAGATCTCTTATTTTCTCAAGGGAAGATCTTTTGCTATTGTCTTGACCTTAGAGAGCTAAGAGGAGAGGGAGAGCAAGGGAGAGAGAGAGTGGATCTTGTGAGGGAGAGTTTGTGAAGGGTTTCAAAAAGGTTTCTCCAAGAAAGGATCCATGTCATCTTCTCCAGTAATTATCTGTGGTTCCTTGGGGGTTCTAGAGAGGTCTACTTCAGTAACTGATCAAGGTTCTCTGCATGCTTCTACAGGAAACAAAAGGAGTTGGGTTCTCTGCCTGCTTTTGGAGGAAGTAAAAGAGTTGGGTTCTCTGCCTACTTTAGGAGGAAGCAAAGGGAGTTTGGTTCTTTGCTTCACCGAGGTCGATAGAAAAGAGTTTTTATATGGGATTCTCTACCTTGTTGTGGGGGCAAAAGGAGAGACATTGTGTTTAGTGCAATGCTCGAAGGAGAGGCTCCAGGGAGTGGTCATAATTCAAGTTGACCGAACCACTATAAAATTTGGTGTGTTCTTTCTTATTGTACATTCACATTTAATTTTCGCACTTTGATTTATATAGTGATTGTTTGGTTATGATTGTGATTTTGTTTGAAGAATTTTTTAAATACAAATTTACCCCCCCCCCCCCCCCGTCTTGGTTAGCCTCAGGACTAGTTTATAAGGGCTTAACTTCCCTATCGAACTTTCAGTTTGAACCTTCATTAGCTCAATAATAAATGTAGAAGGCTTTCATGAGATTGGAGCAGGGGAACGGGATAGTGATGTAGTATGCCATGGAGTTTGCTACACTGGCTAGTGTAAAGGATATTTTGGTGAATTAATATTAAAATATCTTTATTTATATGATTTTAGTTGCTTTTGTTGGTTATTATTTATGTTGATGATTTATAGAAGCTCTGGTATATTCTTAAAACTATAAATATACAGTTCTTCCAAATTTTATTCTGGGGACTTGCATTATTAAAGCAAAATATAGATAGAAAATTCTATAAAATTTTATAGGTGTTTAAAACATTAATAATTAATATACCTTTTGTAGAAGTTCTGGAGCATATACCTACCTATACTAAATTTATGAATGAAATCTTAAGAAAAAGATAAAATTATGAGACTTTGAAATAATATCCCTTATTGATGAGTTTAGTACACTCATCAAAAAGAAGATCCCTTACAAGCTTAAGGATCTAGGTAGTTTTATAAATCTTATGGTCATAGGAGACAAGTTTTATGCGAGAGCACTATGTAATTGAGGAGCTAACATAAATCTTGTGCCCTTGTCCAGCTTTAAAAGATTAGATCTATGAGAAGTCTAACCTTCTACTATTACCCTTCAATTTATTGATCTTTCATCCACTTATCCAAATGGAGAAATAGATGTTGTATTAGTAAAGGTAGATAAGTTTATTTTCCCTATTGACTTTATTGTATTAGATATGAAGGAAGATAAGGAGATGCAAATAATTTTAGGTAGACTTTTTTAGCTATAGATAGGTTTATGATTGATGTGTAAAAGGGGGAATTGACTATGAGAGTTTAGGACTAAGAAAATCACCTTAAATGTCCTTGTGGGTTTGAACAATTTGCACCCTGACCTCCCCTACATAGGAAAGAGTTTTAATGATGTTATGGGGAAAATTTTTAGAAGGCAGATTCATATTGAAATAAGTCACTACCGAGAGATTTCACCCCCATTTTGCGAGGACTTTATGATTTGAGTTCTGGTTTCCTATAGGCGCAAGCCCCTATAGTTAATTACCCCTCCTCATTACGAGAGAGAACTTTCAATTAAGGCTAATCATTAAATATGTATGAAGTACCTAGCTTATAGTAGAATCATGCAAATATTTTAGAATTATAATGTTTATTAGTTTAATACTTAAAGCAAATGGTGCGGGGAATGATTGTGAACCCGATCAAGATCCCATGGTTCCATCGTCCTAGCTCATTGTGGTCCCTAGCCTACTTAGTCAGAGGAGGTAATTGACCCAACCTGACCAAAAGATCCTTATCAGCAGCCATGGGTTGGTTCGTCCAAGGGTACCTTGTATACTTGGGGTGGATGCTTATTTAAGGAGATAAATTTTTAATCAACTTTTGCTAATAGAAGGCTTTATGCCTTATTGAGTGCACCCTATAATTCATTACTAAAGGGGCTTTTAACCATTGAAGAACATATGGGCTTTGACCATAACCATGATATAGAACATATGGGCTTTGACCATAACCATGATATAGTGGTACTATTTTTTAGTAAAATCACCCGCTTAGAGGGCACATGCCACATCCCGTTGGTAAGAAATTATTTGAGAATGAATCACAGTGATACATTAAATTGGACTTTTTATTCTTTGTGCACTGAAGTTATTCTTAAATTTATCATCCTTAACAAACATATGCGGATGATGGATTGATTTTATACTTTCATTTTTAAATAATAAATTTTATTTGTATATTTTAATATTATAATTTTTTTAATATTTTTATCAAAATTTCATTCAAAACATGATTTCTTTTTAAAATTTGAAGGCATTTTAAATGTTTGAGATCCCCTCCGATTGAGATTAGCTATCAACACGGCCATCATCAAGATTTATAGTAGCCATTTGGAAATAGCTATATTTCATAAGCATTTGGAGCCATTTGAAGGTGTAGAGTACCTTTTTGTTGATATAAACATTCAACAAGGCCATCATCAGTGATTTATAGTAGCAATTTGGAAATAGCTACATTTCATAAGCATTTGGAGGCATTTGAAGGTGTAGAGTCCCCTCCGGTTCATATAAACATTCAATACGACCATCATCGAGGGATTATAGTAGCCATTTGGAAATAACTGCATTTAATAAGCATTTCTAGGCATTTGAAGGTGCAGAGTCCCCTCTAGTTGATATAAACATTCAACACAATCATCATCGGGGATTAAATAGCTTGTATATTTTTATTTAAACCGTTTAAATTTTGTTTGCATATAAACAGAAGATTGGGTTTAGTATTGCTCTTATGCTTTTAATAGTGAACTTTTCTTTTACAAGACCTTTGAAGGCCTAATATAAACTTATAAAATTAAATACTCTACTCGGTGTTACAACCATGTGTTTGTTAATAGTTAAAGTCTTGTGAACTCTAGTTCATTTGAACAGGAGGATTTGACTTGAGCTTAGGTTCACTGTTGACCTGCGCATCAATCTTAGACTTTATTTTTATCTGGTGCATTTTGTTAGACCTATACGAGGTTTTCAACTTTTTATTAAATTAATATGCATGCTTCACAAGATGGTGACTCGCCTCTCAAGATGGTAGCACTCTTCTCGGGGCAGTTGCTTACTTCCCAAGGCTGCTGCATACATTTTAGAGGCGTCTGCACCCTACTCGATACTGCATATTTAAATTTAGAAAAGTCAATTTTAACTCAGAAGGGGGGTATTTTAAATACTCAAATATGATTATTTGTGTAAGTTATTTTCATTAGGATATGCACATAATTATATTTAAGGGCCTACAAATACCTTCTGTCCGCTTGTCAATGTATTGCATATCTGGTGACATTAAGGGAAATTCCTGAAATATATGGTAGTGACTTAAAATTTTAATTTTAGCTTCAAGATGTTCAATGAACCCAATATTATTATCACTTATGGTGCCAAACATATTAATAATGAGTTTAAGTTGTTCTATGTTGGTATCATGATATTTTTTTAAGGCAATAACATTTTTATGACATAAATGTCTAAGGAGCTTTGACTTCTTCTAGACATAAATGTCATTTGGAGGATCTACTATCATCGTCTTTTCTTCTAAATCTTCTTCCCAAAGCTTGCATTCATATAACATGATCTTGTGTTAAATTAGAAACACAACAACTAAAATTTGTTCGATATAAAATTAAATCCCTTTTATCACTAAACTCCAACTAAAAGCCAAACTCATATGTTAAATCTTCTCGTAATGGAATGCAAAGCTCTACATTTCATAATCTAAGAAACCCCCTTTTTTTTGCTTCTTTGATATCACACCCGAAAGGTTTTACACTCTATATGTATATATAGAGAGAGAATTGCATTTTTTTTTAGCATGTTGAATTGTCTTTATGATTTTTTTTTTTTTAATATAGAAGATATCAATTCCAATGTTGAAAACTAACTGGTGGCTACATCATAAGCCAAAGTTAACTAACCAAAGCATCAAAGACAAAGAAATCAAACTCATCTTTCTATCTTTTTTTATTTTCTTCTTCCAATGTCTTGGTGTTTGCTGCCACATGTTTGGTAACATGTTGCTAATTATGGGCGTGGAGTTCAATGCAAGTATTGTGTTGAGGGAGGATAGTATATGGTTGAGGGAGTGGACGAGATGATGACTGTTGTTTGGAAGGAATGAATTGGAGCTCGGGCTGCTGTTCGAGGGGACAAGAGCAGTCAGAAATGGGTTGAGGTGAAGGCCACAGTAGAAGAGGAGTTGGGATGTGAGAGGTTTGGACTTACGAACCGAGAATTAAAAAATGAATTCTCGGCTTCATAAATGGAAAAGAATGAGTAAACAAAATTGAATTTCTCTTCTTCTTCTACGTGGCTGGATTTTGGGAGATATGGGTAAAAAATCAGCTTACATGATGGACATGTGGAAGCATAATTTGGAAAAACCTTTGAAAAAGGCAGCACGTAGACTATATGTTAATGGAATTTTGTAACTATATATGTATTTGAACAATGACTTTGAGACAAGTTCTACTTTAACTGAGATGATGGATTAAATGCTTAAAACAAAATATATAAGGCACGATATCTTAAGAAGTGAGTACAGCATTGATATATCATAAAAAAATTATCTTCATCGGGAACGATCTCGAGGCAAAATCAAGCCGGAAACTTCAAAAATTAAATCCGGGATCACCTGAACTCCGATTTCAGTGAACTTATAGTCAAACTGAGCGTCTTAGAAATACAAACTCAATGAAACCAAATTCGACTCAATCTGAACCCAAATGTGTCCAAATAGAGCACTCGAAGCGCTATTGAAAAGTTCAAACCATAATTTGAGTTACCAAACAGTTTCTAAATATGACGTTCTTATAATTGAATGGAGCGGCTCAACGAGACAAATCCAATGAGCCCATGATAGCTGATATCTGACATTATTAAGACCTTCAAATATCTGACGAATGATGCACGATCAAGTGATTCAATATCGGCCATCCATCCGACCACTCCCTATTTACCCCTAATCTCTCACATATTTACAAACCATGCCACTCCATAATTTCTATAAATAGACCCCTCATTTCTCATGAGAGGGGGGCCCAAGCAAGAGGAAGAGAAGAAGAAGAGAAGGATAGGAGGAAGAACTCCTCCTCGACCACCGTCAGAGTTCTGCCGAACACCGGAATTCTGCCTGACTTCCAAACAACGCTGGAGTTCTGCCCGACGCTCAAGTGACGCTAGAGTTCTACCAGATGCTAGAATTTTGCCCAACTTCTGAAAGACGCTGGAATTCTGCCCGACCTCCGAAGGACACCAAAATTCCGCCTAATCTCCAAGTGACCTTGCAATTCTACCCGACATTGTAACTGATTTTCAATCCTGAAGTGATTCATTGTAATCTGGTCATCCTAAAATTTAAGGATGAGTCATCCTCTTGTATTTCAAGAAAACATAAGTTGAACTCTTTCAACTGGGCATGACCCCGTGGTTTTTCCCCTTTTAGGGTTTTTCACGTAAAAATCCTAGTGTTGCTATTTCTTCTATGTTTGTGTGCTAGATATCCGTACAACACTGAGACAAAATTTTTTTTTTTAACTCTATCGCTGTGTATATTCTAGTCTGCAATAGTTTGGCTCCATCTGTGAAAAACATTATCCCACAACTTCAAGTATTGGTACGATGGTCAATAGGCACAGCAATCCTATCTTTGGGGCATCTCACTCCAACTACCACCAGTTCAGAAATCAGTATATGAATCATAAACGACCGATATTTGCCTCTTTTACCCTATGGGGAAAAATTCTGCTGGACAAGGAACCTCGGGACCTTCCTTAGAAGAGAGAATCTGAAAGATGGAAAAATCTCAGAACGAGATCCTTCAACTCCTTTAAGAGACTCGGAAGCCGGCATTAGCATAATGGGAGGAAGTTCTTCTCCCTCGAGATCCACCACTGGTCTAAGATGTTCAACTTGAGCATCTTCAAACAGATATTCCTCTTCCTTCGTTAAGGAGGCATATACAATCACATAAGAACAACGAACATGCTGATACAGCAAGTTCTAACCATCCCTTGCACACCGGTCGGCAACCTCATATTCATTCAGATCTCCCAGAAGACTTAGTCCAACTACACATTATTGACTCGCAATGCCCTACATCATGAAGTATAGAGATTAGTACAGGAAGAGTTCCCCGGAGGAGATGTGAGAAAAACTCCTCGACAGTAGAACTTCCAGGAGTCAACACCTTTTACTGAAGCCATTCTTCAGTACCCTATTTCAGTTGGCTTCAAACTACCGAGCATCGAGTCCTACGATGGGACATCCAACCCATACAAGCATGTCGACCATTATAGAACCATCATGTATATTCAGCGAGCCTTGGATGCACTCCTGTGTCAGGTTTTTCCTACCACCCTTAAAGGACAAGCTCAAATATGGTTCTATTCTCTTCCGTCCGGAACGATCCATTCATTTGTCAAATTGGCCAAAGTGTTCATCTAATAGTTTTTAGCCAATTGAAAAATTGATAAGGATTCTTCCCACCTCTTTGGGATCCGTTGAAATGAAGGAGAATCATTAAAAGAGTATTTTGAACAATTTTTCGTTGAGGCTCGACAAATTCCAAGAGTAGATCCTGAGTTACTGAGAGGGGTCTTTCTTGGAGGCCTTCATCCAGGCCCCTTCTATTTGGCACTCATGCACGATACAGTTCATTCATATACTGACCTAATTTATCGTGAGGTGCAAATCTCAACTGATGAAGCCATAAATACTCACAGGAAGCAGTTTGAGCAAACTAATAGAGTGCAAAGGTGCACCTAGGATGGATAATTTATCCTCACAACAGAAAAAGTAAGAGAAGAATAATCTATCTCCTAGGCCTCCATTGCTTGATGGGAATATCGATAGGAGGAGTATACAAACTCACATCTTGAGAAAATGTATTAATGTCTATTCAAGATCAAGATATATTGAAATGGTCGAATCCTTTAAAGCTGAACACAAGAAATCAAGATTAGTACTGTCATTTTCATTGTAGTCGTGGTCACACTACCGAAGCTTGTAAGCAACTCAATGATGAGATTGAAAGACTTATCTGCCAGGGTTATCTTCGATAATTTATTCGAGATCCATCTACTCGAGAGGAAGCTCGTCCCATTGGGGGAAAAGTCAACAACAAAGACAACCATTAAATAATATTCAAATGGGTTGTGAGATTGAATGATCACACACTTCATGAATTTGTATTAGTAATACTATTTGTCTTGTTTCATCATAACTCTTTTATGTTAAGTAGGAAATCACTTTGATATCCCTATTATCTACTTCCAAGTTAAATATTGTATTGTCCCCGTACGTATATCCTATGTGTTGAGTACATTGTAACTTGTATATCCCTAAGTCATAGTAGGAACTTATTGTATTGTCTTACATGACATAGTAATGTGTTGTTTACTCTGCTTTAATATTGTCTAATTTTAAAGGATAAAAAATGACCATAAAAAACTACTGATGAATATAATCTCTTTATCCATAATTTGGAAAATACATAATCTTTATTGTATCTCAATCACTGAATGATCAATCCCAGGGGGATTTGATTTGACCTCTTCTACACAGGTTAACGTTATTGAGCAAAAGCTCTGACATACAACCTCGGAAAGGTTTTACATTTTTGGTGGATTCTCTCAACCTCTTCCACACAGTTTAACGTCATCGAGCAAAGGCTCTGACATACAACCTCGAATAGGTCTTACATCCTTGGTGGATTCTCTTGATCTCTTCCATATAGGTTAACATCACAAAACAAGGCTCTGACATACAATCTTAGATAGGTCTTACATCCTTGGTGGATTCTCCTGACCTCTTCCACATAGGTTAACATTATCGATTAAAGGCTTTGACATACAACCTCAGATAGGTCTTACATCTTTGGTGGATTCTCTCGGCCTCTAGAAGGCTAAAAAACCTCAAAAAGCACATAAGAAAATTTTAACCAAGCATATCTCAAAGAGGCGTAAATAACTTAGTTTTCTTTGGAGGATGAGTTCATTTCAAATGAAAAATAAGCATCGAGCTCATACAATAATCTCAACTTCATATACAATATCATTAAAGTTACATTGCAAAATTATACATCAAATTCAAGTGTATATTTATTCTCACTAAAGTTGAAATCAAAAAATACATTTACATCATCCATACAAAGATATATAATGACAACACATTTCTGTATGGATGCATATTATCTTTACAAAATGCCACTGAACACCAGGCATCATTGGCCCTTTATCTGGTGTATGCCAGTGGTCCTTTACTTCATATCAGTCATTATCGGCTTCTCGCTCAACTGCTAATAGCAACATATCCTCCAACTCTCTCTCCTTTAGCTCTACACTCGACCGTTGACTGTCGATGAGCTTCTTCTCAAATAGAATCAAAATTCTCCCTGCCTACTCACAACTTCTAGTTATCCCCCCATCGCAAGACTTCTACATGTCACAGGACTTTTATCAAAATTCCACTCGACACTGAGATTTCTCTCATCTCAGAACTTCTACACATCACGAGACTTTTGTCAGAATTCTACTCGATATTGAGATTTCTCCCATCACAGGACTTTTGCACATCGTGGGACCTTCGTCAGAATTCTACCTGACATTGAGCTTCATCCCGTCGCTGGACTTCTACCCATTATAGAACTTTCATCAAACTTCCAACTGTATGCTGATAATCATCAATTTTTCCCCGACCGCAGGATCTTGAAGAGGGAGGTGAAAGAAGAGAAGCGGCTGCAAAAATTCTAACTTCTACTCAAGAAGAGGAGCACTGATTTTGAGTAGAGAAAATCATTTACAAAAAATAGTTGAAGGCCTCTAAAGCAAGAAGAAGATGGGAGAGAAAAAAGAAAAAGAAAAGAAAAGTCTGACTTCTATGCAAGAAGAGGGGAACTGATTTTGAGTAGGAAAAATCACCTAAAAAAATAGTTGAAGGCCTCTAAAGTAAGAAGAAAACGGGGGAGAAAGAAGAAAAAAAAAGACCGACTTCTACGCAAGAAGAGTGGCACTGATTTTGTGTAGAGAAAATCACCTATAAAAATATTGCAAGACCGTTAAAGCAATAAGAAGATGGGGGAGAAAGAAGAAGAAAGAAAAGAAAATTCTAACTCCTATACGAGGAGAAGGGCACTGATTTTATGTAATCAAAATCACCTATGAAAAATACTAGAATGCCTCCCCTGTTAGAAAGTTAGAACAAGAATGGAGAAAAATTTTTCTTTTACACTAAGAAGGAGTACTAAATTTAAGTAGGAAAAGTCACCTATGAAAAATACTAGAAAACCTCTAGAGTTAGAAGAAATATAGTAGAGAAACAAGGAAAAAGAGGAGAAATTCTAACTTCTATACAAGAGGAGGGGTGCTAAGTCAAGTAGGGAAAGTCACCTGCTAAAAAATAGTGAAAAACCTCAACTATTAGAAAGCCAGAAGGAGATAAAGAGAATGTGCAAGTTGTCTCCTAGCTCTAGAGGGCTATTTATAGTGTTTTTGGAAGAAAAAAGAAGATTCCAAAATTTTCTGAAAATTTCAAATTTTTTTGAATTTTTCAGAAATTTTTAGGATTTCTTTGGATTTTTTAAGAGTTAAAAAAAAATTTAAATGGCTGGCCTACGGTTTCCAAACCGCCAGTGGTAAGGGGCACACGGCAGCCAAATGGCACACGGTACCGCGCAAACCAGGCGCAGGATGGCAGAACCGCGGGCTGGCCCCAAGTACGGGCCCAAGCGGGCCGCGGGCGAGCATAGGTGGGCCGCAGGAGGTTCATGGGGGCGCCGATCGCGGGCCCAGGCGGGCCCGGCACGAGGTTTCAGCTGTTGGAGGTAACGATGGCAGCCGGCCGACCGGTTTGGCTGGCCATTTGATTCTGGGTCAAATGTTTTACCCAAAAAGGTCAAATTTGATGTTTTTGGGGTCCCCTGGACCATTTTTTTATGTTCCAGACTCAATTTCGGTACTTTCAAAGTTATTTGGGGCTCCTACATCCAAGATTGGATTTCCAATCATATGATAAATTCTCCAAAGTCTATGATGCATATTTTCAAACTCCTAGAGCTTCGCCATCCAAAAATAGGGGGCATTTGATATATCATAAAAAAATTATCTTGATCGGGAATGAATCTCGAGGCAAAATCAAGCTGGAAACTTCAAAAATCAAATTCAGGATCACCTGAACTCCGATTTCATTGAACTTATAGTCAAACTGTGCGTCTCAGAAATACAAACTCAATGACACCAAATTCAACTCAATCCAAGCCCAAATGTGTCCAAATCAGGCATCTGAAGTACTGTTAGAAAGTTCAAACCATAATTTGAGTTACCAAACATTTGCCAAATATGATGTTCTTATAGTCGAATCGAGCGACTCAATGAGACAAATCCAACAAGCCGATGATTTTTGAATTCCAACCTCTTTAAAACCTTCAAATGTCTGACAAACGGTGCACGATCAAGTGATTCAATATGAGCCGTCCATCCGACCACTCCCTATTTACCCCTGATCTCTCACCTATTTATAAGCCATGCCACTCCAAAATATTTATAAATAGACCCCTCATTTCTCATGAGAGGGGGGCCAAGCAAGAGGAAGAGAAGAAGAAGAGAAAGATAGGAGGGAAGAACTCCTCGACCACCGCCAGAGTTCTACCTGATGCCGAAATTCTGCCTCACTTTCGAACTATGCAAAGTTCTGCCCAACGCTCAAGTGACACCAGAGTTCTACCTGATGCCGGAATTCTGCCCAACTTCCGAACGACGCTGGAATTCTGCCCGACCTCAGAAGGATGCCAAAATTCTGCCCGATCTCTAAGTGACGTCGGAACTCTACCTAACATTGTAACTGATTTTCAGTCCTGAAGTGATTCATTATAATATGATCGTCCTAAATTTTAAGGACGAGTCAGCCTCTTGTATTTCAAGCAAATACAAGTGGAATTCCTTCAACTGGGCATGACCTCGTTGATTTTTTCCTTTCAGGGTTTTCCACATAAAAATCCTGCTGTTACTATTTCTCCTCTGTTTGTGTGCTAGATATCCATACAACACTGAGACGAACTTTTTTTAACTCTATCGCCGCATATATTTTTGTCCGCAACAAGCATAATAGATAATTATATTAGAAGAAACGAGTACAATAATTTTAATAAGTTTTATTTGAATTTTTTAATTTAAAATACAATAGATAAGTCAATATCTATATATTTTTATATATTTGTACATATATACATAATGGATAAAATAAATTTAAATAAACGCATTCGTTTCATTTCATTTTTTTTATTGAACATTATTTTTAACATAGATTTTGATGATGATGGTGATGTTTTTTTTAATTGCTCGCTCATCTTGTCTCGTATGTCGGCAAATCTTGCTTTTCAATTTGTGTGCCGTCATCTCATAACTTGTGCCAATTTTGTATATTTTTTTTAGTGTAAGGATCCATGCAAATATTATAGCAGTTTTCTAATATTTTTGACATTCTAATCTAAACGACTATGTCCATTTTACAAACAGACGACATTCTGTCAACATTGAGCAACCATAGTCCTTCGATATCAATGGTCTTCACTTGATTCGATTATGAGGTGTCTCTTTCTATTTAAATTTGATATTTTAACACATCGACATAGCCTATTTTCAATCAGAAGCCATTCAGACAATTTTTTTATAGCATCGAGCTCACTAACAACGTGTTGCTTAATTGAGTCTCATACGAATAACTTCTATTTGGTATATTTAATATCCTGAATGAATCGATGTGATCCATTTTGTAATCTGACAATGTTTAATCATTTTATTATGATCGAGACACTCAGATGTTTGTTCTCAACGATGGCTTATTTATTAACCACAATCAATTAGCACCTTATTTTTCTTGTATTGATCATGGCATATATCCTTAATTGCTCGCTCATCTTGTCTCGTATGTCGGCAAATCTTGCTTTTCAATTTGTGTGCCGTCATCTCATAACTTGTGCCAATTTTGTATATTTTTTTTAGTGTAAGGATCCATGCAAATATTATAGCAGTTTTCTAATATTTTTGACATTCTAATCTAAACGACTATGTCCATTTTACAAACAGACGACATTCTGTCAACATTGAGCAACCATAGTCCTTCGATATCAATGGTCTTCACTTGATTCGATTATGAGGTGTCTCTTTCTATTTAAATTTGATATTTTAACACATCGACATAGCCTATTTTCAATCAGAAGCCATTCAGACAATTTTTTTTATATAGCATCGAGCTCACTAACAACGTGTTGCTTAATTGAGTCTCATACGAATAACTTCTATTTGGTATATTTAATATCCTGAATGAATCGATGTGATCCATTTTGTAATCTGACAATGTTTAATCATTTTATTATGATCGAGACACTCAGATGTTTGTTCTCAACGATGGCTTATTTATTAACCACAATCAATTAGCACCTTATTTTTCTTGTATTGATCATGGCATATATATGGAGGTCAACAAATGCAACACCCCCCCCCCCCCCCCCCCCCCCCCCCCCCCCCCAAAAAAAAAAAAAAAATGTGGTGTACACCTAGAGTTGACCATATTTTTTGCAAACTAGTTGGCCTTGTGAATCTCCAAATTTCTTCTTTGAAGATTACATTAAGGATTCTTCTTATGAATACCTAATGGCTTGTTTATATTTGACGTAGTGTTCTTCATTTTGACTAGATGGATATTTTGTTGAGTACAGCTTATCCCTTCAACTCCACCTTAATCCATTAGTTAATTGAGAAAGCTTTTTTTGAATCTATATTGCTCTAACTTATCAAGTTAGATAGGCTTTAGATTTAATAGCTTTTGTCATCGAGCTAGCAAAATAGGAGCTTTCTTACTATGAGCTTTCTTATGGCTTGTTGAGTTAGGAAAGCTGACAATGACTCAGCCATATTTAGGCGTGTTGAGTCTTACCTTATACACCTGCTTAAGCTCTAAACTTGAGCCATGAAAATTTAAGCTTCTCCAACTTAATTTGTTGAATTTATCAGACTTAAAAGTTTCTTCATTTAATAATTCAAACATTGATGAGTTTAGGAGACAAATCCTACCTTATATACTTAGTATTCATATTTAATTGAAATTGTTGCCTTTGTTTCATATTTATATAATGAATACTTTTTTTAATACTTTAAATACTTATTTGGGGATCTCGAGGCTAAGCACGATGTCGACCCAAATAAATATTTAAAATGCTCCCTATTCATGAGAGACTTTTAGGTGCAGTTTCTTGGATAAATGTTTATGTGTAGTATTTCTTCAAGAATCTACCATTAACTAGAGGTATTAGACATTGACATTTCAAGTCGATTAATTGATAAGCTCCTCCTTGATATACTTTCTCAATAGCATAAGGACCTTCTCAATTAGGCTCAAAATTTTGACCCATTTTATGATGCATGATTATTGGTATTCTCAGCACTAAGACTAATTCCCCTTCTTGAAATATTTTAGGATTCACTAATCAATCAAAGGATCTAGACATCCTTGCTCCATAAATTTCATGATTTTATTGGGCTTGGAGTCTAACCTCATCTAGTGTATCAAGCTCTTTCATTCGTAAGAAAGTGTTTTGCTCTTGAGTTAGATCATATTGAAAAACTACTCAAAGTGATGGCAATTCAACTTCCAAGGGTAAAACTCCTTTAGCTCCAAACACTAATGCATACGTAGTGTATTTTTTTGTTGTTCTATAAGTAGTATGATATACCCATAAAGTTTCTACCATTTTAGTATGCCACTCTCTTTTATTTTTAGTGATCATCTTCTTTAGTAACTTCATCAATGTTTTATTGAAGGCTTCTGCCAAGCCATTCTCCCTTGAGTTATATATAGATGAGTAGCGCCAATTAATCTTATGTTGCTCTATATATTTTAGTACTTTTAAAAGTTTGATTGTTGTCTGAAACCATTCAACTTGGCATACCATATCGATAGACAATATTATGAGTATAGAAATTAACCACATGTCTAGCAGTAAATTCTTTAAAAGGAGCTGCTTCAGCCCACTTCAAAATGTAATCCGTTGTAGCTAAGATAAAGCAATATCCAGCTGATGATGGAGCCTAAATTGGGCAAATTATATCTGTACCCTAACATTCAAATGGCCAAGAGGCAATTATATGGTTCAACAGGTTTGGCGATTAATGTATGATGTCACCATGAATTTGATAGTCATGACACTTTTTAGCATCTTCAATACAATCTCTCACCATCGAAAGCCAATAATAACTCATTCTCTTAATTTTTATAGCCAGTTTAGATCTTGAATGATGTGCTTCATAAGGTCCTTCATGAACTTCAGTTATTACCTAATTAGCCTCTTCAATTCCCAAGCATTGTAGCCATATTTGATCAAAGGATCTACAATAAAGAATATCATTAACAAATGCATACCGCAAAGCTCTTTTTTGAATTTTTGTGACTAATAATTTATTTGTTAGTAGTTTGCATTCTTTGAAATAATCAATGAAAGGTTATCTCCAATCAACTTGTTCTTCAATCATGAAAGCATCCTTTTGAAAGCCTAATACTTCTTTAGAGTTGTATTCTTCTTAAGTAGTTTGTGATTTATCTTATTGGCTTTCAATAACATTTGTTGGGGAGTAAGAGGAACAATTTAAGTTGTATCATGCTTACATGAATTTGATGACCCCTCTACCAATAGGGATTATAGAATATTGGCTCTAGGGCTCGACGAGTATGAACTCTAATCAACACTAGCTCATCGTTCATGCTTTCCATTTCTTTTGCCAGCTTGGCGAGAGAATCTTCCTTGCTATTTTTGTGCTTGGGAGACTCGAGTAAATGTGATGTGTTGAATTTGTTTCATGAGTTCAAGAACTCATTTGTGATAATAGGCTAACTCAATCCTAATAATTTTTTAAAGACCCAATACTTGATTTATGATAAGCTCAGAATCTCCAAAAATATAAAAGTTTTAGATCCCTATTGAAATAGCAATTTCAAGACCCAATACAAGATATGTTTGATGATTTCTAGATCACACAAGTTTTTTAAGACGACTCTATCTGGATAGGCCAAATGATCGGTTTGCAATCAGACTAACCAATGTGGTACAATTTTCAAAATATTGTACTTCCATCAATTGCATTTCATCTTTCCAACTAATGTATGCCTACGTTTAGGGTACCTACATGAAATGCCACTAAAATTTCAATATTTTCATTCACACCAATGCCTCTCTTTGCCACATAGAGTCAGCTACTTAGGGGTATAAAAATGAGTTTTCGGATCGAGTTTAGGTCAAACCCAAAACTTATCCGCTCTTAATATGCTTGATCAGAACCCAACCCATTTATCTAAACATGTTAAAATCTTAGACTTGAATCCGAACCGGCACCAATCGGACCCAACACAATCTGACTTGCTGACCTGAAAAGAAAGCTAGCCTCCTTCAACAGCGACAAGTAACGACATCGCTTGAGCTCGCTTGTTCCGATGATAAGCCAATTTTGTGCACTTCTTCAACTAAATCTCATAAATTTGATCCTGTATTGAATGCTTCTTTGGTGAAATCTAGTAAATCCACCATTGCTGTGAATAGCAAACTTCACCTCCTTCAGCCATAAATAAAGAGGATGGTCCTTTCTCCTGCGAACAACAACAACACTGCGACAATAGCTCACTCGATGCGAACCATATATTAAACGGGTCAAATTTTTGGACCCAAACCCGACTTGTTTATTAAACAAGTCAATTTGAACCGAAAATTTCTCGAGATCAAGTTGATGGGAACACCCCTACAGCTACCTCGATCACCATACAATGACTCAACTCTTTTATTTTTGGCAACTCAAATTATTGTTGTTATAGCTAATTGGAAATAATTTTTTAGGAGTAATTTTATAAACATTTTCAGCACTAAAAATAGATCGATTTGAGTCACTAAAATGTTTAAAATTTCAAAACTTCAATACAAATGCAATTCCTGTAAATTATGTGCCATTTTCTTTGACATTCTAGCATGCGAAAAAGAGCTTTCAATATAAAAGCTTTCCAAAAGAGTTTTCCAAGGTCAATCAAATTAATTTTATTCATCGAGCTTTATTGTGGTACTATCTAACTTGATCTCTAGATTCTATACTTTTTTGTATCAAATAATTTTCCTTACATTTAGTTTACAAATTTGAAGGATTTACCTGCATATGTATATATAAGTCAATGGTATCATTAAGATTATATTAGTTTTTAATTAAATATAATATATAATTATATTTAATTAAATAATACCATAATGTTTAAATCATATAAAAATAACACTAACTTTAATTTATCTGACGTGAAACATATTTTTTAATAGAATTTAGCGAGGAGGATATTGTATAAATAAATATAAAAAATTAGATATTAGATATATAAATTCACTGTGAAATAAATATAAATACCGTTAAATATTTAAATCAATGGCTAATATTGCATATTCACTATGAATAGATTGAGTTCAGAGAATTAGCTGGCGAAATATTTGATCATCTCTGGAGTTTAAGAAAACTTTGATTTAGCATACGTTTAATCGTGCAAAAGTGATGAGAGATGCCAAGCTTTTGAGAATAGAACCAATAGAGCTTTGTGTAAAGCTAGGGATAGATTGCACTTCAACTATGAACAAGAGTATGCAGGGTTTTCTCCACCCATTGAAGGGGAAATGCATCTAGTAGTAGCAAATTTGGTAGTAGAAGTTCTATATAGGCAAAGGCCTAAGGATAAATGTAGACCAGTCGGGGATGAAGCACCAATGGCAGAATTATGTAGGGGTGAAATTGTAAGGGTTTCCCCAAAAAAAAAAATTGTAAGGGTTATTTGTAATCTGCCCGCCCCCTGAATTTTATTTTTTACCCATAGCTGACCTTTTTTCACACAATTTGCCCATCCGAAAATCGGAAAGCCTCTTGACTTCCCACTATTTTCATTCAATTATGTTGAACTTTTTTAACACTAATAAACAAATCTATGAAAAACGATTATGAGCAAAATAAATTATTTTTGCACTCTTATATCTATTTTTTATTTTTTTATAAATTTATCACTTGGGCCCTCCATTGAGAACTTAGGTTGGTTCCACTCCTTCCAGCAATTTGTCTAGTATTTCATAGTTATCTTTAACTTTTTCCTTGGGAAGGCACTAGGGTTCCTTCTGCGGCCTTTCACTCATTCCATAATAACAACATTTACAGCATTCCTTGATAAGCATTATATGAATAGAGTTCTATTGACCACAAATAAGAAGAAGAAGATAAAGTAAATCAATAATCTGTTAACGACAACCTCCAGTATGAGTTGGGAATTTTGTATGAAGATGGAAGCAATGGTCAAGAGAGAAATAAGTGAAGATTTTCAA
The DNA here is from genome assembly GCA_019514585.1 of Dendrobium officinale. NCBI lineage: Eukaryota > Viridiplantae > Streptophyta > Magnoliopsida > Asparagales > Orchidaceae > Dendrobium > Dendrobium officinale. The sequence continues at coordinate 66,472,052 of CM033682.1, read as the reverse complement.
TAGTCAAGCAAATCACGTCGTATCTACAAATAATTTGGTCAGACTCGTTAACGCAGCAATCTATGTCTCGAGGCTCTCCATCAGCACAGGGTCATTCAGATCTGGTAATAAAAATGCTGGATTTGCGGGTTCAGTTGCACTGCGTGCTCTCTGAAAACTTGTCTGCAAGGAAAAAAATGGATGGCTTCGTAAGAAAATATGAGTTAATTCTTCAATCAATAGTAATGAGTTTGCAGTAATGATTTCTCACGACAGAATGCAATGAGTAACAGCAGAAATTGAAAATGCAACAGAAATACAAAACAAGGAGTCCGGCAACCTAGGCTGTGAGAACAACGGAACAAACTCATCAAATTAGGAGAATAAGGAGTATGCAGACCTCATATGTTCTATTCTCCTCGAATAAAAATGAATGATTTTGATCGAATCAAATAGCCGGATAGCCTGATAAAAGAATAATCCTCTCTAGGCTACACAATCTATTAACAATCTTCCATAAAACTCAAGATAAAATCTATGGCAAACAAATAAAAAAACATCTTCCATGTGATAATAACGGTTACCTAAGCAGGAAAACATAATTTTGACACACTAGGCCATCTAATATGGATTTGGCCCATTGCAAAGTAGGACATGTGACAGTTTTGCTTGGTTGGTCAAGTGGCGGCATCTTAATGGTGAATGAACATGGAAGATTAGCAGTTAATTTTCGATCTCTCGACAAATAAGCATCCTGGCAAAGCAAAATGTAAATTTTAACATGCTAAAGAGCTCCACAATAAAGAGAGAGAATTCAAGATCCCCATTTGACTAGGCGTCTGTCCCTCTTTGAGAGCAGCCTATTAATCACCCCTGCTGCCTGATGACTTCTGTTTTATGTTATCTAAGATTAAATGCAACATTTTTCTCTTGCTTCTTTTACACTATTAGTCCTCGTAATAAGCATCTTCAATTCTAGATTTGCCCAGCATCTACTTATAGGCTCAAAAAGAGCACGAGGCACTATAAGCTTCAATCTTCCAAAGTTAACAACCTCCATTCAAACAAACAATACACGTGGGATTGACACATTAGATGCCTCAATAGTTGATAAGCCACACAGGTAATTGATGCAAGAGAAGATTATCTTCAATATCTAATTTTAAGCATTTGTACCATTTAACATATTTTATTAACGCTGTATCATTTAAGGCGTTTATGAAAGTGGTTGAAACCTTAAGCTTACATAAGGGGCTCTAGTACTATTTAACCATGGGTACCTTTTAACAAAATTTATTGATGCAATAAAAAATACATAACATCTTTCCTTTATTATTTAAGCTGTTTATGTAGGTACTTGGACCATTGAGTTTATATAAGGGATTCTAGTATAGTATTGGGGGCAAGCTTGACTGAATAAAAATATTATTAATTTTCAATCTTCTTTTTCCTATTCCATGGCTCTCATTTTCTTTGTTCTCTCTTTCACCCTATTCCTCCCTCTTGAGCCCATCAAGTCGAATCAGAGCCACACATTTATGTCAACAATTCGATCCTATTATTTCTAAGCAATCCTTAACTTATTGCTAATGATATGGTCACCCAAACTGTGACTATCCTCTCAAATTCGTTCCGAGCACATGCAAGTTCGTCTCCCCCACATCACTCTAGATCTAGCTCCACTTTGTTTAGCAAACCGACAATATAACACACAGCCTCACTACATTGCCTAATCAAATGCTCGCGCTCAATGTCTTGAGAGCCAATTGCAATTTTTCTATTGCTTAAGTTTCATTTTCTTACAACCGCATTCATTGTACATCTCATGCAACATTAATAGCTATTCCGCCTCGATCTCACACTTTTGTATTAGTTTACTCTAATGCGTGTTGTGCTACTGACCAACGAGCTCAACGCCACGATCTTGCCTACCTGCTCAATACCCCAGATCATTGTTCCACATGGCTCCACGCTCACCATGAAGGCTTATCATGATCGAGACACCCAACTATTGCATGTTAAATGTAGCTAACATGCATGAAAGAATTGTATGCATTATTCTTTCTTTGTCATACACAATAAAACCAAGAAGAATGACGTTAATGAACTTGAGCACTTATATATAAAGAGCTTTTGGCTCACAAGTGCATAAGCCTTAAGCTATTTTTTTCATAGTGGTCAAGAAGATGCTAAGCATCCCTTCAATATTTGATTCTTAAATCTTGAGGAAAGATGAAATTGATTACAGGTTTAAAACAATTGGAAATAATTAAAGCTCAAGTTAGTAAGTAATATAATGAAGGCCTGTTTGAGCACTAGAGAAAATAACCAAAGGATATCTCAATTAAAGTGCCACGATCACATCATACTAGCTTTGAAAATAAATTTTGGATTGCTTTCCATCCATACGCTTCTCACATTGAGCATCCATTGCAGTAAACCACTTCAATCAATAGTTATGTGCGAGGGGTGGCCATCAACTCAATAGTAAATAAGCAGTATGCGGTGATCATCTTCTTTGCCATCTCTTATTCTTTTTCATAAAAAGGGTAGGTAGTAATGATCTTAGTAATGTCTGCGAACTAACTTGAATGGAGGCTCCATAGGACACTCGACATGGCAAGCGTGATCTTATAATATCTGTCATATAATATGAATGGAGGCCCCATAGACTACTCAACATGTCCTATCCTCAAGAAACTATAAATGTTGTCTCAATAGTGATGGAAAGCTTCCCCAATAGTGTTGTAGTGGGACAAAGAAGTCGTACTGGCATGCATTGCAAAAAGGGAATGAGGAAACTGTGCTAGATGACGGACTTTTGATAGCTTCAAAAGGTAATGAATGAAAACTAATTCAGCCCCATGCAATGGTACCAGAAGTGATACTAAGTGAGTTAGAGTGGCAAAACATGATTTTAGAAGGTGAAATCAGGAATTGAAGTATTTTGGCTTACCAAGGTAAGGTAGATTGTGGCTTAAGTTAAAGCAATTAAAAAATAAGGCACAAGTTATCAACAAATAATTAGAAAGAAAATTAAAAAACCAAACCAAAGAAAAAGAAAAACAAACCAATTAAAACAAAGGGAAAAAAAAAACAGTTAAAAAACCTCCAAAAAATGTTTAAAAAGGAAATTAAAAATAAGTCAAAAAGACTAAAAAATAAAAATAAGAAAAATTAAAATAAAATATGTTAAAAAGGAAAATAAAAAAAACTTCAAAGAAAATGAAAAAAAATTAAATAAAATAAAAAGAAAAAAATAGTTAAAAAAATAAATAGTTAAAAATGAATTAAAAAACTAAAAAAAAATTTAAAACCGCTAGTCCTAAACCAGTATAAATTCTAAATTTAAAAATTTAAACCCTTGTATATTAATTAAAAGTGATTTATTTTTCGACGTCGATGTTAAGACGATGTCGGACAAAGATGAGCTGTCGAGTTGTGAGTGTAGAACTCTTTAACGTCGAGCATCAATGTTAAGACGGTGTCAGACTTTGATATTGAGATTGTTTTGAAATGACAATGTTATAGCGACAACAAACGTCAATGTTGAGATGACATCGAGCATTGTTGTGAAACCAAAATCGCGATTATCAAAGAGAAATGAAAATGAGAATATTCGATGAAAGTGGTGTAAACGCGGACGATTAATTTGGTGTTATAAATAGGAAATAAGTAATTTCATTTTTATATTTAAAATAAATAAAAGTTTTAAATACAAGAAATTATATTTTAAAAATAATCATAAAATATTTAAGACACGTGTGTTGAACACTTTTTTCCAATTTGTATTTAATAGTTTTTTGATCTGATACATTTTTTGTACATCCGACATATGTTGGAGACATGTCAGACACGTGTTGTGTCGGATATATGTCGGACACTGCACACCTCTTTGAGGGGTAGTTGCCTCTCCTAAAAAATATAAAAATTTGTTTTAATTTTATCTTACATATATATTATTTTTTTTTATATATAAGTTTGTTCCACTTAAGAACTAAAGTTGATTCCACCCCTAACTGTGATGGCTGTGTATAATTGAAACTAGAATACAACACTAAACCTAAATCCACAATTGAAGTGAGTTGATACAAAACAAGCATAATTGAAACTCACTTCCATAGCTTAGCTCCAACTACTTTCAAACACTTGCATGCACTGGCGGATGCAGTATGGGGGGCCCTGGGGGCACGGGCCCCCACTGACTTTTGATATTAACTTCTCATTAATTTTATTTATGATGTGTTAATTACAGATAAAATCAAGTAATTTTTTTCTTTTTTTTCATCGTAATATTATTTTCAGCTTTTTAGACTCCTGTTCGAGCCCCACTCAAAATTCACAAAATATATTTTATTTTCAACCAAGCCGGCCTGCAGGAACCAACAAGCGCATATACGCTATTTTATATAACAAGATGATTTATTTCTAGCCAGTGTGGGACTAAATCCCCTTCACGAAGGAGAGAGAGTAGGCTTGGTCTGTTTAAGCAATTTTTTTTGTTTTTTCCTGTGGCTGTTCAAGGAATAATGCCCTCCAAGCACATATTTTTTTGTTTTGTCTTTTTTATACAGCAATAATATATATATATATATATATATATATATATATATATATATATATATATAACCTTAGATTTAATTATTTTATTAGTTAAATAAGATATAATAGTTAAATATTTTTTTTTAATTAAATAAGACATAATCGAGCTTTTTAATCGAGTTTCTTAACGAGAATGTGCACGAGCTCTAAACGATCTTGTTAGTGAACATAAACGAGCCGAACGCCAGGGTGCCAAGAAAACACAACTACAGTTGAGATGGAGATGGATTAGCGCTATTAAAATTTTAAAAATTATATCTTAATAATTAATTGAGATTTGAGAATGAAGTCGTTAGCTAGTAGTCATTTTGTTTGCTTGGGCAGGAGTTTGAGATTTTTTATTTGAGTGGATAATTGATATCATTATAATTTTAATTTAAGCAAATTTTTTTTATTTAATTTTATGATGTTAAATTTTTTTAAAAAATCAAAATATTTTTCATCATCAGTTTATTAAAGTGTCATTATTATATCACAAATAAAATTCATTTTTATTTAATTTTAAAATGATGATTCTAAAAGATTGTAATTCGGTTTGTTTCCAATCCAGGTTATCCCAGCCGTCGCCACAAAATCATAATACAGCTAAATTCAAAACGCAAACTTCCAAACAAAAGGCAAACAAACAAAGAGCTAGTGTTCATAGGAAAGACAACCTGCGTATAAAACCAACAGGTAATTAAGACCACGAACTTACCATCTCGCACTTTAGCCTCTGGTTCTCCGCCATTAAAGTCTCCATGTCCTTCCTCCTAGATTCCACTAGCTGCAATTTAGCGCACAACAAAACACGCTTTATTAATAAAAAAATTCCAACAAGAAACCTACCGATCACAATAAAACAACCACACAACTCTCCTTGGCCTATTGGTTGAGAGCTTAGTCTTCCAACTAAGAGATTCAGGGTTCGAGTCTATGTATATGCGTTGTGTGTGTGAGTTTGCCTTAAATGACCTAAATGTCCAAAAAAAAAACAATAAAACAACCGTTCATTTAAAATAAATACCTTCATAAGTACTGTTTTCTCCTCCTCCAACGATCTCTCTTGAGCCTGAAGCTCAGATATCGTCTGTACAAATTTTTAAAAAAATGCGGTGAAAATGCGCTTAAAACAAATACGGTAAGCAGATCTTTGATAAGTCGACAAGAATAAAAGACCTACCTTTTTCCTACCCTGTCGTCTGATAGGCTTCGTAGCCGTGACGACCGCTTCAACCAAAGCATACCGCTCGACCGCGCTAACCTGAAAACGCAAACAAAGTTTACACGTCGTCGTAGGATCTTAACCGTCCGTTGGAAAACTCAAAAAAAAAACTAACGCTCCACGCTGCCTCCCACATACAGGTTATGGGGCACGTTGGCATTATTTAAAAAAAAAAGAGAAAAGGCACAGAAAATCATGGGCGCGTGCTCCCTCAGAAGCATCACGTGATAGAAACGCGAGGTGGTTCCATCACCGCTACACGCTTCCCTTCGAACAGTACAATCTTGGCCGTCCAAGCTGCCATGCTGTCAGCAGCAACGGCCCAGGCGAAAACGTGGACCAATGTTCCAAAAACGGAACTCAACCACTTCAGCCTTCTGAACAATCAATAGCGGGGTGATGCTGCGAAATTTTCGGGTGAAGATATCGCGTAACTAATTAATATTTAAATATTCCTACATCGCTTACTCTAAGCCCAAATAAATCTTTGACGTGTTAATATGAGTACATATTAAATTCAATTTTTATATCAATTAAACTTTTTCCATTTTTTAATATTCTTTTAATTCAACAAATATTTCCACGTGGCATACTCACAGACAATAAAATTCGTGCTAAGAAAGAAATTCAGATTTTTTTTTTTTCTGATCTCATTAATAATAATTTCTGTTTCTTTATTGCTCCAAGCTTGAAGCCTATAACTATAACCACCTGTAACAGCTCACCACCCACACGCGAAAACGCCCTGGATTATGAAGAGCTCGGGAAAGTATTTAATGACTAGAACGCCCATAAGGTATTCAGAGTAGGAAAGCGGTGAAGTGGATGGTCATGGCTGGGGTGAAATAGTAAAAACATGCGGGAGAGACAGCCGAAAGGCAAAACCCCAGTCTTTTTTATTATTTATTTATTTACAGAAATGTTTTCAAACATTAAAAAAAAATCTAATAAAATGAGGAAAATAAAAAAGAAAACTTACGGAAAAAGAAATTATTTAATTGCATACAAAGAAAAGGAAAAAACATAATAGCTCTACGTTTCTAAATAGGAATCAAATCGAGACGGCGGACGAAATCAGATTGTTCATCATCGTAAACTGTAAAAAGAAAAATGCCACACTGGACGAATTTCTTTCTTGTCAGAATATTGCGTGGGGAAGAGGAAAGGGTGGTGTGTTGTATGGGTGGTTGCAGAAATTTACAAGGACATTCAGGTAAGGACAAACGAGAAAAGGAGATAAAAGAGAAGGGTGCGATTTGATGAGACCTTTGTATCAACTACAGAGCGTAAGGGGGAGGCTTCGCCGGCGCAGAGGCGCTTGATGGGAGCGATGTCGGAGGAAGTATGAAAGCTTTCGCAACCGCTTGTTGAAGGATCGGATGAGATGTGGCCGAAATCAAGAGGAGTGGTCGGGCTCGGACGGTTACAAGCAGCATCGGCGCCCGCTGATAAAGACTCGTACTCTTCACGCCTCCGCTTAGCCTTGCAACCACAGCTAGATCTTCTCGAGCGGATTCCCCAAGGCGGGATGATGAAGGTAGAAGTCTTCTCGAAACTTATCGCCGGGGGCTGCGGATCCGCCGAGCGAAGATGACTCTCTGCTGACGGCGGCCGATCCGGTGGCAAGCTGTTGTGGAGGAGGAGGAGCGCAGCCGCGGCTTCCAGGTCTTCTTGGCAGTTCATGTGAGCGTGAGAGAGAGAGAGAGAGAGAGAGAGAGAGAGAGAGAGAGGTTGCAGATGAGTTTGGGTTGTCAATATGAGTACATATTAAATTCAATATTTATATCAATTAAACTGTTTCCATTTTTTAATATTTTTTTTAATTCAACAAATATTTCCACGTGTCATACTCACAGATAATAAAATTCGTGCTAAGAAAGAAATTCAGATTTTTTTTTTCTGATCTCATTAATAATAATTTCTGTTTCTTTATTGCTCCAAGCTAAAAGCCTATAACTACAACCACCTGTAAATATATATATATATATATATATATATATATATATATATATATATATATATATATATATATATATATATATATATATATATATATAACTACAACCACCTGTAAGTAGCGCACCACCCACACGCGAAAACGCCCTGGATTATGAAGAGCGTCGGGAAGGTATTTAATGACTAGAACGCCCCTATAATATTCAGAGTAGGAAAGCGGTGAAGTTGATGCTCATGGCAAGGGTGAAATAGTGAAAACATGCGGGAGAGAGCCGAAAGGCAAAACCTAGTCTTTTTATTAAATATTTATTTACAGAAATGTTTTCAAACATTAAAAAAAAAATCTAATAAAATGAGGAAAATAAAAAAAGAAAACATACGGAAAAAGAAATTATTCAATTGCGATGCAAAGAATAGGAAAAACATAATAGCTCTACGTTTCTAAAAAGGAATCAAATCGAGACTGTGGACGAAATCAGATTGTTCATCATCGTAAACTGTAAAAAGAAAAATTCCACATCGGACGAATTTCTTTTTTGTCAGAATATTGCGTGGGGAAGAGGAAAGGGTGGTGTGTTGTATGGGTGGTTGCATAAATTTACAAGGACATTCAGGTAAGGACAAACAAGAAAAGGAGATAAAAGCGAAGGATGGGATTTGATGAGACCTTTGTATGGACTACAGAGCGTAAGGGGGAGGGTTCGCCGACGAGGCACTTGATGGGAGCGATGTCAGAGGAAGTATGAAAGCTTTCGCAACCGCTTGTTGAAGGATCGGATGAGATACAGCCGAAATCAAGAGGAGTGGTCGGGCTCGGACGGTTACAAGAAGCATCGGTGGCCGCTGATAACGACTCGTACTCTTCACGCCTCGGCTTAGCCTTGCAACCACATCAAGATCTTCTCGAGCGGATTCCCCAAGGCGGGATGATGAAGGTAGAAGTCTTCTCGAAACTTATTGCCGGGGGCTGCGGATCCGTCGAGCGAATATGATACTCTGCTGACGGCGGCCGATCCGGTGGCAAGCCGTTGTGGAGGAGGAGGAGCGCAGCCGCAGCTTCCAGGTCTTCTTGGCAGTTCATGTCTGTGTAAGAGAGAGAGAGAGAGAGAGAGAGAGAGAGAGAGAGAGAGAGAGAGAGAGAGAGAGAGAGAGAGAGAGAGAGAGAGAGAGAGGTTGCAGATGAGTTTTGGGTGGGTGATTCGGGGAAAGCGGAAGTGACGTACGACAGAAGTGGAAGCTCGTTCCTTTTATTAGGGCATTAAAGGGGCCTTGAAAGTGGATGAATCGGACCGTAGGCTTCGAGGTTCGATTTGGTTCAGTTGTGACTCCGGTCGGAGCCGCACTATCAGCACGGAAGCAAGTTTCCTTTTTCTGGTATTTGGTCCATTTGGACTCTTCGGTGCGAAAGAGGAAATTGACTTTTTCATGCGATGCAAAGCAGCATGAAGAAATTATAGCTAATAAGTTACCTTTTATAATAGATCAAATATTTAAAATGAGCAGATTAATAATTTAATTTAAGTATAGGAGCTGACTTAGAACTTAATTTTAAAAGGAGCATAACCAAAAATTTCATTTTACGAGTTTTTTAAAAAATCAGAAAATGAAATCAAGGTTTACGGGAATCGTGAAATTCTTTCAGAAATTTGTTTTCCGGTTCCTTAAGAAGCTATAAAAAATAGTATAAATCTGCTCCTCTAACTTAGCACTGAAAAATCTAAGAAATAGTGCCACTAAAGCATTCATCATGATCCCCTGGCTTAGAAATTACTGTACAAGTAAATTCCTTGTAACAATGGAAAATATGGCATTTGCTGGAATTCAGAAGGTATTTCCAAAACCGCTAGCAAGGTCGGAATTCCGTTAGCTATTGATGCTCTCACAGCCCAGAACACTCATCTAACCTTTGCGAGAATCTACGTGCAAGTCGATAGTTCGGCCACATACCCTGAAGAAATCCTCATCTCTCTCGAAGGTGATGTTTTTAACTTAAAAGTTCAGTACGAATGGAGGTCAACCCCTTGTGAGTTTTGCAAATCACTAGTCCATTTCTCAGCTTCATGTCCCACCAAACCTCCTGACTTTGATGTGCCCACAAACAAACCAAATGAACCTTCGGTTCGTCCTCATGGACGTAGCTCTAGCAGGAATCGTAATATCCGAAGAAGTAAGCATTCACCTTCCCTGAATTGCACCGCTCCTCCACATGTTGGTCCCTCTCATTTGAATTGGCACACTACGAATGCTACTCCCTCAAAAACCACTGATGCGCCTGCCACTCTTACTGTCCCACCTGATTGTGCCAATCTGGAGTAGCCTCGCCCCTTCTCGGCTCCTGACCAACCAGACACCCTGATGTTTCAATTGTTGTTTCCTCTCGGCTGGAAGCTCAAGTGACTATTAACTCTTCCATTGATCGGAAATATGTTAGCCTTCACAAGTCTTTTGGTGAGCTTGATCACGCATCCATCCTTATTCCAAACCTAAACTCTCCCATTGAGGAAGGAGCCTCCTCCTCTAACCAGTCCGTTGGTGATATCTCAGAAGTTCAACCTGGTGTTATATCACTGAACAAAATTGATGTACTACTACTTCAAGGGGAAAGTGAAGAAGTGGCTTGCCCAGCCAAATCTATGAATCTGTGTCTTTTAAGAAATACACTATTAATCATCCGCCCAATTCTAGTCAACAATCAAAATCCACTAGGGAGAAACAAGGTAGGAGACCCCCTCACCCCTCAAAACATTAATGCATGTTCCAAACATTGCGGTTTAGAATATCAGGGGGTTCAACTGCCCTGATAAAGTGATTTGCTGCAAACGTTTGATTTGCTCTTTCAAACTTTACATGCTTTGTTTATTGGAGAATAGGATTCTCTTTTCCTCTCTCCAGGATCCTTTTTTTTCACTACGTCTCACTCGGTCTTCTCCTCTGAAGACAGCTACAATAACTTTCATCTCTTTAAATCCGGTCGTATCTAGATTAAATGGAACCCCACTAGACTGAATTTTACTCCTACCTTTTTTTCCACTCAACTTATATCTGGTTTTGTCAAATTTGGCAATCAACCACCTTTGTTCCTATATGTTATATATGCTTCAAATAGTGAAGCTGAGAGGGCCATCCTCTAGAAGGATATTAGAAACCAGGCTCCCCCTTGTAACACTCCTTGGGCTCTCATGGATGATTACAATTATTATAGATTCGCTTCTGAGAAATCTGGTGGAAATCCTATTCCTCAACCCAAGCATGGGGAGTTTAATTCTCTGATTTTTGATGCAAAATTCAAAGATCTCCAATCGGTGGGTATATTGTTTACTTATTTTAATCAAAGATAAGATATTCATATACATATCAAGCTTGGCAGAGTTCTCATCAATGAGGATTGGTTGGGTTTATATCTGAACTCTTTCTACTCTATTGAGTCTCCATCTTGCTTAGATCTTAGCCCTATTATTCTGAAGTCTGCTTGGTTGGCTCCAAGTAATCATATATTCCTTTACAAAAAATTTTGGTTTAAATTGGGGTGTTATTGGAACATTGTGCAAGATATATTCTCTAGGCCCTCTTATGGAAACCTTATTCAGGACTTCTGTCTTATGCTCAAAATGTTGAGAGGGGAAATTAAGAAGAATTCTTGGGACAATTCTTCGATTATTGATATACACTTGGCTGACCTACATAGAAAGCAAGCAGAAGGCTTAGATTTGATTAATGTTGACCCCTTGAATGTTATCCATAATCATTCTCTCAAATCCATTAATCTTCAAATTTCTGAATTCTCTAGTTTGTTAGCCTCGTGGGTTATTTAGATGGCGAAGGCTAAATGATTGTCTCAAGGTGAAGATGATCTCAAATTCTTATATGCCAGAATTCGTGCTAGAAATTCTAAGAAAAATGTTGTTGTTAACCTTGGCTCAAATGCTCATAATATCCCTAGAGATGAGGTTATTAGGCCCATCATTAATCACTTTCAAGAGCTTTATAACCCGCATCTCCCCCTCCCCTTTATGAATATGTCTATTTTACCTTCAGGGAATATTTTAGATACTACTATGGCTTATTCTCTCATTCAACCGATTTCAAATGAAGAAATTAAAAGTGCAGTTTTTTCAGGGGCATCTACCTCTTCTCCAGGACCTAATGGGATAAACTTTCACTTCTATAAATCTAGCTAGCATATTATTGGTCCTTCTCTTTGTAAGGCTATATGGTCATTCTTCCTTAAGGGCTATCTTCCTAGTGGAGTCAAAGCAACTGCTCTTGCCTTGATTCCAAAAAATAATCATGCGTCTAATCTTTTAAACTTCAAAAATATTGCACTTTGCAATGTTTTATATAAGATTATGGCTAAGATCTTAGCTAATAGAATGAAGCATTTTTTGCATGAGATTGTAAAAATTAATCAAGCGGGCTTTGTTAAATCAAGGATTTCTACTGATAACATTATCTTTGCCAATGAGATCTTGTTTTATGCTCGTGGAAAGAGAAGTTGTAAACACTTTTGCACTAAGCTGGATATTTGCATAGCGTTTGACACTATTTCTAGGGAATTCCTTTTGGCTAGATTAGCTCAGAAAAGCTTTTCTAGCACTTTCATTCAATGGATTAAAGCCTGCATCTCTAATATTAACTATTTAATTCTCATCAATGGTGCTCTGGAAGGTTATTTTTCTTCTTATGCAGGTTTGAGACAGGGATGCCCTCTTAGCCCATATCTATTTTGTATAGTAATGGATGTTTTCTCTGCTTTGATTGATGATGGAGATTTTCAAGGTATTAAGGTGGATCGATTTAGCATTACCCATTTGTTATATGTTGATGACCTCCTAGTTTTTGGCAATGCGAACTTGGCTTATTGCAATAAACTTTCACAACACCTGAAAACTTTTAGCAATGCTTTTGGGTTGTTTGTTAATTATGACAAAAGCTCGGTTATATTTCCTAACTCTGAGATTAATATGTCCAATATTAGCTCTTCTTTATCCATTTATAATGTTAGTATCACGATTACATACTTGGGCATCCCTCTTTTTTTCTAGGCACAAAAACTTGAACTTTTTGCATTTGGTTGATAGTATCACTCGTAAGCTATCCGGATAGAAGGATATTCTTTTATCATTCGTTGGTCATTTACAATTCCTTAAATTCACCATTCTTAACTCTATAGCTTATTGGATCAGAGGATCCATTATACCTAAAACGACTATGAAGCTTATAAGGAGATTGTATTCCAAATTCTTATTTTTTGGAAATGTGGAGGCCACTCGTAAGCTGCATCTTGTTGCTTGGGATAAAGTTTGTAAGCCTAAGCTATTGGGAGGCTTGGGATTACATTCCTCGCAGGCTTTGCAATTTGGTTTTAACTGTGCGGTTATTTGTAGGATGTATAATTGTAATTCACCACTCTCTTTGTGGCTCATTGCTCAGTATATTTCATCTTGGCGACCCCCTCCTGCACATGCGATAAAATTTTGGAAATCTGTTTGTGAAACGGCTGTTATTACCAAATCTCTATTCAAGTTTAAAATTTTTGCTTATGCGCCTATTGTTTTCTTTTGGGACAGCTGGTGTAATGTGGATTGTTTGCCTAATCACATTTCTAGTAATTGGAATTCCACGGTTTGCAATTTCATTTTTAGGGAGATGTGGAATTTGCCTGCTAATTTAGATCAAACTGTTGTCTCTGCTATCCTCTCTATTCCTATTTATGCGAATTCTGTTAACTATTTGTTCTGGGGTAACAATGACAAGCCTTCATTTGGTGATTTTATTAAGGAATTTTACAAAGATGAGCCTGAGTGTTTTTGGGCTAAGCATATTTGACACAAATGTTATGCTTTACGATTTTCAATTTTTGGATGGCTTAGCCTAGTGGATGGCTTGAAAACGGTTGAAACTCTTCTTAAGCGCAACATCATTATTGATTCTATTTGTAAGCTTTGGCACTCAGGATTTGAGAGTCTGGCACACCTTTTCTTTGAGTGCAACTACTCCTCAATTATCAAAAGCTTGATTTCAGGGACAGCCTCTTTATTTTTATAGCCTAATGTTGCTTACATGCTGGAATGGATTAGTGCAAAGCATTCTTTTTCTAACGATGAGAAAAGATTATTTTTCTTAGCAACTTGTTATACCATTTATTATATTTGGAGGGAAATAAATGAGAGGTGTTTTGGTACGAATTCTAGTAATTCTATTACCATCTCTTGTAAGATTAAGAGTAATATTTTTGTTAAAGTATGCAAATGGAGAAATGGAATCAAGTTGATAGAGCTGCTTTAACATTCGCTGGGTGTCGTTTCACACGGTGGATTTTTCTTGCGGTAAAGCCTAGGACAATGATGTCCGCATTCTCATTGGCTACCTTTGCATGATCTTCAGGCAACCAGGGTGCCTTCATTTCTAGACCTCTTTATGATGAGACATTTTTTGATTGAGTTCCGGCTCATGTTGGTTTTTTGGGCTCTTGTTCCTTCTGGTTTTGAATGTCTTTGTAATTTTTGTCATTTTTGAGCTCCCTATGAGCTTCTTGTTCTTTTTGGTGGAGATCTTAATGTTTACTTGTATGTTCTCTTCTAGTTAATATATGGGCTTTGCCCAAATTTTCCCAAAAAAAAAGAAAATATGACATTGGAGAAGGATCCATAAATATGATATTTACCATTTTGAAGAGAAGTTGACGGCTTTAATTCTATTTTACAGGAAATCGAAAGGTAGATTTACGGTTTTGTTGTGTCTTGAAAAATTCGTGGCAATAAAGAGTGATATAGTCAGTGTCTAAGTATCATACAAAAATCCAGCACACAAACAGGTAGAAAATATTTGGCAGTATTCATAAAAGACACTAAGATTTTATGTGGAAAACTCTAAAAAGGAGAAAAACCACAGAGCCTGGCCCATTTTGAATGAATCCACTATTATTTGTAGTCGATTACAAATGACGCCCTTCCTTGGAGGAAGGCATTGGCTTGATGCAACAAATATACATCATATAGAGTATGTTATATGGTGGAAATAGGAAGAATCACCGTTGACATGTTCGTTTGATCGGAAGGACCACATAGTTGGCGGGTGACAGAGGTCATAAATACCATTATTTGGTCATGAAGTTCGGAAGGACTGTAGTCGACAGGCGATGGAGGTCGGATGGACCATTGTATAGCGATAGAGGTCAGAAGGACCATAATTAGCATGCAATGCAATGGAGGTGATAAAAGATCGTTATCAGACGATGGAGGTCAGAAGAACTGTAGTCAGCACGTAATGGAGGTCGGAAGGACCATAGTCGATGAGCGATGGAGGTCAGAAGGATCATTGTCTGGCAACAAAGGTTAGAAAGACCGTAGTCGAAGGGCGGCTGAGGTCAAAAAGATTATAGTCTAGTGACGGTGGTCGAAGGGAAAGTAGTTGGTGGAAGAGGTTGGAAGGACCGTAGTCGGTGGAGGAGGTTGGAAGGATCATAGTCAACGGGAGATGAAGGTTGGAAGGATTGTAGTCGGTGGGAGATGGAGGCCGGAAAGACTGTAGTTTGGTGACGGTGGTCAGATGGATCGTAGTCAGCGGAGGAGGTTGGAAGGACCTTAGTTGGTGGAGGAGGTTGGAAGGATCGTAGTCGACGGGTGATAGAGGTTGGAAGGACCATAGTCGGAGGGTGACGGAGGTTAGAAATACCATAGTCTGGTGACGGTGGTCGGAGCGACCGTAATCGGTGGAGGATGTCGGAAGGACTGTAGTCGGTGCGTGATGGAGGTTGGAAGGACTATAGTCAGCGGATGATGGAGGTCAAAAAGATCGTAGTCGGCGAAGGAGGTCGGAGGGATCGTAGTTTATGAAGGAGGTAGGAAGGACCCTAGTCGGTGAGTGACGAAGGTTGGAATGACTGTAGTCAGGGGGGGCGATGGAGATTGGAAGGACTATTGTCAAGCGGCGAAGGTCAAATGGACTATAACTATCGGGGAATGATCAGATGAAGGTCGGGCAGAGGTCCATCGATGCTCGGTGGCCGGGTAGAATTCTGGAAGCAATCAGTGGCTGAGTGGTGATCTGAAGAAGGTTGGGTTGATGTCCGGCGACGGTTCAACAAAGGTTAGGCTGAAGTCGGGCGGCGATCAGTGGCCTGGTGGAAGTTCGGCTGTGGTCGACGGCCGAGCGGTGACTTGACGATGATCAGGTGGAAGTCCGACGATGGTCGGCAGCCAGGCGGTGGTCCGATGAATGTCGGGCTGAAGTCTGGTGGTGGCCGAGTAGAAGTTTGGTGGTGATTGACGGTCGAGTGGTGGTTCGACGGTAGTCAACAGGGGTTCGCCAGTGGTGGTGCTAGAACTCTTGAAGCATTAAAACTCTCTCCAATCTCTAGTCAATGTACTTTTCATGTAGAGAGTGGGGGTCTATTTATATAGATTATTATGAGTGGCACACCACATAAATATAGAGAAGATCCGGGGCAGGTTCGGAGTGCCCAATGGGATGGCTCGCATTGATTCCCCCGATAAAAGAGCATTTTTCAATTGTTTAAGTTCCTTAAAGATATTGGAATTCAACAATCTTGGGCTCATTGGATTCGTCTCGCCGAACTGCTCGATTTGCCTATAAGCATGTCATATTTGAATATCATTTTGTCATCCAAATAATGATTTGATTCTTTCAAATGTGGTTCGGGCCCCCGATTTGGACCCATTTGGGCTTGGGTTGGACCGATTTTGGTGTCGTTAGGTTCATCTCTTTGAGATGTTCAGTTTGACTATAAGTTTTGCTAAAATTAGAATTCATATGATCCCAAATTTAATTTTTGAAAATTTCCAACTTAAATATGCCTCCGGATTCGTGCTCAATCAAAATAATTTTCGATAACGTATCAGGTTGCTTAAGAAAATTCCTTATAACAATGAAAATTTTGACGATTTCAGTAATTCATGATTTCATTCTCCGATTTATTAAAAATCATAAAATGGAACTTTTGTTTTGCTTCTTTTTAAATTAAGTTTTAAGTCTACTCCTATACCTAAATTCAATTAATAATCTGCTCCTTTAAAAAATTTGGACTTTATAATACCGTATTTCTAAAATTAATTCAGTTTTAAAAATCTATTTTAATTTTGTTTATTTATTTTAAATTTTAAAATAAAACTGTTATTGTTTAAAGAATGTGATGTATAATTGTATTTAATAAAATAATTTATTTAATATTTTTTTTTAATTTAAAATTTAGATATCTAACTTTGAGCGATCATATGAGTTTTTTATTTTAATTAATTGTTAATTATGTTATTTGGTTTAATATAATTTAAAGATGTGTGACAGTGATTTTATTTTTCACTTTATTTTTCAAAAAAAAAATATATTTTTTAGAGGTTTGTGATGCTTAAAAACAATCTTATTGACTTATAATTACATCTAATGTGATGCAAAAATTTTATTATCTTAAAAACGATATTTAATATTAATATTTGGGTCCAGTGATTTCATGAAGTTATAGAGATATCGAAAAAAAATGCTAAAATTTGATAGATTTTATAATTTAGATTTGGTGTGGATAAAAATATTCATGCAAGTGAGAGAGCTACTGGTGAATAAGTGATGAAGCTACACAACATGTGCATAAGCTTATGTGGATTTAGCTTCTAGATGAGTTGTATAGACCAAGGGAACTTACTAAGGAATTGAAGAATATGCTAACCACTTTAGAAGAGTATGATCAACACAGACAATCATTGTAATATAAGTTGTCTGAAATCCAGGTAATTTGCTGGCCATAATTGTAATTTTAATTGATTTAGTAGTTATAAGTATTATTCAACTGAATGGTGTGTAGAGTAATTAAAGAATTTGCATTGAGAAAGTGGAAAATCATAAGTCATATTTTTCTCTGAGAGTGTTGCGGCGCCGAGATTTAGCGCTGCGGCATCGAGCTCTCGGGAAAATAAGAAAAAGTGAGTTTTAACAGAATTGTTGCGGCCTGGTGGTGTTGCAATGGTGCTGGGAATATAATCTAAGAAGTTTGGAAGTATTTAGGAGTTTTGATATATCATTCCACTAACATAATCCCAAATGCCAAGCAGTTTGCCGAGGAAGAGATGAGAGGAGTGGAAGAAAACAGAGGAAAAAAAAAAAAGAATATTTGAAATCCGAAATCCAATTTTTGTTCGTCCTGCCAATTATGAAAATTGTTGAGCTAGAGATAAGAAACACATATCATATTTTTTATTTCAATTTTGAAGTATATAGCGTAAGATATGTTTTAAAAAGTATTTTTCTTATGTTTTAAACATATTTTACCATATAACTTTTAATATGATTTTACTCTATGTTATGGACAATTTGACTATAAGAATGCAAAATTTCACCAGTCAATTTATTATGTTTAAATTTTTACTTATTCTGAAAAATGTAAGCATTTTTGAACTTTAGTACAATTAATAAAGTAGGTTGATTTAGCATTTTGCACAATCTTTATGAATTTAAAAAATTTCTGAGAGCTTTGAGTTGGCAACTAAAATGTGGAGGTTTGATATACAAGTTGGCATATGATGTTATTTACTTTAAAAAGTGTTAATTGCACACTGCATTTGTATCATCATGAATTTCATGATATTCTGGAATTTTTGAATTAGAAAAAAAGACACTTTGAAATTATCTCCTAGGGCCTAAAGTGGAAATATTTTGTACTGGATTATTCTATCCTTGCTCTAAATTAATTATGTATTGAAAATTTTATTCTTCATTTGTTCAACTCTGCACCCATCTTGAACAGGTGGGATGTGGAAGAATGAGAGTTATAAGAGGCCTAAGTTTAAGTGCATTATGCATTCATACGTGCATCAGTATACTTAAAACTTCAAAATTAAATAGTACTTTTATTCTTTTTATTTTAGTTGTATTTTTCTATGCATTAAATTATATTATGAGAAATTGGTTTTGGCATGCTCTATTCATACTCATTCCATTGATTATGATATTTCATAAAAAAGGTAAAAATCTTGCTTAGTAGGCCCAATTAGATAGAGAGTGGGGAGGCCAGACTTTAGCATGTATTTGGAATTTTGTTTAGACTATGGTAGTTCAGATTTAATTAAGTCTTTATTAGAAACATTATAATTTTGACTATTGTAATTAATTATTTTGGGAAGAGAAGCTATGGTTTATGTGCTTTAAATATTTATTTCATATATTATTAAAGATTAGTTGGCTCTATGTATATTAATTTGAGTGAAAAAATCATAGAAGTATAGGTTCAAATTCCTCGTTTAGGTCTAGGGATGTCACAGAGTAGTATCAAAGTAGCAGTTGGGTGGAATTAAATCAGTACCAAAGCCTTATGAAATGATTTATCATGATACGCAGGAGAGATTAAGTTCTTTATTTTGAATCCTGCATGATTAATGAACTGAGTCTGTTACTGAGCCCATTTTTATTTTAAAAAATTAAAAATGTTGCTATAAATGGATCTTAAATATCCTAAAGTAGCTAGAACTGCTAAAATTCACAGCACAACAAAAACTATGGCACCCAATTCAATGATGTAGTTTGGTTGGCTGGCAGCACAATTGAATTGGAAATCTCATAGCAGGATGTTAAGTGTAAAAGGAGATGTGATATATCATCATTTATAAGTATCTTTTAGATTGAAACCTCCTCATTTTCAAGTGGCTATAGATCCTCAAGCTATAGAGGATTGGCTATTATGACTAGATAAATCATTTAATGGAAAGTAGTGTCCTAAAGACAGGAAGGTATCTTTAGTAGTGTTTCTTTTAGTTGAAGAAGCTGAGCACTAGTGGGTAGGCCAACAGAGGGAGAAGTTTCAGGATAGGTTGAATGCTGAGATCTCTTGGGAAGAGTTTGTGGAGATCTTTAGAGATGGTGTATTCCACCCTATATAAAGCAGTAGATGCAGGAGCAGTTCTTGAGGTTGGTTCAAGGGAGTAAAGCATTAATGTAATATTAAGCAGGGTTTACAGGTCTAAATCAGTATAGTCCTCAGTTAGTTATTACTCCATATAAGAAATGTTATCATTTTTTGATAGGAATGAGGGACAGTCTGAGGCATTCGTCAGTACCATTTCATATCTGAGAATTTTTTGAGTTAGTAGAGCTGGCTAAATTGGTAGAAAATGACTTAGCAGTAATGTAGCATAGGTGGGATACAAGTAGAAGAAGATTTGGAGTGGAGCCCTCCAGGAGTGGAGTTAGTGGAATGTGACCCAAGTTTGTTGTCAATGGAGAGTCCAAGAAGAAGATTCGTGCAGTTTCAATAAGTTAAGGTGGATCTATATCAGTGAGAAATGTTCCTTTATGTGAATATTATGGTAGAAGATATGCCAATAGATATTATGAATATATTGGCCAACATTTTGATTGTGGACAGTTGGGTCATAAGATAACTTAGTGTCCCATGAATATACCATAGGGTAGATCTGAACCTATAGATAGTTAGAGGCAACCGCCAATAGTAGCTCCACCAAGATCTTCTAGTTAAGGGCTGACAGCACGTAGTGGGAGCAAGTTTAGTGGGCAGTCATCAGGTGTGTAAAGAGAGCTTACAAACATCAGTAGTACCCCTCTAGTTCAGCCCAGAGATTATAATTTGAGCCAATAAGAGGCGAAGGAATCCCCAAACATGAAAACAAGCATGGTTTCTATTTTAGAGCGACCTCATAACATTCTTTTTTATTTTAGTGTTAGGCACTCCTTTATGTCTAAGCATTTTTTGGGTGATCTGAACTTGCCTTTTCTTTCATTATGTCTTGATCTATTTGTTATATTGACTATAAATGATTTTATATTTGTAAATAAAGTATATATGTTTATGTGAGCTTGAGATTTTTGGTAGGAAGTTGATAGTAACCTCGATTATATTGCCTTTGAAAGAGTTCAATATTTTAGCTGGATTGATTAGTTGAGCCACTATCAAGCCCAGATTGATTGTAGTAAAAATATGATAAGTTTATGTGTGAATGGGGAAGTGATGTGGGACTTGTGTAAGCATGCTTGTTATGGGTTGAATTATGCATACATTTTTTTATATAAATTCCCATTAAAAATATAAGTGCATGTGTCGATCAAGTAATAAAAGTGATATGAGAGTGTCCATCTTTTAAGAAAGTGTTCTACTTCTATGCAGTTATTCTAGTATTGTCTACTCTAGCTACACAATTTGTCCTAATAAATGAAAATTTGGGATTTTATGTTGTCTAGAATAAAAATTGCATAAGAAAAGTAAAGATATCAATAAGTAGAGTATTTTGGACTAATGACAGTGAAATTTCCTATGTATTTTAAGTAGACATTCCTAAATTAATTGTGAATAAAAGCATATGCATCATTTGACCTTTGTCGAGCTTCTAAGGATGTAAAAAATGTTTTATGATATTCCTATAATTATTTTATCTCCATATAACCTAAAACACTAAACATCATATGTCTATGCATATAAGAGTTCCTTTCTAATGCTCCTAAGTATTTCAATATTACTCTTTCGAGGCAATATAGCATACTAGATATTAATTATGCACATGGTCATTATATAAAAAAATTAAGTGTGAGAGATATTGAAAATAATTTTTAATAATTTAAAATATAATAGTCTATATTAGTAATTACTTAGATTTTTATAGCATTAGTCTAAAATTATGAGTTTAGCTAGACATAAAATAAAAAATAGAACAATACAATTTTCATTATTTACTCAAGAAAGATAATATAAATAAAAAGAGTAACATGGTATCACTCAAAATGAAAGATCCCAAATTGAGCCAATAAATGAATCCTTCCCAAAAAAATCTCCCCTTACAACTTTACTCTCCACACTTCTTCCTCTTTCAATACTTGCTTGCTCACTACAATATTATCCAATCACTTTAAAGTACATACCTTACGCTCCCCTGGCCTCTCCTCTAAGAAATCTATTCAAAAACTATAGCACACTTTCATAGAAAAATAGAAAAGCAATATATACTTATTACATATTGACTTAGGTGTCACGGTGCTCGACATGGTGGAGCTACGGTGTTACAGTATGAACTAGCACCTCAGCCTTGCTAATTAGGCACTGCAAAAGTTGAGTTATGTGGCACTTGAATGTGTCATACGGTGTTGTGATATTATATAGTTTAGCACTCCGGCATTCAATATCCCAAGACTCTGATGCTACAATGTACTGATGTAGTGCTACAACACTATGAAGTTCTAAGGTCCTGAATTAATTAACATTTTCCTGAGGCTCCAGCGGTGCAATGTCTTGATGTGGCATCAAGGCATTGATAATGTTGTAGCGATAATTGTGTAGGCGTTGTGGTGCTAGTTCAACACTTTGAAATTTTCTCATGGAAATAGGCTATCTACACTTAATGAGGTCACTTCCCTGATTTGACTGATTTCCTCTCTAAATAAAAAGAGTTCTATGAACTTAAAGAATATAAACCATTCTCTTATTTTAAAAATATATGCTATAAATGATTAAGATTGGCCATAATAATCTCTATACATAATCACCCTTCTTGCTTTTTATGAGAATCCTACAAGTCATCTACAAGAACACTCAAGTTTATCACAAGCATCATAAGAGGTTAACTTATATATTGCTAATGGAAAAAATATATATAACTTTAGAAGGTAACTTCCCTTTTTTTAGCCAAGTTCAAATTGAGTAAAGTATGAGTTCCTTCTATTCAATGAGTCTAGATGGTTAACTCAATAAAAATTCATGTCTAAAAAATTTAATGCCCATCTAAAGTGATGACATTATAATATGATATGAAATAATTTCTAGCCCTAGAAGAGACTCTCCCCTTTACAACAAAGCATGCATTTAGTAAAGCATTAGTTCATTATAGCCAACGAGAATAGATGGTTACTCCCATAAAGTCTTATGTTTTACCAAATGTAAGGCCATTAAAGTCAATAATATTTTATAATAATATGAAATAAAATCTATCCCTAAAAGAAAACTTCCTCCTTTTTGGCTATCCTCATATCAACTAGAGCATGAGTCTCTTTTATCTAGTGAGTCTGGATTGTAACACCCATGAGAACTCAAATAACTTAAAAGGCACAACCAATCTATGATGATTTTGATAAAGATCACTAAGATAAGGAGAAAAGGCTAAGAAGAACTAGAGAAATCATGCTTGTATAGAGAGTCAACATCTACTTATGCAAAACATAAAAGAAAATTTAACTTAAATAAAGCGCAACACCCAAATAGAAATGGTAGATGAGCAAATAAAATTTTATTTGTTCATTTCAAATTTAGGTTACATGTCTTTCCCTTAAAGGAGAAAAAAAGAGTGGGATGGGGGGTCGGGGACTTCAAACACCGGTTGCACTCTCTCCATCAATGCCATCCTTACATAACTCTCGCATTAGCACATAAAACTTTTCCTTATCTTGGAATTTGCTATCAAAATCCTAGTATATTTGCTTTCAAGTAAAGTTAAGTACACATGGATTCCAAGAATTTTGCACATTAATCGTCCTTGAGGCTAAAATTCTTCTTCTACTAGGTGTGTCACTCAAAACTCTTCTTTGCCAATTAATTATTCACCTTCATTCTTAAGTAACTCCGCATTTAGGGACTCCACCTATTATATAGGTCATAATTCCTTAGTCACTTAGAATATGAATGATATAACTAAGTTAAAGCTTTGCTAAAGGATCATTTTGATGCAAGACATATAGCTCAGATGTTTATACTTGATGCTTGATTTATTTGGCTACTTCTATACTAGGATAGATGCAGTTTCCTTATAATAAGTGCCAAATTTAAGATTAATGTTGTATGTTGTATTTATATTCTATTATATAAGGGTCGTGCCTAAAAATATGTAAAATGCTAGCCAAGCATTCCTTGTCAACTAATCTTTGTGATGAATGATTTTAATTGGTCATATCTAATATTTTTTTGGTTTCTTGTGATAGCGCCATTTGACACACTTTACTTTTAACATACCTTTTAGTCTAGAGTATATATATATATATATATATATATATATATATATATATATATATATATATATATATATATATATATATATATATATATATATATATATATATATATATATATATATATATATATATATATATTATAATAAGGTACAAGCAAAGGTTTTTTGAGCTAATACAAAATTAAATATGAGAGTATCTACGGCCAGTCAAAACCAAGAGCACTCACCAACACTACCCTAAACTTAGAAAATAAGGTACATTTAAACCATGCAAGTACCAAGGACTAAGATAATAGGGAGCAATAATACTTGTATCTTATTGTTAGTTTCATTTTCATATAAACTTAGGTATTTTAGAATATGTTTAAAATCCCAGTTGCTTTCTTTTTTAATTTCTTTTAAACATATATGTAGATTATCTATCTATACTTTCATGTTTTTTAATTTATTTATAGCCATCATAGCACACTAATATATTTACTCTTGCAATTCATTTATAGATTTATTATGATTGCTTTTTTATCTTTTTTCATTGATGTATGAGTTATTTGTGATTTATATGACTTTTAGAAAGCACATAGGGTAAAAATATTTTTTATAAACTTTAATAAATTAATAATCAATTTTAAATCAATTTAAAAAATAATATTAATGCTCTTTAATCACTTTTTAATTAAAATATATTATGTATGTATCATTTGAATAAAATATAAAACAAAATTAACTAGCAATCAAAATCCTTAAATGATGGTGCACATTATAACATGACCAATTAACATGCATAAATATATCTCTTTTACTTAAGGACATAACTTTGCATGCATATGTTTTGATTTAAAAATATATTTAAATATATATAGTTTTGAAAAATATTTAATTTTCTTTGGGAATATTTAATTTTAAATTTTGAAATAGAACACGTCGTTATGAACAATATATTGCCTCGAAAGACGAACGTATCGTTCCCTAACGGGTTCAAATTTTAGAATTTTAAATTTATCTGAATTATTGTAGTCAGACTCAAGGGGAAACAACATATGATCTCGAAAGATCATAATGACGTTCAATCGATTGTCTGACTATGATAATTCGGATAGAAAATCATTAATCTCATAATCAAAACAACAAAAATAATTGATATATCTATCCGAAGAAAGAAGGTATCAATTATTATCGATCGTTCGAAAAGAACGATAATGATCGTTATATTTGATTTTCCCAAAGAGAATTAATTGAGGTTTTGAAAAAGTTGATTTTGAAAATCAGGTCTGGGTTTCTAAATCTCCTACGAGCGCAAGCCCTCGTAGTTAACTACATCGTAGGAAAATTGGAAATTTTCCTACGAACACTCTCGATTAAAATAGCGGTATATGTTTTATTTAAAATTTTCAAAGCTAGATATCAAAGGAAGTTAAGGTTTAGAATTTTCAATTGGGATTAGATCAAGGTTGAACACTTATTTATGGAGTCAAAGGAAGAAAGGTAGGAGACACTTGAGATTCTGAAACAATTCAGAAATGCCTCAGTCTATCCTAAGTGTTGGGCTCGAATTAGATTGAAAGTGATTTAAGGTTCGAGTGATCAATTTTATTAGACAATTGGGATTCAATTCCCGAAGGTTGAGGTCTAATAGCCAGAGCTTGCCTCAGAACCTAAGACTAAATTGGGTACTAAAAAGTGACCCGAACCTAGCTAGTGCAATGCAAATCTGGTCTTATCCCAGCCTGGATTGGGGAGCAAGCTAAACCACATAAACGATTTTAAAAACATGTATCAAGTCATTTAATGTTAGAATGGGTAGGGACGTTGTTTAAGTTGAGTTTTTGAGAACGGGGCCGACATCTAGAGCGGATCCTAATTGGCCTCTTTGACTTATGTTGGGTTTGATGCTTAAGCTAATGTAATTAAAGAATTGAAGATTTTTAATTAGTTGCTAATATAATGCATGCTAATCGACTCGATTAAAAGTTTGAATTTAAATGAATGCTATGAAATGAAAACTTCCGGCGGTCCCGGGCTTAGTTCTTAAAATGTTAGAGTTTCTATGTGAGCTTAAAGTTTTTAATTTGATTTAAGTAGAAAATTTTTTATTAAGTCCTTAAGAGCCTACAGTTAGATTCCAGGTCAAATCAAAGTCAGCATGCAGGTAAAAAGACTAGAAAAATAGGTATCTCTAATGCACAATCAATTTAAATAAATCAATCAAATTAAATATATCAAATTGAATGTCCGTAGGCAAGTGCCCCTTATTATGACATCACAGAATTTTGTAGAAAATTAAAGTGACCGGGCACCACTGACTACAACCCGGATTTCTAATCCTAGATCGAATGACTTTGAGATTTGGGATTCTTCTCATTGTCCATTTCTTCGTCTTCTCACGAACATCTTGATTCGTCGGTTCCGAATATCCAAATGGAAAGAAACTCCCCCTTGATCGGAGTGTTATCTTTCCTCTTTGGATATTTGAAAAGTATCCTAATTTGACTTCCAAATGGAAGAGGACTCTCCCCTTTAGGGATGTCTTCACCTCTTTGGAATTCAAATTTGATTAAGCATCCAAATCTCAAGTCATTTCAAATAAATTACAATAATATCAAATCAAATTTACATTAATAAAAATTGAAAAATCTAGACTCGATCCTGCAAGGTTATCCTAATAATCAACAGTTGTATATACAGTCTCAAGCAGTTAATAGTCAATCTCAAGCAGTTAATATTCAAAATTTAAATGCTCAGTCAATTACAACATAAAAGGCAATAAATAAATAAACAATCACATCAATCCTAGGCAACAAACAACATGCAGTGAAAACTCGAAAGCCCGACACACAGCGGAAAAGTAAACACCGGCCTAGCCTAAAACTAGAGTTGGTTGTCCTAGCAAATCATCTACAGTATGTGAAGTATGTCGTGTGGTTTTGATATGTCCTAAGTAGGATCATTAGATTGAAGTTGTTTAAGGTTCTCGTTGGTTAAAAGGCTTAAGAGAAATTTAATTAAAGTTTAAGTATTAATAGTTTGAAGTCAATTTTAAGATTGATTCTTAATTATTGATTGAATACCACCTTTGTTTCACACCGAGGCTATGAAGTTTATTTCACCTTCCTTGGCGCTAATTTAATAGCCTCATAGGCCTGAGTTACCTAGTGGTACCCGGTATAATTAAGTGATTTGATTTGATTAAAGTTTAAAAGTTAATGAATTTTAATTAAGGTTGGTTGATTACTGATTTTAAGGGTTGATTAGACATTTCTGGAGTTTTAGAGATGATTTTGTGTTTTATGATTTTTTAGAATATTTTAATCATTTAATTAAAGGGTCAAAAATTAACTTTTTTATTAAGCTCAAATTTTGGAATGTTTGTATTTTATTAAAATATTAGACCTTACTACAATCAGTTAGAAGGTAAGTACGTTGAAATCGGATTTTTCTACATTTTATTACAAAGGTTTGAAGTTTTGAACTAGATTTGAACTACGGTTTGACCAAATTGTTGACTTTTTGAAATATTACAGATTTATGGAATTTATAAATTTTAATAAATATTAGACATTATTATGAGTTGAATGCAAGTGAGTTTGGTCAATTTGGATTTTTCTGGAATTAGTTATGAATGTTAGAAATTTGAGGTATTTAATGAATTTTGAAAATTACTTAATTAAAGGCCCCTTTTTGTGATTTTACTCCAAATGAGGTCCCAACTCCTTGAAATCAGCTCCAAAGGTCAGGAATGACCCGAGGAGAGATTCCCAAGTATTTGGGAAATTTTTGAAATTTTTAATAATAATTAATTAATTATATTAATTAAATATTAATTTTCAATTAAAATTAAATTAATTACAGAATTTCTGTCAAATAAAAAGGCTTTTAATTTTCATTGATTAAGGATTTGATTAGGGTCAATTAGAGGCCTTAAGCATATTTTTTAGATTTAAAAAGGATTTATTGCATTTTTTCGGAAGGTTTAATGGCTTAATTAAGGTTTAAACTTAAGAAAATTGTTTAAGAGGCTTAATGACTTCAAAAATCAGTGAAATTTTCTCTAATGGCTGTACATGTCACTAGGTTCAAATGTCCAAAGTTTCAAGTCAAGAGGATGTACATCCAAATGTCTAGAATTTCTCTAAGTTTTCTAAACATGTCCTTAATTATTATCCTTAATTATGTCATTAAGTTTGATAGGTTTGAATCAATGTTTTAACTAACCCTTGACTAAGCATGAAAAGAACACACAATAACAATCAATTCCTAGATTTAAGAGAGCCTTAAACTATGTGCAAGTGTGTGTACCCTAAGCATGCAAAGATTAAATAAAATACACATAATTAACTCAAGGTTAATGAATGAGCCAAGAAATGGTCATTCACTAATCACCCCCATTAATTCCATTCACATATGCTCAATCCATGTTTAGAGTTTCAAAGTGGATCTCTCAAAGGTTCAAGATTTAAATATATATAGGTTTTAAAATAGTTTTAAATTATATGTATACATAAACCTATATATATAAATATATAAGTTTTAAAATAAAGTAATTCAAAATATTATCAAATTAAAATGTTTTTAAGGATTGAGAGATCCACTGATTTTCCAAAGTTATTTGAAAATAAATTTTTAATTTTTAAAATATTTAATATAATATTTAATTACATAATAATTAAATATTAAATATAATCAAATAATTGAGATTAATGAAACTAAATTGAGTTTTAAATTTTGAAAATAGTTTTAAATTGAAATTCTTAATTTTCTAGAAATTTTGATATATTATTTATATTTTTTTGATTTAATGAGAATTTTTAATGAATTTTTAAAACTTTAAGATAATTAAGGTATTTAAGTTAATTTAAAATTAATTAGAAATCAAAATAATTTATAAGTCAAATCAAATTAAATCCTAAATAATTTTGGGATTTTAAATTACTTAAAATAGTTTTAAATTTAAGTTTAATTAAATGATAATTAAATACCTAAATATTTGTAAGTTATTTAAAATATATATTATATCCCATATTAAATTAAACTTTGAATTGTATATATATACTTAAAATATAAATATATATATATATATATATATATATATATATATATATATATATATATATATATATATATATATATATATATATATATATATATATATATATATATATATATATATATATATATATATATATATATATATATATATATATATATATATATATATATATATATATATATTTAAATATAAATATACATATATATATTTTAAATATTAGGATATATTTTAGAGTGAACTTTTAAATTTTGTTAGATATTTAATATTATTTTAATTAAATACTAACTTAAAGTAATTAATATTTAAAATATTTTAAAATATATTAATATTTTATCTTAAATTAATTTTAAATTAAAGATTTTAATTTTCTGATAATATTTATATAAAAAAATATTTTTTATATTTTTAAAATAATTTTAACAGATTTTAGAAAAAATCTGTAATTAAAAATAACTTTAAAAACTGAATTAAATCATTTTTAATTATCTGGTGGCGGAAATGCCACGCGGCGGCCTATCATTCGCGGAGTCAGACCGCACGGCGGCGCCAATGATTGGCGGCGGCGGTCTGACACGCGTCGCTCACTGGACGCTTCACGCGGTTTACTAAACCACGTCGGCAGGCCGTTTGCGCCGTCGGATTCCCCGCGTGATGGAACGAGCTGTCCAGATTAAATCCTGCGCTTCTGATCTCGCTGAGGAGATCGGACGGTGGGATTTCGATCCCGTGCTTCCGAATCAAAGGCTCAGATGCCGCTGGACGAAGATCCGAGCGCTGCATAAAAAACACGGGCGGAACGGACCGCCGAATGGCTTGATCTGAACCGTTGATCAACGGTCCAGAAACCGTACACTCACTAGTGACTTTGAATGACGCCCCAGAATCGACTTTTTTGCTCGTTCGTTCGATTGGGTGCACGAAATAGCTTAAAATTTTAAACCTAGCTAGAATCTATGAACAAAAATTGTGGGGATGCGTTTTTAAAACTTGAAATGCGCTTTTAAGAATGCTATTTAGTCTAGTGTTCCTATATCAAGGGTTTCAGTTTATACCTCTTATAATCAATGGATTTGGATGAACTCGAGCTCTCTGAACTTGTAGTCTGTTCAAGTGTAGTCCACTAGAAGAACCTTTGAGGTCAAAACGCCTGGATCGAATGCTGTAGCTTCTTGAACGGATTTGAACTAGGTTCGCCGGGAAGCTCGCCGGCGACAGCCTCCAACCGCCGGGTTTTGAGGTGGGAAATGAAGAGGGATTCCTGGGGAGCTCCAACGAAATGTTTTTTAGCTCTGGGATGGCCGGGATAGAGAGAGAGAGGAGATGTTAGAATGAGGGCTCCAAAGGAGATTTTGCCCTATTCAATTGTCCCAAAGCCAAATGAAAGGCTGTGATTGAATGGGAGGGTTCCTAAGATCAAGCCACCTGTCCCTGGGGTGGTTAGGGGCAGAGGATCAAAAGGACAAAGGACATGCCACTTGGAAAGTGGTTTTGTCCTTATTTGAGCACATGGAAAGGATTAGGTCCATTGGATCAAGATTCAAGGGCTATGATAAGTCCTAAGAAACTTCTAGAGTATGATTAAAGTTGCTGGAGTGGATTGGATTAGAAGGAATTAATTTAAGCAGATGGGTTTAATTACTTAAAAGAGGTTTCAAAGGCTTGTTGACCAGTTTGACTGGTCAACAGTCAACTTGGCTGCCAAGGTGGCACATGGAGTGTTGAGTGCTGCTTGGACTAAGTCTTGAAGGCATTGATTGAGGACATATGAAGGTTCAATCAAAACCATAGGTATTTGACCAAGCATATGAGTTAACTTGTCCAATAGGCTAAGGTTTGACTCAAAGTCAGTTTGAAAATAATCCATGCATCAAATGGAATGGGTTTGAAGTGGTTGGATATGATTTCAAGATTCAAATAGGTCATTTGGATCAAATGAACCTATATGGGCCCTTAATGGGCCTCAAGTCGATCCTGGTTGACTTGGTCAACCAGGTGGGTCCAGGGTTTGAAAATGGGTTCAATAGATTCAAAATGATATTTAGAGTTTATTGGATATGGTCTCAAGGTCTAGGGAGGTCATTTGGTTCAAAACACCTATTTGTACCCTTAAAGGGCCTTTTGGGTCAAACCTGTTGACTTGGTCAACCAGGTTGACCCAAGGATCAGGAATGGGTCCAACAGATTTGAAATGACATTTGAAACTTGCTGGAGGTGGTTGCGTTCAATTCGGAGTTCATTTGGTTGAAAATCAATATTTGAACCCCATAGGGGTATTTTGGTCATTTTGACTCCTGGTCAACTGGGGGACAAAATGGGTCCAGAAAAATACAGTTTAAAGTTCAACATATAAAGATTAAAGGTTTGGAAGTGACTAGAGGCTTTGGTGAAGGCTCTAAGGTCAGAATCTTCAAAATGACAGGTCCAGTTGCGTAGGCTGTAAATATTTGAAGGTTTTACAGCCTATGGATTTTAATTAAGTTTCTGAGGTTAAAGACCTCAGAATGGGCTCAAATTTGGAGGGTTGCCTTCAGAGACACTTCCCATCAGTATGCAACTGACAGACTCTGAATCGGAGGTCATTTAACTGTGTTTCAAAGTGTTTAAAATTTTATTGAAAAAGGCTTTTAGGATTTGGACCATTAGCCTTGGATTTTGGTTTCAAATTTTGGATTTGGTTTATCTAAGATCTAGGTAGATTTTAAGATCTGAATTCTAGATGGGTCCTAGGGTCTATAGTAGATCCCAAGGTCTAAAGTCTAGAAGGATCCTAGGGTCTAGAGTAGATCCTAAGGTCTGAAGTCTAGAAGGATCCTAGGACCTAGAATAGATCCTAAGGCCAGGATTCTAGGAGGATCCTAAGGTCTAGATTGGTTTGGATATTGGATTGATTTAAGGTCAAGAATAGTCCAAGTGAACTCATATAAAAATGAGGTCAACAAATGGAGCCCCAATATGTGTAATAGAAAGAAGTTCTTCTGCACATATTGGCGTTGACCGAGCTTAAAGGTCAAGTGTGGAATTTTAATCCTAAGGGAATGGAAAGTGCAACCCTAAGGGATTGAGTTTGAAATTAATTCTAAGGGAAAGGAAGTCCTAACCCTAGAGTTTTAAATTTGAAAATGATTCTAAGGGAAGGGAAGTCCTAACCCTAGATGATTAAATTTGAAATTGATTCTAAGGGAAGGGAAGTCCTAACCCTAGAGGATTAAATTTGGAATTAATACCAGGGTGGTGCCACAGAGGGCGTACTCCACCACTAGCGAGTACGAATTAGGATGGCGCCACGAAGGGAACGCTCCACCACTAATCCTCAAGTCGATTGCCAGGGTGGTGCCACAGAGGGCATGCTCCACCACTAGCAGAAACAAATTAGGGTGGCTCCACGAAGGGCACGCTCCATCACTAATCCTCAAGTCAAATGCCAGGGTGGTGCCACAGAGGGCATGCTCCACAACTAGCAGAAACAAATTAGGGTGGCGCCACGAAGGGTACGCTCCACCACTAATCCTCAAGTCAAATGCCAGGGTGGTGCCACAGAGGGCATGCTCCACCACTAGCAGAAACAAATTAGGGTGGCGCCACGAAGGGCACGCTCCACCACTAATCCTCAAGTCAAATGCCAGGGTGGTTCCACAGAGGGCATGCTCCACCACTAGCAGAAACAAATTAGGGTGGCGCCACGAAGGGCACGCTCCACCACTAATCATTTAACCCAAATGCCAGGATGGTGCCACAGAGGGCATGCTCCACCACTAGCGGATAGGAATTAGGATGGCGCCACGAAGGGCATGCTCCACCACTAATCCTCAACTCAAATGCCAGGGTGGTGCCACAGAGGGCATGCTCCACCACTAGCGGATAGGAATTAGGATGGCGCCACGAAGGGCACGCTCCACCACTAATCCTCAACTCAAATGCCAGGGTGGTGCCATAGAGGGCATGATCCACCACTAGCGGATAGGAATTAGGATGGCACCACGAAGGGCACGCTCCACCACTAATCCTCAACTCAAATGCCAGGGTGGTGCCACAGAGGGCATGCTCCACCACTAGCGGATATGAATTAGGATGGCGCCATGAAGGGCACGCTCCACCACTAATCCTCAACTCAAATGCCAGGGTGGTGCCACAGAGGGTATGATCCACCACTAGCGGATAGGAATTAGGATGGCGCCACGAAGGGCATGCTCCACCACTAATCCTCAACTCAAATGCCAGGGTGGTGCCACAGAGGGCATGCTCCACCACTAGCGGATAGGAATTAGGATGGCGCCACGAAGGGCACGCTCCACCACTAATCGTCAACTCAAATGCCAGGGTGGTGCCACAGAGGGCATGCTCCACCACTAGCGGATAGGAATTAGGATGACGCCACGAAGGGCACGCTCCACCACTAATCCTCAACTCAAATTCCAGGGTGGTGCCACAGAGGGCATGCTCCACCACTAGCGGATAGGAATTAAGATGGCGCCACGAAGGGCACGCTCCACCACTAATCCTCAACTCAAATGCCAGGGTGGTACCACAGAGGGCATGCTCCACCACTAGCGAGCGGTCTTGTGAAGAGAAAACTTGCTCTACACAAAGAACCGGGACTGGATGATCATATGTGGAGGAAACTTGCTCCACATAGAGGATCGGGTTTAAATTGATCGTATGTAGAGGAAACTTGCTCTATACAGAGGATCGAGCTTAAATTGATTGTATGTAGAGGAAACTTGCTCTACACAGAGGATCGAGTTTAAATTGATCGTATGTAGAGGAAACTTGCTCTACACAGAGGATCGAGCTTAAATTGATCGTATGTAGAGGAAATTTTCTCTACATAGAGGATCGGGTTGAAATTGATCGTATGTAGGGGAAACTTGCTCTACACAGAGGATCGGGTTGAAATTGATCGTATGTAGAGGAAACTTGCTCTACACAGGATCGGGTTTAAATTTTGAAATTTGAGATTTTAAAGTTTTAAGAGTGAAGTTTGAAAGTTTCTAATGTTTGATTTTGAATTAAGAAATTTCTTTAATCCAGGAAATTCGAAGACTTTTTATTGACTTTGAATTTGACACTCATCTAGCATGGTACTTCCTGAAGAGCCTCCCCAACATTTAAAAATATCAGGTGGCAGTCTCTAGGGTTGATCAATTAATGTTTGAAATTTTCTCAAAGATCATTCCTACGACAAGAGTAAAGTTTTGAGTTTGTTCAAGGTCCTCCAACGATCTCTTGGTAGGCTAAGATATGTATCCAAAGAACCTGGACCAAGTCTCCTCCTTGGAAGGTTCTAAGTTGCTCTATCTTATCACGAGCTTTAACCACTCAGGTTTCAGACGATTCTGAGCTTTATTGAGCTTTAAAGATAAAGCTCTACAAGGCCTCGTGCTCCTCAAATTAGAGTCGGGCACTCTGCTCAGTCGTGGATTAAACTTGAACGGCAATTCCCAGCATTACAAAATACTCCTCTAATGGGGTTCGATCTTGGACCCAGTATAGAGTGTAATTTTGTTGAAAAGGCTTCAAAGGAAAATATGCCTATATGCAAGGACTTACACATTTCTCAAGGACAGGATTTGATTTCTTTTCAAGAGTAGAAGATTCATTCATTTTATTAAAAATTTCCTCTAGCCATTTGGACCCTGTCAGAACGACATGTGGGAACAAATTTATCAATTAGAGTGAGAAGAGTCGACTCCGACTAATTTGAGAGAATTTCAGTTTTGTTGACCCAGACCAAGTCTCATAGAATATAAACTGGGGTCTCCCTTGTATAGATTTTGAATTAAAATTTTATTTCGAAGCGTTTAAGTTGAAGAGAGAAATTTGATCTTTTCAATTTTCTCACACGATTTTCTTCTATCTGATAGATAATTCATGCATGAACAAAAATCTGGATTCAGGATTTTCAAAGTCAAGTATTTCAAGTTGATTGGGTGTTATTTTGAGATTTAAGGATTCAAAGGGAGGAAGCCATCCTACTCTTCTTCTCTTTTTATAGTGACGCAATTTGCGTATCTTTTGACTTTCGGTGCACTTCGTGCACTTCTTAATTTTTGGCGCATTCGTGCATCTTTTAATTTTTAGCGCATTCGCGCATTTCTTGATTTCAACTGAATTTGAGAAGAGGCTCCACTTTCTTCAAATACCTTAAATTGATTGATCTTTTTTGTTTTGAATGCTGGGATTATATCTCAAGTATTAGAGAAGAAAATTCGTTCTCTTATACAAGGAAGAATAATCCTCAAAGCACATCCAATTTTTTTTTAAAGGGTATCGACTTGACTTTTGAAAATTATTGAACAGATTTTAGATATGTGTGAATCTCTTATTAAGATAGAAAATTGCTAGAAGATTGATAAAATTTTCATTTCTTAAGTCAACTTAAATTTGAGGTAGAATTTAATTCAAAAGTTAAATCAACCCACAAAAGCGGTGGGAGGGAGGGGTATTCAAACATTTGATGGAGTCAACTACAACTCTCTCTAGCTTAAGACTTAAGGCAGAGGTCAATTTTCATTAAAAAGAGAAATTAACTATCTTGAAAATCCGGACCCGGTACACTTGAGAAATTGATAAGTTTTCCTTAAAAATTGCAAGTCTATGTGGCAAGACCCTTGTCAACTTGGAATTGAATTCCTACAATCTCTTTGAAGGGAGAGACTGTTATAGGGTCTGCACTATCCCTAGACATTGCGACATCATTACAATCGAAAGATTTATCACGATAGGACCCCGTTGAAATTTAAATTTTGACGGTATCACTATTTGATACAATCTTAGATTATTTCCCCTCTCAAATTACTACTAGACTAGTAGTTAAGAGAGTGGCACCCCGAGTGATTTCTACTCCTCATCCTCTGCAGATGATGTAGTGGGACACGTATAATAACGCGCCTTAACATCTTCTAGTAGAGTGGACGGATCATAACCCTCAGCTGGGGGCCTATGGCCTATTGCTGGTGATTCCTCAATTCTTTCTTGCTTGTGTCTTTCTGTGTAGTAATCAAGCAGGTGGATTGAAGATCGTGCTCTCATCTCTACAACCTCCCTCCTTTGTGCAAGGAGACGGTACGTAGAAGGAGCAACGAACTCTCGATTGGCCTCAAAGTCAGCCTTTACTAAGGCTTCCGACTCAACGATCTTTCTAACCTTAAGGTTCCTCTTTCTGGCTCTTCGAAGGTAATTCTTCATCTTGTTCCTACCGACGACAGGGGTGCTAGAATTTGACCCAATCTCAGGCTGAGATGGTAGCTCATTTGTCGTTAATGATTTCTGGTTTTGATCCTCCTGAGTAGAGAATACAGTGGGTACAGGGGCGACAACAACCTCCATCTTAGAGATGGGGGAGTCAACTCCTGACCCTAAAGTAACTTCTACTAAGGGGAAATTCCCTTGAGTACAAGTGGACAGATCTATCAGTAGTTCTCCATTAACTGAAATCTTGAGATTTTGAAATTCCATCTCATACTGAATTAAATTGCCATTAAGAATTTCTTCTACAGGCACATCTTTATTCAGTGAGAAGATGAGTTTCTCAGCCATTTGAGTGTTCGATTTCCTGGAATTAAGAAAGTGATTTGAAATTGAATTTGAATTTTGAGTTTAATTGATTTTATTCAAAATTTTATAACTCAATCATGTTTAGTTTACATCAAACACGGTGGTTCAAAAAATTGATGAGTGAAGCTTGACTCTTTTGCTACACCAATTGACATGGGGCAAAATGTCAAAGTTCAGATTTGAATTTGTAATCAAATTTGAGGTTGAATTTAAAGTTGAAATCAAACTTGATTTTAAGATTTAGATTGAATTTGGATTTAAAACTGAATTTGAATTTGAGATTAAAATCAAATGGATCTTCTTCAAATTTTGTGACTCAACACACTGAGTTTTACTCAATCATGTAGGTTCACGAAATTGATATGAAAAATCCAAAAATCAGGCTAAACTCTTTCATTTCACCAATCGACTTGGGATGAAATGTCAAAGCCCAGATTTTGATTTTAAAATAAAGATTAGAGTTTGAAGTCAAATTTGAGTTCAATTTTGAGATTGAATTTAGCGTAAAGGATTGAAATCTTGATTTTGAAATTGAATGGTCTTTTGTAAATTGTGAAACTTAGCACGCTAGTAATTAATTCGCATGCAAGTTTGCAACATATACAAAAGGATCTGGCTTGACTCTTTCGCTCTACCAATTAACTTGGAGGCAAAATGTCAAAGACCGACTTAAATGGAGGTTTCGTACACTCACCTCTCGTTTGACATGTCTTAATTGAGTTGGACACACTCACCCAAGGGAGAAATGGAAGAGAGACCAACGGAGAGAAAGGTAGTCAAAACTACCGATGCAATAAAATTTGTACCGCTATTAAAGATGGAAAGAGAGATTTTCCCCAGTGGAGTCGCCATTTTTGTTTTGATTTAAAATTATATTTAAATATATATAGTTTTGAAAAATATTTAATTTTCTTTGGGAATATTTAATTTTAAATTTTGAAATAGAACACGTCATTATGAACAATATATCGCCTCGAAAGACGAATGTATCGTTCCCTAATGGGTTCAAATTTTAGAATTTTAAATTTATCTGAATTATTGTAGTTAGACTTAAGGGGAAACAACATATGATCTCGAAAGATCATAATGACGTTCAATCGATTGTCTGACTATAATAATTCGGATAGAAAATCATTAATCTCATAATCAAAACAACAATAATAATTGATATATCTAT
The DNA here is from genome assembly GCA_019514585.1 of Dendrobium officinale. Lineage (NCBI taxonomy): Eukaryota > Viridiplantae > Streptophyta > Magnoliopsida > Asparagales > Orchidaceae > Dendrobium > Dendrobium officinale. The sequence continues at coordinate 66,434,589 of CM033682.1, read as the reverse complement.
CCGAAGAAAGAAGGTATCAATTATTATCGATCGTTCAAAAATGACGATAATGATCGTTATATTTGATTTTCCCAAAGAGAATTAATTGAGATTTTGAAAAAGTTGATTTTGAAAATCAGGTCTGGGTTTCTAAATCTCCTACGAGCGCAAGCCCTCGTAGTTAATTACATCGTAGGAAAATTGGAAATTTTCCTACGAACACTCTCGATTAAAATAGCGGTATAAGTTTTATTTAAAATTTTCAAAGCTAGATATCAAAGGAAGTTAAGGTTTTGAATTTTTAATTGGGATTAGATCAAGGTTGAACACTTATTTCTGGAGTCAAAGGAAGAAAGGTAGGAGACACTTGAGATTCTGAAACAATTCAGAAATGCCCCAGTCTATCCTAAGTGTTGGGCTCGAATTAGATTGAAAGTGATTTAAGGTTCGAGTGATCAATTTTATTAGATAATTGGGATTCAATTCCCGGAGGTTGAGGTCTCATAGCCAGAGATTGCCTCAGAACCTAAGACTAAATTGGGTACTAAAAAGTGACCCGAACCTAGCTAGTGCAATGCAAATCTGGTCTTATCCCGGCCTGGATTGGGGAGCCAGCTAAACCACCTAAATGATTTTAAAAACATGTATCAAGTCATTTAATGTTAGAATGGGTAGGGACGTTATTTAAGATAAGTTTTTGAGAACGGGGCCGACATATAGAGCGGATCCTAATTGGCCCCTTTGACTTATGTTGGGTTTGATGCTTAAGCTAATGTAATTAAAGATTTGAAGATTTTTAATTAGTTGCTAATATGATGCATGCTAATCGAATCGATTAAAAGTTTGAATTTAAATGAATGCTATGAAATGAAAACTTCCGGCGGTCCCGGGCTTAGTTCTTAAAACGTTAGAGTTTCTATGTAAGCTTAAAGTTTTTAATTTGATTTAAGTAGAAAAATTTTTATTAAGTCCTTAAGAGCCTACAGTCAGATTCCAGGTCAAATCAAAGTCGGCATGCAGGTAAAAAGACTAGAAAAATAGGTATCTCTAATGCGCAATCAATTTAAATAAATAAATCAAATTAAATATATCAAATTGAATGTCTGTAGGCAAGTGCCCCTTATTATTACATCACATAATTTTGTAGAAAATTAAAGTGGCCGGGCACCACTTACTACAACCCGGATTTCTAATCCTAGATCGAATGACTTTGAGATTTGGGATTATTCTCGTTGTCCATTTCTTCGTCTTCTCATGAACATCTTGATTCGTCGGTTCCGAATATCCAAATGGAAAGAAACTCCCCCTTGATCGGAGTGTTATCTTTCCTCTTTGGATATTTGAAAAGTATCCTAATTTGACTTCCAAATGGAAGAAGACTCTCCCCTTTAGGGATGTCTTCACCTCTTTGGAATTCAAATTGGATTAAGCATCCAAATCTCAAGTCATTTCAAATAAATTACAACCATATCAAATCAAATTTACATTAATAAAAATTAAAAAATCTAGACTCGATTCTGCAAGGTTATCCTAATAATCAACAGTTGTATATACAGTCCCAAGCAGTTAATAGTCAATCTCAAGCAGTTAATATTCAAAATTTAAATGCTCAGTCAATTACAACATAAAAGGCAATAAATAAATAAACAATCACATCAATCCTAGGCAACAAATAACATGCAGTGAAAACTCGAAAGCCCGGCACACAGCGGAAAAGTAAACACCGGCCTAGTCTAAAACTATAGTTGGTTGTCCTAGAAAATCATCTACAGTGTGTGAAGTAGGTCGTGTGGTTTTGATATGTCCTAAGTAGGATCATTAGATTGAAGTTGTTTAAGGTTCTGGTTGGTTAAAAGGCTTAAGGGAAATTTAATTAAAGTTTAAGTATTAATAGTTTGAAGTCAATTTTAAGATTGATTCTTAATTATTGATTGAATACCACCATTGTTTCACACCGAGGCTATGAAGTTTATTTCACCTTCCTTGGGGCTAATTTAATAGCCTCGTAGGCCTGGGTTACCCAGTGGTACCTGGTATAATTAAGTGATTTGATTTGATTAAAGTTTGAAAGTTAATAAAATTTAATTAAGGTTGGTTTATTACTAATTTTAAGGGTTGATTAGACATTTCTGAAGTTTTAGAGGTGATATTGAGTTTTATGATTTTTTAGAATATTTTAATCATTTAATTAAAGGGTCAAAAATTGACTTTTTGATTAAGCTCAAATTCTGGAACGTTTGTATTTTATTAAAATACTAGACCTTACTACGATCAGTTAGAAGGTAAGTACGTTGAAATCGGATTTTTCTAAATTTTATTACAAAGGTTTGAAGTTTTGAACTAGATTTGAACTACGGTTTGACCAAATTGTTGACTTTTTGAAATATTACAGATTTATGGAATTTAATAATTTTAATAAATATTAGACATTATTATGAGTTGAATGCAAGTGAGTTTGGTCAATTTGGATTTTTCTGGAATTAGTTATGAATGTTTGAAATTTGAGGTATTTAATGAATTTTGAAAATTACTTAATTAAAGGCCCCTTTTTGTGATTTTACTCCAAATGAGGTCCCAACTCCTTGAAATCAGCTCCAAAGGTCAGGAATGACCCAAGGAGAGATTCCCAAGTATTTGGGAAATTTTTGGAATTTTTAATAATAATTAATTAATTATATTAATTAAATATTAATTTTTAATTAAAATTAAATTAATTACAGAATTTCTGTCAAATAAAGGGGCTTTTAATTTTAATTGATTAAGGATTTGATTAGGGTCAATTAGAGGCCTTAAGCATAATTTTTAGATTTAAAAAGGATTTATTGCATTTTTCCGGAAGGTTTAATGGCTTAATTAAGGTTTAAACTTAAAAAAATTGTTTGAGAGGCTTAATGACTTCAAAAATCAGTGAAATTTTCTCTAATGGCTGTACATGTCACTAGGTTCAAATGTCCAAAGTTTCAAGTCAAGAGGATGTCCTTCCAAATGTCTAGAATTTCTCTAAGTTTTCTAAACATGTTCTTAATTATTATCCTTAATTATGTCATTAAGTTTGATAGGTTTGAATCAATGTTTTAACTAACCCTTGACTAAGCATGAAAATAACACACAATAACAATCAATTCCTAGATTTAAGAGAGCCTTAAACTATGTACAAGTGTGTGTACCCTAAGCATGCAAAGATTAAATAAAATACACATAATTAACTCAAGGTTAATGAATGAGCCAAGAAATGGTCATTCACTAATCACGCCCATTAATTCCATTCACATATGCTCAATCCATGTTTAAAGTTTCAAGGTGGATCTCTCAAAGGTTCAAGATTTAAATATATATAGGTTTTAAAATAGTTTTAAATTATATGTATACATAAACCTATATATATAAATATATAAGTTTTAAAATAAAGTAATTCAAAATATTATCAAACTAAAATGTTTTTAAGGATTGAGAGATCCACTGATTTTCCAAAGTTATTTGAAAATAAATTTTTAATTTTTAAAATATTTAATATAATATTTAATTACATAATAATTAAATATTAAATATAATCAAATAATTGAGATTAATGAAACTAAATTGAGTTTTAAATTTTGAAAATAGTTTTAAATTGAAATTCTTAATTTTCTAGAAATTTTGATATATTATTTATATTTTTCTAATTTAAAGAGAATTTTTAATGAATTTTTAAAACTTTAAGATAATTAAGGTATTTAAGTTAATTTAAAATTAATTAGAAATCAAAATAATTTATAAGTCAAATCAAATTAAATCCTAAATAATTCTGGGATTTTAAATTACTTAAAATAATTTTTAAATTTAAGTTTAATTAAATGATAATTAAATACCTAAATATTTGTAAGTTATTTAAATTATATATTATATCCCATATTAAATTAAACTTTGAATTGTATATATATACTTAATATATATATATATATATATATATATATATATATATATATATATATATATATATATTAAATATAAATATACATATATATTTTAAATATTAGGATATATTTTAGAGTGAACTTTTAAATTTTGTTTAGATATTTAATATTATTTTAATTAAATACTAACTTAAAGTAATTAATATTTTAAAAAATATATTAATATTTTATCTTAAATTAATTTTAAATTAAAGATTTTAATTTTCTGATAATATTTATATAAAATAAATATTTTTTATATTTTTAAAATAATTTTAACAGATTTTAGTAGAAATCTGTAATTAAAAATAACTTTAAAAACTGAATTAAATCATTTTTAATTATCTGGTGGCGGAAATGCCACGCGGCGGCCTATCATTCGCGGAGTCAGACTGCGCGGCGGCGCCAATGATTGGCGGCGGCGGTCTGACACGCGTCGCTCACTGGCCGCTTCACACGGTTTACTAAACCACGTCGGCAGGCCGTCTGCGCCGTCGGATTCCCCGCGTGATGGAACGAGCGATCCAGATTAAATCCTGCGCTTCTGATATCGCTGAGGAGATCGGACGGTGGGATTTCGATCCCGTGCTTCCGAATCAAAGGCTCAGATGCTGCTGGATGAAGATCCGAGCGCTACATCAAAAACACGGGCGGAACGGACCGCCGAATGGCTTGATCTGAACTGTTGATCAAGCGATCAATGGTCCAGAAACCGTACACTCACTAGTGACTTTGAGTGACGCCCCAGAATCGACTTTTTTGCTCGTTCGTTCGATTGGGTGCACGAAATAGCTTAAAATTTTAAACCTAGCTAGAATGTATGAACAGAAATTGTGGGGATGCGTTTTTAAAACTTGAAATGCGCTTTTAAGAATGCTATTTAATCTAGTGTTCATATATCTAGGGTTTCAGTTTATACCTCTTATAATCAATGGATTTGGATGAACTCGAGCTCTATGAACTTGTAGTCTGTTCAAGTGTAGTCCACTAGAAGAACCTTTGAGGTGAAAACGCCTGGATCGAACGCTGTAGCTTCTTGAATGGATTTGAACTAGGTTCGCCGGGAAGCTCACCGGCGACAGCCTCTAATCGCCGGGTTTTGAGGTGGGAAATGAAGAGGGATTCCTGGGGAGCTCAAACGAAATGTTTTTTAGCTCTGGGAGGGCCGGGATAGAGAGAGAGAGGAGATGTTAGAATGAGGGCTCCAAAGGAGATTTTGCCCTATTCAATTGTCCTAAAGCCAAATGAAAGGCTGTGATTGAATGGGAGGGTTCCTAAGATCAAGCCACCTGTCCCTGGGGTGGTTAGGGGCAGAGGATCAAAACGACAAAGGACATGCCACTTGGAAAGTGGTTTTGTCCTTATTTGAGCACATGGAAAGGATTAGGTCCATTGGATCAAGATTCAAGGGCTATGATAAGTCCTAAGAAACTTCTAGAGTATGATTAAAGTTGCTGGAGTGGATTGGATTAGAAGGAATTAATTTAAGCATATGGGTTTAATTACTTAAAAGAGGTTTCAAAGGCTTGTTGACCAGTTTGACTGGTCAACAGTAAACTTGGCTGCCAAGGTGGCACATGGAGTGTTGAGTGCTGCTTGGACTAAGTCTTGAAGGCATTGATTGAGGACATATGAAGGTTCAATCAAAACCATAGGTATTTGACCAAGCATATGAGTTAACTTGTCCAATAGGCTAAGGTTTGACTCAAAGTGAGTTTGAAAATAATCCATGCATCAAATGGAATGGGTTTGAAGTGGTTGGATATGATTTCAAGATTCAAATAGGTCATTTGGATCAAATGAACCTATATGGGCCCTTAATGGGCCTCAAGTCGATCCTGGTTGACTTGGTCAACCAGGTGGGTCCAGGGTTTGAAAATGGGTTCAATAGATTCAAAATGATATTTAGAGTTTATTGGATATGGTCTCAAGGTCTAGGGAGGTCATTTGGTTCAAAACACCTATTTGTACCCTTAAAGGGCCTTTTGGGTCAAACCTGTTGACTTGGTCAACCAGGTTGACCCAAGGATCAGGAATGGGTCCAACAGATTTGAAATGACATTTGAAACTTGCTGGAGGTGGTTGCGTTCAATTCGGAGTTCATTTGGTTGAAAATCAATATTTGAACCCCATAGGGGTATTTTTGTCATTTTGACTCCTGGTCAACTGGGGGTCAAAATGGGTATAGAAAAATAAAGTTTAAAGTTCAACATATCAAGATTAAAGGTTTGGAAGTGACTAGAGGCTTTGGTGAAGGCTCTAAGGTCAGAATCTTCAAAGTGACAGGTCCAGTGGCATAGGCTGTAAATATTTGAAGGTTTTACAGCCTATGGATTTTAATTAAGTTTCTGAGGTTAAAGACCTTAGAATGGGCTCAAATTTGGAGGGTTGCCTCCAGAGATATGTCCCATCAGTATGCAACTGACAGACTCTGAATCAGATGTCATTTAACTGGGTTTCAAAGTGTTTAAAATTTTACTGAAAAAGGCTTTTAGGATTTGGACCATTAGCCTTGGATTTTGGTTTCAAATTTTGGATTTGGTTGATCTAAGATCTAGGTAGATTTTAAGATCTGAATTCTAGATGGGTCCTAGGGTCTAGTGTAGATCCCAAGGTCTGAAGTCTAGAAGGATCCTAGGGTCTAGAGTAGATCCTAAGGTCTGAAGTCTAGAAGGATCCTAGGACCTAGAATAGATCCTAAGGTCAGGATTCTAGGAGGATCCTAAGGTCTAGATTGGTTTGGATATTGGATTGATTTAAGGTCAAGATTAGTCCAAGTGAACTCATACAAAAATGAGGTCAACAGCATATCATATTCTTTGGTATAGAGCTTCTTAATTCTATAGGCATGAATTTTCAACATTTGAATGTGTCATCTAAGTATTATAGGCATGGCCTTCCTAACCCAAGCATTATCGACTCAAGGTATGCTTTTAAGATCACAACCATATTTTTGTTTGATTACTGTTTTCTCATTATTTTATAGAAATTCTAGTGATGGAAAGTTGCTATATGCAACCAAATGTGCTAATGTATGCAGCTATAAGAAAGATGCTATCCAACTTTTCAAAAAAAAAAAAAAAAAAAAATTAGAATACCCACAATAAATTTTAAATTAGTTATTTTTTTCATACTATCTTCACAACCACCTTTATAAAAAAACTTTAGTGCCTTAAAAAGTCCATCAATCATTTTGACTTAACTTAATGATTATTATTATATATATAGCTCATATTTATTATATCCATTTTAACTTGAATCCAAATTAATTTATGTAAAATGATTGGGAATTAAAAGAAATATAACAAATATAAAATTCTTTTATGCTATCAGTGATTTATTTTATTTCTAATTATTTAATTCTTAATCTCTTAAATTTATGTTAGAGAGTGCAACATGCAAAAAAAATATATTTTATCATTCATTTTCTCTTTTAGAGAGAGAGAGAGAGAGAGACTATTAAGGAAATAATTCGGCTAAACTGATGACAAACCTCTTTGAATTTTTCCAATTAATATCAGAACATGAAACAATAAATCATTACGAGTGGTGGTATCACAACATTCATGTTTAGGGTTTCGGTTTCGATTCTCATGGGCGGCCACGAAAGCCTTAAGTATTGGCCCGGGCGAATTGGTGTGGGTAGTCCGCTAGGTCGACCGGGGAGATTAGTAGCCAAAGGCCGATTCTCCCTGTCCCAAAAAAAAAAAAAAAAAAAAAAAAAAAAAAAAAAAAAAAAAAAAAAAAAAAAAAAAAAAAAAAAAAAACATTCCTGCAAATATGTACATATGTTTCGATTGCTAATAAGTGGGGGGTGGCGGCGACCTAAAACCACGAGCACTATTAATGGGTAGGCCTACCAAAACTCGTACAAGCTAGCCTGCTGGTCTTCCTATTAATAACTCGTCCAATCAAATTCTTCATTTTTTTTTTTTTGGGACATTTAGGCCATTTAAGGCAAACTCACACAGACAACGCATACACAAATATTCGAACCCAAGACCTCTTAGTTGGAAGCATAAGCTCTCAACCAACAGGCCAAGGTGAGCTGTGTAATTCTTCATAGTTTTCAATATAACTATTTATTCAGAATCTAATTATTTTAGAAGAAACAAAATCTTGATCCAGTTATTTTGTAATTATGAAAATTATCTATGCTGCCTATTACTAAGGCTTACTTTGGAACAATTTTTTTTTGCTATTTTTAAAAAATAAATTTTTTTGAACAAAAAATTTTAAAATTAAAAAATCTTGTACTGAAAAACTGTTTAAAAAATCAATCAGTTTCTTTACTGAATTTTAAAACAATTTTTTAATAAAAAATTTTAGTTAGAAAAAAAATTTATTTTTAAAATACTTTTTTAAAAAATAGTAAAAAAAAGTCTCAAATAAAACCTTAACGACTACATGGAAGGAGAACATGCGGGGCTTAGTTAAGACATGTATTTTTTTTATTGATGAATTTTTGGAGTTAACATCATCAAACGGGGGTTTTCCCCTTTTTTGCTGAAATGAAATTATATTTCATTTTTTTAATATTTTATGTTTTTTAAAATTAATTTAACATTTTCGTTACGATATAATTTAGTAAAAAATTAAATGTTTGAGTAGGTTAAAAAATATTCTTATTATATAATAAAAATTGTACAGACTTAAAGCTGGCTCTGTAAAAATTAAAGTAGGTTTTGTTAGGATATAATTTAACTAGGATACAATTTAGTAAAAAATGTATAGAAAAAATAAAGTAGGTTTCTTAATTTTTTATTTACAAAAACAATTTATTAAAATAATAGATTATTTTGAAAGTATTTGTTGGTTTGATTGATCTAGATTATCAAAAAATTTCAGTTAAAATTATAAATGTACAAAATCAAAATATATATTATATTATTTATTTAATTTTTTCATTAAATCAACCATAGTAAGAATAAATGAATACATGGAATCATGAAATATTAAGTATTTGTAAATTGAAATAGTTCTGTGTTTCTTAGGATGTATTGCATTTATCCCGGGCATGTAATTCAATAGAGCACGAATTAGCCTATCGAGGAGCTGATGTTGTGGATCCTCTTCATTTGCTTATTTGTGATGTTGATCATACATACTACGACCAAGCTATGCTTAAAAATGTGGTTTTTTTTTTTTGTGGAATATGTGAAAGCATCCAATAAGGCTCTATGTGTGGTGACCTTATTGGGACTCCTCTAGAGCCCATCTGGACTGATGAAGAACTAAGATATTCTATTGGTATGAAAAAAGTATTTGTTGCTAAGGACTGAACATACCATCAATACCACTAAAATGCTATTCAAAAGGAGGACAGGGCGTAGCATACTATGATCCAAAAAAACCAAATTTTTCATGTGAAAATGCTCGTGGAATGCTTTAGGGATCCACAAAAGTTGGTGTATTGTGGATGGGCCTAGATCTCTATGAAGTTATGGGTCTTTAACCTCGGGCATTATTATTTCTTCATCTTCTTCACAACTATCTTCATCCCTCGACCAATCATCTATGATGTGCATATATCACCTCACACCAGTGTATGATTCCTCTACCTTATTAATAGTTGTGTGTAATGAAAGTGGAGCATCCTCGCCTCCAAGCATAGGGTGTAGAGCATCCTCGTTGTCCAAGAAAAATTAATGCTATAGCATATAAAAATAATTAGCTAATCTATCAAAGTAATCTGGTATGAACAATATATAAGAAATTACCAAAAAAATTCTTTTATTTTTTGAATGGAGATAATAAGAAGAGAGTACCTATTTAGGAGCTCTCAATAAATAAAGGGAATCCCATGATTTATACCACCGTAAGTATCTCCTATGAGCTTTCTTATGATTTATTTGTTATCGATGTACACTACAAGAGTGTGTCTGCTCTCTCATAATTGAATTTATCTCTAGTGGTCGGTAGGATACACAGTCAACATATACCTTTCTCATCCCATATGCACGCCTAAATCCAGGCTTCATGGGTTGCACGTCAATATATTACACCTCATCAAATTATCTCATCACATGGTCTGATAGGTGCAATTCAATATGGTGTCAATTAATCAGGGGAGCACGAGCTCATTAAATCCCATGACTATTGAGGTATATATTAACAACTCAAACTTAGATTTGTTATCCATAGGGCTTCCGAATAACAAGGAAATTAATGAAGTTTAACTTTAATAAGGTCCAATAAAAAAATCTAAGAATAAATATTAAAAACTTAGATATTTAATACCTGGCTCTCTAGAAGGCCATTTATCTTATCCCAATAAGATGAATGCCCCGGACAAATACTTCCCTTACTTTGATCTCATTCCACCTATATTAAATTCAACTTGTTAGATTTATATAAAAGATATGAACATTAAAGATAAAATTTCATCACTCTATCTGAAGCCGAGGCTCTTCCCCGCATGATCCCTAGGGTATGGCACATATAGTATTGTCTTACCAGCGTACAACCACTCCCAACTCCAAACCTGCAATGAATGAAGGCAACCGACCATATTTACTAGCTTAGTTTTTTTTTATTCCCTTTAACCTCCTATAAATATGAGCTAATATTGCATTACTTATAGAAAACCTTGAGAATTCTTCCTGGTTTTCAAGAGGTGGTAGATATTGTAGGTGTGCCTCATAGGTTGATGTATGTGGCATTAAAAAATATCAGATCATGAATAAAATGCATGCCTGGATGTGATGCTTAATTAATGTTAATATCTGAGTGATCCCTATAAAATTCAATATATAAAGTTCATTGTAGCCACCTCAATAGTAGAGATGTCTTAGCGTCAGCCTACCCCATCTGAAAAGTAAAGGTGACATCAACGGCACCTAGGTGATGATATACAACACCATCTTTTAAATGTCATCTTAGTAAGTCATCATAGTAATCTGGCCAAGTAGGCCACCTAGGACTCTAACCTACAAAGCTAACTCAAATGGTTAGCATGTCATTGATGCATACTTAAAAATGAAAATAACATCATGTATGGTGATGGTCATCTCATTAATTATAAGATAGAATGTCTTGGTATCTAGTTGCCACCTCTCCACTAATACTGTAATGAGATGATGACCAAATTTTATGCAATATAGATGTATAATGCACTCCAATCCAACCAATCATAATCCCTACATAAATCATGGTTATATAATATGCTACTCTTTGGTTTTGAAGAGATATGAAGTTGCATCTAAGATGGTACCCTAAGATCAATTAAATATAATTTAATATTACAAAAGAAGCTATTTTCATCATAAAACGATGCACATAAATTCTTACGGTGTCACAACCTAACTAGGCAAGATCCATTAATGGGATAGGTCCTATCATGTTGAGGTATGACATGCAAATCTTAAGTTTTAATTATGAAAATACTTTAGATTACATCTTCTAATTTAAACTTTAAAATAAACTATCGACTACATGGACGCTATAAGCATTCAAAGCACTATAAATAAACTCATCCATAAGATTTATTTCATTTCATCAAAATATATATACAAGATCTATACTATAATATATGGCTATTGAATAGGAAGCATACTAAAACATAACAAAAGATAGCCATGAATGCATAAAATCAAAATAGAGAAATACCTATAAACTCAAATCAAATCCTGAATTACCAATTAAATGGCTCCTTTCCTCTCCAAGATCCTAAAAATCAGAATAGTGAGCTAAATAGCTTACCAAGCTACAAACACCATTCTAAATTTCAAAATATTTTTTTTATCAAATATTTTAACATATTTAAAATAGTTAAATGTAATATAATAAAATACTACGGTGAGTAGAGTAATAAGTATACGGTAGTTAATCAAAGATTCAGATAATAATACAAAGCAGATAAATAAAATGAATTTTCATATCACAGAATAATTCATATAATAGATTTCTCTAGTTTTAGATAATATCTCATAGGATTGCTTTCCCTTTTTGGCTCCCAACCAAATTTTCTATCCTTTTAGATATAATTTCAAAGGATTCTGCCCCTTATAACTCCAAACAGATAGATGTTTCATGAGTTTTTTTAGATTTAAATTCCTGGTCATCGAAAGAATCTCAAAAGATTCTAGTCTCTTATATCTCTAATAAAAAATTCTTAATATCAAAAATTTTAATATCACATAATTCAATCATATAAATATATATTTTATCACATTGTAGCAATTAAAGTATAATTGAGCACATTTGATGATTGTGCATTTTCTGTAACGATAAGTCTGTAAGCAACAAAAAATCGTACTAGATTTTCAACAAATAACCAAACTACTAGAGATCGTTCATAATATATTTTTAAGACTTTAATTGAATTGTATCATTACTTTTTAGAGTCTCGGTTATTTTTTATTTGATAAAAAATTTATAAATTTCAAAACCCCCCGATATAAAATTTCTAAAAAATATTTAAATTATTTAAAATAACAGTCTCTATAACATATAATAAGTTACACAATGCAAAGTTATCCCTATTTTTCAATATTGAAAATAGAAATTTAATAAAAAAATTCAATAAAATCTTCATATTTTTTTTAAACTAAGATAGGCATAGTATGACCTACCTCGAGACAAACAAAATTTTCAAGTCATATTTTCTTTTGATATATTAATTATGAAAGTTATTTATCTAGCCTATTACTTACTTAGGCTTCATTTGGGACGGCTTTTTATTGGTTCCTAAAGTAAATTTCTTGTAAAAAATCTGTCCCAAATGAAATCTTAAGCTTCTTTTGGGAAGAATTTTTTATATTTTCTATAGTAAATTTTTTGAAAAGAAAATTTAGATTAAAAAAAAAAAAAATTTTAAGAACCAGTAAAAAAGGCGTCCTAAATGAAGCATTAAGCTTCTTTTGGGAAGACTTTTTTATATTTTCTAAAGTAAAATTTTTGAAAAGAAAATTTAAATTTAAAAAATTTTATACTAGAAAATTGTTTTTAGAAAGTATTAGGGAAGTCATCCCAAACAAAATCTTAATTTTCTTTACATATTTGGCAAAATTTTAAGAAAAGATTAGTTATTAATTTAATTAAGAAAATGGACGGTTTAAAATTTTTGAGACTTCGATTTTGTTTGAAACAACTTTTTTTACTGTTTTTAAAAACAACTTTTTAATAGAAAAACTTTTAGATTGAAATTTTGTATACTAAAAAATTATTTTAAAAAGTAGTAAAAAAGTTGTCTCAAACGATATACTGTCAACGTGAACATGTCGCCATCCACATGGCCATGTTTTGACATGTATTTTTTTATTGATGAATTTTTGGAGTTAACGTTATCAAATGGTTTTTCCCCTTTTCTTGGCTAAAATGAAATTATATTTCATTTTTTTAATAATTTATGTCTTTTAAAATCAATTTAACGTTTTCGTTAGGATATAACTTAGTAAACAATTAAATGTTTGAGTAGATTAGATAATATTCTTATTATATAATAAAAATTGTAATGACTTAAAGTTGGTTTGTAAAAATTAAATTAGGTTTTGTTAGGATATAATTTAGGATACAATTTAGTAAAAAATGTATAGAAAAATTAAGTAGGTTTCTTAATTTTGTATTTATAAAAACAATTTAGTAAACTAATAGATTATTTTGAAAGTATTTGTTGTTGTGATTGATCTAGATTATCAAAAAAATTCAGTTAAAATTATAAATGTACAAAAACTATATATATATATATATATATATATATATATATATATATATATATATATATATATATATATATATATATATATATATATATATATAATTTTTAACTATTTTTTTCATTAAATCAACCATAGTAAGAATAAAATGAATACATGTAATTCAATAGAGCATGAATTAGCCTATCGAGGAGCTGATGTTGTGGATCCTCTTCATTTGCTTAGTTGTGATGTTGATCATACATACTATGACTAAGCTTTGCTTAAAAATGTAGTTTTTGTTGTGGAATATGTGAAACCATCCAATAAGGCTCTATGTGTGGTGACCTTATTGGGACTCCTCTAGAGCCCATCTGGACTGATGAAGAACTAAGATATTCTATTGGTATGAAAAAATATATGTTGCAAAGGAGTGAACATACCATCAATACCACTAAAATGCTATTCAGAAGGAGGACAGGGCGTAGCATACTATGATCCAAAAAAACCAAATTTTTCATGTGAAAATGCTCGTGGAATGCTTTAGGGATCCACAAAAGTTGGTGTATTGTGGATGGACCTGGATCTCTATGAAGTTATGGGTCTTTAACCCCGGGCATTATTAGTTCTTCATCTTCCTCACAACTATCTTCATCCCTCGACCAATCATCTATGATGTGCATATATCACCTCACACCAGTGTATGATTCCTCTACCTTATTAATAGTTGTGTGTAATGAAAGTGGAGCATCCTCACCTCCAAGCATAGAGTGTAGAGCATACTCGTTGTCCAAGAAAAAATCAATGCTATAGCATATAAAATAATTATCTAGTATATCAAAGTAACGTAATAGAAACAATATATAAGATATTACCAAAAAATTTCTTTTATTTTTTGAATGGAGATAATAAGAAGAGATTACCTATTTAGGAGCTCTCAATAAATAAAAGGAAGCTTGTGATTTATACAACCATTAGTATCTCCTATGAACTTTCTTATGATTTATTTGTTACCGATGTGCACTATAAGAGTGTATCTGCTCTCTCATAATTGAATATATCTATAGTGGTAGGATACCCAGTTAACATCTACCTTTCCCATCCCATATGCACGCCTAAATCCAGGCTCCATGGGCTCCACGTCAATCTATCACACCTCACCAAATTATCTCATCACATGGTTCAATAGTTGAAATTCAATATGGTGCCAATTAATCAAGGGAGAATGAGCTCATTAAATCCCTTGACTATTGAGGTATATATTAACAACTTGAACCTAGATTTGTTATCCATGGGGCTCCCAAATAACAAGGAAATTAATGAAGTTTAACTTTAATAAGGTCCAATAAAAAAATCTAAGAATAAATATTAAAAACTTAGATGTTTCATACATGGCTCTTTAGAAGGCCATCTATCTTGTTCCAATAAGAATAAATGTACCTGACAAATACTTCTCTTGCTTTGATCTCATTCCACCTATATTAAATTCAACTTGTTAGACTTATATAAAAGGTATGAACATTAAAGATAAAATTTCATCACTCTACATGAAGCTGAGGCTCTTCCTCACATGATCCCTAGGGTATGACACATATAGTGTTGGCTTACCCACATACAACCACCCCCAACTCCAAACCTACAATAAATAACTCGCTTAGTTTTTGTTATTCCGTTTAACCTCCTATAAATATGAGCCAATATTGCATTACTTATAGAAAACCTTGAGAATTCTTTCAGGTCGTCAAGAGGTGGTATATATTGTTGGTGTGCCTCATAGGTTAATGTATGTGGAATTAAAAAACATCCAATCATGAATAAAATCCATGCCTGTATGTGATGTCGAAAGTTAATATCTGAGAGATCATTATAAAATTCAATATATAAAGTTTATCTTAGCCACCTCAATAGTAGACATGTCTTGGCGTCAGCCTGCCCCATCTAAAAAGTAAAGGTGAAATCAACTGCACCTAGATGATGATATACAACACCATCCTTTAAATGTAAACCTAGTAAGTCATCATGATAATATGGCCAAGTATGCCACTTGTGACTCTAACCTACAAAGCTAACTCAAATGACTAGCATGACATTGATGCATACTTAAAAATGAAAATAACATCATGTATGGTGTGGTCATCTCATTAATTAGAAGATAGAATGTCTTAGTCTCTGGTTGTCACCTCTCCACTAATACTGTAATGAGATGATGGCCAAATTTTATGCAATATAGGTGTATAATGCACTCCAATCCAACCAATCATAACCCTGCATAAATCATGGTCATATAATATGTCACTCTTTGATTTTGAAGAGATATGAAGTTGCATCTAAATTGGTACTTTAAGATCAATTAAATCTAATTTAATATTGCAAAAAAATATATTCTCGTCATAAAATGATGCACATAAATTTGTATGGTGTCACAACCTAACCAGACAAGATCCATTAATGGGACAGGTCCTATCGTATTGAGCTATGACATGCAAATCTTAAGATTTAATTTTGAAAATGCTTGATCAGAATGCATCTTCTAATTTAAACTTTAAAATAAACTATAGACTACATAGCTTATATAAGCATCCAAAGTAGTATAAATAAACTCATCCATAGGATTTATTTCATTTCATCAAAATATATCTACAATATCTATACTATAATAAAGCATATTAAAACATAACAAAAGATAGCAATGATAGCATAAAATCAAAATAGAAAAATACCTATAAACTCAAATCAAATCCTAAATTACTAATTAAAAGGCTCCTTTCCTCTCCAAGATCCTAAAAATCAGAATAGTGCGCAAAATAGCTCAGCAAGCTACAAACACCATTCTAAATTTCAAAATATTTTTTATTAAATATTTTAACATATTTAAAATAGTTAAATGTAATATAGTGAAACACTATGATGAGTAAAGTAATAAGTATGTGATAGTTAATCAAAGATTCAGATATAATACTAAGCATATAAATAAATTGAAATTCATATCACAGAATAATTCATATCATAGATTTCTCTAGTTCTGGATAATATCTCAGAGGATTATTCCCTTTATGGCTCCCAACAAAATTTTATATCCTTTTAGATATGATTTCAAAGGATTCTAACCCCTTATAATTCCAAACAGATAGATGTTTCATTGAAAGGATCTCAAAAGAATTTGGTTTCTTATATCTCCAAAAAAAAATTCTTCATATAAAAATTTTTTAATAACACATAATTCAATCATATAAACATATATTTTATCATATTGTAGCAATTAAAGTATAATTGAACACATTTGATGATTGTGCATTTTTCTATAACAATAAGTAGGTAAGCAAAAAACAATCCTACTAAGAAAAAATACTTACTTTCAACAAATAACCAAACAACTAGAGATCTTCATAATATATTTTTAAGACTTTAATTGTACTGTATCATTACTTTTTAGAGTCTCGGTTATTTTTTATTTGTTAAAATTTTTATAAATTACAAAACCCCAATATAAAATTTCTAAAAAAATATTTAAATTATTTAAAATCACAGTCTCTATAACATATAATAAGTTACACAATGAAAGTTATACTAATGCAAAGTTATCCCCATTTTTCGATATTGAAAATATAAATTTAATCAAAAAATTCAATAAAATCTTCATATTTTTTTAAACTAAGATAGGCATAGTATGACCTACCTCGAGACAAATAATATTTTCAATTAGGCAGATTGACCAAAAACGGCTCAACGACCTCCACAATCTAATTTTTATTTTATTTATGCTCTCTTATTTTCCCTTCTAGCTCTCTAGTTTGGGTAAAACTAAAATGCAAAGTCATTTGACAAGTGGGAAAAGATTTTTTCAATAAAGTGATATAAGGGTATAAATGTAATTATTCTAATTGTTCAAATTTTAGTAAAAATTTTATATAAATTCTTTTATATCTTTAAAGCTAGGATGCAAAAATTATAGATAAATATTTTTAAATTGTCTAAGTATGTATGAAATGTTTGGGTGAAATCAGTTTGCAAAATAAACACCTAACGGGCAGGGGCGGATGGGGGTGGGGGGGGGGCAAGGGAGGGGCAACGTGCCCCCCACCCCCCCCCCCCCCCCCCCCCCCCCCCCCCCAAAAAAAAAAAAAAATGGGTTAGGCACTTAGGCTGGTTAGTGAAATAAGTAAAAAAAAAAAAGGTTTACCCCCCCCCACCCATTCCCCCCCCCCCAGTCTCGCACGCCCTTCGTGTTACCAATGAAGTCCCTCACACCAATCCCCCACCAGCTTCACCCCCTTCCCATTATTCTAATATTATGTCTTACAAAACAAGAGTGAGGAAACCCCAGCCCCCCCCCTTATTATTATTTTTTCCCCCGTAGCCCACCCTTGCACCCCCCCCCGAAAATCTTTGGCACAAAGACAATATTTGCAAAGGAACGAAAAAGGAACAAATCTATTTTCTTTTGTTTGATTTTACAAGTATTATTGTTTGTTTATTCGGGATGAAGTTCGGAGAAAACTGCATATGCCGGTCCCAAGCCCAGATGAAAAAAGTTGAGGAAAAATTTTACTAAAATAATTTAGGCCCCCCTTGATAAATTTTCTGGCTCCGCCACTGCCTAACGGTCCTAAAACTCTACTTTTACCGACAAGTATCAATTTATTAAGAAATTATAACAATGCCCAAAAATTTAGGAAAAAATTAATGTAATTAAATCACACCAATATCTATGTTATGATAAAGACGGTTTGTGATTGAGATATATAATGACTCTTGAAATAATTTTTAACTATTGCAAGTAAAAACATATATTTTTAAAATTTAAGGGTTATTACATACTATATCGATGTGAGTCGCTGGATGTGCCCTTCATAGAGAAGCTATGTTGGGATATACCTCTAAAGGAACTATCCCCTGTGTAAAGGATGGATCTATTGAGGGTGCACTCTACCTACTTCCATACTTTCAGCTTACCTCAGTCATATAACTATGTATATCTTAAATTATTATAGATTAAATTAAGGTAAAACAAAAATATTACATTTTTAAAAGGAAACATGCCAAACTATAAAATTTAATATAACTACACCAAAAGCATGCATAAAGTGGTCTCACAAGTAAAAATCATTAAATTTATTATTTGATAAATCATCATTTTTTCCCTTTACATCAAATTTATCTTGACTTTGGAGCCCACATCTATAAATACAAAATGAGCAACCTTACACATCATCAAAACTAACCAAGCAGAGATAAGCATTGAATAGGCAATTTTAGACTGTATAAATATATTAATACTTTGTACATGAATTTCAATATTTTAATATTCTTTAAGAGTTGATAGGTAATTTCATTTGGTGCTTCTATTTAATCCCTAATGCTAAAGCATTGAACTCCCACTCGCTTTCATTTCTAATTGAACCCTCGCTCAGAGTTTCACCCTAGTCCTTTAGAAATGTAAAAAAATTATTTGGAGAGGCCTTATTTGATATCAATGAAAGAAGCAATATCATCAGGGAGAAAATGATTGAATGAATGATTAGCAAAGTCACTAAAGTCTTTTTTAGAGTTGAAGGCAAAGTCCAATGAAGTGTATTGTTGTTATATTCATGACTATCAAGATGAGTTTCTATTTATATTAAATGCAGATGCGTGATCACACAAATAAAAAAGGAGGAGATTTATTAATAGGAGTTGTATGGAAGCACATGGAGGAAAGATTTCTTGAGATCAATCGGCATCTCATTGACGTTCATTTTTTTCGAATGATATACCACCAAATTTTATGTGACAAGTTAGAGATTGAAGAAGAGATGGGTAGGAAGCCTAGAGGAAAGAGTTACGTTGTTATACTATATAACGAGTGGGAATCTAAACAAGATGGGTTCTTATTATACTTGTATGACAAATTGATGAAGAAATCATCACATCCATGTAGGTAGAAGAAATTTGTTTGCGACGGACTGGCAAGACTAGTCACAACGTTAATTTGATACTACATAACATGTTTACCAACATAAAGTCAAGTATAATATCACATACATTTGTTGTTGAAAGAAAGGAGTTTGTGTTGATTTGTGTGTTTTCAAGGTATTAGCTTTCTTTGTATATTATATATGTAAGTTTTTCTCAACTTATGTGTATCATTGAGCACTTTAGTATTGTGCATCCTAACTATTTATTAATAACTAGATTTTGATTTGCTTTAATCGCTATCTCTTTGTCTCCTACAAATTATGCTAGATTGTTATGTGCAAGTTTTTAAATTATGTTCAAATTGAATTTACTTAACATTTAGAGTTATTAAACATTATGAGCTCTTTTTTTTCTAATTCAATAGTAATTTCATATATATTGTAAAATTCAATTTGTAAAGAGAGCGAGCCCTCAGGGATCGTAAATTTTATTATTAAAGATTTAACAATACTTTAATTACAATATATTAATTTTAAAAATTATTTTTCAAAGAGTATTAAATAAATAAATAAGAAGGAACTACATAGAGAAACTACTTTGTAGGCCCTCAATATGATCATTGATTTCTCAAATTTGGAGGGCATGTTGATTTATTATGACCATTTTCTCGACAAAAACTACCAATTCAATTGGTATGGGGCCTTCGTTCATCTGTGGTGTTTGTATATCTTCTGCTACGAGGGTGATGTGAGATCCCTTCACTTGAGGAAGAAGCACTTCCTCATGGATCTTGAAAGAGGAGGAGGAGGGAGAGAGGAGAGGGAGGAGACGTGAGCTAACTATGCAAAATTCTTTATTTCCTTTTGGCTTCATCCTAATACAAGCTAAAAGGCCTATTAATAGGCACCTAAGGCTATACAAATAGCCACACACAAGCTATACAAAAACAAACCTAAAAAATATGGAATAAAACCTAACAATCACCCCCTTAGTCCAGATTTAACAAAACACAAGATAACTACTGTTCATAAAGAACAGTCAAAGAATGATCCTGTCGGTCTCCTCCGCCGAAAGAGTCCACCGACATTCTATCTCCACCTCCCGACAGATCTTCTGTCGCACTGCGTCCAACTCAGTCAATCCCCGAGCACCCCTAGCCCGGCTTCCGCGCCCTGTGCATCCACCTGCACCCTGCGCCTCAATGCCCGCGCCTTGCGCCTCCAGCCCGCATCCAAATGCCACAAGCCCGCGCCCGCGCCTTGCACTCATGTGGTCTATCTCCGACCACATCCTGCACGTATCCACCCGTGCAGCGAGCCCTACGCCCTCACCAGCGCTCCGCTCGTCACAAGACCACGCTTCGCATTGCCACATCCGGCCAGTACCCTGCGTGTCTTTCACCAGTGCCCCGCGCTCCTATGCGGACTCCTCGTGCACCGCACGACCACGCATCTCCAACCGCCCGCACTCTTCAACCCTGCTCTCCAAGACCATGCAACCGTGTTAGGAAAGTTGCTATTTGCATGTGTTTACATTCCACTTAAAAAGAACTCCAGACTGCGAAGACTTCAAATTAAAATCAGCATGAGATACCTTGAAATTTTTGAAGCTTGCACTTTGCTTAGAAATCAAATTGAAAGGGAGTGATTGTAACTTGAGTGAATAAAAACATGCACACACAAATAAGGAGATCATATTAATTTTGTATTGATCGTACAGGACGATTTTCGTTCGTACTGGACGATCAGACAGTTATCTCCTACAGAGCATTTGGAACGAATAGGAACTTGCTCTAAAAATTTTTTTTCTAAGTCCTATTCGTCCAGGACGAAAATAAAATATCGTACAGGACGATTTGCTCTCTGTAAAATTTTCGTCCAGACGAAATTAAATATCGTACAGGACGATCAGTCCTCTGTAAAATTTTCGTCCAACGAAATTTATCGTACAGGACGATCAGTCCTCTGTAAAATTTTCGTCCAGACGAAATCAAATATCGTACAGGACGATCAGTCCTCTGTAAAATTTTCGTCCAGACGAAATCAAATATCGTACAGGACGATCAGTCCTCTGTAAAATTTTCGTCCAGACGAATAAATTTTCGTCCAAACGATTAACCGACTTAAGACAGTTTTTCAGCAGTTTCTAGAATCGACCTTGAAATAACCGTTCGTACTGGACGAACTTAGTTCGTACAGGACGATCATCTGTACGAAGACATTTCGTACACATATTCAAATAGGGTCGTTTCTGATCGTTTAAGTAAAATCGTCCAGGACGATCCACGATCGTACAGGACGATCCACTGCGTACAGAATTGAATACTTGCAGTTTTTGGGCTGTTTTTTTTTTGTCCTTTATATAAATAGTCCAAATTAGACTGCCACCCTATCTTTTTGTCATTTGATCTTTGTGCCTCTTGAGAGAAAAGCCAAGGAGAGAGTGGAAGAGAACATTCAAGGGAGGATTCCTACCATTGGAGCGAGAAGGCTTCACTTTGAGTTCAAAGGTAAGAGTCTCTACTTGTGAATTGGAATTACTTCACTCTCTTCTTTCTTCCTTCTAGATTCTTGTGAGAAGATCTGTCAAGGAGATCCGGTTCTCTGCCGACACTTGGAGAGTGTGAACAGCCGAAGGGTTCTCTGCCCACACTAGGAGAGTGTGAAAGGACGAAGGGTTCTCTGCCCACACTAGGAGAGTGTGAAAGGACGAAGGGTTCTCTGCCCACACTAGGAGAGTGTGAAAGGACGAAGGGTTCTCTGCCTACACTTGGAGGGTGTGAAAGGACGACGGTTCTCTGCCAACACTGGGTTTTGTGTAAAAGGACGGACGGTTCTCTACCGCACCGGGGAGTGGTGAAAAGAGTATGTTGTAAGGGCTTCTCCGCCTTGCTGTGGGTGCAAAAGGAGAGTCACTATTGGTATTAGTGCAATACTCAGAGGGTGCCTCTGGGGAGTGGATGTAGGTCTGGTTATAGACCGAACCACTATAAATCTGGTGTCATTTACTTTACTGTTTTTACATTTCCGCACTTTTTATTTCAGTTTTAAAAACTCTGTGGTTGAAAAATCTTTTTCTACAAAATTTAAAAGAAATTCTTTTGTGTGTTTAAAAAAGGGGACTAAATTTTAATTTAGATTTTTAAACTACCAATTCACCCCCCTCTTGGTAGCCTTGGGACATTCGCTTAGGCTTAACAACCTAAGTACTAGACTCAACAAGTTAACAAGTGGTATCAGAGCTCCGTTTCAATATTATAAGTTTGAACTACTTTTTGATTAACGTAGATGGCTACTTTTGGAAATCGAAACACACCTGAGGGTTACTCTATAACTAGACCTCCACTGTTTGACAATATTCCTTTTGATTTTTGGAAAACACGCATGTCTACTTTCTTACAGTCACTTGATTATCGCATGTGGATGTTAGTACAAGATGGATACACAAAACCAACTAGATTAGTTGATGGAGTGATGGTAGAAATACCTTTTACTGATTGGACTGTAGAAGAACGTGACTTAGCACAATTAAATGCCAAATGTTTAAATAGTTTCTTTTGTGCTTTAAAATCTGAAGACTACATGCGGGTTTCCACTTGCAAAAGCGGAAAGGACATATGGGATAGACTTTGTATAACTTATGAAGGGACAAATGAGGTTAAACAATCAAGACTCAATATCTTGTTACATGACTATGAATTGTTTCGCATGAAACCTAATGAATCTATTTCAGACATGTACACAAGATTTACACAAATTGTCACTTCTTTGCATGCACTTGGTAGGGAATTAACTAATGCTGAAATGGTCAATAAAATTCTTCGTTGTTTACCTACTACTTATGATGCAAAAATTACTGCAATTACAGAGTCTAAAGATTTAAACATTTATTCTATTGACAATCTTCTTGGTTCACTCATTGCTTATGAGCAAGGAGTAAGTCAAAGGAAGATTGATGCAGGTGAACCACGAAGGGAGAAGAATATAGCATTAAAAGTGGAAGAGTCAGAGAGTGAACACTCACAACCTGAGGATGAAGATGATGTTGCACTAATGACTAGACAATTCAGAAGCTTTTTAAGGAGGAAGCAGAAGAAACGCCAGCAATGGAATAGAGGTAAGTTTAACAGAAATGGCAAGGTTTCTAATGAATTAATTTGTTATGAATGCAGGAAACCTGGTCATATCAAGACTGATTGCCCAAAACTCAAAGCTACTCCTAGCAAGGAGAAGATTGAGGAGAAACCAATGGTAAAGAAGGGCAAGAAGAAGTTTCAAAGAGCTTTTTGGGCGGACTCAGCTTCAGACTCATCTGAGACAGAAAAAGAAGAAGAAGTCACTAATCTTTGCTTGATGGCAGACAATGTGGATCACTCAGATCAAGAAGAGGTATGTGACCTATCCTATGATGAATTATTTGAAGTTTCTGAACACATGCATGATGCATATAGGAAAATGAAAAGGATGCATGCTAGTGTTAACTTAGAACTGGAAGAACTCAAAAAGGAACATGAAATCCTTAGGAAAGACCATGCTTTAATAGATAACAACCACATGAAACTACTTGATGAATATGATGACTTGAATAAAAATTTTGAAAATCTAAAATCATCCTATGCTGATCTTGAAAAGGAATTTAAAAATTTTAAGGATGAATCTGAGAGCAAAGCATATAGAATCAATTATACCAATCGAATTTTGGAAGATATGAATTCATTTTACAAATTGACCATAAAAGCTCTCGAGGATAATAGGAAACCCCCCAGACTTGAAGATTTTACAAATCCTAAATATTATCCTAAATTCATGAAATCCCTTAGAAGACAATCACATGGAAGAAAACTTAGGAATATTTTTCCTAATGTTAAATGTAATAATTGTGGATTTTTGGGACATATAGCTCACACCTGTACCTTGATGATGAAATCTAATTTGGTGTGGAGAACTAAGATGCATAAACCTAGACATATCATACATGCATCTGATTATAAATTGCTAAAAGGTGAACCCAAACTTGTTTGGGTTCCCAGGTCTAATATTTGATATTTTTGCAGGATTGCTCTCACACAAGACCTCGTGGGAGCATATGGTACCTGGATAGCGGATGTTCAAAGCATATGACTGGAGACACTACACAATTCATATCGCTAGAAGCCAGGAACGGAGGCAAGGTTACACTTGGAGATAATACCACAAAGAAGGTGGTTGGATCTGGTATGATTGGTAATTTTAAAAACTTTTTTTAGACAATGTGTTATTGGTTGAAGGCTTAAAGCATAATTTGTTAAGTATAAGTCAGCTATGTGACAAGGGCTATAATGTGAAATTTTTACCTACTAGCTGCATATTAAGCCTAAATGGAAAAGAAGTTTTAAATGGAAAAAGGGTAAACAATGTTTACATGCTAGATTTGAATTCATTTCATACTCCTATTGCTTTTTGTTTGAAAACTGTTTCTGATGAATCTTGGCTTTGGCATAGGAGACTTTGTCATTCTAGTATGAAAAATCTTAGGAGAATTACCCAAAAGAATTTGGTAAGAGGTATACCAAAACTAGACTTTACTAAGGACCATCTTTGTGATGCATGTCAATTAGGGAAACAAGTAAAGTCCTCTTTTAAGTCCAATAATGATCTTAGAACTAGTAAACCATTGGAAATTCTTCACATGGACCTTTTTGGACCAGTAGGAACTGTAAGTCTAGGAGGAAAGTTATACGGATTTGTTATTGTGGATGATTTCTCTAGGTTCACTTGGGTTAGATTCCTTTTTCATAAAAGTGAATCATTTGAGGAATTCAGAAATTTTTTCAACTTGGATTCAGAGAAAACTAGGATGTGAAATAATGTCTATACAAAGTGATCATGGAGGAGAATTTGAAAATGATAGATTTGAGAATTTCTGTAAAGAAAAAGGGATTGATCACAACTTTTCTGCTCCTAGAACACCTCAACAAAATGGAACAGTTGAAAGGAAAAACAGAACATTAATAGAAGCCGCCAGAGCAATGTTGACAGAATACTCTCTTCCTAAATATTTTTGGGCTGAGGCGGTTAGCACTGCATGTTATGTTCTGAATAGGGTGAATGTGAGATCAAATTTAAATAAAACACCCTATGAGTTACTAAAAGGTAGAACACCAAATTTGTCTCATTTGCATGTTTTTGGATGCAAGGTGTTCATTCATAACAATGGAAAATCTGCCTTAGGAAAATTTGATCCAAAATCAGATGAAGGAATTTTTGTTGGATATTCAAGTGTTGGAAAATCTTATAGAGTATTCAACAAAAGAACTTTAGTGATTGAAGAAACCACACATGTTGTATTTGATGAATCTGGGAATTTAGAAAAGCCAAACATTGTTGAAGAAGAAATTGAAGAAAACTCCCAAAAGATTGATAAATTAAATTTGGAAGAAAATGTGGAAGAAAATTTTGAAAGAGAAAACCCTTTGCCTAGAGATTTGAAATTTTCTAAAAATCACCCAAGAGAATTGATTATAGGAGAACCTAGTGAGGGTGTTAGAACTAGGCATGGATTAAATAAGGAAGTCAATCACTCAGCCTTTATTTCAACTATAGAACCCACTAATATTGATCAGGCACTTTCTGATGAATTTTGGATATTGGCCATGCAAGAAGAGTTAAATCAATTTGTAAGAAATAAAGTTTGGGAATTAACTACAAGGCCAAAAGATCAAAGTATTGTTGGAACAAAGTGGGTATTCAAAAATAAAATGAATGACTCAGGAGTAGTCATTAGAAATAAGGCTAGATTAGTTGCAAAGGGGTATAATCAAATTGAAGGAATTGATTTTGAGGAGACCTTTGCTCCTGTAGCAAGACTTGAAGCAATTAGGGTTTTACTTGCCTTTGCCTGTTTTAAAAATTTTAAATTGTTTCAAATGGATGTCAAAAGTGCCTTTTTGAATGGTATTATTGAAGAAGATGTTTATGTAGAACAACCTCCAGGATTTGAAAATTCAAAATACCCAAATCATGTTTTTAAGTTAAAAAAGGCATTATATGGATTGAAACAGGCACCTAGGGCTTGGTATGAGAGATTGAGCACTTTCCTACTTGAAAGATCTTTTGAGAAAGGGAATGTGGATACAACTCTCTTCTTAAAGAAATTTGGAAAGGATATACTCATTGTTCAAATTTATGTGGATGATATCATCTTTGGATCTACAAATAAAAATCTTTGTGATGATTTTTCTAATACAATGAGTAGTGAATTTGAAATGAGTCTAATGGGAGATTTAAATTACTTTCTAGGTTTTAGCATCAAGCAACTTGAGGAAGGAACATTTCTTAGTCAAACTAAATATATTAAGGACATCCTCAAGAAATATGAAATGGACAATGCTAAACCTGTTAGTACACCAATGAGTTCTTCAGTTCAGTTAGATAAGGACCTTAAGGGAAAATCTGTTGATCAAAAGAAATATAGAGGGATTATTGGATCTTTGCTTTACTTGACTGCTAGCCGACCAGATATTATGTTCAGTGTTTGCTTATGTGCTAGATTTCAATCAGATCCAAAAGAATCACATTTGATAGCAGTAAAAAGGATTTTGAGATACTTACTAGGAACTCAAAACTTAGGAATTTGGTATCCTAAGTTTAGCTCTTCATTTGAAATTATTGGTTATTCAGATTCTGACTTTGCAGGCTGTAGAGTGGATAGGAAAAGCACTTCTGGAACATGTCAATTTATTGGAAATTCATTAGTCTCTTGGTCCAGTAGAAAACAAAATTCAGTAGCCCTATCTACTGCAGAAGCAGAATACATTGCATTAGGAAGTTGTGTGGCACAAGTACTTTGGTTAAAACAACAGTTGATTGATTTAGGATTATCTGTAGGCACTATTGCAATTTATTGTGACAATACTAGTGCTATTTGCATTTCCAAAAATCCTATTCAACATTCTAGAACCAAACACATAGATATAAGACATCATTTCATAAGGGATCATGTATCCAAAGGAGAAATTGAACTCACACATGTTTCAACTGAAAATCAACTTGCTGACATTTTTACAAAACCTTTAGCCCTTGATATCTTCAGTACTTTGAGAACAAGACTAGGTGTTATTGATTTAAATGCCTAAACAAAATGTCTTTGCAACATTGATGTTTTATGTTTTTGTTTTTGTTTTTTGATTTTTTTTTTTTTTTTTTGTGAATTTTGTGTGTGTTTTCTGAATGAATTTTTTTTTTTTTTTTTTTTGTTAGTTTTCTGTGTTTTTAAAAGTTTGGTTTGATTTTTCTTAAATTAAAATTAAAAAAATTCAAAAATTGAAGAAAATCGTCCAGGACGAAATTTGGTTCGTACTGGACGATGTGTGAAAAATTGGTTTGCAAGCATTTTAACCGTTTTGAGAGCAGTTTTTTTTTTTTTAATTTGATCGTCTGTACGATCTTAATATCGTACAGGACGAACCTTTTCCTTTTCTCAAACGACGGGACGATTGAATGAAGCGGTTGAGTGGATAAGACAGTTTTTAATGTTTTGATCGTCTGTACGAAACTTTATTTCGTCTGTACGATCGGTCAAGTCAAATGTCTGTACGAAAGGATGCATCGTAAGTTGTGTTGATTACGAAAAGTCGTTTCATTTTGGTCGAATTGGATCGTCTGTACGAAATTGCTTCGTCCAGACGAACTACGATTTTCGTCCAGGACGAATATTTTTCGTCCAGGACGAACGTATCGTTTTCTTTAAATATGAAGGCTTTCTAACTCAACTATCACACTTTCAAACTTCTCTTTCAATTCCTTTCTACTTTCCACTTTTCAATGGCCTCCTCAAGCAAAAGACAAAAGGTGTTGGTGAAGAAGCCCAATAGAAATGCCTCAGATAACTTCCTATCTAAGGCAAATGAGGAATCCTTTCCTCGTTTCGCTTCTGCCAAAATCACTCCTTCTCGCATCCTGATCCAAAGCGAGATAAACTTTAAGGTAATACACCTTTTTGACTCAACCCAATTCCATTTCATACTTTCTCTCGTCCATTTCTACAACAAGCAGACTTTTCTCTACTTTCTAGCCAACATGTCTTTCAACTCTGACCACTCTTGCATTAGATCCTATGTCTTCAAGCAACAAGTAGAAATCACCAAGCATGACATTGGTGCATTTCTAAACCTTAGGACTGAAGGATATAGAGCCCATACCTTAATGTCTGAAAACATATTTAGATGGGATAAAATCAATGGTACAATTAGAACAAGTGTTGTAAACTATCATGTTGCTAGAGTTTCAGGAATGACCCAAAATGCCCGTATCATCCAGCATATCCTTAGATCTTCAATCATTCCTAAAGCTGGTGATAGGATAAACATTACTCCTCTCCTTTCTGTTCTAACCTTTTTAATTATGGCTCGTCACCCTATCGACGAAGCCCAACTCATCATAGATCATCTCTATGGGCTTTCTGAAATAGGACATGCTGAACAGAAAAGGAAGAATAATATTTCTTTGGGACATTTAATTACCTACATTTTAGAGAAGAAATACAATTTGGTTCATCCTGATGAAGATTATGAAGAGCCAGTCTACTACAATGATGCATCCTTCAGATTGCTCTTCAGGGAGGAGAAAGAGAAAGAAAAAGAAAAAAGCACATGCCAGTGCTTCAGAAGAAGAAGAAGAAGAAGGAGCGCATACCTCTGCACCTCAGTCAGATTATCAGAATCTGATTGAGAGATTTGATAGATTAGAGACTCATATTGATCAAAGATTTGATCAATTTGATGCTCAACTTGTGCAGCAACAACATGACATTGGTGTTATTAAAAATGAAGTACATGATATCAATACCAATGTAATGTTGATGGCCTCCTACTTTAACCTTTTCGGTGGCATTCCTCCTCCTCCTCCTCCAGAACAGTAGAGATGATTTTATGTGTTTTTTTTTACTACTTGTGTTGTATTTTTTGTGTTGTGTTGTTGTGTTAGTTACTCATGTTTTTTATGTCTTGTTATGTTAATGTTTTTGTTAAGTGTATGTTTTGTCTTTTATTTTAAGTTGTGTTTAGCTTTTGTGAAATGTAATCCTTTCATATAAATCAATGCATTTCGCACTTGTTTCAATATTGATTTGTTATTGAAATGTGGTTAATTTTTATGAATTTCATTAGTATTATTTAATCTTCATAGTGCTTAAATTAGATTGTAATTTGAGATTATCTACATTAGAAAATCTAGTCTTTCTAAATTTAAAAGTTGTTTATAACTTGTTGTAATTAGAATTTTTAAATTCATGTCTATTCATTTAGACTACATAAAAGTTAAAATTATTATTGCAATTTAGATGTTTACTTATTTTGTATTTCCTTGTTCAAATAATATTTATGTACTTAGAAATATTTGAAATTTTAGATTATTGATTTTGGAAAGAATTGGTCTAAATTACTCTTGAAAATTGTACAAAAAGTACAAAAATCAAAAGAAATGCGCAATGGTTCGCAAATATGAAAAAGAGGCACAAAATCAGCTCAATATCAATAGATGCACAAAAATGTGCTCAAAAATTTAAAAAAGATGCGCAAAGCGCCACATGTAGTAATTCTCTTCTTTCCAAATTCTTTCAATCTCTTAATTCAAATTGATCTTATGTTCATTTATATTCTATTGAACTTTGAAATATAGAATTTTTTCTTCATCTCTCTTGTAATGATTTTCTATATTGAAATGTCTAAATTGAATCATGTATTTGCTAAATTCTTCTTACTTATAATGTTATATCTTTTTTTAAATCTCCTGAATTTCTATGATTGACCTAATGTTTTTAGTTGAAAATTGCATATCTTATATCAATCACCATTTAGATTAAATAGTCAAATGAATTTTCATACAATTACTTACATTTCTTGTCTATTTCTTCTTCACTTTTTGTTGTTGTCAAAAAGGGGGAGAAATCATTATGTTTGTATGTATTTGTGTTTTTATGTTTGTTTGTGTTTGTTTTTTGTGTGTTTGTTTTGTAAAATTTAAAAAAAAAAAATTTCTTGGTTTAAATTGCCTCCTCATTTTCATGTGTTCATCAATTCAGGGGGAGTTTAGGAGATTTGTTTAAATTGAAATCATACAAACAATAATCGTTTTGCCATCATCAAAAAGGGGGAGATCGTTAGGAAAGTTGCTATTTGCATGTTTTACATTCTTGCAACTTATATAGTTTTGATGATTCCAAACATTATTGTTCAAATGGGTAGTTATCTCCTAACATTTTTTGGAAGAATTGTATTTGCTCTTGTGTGTACTAACATTACAGGGAAAAAGAACTCCAGACTGCGAAGACTTCAAATTAAAATCAGCATGAGATACCTTGAAATTTTTGAAGCTTGCACTTTGCTTAGAAATCAAATTGAAAGGGAGTGATTGTAACTTGAGTGAATAAAAAACATGCACACACAAAATAAGGAGATCATATTAATTTTGTATTGATCGTACAGGACGATTTTCGTTCGTACTGGACGATCAGACAGTTATCTCCTACAGAGCATTGGAACGAATAGGAACTTGCTCTAAAAATTTTTTTTTCTAAGTCCTTTTCGTCCAGACGAAAATAAATATCGTACAGGACGATCAGTCCTCTGTAAAATTTTCGTCCAGACGAAATTAAATATCGTACAGGACGATCAGTCCTCTGTAAAATTTTCGTCCAGACGAAATTAAATATCGTACAGGACGATCAGTCCTCTGTAAAATTTTCGTCCAGACGAAATCAAATATCGTACAGGACGATCAGTCCTCTGTAAAATTTTCGTCCAGACGAAATCAAATATCGTACAGGACGATCAGTCCTCTGTAAAATTTTCGTCCAGACGAATAAATTTTCGTCCAAACGATTAACCGACTTAAGACAGTTTTTCAGCAGTTTCTAGAATCGACCTTGAAATAACCGTTCGTACTGGACGAACTTAGTTCGTACAGGACGATCATCTGTACGAAGACATTTCGTACACATATTCAAATAGGGTCGTTTCTGATCGTTTAAGTAAAATCGTCCAGGACGATCCACGATCGTACAGGACGATCCACTGCGTACAGAATTGAATACTTGCAGTTTTTGGGCTGTTTTTCTTGTCCTTTATATAAATAGTCCAAATTAGACTGCCACCCTATCTTTTTGTCATTTGATCTTCGTGCCTCTTGAGAGAAAAGCCAAGGAGAGAGTGGAAGAGAACATTCAAGGGAGGATTCCTACCATTGGAGCGAGAAGGCTTCACTTTGAGTTCAAAGGTAAGAGTCTCTACTTGTGAATTGGAATTACTTCACTCTCTTCTTTCTTCCTTCTAGATTCTTGTGAGAAGATCTGTCAAGGAGATCCGGTTCTCTGCCGACACTTGGAGAGTGTGAACAGCCGAAGGGTTCTCTGCCCACACTTGGAGAGTGTGAACAGACGAAGGGTTCTCTGCCCACACTTGTGAGAGAAGGTGTGAACTAGGAGAGTGTGAAAGGACGAAGGGTTCTCTGCCCACACTTGGAGAGTGTGAAAGGACGAAGGTTTCTCTGCCTACACTTGGAGGGTGTGAAAGGACGACGGTTCTCTGCCAACACTGGGTTTTGTGTGTAAAAGGACGGACGGTTCTTCTCTCTACCGCACCGGGGAGTGGTGAAAAGAGTGTGTTGTAAGGGCTTCTCCGCCGCCTTGCTGTGGGTGCAAAAGGAGAGTCACTATTGGTATTAGTGCAATACTCAGAGGGTGCCTCTGGGGAGTGGATGTAGGTCTGGTTATAGACCGAACCACTATAAATCTGGTGTCATTTACTTTACTGTTTTTACATTTCCGCACTTTTTATTTCAGTTTTAAAAACTCTGTGGTTGAAAAATCTTTTTCTACAAAAAATTAAAAAGAAATTCTTTTGTGTGTTTAAAAAAAGGGGACTAAATTTTAATTTAGATTTTTAAACTACCAATTCACCCCCCTCTTGGTAGCCTTGGGACATTCGCTTAGGCTTAACAACCTAAGTACTAGACTCAACAAGTTAACAAGTGGTATCAGAGCTCCGTTTCAATATTATAAGTTTGAACTACTTTTTGATTAACGTAGATGGCTACTTTTGGAAATCGAAACACACCTGAGGGTTACTCTATAACTAGACCTCCACTGTTTGACAATATTCCTTTTGATTTTTGGAAAACACGCATGTCTACTTTCTTACAGTCACTTGATTATCGCATGTGGATGTTAGTACAAGATGGATACACAAAACCAACTAGATTAGTTGATGGAGTGATGGTAGAAATACCTTTTACTGATTGGACTGTAGAAGAACGTGACTTAGCACAATTAAATGCCAAATGTTTAAATAGTTTCTTTTGTGCTTTAAAATCTGAAGACTACATGCGGGTTTCCACTTGCAAAAGCGGAAAGGACATATGGGATAGACTTTGTATAACTTATGAAGGGACAAATGAGGTTAAACAATCAAGACTCAATATCTTGTTACATGACTATGAATTGTTTCGCATGAAACCTAATGAATCTATTTCAGACATGTACACAAGATTTACACAAATTGTCACTTCTTTGCATGCACTTGGTAGGGAATTAACTAATGCTGAAATGGTCAATAAAATTCTTCGTTGTTTACCTACTACTTATGATGCAAAAATTACTGCAATTACAGAGTCTAAAGATTTAAACATTTATTCTATTGACAATCTTCTTGGTTCACTCATTGCTTATGAGCAAGGAGTAAGTCAAAGGAAGATTGATGCAGGTGAACCACGAAGGGAGAAGAATATATTGCATTAAAAGTGGAAGAGTCAGAGAGTGAACACTCACAACCTGAGGATGAAGATGATGTTGCACTAATGACTAGACAATTCAGAAGCTTTTTAAGGAGGAAGCAGAAGAAACGCCAGCAATGGAATAGAGGTAAGTTTAACAGAAATGGCAAGGTTTCTAATGAATTAATTTGTTATGAATGCAGGAAACCTGGTCATATCAAGACTGATTGCCCAAAACTCAAAGCTACTCCTAGCAAGGAGAAGATTGAGGAGAAACCAATGGTAAAGAAGGGCAAGAAGAAGTTTCAAAGAGCTTTTTGGGCGGACTCAGCTTCAGACTCATCTGAGACAGAAAAAGAAGAAGAAGTCACTAATCTTTGCTTGATGGCAGACAATGTGGATCACTCAGATCAAGAAGAGGTATGTGACCTATCCTATGATGAATTATTTGAAGTTTCTGAACACATGCATGATGCATATAGGAAAATGAAAAGGATGCATGCTAGTGTTAACTTAGAACTGGAAGAACTCAAAAAGGAACATGAAATCCTTAGGAAAGACCATGCTTTAATAGATAACAACCACATGAAACTACTTGATGAATATGATGACTTGAATAAAAATTTTGAAAATCTAAAATCATCCTATGCTGATCTTGAAAAGGAATTTAAAAATTTTAAGGATGAATCTGAGAGCAAAGCATATAGAATCAATTATACCAATCGAATTTTGGAAGATATGAATTCATTTTACAAATTGACCATAAAAGCTCTCTCGAGGATAATAGGAAACCCCCCAGACTTGAAGATTTTACAAATCCTAAATATTATCCTAAATTCATGAAATCCCTTAGAAGACAATCACATGGAAGAAAACTTAGGAATATTTTTCCTAATGTTAAATGTAATAATTGTGGATTTTTGGGACATATAGCTCACACCTGTACCTTGATGATGAAATCTAATTTGGTGTGGAGAACTAAGATGCATAAACCTAGACATATCATACATGCATCTGATTATAAATTGCTAAAAGGTGAACCCAAACTTGTTTGGGTTCCCAGGTCTAATATTTGATATTTTTGCAGGATTGCTCTCACACAAGACCTCGTGGGAGCATATGGTACCTGGATAGCGGATGTTCAAAGCATATGACTGGAGACACTACACAATTCATATCGCTAGAAGCCAGGAACGGAGGCAAGGTTACACTTGGAGATAATACCACAAAGAAGGTGGTTGGATCTGGTATGATTGGTAATTTTAAAAACTTTTTATAGACAATGTGTTATTGGTTGAAGGCTTAAAGCATAATTTGTTAAGTATAAGTCAGCTATGTGACAAGGGCTATAATGTGAAATTTTTACCTACTAGCTGCATATTAAGCCTAAATGGAAAAGAAGTTTTAAATGGGAAAAGGGTAAACAATGTTTACATGCTAGATTTGAATTCATTTCATACTCCTATTGCTTTTTGTTTGAAAACTGTTTCTGATGAATCTTGGCTTTGGCATAGGAGACTTTGTCATTCTAGTATGAAAAATCTTAGGAGAATTACCCAAAAGAATTTGGTAAGAGGTATACCAAAACTAGACTTTACTAAGGACCATCTTTGTGATGCATGTCAATTAGGGAAACAAGTAAAGTCCTCTTTTAAGTCCAATAATGATCTTAGAACTAGTAAACCATTGGAAATTCTTCACATGGACCTTTTTGGACCAGTAGGAACTGTAAGTCTAGGAGGAAAGTTATACGGATTTGTTATTGTGGATGATTTTCTCTAGGTTCACTTGGGTTAGATTCCTTTTTCATAAAAGTGAATCATTTGAGGAATTCAGAAATTTTTCAACTTGGATTCAGAGAAAACTAGGATGTGAAATAATGTCTATACAAAGTGATCATGGAGGAGAATTTGAAAATGATAGATTTGAGAATTTCTGTAAAGAAAAAGGGATTGATCACAACTTTTCTGCTCCTAGAACACCTCAACAAAATGGAACAGTTGAAAGGAAAAACAGAACATTAATAGAAGCCGCCAGAGCAATGTTGACAGAATACTCTCTTCCTAAATATTTTTGGGCTGAGGCGGTTAGCACTGCATGTTATGTTCTGAATAGGGTGAATGTGAGATCAAATTTAAATAAAACACCCTATGAGTTACTAAAAGGTAGAACACCAAATTTGTCTCATTTGCATGTTTTTGGATGCAAGGTGTTCATTCATAACAATGGAAAATCTGCCTTAGGAAAATTTGATCCAAAATCAGATGAAGGAATTTTTGTTGGATATTCAAGTGTTGGAAAATCTTATAGAGTATTCAACAAAAGAACTTTAGTGATTGAAGAAACCACACATGTTGTATTTGATGAATCTGGGAATTTAGAAAAGCCAAACATTGTTGAAGAAGAAATTGAAGAAAACTCCCAAAAGATTGATAAATTAAATTTGGAAGAAAATGTGGAAGAAAATTTTGAAAGAGAAAACCCTTTGCCTAGAGATTTGAAATTTTCTAAAAATCACCCAAGAGAATTGATTATAGGAGAACCTAGTGAGGGTGTTAGAACTAGGCATGGATTAAATAAGGAAGTCAATCACTCAGCCTTTATTTCAACTATAGAACCCACTAATATTGATCAGGCACTTTCTGATGAATTTTGGATATTGGCCATGCAAGAAGAGTTAAATCAATTTGTAAGAAATAAAGTTTGGGAATTAACTACAAGGCCAAAAGATCAAAGTATTGTTGGAACAAAGTGGGTATTCAAAAATAAAATGAATTGACTCAGGAGTAGTCATTAGAAATAAGGCTAGATTAGTTGCAAAGGGGTATAATCAAATTGAAGGAATTGATTTTGAGGAGACCTTTGCTCCTGTAGCAAGACTTGAAGCAATTAGGGTTTTACTTGCCTTTGCCTGTTTTAAAAATTTTTAAAAATTGTTTCAAATGGATGTCAAAAGTGCCTTTTTGAATGGTATTATTGAAGAAGATGTTTATGTAGAACAACCTCCAGGATTTGAAAATTCAAAATACCCAAATCATGTTTTTTAAGTTAAAAAAGGCATTATATGGATTGAAACAGGCACCTAGGGCTTGGTATGAGAGATTGAGCACTTTCCTACTTGAAAGATCTTTTGAGAAAGGGAATGTGGATACAACTCTCTTCTTAAAGAAATTTGGAAAGGATATACTCATTGTTCAAATTTATGTGGATGATATCATCTTTGGATCTACAAATAAAAATCTTTGTGATGATTTTTCTAATACAATGAGTAGTGAATTTGAAATGAGTCTAATGGGAGATTTAAATTACTTTCTAGGTTTTAGCATCAAGCAACTTGAGGAAGGAACATTTCTTAGTCAAACTAAATATATTAAGGACATCCTCAAGAAATATGAAATGGACAATGCTAAACCTGTTAGTACACCAATGAGTTCTTCAGTTCAGTTAGATAAGGACCTTAAGGGAAAATCTGTTGATCAAAAGAAATATAGAGGGATTATTGGATCTTTGCTTTACTTGACTGCTAGCCGACCAGATATTATGTTCAGTGTTTGCTTATGTGCTAGATTTCAATCAGATCCAAAAGAATCACATTTGATAGCAGTAAAAAGGATTTTGAGATACTTACTAGGAACTCAAAACTTAGGAATTTGGTATCCTAAGTTTAGCTCTTCATTTGAAATTATTGGTTATTCAGATTCTGACTTTGCAGGCTGTAGAGTGGATAGGAAAAGCACTTCTGGAACATGTCAATTTATTGGAAATTCATTAGTCTCTTGGTCCAGTAGAAAAAACAAAATTCAGTAGCCCTATCTACTGCAGAAGCAGAATACATTGCATTAGGAAGTTGTGTGGCACAAGTACTTTGGTTAAAACAACAGTTGATTGATTTAGGATTATCTGTAGGCACTATTGCAATTTATTGTGACAATACTAGTGCTATTTGCATTTCCAAAAATCCTATTCAACATTCTAGAACCAAACACATAGATATAAGACATCATTTCATAAGGGATCATGTATCCAAAGGAGAAATTGAACTCACACATGTGTTTCAACTGAAAATCAACTTGCTGACATTTTTACAAAACCTTTAGCCCTTGATATCTTCAGTACTTTGAGAACAAGACTAGGTGTTATTGATTTAAATGCCTAAACAAAATGTCTTTGCAACATTGATGTTTTATGTTTTTTTTTTTTTTTTTTTGATTTTTTTTTTTTTTTGTGAATTTTGTGTGTGTTCTGAATGAATTTTTTTTTTTTTGAATGTTAGTTTTTTCTGTGTTTTTAAAAGTTTGGTTTGATTTTCTTAAATTAAAATTAAAAAAAAAATCAAAAATTGAAGAAAATCGTCCAGGACGAAATTTGGTTCGTACTGGACGATGTGTGAAAAATTGGTTTGCGTGCATTTTTAAACCGTTTTGAGAGCAGTTTTTTTTTTTTTATTTGATCGTCTGTACGATCTTAATATCGTACAGGACGAACCTTTTCCTTTTTCTCAAACGACGGGACGATTGAATGAAGCGGTTGAGTGGATAAGACAGTTTTTAATGTTTTGATCGTCTGTACGAAACTTTATTTCGTCTGTACGATCGGTCAAGTCAAATGTCTGTACGAAAGGACGCATCGTAAGTTGTGTTGATTACGAAAAGTCGTTTCATTTTGGTCGAATTGGATCGTCTGTACGAAATTGCTTCGTCCAGACGAACTACGATTTTCGTCCAGGACGAATATTTTTCGTCCAGGACGAACGTATCGTTTTCTTTAAATATGAAGGCTTTCTAACTCAACTATCACACTTTCAAACTTCTCTTTCAATTCCTTTCTACTTTCCACTTTTCAATGGCCTCCTCAAGCAAAAGACAAAAGGTGTTGGTGAAGAAGCCCAATAGAAATGCCTCAGATAACTTCCTATCTAAGGCAAATGAGGAATCCTTTCCTCGTTTCGCTTCTGCCAAAATCACTCCTTCTCGCATCCTGATCCAAAGCGAGATAAACTTTAAGGTAATACACCTTTTTGACTCAACCCAATTCCATTTCATACTTTCTCTCGTCCATTTCTACAACAAGCAGACTTTTCTCTACTTTCTAGCCAACATGTCTTTCAACTCTGACCACTCTTGCATTAGATCCTATGTCTTCAAGCAACAAGTAGAAATCACCAAGCATGACATTGGTGCATTTCTAAACCTTAGGACTGAAGGATATAGAGCCCATACCTTAATGTCTGAAAACATATTTAGATGGGATAAAAAATCAATGGTACAATTAGAACAAGTGTTGTAAACTATCATGTTGCTAGAGTTTCAGGAATGACCCAAAATGCCCGTATCATCCAGCATATCCTTAGATCTTCAATCATTCCTAAAGCTGGTGATAGGATAAACATTACTCCTCTCCTTTCTGTTCTAACCTTTTTAATTATGGCTCGTCACCCTATCGACGAAGCCCAACTCATCATAGATCATCTCTATGGGCTTTCTGAAATAGGACATGCTGAACAGAAAAGGAAGAAGAATATTTCTTTGGGACATTTAATTACCTACATTTTAGAGAAGAAATACAATTTGGTTCATCCTGATGAAGATTATGAAGAGCCAGTCTACTACAATGATGCATCCTTCAGATTGCTCTTCAGGGAGGAGAAAGAAAAAGAAAAAGCACATGCCAGTGCTTCAGAAGAAGAAGAAGAAGAAGGAGCGCATACCTCTGCACCTCAGTCAGATTATCAGAATCTGATTGAGAGATTTGATAGATTAGAGACTCATATTGATCAAAGATTTGATCAATTTGATGCTCAACTTGTGCAGCAACAACATGACATTGGTGTTATTAAAAATGAAGTACATGATATCAATACCAATGTAATGTTGATGGCCTCCTACTTTAACCTTTTCGGTGGCATTCCTCCTCCTCCTCCTCCAGAACAGTAGAGATGATTTTATGTGTTTTTTTGTTGTACTTGTGTTGTATTTTTGTTGTGTTGTTGTGTTAGTTACTCATGTTTTTTATGTCTTGTTATGTTAATGTTTTTTTTTAAGTGTATGTTTTGTCTTTTATTTTAAGTTGTGTTTAGCTTTTGTGAAATGTAATCCTTTCATATAAATCA
This sequence comes from Dendrobium officinale, assembly GCA_019514585.1. NCBI lineage: Eukaryota > Viridiplantae > Streptophyta > Magnoliopsida > Asparagales > Orchidaceae > Dendrobium > Dendrobium officinale. The sequence continues at coordinate 66,395,294 of CM033682.1, read as the reverse complement.
ATGCATTTCGCACTTGTTTCAATATTGATTTGTTTTTGAAATGTGGTTAATTTTTTATGAATTTCATTAGTATTATTTAATCTTCATAGTGCTTAAATTAGATTGTAATTTGAGATTATCTACATTAGAAAATCTAGTCTTTCTAAATTTAAAAGTTGTTTATAACTTGTTGTAATTAGAATTTTTAAATTCATGTCTATTCATTTAGACTACATAAAAGTTAAAATTATTATTATTGCAATTTAGATGTTTACTTATTTTGTATTTCCTTGTTCAAATAATATTTATGTACTTAGAAATATTTGAAATTTTAGATTATTGATTTTGGAAAGAATTGGTCTAAATTACTCTTGAAAATTGTACAAAAAGTACAAAAATCAAAAGAAATGCGCAATGGTTCGCAAATATGAAAAAGAGGCACAAAATCAGCTCAATATCAATAGATGCACAAAAATGTGCTCAAAAATTTAAAAAAGATGCGCAAAGCGCCACATGTAATAATTCTCTTCTTTCCAAATTCTTTCAATCTCTTAATTCAAATTGATCTTATGTTCATTTATATTCTATTGAACTTTGAAATATAGAATTTTTTCTTCATCTCTCTTGTAATGATTTTCTATATTGAAATGTCTAAATTGAATCATGTCTTTGCTAAATTCTTCTTACTTACAATGTTATATCCCTTTTTAAATCTCCTGAATTTTCTATGATTGACCTAATGTTTTTTTAGTTGAAAATTGCATATCTTATATCAATCACCATTTAGATTAAATATTCAAATGAATTTTCATACAATTACTTACATTTCTTGTCTATTTCTTCTTCACTTTTTGTTGTTGTCAAAAAGGGGGAGAAATCATTATGTTTGTATGTATTTGTGTTTTTTATGTTTTTTTGTTTTGTTTTTTGTGTGTTTTTTTGTAAAAATTTTAAAAAAAAAATTTTTTTTTTGGTTTAAATTGCCTCCTCATTTTCATGTGTTCATCAATTCAGGGGGAGTTTAGGAGATTTGTTTAAATTGAAATCATACAAACAATAATCGTTTTGCCATCATCAAAAAGGGGGAGATTGTTAGGAAAGTTGCTATTTGCATGTTTTACATTCTTGCAACTTATATAGTTTTGATGATTCCAAACATTATTGTTCAAATGTGTAGTTATCTCCTAACATTTTTTGGAAGAATTGTATTTGCTCTTGTGTGTACTAACATTACAGGGAAAAAGAACTCCAGACTGCGAAGACTTCAAATTAAAATCAGCATGAGATACCTTGAAATTTTTGAAAGCTTGCACTTTGCTTAGAAATCAAATTGAAAGGGAGTGATTGTAACTTGAGTGAATAAAAACATGCACACACAAATAAGGAGATCATATTAATTTTGTATTGATCGTACAGGACGATTTTTTCGTTCGTACTGGACGATCAGACAGTTATCTCCTACAGAGCATTTGGAACGAATAGGAACTTGCTCTAAAAAATTTTTTTTCTAAGTCCTTTTCGTCCAGACGAAATTAAATATCGTACAGGACGATCAATCCTCTGTAAAATTTTCGTCCAGACGAAATCAAATATCGTACAGGACGATCAGTCCTCTGGAAAATTTTCGTCCAGACGAAATTAAATATCGTACAGGACGATCAGTCCTCTGTAAAATTTTTTCGTCCAGACGAAATCAAATATCGTACAGGACGATCAGTCCTCTGTAAAATTTTTCGTCCAGACGAAATCAAATATCGTACAGGACGATCAGTCCTCTGTAAAATTTTCGTCCAGACGAATAAATTTTTCGTCCAAACGATTAACCGACTTAAGACAGTTTTTCAGCAGTTTCTAGAATCGACCTTGAAATAACCGTTCGTACTGGACGAACTTAGTTCGTACAGGACGATCATCTGTACGAAGACATTTCGTACACATATTCAAATAGGGTCGTTTCTGATCGTTTAAGTAAAATCGTCCAGGACGATCCACGATCGTACAGGACGATCCACTGCGTACAGAATTGAATACTTGCAGTTTTTGGGCTGTTTTTCTTGTCCTTTATATAAATAGTCCAAATTAGACTGCCACCCTATCTTTTTGTCATTTGATCTTCGTGCCTCTTGAGAGAAAAGCCAAGGAGAGAGTGGAAGAGAACATTCAAGGGAGGATTCCTACCATTGGAGCGAGAAGGCTTCACTTTGAGTTCAAAGGTAAGAGTCTCTACTTGTGAATTGGAATTACTTCACTCTCTTCTTTCTTCCTTCTAGATTCTTGTGAGAAGATCTGTCAAGGAGATCCGGTTCTCTGCAACACTTGGAGAGTGTGAACAGCCGAAGGGTTCTCTGCCGACACTTGGAGAGTGTGAACAGCCGAAGGGTTCTCTGCCCACACTTGGAGAGTGTGAACAGCCGAAGGGTTCTCTGCCCACACTTGGAGAGTGTGAAAGGACGAAGGTTCTCTGCCTACACTTGGAGGGTGTGAAAGGACGACGGTTCTCTGCCAACACTGGGTTTTGTGTAAAAGGACGGACGGTTCTCTACCGCACCGGGGGAGTGGTGAAAAGAGTGTGTTGTAAGGGCTTCTCCGCCTTGCTGTGGGTGCAAAAAGGAGAGTCACTATTGGTATTAGTGCAATACTCAGAGGGTGCCTCTGGGGAGTGGATGTAGGTCTGGTTATAGACCGAACCACTATAAATCTGGTGTCATTTACTTTACTGTTTTTTACATTTCCGCACTTTTTATTTCAGTTTTAAAAACTCTGTGGTTGAAAAATCTTTTTCTACAAAATTTAAAAGAAATTCTTTTGTGTGTTTAAAAAGGGGACTAAATTTTAATTTAGATTTTTATTCACTTGAGGAAGAAGCACTTCCTCATGGATCTTGAAAGAGGAGGAGGAGGGAGAGAGGAGAGGGAGGAGACGTGAGCCAAACTATGCAAAATTCTTTATTTCCTTTTGGCTTCATCCTAATACAAGCTAAAAGGCCTATTAATAGGCACCTAAGGCTATACAAATAGCCACACACAAGCTATACAAAAATAAACCTAAAAAATCTAGAATAAAACCTAACATGTGACATGATCTATAAAAGAAAGTAAGAGTTAGAAGTTCTAATATACCATTTCCTGGATCATAATCATGCCAATCAATCTTCAGTGGGATGACATAAAATTTCGATAGGTAAGCATGTCTATTGTTGGTGATGTTGTAATATGTATAGACATATGCCTCATGGCTTAGATGAAGAAGACTTGATGCAAATATGACATGTAAGCAAGGAATGCGGAAGGTTTGTGGGTACTTCGTCGAGAATGTTGCTACCTCCTATTCTACTAATATCACTCTAAATGGCTAGCATGAGATATAAAGCACTTTAAATTCCTACATATTAATGCATATTGGTGTAGGCAGCCACCTGTCCTCAAGTTCATTTCAATGTAGTATAATAGAAACCCAAGGTGCAAATTGCAACTCATTCGTAGCTTCAAGCTCACTAGCTGTCTTTGGGCAATAACAAAGCATCACGTCACTTGGACGCTTAGTACCGTGCTCGGTATTGCACTCGGTACTGCGCTCGGTACACTCGATATGCCCGGTATTTTTTTCATACATAATAATTTTTCCATCGTACCATACCTGAAGCTGGAATCATGTAGTAGTGCCCACTTTATATGATCTCTCTCTATCAACCAATCACGTATTTTCACTTTATACCCAGTTTGTAAACTTTTTTTATATAAATTACATTAAAATATCTTGATTAGAGGTATAAACAATTTGAGGGGAGTTCGAGTCATCTCTAAATTGAGCTTGAGCTTAATTAATTATTTGAGTTTGAGCTCGAACTTGAGTTTTATTCTCCGACTTTGAGCCGGTTTATTTATTATGATAGAGAGAAAATGGATTTGATTTTAAAAAATTTTATAATAAAATGTATGGAAAATTAAAAATAACAATAATAAAGAATTACTTAATATAAGAAAATAAAATATATTTTTTTTATAACTTTGTACTTAAAATTATAAATGTTAATATATTTTAAGTGCATTTTATATTAATATTTTTAAACAAGTCGAGTTAGTGGGAGGCTCAAGATTGACTTATTAGCTCATCGAGCTCGGCTCATGAGTCATTTGTTTAGTCGAGCTAGAGCTGGCTCATGAGTCAGTTTTACTCACTTATACTCCTAATCTTGATATTAAAAAAATTAATATTTATATAATTATTCTTGAATGAAAATTAAGAATTATGTGTTAGTATTTGGTTCACTTTATTCATCATTTAAGTGCTAGAGAGTGACCTAAATAAAAATAAACTTAACATGAACTATACAAATGAATCTTAAATAAATTCTCATATAATAAAATATCTCTATTTCATCTCACACAAAATACAAATATACGCTCATTCAGAAACAAAATATTTCATTGTCTACAATAAGAACGTTCCTCTTTTATGGTTTTAAGAATGAAAAAGATTAAATAAATCAAAATATAATATTTAAATATAATTTATAATTTTTTTGCCCTTTATATAGTATTTTTAAATATTATTTTATTTGATATTAATTTTTAAATATTAGTTTAATATTTTTTTAAATATTAAAAAATTATTTAAATCTCTCTTGCGAACAATTATTATATTCGGTGACCGGACGTAGCTCTACGTGCGGTCACAACTGAGTTACTTGGTATTTGCTCGGTATTTGCTCAGTATTGCTAGGTATTGCTTCGCAATAACGAGAAATATCATTCTGTGAAGACCAATACCGAGTAATACCGAGTAATACAAAGTTTTTCTAAACAAAAACTCGGTATTTCTCTGTATTGCTTGGTATTTGTCTTCACATAATGGAATTTCTCGTTATTGCCGAGCAAAATCGACAAATACGTGATTTTTTGCATGCTACGTGACACGATCTTAGTGTCGGCCGAACGTAGTCTACGTCCGTTCACCAGACCAAATAAAAGTTCCTCTCTTGCTCCATCCATCTCTACTTTCACATCTCAGTCTATCCCTCCCGTTGCTTTTTCTCTCTCCTCATTTATCTTCTCTCCCCATCTCTCTCTCCTCATCCCTCCAATACGTCAAATAATTTAGCATATTTAGAACTCGTCAAATTATTTAGAGCATTTAGGATTACATCAAACTATTTGATGAATTTGCTCTCTTTTGAATTTTTTAATAATTATGCTCCTTTTAATTCATTACGTTTTTAAAACGCTTCATTTTGAAATTACTTCTAATAATAAGCATTTGCAAGGGAACTAAACCATTCAATGAAAAAAGTTTAAATATAACATCAAACTAATCCTTCAATTTCCAAAAATTAATAAACTAACCAAATTTTATTGCCGGAAATAAACACCGTTCCAAATGCTGAAGAATGATTCTGCCTCTTGAATTCACAAAGTAAAAAAAGGAAAAAAATTTGGAAACGGAAATGAGAGAGATGAGAGAAAAGAGACAAATTCATTTTTATTACTAATTATTCAAGCCAGCCGCGAGCTCATGATCCGAGCTTCATCAAACTCGAATTCAAGCTCAGTTACTAAACGAACTTGACTTGTGAGCTCGAAAAACTCAGTTTGTGAGCCCATAAAATAGCTGAGCTCGAGCTAGCTCGCGAGTCGGCTCGGCTCACTTACACCCTTAGAGAGCTCAAACAGCCTCTAAACGAAACCAATGACTATGTGGGCGAATCCTTGCCACGTGTCAGGCAAAATCCTTGCCACGTGTCGAACAAGTTACCAGCTACATGACGACTCTTTTCACAATGTGGGCGACTATATCTCTTTTTTTAAGAAAAATTTTTGGTCTTTTTTTTTAATTTAAATTTTAACTAAATTTATATTTAAAATTTTGGCTACAGATTTTTCAACAAAAATTGTTTATCCCTATTATTTGCTTATGAAAGAGTGCAACGTAGGGAAGTCGGCTTATCAGTCGGCTCGAGCTCAACTCTACTATTGAATTTAGTTTAATGAGTTCATGAGTCACATGATAGCTTGCGAGTTAACTCGTTTAAAATTTATTAATATAGAATACACTTAAAAGAATTTAGAATTCAAAAACATAGTTTTTTTTGTTTAAATATATAAAAATTATATTTAACTTTCCTCTATTAATGGATTTTTTATAATTTATTGCCTAATATCTTATTTATTTTGTCATTTTAATATAATAGCTATTTGACTCAAAGTTATTTTATCTCATTTATAATAGATGACCTAGAGGTGTCAATTTCGGGTCACGGGTCAGGTTCGGGTTGAACCCGAAATTGATCCGGCACTATTCGGATCAACCTGACCAATTTTTACAAACGGGTCGATTTTTGGAACCCAAACCCAACCCGCTTAAGTTTCCGGTCAACTTTACCTGACACGAATTTCAATTGCAACCTCCCATCACTAGTCAAGAATGTATTCAAAGGATCGCGGGACAGTTTGAGTGTTTGACATAAACTATTTGTTCCTAAACTATCAATATCTTTAGCCTTCTCTTCAATCCATTTAGTTTCCTAAATGCATAGAATATTTATCTTCCTATGAATCATAATATATATTAATTCCATTAATTTTATTGTAAGAGAACCTATATTCTAAGTTTTTATCCTAAATTTAGTTTAATAGAGTAGCTTCTTTGCCTACATTCGTCCTTGATGTGGGAACCCTTGCCTATTTAAAACTGCACACGAGCGCCGGTGCAACGGCTCTTGCACACTTATCGCTGTATTCAGGTCATACAGTGCATCGCTTCCAAAGAATGCCATAGCATTAACACAATTTTTTAAAAGATTCATGTCTTAATTATTCGATAAGTTTTACGCTGGCTGTCGACTACCTAATGCAACCCTCCAATTTTCTCATCCAGGATATGGGGTCTGACAACGGCGGTGTTATAATGAAAGAAACTCTATTCATTAAAATTATTTCTCTTTTATTCCCTTTATTATTTTTGCGTCCTGGAATATTCGCGGCGGTAGAGAAATATTTAGTTTAGCGTCTTAGCATTGTACGAAAATCCAGCACACAAGCAGATAAGTGAGAGGGTGTAGCGTTCATAAGAGACACAAAAGTTTTTACGTGGAAAACCCCTGAAAAAGGGGAAAAAACCACGGGGCCTGGCCCGGTTTGAATGAATCCACTAGTATTTGTAGTCGATTACAAATGAGGCCCTTCCTTAGGAGAAGGCCTTGGATTGATGTAGCAAATGTACATCATATAGATTGCATTACATGGTAAGAGTTACATATACAGGTTTGTTTGGCCTGAAGGACCGTGGTCGGCAGGAGACCGGAGTCGGCAGGAGACCGGGGTCAGAAAGACCGTTGCCTGTTGATGGAGGTCGGAAGGACCATAGTAGGCGACAAAGGCCTGAAGAACTATAGTCGGCAGGAGACCGTAGTCGGCAGGAGACCGTAGTCGGCAGGAGACCGTAGTCGGCCGGAGACCGTTGTCTGGTGATGGAGGTCGGACGGACCGTATTAGGCGACAGTGGTCAGAAGGACCGTAGGCGGTAGGAGATAAGGAGTCAGGTGTTAGTCCCAGTGTCACTTGGAAGATCGGATGTTGATGGTCTGGCCTTGAGTAGGACGTCGGGTCTTAAGCAGGACGTCAGGTCTTCAGTAGGACGTCGGGTCTTTGGCAGGATGTAGGGACTGAGTGTCGGGCCTTGAACAAGACGTCGGGTCTTTGGCAGGACATCGGGGATGAACGTCGAGCCTTAAGGAGGTGGTCCGGCGAGGTTTTGTGGTGGTCCGGCGAGGTTCCTGCGGTGGTCCAACGGTGGTCCGACGAGATTCCTGCGGTGGTCCGGCGGTGGTCCGGCGAGGTTCTGTAGTGGTCCGGCGGTGGTCCGGCGGCTGTCGAGGAGGAACTCCTTCCTTCTCTTCTCTTCTTCTCTCTCTTGCTTGGATCCCCCTCTAATGAGAAATGAGGGCTCTATTTATAGATTTTATGGAGTGGCATGGCCCGTAAAAAGGCATGAGATCAGGGGCGAATAGGGAGTGGTCAAATGGACGGCCGATATTGAATCCTACGACCGTGCACCGTTCATTGGACATTTGAAAGCCTTAGTGATGTCGGAATTCTGTGATCTTGGGCTCGTTGGATTTGTCTCGTCGAGCCCTTCGATTCGAGTATAAGCTCATCAAAATCGGAGTCCGTTTGGTAACTCAAATTGCGGCATGAACCTTCCAACAGCACTTCAGGTCCATGATTCGGACCCATTTGGGCTCGGATTGAGTCGAATTTGGTGTCGTTGAGTTCGTATTTCCGAGACGCTCAGTTCGACTATAAGCTTGCTGAAATCGGAGTTGGGGTGCTCTCGGAATTAATTTTTGAAGTTTCCAACTAGCTTTCGCCTCGAGATTCGTGCCCGATCAAGCTAATTTTGTGATGCTGTATCAGTTGCCCCCCTATTTTCGGACGTCGAAGCTCCAGGAGTCCGAAAATACTTGTTCCGAAATTTTACATTGGCCGAATCGCAAAAAATTGCGTTCCAAAAGTTAAATGCTTGCTCAAACTTGATCGTAGAGGCCTCGTTGAGCTCCGAAAGTGTCAAAATCGAGTCCGGAACGTCGAAAAACGTATCCGGGGACCCCAAAAACGTCTGAATCGGACCGTCCGGGCCGAAAATTGGGCCCGGACATGTGTTGGCGGCCGAATCGGCCGGCCGGCCGGCCGGCCGGCCGCTGTCGCCTGCCGCCGCACGCCGGCAGCGGCCCGCGCCCCGCGCGCGAAACGGCGCGACCGCGCGCTGTACCGCGCGGTTAACCGTGCGGTTTGAATTTTTTTTTTTTTGGGCCCCACAAGGATTTAAAAAATCCGAAAAAATCCCAGAAAAATCCAAAAAATTCCGAAAAAATTCTAAAAAATTCAGAAAAATCCAAATTTTTTCAGAATTCTAGAAAACTCTAGAAACTTCCTATCTTCACTCACAGAAACTATAAATAGGACCCATAAGCCTTTAGAAAAATTGTCCTTCTCCTCTTCTCTTTCTTTTCTTCTCTTCTTCTTCTCCTTTCTTCTTTTCTTCTTCTCTTCTCCCTCTATCCTTTCTATTGAGGCCTTCCCTCTACTTTTCGAGGCCCCTCTCTTGGCAAGGAAGCCCAGAGTTTTCCCCTCATTCTCTTCTCCCTCTGTCCTTTCCATTGAGGCCTTCCCTCGATTTTTCGAGGCCCCTCTCTTGGCAAGGAAGTCCGGAGATTTCCCCTCCTTCTCTTCTCCCTCTGTCCTTTCTATTGAGGCCTTCCCTCGATTTTTCGAGGCCCCTCTCTTGGCAAGGAAGTTCGGAGATTTCCCCTCCTTCTTCTCTCTCCCTCTGTCCTTTCTATTGAGGCCTTCCCTCGATTTTTCGAGGCCCCTCTCTTGGCAAGGAAGTTCGGAGATTTCCCCTCATTCTCTTCTCCCTCTGTCCTTTCTATTGAGGCCTTCCCTCGATTTTTCGAGGCCCCTCTCTTGGCAAGGAAGTTCGGAGATTTCCCCTCCTTCTCTTCTCCCTCTGTCCTTTCTATTGAGGCCTTCCCTCGATTTTTCGAGGCCCCTCTCTTGGCAAGGAAGTTCGGAGATTTCCCCTCCTTCTCTTCTCCATCTGTCCTTTCTATTGAGGCCTTCCCTCGATTTTTCGAGGCCCCTCTCTTGGCAAGGAAGTTCGGAGATTTCCCCTCATTCTCTTCTCCCTCTATCCTTTCTATTGAGGCCTTCTCTCGATTTTTCGAGGCCCCTCTCTTGGAAAGGAAGTCCGGAGATTTCCCCTCCTTCTCTTCTCCCTTTGTCCTTTCCATTTAGGCATTCCCTCGATTTTTCGAGGCCCCTCTCTTGGCAAGGAAGTCCGGAGATTTCCCCTTCTTATCTCTTTTCTTCGAGAGATCTTGTGGAGTTCCGATGTTTGGTGGTTGGCAATGGAGGTCGGATAGACCGTTGTTAGGAGAGAGGTTGGAATGACGGGCAAACTTCCAGCATCGGGGAGAAGTATGATGACAGGCATGAATTCAACATAGGGTAGTCATACAGCGTCGGGTAGAAGACCGACGAAAGTCTATTAACTGGTAGAAGTCCGACATCCGGTAGAAGTATGAAGTCGGGTAGAGGTGCAGCGTCGGGTAGAAGACCGATAAAGACTCGTCGACGGGCAGAAGTCTGATGACGAGTAGAAGTCCGCTGACGAGCAGAAGTTCGACGACAAGGTGAAGTCCGACGTCATGTATAAGTATGGCCTCGGGAAGAAGTACGATGAAAGTTCGTCGACGGGCAGAAGTCCGACGACGGTTAGTAGTCTGACGGCAGGCAGAAGTCCACAGTCGGGTAGATGACTGACGAAAGTTCGTCGACGAGCAGAAGTCCGACGACGAGTAGAAGTCCGCTAACGAGCAGAAGTCTGAGGTCGAGTAGAAGTCCGTAGTCGGGTAGAGGTGCAGCGTCAAGTAGAAGACCGACAAAGGTCCGTTGACGAGCAGAAGTCCGACGACGGTAGAAGTCCGCTAACAAGCAGAAGTTCGATGTTAAGTAGAAGTCCGCTGACGAGCAGAAGTTCGACGTTGAGTAAAAGTCTGCTGACGAGCAGAAGTTCGACGTCGAGTAGAAGTCTGCTGACGAGCAGAAGTCTGACATCGGGTATAAGTATTGTCGGGTAGAAGACCGACGAAAGTTCGTCGACGAGCAGAAGTCCGACGACGGGTATTAGTCCGATGAAAGGAAGAATTTCGGCGTCGTGTAATAGTCCGTCGAAAGTCCTGCAAGGCAAAAGTTTAGCGCAGGAGGAAATTCAAAATCGGGAAGAATTTTAACATTATGCAGAAGTCAGATAGAAGTCTATTGACGACATTCTAGCGACGTTAACCAAGGACGTGAGACTTTTCCGATGTTGTAAGTCGGAGCCCTGCTCGACGACGTTAACCTGTGTGGAAGAGGTCGGGAGAATCCACTAAGGATGTGAGACCTTTCCGAGGTTGTATGTCGGAGTCCTGCTCGACGACGTTAACCTGTATGGAAGAGGTCGGGAGAATCCACTAAGGATGTGAGACCTTTCCGAGGTTGTATGTCGGAGTCCTGCTCGACGACGTTAACCTGTGTGGAAGAGGTCGGGAGAATCCACTAAGGATGTGAGACCTTTCCGAGGTTGTATGCCGGAGTCCTGCTCGACGACGTTAACCTGTGTGGAAGAGGTCGGGAGAATCCACTAAGGATGTGAGACCTTTCCGAGGTTGTATGCCGGAGCCCTGCTCGACGACGTTAACCTGTGTGGAAGAGGCCGGGAGAATCCACTAAGGATGTGAGACCTTTCCAAGGTTGTATGCCGGAGTCCTGCTCGATGACGTTAACCTGTGTGGAAGAGGCCGGGAGAATCCACTAAGGATGTGAGACCTTTCCGAGGTTGTATGCCGGAGCCCTGCTCGACAACGTTAACCTGTGTGGAAGAGGCCGGGAGAATCCACTAAGGATGTGAGACCTTTCCGAGGTTGTATGCCGGAGTCCTGCTCGACGACGTTAACCTGTGTGGAAGAGGTCGGGAGAATCCACCAAGGATGTGAGACCTATCCGAGGTTGTATGTCGGAGCCTTTGCTCGACGACGTTAACCTGTGTGGAAGAGGCCGGGAGAATCCACCAAGGATGTAGGACCTTTCCGAGGTTGTATGCCGGAGCCTTTGCTCGACGACGTTAACCTGTGTGGAAGAGGCCGGGAGAATCCACCAAGGATGTAGGACCTTTCCGAGGTTGTATGCCGGAGCCTTTGCTCGACGACGTTAACCTGTGTGGAAGAGGCCGGGAGAAATCCACCAAGGATGTAGGACCTTTCCGAGGTTGTATGCCGGAGCCTTTGCTCGACGACGTTAACCTGTGTGGAAGAGGCCGGGAGAATCCACCAAGGATGTAGGACCTTTCCGAGGTTGTATGCCGGAGCCTTTGCTCGACGACGTTAACCTGTGTGGAAGAGGCCGGGAGAATCCACCAAGGATGTAGGACCTTTCCGAGGTTGTATGCCAGAGCCTTTGCTCGACGACGTTAACCTGTGTGGAAGAGGTCAAATCGAATCCCCCTGGGATTGATTTTGCTTTGATTAGGAGGGGCGAACGCCGCGTATATCCCGAATCAAAGGTGAAGAATAGTCTACCTTTAGACCGTTACTACCATTTTGAGATCGATATCAAGACCTTGCCCAAGGAGTATGAGTCCTGTAGGGGACTGTATGAAACTTATAAGTGATAGAAAGTATCCTTGTATTTGCTTGGATTTTTCTGAAATATCATCTTGATGTTGGAAGTATTGGAGGGTCTTTTTGACAATAGTCGGAGTCAAGGTTGCCCCCCGGTCCGGATCTAATTCCTATGAAATTGGTGAAGTAATGACTGATGTCAGTAAGTGGACATGAACTTCTTTATGAGGTTGGAGCAAAAATTTGCCCCCCAGTCGGGAATCACTTTCCCACAGACGGCGCCAAACTGTTGCGTCCTGGAATATTCGCGGCGGTAGAGAAATATTTAGTTTAGCGTCTTAGCATTGTACGAAAATACAGCACACAAGCAGATAAGTGAGAGGGTGTAGCGTTCATAAGAGACACAAAAGTTTTTACGTGGAAAACCCCTGAAAAAGGGGGAAAAACCACGGGGCCTGGCCCGGTTTGAATGAATCCACTAGTATTTGTAGTCGATTACAAATGAGGCCCTTCCTTAGGAGAAGGCCTTGGATTGATGTAGCAAATGTACATCATATAGATTGCATTACATGGTAAGAGTTACATATACAGGTTTGTTTGGCCTGAAGGACCGTGGTCGGCAAGAGACCGGAGTCGGCAGGAGACCGGGGTCAGAAAGACCGTTGCCTGTTGATGGAGGTCGGAAGGACCATAGTAGGCGACAAAGGCCTGAAGAACTATAGTCGGCAGGAGACCGTAGTCGGCAGGAGACCGTAGTTGGCAGGAGACCGTAGTCGGCCGGAGACCGTTGTCTGGTGATGGAGGTCGGACGGACCGTATTAGGCGACAGTGGTCAGAAGGACCGTAGGCGGTAGGAGATAAGGAGTCAGGTGTTAGTCCCAGTGTCACTTGGAAGATCGGATGTTGATGGTCTGGCCTTGAGTAGGACGTCGGGTCTTAAGCAGGACGTCAGGTCTTCAGCAGGACGTCGGGTCTTTGGCAGGATGTAGGGACTGAGTGTCGGGCCTTGAACAAGACGTCGGGTCTTTGGCAGGACGTCGGGGATGAACGTCGAGCCTTAAGGTGGTGGTCCGGCGAGGTTTTGTGGTGGTCCGGCGAGGTTCCTGCAGTGGTCCGACGGTGGTCCGACGAGATTCCTGCGGTGGTCCGGCGGTGGTCCGGCGAGGTTCTGCGGTGGTCCGGCGGCTGTCGAGGAGGAACTCCTTCCTTCTCTTCTCTTCTTCTCTCTCTTGCTTGGATCCCCCTCTAATGAGAAATGAGGGCTCTATTTATAGATTTTATGGAGTGGCATGGCCCGTAAAAAGGCATGAGATCAGGGGCGAATAGGGAGTGGTCAAATGGACGGCCGATATTGAATCCTACGACCGTGCACCGTTCATTGGACATTTGAAGGCCTTAGTGATGTCGGAATTCTGTGATCTTGGGCTCGTTGGATTCGTCTCGTTGAGCCCTTCGATTCGAGTATAAGCTCATCAAAATCGGAGTCCGTTTGGTAACTCAAATTGCGGCATGAACCTTCCAACAGCACTTCAGGTCCATGATTCGGACCCATTTGGGCTCGGATTGAGTCGAATTTGGTGTCGTTGAGTTCGTATTTCCGAGACGCTCAGTTCGACTATAAGCTTGCTGAAATCGGAGTTGGGGTGCTCTCGGAATTAATTTTTGAAGTTTCCAACTAGCTTTCGCCTCGAGATTCGTGCCCGATCAAGCTAATTTTGTGATGCTGTATCAATTATTATTATTATTATTATTATTATTATTATTATTATTTTCAGATCATCATATGCTCAATAGACGATGGAAAAAAATTTACTTGAATATATTCAATGTATATTTTAATATATTGTTAAAATTTTTATGATAATTTATACTTTTATCAATAAAGCATGAATTTTAATCTATGAAAACGAATTGAATTAAAACTCAAATATACATGGTCTTATTAATATTTAAGATAAACTGAGTAGTATTAACCTAATTTAAATACCGTTAAATAATAGTTTATAAGTAAGCACGGAAGAAAAAAAATTAGTGACATAATTTTTTTTATTTCATTATCTGATCATTTTGAAAATATAATATAATAAATAAATTTTGTTAAAAGTTTAATTTATAATTTACGTGAAATTTAATTTTCTATATTAAACTTGTTGAGCTTCACAGTTATTACTAACAATATAATAAACATTATTTGAGAGCATTTAAATATATTTTTGAAATAGTTGTCAATTACTATGAGTGAATAAAACATTCTTAAATTTTTTTTGCGACGTGAGATTTAATAAATTTCAAGTCAGTTTCACCTTCACTTGGCAATTGTTTGAAATATCATTTTCTAAAATACTATTATGATTGGCTTGCCAAATGACATGCACTAACTTAATTATTTTTTGGTAGAGCAGACGAAGATCTGATTGCATGCAATGTCACGCTTTATTTTGTATTATGACGGTCATCTAAACATTACGGATGAATTCATCTCTTTGTACATTGGTGGAAGAAATCGTTCGATTGAAATAAATGAGAATTTTACACTTGAATAGCTATATGTTAGAATTCTCCAAGTATTGCATCGTGATAGTGAAACATACCGGGTTGACCTCGTTTGTCATTTTTTAAATAATAGAGGTTATACAATAATTCAAATAATGGATGATGAAGTTTGTGAGTTCATACTTAACAAATCTCGAATGCGTATTTTAATTATTTATGTTCAAATCGAGCAACTTCGTATACAGGACATAAGTCTCAGTTCTCATCATCATATGTGTTATCATGACCCGACAGTCTCTTACCAAGTAAACATGTTTGTACACACCTAATATGCAGTCAATGTAACTCAAATTTTGTCTAAATTATTATGTTTGAATTTAAACCTCACCATTATATTGTATTGTGTTGTATGCTCACTGCACTACCCATTGTTGTAGACAAAACTCGTTGCTTTAGACTTTAGAGTAAGCGAATGTTTACCAAACTATGAACCAATAAGTGTAAGCCGCTTAAGTTTGAGTGAGCGTCCAACATTGTTAGAACCACATGCAAGAGGGTGTGTATGTGTTAGTGATTGGATGGCCTTAGGCACTCAGATGTTTCAGCTCCACTAGCAAACTTAATAGTTCGATTAGGGATATGATAGTGAAGCCACACCAGTTGTTAGAGCATATGAAACCATGGATAAAGGAACTAGTGAGAGCTCAAGTGAAATGCCCGCAGGGGATGAAAGAAACTCAGTTGTAGAAGAATACGATGTATCATTGCCTAAGTATGAGTGGTCTGTAAGCATGTATTTTATAACCAAGCTGAGTTAGGTGCTATGGAGGTAAATACTTCTAACGATCAGCAAGGCCTGGGATTGTATGGATGTTATTTTATTGAGGAATTAGAATGTATTATTCCCGAACAATTGTATGAAGGAATGACTTTCATGAATAAGGATGTCCTTCAATGTGCACTTAATGGATGGTCAATCATGAATAATGTAAAATACATCAAATATATATCCAATAAGACAAGGCTTCAATTAGATATGCACAACACAATAATCTTTCTCTTCCATGCCTATGGCATCTTCACGTTGCAAAGAGAAAACAACTTGGTGGAATATGTAAAGTCTCATGCAGTGCTCATCCACATACTTGTATGAATTATATGATGTTAGGTGCTCATTGTAATTATAACTCTAAGTTCATCTCTTACTATATCACCACCATTCTTCATCAATAAATAGAGTTGAAGCTACGTGAAATCATTGCTCGAATGGAGTCTAAAGTTGACATTAAGATCCCTTACATTAAGGCTTGGGATGCATGTTGGAAGGCTATTAAATTAGTTGTTTGGTAGTTTCGAGGAGTCATACTCCTCATTACATCATACATGCATGCCATTAAATATGCACTTCTAGGATAAGTTCTCAGCTTATAAGTTATTGGAAACAAGTTGTTAAATCAGTATTTTGGGCATTCCTTCCTATATCCCTTCACATTTGCTTTTGTGGAGGTTGAGTCAAATGAGACATAGTTATGGTTCTTGTAGATGTTGTACGACCTCATTCCACATGTTCAAGTCCAATAAGACATCTACTTTGTATCTGATAAGCACTCTATAATAGTTAGAGGATGTCGGGATGTATTCCCTCATGCATCACATTGTACTAATTATGTTACCTTAGAGAAAACTTCAAGGAATTCATTTGGTGTGTTGGAGGTACTACCCTAATGGTGTTTATGAGAAGATGTACTTTGTTGGGAACACAAATAATTATATAACTTTTAACATACTAATGTCAGACAACAAAAATATAAAGCAGGAATCACATTAGTGGTTGGTCGAGCGAGACGTTAGTGGGTGGAGCCTTTTGTATCATGGTAGGTGCCATTAATAAACATAATACATCATAGTGCCTTAATGGGGTATTAAGATGTGCTCGAGCCCTACCCGTCTAGTGTTTAGTTATAGTTATTTATTATAACCTTATAGCCCTATTTAATAAGCATTTCACTAATGTGAGCATTTGGCTTACTGCTAGAGAGCCTCCATTCACCCTCGTATAAGGAGCTTGTTGGAGTGATACGAGCGTGAAGCACGTCGTTGTCTAACCTTGATTTTTATAAATAACCAAGAGTACTAGGTTTTTTATAAGTTCTGTAGGGCATTCAAGATAGAAATTGGTTATACTCCGATATGTGCCTGTAGTTCTCATAAGCCACAATTATATCATATGCCATGCCTTCATACTACTGTTATTGCTGGAGAAAAATGATGGGATTACAGTACGTTTGTTTCACCATACTACAACACATAGTTCTACCAACGAAGTTATGCAATCCTTTTCCACGTTATTCCAGAGAAGGAATATTGGCCACCATTAATGAGGTTGAAGGAATAATACCATTACTACCACCAGCATTTTGGAGCTGGGCAGAGAGACCATGGTCTAGTCGATTCAAAAATGCAATGGATGAATCTTGAAGGAATTCTAATCGAGCTTGCAAAGCTTGTGGTGTCATTAGCCATAATTGTGCGACTTATCCAAATGGGGTGAGTTGTTCAAGGTCAATTGTTTATTATGCATTTTTTTTACTCAAATTACATAATTTATATGACATATCTTCACTTTTTAGGTAGGGCAGACCGTAGAGATAGTGCTAATAACCAATCTTCATTCAATTTGCAAGTAGTGTGATGTTATAGTGAGCTTATGCAAGAAATGGAATTAGGGTTGCATTGGTGTTCTACCTGTAAAAAATTTAAATTGTTGGGACTTATAATTTCATTATAAATTAGAGTGTTATTTAATGAATTTTTGGCTTAATAATATTAAACAATATAAAATATTAAAAAATGTCTTAACTCATAAGCAATAATCCAATAATAATAATAACATCATATTAAAAAATCACATTCAAACATACATGAACCTACACATTGATAAAACTTAATACATGTTAACACCAAAACATATTAACACACTTAACAAAGTTCAACTAAAAATCTAAGCCCTTTAATCATTTCTGATCAACATGTGCAAGCGAGCTTGGAGTTGAGATTGAGTTGGACAGCGGTTAAATTTGTCTTGAAACTCATGTTGGATATATTGTCAGTCTAATGCATTCAAAAACTCCTTCCTCTTTTGACCTGACAAAAAGTTCAGATTCGCGTATGATTCAAGGAGGAATGCATCAGTCGCATGATGCTATTTATGGTAGAAAATATAATGATATAAATCAACCGTCGGGATTTCTACTATCACATTAAAAGAATCATCTTCATGCCATCTAATTTCACAAAATTTAGCCATAAGAATATTTACTAGAGCTAAAATGACCACCGTGTTCCATAAACCTGTGCTGTAGAAATCTTCAACCCACATCACTCAAACCAACTCCATCACTATAAAAGGGAATTTTTATAACTTCATCATGTGTGTGCCACAATATGCAGTCTTCACCCTATGACCATAAATGCATACAACACTAAAAAAATTTCAATTGATTTGACCTTCTCCTCTAGGCCACCATCAATGGAATGAGCCAAATATTCCTTCAATCGAATGCTACCCTCCACAATCAATTTTTTTAAAGAAATTTTTGGAGTCCTATACATGACATACAAAGATATAAAAAGTAGAAGATTTGCAAATGAACTTGAACATGTAGTATACATATTACATACATCTAAATAATCAAGATACACTCAATTATAGAACAAGACCATCATATATAATTAATATAAGTTGTTAAGAATTAAATAAATAAATAGACTGATTTGACGGTACATACTGATTTGACAATACAAACTAATTTAACAATACAAACTAATCTAAGAATACGTACTAACTGATACGATAATACTAACTGTTCTAACAAAATTGACTTGAGAGTACATAAACAGTACCAATATTTCTTTTTGGGTTATTATTTATTGAACTAAAAATTAATTTGTTAAATTTCAGATAATTTTGTAAATACAAATTGATTTGACAGTACAAACTAATTTGATAATATAAATTGATTTGAGAATACATATTGATCTCACAATATAAAATGGTCTGACTGAAGCAACTGCTTTGACAAAATTTACTTGAAAGTTCATAAATAGTATCAAATTTTCTTTTGTAAATATAATTCTAATTGAATTATCATTATTTTTCAAGTATAACATAATACTTAAATTAAATCTGCAAAAGATCTATATTTATGTTGTCCCATAAGCAGCACCAGTAATTTTTTTAAATGTTAAAATTCTCTTTGATGAACTGGTTTTTGGTAAAAGAATTGAATATTTTAATATAGATATAGCAGATCATGGTGGCTGATCTCACCGACGTCGAAGAGCTCATACAATGTTTTGAAACCGGAGGTTGGAGTACCAATTTCTATTGAAATTGGAAATTAATTATTCAGTTTTAATAGAAATAAGATCATTAATAGAAATAGAAATCAGATAATGATGCATCGATTTCTATTGAAATCAGATAATTAAGTTCCGATTTAATGATGTATCACTTTATGTTAAACCAAATAATGATATATCGGTTTAGAAATTGTAGAACCCGTAGGTTCTTGAACCACGCTTATGAGGTTCTTGAAATGGACACAGAGAGAAAATAAAACTATTATCTTATTCTCATATGAAAGCTATTACAGGCTATATATAAGCAAGTAGGTGAGAGTCTAACCAATCATAATATGACAGCTCACCTTTTATTTTATTTAATTACATTTGAGTTATATACTAATAGTCCCCCGTAAACTAATGGATTTTGTGTAACCGTTAGTTTGCTTCGTAAGGTATGAAACCGAGGTGTAGATAATGCTTTTGTGAAGATGTCGGCGACTTGATCTATGGTAATGATTGGAAGAATGCGGATGTGTTGTTACTGTATATGATCACGGACAAATTTCTGATCTATCTCAATGTGTTTCGTGCGAGCATGAAACTCCGGGTTGTTAGCTAGAGCAATGGCCGACATGTTGTCGCAGAAAATATCAGTCGGAGACGTCTGTGTGATGCCGAATTCGTTCAGGAGTTTTCGGAGCCAGATCACATCCGCTGTAAGGGCGGCGAGTGCACGGTATTCGGATTCGGTGGAAGATCGGGCGACTGTGTGTTGCTTCTTTACTGTCCAGGAAATCAGCATGTCGCCAAGGAATGAGCAGAAACCGCTAGTGGATTTGCGAGTCATCGGATCGCCAGCCCAGTCGGCATCTGAGTAAGAAGAAAGTTGAAGATTAGATTTAGAAATAGGTAATCCAAAATCCAACGTACCTTTGATGTAACGTAGGAGGCGTTTGAGGAGAAATGTATGTTGCTGTGACAGGTTTTGCATATGTTGGGATAAAATGTTAACACTATAGGCGATGTCGGGATGCGTAAGAGTTAGATATTGAAGAGATCCCGTAATTTTCCTGTACATCATGTGATCGGAAAGTGTTTCCTCATGTTTGAAATCTTGCGGCAGCTTGGTACAGGAAGGATTTGAAATATAATTACATTGCAGCAGATTTGCTTGTTGAAGTATCGAGGTGGCATATTGCTGTTGGGACAGAAAGAATTGATGTTCCTGTCGTATGACTTGAAGCCCGAGGAAGTTGTGCACTTCGCCTAAGTGTTTAAGAGTAAATTTGGTGCTTAGCTGTTTGAGGATATTAGAAATCATAAACTCATTATTTCCAGTAATAAGAATATCGTCAACATAGATAAGCAAGAAGATGTTAGTATCAGATTTATTTAAGATAAATAAGGAAGGGTCAGAGTTACTGTTTTTGAAGCCGAGTGAAAGAAGATTTTCCATGAAAGTATTGTACCATTGGCGAGGGGCTTGTTTAAGTCCGTATAAAGCCTTGTGAAGACGACATACGTAGTTGGGATGATTTTTATCCTCGAACCCTTTGGGTTGTTTCATGAAGACGATTTCTTGCAATTTCCCATGAAGAAATGCATTTGCGACGTCAAGCTGCTGAACCTTCCAGTTGTTTTGTATAGCTAAAGCCAGTAAAATTCGAATGGTCGGAAGCTTAGCGACCGGGCTGAAAGTTTCAGAATAATTAATACCGAATTCTTGGTGATTTCCAAGAGCTACCAAGCGATCTTTGAATTTGGCAACAGATCCATCAGCGTGAAGCTTCGTACGATAGGTCCACTTACAGCCCAGTACGCCGGTGTCCGGTGGAGGAACGAGTGACCACGTGCCTTGGGTTTGAAGAGCAAGAAACTCTTCTGACATTGCTTTCCGTCATTCCGGATGTTTAGCTGCCTCGGTATAACTGGTAGGAGCCAAGGATTGGTTGGCTGGTTGTTGATGATGAAGCAGATTAAATTGAACCTTAGTTTTCCTTGTGCCTGTTTTGCTGCGAGTTGTCATTGGATGTTGATTCGTTGGAGGAATTTGAACTGAACCGGGCATGATGGTAGCGTAAGCTTTTGCTGACTGGTCTGCACTTGAAGCAGGAGTGTTGAGAGGCGGTGAGGAATTTAATACCAAATTGGTATTGGATTGTGGAGTCTTGGGTACCAAAGTAGATTGAACCAAAGTGGGTAGTAGAAGGGAAGGTGGTATAGTATCGGTGGATGAGGCAGATGCTGAGTTGAGATGGGCATAAGGAAAATATTGTTCATCAAAGGCAAGATAGCGGGATATAGTTACTTTGAATGTGAGAGGGTCAAAACATTTATATCCCTTATAGCCTTCCGAATAGCCAATGAAGACACAAGATTTGGTTTTGGGTTCCAATTTGTGACGGTTTGAAGAGGGAATTAGTGGAAAACATGCGCACCCAAAAGTGCGAAGGTGATCATACTTAGGTTTTGTGTGGTAAAGCAACTCAAATGGCGAGTAGTTTTGTTTTGTACTTGATGGCATTCGATTGATTAAGTAGACTGATGTGAGGACCGCATCAGGCCATAGTGCGTGTGATGCCCCATAATCAAATAGTGAAAGGATTCGTCTTACATTCTGATCGAACTCCATTCCAGTTGTCTTGCTCGACACCTGAAAATTTAAACCACATATAATGAGCTTACAAAGCCTAGCAGGTCACCAAAGCCTACAACTGAAATCAAAACACGGCGATGCTATCAATATGCAGGTCAATATAAAATCAAGTCAATCAATGGTCAATGAATCTATGCAAGGAAGAAATCCGTCGTCAATGAAATCAAGTCTATACAGCGGAAATCAAATCAGTACGGAAAAACATCGATAAATCAATACGTCTCAGCAATCAAATCAATAAATGCTCCTAGTCAATGTCCAATCAACGTAGTAGTGTCTATCAATCTATATTATCTATACTATCAGGTCAATCCACCGTGTCGTCTAATCAATTCATCGAATCTATATCATCTATTCAATCAATATAAATCTATATCATCTGTCGAATCAATAAAGAAATCCATAAAGCTCAAAATCAATGCCTCAATCAAAGCTCACAGTCTCTATATATTGCTATCGATAACATCAATACGATCATCTAGTCGTCTTACTTATCGTATCCATCTATAACATCAATATAAAGGAATCATATCAGATCATCTACTTGCAGATCAATCCATCGTGCAATCTTATCCATTAATTCTTCCAGTCAATTATCTATCAGCAAGGAAATCCATCGAACAATCGAATCAACTCAATAAATCAACTTCTATACAATGAAATCATCAGGTCAATTGAAATCAATACAATCAGCTCCATACAGAAATCTATTCTACGATAAATCAATAATCTATCAGGATCTATCGTATCAATAATATCCATATGTCAATATCATATCTATATCAATGTCTATATCGGTCTCTATCAATCGATACAATCTATACCAATATCAATGTCGATATCTATAAATCATTACAACATCTATCAGTGCCAATATCTATGAATCAATACGCAGAATCCATATCAATATCGGTGCCGGTATCTACGAAGTAATCAATCGAGAAAATCAATCGGAAAAGCAATACGATAAATCAATAAAATCAATAAATCCGTCAAATCAATCAATCAATCAAATCCAGTCTATACTATTAAGTCGATCAAATCAATCGGAAAAGCGATACGATAAATCTTAATCTCTCATATCAATAAATCAATTGAAGCAAGTCAAATCAATGCTGAATCAATGTTATCAATGAATCTATGAATCTATGCCGTCCATGTCCATATCAATATCAATAATCAATAATCAAGTAGTATCAATGCTCAATGATTAATCAATGAAATCAATCGATGAAATCAATGAATTCGTACGATAAGAAATCAATTCGATAAATCCATCAAATCAATAAATCAATCAGAAATCAATAAATCAATGCAGATCAGGGAAATCCAATCGTACACATGCAAATCCATACAATGGTCTTACTCGACAAGCACAAACACTAGTCATGATCGATAGTGCTGTTGTAGAATCTATATTGCTGTTGTAGATATCCGCACGTTGGTTCTATCAAGAAGAGTCGTCACTCTTTTGCCCGTCGGCCGCCCGTCGGCATATAAAACTCCTTATAACTCCCAATCGTTATAGTGCTGTTGTAGAAATCCATGATCGATATTTAAAGGAAAGCCCGTCGGCCCACCATCCTGTACAGGTCAATATCTATCTCCAACCAACGTTCAACTAGGTTCCCACTTGTCTTTCAGTATCTTTCAGTATCAATCAATTCGATCAATAGTCAATAAAATAATCGATGCAATAAGCAATAATAAAGAAATCTGGAACAATCATATCAATAATCATACACATATCAATTCAATTTATCAATCTCGGGAAAATCAGAAATCGTACGAAAATCGGGCAGAGTAACGGCAGTCGGTCAAATTTACACAAAAATCCTGCAAAAAGGCACAATTTCCAAATCTCACCAAATTACAGAATAATATCGATGACATCAATACAATACTATTGCCCTATAGAAATCAAATCAATTCAAGTCCCGATAATTTTCTATTCGATTAAAATCGCGTAGAATCAATTCCGACCGGTAAAATCTTCGTAGAATACAGTCAAATCGTGTGCAATAATCATATCTATAACATATCAAAAGTTGTGCGGTAAAAGTTGTGCCAAATCCAAATCACGTCGAAAAGTCGACTACGAAAACACAAAACGAATCATAACTCGGTCAAAACTCAATATCTTTGAAAACAGAAATAGGGTTCGGAGTCCTTACCACGAGATCTACACTTTTCCCAACAGCAGCGTCGGACAAAAAGCGCTCCGCAGCCTCCAAAACCAGGTTTCCTCTTTTTCCCTTTCTCTTTCTCTTTCCTCAAATCAGATATTTTAATTAAAAATGATTTTTCTCTCTCCTCAAAACGATCTCATTCTCATATATCATTTGTCTGATCGGCCCGGCCGATCGTCAAATCGTCCCGGGACGATCAGACCAGAAAAATCGTCCTGGACGGTTCCCAGAACTATTCTCAGGCCGATATTTTCTACAGTGCCGATCGGCCTGGACGATTTCCAATCGTCCTGGACGATCCTGAGAGAAAAAATCCAAATCAGAGAGGAACAGTAAGGGAACGAGGTCTCACAATCTCCCCACCTTAGAAAAATGTCGTCCCGACATTTCCCTACAGGTGCGAGACAAAAACAACGCAAAACCAAATCGATCTAAATCCAAAACAAAACTCGTCGAAATCCAAACAAACACACAATGCAATCAATCATATGTCAATGTATGCAGAATGAATTCATTCTATCAAACTATCAATCAAATCCTTTCACTACACTTGCTCTGATACCAATTGTGATGCCCCAGAATCAAATAGTGAAATGATTCGTCTGACATTCTGATCGAACTCCATTCCAGTTGTCTTGCTCGACACCTGAAAATTTAAACCACATATAATGAGCTTACAAAGCCCAGCAGGTCACCAAAGCCTACAACTGAAATCAAAACACGGCGATGCTATCAATATGCAGGTCAATATAAAATCAAGTCAATCAATGGTCAATGAATCTATGCAAGGCAGAAATCCGTCGTCAATGAAATCAAGTCTATACAGCGGAAATCAAATCAGTACGAAAAAACATCAATAAATCAATACGTCTCAGCAATCAAATCAATAAATGCTCCTAGTCAATGTCCAATCAACGTAGTAGTGTCTATCAATCTATACTATCTATATTATCAGGTCAATCCACCGTGTCGTCTAATCAATTCATCGAATCTATATCATCTATTTAATCAATATAAATCTATATCATCTGTCAAATTAATAAAGAAATCCATAAAGCTCAAAATCAATGCCTCAATCAAAGCTCACAGTCTCTATCTATTGCTATCGATAACATCAATACGGTCATCTAGTCGTCTTACTTATCGTATTCATCTATAACATCAATATAAAGGAATCATATCAGATCATCTACTTGCAGATCAATCCATCGTGCAATCTTATCCATTAATTCTTCCAGTCAATTATCTATCAGCAAGGAAATCCATCGAACAATCGAATCAACTCAATAAATCAACTTCTATACAATGAAATCATCAGGTCAATTGAAATCAATACAATCAGCTCCATACAGAAATCTATTCTACGATAAATCAATAACCTATCAGGATCTGTCGTATCAATAATATCCATATGTCAATATCATATCTATATCAATGTCTATATCGGTCTCTATCAATCGATACAATCTATACCAATATCAATGTCGATATCTATAAATCATTACAACATCTATCAGTGCCAATATCTATGAATCAATACGCAGAATCCATATCAATATCGGTGCCGGTATCTACGAAGTAATCAATCGAGAAAATCAATCGAAAAAGCAATACGATAAATCAGCAAAATCAATAAATCCGTCAAATCAATCAATCAATCAAATCCAGTCTATACTATCAAGTCGATCAAATCAATCGGAAAAGCGATACGATAAATCTTAATCTCTCATATCAATAAATCAATTGAAGCAAGTCAAATCAATGCCGAATCAATGTTATCAATGAATCTATGAATCTATGTCGTCCATGTCCATATCAATATCAATAATCAATAATCAAGTAGTATCAATGCTCAATGATCAATCAATGAAATCAATCGATGAAATCAATGAATTCGTACGATAAGAAATCAATTCGATAAATCCATCAAATCAATAAATCAATCGGAAATCAATAAATCAATGCAAATCAGGGAAATCTAGTCGTACACATGCAAATCCATACAATGGTCTTACTCGACAAGCACAAACACTAGTCATGATCGATAGTGCTGTTGTAGAATCTATATTGCTATTGTAGATATCCGCACGTTGGTTATCAAGAAGAGTCGTCACTCTTTTGCCCGTCGGCCGCCCGTCAGCATATAAAACTCCTTATAACTCCCAATCGTTATAGTGCTGTTGTAGAAATCCATGATCGATATTTAAAGGAAAGCTCGTCGGCCCACCATCCTGTACAGGTCAATATCTATCTCCAACCAACGTTCAACTAGGTTCCCACTTGTCTTTCAGTATCTTTCAGTATCAATCAATTCGATCAATAGTCAATGCAATAATCGATGCAATAAGCAATAATAAAGAAATCTGGAACAATCATATCAATAATCATACACATATCAATTCAATCTATCAATCTCGGGAAAATCAGAAATCGTACGAAAATCGGGCAGAGTAACGGCAGTCGGTCAAATTTACACAAAAATCATGCAAAAAGGCACAATTTCCAAATCTCACCAAATTACAGAAGAATATCGATGACATCAATACAAGACTATTGCCCTATAGAAATCAAATCAAATCAAGTCCCGATAATTTTCTATTCGATTAAAATCGCGTAGAATCAATTCCGACCGGTAAATCTTCGTAGAATACAGTCAAATCGTGTGCAATAATCATATCTATAACATATCAAAAGTTGTGCGGTGAAAGTTGTGCCAAATCCAAATCACGTCGAAAAGTCGACTACGAAAACACAAAACGAATCATAACTCGGTCAAAACTCAATATCTTTGAAAATAGAAATAGGGTTCAGAGTCCTTACCACGAGATCTACACTTTTCCCAACAGCAGCGTCGAACGAAAAGCGCTCCGCGGCCTCCAAAACCAGGTTTCCTCTTTTTCCCTTTCTCTTTCTCTCTCCTCAAATCAGATATTTTAATTAAAAATGATTTTTCTCTCTCCTCAAAACGATCTCATTCTCATATATCATTTGTTTGATCGGCCCGGCCGATCGTCAAATCATCCCGGGACGATCAGACCAGAAAAATCGTCCTGGATGGTTCCCAGAACTATTCTCAGGCCGATATTTTCTATAGTGCCGATCGGCCTGGACGATTTCCAATCGTCCTGGACGATCCTGAGAGAAAAAATCCAAATCAGAGAGGAACAGTAAGGGAACGAGGTCTCACAGTGCGTATGGTATATGAGTCGTGGACATAAGCGATCTTGAAGTTTCGATGATATGTCGGTGCTTACGTTCAGCAACTCCATTTTGCTCCGGAGTATATGGACACGATACCTGGTGAGAAATGCCATTAGATTGAAAGAAATTACGAAAATTATGGTTTAGATATTCACCTCCGCCATCAATGCGAATGCTCTTTATTAGTTTACCGGTTTGTTTCTCGATATGAGCTTTAAACGTAATAAAGATTGCAGTTACATCAGATTTATAACGCATCGGGAAAAGCCAAGTAAATCACGTAAAATCATCAACAAAGATAACGTAATATAACAAACCAGTAGTAGATATGACAGGGGCCGGTCCCCAGACATCAGAATGAATCAAATTTAAAACAGATTTCGTGCTAGTACTAGATGCTTCAAACGGAAGCTTATGAGTTTTAGAAACAGTACACGCATGGCAAACATTATTACTAACATTGATATGTAACAAAGGATTAGAAGCAGAAATTGTAATATCAAAAATCTGCTCCAGGATCGTCCTGGGACAATCAGTTGTAAATTTGCTCCAGATTTTGCCCAGTTTTGCTCTAGGTGATTTTCTGTACATATCGTCCAGGCCGATTTGGACATCGTCCAGGCCGATCGGCACTGTAGAAAATATCGGTCTGAGCATAGTTCTGGGAATCGTCCAGGGCGATCGGGACGATCGAATTTTGGTCTGATCGTCCCGGGACGATATGGCGATCGGCCGGGCCGATCTGAGTGTTATAAAGCTGAAATCAGTCGTTTTGAAGAGAGAGAAAATCAAATTTTATAAAAATAAATATCTGAGGAGAGAGAAACTTGAGGATTTTTGGAGAAAAGTTAATTTTCGGACGACGCGGAGCCGTTTTCGTCCGAAGTGACTATTCAGAATATTGCTGTACGCGAGGTAAGGCACATTCCGCCTTTCTCAATTTTCAGTTCCGTCGAGTTTGGCGATATATTCTGTCCGGATTTTGTTTCCGTTACGATTTTTCGTCCGTATCTTTTGATTGGTTCAGTTTTTACCGCGTAACTTTCCGTATATTGTTGACGTGCCGAGTGTGCACATTTTGGTTATTTTCCGAAGATTTTTGTCCGGGTATTTTTGATTTGGCGGAGTTTTTCGTTGACTACATTTTTCTGTGAAATTGTAAATTCTCTGTGCAGTAGAATAAATGTTCTGGAACGTGATTATCTTTATTCTGTGCGAATTTGGTAAATTTTCTTTGCAGGAAATTTTGTGTAAATTCTGTCTACTGCCGTTGTGCTGCCCGATTTTTGTCTGATTTCTGAATTGCCCGGATTTCTTCTGAATTGAAATGCTCTGTGTATAAGCTATAAAAAGGGAGCTATAAGGGGCCTGGATCCTATGAGATTCAGTTAGTGTCTGGGGAAAATTTTAGTTGAGCTCAAGTTGGAGAAATTTCTGTTCTGTCCCGGATCCGATGATTATTCTGGTGCCGTGAGCACATTTAGCTTAGTTATTAATTATTCAGTGAATTTCTGGTGCCGTGAGCACATGGGAGACATAAGGGTCAGAATCCGTAGTGATTCTGTTTAGTTTAGCTTAGCTATTAATTAAATATCTGATATCCGCTATTATCTGATTCTGATTTCTGTATCTGTTCTGTTGATATCTGATTTCCGTATCTGTTCTGTAAGCAAATTAAATTCTGATACGATATGATCTGAAATTCTGATTTCTGCTTCTGTTGATGTAATATGTCTGATTCTGTTCTATATTACGACTTTCCGTACAATTCTGTTCCGATATAATCTGAATTTCTGATTTCTGTACGATTCTGACTCTGTTGATTTATTCTGTTCTGATTTGTATTTTGAGGTGATCTGATCTGTACGACTCTGATTCTGATTTGATATCTGTCCGTATAAGTTCTGATTTTCGATTCTGTTCTGATTTCTGATCTGATTTCTGTCTGATGAGTGTGGTTTTGGATTCTGAGAGTTTAGATTGGTGGTCTGTTGCTTTGCTGAGCTGTTGAGCTCACCCTTGTTTTCTGGTGGTTTTCAGGTTCTGGGAAAGGGAAGGAAGTCCAGGAGTAGAGTTCTGAGTTCTGAATCCGTATAGGTATTGTTTTACTTTTGATTTTTGTACGGTCATGGATTTTCTTCTGTGTTTATTCTGCAAGCCATGTACCGTATTTGTAGATGATTGTTTTGAGGAAAAGAAATAAAATATAGATGTTTTGTTCCGCTGCATTTGGTGACTTATAGTAGCTCTGTTGTTCTGTGTTTGTGTGTCTGTTGAGTTAATTATTTTGGAAGATTCAGTTCAGAACCAAATTCCAAAGCCAGATCCTGGATAAGAAGGTTCTGTCGCGATCCGGCTCAGGCGGGATCCGTCCCCGTCGGGTCGGGTCGTGATAGAAATAGATTGCAAAATTCTTTTATTCGGATGGCCTAGTCTTAGGTGCCAGGAGAACTGTGAGTTCTGGACAGCTGGATAAGCTATTTTCGGAAGAACACTGGTAGTATTGCAGAGTACCGGGTATATCCCATTTTTACTTGGACCTTGGAGCAGAGTTTCATGGGTCTTCAAATCCTTCAAAATAAATCTGTTAGGATCGAAAGTAATAGAGACCTGATTGTCTTTTGTAAGTTGCGAAATGGACAGTAGATTAAATTGAAGAGAAGGAGTGTGAAAATTTTTAGAAAGCACCAACTTACGAGCAGGTGTTGGTAGAACACCTGTGCCGGAGTGAGCGATCCCGACAGAGCTTCCATCACCTATTGTAATGCCATCGGATCCCTGATACGAGCTAGCAACGGAGAGGTTTTCAAGTGAATTTGTGAGATGGGAGGAGGCTCCCGAGTCAAGAAACCATTCGTCTGTGGATCTGGAGGTTCCGGCGAGTAATGCAGCATTTGTTTGATGTTGCGGTTGCGGAACGTACTGCGTGTTGAGACGATGCCAACAGGCAGGTGCCGAATGCCCTTTCTTGAGGCAAATTTGGCACGTGGGTAGTGGATTAGTAGTAGATCTGTTGGAGCTTTGTGTTGAGCGTCCTCTGTTCCTGCGGCCTTTTCCGCGATTCGTAAACAATGCAGTGTTCGGATCGGACGAGGATTGGCGAGCTGCATCCGAGACGATATTGATTTCTTCACTGAGAAGGAGAGCGTACAGGTTGTCAAGACTTATGGGAGATAGCATTGTGCGGATAGAGGTCTTAAAAGATTGGTATGATGATGGAAGTCCATTTAGAATATGTAACACTATATCTTCGGTATCTAGCTTGGATCCTGCGGAAGCAATCTGATCCACCAGGGACTTAATATCGGAGAGGTATTGGGTCATGGTGGAGTTGTTTAGGGAGATATGGTGAAGGGCATTCTTTAACTGAATGACCTTAGATCGGTTGTTGGCTTGAAATCTTGATTCAAGAGTCTGCCAAATAGCAGATGAGGAATCAAGATGAATTGCGTAGGGCAAAATCGGTGAGGAAATGGTTGAGCAAATCGCAGCCGACAAGTTTTGATCCGTGAGCATCCATTTAGAATGCGCAGGGTTAGGGGCGGTGGTGCCATCTGGATTTGTAAGAAGGGATGGAGGATGGGGAAAAGTAGAATCAAGATAAGATTCAAACCCATTTGCCCGAAAGATCTTGGAGATTTGTGATCTCCAGATGGTGTAGTTCTCCGGTGTAAGCTGAATCTGAACGATTTGCTTCAGATTGGATACTACGAATTTGAGAACAGAAGAGAGCGCTAGAGCTTCTTGCTGTGTTGAGACATCAAGATCTTCAACCTGAGTTCCGGACGAAAGCGCCATTGATGCTCCTTGAGGATGACCTGTCTGATACCATGTAGAACCCGTAGGTTCTTGAACCACGCTTATGAGGTTCTTGAAATGGACCACAGAGAGAAAATAAAACTATTATCTTATTCTCATATGAAAGCTATTACAAGCTATATATAAGCAAGTAGGTGAGAGTCTAACCAATCATAATATGACAGCTCACCTTTTATTTTATTTAATTACATTTGAGTTATATACTAATAGAAATATGGCATTTCATTCTTCGTGTTCACTTCTTTGTAAATTTATTTTCGCATCCGTTTCTTATACTTATTTTCATATAAAAACGACATCTTTTTATAATAAACTTTAATTCAAAATAATATTTATTTTTAATAAGATCTTTATTTATTAGATTTAAATGAGAATTTGATTTTTAATAAAATATAATATTGAATAAAGATTCATGTAACCGACTCCGCGTAGTTGACAAATGGTTGATGTTGTTGTTGTAATATCGTTAGTTGTAAATTTATAAATGAATATATTAATGATGAAAATTAATAATAATAAAAATTCACAATATATATACCGAGGAGACATCCAAGAAGGGAGAGCGACCTACTCATGCGGCAAATCTGCAGATTCAAAGCTCGCTATCATAAGCTGCAGCCTCCTCTATTCACAGTCAGGGCCATAGATCCCCGTGATCAGATGTTTCCGCCGCCTAGATCTACCGTCTGGATCGCGTTCGCCATCTTCCTTCTCTTACAATTATCTCCATTGCATGGCTTCTACCTCCCCCGAAGTTACCCCCACAAGTACCCGATCGGAGATTCCCTATTCGTGAAGGTGAATTCTTTGACGTCCATTGACACCGAGATTCCCTTCGGCTATTACTCCCTTCCCTTTTGCCGTCCGCTCGACGGCATCAAGGACTCGGCTGAGAATCTTGGCGAGCTCCTCATGGGTGATCGCATTGAAAATTCTCCGTATCGCTTCCGCATGTTCACCAACGAGTCCGATATACTCCTTTGTCGCACCGACCCCCTCTCCATCGCCGATCTCAATCTTCTCAAGAAGCGCATCGACGAGATGTACCAGGTCAATGTTCTCCTTGAAAACCTCCCGCCATTCGCTACACCTCAAAGGACGATCTCGCCCTCCGGTGGACTGGCTTCCCTGTCGGAATCCGCGTCGGCGAATCATACTTCATCTTCAACCACCTCAAGTTTACCGTCCTGGTCCACAAATACGAGGAGCCAGCCACTGTCGCCGCTGCCTCGGCAACCTCCGCCACTGCCTCTGGCTCTATCTCAGATGCCCCGGGATATATGGTCGTCGGGTTCGAGGTCGTCCCTTGCAGCTTCCGTCATGCACCGAGTCGATTAAGAATCTCAAGATGTACGAGAAATACCCTACCAATATCCGATGTGAACCAACCAATGTGGCCATGGCGTTGAAGGACAAGCAACCGCTGGTTTTCACCTATGAGGTCTCCTTTGTCGAGAGAGACATTCACTGGCCATCTTGGTGGGACGCTTATTTGAAGATGGAGGGTGCAAAGGTTCATTGGTTCTCGATTCTTAACTCTCTAATGGTGATCGCATTCCTTGCTGGAATAGTTTTGGTGATTTTCCTAAGGACTGTTCGCCGGGACTTGACCCGATACGAGGAATTGGACAAGGAGGCGCAGGCCCAGATGAACGAGGAACTTTCGGGTTGGAAGCTTGTTGTTGGTGATGTCTTCCGTGTGCCAGGCAATGCCACTCTTCTCTGTGTGATGGTTGGAGATGGTGTGCAGATACTTGGAATGGCAGTGGTGACAATATTGTTTGCTGCTCTTGGATTCATGTCACCTGCATCTCGTGGCGCTCTGATTACTGGTATGTTCTTCTTCTATTTGGTGCTTGGCATTGCAGCTGGCTATGCTGCAGTGAGGATTTGGAAAACCATCAAGGGCGGCAATCATACTGGATGGATGTCTGTTTCATGGAAGGTCGCTTGCTTCTTCCCTGGTATAGCGTTTCTGATTCTGACCACTCAGAATTTTCTTCTTTGGGGTAGTCATAGCACTGGCGCAATTCCCTTCTCTTTGTTCATCATATTGATTTTGTCGTGGTTCTGTATCTCTGTGCCGTTGACTTTTGTGGGTGGGTACCTGGGTGCCAAGGCACCTCATGTTGAGTTGCCCGTGAGAACTAATCAGATTCCTAGAGAAATCCCTCCCCAAAAATACCCTTCTTGGTTGCTGGTTCTTGGTGCTGGGACACTGCCATTTGGTACCCTGTTCATTGAACTCTTTTTCATAATGTCAAGCTTGTGGATGGGTCGTGTCTATTTCTATTTATTGTTTTGATCTTTATGGTTGTTGTTTGTGCTGAGGTTTCACTTGTGCTTACCTATATGCACCTGTGTGTTGAGGATTGGAAGTGGTGGTGGAAATCATTCTTCTCATCAGGATCAGTTGCTATCTACGTATTCCTTTACTATTTGAACTACCTTGTATTTGATCTCGAGAGTCTAAGTGGCCCGGTCTCGGCTTCTCTGTACCTTGGTTATTCACTCTTCATTGTTGTGGCCATCATGCTTGCAACTGGCACAGTTGGCTTCCTTTCTTCCTTTTGGTTTGTACACTACCTCTTTTCTTCGGTGAAGTTGGATTGAGTTCCTACCACAGGAAATACTTCAGGACCAAATAGCGATGCCATGAATATAGAATGTTGAACTTCTGAAAGAGAAACTGGGTTTAACTCGAAATAGGTAGAAATAATAAGATTTTATCTCATTATTCTTTCATGGATGAAAATATTCTCTATGTAACCGTTGTTTATTGTCATATTGTGGAGATAGTAGTATTGTCTAAACTTGTATTGGTTGATATTTTGTTTTGATATAGTTAGAATGAAATGCACTTTATTTCCACTTTAGTTTGCATTATTGATTTTTTGAATGTGTCATTCCCAAATGCATATATCTAATTGTACATTTGATTAGTTTTTTGGACTTATATGGTTGCATGAAGCTAGATGATTTATGTTTTTACCTTCGATTTACTAAGATAAATCACTCTTATGCTCTACCATGGGTCGATTATGAGATTTACACTGTACCAAGTTATCATTGTTTTTCCATAGAGCTAGTCGATAATGTTTGTAAACACTAACATTTGCAATTAAGTAGTTTCATTATTTTGGACCTACTATTCCTTGTGCTTCACCTAGATTGCTTCCGTAGGGATTGTTTGGGATCACTTTTAGTTTTTTTATTTTTTTTTTTTGGAAAAAAAATTGCTTAGTGTGCTTTTTCATTATTTTTTGTTATTTTTAAAACAAATCAAGTTGGTTTTTAAAAACACTCAAAGTAACTTTTAGTTATTTAGGATGTTTTTAAAAACAACTATCACCTTCGGCAATGGCTTTTACCATCAGCATTGCCTCATCAGCTATCATCATTGCCACCTGTGAATATTTCCATTGTCAACCATCATCATCACACCATGTCTTAAATAAACAAAGATAAATTGTTTTTAAGATATCAAACACATTTTATTTCACGTCAAAATATAAATAAACTAACATAAATAAAAAAGTGAACCCAAATGGCAACTTAGGTGATAGTTTCGCTTCATTACTACCCGCTACTTATTCCATCCAGCATTATAGACTTAATATAGTATTTTTAGCTATGAAATAATATATGTCCTATAAGTTTTCTTGAAAAAAAGACACTTGTCCCCCGATCCTCATCTTTTTTGATCTCATACAATTTTATTTTCCAAAGGTCTCTTCTATTCATGATTCCAAAGACTTCTAGTTTTGTACTGCCTCGATCTGTCTTGAACATAATGCAATCTAAAATGTGGTATTGCTTGTTTAGCATTGTTCTGTAACAACTGCTTCTCACACCACTCCATAGTCTAAAAGTCAGGTTGATGCTCTATGATCGAGAGTTTCGGATGATGTCTTTTTAAGAATTTATTATCTAATCTTACTATAAACCTAAGTTAGCTACTTTAGTAGACCGGAGGAACCTATATGTTTCTCAAGAAAATATGTTCCATGATAGGGGTGTCAATATTTGACTTGATTCAAAAAATTTTGGATTCGGGTTGACTCATTTGCCATACGGGTCAGGTTCGGGTTCGAGATTCGGCCCGTTTACAAAATCGGATCGGGTTCTGATTGACATGAAAACTCGAAGCTGACTCGGATCTGACTGTCCTTGCGCTTGCCCGCAGTCCCTACACTAGCCTCGCGGCTCGACATTGGGTCCCTGTGGTCGCTTCGGGGCTCGACGCGGATCCTGTGATCCTGCACTCCCATTTGTGCCGATGTGCCCACACTCAATCCTGCATCATGCCCCAGCGTCCGGACTGGCAAACACAGCACACTGCACTTGCGCATCACGCAGGCTGCGCTCTTGGACTCGGCTCTCGCCTGTTTTCTGTGCTCGCGTTCGGGTTCACTGGTCAGGTCGGTCAGGTCAACCCAATAACTCGCACGGGTCGGGTCTGGGTCTGAATTTTCAACCCGTTTGCAAAATTGGGCCAGGCTCTGGTTGACCCGTTTGGACCCGGGTCAATTCTGGGTTTGACCCAAACCCGATCCGAAATCCCATTTTGGCACCCCTATTCCACGAGCTACCTTTTGATATTTTAGATCAAAATTATGGATGTAGTGCTTCTTGTAACATTTGGTAAGTGATATTGCCTTATTAGGATCAACTTACATATTTCTCAAGCAATAAACCACCTGCAAAAAATATTATTTGTGCAATATTCAATGTGAACAACTAAAAGAAAATAATTTTGAGTTGTTGAATTTGTGTTGATTTGTTGATCATTGTCTAACTTCCTAGTTTTTCTAAACAGAATTTTAGTTTATCTGGGAAATATATTTAGAAAGGTACTATTTCGTATCCATGTACTTTCTCTCTGACTTCATGACCAAATTGATTAACTTATGAGTAATTTTTATTTTTTATATGAGAGTATAATGATTTTTTTTCCATATAACACAACAAATGTGCATCAAAACAATTGTAACAGAAAGGGCTGCTTTCAAGATTAAGATGGTGCTCTTCTCCACTCTTGATGTGCTTCTGACATTGATGGAGAGTTGAGAGGATAAAGTTGTACTAATGTAGCCATGACTTCCATAGGAAGCTTTGAATGAGATGCCTTAGAGAGGATATAGATGACCGTATGATCTTCTTTCTTTTTTCATTGAAGCATCTTATCCTTATTGCATTGTTGATCTTCAAATGCTAGTCATTCCAACGCTCCCAAACTCATGAAATTTATTGAGGAATACAAATGAACTAAGATTGTATTGAATGAGATGCTATTGCTTTCTATTGTGTTGAAGAGGGGCCAAGTGAAATGTTACAGGATGTGACACTTTCTTTCTATGAATTTGCTCTCTGTACTTGCCTTTTGGCTTGCCCCATCTTCCATGGTATTAGTCTTTGAATCTGACCACTCTGAATTTTGTTCTTTTGGGTAGTAATAGAACTGGTCCGATTCCCTTTCCTTTGTTCATGTGCCTTGTTGCCAGGGCATCTCATGTTGAATTCCCTGCGAGGTTTCATGTGCATTGATTTCTTATTCACCATGACAAGCTACTGAGTGTTTCCAACGCTCCCAAACCCTGGTTTACCTCATCTAAGGGCACCTTGTAGATAAGGGGTATAGTACTAGTCCTAGGTTTATAGACATTAATTGTAGGGGGGAATTTTTAAAAGGATTATGTTTTAAAATTGTATTTGCAAATGTAACGTAATAGAAATTAAATTTAAAAAGGATCATACCAGTTATAATTGATAGTGTTTCTTAATAAAATGCTTATTTTTATGCCAATCAAATTTTGCTTATCTTCTTTTTTGGCATATTTGAAAGCTATACATAAATTACTAATTTAGTAGATGTAATAATTTTAAACTTATATTTTGACTTAAAATTTGAAATAACTTATTTACTTTAAAATTAATTTTTGAAAATTTTGGAATAATTTTAAAATATTTTACTTTTTTGAAATTAAAATTAAATAATTTAAATT
The DNA here is from genome assembly GCA_019514585.1 of Dendrobium officinale. Lineage (NCBI taxonomy): Eukaryota > Viridiplantae > Streptophyta > Magnoliopsida > Asparagales > Orchidaceae > Dendrobium > Dendrobium officinale. The sequence continues at coordinate 66,358,448 of CM033682.1, read as the reverse complement.
TGTATATATTGAATTGAATATAAGTATTGATTTATTAAGAAATTATTGATTACATAACATTTATTCATTTATTATAATTAGTAGAAAATTTAACTAATGTTAAACTTTTCTCATATTAAACCTCATAGATTAAATTTTAGATTAAATTATTTTAAAAATAAATTAAATTGATTGAGCAAATTTAATATTAAATTTAAGTATATTTAAATAAAGAAATATTTTAAAAATAAATTATTAGTTTTTTTTTTATTTTTCTAAATATTTATTTCTTGATTTTTAAAAAGTACAAAAAATTAAATATAAGAAAATTGATCTTATTTTTTTGTTAGTGGGGAGCATTTTTATAACTATAAAAGAACTAATAAAGAATAATTATATATTTAATGAAAGAAATATTTCATCATGAGTATACTACATCGTGACATGTCATTTTTATGGTGTACACTAATTCAATAATGGGAAGGATGCCTCCTATCTGCCATGAAGCCAATGACATATAGACTACTCGTTTCCCATTGATAACTTGGAAGCATGTGGAGTGGGAACAATTAATACGTCCTCCGACCGAATGCAGAGAAACATTCGGTCGCAGGCAAAAAAAAAGCCACGGTACCGAAAAACTCGGTACTCGGTATTCGGTACTCAGTACACCTCGGTACCGCGGCTTTTTTGCCTGCCTGACCGAATGTTTCTCTCATTCGGTCGACCGAACCAAATAAAACTTCTGTGGAGTGGTATTTGACGAGTAGGGTGATATGGCAATTTGGCAGTGCACAGTTTGAGCTTCATTTCAAGGATGACAAACTGTATATATATTGTTATATACTCACGATGAAATATTTCTTCACTAAGTATATAATTAGTCTCAATTAGTTGCTTTATAATTATAAAAATGCTCGTCACTAACAAAAAATAAGATCATTTTTCTTATATTTAATTTTTTTGCACTTTTTAAAATCCATGGAAAAAATATTTAGAAAAATCATAAAAATTGACTAATAATTTATTTTTAAAATATTTCTTTATTTAAATATAGTTAAATTCAATATTAAATTTACTCAATCAATTTAATTTATTTTTAATATAATTTAACCTAATATTTAATCTATTTGGTTTGATATGGGAAATGTTTAACATTAATTAAATATTATACTAATTATAATAAATCAATCAATGTTATGTAATCAATAAATTTTCAATAAATCAATACTTATATTCAATTTAATATATACAAATTTAATTATTTTATTTAATTTAAAAAAATAAAAAATTGTTAATTTATATTATTTTAAAAATTAATTTTAAAATAAATAAGTATTTTAATTTTTAAGTCAACATATATGTTTAAAATTATTACAAATAATAAATTACTAATTTATGTAAAGCTTTCAAATTATAAGCAAAAAAAGGACAATAAGTAAAATTTTATTCGTACCAAAATTTTTGCAACTTGGGATATTATTTACAAAATTTCGTCTTTAATGGAAAACACAAATCTATTTGATCTTTATAAGAATTACGTTTTAAGCAAAAAACACAACACATAATAGCATTTTCAGCATAAAATGCACGCATAAATTATGTTTTGTGCTGAAAATGCAAATGATCTTTATGTTTTATTGGAAAATGCAAAATTTTATTACGTTTTATTAAAAAACGCTATCAGCTAGAGTTAGTATGATCCTTTTTAAATTTAATTTCTATTACGTTCCTTTTGTTAATACAATTTTAAAGCATGATCCTTTTAAAAATTCCCCCTTAATTGCATTCCATTATCATATGAGAGGCATATATTAGACTTAAAGTATCGTATATATAATGGTACATGTCGAGGATGATAGAAAAAACATATGCTCTAAAGTCAATAGGGAGAAGAGGGGACTTTTAGTTTACTATTTTGTGAGAGAGAGGCTTAGATTGGACTTATAGTATCACTTGATGATACGTGGCAAGGATAATAAAGAAATATAAGCTCTAAAGCTGATTGGAGAAAGAAGGGACTTCCATCTTAATTATATGGGATCAAAAAGCCCTATCATTTTGTGGTAGAGAAGATATCCATCATGGGATTTATAACTTGATTATCAAGCAGTTCATAAATTGAACTTACATCATGCATAAGTCAGAAATGTCAACTTAACACTTACGTACAAATGCAAAAGTGTGATCATCATCAAGTCAAGATGATATGAGAAAGATAGACACATCTTAAGGCTAGTATGTATATAAATGTGTGTGGCCTACTTTTAGTTTTGTTATCTCTCCTAGCATGGGATCCTTGTCTACATGCAGACTCACATGACTATGCTATGATGTGCATCATCTAGGGTTTGTTGATGATGGAATCATGCATCAATGTTTCATGATGATGTACCAAAATGCTCAATTATGATATATATATATATATATATATATATATATATATATATATATATATATATATATATATCATGGATGTGGAGTGTTCATTTTATTTTAATTTGCATATTTTATAAGATAGAAATAATAACCATAAAATGTTCAAGCATCAATCCTAAGAGTACCCATCCCCATGGCCTTCCACATTTGATCTCCTCCAATATAAATGTTAGTGGCATGTGTAAATATCATCATAGATCACATCACATCACTGGCATTATATTAGATGTACCATAAAAACACCTAATTATACATCAGTGATGTGAAATACAAGTGCTCAACCAATGAGTGCGAACATCAAGAGTGTGAGAGTGATGTATGTCAGATCTGCAAAACTAATGACTTGTTACACGAATGTACGTATATGCTTGTGTGGTTGATTATTAATATTTATTAATATCACTTCCACAATCGATTTTCACCCTAAGTTTGAGCTTTGTTCGTTTGTATTGAACTTAAATGCGACAGCAGGTTACTTCTTCCTGAGATATCTGAGCCATTTCTGTGCAGTCCCCCTGCGGAACCGAGTCTACCTTATTCAACAGCAAACCAATATACTTATTTGTGTCAGACTTCAATTTTATTTTTTCCATGGGTGCCGAGCAGATCTCGGGCATCAAGAATCTCCAAAAGTATATATGATGATTTTACGACTTTACTTGCTCATTGTAGAAAATTCTTTCTGGATGATCATAAGTTATAGTTACAGCAAGAACTTCTTCCCCAAGTATTCTATTTGAAAACCCACCCGCTTTGGAAAAAGCCTCAGAAGCCACTTTTTCCATATCATCATTGAGTAAGCCCACTTTTATGTTCTTAGCTCTCTTTCCTGACCGGCTTTCACTGTGCAGTGCTCAGTCTAGGTAGCTTGGGGTGTTTCAGCATGGTGTATTAGTTCCTTCTTCTGTTTTTTAATTGAGGGAAAGAGTCCTGTTTCATTAATTATAGAAAATAGTTAGAAATAATTTATCAAAACTACAACTTATTCATAAATTACCATAAAAATATTGAGTTGCAAACCCAAATAATACTAATCTCCACAATAATAAAATAAGAAAAAGTAGATAGACCATCCAAAACATAACTCAAAATGAGAAAAAAAAAAAAAACCACCTCAATCGAAAGCATCCCCTAGTTGTTAGTTGTCATGCAAAAGGCAAAAATACCTTGGAATATATTATTATGCTAAAGTTATGAGAACTTTATGAAAGCATTTCTTCATCAAAAGAACTTGTCGTCGGAAATAAAAGGACAACCCTCTCTTGCAATTGTCCAGAATAAAATAATGAGATATTGAGATGTTGGACAGAAAGATGTTGGGTAGAAAGATTCAACCGGCCAAAAACTTAATCGCTGCCATAATAAAAAAGGTAATTACGTCAAAGACACAAATAAGCTCCATGATAACCACTAATAATGTAAGCATCATACCAACATATACCTAGATAATGCTCAGATAATAAAGAAAATGAAGCAGTAGCAAACATCAACAAATCTCCAAGGCAAATGTAGAAACATTGCATAACTCTAATTATTTGCAACATAGAGAAGAGACGATCCAAATTCAGACGAACCAAACAAGCTAAAAGCAAAACAAAATAAATAAATAAATAAATAGTTGAGATATGAGATGTTTCATCTCCCATATCCCAAAATGTTTTCCTTTTAGAAGCTTTGTTAAGAACTGTTTTCTTGATTTTATGACAAGTATTAGAGGAGTTGTTCATGGAATCACCAAGACATTTGGAATATCTTTCATGCTAGACATAATATAAAGAGGAACAAGTTTATATGCATTATAAATTCTTAGCAATAGTTTTATTTGAGGCATATCACATATGAAACATAATAATTGAAGCAGAGTTGGCCTAAATAAAAATTCAAAAATCTAAATTATAAAGTGCAAATGATACTAAAAGAATAATCAAATGTGATGAAAAGATAGAAGTGCTCTCATTATGATTATTGCAAAAAAATGCAATTAGCCTAAAAGTGAATATTACACTCGATCAAATTATCAATAATATTAAGAACTTCAATTTCTTTTGAGTGAAAATATACTTTGAATTTTGATGGTCAGTATAAATCGTGCATCCGATTCTATACAAATAATATCTCTAAATCTTCAATATAAAAACAATAGCTACGAACTTTAAATCATGAGTAGAATAATATTTCTCATGTGATTTCAATTATCTAAATATATAAAAAATTGTTTTTTATCATGTTGCTTTATACACAACCTAAGTCCTTCAATGATATATAACTAAATATATGGAATCCTTTAGTATTATATGGAATTGTCAAAATAGGTGCTCACACTAGGCAACTCTTCAATCTCTAAAGGATGTCCTCATAAGCTGTTGTCCACTCAAATGGTATTCCTTTTGTATCAATCTAGTTAAATAAATAACGATATATGATAAACCTTTAACAAACCTTCTATGATAACCCATAAAAAATTATAAAAAAAAAACTATGCACCTCAAATATAATTATGGGCTTCGGCTAATCAGTGATAGCCTGTACTTTTTGGGGATCTATAGATATTTCATCATTACTCATAAACATATCCCAAGAATGACATACTTCTCAGTCAAAACTTACATTTTGAGAATCTTCATTCAATTTATGATGCATCAATGTCTCTAATACTAATCTCAAGTGAGTCGCTTGATCATTCTGAGTCTTTAGATACACCAATATATCATCAATGGAAATAATAATAAATTGATCCATATATGTTCTAAATATTCGATTTATTTGATTCAAAAATATCACTTGTGCATTACTCATATCAAATGACATGATTAGGAACTCATAGTGGACATAACACATATTAAAAGCTATTTTTTCTACTTCCTTCTTGAACTTCAGCTTGTGGTACCTAGATCTCAAATTTATCTTTGAAAACATATATGCACCCTCCATATTTATAACTACTCACAACATATCCAAGAATGGTACACTTCTTAGTGAAAACTTGAATTTTGGAAATTTCAAATACAATATATAATGTATCAATGTCTCCGATATCAATCTTAAGTGAGTCCCATGATCATCCTCAGTCTTCGGATACACCAATATATCATCAATAAAAATAATAAGAAATTGATCTATATATGTTCTAAATATTCAATAAATCAGTTTTCAAAAATATCCCTAGTGCATAAGTCATACCAAAAGGCATGATTAAGAACTCATAGTAGTCATAATGAGTATTAACAACTATTTTTGCTACATTCGTCTTCTTCACCTTCAACTGGTCATACCTAGATCTCAAATCTATCTTTGTAAACATAGATGCACTCTACAGTTAATCAAGTAAGTCATCAATCCAGAACAATGAATATTTATTTTTAATTATCATCTAATTTAATTCTCTATAATCAATACACAAACATAATGTGTCATTTTTCTTATTCACAAAGAGTGTACCTCACCACATGGAGACAAACTAGGTTTGATAAAACCCTTGTTCACCAACTCTTACAACTGAATCTTCAACTCTTGTAACTCCCTAAGTGTCATTCTATAAGAATCTTTAATAATGTGAGATGTATCAGGCAATACCTCAATACAATATTCAATCTCTCTCTTAAGGGGTAAGCTCACTAACTCCTTAAGAAAAATATTTAAAAATCACTTACAATAGGAATTTTATTAAATACCCCTAAAATTATACTCTTATCTCTTACATGAGCAATATGTAATTGCCCTCATTTGCATTTAGATTAATGAACTGTAAATAATCAATGTGAAATTGCTTGCATGCATAAAAATCTGGGTGGGAGCACTGCGATGCTTTACTATTGAGCACAACGACGCTGCCCTCTCTATATATTGAATTCATATTTATTTTCTTTGTATTTAGTTCTAAAATGAGTGGCACATTTGCATTAGGGTTTGGTGCTATTGTGCTAGCCTCTCGGGTTTGGGGTTAGTTCTGCGGCATTATGGATTAGTGCACTGTGGCGTTGGAGTTTTGAACTTGTTTTTTTAAATATCTTAATCTATTATATTTGTATACCTTATGTTATTCCCTTCCTCATTCTCATTTGATTCCTTGGTTAGGAAGGAGAGAGAGAGAGAGAGAGAGAGAGAGAGAGAGAGAGAGAGAGAGAGAGAGAGAGAGTATATTCCAGACCATTTTCATTTGTCTTTCCAATTATGAAATGTGCCTCGATTGTGGAGGTAATCTTTACCCTATCTATGTTTTCAATTATTTTGATTTTTCTCTCTCCTAATTCGATAAAAATTTATTTTCTCCTAATTTATATGATTTTAATTATATAGCTTTTGATATGTAAAAAATATTATTATTCTGAGCATTTTGATAGAGACTTTTTTTAAATTTCACCATGTAGTTGTGCATATTTGTTAATTTGAATGGAATGAATAGAATAAAAGCATGCATAAAATTTATAGAGCTAGTGCATTCAAATATAAGCATTAAATATATGACATGCAACATGTATTTTGGTATGATACATATATTTTGGAATAATACATGCATTTTGATAAGCATACTAGGTGAATTTAGAAGTTATGACAATTGTAATTGATGTATACATTATGAGCTATTATGTGATTTATATAGTTTAACATGTGTGTGAAAGAAAGAAATGTTGGTTGAAAATGATTGACTGATTCAAGTTGGTTGGAGACATGTTATCATATACATGAAGGTGTGCTGATGAGATTTTCTTTAAATAAAGTTTATGGAGTGATCCTAAAAGTTATGAAAAGGGATATTTAAGGGGATTTAGTGATATGATATGATATACTAATGGGAAGGAAGTGGCAACTTCTTACATGGAAGTCATTTAACTTGTGATTGAAAATGATATGATTGATTCTTGTTTATAAGATTGATATAATTGATATTAATTCTTATAGGATTGACCTACAAGACTTGATATAGGAAAACACCATAGGAGCCAAATGTCTTATCTTGCTTGAAATACAACATTCATATATGATACAACTACATATAAACATATATAATATAACATGATATGATAATTATATAAATTCTATTATATGACATGAACAAGATATACGTCATGAGTGATTCATGTATATGATAAGATTGATACATGATATATATGATACATTGCATTTATACTTGTCATACATGAACATGATACATATGCATTAATACAATACAACATACATAGAATATATAGAGACCACTTTCTAATATATGATATAAATTAATATATATTGAAAGTTCATGAGGGTTGTCAAACCCTAAAGAACTAGTCAATGCTAACCAAGAGGGGGGGATGAATTAGTAATTTAAAAAATTTCTTAAAAGAAAAAGGATTTTTTAAAAAAAATATTTTAGAACAAACAATTTATGCATAAGCTATACTAATTTCTCAACAACAAAACTCAGAGATTTTGACCATAGAAAAAATCACAAAATAATATGAAAATTAAGTGTAAAAAAGTAAATAGGAAGAACACACCACATGTATAGTGGTTTAGTCAACTTGACCAACTTCTACTCCTTGGAAACCTCCTTTCTAGGTATTATACTAATAGTATTTTCTTTCATTTTGCCCCCACAACAAGGCGGAAAAGCCATTATAAAATCTTTCCACCGATTCGGTAAGGTAGAGTACCTTGAATTCTTTTACTACCTCCAAGAGTAGGTAGAGAACTTAGAAATCCTTCTACTTCCTCTTGGAGTAGGCAAAGAACCTTGAAATCCTTTTTCACCCTCCTAGTGAAGGTAGAGAACCTACATCTGATACTAATGAAGATCTCCCTTAGAGCCACCAAGGAACCAGAAAAGTAACTTGAAGAAGATGTGGAAATCTTTCTTGGAGCGACTTTTGTGAATACCTCACAACTCCCCCTCACAAAGATCTCTCACTCTCTCTCCCAAGCTCTTTCTTCCTTCTCTAAGCTCTCTCTCAAATTAACTCCACAACAAAAGATTGTACCAAGTGACGAAAAGAGAGCGTAAATAGAGACCCACAAAAGAAGTCCTAATTTTCAACTTGTCGTCAAAGATCGTCTAGTATGATCGATAAATTATCCTGTACAATTCTTACAAAATAACCCTTTCAGCTAGTATGATCAATTTTACCCTATAAGATCAGTTCAAGTATTTGTACAGATTGTCCAGTACGATTATGCGATCTTCCAGGATGATTAGTTTAAGATACTGTATTGATTGTCCAGTACAACATTGGATGATGGGTAGCGATCTATATATCATCCCGCAACCCTCTCGGGATGTCCAGTACGATCTCTTGGATGATTAAAAGAAAATTATAGTTTTTGTCTTGGATGAAATGGAATCGTCATATGAAATATAATAGATTATCCTATACGATATAAGTAGATCGTCATGTATGATTTGATCGAGCAATTTAACCATAATTAGTCTCCTAATCACATATTCAATTTAGGCTTGATTGTCATAAATCTTCCATGACAATGTCTATCGTCCTGTACGATTAGAACACAATTTAAAAATTAAACTATTACCTAAATTGTGATTGGCAGCTATTTTTCACAATATGAACTGATCTTCTTGCATGATAAGGATCATACAATACGATTAGTTTAATCTCTCTTAATTAATAAGGATGCCCTAATTAGAATTTTTATTTTTAACTGATTGTCTAGTACGATTGAAAATATCTTGTATGTTTAGGTAAAAAAATAGAAATTTCTCTAGCTCACCAAATCACTCCCCCCTGAGTGTGTGTGCAAGGTTACTTAGCTTGGGATCCACTAGATACATGAATTGACTCAAGGAAGATAAAAAGTATATTGAAATTGAAATTACAGACATACTCAATCCTAGTCTATCCCATTTTGAGCTGATTTGCATTGCAATTAAACTTGTGGACTTGAAATATTAAAAAGTATGGCAAACAAAATAGATATGCAATACTAGCAATAGTAAATAAACAATAATATTGGTTATCATCAAAATTATAGTACTTGGACCCAAATTCACAACATATATGACATGGTTATAGAGATAGAAAAAAGACAAAATATAAACATGTATACATTCATAATATCATCAATTGTATTGTACTTTATACAGGTATAAATTCATGATATCATCAATTGCATTGTACTTTATACTGGTATAAAAATCACAAAATACACTTATCCTATATATAATATTAATCACATTGATTTGAACTACTTAATGATTTATAAAGATTGCATTGGATTTTACTATTCATGCAAATTAATATTATTTATATTGTCCGTTACATATCCTTACTATTATAGGGTCATATTGATATGTTGAATGACTACATACATATTATTATTGCTTTCGTGCATTGATTGTAGTTGCAAGTTTAGGTAACCCACTTGGATGTTAGGTTATTCTATGATTTACATTTATTTTAAGCAAGGGTAAGGACCTATTGTAGTGAGGCTGATTCGGAGTTGTTTAGTGTTAGTATTTTATTTTGTTGTTTCTTTTTTTTTTTTATCGCCAAAATAATTTATATAGGCTGATGATCCTACTATTGTATATGATTTTTGGGATAAAAATAGAAATGGCCATATTGATGTTTATAATATGAGATGAAATGATATTTTTATTTTTTATAGGTTGTTAGGTCATTATATGCTTATAATTATGTTATTTGTTCAAAATATATCACGTTTATTTCCCTTGAGGGCCCTTATTCCTCCTAACAAATATTAGAATTTAGAATTCAAGCTCTTATGACTCTTTATTCTAGCATATCAGATAACATGCATTTATAACGCCCAATGCTTAACCCTTATAACTCCCATTAATATATCATATTTAGAATTTTAGGCCATTATAACTCCTGCAAGCACATCAGAACTCTTCCAATTCACGAATTTTAAATATATAAATATAAAAATAATTGCATTTCTATATATAATAATAATATCAAACTTATCAGAGAATTTCACATGATGGCTTACTAGTAGCAAAATAGACCAAACTTCGTGGTAAACCTGCAGCTCTTCTCTCAGGAGGACAATACATTCCATCAAGTATCTTCCATATTCTCATCAAATATTCCTCAATTGCTTTAGGCTCAATGACACTTGAAAAGATCGGAGGATGTAACCTCATAAAATTCTATAAATACTTGTCAATATTATCATGTTGGATACTAGAAACCTACATAAGAGTCTCACCTATCAGCTATACTACCTGACCTATAATTTGAGAAATTACCTCAGAACTGTTCATAAGAGATGTACCTTGAACTTGAGTTGTCTAACTAGAGCTCTGATCATTAGTTATATATAGATATGGATGATCTATCTTAAAGATACTGAACACAGCTATATGCGACACATGTATATGAAAAACAAATAAAATTGACACCCAATGTGCAAAATTATCTCATTCTACGGATTAATCCTATGGATTTATTGCAATTCATTTCTCCAAATGATGCTATAATACCAAAAAATCTTTTCACATCCCAACTCGATATAACCCAACAAAACCACCCAATTAGACCATGTCTAATCATGGTAAGAAGTTGAGACTAACCCTAAGATCCAGCTGGAGAAATGGTGTTTAAATGAAACAACCAAATCATATAGAATATGCTGCCACTATTGAATATAAATATAAAGCATAAGATTATTGAATCACATAAATAATTTTTTTTTATATATCATCCAAAATATAAATACAATTTTAGATTCATCTATAATAGCACTTGGAAACACAAATGTACAATAAAAATAAAACCAACCTACCAAAAGAAAACTAAACAAAATGCATACCTATAACAAAAATTAAAGTTTGATAAAAGAAACTACTAGCTTGCTCCGTGACCTTTCCCTGGCCTGAAAATGAAAGTAAAGTATAAGTGAGCTAGCATGACCCAGTATGCTACAACAACCTAAAACATGAATCAACAATTCAACCCAAAAGGGCTTAAATATGTTGAATTAATAAATTGAAGTATTATATAGAAAAATGAATCTAAAATAGGCACTGATACTGAATTGGAATGAGCATTTAAATAACTATTGAAACTAAATGAAATATAAACAAACGGCTCATATCAAATATCAAAATGACCCTCATGCCCTCAACTTTTAATCTATAACAAACAACAAAATCTCATCTCTCCGCTGATGGGGGCTGTGGAGTGAATTTTTTAATTCTCTTAAAATCTAGGGCTCTATCACCCCTAAACAATGCTTAGTTTTTTTTTTTTTTTTTGATATAATAAAATAATAAAATGTCACTTTATATAGATAAGTATATACACCGAATCAAGTAATAAAATGATAGAGTAGAGTGTCAAACCCACAAGAAAGTATGCTTACTTGCAACAAACTATTACTGTTTATTCTAATTGTAATAATTATCTTACTGAAATAAAATTGATAATTATAAAGATTTTATCACTGAATAAAAAAAATATTAGATATAGTATTATATTAAAATATTTTAGATTGATGGGTATAAATTTCATATATTTCCTAATGAGTCTCTTAATTCTAGATGTGATTCAGAACATATGCATCCCTATATCTCTATCTAGCTTGTAGAGATGAAAATGATATATGCTAACCTTCTACAGTTATAATATATCCTTAAGAATCTAGAATATTTTAAATCCTATGTCTATGTATATAAATATTCCATCTCAATACTTATGGTTGTTCTTGTATTCCTCCGTCGAGATTGTACATCATGCTATATTTTAACTACAAATATAACAACTATGTACATTAAATAAAGAGTGGGATGATATTGAAAATATCTTTTAACAGTTATAGAATAAGAATCTTCATTAGTACTTAACATGCATTTTACATCATTAATCTAAAACAAGAGAATTAGACAGATATAGATTAAATAACAAGCAAAATCATTTTCATTAAACTCATATATGAATAAAAATACAAGAGAGTCATATAACAAATTGAAGAAGGATCAATGTATCTCCTATACACTCCTTTAATTTACAGAGTTGATTCAAGAAAAATAAGCTAAATATTACAAATGATTATATCTTGTACTTCTATAACCACCTTTAGATTTTACTGTAAGATGGAACTATAGAAGTATTCTAAAAAAATATTAAAAATTTTACAAGTGACTGAACTCCCTTACAAACATAATATCATAATTATTTATAGGAAAACACAAAAAGATATCTTGCTCTACAGCACCTGAAGTAATGGTGTCACGGTGGCTTTGAAGTGAACCAGCTCCTCGATGATGAAGCTTTTGCGCCGCTATGATGCTCACTAATGTGGATAGGTTATTTTAATGAATAGTCGCGTCTTTTCACTGAGAGAATGTGACCCTGGAAAGTTACAACAGTAATGTCATGACACTGATGACATTCGAATGTTTTGGTGCCCAAGTAGCAAAAATGGCATTAAGGCATGAGAGATAGTGACTTTATGACATATAAAAATAGAGAATCTGGCCCTGCCAAGCTGACTTTTTGATGTCGTAGCACTGTAATGTCGTAGTACTAAAATGTTGTAGTGATGGATGTGCTATCACCGTAAGACTTTCAAACAAAGAACTTCGATTCATAATTTCTAATTTGTGGTGTCTCGACATTATTGAATGTGGTGCTGCAACATTATTTTGTCCGACACTGCAGTGTTGTATACTACTTAGAATTTTTACTCTTTTTTAGTTTTTTCTTCACAATATTAATTAAAATAACAAATTTTTACTAAAAATAAAATACAAAATAATATGTAATTTACTCTTATCAAATTCTCCTCAACTTAAACTATTAACTTGACATCAAGAAAATAAATAAATCTATAATTCTGATTAATCAAATAACAAAAATAAAAATTGATAATTTAAAATTACTAAATTATATGATAATATATCACAATCTAGAAGTGAAAATGAACAAAGTTATAATTCTAGTTTTAAAAAGACTAATAATTATCATAACCATTCATCTGTAATATTGCTTAATTTGAATTTGCATGTTATGAATATAATCATTGACTTTTGAATTATGAATTGAATAATGTAGCTTAAAGATTAGATGTATTTGTAGTTAAAATTAAAATTTCATAAGTTCACAAACATCTGTATTAGCTCTCCTATCTTATCATTTATGAATTGAGTTATAAGATTGTAATTAGACTCTAAATTTTTATCTGATATAAATTTTTGAATATACTCTTTTTTTTTTAAACTCTTTTCACTTTTTTATGAAGTATATAATTAATGATTTTAAATATCATTTTTGCTTAAAATCTTACAATCTTAATGAGTTTAATATAAGGATTTAATAAGATTGCTAATTCCAAATTCATGTCACTATGATTTTTAATTTTGATCTACATATATCTATTCGTTAACCTTAATTATTCAGCTTCAGTTCAAAGGTCAATATATAAATGTATAACTTATAAATTCAAGATAAATCAATAATTTGAATGATCTAAGTTTGTTAATTATTAATTTTTTCAATCCTACACGCAATGAAAGCAAATCCTTTGCCAAAGAAAAGGGAGATAAATTTAGAGAAGAAAGATAACACCCCGAATCAATAGAGAGTTTAGATAAAAATATATCGGATCAACAAAATATATTACTCCGTCCACAGTAACCATCATTTGTTAAATCCACTAACCATTGCCCATGCTATCATCGAAAAAATGATTCAGCGAAAAAAAAATATGAGTAGAGTGAGTTTCTCATGTCACACAGCTCATCTTGCCTTGTTAGTTGACAACTTTGTCTACTGAGTTCGAAGCTTGTATTTTTTATGTATGTATGAGTTTGCCTTAATTGACTTAAAAAGTTTAAAAAAAAAAAGAGTTTCTCAAATCTATCAGTAACAACCTCAACGGCAAAAAGAAAAAAACTTTAGCCCATAATCATCATTATTTTGGCCAACCATTGCTTGTATTTTTTATACATTCATCTCAAAATTTAGATTTTTTTCTGAGCAATAACTTTTCATTTCACTCATTTTATTGTAGCTAATAGCCTTTCCTGTGTCAAGAAAAGCACCATTATGAAATTTATTGTAGAACGCTTGCTTAGATACTTTTGATGAGAACTGCAATAGCATGCAAATAGAAATTTCTGGTTATGGAATTGCAGTGATAATATTTGAACCAATGTAAAACTTGAGAATTGAAGTCATAAAAAAGAAGGGAGATTTACATACATGCCCCTTTATTTCATTCTATATATATATCCAACACCTAAAACCTTAATATTACATGTCTATCACTTATAAAATAAATATGGGTGCATGGAATAAAATATTATAGTCTATAGGTTGGTATGTGTTAGCACCAGTGATAAGTTATACCATAAGCAAGCCACATTATCAAGCACTGCCCCACTATTGGTACCAGGGCATCATTCCACCACATGGGGCACGATTACAAATAGACACCTCAACCAATCACACACACTTTTCTGTAACTAACCATCTACTTGGTTATTCTATATAAACCCATCGGCAAGATGAGGAAGCTTATGGAAATACACCTCTAAACAGATTCCATCTCTATTCTTCTTCCTCTATGTTATTTTGTTTCTCTATTTATACATCTAACCTGTAGGTTGCTTCATGGTATCAGAGCAGTAAGCTTCACAACTCCTCTCAATGGCCGAACAAGGTTCCGCCACATCAATGACTCTGCAACCTTCGTCTCGGTCGACGACAATGGCAGACTTCACCATACCAGGTCCATTGAAGTTTATTATGACAAATCTAAAATCCATAGTCAACTTACAACTCACAAATGAGAACTATGCCATTTGGAGTCTGCAAGTATACAAACTTTTTGCCGCAAGCGGGTTTGATGGCTATCTCACCGGAAAATATATAAGACCCAGTGGATCCTCCTCAGACTCCGAAGTTAAACTCTGGCTTTTAATTGATCAAAACTTGGTATATGCTCTTCTTTCCACAATCTCACCATCTGTGCTCCCCTATGTCCTTCAGTTCTCCACAACCGCTGAAATTTGGAGCACCCTCGCAAGCTGTCTGCAACCCACTAACATATCGAGAGTGATACAACTTAAAAATGAGCTGCACAGCATTCAAATGAAAGACTCTACCATGACATAGTATCTCTCTCGTATAAAGCAACTCGTTGACAGTATTGCTGCAGCGGGATCACACGTTGATATAGAAGACATAATCCTGTATATATTAAATGGCTTACCACCTTCTTACAACTCCTTCAAGACTTTTCGCTGCATTTCACTTTGGATACCCTGTACTCACTATTCTGCAGTGAGGAGATCCATGTCGACAATGAACTTCAGCAGGACTCTGCTTCAGTCACAGACAACATGGCCATTTATGCCGAAAGAGGAAGAACTGGTAGAAATAGGGGAAGCTACCATGGAAGAGGATACTCTCCAAGGCCGCCAAACAACAATCGTCCACCACCATCCACTGATGCAACTTGACCAGTTTGTCAAATCTGTGGCAAAATAGGCCATATTGCTCTGCACTGTTGGCATATATGCAATTTAAATTATACTCCATTAGGACCTCCTCGAGCTGTCATTACTCAACCATCCGGACAAACCAACTCAACAACAGAATGGTATTTAGATTCCAGGGCTTCTTTACACCTAATGTCTGATGCCATTAATTTGCAACATCCTTTACCATATGTGGACAGTGACAGCATCTCCATTGCCAATGGTGCATCCCTTCCAATCCATTCAAGTGGCCATGGCCTTCTTCCACTACCCAACACTCCATGTAAGCTATATATGCAAAATCTTCTCCATGACACATCTAATCTAAATTCTTAAACTTGCAACTCACAACAATTATTCTATTTGCTTTGACTATCTTGGCTTCATAATAAAGGACAATTTGACTCAACTACCAATCCTTAGATGTCAGACATGAGACGGTCTCTACATCATTCCATCTCCACAAAATTTTGCTCTACAAACTACCAAGTCTTCTACCTTTTTGTGGCATGCAAGACTGGGACACCTACACCATCAACTGCTTCAGTTTTTAGCTAGAAAAAACTCAACTATATATCTCTCTAGTGGTTGTACTTTTTTTATGTAACTCATGTAACATGGCCAAAAACCACAAACTACCCTTCTCTATAAATGAAATGAAAACTTTAGTTCCTTTTACAATTGTTCATACTGATATTTGGGGCCCTGCACCCCTTCCATCTTTAAATGGTTATAATTACTACGTCGTTTTCATAGACAACTTCTCTCATTTCTCATGGCTTTACCCAATGTTGACAAAAATTGAAACCATACAAAAATTTCAACATTTCATACAAATGGTTAAAACTCAATTCAACTCTAACATTAAAAGTCTAAGATCCGATGGTGGAGGAGAGTATACATCTCACAATTTTAAAAATCTATTGCTACAAAATGGTATCCAACATCAAATGAGCTGCCCATATACTCCAGAATAAAATCAATTGTCGAACACAAACATCGTCATCTTATAGAAACAACTCGAAAACTTTTACATGCCTTGTTGAATCTTGAATATGTTGTTAAACCTAAGCTTATGTCCCAAGGCTAACCGAGAGGGGGGGGGGGTGAATTGGTAAATAAAAATTACTCTTGAATTTTAAAATTTAAAACCGATTGATTCACCAAGCAAGTTAATTAAAGTTTCAAAATAAAACTTTTCAACCATAAAATTAAATACTTGCAGTAAGTAAGTAGCATAAAAATTAAATAACAAAAAGATTTGTAGTGGTTCGGTCAAACACGACCTATATACACTCCCTGAAGACTCCCTCTTCAGGTATTGTACTATTATCATAAGTGTCTCTCCTTTTGCCCCCACAACAAGGCGGATAAGCCTTTACAAAACTCTCTTCTACCAATCGCTGGTGCGGTAGAGAACTATTGTCCTTTTACACTCTCCAAGTGTCGGCAGAGAACCATCGTCTGTTCACACTCTCCAAGTGTTGGCAGAGAACCATCGTCTGTTCACACTCTCCAAGTGTCGGCAGAGAACCTTTGTCTGTTCAAACTCTCCAAGTGTCAGTATAGAACCGTCGGCTGTTCACACTCTCCAAGTATAGGCAAAGAACCTTCGGCTATTCACACTCTCTAAGTGTAGGCAGAGAACCTTCATCCTTTCACACCCTCTAGGTGTTAACAGAGTACCGGATCTTATTTGAAGATCTTCTCACGAGTAATCGGGAAAGATAAGAGGAAGAGTGATAACCACAATTATAAGGAGACTCTTACCTTTGAGTAACCTTGTGAATCCTGCACACTTCACATGAAAGAAATCTCTCTCAAACACTCTCTCACACTCTCTCCTTCAATTCCCCTTGAAAAATCATATAGACAAGACTTTATCACGTCAGTTTTAGATAAATTTTTATATAAAATATATGAAAAATCGTCTAGAAAACTTTTTAATTTTGAACGTACACAATCGTACAATATGATCATATGTTTGTATATATAAATTGTTCAAATACTATTACGTACGAACATGTTGTGAATTGAAACGAAATTATTTCATACACGATCATCGTCCAGTTCAAACTAAGTTCGTCTGGGATGAACAGAAAAATTTCAAAGTTCGTCTATACAAAACATCAAGATGAATTGAGCGATAATGAACCCAAGACGTTCATCCCTGTACGAAGGTTGGATCATCCCGTACGTTCCAAACTTGAGAATGGACCCAAAATCTTCGTCCTGTACGAATATGGGATCGTCCCATACGATCAAGACTTAGAAAAACATTTCATGCGTTAACAAACCCGAGATATTGTCCCTATACAAAGGTGCGATCATCCCGTACGAATAATTCTCGTAAATGAACCTGAGACGTTCATCCCTGTATGAAGTTTCGATCATCCCATATGAACAATTCTTGTGAATGAGCCCAAGATGTTCGTCCTTGTACGAAACTTGGATCCTCCCGTATGAACCATACTTGGAAAAAATAATTTAATTTCTATTCGTTCCATTACTCGTTGGGAAAATTAACTGATTAGATCATCCTGTACAAAAGTGTTATCGTATAGTACGATCAGTTTAAAAATATAGACTTCAATCAGTTGTGTTATCGTATAGTATTATCCTGTACAATATGAATTTTAAAACTCTCTCTCGGTGTGTGTGTGCTTAGTTACTCAATTACAATCACACTCTCTCAGACTCAATAAAATAAAAATATAGACTTCAATCACAATAAACTCTAAACTGATCTTGATTTGAAGTCTTCAATAATTTGGAGTATGCTTTCCCTGAAATGTTAGTACACACAAGAGCAAAATAATTCCTCTAAAATATATTAGGAGAAAAAATAATCAAAACAATAATATTTGGAATCATTAAAAATATATAAGTTACAAGAATATCAAACATGTAAAACTAAGTAGCAACTATCTCAACAATCTTTCCCTTTTTGATGATGGCAAAACAATTATTATTTGAATAAAATTAAAAATTTTAAATTTCTCCTTAACTCTCCCTAAATGAATAAGCATGTGAATATAAGAGAATTTCTATTAAAAATAAATCTGTTTTTTTATTTTTCATAAACTCACAAAAATACTTCAAAAACTCACAAAAATACTTCAAAAACTAACAAAACACTTCAAACTTAAAAAGAAAAAAATAAAACAACTCAAAAAAATCAAATGTACACAAATAATATTTTTCTTCCTTTTTGACAACACCAAAAAGAAGGAAGAAGAAAAACAAAAGAAATGTTAAGAAGTCATATGCAAAGCATTTGATATTAATCTTGAAAAAGATTGATTTATAATTGCAATAATAAGATTAATGTTCATTAAAGAAAAATAAAGATTAATAATATTTAAATTAAGATATAACATAGACAAGATAAATATATCAAGATCATGA
Organism: Dendrobium officinale; assembly: GCA_019514585.1. NCBI lineage: Eukaryota > Viridiplantae > Streptophyta > Magnoliopsida > Asparagales > Orchidaceae > Dendrobium > Dendrobium officinale. The sequence goes on along the minus strand of CM033682.1, from coordinate 66,339,181 downwards.
AACATTCTAGACAATTAGATAAGGAAAATTATTACAAAGGTGACAAAATGAAGATTAATTTAAATTAAATTCCAATACAAAATATAATTGAACATTAGATTGATTTGAAATTGAAGATTGAAAGATAGAGGAAAGAACATCATCAATATACTTTGTTTGGTGACATTGTGCATCTTTTCAAATATTTGTGGCACAATTTGTGCATCTTTTTATATTTGGGCTAATTTTTTGCCTCTTTTCAATTTGCGAACCATTTCGCTTTCTTTTGATTTTTGTACACTTGTACATTTCTCCATTTTTTAATTTATCTTTTCAAAATCAATAATCTAAAAGCTCAAACTTCTCTAAGTACAAAGATAATTATGTTGAAAAGAGAAAAAATAATAAGACATCAAAATTGTAATAATAATATTAAAATTATGTATACCTAAAAAGAATATGAGATTGATAACCTTAACTTGACCGAGTTATAAATTAACTTGTATTTAAAAAAAATATAGATTTTCTAATGAAATTAATTTTTGTATTGATGTTCACATTATAAAATTTTATAGATCAATTAAGTTAGGGTTATCATATAGACAAACTAATATTTCAAACAAGTAACAAAATCAGCTAAACAAAATAAGATATTTTTTATTGATATCAATTTAACCAAGAGATACATTGATGCACAATTGATATCAATGCAAACACAATATATCTTCAAAAATAAAAAGTAGAACAAAAGACAATCATAAAAAAAAAAAACTACTGAAAATATCACTTCACATCTCAAAAGTCTGACAAAGATAGTACATAAGAAGTACATCTATAACTCTAAGGGGCCCTGATCTGGATGAGGTGGCTGGTTAAAGATAGAAAAATAGCTATTCATTATAGCCACGTTGGTGTTCACCGATTCGAACTGACCTTGAATTCAACCTATGTCCTGTTGTACTGTGCATCCTACTGATTTAGATGAATTTGAATTTGATCAAAGTGCTGATCAAAATGACTCTCTAGTCTGTTAAAGCACTGAACCATCTTCTAAAAGTAAGGTCCAGGAGTAGGCACAGGTGCAGGTTCTCCCTTTTCTCCATCAGAATCCTCACTTGTATCATCTCTCCCAAAAAGTGCTCAAAAAGAAGCATCATTGAAGTTGATAGGCAATTCAAGTTGAGGATCTGGATGAACAAGACTGTACTTCTTCTCAAGGATATATATCACTAGGTGTCCTAAAACAATGTTCTTCTTCTTCTTCTTATGTGAGACATGTCCAATTTCAGAAAGCTCGTGAATATAATCAATAATAAGCTGGCTTCATCAATTGGTTGTCCAGTCTTAATAAGAAATTGATAGTGGATAGAAGAGAAGTAATAATGATATGGTCACCAGTTTTAGGAATTATGAAGGTTCTAAGAACATGATAGATAATCCTTGCATTTTGGTTCAAAGTAGAGACCCTAGGCAAATGAAATACTTGTTCAATCCCTCTAATAAATAACTTTATTTATTTCAGTCCAGTCAAAGTAAAATGTAGAAGTTAAAGGGTGTGCTCTAACACCTTCAATCCTTAAATATACAAAAATGCTTCCAAATATTCCTCAGTAAGTTCTACCCTTTTCTTCAGTATAAGAGATTTTATCCTACTTTGATCAGAACTAAAGGACATGTTTGCTAGAAAGTAAGTAGTGAAAAGTTTCCTTATTGTAGGCATAAATCAAGGTAAGAAAAAAGGCAAATTGGGTAGTAGCGAAAAGGGTCAAGACTTGAAAATGTATATTTTCTTGTATTAAGATTCTTGAGGGTGTAATGTTGGTAGAAACAAACCTTAGAAAATAATCCTCATTAGTCTTGGATAGAAACTCTTCATCTACATACCTAGAGGATGGTCCCTTAGTGAGTCTACCCCGCTTACTAGACTGGCCATTGCTAAGTTGAGAAGGATTGGAAGAGGCTATTGAAGTGAATGAAATTGAATTCTAAAGCCCTCTTATTTAAAGAAAAATGATCATTCGTACGTACGAAAGCAGGTTTGTACTGTATATTGATAGGTTTCGTACGTATAAAAAATAAATTTTGTATGTACGAACGAATACGTTCAAAATGAAACAACTTTTCGTAATCACACAATTTATGAGACATCCTTTAATGTAGACTATTTGGCCATACAATCAAACAGACGAACAGGTGTTCATCTGGGACAATCAGTTATTTAAGATCTTTTTAATGACGGTTTGATTTGTCCCTCATATCGAATGACATGTGGTTTGTATATACAAACTCCAGGTTCGTACAAACAATCAGTTACAATAACTGATTATGCCCGTATAACTGTCAACATGCATACATACGAAATAATATAAATCATCCGGGATGATATAAATATTGTACAATATTATATGTATAGAAAATGAAAACCATTATGCAATCAGTTCGAAACAATGATCGAAATGCTATATAATTCGTACATGATGAAAATAATTTTGTACAGTATGAATATAACACTTAGAAAAATTCGCACGATCGATTAGAAATAGGAAATTTGATGTGAAAGCATTTCAAAATCACACAAAATATAAAAACACAAATTCACAAATAGAAATAAGCACATAAAATACAAAAATAGAAAAACACACAAAGACACATATCAAGTTTGCAGAAAATTTTAATTAAACATTTAAATCAATCACACCAAGCCTTGTTCTTAATGTGTTAAAGGTATTAAAGGCTAATGGTTTTGTAAAAAATATCTGCAAGTTGATTTTCAGTTGAAATGTGATTCAGTTCAATTTCTCTTTTGGATACATGATCCCTTATGAAATAATACCTTATATCTATATATTTAGTTCTAGAATGTTGAATATGATTTTTTGAAATACAAATGGCACTAGTGTTATCACAATAAATTGAAATTATGTCTATTGTAAATCCTAAATCAATCAACGATTATTTCAACTAAAGAACTTGTCCCACATAGCTTTCTAAGGCAATGTATTCAACTTCAGTAGTAGATAGGGCTACAAAATTCTGTTTTCTACTGAACCAAGAAACTAAAGAATTTCTAATAAATTGACATGTTCCAAATGTACTCTTTCTATCAACCCTACAACCTACAAAGTCTTAATCTGAATATCCAATTATTTCAAATGAAGAGCTAAACTTAGGATACCAAATCTCTAAGTTTTGAGTTCCTAAGAGATATCTCAAAATTCTTTTCACTGCTGTCAAATGTGATTTTTTTGGAGCTGATTGAAATTTAATACATACTAATAAACACTGAACATAATATCTGATCTGCTAGTAGTCAAGTAAAACAAAGATTCAATTATTCTCCTAAAATTATTTTGATCAACATTTTTTCCTTTTGGGTCCTTATCCAACTGAACTGAGAAATTCATAGGTGTACTAACATGTTTAGCATTGTCCATTTCATACTTTTTGAGGATATTCTTAACATACTTCGACTGACTAAGAAATATTCCTTCCTCAATTTGCTTAATGCTAAAACCTAGAAAGTAACTTAAATCTTTCATTAGACTCATCTCAAATTCACTACTTATTATTTTAGAAAAATCATCATAAAAATTTTTATTTATAGATCCAAAATGATATCGTCAACATAAATTTGTATAATGAGTATATCGTCTCCCAATTTCTTCACAAAGAGAGTGGTGTCCGCACTTCCTTTTTCAAAATATCTCTCAAGTAGGAAAGTGCTCAACCTCTCATACTAAGCCCTAGGTGTCTATTTCAATCCATACAATGCCTTTTTTAATTTAAAAATATGATTTAGGTATTTTAAATTTTCAAAATATTTAGGTTGTTCGACATAAACATCCTCTTGAATCACCCTATTTAAAAAAGAACTTTTAACATCCATTTGAAATAATTTGAATCCTCTAAAACAGACAAAGGCTAATAAAACCCTAATTACTTTAAGTCTCGCTAGAGGAGCAAAAGTCTCCTCAAAATCAATTCCTTTAATCTGATTATACCCCTTAGCCACCAATCTAGCCTTATTTCTAATAACAACTCCTAAGTCTTTTATTTTATTTTTAAATACCCACTTAGTTCCAATTATACTTTGATCATTTGGCTTTGCAATTAATTCCCAAACATCATTTCTCACAATTTGATTTAATTCTTCTTGCATTACTAAAATTCAAAATTTATCTGAAAGTGCTTGATTTACATTTATGGGTTCTATCATTGAATTAAAGGCAAAATAATTGACTTCTTTGCTTAGTCCATGCCTTGTCCTAATACCATTACTAGGTTCACCTAAAATCAATTCCTTATGGTGGTTTTTATAAAATCTCAAATCTCTAGGCATCAGATTTTCTATCTCCAACTTTTCATCCAAAATAATCTTCTCAATCTTTTGGGAGTTATTTTTTTATTTTATCCTCTTCCAAATTTGGCTATTCCAAAATTTCAAATTCATCAAACACAACATATGTGATCTCCTCAACTACCAAAGTTCTTTTGTTAAATACTCTTTAAGATTTTCTGACACTAGAGTATCCAAGAAAAATTCATTCATCTGATTTTAGATCAAATTTTCTTAAGGTAGATTTTCTATTATTGCGAATAAACACCTTACATCTAAAAACATACAAATGTGACAAATTAGGTGTTCTCCCCTTAAGAAGCTTATAGGGTGTTTTATTTAATTTTGATATGATGTTCATCCTATTCAGAACAAAACATGCAGTGCTAACTGCTTCAGTTCAAAAATATTTAGGAAGTGAATATTCTGCCAATATGGCTCAAGCGACTTTAATTAATATTCTATTTTTTCTTTTGACTACCCAATTATGTTGAGGGATTCTAGGTGCAGAAAAATTATGATCAATTACTTTTTCTTTACAAAAATCTTCAATTTTTTATTTTTAAATTCACCGCCATAATCACTTTAGGTTGTTAAAATCTCACGTCCTAATTTTCTCTTAATCCAAGTTGAAAAATTTCTAAACTCCTCAAATAATTCACTCTTTAGATATAAGAATTTAACTTAAGTGAATCTTAAAAAATCATCTACAATCACAAATCCATATACATTTTCTCCTAGACTTACAGTTCCAACTAAACCAAAAAAATCCATATGTAAAATCTCTAAAGGTTTACTAGTTATAAGATCCTTATTTGAGTAAAAAGAAGACTTCACCTGGTTTCCTAATTGACAAGCATCGTAAAGGTGGTCCTTAATAAAATCTAGTTTTGGTATACCTCTAAACAAATTCTTTTAGGTAATTCTCCTAAGATTTTTCATGCTAAGGTGACAAAGTCTCCTATGCCATAACCTTGACTCATCAAAAATATTTTTCAAATAGAAAGTATTAGGAGTTTTTATACAATTTAAATCTAGTATATATATATATTATTTACCCTTGATCCATACAAAATATCATTTTCATTTAGGCTTAATATGCAGCTAGCAGGAAAACATTTTACACTTTATCCTTTATCACATATATGGCTAATACTCAACATATTATGCTTTAAGCCTTCTACAAATAACACATTTTTAATAAAAAAAATTGGCAAGTTTTTTATCATACCTAATCCAACACTTTCCTGGTGGTGTTATCTCCAAGTGTAACCCTGCCTCCACTTCTGGCTTTCAGCGATATAAATTGCTTAGTGTCTCCAGTCATATGCTTTGAACAACCGCTGTCTAGTTACCAAATGCTCTCATGAGGCCTTATATGAGAGCGTTTCTGCAAAACTATCAAATGTTAGACTTGAGAACCCAAACAAGTTTGGGTTCTTCTTTTGACAAAATAAAACTAGATGCATGTATGATATGTCTAGGTTTATACATATTAGGTTTCGACACTAAATGAGTTTTTCTATCCAAAGTACAAGTGTGTGCTATATATCCAAACATGCCACAAGAATAATATTTAACTCCAGGAAATGGGTTTCTTAATTTTCTATAATTATTCTGTCTCTTCCTGGATTGTAAATATTTTGGATACAAAATATGATTAATAAAATCTTCAAGTGTTGGTAATTTCCTATTTTCCTCTAAAGCTTTTACTTTCAACTTCAAAAATGTGTTTAAATCTTGTAACATATGTTTATCAAAATTTAAATAGTGCTCTCTAGTCTCAAAATCATCCTTAAAATTTTTGAAATCTTTTTCTAATTGAGCATAGGATGATTTTAAGATGTCATTCTCCTTATTCAAGTTATCAAATTCATCAAGTTAGCTCATGTGATTGTTATCTATCAATGCATGATATTTTCTAAGAATTTTATATTCTCTTTGCAGTTCTTGTAATTCTAAATTTAGACTAGCATGCATTTTCTTCAGCTTCCTATATACGTCATAAATCCTTTCAGAAAACTTCTAACAGTTCAGCATAAGTTAAGTCACATACATCTTCTTGATCTGACTGATCAAAATTATCAGTCATTAAGCACAAGTTGGTGATTTCCTCTTCCTTTTCAGTTTCTAACGAATCAAAAGTCGAGTCTGCCCAAAAAGCTCTTTGGAATCTCTTCTTTCTCTTCTCCACATTTGGTTTCTCCTCGACCTTCTCCTTATTAGGAGTGGCTTTTAGGTTTGAGTATTCCGATTTTATATGTCCAGGTTTCCTGCATTCATAGCAAATCACGTCATTAGAAATCTTAACATTATTATTAAATTTACATGTGTTCCATTGTTGGCATCTCCTCTGTTTCCTTTTAAGAAAGCTCATGAATTGTCTAGTCATTAATGCAATGTTATCCTCATCTCAGGTTATAATTGATTAATCTCCGACTCCTCCACTTTCAGTATAATGTTTGTCTCCTATCGATGTTCACCTGCATAAATCTTCTTTTAACTCAGTCCTTACTCGTAGGTAATTAGCGAACCAAGAAGATTATCAATAGAGTAAACATTTAAATCTTTAGACTCTGTAATTACAATTATTTTAGCATCATATGTAGTAGGCAAACAACGAAGAATCTTATTAACCATTTCAGTGTTCATTAGTTCCCTTCATAATGCATGTAAAAAAGTGACTATTTGAGTGAATCTTGTGTACATGTCAGAAATAAATTCATTGAGTTTCACGAGAAAATAATTCATAGTCATGTTACAAGATGTTTTAATCTAGATTATTTTACTTCATTAGTCCCTTCATAAGTAATACAAAGTCTATCTCATATCTCCTTTTCATTTTTACAAGTGAAAACCTGCATGCAGTCTTCTGACTTAAGTGTACAAAAGAAACTATTTAAATATTTTACATTTAGTTGTGCTAACTCACATTGTTCTACAGTCCAATTTGTAAAGGGTGTTTCAACTCTAATACCATCAACTAATATAATTGGTTTTGTATACCCATCTTGAACTAAGATCTACATACGATAATCTAGTGACTGTAAAAATGTAGACATGCGTGTTTTCAAAAAATTGAAATGAATGTTATCAAACAAAGGAGGTCTAGTGATCGAGTAACCTTCTGATGTGTTTCAATTTCCAAAAGTAGCCATACTTGTTTTTCCAAAAGTGGTCTAAACTTATGGCTTTGAATCAAAGCTCTGATACCACTTGTTAAATCTTAAATAGGTTGTTAAACCTAAACTTATATCCCAAGGCTAACCAAGAGGGGGGGGGGGGGATGAAATTGGTAATTAAAAATTACTCTTAGATTTTAAAATTTAAAACTGATTGATTCACTAAGCAAGTAAATTAAAGTTTCAAAATAAAACTTTTTAACCACAGAATTAAATACTTGTAGTAAGTAAGCAGCAAAAAAAATTAAACGACACAAAGATTTATAGTGGTTCTATCAAACACGACTTACATCCACTCCCTGAAGACTCCCTCTTCAGCTATTCCACTATTACCACAAGTGTCTCTTCTTATCCCCCCACAGCAAGGCAGAGAAGCCTTTATAAAACTCTATTCCACCAATCCTTGATGCGGCAAAGAACCGTCGTTCTTTGACACCCTCTAAGTGTCAGCTGAGAATCATCATCTGTTCACACTCTCCAAGTGTCGGCAGAGAACTGTCGTCTGTTCACACTCTCGAAGTGTCAGTAGAGATCCATCGGCTGTTCACACTCTCAAAGTATAGGTAGAGAACCTTCGACTTTTCACACTCTCTAAGTGTAGGCAGAGAACCTTCGTCATTTCACACCCTCCAAGTGTTGGCAAAGTACCATATCTTATCCGAAGATCTTCTCACGAGCAATCTAGAAAGACAAGAGGAAGAGTGATAACCATAATTATAAGGAGACTCTTACCTTTAAGTAACCTTATGAACCCTTCACACTTCACTTGCAAGAAATCTCTCTCAAACACTCTCTTCTTTAATTGCCCTTGAAAAATTACGTAGACAAGACTCTATCACATCAATTTTAGTAGACCTTTTAGACAAAAGACATGAAAAATCATCCAGAAAACTGAAGTTTTTAATTTTGAATGTACACAATCGTACATTACGATTGTATGTTCGTACGTACGAATAGTTCAAATACTGTTGTGTACGAACATGTTCTGAATCGGTATGAAATTATTTCGTACATGATCATCGTCTGGTACAAACTAAGTTTACCTGGGATGAATAGAAAAATTTCAAAGTTCGTCTGTATGAAACGTTAGGACGAATTGAACGAGAACAGACCCGAGATGTTCATCCCTGTACGACGGTTGGATCATCCCGTATGATCCAAACTTGAGAATAAACCCGAAACATTCATCCCTGTATGAATCTGGGATCGTCTCGTATGATCAAGACTTAGAAATTTTTTTTCATGCGTTAAAAAACCCTAGACGTTCATCCCTGTACGAAGGTGCGATCGTCCCGTACGAACGGTTCTTGTAAATGAACTCGAGACGTTTGCCCCTGTATGAAGGTCCGATCGTCCCGTACGAATAGTTCTTATGAATGAACCCAAGACATTCATCCTTGTACGAAACTGGGATCATCCCATACGAACTATACTTAGAAAAAATAATTTCATTTCTGTTTGTTCCATTGCTCATTGAGGAAAATAACTGATCAGATCGTCCCATATGAAAGTTCTATCGTACAATATGATTAGTTTAAAAATATGAATTTTAAAGCTCTCCCTCAATATGTGTGTATTTAGTTACTCAATTACAATCACACTCTCTCAGACTCAGTAAAATAAAAAATATAGATTTCAATCATAATAAACTCTAAATTGATCTTGATTTGAAGTCTTCAACAATCCAGAGTATGATTTTCCTGAAATGTTAGTACACACAAGAGCAAAATAATTCTTCCAAAATATGTTAGGAGAGATAATAATCAAATCAATAATATTTGAAATCATAAAAAAACATACAAGTTGCAAGAATATCAAACATGCAAAACTAAGTAACAACTATCTCAACATGCCTCCCATCTCCCACTCAAATTCTGGTTAGTAGCTATTCTCACATCCAATTATCTAATCAATAGACTCACCTCCAAAACCCTTCACTTAGACAGCCCATACAATCTCCTACATGGACACAAACCATCTTATGCACACCACAAAACATTTGGCTGTCTATGTTATCCCTGGCTTCGCCCACTCTCTCCTACCAAACTTCATCCACGTTCAGATGCATGTATCTTCCTTAGCTATTCTTCTTCACACAAAGGCTATTGTTGTTTCAATTTACAAACCTCCAAAATCCACATGTCTCATCATGTCATATTTCATGAGGATAACTTTCCCTATCTCACTTCAAATACATCATCTTTATTTCCTTCCATCAATGATATCCACTCCCCTCTCACTCTCATTCCTATCTCCACCTTAAACATGCCACCTTCCCAAACACCTAAATCACCTCCTCAACCGTTCGATCATCCCTCCACCTCCCCACCAATCTCTTTTGCCACTTCACCCGAATCATTATCCCATTCTACAACAGACATCACTAACCCACCCAATACCTCTACCATTCCTATACCTCTCCCACATCATCCAATGCTAACCAGATACAAAACTGGTCACCGTAAACCCAAACAACACCTTGATCTTCTATGTAAAACCCAACCTGCCTTAACCCCAACTTGCTACACTCAAGCCGCCAAGCTACCAGAATGGAGAATGTCAATGTCTGATGAATAATCAAGCTACACTCAAGCCGCCAAGCCACCTTATATATTATTTGGTTATGAAGCCTTCTCAATGACTTTCAAGTCTCAACATCTTCTCCTACCACAATCTCATGTGACAACATATCTTCTCTAGCCTTGGCTAACAATCCCATTTTCAACACAAGGACAAAGCACATTGTGATAGATTATTACTTCATTAGAGATCGCATTCTCTTCAAAGAAATAGTAGTCCAGCACATCAATTCTCTCAATCAACCGGCTGATATACTCACTAAACCGCTCTCTACACATCGATTCAAGTTACTAATAGACAAACTTAAGATTCACTCACAAGAATCATAAGTTTGCAAAATCCTGTTAAAACTAATGATAAGTTATACCATAAGTAAGCCGCATTATCAAGCACTACTCCACTACTAGTACCAGGGCATCTTTCCACCACATGGGGCACGATTACAAATAGACAACTCAGCCAATCACACACACTTTTCTGTAACTAACCATCTACTTGGTTCTTCTATGTAAACCCATCGACAAGATGAGGAAGCTTATGGAAATACACCTCTAAACAAATTCCATCTCTATTCTTCTTCCTCTATGTTATTTTGTTTCTCTATTTATACATCTAACTTGCAGGTTGCTTCAGTATGGTGGTAAGAATAAAATATATGAGTGATATATTTGATATTAACATTTTATATGAGTGGTAGGAATGTAATATTAAAATTTTAGATGTTAGATATGTAAATAGTATGAAATAAAATAATATATAAGTGGTATGTATGTATATAGATGGGGTCATTCAATAAACAATGTAAGATGGGGTCATTCACTAAACCACGTAAGATGGGGTCATTCAAAAAATAATTTGTTACATTTTTTTTTTCTAAGACATAATAGAATTTAATCAGATACATATAAATACTTTTTCTTGAGATTAGCAACAATTTAAGTCATGCCATATATCTTTCATATATATAAATCAATATTTTAAAGAATATTTATAAATCATATAAAACCACCATTTTCATATGTGCACATTCTACCTAGAGTATTTGGAAAACTGATAAAAATTTTATGAAGCCATCTTTATTAAAAAATTAATTAAAATATGATTTATAATTGTTTTTAAAGGGGATTTACATACAAATTATTTTATATTTCTTTATTTTATATTATTTTAATATCTAATATGTCATACATATTTCATTCCCACTACTCATATATTTCATTTATACCACTCATATTTGATATGTAATTAAACTATGGATGATATGCATACAATATTAAAATTTTAAATATTAGACATATACATATAATTGTATACAATGATAGATAGGGGTGTCAATTCGGGTTAGCGGGTCGGGTTCGGGTCGAACCCGGAACTGACCCGGCACTGTTCGGGTCAACCCGAACCAAACCCATTTTTAAAAATGGGTCAGATTTCCATACCCGAACCCAACCCGACACGAATGACCCGAATTTGAGCTAAAATTGCTAATTTTTGAGTCAAAATCGTGTCAATATTCGATTTTCGGGTCAAAATCGGGTAAAAAACGGGTTAATCTCGGGTTTTCGGGTCAAATATGAGTTTTCGTGTCACTTCGAGTCAATTTCGGGTTGCTGGGTCAACCCGAATCCGACCCGATTTTTAAAATGGGTTGATTACCCGAACCCGAATTTTTCCGGGTCGGATTCGGATCGTGTTTCGGGTCGTGTCAAAAATTGACACCCCTAATAATAGATATGTAAATTTTCCTATTTTTATTGCACATCTTTTAAAATAAATGTAGAATTTATTTTGTCTTCAGCGTCTTTTTTTTTTGGGGGGGGAAAATTTTGGCCTAAGCCCTTCAATTATAAAGCAAATAAGAAATTACAAGTAAAAACCTATAAGAAAAGAGAAAACCAAACATAAGCAACAACAAAAACTTATGATGGTCAAAATAAAGAAACCCCAACTATACCACCCATAATACAAAAGTAAAAACTGTACTAAAAGTGGTAAAATCAAAATGAGTTTCAGCACGGAGAGCCACAACATCAGGCTCCAGCAGGAACCAGCGATCAGATACAGTGGCAGCAGAGATAGCAGCATTCCCTTGGTTGCCAAATGACCATCCAAAGGGAATAACACAAAAATTATCGAGGGACAGCAGCATCTTCCTGGCAAAAAAATAACTCTCAAGCTAGCCAAAACAGCAGCAGAGAATACAGACAGCGCCAAAAGAACCAGATCCAGCAAATAAGCATATCCAGAAAGATAGAAACAGAATCAGAAATGTCCCAAAATCAAGTCCCTGTGTTTCCACTTTCTCAATTTAATATTAATGACCCTTATAATAGAGGTAGTAAGGGTATTAATACAATGTAAATCATTTCCAAATCTCCTGCTATTACGTTCACGCCAAATATAATAAAGAGAGCAGCAGACCACCAATTTAAACAAGTTCTTGACCAGAGAAGAACCCAAATAGTCCGAATCAATCCATTGTAAAAACTGGAGGACAGTGGGTCTAAACAGAAACCCAGAAGAAGCAGGAATGAGAGCTTCAAGCACAGCAAACGAATAATCACACTCGAAAAAAAGGTGGTTGACAGATTCAGGGTGATTATTACACAGAGAACATTGCTCAGGGACAATGATATTGCGAAGCCTTAAAGCATCTTGGGTTTTTAAACCCCCCATCAGAGCTAGCCAAACATAAACAGAGTGCTTAAGACTGTAGTTTTTATGCCAAACAAGATTTTCCCAAGGGCTGTCCAGAGAGCCAACATAAAATTCCTCTAAAAAATCCTTGAAATTAACCTTAGATTTATCCTTCCAGATAATGCAGGAAATAGGATCAGAAGTAATAGGAACATTAGATAAAGTGTTCCTAATATTAGTAGGCAAACCAACCGGGAAATTCCAGCCACCAACATCCAGGTAATGCTTTAACAAAAGTTCAGGCATCCAGTCCAGGATTTCTCTACCAAATAACTCAAACAGAGAATGCTTCTCACACCAGGGATCCCAATGCAAAGCAATTGGGGCAGAAGAAGAAACATTAAAGCTGCAATTATGTTTAACCAACAAGGCAGTGTTACAAATACTGACCCAGAATTTGCTAGCAAAAGGAGGTGGAGGTTTCCAAGGAGATAAGTATCTAGATTTAAGCCAATCAGCTAACAAAGAAGAACTGTTGTACATCCTGAAAATTATGGTGCAGTTAAAAGCATACTGGATAGCATTCAGAGATGGGAGACCAAGCCCACCCTTAGACTTAGGCTTGCACACATTATCCCAAGAAACCATATGAAGCTTATTAGAACAGCCAGTATCTCCAAAAAACAGGAATCTAGAGCAAGTTTTTTTAAAAAAACTTAAAAACAGATTTAGGCAAAATTGATCCTCTAATCTAGTATGCAATAGTGTTTTGGATAGTAAATTTCAGATATTGCAATCTGCCCGCAAGAGAGAGAAGGTTAGCTTTCCAACCATTGAATTTCTTGTGCAAACTATCCAATAAAGGCATAAAATCAGCAACTTTCAAGTTGTAGAAGGCAATCGGGATACCCAGGTATGAAATTTTAGAGGTAATGTGATGAATGGATAAAGCTTGACAAAGCAAGTCCAGGTTTTTCTGCTTCTTAGTAAACATCACAGAACATTTATCATAATTAATCTTGAGACCAGAGGCATCACCAAACTCACTTAGAATATTGGAAAGAAGGGAACAATTTGCCACCGTTGCTTCACCAAATATAAGGACATCATCCGCATACAAAAGGTGAGAGAGATGAAAATTTTCAGTTTTGAAACCTTTAAAACCTCTTTCCTCCAGCAAATTAGAGAGGGCATCCATAACAATACAGAAAAGATAAGGGCTCAAAGGACATCCCTGTCTAAGGCCCGCAGAGGAGGGAAAATAGCCTTCTAAAGCTCCATCAATAACCACAGAGAAGTTGACATTGGAGATACAAGCTTTAATCCAGTTGATAAATTCTTTAGGAAAGCCTTTTTGTAGCAATCTAGCAAGCAAGAATTCTCTGGAGACAGAATCAAAGGCTTTTTTGATATCAATTTTTGCACAAAAAATATTATAGGCACCTTTCTTGGAAACCAGAGAGAGAATCTCTTTAGCAAGTAAAATACTATAAGTAGAAATTCTTCAGCGTCTTCTCTTTTTAAGAAAAATTTGTGCACAAGCGCCAACGAATGGTGGTCAATGATCCTGTTATCTTGGACGCATGGTACATCCGAACCTCATGTCAAGGCAGGCTTCGCTAATCTGAACAGAAAGAGAGAGGAAGAGAGAATGGCTCTTCATCAGGGAGCGTCGAGGACGGCAGTCTCCGGTAGTCACTGCGAGTTAGCTTTCATGTCATCTGTCCCTCTCCGCACCACTTCGTTTGCTATACCTTTCTCCACTTTCTATTCCTTCACTTGCTCCCCTCTTTTAATTTCTCATGACCGTCACTCCCTTCCCGTCTATTCCGAGAGTCCTCGGAGAAAAAGCCCTAAAAAGCAAAAGGTTGCTAGCTGTAAATGCTTTATTGCCTCAATTTTTATTTAAAATGGTGTTCCTAACTTAGGCAATTGCTAGCAGAGGCTGAGGGTGTCCTGCGCCAGAGTCGAGCCATTGAAGGTGATGATATCCGGTGCTCCGGCGTCAGGGAAAGGAACTCAGTGCCAAATGATAGTTGAGAAGGCAAGTTCCTTTTTCCACCATTTAATTGTGTTCGGGGCAACTCTATTAGAAGTCAAAATGGATAAACAAAGTGGATTCGACATGCAACAAACGTTGTCTTGTTGGAATAAGGCATTTTGATTTTCATATCCTGATAGTTTTTTTATAAAGAAATAATAAAAATTTTACTAAAAAAAATATAAGATTCACACAAGAGGTTAAGCTCATCACTCAAAGAATTATGAGCTGCCTACCTATTTTACGAGGAACATCGAGGCAATGAGTTAGATAATTAGCAAAATATACCAACCGCATACAGAACTCAAGCCCAGACACTAAACTGATTCTTCAAGGCAGCAAACCATCAAGGCAATGAGCTAACTGACCATCGGCATAGACTAGTCCAACCGGGAAGGTTAACCCAGACCAGCACACTTGACTTACCATCCCAGTTATTCGAGCTCTACAAAAAGAGCATCTAATCCAACCACCATTATAGATAGTACCAAGCTACACAAGTTTTTTTATTGAACACAATTGCTGAATATCCATTCCTTAACTTAAAAAATCTAGCCAACAATGCTCTAATGCATATCACAATACCGATGAAATGCTGTAAACATTTAGCCCTACTCACCTCAGAAGACAAATCTTGTTCACCGAATTCTAGGGTAGGATAGGAACCAAAACAAATAACATCTGGGGAATTTAAACCAATTAAGGATGATAGCAGGACACAAATCAGTTTTTCTCCTGTCTGCTTTTTATTCGTATCCCAAACCCGCCAAAACCTCCCCCCCTCTCTTATACTGAATTTCCAATGGTTTTATGTCGGGAATTGACATTCTTAATTTTGGATATGCAATCTTCTATTATTATGAATGCTTATTTTCTAAAGCTTTCATTCAATTTTGCCACGCTATTTCTTAACAGTATATAAATAAAGTTTAAGAAATAATTTTCTTATTGCTCAGAAATCGTTCTCATGAAGCTATGATATAGCTCTCTTAGCATAACTATTTGCATTTCTTTCAGTATGGATTGGTGCACATTTCCACTGGAGATATATTGAGGGCTGAAGTGTCATCCGGCACTGAAATTGGAAAGAAAGCAAAAGGATACATGGATAATGGCATGCTTGTTCCAGATGAAATTGTAACTGATGTAAATGCCCTTTCTCTTAAGCCATTTCTTTTTATTCAGATGAGTTGTGTCCTGCTTTGCTCTTACAGAATATCCGTTTTTCCTATATATTCTAATGAAGGTTTTCCTTTTATAATAGATTGGAGATAACACGGCTTTCGCTACTGAAGTAAAATGAAGAGAGGCTGGCTTCTTGAGATTGGATTATTCCCAGGAACCTTTTCACAAAGCACAAAAGCCTTGAAAGGGTTAAATAAGACACCAGATATATACAATGTGCTTGCTGTATGTTTAAAACTTAATGCTTCTACTGCCTAGGTTTTTGTTTTTGATTCATTTGTTTCTGCAGATAGTTGTCCCTATGTTGTTGATTCTCAGGATCCTATGATTACATACTTTCTATTTAAGTTAGGCTAACCCAGTCTTCCATTCTGGTTATAATTTAACTCCTTATAAAAACACGCTTTTAACATAATTACGAAAGTATTTTCCCTAAAGATTGTTGGCTGCTTTTGTTAGGCAGCTAGTCTTCCCAAATATGCAATGTGTTATATTCCTTTTGATTATATGCTTTCCTCCTGTTTGTTTTATTACAAATTTTGAAATTTTTTTTTTCTGAAATGGTTGTTGTCCCCTCTTGTTGTGATTCCTAAGACCCCTAAGATTTCTTATTTATGTTAGGTTAATGATGTAGCATATCATTGGATAAGATAATCAACTAAAGTGGAAGAGTCTGAGAGGAGTGAACACATCAGAACCTGAGGATGAAGATGATATTGCGTTGATGACTAGATAATTCAGAAGACTTTCTGAAAAGAAGCAGAAGAGACGCCAACAATGGAATAGAGGTAAATTCAACAGAAATGATAAGATTTCTAATGAAGTAATTTGTTATAAATGCAGGAAACCAAGTCATATCAAGACTGATTGCCCCAAAACTCAAAGGCACTCCAGGAACAAAGGAGAAGGTAGAGGATAAACCAAATCGTAAAGAAGGGCAATAAGAAGTTTCAAAGAGCTTTTTGGACGGACTCAGCTTCAGATTCATCAGAGATTGAAAAAGAAGAAGAAGTCACCAATCTTTGCTTGATGGCAGATAGTATAGATCAATCAGATCAAGAAGAGGTATGCGACTTAAGTTATGATAAATTATTTAAAGTTTCTGAACACAATGCATGATGCATATTAGGAAAATGAAAAAAGATGCATGCTAGTGTAAGTCTAAAATTAAGAAGAACTTAAGAAAGAACATGAAATCCTTAGGAAAGATCATGCTTTAATAGATGACAACCACATGAAAATTACTTGATGAATATGATGAACTGAATAAAAAATCATGAGATTTTAAAATCATCCTATGTTGATCTTGACAAAGAATTTAAAACAATATTTAAGGATGAATCTGAGAGCAAAAATATATCGAATCAATTATACAAATCGAATCTTGGAAGATATGAATTCATTTTATAAGTGAAACGCAAAAATAAGAGCTTTGAGGATAATAGGATACCCCCACAAACTTGAAGATTTTATAAATCCTAAATTTTATCCTAAATATATGGAATCCCTTAAAAGACAAATAAATGTAGAAGACTTAGGAATACTTTTCATAATGTCAAATGTAATAATTGTGAATTATTTGGACATATAGATGATTGGAGATACTGCTCAATTCATAATGCTGGAAGCCAGGAGTGGAGGCAAGGTTACACTTGGAGATAAATACCATAAAGAAGGTGGTTGGATCAGGTATGATTTGAAATTTAAAAAAACTTTTTTTATAGACAATGTGTTATTGGTTGAAGGCTTAAAAGCATAATTTGTTTAAGTATAAATTAGCTATGTGATAAGGGCTATAATGTAAAATTTTTTCCTACTAGCTGCATATTAAGCCTAAATGGGAAAGTTGTTTTAAATGGAAAAAGGGTAAACAATGTTTATGCTAGATTTTAAATTGTATTCCATCTCCTACTGCTTTTTGTTTGAAAACTATTTCTGATGAATCATGGCTTTGGCATAGGAGACTTTGTCATTCTAGTATAAAAAACCTTAGGAGAAATTACCCAAAAAGAAATTTAGTGAGAAGAGGGTATACCAAAACTAGACTTTACTAAGGACCACCTTTGTGATGCATGTCAATTAGGAAAACAAGTGAAGTCCTCTTTTTAAGTCCAATAAGGATCTTAGGACCAGTAAACCATTGGAAATTCTTCACATGGATCTTTTTGGACCAGTAAGAACGGTAAGTCTAGGAGGGAAGGTATATGGATTTGTTATAGTGGATGATTTTCTCAAGATTCACTTGGGTTAGATTTCTTTTTCATAAGAGTGAATCATTTGAGGAATTCAGAAATTTTTTCAACTTGGATTCAAAGGAAAACTAGGATGTGAAATAATTTCTATACAAAGTGATCATGGAGGAGAATTTGAAAATGAAAGATTTGAAAATTTTTGTAAAGAAAAAGGGATTGATCACAATTTTTCTGCACCTAGAACCCCTCAACAAAATGGGGTAGTTGAAAGGAAAAACAGAACATTAATAGAAGCCGCCCGAGCAATGTTGGCAGAATACTCACTTCCTAGATATTTTTGGGCTGAGGCGGTTA
The DNA here is from genome assembly GCA_019514585.1 of Dendrobium officinale. Taxonomy (NCBI): domain Eukaryota; kingdom Viridiplantae; phylum Streptophyta; class Magnoliopsida; order Asparagales; family Orchidaceae; genus Dendrobium; species Dendrobium officinale. The sequence goes on along the minus strand of CM033682.1, from coordinate 66,320,695 downwards.
GCACTGCATGTTATGTTCTGAATAGGGTGAATGTGAGATCAAATTTAAATAAAACACCCTATGAGTTGCTAAAAGGTAGAACACCTAATTTGTCTCATTTGCATGTTTTTGGTTGCAAGGTGTTCATTCATAATAATAATGGAAAATCTGCCTTAGGAAAATTTGATCCAAAATCAGATGAAGGAATTTTTGTTGGATATTCAAGTGTTGGAAAATCTTTATAGGGTATTCAACAAAAGAACTTTAGTCATTGAAGAAACCACACATGTTGTATTTGATGAATCTGGAAATTTGGAAGAGCCAAATATTGTTGAAGATGAAATTGAGGAAAACTCAAAAGATTGATAGAATAAATTTGGAAAGAAAATGTGGAAGAGAATTTAGAAAAGAGAAAACCCTTTGCCTAGAGATTTAAGATTTTCTAAAAACCACCCAAGAGAAATTGATTATAGGTGAACCTAGTGAGGGTGTTAGAACTAGGCATGGATTAAACAAGGAAGTCAATCATTCAGCCTTTATTTTAACTATTGAACCCACTAATATTGATCAAGCACTTTCTGATGAATTTTGGATTTTTGGCCATGCAAGAAGAGTTAAATCAATTTGTAAGAAATTAAATTTGGGAATTAACTACAAGGCCAAAAGATCAAAGTGTTGTTGGAACTAAGTGGGGTGTTCAAAAATAAAATGAATGACTCAGGAGTAGTCATTAGAAATAAGGCTAGATTAGTTGCTAAGGGTATAATCAAATTGAAGGAATTGATTTTGAGGAGACTTTTGCCCCTGTAGCTAGACTTGAAGCAATTAGGGTTTTACTTGCCTTTGCCTGTTTTAAAGGTTTTAAATTATTTCAAATGGATGTTAAAAGTGCCTTTTTAAATGGGGTAATTGAAGAAGATATTTTTGTAGAACAACCTCCAGGTTTTTGAAAATTTCTAAATACCCAAATCATGTTTTCAAATTTAAAAAAGGCATTATATGAATTGAAACAGGCACCTAGGGCTTGGTATGAGAGGTTGAGCACCTTCCTACTTTAAAGATCTTTTGAAAAAAGAAGCATGGATAATCCTGTCTTTTTAAAAAAATTTGGAAAAGAAATACTCATTGTCCAAAATTTATGTGGGATGAATATCATTTTTGGATCTTCCAAGATGTAGAGTGTGTTAAAGATAGTTGCTATTTGGATGCATTACATTTTTTGCAACTTATGAAGTTTTGATGATTCCAACATTTATTGTTCAAATGTGTAGTTATCTCCTAACATTTTTGGAAAAATTGTATTTGCTCTTGTGTGTACTAACATTTCAGGGAAAAAGAACTAATTAAAAATCAGCATGAGATACCTTGAAATTTTTGAAGCTTGCACTTTGCTTAGAAATCAAATTGAAAGGGAGTGATTGTAACTTGAGTGAATAAAAACATGCACACACAAATAAGGAGATCATATTAATTGATCGTACTGGACAATTTTCGTTCGTACTGGACGATCAGACAGTTTATCTCCTATAGAGCATATGAAACGAATAGGAACTTGCTCTGAAAATTTTATAAGTCCTATTCGTCCAGGACGAAATTAATTATCGTACAGTACGATTGGCTCTCTGGAAAATTTTTGTCCAGACGAAATTAATTATCGTACAGTACGATTGGCTCTCTGGAAAATTTTTTGTCTAGATGAAATTAATTATCGTATAGTACGGTTAGCTCTCTGGAAAATTCTCGTCCAGACGAAATTAAAATTATCGTCCAGTACGATTGGCTCTCTGGAAAATTTTCGTCCAGACGAAATGAATATATCGTACAGGACGATCTGTCCTCTGTAAAAAATTCGTCTAGACGAATCAATTTTCGTCCAAACGATTAACCGACTTAGGACAGTTTTCAGCAGTTTTCTAGATTCAACCTTGTAATAACCGTTCGTACTGGACGAAACCTAGTTCGTACAGGACGATCAGCTGTACGAAGACATTTCGTACACATATTCAAATAGGGTCGTTCTCTCTGCCGCACCGGGGAGTGGTGAAAAGAGTGTGTTGTAAAGGCTTCTCCGCCTTGCTGTGGGTGCAAAAGGAGAGTCACTATTGGTATTAGTGCAATACTCAGAGGGTGCCTCTGGGGAGTGGATGTAGGTCTGATTATAAAACCGAACCACTATAAATCTGGTATCATTTACTTTACTGTTTTTACATTTTCCGCACTTTCTATTTCAGTTTAAAAAAAAAAAAAACTCTGTGGTTGAAAAATCTTTTTCTACAAAATTAAAAGAGATTTTATTTCGGTTCAATAATTTTTTAAAAAGGGGGGTCTTAAATTTTAACCTTTTTAAACTACCACCAATTCACCCACCCTCTTGGTAGCCTTGGGACACTCACTTAGGCTTAACAATCTAATTACTAGATTCAACAAGTGGTATCAGAGCTCCGTTTCAATATCATAAGTTTGAACTACTTTTTGATTAACGTAGATGGCTACTTTTGGAAACCGGAACACACCTGAGGGTTACTCTATTACTAGACCTCCACTGTTTGACAATATTCCTTTTGATTTTTTTGAAAAACACGCATGTCTACTTTCTTACAGTCACTTGATTATCGCATGTGGATGTTAGTCCAGGATGGCTACACAAAACCAACTAGATTAGTTGATGGAGTAATGGTAGAAATACCTTTTTACTGATTGGACTGTAGAAGAACGTGACTTAGCACAATTAAATGCCAAATGTTTAAACAGTTTCTTTTTGTGCTTTAAAATCTGAAGACTACATGCGGGTTTCCACTTGCAAAAGCGGAAAAGGACATATGGGATAGACTTTTGTATAACTTATGAAGGGACAAATGAGGTTAAACAATCAAGGCTCAATATCTTGTTACATGACTATGAATTGTTTCGCATGAAACCTAATGAATCTATTTTCGACATGTACACAAGATTTACACAAATTGTCACTTCTTTGCATGCACTTGGTAGGGAATTAACTAATGCTGAAAAATGGTCAATAAGATTCTTCGTTGTTTACCTACTGCTTATGATGCAAAAAAATTACTGCAATTACAGAGTCTAAAGATTTAAATATTTATTCTATTGACAATCTTCTTGGTTCACTCATTGCTTATGAGCAAGGAGTAAGTCAAAGGAAGATTGATGCAGGTGAAACACGAAAGGAGAAAGAATATAGCACTAAAAGTGGAAGAGTCAGAGAGTGAACACTCACAACCTGAGGATGAAGATGATGTTGCACTAATGACTAGACAATTCAGAAGCTTTTTAAAGAGGAAGCAGAAGAAACGCCAGCTATGGAATAGAGGTAAGTTTAACAAAAATGGCAAGGTTTCTAATGAAGTGATTTGTTATGAATGCAGGAAACCAGGTCATATCAAGACTGATTGCCCAAAACTCAAAGCCACTCCTGCTAAGGAGAAGGTGGAGGAGAAACCTATGGTAAAGAAGGGCAAGAAGAAGTTTCAAAGAGCTTTCTGGGCGGACTCAGATTCAGACTCATCTGAGACAAAAAAAGAAGAAGAAGTCACTAATCTTTGCTTGATGGCTGACAATGTAGATCACTCAGATCAAGAAGAGGTATGTGACTTATCCTATGATGAATTATTTGAAGTTTCTGAACACATGCATGATGCATATAGGAAAATGAAAAAGATGCATGCTAGTTTAAGTTTAGAATTTGAAGAGCTCAAGAAGGAAAATGAAATCCTTAGGAAAGACCATGCTTTAATAGATGACAACCACATGAAACTACTTGATGAATATGATGACTTGAATAAGAATTTTGAAAATCTAAAGTCATCCTATACTGATCTTGAAAAGGAATTTAAAAATTTTAAGGATGAATCTGAGAGCAAAGCATATAGAATCAATTATACCAATCGAATCTTAGAAGATATGAATTCATTTTACAAACTAATAATAAGAGCTCTCGAGGATAATAAGAAACCCCCCAGACTTGAAGATTTTACAAATCCTAAATATTATCCTAAATTCATGAAATCCCTTAGAAGACAATCACATGGAAGAAAACTTAGGAATATTTTTCCTAATGTTAAATGTAATAATTGTGGATTATTGGGACATATAGCTCACACCTGTACCTTGATGATGAAATCTAATTTGGTGTGGAGACCTAGGATGCATAAACCTAGACATATCATACATGCATCTGATTATAAATTGCTAAAAGGTGAACCCAAACTTGTTTGGGTTCCCAGGTCTAACATTTGATATTTTTGTAGGATTGCTCTCACACAAGACCTCGTGGGAGCATATGGTACCTGGATAGCGGATGTTCAAAGCATATGACTGGAGACACTACACAATTCATATCGCTAGAAGTCAGGAATGGAGGCAAGGTTACACTTGGAGATAATACCACAAAGAAAGTGGTTGGATCAGGTATGATTGGTAATTTCAAAAACTTTTTTATAGACAATGTGCTATTGGTTGAAGGCTTAAAGCATAATTTGTTAAGTATAAGTCAGCTATGTGACAAAGGTTATAATGTGAAATTTTTACCTACTAGCTGCATATTAAGCCTAAATGGGAAAGAAGTTTTTAAATGGAAAAAGGGGTAAACAATGTTTACATGCTAAATTTGAATTCATTTCATACTCCTATTGCCTTCTGTTTGAAAACTGTTTCTGATGAATCTTGGCTTTGGCATAGGAGACTTTGTCATTCTAGTATGAAAAATCTTAGGAGAATTACCCAAAAGAATTTAGTAAGAGGTATACCAAAACTAGACTTTACTAAGGACCATCTTTGTGATGCATGTCAATTAGGAAAACAAGTGAAGTCCTCTTTTAAGTCCAATAATGATCTTAGAACTAGTAAACCATTAGAAATTCTTCACATGGATCTTTTTGGACCAGTAGGAACTGTAAGTCTAGGAGGGAAGGTATACGGATTTGTTATTGTGGATGATTTCTCTAGGTTCACTTGGGTTAGATTTCTTTTTCATAAAAGTGAATCATTTGAGGAATTCAGAAAATTTTCAACTTGGATTCAGAGAAAATTAGGATGTGAAATAATGTCTATACAAAATGATCATGGAGGAGAATTTGAAAATGAAAGATTTGAAAGTTTTTGTAAAGAAAAATGGATTGATCACAACTTTTCTGCTCCTAGAACCCCTCAACAAAATGGGATAGTTGAAAGGAAAAACAGAATATTAATAGAAGCCGCCAGAGCAATGTTGGCAGAATACTCTCTTCCTAAATATTTTTGGGCTGAGGCGGTTAGCACTGCATGTTATGTTCTGAATAGGGTGAATGTGAGATCAAATTTAAATAAAACATCCTATGAGTTACTAAAAGGTAGAACACCAAATTTGTCTCATTTGCATGTTTTTGGTTGCAAGGTGTTCATTCATAACAATGGAAAATCTGCCTTAGGAAAATTTGATCCAAAATCAGATGAAGGAATTTTTGTTGGATATTCAAGTGTTGGAAAATCTTATAGGGTATTCAACAAAAGAACTTTAGTTATTGAAGAAACCACATATGTTGTATTTGATGAATCTGGAAATTTAGAAGGGCCAAATAGTGTTGAAGAAGAAATTGAGGAAAACTCCCAAAAGATTGATAGATTAAACTTGGAAGAAAATGTGAAAGAAAACTTTGAAAGAGAAAACCCTTTGCTTAGAGATTTGAGATTTTTTAAAAACCACCCAAGAGAATTGATTATTGGAGAACCTAGTGAGGGTGTTAGAACTAGGCGTGGATTAAATAAGGAAGTCAATCATTCAGCCTTTATTTCAACCATAGAACCCACTAATATTGATCAGGCACTTTCTGATGAATTTTTGATATTGGCCATGCAAGAAGAGTTAAATCAATTTGTAAGAAATAAAGTTTGGGAATTAACTACAAGGCCAAAAGATCAAAGTGTTGTTGGAACAAAGTGGGTTTTCAAAAATAAAATGAATGACTCAGAAGTAGTCATTAGAAATAAGGCTAGATTAGTTGCTAAAGGGTATAATCAAATTGAAGGAATTGATTTTGAGGAGACTTTTGCCCCTGTAGCAAGACTTGAAGCAATTAGGGTTTTACTTGCCTTTGCCTGTTTTAAAAGTTTTAAATTGTTTCAAATGGATGTCAAAAGTGCCTTTTTGAATGGTGTTATTGAAGAAGATGTTTATGTAGAACAACCTCCTGGATTTGAAAATTCAAAATACCCAAATCATGTTTTTAAGTTAAAAAATGCATTATATGGATTGAAACAGGCACCTAGGGCTTGGTGTGAGAGATTTAGCACTTTCCTACTTGAAAGATCTTTTGAAAAAGAAAGTGTGGATACAAATCTTTTCTTAAAGAAATTTTGAAAAGGAAATACTCATTGTTCAAATTTATGTGGATGATATCATCTTTGGATCTTCAAATAAAAATCTTTGTGATGATTTTTCAAATGCAATGAGTAGTGAATTTGAAATGAGTCTAATGGGAGATTTAAATTACTTTCTAGGTTTTAGCATCAAGCAACTTGAGGAAGGGACATTTCTTAGTCAAACCAAATATATTAAGGACATCCTCAAGAAATATGAAATGGACAATGCTAAACCTGTTAGTACACCAATGAGTTCCTCAGTTCAGTTAGATAAGGACCTTAAGGGAAAATCTGTTGATCAAAAGAAATATAGAGGGATTATTGGATCTTTGCTTTACTTGACTGCTAGCTGACCAGATATTATGTTCAGTGTTTGCTTGTGTGCTAGATTTCAATCAGATCCAAAAGAATCACATTTGACAGCAGTGAAAAGGATTTTAAGATACTTACTAGGAACTCAAAACTTAGGAATTTGATATCCTAAGTTTAGCTCTTCATTTGAAATTATTGGTTATTCAGATTCTGACTTTGCAGGCTGTAGAGTGGATATGAAAAGTACTTCTGGAACATGTCAATTCATTGGTAATTCATTAGTTTCTCATGTTTTTATGTCTTGTTGTGTTAGTGCTTATGTTAAGTGTTTGTTTGTCTTTTTCTTTTAAGTTGTATTTAGATATTATGAAATGTGTAATCCTTTCACAAATATCAATGCATTTCGTACTTGTTTCAATGTTGATTTGTTATTGAAATGTGGTTAATTTTTATGAATTTCATTAATATTATTTAATCTTCATAGTGCTTAAATTAGATTGTAATTTGAGATTATCTACATTAGAAAATCTAGTCTTTCTAAATTTAAAAGTTGTTTATAACTTGTTGTAATTAGAACTTTTAAATTCATGTCTATTCATTTAGACTACATAAAAGTTAAAATTATTATTACAATTTAGATGTTTTTCTTATTTTGTATTTCCTTGCTCAAATAATATTTATGCACTTAGAAATATTTGAAATTTTAGATTATTAATTTTGGAAAGAATTGGTCTCAATTACTCTTGAAAATTGTACAAAGAGTACAAAAATCAAAAGGAATGCGCAATAGTTCGCAAATATGAAAAAGAGGCACAAAATCAGCCCAATATCAAAATATGCACAAAAATGTGCCCAAAAATTAAAAAAAAAAGATGCGCAAAGCGCCACATGTGGTAATTCTCTTCTTTCCAAATTCTTTCAATCTCTTAATTCAAATTGATCTTATGTTCATTTATATTCTTTTTGAACATTGAAATATAAAATTTTTCTTCATCTCTCTTGTAATGATTTTCTATATTGAAATGTCTAAATTGAATCATGTCTTTGCTAAATTCTTCTTACTTACAATGTTATATCACTTTTTAAATTTCCTAAATTTCTATGATTGACCTAATGTTTTTAGTTTAAAATTGCATACCTTATATCAATCACCATTTAGATTAAATGTTCAAATGAATTTTCATACAATTACTTACATTTCTTGTCTTTTTCTTCTTCACTTTTTGTTGTTGTCAAAAAGGGGGAGAAATCATTATGTTTGTATGTTATTGTGTTTGTTTTGTGTGTTTGTTTTGTGTGTCTGAAAAATAAAATTTTAAAATTTTTCTTGGCTTAAATTGCCTCCTTATTTTCATATATTCATCAATTCAGGGGGAGTTTAGGAGATTTATTTAAATTGAAATCATACAAACAATAATTATTTTGCCATCATCAAAAAGGGGGAGATTGTTAAGATAGTTGCTATTTGCATGCATTACATTTTTGCAACTTATGAAGTTTTGATGATTCCAAACATTATTGTTCAAATGTGTAGTTATCTCCTAACATTTTTGGAAAAATTATATTTGCTCTTGTGTGTACTAACATTTCAGGGAAAAAGAACTCCAGACTACGAAGACTTCAAATTAAAATCATCAATATGAGATACCTTGAAATTTTTGAGCTTAAGCTTGCACTTTGCTTAGAAATCAAATTGAAAGGGAGTGATTGTAACTTGAGTGAATAAAAACATGCACACACAAATAAGGAGATCATCATATTAATTGATCGTACAGGACGATTTTCGTTCGTACTGGACGATCAGACAGTTATCTCCTATAGAGCATATGAAACGAATAGGAACTTGCTCTGAAAATTTTATAAGTCCTATTCGTCCAAGATGAAATTAATTATCGTACAGTACGATTGGCTCTCTGGAAAATTTTCGTCCAGACGAAATTAATTATCGTACAGTACGATTGGCTCTCTGGAAAATTTTCGTCCAGACGAAATTAATTATCGTACAGTACGGTTAGCTCTCTGGAAAAATTCTCGTCCAGACGAAATAAATTATCGTCCAGTACGATTGGCTCTCTGGAAAATTTTCGTCCAGACAAAATGATATATCGTACAGGACGATCTGTCCTCTGTAAAAAATTCGTCTAGACGAATCAAATTTTCGTCCACACAAATTAACCGACGACTTAGGACAGTTTTCAGCAGTTTCTAGATTCGACCTTGTAATAACCGTTCGTACTGGACGAACCTAGTTCGTACAGGACGATCAGCTGCACGAAGACATTTTCGTACATATATTCAAATAGGGTCGTTTCAGATCGTTTAAGTAAACTCGTCCAGGACGATCCACGATCGTACAGGACGATCCACTGCGTACAGAATTGAATACTTGCAGTTTTTGGGCGGTTTTTCTTGTCTTTTGTATAAATAGCCCAAATTAGACTGCCACCCAATCTTTTTGTCATTTGATCTTCGTGCCTCTTGAGAGAATAACCAAGGAGAGAGTTGAAGAGAGCATTCAAGGAAGGATTCCTACCATAGAAGCAAGAAGTCTTCACTTGGATTTCAAAGGTAAGAGTCTCTACTTGTGAATTGGGATTACTTCACTCTTTTCTTTCTTCCTTCTAGATTCTTGTGAGAAGATCTGTCAAGGAGATCCGGTTCTCTGCCGACACTTGGAGAGTGTGAAAGGACGAAGAGTTCTCTGCCCACACTAGGAGAGTGTGAAAGGACGAAGGGTTCTCTGCCCACACTAGGAGATTGTGAAAGGACGAAGGGTTCTCTGCCCACACTAGGAGAGTGTGAAAGGACGGACGGTTCTCTGCCAACACTGGGTATTGTGTAAAAGGACGGACAATTCTCTGCCGCACCGGGGAGTGGTGAAAAGAGTGTGTTGTAAAGGCTTCTCCGCCTTGCTGTGGGTGCAAAAGGAGAGTCACTATTGGTATTAGTGCAATACTCAGAGGATGCCTCTGGGGAGTGGATGTAGGTCTGGTTATAGAACGAACCACTATAAATCTGGTGTCATTTACTTTACTGTTTTTTACATTTTCCGCACATTCTATTTCAGTTTTTTTTAAAAAAAAAAAACTCTGTGGTTGAAAAATCTTTTTCTACAAAATTAAAAGAAATTTTATTTCGGTTTAATAATTTTTTAAAAAGGGGGTCTTAAATTTTAACCTTTTTTTTTAAACTACCAATTCACCCCCCCTCTTGGTAGCCTTGGGACACTCACTTAGGCTTAACAACCTAATTACTAGATTCAACATAGTGGATATGAAAAGCACTTCTGGAACATGTCAATTCATTGGAAATTCATTAGTTTCATGGTCTAGTAGAAAAAAAAATTCAGTAGCCCTATCTACTGCAAAAGCTGAATACATTGCATTAGGAAGTTGTGTGGCACAAATACTTTGGTTAAAACAACAGTTGATTGATTTAGGATTAACTATAGGCACTTTTCTAATTTATTGTGATAATACTAGTGCTATTTGGATTTCCAAAAATCCTATTCAACATTCAAGAACCAAACACATTGACATAAGACATCATTTCATAAGGGATAATGTATACAAGGGAGAAATTGAACTTACTCATGTTTCAACTGAAAATCAATTTGCAGATATTTTTTCAAAACTTTTAGCCTTTGATACTTTTAGTACATTAAGAATAAGGCATGGTGTAATTGATTTAAATGCTTAAATAAAAATATTTTTGCAACATTGATGTTTCTATTTTCGTAGTTTATAATTTTATGATTTTGTTTTTGTGATTTTTATTTGTTTTTGAGTGATTTTTATTTAGAGTCTGTACATTTGTCGTTGTTTTATGTGTGTTTATTTGGTTTTCTTTGATAAAAATACAAAAAAATTTTTTGTGTTAATCATCCGGGACGAAAATTTTTTCGTACGGGACGATGTGTGTAAAATGTCAATCTGTGTGATTTCAAACCGTCTTAAGAGCAGTTTTTTAATGTAGTTCTTCTGTATGATCTTCACGATCGTTCGGGATGAAATATTTTTTTTCAAACGTCGGGACGATTGAATGCAGCAGTTGAACGGATAAGATAGTTTTTATTATGAACTTCGTCCGTACGAACCTTTGGTTCGTTCAGAAGAACATATATCGGTTCATAGTGTGGGACGATTTTCAACTGCAATCAAAAACGAGTTAAATTTTTATCGTCTGTACGAACACGTGTTCGTCTGTACGATCGTTTGGTCAAAAGACTGTACGAAAGGATGCTTCGTAAATTAAGTGATTACGAAAAGCCGTTAATTTTTAACTCACTCGTTCGTCCATACGAAATATTTTCGTACGGGGACGAATCAAATTCGTACGGAACGAACGAAATTTTGTCTGGTACGAACAGTCGTTTTTCTTTAAATTGACAGCAATTTATACTGAACAGTCACTCTCACACATCTCTTTCAAAGCTTTCGTCTTTTCAAATCCTTCAATGACAAGTTCTAGCAAGCGCCAAAAGACTTTGGCTAAGGGTCCTCCTAGGAATACATCCAAAAACTTCCTGTCTAGAGCCAAAGAAGAATCTTTTCCTAGGTTTGTCTCTGCAAAAATCACTCCATCTAGAGTTCTCCTACAGGATCAATTAACCTTCAAGGTAATGCACTTATTTGCCCATACTAAATTTGGTTTGATCCTCACTTTAGTTCACTTCTACAATAAACAAACCTTCAACTATTTTCTGACAAACATGTCATTCAACTCCGACCACTCTGTTATCAGTTCTTTTGTTTTCAAAAAGAAAATTGAAATCACCAAGGCTGACCTTGGTATATTCTTAAACTTAAGGACTGAAGGCATAAGAGCACACACCTTTACTACCACTAGTTTTGATTGGACTGAAGTTAACCGTGTTCTTAGAGGAATAAGAGTTAAGGATCATTTGCCTAAAGTAGCCACTTTAGTTCTTAATGTCCGAATCATCCAGCATGTACTAAGATCTTATATTATACCTAAAGCTGGTGATAGAGTCAACATCACTCAACTTCTCTCTACAGTTACCTACTTGATAAAGACCAGACAACCTATAGATGAGGCCCAATTCCTAATTGACTACATTTATGGTCTCTCTGAAATTGGTCATATAGATCATAAAAGGAAGAAGAACATAGCCTTAGGCCATCTGATTGCCTATATTTTAGAAAAGAAATATGATTTAACTCATCTAGATCAAGACTTTGAAGAACAACTCTACTACAACGACGATTCCTTCAGGGCTATCTTCAATAAGGACGAGCCCAGCAAACCTCATGTAGTATTGAGTGAAACAGAAGAAGAGGGTAAACCTTCACATGCTGCTGAAGAAAATTATCAGGATTTAGTTCAAAGATTTGACAACTTAGAGGCTCATTGTGATCAAAAGTTTGATCAAATTGAAACTCATCTACAGCAGCAAGACATTCAGTACAATCAAGATATAAGATTCATGCGTGAACAGATTAATTCTATTAATTCCAATATGTTTGTGATGAGTAGTTATTTCAACTTTTTTGGTGCAGCACCACCTCCTCCTCCTCCAGATCAGGGTCCTTCAGAATGATTGTATTGTTTGTTTAGTGTCTCTTTATAGTTCATGTGTTTGTGATGTGCTTTTAGATTATTGTATTTTCCTTGTTTTAAAGTTGTTAATATTGATATCGTGTATATGTTCCAATGTTTTGTTATCTAATATTTTGGAAATGTGTGTTAGACTTTATGACTTTCAATTTTTTTTAATCTTAATAGTGCCTTATTTAAATTGTAAATTAAAATTAATTTCATTAGAAAATATATTTATTCTACAATTAAGAAATGCTTATAACTTGATATTATTATAATTTTCAATTTCATGTCTCTTATTTAGACTACTCTAGCACTAATATTATTATTGCATTTTAAATGTTTTCTTATTTTGTATTTCTCTTTTCAAATAGTATTTATGCACTTAAAAAATTTTGAAATATTAGATTATTGACTTTGGAAAGAATTCAATTACTCTTGAAAAGTGTACAAATATACAAAAATCAAAAGAGTTGTGCAAAAAATTTGCAATGATAAAAAGAGGCATAAAATAAGACCACAGTAAAACAAATGCACAAAAATGTGCAAGAAAAACTGAACAAGATGCGCAAAAGCGCCACATGTGGCAGTTCTTTCTTTCCAAATTCTTTCAATCTTTTAATTCAAATTGATCATATGTTCATTTATACTTGACATGGAAATGTGAAATATAAAATTTTTTATTCATCCCTCGTGCAATGATTTTCTTTATCTTAATGTCTAAATTGACACATGCCTTTGATAAATTCTTTTTATTCTCTATGTTATAACACTTCTTCAATTATATGAATCTCTATGATTTCTCTAATATCTTAATTTTATTTGCATATCTTATTTCAATCACTTTCAAGATTAAATTATAAACTGAATTTCATACTTCTACTTACATTTCTATCATTTTTTTCTTCTTCACTTTTTGCTGTTGTAAAAAAAGGAGAGAAAATTGTTGTTTTGTTTGTTTTTGATTTTTTTATTTTATTTTTTTCTTGTTCTAGTTGTAGTTGTGTGTTTTGATTGTAAACTTAAGAAAAAAAAATTTACATATATGCCTCCTTATATTTCATGTATTCATCAATTCAGGGGGAGTTTAAAGAGATATTTAGAATTGGAATTCCTACAAATAATAATTATTTTGTCATCATCAAAAAGGGGGAGATTATTAAGAGAATTGCTATTTTGCATGTTTTACATTCTTGCAACTTGTATTATTTTGATGATTTCAAATATTATTATTTTATACATATCTCCTAACAATATTTGGAATATTTGTTTCTTGCTCTAGTGTGTACTAACATTTCAGGAAAATCAACTCCAAGATATGAAGACTTGTAATCAAATTCAACAAATATTCATAAGTTTTGAAATGAGAGGGAGTGATTGTAATTGAGTGAAAAATCATAAAATAAACACATGGGAAACAATTTTTGTGAACTGATCATACGGGACGAACATAGTTCGTACGGGTCGATCATGTCAATTACCCCTAAGAAGAGCAATGGTTCGAGCAGGCGGGGAGAAAATTTTTCTAAGTCCTAATCGTTCAGGACAATTTTAATATTCGTCCTAGGATGAACGTATCGGGATTCTCACTTTCCACTGTTCGTCAGGATGAAATTCATGGTTCGTCCCAGGACGAACGTCTCTGTATTCTCACCATGCTCTGTTCGTCCAGGCAAAAAATAAGGTTCGTCCCAGGACGAACGTCTCTGTATTGAAGCTTGCTCTGTTCCTCCAGACGAAAAATAAGGTTCATCCCAGGACGAACGTCTCTGTGTTGAAGCTTGATCTGTTCGTCCAGACGAAATGAACCTTCATTCCAGAATGAAAGTCTCTGTATGAAATCTTCCCAGGACGAAACCTGTTCGTCCCAAGACGAACTGAATCGACTTACGTCAGTTGGTTACGTCCTGAAGAATTTTGGGACACCGACCTATGAAATAACCGTTTCGTACCGGACAAACTTTGTTCGTACAGGACGATTAGCGTGTACGAACATAATTCGTACCAATATACATAAGGTTCATTTCCGACAATTTAAGTAAAATCGTCCAAGACTATCTACTGCGTACAGAATTGAAAACTTGCAGTTTTTGGGCAGTTTTTTCTTATCTTTTGTTTAAATAGTTCAAATTCGACTGCCACCCAATCTTTTTGCTCATTGATCTTCATGCCTATTGGAAGAAGAGTAAAGGAGAGAGTGAGAGAGAGCATTCAAAGAAGGATTTCTACTATTGGAGTGGGAAGGCTTCGCTTGGTGTTCAAAGATAAGATTTCCAACTTGTGATTTGAGATTACTTCACTCTTTTTCTTTCTTTCTTCTAGATTTTTAGTGAAGAGATCTGTCAAGGAGATCCGGTTCTCTACCGACACTTGGATAGTGTGAACAGCCGAAGGGTTCTCTTCCCACACAAGGAGAGTGTGAAAGGACGAAGGGTTCTCTGCCCACACTAAGAGAGTGTAAAAGGACGAAGGGTTCTCTGCCAACATTAGGAGAGTGTGAAAGAATGTAAGATTCTTTGCCAACACTGGAGATTGTGTAAAAGGACGACGGTTCTCTGCCGCACCGGGTAGTGGTGAAGAGAGTGTTTGTAAAGGCTTCTTTGTCTTGCTGTGGGTGCAAAAGGAGACACACTATTGGTATTAGAAAACCCTTTGCCTAGAGATTTAAGATTTTTTAAAAATCACCCAAGTGAATTGATTATAGGTGAACCTAGTGAGGGTGTTAGAACTAGGTATGGATTAAACAAGGAAGTCAATCATTTAGCATTTATTTTAATTATAGAACCCACTAATATTGATCAAGCACTATCTGATGAATTTTGGATTTTGGCCATGCAAGAAGAATTAAATCAATTTGTAAGAAATTAAGTTTGGGAATTAACTTCAATGCCAAAAGATCAAAGTGTTTTTGGAACTAAGTGGGTGTTCAAAAATAAAATGAATGACTCAGGAGTAGTCATTAGAAATAAGGCTAGATTAGTTGCTAAGGGGTGTAATGAAATTGAAAGAATTGATTTTGAGGAGACTTTTTCCCATGTAGCTAGACTTGAAGCAATTAGGGTTTTACTAGCCTTTGCATGTTTTAAAGGATTTAACTTATTTTAAATGGATGCGAAAAGTGCCTTTTTAAATGAGATAATTGAAGAAGATATTTTTGTAGAACAACCTCCAAGTTTTTAAAATTTTAAATACCCAAATCATGTTTTCAAGTTGAAAAAGGCATTATATGGATTGAAACAGGCACCGAGGGCTTGGTATGAGAGGTTGAGCACCTTCCTACTTTAAAGATCTTTTGAAAAAAGAAGCGTGGATAATCCTCTCTTTTTTAAAGAAATTTGGAAAATAAATACTCATTGTCCAAATTTATGTGGATGATATCATTTTTGGATCTTCCAGGCTATAGAGTGGATAGGAAAAGCACTTCTGGAATATATCAATTCATTGGAAATTCATTAGTTTCATGGTCTAGTAGAAAGAAAAATTCAGTAGCCCTATCTACTGCATAAGCTGAATACATTGCATTAAGAAGTTGTGTGGCACAAGTACTTTAGTTAAAACAACAGTTGATTGATTTAGGATTAACTATAGCCACTATTCCAATTTATTGTGATAATACTAGTGCTATTTGTATTTCCAAAAATCCTATTCAACATTCAAGAACCAAACACATTGACATAAGACATCATTTCATAAGGGATCATGTATCCAAGGGAGAAATCTAACTTACTCATGTTTCAACTGAAAATCAACTTTCAGACATTTTTACAAAACCTTTAGCCTTTGATACTTTCAGTACATTAAGAACAAGGATTGGTGTAATTGATTTAAATGCTTAAATAAAAATATTTTTGCAATATTGATGTTTCTATTTTCGTAGTTTATATTTATATTATTTTGTTTTTGTGATTTTTGTTTATTTTTGAGTGATTTTTATTTAGAGTCTGTACATTTGTCGTTGTTTATTGTGTTTATTTGGTTTTCTTTGATAAAAATACAAAAAAAATTTGTGTTAATCATCCGGGACGAAAATTTTTTCGTACGGGACGATGTGTGTAAAATGTCAATCTGTGTGATTTCAAACCGTCTTAAGAGCAGTTTTTAATGTAGTTCTTCTGTATGATCTTCACGATCGTCCGGGATGAAATATTTTTTTTCAAACGTCGAGACGATTGAATGCAGCAGTTGAACGGATAAGATAGTTTTTATTATGAACTTCGTCCGTACGAACCTTTGGTTCGTTCAGAAGAACATATATCGGTTCATAGTGTGGGACGATTTTCAACTGCAATCAAAACGAGTTAAATTTTTATCGTCTGTACGAACACGTGTTCGTCTGTACGATCGTTTGGTCAAAAGTCTGTACGAAAGGATGCTTCGTAAATTAAGTGATTACGAAAAGCCGTTAATTTTTAACTCACTCGTTCGTCCATACGAAATATTTTCGTACGGGGACGAATCAAATTCGTACGGAACGAACGAAATTTCGTCTGGTACGAACAGTTGTTTTTCTTTAAATTGACAGCAATTTTTACTGAACAGTCACTCTCACACATCTCTTTCAAAGCTTTCATCTTTCAAATCCTTCAATGGAAAGTTCTAGCAAGCGCCAAAAGACTTTGGCTAAGGGTCCTCCTAGGAATACATCCGAAAACTTCCTGTCTAGAGCCAATGAAGAATCTTTTCCTAGGTTTGCCTATGCAAAAATCACTCCATCTAGAGTTCTCATACAAGATCAATTAACCTTCAAGGTAATGCACTTATTTGCCCATACTCAATTTGGTTTGATCCTCACTGTAGTTCACTTCTACAATAAAGAAACCTTCAACTATTTTCTGGCAAACATGTCATTCAACTCCGACCACTCTGTTATCAGTTCTTTTGTTTAAAAAAAAAAAACTGAAATCACCAAGGCTGACCTTGGTATCTTTTTAAACTTAAGGACTGAAGGCATAAGAGCACACACCTTTACCACCACTAGTTTTGATTGGACTGAAGTTAACCGTGTTCTTAGAGGAATAAGAGTTAAGGATCATTTGCCTAAAGTAGCCACTTTAGTTCTTAATGCCCGAATCATCCAGCATGTACTAAGATCTTCTATTATACATAAAGCTGGTGATAGAGTCAACATCACTCCACTTCTCTCTACAGTTACCTACTTAATAATGACCAGACAACCTATAGATGAGGCCCAATTCCTAATTGACTACATTTATGATGTCTCTGAAATTGGTCATGTAGATCATAAAAGGAAGAAGAACATAGGCTTTAGGCCATATGATTGCCTACATTTTAGAAAAGAAATATGATTTAACTCATTCAGATCAAGACTTTGAAGAACCACTTTACTACAACGACGGTTCCTTCAGGGCTATCTTCAATAAGGACAAGCCCAGCAAACCTCATGTAGTATTGAGTGAAATAGAAGAAGAGGGTGAACCATCACATGCTGCTGAACCAAATTATCAGGATTTAGTTCAATGATTTGACAACATAGAGGCTCATTGTGATCAAAGGTTTGATCAAATTGAAACTCATCTACAACAGCAAGACATTCAGTACAATCAAGATATAGGATTCATGCGTCAACAGATTAATTCCATTAATTCCAATATGTTTGTGATGAGTAGTTATTTCAACTTTTTTGGTGCAGCACCACCTCCTCCTCCAGATCAGGGTCCTTCAGAATGATTGTAGTGTTTGTTTAGTGTCTCTTTATAGTTCATGTGTTTGTGATGTGTTTTTAGATTATTGTATTTTCCTTGTTTTAATGTTGTTGATATTGATATCGTGTACTTCAAATTGTAACAGTTTCATTCGATATCAATATATGTTCCAATGTTTTGTTATCAAATGTTTTGGAAATGTGTGTTAGACTTTATGACTTTCAAATTTTTTTAATCTTAATAGTGCCTTATTTAAATTGTAAATTAAAATTAATTTCATTAGAAAATGTATTTATTCTACAATTAAGAAATGCTTATAACTTGATATTATTAGAATTTTCAATTCCATGTCTCTTATTTAGACTACTCTAGCACTAATATTATTATTGTATTTTAGATGTTTTCTTATTTAGTATATTTCTCTTTTCAAATAGTATTTATGCACTTAAAAAAATTTGAAATCTTAGATTATTGACTTTGGAAAGGATTCAATTACTTTTGAAAAGTGTACATTTGTACAAAAATCAAAAGAGTTGTGCAAAAAATTTGCAATGACAAAAAGAGGCATAAAATAAGCCCACAGTAAACAAATGCAGAAAAATGTGCCAGAAAAGCTGAAAAAAAGATGCGCAAAGCGCCACATGTGGCAGTTCTTTCTTTCCAAATTCTTTCAATCTTTTAATTCAAATTGATCTTATGTTCATTTATACTTGACATTGAAATGTGAAATATAAAATTTTTTTATTCATCCCTCGTGCAATGATTTTCTTTATCTTAATGTCTAAATTGACACATGCCTTTGATAAATTCTTTTTATTATCTATGTTATAACACTTCTTCAATTATATGAATCTCTATGATTTCTCTAATATCTTAATTTTATTTACTTCTACTTACATTTTCTATCATTCTTTTCTTCTTCATTTTTTGCTGTTGTAAAAAAGGGGGATAAATTATTTTGTTTGTTTTTGATTTTTGATTTTTATTTTTTTGCTTGTTCTAGTTGTAGTTGTGTGTTTTGATTGTAAATTTAAGAAAAAAAAATTTACATATATGCCTCCTTATATTTCATGTATTCATCAATTCAGGGGGAGTTTAAAGAGATATTTAGAATTTGAATTCCTACAAACAATAATTGTTTTGTCATCATCAAAAAGGGGGAGATTGTTAAGAGAATTGCTATTTTTGCATGTTTTACATTCTTGCAATTTGTATTATTTTGATGATTTCAAATATTATTGTTTTATACATATCTCCTAACACTATTTAGAACATTTGTTTCTTGCTCTAGTGTGTACTAACATTTCAGGAAAATCAACTCCAAGATATGAAAACTTGTAATCAAATTCAACAAATATTCATAAGTTTTGAAATGAGAGGGAGTGATTGTAATTGAGTGAAAAATCACAAAATACACACATGGGAAACAATTTTTGTGAACTGATCGTACGGGACGAACATAGTTCGTACGAGACGATCATGTCAATTACCCCTAAGAAGAGCAATGGTTCGAGCAGGCGGGGAGAAAATTTTTCTAAGTCCTAATCGTCCAAGACGAATTTAATATTCGTCCTAGGATGAACTTCTCGGGATTCTCACTTTCCACTATTCGTCATGATGAAATTCATGGTTCGTCCCAGGACGAACGTCTCTGTATTCTCACCGTGCTTTGTTCGGCCAGACGAAAAATAAGGTTCGTCCCAGGACGAACGTCTCTGTATTGAAGCTTGCTCTGTTCGTCCAGACAAAATGAACCTTCGTTCCAGAATGAAAGTCTCTGTATGAAATCGTCCCAGGACGAAACCTGTTCGTCCCAAGACGAACTGAATCGACTTACGTCAGTTGGTTACGTCCTGAAGAATTTTGGGACACCGACCTATGAAAATAACCGTTTCGTATCGGACGAACTTTGTTCGTACGGGACGATTAGCGTGTACGAACATAATTCGTACCAATATACATAAGGTTCATTTCTGATAATTTAAGTAAAATCGTCCAGGACGATCCACTGCGTACATAATTGAAAACTTGTAGTTTTTGGACAGTTTGTTTATCTTTCGTATAAATAGTTCAAATTTGACTGCCACCCAATCTTTTTGCTCATTGATCTTCGTGCCTTTTGGAAGAAGAGTAAAGGAGAGAGTGAGAGAGAGCATTCAAAGAAGGATTTCTACTATTGGAGTGGGAAGGCTTCGCTTGGTGTTCAAAGGTAAGATTTACAACTTGTGATTTGAGATTACTTCACTCTTTTTCTTTCTTTCTTCTAGATTTTTAGTGAAGATATCTGTCAAGGAGATCCGGTTCTCTACCGACACTTGGATAGTGTGAACAGCCGAAGGGTTCTCTGCCCACACAAGGAGAGTGTGAAAGGATGAAGGGTTCTCTGCCCAAACTAAGAGAGTGTGAAAGGACGAAGGGTTCTCTGCCCACACTAAGAGAGTGTGAAAGGATGGAAGATTTTCTGCCAACACTGGAGATTGTGTAAAAGGACGACGGTTCTCTGCCGCACCGGGTAGTGGTGAAAAGAGTGTTTGTAAAGGCTTCTTTGTCTTGCTGTGGGTGCAAAAGAAGACACACTATTGGTATTAGTGTAATACTCAGAGGGTGCCTCTAGGGAGTGGATGTAGGTCTGGTTTAGACCGAACAACTATAAATCTTGTGTTGTTTACTTTACTGTTTTATATTTTCCGCATTTTTCTTTTGTTTTAAAAAATTTGTGATTGAAAAACTATTCTATAAAAAATTTCATTAAAAGTTTAATTTCGGTTCAACTAAAATTTAAAAGAGGGTTAAGTTTTAAAAATTCTAATTCACCCCCCTCTTGGTAGCCTTGGGATATTAACTTAGGTCTAACAACCTATTCACTAGACTCAACAAGTGGTATCAGAACTTTGTTTCAAAATCATAAGTTTAAACTACTTTTTGATTAACGTAGATGGCTACATTCGGAAACCGAAATACACCTGAGGGTTACTCTATTACTAGACCTCCACTGTTTGACAATATACCTTTTGATTTTTGGAAAACACGCATGTTTACTTTCTTACAGTCATTTGATTATCGTATGTGGATCTTAGTCCAGGAAGGTTATACAAAACCAACTATTAGTTGATGGAGTTAGAGTTGAAACACCTTTTGCAGAGTGGACTATAGAAGAACGTGACTTAGCACAACTAAATGCCAAATATTTAAATAGCTTCTTTTGTGCTTTAAAATCTGAAGACTACATGCGGGTTTCCACTTGCAAAAGTGGAAATGACATATGAGATAGACTTTGCATAACTTATGAAGGGACTAATGAGGTTAAGCAATCAAGACTTAATATCTTGTTGCATGATTATGAATTGTTTCGCATGAAACCAAATGAATCTATTTCTGACATGTACACAAGATTCACACAAATTGTCACTTCTTTGCATGCACTGGGTATGTAATTAACAAATGCTGAAATGGTTAATAACATTCTTCGTTGTTTACCTACTACTTATGATCCTAAAATTACTGTAATTACAGAATCTAAAGATCTAAACATTTATTCTGTTGACAATCTTCTTGGTTCACTCATTGCTTACGAGCAAGGGGTTAGTCAACGAAAGATTGATGCAGGTGAACCACGAAAGAAGAAGAATATAACACTAAAAGTGGAAGAGTCTAAGAATGAACACTCAGAACCTGAGAATGAAGACGATATTTCTTTGATGACTAGACAATTTAGAAGCTTTCTGAAAAGGAAGCAGAAGAGACGTCAGCAATGAACACATGCATGATGCATTTAGGAGAATGAAAAAGATGCATGCTAGTGTAAGTCTAAAATTAGAAGAACTTAAGAAAGAACATGAAATCCTTAGGATAGATCATGCTTTAATAGATGACAACCACATGAAATTATTTGATGAATATGATGATCTGAATAAAAATCATGAGATTTTAAAATCATCCTATGTTGATCTTGAAAAAGAATTTAAAATATTTAAGGATGAATCTGAGAGTAAAACATATCAAATCAATTATACAAATCGAATCTTGGAAGATATGAATTCATTTTATAAGTTGAAAATAAGAGCTCTTGAGAATAATATGATACCCCCCAAACTTGAAGATTTTATAAATCCTAAATTTTATTCTAAATATATGGAATCCCTTAGAAGACAAATAAATGGTAGAAGACTTATGAATATTTTTCCTAATGTCAAATGTAATAATTATGGATTATTTGGACATATAACACACACCTGTACTTTGAAGATGAAATATGATTTGGTGTGGAGACCTAAGATGCATAAACCTAGACATATCATACATGCATCTGTTTATAAATTGCTAAAAGGTGAGCCCAAACTTGTTTGGGTTCCCAGGTCTAACATTTGATATTTTTGCAGGGTTGCTCTCACACAAGACCTCGTGGGAGCATATGGTACTTGGACAGCGGATGTTCAAAGCATATGACTGGAGATACTGCTCAATTCATAACGCCGGAAGCTAGGAGTGGAGGCAAGGTTACACTTGGAGATAATACCACAAAGAAGGTGGTTGGATCATGTATGATTGGAAATTTGAAAAACTTTTTTATAGACAATGTGTTATTGGTTGAAGGCTTAAAGCATAATTTGTTAAGTATAAATCAGCTATGTGATAATGGCTATAGTGTAAATTTTTTTCCTACTAGCTGCATATTAAGCTTAAATGGGAAATATGTTTTAAATGTAAAAAGGGTAAATAATGTTTATATGCTAGATTTAAATTGTATTCAATCTCTTACTGTTTTTTGTTTGAAAACTATTTCTGATGAATCATGACTTTGACATAGGAGACTTTGTCATTCTAATATGAAAAATCTTAGGAGAATTATCCAAAAGAATTTAGTGAGAGGTATACGAAAACTAGACTTTACTAAGGATCACCTTTGTGATGCATGTCAATTAGGAAAACAAGATAAGTCCTCTTTTCAGTCCAATAAGGATCTTAGGACTAGTAAACCATTGGAAATTTTACACATGGATCTTTTTGGACCAGTAGGAACTGTAAGTCTAGGAGGGAAGGTATACGGATTTGTTATAGTGGATGATTACTCAAGATTCACTTGGGTTAGATTTCTATTTCATAAGAGTGAATCATTTGAGAAATTTAGAAATTTTTTGACTTGGATTCAAAGGAAATTAGGGTGTGAAATAATTTCTATACAAAGTGATCATGGAGGAGAATTTGAGAATGAAAGATTTGAAAATTTTTGTAAAGAGAAAAGAATTGATCATAATTTTTCAGCACCTAGAACCCCTCAACAAAATGAGGTAGTCGAAAGGAAAAATAGAACATTAATAGAAGCCGCCCGAGCAATGTTGGTAGAATACTCACTTTCGAGATATTTTTGGGCTGAGATGGTTAGCACTGCATGTTATGTTATGAATAGGGGTGAATGTGAGATCAAATTTAAATAAAATATCCTATGAGTTGCTAAAAGGTAGAACACCTAATTTGTCTCATATGCATGTTTTTGGTTGCAAGGTGTTCATTCATAATAATGGAAAATCTGCCTTAGAAAAATTTGATCCGAAATCAGATAAAGGAATTTTTGTTGCACAATCAAGTGTTGGAAAATCTTATAGGGTATTCAACAAAAAAACTTTGGTAATTGAAGAAACAACACATGTTGTATTTGATGAATCTGGAAATTTGGAAGAGCCAAATATTGTTAAAGATGAGATTGAGGATAACTCCCAAAAAATTGATAGAATAAATTTGGAAGAAAATATGAAAGACAATTTGGAAATAAAAAACCCTTTGCCTAGAGATTTAAGATTTTTTAAAAACCACCCAAGTGAATTGATTATAGGTGAACCTAGTGAGGGTGTTAGAACTAGGCATGGATTAAACAAGGAAGTCAATCATTCAGTATTTATTTTAACTATAGAACCCACTAATATTGATCAAGCACCATCTGATGAATTTTAGATTTTGGCCATGCAAGAAGAATTAAATCAATTTGTAAGAAATACAATTTGAGAATTAACTTCTAGGCCAAAAGATCATAGTGTTGTTGAAACTAAGTGGGCATTCAAAAATAAAATGAATGACTCAGGAGTAGTCATTAAAAATAAGGCTAGATTAATTGCTAAGGGGTATAATCAAATTGAAGGAATTGATTTTGAGGAGACTTTTGCCCCTATAGCTAGACTTGAAGCAATTAGGGTTTTACTAGCCTTTGCTTGTTTTAAAGGATTTAAATTATTTCAAATGGATGTGAAAAGTTCCTTTTTAAATAGGGTAATTGAAGAAGATGTTTTTGTAGAACAACCTCCAGGTTTTGAAAATTCTAAATACCCAAATCATATTTTCAAGTTGAAAAAGGTATTATATGGATTGAAACAGGCACCTAGGGCTTGGTATGAGAGGTTGAGCACCTTCCTACTTGAAAGATCTTTTGAAAAAAGAAGTTTGGATACAACTCTCTTTTTAAAGAAATTTGAAAAAAAATACTCATTGTCCAAATTTATGTGGATGATATCATATTTGAATCTTTGAAGCTGTAGAGTGGATAGGAAAAGCACTTCTGGAACATGTCAATTCATTGGAAATTCATTAGTTTCATGATCTAGTAGAAAACAAAATTCAGTAGTCCTATCTACTGCAGAAGCTGAATACATTGCATTAGGAAGTTGTGTGGCTCAAGTACTTTGGTTAAAACAACAGTTGATTAATTTAGGATTAATTATAGGCACTATTCCAATTTATTGTGATAATACTAGTGCTATTTGCATTTCCAAAAATCCTATTCAACATTCAAGAACCAAACACATTGACATAAGACATCATTTCATAAGGGATCATGTATCCAAGGGAGAAATTGAACTTACCCATGTTTCAACTGAAAATCAACTTGCAGACATTTTTACAAAACCTTTAGCCTTTGATACTTTCAGTACATTAAGAACAAGGCTTAACATAAATGATTTAAATGCTTAAATAAAAATATTTTTGCAACATTGATGTTTCTATTTTCGTAGTTTATGTTTTTATGATTTTGTTTTTGTGATTTTTGTTTGTTTTTGAGTGATTTTTATTTAGAGTCTGTACATTTGTCGTTGTTTATTGTGTTTTGTGTGTTTATTTGGTTTTCTTTGATAAAAATATAAAAATTCAAAAAATTTTGTGTTAATCGTCTAGGACGAAAATTTTTCATACGGGATGATGTGTGTAAAATGTCAATCTGTGTGATTTCAAACCGTCTTAAGAGCAGTTTTTAATGTAGTTCGTCTGTATGATCTTCACGATCGTCCGGGATGAAATATTTTTTTTTCAAACGTCGGGACGATTGAATGCAGCAGTTGAACGGATAAGACAGTTTTTATTATGAACTTCATCCGTACGAACCTTTGGTTCATCCAGACGAACATATGTCGGTTCATAGTGGGGGACGATTTTTAACTACAATCAAAACAAGTTAAATTTTTATCGTCTGTACGATCGTTTGGTCAAAAGTCTGTACGAAATGACGCTTCATAAATTGTGTGATTACAAAAAGCCGTTAATTTTTAACTCACTCGTTCGTCCATACGAAATATTTTCGTACGGGGACGAATCGAATTCATACGGGACGAACAAAATTTTGTCTAGTATGAACAGTCGTTTTTCTTTAAATTGACAGCAATTTTTACTGAACAGTCACTCTCACACATCTCTTTCAAAGCTTTCGTCTTTTCAAATCCTTCAATGGCAAGTTCTAGCAAGCGCCAAAAGACTTTGGCTAAGGGTCCTCCTAGGAATACATCCAAAAACTTCATGTCTAGAGCCAATGAAGAATCTTTTCCTAGGTTTGTCTATGCAAAAATCACTCCATCTAGAGTTCTCCTACAAGATCAATTAACCTTCAAGGTAATGCACTTGTTTGCCCATACTCAATTTGGTTTGATCCTCACTTTAGTTCACTTCTACAATAAAGAAACCTTCTACTATTTTCTGGCAAACATGTCATTCAACTCCGACCACTCTGTTATCAGTTCTTTTATTTTCAAAATGAAAATTGAAATCACCAAGGTTGACCTTGGTATCTTCTTAAACTTAAGGACTGAAGGCATAAGAGCACACACCTTTATCACCACTAGTTTTGATTGGACTGAAGTTAACTGTGTTCTTAGAGGAATAAGAGTTAAGGATCATTTGCCTAAAGTAGCCACTTTAGTTCTTAATGCCCGAATCATCCAGCATGTATTAAGATCTTCTATTATACCTAAAGCTGGTGATAGAGTCAACATCACTCCACTTCTCTCTACAGTTACCTATTTGATAATGACCAGACAACCTATAGATGAGGCCCAATTCCTAATTGACTACATTTATGGTGTCTCTGAAATTGGTCATGTAGATCATAAAAGGAAGAAGAACATAGGCTTAGGCCATCTGATTGCCTACATTTTAAAAAAGAAATATGATTTAACTCATTCAGATCAAGACTTTGAAGAACCACTTTACTACAACGACGGTTCCTTCAGGGCTATCTTCAATAAGGACGAGCCCAACAAACCTCATGTAGTATTGAGTGAAATAGAAGAAGAGGGTGAACCATCACATGCTGCTGAACCAAATTATCAGGATTTAGTTCAATGATTTGACAACATAGAGGCTCATTGTGATCAAAGGTTTGATCAAATTGAAACTCATCTACAACAGCAAGACATTCAGTACAATCAAGATATGGGATTCATGCGTGAACAAATTAATTACATTAATTCCAATATGTTTGTGATGAGTAGTTATTTCAACTTTTTTGGTGCAGCACCACCTCCTCCTCCTCCAGATCAGGGTCCTTCAGAATGATTGTAGTGTTTGTTTAGTGTCTCTTTATAGTTCATGTGTTTGTGATGTGTTTTTAGATTATTGTATTTTCCTTGTTTTATTGTTGTTGATATTGATATCGTGTACTTCAAATTGTAACAGTTTCATTCGATATCAATATATGTTCCAATGTTTTGTTATCTAATGTTTTGGAAATGTATGTTAGACTTTATGACTTTCAAAATTTGTTTAATCTTAATAATGCCTTATTTAAATTATAAATTAAAATTAATTTTATTAGAAAATATATTTATTCTACAATTAAGAAATGCTTATAACTTGATATTATTAGAATTTTCAATTCCATGTTTCTTATTTAGACTACTCTAGCATTAATATTATTATTGCATTTTAGATGTTTTCTTATTTTCTATTTCTCTTTTCAAATAGTTTTTATGCACTTAAAAAAATTTAAAATCTTAGATTATTGACTTTGGAAAGAATTCAATTACTCTTGAAAAGTGTACAAATGTACAAAGATCAAAAGAGTTGTGCAAAAAATTTGCAATGACAAAAAGAGGCATACAATAAGCTCACAGTAAACAAATGCACAAAAATGTGTCAGAAAAATTGAACAAGATGCGCAAAGCGCCACATGTGGTAGTTCTTTCTTTCCAAACTCTTTCAATCTCTTAATTCAAATTGATCTTATGTTCATTTATATTTGACATTGAAAGGTAAAATATAAATTTTTTTATTCATCCCTCGTGCAATGATTTTCTTTATCTTAATGTCTAAATTGATACATGCCTTTGATAAATTCTTTTTATTCTCTATGTTATAACACTTCTTCAATTATATGAATATCTATGATTTCTCTAATATCTTAATTTTATTTGTATATCTTATTTCAATCACTTTCAAAATTAAATTATAAACTAAATTTCATGCTTATACTTACATTTCTGTCATTCTTTTCTTTTTCACTTTTTGCTGTTGTAAAAAAATAGGAGAAATTGTTTTGTTTGTTTTTGATTTTTTATTTTATTTTTTGCTTGTTCTAGTTGTAGTTGTGTGTTTTGATTGTAAACTTAAAAAAAAAAATACATATATGCCTCCTTATATCTCATGTATTCATCAATTTAGGGGGAGTTTAAAGAGATATTTAGAATTGGAATTCCTACAAATAATAATTGTTTTGCCATCATAAAAAAGGGGGTGATTGTTAAGAGAATTGCTATTTTGCATGTTTTAAATTCTTGCAACTTGTATTATTTTGATGATTTCAAATATTATTATTTTATACATATCTCCTAACACTATTTGGAACATTTGTTTCTTGCTCTAGTGTGTACTAACATTTCAGGAAAATCAACTCCAAGATATGAAAACTTGTAATCAAATTCAACAAATATTCATAAGTTTTGAAATGAGAGGGAGTGATTGTAATTGAGTGAAAAATCACAAAATACACACATGGGGAACAATTTTTGTGAACTGATCGTAGGGGACGAGCATAGTTCGTACGGGACGATCATGTCAATTACCCCTAAGAAGAGCAATGGTTCGAGCAGGCGGGGAGAAAATTTTTCTAAGTCCTAATCGTCAAGGACGAATTTAATATTCGTCCCAGAACGAACGTCTCGGGATTCTCACTTTCCACTGTTCGTCAGGAAGAAATTCATGGTTCGTCCCAGGACGAACGTCTCTGTATTCTCACCGTGCTCTGTTCGTCCAGACGAAAAACAAGGTTCGTCCCAGGATGAACGTCTTTGTATTGAAGCTTGCTCTGTTCGTCCAGACGAAATGAACCTTCGTTCCAGAACGAAAGTCTCTGTATGAAATCGTCCCAGGACGAAACCTGTTCGTCCCAAGAAGAACTGAACCGACTTACGTCAGTTGGTTACGTCCTGAAGAATTTTGGGACACTGACCTATGAAATAATCGTTTCGTACCGGACGAACTTTGTTCATACGGGACGATTAGCGTGTACAAACATAATTCGTACCAATATACATAAGGTTCGTTTACGACAATTTAAGTAAAATCGTCCAGGACGATCCACGATCGTACGGGACGATCCACTGCGTACATAATTAAAAACTTGCAATTTTTGGGCAGTTTCTCTTGTCTTTTGTATAAATAGTTCAAATTTGACTACCACCCAATCTTTTTGCTTATTGATCTTCATGCCTATTGGAAGAAGAGTAAAGGAGAGAGTGAGAGAGAGCATTCAAAGAAGGATTTCTACTACTGGAGCGGGAAGGCTTCGCTTGGTGTTCAAAGGTAAGATTTCCAACTTGTGATTTGAGATTACTTCTCTCTTTTTCTTTCTTCCTTCTAGATTTCTAGTGAAGAGATCTGTCAAGGAGATCCGTTTCTCTGCCAACACTTGGAGAGTGTGAACAGCCGAAGGGTTCTCTTCCCACACAAGGAGAGTGTGAAAGGACGAAGGGTTCTCTGCCCACATTAGGAGAGTGTGAAAGGATGAAGGGTTCTCTGCCCACACTAAGAGAGTGTGAAAGAACGGACGGTTTTCTGCCAACAATGGGGATTGTGTAAAAGGATGACGGATCTTTGCCGGACCGGGTAGTGGTGAAAAGAGTGTTTGTAAAGGCTTCTCCGTCTTGTTGTGGGTGCAAAAGGAGAGATACTATTGGTATTAGTGCAATACTCAGAGGGTGCCTCTGGGGAGTAGATGTAGGTCTGATTTAGACCGAAGCACTATAAATCTTGTGTTGTTTACTTTACTGCTTTTTATTTTTCGCATTTTTCTTTTGTTTTAAAAAATTTGTGGTTGAAAAACTCTTCTATAAAAAATTTCATTAAAAGTTTAATTTCGGTTGAACTAAAATTTAAAAGAGGGTTAAGTTTTAAAAATTCCAATTCACCCCCCTCTTGGTAACCTTGGGACATTAACTTAGGTCTAACAACATATTCACTAGACTCAACAATATGGATTATTCAAACTAAACCATTTAAGTCCAAAATCCAATCAAATTATAGGATTTCAAAGCAAATCCTAGGGTTAAGAGCCTAGGTCCTGAAATCCTTTCTGGGTGATTTTTGTACCGCCTTGAAGCCCAGTTAAATGACATCTGATTTAGGTTATATCAATTAAATAATGTTTTGATATGTCTCTAAGATCAACCCACCAAATTTGAGCTCATTCTAAGGCTCCTAGCCCCAAAACATTGAATTAATTTCTAAAGGCTGCAAAACCTTTAAATATTTACAATTAATGCCATTAGACTTGCCATTTAGTAGAATTTGACCTTGGGAATATTTCCAAACCTTATAACCACATCCATGGCCTTTGTTATGACTCTTTGATTAGTAATCCACACTTTGTTGGATCCAGTTAGACCTAGTATTGACCAAGGGTCAAAATGACCAAAATATTTTTTAAAGTAATTTTTGGACTTCTTCCTGAAATTCAACATGGACTAGCCATATCACACCTCAAATCCTATTCTAACGATTCCTAAATGTCATTAGGAACACTTTGGATCCAAACCCACCCGTTGGTTTGGCCTGGTTCACCAAAATGGCCCTTAAGGGTTCAAACATCCATTTCAAACCAAATGACTTCCTCTTGACTTGAAACCTTTTCCATTGAGTTCATATGATCAATTTGAACACATTGAGCCCAATGCTTTACCCTATGTCAACTTGGTTTACCAAGACCCTAGGTCAACTTACTTGACCAAGTCAACTAAGTTTTACCTAACTTCCCATATACTCCTATCCTTTTAAAAACCTTTGTCAGGGCTTTTCCAAGCCAATTCAAACCTTTATAAACACCCATTGGACCCTTAGGGATGACTCTTTGGCTTACCCAAGCCTTGGGACCCACTTGCGTTAGCCATTTGGCTTGACCCAAGTGTACTAAAGAGAGGTTTCTCATGTGCATTTCAGAGGATGGCTCATTCATGATACATACAAACTCATATAAACCATTGCAGGAGGCCTACCATGCATGCAACAACTTTTGATTAACACCGACATACAAACAAGTGCAAATATGATACGTGATGATTTAAAGAATTCAAACATGAAGGGAACACTTGGAACCAAACATTGGTTTAATGAATGAGCAATCAAAATGCTCAATGGATGAATCCTGCTCAATGACTCGTGATGGGTTAAGGGAAGCTTCTACATTCCTATCACCAATAATAATCCAATTCAAAGAAGACACGTCAAAGAAAAATATCAAACTAAAATGAACAGTTAAGGATTCATGTTGGATACAAGAAATCCCTATACCTCACTCATAAATGACGATCAATATGAAAGGTCTTGCAAGCAACAATGAGTGGCAAGATGATGGCAGTGAGAATCATGATTCATTCATGAAGAAGACCTAAAAGCTAATGCATAATCAATACTATTCGACTGTGAAATAAATGCACTGAATGTCTACAATCAAAGTGCAATATGAGATGCTCATAAGCCAAATATGAAGAGCACATAATATATGTAGTAAGATCTACATCATCAATAACAATTCAATTTCAAGTAGATGTAGTGGTCCTCCTACAAGTAGAAAGGGGCAAGAGCAATGAATGAGGTGATACATTCATGAACGACACACATGAGAAAGATGCTCAATAAATATGCCACTATGCCTTCAGCGTCGGTATACACTCATGTGTATAAAATCTTGCAAGCAATGAATGGTGGAGATTATGGATTATGGAGAATATGGAAGTTCGTATGAAAAAATAATTTGAAGTATTCTCCAATAAATGCCAATGGTATTCATGCTGACATGAGCACTAATGACAATAAGCAGAGATGTTAAACTTATTATGCATATTGCAAATGACCTTCAAGGACAAAGAAACTCCAAAGGTAAATAATGACATAACCACGAGTGGTGCAGTGATACAATCATGGGTAAAGTCTGAAGATATAGTACCTCTATAAAGTATGATGAATACGAAAGTCAATGACAATCGCCCACATCATTGGCAATAATATTGTGGCGAGTATACATGTTTGTTCCCTACAAGAAGAGAAGTTAGACATACAATATACAAGACAACTCGATGTATGTGATGAAGCTTGAAGTATATCTGAGAAGTTTGCCATAAACATAATAGAAAATACAACCACTATCCATGTTGTCCCGAAGGCTACAACAAATATTTTAGGAATTAATATCTTACAAGGACCTCCTAGGCAACCTAATGTACATTCAGTTGTTGTAGTTAACAACTTAAAGTAGTGATCACTGATCCTGAGGTGTAGGAGATCAGTAAGAATGCAGTCATCCAAGGTTGAGGTTACTAACTCTTTATTTAAGCCAACAATAGAAAATGAGGATGATGGCATAGTCAGGAAATTGTTCAGTGATCCCCATAAGAGTTCTAAGAAGGGAAAGCCAAATCAAGCCATTATCTTCAAAGACAGAGTGAGTTTCATTTCAAACGGGGTCTGAACATTGAGTTGGATAAAATTATTGAGGCTTGCAAGCTTCTTGATGAATAATGTTCATACATTTAACATACCACCCACGAGCAAATACAGAGGGATTATGACAAATGCGAGTTCCTACTGATCGTCGTATAAGGCCCATCAAATGTCCAAATGTCCCCGCACATGCACTGTAATATGTATCCACGATACACAAAAGGGGTATGTGCAATTGCATACATGTATAGGCCCTGGCGAGCGTGTTATTAGTACACACGTGATGTCTATGGATGTTGTGCGCAAGTCCATATATGAATGTAGTCTGAGCCCGATCCTTCTAGACAAACAGATATGAGTCGATACAACTCAAATTATCAAACATATATATGGTCAGGGTGTCGACTGAAATATATATTTTATACGTTCATATAAGAACTTCAAGGCCTCCAACAAAGAAAGTTTATTAACAAAAGCATACAGTCTACGAAACCCGATCCTCTGTCAACAGCCCGACAGAGTCGACAATGTTCAATCCACAAATAGAAATAACCCTCAAACACCCTGATGATGATCGTGCTGAATGCAGATCTCAATCAGAGGGGTTAATTTGAAATATTTTGAAAATGACATCCCAAATATAAAAAAATCCAAATATCCAAAAATCATCTTAGTCCAAATATTTAAAATTAAAATAATCCATCAAATTATTTAAAGTAAAATTCATCAACTCTCCGCAACAGTTTGTCGATGTGGACAAATTAAAAATTATATCAGCTCACATAAAGCTAATGCCTAGTCGATAATATTACTATGATTAATTCTCAAAAAGTCTCCTACCATTAAAGATGTGGTACGTGTCCTCTAACCAGCGGTTTTGTCACCAAATGGCACCGCAAGATAAACGATTATGACCCGGGGCCCTCGGAAATCGATTGTTTTTTTTTTCGTTGTCAAATGGCACCATGAAATAACAGTTATGACCAAAGCTAATACGTTCCTTAGTGGCATCAAATCCTTGAGATATAAATCAATAGGATATGATTGATAGGGCACAGAGTCATCTGTTAACTAAGGTGGATTCAAATTTATCCCCTTAGACAAACATTCACCCAAGGTCTACAAGATCCCCTTAGACGAAGCAACCCATGGTTGCCGACAAGGACCCTTCTGTCAGGTTGGGTCGACTACCTCCTCTGATTAAGTAGATCAGGGATCATGATGGCTCGGGATGACGGAACCATGGGATCTTGATCGGGTCCATCATCCATTCCCCCACCATCTGCTTTAAGTGCAAGATGGTAAAGTTTCTAATTTTAAATATCAAATCCTTCAAATACCCTAAGCCTATGCTGCTACTATATGCCAGATGCACGTATTTCTACGTATTTGATTGACGGCTAGCCTTAATCAAAATTTCTCTCTCATTATCGGAAGGGTAATTAACTATAGGGGCTTGCGCCTATAGGAAACCATAACTCAGATCATAAAGTCCTCACAAAATGAGGGCGAAATCTCTTGTTAGTGTCTTATCTACAAACCCATATTCCTTTCCAAAATTTATCCCGGAACTTAATTCTATTAGAACTCCCCTGAAGAAAAAGAGCGGGGGAGGTCAGGGCTGAATTTTCAGAGCCCACAGCACTCTTCAAAATTTCACATGTTTAACCTGCTTTACACTTACCAGTGCGTCTTATTTGTTACATAGAAGTAGCTTAACAATTCTCTGGTTTAGGAGGGAGGTCACCAGCAAGTCTGTAAAAAAAAAAAAAAAAAAAAAAAAGATGATAAAAGAACATTGTAGAAGGTGACTAATGGGAGTAGAAGAAGTGAGACAACTACACCAATGAAACAAATCGAAAGTTTATCTGTCCAAGTCATAAAAGTCGCAGCAGTTATATGAAACTGAGAAAAGTTTAAGAAGTCTGAAAAAATCTGCCCAAATCGATCCCCTTTTTAAGTAAAAAGTTTCGGTGAGCATGGCATTACTCCATCAAACTAGTAAGTAGAAGGGAAACATAGGTAATTGCTCAAATTACAAGTGATTGCCAGTGAAATGTGACAAGTGACTCTATTACTTTACATGTACAACCAGTGTCCAATAGATGGCAATTCGAGATTATCGGGAACTCCAGAAAATAGGAGGAAGAAAGACCAATAAGGCCTAATAACAATGAAAGGGCTAATTCATTTCTTGTAGAACATAAACCAGGATTTTCATTTGACATTTTGGAATATCAACAAAGCTCCAATATTGTACCACCACTAGTTGTAGGAAAGATAAAAATATGAGTTCAAAACCATTGGCAGATCATCTTTAGCCAGGCCCCGATATTGCAATAGTAGCCTGTGTTGCTTTCAGCGTTCTCTGTGAAAAAAACAAGCTCTGGGAATTTTGGTTTGCATTGGGTAACCTGTCCGAAACTCGAAGTGTTCCTCCTAGCTCAGTTGGCACCAGTGGTATCAAAGAATGGAGCACATCAGTAATCAAAGGCCGGTAACTTGGTTCTGGTTGTACGCATAACACAGCTACAGCGGCAACCTAAACAAGACCATCAAGAATCTCATAAGGGAGCTCATTCAATTAGTCAATGAATTTAGTTATTTTCATCATTTAGTTGAATGCATTTAAACACAAACATTAAATTCAAACTTCACAAAATTTGTAAGAAAATCCTCAAAAAATAAAGATTTTATTTTCAAATCTTTATTGTCAAGGATTCATTTGGGACAGCTTTTGGTTGCTGCTGTTTCATTACTTTTAATAATTTTTTATATTAGAAAGCTGCTGTAGAAATCTATTAAAAATTATTCCAAACGAAGCCTAAAGCATGATATCTATTTATAAACAACTACGAGTCTAAGGTAAAACCTAGAATCCTATAGAAAAATAGGAAAAAAAAAAAGAAAGAAAGAGAGCAAAGAAGGAAACTTACTTGGTATAGATGCTTTAGGTCCATTGTATCCCTAATCACAGGATCTACAATAGTTGGAAGTTTCAATCGGTCTGTCAATTGCGGCATTACCTACAATATAAATGATGCTATATTAAATATCATTATAAATAATTGATTAGAATAATAAAATTTAACAACTAATCATATATTATAAGTTTAAACACAAACATTAACTTCAAACTTCACAAAATGATACCCAAGTCACAAAAGATTGGCAGAGAGATGGTACAATCTTTTCAAAAGTCTTCCTTCCAATCAGTAGCTCAAGGAGAACTACTCCGAATGCATAGACATCACTTTTCTCAGTAACCTTACCTGAAATAGATGTAACTTATAGATTACAGGCAAATATAATTGCTCAGCATTGACTAATTGATGAACAAAAAATTTCAGTTCATGTGAAAATAGGAGAAATGAAGTGACAAACCGTCTAAAATAGATTCTGGAGCAGCATAGTCTAGCTTCCTAGAAAATTTAGCAATACCCTTATTTAGGCCATCATCAGTAACTGCAAGGCCAAAACCTGAAATCTGTTTTCAGAATAGTAACTTATTTAAAGAATATTTTCCTGATTGCAATTTGATGAAAACATAGTAAGATGCCACTGTAAAAGAGTCATGTACCTTGACATTAAAATCCAAATCAAGAAGAATATTTGATGCCTTCAGATCTTTATGAATCACAGGAGGGTAGCAGTGCTCATGAAGATATTCAAGTGCTCTACTAGGCATCAAATTGGAGAACAACAAATGTGATTCATTAGTGTAATGTACATATGGCAAATCCAAAAAGAAAATAATTTCAAAAAGGAATCATAATAAACTTCAGAAGCCTAACCTTGCTGTGTCGACTGCAATTTTCATTCGCAAATACCAAGTTAAAGCTGATCCATGAGAAGTTCCTGGAATAGCAATTCAAAGCATAAAATTTGCTGCAAGAAAAAAATTTTACATTTTTTTTGTTTATGTTTAATCCAAGACAGCAAATAGAAAGTACCATGCAATTGTGTTTCCAAAGAACCATTTTGCAGCAACTCGTAGACAAGAAATCTGGTTTCCCCATGTATACAATAACCCAAAAGTGAGACAATATTTGGGTGTCTGATTCTTCCTAACAAATCCAATTCATTCTACAAATGCAAGTAAAATAGTTAACTGATATAGAAGGTTAAGAAAATGGAGAGATTATATAAAGACTTTACATCAAACATTCTCTCGTAGTCCTGCCCAAAACCATCTAACTTCATTACTGCTGCAACAACTCCTCCATCAATGCAAGATTGATAAACACGGCCAAGCCTCCCTTCTTCCAAAATATTAGTCTCACTAAAGTTTTTGGTGGCTGACTCTAAGGATGAGTACTCCATCATTGCAACCAATGCTTTCTTCTTCATCATCTTTAATGAATTAAACTTGCTAAAAATTGGACCCAAGGGAAGTCCTTTAGTAGCGTAATCTACACCAACTGTAATTTACATGTAGCAGGATAAACTGTTAAAAACTGTTCATACAAATTATAGCTCAGACAAGGTTTGGAATTACCATAGTTTTGGTCTTTGAAGCCTTGAACCAGGTGATTCCTTTGCCAGATGATCCAGAAGAAAATGATAGATATAACTATAGCTGAAATCGCAATCGATGAGAAACAGATTGCCACGATCATTTCTTTGTTTAAATGGTGGTGCTGAACCACAACAATTACCTTCATTACTGCAAAAAGAAACATAAGAAGATTTATGAGAAGAAAAAATTTATAATTTGTTAAGAAAAGAAAATTAATAACGAAACCTTAAGGGCCTCTTTGGAAATTAGTCGGATTTAACTTTATAGGATTTAAAAAATCCTGTAAATCCAGATTTAGCAAATTTTGGAGCTGTTAAAGTCTAAAAACTGTTTGGCAAGGTAGATAATAACGGCGGATTTATTCTGCCGTGAGGTTTATGGCGAGAGAAATACTGTTTTTTGCAGGATTTACGCTAAATCCTGCGTAAATCCTGTTGCCAAACAGCCCCTAAGAGATATAGAGAAACGAGCAACATGGAAGCACCAAAAGTCAAAACAGAAGGAAATGCTTTTAAATTACATTGTTGGTGAGAGAAGCTAAGCAAACTTTCCAACATGCAACGAAGTAAAAATGTAAAAGAAGGGGGGGAAAAAAACCGTAAACAGACATGGTGAAGAAAGTGGATAAACAACTACCTATAGGAGCAGGTGCCAGAAGAACGGGTGGTCCAGAAACGGGCTTAACTAGAGGAGAAAGGAGTGGAGCAGGGGAAGGTGAAAGCCAGGGTCGGACTCTGCCATTGGTGGGAGATGGAAGAAGAGTGAATAGGAGAGAAGATATACAGAAGCGCCACACTGAAGGAAAGAACGTGGGCATGCCTTCCATTTTTGAGGGAACAAACAAGGCATTTGGAAACCTGGAAAGGCAATGGAAGCGGTATAAATACAACACAGTGGGGACAGGAGCATCCAAATAATTCACATGGTCGCTCTCTTATATATATTTGATGTTATCTATTTTAAAATATATGAAAATTGGTTAAGTATCAATGTCATTTTTTTTTTAAGGAAATATGACTAAAAATTCATTTTAAACTAAAAAACCACCGCACGCAAATTTTGAACAATTGTTTTGCTTGAACATTCCTCTTCCTAGCATCTTTACAATTTATGATAATGCTTCACAACATCTAGAGATGTCAAAAATGGTCAACGGGTCAAAATTTTGAATTGACATGAATCTGATCAATTCAAATTTGACCCGCTTAATAAATAGGTCAAACAATTAAACTTGAACTTGACTCGCTAGTAATTCGAACCTGACCCAATAACTCATTTTAATTAAAAAAAATATTTTTATTAGCTTATTAATCATAAATTTTTGGTTGATTGATTAAAAATAAGATGAATAATACTAATAAATAAAATAATTTTTAAAAAAAAAATTAAACGAATCATTTTCAAGTCAAAATTGGGTTCGTGGGTCAAGCTAAACCCAACTCATTTATTAAACGGGTCAAAATGCATGATCGAACTTGAATTTATTTGGGTCAGATTCGAGTCGAATTAGCGTGTTAAAATTATGTCCGTTTAGATAAAGTTAAGGCAGAAGAGATCTTCTTCATTAACATTGAGTAGCTAGAGGACTCACCTAAGATACTAAAGGGGAAATTTAATTCTATTATTTTATATATGTTGTGATTTCACTATAATGTATCAAAGTAATAGCCTGCTATATTATAACTATTGTGATTACAATTTATGTATCAAAGTTATAGTCTTCTACATTAGCAATTGTAATTGAAATCTGTTTTATTAAAATCACAGTCTTCTATGTTATAGCTATTGTGATTGCAATCAATTGTATCAAAGTTATAGTTTGTTGTTATAGCTATAATGATCATACTTTGTTATATGGGAGTTTGAACCATGATCAATGATGTAATGGCTCTATTTGAATAAAATGAATTTTCAAAGTTTTAAGAAATTAGTCTGTTGGAACACAATGATGTTGTGCTTTCAGGCACAACGGCCCTGAGAAGCGCCAAAGTGGCACCTCGGTGGTATAACTTTTTTGTTTTACAATAACTCCAGTAACTCTGGAATCACATTCGACGCAAGATGTTGGGTCACTCAGGCCACGATGTCAGATACTGAATGAGTTTATATATATATATTTTTGTCTCCACTCAGCCGACTCCCTCCCTCCCTCCCTCTCTTGTTTGGTTTGCCATGGAAGGAAAGGAAAAAGAAGAAGGGAAACATGAGAGAGAAAAGAGAAACCAGATTTTTGGTTGTCAGTTCATTTCGCTACTTTTATAAAAATTGCTAAGAAAATTGTATGTGAATTCTATCATATTTCGATTTTAAAATATCTTGCCTGTGACCATTTGATTTTTCCCAAATTGATTTTATTTCATTTTCTTCAAATTTAGTGAATTCTACCACCTAACTTTTTATAGATTATATTACTAATTATTTTGGACTTTGACTGGTTAGTTTCATAATTTTACTTGTTAAAATTATAGTTATTATATCATTTATGAATTTCACATAATAGTAATTTATTCATTTTAATCAGACTATATTATTAATGCAAGCATTGTGAATAAATATAGGTATATGATTGAGTAATAGCTGGTTGCTACTACTTTTATAACATTATAATAATAATGTAAAAAAAAATAAAGGTTGGTGATTTACTAATGTTCTAGAGACTAATTTATATCTATATAGGATAGTGTGCTAGTAGGTTTTCCTTTAAATACTATGATTTGATATTATCATATATCAATTCATGCTATTCACTGATTGGATATTATAAGTTATTAATTATTGTGCTGACTGGCAAGTGTGATAACTTTGTTACAATCAAGGATTTCGAGCTTATGATTTTGATGATAACAAATATTATTGATTGTCTCTTTATTTCTTCTAATATTTATATTATATATTTTCTCTTGTGTGTACTAATATTTACAAAGATTATACACTGTGCATTGAATATTTAGGTCTCAAGCTTGGGTAGAATAGGATGATGTTTTGCACAAGTCTATAATCTTCATTTCTTTTTATATTTCTTGAGTCAAAATCATGTAAAGGTGTATATTAACTTGGCGACCGTACACACATACACGAGGGAGTGAGAAAATGAATTTTAGATTTTTGAACTAATCATATCATACAAACTAGATTGTACTATATGATCATTTATTTAGAAAACCAATTAAATCAATTAAATGAGTAATTATAATATTTGAATTAATTGTATTGTACAAACTAGATCGTAAAGTATGACCAGTTTAACTCGAAAACTCTAGCCGCCAATCTAGGTAAGTAATTTAATATTTAAATTTTAAAAAGATTATGCTATACAAAACCATATGTACTGCATGATATTAAAAATGTTACATAGTTTAATCCTCATAATTAGTCAATCAAATCAAGGTTTAGTAAATATGACAGATCATACAATACAATGTTCATCGTATTGAACGATAAATAGAGATGAAGAACGGTCATCCCAAGGATCATCTTGGATGAAACCAATATTTTGAATGAATCGTATTGTACGATGTAGATCGTTATACAATAGGTAGAGATGATTTTCAATCTTCCTAGAGTTTATCTTGTATGAACTTAAGATGAATGAATTAATCATATTATATGATCCAATGATTAGACGGTATAATCGACTATGTAAAGTTTAAATAAATTATACTATGACTATTTAAGCTTTACTAGACAAAATAGGGTTTTGACCAAATCATATTGTATGAACCCAAATCATATGGTACGATCATACAGTAGGAATAAAGCGACATAATTAAAAAAATTAGGGTTTTTTGGTAGCATTATATTTTAACACTGTTATTATACTTTGAAGTGTCTTTGGCTGTTGAGACAGTTCTGCAAGATTCCCTTAAGAGGTCTTAAATCTTGGAGAGCGAGAATTAGAAGTTTTATGAGAGGGAGAAGTAGTATGAGGGGTTTATATGGTTGTTCCAAGCAAGCTTCTACCTTGGTTCCTCCAAGCATCTTTGATGTTCTTTTGGATAGCTTTGGGGAGAAAGTCTTCAATGTTGAAAATTAGATTATTTGCCTTATAAGGAGGATGAATATGATTCCAGGTTCTCAGCCTCACTAGGAAGGTGAAAAGAATTCTAGGTTCTCTGCCTCACTAGGAAGGTGAGAAGGATATTAGGTTATCTGCCACATTATGAGGGTGAAAAAGATTTCAGGTTCTCTATCTCACCCAAAAGGTGAAAAGGATTCTAGGTTCTCTGCCTCATCATGATGGTGGAAATAATTCAGGTTCTCAACCGCATGATAGAAGGGTGGAAGTGATTTTGTAAAAGCTTCTACACTTTATTGTGGGAGCTAAAGGAGAGAAAATAAAGATTTGGTGTAATATATGGCGATGATGACTCCGAGGAGTGGACGTAGGTTAAAGTTTGATGGAACCACTATAAATTTTTTGATGTGTTTGTTCTTATTTTTACTTTATTTTCAAATTTTTATTTATTATTTTAATTATTACCAATATATAATTTTTACTTGGTATAATTCTAATATCTTTTTATTAGGTCAAAAAGAATAATAAAAAATCACATTTACAAGTTTTTGGCTTAAAATCTAAAAATCAAAATATTTCTTTCTTGTGAGTTATTCTTTAAAGTAAAAACTAGATTGCCTGTGAAAATTGTGTTGGTAAATTATTCTTAAAAAAGAGGAAAATTTTAAAACATCAATTCAACCCCTTTTTGGTGTGTTTAGGGTAGTTCCACACCCCTTTTGGTGTGCTTAGGGCAGTTCAATAAGGTTTAATAACCTCTCTTTAACTTTCAATTAGTATGAGAGTGGGTCTCAGAATTAGTGATTTAAAAATCTTTTAAAAAATATCAAATGACACATTTTGGAAATAAGAATATTGTGAAGGATTATTCAATAAATTGTCAACCATTATTTGATAATATTCCAATTGTTTTTTGAAAAATCATTTTGTCCATGTATTTACAATCAACTGATTTTTTCATGTGGTATATGATACAAGAAGATTATTCTGCACCATTTAGATGTATTAATTATATTCAAATTGAAACACCATTTAATGAATGGAGTAATGGAGATGGAGATCTTGTAAAACTTAATGCTAAATGCATAAACTATCTTTTTTGTGCTCTTAAATATAAGGATTACATGAGAGTCTCTACTTATACCATTGGAAGTTGGTTTGGGATAAACTGTGCATCACATATGAAAGAACTAATGAATTCTAACAATCCTATCTAAATCTTTTACTATATAAATATGAACTCTTATGTATGAAATCTAGTGAATCAATTTCTGACATGTATACTAGGTTCACAAAAATAGTGATATTTTTGCATGCTTTAGGAAGAGAATTATCAAACTTAAAAAATGTTAATAAAATTCTTCATTGTTTGTCTAATTGATTTGATGCAAAAGTCATTACTA
Source organism: Dendrobium officinale (assembly GCA_019514585.1). Classification (NCBI taxonomy): domain Eukaryota; kingdom Viridiplantae; phylum Streptophyta; class Magnoliopsida; order Asparagales; family Orchidaceae; genus Dendrobium; species Dendrobium officinale. The sequence goes on along the minus strand of CM033682.1, from coordinate 66,278,707 downwards.
TTTTAGAATCCAAACATTTAAATGTTTACTTTATTGATAATCTACTTGGATCTTTGATTCCTTGCAAGAAAAATGTGAGCCAAATATTTTTGGATGCAGGTGATAGGAGAGAGGAGAATACTATGGCATTGAAGGCTGATGATTTTAATAGCAAAACTCTGCAGCTGAAGAAGATGATGATATAACATTGATGACTTGGCAATTCAAGAGCTTTTTGAAGTTAAAGTAAAGATGTCATCACAACAAAATAAATATAAATTAGGTAAAAGTACTAAAGTTTTCTTTGACACTATCTATTTTGAATATATGAAACTAAGACATTTGAGATATGACTGCTCCAAAGTAAAGACTCACCCTACTAAGGAGAAGGGTGAAGAAAAATTCAATATCAAAAAGGGAAAGTAGAGGATGCAAAAACCCTTTTGGGTAGACTCTACCTCAGATTCATCAGAACACGATGCAAAGAAGGAGATAACAAATTTGTATCACAAATGATAATCTTGATCATTCTGATCAAGATGAGGTATGCCAACTATCTTATAATGAGTAGTTTAATATTTTTGAAAAAAAATTCTTAACTGTTGCAAATCTATTTTCATGGCTTATATTTTGATGATTGACAAACACTATTTCTCTTGGACTGCTTGTTGCTTCTAACTTTTTTGGAATCGAAGATCGGACGATCAAGACGAAGCCAGTTCAGGATTGCGTAGGTTTAGGGTTGAGTCAGTCTGTACTTTTGTTTTTCACTTTTAAGTCTACTTGTAATGGTCAAAGAGACTGATGCTAAGTAACCCTACACACACACACTTGAGAGATTTAGAATCTCTGTTTTTGCTCACATCGGCCAGGCCGATTCCTTGGATCGTCCTGGACGATCGAGTTCAAAACAGAGACTCTAATCAGGATTCTTAATTAAGGCAGCCGACATTAACATATCAGCCTGGACGATAAGCTCAAAACAGAAAAAAGTTGCCGCGATAGACAATTAAGGTATACTGTATTTTTAAATTATCGGCCAGGACGATCATTGATCGGCCTGGACGATATTCACAAATTATGCCTTAATTGATTAGAAAATTAAGAGAGTAATTAAGGATGATTGATACGATCATATCGTCCTGGATGATCGGAGGATCGGCCAGGACGATCCAGTCGAAAATCTTAAGTTACTTCAGGACGATAAATATTGGCCAGCTCGTATCCAGGGCTATTGTCAGGACGATTTTCCCATGATTTGAATTAATCGGCCAGGACGATCGTGAGATCGGCCAGGACGATCGTGAGATCGGCCTGGACGATCTAGCCAATTTTCAATCGTCCAGCTTTGCATCCAGGGCGATGCTCTGGCCGATCTTCTGAGTTTTGTACTGATCGGCCAAACCGATGTCCATATCGGCCTGGACGATAAAGTCGGCAACTTGCAATTAATGAGCTCCTTTGAAGCTCTTCTATTTAAGATCTCTTGTTCTACGTTTTTTGAGGATCTTTGGCTGCTGCCTTGACCTGAGAAGACCTTGAGGAGAGAAAGAGAGAGAGGGAGAGAGAGAGGATCTTGTGAGGGGGAGCTTGTGAGGGGATTCACAAGGGTTGCTTCAAGGATCGCTCTGCTTCTTCTTCGTCTAGAGTTTCTCGTCCGTGGAAGGGTCGGTAGAGGTAAGGAGTTAGCTTCTGGTTGTGGTTCTCTGCCAGCTTCAGGAGGAAGCAAAAGGAGGTAGGTTCTCTGCCTTGCCGGGGTGGCAAAAAGGAGGTTCTTGTGAGGGATTCTCCGCCTAGCCTTGGGGGCTAAAGAAGAGTCACTTTTTGTAGTGCAATACTTGGAGGGTGCCTCCAAGGAGTGGACGTAGGTCGAGTTGATCGAACCACTATAAATTTCTGTGTTCTTATTTTTGCTTCCGCACTTTTAATTCCTCATTTATTTTTGTGGTGTGATTTTGGTTTATGCAATTTTTATTCTTTGTGAAAAGAAATTTTAAAATACCAATTCACCCCTCCTCTTGGTTAGCTTGGGACTAAGTTCATAAGGGCTTAACATCCCTAACGAACTTTCAAGTGGTATCAGAGCGGGATTCAAAAATTTAAGTTTGAAAACTTTTTGAATTTGATCCATGGCTAACTTTGGGAATAGAAACACTACTGAAGGTTATTCGATTACACGACCTCCACTGTTTGCAACTTACCTTTTGATTTCTGGAAAACCCGCATGTCTACTTTGTTACAATCTACTGATTATCACATGTGGATGCTTATCAAAGAAGGTTATTCTCCACCTTCTCGTGAAATTAATGTCATTAAAACTGAAGTTGCTTTTACTAATGGACTTTCGATGAACGAGATTTAGCACAATTAAATGCAAAATGTTTGAAATGTTTTTTCTGTGCTTTAAAATCTGAGGACTACATGCGTATTTCTACTTGTTCAACAGGTAAGGAGATTTGGGATAGGTTATTTATCACCTATGAAGGAATCAATGAAGTAAAACAATCAAGATTGAATATTCTCTTGCATGACTACGAACTTTTTCGTATGAAACCTCATGAATCTATTTCTGACATGTACTAGGTTTACTCAAATTGTTACTTCACTGCATGCTTTAGGAAAAGAGCTTTCGAACTATAAAAAAGTGAACAAAAGTTTGAGATGATTTCCTTCTTCATACGATGCTAAAATTACTGTAATCACTGAATCTAAGGATTTGAACACTTACTCTATTGATAACTTACTTGGCTCACTCATTGCTTACGAGCAAGGGGTGAATCAAAGAAATCTTGATGCAGGTGAGAAGAAGAAGGAGAAAATAATTGCACTCAAGGCGCACAAATCGGATTCTGAATCTTCCGAGTCTGAAAGCGATGAAGTTGCCTTCATCACAAGGCAATTCAAAAGCTTTCTAAGGAAGAAACAAAAGCATCATCAAAGTTGGAGAAAAGGTAATGATCATAAATATGTTAAAGGATCTTTTGATGTTGTTTGTTTTGAATGCAGGAAACCTGGACATGTGAGAGCCGATTGCCCAACACTTCAAGATAACATAAGCAAGGAAAAGATTGAGGAAAAATCTAAGTTTAAGAAGGAGAAGAAGAGAATCCAAAAGGCATTTTGGGCAGAATATGGTACTGATTCCTCTGAGACTGAACCAGAGGAAGAGACTACAAACCTATGCTTAATAGGGGAAGATCATCTTGAGCAAAGTGATGAGGAAGAGGTATGCAAACCAACCTATGATGAATTGTTTGAGATTTGTGAGAAAATGCATACATCATACAAAAAACTCAAGACAACTCATGCAAGCCTAAAATTAGAATTTTCAAATTTGTAGAAAGAGTATGAAGTCATTCTTAAAGATCATTCAACGATTGATTCCAATCACATGGCTCTTCTTGATGAATTTGATGAGTTGAACAAAAAGCATTCAGAATTAATTGATGAACATAAGGCATTGAAAGTTTCACACACCTCACTTAATTATGATATTAAGAAATCTAAAGAGATTGAGAAAAATTTGAGGATTGATAATGAAGCATTAAAAAGAACTAACTTGAGGATTCAAAATGGTTTGGATACATGTAAGAAAAGTTGGATGACATCTACTTTTAATCCTAAGCTAGAACCTAGGAAGAGGCATTATAACTCAAACCATTTAAGAAACCCTTTTCCTGGAGTTAGATGTTTCTCATGTGGCATACTAGGACACATCTCACACACTTGCACCGTTAACCGTAGTACACATTAGGTGTGGAGACCTAAGTGGCATGATTCACAACATACCATACATGCATTGCATTCTATTTTTCCTAAGAAGGATCCCAAACCTGTTTGGGTTCCTAAATCTGATTGTTGTTGAGTTTTGCAGGAGTGCTCTCACCAAAGACCTCGTGGGGGCATAGGATAACTGGACATATAAAGGCTCGCAGCTCATTCATGCTCAAACCTGCTGCTTCAATGAATTCTTGAAATATGTTTTGTTTCATTGTGTTTTATTTTATTTTTTATGTGTTTTTGTTTTTGTGTTGTCTTTAAAATTGGCCTTTCATATGTTGAATCTTTTTAAGATTTTGGATTTTGGAGTTTTAAAGATTGTGTTTAGTTTTTCTAAATTTAGGTAAAAGGAGAAACACCGTGGATAGTTTCCCTCCTTCTGACCTTGATTAGTGGTATAATTTTTCTTCTCTAAACAAAAGTCTAACTCATTTTAGCCAATGGTTTTTGAAACTAAGATTCTTTCTATCTTGCTACAATATCCTATCTTATACATAATATCCAAAACTCTTACATATCTTTCAAGTTATTTAAAATCTTGCCATTGCTTCTATCACATGTTTTTAATTTTGTTTTGTGGCTTATTCTTCCCTATGTTAGAGAGAGAGCTCCTATTCTCTAATATTTGGAGGATATTCTCACAACTGAGTTTCTTTTAAGAGTTTGCAAAAGAGCATTTTTAGCTTGCAAGAATTAAAAAGGAAAAAGGCCAATGACGCCAAAATTGAAAAAAAAAAATTATACACAATTGTATATAAAAAATCAAAAGATGCTCAAAGAGCCAATCAAAGATTCAAGAGGCATAAAATGAGCCCACTAAAAGGCAAGCTATCCTCTCTTTTTAAAACTTTTAAAACTTAGAGAACTTATTAACTATTTGATGAATTCAAAGGTTTGATTTCAAATTCCATGATTGAGAAAAAAAACTTTGCTTTATTATTTATGAGATGGTTTTTGTAAACAAGTTTGACTAGATCTTCTTTTTTTCCCAATTAGGTTTATTCTGAGTTAAGCATTATTGTTTTTCAAAAGAAATTTTGTACCATAAAAAATGTCTGATTTAGGGTTAATAAAATCAGATATCTTACCTTTTGTCTAATTAGGATTAGCTAAACTCCTTGATCTTGTGGAACTCTAAAAATTTAACTTTTTGAGAAATCCTCATATGATGCCTCCATAAAAAAAAAAAAAAAAAAAAATTAGAAAAGTTAAAATCCAAAAATATTCGTCTTTTTTATTTTCTTTGAGTTTTTGCTTTTCTTTTAATGTGTTTTTCTGTTTGTTTTTCTTTTGTTCTATTTTTGAGGGCCTTGATCATCACCATCTTTTTCTTGGTTTCAATTTCTAGTCACATCATCCTGGCCGATATTTTTATCGTCCTGGACGATTGGACAAAATATCTTCAAACTCCATCTGCTGAACTTTTCTGTGCTTATTTGTCTCACCAGCAGCAGCAGCATGACCAAGACATCGCCTGGTTCAATGCTCGGTTTACCACACTTGCTAGCTACTTTCAGCAGCCACCTCCATCTGATGATCAGGGTCCTTCGTTTTTCTAGTCTGTGTATTTCTGTTGTTTGTTTCCTGTTTTATGTAGTTTGCTTGTTAGTCTTTGTTTGTTGTGATATTTTCTTTTGTATATGGACCCTCTTTTTGTGATGACAAAAGGGGGAGTAGAGTGTGGTAGGAAAAATTGTTGGGTTTGTAACTTTGAAATTCTAATGGACTTTTTGGATATTTTTCTACTTGTGTTTGCCATCATCAAAAAGGGGGAGATTGTTGCAAATCTATTTTCATGGCTTATGTTTTGATGATTGACAAACACTTTTTCTCTTGGACTGCTTGTTGCTTCTAACTTTTCAGGAATCGAAGATCGGACGATCAAGACGAAGCCAGTTCAGAATTGCGTAGGTTTAGGGTTGAGTCAGTATGTACTTTTGTTTTTTACTTTTGAGTCTACTTGTAATGGTCAAAGAGACTGATGCTAAGTAACCCTACACACACACACACACACACTTGAGAGATTTAGAATCTATGTTTTTGCTCACATCGGCCAGGCCGATTCCTTGGATCGTCCTGGACGATCGAGTTCAAAACAGAGACTCTAATCAGGATTCTTAATTAAGGCAGCCGACATTAACATATCGGCCTGGATGATACGTGTATCGGCCAGGACGATAAGCTCAAAATAGAAAGAAGTTTCCGCCATAGACAATTAAGGTATACTGTATTTTTAAATTATCGGCCAGGATGATCATTGATCGGCCTGGACGATATTTACAAATTATGCCTTAATTAATCAGGAAATCATGGGAGTAATTAAGGATGATTGATACGATCATATCGTCCTGGACGATCGCAGGATCGGCCAGGACGATCCAGTCAAAAACCTTAAATTACTTCAGGACGATAAATATCGGCCAGCTCGTATCCAGGGCTATTATCAGGACGATTTCCCCATGATTTGAACTAATCGGCCAGGACGATCGTGAGATCAGCCTGGATGATCTAGACAATTTTCAATCGTCCAGCTTTACATCCAGGGCGATGCTCTGGCCGATCTTCTGAGTTTTGTACTGATCGGCCAGGCCGATGTCCATATCGGTCTAGACGATAAAGTTGGCAACTTGTAATTAATGAGCTCCTTTGAAGCTCTTCTATTTAAGAGTTTTCCGCCGGGGTTTGAGGACCTTTGGCTGCTGCCTTGACCTGAGAAGACCTTGAGGAGAGAAAGAGAGAGAGGGAGAGAGAGAGGATCTTGTGAGGGGGAGCTTGTGAGGGGATTCACAATGGTTGCTTCAAGGATCGCTCTAATTCTTCTTCGTCTAAAGTTTCTCGTCCGTGGAAGGGTCGATAGAGGTAAGGAGTTAGCTTCTGGTTGTGGTTCTCTGCCAGCTTTAGGAGGAAGCAAAAGGAGGTAGGTTCTCTGCCTTGCCGGGGTGGCAAAAAGGAGGTTCTTGTGAGGGCTTCTCTGCCTAGCCGTGGGGACTAAAAGAGAGTCACTTTTTATAGTGCAATACTTGGAGGGTGCCTCCAAGGAGTGGACATAGGTCGAGTTGACCGAACTACTATAAATTTTTGTGTTCTTATTTTTGCTTCCGCACTTTTAATTCCGCATTTATTTTTGTGGTGTGATTTTGGTTTATTCAATTTTTATTCTTTGTGAATTTTTTTTTAATATACCAATTCACCCCCTCTTGGTTAGCTTGGGACTAAGTTCATAAGGGCTTAACATCCCTAACAAGCTTTAATTAACTAATATAGGGATTTAAAGAAACTGCACTCTAATTAAAAAAATGAATTTTCTAATATGAAATGTGATCTTGATTTGTTAGTTAGAGAGCTTGCTAATCTTAAATCTGAGCATATTTCATTATACAAAGAACATTCTTCTCTATTAGATGAATGTGATAATTTGAATAAGAAACATATTAAACTAAGCAAGTCGCATGAAACCTTGAAATATAACATATTGAGCTAGATAATGCATTTAAGGAGTTAGAAACACTTGCAACTATATTAGACCATAGTGAGCATGCATTGAAATTTAAATTTGAAAGCTTTAAGAATACAAATGGGGTTTTGCGAGAAAAAAATTATGCACTTCAAAATAATAAACCACATCCTACACTAATACAATGGTAAAAGCTTAAAACACAACATACATCTTATATCCCCAGAAGGAGGCACTACAACTCACATAGGTTGGTGAATCCATTTCTAGGTGTTAGGTGCTATTCTTGAGGCATGGTAGGATGCATAACCTGCACTTACACTATATAACATAGAACACATCTAGTATGGAGAAAAAAATCATCTACATCACATTATAATATGTATTTTTTTTCATCCATTAAAGCATAAGGTGGAACCTAAACTCACTTAGGTTCTCAAATCTAACCTTTGATTGGCATTGTAGGAATGCTCTCACAAAAGGTCTAGTGGGAGTATATGGTACATGGACAGTGGATGTTCACAACACATGACTGGAAATGTTAAGTAATTCCCTATACTAGAGGCTAAGGCTAGAGACAAGGTTATTTTGGGAGATTTCACCACCAAGAAAGTTGCGGGTTCAGGAATGATTAGTAACTCTAAAAATTATTATTATCGAAAATATTTTACTAGTAGATGGATTGAAACATACCTTACTAGTATTTGTCAATTGTGTGATAAATGATATGACATAAAATTTTTATCTATTAAATATTTAATTAGTTCAAATAAAAAATTTATTTTAGAAGTGTTTGATTTAAAAAGTTGATTTTGAGTTTGAAAGAGGATTACTTTTTTTTTTGGCAAAGTTTAATTTTTAGAATTACTAGTTTTAAAATCGAACACGTCATTATGAATGATATATCACCTCAAGAAGCGAACATATCATTCCCTAATGGGTTCAAATTTCAGAACTTTGAATTCATCATAATTATTATAGTCAAACTCAGGAAAAAATTACATATAACCCTACAGGGTCAAAATAAAATTTAATCGAGTATTTGACCATATTAATCTGGATAAGAGATCATTAATTTCATAATCAAAATAATAATAATAATTGATATATCTCTATGAGAAAAGAAGATATCAATTACTATTGATCATTTGAGAATGACAATAATGATCATTGATTTTGAATTTCTCAAAGAAGATTAATTAAAATTTTAAAAAATTAGTTCTAAGTTCTAAATCTCTTATGAGCTCAAACCCTTATAGTTAATTATATTACATGAAACTAAAATTTCCTACAAATAATTTCAAATAAAATATAGATAAAAATTTTATTTAAGATTTCAAAGCTTGATATCAAAGGATATAAGGATTGGGAATTTTAATCGGGAATGGATGAAATTTGAACACTTATTTTTTGAGTCAAAGGAGAAAAAGTAGGAGGTGTCCTGAGATTCTGAATTACTTCAGAAATACCCAGCCAATCCTAAATATTGGGCTTGAATTTGATTGAAAGAAATTTAAGTTTAAATGGTCAATTTTATTAAAAAGTTGGAAATAAATTCTTGAATGTTGAGGTCTTATAACTTGAGCATGCCTCAAAATTTAAGTCTAATTTGGGTATTAAAAATTATTGATTTAAACCTAACTAATGCAATATAGGATCTAGACTTACCTGGCTTGGATTAGGGAGCCAGCTAAACCACTTAGGTGCTTCAAAACTATGAGTCCGGTTAATTATGAAAGAGTGGTTAAGGATATTGATTATATTAATTATGAAGAATTGGGGCCTACATCTAGAGCAGATTTCTAATTAGCCCCTTAATTTATGTTGGGTGAAATGAAACTTTTAAAAAATGTAATTAAAGTTTTTTTTATTTCTTTAATTAGTTTTTAATGTAATGCATGCTAGTTTTCTCAATTAAATGCTTAAAATAAAAATGAAGAAATTTTAAAAGGCTTAAAAATAGAAATTTTCCTAAAATAATACACAAATTTTGCTTGACAGATCTGGACCCTCATAGGCCAGGTGATCTGTTAGAACTCGCAGGTGGGGAGGTTCCTGACAAAGGAGAGAGGCAATCCTAACATAAGCAAAACACATCAATTAATTAATCAATTAAATTAATTAAATAAATTTAACGTCAATGTGGTAAGTGCCACTTAATATTACAACTCAGGGTCTGTAAGAAAAGTAAAGTGGATAGGCACCACTATATATAACTCGGATTCTACTCCTAAGACTTAAGTGACTTTGGAAATGGGTCTTCTTGCTCTTTATTTCTTCACCATTCTATGGGGATCCTTGGATCATCAGGTCCGGATATCCAAATGAAAAGAAACTCCCCCTCAAAAGGGTGTTATCTTTCCTCTTTTAATATTTTAAAGTCATCCTAATGGATCTCCTATGGGGAGGAACTCTCCCCTAAGAGATGTTTCTTTCTTTTTGGATTCCAAATTGGATGTTTAAAACCCATTTCAAATTGTCACTTTAAATTACAACATAATTATATCAAATTGCATTTAAATGAAACGTAAAATCTATACTAAATAACCTATAGTATTATCCTAAGCAATTATAATTAAATCATCTAAAGCAATTAATATTTGAAATTAATATTTGATTAAGCTTAATTTCTTAAAAGTTAATATTTTTGTAAAATATTAGACTTTAAGATGATAAGCTAGACACTGAGTTTTTTAGATTTAGATTTTTCCATACTTAGTTATGTAGGTTTAAATTTTTTACTAAAATTACTAACCAGATTGTTGATTTTTTACTTTGACTAAATTTTTGATAAATATTAGATTTTATTTTGAGTTGAATGCCTTTAAATTTATTCAATTATAAATTTTTTGGAATTAGTTATGATTTTTTAAAGTTTGATTTTTTTTTTTAATTTTTTTAAGTTGATTTAATTAAGGAATTTTTTTTATTAATTTTGCCTCAGATTAACTCCTAACTCCTTAAAATTAGTTCCAGATACCAGGAATGACCAAAAGAGAGATTACCAAGTATTTAAGAATTTTTTGGATGTTTTAATTATTTTTAATTAATTAAATATTAATTTTTATTTAAAAGTAAATTATGGTTGAAATTAAAGTCTAGTTAAGTGTGTTTTTTTTCGTAAGTTAAGGGTTTAATTCAAATTAATTAGTGTTATTGCTTGCATTTTTTTATTTAAATTCAATTTATTTTAATTTTTGAAAGTTTTTAATGCTTAATTAAAGAATTAATTTATTAAATATCTTAATGATTTATAAAAGTAGTGAAATTTTTTATGGGTTGTATGTGTCACTATATTTAATTGGTTCAAATTTCATGTTAATAGGAAGTGTACACTAATTTTTAAAATTAATCTAAATTTTTTAAACAAATATCCTTAATTATTATCCTTAATGATGTCACTAAGTTAAGTAGGTTTGAATCAAAGTTTTACTAACCCTTAGACTTAACATGTATGAATCACACATAAGCACAATCAAATTCTAAATCTGGGAGAGCCTATGCTAAGTGCAAGAGTGTGCATCCTAAGCATGAAAAGAATAAAATATAGCTTAATTTACAAAATGATTAATCAATGAACAATTATCAAAGTAATTGCCCATTGATTAACCATAATTCTCTATTGACCTCATTTTTGATATGAGGTCACTAAGGCCTTTCCAAACTCCAGATTAATTCTAAATCCTAGGATCCATTCTAGACCTTAAGATCCTTTCCTAGAGCCAAACCTTAGGATCCACTCTAGACCTTAAGATCCTTTCCTAGAGCCAGACCTTAGGATCCACTCTAGACCTTAGGGCCTACTCTAGAGCTTAGGATTCTCTAGATCCTAGATCTTAGAACCCCTCTAGATCCTAGGACCATTCCAGACTCAAATCAATCCCTACCTTTGATCAACTTCAACTTCAAGTCAATCCCAACCCTTGATCAATTCAAATCTCAAGCTTCATTCAGCTCAAATCTCAAACTTCATTCAAGCCTCAAACATACCCAAACTTTGATCCAATCAATTTGACAATCCAAACTTCAACCTAGACTTTGATCCTACCTTTAATCTAGCTTTGACCCTATCCATTCATTAACAATCACCACATGATTGTAAATGATTTGGATATTCCAACATTAATCATTCAAACTTAAAATCCATTCCAAATCCAGAAATCCAGACTCAAATCCAAAGTCTTAAGGCCCTGTCCTAAAGACCCTTTTCAAAGATTTTTCAAACATTTCAAAACCCAGTCAAATGGCCTCTGATTTAGAGTCTATCACCTACAAAGTGATAATACATGTCTCTAGAGGTTACCCTCCAATTTTGAGCCCATTCTGAGGTCTCTAACCCCAGAATCTGAATTAAAATCCAAAGGCTATAAAACCTTCAAATATTTACAGCCTATGCCATTGGACTTAACACCTTGAAGATTTTGATCTTGGAGCCCTTATCAAAGCCTCCAATCACTTCCAAACCCTTGATTGTAACCCATTGAGCAGTAAACTGCATTTTTCAGACCCATTTTTGACCCTAGTTGACCAATGGGTCAAAATTGATGAAAATACCCCTACGGGATTTTAAATGCCCATTTTGACTCAAATCAATTCCAAATTCCTTGAAACCACTTTCAATAAGTTTCAAATATCAAACCCAACTTGTTGAGCCCAAACCTGGACCTTGGGTCAACCTGGTTGACCAAGTCAACCAAGTTTGACCCATTAACCCATACACCCCTTCTCTTTCAAATCTTTGAATCAAGTCCATTCCAAGTCCTTTGAATGCAAGGGATGACCCCTTGGGTACCCAAGAGACCTCTCTTGGAGACCCAAGCCTTGGACTCACTTGGGTTAGCCATATGGCTTGACCCAAGTGACCAAAGAGAGGCCTCCCTTGAGCCATCTCTTGACCTTAATCAAATTGAATCCAAATCAAGGTGTCATTGGGTTCCCATTGACCCAATGCACCTTCCTTGACTAGCCCAACCCTTGGGCTAACTTGGGTCAAGAGTTAGGCTAACCCAAAGTGCCCAAGATCACTTGGGATTGAGCCAACTCTCAACCTAAGCCCAATTGAACTTGATTAACACCTCCCATAGATGGCCCTAGGTCTAACACACCCCCTCCAGCCAGCCCATGCCTTGGGCTAACCTGGGTCAGGGTTTAGGCTAACCCAAAGTAGCCAAAAACACTTGGACCCGAGCCATCTTCCAACCCAGATCAAATTGGACCCAATTGCCACTTGCATTGGGTCCACCAGACCCAGACCCACTTCCCACCTCAAGCCCAGGGCCTGGCCTGACCTGGGTTGAGCCCAAATCGACCCGAACTGAGCAGATTTGGATCAACCCGAGCCATCTTTTAACCCAGACCAAATTGGATCCAATTGCCACTTGCATTGGGTGCACCAGATCCAGACCTATCTCCCATACCAAACCCAGGGTCTGACCTGACCTGGATCAAGCTCAATTCAACTCGAACCGAGCAGGTTTGGGTCCAACCCAGCCACCAATTCAATCCAGGAATTCCCAGGCCAAATTGACTCCACCCTTGGCTCCAACATGTCCCCATCAGCCTCCCCCAGTCAACTCGACCCAGACCATGGCCGGCGGCGGTCAGAACCAATGGAAAATTAGTTCCGGTGATCCCCCCAGATAACTCCTAGTTCAAAGCTGCTGCCCACCAGTTTGATCCCCACGATCTCCCTAGGACATCGCCATCGTCCACCTGGCAGCGATCCGAGCCCTCTCCAGCTTAATCCCGGCCGTCCAAGCTCCCGAAAGGTGGACGAATAGCCTCGAGCTCCCCAGACCGCCAGAAGCATCCACATTCATTTGAAATCGATTCCCAGAGCTTCTTCAAACTCCCTGACGCTCCCTTCGAGCTCCCAGATCGATCCCTTTGTCCGTTCGAGCAAGTTACCCTGAAAGCTTTCGGCGTCCCGCTCGAAGTCGCACCTCCGGCCATCCTCCAGTCCCGACGCCTGAAGGAGATCAGTTTGTTATTGTCCCCTGAAGCTTCCTGATAGAGAAGCTCATTCGTTGAGGCCTTCTCTGCGGTAATCCCTTCATCCCGAGCTCCCTAGCTAGGTAGTCCGGTCAAGTGTGAAGGAAACCTTCACTCCAACGGATCTCCACCATTGGATTGAAGGTTTCTACAGTCCTGATCCTCCCTGTGAAATTTCATTGGAGTTCGCCGGCGGGATCGCCCGGATCAAGCCGGAGAAGCTCTGCGGTCTCGGATACGTGCGGGAGGTTGAAGATAAAATCTCAGCCGTTGATTTCGATCAACAGCTCGAATTAGATCCCGCGGTATCGGAGCGCATTTGATCCCAACCGTTCGATCCGCCATTCGAAGGCTGTGGTTAATCTGGCCGTTAACGGTTAGCGCCAATGATTGCTTGGCCAATCAGCGCGCGGCTCGTGGAAAGAGCCGTTGACTGTGTAATTGCCGAATTAAAAAATCCAGAAATTCAAGGGAACTTCAAAATTCATAACTCCCTCCACACTTGTCAAATTAGGTGTTCTTAGGCTCATTGAAAAGGTCTCAAGGAGATCTACAAAAGCCTTATGGTTCCAAACCCTAGTTAGGTCAGTGTTAGGCTTAATTTCAATTTGAGCATTTTATGAATTTCTTTAATTACTTTTTAAATACAGGTCCACCAGGTCTGGAATTTTGGGAGATTGAAATTGGACATGTTTTTGACATGTCCAAATTTTATATTCCTATTTTATGTTGTTCAAGGGCATTTTCCCCAATTTTTAAGTTTAAGGGTCATGGTTTGACCCTTAAATTCAAAATGGGATATAGACCTATCCAATGAGATTTAGGGTGTGATTTTTGGTGTGCTGATGATGAGTAGGATAAGGAGTGTAGAGCCATTAATTTTGCCCCAATCCAAGCTTAGGATAGACCCCTATAGTGATTTGAAGGTGACTTAGAGCTCACCTTGGGTGGTTTAGTTAACCACCTTAGAGTATTCCATTTGAGCTCAAATTTGGTGGGTTTAGTCCTTAGGGTCAGGTGATCCTATGGTCCAAATTTTATCAAATTTGGAGTTCATTTGGTTCCCCAAGTAGGAGCCTCAAAAATCCTTCTTAGAAATGACCTTAACCCTAATCAATTGATAATGAACTATTCTTAATTTATAAAATCCATTAAGATGTCCATAATTGTCCCTAATTAATCCCCTAATCAATAAGAATTGAAACCCTCTTAAATTGATCTCTAGATTGGTCTTAGTTTAGTCCTCAGATAAAATCAAGGGTTAACCAATTTTAATTAATCCTAAAAATCTTAAAAATCCCAAAAAGATTTTAAACACTTGTTGATCTGTCCTCAGGTCATTTATGACCTTTGGAATTGCTCCCAAGGAGTTTAGGGCTCATTTGGGTTCAAATCCTTAAGCAGATCCCTTAGTCGTAATAACTTGGTAACCCCTACGAATATGTATAATTTCTAAAATTCACTGTTAATTATAGAATAATTTTGACTAATCAAACTCAATGGCTAATGACTTCAATTAGAATCTATCATTCTCTAAAAATATTAAACCTCCATAATTTGGTCAAAGTCAAGGACTCAACATCTTAGGTGACTTTAGGTCAAAACGGGCCAGAACTTTTAAAAATCATAACTTTTCATAGAAAACTCCAAATTGAGTGTGTCACCTGTCTAACAACTCATAATTAGGTATAGTATTTATTAAAAATCTGAAACCCTTAAGATTAACTCTAGTTTTGAAAGTCAAATTTTGACCCCTTAGTTAACGTATCTGGGTAATCCTTTAAAATCTGTTAACTTATCCAACTCCTAAAATTCTTTTAATAGGTTATTAAAATTCTCAACCAACCCATTAAAATCAATAATCAATTCCCCTTAACATTAATGCACTCCTTTAATTCCAACCAATTTAAAATAACTTAATTAACCCCGATTGCTACTGGGTAACCCAGGCCTACGAGGCTATTAACTTAGCCCCAAGGAAGGTGAAATAAACTTCATGGCCTCGGTGTGAAACAAAGGTAGTAATCAATTAACTTTTAAAATACATTTAATTAAAATTCCTAATTTATTAATATTTAAAGTTTAATTTAAATTTCCCTTTTAGGCTTTAACAAATTCAAAACTTTAGACAACTTTGACTAATCACCCAACTTAGGATTTACCCTAGCCACACGACCTTTTACACACACTTCAGATGATGTACAAGGACAACCAACTCTAGATCTAGGTTAGGCCGGTGTTTACTTTACTGCTGTGTGCCAGATTTTTCGTAGTTTTCACTGCATGTTGTGGATGAAATTGCTTTGCTATGTCTGCTTACTTTTCTGCACTCTGTGGATGGATTGATGTGTTTGGCGACTAGATTACCCTTAGGTTATGTACGATTTAGATGTTCACATAGTTTTCTGTAGGTGGCCACGCTCATGCAGGGCAGTAAAAGGGGGCTAAATCAATAAAAAATATTAATTGTTATAAATGCTTGCACAGGTGCTTCAGCTGCTAAAGCCCCCAAAATAAAAAGAGCGTGACCAGTGTGTTTTACTTTCTTTTCTGCACATATATAACTGCTAGGGAATAACTGCTTCTTATTTATTAACTGCTTAGGATAACCTTGCAGGAGAGTCTAGATTTTTGATTTGATATAAATGTAATTTGTGTAATTATCAAGTGTTGTGAAAGTTAATTTTGAGTTGGGATACATAGATCCAAAGCTTGGATTCCAAAGAGGAAAGGATGCCCTTTTGGGAAGTATTCCTTTTTCCATTTGGAAATCCAAATTTGGATCACACTTCTCTTATACCCAAAGAGGAAAAAGTGGCATTCTCCTTAAAAGGGAAGTGCCCTCTTATCCATTTGGATAGATTACCTCAAAGAATCCAAGGAGCTCGAAGAAAAGGAGCCCAAAGAAGAACAAGATTGAAGACTTGAAGATTGAGAGTATTCCACTCAAAATTACTTGCGTCATTACTAGGCTTAGAATCTGGGTTGTTATTAGTGGTGCCCGGCCACTTTACTTTCTGCAAAACTCTGGTTTGTAATAAGCAAGGCAACTTTGCCTATGGACATTTATTAATTAGTTAATATTTGATGTGATGAATTGATTGCCTTTAGGATTGTCTGCTTTTCCTAGTTTTTTGGCGATTGTGTGCCGCTTTTATTTTCTCTTGAATACGTGAGACTCGTGAGGGTGTGAAAGTTTTCTACTCATAACTTTAAAAGTCTAAACGAATCTAGGGAATTAGCCGGGGATCGACCCTGGGGTCGCATGCATATTTCTGCATTTCTTCTTTCCTTGTTTTAGACCCTTCCCCGCCTGCGGGTAGAGTCCGGATAGTCTAACCTATGAGGACGAGGTGACAGACCTGGGGAAGTCCAGTCTTCTAAAAAATTATTTTATAAGCCTGTTTTTAAAATTTCAAGCATATTTGATTTGGAAGTTGTCGACCAGCTTGCATTGCATTAGATACAAATTAAAAGAGTCAAAAATTTTAAATGCATCAGTTTTAGCATTTTAGCACCCAACATAAGTCAAAGGGGCCAATTAGGAAAATTTCTAGACGTCGGCCCCAATTCTCCAAAACCTTAAGCACAACGTCTCTACCACTCTTTCATAAAAGACTGGACTCATCTCTTTTAAATCGATTAGGTGGTTAGCTGGCTCCCCAATTCAGGCTGGGGTAAGTCCAGGCATTGCACTGCATTAGTTAGGATCGGACGATTGTGGTCCAGTGTCCAAATTAGATTTAGGATCCGGGGCAGATCTTTGGTTATAAGACCCCAAATTTTGGGAATATAATCCCAAATTTCTAATAAAATGCTCAACTCAAATTAAATCTTCTTTCAATCCTAAAATGTTAAGCCCAACACTTAGATTAAGTTGGGATACTTCCGGATGGTTCTGGAATCTCAAAGTGTCCCCTACCTCTCTTCCCTTGATTCTATTAATAAATGTTCAATCTTGATCCATTCCCTTTTGATTTTCCAAGAGATTCTATTCACTTTTTTTGATATCACTCTTAGAAAATCTAACAAAATTTCATTCTTATTTTAATCGAGAGTTTTCGTAGGAGACTCTGTCTCCCTATGATGTAATTAACTACGAGGGCTTGCGCTCGTAGGAGATTTGGAACCACACACACCTGATTTCAAAATTAATCTTTTTAAAAATCTTCTTAGATTTCTTTGGGAAAAGTTAAAAAATGATTGTCATTATCATATTAGAAGAATTATCATTGAAAGGTGTTATCTCCCTTTGGGGAGATACGTCCTTCTTTGATAAGGCTTTGGATATGAATTCGACCATCACACTCCTTGAAAATCATAACCAGATATTTAGTTGAACTTTACCTTATCCCCTCGGGGCCGTGTGAAGTTCTCTTTAGAGTCTAGCTATGATATTCAAGACGAATTACATAATTCTAAGTCTGAACATTGTTATGGAATTTTATTTTCATCCTTCGGGGTGATATACTTTTCCGAACGAGTTGATTCGACTTCTAGAATTAGAATTCAATCTCAATCTTAAAATTCCCAAAGAAAACTAATATTTTTCAAAACCTGTTTTCAAAATTCCACCAACATTCTCCACCAATTCTATTTAAGTAAATTTGATCTATGTTTAAAATTTTAAAGGATCTCTAAAAATTTTAAAATTTAAATATATATAATTTTAAAATATATATACATAAAATTATATTAAAAAAAATATAAGTTTTAAAATTAAATACTCAAAATAATTTCAAAATATTTTTGAGAGATCCTCTGGTTATTAAAAATAATTTAAAAATAAATTTTTAAATTTTAAAATATTTATTTAAATATTTAATTAAATATTAAAGTAATTAAATAATTTTGATAAATTAAGCTTTTAATTTTTAAAATTTATTTTAAATCAAAATACATAATTTTTAAAAATTTTAAGGAATTATATATATTTTTGTGATTTAAATTGAATTTCATATAAATTTTTAAGTTTTGAAATAATTAAATATATTTTTAAATAATTTAAAAAATATTTAAAACTCAAAATATTTCTCAAATTATCTTAAACTAATTTTTAAATGATTTCCTAAATTTTTTGAAATAATTTAAAATAAATTCATTTAATATTTTTTAAATTATTTAAATATTAATTAAATATTTAATATTTATATATTTTAAAACTAATTAAAATATATAATATAATTTAAATTAAATTTATTTCAAAAAAACTAAATATTTAAAAATAATTCTTTGATTATTTAAAAATTATTGAAAAAAATTTATTTGTTGAAAATATTTAATTAAAAAAATAAAATATTTAAATAATTAAAAATATTTTAAAATAAATTAAGTTTTAATTTTAAAAATTAATTTTGAAATAAAATATTCAAAATTTTTAAGATTTTGATATATTATTTGTATTTATTTTTATTTCGATTTAATTGAATTTTTCTTTTCAAAGTTTAATGTAATTAAAAATATTTAAAATAATTTAGAATGAATTAATATTTAATATAATTCTTAAATTAAAATAAATTAATTCTTAAATGTTTTCTGGAATTTCAAAATTATTTAAAATATGTTTTTAAAGTTTTTCAAAATTACATGAATTTAATTTAAATAAAATATTAATTAAATGTTTAAATATTTTATTAGTTAGAAATTATTTAAAATATAAAATAGATTTTAGATTATTTTAATTTCAAATTAAAATAATTTAAAATAATTATATAATTATTTAAAAATTTTTTAATGTGAATCTTTAAATTTTGAAAATATTTAATGTTTAATTAATTAAATATTAATTACATATTTAAATATTTAAATAATATTAAGTATTTTAACTTATTTTTTAATTTAAAAATATTAAAAATTTGTTTAATAAATTAATTAAAATATATAAATAAAATTTGCAATTTTTAAAAATAAATGAATAATTTTTTAATCAAATTTAATATAAAAAAACTTAATAATTAAAATAATTTAAAATATTATTAATATTTTAATTTATTGTTAAGTTTAAATTTAAAATATTTTCTATTTTCTAGATATTAATATATAATATTATTTTATAATTTAAAATTAATTTTAAATATTTATTTATATTTTTAAATGATATAATTAATTAAAAAATAAAATAAATAAATAGAAAATGACTGTGATTTCTAGGCCACATGGTACGCTCTAATTGATCCGATCCAAAACATGGTTGTGGCAGGCCACTTGGTGCATTCGGATTGAAGGGAGCAAAATTGTGTGGTAATGGTTGTCGGCAACGTAGTGTTTGCGCCGCTAGCAATCATTAGGTGATTATTAAATAGTGGACACAGCTCACTAATCCATGTAACATGGATTAATATCTATTAGATCCTCTGTGTTTTGAAAAGGACAGCTCTGATTGAACCGAACAGTGCTTCAATCCAACAAAACCATATACACAGCGAAGCCGAGCGCGGTAAGAAAAAATCTCAGCCATTGATCCGATGATAATTGGCTGATATTTCATACACCTGAGCTAGACTATGATGGCGCCCTATACATGGGGTTTTGGCTCATTCTCTTAAACATATTAACAAAATCAATCAAACTTTTAAACTTAGCTGAATATACTAAACAAAAATTGTAGGGTTATGTTTGAATGATTAAAGAAGCGCTTGATGAAAAGTTAATTTGAACTAGGTGTCCTAAACTAGGGTTTGAGTTTAAAAGAAGATCTAACCATTGGATTGGATTGATTTTTGAATATCTGAGCTTGTAGATTGTCCATGCTAATTTTCCTAATAGAAGTAGCCGTCTGAAAAGCCACATATTATGTGCTCTCCACCTTGGACGAATCTTGGTTTGGGCTCACCAGAATTTGATCACTGGTAAGGTTTGACTGGTAGAGTTGAGCTTGGAATGTGTGAAGGAATGTCTGGAGAGCTAAAAAAATCTAGAGTTTGATTATAGAGGCTTGAGGTGGAGAGAGAAGTTGAAGTCAAGAATGATCTTGGTTTAGGGAATTTTAACCTATTCAAAATGTCCTGGAAAATTTGGATGGCTTTGATTAGTTTATAAGCTTTCCCTATTGCTCTCCACATGTCTATCAATTATTAGGAGAAGAAGAATCAAAGGACCAAAAGGATAATGAGGTGGAAAGGTGCCCTTGTTCTCATATAACCATGTGGGGATGCTTAGGGCCATTTAATTTTGATCTGATGGCTAAGAATTACTCTAGGAAGGTTTTGGAGGACATTTAAGTAGCTAGAATGGTTTGAATTAAAAGGGATTAAGCTTAAGAGGCAATTTGACTAGGTTTTACTACTCCCTAGCTTTGGTTTGACTGGTCCCATGCCATATGGCAGCTGAGGTGGCGTGAGGAGCTTAAGGAGCTGGATTGATGACTTGGAAGGGATTTAATGTTTGAGGATTGGAATTTGGAAGAGTTAGAGAGGGTTTTAAAAGGGTTTGACTATGTGTTGACTGGTTAAATGATAATTATGACTACTGAGTGTTGGTGGAATTTTGAAAATGGGTTTTAAAAATATCAATTTTCTTTGGAAATCTTAAAATCGACTTTTAGATTTAAATCTTGAGATTGAACATCCTATTAAAGAGAAATTATACCACTTTGAGAAGTGGATATAAAATTTTAAAATAGGGTTTAAATCCAAAATTACAAATCCTACTTTGAGTATCATAACTAGATCCGAAATAGAACCACATATTACCTCGGAAGGCCAAAATGGAGTTCAATCTAATTTCTAATTGTGGTGTTTTAAGTTGACTATCATTAATCTTATGCCCGAAAACTTTATATTCAAATGATATTTCTCCCCTCAGGGAGGGGATATCACTATTCAGTAATTATTCTGGCATGAAGATAACGATCGCCGTTGATTAAATTTTTCCAAAGAACACTAATTTAAGTTTTGAAAATTTCTTTTGGGAAATTAAGTTTAAATTTTAATTCTAAAGTCAAACAGACTATTAGTGATGATATATCGACTCAAAAGGCGGAGATAAAATCTCCTAACGGGTTTAGACTCAGAATTATAGATTTTCTCTTAGTTATCGTAGTATGATTTAAGGGGGGTCGCATATGACCCCGAGAGGGTCAAAATGAAGTTTATCCTAAAATCAAACTATGATAATTAAGAGAAAAAGTGATCATTAATTCCATATTCAGATTAATGCTAACATATGACAAATCTCTTTGGAGAAAGAGAGTATCGTTCATTGGCCACTATACGAATATGACCATGAAGATCATTTCGAAGTAGATTTCCCAAAAGAAATATTAAGTGAATTTTGAAAATCAATTTAAAAAATTAATGTGGGTTCTAAATCTTCTACAAGCACAAGCCCTCATAATTAATTACATCATAGGAAGATAGAGTCTCCTACGAAAAACTCTCGATTAAAATAATGACAAAATTATGTTAAAGATTTTCTAGGATTGATATCAAAAGAAATACAATTTTGAAACTTCAAAGGTGAATGGATCAAAATTGAACATTTATTAATGGATTCAAAGGAGGAATAGTAGGGGACATTTTGAGATTTCAGAACCATCTAAAAGTGTCACAACTTAGTCTAAGTGTTGGGCTTTACATTTTAGACTGAAAGGAGATTTAATAAAAGTTGATAACTTTATTAGAAATTTGAGATTATATTTCTTGAAGTTAGGGTCTTATAATCAAAGATCTACCCCATATCCTATATCTAATTATGGACACTGGACCACTGTTGTCTAAACCTAACTAATGCAGTGCAAGAATTGGACTTACCCAGGCCTTAATTGGGGAGCCAGCTAACCACCTAATCAATTTAAAATAGATGAATTCGATCTTTTT
Source organism: Dendrobium officinale (assembly GCA_019514585.1). Classification (NCBI taxonomy): domain Eukaryota; kingdom Viridiplantae; phylum Streptophyta; class Magnoliopsida; order Asparagales; family Orchidaceae; genus Dendrobium; species Dendrobium officinale. Next base: position 66,256,687 of record CM033682.1, on the reverse strand, counting down.
ATGAAAGAGTGGTAGTGATGTTTTCTTTAAGGTTTTGAAGAGCTGGGGCAATATCTAGAGAGATTTTTATAATTGACCCTTTTGACTTATGTTGGGTGAAAAATGCTAAGGACTAATGCAATTAAAATTTTGACTCTTTTAAATGTATTTCTAATGCAATGCATGCTAGTTAAAAAATTCAAATCATATATGCTTGAAAATTAAAAAAGGTTTAAAAATAGTTTTTTAGAAGATTGGCCTTCCCCAAGTCCGGCACCTCCTCATAGGTAAGATTATTTGGACTCTACCCGTAGACTGGGAAGGGTCTAAAGCAAGGAAAGAAGGAATGCAAAAATATGAATGCGACCCCGGGGTCGATCCCTGGATAATTCCCTAGATTTTTTATATTTCTATGTTATTTAACTCCTTAAATTTTAAACTTTTTGATTATGTGTATAAAACTTTTCACACCCTTACGAGCCTCACATATCCAGACAAAAACAAAAATGGCACACAAATGCCAAAAAACTAGGAAAAGAAGGTAATCCTAAAGGCAATCATATCAACACATGAAATATAAATGAATTAATTAATAAATGTTCATATGCAAACTGCATTGCTTATTATAAAATAGGGTCTATAGAAAGTAAGGTGGCGGGGTACCATTGTCAACAACCCAAATTCTAATCAGAATAAAGACAATTAGTTTTGAGTGGGATACTCCTTGTCTTCAGTTCTTCAGTCCTCTCCTCCTTTGGGCTCCTTGGATCCTTCGTAGTAGGCTACCCAAATGGAAAAGAGGGGTCTTCCTTTAAGGGGAAGGCCGCTCTTTCCACTTTGTGTGTGAAAAGATGATCCAAATTTAGATCTCTAAATAGAAAAGGGCTATCCCCCTAAGGGGTGTCCTTTCCTCTTTGGAATCCAACCTTTGGATCCATATATCCCATCTCAAAACTCCACTTTCATAACACTTAACTTTTACACAAATTATATATAATATCAAATAAAATTATAGACTTTTATGCAAGGTTTTCCTAAGCATTTAATAAATAATAAAAAATACCAAGTAGATATATGAATGTGCAAATAAATAAATAAACACACTAGCCATGTTCTTTTTATTATTTGGGGGGGCTTAGCTGCTAAAGCACATGTGCAAACATATTTATAATTAATTTTTAGCCCCCTTTTTATTACCCTGCATGAGCGTGACCACCTATGAAAAACTAAGTGAACATCCAGATTATTCCTATCCTAAGGGTAATCTAGTCGCCAAACACATCAATCATCTATAGAGTGTAGTAAAAGTAAGCAAACACAGCAGGTGTAATCATCCATAACATGCAGTAAAATCATAAAAAATACAACACACAGTAGAAAATTAAACACCGGCCTAACCTAATTCTAGAGTTAGTTGTCCCGGCAAACCATCTGAAGTGTGTGTAGAAGGTCGTGTGGCTGGGGTTAATCTTAAGCTGGATAGTTAGTTAGAGTTATTTCATGTTTTAAATTTATTAAGACATAAGGGGAGATTTAGATTAGAGTTTAAATATTAATATATTAAGAATTTATTTAAATATGTTTTAAAGGTTAAATAATTACTATTTTTGTTTCACACCAAGGCCGTGAAGTTTATTTCACCTTCATTGGGGCTAAGCAAATAGCCTCATTGGCCTGGATTATCTAACAGTAATTGGGGTTGATTAAGTTAATTTAGTTGGTTAAGATTAAAGGTGGATTAATAATAAAAATGTTTTTTTACTAAGTTTAGAAATGTTGAAACTCGTTCAATATGAATTAGGATGTTAAGCCTAAGTGATTGTCCCAAGGCTAACCAAGAGGGGGGGGGGGGGTGAATTGGTAATTTAAAAATTATACTTCTACTCTTAGATTTTTAGAAAATCTTTTTAATTATTAATGCAAGTTAAATTTAAAGTTTAAAAATAAACTTTTCAATCAGAGTAAACAACTTGCAATTAAATTAAATGCCGAAGAAAAATAAGAAAGAATACACCAGATTTATAGTGGTTCGATCAAACCTTGACGTACATCCACTCCCCGGAGGCACCCTCCGAGTATTGCACTAATACCACAAAGTGACTCTCCTTTTGCCCCCAACGTAAGGAAGAGAAGCCTGTATAAAATCACTTTCATCTTCCCCGGTGCGGCGGAGTAGTTGGGTTCTTTAACACCAAAGAGATCTTCTTCTCGCCAAAACTTCCCTCAAGACGACCCTTGAATCCGATGGTACTGAAGTGCAAGTTCGCCGGAGCAACCGTGTGAATATCCCCTCCACACTCCTTTGAAATCCCCTCCAAGGATCTTCTCCCTCTCAAACTCCACCCTTTCCTCTCTCCCTTTCAAGTTCTCTCTTCTAGTTTTCTCTAAAAGAACGAAGACACAATGACTGTCAAACATACACTTTGTCATCCTTTTACACTCTCCAAGTGTCGGCAGAGAACCGGATCGTTGTTGTTGAACTTCACTTGAAATCCTTTAGAGGAGATGGGAAGAAACAAAGAGATCTTTTTCTTCAAGTAACATTGTGAATCCCTCACAAACCCCTCACTTGATCTCTCACTCTTCACTCTTACAATCTCTCCCAAACTCTCACACTTAATGATCCCTCTCAAGAGAAAACAACTCCAAAGGTACTTGTAATAGTTTCTAGGACTCCTTATACATAAAGGAAATGAAAAACCGTCCAAAAAACTGCTAAAATCATGTTTTTCTGCACACTGGATCATCCCGTACGAACCCGAGTTAGTACGGATGAACTGTGTTAAAAACTGTTTCGTACAAACCATTTGTATATCAGTACGAACCAATTTCATCCTGGGACAAAATATTTTGTCTTGTATGAACACTTATATCAAAGGTCGGTTTCAAAAATTGCAAAACATTGCCAGAAACTGCCATAGTCGATTCCCTTCGTCCTGGGTCGAAAATATTTCGTCTTGGACGATCAGAACTTAGAAAAAATATTTTTCTTCAGTTCTTATTCATTCCATTGTTCTTACGAGTAGATAACTGACCTGATCATCCCGTACGAACTATGTTCGTCCCGTACGATCGGTACAAAATATTTAAGATCTCCTTAAGTGTGTGTGTTTTAATTCACTCAATTTACAATCACTCCCTTTCAAGTTTATTTCAAAGAAAAGTACAAGCTTCAAATCATAGAGTATTTCATGATGAATTGATTTTGAAGTCTTCATTTGTCTGGAGTTTGATTGTCCTGAAATGTTAGTCCACACAAGAGCAAAAATAATTCTTTAAAAAAATGTTAGGAGATAACAACACATAAAACAATAATATTTGGAATCATCAAAACTATACAAGTTGCAAGAATGTAAAATATGCAAATAGCAACTTTCCTAACAATCTCCACCTTTTTGATGATGACAAAATAATTATTATTTGTATAATTTGAAATTCTAAGAATCTCCTAAACTCCCCCTGAAATGATGAACTCATGAAAATAAGGAGGCATTTGAATTCAAAAAAAAATTTTATTTTTCAAAATTTTTATACAACACATAACAACACAAAAGATAAAACAAAAACAATCAAACACACATACAAAAACATACGATAAAACAAATAAAAAAATATAAAAATACACAATACACGAATACACAAGACACAAAAAATAATTTCTCCCTCTTTTTGATAACATCAAAAAGTGAAGAAGAAAAAGACTAGAAATGTAAGGAGACATATGAAAATCATTTAAAAATTTAACCTTTAAAGTGATTGACATAAAGTATGCATATAAAATTAAAATATTAGGCAAATCATAAAATTCATAGAATTTAAGAAGAGATATAACATAGAAACTAAAAAGAATTTATCAAAATATGAGTCTATTTAGACATTTAAGATCGAGAAAATCATTGTAAAAATGATGATATAAAAATTTTATATTTCATATTTTAATATGTAATATAAATGTACATAAGATCAATTTGAATTAAGAGATTAAAAATTAAGGAAAGAAATAACTACCACATGTGGCGCTTTGCGCATCTTTTTCAATTTTGTGGTACATTTTTGTGCATCTTTTCACTTGTTGGGCTTATTTTGTGCCTCTTTTTCACATTGCGAATCTTTGCGCATTTCTTTTGATTTTTATAGAATTATACAATTTTCAAGAGTAATTGTATTCTTTCCAAAATCAATAATCTAAAATTTCAAATCTTTCTAAGTGCATAAATATTAATTGATAAGTGAAATACAAAATAAGAAAACATCACAATTGCAATAATAATGTTAAAATTAATGTAGTCTAAATAAGAGACATGAAATTGACAATCTTAATAGTATCAAGTTATAAACACAACTTAAATTTAGAAAAATTAGATTTTCTAATGAATTCAATTTTATGTTACAGTTCAAAGTATAGCACTTGTAAGATAAAAAATTTAAGGGTTTTTCATATAGGCTAACGAACATTTCAAACACAGAATAAAAACACTTAAACATCACAAAAAATCTAAAGCAATAAAAGAATAGAAAAACACTACACAAAATGCAAGTACACAAACTATAAAAATCTTCATATCACATTCCAAATGTCTCACAACAAGAAGCATGGAATCCGATGTGAAAACATTTCAAAATCATACAAAACACAAAAAAAAAAATATAGAAAAAAAATAACCGCATAAACGAAGGGTTTAAACATCATTTTACTCTTGGTCTGATGATTCAGAAGCTAGATCTGCCCCAGAGATTTTTTGCTTTTCATTATTTTCTCATTTTATAATTTGCTTAGCTTTGCCCTTTTCTTTAACAGGAAGAATTCTCAAATTAGGGCACTGACTTTTTAGATGTCCAAATTTTCTACATCCAAAGCAAATAATATTTGAAGAAATCTGAACATTCTTACCTATTGTTACCTTTATTCCACTTTTATTGATGCTTATGCTTGTGCTTTAGTGGACTTTTCAATTTGCTTGTTAAGTCATTGCTTTCCTCACGAACTAAGCAACTTTTCTACATATCTTCCGCTTTTAGCATTATCATTTCACCTGCATCCGAAAGTCTTTGACCTGTTGACCTCATTTTTGTATGAGGTCACTAGGGACCCATCCAGACTCCATATCAATCCTGACCCTACATCAATCCAGACCAATCTAGACCCTAGGATCTACTCTAGACCCTAGGATTCTTCCAGACCAATCCAGATACTAGGATCTATTCTAGACCCTAAGACTCTCCTAGATTCAAACCCTATAATCTTCTTAGACCCTAGGAGTTGCCTAGACCTTAATTCAACTCAAACTTCAATCAAATCCAGACTTTAAACCCATTCAGATCTTAATCTCCAGTTCAATCTTAGATCTTACCTTTGATCTAGCCTTAAACCTATCCAATCATTTATAATTCCCTAAATGATTATAAATTTGTGGGGTTAATTCAAATTTAATCTATCAAACTCAAAATCCAGATCAAATCCAAAATCTAGACCCAAATCCAAGGTCCAAAGGTATTGTTCTAAAGGCCTTTTCCATTGAATTTTCAAACACTTTGAAACCCAATCAAATGACCTTCGATTCAGAGTCTGTCAGTTGCATACTGATGGAACATGTCTCTAGAGGTAACCCTCCAAATTTGAGTCCATTCTGAGGTCTCTAACCTCAAAAACTTAATCAAAATCCATAGGCTGTAAAACCTTCAAATATTTACAGCCTATGCCACTGGACATGTCACTTTGAAGATTCTGACCTTAGAGACATCACCAAAGCCTCTAGTCACTTCCAGACCTTTAATCTTGATATGTTGAACTTTAAACTGTATTTTTTTGGACCCATTTTGACCCCCAATTGACTAGGGATCAAAATGACCGAAATACCCCTATGGGATTCAAATGGTGATTTCAAACCAAATGAACTCTGAATTGAATGCAACCACTTCCAGCAAGTTTCAAATGCCATTTTAAACCTGTCTGACCCATTCCCAGCTCTTGAGTCAACCTGGTTGACCAAGTCAACAGAGTTGACCCAAGAAGACCCTTAAGGGTTCAAATTGGGATTTTTACCAAATTGACCCTTTCAAAGCTCGAAGCCACACCCAATAGACTCAAAATGTCATTTCAAATTGATTGAACCCATTTCCAGACCCTTGACCCACCTGATTGGTCAAATCACCCATAATTGATTTAAGGCCCATTAAAGGCCCAATAGGCATATTTGACCCAAATGGCCTATTCAATCCTTGAAATCACCTCTACCAGACTTCAAATATCATTTCAAACTTGCCCAGCCTAGACCCACCCTTTGGGTCAATCTACTTGACCCAGTCAACCTAGGTTGACTCAAAATTCCCTTAAGGCTTTAATGGGTTATTTTAACTCATTCAATCCATTGAATCCTTTTCAAGCTTCAAATCAACTCCTAATTATAGCCTAACCATGTTTTGGATGTTGGACATTGAAATCCAATTAGAGTTGACCAAGTCAACTCTAAGCTTGGGTTAAGTCTATTGCAAAACCCAAAATCAAATTCTAGTCTCTATCCCTCCACTTGGCCTTGGCTTTGGTTCATTCTAATCAATCCTTGAGATCCATTTACTGCCACATCAGCAGTCAACATGGTCTGTTGACCAGTCAACACTTGGTCAACAAATCTCTAAATGTCCAAATGGCTTGACCCAAGCTAGCCCAATCTTTTCCAAACCCTTTAAACAATTTTCTAAGGCCTCCTCATTGCCACATCAGCAGTCCAAGTGGCTTTGGACTGGTCAAAGTGTCAAACCAAGCAAATTGAGTGGTCAAACTTGATTAAATTAATCTTTGAGCTTAATCCACTCCACCTCTAACCCATCCAGCTATTTAATCAGGCTCTAAAAGCTTCCTAGGGTTTATTCCAGCCCTTTGATCTTGATCTAACAGCCCCCATTACTCCATGTGTCCAAATAAAGGACAAAAATCCCTTTCCATGTAGGATGTCCTTGTGATGTCCTTACTCCCAGCTTTCCAACCACTCCCAGGGACACTTGGCGGCATCTAGGAACCCAGCTAGTCGATCATAGCCATCCAAAACCACATGGGGATGTTTGAATAGGAAAAAAGATGCCCTAGAGTCTCTCATTCGAATCCTAGCATTCTCTCACCTCTCTAGAGCTCCTCCAGCTTGAATCTCTGTTCCATTGGGCTCCCCAGAGATTCCTCAACATTTCCCCACTCAAACCCGGCCATCAAACCTCGCCGGCGAGTACATTCCGGCGAACTCAAGCTCAAATCCGTTCAAAGCTTATTCCAGGCGATTCGTGGAGCGTCGGAGCTTGGAGTTAACTAGGGATCTACACTTGGACAATCTACAAGCTCAACCATCTATTAAACGGTTCAATCCGTCCAAAAATCAAGGTGAAAATCCTAAACCTAGCTTAGGACACTTAGGTTTAATTAGCGTTTTGTTAAGTTCGTATTTAATATCAAAGACAGATCCCCAACATTTCTGTTCAAATTTTTAATTTAAGTTTAAAATTTCAAGTTATTTCGTGCATTAAATCGAACGAACGAGCCATTTTATGAGATTAGGGCTTCGGTTTTGAACATGCATGAGTTGCACATTTTCTGGGCCGTTGTTCGTTAGATTAATGGCCCAGATCACGCGATCCAGCCGTATTTTCGAATCGCGCCTTTGATCCGATGGCTATGTGTTTTGTCCAACGCCATCTGAACTGTTGATTCATAACCGCGGGATGAAATCCAGGCCTTCTGATCTCGTCCCGTTGAGATCGAATGAGGGTTTCGATCTCGGCCGTCGGATCAAACCCGCGGAAGATCCAACGGCGGGAACCCATGGCTGACGTGGTTAAGTGGAAACCGCGTGCCAATGAGAAGTCGCCGCGTGGCCACTCAGCCGCCGAATTTGATTTAAAATTAATTTAATTTCTTTTTAAAAATAGTTTAATTAACAGAACTTTAAAAAAATTTTAAAAATCGAATACTTATCCAATAATTGAGTATAATATATCAAACTTCTCAAATTTTTAAGACCTTTATTTTTAAAATAAAATTGATTTAAAATATTCTATATATTTTAAGTAATTTTAAATATTAACTATTAAGTTATCTTAATTATTATTTAATTAAAATAAACCCAAATATTTCTAAATTTTAAGAGAAAATTATTTTAATCTATTTTGAATTTCCAGAGAATAACTAAAAATTAATTTAATATTATTTAATATTAATTCTTAAGGTTCAATTAATTTTAAATCAATTTAAATGCTTTAATTAACATTGAACTTTAGAAATTCATATTAAATTCAAATTAATTCATAAAAATTTGAATAATATATCAATATTTTTAGAATTTCAAATATTTTAATTTAAAACTATTTTTAGAATTTTAAAACTCAATTTATTTTGATTAATTTCAATTATTTGATTATATTTAGTATCTCGTAATTATTTAATTAAATATTATATCGAATATTTTGAAAATTAAAAATTTATTTTGAAATAACTTTAAGGTCAGTGGGTCTCTCAACCCCTAAAAATTTATTTTAGTAATAATTTAATTATCTTATTTTAAAATATATATATTTACATATATATATGTATTTATATAGTTATATATTTTAAAATCTACTTTAAAATTAGATACATTTAAACCCTTAAGAATTTGAGAGATCCCTTGGGATTTTAAGCATGGATTGAATGATTGAATAGAAATTTTTGGGAAATGTTGATTAATCAATGAACAATTATTTGGCTAATTACTCATTGATTAATCCTTTACTTAATTAAGCTTTAGGTTGATTTGCATGTTTAGGTTGTACACACACCACCTAGCCTAGGTTCTCCTAGATTTAAGGACTTGAATGTGATGCTTATGTTTTCTTACATGTTGTCAAGGGTTAGTACAAACTTTGATTCAAACCTACACAACTTAGTGACATAACTAAGGACAATAATTAAGGGCATGTGTTTAGAAAACTTAGAATATTTCCAATAATTAGGATTCACTTCCCCTTGAGTTGAAACTTTGAACACTTGAACTTAGTGACATGTGAAATCACTAGGAAAATTTTCGCTGAATTTAGAAGTTATTAAGGCCCTTAATCAAATTTCCTAAGTTTAACCCTTAATTAAGCCATTAAACCTTCCGGAAAATATAATAAATCGAATTTAAACCCGAAAAATATGTATAACCCCTCTAACTGACCAGTTTTGAATCCTCAACCAATGAAAATTAAAACTTCTTTAATTTGACAGAAATTTAAACCTTAATTGAATTTTAATTGAAATTGAATATTTTATTAATATAATTAATTAATAATTATTAAAAATTCCAAAAATTTCCCAAACACTTGGGAATCTCTCCTTAGGTCATCCCTGACCTTTGGAGCTAATTTCAAGGAGTTGGAATCTCATTTGGACCAAAATCACAAAAAGAGACCGTCTAATTAAATAATTTCAAAATCCATTAAATAGTCAAAACTTCAAATATTCATAACTAATTACAGAAAAATCAAATTTGAACAAACTCACTTGAATTCAACTCATAATAACTCCTAGTATTTATCAAAAATATTAAAATTCCAGAAATATGTCAAATTCAAAAAGTCAACAAATTGGTCAACCATAGTTAAAATCTAGTTCAAAACTTCAAACCTTCGTAATAAAATGTAGGAAAATCCAATTTCAACGTACTTACTGTCTAACTGATTGTAGTAAGGCCTAGTATTTTAATAAAATACAAACATTCCAGAAAACACCCTTAATCAAAAATTCAAATTCTAACCCCTTAATTAAAGGATTAAAAAATTCATAAAAACTCAAAATTGCTTTAAAACTCCAGAAATGATTAATCAACTATTAAAATCAGTAATCAACCAATTTTGATTAAAATTCATTAACCTTCAAACTTTAACCAAATCAAATCACTTAATTATATCGTGTACCACTGGGTAACCCAGGCCTACGAGGCTATTGACTTAGCCCCAAGGAAGGTGAAATAAACTTCATGGCCTCAGTGTGAAACAAAGGTGGTTTCCAATAAATAATTAATAATCAATTTTAAAAGATTCAAAATATTAATATTTAAACTCTAACTAAATTTCCCTTAAACCTTTCAACCAATCGAACTTTAAATGACTTTAACTAATAATCCTATTTAGGATATATCAAAACCGCACGACCTACCCCACACACTTTAGATGGTTTGCTAGGATCACCGACTCTAGTTTTAGAATAGGCCGGTGTTTTACTTTCTGCAGTTGTGTGCCGTATTTTTTGAGCTTTTACTGCATGCTGTTTGCTAGTGTAGAATTGTTGTGTCTGCTTACTTATTTCCTGCACTCTGTGATTGATTGTGCGTTAGATTTACCCCTAGGTTAGGGACGAATTATACTTGTGCAATCTTATGCAGGTGGCCATGCTCGTACAGGATCTGATATTAAAGGGGGCAATTAATAAAAATAAAAAAATATATACTCTTTGCACAGGTACCCGCTGTGCTTAAGACCCCCTTTAAATAAAAGAGCACGGCCAAGCGTGGCTAAAAAAAAAAAATGCATTTCAATTTTCATATTATAACTGCTTGGAAATATATACAACTGTTGATTATTAGGATAACATTGCAGGATCGAGTCTAGATTTTTTTATTTCAATTAATGTAAATTCAATTCAGTAAAGGTTGTAATTTATTTGAAATGATTTGAGATTGGGATATAAATATCAAATTTGAATTCCAAAGAGGTGAAGACATCCCTATAGGGGAGAGTCTTCTTTCATTTGGAAGTCAAATTAGAATACTTTTCAAATATCCAAAGAGAAAAGATAACACCCCGATCAAGGGGGAGTTTCGTTTCATTTGGATATCCGGAACCGACGAATCGAGATGTTCGTGGGAAGACGAAGAAATGGACAACGAGAAGAATCCCAAATCTCAAGGTCATTTGATTTAGGATTAGAAATCCGGGTTGTTGTCAGTGGTGCCCGGCCACTTTACTTTCTTACAAAAATTCTGTGATGTAATAATAAGTGGCACTTGCCATATGGACATTCAATTTGATATATTTAATTTAGTTGATTTATTTAATTTGATTGCGCATTAGAACTCATGTTTTTCTAGTTTTTTTATTTGCATGCCGTATTTGGATTGACCTGGAATACAATTTTAGGCTCTTAGGGGTCTGTCAAAAAAATTCTTTTACTTCAATTAAATAAAAATTTTATGATAAGATAACAACTCTAAACGGTCCTAAGAAGTAAGCTCGGACTCGCCGAGGGTTTTTCATGCATCATATTAAATCTTCTCTACCTTGTTAGGCATCTCCCTGCCTGCGGGTTCTGGCAGACCACCTGGCCTATGAGGGTGCCGATCTGTCAAGGGGATGTTATGCAATCTCTAGGGAAAAACCTATTTTCTAAGCCAAAATTTTTAATCTGCTACATACAAATTTTGCATTCAATCGAGTCAATTAGCATGCATTGCATTAGTAACAAATTAAATCGAGTCTAATATTTAATTGCATTATTTAGACATCAAATACCCGACATAAGTTAAAGGGGTCAATTAAGGATCTTCTCTAGAAGTCGACCCCATTCCTCTAAAATTTTCTAATTAACGTCCCTACCACTCTACAAAAAGACCGGACTCATATTTTAAAATCATTTAGGTGGTTTAGCTGGCTCCCTAAGCGAGGCCGGGGTAAGACCAGATCTGCACTGCATTAGCAAGGTTCGGGGCACTTTTAAAATGCCCAGTTTAGATTTAGGTTCTGAGGCTAGCTCGGGCTATAAGACATCAACCTCCGGGAATCGAATCCCAACTTTTTAATAAAATTGGCCATTAAATCAAATATATCTTTCAATCAAATACAAGCCTAACACTTAGGATAGATTGAGGTGTTTCTGAAGTAATTCAGAATCTTAAAACGCCTCCTACACTACTTTCTTTGATTCCAGAAATAACTGCTCAAACTTGAACCATTCCCAATTGAAAATTCCAAACCTTAACTTCCTTTGATATCTAGCTTTGAAAATCTTAAATAAAACTTATACCGCTATTTTAATCGAGAGTTTTCGTAGGAAATTTCGATTTCATACGATGTAATTAACTACGAGGGCTTGCGTTCGTAGGAGATTTAGAAACCCAGATCTAATGTTCAAAAATTAATTTTTCAAAAACCTTCAATTAATTATCTTTGTGAATTCAAACAAAAATGGCGATCATTATCGTCATATTAAAATAATCGATAATAGGTAATATCATCTTTCTTTGGGAAGATATATTATTTTATTATCATTATTTTGATTATGAAATTAACGATCTCTTATCCGAATTATTATAGTTAAACAATTGATTGAACGTCTTTTTGATCTTTCGAGATCATATGTCGTTCCTCCTTGAGTTTGACTACGATAATTCGGATGAATTTAAAATTTTAAAATATGAACTCGTTAGAGAACGATATGATCACCTCCCGAGGTGATATACTGTTCATAATGACGCATTCAATTTCAAAATTTTAAAAATTAAATATCCCCAAAGATAATTAAATATTTTTCAAAACTATATATACTTAAATGATATTTTTTTTAATCAAAATATGACACAAACATTGCTCGTAGGCAATGAGTGAGCCAATCAAATTATCAATAGAATATTCATTCAAATTTTTTTATTCGTAAATAGCAACAACTTTGGCATCAAACTTGTCAAGTAAATAATGTAGAATTTTATTGACTATTTCAAAGTTTGAAAATTCTTTACCTAAAGCATGCAACGATGCTACAATTTGAATAAACCTATTATACATGTCTAAGATCATCTCAAAAGGTTTCATGCTAAAGAGAACATAATCATGCACCAAAATATTCAACTTAGATTGCTTGACTTCACTAGTACCTTCATATGTAATGCATAAACTATCACAAATTTCCTTGCCGGTAGTACATGTAGAGATTCTCATATAATCTTCCAAATTTAAAGCACAGAACAAACAATTCATACATTTAGCATTTAATTCAGCATAAATTTATTTTACTCTACTCCATTCAGAAAAATGGGTCTCAGTTTTGACTCCGTCAATAATACGTGACGGTACAGAATAATCACTTTAAATCATATGCCACATTCGATAATCTATTGATTGCAAGAAAGTAGACATTCAAATTTTCCAAAAATCAAAAGAAATATTTTCAAATAAAGGTGGTCTAACAATCGAATATCTATCTAATGTTTTACGGTTTCTAAAATTAGCCAAACTTATTTTTCAAAAAGTAGTCTAAACTTATGATTTTGAAACAAAGCTCTGATACCACTTGTTGAAACTCGTTCAATATGAATTAGGATGTTAAGCTTAAGTGATTGTCCCAAGGCTAACCAAGAGGGGGGGGGGGGGTGAATTGGTAATTTAAAAATTATACTTCTACTCTTGGATTTTTAGAAAACCATTTTAATTATTAATGCAAGTTAAATTTAAAGTTTAAAAATAAACTTTTTCAATCAGAGTAAACAACTTGCAATTAAATTAAATGAGGAAGAAAAACAAGAAAGAACACACCCCATTTATAGTGGTTCGGTCAAACCTTGACCTACGTCCAATCCCCGGAGGCACCCTCTGAGTATTACACTAATACCACAAAGTGACTCTCCTTTTGCCCCCAACGCAAGGCTGGAAAGCCTGTACAAAATTACTTTTACCTTCCCCGATGCGGCAGAGTAGCCGGGTTCTTTGACACCAAAGAGATCTTCTTCTCGCCAAAACTTCCCTCAAGACGACCCATGAATTCGATGGTACTGAAGTGCAAGTTCGTCGGAGCAACCTTGTGAATATTCCCTCCACACTCTCTTGAAATCCCCTCCATGGATCTTCTCCCTCTCAAACTCCACCCTTTCAAGTTCTCTCTTATAGTTTTCTCTAAAAAAATGAAGACACAATGACTGTCAAAGATACTCTTTGTCATCCTTTTACACTCTCCAAGTGTCGGCAGAGTACCGGACCGATGTTGCTGAACTTCACTTGAGAGCCTTCAGAGGAGATGGGCAGAAACAAAGAGTTCTTCTTCTTCAAGTAACATTATGAATCCCTCACACTTGATCTCTCACTCTTCACTCTTACAATCTCTCCCAAATTAAATTAAGGTTGCTTTTAATGTCAAATTAAAGGGGGTTTTAATTATTTTATTAGTTAGGAGTTGAATTAAGGTCAATTAGGGTACTTAAATGAAATTTTTTGGATTTAATAAGAATTTCTAATGGATTAATTAGGGCTCTAAGTCAATTCTAAAGAGGAATTTTTTTGGCTCCTAATTGGTGGATCAAATGGGCACCAAATTCAGTGAAACTTGGACCATGAGATCACATGATCTTAGGTCCTAAACACACTAAATTTAAACTCAAATGGAATTCTCTAAGGTGGCTAACCAAGCAACTTAAGGTGATATCTAAGTCACCTTAGAAAAATCCTAGGGAGCAATCCTAGGGTCGGATTGGGGAAAAATCACTGGCCCTAAACTCCTTATGCTAAACATCATCATCACATTCAAAATAAATCCCTAATTCTCATTGGATAGATCATGATTCCAATTTGGATTTAAGGGTCAAACCATGACCCTCAAATCAAAATTGGAATGAAAATGCCCTTAATCACTTCAAACAGGGGAGGGAAAATTTGGACATGTCAAGGACATGCCCAAATTCACTCTCCCAAAGTTCCAAGCCCTGATGTATTCAAATTAATATGAAAATGCAATAATAGACATAATATTCAAACTGAATTAAACCCTATATAGATGCAATTAGGGCTTAGGACTATAGGGCTTTTGTAGATCTCTCTGAGATCTTTCTAATAAGTCTAAGAACATCTAATTTTGTCAAGTGGATTAAGATATCTGAATTTTTGAAGTTTCCCCTACTTTTTTGTAAAATTAATCTCTAGTCACCCAGTCAGCCGGTGCTTTACACGCGGTGCGTCACTATTGGCGGGGCAATCTTTAGCGGCTGACAAGATAACATTCGAGTTAACCGTAGCCGTCGGATGAGAGATCAAATGGTTTGAATTAAATGGCCTCCAGGACCATGGGATCCAATCCTCACTGTTGATTAAAATAAATGGCTAGAATTTTCTCTTCAACCTCCCACATGAACCTGAAGCGGTAGAGCTATTCCAGTGTGATTCGAGTGATCCCGTTGGCAAACTCTAATGAAATTTCACAGGGAGGATATGGAGAATGGGAACCTTCAATATAATGGTGGAAATTCATTAGGGTGAAGGTTTCCTTCACACTTGACTAAACTACATATCTAGGGATCTCGAGATCAAGATATTACCACAGAGAAGGTCTCAATGGATAAGCTTCTCTATTAGGAAGCTTCAGGGGATGAAGGCGAGTAGATATCCTTTAGACTTTAGGTCCGGAGGATGGTCGAAGGCACGACTTCAAGCGGAGCATAAGATGCTTTCATCGGAGTTCACTCAAATGGATAGATGGGAGCGATTAGGAAGCTGGGGAATAAGAGAGGAAACTCGAGAGAGCTTTGGGGAACATTTTCAAATGTTTGGGAATGAATGATGGCCTTTGGAATGAGTTGCCCTATTTAGCTAACTCCCGTGCGCTTGATGATTGGGATTGATTGGGCTGGAACTCAGATGGATGCCAGGTGGAAGGGGACATCCTCCCAGAGGGATTGTGAGACTGAAGCTAGTGAGCTTAGCCTATGGAAGGCTTTGAGTGAGGCTCAAAGTAGGGGAACCACCAGAGTTCAGACTCCATTGGTTCCAGCCACCATCAGCTAGGGTCAAGGTCATGTTGACCTGGAAAGGGTGATTGGGATATATTGAGCTCGAGGGTGAGCTCAATTGGGTCTAAGGGAGGTTAATTCGATCGGGTGGCTCAGGTTGACCCAAACCTACTCAGTTTGGGTTGAATTATGCTCAACCCAGTTCAGGCCAAACCTTAGGCTTGATATGGGAAATAGGTCTGGGTCTGGTCCACCCAATATAAGTGGAAATTGTGTTTGAACTGGCTTAGATTTGAAAGTCACTCGGGTTGACCTAAACTTGCTCAGTTTGGGTCGAATTGGGCTCGACTCAGGTTGGGCCAAACTCTGGGCTTGATATGGGAAATAGGTTCGGGTCTGGTCCACCCAATACAAGTGGTAATTGGGTTTGAACTAGCCTAGGCTTGAAAGTGGCTCAAATCAATGTGATTTTGGGCACTTTGAGCAAGCTAAAAAGTTGACCCAAGTCAACCCAAGGCTTGGGCCAGCTGGGGAAGATGAGTTGGACCTAGGGCCACCTAGTGGAGGTGTTGGCCAGGTTCAATTGAGCTTAGGGTAGGAGTTGGCTCAATCCCAAGTGGTTTTGGCCACTTTGGGTTAGCCTGATTCTTTACCCAAGTTGATTCAATGGATGGGTTAGCTAAAGAAGATGTATTGGGTCAAGGGAGACCCAATGCCACCTTGGCTTGGATTCAATTTGGCTAGGATTGAAAAATGGCTCAAAGAAAAGCCTCTCCTTGGGCACTTGGGTCAAGCCTAATGGGCAACCCAATTGAACCCAAGACTTGGATTTCCAAGAGGGGTCTCTTGGAAGCCTAAGGGGTCACCCCAAGGGTCTAGATGGAGTTGAAATGATTTTGATCAAGGGGTTGGATGATAGGGAGTGTATGGGTCATTTGGTCAAACTTGGTTGACTTGGTCAACCATGTTGACCTAGGACTAAGGGTTGGATCCATTGAATTCAACTTGATCAAATAAACCTAATGGATGTGGTTTCAAAGTCTAAAAAGGTTATTTGGGTCAAATAGCTAGTTTAGGCTCTTAATGAGTCATCAGATCAAACTAGTTTGACCCAATCAAGTAAGTTGATTTAGGGGTTAAGGTTGGGTCCAATAGATCCCAAATGATGTTTAAAAAGGTTTGAAGAAGATTTTAAAGGTGAATGAAGTTAAGTAAATTTGAATTTTGGTCAAAACTACAAAAATCCACTTAAAGGGCATTTTGGTCATCTTGGCCTCAGGTCAATTTTGGGTCAAAATGAATCCAAAAAAATATAAATTAATACTTAACAAGTTAATATCAAGGGCTTCAAAGGAATCAAAAGGTTTGGAGGGGACTCCAAGGTCAGATTCTAATGGGTGATAGGTCCAATGACATGAGTCATAAATATTTAAAGATTTTACAACCTTTGGAACTGAATTTAGTTTATAGACTTAGAGACATCAAATTGAGCTCAAACTTGTAGGGCTGACCCCAGAGATATATCTTATAAATATGCAATTGATAGATCCTAAATTAGAGGTCAATTGATTGGGTTTCAAGGTGATAGAAAAATCACCCAAAAGGGGTTTCAAGACCTGAGTCCTTAGTATTA
Organism: Dendrobium officinale; assembly: GCA_019514585.1. NCBI lineage: Eukaryota > Viridiplantae > Streptophyta > Magnoliopsida > Asparagales > Orchidaceae > Dendrobium > Dendrobium officinale. Next base: position 66,239,368 of record CM033682.1, on the reverse strand, counting down.
GATTTTGGATTGGATTAATCTAAAATATAAATTGATCCTAAGGTCTAAGAACTAGATGGATCCTAAGATCTAGAGTCAAGGGGAACCTAGGATCCAAGGAGTCCTAGGGTCTAGAGTTTAGGAAGGGGTCGAAGTGTCCTCATACAAAAATGAGGTCAATAAGTGGACCCCCATTATATGTAGTAGAAGAAACTTTTGCTGCACATATTGGCGTTGACCGAATGACAAATTTGAATTGAATTTTGGAAGTCTAAGGAAGGGCATGACCGAACCTTGAGACTATATGACACTAATAGAAAACTTACTCCTAATAGACAAATTAACTGGGATGATCATGTGGGGAGGAAACTTGCTCTACATAGAAGTCCGAGGTTGGACGAAAAACTAGGATGGTGCCACGAATGGCATACTCCACCACTAGCAGATGGTCAAGTGGAGAGGAAACTTGCTCCACACAATGGACCTAAATTGGGACACTAGGATGGTGCCACGAAGGGCATACTCCACTATTAACGGATGGTTATGTGGGGAGGAAACTTGCTCCACAACAGACCTAAATTGGGAACCTAGGATGGTGCCACGAAGGGCGTACTCCACCACTAGCGAATGGTCATGTAGGGAGGAAACTTGCTCCATATAGCAGACCTAAATTAGAAAACTAGGATGGTGCCATGAAGGGCGTACTCCACCACTAGCAGATGGTCATATAGGGAGGAAACTTGCTCCACATACTGGAAATAAACTGGGAAACTAGGATGGTACCAAGAAGGGTGTACTCCACCACTAGCGAATTATTATATGGGGATGAAACTTGCTCCACACAGTGGACCTAAACTTGGAAACTAGGATGGTGCCACGAAGGGCGTACTCCACCACTAGTAGATGGTCACGTGGGGAGGAAACTTGATCCACACAATAGACCTAAATTGGAAAACTAGGATGGTGCCATGAAGGGCGTACTCCACAACTAGCGGATGGTCATGTGGGGAGAAAACTTGCTCCACACAGCGGACCTAAACTGGGAAACTAGGATGGTGCCATGAAGGGCGTACTTTACCACTAATGGATGGTTATGTGGGGAGGAAACTTGCTCCATGTAGAGGACCTAAAATAGAAACTAGGATGGTGCCATAAAGGGAATCCTCCACCACTAGCAGATCTAATCTCAGGGAAAGGGAGGACCCAGCCCTGAGGAGAAGATAAATATACTATAATATTGAGAAGTAAATGAGAGCGTGCTGAACTGGTTTAAAACTTACAAAAGAAGGAAGAAAGAAAAAGAAAATTTTATTGATTTGATAAAATGAGTTACATCAAACATAGTACTTCTTAATGAAATGCCCATTGACAGACAATATTAGATGGTTTCTCTTACAATCCACTAGCTGATACGAGCCTCCTTCGTAGACAGTCTCTACAATGAAGGGTCCTTCCCAAGTTGATTCAAACTTCCCACCGATCTTTCGGTGGATTAAGATAGGCCTCCGAAGGACCAAGACCAAGTCTTATAAAACTATTAATTTTTACAGACTTGAATGCGGACCCATTATTAGATATGATTCTATGAGGCACGCCGAATTGATATATGATATGGTCATAAAATAATTTCAAAAGATGGTGGGATATTACATTATGCAAGGGAATTGCTTCAGCCCATTTTGAGAAGTAATCAATCGTGACTAATATGAAGAGACAACCTCTCGAAGAAGGAGGGTCAATCGGCCCGATAACATATGTACCCCAACTTTCGAAGGACCATAAAGCTATCGTGTGGTGCAACACATTAGGCGTCTGATGTAAAACCACACCATAGACCTGACATTAATGACAACATTTTGGGATATTCATGCAGTCGTCAACCATTATTGGCCAGTAGTATCCAAGTCTTTTGATTCTCAACTTCATTTTTAGACCCAATTAATGTGTACCACATAGTCCAGAATGGACTTCATTATCAATTTTCAGGGCTTCTCGTTTATCTAAAAAACACAGCCACATTTGATCGAATGATCGATGTTACAATGCATTATTAACTAGTATATATGATAGGGCATGCTTCTTAATCTGGTTAGCGAGAGAATTATCCTTGGGAAGTTTTCCCTCTTGAAGTTAGTCGATCAGCGGTTGCCTCAAATTTCCCTCTTCATCAGTTGTCGAAGAGGCTGAAAGGATCAGAAGAGGTTGCTTGTTATTATATTCTAAGTCTATAGGGGAAAGGGCTTTACGAACCTGAATCTCTATAGGGATGGAATCTTCCTTCGGACATGCGAATTCCTTTGCAAGCTTTGTTAAGGCATCTGTTGCAGAATTACTTCCACGGGGAACCCTATACAGGGTTATGACAGAAATCTGCTCAAGCAAGTGAATGGTGTATTGGTGGTATTTTAAGAGATTAGTATTCAAAATCTTATTGGTTCTGCAACCTGGTTGATCATCAATTGAGAGTCACCAAAGATCTTAATCACTTTAATCTCCATTAAAATTACAGGTTGCAAATAGTTATCATAGCTTCATACTCAGCCTCATTATTCATGCAAGGCTTTAATAAATGGTAGGAAAAGTGCATCATTCCTTTCTCCATCATTATAAACATTAGGTCAACTCCGGCTTTTTTGAGGATCGTAGATTGTTGGGTTATATCCCTGTGAGAGGATGCTACACTATCAAAATATAACTCCTAGATGGTATCTTTAGATTCCCTTAAACTCATGACTTGTTCATCAGATAAATCATCATTCAAAGGATAATATGCCTACAACGGGTGTGCTGCCAGGAAGTTGGCAATGGCCTACCCTTTCACAACACAGAGGGGAATGAAAGAAATATCAGATTGGAGAAATATCATAGACCATTAAGCTAGGTGTCTTGATCATGTAGGTCGGGTCATAAGATATTATAAAGGATTAACTATATAAATTAAACTAATCGAGTGGGAAAGCATGTAATGCCTTAGTTTTTGAGCTGCAAAAACCAAAGCGAGATAATGCTTCTCAATTGATGGATATCAAACATCAGTGGACAAAAGTCTTTGGCTAAGGTCATAGAGAGCATTCTCCTTCCCTTCATCGTTGACTTGATCTAACAGGGCACCTAAGGATTCATCTAAGGCTACAGTGTAGAGGATCAAAGTTTTCCCCAGAATAGGGGTTGCTAGAACTGGCAGATTAGAGAGGTATTGCTTGATTTCATCAAAGGCATTTTGACACCTCTCATCCCATATGAATTTAATGCCTTTTTTGGCAAGGACAGAGAAGGTTTGACATCTTCCAGAAAGCTTGGAGATAAACCTCCTTATATATGCCAACCTACCTTGAAGAGACCTTAAATGAGTAAGGCTTCTAGGAGGTGGCATATCTAGGATGGCTTCAATTTTGGCAAGGTTAATTTCAATTCCCCGACGCTTCACAACGAATCCTAAGAATTTCCCTGAAGTGAACTGAATGCACACTTCAAGGGGTTCATTTTCAAATCGTAGCGACACAACCATTCAAAAACAACCCTTAAGTCATATATGTGAGCCTATTTAACTTTACTCTTGACATCTAAATCATCGATATAACACTCGACTTGATTATGGATTAAGTCATCAAAGATATGAGTCAAGGCCCACTCGTAGGTCGCCCCAACATTTTTTAGGCCAAATGGAATTATCTTATAACAAAATATTCTTATAGGGATTTTGAACGCAGTGTTTCTCTCATCTTCTAGGGCCAGCTTGATTTAGTTTTAACTTGATGAGCCATCCATAATGGAGAAAACAACATGCGAAGAGGCAATGTCTACCATAAGTTTGGGTATATGCAAAGGGAATTCATCCTTGGGACAAGCCTTATTCAGATCCCTATAGTTGACACAAATCTGAATTTGACCATTCTTCTTTCAAATTAGCATGACGCTAGCCACCAAAGAGAGGTATTTTTCCTCTCAGATGAATCCAGCTTCGGCCAACTTCTTAATTTTAGAAATGACTTGTTGCTCAAACTCCAAGCGCATGCACCGAGGAGCTTCTTTAATAGGATTGGCATCATGTCAAATCCCAAATTTGTGGACTACTACGTCAGCGAACAAACTTGGAATTTCATCATATGTCCAAGCAATGCAATTCCTAAATTCAGATAATAGTTGAATTAGATCCTGAGACACACCCTCACTCAGTAAGGTACTAATGAAAGTGTGGCAAGCATCATTGTCAGCTCCCAGGTTAATTTTTTTTAACTCGTCAACTATCGGCTTAATTTCTTCTTCAAATTTTGGGGGTGCATCCCGAACTTGAAGTTCATTGGGATAATCTAAAGTCTCCAAACACAGCCTGTTGACCAATGACATATGTAGGGACATTCTGAGATTTAAGATGGTAAATTATCATTAGATAATTTTCATCATCATCAAATAAACTAACGGTACCAAAGCTGATACCACTTGTCAAATTTTTCTTGATTTTAGTTTGCTAAATGTTCTCATGGTATCTAGCTTGACCCTTAGTCTATCGATACGGTATGGGACCTTTAGAGAAAGAATTTTTTACACAAATAGGAAAATAACCAAAAGATAATTCCATTAACTCATTAAAATTTTCCTCCGCAAGGGTTACATCACCTTCATCCCTTGAGAAGGAGGAGCCAGGAAAAAATTTCTGGACTTTCTTCACTTCACCATTTAGGTTGAGGGCCACTTTAACCTATAACCCTGCAATCATGCCAACCGATAGTGGGGTCAGGGAAAGGGACTCAATCCTCATACTAAGATTTTCGTACATAGTTAATTTAGGCTCATCACTTTTAACTTTTGAGATATCTACCTCAGGGTCACTGTCTTAGTCTAAGGTGAGATCAAATTTTGGAGGAGTATTTATGTTCTAGTAGTCGAAAGGAGTCATAACACCTTAATTTTCTAGTTCATCATCAGAATTTGATTCTGGATCAATATATACAAGTGTTGACCTCCTCTCTAGTGAAGCAGGGCCTCAACCACGCGCCCTTAGGGCCATCCTCCACCACTTTCAAGTAATTTGTTTGGAGGCCTAAGGATAATGATATCAAAATTGTCTTCACTACTCGATTCTACCATTTCTTGATTTTTATCTTCCTTTTATTTTTCTTTTTCTTGATTAGAGCTTTGTCCAGCAACTTTCTCCTCAATTTTGATCTCAAGCTTAGAGCGAGATGAGGACCATTTTGGTATAAAATATGCAACATCCTTGTAGATCCCGATTTCTTGAACTAAGAATGGTTGCAGAATTCCCCTAATCACATGTTCAATACTGTCTCATTTATATTTGACGCACTGGTGTAGGGTAGATGGAACCATTTTATACTCATGAATCTAAGGCCTACCTAGGAGGGCGTTAAAGGACATTGCCAAATCAATTATATAAAACTTAGCTTTAGTTTTCAGTTCTCCTTTCTCTAAGAGAAGAGTAATCAAACCTAAAGCCCTCTAGCCCTTTTCATTGAACCCATGAAGTACCAACTTGTCAGTTGAAAGCTTGCTAGTATCAACTCCAAGGTATGCAAGGGTCTTTATGTTTATTATGTTGACTGATACACATGGATCAATAAGAACTCTTGATAACTCGAAATGTCTTACATCTATAGTAATATAGAGAGGACGGTTATGGTAGGCAGTTCCCAAAAGTAGATCTTCATCCGAAAAAGTTACCCTAGGGACCTTTTTAAAGTAGATGTCTCATCTTTTGAAGTTGAAGCCAATTGGGCTAAGAAAATCTCGGGATCGAGAAGTGCCTTGATTAAAGACTCTCTCATTTATTTGGAAAGAAGGAGGGCGTTATAAATGCTAAGTTAGCTGGCAACTTCCTAAGATAGGCTAAGACATTATAATCAACCTTAGGAATAATGAACTTGAAACCCGGAGGGATTAAAGGGAATTCGGGTTACTGAGGAGAGTTTAGATGTAGATCTTCAAAGATGGGTTGCTTACCTTTATCCCGAGGGTGAAGCCTAGAGGGTAAGACTTTACTGCCACAGAGTTGCACCTACTCGATATCCTCAAGAGGGCAAACGAAAATGGTGTCTATGCTCACCATAGGCATTGGATCGTCATTTCCTGAGAGAGTCATAATCCAAAAATTTTATCACAATAAGAATCCAGTGAAAATCAATTTGGGGAAGTCACTTTCTGATAATGTTTCAAATTTGACGTCTCCATGGAGTGTCAACTCAGGAGGGTCGGGTTATTCAACATTCAGATTGATCTCACCAGAATTTTGATTTAAAATTTAGAAGAATCATCAAGTTGCATTTCAAATTTGTGGTTAATCATCAAGACATGGGACGGAGAATATTTTTTATTAAACTTTTAACCCTTTGCCTTTGATGGGGCAAAGTAAAAGTCAGATAACATGAGTGGGGAAATAGCTTTCACACTGTCATCTACCACTTGGATACATCTCTCATCAACACACTTCCTCTCTACAAAGTCATCTCTCTTTTCTTATTTATGTTTTATAATAGTTCCTATGACTACTGGACAGCGAAGTGGCTGAACATCCTCCTGCAAAGTGTTCAGATCAACCTCCCTGTGGGCTCCAAAAATTCGGCCCCGGCCTTCCAGCCTTTTCTTTTTATTCGGCGAGGGAGTTTTAACAGAATAAGTTTCGGGGTAAATTTTGGAAGGCAGATGGGTTTATATATAAGACACTATCCAGAGATTTCGCCCTCATTTTGCGAGGACTTTATGATCTGAGTTCTGGTTTCCTATAGGCGCAAGCCCCTATAGTTAACTACCCCTCTCGATCATGAGAGAGAACTTTCGATTAAGACTAGTTGTCAATCAGATATGTAGAGATACGTGTTATCTGACATATAGTAACAGTAATGGACATTTGAAATGATTGGAGAATTTGATATTTAAAATGAGAAATTTCACCATCTCACACTTAAAGCGGATGGTGGGAGAATGGATGATAGACCCGATCAAGATCCCATTGTTTCGTCGTCCTGGCCCATCGTGGTCCCTGGTCTACTTAGTCAGAGAAGGTAGTCGACCGAACCTGACAGAAGGATCCTTGTCGGCAGCCATGGGTTGCTTCGTCCAAGGGTACCTTGTAGACATGGGGTGAATGTTTGTTTAAGGGGACAAATTTGAATCCACCTTAGCTGACAGAGGGCTTTGTGCCCTATCGATCATATCCTATTGATTCATATCTCAAGGATGTCAATAAGGAGCGTATTGGCTCTGGCCATAATCGGTATTTCGTGGTGCCATATGGTGGCAAAACCAATCGGTTCAGAGGGCCCCAGGTCATAACCGTTTATCCTGCGGTGCCATTTGGCGGCAAAATCGTCGGTCAGAGGACATGTTGCAAATCTTATTTTTCATGACTTATGTTTTGATGATTGACAAACACTATTTCTCTTGGACTAATTGTTGCTTCTAACTTTTCAGGAATCGAAGATCGGACGATCAAGAAGAAGCCAGTTCAGGATTGCGTAGGTTTAGGGTTGAGTCAGTCTGTACTTTTGTTTTTCACCTTTTGAGTCTACTTGTAATGGTCAAAGAGACTGATACTAAGTAACCCTACACATACACACTTGAGAGATTTAGAATCTCTATTTTTGCTCACATCGGCCAGGCCGATCCCTTAGATCGTCCTGAACGATCGAGTTCAAAATAGAGACTCTAATCAGGATTCTTAATTAAGGCAACCGACATTAACATATCGGCCTGGACGATACGTGTATCGGCCAGGACGATAAGCTCAAAATAGAAATAAGTAGCCGCCATAGACAATTAAGGTATACTGTATTTTTAAATTATCGGCCAGGACGATCCAAGGATCGGCCTGGACAAAATTACAAAATTATGCCTTAATTGATCAGGAAATCAAGGGAGTAATTAAGGATGATTGATACGATCATATCATCCTGGACGATCTCAGTATCAGCCAGAACGATATAGTCAAAAACCTTAAGTTACTTCAGGACGATAAATATCGGCCAGCTTAAAAACAGGGCGATGCTCAGGACGATTTGCCTCTGATTTGAACTGATTGGCCAGGACGATCGTGAGATCGGCCGGGACAATCACCAGGAGTGTATCCAGGGTGATGCTCTGGCTAATCCTCTAAGTTTTGTACTGATCCGCCAGGCCGATGTCCATATCGGCCTGGACGATAAAGTCGGCTATTTGTAATTAATGAGCTCTTTTGAAGCTCTTCTATTTAAGAGCTCTTTTACAACGTTTATCAAGACCTTTGGCTGCTACGTTGACCTGAGAAGACCTTGAGGAGAGAAAGAGAGAGAGGGAGAGAGAGAGGATCTTATGAGGGGGAGCTTGTGAGGGGATTCACAAGGGTTGCTTCAAGGATCGCTCTACTTGTCTTTTGTTTGGAGTTTCTCTTCTGTGGAAGGGTCGGTAGAGGTAAGGAGTTTGCTTTTGGTTGAGGTTCTCTGCCAGCTTCTGGAGGAAGCAAAAGGAGGTAGGTTCTCTACCTTACCGGGGTGGCAAAAAGGAGGTTCTTATGAGGGCTTCTCCGCCTAACTGTGGGGGCTAAAGGAGAGTCACGTTTTGTAGTGCAATACTTGGAGGGTGCCTCCAAGGAGTGGACGTAGGTCGAGTCGACTGAACCACTATAAATTTCTGTGTTCTTTTTCTTGCTTTCGCACTTTTTAATTCTGCATTTATTTCTGTGGTGTGATTTGGTTTATGCAATTTTTATTTTTTGTGAAAAGAGTTTTTAAAATATCAATTCACCCCCCCTCTTGGTTAGCTTGGGACTAAGTTCATTGGGCTTAACATCCCGAACGAACTTTCAGGACACGTACCACGTCCTCACTTGCAGGAGATTGTTTGAGAATGGATCATAGTGATATTTTTGACTAGGCATTTGTCTCTTTGTAAGCTGAAGTAATTTTTAATTTGTCCACCCTAACAAACTGTTGCAGAGGGTGGATGGGCTTTTCTTTAAGTGTTTAATAGTTGGATTTCAATTTTAAATATTTTTGGGATTTTTGGATTTTGAGTGGCATTTTTGGAGTTTTGGAATTTGAATGGACCCCTCCAGTTGAAATAAACATTCAACATGACCATCATCGGGATGTTTGGGGTCATTTCCATTTATTGGTTGAACCTTGTCAACTCAGACAAGCTATTAACTGAGGATCGGGTTTCATAGGCTTCATGCCTTTATTTATGAATTTTCTTTGTTGAAAACCTTGAAGGTTGAATATGAATGTACAAAATAAATATTAATCTGGTCAACTTCGTGACTGCATATTTATCCGATATCTCGAACTCTGTCTACTCCTGTATATCTATTTAGGAGGATCGAGTTTCGTAGGCTTTATGCCTTTTGTTTAGTAAATTCTTTTGATTGTAAGCCTTGAAGGCCTAATATGAATGTATTAAAACAAATATACCGATCGCCACAACTGTATATTTGTTTTACGATTCAAATCCTATCGATGTTGACTCGTATAGAAGGATCGGATTCAAACCTAAATTCACTTGTTGACCCGCGCAACATCCCTAGATGTTATGTGTATACCAATAACACGCTTGCCGAGGCCAATGCGGGTATTTGGGGGGTGTTTTATATTTAAACCCTGTCGATTCCTTTTTACCTACTTAGGAGGATCGGGTTTAAAATTTGATAACTTGCGTAGTATCCCTAGACATCCCGTGTGTACCAACAACACGCTTGCTGGGGCCCATATGGGTCGAGATTACATTTACATCTTTAGTGTACCTATGTGTATACAATTTATGGTGCACGGGCAGGGGTATTTTAAAAGTATTTATAGACGCCTTTTGTCTGCTTGCATGAGTGTTGCAGATCCGGTGGCATGGCATTGTAGGTTGTAGACACCTTCTATGTGCTTGTATTAGTGTTGCAGATCTGATGGTGTGACGTTGTAGGTTGTAGACGCCTTATGTCTGCTTGTATCAGTGTTGCAGATCCGATGGCATGGTGTTGTAGGTTGTAGACGCCTTATATCTGCTTGTATCAGTGTTGCAGATACGGTTGCATGGCGTTGTAGGTTGTAGACGCCTTCTGTCTGCTTGTATCAGTGTTGCAGATCTGGTGGCGTTCTAGTCTTGATATTGACTCCCCCCTTTCTCATTCACCGGGGAAGGTCTTTCTAAACAATGGAGTCAATGACTGCTGATTTGGGGAGAACTCCTTTTAGGATCTTCGGTGTGGTAGACTTATTATTTTCGGAGTTTGTGGGCACCAGAGCTATTTTCTTCTTATGTATGGAACTAAGAAGAGACTTTGGAACACCAAAAAGTTTGGTTCTAATTTGTTCAAACTTTCTTTCCGATTTTGCTATGGAGTGTACTTTTTTTGTACATCGAGTCACCCTTGTGCCCAAAATATTCGAATATCTTGATCACCATTGTTGTAGGTGAGATCTGTACTTGTGTCCACAGTGATGCGATGTACTTATGATATACCCACTATTATTATCCACAAGCGGCTCGTGTTTGTTTGTAGGGATCCATTATATTTGCTACGACCTTCTAGAGATGTTCATAGAAGACCCATTGTTCTTGTATTACACCCACCTTTCACCAATCTAAGGTGGGGGATGTCTGTACTTGTGCCCACAGTGGTTCGTTGTACCTACGATATACACACTGTTGTTATCCACAAGCGACTTGTATATATTTACGGGGACCCGTTGTATTCACTACGACCTTCTGAAGGTATTTGTAGAAGACCCATTGTTCTTGTATCACACCCACCTTTCACCAATCTCAGGTGGGTCTTGATTGTACTTGTTTGTAGAGGACATGTCTTTGATTGCTGGTCTCCAGTATTGCTATCTCAATCAATAGGCATATGTAGGGATTGTCGTAGGAGTTCGTTGCATTCTTTGTTTGCATGCATTGAGGTCTTGTAGTATGTCTTAGTCACATTTGTTTACCAAGATCAGTGTATTTCATCTGACATTGAGTCACTGTTGACCGCATAGATGTCTTGTAGTTTGAGTTCTCTCTTGTGTGATTCAAGCTTTGTTCCTTGCATGTGTTTGAATCTGAGTTAAGGTTCATTTAGACTCAGGTTCATCGAGTCTACAACTCCCACTTGATGTTGCATAGCACGAGTTCAAGTGCGAGTGCAAGTTCTTTGTCCGGATCAAATACAAGACTGAATCGCTTCTTATTCTTGAAGGCTCGGGTTCTTTATCGTTCATGTAGAGTTTGAATCCAACTTGAGCTTAACATACAAGTTCACTTGCAAGTTGACTGACTTTGATAACAAGATTTTCATCATTTGATTCAAGTTTAGGACTTCTATAAGTCTGTTTGTTGCTTTATTTTGTTTAAGTGTAAATGCTTGTTCAAGCTCAGACCCAGTCCAAATAAAAGTCTTCGTTTGATGTACTAGTCTTGTTCAAGTCCCATACAGTCCTTTGAGTTCAATTGAATATTCAATTTGGTTTGAATTTCAGTTATGGTCTGATTTTATTTCATTTGGGTTTGACATTTAAAAATAATTTAAATTTTGTCCAGGTTTAGGTCCACAAGTCTACTGTTCATCGTACAAGTCCACTGCTCATTTAGTTTAATTTCTGTGTATTTTTGTTCGAGTACAGGTCTTCTATATTGATGCCCAAGAAGGTCTTCAAATTGTTCAAGTTTTTGTACATTTTAGTGAAAATTTTGGCAGCACCCCGACATATCCCCCGTTTGGGGGAAAATAGGGGAGCTGGGCCTTCCCACCACGCTACTCGAGCTTGTATGGTAGGTGTCCTTAGACACCGCGGCCATAGTAATTTTCATCCCACCACGCTACAAGAGTGTGTATGGGGCTTTTAGCAGTACCTGTACGAGAACACCAGTCACCTCCCCATCACGATACAATAGCGTGTATAAGGCTTACCCACCTCACCATATGCTTCGCACCGGGCTCCCTCCTACCGTGCTATAAGAGCACGTATAGGTGGTTCTCCGGTCCGCCACAAATGTCGAAAATGGGATTTTAGAACATCATACCTTTTCATAGAAGTCATTGGTGCCGATGTCGAGGTCGAGGACCGTCCCCATCACGCTACAAGAGCGTGTATAGGGCTTACCCGCCTCATCGCACCTATCGCACCGGATTCTCCCCCACCGTGCTATAAGAGCGCGTATAGGGGATCCACCAGTGCATCAAGCGCATCGAGGATGGGATTTAAGTTAGAAATTTATACCTTGGAAGAGTTGTCGGTGACTGTCGGCGGAGGGCACAAAAATCGAGGTGGGAGGAGCATTTTTTTGGTGAATTAATTATAATTAATTAAAATTAATTAAGAAATTATTTTTAATTAATTATTTTTAATTAATATAATTAATTAAAGTTTATTAAATATAATTAAAATTATTAATTATAATTAATTCTAATTAATTAATATTAAATTTATTTTTAATAAATAATAATTAATTAAAATTAATTAATGATAATTAATTTTATAAACTATAATTAATTAAAATTAATTCTAATTAAAATTTATTATAATTAATTAAATTAATTATAATAATTTAATTAAAATTAAACATAATTAATTATAATAATTATAATTAATTAAAAATAATAATGGTAATTAATTAAAATTAATTAAATTAATTAAAATAATTAATTAAAACCAAAATACATTTCTCCCTCCCCACTCTCTCTGTTCGATGTCTTCACGGGATTTGGCCGAGAGGCACGTGAGAGGGAGAAGATTACCTTCACACACAGTGAGTTCCCTTAGCTATTTCCGATCAAAATGTAGTAACTTCCGATCCAATGGATAAGGGAACGTTGTCGGAGGAAGGGAAGAAGTGCGTGAAGGGACATAAGTTACCTTCACAGTCGGCGAGGTTCCCGTTGTTGCTTCAGATCAAATGTCGTAACTTCCGATTCGCACAGGGAGGAACGTCGGAGGAGTGAAATCCTCTAGCCACGAAGCATCGAAAGAAGCGGCTGAAGGGAGGAAGACCACTTCACAGCCGATGAGCACCCGTTCCTGCGTCGGATCAAAATGTCGCAAGTTCCGATCCAAAGGAAAGGAATGTCATCGAAGGTGCCATCGAACAGCCACGAGGAATCCAAAGAAGTACTCGAGAGGGAGAAAGTTACCCTCGCAGCTAGTGAGGTCACGTTGTTGCTGCCGATGAAAGTGTCGTAGCTTTCGTTCCGTGCAGCGAGAGAGCAGAGCGAGCAAGAACGAGAGAGATCGAGAGAGAGTGGGAGTGAGAGTGAGAGAGCCCGAATGCCTTGCTTCCCTCTCCCTTTTAACGACACTAAATCATGCGGAGATGTGGGGAGAAATGATGTCGAACATGAGCGGGATGACCACAACGTGCGAGCAGGTACGCGACATTTCTTTCTCTCCTTTTTTTTGTTTTGGTGAAGGGGTCAACACTCCCACACTAAACCCTGGGTTGTCATAGTCAGCTATTGAGAAAGTTGTAAAGACTTGTTAATCGACTTTTTAAATGCCAGGGATAAATCAATGTCCCAACCATCTTCAATAGAAAGAGAAGTGTTAAGAAGGTTACCTAATATGTTTTTGACTGAAACCTACTCCAAATCTACCAAGTACTCCTTAGGAATTATAATATTACCTTGGTTGAAGTTCCTTTTGAGCCAATCTTTAAACACAACATAATCCTCAAGTGGATGGCTGAGCATACGATAGTAAGGATAGTATTTGGGATCATCTTTCCTACTCTCATCCTCTAGCCTCCTAGCTTATAGCAACTGAAAATCTAGTTTCTTTGACAAACTTTTGAAGATCTTCCTCACTGACTCCCTCTTAAATAGATAAGGTTTTTCCAATATCTCTTTAAAATGGATAAAGGTAGTATATCTAACAAACTGGGGAGTTATTTGGAATGACTGACTGCTTCCGGGGTGGCTGTGGTGGTAGCAGAGCACTGGGCTAAATAACAACTAGCCTCTTCCCTTTATCAATTGCTGAGACCATGGTTTTCTTTTCAAAAGATTTTACTAACTTAGGACCCTTCTTTTCCTCGGATTTTTCCCATAAGAATGGCATCCTAGGAGTCTCTTCCTGCAAATTGCTAGCCTTATTTAGAAGTTTTTCAAAAGTTTTAATCGTGAAACCCTTCTGGAGAAAAGCAATATAGCCGTGGATATTCTTTAGAAGAATTTCCACGACGTGTTTCTCTTTAAACTAGGGTTCACACTTCATCGAGAGGTTTAGCCACCTCAAGATGTACTCAACCAAAGACTCTCCTGACTTTTGCTATTCAACAACGAGATGGCCCATAGTAGTGCGCTGCTACGCTTGGGAAAATCTCTTTAAAAAGAGATTTTCTAGAACGTTAAAGGTTCTTACTGAAATATTGGGCAGATTGGCATACCATTCAAAAGCAATGCCAGAAAGACTACTAATAAATTGGCAAAAGAATAGAGCATCCGACCCTCTTGTATTGCAATAACTTGCTCGGAAGTGGACCAGGTGTTGTCTCGGAGTTTTAATTCCTGTAAAATTTTTAAACTATGGTGGCACAAAGCCTTTAGGTTAAGGAACTAAGTCATATTCCTCGTGGTAGGGCCTACCCTTTGGGATAGATGCGGTCCCTTATGAAAAAGCTTAGGCCTACCTTACCTGGTCCTCAATCAATTTCTTAATATCTTTCTGAGGTAGTGCTAGAGGAATAGTGGAAACTGTAGGCTGAACTGAAGGTATTTCTGGCGGACATGGAAGAACCACTAGCATTGACTCGGGGGATTTAGACCTGGATTTTTCCTTTTAGCTCTTTCTACAATCTCTCAAGCTGACTATTACAATTTTAGAGAAGCCTCTTGTGATTTGTCCAATCACTCTTGCATTTTTCGGACTTATGACATCATGCTTGAAAGCTGAGTCTTCAAGTCCCTTATATATTGGTCTTCCCTAGCCTTCATCGACTCATCTGAATCTGACTCATTTGCAGGTGAATTTTCTTCCCTACCTGACCGATGCTTACTTGGCTGAGTTTCTTTGTTAGACCCTATGGTCTCAACTATACAAATATTTTTGGTGGGGTCATCCTCTTCCCCAAGGAGATCATCCAAATATGGATCAAAAGTGGCCATCCCTTCCTTATTCAATAGAATATTTCTTATTTCTTATACCACCTCCTCAATCAGTCTGTCTCCAATTGACTCAGGATCGAGAGTTAAGTAACCTTTATAGTCAACCATCTCACAGAGCTCATCATACTCTAACTTGGAAATAATTGTTTTGAGTTTTGGATTAGCATATAGTTGGGATTATGAAACTAGCTCATCTATCATCTCTTGATCTAAGTCAATTCCCTCCCCTTCGATTATCCCAGAACGGGTAGTCAAAAGAGTGGTATCCTCAACTGGGTGAGG
Source organism: Dendrobium officinale (assembly GCA_019514585.1). NCBI lineage: Eukaryota > Viridiplantae > Streptophyta > Magnoliopsida > Asparagales > Orchidaceae > Dendrobium > Dendrobium officinale. Next base: position 66,224,049 of record CM033682.1, on the reverse strand, counting down.
GAGACATACCTCGGAAGGAGAGGCAGGAGCTTAGAGGTTAATAGCTCTTACATCAAGCAAGGTAAGGTCCTCAGACCCCTGAGTAGGGAGCCCAAGAATGACACATAGAGTTTGGGGAACATCAGCTTAAGTAATAGCGGGGCTGGTGACTGGGACATCAACTGAATTGTAGCAAGGGTACTATCGACTACAGTGACTCGAGTACTGGCACAAACATCTATCAGATCAATTGGAACTGAAGTAGGTCTCACTGAAACTCATTTCAATTGGAGGATAAATTTAAATGTTCTAAGAGGTGGTGGCAGAATCTCCAACTTAGTCCTCTTAGGTACGAACTTCTTTTCAGGAGATTTGGGCCTCCATCCGTTAACATCGTCCAGTTTCTGAATTTCAACTTCCTTAGGCTTGATGACCACTGAGGCCAACTTTTAAGGTTTTTGATGGGGTACCAGGGGCCTACTAGTAGGGTGGTGGCCTCTCTCAGATCCAGTTAGCACAATACCCTCCATCTTGGAAGATGAAAGGCATGGCACCCAGTGGTACCCATCAACTAATATCAAAGTAACTGGTTGTCAGCCAAATTTTTTGTTTCTTTTAATAGGCTAAGGAGTTAGATCTTTCACTTCAGATGTTTCTTCTTTCATATCCTCCTTTTGGAAGTGGTGGGAGATAACTTCCTTCAGCTGTTTCATGTATTCTTCCTTGGTTTGTCCAGATTGTGCAGCACAAGTATGAATTATATTTCTCAAAGTCCTTATTCTTTGAAGATGCTTTTCCTTAGGGGTCTTTTGGGTTGAGTAGACAATCGGGCATGGTGGGGAACATGCTATCCTAGTCAACCTCTCCTCCCCCTGAGTAGTAGCAAGGGGGTAGAAGCGACTCCCCTTGAGGAGGGGAGAGGAGGCAGTAATAGGTAGTTCCTCGACAACCTCAGGCTCTACATGGGCCAAGGTCTTAAAGGGGACAACTTTTCTTGCTTTTGAAATTTTCTTTTTGAGTCTTCTTAAGTAGTTCTTCCTTTGGTTCTTACTGGAAAAAGTGAACCCAGAACTAGAACTGTCTTCGAAAATGGATTTAACCTCAGTAGGGACTTCAATAATTGGTTCAGGTTGTTTCTCTTCATCACTAGTCATAGGTAAAGTGGGTACTGACCCCACAATCAACTCGACTACTATGGGAACCTCTTTACTGGCGTCCAAATCAATAATCTTATGTCCATCCATAGACAACTCTAGGGTGTTAAAGCCTATTCCAAAAATCATAGTACTCCCCAGATCAGTCAGATGACAACTCTCGGTCAAAGGAAAAGATCAGTTTGCCAACCATTATTGCAATTTTCTAAAATTTAAAGAAGTGGATTGGAATTAGATATTTTGAAAGAGATTTCATTTTTTAGAATCTTAAAACTCATGAGAAAAATCTCAATCTTATGATATATGTTGGGTTGTAAGAATTACCACCTGACACATATCAATAGGATTAAGAGACTAATTATGAACTTAAGGAGAATTAAACTTTTGGCAACATGTGCTAGCCCACAAGGGGATATTGTGGGGTAGCATATGATGATTTGGAGTTTAAAGATAATTTGAAAGGATTTTAATCTTATGAATTTTAAAGGGATCTTCTTGCAAATCCCAAAACACAACGGGCAGAGTTTCCTCTTGCCCGAAGGCTTATGGGATTATGAAAAAACTTAAGTAAAATTAGTTGCCTAACTCTCCCTACTTCTAAAAGCTAAATGGGTAGTAAAGGCCAAAGTGTTTAGATTCTGAAAATAAGATATTTAGGACTCCTTACAATTTTAAAACTTTATGTACTAAAATAAAAAATCAATATCATAAGTTCATAAAATTGAAAAGGAGATCTAAAGAATCTGATTTGACATTATCACCCTACTGATTGACCCAGGGGCAGAAGGTCAAAATCAGAGTAAATATATTATTATTTTGGAGGTCTCACCTCTCTTTTTCAACATGACTTTTATTTTATATGTTGTCCACACTCACCGAAGAGAGAAATGGGTAGAGGGACCAACGAAAGAAAGATAGTTAAGACTACCGTTGAGACAAAATTTCATCAATATTAAAGATGGAGAGAAATATTTAGTCCCACTCTGTGTGCCATTTTTTTATTGGTGGAATTTTGAAAATGGGTTTTGAAAATATCAGTTTTCTTTGAAAATCTTAAAATTAAATTTTAGATTTGTATCTTGAGATTGAACGTCCAATTAGAGAAATTATACTACTTCAAGAAGTGGATATAAAATTTCAAAACAGAGTTCAAATCCAAAATTACAAATCCTACTTTGAATATCATAACCAGATCCGAGATAGAACCACATATGACCTCGGAAGGTCAAAATGGAGTTTGATATAATTTCAAGTTATTGTATTTTAAGTAGACTATCGTTAATCTCATGCCCAAAAACTTTATAGACAAATGATATTTCTGTTGAAACTCGTTCAATATGAATTAGGATGTTAAGCGTAAGTGATTGTCCCAAGGCTAACTAAGAGGGGGGGGGGGTAAATTGGTAATTTAAAAATTATACTTCTACTCTTAGATTTTTAGAAAATATTTTTAATTATTAATGCAAGTAAAATTAAAGTTTAAAAATAAACTTTTCAATCAGAGTAAACAACTTACAATTAAATTAAATGCGGAAGAAAAATAAGAAAGAACACACCAGATTGATAGTGGTTCGGTCAAACCTTGACCTACATCCACTCCCTGGAGGCACCCTCCGAGTATTGCACTAATACCACAAAGTGACTCTCCTTTTGCCCCCAATGCAAGACGGAGAAGCCTGTATAAAATCACTTTCACCTTCCCCGGTGCGGCGGAGTAGCCAGGTTTTTTTACACCAAAGAGATCTTCTTCTAGCAAAACTTCCCTCAAGATGACCCTTAAATCTAATGGTACTGAGGTGCAAGTTTGCCGGAGCAACCGTGTGAATATCCCTTCCACACTCCCTTGAAATCCCCTTCAAGGACCTTCTCCCTCTCAAACTCCATCCATTCCTCTCTCCCTTTCAAGTTCTCTTCTAATTTTCTCCAAAAGAACGAAGACACAATGACTGTCAAAGATACAATTTGTCGTCCTTTTACACTCTTCAAGTGTCGGCAGAGAACCGGACCGATGTTGTTGAACTTCACTTGAGAGCCTTCAATCCGATGGGCAGAAATAAAGAGATCTTCTTCTTCAAGTAACCTTGTGAATCCCTTACAAACCCCTCACTTGATCTCTCACTCTTCACTCTTATAATCTCTCCCAAACACTAATCCCTCTCAAGAGAAAATAACTCCAAAGGCACTTGTAATAGTTTCTAGGACTCCTTATATTGAAAGAACATGAAAAACCGTCCAAAAAACTGTTAATTTCAAGTTTTTCTGCGCAGTGGATCGTACCGTATGAACCTGAGTTAGTACGGACAAACTGTGTAAAAAACTGTCCCGTACGAACCATTTGTGCATTAGTACGAACTAATTTCATGTTGGGACAAAATAGGTTCATCCTGGGATGAAAAATTTCGTCCGGTACGAACAATTATATCAAAGGTCGGTTTCGAAAACTGCAGAACGTTGCCAGAAACTGCCATAGTCAGTTCCCATCGTCCTGGGATGAACTGGACTTCGTATGGATGAAAGTTTTACAGAGAGAAACTCGTCCTATGATGAAAAAATTTCATCCTGGATGATCTGGACTTAGAAAAAATTTTCCAGTTCAGTTCCTGTCCGTTCCATTGCTCTTACAAGGAGATAACTGATCTGATCGTCCCGTACGATCATTACAAAACTTTTTCAAGATCTCCTTTAGTGTGTGTGAATTTATTCACTCAATTACAATCACTCCCTCTCAAATTTAATTCAAATAAAAAGTACAAGCTTCAAATTTATAAATTATTTCATGCTGAATTTGATTTGAAGTCTTCGTAGTCTGGAGTTCGATTTTCCTGAAATATTAGTACACATAAGAGCAAAAACAAATCTTCCAAAAAATGTTAGGAGATAACAACACATAAAATAATAATATTTAGAATCATCAAAACTATACAAGTTGCAAGAATGTAAAACATGCAAATACCAACTTTCCTAACAATCTCCCCCTTTTTGATGATGGCAAAACAATTATTGTTTGTATAATATTAAATTCTAAGAATCTCCTAAACTCCCCTTGAGTTGATGAACTCATGAAAATAAGGAGGCTTTTGAATCGTTAAAATTTGTTATTTTTCAAAAATTTTATACAACACTAAACAAGATAAAATAAACGCACAAAAATAAACAAAAACACTAGACACAACACAACAAATAATTTCTCCCCCTTTTGACAACATCAAAAAGTGAAGAAGAAAAAGATTAAAAATGTAAGCAGACATATGAAAATCATTTGAAAATTTAACCTTTAAAGTGATTGACATAATGTATACAAATAAAATTAAAATATTAGGCAAATCATAAAATTCATAGAATTTAAGAAGAGATATAACATAGAAACTAAAAAGAATTTATCAAAACATGAGTCTATTTAGACATTTAAGATATAGAAAATCATTGTAAAAATGATGATATAAAAATTTTATATTTCAAATTTCAATATGGAATATAAATGTACATAAGATCAATTTGAATTAAGAGATTAAAAGAGTTTGGAAAGAAATAACTACCACATGAGGTGCTTTGCGCATCTTTTTGAAATTTATGGCACATTTTTTTGCATCTTTTCATTTGTGCTTATTTTGTGCCTCTTTTTCATATTGCGAACCTTTGCGTATTTTTTTTATTTTTGTACACTTGTACATTTTTCAAGAGTAATCGAATTCTTTCCAAAATCAATAATTTTAAATTTCAAAATTTTTTAAGTGCATAAATATTATTTGATAAGTGAAATAAAAAATAAGAAAAATATCATAATTGTAATAATAATATAAAAAATTAATGCAGTCTAAATAATAAACATGAAATTGACAATCTTAATAATATCAAGTTATAAACACAACTTAAATTTAGAAAAATCAGATTTTCTAATGAATTCAATTTTATGTTGTAGTTCAAAGTAAATCACTTGTAAGATAAAATTTTTTAGAGATTTTCATATAGGCTAACGAACATTTTAAACACAGAACAAAATCACTTAAATATTCAAAAAATATAAAGCAATACAAGTACAAAACACAAGTTTATAAACTATAAAAATCTTCATATCATATTCCAAATGTCTCACAAAAAGATTCGTTCTCAACATTTTACCCGTATAGCCATTTATATGCGTACAAAAGAAGTAATACAAATCATCCAGGATGATCAGAAGATCGTATAGTACGATATATATTGAAAAAATTAAACAATACGTAATCAGTCAAAACTAATTATCAATTTGTTACAAAATTTGTATAGTACAAAAATATTTTTGTCCAATACGAATAGAATACTTAGAAAAATTTGCACGATCGATCTAAAATATGGAATCAGATGTGAAAACATTTCAAAATCATACAAAAACACTAAAAAATAAAGATAGAAAAACACATAAATTAAAAAAAAAAAATACAACAAATAAAAAACATGCATACAAAAACACATAAACAAAGGGTTTAAACATCATTTTGCTCATGGTCTGATGATTCAGAAGCTAGATCTGCCCAGGAGATTTTTTGGTTTTTATTATTTTTCCTTTCTACAATCTGCTTATCTTTACCTTTTTATTTATCAGGAAAAGTTCTCAAATTAGAGCACTGACTTTTCAGATGTCCAGATTTCCTACATCTAAAGCAAATTATATTTGAAGAAATCTGAACATTCTTAACATTTTTACCTTTATTCCACTTTTGTTGATGCTTATGCTTGTGCTTTAGTGGACTTTTCAATTTGCTAGTTAAGTCATTGCTTTCCTCACCAACTAAGCCACTTTTCTCCATGTCTTCCGCTTTTAGCATTATTGTTTCACCTGCATCCAAAAGTCTTTAACCCAAACATTGCTCATAGGCAATGAGTGAGCCAATCAAATTATCAATAGAATATTCATTCAAATTTTTTGATTCGCAAATAGCAACAACTTTGACATCAAATTTGTCAAGTAAACAACGTAGAATTTTATTAACTATTTCAAAGTTTGAAAATGTTTTACCTAAAGCATGCAATGATGTTACAATACATGTCTAAGATCGTCTCGTAAGGTTTCATGCTAAAGAGTTCATAGTCATGCATAAAAAAATTCAACTTAGATTGCTTGACTTCACTAGTACCTTCATATATAATGCATAAACTATCCCAAATTTCTTTGACGGTAGTACATGTAGAGATTCTCATATAATCTTTCGAATTTAAAGCACAGAACAAATAATTCATACATTTAGCATTTAATTCAGCATAAATTTGTTCTACTCTACTCCATTTAGAAAAGGGGTCTCAGTTTTGATTCCATCTATAATACTTGACGGTATAGAATAACCACTTTGAATCATATGCCACATTCTATAATATATTGATTGCAAGAAAGTAGACATTCAAATTTTCCAAAAATCAAATAAAATATTTTCAAATAAAGGTGGTCTTACAATCGAATATCCATCTAATGTTTTGCGGTTTCAAAAATTAACCAAACTCATTTTTCAAAAAGTAGTCTAAACTTATCATTTTGAAACAAAGCTCTAATACCACTTGTTGAAATTCATTCAATATGAATTAGGATGTTAAGCCTAAGTGATTGTCCCAAGGCTAACCAAGAGGGGGGGTGAATTGGTAATTTAAAAATTATACTTATACTCTTGGATTTTTAGAAAACCTTTTTAATTATTAATGCAAGTTAAATTTAAAGTTTAAAAATAAACTTTTCAATCAGAGTAAACAACTTGCAATTAAATTAAATGCGGAAGAAAATAAGAAAGAACACACCAGATTTATAGTGGTTCGGTCAAACCTTGACCTACGTCCACTCCCCGGAGGCTCCCTCCAAGTATTGCACTAATACCATAAAGTCTCTCCTTTTTCCCCCAACACAAGGCGGAGAAGCCTGTACAAAATCACTTTCACCTTCCCTGGTGCGGCGGAGTAGCCGGGTTCTTTGACACTAAAGAAATCTTCTTCTAGCCAAAACTTCCCTCAAGACGACCATTGAATCCGATAGTATTGAGGTGCAAGTTCGTCGGAGCAACCGTGTGATTATCCCCTCCACACTCCTTTGAAATCCCCTTCAAGGGTCTTCTCCCTCTCAAACTCCACCCTTTCCTCTCTCCCTTTCAAGTTCTATCTTCTAGTTTTCTCCAAAAGAACAAAGACACAATGACTGTCAAAGATACACTTTGTCGTCCTTTTACACTCTTCAAGTGTCGGCAGAGAACCGAACCGATGTTGTTGAACTTCACTTGAGAGCCTTCAGAGGAGATGGAAAGAAACAAAGAGATCTTCTTCTTCAAGTAACCTTGTGAATCCCTCATAAACCCCTCACTTAATCTCTCACTCTTCACTCTTACAATCTCTCCCAAACACTGATCCCTCTCAAGAGAAAATACTCCAAAGGAACTTGTAATAGTTTCTAGGACTCCTTATATAGAAAGAACATGAAAAACCATCCAAAAAACTACTAATTTCAAGTTTTTCTACTCAGTGGATCGTCCTGTACGAACCTGAGTTAGTAAGGACGAACTGTGTAAAAACTATCCCGTATGAACCATTTGTGAATCAGTACAAACTAATTTCGTCCTGGGATGAAATAGGTTCGTCCTGGGATGAAAAATTTTGTCCGGTACGAATAGTTATATCAAAGGTCAGTTTTGAAAACTGCAGAACGTTGCCAGAAACTGCCATAGTCGGTTCCCATCATCCTGGGACGAACTGGACTTCACCTGGATAAAATTTTTACAGAGAGCAACTCATCCTATGACAAAAATGTTTCATCCTGGATGATCAGTACTTAGAAAAAATTTTCCAGTTCAGTTCCTGTCCGTTCCATTGCTCTTACAAGGAGATAACTGATCTGATCGTCCCGTACAAACAATGTTCTTCCCGTATGATCAGCACAAAACTTTTTCAAGATCTCCTTTAGTGTGTGTGAATTTATTCACTCAATTACAATCATTCCCTCTCAAATTTAATTCAAATAAAAAGTACAAGCTTCAAATTTACAAAGTATTTCATGCTGAATTTGATTTGAAGTCTTCATAGTCTGGAGTTCAATTTTTCTGAAATATTAGTACTTACAAGAGCAAAAACAAATCTTCCAAAAAAAAGGTTAGGAGATAACAACACATAAAACAATAATATTTGGAATCATCAAAACTATACAAGTTGCAAGAATGTAAAATATGCAAATACCAACTTTCCTAATAATTTCTCCCTTAAGGGAGGGGATATCACTATTCAGTAATTATTTGGGCTTGACGATAACGATCGCCATTGATTAAATTTTTCCAAAGAACACTAATTTAAGTTTTGAATATTTCTTTTGGGAAATTAAGTTTAAATTTTAATTCTGAATTCAAATAGACTATTAGTGATGATATACCACCTTGAAAGGTAGAGATAAAATCTCCTAACAGGTTCAGACTCAGAATTATAAATTTTCTCTTAGCTATCGTAGTCTAATTTAAGGGGAATTGCATATGACCCCAAGAGGCTCAAAATGAAGTTTAGTTTGAAATCAAATTATAATAATTAAGAGAAAAAGGGATCATTAATTTCATATTCAGATTGATGATAACATACGATAAATCTCTTTGGAGAAAGAGAGTATCATCCATTGGCCACTATACGAATATGACGATGACGATCATTTCGAAGTAGATTTACGAAAAGAAATATCAAGTGAATTTTGAAAATCAATTTTAAAAATTAATATGGGTTCTAAATCTTTTATGAGTGCAAGCCCTCATAGTTAATTATATCATAGTGAGATAGAGTCTCCTATGAAAAACTATCAATTAAAATAATGGTGAAATTATCTTAAATATTTTCTAGGAGTGATATCAAAGGAAATGAATTTTTGGAACTTCAAAGGTGAATGGTTCAAAATTGAACAGTTAATAACAGATTCAAAGGAAGAATAGTAGGGGACACTTTGAGATTCTGAAACCATCCGAAAGTATCTCAACTTAGTCTAAGTGTTGAGCTTTACATTTTATACTGAAAGGAGATTTAATTAAAGTTGAGCATTTTATTAAAAATGTAGGATTATATTCCCAGAGATTGAGTTCTTATAACAAAGATCTATCCTCCTAAATCTAATTTTGGACACTGGACCATAGTTGTCCAAACCTAACTAATGCAGTGTAAGATCTGGACTTACTTCGGCCTGGATTGGAGAGCCAGCTAACCACCTAATCGATTTAAAATAAATGAATCGGTCTTTTTATGAAAGAGTGGTAGGGACATTTCTTTATGGTTTTGAAGAACTAGGGCTGGCATCTAGAGATTTTCCTAATTAGCCCCTTTGACTTATGTTGGGTGAAAAATGCTAATGCAATTGAAATTTTAACTCTTTTAAATGTATTTCTAATGCAATGCATGATAGTCAAAAACTTCAGAACATATATACCTTAAAGTTAAAAAAGACTTAAAATAGTTTTTTAGAAAACTGGGCTTCCCCAGGTCTGGCACCTCATCCTCATAGGTCATATTATATGGACTCTACCCACAGGCAGGGAAGGGTCTAAAGCAAGGAAAGAAGAAATGCAAAAATATGCATGCGACCCCAGGGTCGATCCTCAGCTAATTCCTTAGATTCGTTATATTTTTATGTTATTTAACTCCTTAAATTTTAAACTATTTGATTATGACTATAAAACTTTTCACACCCTTACAAGCCTTACGTATTTAGACTAAAATAAAAGCGGCACACAAACACTAAAAAACTAGGAAAAATAGGTAATCCTTATTACAAATCTGATTTTATGAATTAAAATTTTGATGATAGCAAATATTCATGATTTTCTACGACTGCCTCACCTACTAACTTTTCAGGTCCATAAGATTAAGTACAACTCAAGCCAACTCAAGATTGGGTAGATTAGGTATGGGTCAGTTTGTAATTTTCCTTTCTTGAGTCTATTATAAATGGTGTGGTTCCTGATGCTAAGTAACCTTGCACACACATATGGGGGAAAATTTCTATCTATTGATTATAATTCTTTGTTTTGATCACATCATTCGGGCTGATCCAAACATTATCTTGGATGATCTGTTAAAAATAAAAATCCTAATTAGGGCATCCTGGTTAAGGCATCTATCATTAAGCATATCATCCTAGATGATATTCATATCAGCCTGGACGATAGGCTCAAATCAAGAAGAATCAGCCGCCAGATCTATTTATGTATTCTTAAATTTTGGGCATCTAGTAATTAAGGAAAGTAATTAAGGTTTGATTACACGATCACATCAGCCTGGATTATTGTATGATTGTCTGGGTTGATCTCTTGGATGATTGACATCGGCCAGCTTCAATTCAGGGCGATGCTCAGGACGAATTTCACAGATTTGAACTAATTGGCTGGGTTAATCGTTAGATCGACCTGGACGATCAAGCTATTTTTGCATCGTCCAGACATTCTTTCAGAGTGATTGTCCAGACGATATTCAAGGATTTGTACTGATTGTATAGGACGATATTATATCAGCCTGGATGATATGACCAAAAATCTTCTGATCGTCTCAAACCATCCGGGCTGATTGAGCGTAATTTATATTGATCGTCCAGGACTATGTATATCGTCCAAGATGATAATGCCAGTTTATATAAAATAAGAGTTATTCTGAAGCTCTTATATTTAAGAGTTCTTATTCTACCCAAGAGCTCATCTTTTACTACTGTTTTGACCTGAGAGAGCCAAGAGGAGAGGGAAATCAAGGGAGAGAGAGAGAGAGAGAGAGAGAGGATCTTGTGAGGGGGAATTTGTGAGGGAGTTCACAAAGGTTTCTCCAAGAAAGGATCCATCATCCTCTTCTCCAGTCATCATCCTTAGTTTCTTGGGGGTTCTAGAGAGGTAAACTTCAGCATCTGATCAAGGTTCTCTGCCTACTTTAGGAGGAAGCAAAAGGAGTTGGGTTTTCTACCTATTTCAGGAGGAAGCAAAAGGAGTTGGGTTCTCTTCCTTCTTCTAGAGGAAGCAAAAGGAGTTGGATTCTCTGCCTCACTTGGGTTGGTGGAAAGGAGGTTTGTATAGGCTTCTCCGCCTTGCTGTGGGAGCAAGAGAAGAGACACTGAGTTTAGTACAATACTCAAAGGGCAACTCCGGGGAGTGGACATAGGTCGTATTGACCGAAAACCTATAAATTTATGTGTTCTTTATTACTGCTTCTATATTTATTTTCTGTACTTTGATTTCTGTGGTGAATCTTGGCTTTTGTTTTAAGATTGTATTTTGTTCGAAAGATTTTTTAAAATACCAATTCACCCCCCTCTTGGTTAGCCTTGGGACTAGTTCATAAGAGCTTAATATCCCTAGCAAACTTTTTAATGACATCAGAGCACTTTTAATCCTAAAGGTAATCATATCAACACAAGAAATATAAATGAATTAATTAATAAATGTCCATATGCAAACTACCTTGCTTATTACAAACCAGGGTCTACAGAAAGTAAAGTGGCCGGGCACCACTGATAACAACTTAGATTCTAATCCTAATATAGACGTAAGTGGTTTTGAGTGTGATAATCCTTATCTTCAGTTCTTTAATCCTCTCCTCCTTCGGGCTCCTTGGATCCTTCGTAGTATGCTACCCAAATGGAAAAGAGGGCTCTTCCTTTAAGGGTAAGGCCACTCTTTCCACTTTGGGTGTGAAAAGATGATCCAAATTTGGATCTCCAAATAGAAAAGGGCTATTCCCCTAAGGAAAGTCCTTTCCTCTTTGGAATCCAAACTTTGGATCCATATATCCCATCTCAAAACTCCACTTTCACAACACTTAACTTTTACAAAAATTATATATAATATCAAATAAAATTCTAGACTCTCCTACAGGGTTATCCTAAGCATTTAATAAATAAAAAAATATATTCCCAAGCAGTTATATATGAATGTGTAGAAAAATAAATAAACACAATGGCCACACTCTTTTTATTATTTGGGGGGGGGGGGGGGGGGGGGGGGGGGGGGGGGGGGGGGGGGGGGGGGGGGGGGGGGGGGGGGGGGGGGGGGGGGGGGGGGGGGGGGGGGGGGGGGGGGGGGGGGGGGGGGGGGGCTTAGCAGCTAAAGTACATGTGTAAGTATATTTATAATTAATTTTTTTAGCCCCTTTTTTATTGCCCTGTATGAGCGTGACCACTTGCAGAAAACTCAGTGAACAATCAGAACGTTTCTATCATAATGGTAATCTAGTCACCAAACACATCAATCATCTATAGAGTGAAGTAAAAGTAGCAAACACGATAGGTGTAATCATCCACAACATGCAGTAAAACTAAGAAAAATTTGGCACACAATAAAAAACTAAACACCGGCCCAACCTAGATCTAGAGTTGGTTGTCCAAGTAAACCATCTAAAGTGAGTGTAGAAGGTCATGTGGCTGGGGTTGATCCCAAGCTCTGTATTTATTAATATATTAAGAATTTATTTAAATATGTTTTAAAGGTTAAATAATTACTATCTTTTTCTCATACCGAGGCCGTGAAATTTATTTCACCTTCCTTGGGGCTAAGCTAATAGCCTCATAGGCCTGGGTTACCTAGAAGAAATCGGGGTTGATTAAGTAAATTATTTGATTAGAATTAAAGATGGATTAATAGTAAAAAGGTTTGTTACTAATTTTAGAAAGTTGGTTAAGCATTTTATTAGAAATTTTTGGAATTATTAGGAATTATAAAATTTTTAAAAATTATCTAAATGGGTTAATTAGGGGGTTGAAAGTTGATTTTTTAAAATTAAGATTAATATTGAAGGTTTTAGATTTTTAATAAATATTATACCTTAATAAAATTTGTTAAAATGTTAGAATACTTAATTCAGAGTTTTCTACGAAAAGTTATGAATTTAAAGAGTTTTGACCAATTTTGACCCGAGTTTGACCAAATTACTAACTTTTTGACTTTGACAATATTTTGGAGGCTTGACATTTTTAGAAAATACTAAATTTTAAGTAGAGTCATTAGCCTTTGAGTTTGACTGATTTGGATTTTTTTATAATTAGTAATGATTTTTGGAAGTTTGTGTATTTATTAGAATTTTTTAATTATCTTAATTAGAGAGCCTTTTTTGTGATTTGAACCCAAACTAGTCCCAAACCCCTTGAAATTAACCTCAAAGATAAAAAATGATCTAAGGAGAGATTAGCAAGTGTTTAAATTTTTTTTGGTATTTTAATATTTTTAATTAATTAAATTAATTAAACACTCATTTGCACTTAAAATTAAATTAAGGTTGCAGTTGATGTCAAATTAAAGGGGGTTTTATTTTTTTTACTGGTTAGGGGTTTAATTAAGGTCAATTAGGGTCCTTAAATGAATTTTTTTATATTTAATAAGAATTTATAATGGATTAATTATGGCTCTAAGTCAATTCTAAAGAGGAATTATTTTTACTCCTAATTGGTGGACAAGAAGGGCACCAAATTCAGTGAAACTTGGACCATGAGATCACCTAATCTCAGGGCTTAAACACACTAAATTTAAACTCAAATAGAATTCTCTAAGGTGGCTAACCAAGCCACCTAATGTGATCTCTAAGTTACCTTAGAAAAATTCTAGGGAGCTATCCTAGGGTCGGATTGGGGCAAAATCACTTGCCCTAAACTCCTTATGCTAAACATCATCATCAAATTCAAAATCAATCCCTAATTCTCATTGGATAGATCATGATTCCAATTTGAATTTAAGGGTCAAACCATGACCCTTAAATCAAAATTGGTATGAAAATGCCCTTAAACACCTCAAACAGGGGAGGGTAAATTTGGACATGTCAGGGACATGCCCAAATTCACTCTTCTAAAGTCCCAAGCCCTTATGACTTCAAATTAATAATAAAATGCAATAATAGACATAATATTCAAACTAAAATTAAACCCTATATAGATACAATTAGGGTCTGGGACCATCTGGCTTTTGTAGATTTCTTATATCTTTCCAATGATTCTAAGAACACCTAATTTGGTCAAGTGGACTGAGAGATCTAAAATTTTGATGTTTCCCCCAATTTTCTATGAAATTAATCTTCAATTACTCAGTAAGCCAGTGCTTTACACACGGCGCATCATGATTAGCGGGGCAATCATTAGCGGCTGATGGGAAAACGATTGAGTTAACCGTAGCTATCGAATGAGAGATTAGATGGTTTGGATTAAATAGCCTCCAGGACTGCAGGATCTAATATGTACCATTGATCAAAATCAATTGCTAAGATTATCTCTTCAACCTCCAGCATGGACCCAAAGCCAAAGAGCTTTTCTTGCGTGATTTGAGCGATCACATCGATGAACTCCGATGAAATTTCACAGGGAGGATCTAGAGAATGGGAACCTTTAATCCAATGATGGAAATTCATTGGGGTGAAGGTTTCCTTCACACTTGACTAGACTACCTTTCTAGGGAGCTCGGGATCGAGATATTACTACAGAGAAGGTCTCAATAAAAGAGCTTCTCTATTAAGAAGCTTTAGGGGATGAAGGTGAGCAGATCTCCTTTAGATGTCAGGATCGAAGGATGGTCGGAGGCATGAATTTAAACAGAGCGTAAGATGCTTTTATCGAAGTTCACTCGAATGGATAAAAGAGAGTGACTGGGAAGCTGGGGAATGAGAAAGGAAATTCGAGAGAGCTCTAGGGGATGTTTTTGAATGCCTGGGAGTGAATGATGGCCTCTGGAATAAGCTGCCCTATTTAGCTCACTCACGTGTGCTCGGATGGCTGGGATTGATTAGGCTGAACCTCGGATGGATGTTAGGTGGAAGGGGACATCTTCCCAGAGGGATCAAGAGGATGAAGCCGACGAGCTCAGCCTTTGGAAGGCTTTGAGTTAGGCTTAAAGTAGGGGGGACCACCAAAGTTCAGACTCCATTGGTTATGGCCACCGCCGGCCAGGGTCTGGGTCGAGTTGACCAAGAAAGGGTGATGGCGATATGCTGAGCTAGAGGGTGAGCTCAATTGGGCCTGGGAGAGGTTAATTCGATCAGGTGGCTTGGGTTAACCCAAACCTGCTTGATTTGGGTTAAATTGGGCTTAATCTGAGTCAGGCCAGACTCTGAGCTTGATATGCAAAATAGGTATGGGTCTGGTTCACCCAATATAAGTGGCAATTGGGTTTAAACTGGCTTAAATTTGAAAGAAGCTCGGGTTGACCCAAACCTACTTGGTTTGGGTTGAATTGGGTTCGACTCATGTTAGGCCAGACTCTGGGCTTGATATAGGAAATAGGTCCAGGTCTGGTCCACCCAATACAAGTGGTAATTGGGTTTGAACTGGGCTAGGCTTGAAAGTGGCTTGGATCAATGTGATTTTGGCCACTTTGAGCTAGCCCAAAAGTTGACCCAAGTCAACCCAAGGCTTGGGCCAGCTGGGGAAGATGTGTTGGAGCTAGGGCCACCTAGTGGAGGTATTATCCAGGTTCAATTGAGCTTAGGGTAGGAGTTGGCTCAATCCCAAGTGGTTTTGGCCACTTTGGGTTAGTTTAACTCTTGACCCAAGTTCATTCAATGGATTGGCTGGCTAAGGAAGATGTATTGGGTTAAGGGAAACTCAATGACACCTTGGCTTTAGGGGTGTCAATTCGGGTCAACCCGTCGGGTTCGGGTCGAACCCGACCCGACCCTGATCTAAACGGGTCAACCCGGACCCGACCCGTTTTGGCAAACGGGTCGGACATTTCAACCCGGACCTGACCCGGCCAGGTTGCTGGGTTGACCCGACCCGATGAATCGACCCGATAGTGTCACGCGCGACACACGATTCGGCAGCTGGACGGTGTGGCAGCGGCAGCGCGGGCGAAGGGCGGCAACATCGGCAGCGGGACGGCACGCAAAAGGCGAAGCGCGGGCTACGCAGCAAGCGGCAGGCGAAGCGCGGGATGTGCGGCACACGGCTGGCGAAGCGGGCAGCTCGGGCAGGGGCTGCGGGCAGCCGGGCGGGAAATTTCAAAATTTTTTAAATTAAACGGGTTGTCGGGTTGACCCGTTTAATCAAACGGGTCAAATCTACGAACCCGAACCCGACCCGTTTATCAAACGGGTCGGGTTCAACCCAGATTTTCCAGGTCGGGTCCGGGTCGGGTTTTTGGGTCGGGTCAAAAGTTGACACCCCTACTTGGCTTGGATTGAAAAATGGCTCAAAGGGGCCTCTCCTTGGGAACTTGGGTCAAGCCCAATGGCCTACCCAAGTGAACCCAAGACTTGAGTTTCCAAGAGGGGTCTCTTGGAAGCCTAAGGGGTCACCCCAAGGGTCTAGATGGAATTGAATAGTTTTGATCAAGGGGGTTTGAATGAAAGGGAGTGTATGGGTCATTTGGTCAAACTTAGTTGACTTGGTCAACCAAGTTAACCTAGGACCAAGTTGGATCCATTGAATTCAATTTGATCACATAAACCTAATGGATGGGGTTTCAAAGTCTAGAAAGGTTATTTGGGTCAAATAGCATGTTTAGGCTCTTAATGGGTCATTAGGCCAAACTAGGTTGACCCAATCAAGTAAGTTGATTCAGGAGTTAAGGCTGGGTCCAATAGATCCCAAACAATGTTTAAAAAGGGTTGAAGAAGATTTCAAAGGTGAATGAAGTTAAGTCAATTTGAATTTTGGTCAAAAGTCCAAAATCCACTTAAAGGGCATTTTAGTCATCTTAGTCTCAGGTCAATTTTGGGTCAAAATGAATCCAAAAAAATGTAGATTAATTCTTAACAAGTCAATATAAAGGGTTTGGAAGGAATCAAAAGGTTTGGAGGGGACTCCAAGGTCATATTCTAATGGGTGATAGGTCCAATGGCGTGAGTCATAAATATTTGAAGATCCTATAGCCTTTGGAATTGAATTTAAATTATGGACTTAGAGACATCAAAGTGAGCTTAAACTTAGAGGGCTGACCCCAGAGACATATCTTATCAATATGTAATTGATAGATCCTGAATCAGAGGTTAATTGACTGGTTTCAAGGTGACAGAAAAATCACCCAAAAGGGGTTTCAGGACCTGAGTCCTTAGTATTGGATTTTGGATTGGATTGATCTAAGATCTAAATTGATCCTAAGGTCTGGGAACTTGAAGGATCCTAAGATCTAGATTCAAGGGGAACATAGGGTCTAGGGAGTCCTAGGGTCTAAAGTTCAGGAAGGGTCGAAGTGGCCTAATACAAAAATGAGGTCAACATTGAGGTGGCACCCAAGTTGCATCAAGGACTAGTTTGGAAGAGGTTGGAGAGGGTTTGATGGTTAAGGCTTTAATTTTGAATATTTAGAAGGAGGTTTGAGATTGTTTGACCAAGCCTAGTTGTGTTGACTTGGTCAAGACAATTAGAGTTTAACCCAAAGTAGACTTGGAAATGTTTGAG
This sequence comes from Dendrobium officinale, assembly GCA_019514585.1. Lineage (NCBI taxonomy): Eukaryota > Viridiplantae > Streptophyta > Magnoliopsida > Asparagales > Orchidaceae > Dendrobium > Dendrobium officinale. Next base: position 66,206,589 of record CM033682.1, on the reverse strand, counting down.
CCATAATTTGAAGTAGACATAAGGCTTTATGTCATAGAAATGGCTTGAAATAGTTATATGGGTGGATTAAAGAACTAGTTTGAATAAATTGGATAATTTGACCAAGTCAAATTAAGCGTGATTTGACTACAAATGAATTTGAGCATGTTTGGAACATCTTTTGGAATTTGTTTAAAAGCTTGTGTGGTTTGATTTGATCAAATAGGTTAGAATAACCCATTTAGACCCTTAAGGAAATATGGGGTCAACCAAGGTTGACTTGGAAGTGATCCAAAGATCTAGGGAGGTCAATTTAGTCAAAATATTATTTGGACCCTTAAGGACCTATTTGGTTAACCTAGGTTGACTTAGTCAACCAGGTTGACCTAGGGCCTAGGTTTGGGTCCAACAAATTTGGTTTGATGTTTGAGATTGGATGAGATTGGTTTTAGGGGTTGAGAAAGTCATTTGGGTTGAAATGATTATTCAATCCCTTAAGGGTATTTTGGTCATTTTGACCGCTAGTCAACTGGGGGTCAAAGTGGGTTTACCAAAATGCATTTTAATGCTTAGTAAATCATAATCAATGGTTTGGAAGTAATTGAAGGGTTTGGAAAAGGCTCCAAGTCCAAGATCCACTAGGTGACTAGTCTAATGGCGTAGGTTGTAAATATTTAAAGGTTTTATAGCCTTTGGATTTTAATTCAATTTATGGAGTTAGAGGTCTCAGAATGAGCTAAAAAATTTTTAGGGTTTCCTTTAATACATGTCCTATCAATAAAAGATTAATAGAAGCTGAATTAGAAGTCATTTGATAAGGGTTTAGAGTGTTTTAAAAATCATTAGAAAAAGACTTTCAGGATAGGCCCTTGAACATTCGATTTTGGCTTTGAAAATCTAGATTTGAGTTGGATTTTGGATTTTATTTTTTGAATTTGAATTACCCAAATCATTTATAATCATTTGGATAAACTTAAGTGATTGGGTAGGGTTGAAGTTAGATCAGAGGTAGGATTAAGGTTTGAACTGGAGTTGGAATCACGATAGGTTTAAAGTCTTGATAGGTTTAAAGTCTGGATTTGATTTGAAACTTGAATTAATTTGAGATCTGAATTAAATTAGATCTAAATTGATCTAAGATTAGGATTGACTCTAAAGTCTAGGTAGATCCTAGGGCCTAACAAGTTCATAGGATTTGGAGTCTAAAAGAAACCTAGGGTTTAAAGTCTAAAATGATCCTGGGTCTAAATAGATCCTAAGGTGAGGATTGACTTAAAAGAATTTTAGGGTTTAGATTCTAGGAGATTTATAGAGTCTATATTGGTCTTAAGATCTGGATTAGTATGGAAGAATCTTAGGGTCAAGATAGATCCTAGGGTCTTGAGTTTAAAAGGATCTTAGAGTTTAGATGGATTATATGATTTGAATTGGTATGAAAGAGTCCTAGGGTCTAGATAGAACCTAAGGTCCGAGTCTAGGAGGATCCTAGAGTCTAGAGTTATTTGGAGGCTAGTTTGATACGGGGTTAGATTGATGTGGAGTCTTGGAAAATTCCTAGTGATCTCATACAAAAATGAGGTCAACAAGAAGGAAAATGAATAAATAATATTTACATGATTAGAATTATGTTAATTATTCAAATTCTTTATGTTTGAAAACTGTTGTGGATAAATTATAACTATAGCATATGTAATTATGTCATGCAAACATGAAGACACTTAGAACAATAACTAAAAAACACCTAATTAGAGGTATACCTATGTTAGAATTCTTTAAGAACCACCTATGAGATGCCCAGTAATTAAAAAAAAAAAAATTAAATCACCATTTCATTCCATTAAGGACATCATCACCTGTAGGCCACTAGAGATCTTGCATATAGACTTATTAGGCCCGTTAGTATAGCCAACTTAGGCGGAAAACTTTTGGATATATAATAGTTGAAGATTACTTTAGATTTATATGGGTTAGATTCTTATCTCATAAAAGTGAATTGTTTGAGAAATTTTGAATGTTCTCCACTTGAATTCAAAGAAAATTAGAATGTGAAATATCTACTCTCTAAAGTGATCATGATGGAGAGTTTTAGAATGATAGCTTTGAATCTTTTTATAAGGTACTAGGAACTGAACATAACATTTTTTCCCCTAGGACCTCTCAACAAGATGAAATAGTTGAAAGAAAGAACAAAACATTAGTAGAATTTATTATGGTAATGTTAATTAAATATTCTCTCCATAGATATTTTAAGTAGAGGCAATGAGTACTATTTGTTATTTTTGAATAGGACAAATGTTAGATCAAAACCCAACAAAAAAATTATGAGTTACTTAAGGGTAGGACACCCAATCTTCACAGTTTCATGTCTTTGGATATAGATGCTTCATCTCATAAATAAAAAATCTCCTCTAGGAAAATTTGATTCCAAATATGATGATAGAGTCTTCATAGGTTATTCCTCCATAGGTAAAGCTTATAGGATCTTTAATAAGAGGAATTTATTTGTAGAGGAGTCAACACATTTGGTATTTGATAAAACTTATAAATCTAGTGAGCCTAAGTTAGAAGAAAAAGAGAGGTAGAAGTTATCCAAAGTGTAGAATTTGTTGAACTAGGAGATAGAGAAGAACCTTAGGAGCCATTGCCTAGAGAATGGAGATACTCATCTAGTCAACCTAGAGAGTTTATCTTAGGAGATCCATCTATAGGAGTTAAATCTAGGCATGAACTTAGAAAGGAGATTAGTCATTTTATATTCATCTCTATGGTAGAACTGGCAAGTATAAATTAAACCCTACCTAATGAGTTTAAGATCCTAGCTATACAAGAAGAGTTAAACTAAATTGTTAAGAATAATGTATTGGAGTTGGTTAGTAGACCTAAGGACTAGAGTGTAGTAGGTACCAAGTGGGTATTCAAAAATAAAATGAATGATTTTGGAATAGTGATTAAAAATAAAGTTAGATTAGTAGCTATGAGGTATAATCAAATTAAAGGCATTGATTTTGATGAGACTTTTGCCCCTGTGCTAGGTTAGAAGCCATTAGAATGCTATTAGCCTTTACTTTCTTTAGAGGTTTCAAGTTGTATTAAATGGATCTAAAGAGCGCTTTCGTAAATGGGGTTATTAAGAAAGATATTTATGTAGAATAACCTCCTAGATTTGAAAATTCAACCTTTCACAATCATGTGTATACATTAAAAAAGGCTTTATATGGGTTGAAGCAAACACCTTGAGAATGGTATGAGAGACTTAGTACATTTATCCTAGATAGATCCTTTTTTAAGGGTAGTGTAGATACCACTCTATTCTTAAAGAAAGTAGGAGATGATCTACTCATTCTTTAAATATATATGGATGACGAATTATTTTGATCAACTAATGAAAATCTTTATAATGATTTTTTAGAAACTATGAGTAAAAAGTTTAAAATGAGTATAATGTGAGAACTGGTATTTTTTTCTTGGTTTTAGTGTGAATAAAATATATGATGGCATATTTCTTAATCAAAGTAAATATATCAAGAATATTCTAAAGAAGTATGAGATGGAAAATACTAAAGTAATTAGAGCTATACCATTCAATTAGATAAGGATCTTAGGGAAATTAGTATATAAAAAAAAGTATAGGAGAAAAATAGGATATCTTATGTATTTAACTTCTAGTAGACATGATATTTTATTTAGTGTTTATCTTTGTGCTAGATTCCAAGCTTATCCCAAAGAATCCCATATCATAGCACTTAAGAGAGTTCATAGATATCTTATAGGCACCCAAAACTTTAGTATATAGTATCCTAGACGTAGTTCTTCATTTAAAATTATTAGATATCCATACTTAAACTTTGTAGGGTGTAGAACAGATTGAAAAAGCACTTCTAGAACATGTTAATTCATAGGGAAATTATTAGTTTCTTGATCTAATAGGAAGCAAAATTTTGTAGCTCTGTCCATCATTGAGGTGGAATATATAACAGTAGGAAGCTGTGTTACTAAATTCTTATGGATAAAGAAATAAATCATTAACCTTGGACTATCTATAGGGGCCATTCCAATCATGTGTGATAACACTAGTTCCATATTTATTTCTAAAAATCCAATCCAACAATCTTGAACTAAGCATATAGACATCAGATATCATTTCATTAGAGATCATGTTATTAAGGGAGATATAAAATTGCATCATGTAGCAACTAAAAATCAACAGGAAGACATTTTCACCAAACCATTAAGCTATGACACCTTTAGCGCACTAAGGACTAGACGAGGTGTCATTGACATTCATACTTGATTCTAGGCAAAAGTGAAATCAATAACTTATGTAGTTTTATATTTTATGTGTCATCATGTTTATTATATTTTTTATTTAATTTTTACTAGTTTAGTTTATATGTTTAATATTCCTAATTTGTAGGAGTTCATTAAACATCAAACACCATATATTAAAAAAATAAAAAAATAAAAAATGGTTCACATCATATTGTAAAATCAATACAACTCTTCACTTCCTCACCGCTTATGATTTCAATGACCCTAATTTGACTAATAATTGATCATCATACTATTCGATTCACATGTCAATGGCTATTGGACAAAATTAAATCAGCAGGTATGATAATAATTGCACTATCGTACTGTATGAACACCTATTCATACTATACAACCAGTTTAATCAATAATCAAAACAACAATTTCTCGGGATGAATGATTTTTTATAAAAATTGACTAGTATGATCATGATTGTATTGCCAAATTTGATCACTTTTTATGACACATCATCTAGACGATTTAGCTTCCCTGGTGGTATTGCATGATCCTTGGTCGTATTGTACAATTAGCTGAAAACTCTATATAAGGGATATATTTCTAACTTTTTGATTCATCAAACATCCTTCTATCTTCATTCACTTATGCTCCTAGCATTAGAATTCTAAAATGGTAGGAGGTAGTAAGAAAGCAAGGTTACTCCAAGGAAGCTCTTCGCATCATCCTATGGATGATAAATTTCAATCAATTAAGGATGAATCAGCCTATCACCATTTCCAGAATGCACACATCACACCCTCACATCTTGCAGATCAAAATGTTCTACATTACCATGTTACATACCTATTTGCTTTAACAATTCTATATTTCCTCCTAACCCTCATAGTTCCTTTCAATTCTAAACTTCTTTTTTAATTCTTTATTAGCCTTAGGGTAAAATGCTAAATTTTCTATCATGACATCTTATGTGTGTAGGCAACCTATAAAAATGACCAAATAGGACCTAGTAAACTACCAACACCTTTCCACTGAAGGGTCTAAACCTCCTTTAATGTCATCTTGGGAGATTACAATTGTACCACTATGAACCTAACAATTAAAAATACCCATTTGAATCAACACCAACACCTTATCCATTCTCTAAATCAAAATGCCTACGTCATCCAGCATGTTCTTCAAACTTCAATTCTTCTTAAAGCTAGAAATATAATCAATATCACTCCACTCTTATCTTTAGTCACATATTTTGTTATGTATAATACCCAGTTTGATGAAGCCCACATAATTATTAGTTAATTCCTAAATCTAACCACTATCAATCACCATCTATTTAGCAGAAGTAAAATATTGCCTTAGAATATCTAGTTGCATATATCCTAAATAAAAAAATATTAACTTATCTATCTTGGCACCACAGATAATTTCCCTCTATTTTATACTGATAGCTCATTTCATATTTTCTTTCACCTATATCGGGGAGATGATCCAGAAGACGACCCAAAGTTAAATGAAGAAGGGGCAGGCCTTCCAACTCCATACTAGATTCAACACCAGCTCTTATACTAGGACTAACCCCTACAGCCCAGTCTGACCTCTACACCACTATAGTAGAGGGTTTTGCCACCATGAACATGAGGATCATTTTGCATGTTGAGGAACACAATCAATATTAGATATAGATTCAACAAAAGAATGACACTCTTCTATAACATTACCAGTAGCTTCATCAGTAACATGCAGTCAATAGGGAGTGTTTCATTGAGAAATTTACTGCTCTTCATTAGTATTTCTAGCCACCATCCCCATCACCATCCGATTAGGGTTCCTTTTACTTATAGGATGTGTGTTCTTTTATAGTTTTTGTTTTTTTTTTCTTTTTTTACTTTTATTTGTACTTTTTCTTATGGTGTTTTATCTCTCCTATTTATGATGCTAAAAGGTGTAGTAGGTTTTGATTGTATTTATTCATTTGCTATTTAGTTCAATTTATTTTTCTTATGTTTGTGTTATATGTGTTGTTTTACTACTTTGCATTTCAAATTAAAATAATAATAATAATAATAAATTATTATTTTCCCCTATTTTAAAGCCAAAGATCTTGATTCTAAGCCTCTCTAAGAGAGTGAAAATGATTCCATGTTCTCTACCTCACTAGGAGGGTGAAAAGGAATCTAGGTTATATACCTCACTGATAGGAACAGGATTCTAGGTTCTCTTCCTCACAAGGAGTATGAAAAGTATTCCATGTTCTTTACCTCACCATGAGGGTGAAAAGGATTTAAGGTTTTCTACCTCACCTAATATGTGAAAAGGATTCTAGGTTCTCAATCTCACCAGGAGTGTATAAAGGATTCAAGTTCTCAACTACATCGTGGCAATGTGGAAGTGATTTTATAAGGGTTTCTTCACCTTGTTGTGTGAGTTAAAGGAAAGACATTAAAAATTTAGTGTAATATCCAAAGAGGAGGACTTTAGGAAAAGTTGATGTTGATCAAAGTTTGACCAAACCACTATAAAATTTTTGATGTGCCTATTCTTATTTTTAGTTTATATTTCAGATTTTTTTTTTTTGGGAAATTTGGGGTAGAGACCATTTTATAAATCAAAAGGATTACAAGTGAAGTAAAAATAGAAACTATAATCCTAAATAACAAAAAGAGGATTTAGGATTATAATAGAAGAAAATTACAAGAGCAAAGTAAAAAATAGATTGGCTGAAAAGCCAAGAAGGACTCAGGCTGTTCTGATAATCTCTGGTAGGGTCAAAATCTTGAGTGGGTCTGTCCACAACAGGGACCCCTAGTTGCCAAAAAGACCATCTAAGGGGCAGCTAAGATTCAGCATTCATCATTGTCCTTCACAAAAAAACACCCAGGAAACCCGTATAGACAACCAAAATTACAGGCACCTCAAAAATCATCAGACGTAAGGCAACAACAAGACATTCAGCAAACAGCTTCAGAACAACATCTCCACCAAATGATTCAGTTTTGTTTCCAGCCATAAGATTTATGAATAATAGCTTTTCTAATTTTAGCTATGAGTGTGGCTTGGCAATCAATAATACCACCAAAAATCCTCTCATTCCTAGCTCTCCATAGGAAATAGATAGTGGCAGATGTAGTAAGCGGGTAAAAATTTCTTTTTTGGACATTGAAACCTTGCTCATAGATACTATCATAGACCTAATGTAGGTTTGGTTTCATCATTAGGCTATTAAGCCAAGGAATTAAAGTTTTGGCAACGGTAAAAGTGAAATTGCATTCATAAAATAAGTGGGATAGAGTTTCCAATTCACAGTGGCAAAAATAGTAAGTATTGTTAGTGATAATCCCATGGGCAGCCAGAACATCTGAGGTCTTCAAGCCTCTTTTGAAAGCAAGCCAGTCATAAACAGAGTAACGAAGAGCACCTTTTTTATGCCAAACAAATTTGTACCAATTTACAGTATCCAAATTGCTATAAAAGTTGGAACAAAAATCTTTAAACTTAGGATTTTGCTTGCCCAGCCGTGATGGTTCTCCTCTTGGCTATCAAAGGATTTTGCTTGCCCAGCCAGTGATGGTTCTCCTCTTGGCTATCAATGCTAACATATTGAATAAGGGAAGAGATATGGTTATCGAAAGTAGAGGGAATAGCCCAGTTATTCCCATGAATAATATTAGCCACCTTCCAGTCAAAGTATTGTGTGTAACCAAAAATAGAGTTCGTTTGTTTCAGATAATCAGCAATAGACATACCACCACACCAAGGATCCTAGATAAGAGATAGCCTACTGGTCGGGTTGATCGAGTATGAGAAATAGTTTTTTATACTCACAGCTTTCTTGCACAGGAATTTCCAGTGTTGAGAACAGTTCTTGGTCAAATCTTTCCACAAGGAGTGGTATTTAGCTCTCCACCAATCAAACAGTAAATTGCTGGAGTTTAAAAAATGCCAGATGAGAGAACAAGAGAAGCTATGATAAAGAGAATCAGTGGATGGGATGCCTAAACCTTTATTTTGCTTTGGGTAGCAGGCGTTATTCCAAAACACAGTGTAAAGTTTTCTAAGGTTAATGTTACCAAAGATAGTAAATCTGGAGCACATGCGAGTAATCAGTTTGTAGCAGCTTTTAGGTATAATAGACCCTCGAATCCAGTACGAAAGGGTATTACAGATAGTAAACTTAATGTACTGGATCCTACCCGCGAGAGTCAAAGTTTGTTCTTTCCAACAATCCAAGAGAGTGGTGACTTTTTGCAATAATGGTTGGAAATCCTTCAATTTCAATTTCTTGTAAAAAATGGGAAGACCCAGGTAAGTCATAGGAGTAAAGGATTGTTGTATGCCAAGAATACCATAGATATCAGATGCATAAGGAGCATCCTTGGAAATCAAAATAGAACTTTTTTGAGGGTTGACATGGAGCCCAGATACTGCCTCAAATTTGCTAAGGATAGAGTTAAGGGTGAGAGCATTGTAGGTAGAGGCAGAGCCAAATACAAGGAGGTCATCTGCAAACATAAGATGGGTAATCGTGCAACTACCAGACTGAATACCACTGAAGTTACGATTGGAAGAAGCTAAGTCAAAGCAAGAGGATAACCCATCCATAATGATGCTGAAAAGGTATGGGGATAAGGGGCATCCTTGCCTAATACCAGAAGTGGAATTGAAATAGCCTTCTAGCACCCCATTAATGCAGACGGAGAAGTGAACATCCATAGTGCAAGCCTTAATCCAAGCAATAAACATTTCAGGGAACCCTTTGTCTTCAAGTATTTTGTAAAGAAAGTCTCTAGAGACCATGTCAAAGGCTTTGATAATATCAAATTTGGCACAAAAGAACTTATGCCTAGTTTTGTGATTAAAGCTACTCAAAAGGTCAGAAGCTAAAAGGATGTTGTCAGAAATGATCCTTTTGTGGATGAAACCAACTTGGCTAGGATTAATAATGTAAGGCATCACATCTTTCATCCTATTGGTAATAATTTTTGCAATAATCTTGTATATGACGTTGCATAGAGCTATAGGTCTAAAGTCCTTGACATTGTTGGCATGGGATTGTTTGGGAAAAAGAGCAATGGCAGTGGATTTAACTTGGTTGGCCATGTATCTAGTGGTAAAAAAAGAAGTAACAGCTTTGCACAAGTGAGTTTGAATTGTGTTCCAGGTGGCTTTGTAGAATTCAAAGGTAAAACTATTGGGCCCAGGTGCTGAATTGGTTTTACTAGAGAACACAATGCTTTTAATTTCTTCCATAACAACTGGAGCAGTGAGACTCGGAATGAGATGACTTGGAATAAGATTACCCGCAGGTATGTCTTTATAGTGGAGGTTCAGAGTGGGAGGGGCAGGAGTGTTAAAGAGCTTGTTGTAGTGATTAATAAAAATATTGGCAATATCACTGTGAGCCGAAAAGGTGCCATGATCATTGGTTATCTCCTTGATAAAGTTATGATTCTGAGAAATGTTAATTTTGGAGTACACAAACTTGATATCATCTTCTCCTTGGGTTAGCCATTTGACCTTTGCTCTTTGGGTTATCCAACTAGTGAGAGTTGATTGGTAGTATGCCAATTTAGAGTTAATATCCTTCATGCTGCAGTTAAGAAGAGGATCCAAAGGGTTATTTTGAAGTTGGCTAGTCACATTGTGTTGTTGAGTTTTGAGAGAATCAATCTCAGATTGGATGGAATTGGCATTAGACCAAGACTTAGTCTTAATGATGTTCTTAAGAGTCTTGAGCTTGTAATTGAAAGAGCTAAGAGGGCTGCTCTTGTTTGGGAGTGAGAAAACATCCATAAGGCTACTCCAGAATTTTGGGTAATTAGTGCAAAAATTTTTGAACATAAAACAGTGCTATCTTTTGGGATCTTTAGAGTTCAACAAAATTAAAGGAGTATGGTCTGAGCAATCAAGATCATCAACTTTATAGAAGGAGTTGGGAATGGTTGCAAGCCAATCATCATTGACCAGGACACGGTTAAGTTTGATGTGAATCGGGTTGAACTATTGTTGGTTATGCCAGGTGAAGAAATGTACAACATAAGAGAGGTCTTGCAAACTAGAGTTTAAAACCATGCTATTAAATTCACCCATTTTAGGAATCATAAGGGCTGTACCACCAACTTTTTCATTCAAGTTCCTGTAGCAATTAAAATCACCAATAATGCCCCAAGAGGAGCTAATAGAGCCCGTAATGTCCTGTATGTCTTTCCACAAAATCTACCTTTCAGAGTTTGAATTTCTAGCATAGATGGCAGTAATAGCACACATAGTAGTAGACCCAACAGTGGTAGTACCATGGATGTATTGACTAGACATGTGGTGGGGGGTGAATTTAACAAAATCTTCATTCCACTTAACCCAAATACGACCAGGACTGGAGTACATGAAGTTGTCACAGGAGGCTTCTTTAGGGAAAATTTTGTGAGTGGCTTGAAACCAATGGTTATTGTACTTGTTATTGGTGATTTTTTGTTTTAATTATTGCAAATTTGTGATCTCTGATTTTTACTTGGCATAAATCTAACAGCTTATTGTTTGGTCAAAAAGAAAAACAAAAAAAAACTTTATAAGTTTTTGCTTAAAATCTTAAAGTCAAAATATTTCTTTCTTGTGAGTTCTTATTTAAAATAAAAATTAAATTTCCAATGAAAATAATGTTAATAAAATAGTCCTTAAAAAATGGGGGAGAAATTTTTAAAACACCAATCACCCACCCTCTCCCCACCTCTTGGTGTGTGCCTAGGTCAGTTCAACAAGGTTTAACAACTTCTTTTGAACTTTCATACTCTATTTATTGAGCCAACTGTTACTAATTTATTTCTTACGTACTTAAAAAATATCACACAAGCCAGATATCCTTACTTGTTTAGTAGGATTTTTTGGATGTGATTTATTGAACTGCTTCACTTCTACTAATTTAATGTTACTTATTTATTCTACAATTATTATCGATACACCATTACTGCACTAATTTACTAATTTAGTGTTACTAAACAAGTGATTTCTATTACTAAGCTTGTGATAGAAGTTATTGATCAACATTAATATTGATATAATTGAGCATCATGTGTACACTCCTATACAATTGCTAGATAGTACTATATTGTATTTCTATGGATTTTGTTAGTTTTCCTAAGTACTTCCATTTTATTGGTTTATATGATTTATTTATTTGGATAATATTGCTATAATGTATGATATAAGAATGATTGTTTAATGCTTCACTACTTTCACATCCATATTATATTATTTTACTGTCCTTTATACCATTCTGGTTTACTAGTTCACAAGCTTTAGTGTCACCACATATATTTTCCTATTTCTACATGTATTCATGATCATATTGACTTCTACTATTATGAATTAATTAATTTCAAGCATGCTATTTCTTTTTTGTACTTAGAGTTCAGTTGTAGAATGTTTATAACCTACTGAATTTTTTAACTTATTATATATAATTTAAAAGATTTCTTATCATGGAAAAGGGTTGTGAGTATGAGATTGATCAATTATAGGATTCTTTAGGTTTTACTATTGTTTTGTCTTTAGACATTCTTTTGTAGTTAGGAGTGGATAAATATTATGTTGTATGTGTATGACTACTAATTATTATATATGTTTTTTAGGGAACTGAATATATATATATATATATATGAGTGTGTGTGTGTGCACACGCTTTAATCAATAGATTGGCTTCTATTGATTTTTTTTTTATTATTGAAATAAATTAGATTGTTCTAATTATTACTAAAAAAAAATAGAAGTATTGTTTTTTTCAGTTTAGATTCTAAGGCATTACAAACTTTATATCAAAGCAAATATTGTTAAAAGAATTGAATTATTAGTTGAGCTATCAAAATTGATTGTGAGTCAGGTAAGGTTGGTAAGATTAAGGTCTATTATTTTTCTTATATAATTAGTTTCATGTGTTAATTTTTTGGGCAAAATTATATATGTGAACAATTGAAATGGAACTACCAGAATAAGGTGTACTTAATAAATAACAGTGTGCAGCTCTAGTATCGTCTGATAGCGTGATGCAACTATCCAATGTTATAAGACATGTAATAGAAGATATACATATCAAGTTAGTTTGAAGTAGGAAAGAAGAGGGAGACAAATATTTATAGATATTCCATAAATTGAAGCCCCCAGTACTTAAAGGAGCTATAGAAAACCAAGTTATAGAAGATTGGTTACTAAGGATAAAGAAAATCTTTGATAGCATGTAGTGCCCAGAGAACCAAAAGGTATTATCAGTCATTTATTATTTCAAGGTGAAGTATAGAGATGGTGGGTAGGATAATAATGGGAGAAATGCTAGAGAAAAAAATGTAGAGATTTCTTGGGAAAAGTTCACTATAATATGTAGGATGTGGTATGTACCTCCTTTAGCTTAATAATAAATCCAGGAAGATTTCATAAGATTGGAATAGGGATGTAAGATAGTGATATAATATGAAGTTGAGTTTACTATTTTGGATAGGTATGCTTTCCATTTGACCCCCACTGCTAAAGAAAAATCTTACAGATTTTTATAAGAATTGAACCAAGAGTTGAGGCATCTATTAGTATCTATATGAATTCATGAATTTTTTTAGTTTGTGGAAAGGGGCAAAATGATAGAGTTTATTTGTAAGTACTGTGAAATTACTAGATGGATAAGAGGGGGGTGAATTGTGAAAACTTTTTGACAATATTTAAAACCTAAGCAGGAGTTCTAACATTTTTGATATTTTAAAAATTTAACATGAAAATTTAAACAATTTTTCCACAAATTTTCCCAAGCAAATATTGAAAAATAAAATGCACGCAGTAATAAAAGATAATAAGGAAAAAGCACGTCGAGATTTTTATAGTGGTTCGGTCAAACCATGACCTACGTCCACTCCCCGGAGTCCTCCGCTCCGGGTATTTCACTACAAGCAATAGATCTCCTTTTGCCCCCCTTGGCAAGGCAGAGAAGCCCTTACAATACTCCCTTTCACTAACCCGGAGTGGCAGAGTGCCAAACTTTGTTTTCACCCTCCTGGCAACGGTAGAGAACCTTCTCGTTTTTCACCCTCCTGGAGAAGGCAGAGTACCTCGAGGTCACAGATGTAGAAGAGCCTTTCCCCTTGGAGATCCTCCCATAAATTCTTCTAAGGCCACAGGAGGAGAAAGATGCAGCAAGTTCGGAGCGACCATGTGATCTCCCTCACACCTCTTCTCCCTCACAACGCTAACCTTCTCCTTCCTCTCTCAAACCCTAAAGAACTTCTCAAGAGCTCTCTCCCTCGGAATCTCTCTCTAACCACGTTCTCCTCTCTGATTCACACACTCAAAATATGACAAGTTTTTCACCTCTAAACGGGCTCCAAAATCCCTAAGATATCAAATGTAGCAGTTACTATCGTACAGTACGGTTTCTAATCGTACAGTACGATATGTATAAAGAGACTTCGTCCTAGTACGAAGTGGTATGAACAGTTCAAAATAATCTGTACAGTACGATTATAAGGCGTACAGTATAATCCATAACACTTCTGTTCGTACAGGACGATAGTCAGGACGATCAAACATCATCTCTGTTCATTTTATGGTACGATTGGGATTGTACAATACGATGAGACAAAATCGAAGAGATCATCCGGGATGATCTTCGAGATGATTATAATTCATCTCTGCTCATCGTATTGTACGAACGTGTTTGTACGGTACAATGTTCAAATTATAATTAAGCCCGAATTTCTTGCGCTAATCATGATTTTAATTAAGTAAGGATTTAAACCAAATCGTACAGTACAAAAATGTTCGTACAGTACGAGCGACAAAAATTAACTTACTTAAGTTAAAACCCCTGTTTGGGTTTTGGCTTTAAACATATCGTACAGTACGCATAAATTCGTACGGTACGATCTATTCACAAAATTGTCCTACAAAGCTCTAATCGTACGGTACGAAATAACATTGTACAGTACGATCTACAGAGCAAGAAAAACTCTAAATTTTTCATTTAAAAACACTCTCCCCCTGTGTGTGTGCATGGTTGCTCAGACTTTTATGCATTTTGTGGCCAGACTCAAGAAAATAAAAATAAAACAAAATCAACAAAATACATTGCAGACTCATACTCCTAATCTGCGCATTCTTGAGTCTTCCTGTTGTCCTGAGTAGCTTTTGATCTTCCTGAAATGTTAGTACTCACGGATAACAGCAAATAAAATAATATTCAATGAATAGATGATTCAAATGACATTATTTTTCATCATCAAAATCTCAAACTCGGGGTCATGGGTTGCAACAATCTCTCCCTTTTTGATGATGTCAAATAATATTTATTGTAAGCAAGTGTTAAAGGTATTTTTTTTAATTTAAACATAACAACAAGAAGAAAATAAATAAAAGAAGATGCAGTACGAAAGAAAAAAAAACATGCATTTAACCATAGAAATATGATACAACAACCTTCTCCCCCTTTTGATAGCACCAAAAAGAGGAGCAAACACAAAAAAAGAAAAAAAAAACAACTACAACACAAAGATAATTTATAGTGGAGGATCCTGATCAGTAGGTGGTGGAGGTGGGTTTGGTTGGAAGTACTAAAAGAGAGTGTCAAAGCGCTGATCAATATCAATAAAGCGTTCTCCAAACCAATGCATATCTGTCTCGTGTTGCTGATGCTGTTGTTGAATGCGAGTATCAAGATGAGTCTGAAGTTGGTTGAAGCGTTAGACCAGATCGTCGTGAGGGTAAGCAGGTGCAGGAGCTCGAGGTGGTGCATGTCATCGTGAACGTGCTTGAGCTGCAGCCGAGGCATCTTCCCCTTCTTCTTTGTCAAAAACAGGTTCTTCCGGCTCGTGTCCTCGATGGAAAAGAATACAGAAAGAGGCATCCGTATAAAAAATAGGAAGATTGTCGGGTTCACCAGGATAGGTCAATTAATATTTATTTTGGAGAATATATCCTATAAGGTGTCCAATAGATATATTTTATTTTTGGCGAGTGGTAGAGAGACGAACAAAGGTCATGTGGTGAATGTAGTCAATAATATGATTAGCCTAGTCAAATTTTGTGTTGGTCATGATAAGGTAGGTAGTTACAGATAGGGTCGGGGTCATGTTGACACGGTCACCACCTTTGGGTATTATGGAGGTACGAAGGACATGTTGAATTATGCGCGCATTTCTATTTAGTGAAGAAACGAGAGGTTGGTGTTGATAGAATGCGGCGTTCCTAAGGACTCGATTAACATCGCTCCAGTCAAAAACCTTTGTAAGAAAAGAATGTACCATAGGCCCTTCAGTAGATAGCCCAATGTGTTGGGCAATGTCAGCTTTGGTTATTTCAACATTTTGACGACAAACAAAAGAGTGGAAAGTGAGGTTGTCAACAGTATAAGTCAGATTGGCTAGGAATTCTAAGAGTTTAGAATTGTAAGGGAAGGCCAGGGTGAGAAGAAATTGGAGGGTGGTGGAAGCAAAGAGGTTCATTACCTCGAAGTGCAGAGCCTCCTGATTTAGCAGTCTGGAGGGTGTGATTTTGCAGGCCTTGAACTTGTGGTATGCATCCTCATTTTCGGCATTCAAAAATCGGGCGCTATGGCGGCGAGAGGAAGATGAGCTTCCCACTACCATACGACCTCTCTTGCTTGAACCAGGCATCGTGTAGAGGCTGAGTGCAAGGTAAGAAGGAATCCAGTGGATTGATTAGTGTAGTGCAAGTGAAAAATTCAGCCTAACCACCCAATTTATAGAGTTTTCCACAAATCATACAGTACGATCGTACATCGTACAGTACGATATGGTAATAATTACTCTAACGGTTAGTACCGGAAATGGAGGTCAAAATATACAGTTCGAGAAATATCGTACCGTAAGATCAGAGGAATATCAATCGTCCCGAGGAATCAGTACGAATTTTGACCAAACGTATCATACTGTACGGACAAGTGTATCGTACAGTCCGAATTGCATTAATATTGTAACAAACGCCTTTATTTCGTTCTCATCCATTTGCTGATGTGGATCGTACAGTACGATTGGCAATAATAACATACCAGCGTGCTTAAATTTGTCCCAATCCGGTCACTAGTGTGGCACGTACAATATGAAGAAGAGATATCGTACCGTACGATGCCAAATAATTAAGCGTACAGTACGATGATAGTCATACAGTATGATCAACAGAGAAGAAATTTACCGTTGGGTTTTTCTGTGTAGATTATAGTATATCGTACAGTACGATATGTGTATCGTACAGTACGATATGATAGAGTCAAAGTTAGTGCTTTATGTGTTGTGAGTGTGTGATGATCAGGAGCAGCCCTATTTAAATTTTTTTTTTCTGTTGTTTTTTTTAATACAGTTATATCTATGACACATAATCTAGTCCTCAAGGTGCTAAAGGTTTCGAAAGCTAGAGGTTTTTTTGAATATGTCAGCTAATTGATCTCCTGTAGCGATGTGACAATTCTATATCTCCCTTAGCAACGTGATCTCTAATGAAATGGTGTCTAATGTCTATGTGTTTTGTTCAAGAGTTCTGAATTAGGTTCTTAGAGATGCAAATTGCGGTTGTGTTGTCACACATGATTGAAATGGTTCCTATAGGTAGGCTAAGATCAAGAATTTGTTATTTTAGCCATAGTACTTGTGCAACACAACTTCCTACTACAATATATTCTACTTCGGCTGTGGAAAGTGCTCTGAGTTTTGCTTCGTACTGACCAAGAAACTAATGATTGTCCTATGAATTTGCAGGTACCAGAGGTGCTTTTTCTATCTATCCTACATCCTGCAAAGTCAGAATCTGAGTACCTAGGATTTCAAAGGAAGTGCTGTGCCTGGGATACCAAATTCCTAAGTTTGGGGTGCCTAGTAGATATCTAAGAATTATCTTGACAGCAGTTAAGTGCGTCTCTTTAGGATCAGCTTGAAAACGGGCACAGATGCACACACTAAACATTATATCCGGTCTACTGGCAGTCAGGTAAAGAAGGGACCCAATTATTCCTCTATATTTTTTCTGATCTGCTGATTTTCCACTAGGATCTTTGTCTAATTGAATTGTTGAGCTCATTGGAGTGTTCATGGGTTTAGCACTATCCATTTCATATTTTTCAAGATATCATTAATATACTTTGTTTGGCTAAGAAAAGTTTTATTATCCATTTATTTTACACTAAAGCCAAGAAAGTAATTAAGTTCTCCCAGCATGCTCATTTCAAACTCATTACTCATTGTTTTTGAAAATTCATCACACAACGTTTTATCTGAAGACCCAAATAAAATGTCATCTACGTATATCTGAACAATGAGAATTTCTTCTTTGACCTTTTATAAAAAGAGTGTAGTATCTACACTACCCTTTTCAAATCCTCTATTTAATAGGAATGAGCTAAGTCTTTCGTACCATGCTCTAGGTGCTTGCTTTAATCCATAAAGTGTCTTCTTTAATTTGAATACATGGTTTGGAAATTGTGAACTTTCAAATCCGGGGGGTAGCTCGACCTAGACATCTTCCTTAATTATCTCGTTCAGAAATGCACTCTTTACATCCATTTGATATAACTTAAAGTTCTTGAAGCAAGCAAAAGCAAAGAGCACTCTTATGGCTTCTAGTCTAGCCACAGGGCAAAGGTTTCTTCAAAGTCTATTCCCTCAATTTGGTTGTACCCCTTAGCTACTAGTCTGGCTTTATTCCTTATTATTATTCATGAATCATTCACCTTATTCTTGAAGACCCATTTTATTCCAACAACACTTTGCTCTTTAGCTCTCTTGACTAACTCCAAACATTATTCCTGGTGAATTGGTTCATCTCTTCTTGCATTGCTAGAATCCAAAATTCATCTCCTAAGGCTTGATCTATACTTGTAGGTTCTATCATAGAGATGAATGCTGAATGACTAACCTCCTTCCTAAGTCTATGCCTAGTTCTTACACCTTCTGAAGGGTCTCCTAAAATTAACTCTTTAGGATGACTAGAAGAATATCTCCATTCTCTATGCAAATCTTCCTGAGGCTCTACCCTTTCTCCTAAGGTCATAGTCTCTACTCCTTGAATTGCCTCTATTTCATCATCTTCAATTTTATATTTAGAAAGCTTATCTGATTCATCGAATACCACATGGGTGGACTCTTCTACTATAAGGGTTCTCTTATTAAAAATTATATAGGCCTTACCTACAGATGAATAACCTAAGAAGACACCCTCATCAAACTTGGGATCAAATTTTCCTAAGGGATGTTTACCATTATTCAAGATGAAGCACTTGCACCCAAACACATGTAAATGTGAAAGGCTTGGTTTCCTACCCTTAAGGAGTTCATATGGAGTTTTGTTCAGCTTAGATCTAATATTCACTCTATTTAAAACATAACATGCTGTGTTGACTTCTTCTGCCCAAAAATATCTAGGAAGGGTGTACTCTGCTAATATTGCCCTAGCAGCTTCTACCAATGTTCTATTCTTCCTTTCTGCTATACCATTTTGCTGAGGTGTTCTAGGGGCTGAAAAATTGTGTTCTATTCCTAGCTCTTGACAGAATAATTCAAATCTATCATTTTGAAATTCTCCATCATGATCGTTATGAATTGTTGAGATTTCACAATCTAATTTCCGTTGAATCCATGTGAAGAAAATCTTAAATTCCTCAAAAGACTCATTTTTATGTGTTAAGAATCTTACCCAAGTGAATCTAGTGAAGTCATCTACAATCACAAATTCATAATTTTTCCCACCTAGGCTGGCTGTACTAACAGGTCCAAATAAGTCCATATGTAGGATTTCTAGTGACCTAGCGGTGATCACATCTCTAATTGAGTGAAAGGATGATTTGACTTGTTTTCCTAGTTGGCAAGCATCACATAAATGGTCTTTTGTGAAATCTAACTTAGGTACGCCTCTAACTAGATTTTTCTGAGTGATGTTTCTAAGAGTTTTCATACTAGCATGGAATAGTCTCCTATGCCATAGCCACGAGTCATCAACTATTATTTTCAAACAAAATGAGTTTGAACTATCAATGCAATCAAGGTCTAACATGTAAATATTGTTCATTCGTTTTCCTTCTAAAACTAGTTTATCATTTAAACTAATCAGGCATTTATCAGATAGAAATTTAATATCAAAACCTTTATCACACAATTTACTAATGCTAAGTAAGTTATGCTTCAAACCATCAACTAGTAAGACATTTTTAATTAAATTTTTTTAGCATTACCAACAATACCTGAGCCTATCACCTTCCTGGTAGTGTTGTCTTCCAACGTTACTTTGCCTCCAGTTTTGGTCTCCAGTAGGATGAACTTCTTTATATCTCCAGTCATGTGTCGCGAGCAGCCACTATCCAGGTACCACATGCTCTCACTAGGTCTTTTATGAGAGCACCCCTACAATTTCATTCAATGATTAGATTTGGGAACCCAAGTGAGTTTGAGTTCCTCCTTATGCTTGCATGAATGAGATGTATGTATGCTATGCTGTGATGGATGCAGTTTAGGTCTCCATAGTAAGTGTGTCCTACGGTAAATTGTGCATGTGCGGGCTATGTGACCTAACATGCCACAAGAGAAACACCTAACACTAGGAAATGGGTTTATTAATCTATGTGGGTGATAGTGCATCTTCCTAAAGTTGTGTGATGCATGCTGTGTTGGGGGTTTGCTAGGATGGCCTAATGTGAGTGATGCAATTTCATTTTCTAATTCTTTTATTCTTTCACTAAAAGTTTTATTTTGAGCTGTCAATCCATCAACTTCTATTAATAGCAAGTGCTCACTATGATCTACTTCTAATGCAAGTTTGTCTAGTATATCAAAAGCTTCTTCTAGTTCAACATGAGTGGTTTTCAAGATTTCATGCACTTCAGTTAGTTCAATATGCTTCTTATTTAATGCATCATACTCATCAAGAAGTAGCATGTGATCCCTATCTAAATTAGAATTTTTTTTAAACAATTTAGCATGCTCAGACTGTAAAGAACTAAATTCAACATTAAGCTTAGCATGCATCTTTTTCAACTTCCTATACGAGTCATGGATATTTTCAGAAATAAGTAGTAATTCTTCATATGAAAGTTGACATACCTCATCTTGATCCGATTGATCACGATTATCATTAGCCATAAGATACAAACTTGTTACCTCCTCCTCTTCTTCTTCTTCTAACGATTCTGAGACAGAGTCGGCCCAAAAAGCTTTTTGTGTCTTTAGCTTTCTTTTCTTGTATTTTTCTTTCTCATCTCCTTTCTCCTTAGCTGGTTGACTCTTCAGATTGGGGCAATCAGCTTGAAGGTGACCTGGCTTCCTGCATTCAAAACAGATTGTATTAGATGAAACCTTATTGGACCTTGAGCTCTTACCTTTATTCCAGTTGTTCTGATGACGCTTCTGTTTTCTCTTCAGGAAAATTTTTGAACTGTCGGGTCATCAGTGCTATCTCATCATCTTCCTCCCCTGTAGAGCTTTCACTTTCTGAGTTGCTTACTTTCAATGCCACCGTTCGCTCCTTCTTCTTTTCACCTGCATCACTTTGTCTCTGACTCACTCCTTGCTCGTATGCAATGAGTGACCGAAGGAGATTATTAATAGAATACACATTAAGGTCTTTAGATTCAGTGATAGCAGTTATCTTTGCATCATAGAAAACTAGTTAAGCATCTAAGAATTTTATTTACTTTCTCAGAATTTTAAATCTCTTTACCTAATGCATGCAAGGATGTCACGATTTGGGTGAACCTAGTGTACATGTCAGATATTGTTTCACTAGGTTTCATGCGAAAGAGTTCATAATCATGCAGTAAAATGTTAAGCCTAGACTGTTTTACTTCATTTGTTCCTTCGTATGTAATGCACAATCTATCCCAAATCTCCTTACCAGTGGCACAGATAGATACTCTCATATAATCCTTAGACTTTAATGCACAGAAAAAATAATTTAAACATTTAGCATTCAGTTGGGCTAAATACCTATCCTCATTGCTTCATTCATTAAAAGGTACAGGAGTTTTCAATCCATTAATAATTTTAGACGGTGCAACAAATCCATCATTCACTAACATCCACATGCGTTAATCAATAGATTGTAAAAAAGTAGACATTCTAATTTTCCAGAAATCAAAGGGAATGTTATCAAAGAGTGGTGGACGGGTTATTGAATAACCCTCCGCAGTGTTACGATTATCAAAATGCGACATGATCGTTTTTTTAAGATTTTCTAAAACACTATTTTTAAAAACAGGCTCTGATACCAATTGAAATTACTAGATGGACAAGAGGGGGGTGAATTGTGAAAACTTTTTGACAATAGTTAAAACCTAAGCAGGAGTTCTAACATTTTTTATGTTTTAAAAATTTAACATTAAAATTTAAATAATTTTTCCACAAATTTTCTCAAGCAAATATTGAAAAATAAAATGCACGTAGTCATAAAAGACAATAAGGAAAAAGCACATTGAGATTTTTATAGTGTTTCGGTTAAACCATGACCTACGTCCCCTCCCCGGAGTCGTCCGCTCTGGGTATTTCACTACAAGCAATAGCTCTCCTTTTTGCCCCCTTGGCAAGGCGGAGAAGACCTTAGAATACTCCCTTTTACCAACCCGGCGTGGAGGAGTGCCAACTCTATTTTCACCCTCCTGGCGACGGCAGAGAACCTTCTCGTTTATCTCCATCCTGTAGAAGGCAGAGTACCTCGAGGTCACGGATGTAGAAGAGCCTTTCCCCTTGGAGATCCTCCCACAAATTCTTCTAAGGCCACAGGAGGAGTAAGATGCAGCAAGTTTGGAGAAACCGTGTGATCTCCCTCACACCTCTTCTCCCTCACAACGTTCACCTTCTCTTTCTTCTCTCAAACCCTAAAGAACTTCTCAAGAGCTCTCTCCCTCGGAATCCCTCTCTAACCGCGTTCTCCTCTCTGATTCACACACTCAAAATATGACAAGTTTTTCACCTCTAAACGGGCTCCAAAATCCCTGAGATTTCAAAAGTAGCCGTTACTATCGTGCAGTACGGTTTCTAATCGTACTGTACGATATGTATAAAGAGACTTCGTGTTTCAACCCATGACCCCGAGCTTGAGATTTTGATGATGCCAAATAATGAGTGTTTTAGAACAACTTTTTATTGAATATTATTTTATTTACTATTGTCCTTGAGTACTAACATTTCAGGAAGATCACAAGTGACTCAGGACGAAAGGAAGACTCAAGAACGGGTAGATTAGGAGTATGAGTCAGACATTATATTTTTCTATTTATTTTATTTTTATTTTATTGAGTCTGGCCACAAAATGCATAAGAGTAAGAGCAACCATGCACGCACACAGAGGGAGAGTTTGTTTTTTAAATGCAAAATGTATTAGAATTTCTTCTCTGGAGATCGTCCTGCACGATTTTAATTCATACCATATGATTCGAGCTATGTGGACGATTCTGTGAATAGATCGTACTGTACGAATAGTTTCGTACTGCACGATATGTTCAGATCCAAAACCCTAGCCGTAGTTTAGTTTAAGTAAGTGATTTTGCGCCGTTCGTACTATACGAATAGTTTCGTACTGTACGATCTATTTTAAATACTTACTTAAATTAACCAGTGATTAGTGCATGAAATTCAGGCCTAATTAAATTTTGAACATCGTACTGTACAAACCAGATCGTACCATACGATGAACAGAGACTAAGTTTGATCGTCCTGGATATCGTCCTAGATGATCTCTTGGTTTTTGTCTCATCGTAATGTACGATAGTGATCGTACCATACGATGAACAGAGACGACATCTGGTCGTCCAGACCATCGTCCTGTACGAATAGTATTTTATGGATCGTACCGTACGATATTATATCATACAGTATGAATTGTTTTTTAACTGTTCGTACATCTTCGTACCAGGGCGAAGTCTGTTTATGAAGATCGTACTGTACGATGTTGAATCGTACTGTACGAACAGTAATGGCTACCTTTGAAATCAGAGGTTTTTAGAGCCCATTTTAGATGTCAATCAAGTTTTTTTTCAAAAAGAATCACAGAGGGGGTAAACATGGGCTCTAGTGAAGTTCTTTAGGGTTGAGAGAGGAAGGAGAAGGTGAGCGTTGTGAGGGAGAAGAGGTGTGAGGGAGATCACACGGTTGCTCCGTACTTGCTGCATCTTGCTTCTCCTGTGGCTCGAGAAGAATTTGAGGGAGGATCTCCAAGGGAAAGGCTCGTCTACATCCGTGACCTCGAGGTTCCCTGCCTTCTCCAGTAAGGATTTAAACCAAATCGTACAGTACAAAAATGTTCGTACAGTACGAGCGACAGAAATTAACTTACTTAAGTTAAAACCCCTGTTTGGGTTTTGGCTTTAAACATATCGTACAGTACGCATAAATTCGTACGGTACGATCTATTCACAAAATTGTCCTACAAAGCTCTGATCGTACGGTACGAAATAACATTGTACAGTACGATCTACAGAGCAAGAAAAACTCTAAATTTTTCATTTAAAAACACTCTCCCCCTATGTGTGTGCATGGTTGCTCAGACTTTTATGCATTTTGTGGCCAGACTCAAGAAAATAAAAATAAAACAAAATCAACAAAATATATTGCAGACTCATACTCCTAATCTGCGCATTCTTGAGTCTTCCTGTTGTCCTGAGTAGCTTTTGATCTTCCTGAAATGTTAGTACTCACGGATAACAGCAAATAAAATAATATTCAATGAATAGATGATTCAAATGACATTATTTTTCATCATCAAAATCTCAAACTCGGGGTCATGGGTTGCAACAATCTCTCCCTTTTTTTTTGATGATGTCAAATAATATTTATTGTAAGCAAGTGTTAAATGTATTTTTTTTAATTTAAACATAACAACAAAAAGAAAATAAATAAAAGAAGATGCAGTACGAAAGAAAAAAAACATGCATTTAACCATAGAAATATGATACAACAACCTTCTCCCCCTTTTGATAGCACCAAAAAGAGGAGCAAACACAAAAAAAGAAAAAAAAAAACAACTACAACACAAAGATAATTTATAGTGGAGGATCCTGATCAGTAGGTGGTGGAGGTGGGTTTGGTTGGAAGTACTAAAAGAGAGTGTCAAAGCGCTGATCAATATCAATAAAGCGTTCTCCAAACCAATGCATATCTGTCTCGTGTTGCTGATGCTGTTGTTGAATGCGAGTATCAAGATGAGTCTGATGTTGGTTGAAGCGTTAGACCAGATCGTCGTGAGGGTAAGCAGGTGCAGGAGCTCGAGGTGGTGCATGTCATCGTGAACGTGCTTGAGCTGCAGCCGAGGCATCTTCCCCTTCTTCTTTGTCAAAAACAGGTTCTTCCGGCTCGTGTCCTCGATGGAAAAGAATACAGAAAGAGGCATCCGTATAAAAAATAGGAAGATTGTCGGGGTTCACCAGGATAGGTCAATTAATATTTATTTTGGAGAATATATCCTATAAGGTGTCCAATAGATATATTTTATTTTTGGCGAGTGGTAGAGAGACGAACAAAGGTCATGTGGTGAATGTAGTCAATAATATGATTAGCCTCGTCAAATTTTGTGTTGGTCATGATAAGGTAGGTAGTTACAGATAGGGTCGGGGTCATGTTGACACGGTCACCACCTTTGGGTATTATGGAGGTACGAAGGACATGTTGAATTATGCGCGCATTTATATTTAGTGAAGAAACGAGAGGTTGGTGTTGATAGAATGCGGCGTTCCTAAGGACTCGATTAACATCGCTCCAGTCAAAAACCTTTGTAAGAAAAGAATGTACCATAGGCCCTTCAGTAGATAGCCCAATGTGTTGGGCAATGTCAGCTTTGGTTATTTCAACATTTTGACGACAAACAAAAGAGTGGAAAGTGAGGTTGTCAACAGTATAAGTCAGATTGGCTAGGAATTCTAAGAGTTTAGAATTGTAAGGGAAGGCCAGGGTGAGAAGAAATTGGAGGGTGGTGGAAGCAAAGAGGTTCATTACCTCGAAGTGCAGAGCCTCCTGATTTAGCAGTCTGGAGGGTGTGATTTTGCAGGCCTTGAACTTGTGATATGCATCCTCATTTTCGGCATTCAAAAATCGAGCGCTATGGCGGCGAGAGGAAGATGAGCTTCCCACTACCATACGACCTCTCTTGCTTGAACCAGGCATCGTGTAGAGGCTGAGTGCAAGGTAAGAAGGAATCCAGTGGATTGATTAGTGTAGTGCAAGTGAAAAATTCAGCCTAACCACCCAATTTATAGAGTTTTCCACAAATCATACAGTACGATCGTACATCGTACAGTACGATATGGTAATAATTACTCTAACGGTTAGTACCAGAAATGGAGGTCAAAATATACAGTACGAGAAATATCGTACCGTAAGATCAGAGGAATATCGATCGTCCCGAGGAATCAGTACGAATTTTGACCAAACGTATCATACTGTACGGACAGGTGTATCGTACAGTCCGAATTGCATTAATATTGTACCAAACGCCTTTATTTCGTTCTCATCCATTTGCTGATGTGGATCGTACAGTACGATTGGCAATAATAACATACCAGCGCGCTTAAATTTGTCCCAATCCGGTCACTAGTGTGGCACGTACAATATGAAGAAGAGATATCGTACCGTACGATGCCAAATAATTAAGCGTACAGTACGATGATAGTCATACAGTATGATCAACAGAGAAGAAATTTACCGTTGGGTTTTTCTGTGTAGATTATAGTATATCGTACAGTACGATATGTGTATCGTACAGTACGATATGATAGAGTCAAAGTTAGTGCTTTATGTGTTGTGAGTGTGTGATGATCAGGAGCAGCCCTATTTAAATTTTTTTTTTTGTGTTGTTTTTTTTTAATGCAGTTATATCTATGACACATAATCTAGTCCTCAAGGTGCTAAAGGTGTCGAAAGCTAGAGGTTTTTTGAATATGTCAGCTAATTGATCTCCTGTAGCGATGTGACAATTCTATATCTCCCTTAGCAACGTGATCTCTAATGAAATGGTGTCTAATGTCAATGTGTTTTGTTCGAGAGTTCTGAATTAGGTTCTTAGAGATGCAAATTGTGCTTGTGTTGTCACACATGATTGAAATGGTTCCTATAGGTAGGCTAAGATCAAGAATTTGTTATTTTAGCCATAGTACTTGTGCAACACAACGTCCTACTACAATATATTCTACTTCGGCTGTGGAAAGTGCTACTGAGTTTTGCTTCATACTGACCAAGAAACTAATGATTGTCCTATGAATTTGTAGGTACCAGTGGTGCTTTTTCTATCTATCCTACATCCTGCAAAGTCAGAATCTGAGTACCTAGGATTTCAAAGGAAGTGCTGTGCCTGGGATACCAAATTCCTAAGTTTGGGGTGCCTAGTAGATATCTAAGAATTATCTTGACAGCAGTTAAGTGCGTCTCTTTAGGATCAGCTTGAAAACAGGCACAGATGCACACACTAAACATTATATCCGGTCTACTGGCAGTCAGGTAAAGAAGGGACCCAATTATTCCTCTATATTTTTTCTAATCTGCTGATTTTCCACTAGGATCTTTGTCTAATTAAATTGTTGAGCTCATTGGAGTGTTCATGGGTTTAGCACTATCCATTTCATATTTTTCAAGATATCATTAATGTACTTTGTTTGGCTAAGAAAAGTTTTATTATCCATTTATTTTACACTAAAGCCAAGAAAGTAATTAAGTTCTCCCAGCATGCTCATTTCAAACTCATTACTCATTGTTTTTGAAAATTCATCACACAACGTTTTATCTGAAGACCCAAATAAAATGTCATCTACGTATATCTGAACAATGAGAATTTCTTCTTTGACCTTTTATAAAAAGAGTGTAGTATCTACACTACCCTTTTCAAATCCTCTATTTAATAGGAATGAGCTAAGTCTTTCGTACCATGCTCTAGGTGCTTGCTTTAATCCATAAAGTGTCTTCTTTAATTTGAATACATGGTTTGGAAATTGTGAACTTTCAAATCCGGGGGGTAGCTCGACCTAGACATCTTCCTTAATTATCCCGTTCAGAAATGCACTCTTTACATCCATTTGATATAACTTAAAGTTCTTGAAGCAAGCAAAAGCAAAGAGCACTCTTATGGCTTCTAGTCTAGCCACAGGGCAAAGGTTTCTTCAAAGTCTATTCCCTCAATTTGGTTGTACCCCTTAGCTACTAGTCTGGCTTTATTCCTTATTATTATTCATGAATCATTCACCTTATTCTTGAAGACCCATTTTGTTCCAACAACACTTTGCTCTTTAGCTCTCTTGACTAACTCCAAACATTATTCCTGGTGAATTGGTTCAGCTCTTCTTGCATTGCTAGAATCCAAAATTCATCTCCTAAGGCTTGATCTATACTTGTAGGTTCTATCATAGAGAAGAATGCTGAATGACTAACCTCCTTCCTAAGTCTATGCCTAGTTCTTACACCTTCTGAAGGGTCTCCTAAAATTAACTCTTTAGGATGACTAGAAGAATATCTCCATTCTCTATGCAAATCTTCCTGAGGTTCTACCCTTTCTCCTAAGGTCATAGTCTCTACTCCTTGAATTGCCTCTATTTCATCATCTTCAATTTTATATTTAGAAAGCTTATCTGATTCATCGAATACCACATGGGTGGACTCTTCTACTATAAGGGTTCTCTTATTAAAAATTATATAGGCCTTACCTACAGATGAATAACCTAAGAAGACACCCTCATCAAACTTGGGATCGAATTTTCCTAAGGGATGTTTACCATTATTCAAGATGAAGCACTTGCACCCAAAGACATGTAAATGTGAAAGGTTTGGTTTCCTACCCTTAAGGAGTTCATATGGAGTTTTGTTCAGCTTAGATCTAATATTCACTCTATTTAAAACATAACATGCTGTGTTGACTTCTTCTGCCCAAAAATATCTAGGAAGGGTGTACTCTGCTAATATTGCCCTAGCAGCTTCTACCAATGTTCTATTCTTCCTTTCTGCTATACCATTTTGCTGAGGTGTTCTAGGGGCTGAAAAATTGTGTTCTATTCCTAGCTCTTGACAGAATGATTCAAATCTATCATTTTGAAATTCTCCATCATGATCGCTATGAATTGTTGAGATTTCACAATCTAATTTCCGTTGAATCCATGTGAAGAAAATCTTAAATTCCTCAAAAGACTCATTTTTATGTGTTAAGAATCTTACCCAAGTGAATCTAGTGAAGTCATCTACAATCACAAATTCATAATTTTTCCCACCTAGGCTGGCTGTACTAACAGGTCCAAATAAGTCCATATGTAGGATTTCTAGTGACCTAGCGGTGATCACATCTCTAATTGAGTGAAAGGATGATTTGACTTGTTTTCCTAGTTGGCAAGCATCACATAAATGGTCTTTTGTGAAATCTAACTTAGGTACGCCTCTAACTAGGTTTTTCTGAGTGATCAACTATTATTTTCAAACAAAATGAGTTTGAACTATCAATGCAATCAAGGTCTAACATGTAAATATTGTTCATTCGTTTTCCTTCTAAAACTAGTTTATCATTTAAACTAATCAGGCATTTATCAGATAGAAATTTAATATCAAAACCTTTATCACACAATTTACTAATGCTAAGTAAGTTATGCTTCAAACCATCAACTAGTAAGACATTTTAATTAAAATTTTTTTAGCATCACCAACAATACCTGAGCCTATCACCTTCCTAGTAGTGTTGTCTTCCAACGTTACTTTGCCTCCAGTTTTGGTCTCCAGTAGGATGAACTTCTTTATATCTCCAGTCATGTGTCGCGAGCAGCCACTATCCAGGTACCACATGCTCTCACTAGGTCTTTTATGAGAGCACCCCTACAATTTCATTCAATGATTAGATTTGGGAATCCAAGTGAGTTTGAGTTCCTCCTTATGCTTGCATGAATGAGATGTATGCATGCTATGCTGTGATGGATGCAGTTTAGGTCTCCATACTAAGTGTGTCCTACGGTAAATTGTGCATGTGCGGGCTATGTGACCTAACATGCCACAAGAGAAACACCTAACACTAGGAAATGGGTTTACTAATCTATGTGGGTGATAGTGCATCTTCCTAAAGTTGTGTGATGCATGCTGTGTTGGGGGTTTGCTAGGATGGCCTAATGTGAGTGATGCAATTTCATTTTCTAATTCTTTTATTCTTTCACTAAAAGTTTTATTTTGAGCTATCAATCCATCAACTTCTATTAATAGCAAGTGCTCACTATGATCTACTTCTAATGCAAGTTTGTCTAGTATATCAAAAGCTTCTTCTAGTTCAACATGAGTGGTTTTCAAGATTTCATGCACTTTAGTTAGTTCAATATGCTTCTTATTTAATGCATCATACTCATCAAGAAGTAGCATGTGATCCCTATCTAAATTAGAATTTTTTTTAAACAATTTAGCATGCTCAGACTGTAAAGAACTAAATTCAACATTAAGCTTAGCATGCATCTTTTTCAACTTCCTATACGAGTCATGGATATTTTCAGAAATAAGTAGTAATTCTTCATATGAAAGTTGACATACCTCATCTTGATCCGATTGATCACGATTATCATTAGCCATAAGATACAAACTTGTTACCTCCTCCTCTGCTTCTTCTTCTAACGATTCTGAGACAGAGTCGGCCCAAAAAGCTTTTTGTGTCTTTAGCTTTCTTTTCTTGTATTTTTCTTTCTCATCTCCTTTCTCCTTAGCTGGTTGACTCTTCAGATTGGGGCAATCAGCTTGAAGGTGACCTGGCTTCCTGCATTCAAAACAGATTGTATTAGATGAAACCTTATTGGACCTTGAGCTCTTACCTTTATTCCAGTTGTTCTGATGACGCTTCTGTTTTCTCTTCAGGAAATTTTTGAACTGTCGGGTCATCAGTGCTATCTCATCATCTTCCTCCCCTGCAGAGCTTTCACTTTCTGAGTTGCTTACTTTCAATGCCACCGTTCGCTCCTTCTTCTTTTCACCTGCATCACTTTGTCTCTGACTCACTCCTTGCTCGTATGCAATGAGTGACCGAAGGAGATTATTAATAGAATACACATTAAGGTCTTTAGATTCAGTGATAGCAGTTATCTTTGCATCATAGAAACTAGTTAAGCATCTAAGAATTTTATTTACTTTCTCAGAATTTTAAATCTCTTTACCTAATGCATGCAAGGATGTCACGATTTGGGTGAACCTAGTGTACATGTCAGATATTGTTTCGCTAGGTTTCATGCGAAAGAGTTCATAATCATGCAGTAAAATGTTAAGCCTAGACTGTTTTACTTCATTTGTTCCTTCGTATGTAATGCACAATCTATCCCAAATCTCCTTACCAGTGGCACAGATAGATACTCTCATATAATCCTCAGACTTTAATGCACAGAAAAAATAATTTAAACATTTAGCATTCAGTTGGGCTAAATACCTATCCTCATTGCTTCATTCATTAAAAGGTACAGGAGTTTTCAATCCATTAATAATTTTAGACGGTGCAACAAATCCATCATTCACTAACATCCACATGCGTTAATCAATAGATTGTAAAAAAGTAGACATTCTAATTTTCCAGAAATCAAAGGGAATGTTATCAAAGAGTGGTGGACGGGTTATTGAATAACCCTCCGCAGTGTTACGATTACCAAAATGCGACATGATCGTTTTTTAAGGTTTTCTAAAACACTATTTTTAAAAACAGGCTCTGATACCAATTGAAATTACTAGATGGGCAAGAGGGGGGTGAATTGTGAAAACTTTTTGACAATAGTTAAAACCTAAGCAGGAGTTCTAACATTTTTTATGTTTTAAAAATTTAACATTAAAATTTAAATAATTTTTCCACAAATTTTCCCAAGCAAATATTGAAAAATAAAATGCACGAAGTAATAAAAGACAATAAGGAAAAAGTACATCGAGATTTTTATAGTGTTTCGGTTAAACCATGACCTACGTCCCCTCCCCGGAGTCTTCCGCTCTGGGTATTTCACTACAAGCAATAGCTCTCCTTTTTGCCCCCTTGGCAAGGCGGAGATGACCTTAGAATACTCCCTTTCACCAACCCGGCGTGGAGGAGTGCCAAACTCTATTTTCACCCTCCTGGCGACGGCAGAGAACCTTCTCGTTTATCTCCATCCTGGAGAAGGAAGAGTACCTCGAGGTCACGGATGTAGAAGAGCCTTTCCCCTTGGAGATCCTCCCACAAATTCTTCTAAGGCCACAGGAGGAGTAAGATGCAGCAAGTTTGGAGCAACCGTGTGATCTTCCTCACACCTCTTCTCCCTCACAACGCTCACCTTCTCTTTCCTCTCTCAAACCCTAAAGAACTTCTCAAGAGCTCTCTCCCTCGGAATCCCTCTCTAACCGCGTTCTCCTCTCTGATTCACACACTCAAAATATGACAAGTTTTTCACCTCTAAACGGGCTCCAAAATCCCTGAGATTTCAAAAGTAGCCGTTACTATCGTGCAGTACGGTTTCTAATCGTACTGTACGATATGTATAAAGAGACTTCGTGTTTCAACCCATGACCCCGAGCTTGAGATTTTGATGATGCCAAATAATGAGTGTTTTAGAATAACTTTTTATTGAATATTATTTTATTTGCTATTGTCCTTGAGTACTAACATTTCAGGAAGATCACAAGTGACTCAGGACGAAAGGAAGACTCAAGAACGGGTAGATTAGGAGTATGAGTCAGACATTATATTTTTCTATTTATTTTATTTTTATTTTATTGAGTCTGGCCACAAAATGCATAAGAGTAAGAGCAACCATGCACGCACACAGAGGGAGAGTTTGTTTTTTAAATGCAAAATGTATTAGAATTTCTTCTCTGGAGATCGTCCTGCACGATTTTAATTCATACCATATGATTCGAGCTATGTGGACGATTCTGTGAATAGATCGTACTGTACGAATAGTTTCGTACTGCACGATATGTTCAGATCCAAAACCCTAGCCGTAGTTTAGTTTAAGTAAGTGATTTTGCGCCGTTCGTACTGTACGAATAGTTTCGTACTGTACGATCTATTTTAAATACTTATTTAAATTAACCAGTGATTAGTGCATGAAATTCAGGCCTAATTAAATTTTGAACATCGTACTGTACAAACCAGATCGTACCATACGATGAACAGAGACTAAGTTTGATCGTCCTGGATATCGTCCTAGATGATCTCTTGGTTTTTGTCTCATCGTAATGTACGATAGTGATCGTACCATACGATGAATAGAGACGACATCTGGTCGTCCAGATCATCGTCCTGTACGAATAGTATTTTATGGATCATACCGTACGATATTATATCATACAGTATGAATTGTTTTTTAACTGTTCGTACATCTTCGTACCAGGGCAAAGTCTGTTTATGAAGATCGTACTGTACGATGTTGAATCGTACTGTACGAACAGTAATGGCTACCTTTAAAATCAGAGGTTTTTAGAGCCCATTTTAGATGTCAATCAAGTTTTTTTTCAAAAAGAATCACAGAGGGGGTAAACATGGGCTCTAGAGAAGTTTTTTAGGGTTGAGAGAGGAAGGAGAAGGTGAGCGTTGTGAGGGAGAAGAGGTGTGAGGGAGATCACACGGTTGCTCCGTACTTGCTGCATCTTGCTTCTCCTGTGGCCCGAGAAGAATTTGAGGGAGGATCTCCAAGGGAAAGGCTCGTCTACATCCGTGACCTCGAGGTTCCCTGCCTTCTCCAGGAGTGAGAAAAACGAGAAGGTTCTCTGCCGTCGCCAGGAGGGCGAAAACAGAGTTTGGTACTCCGCCACGTCGGGTTGGTGAAAGGGAGGTTTTTAAAGGCTTCTCCGCCTTGCCGAGGGGGGCAAAAGAAGAACTATTTTTGGTAGTGAAAATCCCGGAGCGGAGGACTCCGGGGAGTGGACGTAGGTCATATTTTGACCGAACCACTATAAAAATTCTTGGTGTGTTTTTTTCCTTATCTTCATTTACTTTTTACTTGCATTTAATTTTCATAACTATTGCATGGTGAAATTTGTGGAAGAAAACTTGCTTAAAGTTTTACTGTAAAATTTAAAAAATAACAAAAAAAAATAAAACTCTTATTTAGGGTTATTTTTATTGAGAAAAAGATTTTCACAATTCACCCCCCTCTTGTCATTTAGTAATTTCAATTGGTATCAGAGCTTGTTTTTTAAAAATAGTGTTTTAGAAAACCTTGAAAAAATGATCATGTTGAATTTTGGTAATCGTAACACTGCGGAGGGTTATTCAATAACTCGTCCACCACTTTTTGATAACATTCCGTTTGATTTCTGGAAAATTAGAATGTCTACATTTTTGCAATCTATAGATTACCGCATGTGGATGTTAGTAAATGATGTATATATTGCACCGTTTAAAACTGTTAATGGTTTGAAAACTCCTGTACCTTTTAATGAATGGAGCAATGAGGTTAGGGAGTTAGCCCAACTGAATGCTAAGTGCTTAAACTGCTTTTTTTGTGCATTGAAATCTGAGGACTATATGAGAGTATCTACCCGTGTTTCTGGTAAGGTGATTTGGGATAGACTGTGCATTACATACGAAGGAACAAATGAAGTAAAACAGTCTAGGCTTAACATTTTACTGCATGATTATGAATTATTCCGTATGAAACCTAGCGAAATAATTTCTGACATGTACACTAGGTTCACCCAAATTGTGACATCCTTGCATGCATTAGGTAGAGAAATTTCAAATTCTGAGAAAGTGAATAAAATTCTTAGATGCTTACCTAGTTCCTATGATGCTAAGATAACTGCTATCACTGAGTCCAAAGACCTTAATGTTTATTCTATTGATAACCTCCTTGGGTCACTAATTGCATACGAGCAAGGAGTGAGCCAAAGGCAAAGTGATGCAGGTGAAAAGAAAAAGGAGCGGACGGTGGCATTAAAAGCTAGCAACTCAGAAAGTGAAAACTCTGCAGGGGAGGAAGAGGATGAGATAGCACTGATGACCCGACAGTTCAAAAATTTTTTGAAGAGAAAACAGAAGCGTCATCAGAACAGCTGGAATAAAGGTAAGAGCTCAAGGTCCAATAAGGTTTCATTTGATACAATTTGTTTTGAGTGCAGGAGGCCAGGACACCTTCGAGCCGATTGCCCCAATCTGAAGAGTAAACCAGCTAAGGAGAAAGGAGATGACAAAGCAAAATACAAGAAGGGAAAGACAAAGGCACAGAAAGCTTTTTGGGCCGACTCTGCCTCAGAATCTTCAGAAGAAGAAGAAGAGGAGGAGGTAACTAACTTGTGTCTTATGGCTAACAATAACCTTGATCAATCGGATCAAGATGAGGTTTGTTAACTTTCATATGAAGAATTATTGCTTATTTCTGAGAATATTCATGACTCGTATAGGAAATTAAAAAAGATGCATGCTAAGCTTAATATTGAATTTAGTTCTTTACAAACCGAGCATGCTAACTTGTTTAAAGAAAATGCTGATTTAGATAGAGATTATATGTTACTTCTTGATGAGTATGATGCATTAAATAAGAAGCATATTGAACTAACTGAAGAGCATGAAACCTTGAAAACCACTCATGTTGAACTAGAAGAAGCTTTTCATAGACTAGACAAACTTGAATTAGAAGTAGATCATAGTGAGCACTTGCTATTAATAGAAGTTGATGGATTGACAGTTCAAAATAAAACTTTTAGTGAGAGAATAAAAGAACTGGAAAATGAAATTACATCACTCACATTAGGCCATCCTAGCAAACCCCCAACACAGCATGCATCACACAACTTTAGGAAGAGGCACTATCACCCACATAGATTAGTAAACCCATTTTCTGGTGTTAGGTGTTTCTCTTGTGGCATGTTAGGTCACATAGCCCGCACATGCACAATTCACCGTAGGACACACTTAGTATGGAGACCTAAACTGCATCCATCACAGCATAGCATGCATACATCTCTTTCATGCAAGCATAAGGAGGACCTAAACTCACTTGGGTTCCCAAATCTAATCCTTGAATGAAATTGTAGGGATGATCTCACAAAAGACCAAGTGAGAGCATGTGGTACCTGGATAGTGGTTGCTCACGACACATGACTGGAGATATGAAGATATTCATCCTACTAGAGACCAAAACTGGAGGCAAAGTAACGTTGGGAAACAACACTACCAGGAAGGTGATAGGCTCAGGTACTGTTGGTAATGCTAAAAATTTTTTAATAGAAAATGCCTTACTAGTTGATGGTTTGAAACATAATTTACTTGGCATTAGTCAATTGTGTGACAAATGTTTTGACATTAAATTTTTATCTGATAAATGCCTGATTAGTTTATTTGATAAACTAGTTTTAGAAGGAAAACCAATGAACAATGTTTACATGTTAGACCTTGATTGCATTGATAACTCAAATTCATTCTGTTTGAAAACAATAGTTGATGACTCATGGCTATGGCATAGGAGACTATGCCATGCTAGTATGAAAACTCTTAGAAACATCACTCAGAAAAATCTAGTTAGAAGTGTACCTAAGTTAGACTTTACCAAGGATCACTTATGTGATGCTTGCCAACTAGGAAAATAAGTCAAATCATCCTTTCACTCAATTAGAGATGTGATCACCTCTAGGCCACTAGAAATTCTACACATGGACTTATTTGGACCCGTTAGTACAGCTAGTCTAGGTGGAAAGAATTATGGATTTGTGATTGTAGATGACTTCACTAGATTTACTTGAATAAGATTCTTAGCACACAAAAATGAGTCTTTTGAGGAATTTAAAGTATTCTCCACATGGATTCAATAAAAATTAGGTTGTGAAATATCGACAATCCATAGCGATCATGATGGAGAGTTCCAAAATGATAGGTTTGAGTCATTCTGTCAAGAGATAGTAATAGAACACAATTTCTCAGCCCCTAGAACACCCCAACAAAATGGTATAGCAGAAAGGAAGAATAGAACTTTGGTAGAAGCTGCTAGAGCAATGTTAGCGGAGTATACCCTTTCTAGATACTTTTGGGCAGAAGCAGTCAACACAGCGTGTTATGTTTTAAACAAAGTAAACATTAGATCGAAGCTGAATAAAACTCCATATGAACTCCTTAAGGGTAGGACACCAAACCTTTCACATTTATAAGTCTTTGGATGCAAGTGCTTCATCCTGAATAATGGTAAACATCTCTTAGGAAAATTTGATCCCAAGTCTGATGAGGGTGTCTTCTTAGGTTATTCTTCTGTAGGTAAGGCCTATAGAATCTTCAATAAGAGAACCCTTGTAGTAGAAGAGTCCACCCATGTGGTATTTGATGAATCAGATAAGTCCTCTGAATCTAAAATTGAAGATGATGAAATAGAGGCAATTCAAAGAGTAGAGACTATGAAAACCTCAGGAAGTTTTGCCTAGAGAATGGAGATATTCATCTAGTCATCCTAAAGAGTTAATTTTAGGAGACCCTTCAGAAGGTGTAAGAACTAGGCATGGACTTAGGAAGGAGGTTAGTCACTCAGCATTCATCTCTATGATAGAACCTACAAGTATAGATCAAGCCTTAGGAGATGAATTTTGGATTCTAGCAATGCAAGAAGAGCTGAACCAATTTACCAGGAATGATGTTTGGAGTTAGTCAAGAGACCTAAGGAACAAAGTGTTGTTGGAACAAAATGGGTCTTCAAGAATAAGGTGAATGATTCAGGAACAATAATAAGGAATAAAGCAAGACTAGTAGCTAAGGGTACAACCAAATGGAGGGAATTGACTTTGAAGAAACCTTTGCCCCGGTTGCTAGACTAGAAGCCATAAGAGTGCTCTTAGCTTTTGCTTGCTTCAAGAACTTTAAGTTATATCAAATGGATGTAAAGAGTGCATTTCTGAACGGGGTAATTAAGGAAGATGTATATGTTGAGCAACCCCCCGGATTTGAAAGTTCACAGTTTCCAAACCATATATTTAAATTAAAGAAGGCACTGTATGGACTAAAGCAAGCACCTAGAGCATGGTACGAAAGACTTAGCTCATTTCTTTTGGATAGAGGATTTGAAAAGGGTAGTGTAGATACTACACTCTTTTTACAAAAGGTCAAAGAAGAAATTCTCATTATTCAAATATACGTGGATGACATTTTATTTGGATCTTCAGATAAAATGTTATGCGATGAATTTTCAAAAATAATGAGTAAAGAGTTTGAAATGAGCATGATGGGAGAACTAAATTACTTTCTTGGATTTAGTGTAAAACTAATGGATAATGGAACTTTTCTTAACCAATCAAAGTATATTAAGGATATTTTAAAGAAATATGAAATGGATAGTGCAAAACCCATGAACACCCGAATGAGTTCGACAATCCAATTAAATAAAGATCCTAGTGGAAAATCAGTAGATCAGAAAAAATATAGAGGAATGATTGGGTCCCTTCTTTACCTGACTGCCAGTAGATCGGACATAATGTTTAGTGTGTGCCTTTGTGCCCGTTTCCAAGCCGATCCTATAGAGTCTCATTTAACTGCTGTCAAAAGAATTCTTAGATATCTACTAGGCACCCCAAACTTAGGAATTTGGTATCCCAGACACAGCACTTCCTTTGAAATCCTAGGGTACTCAGATTCTGACTTTGCAGGATGTAGGATAGATAGAAAAAGCACCTCTGGTACCTGACAATTCATAGGACAATCATTAGTTTCTTGGTCCAGTAGGAAGAAAAACTCAGTAGCACTTTCCACAGCCGAGGCAGAATATATCGCAGTA
The DNA here is from genome assembly GCA_019514585.1 of Dendrobium officinale. Lineage (NCBI taxonomy): Eukaryota > Viridiplantae > Streptophyta > Magnoliopsida > Asparagales > Orchidaceae > Dendrobium > Dendrobium officinale. Next base: position 66,168,698 of record CM033682.1, on the reverse strand, counting down.
GGAAGTTGTGTTGCACAGGTACTATGGTTAAAATAACAAATTCTTGATCTTGGACTACCTGTTGGAACCATCTCGATCATGTGTGACAACACAAGTGCAATTTGTATCTTTAAGAACCCAATTCAACACTCTCGAACGAAACATATAGACATTAGACACCATTTCATTAGAGATCACGTCGTTAAGGGAGATATAGAATTACATCACATCATTACAGGAGATCAATTGGCAGACATATTCATAAAACCTCTAGCTTTCGACACCTTTAGCACATTGAGGACTAGATTAGGTGTCATAGATATAACTGCATAAAAAAAAGAAAAAAAATTTAAATAAGGCTGCTCCTGATCATCACACACTCACCACACAAAACTCTGCAGTGTCTGTTCATCGTACTGTACGATACACATATCGTACCGTACGATACATATTAATCCACATAACGTCCACCAACAAGCAGATTTCTGCTCTATTGATCGTACTGTACGACCTACATCGTACTGTATGATATTCGTTCGATATTATTGCCTATCGTATTGTACGATATCTCTTCTTCGTACGATACGATACACGTCAGCAACGGATTGAGACGAATTAAATCAGGTTGGTACGACATTATTGAGTATCGTACTATACGATACATACCTTTCGTACGGTACGATACACATCAGCACACGGAATAAATATGAGTTAAAGTGTTTGGTACGATATTTATTATGGATCATACTATATGATACACCTATTCGTACTGTACGAAACTTTTGGTCAAAAGTCGTACTGAGGGCCTCGTGACGATCGAAATTTGCCTGATCATACTATACGATACCTATTGTACTGTACGATTTGACTGACTTTTACCGAAAAGACCGGTCAGGGCAGTAATTGGCTATCGTACTGTACGATACTAAATCGTACTGTACGATTATCGAAATTTCCTATAAGTACCCTTGCCTAGGCCGTTCCTTTCACTCAAATCTCCCCTCACTCACTCCTTCACTCAGTTTCGTGCCCTCTTGCAATGTCTAAACGAGGTCGGATGACTGCTGGAAGCTCATCCTCGTCGAGTCGCCAACCTGCTCGTTTTCTGAATACTGAAAATGAGGAAGCCTACCATCGATATAAAACCTGCAAAATTTCTCCTTCAAAAATGCTTAATCAGGCTGCTCTCAATTTCGAAGTAATGGGCCTCTTTGCTTCCACCACCTTCCAATTCCTACTCACCTTGGCATTTCCTTACAATTTTGAACTTCTCTTCAAATTTCTCGCTAACCTCACCTACATCGTCGACAACACCACCTTTCACTCTTTTGTTTGTGGCCGTAACGTTGAGATCACTAGAGCCGACATTGCCCAATATATTGGGTTGTCCACTGAAGGACCTATGGTTCGCTCATTTCTTACCGATGAATTCGATTGGAGCGATGTTAATAGAGTCCTTATGAATGCTACTTTCCATCAACACCAACCTCTAGTTCAATCCTTAACTCGAAATGCCCGAATAATTCAACATGTCCTTCGAACCTCAATAATACCCAAAGGTGGCGACCGTATCAATCTGACCCCGACCTTATCCGTCGCTACCTATCTTATTATGTCCAACATAAAGTTTGATGAGGTTGATTTAATTAGCAACTACATTCGCCATATGACTTTTGTTCGTCTACCTACCACCCGACGGAAATAGAATCTAGCTCTTGGTCACCTAATAGGATATATCCTCCACAATAAATATCAATTGTCCTACCCTGGTGAACCCGACATTCTTCCTATTTTTTATACGGATGCTTCCTTCCGTATTCTCTTTCATTGGGGACACGAGCCTGAAGAACCAGTCTTTGATGAAGAAGAAGGAGAAGATGCCCGAGCAGCAGCTCCAGCTCGACCACGATGCCATGCCGCACCCCGAGCACCTGCACCAACACACTCTAACAATGATTTGGTCGCATGCTTCGACCAGCTGCAGACTCGTCTCGACATGCATATTCAAGAATAACATCAGCAACACGAGACAAATATGCAATGGTTTGGAGAACGTTTTACTGTAATTGATCACCGCTTCGATGCTCTCTTTCAATATTTTCAACCAAATCCACCTCCACCACCAACTGATCAGGACCCGTCTGCTTAGATTGTTTGTGTTTGCATTGTAGTTTCTTTCTTCTGCTTTTTGCTTTAGTTGCTCCTCCTTTTTGTGCTGTCAAAAGGGGGAGAAGTTTGTTGTAGTTGTTGTTGTGCTTGTTATCTAAATGCATTCCTCTTTTATTTTGTACTTGCTTTTGGTATCTTTTTTTCTTGTGTTTAATTTGAAAAAAAAAGAAATAAAAAAATATATATAAATAAAAAAAACAAAAAAAATGTTATTTGTACTTACTTGCAACAAATTATTTGACATCATAAAAAAGGGGGAGATTGTTGCAACCCATGACACCGAGCTTGAGATTTTGATGATGCCAAATAATGAGTGTTTTAGAATAACTTTTCATTGAATATTATTTTATTTGTTATTATCCTTGAGTACTAATATTTTAGGAAGATCACAAGTGACTCAGGACGAAAGGAAGACTCAAGAACGGGTAGATTAGGAGTATGAGTCAGACAATGTATTTTTCTATTTATTTTATTTTTATTTTATTGAGTCTGGCCACAAAATGCATAAGAGTAAGAGCAACCATGCACACACACAGGGGGAGAGTTTGTTTTTTAAATGCAAAATGTATTAGAATTTCTTCTCTGGAGATCATCCTGTACGATTTTAATTCGTACCGTACGATCCGAGCTATGTGGATGATTCTGTGAATAGATCATACTGTACGATATGTTCAGATCCAAAACCCTAGCCGTAATTTAGTTTAAGTAAGTGATTTTGCATCTTTCGTACTGTACGAATAGTTTCGTACTGTACGATCTATTTTAAATACTTACTTAAATTAACCCGTGATTAGTGCATGAAATCCAGGCCTAATTAAATTTTGAACATCGTACTGTATGAACCAGATCGTACCATACGATGAACAGAGACGACATATGGTCATTTAGACCATCGTCCTGTACGAATAGTATTTTATGGATCGTACCGTACGATATTATATCGTACAATACAAATTGTTTTTTAACTGTTCGTACATCTTCGTACCAGGACGAAGTCTGTTTATGAAGATCGTACTGTACGATGTTGAATCGTATTGTACGAATAGTAACAGCTACCTTTGAAATCAGAGGTTTTTGGAGCTCGTTTTAGATGTCAATCAAGTTTTTTTTCAAAAAGAATCACAGAGGGGGTGAACGTGGGCTCTAGAGAAGTTCTTTAGGGTTGAGAGAGGAAGGAGAAGGTGAGCGTTGTGAGGGAGAAGAGGTGTGAGGGAGATCACACGGTTGCTCCGTACTTGCTGCATCTTGCTCCTTCTGTGGCCCGAGAAGAATTTGAGGGAGGATCTCCAAGGGAAAGGCTCGTCTACATCCGTGACCTCGAGGTTCTCTGCCTTCTCCAGGAGGGAGAAAAACGAGAAGGTTCTCTGCCGTCGCCAGAAGGGCGAAAACATAGTTTGGCACTCCGCTACGCCGGGTTGGTGAAAGGGAGGTTTGTAAAGGCTTCTCCACCTTGCCGGGGGGGGGGGGGGGAAAGGAGAACTATTTTTGGTAGTGAAAATCCCGAAGCGGAGGACTCCGGGGAGTGGACGTAGGTCATATTTTGACCGAACCACTATAAAAATTCTTGGTGTGTTTTTTCCTTACCGTCATTTACTTTTTACTTGCATTTAATTTCATAACTATTGCATGGTGAAATTTGTGGTAGAAAACTTTCTTAAAGTTTTGTTATAAAATTTCAAAAATAACAAAAAAATTAGAACTCTTGTTTAGGGTTATTTTTATTGAGAAAAAGATTTTCACAATTCACCCCTACTCTTGTCATTTAGTAATTTCACTTCGTCCTGGTACGAAGTGGTACGAACAGTTTAAAATAATTCGTACAGTGCAATTATAAAGCGTACGGTATGATCCATAACACTTATGTTCGTACATGACGATAGTCAGGATGATCAAACATCGTCTCTGTTCATCGTTTGGTACGATTGGGATCGTACAATACGATGAGACAAAATCAAAGAGATCGTCCGGGATGATCTTCAGGATGATTATAATTCGTCTCTGTTCATCGTATTGTACGAATGTGTTCGTACGGTATGATGTTCAAATTATAATTAAGCCCAGATTTCTTGCGCTAATCACGGTTTTAATCAAGTATATATTTAAATGAAATTATACAGTACGAAAATGTTCGTACAGTACGAGCGGCGGAAATTAACTTACTTAAGTTAAAATGGCTGTTAGGGTTTTGGCTGTGAACATATCGTACAGTACACATAAATTCGTACGGTACGATCTATTCACAGAATCGTCCTACAAAGCTCTGATCGTACGGTACAAAATAACATCATACAGTACGATCTACAGAGAAAGAAAAACTCTAAATTTTTCATTTAAAAACACTCTCCCCCTGTGTGTGTGCATGGTTGCTCAAACTTTTATGCATTTTGTGGCCAGACTCAAGAAAATAAAAAAAAAATCAACAAAATACATTGCAGACTCATACTCCAAATCTACCCATTCTTGAGTCTTCGTGTCGTTTTGAGTAGCTTTTGATCTTCTTGAAATGTTAGTACTCACGGACAATAGCAAATAAAGTAATATTCAATGAATAGATGATTCAAACGACATTATTTGTCATCATCAAAATCTCAAACTCAGGGTCATGGGTTGTAACATACTGGCTTCTAGGTATAATCATATGAGTGGAAGAAGGATCAAAGACAACTTAAGAAGGAACATGAATTATGTAAGTGATAAGAAAAGCGTATCGAGTTATTTAGGGGAATCAATTTCTATAAGTACCTATCAAAATTACATTTATTATGGAAGGAGACATTATTTTGGGCAGCGCTACATTCTCATAAGATGATGTTTTTGAAGTGGACAACAACAACACAAGGTTGCAGATTATCCTTAGAGAGAATTTGGAGGAAGAATTGATTCTGGAGTATGATAGATGAAATAGACTTAATGATAGAGGATTTTAGAATAGAGAGCTTATAGTGAAAGACTAGTGAGTAGAGATGATTATAGAACTATCAAAGATAGTTAGAGGGAGTCTATTGCACCAGGACTGACAACACTATTTAAGCGATGTCATAACTATACTTATAATATCCGGAAGACTGATAATAACCTAAGAGTTTAGCTTGTAAGAAATCCTACTTTGAATGACTGATTAGCTTGTCATTTCATTACATACTAAAAGATGTATGATTGAATGAATGCTATGATAGAAATCACTTTTTTTGGTTTGATTTGGATTATCTAAAAAAGTTTTGATTTGATTTGAATTTTGTTATACAAATTTATTTATTATGGTTTGATTGCTTGAATACTTAGTAGAAATATTGAGGATGATATTTTTCTAAGATGGATAGATTATAATAGCTCAATTTTAATAAAATGAAATTTTAAAGTTTCTATAACATAACTTGTTTGAGTGTTGTGGTGTTGTGCTTTAGGGCATATCAATGCTTAGAAGCTCCATAGAGTGGTTCCTCGATGCGATAACTCTTTGTTTTATAATAACTCTAGAATCCAATGCGGTGTAAGGTAACTTGGGCACCACAATGTTGGGCACTGAAATGAGTATATATATATATATATATATATATATATATATATATATATACACACGCATATATACTCAGCCAACTCACTCACTCTCTCGTTTGGCTTGCCGTGGAAGGAAAGGAAAAAGAAAGACATGTGGAGAAAGAAAGAAAAACTGAGTTTTTAGTCATCGCTTTGTTTCACCGATTTTATAAAAATTGCTCATATTATTGTATGTGACTTCTATCCTTTTTTATTTTCAAAGACTTATCTTTCACTCATTTGATTTCTCCCAATTTGATTTTATTACATTTTCTCCAAATTTATTGAATTTTTTTACATAACTTTTTGTAAATTGTAGTACTAATTATTATGGGCATTTTGATTGGTTAGTTTCCTAATTTCATTGGTTAAAATTGTAGTTATTATATTTTGCATGAATTGCATAGAATAATAATTTGGCATTTTAATCTGACTATATTATTAATCTAAGTATGTTAATGAATATGAGCATGTAATTGGGTAATACTGGTTACTATTATTTTATAATATTGAAATAAGAATGTGTTAAGATAAATAAAGGCTGATGATTTATTAACATTAGCTGTAGACTAATTTATGCATGTATATGATTATGAGCCAATTGGTTCTCCTTTAAAAACTATAGTTTGGTATTATCCTCTAATGATTCATGTGATTAACTAATTGGGAGTTAAAATGTGTTAATTACTATGCCAACAGGCAAGAGTGAGGACTCTATTTACTGAGCTAATAGTTACTAATTAATTATTGATTATTGGAAAAATACCACATAAGCTAGAACTCATTACTTATTTAATATGATTGCTTGGATATGATTTACTTTATTTTTTCAATGTTATTAATTTATTATTATTGATTTATTGTTCTATTACTATCGATCCATTATTATTATTTTGATTTACTGATTCACTATTATTGGGCACGTGATTCCTATTATTGAGCTTATGATATAAGCTATTTATTGTCACTGATACTGTTACAATTGAACATCATTTGTGAACCTATTTGATTACTGTATAATGTTGTATTATATTGCTATAGATTTTAATAGTTTTTTTAGTACTTTTTGTTTTATTGGTTTATATGATTTATTTCTTTGGATACTACTGCTTCAACATATTACCTGCTTTATTGCTTTGACATATGTAGTGTACTATTTTACTAGCCTCCGCAGCTTACTGGTTCATAAGCTTCATTATTATCACATGTGTTTTATTATTTTTACACATATTCATATTCATATTGACCGTTGCTATTATGAATTGACTGATTTTATGCATACTACTTATTTTTCATGCTTTGAGTTCAGTTATAGGATTTTACTGACCTGCTATGATTTTTATCTCATTATATGTGGTTCAAATGATTTTAGGTTAGGGAAGAAGATCGAGAGTGTGACATTGATCAGTTACAACATTATTTAGGTTTTATTATTATTTGTTTCTTTGTCTTTAGATATTCTTTTTTAGTCAGGAGTGGATGGATATTGTGTTGTGTTTGTATGAATCCTAGGTATTGCATATGATTTTTGGAGAATTGAATATATATATATATATATATATATATATTGATTAATAGATTGGGCTTTTATAATTTTTATATTATTAATACAAATTAGATAGCTCTGGTTGTTACTATAAAAAGAGAAAGATATAATGATTTCTAATTTAGATTCTAGGGCATGACAAATAATATAAATAATCAATAGTATAACACACACTACATGAATTAACACCACTTAGACATATTAAATATAATCCTTCAGAAATATTATATTAACCCGTAATTAGATTTTGACTATAATTACTTGACGGATCATTACAAAATATGAAGTCAACCACTTACATGAATTTTAATTAAGTGATTTGAGTGTGTGTGGATCTTTTCATAATAATAATAGAGGTTTGAGATTTCATAATGATAATAGAGAGGTCTGGGATCATCATCATTAATGATGGCCCATGTCTAAAAACTGGGGCCTTTTCCTTTCCTATAAATTCCTCCTCACCCTTCAACCATGGAACATATTTCTTAACTTCTTCAACAACATTCTATCTCCTATTAGCTTCTTTCATTTTTCACTATCATAAATGCTCTCTTATGATATGGCTACTTTAAGGAGAATCCATAATGAATTTGTGGTGTGTGAGTACTATTAAGCTTTAATAGCATAATACCCATTAGCCAATATAATCTTCTTTAGGTACTATTATAAGGATTCCAACCTTATGGTGTGATATTTCTCAAAAGATGAGCACCTTAATACTTTATAAAACATGAACACTTATTCTCAAATAACCTCTCCAAGCTTAACTTATAACTCCTATTATACACTGAGTTTATGTTGGCTCATATAATTCTAAATTCCATGGCAAGTGTGGTGACTTTTCTTTCCCACTTGTGGAAAGAAAAGATCTAATGCCACCTATTCACCATGAAGGAATTAAAGGTTGCTAGCATCCAAATTCTCTTCAATTAACATATGAATGAGCAGCTTGGAGAACAAAGTGAGAGATTCAAAGTTCAGGTTTATTTTTTAGAATTCACTTTTTGATTTGGAATACCTACTTGCCCAATCCCTTTCATCTAGAGAAGCTAATAGTTCTTGAGCTTAACGAGGAGGAGTCCTAAGCCTTTGATAGATTGAAAGGAAGGATCAAACTAGCTATTGAGCATGTGAGCCCACCACCTATGTGCAAGACCATTTATAAAAACTAATTCTCCTTTTATGCCTTGTGTATTTTCTATTTTTTCTCTAATTAATGTTGACAATGGATTCATTTGCAAATGAACATAATATGTACAATTATCTCAATGATCCAATTGTCCTTGAGTTCCTTAGCCATGACTCCAATGGTCGAGGGAGAAGAGGAAGGAAAATGAAATGGGTCCTTGCTGAGTTCCCTTGGGTGATGTTCTCAAGCCAAGTCAATGGCTTATGCTCACCCACCTACACTCATAGAAACTCTTCTTGTTGCTTCTCACCCGCCTGCTAGCCAACCATTAATTAAGTCTCAAGGTTTGTGTGATGAACATGTATCTAGTAATGTGCAATAAATCTACCCACTTTGGCCAACCATTTTTTAGGGAAAGAAAGTTTAAATCATGGAATCATCATTAACCAAGACTTGGTGAGGAGGAAGGCCAAGGAGGCATTGGACTACAAGCCCTTCAAGGGCAAAAGAAATGGTATTATCTTTCATTTGGAGGAGGGCTTGAAGAAGGAGAAAGAAATGGTGGCTTATGAGACTACTAAGGTCTTAGAGGCTGAGTTCATTGAAGGCCCCATCTATCCCACCAAGAAAAGAATTTGATATGGGGGCAACTGTTCACTTAGCCTTCACGGAGGAGGAGATAAATATAGACCCCATCAGTGATCTTAACTTTGCCACCATTGGTGCGTGTGTTATAAATTGGTAAAGTACTTATATGTTGGATTAAAATCATAAGAAGACTATTAAGAAACTTTCCAACTAAAAGAAGGACACCCAAAAGGTAATGACTTATCTTTTTTAAAAAAATTACTTTGATAGATATCCAAGAAGGAGACCAAATCCTTCAAAGTTGAATTCATAAAGAGGGAGACCACTCTGCATGACTTTTCAAAGAAAGACATTGCTCAAAAGGATGAAGAGTTAGTGAGGTAGAGCACTGAAGAACTTGCTTAATAGGTTAGGGAATTTAAGTTAAAGTAGGAGTGTTAGGTAGCGTTCATTAATACTTTGTAGTGTTAGAAAGTGCTCTACAAGAAGTATGTTGAGAGAGGCTAAAAGAGCTAAATCTTTTAGAGAGAGGCTCGAGAGAGAGGCTCTAGGTTTTCAGAGAGAGAAAGTTTAAGTTTTTTTAATTTTGTTTCATATCCTCTATTCCCGGTTTGATTAGATGGTGGTGGAGGGTCGCCGGTCATCGGCAGATGATGACCGGGACACCTCCATTCCTTTCTCTGCGTGGCATCCTACTGATTCAGTTCATGTTGGATCCAAAAATAGAGACATTCCATTTCGGGAAGGGTTGATTAATCAGCATTCTGTGGTTTTCAATGAAGGATGTGTTACTCCTGTGCATGAGGATATTTCGGTGATGGATAAAGGAAAGAGATTATTAGATAAGATGGAGAAGAATGATTTGAATTTTCTTTCACCTAGAAAGAAGGATTTACTATCAGCTAATGAGTCGGAAGCATCTTCATCCATTGGTTTCAAATTAAAAGTTAGCAGATTTGCTAACCCAACTATTGTTGAAAGTAATGTGGATAATCAGGATTCAAGGGATTTGAATTCAAATTTAGATTAGGTAACACAAGATAAAGATTTGAGATCAAATGAAGAAAGGCTTATGGAAGAAGGTAGGAATGTTCTTCCAATTCCTGAAAGAAGTAAGTTTGGATAGGTTAATGATTGGGTTGAAACCAATCATATTAAAGTGAACTACAGAGATCAAGATCCTGAAGATGAGGTAGACTCAAATGTGTTAAAGTTAAATATGGAGAAGGTATGTGAGAACATTAAACTACTTCAGAAATCTCTTGTGGTAAAAGTATTTGGGAGAGGTGTTGCTTTTTCTCTTTGTAGCATCTAGTTAAGAAGGCAATGGAATAGATTTGGAAAATTTCACCTCACCTCTTTGGGTCTTGATTGGATTTTGTGTTCGTTTCAATCTTCCCAAATTATGGAAGAAGTGTTAAGTGGATGTCCTTGGTTTGTGGGAGGACATATAATAGGGTTGGATAAATGGACACCTCAATTTTCTCCAACCTCATTAAAAGGGCTATCTTCTCCAATTTGGATATGTTTGCCTCATTTGCCTTTACTTTGTTAGGATGAGGTTAATGTTACAAAAGATTTTTTCAAAGATAGGAGTTCCATTGTTCTTGGAGGGAAAAATGTTTAAATGGGGAATATGAGAATTTGCACGAGCTTGTGTTTGCATCAATCTATATTCTAAACTATCTCATGAAATTTGGATTGAAGAAACATATGGTAAATTTTTCCAAAAAATTGAGTATGAGAAAATCTCATCTTTATGTTTCAAATGTGGTAGGATTGGCCATAATGTTGAGAGGTGCCCGGAAGCTTTGAAAGAAGATCAATTTAAGACTCAGAAGGAAGATCTGAATAAAGGGAAGAAAGCTTTGGGAGTAGAAGAAATTGTTAGTGAAGATTCAAATGTGTATGGCCCTTGGATGCATATGAAATTTAAAAGATTGAAGAAGAGCCAAAATCATGTATCTGCAGCTCAGCATTCGGTTGTGAACAATGAGGTTCACTCAACTCACGTTCATATGAAGACTTCTAATAAGTTTAATGTTCTATCCCATGGTCCTGAGATTGGAAATATATTAGAAATGGAAGAGCTTAATACTTCTGTTCAAGGTAAGCAAGTCAATTTGCTTGCTTTGGATGCTAATATTGAAGAAATGGTTCAGGGAGACTCAACTCAGGATATAGATCAAATTAATGATTTGGAGGCAATTCCAGGTGAAGACAGAGAATTGAAGCAAATTTTTGGAAAAAAATTATGTTATGGATAAAGGAATTGAAGGTTCAAGTCATCAAGATGAGTTATTTGAAAAGAAAAATTTAGGAGTTATTAAAGAAGATAATGCTGGAGAGGATCCAAATGCAAAGGCTACTGAAGATATTGAAAAAGCTGCTCCAAATTCCATAAATGTTCCAGATTCTAGAAATTTATATATGGATGAAGCTAATTTAAAGAAAGAGAATATTAATGGAATTGATGATGGTAAATTTCAGCTGCCAAATAAAATATCTCATCACAAGAAAAAAATTAAAAGAGATTTGAATTCCTTTGGGCAAATCAAAGGTAGCCTTAGAGGGATAAAATTGGGGAATCTTGGTGTAAGTGGTGGCTGCACCTCACCATTTATCTCATAATTAAGTTTATGATGGGTGATAATGGTGAGTATCAAGAGAAATGGTATAAAGGCCAGGAGAAATTTGGAGGTCTATGGATGGATGGATTTGAAACTGGATATACAAAACATGGTTTTTATGAAGTTGATCGCCTTTGTGAAGATCCAATGGAGGTGCAAGCATGAAGATTATTGCTTACATGTAATGGTTTTTTCTTTTATTAGTTGTTTTTTTAAGTCTTATTTCGGTTTTAAATTAAGGTTTTGTGGGTATTTGAAAGATGGGGATAAAATATTGAGAATTAAGATTCTTCTATTCTCTATTTTTTACTTAATCGGGAATTCTGGAATAGTAATCAACCTTTTGGGTTGTTTTAACTTTGGTATCCCCTCCACCCCAATTGATTTAAAATATGGAGTAGAGGATCTTATTTTCTTTATTGAATTTCATATATTTCAAATATTCTAATCTTGCTTAATTTGTTTTTTAATAAATGCTTTCTTTCACTATGTTTTGAAAGGATGGCTATTAGTTTTTTTCTGCTTTAGTTTGTAATAGTTTTCATTTTCATTTAATGCAATTTGCATATCTCAAAAAAAAAAAAAAAAAAAAAAAAAAAAGATGTTGAATGCATTTAGTACTGCCTATAAAAGATAGTCTCATATAAGAAACTAAATAGAAATTTTGTGGATAGAACTACTTCTATGAGATACCTTAGTCATCTAGCAAAGAGTGATGGGAAAAGCCAATTAAGTTATGGATATTTATAATATTTTATATTTTTTTCTTTATCTTATAAGAAAAATGTAATTTTATTTGAAATGAATAAAAAGAAAAATTTTATTTTCCTTCTCACATTTTATGGCAATGCATACATATTTTCATATCTTAGATTTTGACTAATGTACGCATACTCACTTGTTGACTAGTGATCTTTAAATATTATAACTTTTAACTTGGCTGGTTCTTATGAATGAATAAACTTATAATTTCTTGTTGATGAATAATCTTTTCATGATGTCGCATTATATGGGTCTTAACTTTCATTAAGCTTATGTATTAATATGATTAACCATCTAGACTTGTTTGCGGTATACATGTTTTACATAGTATGAATGCTATCATAAAATGGATCGCTTGTTTTATATAGTATGAATCTTATCACAAAATGGAAATTTCCTTCTAGGGATATATCACACCTTAGATCCTCACCATTCCCCAGAAATTTCATCATCATAAGAGTAATATAGACTTTCTATTGGAAGGGACTAGCCTGGTACATAATGGAGATCTTGCCTTAATGGAGGAGTCACCTTATAGGGCTATATTACACATTTCTATATTAAAATATGAATCTTGATTCATGATCACCTTGGATTGGCTTCACCATCCACCAAATATTTCATCTTCATAGGAGCAGTAATCAATACTTTCTATTGGAAAGGACTCGCATGATACTTAATGGAAATGCTTCCCTAAAGGGGGGAGCCTTCTTCTAAAGCTATATTACACATTTTTATTTTCATTTTTAGCTAGTCATTTTTAGCCATCAGTTGAATTAAAAAAGTTGTTCGTCTTGAGGTAGGTTATGTTTTACCAATATTAGTTTTCAATAATTTGATTATTTGGGATTTTTCTAATAAAATTAATTTTTTGTTACTAAAAAATGAGGTTGCTTTGTATCGGTAAAACTTTCATTGCGAACCTTTTATATGTTATAGAGATTGAGATTTTGAATATTTTCTAAAAAATTTTCTCTGATGATTTTGGAATTTATGAAATTTTTATAGAATAAAAAATAATTGGGCTTTGAAAAATCATGTTGTAGTATGATTAAAGTCTTAAAATAATATTTTATACAACATATGGTAAATTAGTTATGTTTTGAAATTGTTAATTTTTTCTTAGTATTATTTATGTTGCCTATCGTTTAGACATTTTAGTAATTTCTGAGCCGAGTCTAATCATGATTTATTTAATGAAATGTATTGAACATATATAATAATATTGAAAGAAATAGACATTCTTGAAGTGAAAATGTATTTTGTTGTGCTAGAGCCAGTGGTCTACCGTGGTGGGATTCTATTATGTCAAAGCTAGTGGGTTACCGATGTGATATTCTATTATGCTAGAGCCACTAGGCTATCAAAGTGGGATTTTATTATGCCGGAGCAAGTGGGCTGCCAATGTGGGATTCTATTATGCTAGAATTAGTGGGCTACCCTCCTATTTTTTATGATGTTGGGGCCTAAGGGCTACCGATGAGGGATTATGCAAACTAATAAATATGCCAAAAAATTAGAGTATGAGGGATATTTTAAGATATTTATTTATATTTTAGTTTCAATAAAGTTCAATAGTTATTTAATTGTATTCAATATTAATATACATTTCAGTTTTAGGTGTTTGAATAATATTTTAGCTTATTATTATATCACATTACTTTCAGTTCTTTTGGTTTTAATTATTGATTTTTGTTTTAGGATATTATAGCCTATTAAGCCATATTAGTTCTTTCTTTATTTTTCTTTCATTTTTAGGCAAGAAAAAGGGTAAGGAGTGAGCTGGGTAGTTTTGGATATCAAGCTTTGATCTGTAATGTAGATATGCCTTTTGGGTTGGTTAGTTTTATTTTGCAGTCTTAAATGTTATTTAGTCATATTGTCTGTTGCTAAACACTATTGTAGACAGCTTATATTATACATATATTTTTAGATGATATATCAAAATCATTGTTTATTTTCAATTATCTTATACTTTATGAAGCAATTAGTAGTGGTTTTTTGTAGTATATAAAATAAAAGTTTTGTTTCCGTATTTCTCTAGCTAGATCTTGGTGTCAATCTTGTCTCAATCTAACACGATAATGCTTGTGTGATACAAAGTCATATTGGGTCAGGTTGTGACATTCTTCCTCCATAAATTTTAGTGTTGGCAACCCCACGTTGACTATGTAACCCATAATCGATTAACAATAAGACCTTGTGTTTTATGGAGGAGTGGAAACATTATTTATCTAATTTTTAAGAAAAGTTTAGTTCTTTACCCTTCAAACTAAAAGAAATATCTCTACTAAGTTTCCTTTTACCCCCTCCAACATTTTTCTTATTTGGTTCAAAATATCATTGTTTACCTTTTTGACTTACCTTTTAGTCTCATGGTGATGAAATATGATGAATTTAAGGTGAATCCCCTACTTATAATAGATTTCTTTGACCTTCTAATCAATGAATGAAGGTCCATTAACACTGATGATTATCATAGGTATCCCATACTTTTAAATAATTTTAGGCCATAGGAAGTTTTGCATGACCTCAGTTGTCATCCTCCTTGGTACCTTTACTTAAATAAATTTAGATAAGTAATCAAGCATCACCAAGATGATTTTTTTGTCCATTAGTGACAGTAAATGACCTAAGAAGGTGCATTCCCCAAATAGTAAATGGTCAGGGATGGTTATGGTTTGGAGCTTATGAAAAGGTTGCAACTGTATTAGAGTAAATTTTAGCATTACAAGTATCTCTTGGAGAAATTCTTTAAGTGTTTTCTTAAATTGAGTCAGAAGTTCCCTTGTCTAATGATTTTATGAGTGAGCATCCTTCATGTCAAGTAGCTTTTACACTTGCATGAGTGCACTTCCTTCACAATTTCTCCACTTCATCACGATTCCTTGACTTGGTTTCAAGTTAGTAAATTGGTTCTACTTCCTTAGAATTTATATTATTTTGAAGGGCTTAATCAATCAATCTCCACTTTTAACTTGAAGGGACATCTATACAAGATTTATCTCACACATTATATTCACTATTAACTTGACATGCCATTAACTATGAGTTAAAGTATATAATCCCCACCTCTGACTACAAACTTTAGTCCAGTAACCAAGGCTTCCTACTTTGCTTGGTGGTTGGTGACTTAACATTTTATGTGAATGACTTGTGTTCAAATGATTAAAGCTAGAATTTTTAAGACCATGCCTGGTCCTACTCTGTGGTCACCCGATGCTCTATCCTAGTATATATACCATGTATTATCTTTATCACTTGCCACCTCATTCTCCATGTATTATCTTTATCACTTGCCACCTCATTCTCTACATTTATGCAATTGAAGTCCATAAGGAAGTCATTTATAACTTAAACCTGGATGGCTATACTGTAGTGTAGGAGATTTAGAACTTGATAAGTTCAATCTCCCACTTGAGTAACCAACAAAAATGATCGGGTTTGGCAAATGCTTCCTTGGGAGGGTGATTGATGATGATTTGGACCTAGTGGCCAAGAAGAATATTGGAGCCATGGGCTATGGTTATAGATGATCACATCAAATTTTCTATGATTGGATACATTAGTTTGGTGCTCTTTACCATTTTGCACACATAATATATTGGCCATTATCTTTTCCCTTATTCTCTAACCACATCGAGTCACAACATTTTCACAAATTGTGAGCTATAATAGTAAATCATCTCCTAATTCGGGGTTTTGTAGTAGTGTAAATAAGGATAAGAGAATTTTTAATCATTGGAATGTTGCTTTGCATTCCACACTTTTTGTGAAGTATTTTGCACTTATGAGGACTTTGAAGAAAAAAAAAACACTTATTTCCCATCTTCAAGATTAAGCAATTAAGCCTGACTGTTGCCAAATGAGTCAATACTCATCCCTCATAGTTTTGGGCAATGACATCTCCAATATCACATTCAATTTTTCAGGATTTACTTTGAACCCTCTAAGATGTCCAGGAACCCTAAGAATTTGGAACTTATTCTAAAAGTATAATTAAGAGGGTTAAGTTATATGTTGTATATTTTTAATGTGAAAGTATCTCTATTAGGTCTTGAATGTGTTACCTTAGCAACTTGGTCTTCACCATTAGACTGCCCACATACACCTCAAAATTTATTCCTTTTTAATATTTGAAGACTCGATTCATCTTTCATTAATTTGTTCGCTCAATATTCTTTAAGTCAAATGATATCATTTTGTAATAGTATAGATCTTTCCTCATGATGAATGATGTCTTCTCACATTTTCATTGGGGTTTATTTTTATTTTGTGGCAGTCAAAGAATGTGTCATGAAAGCTCATTATCATGAATGTAACCTTTGAGAAGACAAGCAAGTTGATCATTGGGAGTGGGTATCCATCCTTCGGGTATGTTGAGTTCAAATTGGTGAAGTCTATACACATCCTCCACTTTACATTCACCTTTTACATGATCACTACATTGGAGATTTAGTTTAGGTATTGTACCTTCATATCGAATATGGCATTTAGGAGTTTTTTTTTACTTCCTTATTTATAGTCTTGGATAGGATGGCTACTATCTTCCTTATTTTGTATGATAGTCCTAGCCTTATTCTTGATATTAAGCCTGTATACAAGACTTCAATATCTACCCCCAACATCTCTATCGTAGTCCAAACAAAGACCTCAACATTATCTCTGAGAGTTTGGATGCGTTTGTTATGATGTTATGGGCTAAAGGATAAAATTGTTCTTAAGATCTGCTCTAGGACACATTCTACTACCAATAACTCTTGCACCACCTTAATGCCTCAAACCCTAGTACTCTTTCTATTTCAAGCTACAACACTTCCTCCAACATATTCATCACTTTCATTATAACTTTTAGGTCATAAGCTCATGACTATATCAGGTTTACTTTTATGTTGATCTCCAAACAACCATCCTTGAATTTGACAACACATGTTATGTTGAGACGACCACTCCAAAAATATTCAAGAGAGGCAGCAAAAGATCATATAAGGTTGCTAGAAAATCCATCAACATAAAGTCAACCATTATTGTGTACTTTCATTCACCATCTCTCTAGGTGAAGTGCAAAGTGATCTCCCTTTGATAATTTATCACTCACACGATAAACTATATAATGACCTATAGTGAGGGTGAGTTGAAAAGAAATCATATTCATCATATGAAAAATATATTTAAAATATATTAATAAAGTTCCTTGTATTAATAATAACATAGTTGATTTGGTATTCAGTGATTAGTATAGCTACCACCAGGACATTATTGGCTTGTTTTCTTTGATGAAGGTAACCAGAGCGACCCCAACTATTGATGTTTAGGCCATATTCATTGATTTAACCTCCTTCAAATGTTTCAATTGAGACTTTCTCATTAAGACATCTCAACTCTATCTCCTCTATTGCTATCAAACACTTTCCCAACAATGTGAAGGGTGTCAGAAGGAACCGAATCATTCCCCTAGTCTTCTATAGGAACCTTCCCTGATCATATGCCTAAATTTACTAGAATGAACTCCCTTAATTTTCCTAAATTTATCAAGTCCTTTATTCCATCTTGAGGAGTTAATAATCTTCTATATATTGTGATCCATATGGAATATATAAAATTTAAATGTTTATACGGTGTGAGATTCCACTTTCATTGACATTGGGCACTTAAAGAACTCCTTATTTTGAATGTCTTCCACCAACTCTAGAGATACATGTAGGAGATTGATGGTTGGATACTAAGGATACTTATAAATAGGGTGCACCCCACAATTTTTTTAGTAATGAGATACACATGATGCTTCTTCCATTCACGGGGCAAGAAGGCTCATGATCCTTAGTGGATTCACAAATACGGGTACTCTCTATTGAATCCCAGTAATGTTAGTCATGCTATATATGCTTTCTTCTCTCCACCATTTGAGCCTTGGGGCTATTCCTATCATGCTCATGATGGGGGGGGGGATTTAATCTTTTTTGGCAGCTCTTTGGGGTGAGTGGCTAAGGAAGAGTTGGTTATATTAATTTATTCTTCAATGTTCACATGAATGCTAATAAGTTCCAAAACCCCAATGTTCACAACTGATAGAGACTAAGCATGTACCTAATGGCTTTTATGAAGGCCTTGGGTTAGAGCATTTAGTGAGATTGTTGACTCCAACAATATGATTTTTAGCACCTCTATCTAAAATCTGATGATGAATCTCTTTAGTGACTCACTTGATTACTACCTCTTCTTTAAGAGAGCTTGTCAGTTACTGAGCGATCTCAAGGAGCTCACAAATTACGTGACAATCATCTTCCTAAACTAGGAGAAAGATATAATGACGCCCAACGATAGGTGAGGAAACCACTATAGGATGATTTCCTTAAAGGTAGTAAAGAAAATTCAAACTTTTAGCATATCATTGATGCCCATCAATAATATTGCTAACTTGAAATATGTAACACGGTCAATAAAGTCGGGTCTTTAGTGATATAACTCTAAATAAGGAATTTTGAACTAAGTGAGTGGCTTAATCTCTATGAAAAATATGTTGTACGACTTTAGATCTCTCGTATTCTTCGTCACTAGTATTAATATAACTCTAATTAATACTTGGCATTGAAGTTTGTGTTTTGGAACTAGATCATGTTCTACATACTGTTAAGTCGAAGGATCTATTGAGAGTACCCTTCAGGGCATCCCTCTAAACTTTCCCCGCTAATTCTTAAATCATTCGAATGAGCCTTCCTTTCATCTCCACTAAATTACGATGAATTTTGAATTTTTGGTTCTCCAACTTCATTATTGAATATTTATTTGTTTACTCTTCACTCACTATATCGTGTAGGATATTAGATAAAATTTTCTTGTGAGTGATAGCTGACCCTACTAATAAGTTTTGCTAAATATAGTAAAAAAAAAATAGGAGGAGAATCAATAAGTCTTGAGAGCAGCTGAGATGCCAAGTAATCTTTGTGAGTGAAGTCCTTTATTGGACTAAAAGGGTTACAAAAAATGCTACCATTAAAATAGAGAAATAATAAATGATTTGAAACATACAATCATATGTAGATATGTGGACTAGGATGAAAAGTACAAGTACCTTGGGCAAGTGGCGAGTCACCATGGTCAAATGACCTTGGAAAGTTCTCAATGGAGAGTGCTTTGAATGAGTCCTTTATGATGAATACCTTAGGGGAGTCTACAAAGGTGAATGCCTTGGAAAATTGGAGAGTCCTTTAGGGTGGGCAGTGTTCCTTCCAGGGTATATGCCCTATAGGTAAGTGCCTTGGGATAAATGTAGTTGATGGATCCATACCTATATGCTATATAGGTGAGTGCCTCTTGTATCTTGGATGGGGATATCTATGAAAAATGGATGCCCTTGGATAGTAAGAATTGTTGAAATAACAAAGTCCTAATAAGGCGAGTACCTCTTCAAAAAAAAAAAAAGGCTTATTAAGGTGAGTTCTCCGATCAAACTCATTTGAAACATGTTTATCCTTAATTGAACTCTATGTAAGTGAGCTCCTATAGTGTGAGTATCATTGGGGTGAATGGATGCTTATCCATGACTTTGCTCTGTTGAATGCTCCTCAGGGCGAGGATCACTTTGGGTGAGTAGGTTTTTAGGTTAAGCTCCTCAGCGTTAACCTATATTGTATATGTGAGTTACATTTATTGATATATTTGTGCATACTCTATATTTTTTACACTTCCATGCATGATCACATAAATTTGGAAATTACTTGAGAGTTGCTATGGCAGCCAAGAGTGAGGGGGTGTTAATTGGGTGTACTATAAAAATTATTATAAAATAAAAATATTAATTTGATTATAATGAAAAAGAAAGTTGATTTAAAATAACAAGTAGAAAACAAAGAAAACACAATTGAGAGGAAAAATTAAAAAGATAGTAGAGGCTTAAAATTTTTACGCGATTTTGCCAAACCCCAAAATTGGCTAATGTCTAAGCCAAGCCACCCAGCTAAAAAAATCACTAACCAATATCATCATATTACAAACTTTTGTGCTTTTCTAGAACAAGTGAGTACAACCACTTACAACAATCAAATCATGCAATCTCCTACAATGGGGCAAGTGCAATCGAAAAGTTAAAATATCAAGAAAAAAATATACAATAATGATATAGATCTCTCAAGATTTTTAAGATAATTTTTCTCTCACAACACAATTAGCTATAAGATGAAAAATAAAATATTTGAAAAGATATTTTGTAATTGAAAATAAAAGTTTATGCAACAAAATGATAAATTTAAATGAGATTTCACAAAATATATTCAATATTATTCAAAAATAGAATATTATCAACTCAATATGAGAATAATTTATCAACAAAATAAGCATGAAACAACTTTTGAAAGCCAATAAACATCATAGAAAAGACTAATTTCAAAAATAATTTTAAAAATAATAAACTAAGAACGAAATCAATTTTCTTTTAACTTATCATGGAAGAGATGATGAATTAGTGAATCTCATACTCAATGTATTGAAAATGAATATCATTAAGCTAGAATCAATCTACTCCAACCTTAGGATGAATTTGCTTTTACTAAAGCAAGGTGAAAGGATGATCCAAAAGAGAACTCTCAACTTATTTCTAAGATGATACTTTGTAAGAGAATATTTGCACATTGCTTCTGTTTTTTTTTTTTTATTTGGGTGTAAGAGAATACTTTGTAACTTATGGGGTTAACATTACAATCCAAAAAAAAAAAAAAAAAAAAAAAATCTTGCTTTTGTTTTAGTAAAGCTTCACTTACTCAAATTCATACACAACGAAAAAAAAAAAGAGCTTTTCTTTATTTTGGTAAAACAATCTTTCACCAAAACAAAATAAAATTTAACACTTTTTCATGAATTTTTTTATAACGCAGCTCATCTTGATCTGTTGGTTAGGAGATTTGGCTGCTAACCAAAGGATCTTGGGTTCGAATCTTGCGTATGTGAATTTGCCTTAATTGATCTAAATATCTCAACCCCCCCCCCCCCCCCCCCCCCCCGAAAAAAAAAAAAAAAAAAATTTATTATAGCATTGCTCCAATTATATAGTGGTTTGAACCACCGGTGGGCCTCATCAATCATATAGGGACTCAGCACATTTCCAATTATTATCAAAAAGGCAAATGACAGTACACTATTCTTGAAATAACCACCTGAAAGATGCCCTATTCTATCTTCCATAGAACCATGCCCTCTTCCTTTGCTTCTTTCTAGAATAATTACTCAAATAAAACAAGTCACTACCTTAATTAACACACACTATTGTGCGCCTGTCTTCTATAGCTATAATTAGTGGTTTCCTTTACAATAATTTACTATTAAGCTAATAACAATAACAGTCTAACTAATAAAATCAAAGAAAAAGGCATCTTCCATTAGCTAACTAATTCATTCTTATAATCACATAGGCTCAAATTTCACAAGCATATAGGAGGTTGGAATTGGATGGGGCTGTCTTCTTGACAAAGAATAGAACAAGCAGGACAGGTAGCAAATAAAATTTTAATAATCTGATGATGCTAAGCAAGTTCATTACAGAAGATTCCATTTGTACAATAATCCCTTAAATTATTTGCAAAGCTACAAATTGTCAAATGTCTCACATGCATTAATCAAGACGTTTCTAGTTTATTTGATACTTAGTGCAAAAGAGGTGTCGGTCGGTGTTAAATTGGTTAATTTAGGTTTAACTCGAAATTGATCTGATCCAAAATACTTAATCTGCATTCAATCAGTTATTATAGGTAAGATCAGACCCGAATGTATCTCATCAAATCAATTCATTAATATGTTTCACTGCGAGTTAGGTCAAGCTGACTCGAGTAATATGAATATGATCGATTGAATGCTATTATTTAAATAATTTGAACTGTTTTTTTAGCAAATAATTAAGTCTTGGTTTATGGATTGTGTTTAACTTGACTCGACTCAAAACTAGCTATTTAAATCTTATCAGTGTAACTTTCACCTATCCAAGAACTCAAATTTGAGGCTTCATTTGAGACAACTTTCTCAATGCTTTGCTTTTTAGACTAGAACTATAATTTCAATTTAGCCACGCTGCTTTAAAAGAAAAAATTTGTACTAGGAAGCAATTTTCTATAATAGTTTTAAAAAATTACTTTCTCAATAATAGCTCTTTATAAAGCAATAAAAAAACCATTACAAACAAAACCTGAATTTGATTTGTGTAACTTTCTATCAAATGGAAACAATTTTAAATATATATATAATAAAGTAATAGGTAAAATATTATTCATTTGCCATAAAATATTCTAATAGTTCATGCTTAGCATAATAACTTGTTAAAAACATGCTATTGACCTTGAAAACTCTTGGAGATAAATGTTGAGAAGCTTAGGAAGAATTAAGTGTTGAGAAAAGAAGAGGCTCCAAAGAGAGATTGATAGGCGCCTGTGGTGGAAACAATAGTCTTGACTAGCCTAGCTACCATGGAAGGCATTATAGAAAACCCTTTTGGTTTGGACCTGTCTGAGTTGGATAAATTTAAAGTTGCTGGCCTACATAAAAAATAAAAAAGAATATGTGATCAAAAGGAGCTCTCACTCGACCTTTAGAAAAATGTTTACGAAGGTTTTTTTACATATTATTTAAAACTATTGTATTTACATATCTAACACCTAAAATTATATATTTACTCACATAACATTAAAATTTTTTAAATAATAACAAAAAAAACCACATGTTCAAACTCTCCACTACTGGGTGTCAATTATTGACCCGAGCTGACAACCGACCCGAATCAGACCCGAAAAATCCGGGTTAGAGTCAACCCGTTTAACAAACGGGTTAGGTTCGGATTTCAATTTCTGACCCATTCAAAAAATGGGTCGGGTTCGAGTCAACCCGGCAACCCAAACTTGACCCGAGATGACCCGCATAAGCCTCCACTAATTTTAATTTTTCCCGCGTGGAAGGGAATCGAGGGACCAGACGTCTCGTCGAGTCATCGCCTGACCAACCTGCAGGAATCTGCGTCGCCTGACCAGCCTGTAGCCATCCGCGTCGCCTGGCAAGTCGTCTGCATCATTGAGGCAAGGATTGGATCGCGTCAGGTGACTCATGCCAGGCGTCTCTGCTGACTCCGCATGGGCACGGCACCACAACCCATACGCGCATGCACGACTGCACCAACGTCAACGCCTCAAGGGTCCAGCACCCGCACCGCCTGGGCATCGTCGCCTGAACAGTGGCCAACCTGGCCTCGCCTACCGCCGATCGAGACCGGCTCCGCTGAGCCCCATATGGCAAATCGTTGAACCCACGTGTGATTTCTAACTCGCGGGTCGGGTCGGCCCGGTAACCCATATGGGTCGGGTCCGGGTTGACAAACCTAACCCGTTTGCAAAATCGGGTCGGATTAGTGTCAACCCGATTTATGGCCGGGTCAAGTCGAGTTCGACCCGAACCCGACCCGTCGACCCGAATTGACACCCCTATCCACTAGCATTCCGTAGATACAAAAGCCACAAATTCTATCTATTTAATTCCAAGTGAGATCCTTGATCTCGTTGCCCTTTTCTTCTTCCTCAACGTTCACATGTGGCTAATCTTGTCGATGCCCTTTTGGAGCAAAATCTTGCTCGGCTTCTTTGTGCCTCCATCTCTAGGAAAATTATTAGGTCCGGTCATCAGACGTAGAGATACGTACGGACACCAATAAAATATTGACATGTGGAATGTACATGTGTCCGCGGAATTTTAAGTCAAGCGCATCAAAAGCGCAATTAAAATGCAAGTAAAGCCCAAGTAAATCGCAGATAATGTGCAGATAAAGCGCAGTCAAAGCGTGCCTAAAGTGCGATTAAAGTGCACTCAAAGCACAATCAAAAAGCACAGTCAAAGTGCAGTCCACGTGACAAATTTTAATTGGATGTCTGAACCTATTTTAGGGCTTTCTTGACATTCATGCGCTACCAGTGCTATCAATTCCCTTGCCCCAATAAGATCTCATCAACTAACAATGACATCCACTATAACCTACACAAACACCTTTTATCAATCAACACCTACTACTATGATTAATTAACATAGATGCTACACCTGTTATCAACCAACACCCAGGCTAACCATAGGTTAATCATTTTCTTCCATTCTATAAAGCAAAATCATTGTGCTTCAGAATTTCGTTAACATAAAATATTCTCAATAAGTATAATATAAAGCTTATTAGCTTTATTCTTTTCAGTCACAATCTTACAAATAAATAAATAAATAACATTAGCAAGATCCTCAAATTTATAACATCAAATAATATAGAAATCAAAGCATTTAATAATAAGAATATAATAATCATTATTAATAGACAAGAAAGTAATAACATTAGAGGTTAAATCAGCATGAAAAGTTGCAAGTCTTAATGATTAACAAGATGATTAGGACATCAAAATTATTAACTTATTTGCAAAATCAAATTTAAAGTTCAAAAATTTTGAATAGCCTTCACATAAGAGGAAAGATCTTAACTACTACAATCATGTTCAACATGATCTCTCTCTAATGTAGCAATGGATGCTTAAGTTTAATCCCACAATTTAATTTTCTTATTATTATGCCTCTCATAAATAAAAATAGTTGAAGTCTTTGTCTTATCTTGCTCACTCATTAAATGATTCTTCACCTCTTTATATGCAAGAAGTTTAATTTATCTTACAAATAAATTATCATTAAATATAATAAAATTAACTTCACATCAAATAAAAAATTATGAAGAAATTTTATTTAGGAAAAGTTGAATAATTATATTTTAGGAAGATATGAAAGAACAAATACACCCTTATAATTAGTAGTGAATACATCTGAAAAAGTCCCAACAATGCTCAAAAAATCACAAGCCCAGTAGGAATTGATAATCCATTTTGAAGTAAATTCTTCAAATAAGAATATTTCATCATTCCATTGAAGGATTCTGTTAAAATTCTTCTATTACAGCAGTATCTATAACAAAGATACTATTTTTAAAAAATGAATCCATTTGAAGGCACAGGTAGACACCGTTATTTTTCACGAAACAACACATGCAAAATCAACAAAATAAAATCTTTAAATTACATTAACTTAAAGATATAGCTAAGTGACAGTATTATAAATAGAAAGAGTAAATAAATAGCAAAATACCACCAAATATCGTTCTGCACTGCATTCTTCAACTCCGGTAATTGTCATTATAGTCGTAGCTGGACGAGATTCATGTCAGCATACAGATTTTGGCGCTGTAATTTCTTTAATCTGTGACATCTGCAATAATCATTAGAATCAGCCAGTTCTTAAATTACACAAGTAGAGCGACGAAGTGGCCAAAATGAATTGTATTGTATCGGCAAAAGAATAATTTGTAAGAGCCAAAAAAAGTTTTATTTTTTTATTTATTTTTATTTTTTTTTAAATCCGTAAAATTTTACTAAAGGGAATACTAAGGTTTCATTTAGGACAACAACTTTCTTACTGCTTTTTAAATAACCTAAAAAAATTCTGTAATAAAATTTTTTTTAGCAAAATTTAATGTTCATCCAAATCCAGGACAGACCAATAACCCAGGAATCGCAAAAACTGCTGGCTTTAACGACTCTGCCATTCCAAATGGTTTCCTAATCCATGCAAACAAATAACCATGCTTTTCGAACAGCTATTTGCTTACCTTCTAAATGGATTCATATGAAAACCACAAAGCTATTTTCTGTATCAAAAGAGCTCTATCTGCGGAACACCGAACACTTAAAAAATAGCAAAACTTTGAAAAATCTGGAATTCTGAAATACAGCCATTCCAGCTTCTGTTTTTAACCAAACCTACACCTCAAAACCATTTTGTTTTGAGACGCTTGCAAAAAACATTCAAAACCTACAGGTTTTCTCCATCATTGAATACCCATGCCTCAACTAATCAAGGCCAGGGTTTTTATTCCTAAAGTTTCAGAAAACACTAAGACGTGGGTTTCAAATTGCAACCATTATAAGTTTTTAAAAATATTTTAGTCAGATCTTTAATATAAATTTTTAGGATATGGGATCCAAAATCAATAAAAATTAAAATAAAGCCTAAAAACCTATGTTTTTTTTATTAAAACCCTAAGAGGCTAAGAATTTAAGTTCCCCATCTCTAATCCTACTCGGTGAATGCAGAGCCCACGTAGAGTCGCAACTCTCAGGACTCTCCCTATTCACAAAATTGCTACCAACAATGATTCTACCATTAGTTCGCCACCATTCATTGCCCTTCACTGGCTGTATTCGTCAGCCTCCCAATCAACAGTTGATGGTGGACATGTGATACCATTACAACCCTTCAATAAACAAATAAATGCAGTTTTGATGCACATGACTAAGAGAATGATTGTATATAAATACTTCTGTAGAGTATTGTATTTGAAGATTTTGTAATTAATTACATAGAATTTATTTGATGTTTTACTAGTCCCACAAAAACTACAATGGTGAAAGTCGATGCTAAGAGAAGATAAATAAAGGCTAAGCATATATATCAAATACAATTTATGAAGAAAAATTATCACAAGTGATGTTAAAACACTAAAAGGTCATCGTGTTCAAACTCATAAGAATGTGGGACTGTATGAGAAAGTTTTTGAAGTTAAATGAGAGAGATCAATCTTTTTGAATGCCTATACAAAAACAAAGCATTGACATCATTAAAATATGGATGAAAAGGTTTGATAATGTATCACATTATGTTTCTTCTAGTTTTGGTCTTACTGGTGATCCTACTAGTGGTATTGATATTACATCTCTTTTCATTAGAGGAATTTAAGGCCCTGTGTACCTATTTATTGAAAATTTGGGTTCTATTCTTTAACATCAAAGCTAAAGTATCCCATTAATGTCCTCTAAATAATATTAGAATCAAATTTGTATGGACATTGAAGATTTATGAAAATGGGGTTCCTTTTTAATGTTGTAAGAAGTTCATGTTCTTTTAGTAAGGCATTCTCCATTAGGAACATGGTCAAGGATTGAAATCTCCAAGCATGCATGAGCATTTGTTGAACTCCAAAATATGCTCAATGATCGAGAAAAAAAATTTAGTAAAGGGAATACTAAGGCTTTCGTTTGAGACAATTTTCTTAATGCTTTCTAAAGCAACTTTCGAGTATAAATTATAGTTAAAAAAATTTGTAGTAAGAAATTGTTTTATAAAATAATAAGAAAGCTGTCTCAAAATAAACCTAATACTGTCATGTCAGTTGGTTAAGTTCTACAAGTTTCAAGCATAAGAAATTTGCTTTTGTACTATCATCTGCAAGATGGATGAAAGACATGTGTAGCCTCCTAGTTGTTAGCCCCATAAACATGAGAAAATCAATAAAAAAATCACCCATGTATGCCAAATGAGGCACAATTAAAAGTGCGCGAGCCAGGAAACTTCCGCGAGTGAGTCAATTCAAATTAAAAAAAAAAAATTATTAAAATTTTAATTTTAATTTAAAATTTTAGAAGTTAGTATTTTTAATAATAAAATTATTTCAAAATAATAAAAAATATTAAAATCAAACAAATTAAAAAAATATCCAAGAACCCTATACCTTGTCCTCTTCATTGTGAGTGAAAGGACATGTTTGTACTCTATATTAAGTCAAGTTTATCAAAAAGATAGCGAAAAGAAAATAGACCTAAACCCTAACTCCATTTTATAATAATTCTATTCATCATTCTAAGCACTCAACCAGTTGCGTAGGCCTCCCGATCTTACGCTCCACACGCCAATCCAACATCGAACTCCCCTCCCATCCATGACCGATCAGCTGCCCTCCAGCACAGTTCCACCTATTCAGTCCTTCCTCTAGCCGTCGTTTAACCACATTTGCCCAGCCAATTGACGCTGTGCAGCCCCTCCTCCACCCGACCACAGTCTAGACTGCCGCCGTGTGTAACTCTGACTTACAAGCCTAGTTTGATTCCCTCATCCCCATCTTCTCCTTCTACTACTTGTATTCCCTAGCTCTTCTTCTCCTTCTACTTCTCCATTCCCTAAATATTCTTCTCTTTCATCTCCATGTTTCTTCTTCTTTTTCTTCTCCTTCTTATTCTTCTTCTCGAACCTCATGCTTCTCATCTTTCCACTACCTTCCCCTTCTCTCACTCTTTCTATCATTCTCACCCTCTCTCTCTTCTCTACATTATCTATAAATAAAATATGAGGGAGAAACTTCCCTCCACCTTTTCATCACCTCTTTCCCTTTGTTGACCCTAATACTAATGTCGGGGGGTCGAGTTGAACGCGCAAGGTGGATTTCAAAAGAGAAAGAGCTCGAAATCGAGCAAAAACTCATCCGATGCGTGTCGATCGAAAATCCAAAATTGCCAAATGGCCTCCGTTCGCGAAACGGACAACCCCGATGCGTCTGGAGCAACGGAAATAGCTAAGATCGACACCCATATTGATGGGGTTCATCGATCGGCAAAAATTTAAATTTCGCGCACAAATCTAGGCGACGATGACGATGACGATGATGTGGCGACCAACTCGATGCACAAAAAAATTATTTTGTGCCATATAATTAATTTTTTTTTATTTAAAGAGAGGGAGAGAGAAAGGTTTTAAAAAAATAAAGAAACAAATTTTTCTAAATAAAAAAATCCCAAAAATACCCTCACTTAAACCCCTAAGCCCTCATATTTTCTCCCAACCGACCCCTCCACTCATTCTCATGCCATTTTCACGCCAAGGAGCCACCCCCCATCCGAACTCCCTCTCCTCTCTTGCGATCCAACCGCCGGCCTCCCTCCAAGCTCTCCAAGGTAACTCCGCTTCTTCTTCTTCTTCTTCTTCCTCCATCCTCCATTCTCCTTCTCCTTCTTCTTCTTCCTCCATCCTCCATTCTCCTTCTCCTTCTTCTTCCTTCCCTTTTCTTCCTCTTCCTCATTTTTCTTTTTCATTCTTCCTCCTTCCATTTTCTTCCTCATTTCCTTCCATTTTCCTCCTCTCTTCTCCTTCCTCTCCTTCATCTTCTTCTTCTTCCTCCAACCTTTCTCTCCAAACCTACAAAAATCCTAACCCTATTTTTTTTTTTATTTCTCCACATCCACTCACCAAACCACTAACCTCTCTTCACAAAAAACACTCCTACACACCTTCTACACCCTCCCAATCAAAATTCCCATCATCCTCAACTTTCTATCTAGCCTAGAGAGAGAAAATTTTCTCTCCAGAAAGAAAGAGAAATTTCTTTATAATGTCATCCTCTCCACTCTATGCATGAAATAAGTACTCATGACCGTTTTTGTTAGCTAGCGATGAAACATAAGTACCCATGATTGCTCTTATTAGCGAGCGAAAAAATTTGTATGCATGAAATATAAGTACACATGACAGGTTTTATTAGCGAACAGGAAAATTTGTTATTTGTAAAAGAATTGATTAATTAAGTACCCATGACTGCTTTTAGGCAATGACGCCGGAGCTTAGGATGGACGTCGGAGCTTAAAGAGAAATAGCCTGGAAGCATCAATGGCAACTTCAGTTTCAAGTATTCGTGATTAGTTTCTTTTCCTATTCTTTGCTATAGCCTTATATGTGGCTTGTACATGTATAAATACCAGTATAGCGAACTAATAAGTTGACTGATAGTACATTTTCCCCATTTTCAATTTCCGTTCTGGAATTTGAGTTTGTATCCGGTGTTAAGCCGGTGGTGGTTTTGGCGCATTAACCAGAATTCAAATGAACTCTTGTTCTACTGATCAATGTCGCACGAATCAGTGACCATCATCGTCGCCTGAAGTTCGACGATGTTCGCCCCGTTCCACGGATCCATTTCCTTTAGTCCGCGGAGTTCTTGATTCTCCGTTCGATCGTAAGCCGCGACCTGTTCTTCACCCAGTCCGGTGTCAAGTGGTATCAGAGCCGGCAAGATGCCGCCTCGTCGGAATGTTCAGAGACCACTTCAAGAAGTCTTGATCGAGGATCTGCAAAGAGAAATTGATCAGTTACAACAACGCTTAGCCCGATTTGAGCAACGAGAACCTGCAACAAATACAAATGAGGAAGAGGAGGTCAATCCGTTCCATCAAGAAAGCTCCAGGGAAGACGAAAATGTGAGGCGCCCAATGGTTAGACATAACAAGAAGGCAACCCATGATTGTGGAATTAAGATTGAACTACCTGAATTCGATGGAAGGATGGATCCGGATGAATTCATCAACTGGCTTCAAACAGTTGAACGAGTTATTGAATTCAAGGAAATTCCAGCCGACAGAATTGTTAAGCTTGTTGCTATCAAACTCAAACGCACTGCATCTCTATGGTGGGAAAATCTGAGAAGATCAAGAAACCGAGAAGGCAAGAGCAAGATTGTTACGTGGGCTAAGATGAAACAAGAGTTACAGAGGAAATACATTCTCGATCAGTATAAGCAAGATGTATTTTTAAAATACACTCAACTTCAACAACATCAGCTGACTTTAGAAGAATACATCTCAGAGTTTGAGCAGTTGTCATTAAAATGTGACATCACAGAACTGGAAGAGCATACCATGGCTCGATTCATATCCGGATTACAACCAGCGATTGCCAATGTCGTGCAATTGCAACCTTACTGGACATTCCAGGATGTCACTGGGTTGGCTTTAAAAGTAGAAAAGCAGCAAGCCAAAAACCGAAAAATTTTACCAGAAGAATGTCGGTCCAGAAACTGCGAGTGACAAGGACGCCAAAGTTTCCAAGAATGTAACAGGGCCGAGTAAACAATCGGACGAACCGCCAGCACGTATGCTTGTTCGTTGGACTCAAGGTTCAACTACCGCACCAGCCCGCAAATGTTTTAAATGTCAAGGATTTGGGCATATTGCGTCCAACTGTCCCAACAGACGTGTGGTGACCATGATTGAGGAACCTGAACCTGAAGATGCTACCACCAACTCGGCTACTAAGGTTCCTGCGTCCGAACCTACCTACTTAATGGGAGATGAAGGAAATTTGTTGGTCTTACAGCAATCCTTAAACATTCACAAGGATGACTCATGGCTACGTCATAGTATCTTTCGAACAAGATGCACTGTTAAAGATCGCGTGTGTAACGTGATCATAGACAGTGGAAGCTGCGAGAATGTAGTTGCTACTGTCATGGTGGATAAATTGCAACTAACTACCAGTGATCACCCTAAGTCGTATTCATTGTCTTGGATACGCAAGAATGCTGAAATACAGGTGGGCAAACAGTGTCTGATTGACTTCTCCATCGGACCATTCAAAGATCGGGTTCAGTGTGACGTCGTTCCCATGGACGCCTGTCATTTGCTGCTGGGACGTCCTTGGCAATTTGACAAAGGGACTATACACCATGGAATCACCAATACCTATTCATTTGTCCATGATCATCAACAAATAGTGCTGCTGCCATCTCCAGTTATTGAGTAGGAAGAGCGATCTGCAACCAATATATTCAGTCATACTCTGTTACTACAAGAGTTGAAGGCAGCACAACATGGGTTACTGGTGATGCTGATGGAAGAGAATCCTCCACTGTTGGATATTCCCGAAGCTGTCCGACCCCTGTTACAACAATTTCAGGATGTATTAGTATCCGAATTACCCACGGGACTTCCCCCTTTGTGAGACATTCAACATCAGATGGAACTTATACCAGGATCAATATTACCCAATAGACCTGCATACAGGCTCCGACCAGATGAACACCAGGAATTGCAGCGACAGGTCGAAGAGCTTGTTAGCAAAGGCTTTGTACGTCCCAGCACCAGTCCTTGTGCAGTTCCCGCATTGCTAGTACCGAAGAAGGATGGCTCATTCCGGATGTGTAAAGACAGCCGATCAATAAATAAGATTACGATTAAATATCGTTTTCCTATTCCTCGGATCGACGACATATTTGATCAGCTCTATGGGGCAACGCTGTTCTCCAAGATCGACCAGAGAAGCGGTTATCATCAGATATGAGTAAGGCCGGGAGACGAGTGGAAAACCACATTCAAAACACGGGAAGGGTTGTATGAATGGAGTGTGATGACGTTCGGAGTCTCTAATGCCCCCAGCACATTCATGAGACTCATGAATCAAATTTTCCAACCTTTGATGAATAAATGTGTAGTCATTTACTTTGATGATATCCTGGTATATAGCTATGACACCGAAACTCATTTAACACATTTGCAGCGAGTCTTCGAGATTCTCAGAGAACAACAGTTATTTGCTCATCCGAAGAAATGTCAGTATTTGACAAACAATATCACCTTCTTGGGCTTCATCATCTCGGCGGCAGGCATTGAAGCTGATCCCAGTAAGGTAGAAGCCATCCTGCAGTGGCCGAAGCCTACTTCTACAACTGAGGTACGTCAATTTCACGGCCTTGCCTCCTTTTACAGAAGATTCATCAAGAAATTTAGTTCCATCGCTGCACCCATCACTGAATTATTAAAAGCTGATCGATTTTCCTGGACACCTGAGGCGGACCATGGGTTCGAACAACTAAAACAAGCTATATCAACTGCCCCTGTTCTGTCTTTACCCAACTTCGAAGAAGTGTTTGAATTAGATTGTGATGCATCTAATTTGGGCATTGGCGTCGTGCTCAGTCAGAAGGGGCACCCGATAGCCTTTTTCAATGATAAGCTTAATGATGTGCGACAGAAGTATTCGGTCTATGACAAAAAGTTTTATGCAGTGGTGCGAGCTCTACACCATTGGGAATATTATTTGTTACCCCACGAGTTTATATTGTTCACCGATCATGAGGCATTGAGGTTTCTAAACACGCAAAAGAAATTAAAAGGGCGTCATGCTGCGTGGGTAGAGTATATGGGAGCTTTCCATTTTGTTCTTAAGCACAAGTCTGGTAAATTTAATCAGGTAGCTGATGCACTTAGCCGACGAGTAGCCTTGCTTCAAACTTTGCAAAGTAAAATAACTGGCTTTGAAATGTTAAAAGAGTTATACCCCCAGGATCCTGACTTTGGAGTTATCTGGGCCAAATGTCAAGAAGGACCTCATCAGTTTTATCATTGCCGACATGATCATCTCTTTTATGGCAATAGGCTCTGTATTCCCCAGTGCTCCACAAGGATGACTATATTGCAAGAATGTCATGAGTCTGGCATTGCTGGACATTTCGGAAGGGATAAGACCTTTGCTTTAACCAAAGAGCATTTCTACTGGCCGTCACTCAGCAGAGATGTAGAACATTTCATTAAGCGTTGCCGTATTTGCATTCTGGCAAAAACACAAGGAAAGAGACTAGGCTTATATACGCCTTTGCCGGTGCTGGAAGGTCCCTGGACTGACGTCAGTTTGGATTTCGTACTCGGACTGCCGAGAACACAGCGCAACAAGGATTCAATCATGGTGGTAGTTGACCGTTTTTCAAAGATGTCTCATTTTGTGGCTTGCAGTAAGACTCTTGATGCTACCCATGTCGTTGATTTATATTTCAAAGACATTGTCCGTTTACACGAAATTCCAAAGACCATGACGTCTGATCGGGATGTCAAGTTTCTGAGTCATTTTTGGAAGACGCTATGGGCTAAGCTGGGGACGAAGTTACAATTCAGTTCAACTGCGCATCCTTAGACCGATGGCCAGACGGAAACTGTGAATCAAAGTCTAGGAAACCTTATTCGATGTTTTGTGGGAAAAAACATAAAACAATGGGATCTTATACTACCGTAAATAGAGTTTGCGTTCAACCGATCGGTAAACCAGGCTACGGGACACACTCCGTTCCAGGTAGCATATGGCGGTAATCCCTTGACTCCGCTGGATCTGATTGCTCAAGTTACAACCAACAATTACAGCACCGACGGAGATAAACGTAGCAGAGAAATTCAACGACTACATCAACAGGTATGCGAACTCATTCAGAAACACAATGACAAATGTATGAAACAGGCGAACAAAACTTGACGAGATGTCCAGTTTAACAAAGGAGATAAGGTATGGATTCGTTTGAGGAAGGAAAGGTTTCCTCCGGGCGCGTTTGGCAAGTTCAAACCGAAAGCAGATGGCCCTTTCCGAGTTGTTCGGAAGATTGGAGATAATGCATATCAAATTGAGCTTCCTGGGGACTAACGTATCAGCCACTTTCAACGTGTCTGATCTGTCCCCCTATTATGAACCTGAAGTTTCCCTTACACCGGGAGAATGACGCCGGAGCTTAGGATGGACGCCGAGCTTAAAGAGAAATAGCCTGGAAGCATCAACGACAACTTCAGTTTCAAGTATTCGTGATTAGTTTCTTTTCCTATTCTTTGTTATAGCCTTATATGTGGCTTGTACATGTATAAATACCAGTATAGAGATCTAATCAGTAGCCTGATAGTACATTTTCCCCATTTTCAATTTCCGTTCTGGAATTTGAGTCTGTATCTGGTGTTGAGCCGGTGGTGGTTTTGGCGCATTAACCAGAATTCAAATGAACTCTTGTTCTACTGATCAATGCCACGCGAATCAGTGACGATCATCGTCGCCTGAAGTTCGATGACGTTAGCCCCTGTTCCACGAATCCATTTCCTTTAGTCCGCGGAGTCCTTAATTCTCTGTTCGATCGTAAGCCGCGACCTGTTCTTCACCCAGTCCGGTGTCAGGCGAGAAAAATGTTGTGCTTTAAATAGATAATTGAAGACCTCATGACCGCTTTTGTTAGCGAGCGGGGAACGAGACAGCGGCCGCGGTGTCACCTGACACCTACCGTGACTGTCTTTCTTGGCAGGCGGGAAGGCTTTACACTTCTGATACAGCCCCCTACGCAGGGACGACGCGGAGTGCTGCCGAAATTTTCAACAGAACCCATGATTTAGAAGATTTTAAAAAAAATTAAATCCACCTAAAATTCTAAGTCAACAAAAAATAAAACACATGACACCCTAGGATCCTGACACTAAAAAAATCAAAGAAGAAAGGAATTCATATCATACACAACATGACTTACATTGAACTTGTAAGAAAACTAGTTGTTCACTGGTGGATAGAAACCAAATCTCTTCCTCCTAACTCCTGGCTTGTACACCTCAGTCCCCTACAAAAGCTACTTACAGGAATGGGATGGGAAGAAATGAATTGAAACTACCTCCTATTTATAACATTGAATTTGAATTATTCGCGGGCCCCACCAGCAGACAGGGAAGGTACACATATAGGCTCCAGCAGCCTAGGATCCCTTGCTACAAGACAGGGAAGGTACACCTGTGGGCCCCACTAGCCTAGGATCCCTTTCTACAAGACAGAAAAGGTATGCCTGCGGGCCCCATCAGCTTAGAATCCTAAGACATCATTTCGAGGTTCCAGCTTTGGATTCCTTGAGCATTCACCAACAGGTAAAATACGAGCGTAAATACACCTGAATACGGCTGGTAGTTATCTTAAAAAGGGGGGGGGGGGGGGGTAAAAGTAAAAATAAAAAAAGTAAAAAAAAAGAAAAATTTACCTTTCCTACAAATTGCTTTTGTGTTCATTATAAACACATAGGAATTCACGCACATCCCCGGTAATTTTCTGGTTGAACCCTTTGTGATAAGATAGAAAAATGTCCGTCACATTGCAAGTCATGGATGCTCTAAATAGCATGCACGTCAGCTATTAAAATTAGGCGGCTCGTACATCCCGTGAACATATGTATTCAAAAAGAGATAAAGTAGAACACTGTTATGTGTCACGGGCTGTACGACCCCAAATCAAAGTATGCACATCACACCAAATCACTAAAAGCAAGTCGTTTACGAGCATAAGAATTTGATAGGTGACATGTGATGAACTCGCACAATAAACACAACAAAGAGTAAAGCTCCTTACAAATGTACATAAGACAACATACGAATGTTCACAGCACATTCGGGACACCTACCAGTTGTTATAGCAAAGATACAATAGCACCTCCACGACCAACATTTGTCTAACATCTACCAAATACACCTACTCCCTACAAGCAAGGGTAGAGAATACGTAGTGAAGTACAAATGTCTACAAGGTTGCAGGAAACCCACCCTACACACAACATGCAATATACAAGCATAAATGTATAAAGGACTATAACAAGTACAAGTTCCTGCAGGTCGTTGTAGGAAACTCTTTGTATGTATAATGCATTATTTGCAAAAAGATATAAAAGACTTGTAGTGAATGCGAGTATCTACGAGCAAAAAATAAGAGATTCGTTAATGCACTACAATCTATCTGCGCAAATTAAGCAAGTAGTGCACGATAGTCTACCTGTACGAAATGGGAAAATACAAAAGCGCTACAACAAATACGAGTTCCTACGAGCCGCTGTAGAAGACTTGTCAAATGTCCAAAATTTACCCTCGCACATGCACCGTTGTTTGTACACACATAGATACACAATGGGCCCCGGCGAGCATGTTATTGGTTCACACATGACGTCTAGGAATGCTGCACGGGTCAATAAATTTGAACTCGATCCTCCTAAGCAAGTAAATAGGAGTCAATAAGGTTTAGTAAATAATTACAAAATGCACCCAAACATCCGCAGGGCCCCGAAGAGCGTGTTATTGGTACACATGTCACGTCTAGGAATGTTAGGTGGGTTAATAAGTGAATTCAAGTTCGAACCCGATCCTTCTATACGGATCAATAGGAGTCGACAGAGTTCAAACCATCAAACAAATATACGGTTGTAGCAACCAATATATTTATTTTAATACATTCATATTAGGCCTTCAAGGTCTATAATAATGAGAATTCACTAACAAATGCATAAAGCCTATGAAACTCGATCCTTGGTCAACAGCTTGGTCGAGTCGACAAGGTTCAATTTTTAAATGGAAATAACCCCTAAAACCCCGATTATGGCATGTTGATAGAAGATCTCAATCGGAGGGGTTAATTTCAAATATTTCAAAATATTCTCAAACCCCCATCAAAATTCAAATGTTTTCAAGTGACTTTAAAGTCACCCTGATAATGACCGTGTTGAATGTTTATCTCAACTAGAGGGGTCCATTTCAAATAATCCAAAATGCCACCCAAACACTCATAAAATCCAAAACTTCCAAAAAGTCCCAAAATCTAGATATTTAAATTTGAAATATAATCCATTCACCCTCCGCAACAGTTTGCCAAGATAGACAAATTCGAATATAACTTCAGCTCCCATAAAGCCAAATGTCTGGTCGAAAATATCACTAGGATCCATTCTCAAATAATCTCCTGTCAATAAGGATGTGGTACATGTCCTCTAACCGGCGTTTTGCCGCCAAATGGCATCGCATAATAAACTATTATGACCCGTGGCCCTCTGAACCAAGTGGTTTTGCCACCAAATGGCACCACAAAATACCGGTTATGGCCAAAGCCAATGCAATCCTTAGTGGCATCAAATCCTTGATATATGAATCAATAGGATATAATCGATAGGACACAAAGCCCTCTGTTAGCTAAGGTGGATTCAAATTTGTCCCCTTAGGCAAATATTCACCCAGGTCTACAAGGTCCCCATGGACGAAGAAACCCATGGCTGCCGACAATGATCCTTCTGTCAGATTGGGTCGACTACCTCATCTGACTAGGTAAACCAGAGACCACGATGACCCGGGACAATGGAACCATGGGATCTTGATCGGGTCAATCATCCATTCCCCCACCATCCGCTTAAATATCAATCCTTCTAAATACCATGCCCAATGCTGCTACTATATGCTAGATAATACGTATTTTGTACGTTTCTGATTGACAACTAGCCTTAATCGAAAGTTCTCTCTCATGATTGGGAGGGGTAATTAACTATAGGGGCTTGTGCCTATAGGAGACCAAAACTCAGATCATAAAGTCCTCACAAAATGAGGGTGAAATCTTTGGGTAGCGTCTTATCTACAAACCCATATGCCTTCCAAAATTTACCCCGAAACTTAATTTTGTTAAAACTCCCCCCAAAAAGAAAATAGCAAAGCAAGTGAAGGCCGGGGCCGAATTTTTAGAGACCACACCCTCTAAGCCACCACTTCTTTCCTAATTAACAATGAATTGCACCTGAGATAAAACAGAGGAAGAAAAGCAACAGTGTAGAAAGCAGAATTAGCTAAAGAGCTTTCATTAATTCACCACTATGAACAGTAAAATGTGATACTATCTATATACAACTATAGTCTCATATTCCTGTGAATCAGTTAGTTATAAATGAGAGGTGAGGATTGTGTCAGCGGAGATCCAACGCTAAAGATGGCAGACAGCTGTTGTAGCATAGGGATGGTGGAGCATATTACATGGAGCAGTGAGCCGACTTATCTATAGGTATAAATGCATATCATTTGTTCTTATCAGCCCCCCTCAAGGTTACAATGGGTGGTTGAATTGTCCACTTGCTGTGTAGTTGGTTGAAACGAAGAAGGTTGAGTGATTTGGTAAATATGTCAGCAGGTTGATCATGAGTGGCAATATGGTGAACCCAAAATCTGATGTTGTTTGATACAATCTCTAATAAAATAACAACCAATTTCAGTATGCATGGCGCGAGCATGAAACACCGGGTTATTGACTACGGCAAGAGCGAACACATTGTCACAAAATATTTTTGTAGAAGGGGACTTAATGGCAAAGTCTTGTAAGATCGAATGAAGCTAGATAATATAACAAGCTGTTGTAGCAAATGCCCTATACTCAGCCTCCGTGAATGATCGAGAAACAACTGTTTGCTTCATGACACACCAAGAGATCACAGTGTTACCAAGATATGCACATTATCTAGTGATTGATCGACAATCCACAAAATTTGCAGCCCAATCAGAGTTAGAAATACTTGAAGGACAAGTGGGGATCAAAAAATCGGTAAACCGAATTAGAGAGTACCTTTAATGTATTGAAGTACTCATTTAAGCAGCTGAAAATGAAGTAGCTCCGACCTGTGCATGTATTAACATAAGCAATCTATGATGCACGGACACGGACACGGTGACACGGATACGACAAGACACGGACACGAGACACGATTTTTTTAAAAAATATAGGACACGGGTACGACGCGGACATGACAATACATTTTTTATATAGTGTATATATATTAATGTAATATCATATTAAAAATGACAAACAATAATAAATGAATGACATGATAACTTGCCTAACTTATAATATTAAATATTTAATACAAAATATCTAACACAAGCACAAAAATATAAGCAAATACTCACTTACTACAACATCAAGCATTCAAGCTTCAACTACTAGGATTAGCTTTAGAGGTTTATTTTTGGTCTTCAATATCATCTTCATTGAATATCACTGTTTTCAACTCTGGTTCAACAAGAGAAAGATTTGTAATTGTACAAAAAGAGAAGAGATGAAAATACCTTCACTGCCAAAGAGAAATGAAAATGAGAATATTTGATGAATGGGTATTAAATGCAGACGTTGATTTGGTGTTATGGATAGGAAATAAGAAATTTAGTTTAAATCTCGCCAAACATAAGAAATTATATTTTTTAAAAAATTATAAAATATTTAAGATACGCGTGTCGAACATGCGTGTCTAATTAGTTTTTAATATATTTTTAATCGGACACGTTTTCGGCGTGTCCGACACGTGTCAGAGTGTCGGACGAGTGTCGTGTCGGACACGATGTCGAACACTGCACGCCTCTTTGAGGAGAAGTGCGGTGCATCAAAGTAAGCAGTTTACAACAAACAGAATGTTCGGATGAGTTATAATGAGATACTACAAAAAACCTACTATGGTGTGATAGAATTCAAGTTGCTAATAGAGATCTGAGTCGGTGGATGGAGGCAGATGCTTAGGAGGCGTTGGAGTTTAGACTGGTTTGTAGTTAGCCATGCCGGCTCTGGTGAGAATATTCAAGGCATATTTCAATTGGCTAAGGTGAATACCGTTTGATTGATAAGTAACTTGCAATCCTAGGAAGTAACTTATGGGTTTAAGATTACACATATTGAAGCGTAAGTGAAGGGCTGATAGCAGCTCCTTAATGGTTGAGCCATCATAACTCGTCAATAATATTCCATCTACATAGACAAGTATGTAGAGGCGAATTAAACCATGGTGATAGCACAACAACGAAGTATCTACCAAGCTAGAAATAAAGCCATTGTCAATTAAGTAGGAGGAGAAGGTAGAGAACCACTGCCTCAGAGCCAATTTAAGACTATAGATCACTTTCTGAAGGAGACAGACATGATGTGGGTGTTGAAGGCTTGTTGACAAACCCAAATGGTTGTTTCATATATATACCTTCTTTTCAAATTTTCCATGTAAGAAAGCATGGGAAAGATCTAATTGAAGGATATTCCACTGGTACGTAATAGCAAAAGTAAAAAAAATATAGATTGTTGGGAATTTTGCTACAAGACAAAGTATCATGAAAGTCAAGGCCGACCTCTTCTTTGAAGCCTTGAGCTACCAACCGGGCTTTGCATCTGGCAATACTATTGATATATCATCAAAACATTATCTTGATAAGGCACGAATCTCGAGGCAAAATCAAGTTGGAAACTTCCAAAATTAAATTTGGGATCATCCGAACTCTGATTTAAGCAAACTTGCAGTCAAACTAAACGTCTTGAAAATACGAACCCAATGACACCAAATTCGACTCAATCTGAGTCCAAATGGGTCCAAATCAAGGACCCAAAGTGTTGTTCGAAGGTTCAAACAACAATTTCGTCTTGAAAATACGAACCCAATGACACCAAATTCGACTCAATCTGAGTCCAAATGGGTCCAAATC
Organism: Dendrobium officinale; assembly: GCA_019514585.1. Classification (NCBI taxonomy): domain Eukaryota; kingdom Viridiplantae; phylum Streptophyta; class Magnoliopsida; order Asparagales; family Orchidaceae; genus Dendrobium; species Dendrobium officinale. The sequence continues at coordinate 66,127,691 of CM033682.1, read as the reverse complement.
AAGGACCCAAAGTGTTGTTCGAAGGTTCAAACAACAATTTGGTTTACCAAAAGGTTCCAAACATGACATGCTTATAGTCAAATCGAGCGGCTCGACCAGACGAATCCAACAAGCCCAAGATTATTGAATTCTCTCATGAAAAGGGGCCCAAGCAAAAGAAAGAGAAGTAAGAGAGAGATCAGAGATCGCTCTTGCCTTCTCGCTCCTCCTTGACCACCACCCGGAGTTCCGTCGGATCACCGCCCGACGCCTGGAGTTCCGCCGGATCACTGCCCGAAATCGGAGTTCTGCCGAACTACCGACTGACACTCGAACTTCAAAGTGACGTCGAACTTCCGTCAGACCATCAAGTGACGCCAAATTTTCACCTAACCCCTGTTTGTAACTAGATTTCAACCATACGGTTGGTATTTGTAATGTGATCATCCTTTAAGGATAAGTCAGCCCACTGTATTCTACCCATATTATAGTTAAATCATTTTCAACTAGGCGAGGCCTCGTGATTTTTCCCCTCTTTCCATAGTTTTCTACATAACAAATCTTGTATTCTCTGTGTGTGAGCTGGACATCCATATAATGCTAAAACGTAAAATTATAACTCTATCATCGCATATATTCTAGCCTGCAATAGTATGGTGCTGTCTATGGGAACTTCAATCCTACTTTCCTAAGTACCACTTTGATGGCCAACAGGCGTAGCAATCACATCTTGGGAGCCTCCCACTAAACCTTACACCATTCCAAGAATCATTCCATGAACCCAGCACTCCAGGTATCGGCCTCTTTCCACCCTGATGGGCAACACTCTGTCGGAGAATGAACCTCAGGACCATCCCTAGAATATCACATCCAAAAAATGAAGAAATCTTATAATAAGATCCTTCAACTCCTACGAGAGACTCGTCGGTCGACATTAGCATCACAGGAAGAGATTCTTCTCCCTTGAGATCCACCAATGGCCGAAGATGTTCAACCCGAACATTTTTATGTATAGATTCCTCTCCCTCCGCCAAGGATGCATCCTCCGTCACGTCAAGATAAAGAACATGCTGACACAGCAAGCTCTACCCATCCTTCGCATGCTGGTTGACAATCTCGCATTCCTCCGAACGTCCTCGAGGACTTAGCCCGACAGCACATGGCTGAGCTCCCTTGCAATGCCCTACGACATGAACTGCGAACATTATTCCTAGAAGAATTTTTCGTAAGAGGTGTAAGACAATCTCATCGTAAATGGAACTTCCAGGAGTCAAGACCTCTAACTGAAGCCATCCTTCAACACCCCATTCCAACAGGATTCAAGCTACCGAGTATTGATTCATACGATAGGACATCTGACTCATACGAGCATATCGATCACTATAGAATAATCATGCATATCCAGAGAGCCTCAGACGCGCTCCTCTGCCAGGTTTTTCCCGTCACCCTCAAAGAACAAGCTCGAACATAGTTCTATTCACTTCTAACCGGAACCATTCCAACGTTCGTCAAATTGGCCAGTGTTCGTTAAATAATTTATTGTCAATCGGAGAATAGTTAAAGATTCTTCCCACCTCTCAGGAATTTGTCAAAATGAAAGTGATTCCCTCAAAGAATACTTTCAAAATTTTTCTACAGAGGCTCGACAAATTTTCAGGGGTGGATCCCGAATTACTTAGAATTTTCCTCCGAGGGCCCCGTCTTGACTCTTTTTACTCAGCACTCATGCGAGACATGGTTCATTCATTTGCTAATCTGATCCATCACGTGGAGGCACAAATCTCCACCAATAAAGCTATTAATGCTTATAGAAAGCAATTTGAAAAAATAAATGGGAAGCATAAAAGTGCATCAGGGATGGAGAATACATTCTCGCAGCGAAAGAAGCAGGAAAATTCTAATTTACCCTCTCGACCCTCACAATCACGACGAGAGCCTCACTAAGAAAATGAATACACACCACTTAACGTATCTTGAGCAAATGTGTTGATGGCCATCCGAGATCAGGAGAACGTGAAGTGACCGATTCCTTAAAAGCTCAACGTGGGGAATTATGAGCAATTTTATCATTTCATCGTAGTCGAGGACACGCTACTGAAGCATGTAAGCAACTCAAAGAAGAAATTGAGAGACTAATACGACAATGATATCTCTGACAGTTTATCCAAAATCCACCTGCTCGAGATGAAGATGGCTCCACTGGGCGGCAGAATCAACAACAAAGGCAATCGTCGAATAGTCGTCAAATGATTGGTGAAATTGAAATCATTGCTGAGGACCCTTCAATGTCTAGTCAAGTTTTGATTGCAACTAACAAGGAGTCAATAGCAAAAAAAGTCATGCACCGACCACTCCATTGCATTCGATGATTCTAATTTAAAAGGAATAACGACCCCTCATCAAGAATCACTCATGATTAATGCACGAATTGGTGATCCATGTTACAATGTCAAGAAGATCTTGGTCGACAAAGGAAGCTCTGTAGATGTCCTATTCTACTCCACTTTTTTATGGTCCTCTCCGGAGAGAAACTACAGCCCACCGTAGGTCAATTATATGGTTTTAACAATTGACCTATATGAATGGAAGGAACAATTAGTCTCCCAATCGTACTGGGAGAGTTCCCCAGACAGGTTACATACTCCATCTACTTTATTATAATGAAATCAGAATGACCTATAACTCTATCTTTGGAAGGCCACTCCAGTCGATCATTGGGATTGTTGCTTCAATCTCTGACCTCAAATTAAAATTTCTCACTCGAGCAAGAATCAATATAATATGGGGTAATCAACAACAGAATCCTGCTACCTTAGGCCGGCTCAACCACACCCATCGATTAGCCTATGTATCGAGGATTTCAATCTCCATAATGAGGACATTCCTTAAAAGGCCTCGCTCGTTGAAGATCTTGCTTGCATCTCTCTATTAGAAGAGCATCCTTCAAGAACAGTTTTGATTGCAATGTAGTTCGTACCAAAATACAACGATTGCCAGTTACATGTCAACATCACCCATTTACCTGTCGTAGAGATCTCAACATTACAGTCTCTGGCCATTTGCCCAATGGGAGATTAATATAATGGGATCCTTCCCTATAGCCACCAAACAACGAAAGTTCATCATCCTGACTGTGCACTATTTCACCAAGTGGGTGGAGGCAGAACCTCGACGTCGGAGTTCTGTCAGACCACCTCCCGACGCCAGAGTTCTGCCGGAGCACCATCCGACGCCAAAGTTCTGTCGGACCACTGATTGACACTCGAACTTCCAAGTGACGCCAGACTTCCTCCAAACCACCAAGTGATGTTAGATTTTCACCTAACCCTTATTTGACACTAGACTTCAACCATACGGTTGACATTTGTCATATGATCGCCCTTAAGGATGAGTCAGCCCACTGTATTCTACCCACATTCTAGTGGAATCATTTTCAACTGGGCTAGGCCCTGTGGTTATTCTCCTTTTTCAGGATTTTCTACATAAAAAATCTTGTGTTCTCTATGTGCCAGCTGAACATCCGTACAACGCTAAGACGTAGAATTATAACTCTATCGTCGCGTATATTCTAGCCTGCAACAACTACCATCAAAGTTAAATTTAGTTTTAAATAGTCATTTGTTACCTAACACATTCTGATGTGGGGACTTCCAAGTGACGCCAGACTTCCTCCAAACCACCAAGTGATGTTAGATTTTCACCTAACCCCTATTTGACACTAGACTTCAACCATACGGTTGACATTTGTCATATGATCGCCCTTAAGGATGAGTCAGCCCACTGTATTCTACCCACATTCTAGTGGAATCATTTTCAACTGGGCTAGGCCCTGTGGTTATTCTCCTTTTTTAGGATTTTCTACATAAAAAATCTTGTGTTCTCTATGTGCCAGCTGAACATCCGTACAACGCTAAGACGTAGAATTATAACTCTATCGTCCCGTATATTCTAGCCTGCAACAACTACCATCAAAGTTAAATTTAGTTTTAAATAGTCATTTGCTACCTAACACATTCTGATGTGGGGACTTCCAAGTGACGCCAGACTTCCTCCAAACCACCAAGTGATGTTAGATTTTCACCTAACCCCTATTTGACACTAGACTTCAACCATACGGTTGACATTTGTCATATGATCGCCCTTAAGGATGAGTCAGCCCACTGTATTCTACCCACATTCTAGTGGAATCATTTTCAACTGGGCTAGGCCCTGTGGTTATTCTCCTTTTTCAGGATATTCTACATAAAAAATCGTGTGTTCTCTATGTGCCAGCTGAACATCCGTACAACGCTAAGACGTAGAATTATAACTCTATCGTCGCGTATATTCTAGCCTGCAACAACTACCATCAAAGTTAAATTTAGTTTTAAATAGTCATTTGTTACCTAACACATTCTGATGTGGGGACACCAGGACAAGAATCCAAGTTTCTTGAGCTTACAGTGCTTCAAATTCAGCACTCATAGCCTTACACCAAACCAGGTATTATGTGCAAGATATTTGAATGCTATTACGTGCAAGATGATGTCAAGTTAAAAAACATATGTAATGATGAAATTGCAAACATCAAAGACTTGAAAAGTGGGTTAAGCATGCTTAGAAAGAAATATGAAATAATTTATCATTTAAAGTTCTCTAAATATGAGTACTTATTAAGTTGTAACAATAATCTTGATGCAGAAAAAAAAGAAAACAAGGGCATTGGATGTGGAAGAAGATGAAAGTGATGGTTTCGTTTAACTCAGTTTGTTATAATTTTTCAAGTATCGTTCAAATTGCGTGTAAAAATTTAAATGGTATAACTGGTTTATATTTCAAATTAAATTTCAAACTAAACAAAGTTTTTCAAAAAGTCCAATTTATCCCCCTTCTTCGGTGCCATAGTCATCCCACCCCATTATGTTAGGATAGTATTTTAATTATAAATTATCAACTAAAATTAAGAAGATAATAAATAATAATATAACTTTATCTATTTTAATAATTAATAATTGAAAAAATAAGTAATATTTTAATATAGGATAAATCTATAGTAATTAATAAATTAATAATTTAGTTATTAAATACAAATCATACTTATATGAAAATTTATTGAATATAGTTAACTAATTAATAGTATAGTACACTGCCTAACTTAATAAATAATCCAATAAATGTGTTGAATAAAAATGTAATTATGGTTAATGAAATAGATAAAATAATTGATTACTTTTTAATTAACTAATTCTTTATTTAATAATCATAATAACTTTGAAGAAAATCTAGAATTTTGAAGGGGACTTGCACACCCACATTGTCCCATGTAATCAGAGGATGCCCCCCCCCGACCGCTACATCGGCATTCTTTCCAGCATAAGAAAATAGCGTTCTCATAGCCAGAATTTTGCTAGAGCATCATTTTCTTAATATAGCATTATCTGTTCATTCCAAAAATGTCTAACCACAGCGGATGAAAGAATCGTTTATGGCAGATTATTGATCCTACGTTGTCAGGTCATATGAAAAGGGACGCGGGCTAACAGTAATAGAATTACTTATGATTCATTAAGTAAATAAAAGACAAGGAATTTCCGATGCAGAACATACTAGCGCACCTTCACATCACAGAGATTTCATTCATAATTGTAAGATAATCCCCTTCATCCTGACATTATTCCACTCAAGAATGACCTAAGAAAAAGGAAAGATTCACATAATTTTTTTTTTCCAAAAGTTTTAACTTTATAGGTTCTCAGTTATATACAAGGCTGTGCTCGTACCATAGTCCTGATGCCCCTTTTTCTCTGCTTCTGCTGCATTAAAGTCAAATCAAAGGATTTTACCAAGTGCTGAAAGATAAGTCTTTCATGCAAGTGCCTTTTTTCTATAACTTATGAAGTATAACTTCTTGCCGTCCTAAGTTGGCATACCTTATTTTTCCTTCAAATGCATCATTAATTTCGTCAATTGTTGGCCTTTGAGGAAATCTGGCTATACTAACATATTTTTCCTTTCCAGAAGGCTCATCAATCCTCCTAAACAGTTCGTAATCTTGTGAATAAGTCATCCTGAAATTAAGAAAACACGGCAGATGATTCTAGGGAAATATTAAATAAAGACATCTTTCTAAAAAATCATGAAACAGAGAAACAAAAGAAGAACGCCACATCACCTTTGATAAACGTTTCTCTTCCTAAAGTTTATTAAAGCTCTTTTAGGATTACTGTAGGTTTGCTTTAAATTATAGTAGGATTTGCCTCAGGTTGTCATTGCTATTGAATTATTAAAATTTGACACTGAATAGTCCTTATAGTAGACACTTGATCATACTTTGCAGAGTATGAGCGACCTATTTTCACTAACTTCTCTGCTTAATCTAAAGCTATGACAACTTTAATTACTCCATCGATAATTGCTTCAAGTTGGGCAGCTGTCACAAGCTCAAATTTACTTGGGGCACTTAAATTTGAGAGTGGGTTGGAGTGCTACTGAACTTATTTTATTTCTTTTTTCAATAATATTTCACACTCCATCACCTTGGGGTACTGGACTAGAAGGAAGAATAATTGGGATGTTGTTGATTATGTGTTGATTGATTAGAGGAATAGGAGCAAGACGTGCAGTGACATTCCTTCGCATTATTATATTCATCTATGCCATGATTTCAGTCGTTACTGCCACCTCACAAATCCAATGGCCATCCTATTATAATTAATTATAAGGTTAATTTTTAGTCTCTGATTTTGTATATTTCCTATTAAAAGCTCTCATAGGACTATATAAATTCTACACAAATGATGAAATAAAACCAACTAATTCTCTCCAATTCTTTTTAGAAAGATTTCATGACATACAATTTTAATGGATATCAAATTAATAAGGACGATCAATAATTTTGGATGACCCAAAATTGTTTGATCAAAACTAACTATGATGATCTAGAGAAAGCAAATCGATAGGATTTAACAAAAGAGAGTGGTTTCAATAAATCACATATCTAAACCTGGCACAAGCAACTCAATAATTATTGCAGTTCAAGAGAAGTCATCACTCTTTATAAGCTCACCTTATTGCCCCCATAATTGGATACTGGGTGCCTGCATAGTACAGAAGCCGAAAGAAGTAGCAATTGCTAAATGATGAAGCATACTCCAGTCTCTTATCCCTTCCCATTATCTTCACAATTCATGAGTTCAGTTGGAAAATATGCTGCCACAAGCAAGCAGCAAGGAAATCATACAACAGCAAATAGTAAAACTTAGCATGTGCATTTACCTGCATTACGCCACTGGAACCGGGTAAATCCTGAGAAAAAATAACAGATGGACGCCTAAGATAATGCTTTTCAATTTACAACTGAGGGAAAAATTAATTAATACATTATAATAGGTGATTTAAAGGAATAAAAAGGACTAGAAGTTAACTAGTTTTTTTCTAAATTGATTTAGTTTTAGATTTTATTATTAGTTAGGTGTCATACAACAAGAGTAAAATGACATTATTTTTCATGCCACCAAAGTTCTAAGATTTGTTAATACTTTTTTCTTGAAATATACCTAAGAATGAATAACAGATGGTGTAAATGAACCAAAAAGAATGTGAATATTAGCACTGTACTTGAAATTAAGATATGATGCTATGAAGTAAGGATATGAGACCTGTCAAACATAAATAATTCTAAATGATGTTGTATCTACATGCAATACTTTTTGGATGCTAGATTTTGAATGTTCAAATATTGCAATGGTCCATGGGTATAGCATCGTATATGCCTAACATTATACGCTTTTAAGTTCCAAAAAGAAAACTGCCCGACATCATATGCTCTTTAAATTTCCAAAAGAAAAGTAGGATAGCCTACCTGTCTCGTATTCCAAAGATCCACAGTGAGATAAAGATCAAATTAATCATAGAAACGAACAAAATCAATAAGAGGTAAAGATTAACAGCCATGACTTCAATTTTGGGAGAGAGCTTAAAGTTTAAAATATGATGACAATGGAAATGAATGGAAAAGTTGCATTGCTATTGATATGATCAGCTCCTATGTGTGTATGTATGTATGTATATATGAAGAGAGAAATATTTGACAGTTGTTTACATCTTCAATACATCACTGACTGAGTGCGTACTAGAAAAAGAGAGGATAAACTTTAAGATGATGCAGCCTCTAAGCAACATGAAGAATGGCCAGGAGCTAAGAACTGAAACTGGAATCTTGGCTCGTCCTGTATGATTGGGATCATTGGAAAGCAAGACAGGTCTCCCTAATATTTTTAACCATTGCATGCATATAAAGAGTACACCATACTTGTAGAGCAAGTCATCGTAAAACTATTATCATCTTGAGCATAAAAAAACATAGATGTGGAATAGATAAAGATAATTAATAAAGCTAAACAATTGGATAATGCAGAGATGTGTTATAAAAATGTTACGATTGAGGTCAGGTTTGCAAGCTTAAGAAAACAATAAGCAGCAGAGAAGATAAGAGGTTGAAACCGGATGAATATAGTAGTAAATGTAGCTGAGAATGATACAAAGTGTGAGCGTGTTTAGAGAATTAAGCTACCCAAGTCTAACTGGTGACATCAGACAAGATGATGTGAACTCCAACTTCAGGCTAGTAGCAGAATATAGCGTTGCAAACACTTCAAAAGATTTTTTGACAAATTATTCCAGGTCAAAATTGAACCAAATCATATTTGACAGAATTTTCTATATGTAAAAAAAGCCTAGGACTAATTTTTATAACTTTAATTACGTAATTAAGTTTTAGAAAAAAAGTACGCAAAGTCGTCCATCAAACGAATGACTGGTGATATATCTTGGAAGTAAAAATAGCAAGGTAAATAAGTAGAAATTGCAGAAATACGATGATAGGGGCTGATTTTTTATTATCTCTTCAATAAGAAAGAAAGATACATGTGATCTACTATTCAAGAGGCAGATCAGCTATCCCACAAACCCTAGACACCGCTAGAAACAACTCCTAAGAAAAGTTACTACAAACACAATCACATAATGAAAAAAAAATAATATAATTACCTTTAAATAAACCATCACATTTTCCTCCAAGATATAAATTCAAATCAGCCCTCTTCTTAATAAAACCTTCTTAAATCCCTCCCAAATCTGAATTAAAATCATCTCTCATTCCCTAAATAAAACCTTCCAAATTCTCTCCCAAATCAGAATTCAAATTAGCCCTGTTTCCTTCAATAAATCTTTCCTAATTTCCTCCCTAATCTAACTTCAAATCAGTTTCCTTTTCCTAAATAATTCCCTCCCAATTTTAATTCAGACTTTCCCAAACAACTCCCCCTTGATTCCTCCTCCTTACATAGTGAATATTAACTCCCCTGGGCCCCACAAGGTGGGCCCCTTGACATATCAATACTCCCCCCAAAAAACATACATTGTCCTCAAGGTAAAAGGATCACAACTGTCTAGTCTTGGCAATCATCATCAAGTAATTTGGATAACCACTTCTAATGCTCATTAGTCACCATCCTATGCTCCAACATTAACTTCAAATTGCTCCAGTCTGTCATGACGATAAAGTGTCGCCCTAACAAAAAGGGTCACCACTTTTTGATAGCTAAGACAATCACCATCAACTTCCGCTCCTATACAGACTTCAGCGTCACCCATGTTTTGAGCACCTAGTTGAAATAAGCAATGAGTTGATGATACGGCATGAGTATTGCCCCAAGGTCATATCCTGATGCATCCATCTCCATCTGGTACACTCACCCATGGGCATCTTCCTCTTCAAATACCGGCATCTTCACCTTCCTCACCCTATCATCTCCACTTTAACTTCCTCTCCCTCCAATGGTTCCCCCTGTACATCGTGGGTGGGACTCCCGCCTTTCTTCCATCATTCTTGCATGACCCGATCCTCATGACTCGGCTTGCCCCTCTCTATCTCCAGCCACCAACTCTCCTTGCTCGAAATACCTCTCATAGTAGTCGGTTACCCCACCACCTCCACCACAAAATTTTCTCGTTTTTGTCCATTTTAGATTTTTGTTTAGCTTATGAGAAATACCTCTCATTTTAGACTTTAACACTACCATTGCCAGGTCCCAAGTCCTGGATGAGAAAAGTGGAGGGTTGCATTAGGTAGTCGACATCAAGCGTAAAACTTGTCGAATAATAATGACATGAATCCTTTAAGAAATTGTGTTAATGCTAGGACGTCCCCTGGAAGCGACGCGCTGTATGGCCTGAATACAGTGACAAGTGTGCAAGAGCCGCTGCACCGATGCCCGGGTGCAGTATTAAATAGGCAAGGGTTCTCACATAAAGGATGGATGTGGGCAAAGAAGCTAGTCCATGAAACTAAAATTAGGATAGGAACTTGGAATACAGGTCCCCTTACTGAAAAATTAATGGAATTAATAGATATTATGATTCATAGGAAGATAAATATTTTGTGCATTCAGGAAACTAAATGGGTTGGAGAGAAGGCTAAGGAAATTGATAGTTTAGAATTTAAACTTTGTTATTCGGGTAAGAGTTGTACTAGAAAAGAGTTGTACTAGAAAGGTGTAGGTGTTATTATAGATAAGAGTTTGAAGGATAATGTTATAAAAATTAATAGGATTGGAGATACAATTATAGCTTTAAAGATTGTTGTTGATGATAAGATTGTTAATATTATAAGTACTTATGCTCAAGTAGGTTTGGATATGAGTTCTAAATTAAATTTTTGGAAGAATTATTACAAAAGATACCTCTAGATGAAAGAGTTTTTATTGGAGGAGATTTAAATGGACATGTTGGTAGAGAGGTAGATGATTTTAAAAGCATTCATGGTGGCTATGGTTTTGAAACAACAAATGAAGGTGGCAAGACCATTTTAGATTTTTGTTTAGCTTATAATTTTTCAATTGCTAATACCTTATTTAAGAAAAGGAATGAGCATCTCATCACTTAAATTTTTGGATTGCATCTATATGAGCTTCCTCGTCTCAACTCCTACCCTCCAAATCGACTCTCCATGGTTGTTTCCTCCAAGCCAAATTTGATTTGCTCCATCTCACTTTACAATACCTCCACCTTCTTTGTTGTCATATGTATCAAAAAAAGGCTCTGATACCAATTTGATATGTCTTGGAATTAAAAATAGTGTAAATAAGTAGAAACTGCATGAATACGAAGATAGGGGCTGATTTTTTATCATCCCTTCAATAAGAAAGAAAGATATAAGTGATCTACTATTCGAGAGGTAGATTAGCTCTCTCACAAACTCTAGACGCTATTAGAAATAACTCCTGAGAAAAACTACAACAAACATAATCACATAATCAAAATAAAACAACATAATTATCCTTAAATAAACAATCATATTTCCCTCCCAAATTTGAATTCAAATCAGTCATCTTTCCCTCAATAAAACATTTCCAATTCCCTTCCAAATTTGAATTAAAATCAGCCTTTCAATAAATAAAATATTCTTATTCCCTCCCAAATCTGAATTCAAATTAGCCTTCTTTTCTTAAATAAATCTTTCCTAATTTTCTCCCCAATCTAAATTCAAATTAGCCTCTCTTTCCCTAAATAATATTCATTTAAAGAATATTAACAAAAATATTTTTGTGAGTAAGATTTTAGATCTTAAGATTTTGTCTGTGCATGAGGATGCTAATATTATGTGGGAAAAAGTGGCTAGTGATATTAAGAATACTGCAAAAGATGTGCTTGGAGTATCAAAAGGGAAAAGCTCCTAATAGTAAAAAAATAGTTGGTGGTGGAATCCAATTGTGCAAGAAAAGATTAAAAATAAGAAGATTTGTTATAAAAATTGGGTTTAATCTTAAAAATTCTGATAATTGAGAATTTATATAAAGTGGCTCGTAAGGATTCTAAGAAAGCAATATGTGATGCAAAGACATTAGCTTTTAGCGATTTATATAATAGATTAAATACTAAGGAGGGAGAAAGATATATGTATAAGTTAGCCAAACAAAGAGATAGGAGTAGTAAGGATTTAGTTCAAGTGAAGTGTATTAAGAATGAAGATCAAAAAATACTTTTCTTAGAAGATGATATTCAACAAAGGTGGATGAGATATTTTGCTAAACTTTTATGAAGAGTGTGAAAATAAGATTGACTATAGTGACCTTAGCACCCTAAATGAAAGTAAAAGATTTCTGTTTTTATCGGCGTATTAGTAAAACTGAAGTTAGAGAGGCTTTAAATAGAATGAAGGGTGGAAAAGCTGTTGGACCTGATGATATTCCCAATAGAGGTGTGGAAATGCTTAGGAGATGAAGGGATTTCTTGGCTTACTAAACTTTTTAATACTATTTTGAAGACTAAAAAGATGCCAGATGAGTGGAGAATGAGTGTATTAATTCCTATTTTTAAGAATAAAGGTGATGCACAGGATTGCACGAATTAAAGAGGTATTAAGTTAATGTGTCATACTTTAAAATTATGGGAGCGAGTTATAGAGCATAGGTTGCGGCGTGATACTAATGTTTCTCAAAATCAATTTGGATTCATGCCGGGTAGGTCGACTATGGAAGCCATACATTTATTAAGAGGTTTGATGGAAAAATATAGAGAAAATAAGGAGGATCTACATATGATATTTATTGATTTAGAAAAAGCATATGATAAAGTTCCAAGAGAAGTGCTATGGAGAGTTCTTGATAAGAAAGGAGTCAATAATGCTTATATTCAAATCATTAAAGATATGTATGCAAGAGCTATTACTTGTGTTCAAACACAAGGTGGTTTGACCAAGTATTTCCCTATTTCTTAAGGGAAAATTCTATATGATGGTAGTGAGGCCTGCAATGCTTTATGGTGCCGAATGTTGGCCATTAAAAGAGAAGCATAATACTAAGTTAAGTGTGGCAGAGATGAGGATGCTTAGATGGATGAGTGGCTTTACCCTTAGAGATAGGATACGAAATGAGCATATACGTGAAAAGGTTGGAGTAGCTCCAGTAGAAGATAAGATTAGAGAGAGTCGCCTTAGATGGTTTGGTCACATAAAAAGGCAACCTTCCGATGACCCGGTTAGGAGAGTAGAGGTATTAGATTTGACTTGTGTTAAGAAAGGTAGGGGTAGACCTAAAAAGACTTGGTTAGAAAATATTAGGAATGACCTTTCTTTATTAGATTTAAACGAGAATTTGACTTTTAATAGGACACAATGGAGAAAAAGGATTCATGTAGCCGACCCCACGTAGTGGGATAAAGGCTTGATGTTGTTGTTGTTGTTGTTGTTTCCCTAAATAATTCCCTCCTAATTTTAATTAAAACTTTCCTAAACAACTCCCCTTGATTCCTCCTTACACATTGATTATTAACTCTCCTAGGCCCTACAAGGTCCCCTTGACATATCAATATTGATGGACCGGCCAATTTGATTGGGAAGGAATTATAAATTTTACAAACCAAGAGGGAGCTATTAAGGAAGATTCTTAATCAAAGGGGATTAATTATGAGATGTTTCCTAATTAAAGAGGGCAAAATTCGGGGCCAATTTGGAGGGAATTAATTAGAAAATGTTTCCTAATTGAAGGGAGCATATTTGAGGGCTTATTTGAGGGCAAGTTTGGAGATTTGATGAGAACGAATATGGGGGAAGGGGGTCATTTGAAATTTGAATTTCAAACTAAATGGAAAAGGGAGAGAAGGGGTACTTAATTAATCCCTTAAATGGGGTTCTTTTTTTGGGAAGGAATTAATTAAAATAGGAGAGAGATTGGGGGCCATAATGGAGAAGCATTAAATAAGTAGAGAGAGGAGAGAGGAGGAGGAGGTGGCGGGTGGATAGAGGAGAGGGTTTATGGAAAGAGAATTAAAGTGAGCCTTCAGTTGAATCCAAAATTGAGGAAGATTAATTGAAATCAAATCCAATCAGAAATTTAATTGGACCTAATTTAAACAAATTTCCTAAAATAAGAATCCTAATTTAAGAAACAAATTCAAATTCAAATTAATTTGAATTTTGAATTCGAATTCGTTACAAAATTAAGATGTATAAAATAGGAAGGCTTTGAATACAAGATGAAATTGTGGGAGCCAATGGGGGAAAGAAGGTGGCCGGCAGCTATGGAGGTATTAGGGTTAGGGTTTGTGAGGGTGTTGGTGGTTTGGTGGGGGGAAGATGGCCGGTTAGGCTTAGGAGGGGGATGGGGAATTTCGATGGGGAAGAAGAGAGGGTTGTGGGAAGAGGCCGACAGGTTTGGTTGGAGGGGATGATGCCTGCGGGATTTGAGAGAGGATGGAGATGGCGATTAGAAAAAAAAAATAAGGAGAAACAATAACAAAGAAAACCGTGAGCCCGGACGCTTCTTGCAGCCATCGATTAAAAAGGCGTTCGAGGCGGAGGTCGGGCGAACTGAGGCTTAAGCCTCGAACGTCCGGGCGAGGCTTACGCCTTTTTCCACGGAGGCATACACCTCAATATGTGAGGCGCCGAGGCGCATCGAGGCAGCGCCTCGAAAGGGAGAAAGTTACCTTCAAAGCCAGCGAGCCATTGAGCACCCGTTGTTTCTTCTTATCAAAATTTCGTAACTTATGATCCGACGGAAAGGGAAAGTCGTCGAAGGAGCGCAGTCAAATAGCCACAAAGGAGCCAAAGAAGCGACGCGTGTAATCTCTACACCTCCTATGAAGCAACGAAGCCGAACAACAAGGACGAAAAGAGAAGATGAAAGGCAAACCCTAGACGCAGCTAAGTTATTATTGATTAACTTAATTAATATAATTTAAATATTAATAATTAAGCAAATTAATTAAATACTTAATAGTATAATTAGTGCATAAATTAATTGACTAATTAGTAAAATAATTATTAATTAAATATTAATATAATTAGCCTAGTTAATATAAATTAAAATATATATTATTAAATATATAATTAATAGTATTAATAATAATTATTGAGTAGCTTGTATCGCTTAGTACATGCTCGGTACCGAGCCAGTACCGCTCGGTACTGAGCAAGTATATGCTCGGTACTGAGTGGTACATGCTCAGTACCACTAGGTACACGCTCGGTACCAAGCCAGTACCACTAGATACATGCTCGATATTGCTCAGTACATGCTCGGTACCGAGCGGTACATGCTCGGCACTGTTAATTACTTTATTTTTACCATTTTTTAGGCTTACGCCTCGATCCGCCTCGAGGCTTACGCCTCGCCTAACTTAGCCAAAACGCCTCGATTCCCGATTTCGCCTTTTAAAACGTTGCTTGCAGCTAACGGGTGTTGCGTTGCCCTTCACCAAGGGACTTCAAGCCACGAGCCCAGACCCATCCTGTGGCTGGTGGAAACTACGATTCCCTCCCATAGGGATCTCACCAATGTCCTCCCAAGGAAAAAAACTGCAGAACAATTTTTTTATTAAAATTATATCATTCCATTACACTAGCAAGGGCCTCTATATATAGGTCTCAGAAATAAAAGAAACTAAAATAAGACGATCATGCCCCTAGGACTTGCATAAGATTAGACACTTAAGTAAGGGTAAAAATGAAAAATGCATAATAAAAATAAAAATTTAAGATAATATAGGACGATCACGGATGTCGATCTTCAGCTACTCGGATAGGCATAGACGGTTGGATGTTTGCATCAAGATTAATTAGAAAATATTTTCTAATTAACAATGTCTAATTTGGGAGAAAAATAATTAATGAAATATGGCAGATTTTGGAGGGAATTAGGGCAAGGCTGTTTCAGTATTTGTTGTTTATTGTGAGCTTTAAGTAATTGATTTACCCTTGGGTTAGGGTTATATTTTTGTATACAGAATTTTGTGAGTGTTTGTTGTCCACTTTTTTTTTTAAGGATTCTAACGGCATCTAGAATTTGGGAGAGAATGTCCTCTCGAAAGAGGACCATTATATCTTGTTTGTTCGTATTTCTTTTCTTATTAACAAAATCTATTAATTTGTTGAATTTTACTGTTTGATCGCTAATTTTTGGTTCTCAAGTCTTATCAATTGGATGTTGACTGAGATTTATTGAGTCAGCCAGTCGTCCAACTAACGAGTGACTTGTTTCAAAAAAAGATTACCACTGAAAATCGTTAGTTAAACGGGCAACTTACTATAATACATTTCACAGTTTAAATTCCTGGCCAAGCTTCTCTTCCCTACATTCGTAGTTGCTTCTGCACCTTCCGTCATGAGCTTGAAAATAAAACATTTTTTTAAGATACAAATTATTTTATATATTTTATTGGTAAAAAATGATTAAAATATATTGATCTATCAAACAAATTTGTATAGTATTAATTAATAAAATTATATTTAGTATGAGTTCTTAACATCCATTAAAGGTTTAGTTTTGTTTATAAGAGTATATTATTATTACATTTTTATCAATAATATTGAGAAAAAAAATTCATATTTTTTATCAAAAGAATTTACTATCAGTTCTTAGTATCTTACTCCTTACTTTAAATAATTAAATAATATAATGTTTATCATAATAATATTTTAATAACATAAATATGTTAATTAATCAACCTAGAAATATATTCTAAATTAATGCTAGCATTCTATTTATTATTTTTAATCACAAAAATATATTAGTAGCATAACAAACAGATTATTAAATTAAGACTATAAATTTGCACATATTTAGAAATAATAAGATAAATTTTAATATTCTTTAATTAACATACCTAAGCATATTTAGGATGAAAAAAAAACTACATTTACTCATTTAAACAATTAATTTCGGTTTTCTGTTAATTACATGACTAAATCATCAAATATTTCTAATATTTTTCATACCTATCACAAACAAGATTTATCCAAATAATTTATCATGAAATCCTAAAAAAATTACTACACTACTGTTTGCTAACTAAACATAATTAAAATGAAAAGAAAAAGAAAAAAAAACAAAGATTAACATTAAAATCCCTAAATAGCACATTTCTATGCATTAAAATATGTAAAATTTAAATGATTTGAGGAATACATGACATGTTTAGTAACACAACTTCTAGCGAAATCTTGCAAAAACACTTGATTTGCGAGCTCACGGCCAAAGGAACGGAAGCAACTGTGAATGAAGGGAGGGTAGGGGAGGCCAATAATTTAAATCACAAATTTACTGTAGCAAGTCCCATGTTTAATGAGCGACATTCAACATAAACCTTTTATTGAAATAAGTAGCCCGTTAGTCGGGCAACTGACACATAGCTTAACAAATCATAGTCAGTAACCAGTCGCCCATTTGATGGTCGACTTTGCCTACTTTTATGATTTATTTAGTACTTAATTATAAAATTAAAATTATGATAATACTGATGCGGGCCACCGCCGACCACCGCCGACGCCGACCGGCAGAGGGAGGGCCGGCGACCCCGCGGCACGCAGAAGTGCCGCGCCGTTCGACCCGCTGAAGCGGGGACGCGGAGCGGGACGCGCCGAGCGGCTTGAGCGGAACCGGTCCATTTCTGGACCGGTTTGGCTCAGGTCTAGCCTGAGCCGGGCGGTTCAGCTTGGGCAGCCCACTAGTGGGTTTGGTGTATGTAGGGCATGCAAGATTCTTTCTATATGTAGGGATTAAGGGGGGATTTCTAGGGCATGCAAGATTTGAGTTTTCTCTTAGCCTCCTTAGTTTCTTTCTCTTATTTTTCTAGGGTTTGTAGTGGGAGACCTTGTCCTTCTCGAAGTGGACAAATTGTATCTTATTTCTCTTGGATTTTGAATGCAAATGTTCTTGTTCTTCCTCTCATCCCTCTTGTGTTGATTTTTTCTTGGATTTGGAGGAGAAAATTCATCTTGAAGGAAAATTAGGGCAAACCCTAATTTGTGAAACCTAAGGCGTATCAAGTTGGTATCAGAGCTCTCGATCCTAGACGGCATGGCATCAAAGAAGGTAGAAGTTTTGGAGGGAGAGATGAGCCAATTGAAGGAGGAAGTGGGAGAGAAGCTTTCGTCGTTGGAAGGAAAATTCTCATCCCTAGAGGAGGGATTTGGGGGAATGGAAGAGATGATCTGTAAATTGGTAGACGCCCAAGTTGCTCAATTAAATCCTAAAGAAAAGGGGAAATCGCCGATGTCAAACCCTAACCCTAATTTCTCAATTAGGGAAGATGGAGCAAGCCAACCGGGGGAAGCCATGCAAGCACCACCTCACATCTCGCGCCAAGAGCCTTGGTCAAGGGAAGGGTGGGAGGCATCCGGCGTGGGTGGTGCCCCGTGGGAGGGGGCCGCCGGCCAAGGGGGAGGAGCCGTACGTGACCCTCACGGTCCGTATGGAGGGTGGTCGATGAGGCCGGGAGGAGTGCAAGAGATGGGTCGCACCACTTGGGAGACATAAGGAGGGTGGCCGAGAGGTCCAGGAGGGCCGCTGGGGTTTGGCCGAGCCACAGGCGAGGTCGGGGGTGGTTGGCCGAGACAACCGGGAGGTACACACGAGGGGGGCCGAGCCCCTTGGGAGCCACCAAGAAGGGGGGTGCAGACCCCGTATCCAGGGGAGTGGAGGGGAAGACCTCAGTGGGAGGGATTTCAGCATGGACCATGGGAGGATGGGAGGAATCCTCCTCGGACAGATACACGGATGAGAAAGTTGAAGGTCCCCGTTTTCGAAGGGGAAGATGCGTACGGATGGGTCTACCGGGTGGAGCGATATTTCGCAGTTAACGACGTCACGGAGGAGGAAAAGCTGATGGCTGTACCGATTTGCTTGGAGGGGAAATCATTGACATGGTTCCAATGGATTGAGGGGCAGCAACCTATACGGAGTTGGGAAGAGTTCAAGGACCTATTACTGCACAGGTTCAGAGTGTCCAGTGAGGGCGCCCATTATGAACAGTTCATGTCTCTTGTTCAGGAAGGCACAGTAGCAGAGTACCAGGAGCGCTTTGAGCTTCTATCCGGACGATTGAGGGGAATGCCCGATGACGCCATGGAGGGGAATTTCATGAAAGGGTTGAAACCCTACATCAGAGCCGCCATCAGGGTGGTCAACCCACGAGGGATAGTGGGAATTATGGAGACAGCTCAGCTTTTTGAGGACAAGCAGAAGGCGGATCAGACACGGAAATCAGGGGGGTCTCACCCCACATATCGCTCACCACTCGTGCTCGAAGGACTTAAGGTGACTGCCACTACTCACCCCGAGGAGGTAAAACAGGAGAAAGCCACCACTGTGGTAAACCAAGGAGGGTTCAAGAGACTGACTGACTCCGAATTGAAGGAGAAGAGGATCAAGGGCCTCTGCTACCATTGCGACGAGAAATTTGCACCTGGGCATAGGTGTAAGGAGAAGACCCTGCACGTGATAGTGGTGGAGGATTCAGATGAGGACACAGATGAAGGGGCAACAAGGGAGAAGTTAGGTGAGGTAGAGCATCCTCACCTAAATATGATAGAAGTAAGCATGAATTCGATGGAAGGTTTACCATTTCACCCCACCATGAAGATGGAGGGTGAAATGGAAGGGTGCAAGGTGAGAGTTTTGTTTGACAGTGGAGCTACCCACAACTCATTGGCCTATCGAGTGGCGGAATAGTTGAGTCTAAAGGTGATAACAAGCAAAGAGGCAGAGGTGACCATATGCACAGGACAGAAGGCCCGTATTTATGGGAAATGCAAGGGAGTCACTATTATCTTGCAAGGGGAGGTAATTACTCAAGATTTTTTGCTGATTGATCTGGAAAACGTCGACGTCATCTTGGGTATGCAGTGGCTTCAGTCTCTAGGAGACATGGAGGTCAATTGGGAGAAGTTGCTGGTTAAATACAAGAGTAATGGTTGGAGGGTGGCACTACAAGGTGACCCTAGCCTTTGTGGGTTTCCGACCACCAAGGAATCTACATTCTTTAACCTTGAGGACAAGGTTAATTTTAAAGGAGGGAGTATTGATGCGGGCCACCGCCGACGCCGACCGGCAGAGGGAGGGCCGGCGACCCCGCGGCACGCGGAAGTGCCGCGCCGTTCGACCCGCTGAAGCGGGGACGTGGGATGGGGACGCGGAGCGGGACGCGCCGAGCGGCTTGAGCGGAACCGGTCCATTTCTGGACCGGTTTGGCTCAGGTCTAGCCTGAGCCGGGCGGTTCAGCTTGGGCAGCCCACTAGTGGGTTTGGTGGGGTCTTTTGCTTGCTATATGTAGGGATTAAGGGGGGATTTCTAGGGCATGCAAGATTTGAGTTTTCTCTTAGCCTCCTTAGTTTCTTTCTCTTGTTTTTCTAGGGTTTGTAGTGGGAGACATTGTCCTTCTCGAAGTGGACAAATTGTATCTTATTTCTCTTGAATTTTGAATGCAAATGTTCTTGTTCTTCCTCTCATCCCTCTTGTGTTGATTTTTTCTTGGATTTGGAGGAGAAATTTCATCTTGAAGGAAAATTAGGGCAAACCCTAATTTGTGAAACCTAAGGCGTATCAAATACCTAGTATAAAAATTAGTCCAAAAAACTATTTAAGTTATGCAAAAAGCTAGGATGTCAACACACAGTGCAATACAACGTGCAGAATGAGTCTTTTTCTTTGAACTGTGAAGCGCAAACCAACATTACACTTTTTTTAATTGAAGTGAATGTAACATAAGAAACATTGCATAATAATATTATTCAAAAAGCTCTAGAAAAATAAAAATCATGAAATGTTCGATGCATTTTCAGTCAAATATTAATAAGGAAAACTACTGCTCTAGAAATTTGCAGGTAATTTGGAGAGCATCTCACAACGTAAATGATAAACTGTGAAAAGCAAAGAACACAAAGCACCAGAAAGAAACACCCAAACAAAAAATAAAAGAAAGTGGTTGTGCTCCATGACCGCAAAATCAAATTGAAAGAGTTGGGAAAAAAAAAACATCAAATAAATCTAGTAATTGATAAGTCAAAGGAGCAATACTCGATCATATAACATGAAGATAATAAACAAGTTACTGAATAATATTGGAAAAACAACAAACAAGAACTAGAAGAGAAGAATTGTTGAGACATTAACAACTCATCAATGACCAAATCACATGAGGAGACGTTGAGAGAAGAAAGTGCTTGCTTCTCTTTGAAATTTTACTGCCACCAGTTCCCTTAGTGATATTGTGTCTCCTTTGCATGCCATGAAATTGAAGTGACAAGGGCCTCTGCTTCTTGATATCATGATTGGTGGCAATGGAGGGTAGTTGATGGGGGCGAACAAGATGAAAAACCAAGAGGAGAATGAGTAAAAAACTCTGACATAATCCTAAACCCTTTTTATTTATGAATCGGTGAGTGGAGCTTTAAAGATTGCATCCAAACATTATAGTGAATATGCAAAGTGCATGTCGACCAGCACGATGAAGCGAACGCTCATAGAACTATGACACTCATGCTCCACCGTGTAATGCAGTAGATCAATGGCTTCGTCTGCAAGTCATGATGCTACTTTGTTCAGAGGCCCCCTTCAAAGTGCACTTTAGATCACACTAATGCAACGTATTACTAAAGAAATTTGCAAGGAAAATTAGAAAGAATGTGCACAATATAATCACACTATGCAAAGCTACACTTCAGATTATTCTAGGACCTTTTTTTTTTCTTTTGTAAGACTAAATTTTCTCCTACGGTATATCAAATGAGTTTATCATTTATCAAAAAAGATATTGTTGGAATAAAACTTACGCTTGAAAATCCTGAAATATACTAAGTTGAAGGAACTCCTGTATTTATTGCAGTTATGAACCTTAACACATTAATATCAGTACTCATCAAAGGGAAACACACTAAATTCGATGCATCTTGAATTCTCCGTTGTATGGATTAAATGAAGGATCATATACCAACCTTAAGGCGGGGATTTATAAGAATCACTGGGCGCTGACCTGCTGCATCTGTCATTGCCTGTAAATCCTGCACATTCAGAACCAACGTACATAACATCAGTGCAAGAACAAGTATAGATATATGTGAAATTTCTAATTTTTATCAGTTCTTACATTAATAATACAGTTACCAACAGCATTTTGTGGAGCGACAAGTATGAATATATCATCTTGCTCATCCACCTCTTTGGCGCCTGTCATAGGAAACCAAAAAAATTCAGTAATGACAAATAAAAAATATAATAGGGGATGTACGACTTTACATTAATTTATCATTCAAACTTCAAAGGGAAAAAATGAAAATTTTGTATTTGATTAGAAATATTTATAAATTGGTCTTGACTTCAAGATAATTCAGGTTCCCAAAATCTCAATTGACTACGAAACGTAGATAGAAAAGATTGAATGGAGCATCAATTTGACATAGAGCCTGAATGAGGATAAATCTTCTCAGAAAATTAAGCTGCAAAAACCCTCGTAATTTAAAGGAAGCCACGGATGCAAACATGAAAGAAACTTTGAGGATGGCAAAATAATGTAAAGGTTGTCACGAGCCCAAGTACTCATTCCTATATTCTCATATATTGGGGCAGATTCTTTTTATCTTTAGAAAAAAAGAGAATAATCAAGAGCAATAGCAACAGAGACGATATGCAGCCCTTCAAGTATTGTTATATATTGATAAAAGGACACACGTCTTATCTTAAAACATATGATGATGGAAGGCACCATTAGTGCTATGGGATTCTATCTGAACTTTTGTAAGATATTTGCCCATTCAAGGTTTTGCTACATCTAATTATCCTTCCGATAAAAAAGCCATAACTGCAATATCTGGAACCTTTTTAACTCAATAAATCTCAATACATTAAACCAGAGCTTAACCAGAATTTAGTGAAACTAACAATTGGTTATACATGAGCATAGTCGCAAGAGACCATCATGAAAGACTAAGGGCATAAATTATACACACCTTCAACAGAAATAGAAAAGGAATATAGGAACTTATAATCTGTATGTTAGCTGGTATGCCTCTAAATTCCTGACGGCAGTCAGTTCAGCAGCTTGCAAATTCCCTTTTCTAATATAATATGGGCTCCGAAAATATAATATGGGAGAATTTCTTATGCATGTACTATGTAATGGACAAAAAGAAGGTTTTTAATGATATGGATTAGGGTTTTCTCAAAAATTATTTTTTCCTAATTTCTAAGTAATTTAAATCCGAAAATTAGGTTTATTTTAAATAAATTTAAGTTTTAGCAATAGATAAATTTTGAGTGCTTAGTGAAATTATACAAAATTAGAGAGAGAGAGGGAGAGAGAGAGAGAGAGAAAGAAAGAGAGCTTATGGTAATTTTATAGGAGAAGAATAATTAAATTTGAGTAGTAGTTTTAGCTTATGAATATTAAATTATTTCTTATAGATGTTAATTTTTGTGACCTCGAAGGAAAGAGTACAAGTGAAGAAAATCAATTTTCCAATTTTAAGGTGAGTAAACATGTTTCTATGTTATGGTAATTGTATCGTATCAAATTTTCATTTAATTGTTATTGCAATTTATTCACTTTACTGCATTTCAAATGATTTAATATTCCATCTCTCCCATATTAAGTGATCCACTATATTACTGCATAAAGCATAAGATAGAACATAGTATTATTATATATGGATATGATTTGATTGATATATTGAATGATTACATGTTCATGTTGAAATGATGGAGCTCACCTCTTTATGGTACTAGCTGGGCATATTGTACCCGTGCACGTTAAAATGGAAAAGGTTATGGAAAAAGATATGATAAATAAGTACCTTCATTGGTACTAGATTGTGGCTTTCGTGACGGTTGTACTATATATGAAATGAGAAAATTACAAATATTAATATGATGAATGTAAACTGAATATGAAATGATATGAATTTATGATTTATGCATATGTTTTAATAATATGTTTATAGGAAATTAAATTTATAATATGTTTAAATGAAAGTGGCATCAAGCATATTACTTTTTTTTTGAAGAAATGCATAATTGCATTAATTAAAAAGGAAAAGACAACCTAATACAAACTAGGTAAAAGAAGATAATGGTTCCTTTTTTTTAATAAGAAAAAAGGACCTTATTGAACTAAAATTTGTTAATTTAAACTTATTATAAATGATATGAAACCCACTAATTCCTATTTTGAAACTGTTGAGATGCAGGGGATACCAAAATAATAAACAACCCGATGGTTGATTAGTATCCCAGAGTTCCCATCCAGTTAGAGAATAAGACTTAATAATGATTCCAAAATCAGTTAAAAAAAGTTTAAAATAACAAATTAGATGAAAAGCAAAGTAATAAAAGCTAAAAAGAAAATTACATTTTAACAATAAAGTCCAACCATCACTTAAGAATATCTTTGATAGATATTCCATAAACTTGTTCCAATCTCCAAAGTCAGATTTCCAAGATAGCATTAAATCAAACATTTTGATAATTTTCTCCACCTCCAAGTATGTCTCCACTATGTAGTTATCATCGGGATAATTTTCTTGCATTTTATTGAGATAGTAGAGAAGAAGAACCTCTCATGTCGTTCTTCACTTTGATTTCCGCCATCTTCCTTCTGGGAATGTCTTTCACCGGTCCTAATGCTTAAGTTCTTTGATCAAAGTGGGCTTATAATCGGGGGACTTATTCTTCTTAAAAAGACTATTGTCTTTTTTAAGAGCAGATTTTTTAAAATTCAAAGAGATATCCGATAGAGGAGAAGTATCTCTTAATATGCAAAAACTGTTTTTCAATTCAGGTATAGAAACTGAATTAAAAATTGGTTCAGCATTAATGCTAGGTCCAGCCGCCAAATCAGTTAAAGGAATTGCAATTACCTCCTGAAATCCTGTATTTTTGACTTCAATAGCTTCCTGAATTTCAGCAACAAAAGTATTTGCAGCCTTAGGAGTCAAAACTGAAATTTGCTCCTTCTCAAACTTCTCCATAACAACCTCCATCATTTGTGGGTTTTGAATATTCAAATTCTCAGCTATCTTAGGCAAAAACGATGGACTAACAACAATTAGTCCATCTATTTGAATTTAATTATCTAGCATATTACTTCAACTGCCTTAAATTACTATATTTTAGAGGCATGCGTTATTCGTTAAGCTTTGGCTTATTCATGTTGCTCTAACTTTTATTTCAGGTAAGTTTAAGGTAATCAAATGAGTAGATAATGCGGAAATGTCTACCGTACAAGGCACAAGAAGAAAGGTAATTAAATTTAGTTATATCTGCAGTTTAGTGGCTCTTTTAATATTATTGTGATAGCTTTATGGGAATTAAAAATTTGATCTACCGTTAGACTATCTGTTCCCACCTCATTAATTGAGACCCAGGGCCAGGTCGTGACACATGTACCAAAAAAGCCCCCTCCTTTTACTTTATTATTATTTTTTCATTTAATTGATTGATTTTTTTTTCTATATATATATATATATATGTAATTTTGATTAAATTTTAAATTTTAATAATAATAACAAATATGTATTTATTTTAACTGCGCATCAATCTACTCGCTAAATTTTCGTCGCTCACAAACATCGAGTTAGTCACATTTTTTTTTGTCGCTCGAAGATGCTGACCGATATACGCGTCAATCATAGCTTCTTCACCTGACTCGAACACATTAGCACTATTTGTTTCATGATTTTGACTTTCTAATCACAATGTTTTGGACAACTTCTCGATGTCACATCTTTCGCTCGCTACTTTCCTCATATTTTATTGGTTTGACCTCTAAGCGGCTATCGAGGTCAACATACAACAATTGAGTTGTTGTGCTAAGATTAAAGGGAGATTGTTATGTGTGGAATCTAATTGTGTTGATCAATCTGGTTATTATATTGACTCGGACCTCAAAACTTATCGTGTTCGTTGGGGGTGTGGGGGGTTTAGCCCTTTCTTGAGTTCCGGTGCAAAGCCCTTATTACAAAACTTCCTAAAAAAAAAATTTTGTACAGCACCCCGGTGCTGCATACCCAAGCGCCATGTCACTATGTTTCCGAGTGCCCCAGCACCAAACAACATAAAGTAGAGCACCGCAACAGCCTAGATTTGACATCGCAATGGTGCAAGACAGAGGCTTGAGCGTCACAACGCTACGAGATGGACTAAATCGTTTCTTTCTCGTTTTTCTGAAGGGTTACGTCGCTTGGGATTATTTTACTTGATTTTCTCTTGTATTTTGAGTAGTTAGATATTGAGAATGGTGCATGTGAGAAGAGAAGCAAAGAGAGAGTGAGAGAGAAGAGAGAACTGTACTTATTTCTCCCGATTATCATAGTTGATTTCTTGGTGTGGTGTGGCTCCATGATTTTTCCCTATTTTGGGTTTTTCTTTGTAAATCATGGTTTCCTTTACTTTTTTGCTGCTTTTACTTTATTGCTTGTTTTTTCATTGTGGCGTTTACTTCTCATCTCACCCCCAACAGAGATTAGAAATCAAGTTCTTCAATGAAGCATTAAAGAGTTACCATGACATTCCTAATGGCTAGATTACTACTTAAAAGATGGTTTTTTCACAACGCCAAATAACTTGATGGATGTTGATATGCATGATTAAAAAACTGAAACTAATACCACAAACATCACTTTAGTTTCTTAGATGCAGACCTATGGAACCAATTTTAATAAACGTGTCTTTAGCACCATACTCGCCCCAGTCCATATATTCAAGAATTCTTCTGCTTCCAGCAAGCTGCAGTGGCATCCCAGCAAGTGCACCTTCTCCCATAGATCCTTGAACACAGACCTAGCAAAAGTGACAAAAATGGTAAACCCGGAATTACCAACAGAATATGCCCTTATCCAAATTTCTAAAACACAATGGCATACCTTTACACGCTTTCCATCATCAGCGAATGAAAGGGCAAGAGTTCGTACAAGTTCCATTAGGGTGCCAATCCGATAGACATCCTGAATATGGAAGGTTTTATGAGATCCGTGATATATAAAAAATTTCAATAGGACTTTTTTTTTCTTTTCTAGGGAATTTAGCGGCAGAAACAGGAGTGAAAACCTTACCATTTCAGGGTTAAGCTCGGGAATGTTGATCTCCACCTGCAGGTCCATTAATTTAGCTAAAGTAATTTAGACATACTACCAAATAACATTTTATTTATCAAAATGTAACGAACTACATAAAAAACTTTTAAGAATCTCTGCAACAAAGCTGTATGCAAATGAGCCAAACTTTTAAAGTGAGAAAAGTTGAGAATAGGGAGTTGTGTGCGTGTGTGTGTGAGAGAGAGAGTATAGAGTGTGTCATATCTTTATGCTATATAGTATAGGAAAAACAAGAGAGAAACTCGCAAGTAAAAAGTAGATGGAATGAGAATCCATTTCATAATAGGTTTTCTTCATATTTTATTTCTTTTATAATTTTAGTATAACTGAGAGGATGAAAGAGAAACAAAAGGTAAAAAATAGATAGGATGAGTCAAATCATATCTGCCTAATTCACCTCATGTCTATGCTAACACTATCTATTTGTATAGATATTATATATTAAGTCAAAAAAGAGAGAGAACTCATTTGAAGTATTTCAAATCCACAAGTAATGAGAGGCTCCATTTCAAAATTAACCACTCACCAAGATTTTTAAGATTTATTATTCCTTTAATGGAGGAAGAAAGCATTCTTCATTTAAAAGTTATCATGAAAAGGTAGTCCAATCAGATCTATAAAACCTATTTAACAACTAATGTAATCTGTATATCAAGTACTATTTCTTAGTTAATTAATATACATAATGAATTTGATAATCACTTTTGTTCTCTGATTATTAATGTATTTAATTTATTTTAAATTAAACCTTAAATATTTAATAGACCAAAATAATAATGTTTTTCATATTTAAAATCTAACATAAGGTGAAAATTCAATTTAAAAAAATGAGACTCAAACATAATTTGTAATTTATATATTAGTCATTAAGTAAAAGATCAAAATAGTCCCCCGCCTATTAATAAATGCCAATTTAGTCTCAGAGTTTCACATTGCACTATTTTAGTTCCTCAACTATTAAAAATTGTCCAATTTGGTCCCTCGATTAAATTTATCGTTTAAATTAACGAAAAAAGCCGCAATCATCGCTTTTTTGTGAGTATTTTAGAAAAAAAAAACTTCTTTTTATTACTCAATGTTAAAACGAGAGATTTATGAGGGAAAAGCTTAAGCTTTATTGCATGAATTCTTCCCTATATATAGATATATACAAGATATTAGAAAAGGAAACAAATAACTACATAATAATGAAATATAACTCTTCCTAAATCAGCTGCCTATCTATGGAAGGTGTTTCAATGTGATTCATGAGTGCTTCCCACGGATTGCTCTTTGTGACCGTCAGATCCTTTCCTCTAGTAACGATTGTATTTCAACACTCCCCCTCAAGCTGAGAAATATGGATCTGTCATTCTCAGCTTGTCAATCATCCTGAGAAAGATAGAACTGTCCAGTCCTTTGGTAAGAACGTCTGCAAGTTGATCTTTTGATGATACATGATCGATACTTACTAGACCACTGTCTAGTTTTTCTTTAATGAAATGTCTGTCCACTTCTATGTGCTTGGTCCTGTCATGCTGAACTGGATTGTGGGTTATGTTGATTGCTGATTTGTTTTCATAATGTAGCTTTATGGGCTCATCCCAATTGACCTTTAAGTCTTCTAGGATTATTTTGATCCATAGTAGCTCACATATTCCCAAAGCCATAGCTCAAATATTCTGCTTCTGCACTAGATCTTGCCACTACATTCTGTTTCTTGCTTCTCCATGTAACTAGGTTACCTCCAAGAAATGTGTAGTATCCAGATGTAGATCTTCGATCAACCGGTGATCCTGCATAGTCAGCATCCGTGTATGCTTCTAGGATTATTCTGCTCTCTCTCTTAAAGAGAATCCCTTTTCCTGTATTTCTTTTATGGTAGTGCAATATCCTGTCAACCGCTTGCATGTGAACCTGCTTTGGATTTTGCATAAACTGATTGACCATGCTTACAGCAAATGTTATATCTGGTCTAGTGTGAGAAAGATGGATTAATTTCCCTACCAGTCTCTGGTAGGCTCCTTTATCCACATCTGGATCCTCTCTAGCTTCTCCCAGTTTAAGATTAGGCTCTACTGGTGTTGGTGCTGGCTTACAGGCTAGTTTCCCTGTTTCTTTCAGAAGATCTTTAATGTACTTTTGTTGTGAGATAAAGATTCCTTTGCTGGAGTGAGCAACTTCAATTCCAAGAAAAAATTTTAGTCTACCAAGTTCTTTGATGTCAAATTCCTTGATAAGACTTTTCCTTAGACTATCTTTCTCCTTTTCATTATTTCCAGTCAAGATTATATCGTCCACATACACTAGCAATATTGTGACTTCCCCTGAGTCTGAATGTTTAAAGAATAGTGTATGATTCCCTTGGCTTCGTTTATACCCGTTAAGGAGCATAAACTTGGAGAACCTTCCAAACCAGGCCCTTGGTGATTGTTTGAGCCCATATAGGGCCTTTTTTAATCTGCATACTTTGTCACCTTCAGATTTCTCCTTGAACCCTAGTGGTATTTCCATAAATATCTCTTCCTCCAGATCCCCATGTAGGAATGCATTTTTCACATCCAATTGTTTCAAATACCAGTTGTATTTTGCTGCCAGTGAGAGTAGTATTCTGACAATGTTCATCTTGGCTACAGGTGCAAAGGTTTCTTGATAGTTAATGCCATATGTTTGAGTGTACCCTTTTGCCACTAGTCTTGCCTTATATATTTCTAGTGTGCCATCAGCTTTGTACTTTACAGAAAATACCCATTTGCATCAAATCAATTTTTTCCCTATCGGTAGAGTGATGATTTCCCATGTTTTGTTCTTTTCTAGGGCCTGCATTTCATCTATCATGACATTTTTCAAATTTTTATCAGATAAGGTCTCAGAAATATCTTTAGGAATATAGATATCTGCTAATGTAACCAAGAAATTTTTATGTGAAGATGAGAAGTTGTTGAAGGATATAGAGTTGGTTATAGGATATATGGGACGTGGAGAGCTTACCTTATGTCCAGGAGATAGTTCAAATTCTTGGATCTGCTTTGGAGTGTAATCTGAATTTGTACGCCTAGAGTATACCTTCCCAAATCTAATGACAGCTTTGTCTTTTGTTTCCTTGTCCTGATTTTCAAGTGGATTGGTTTGAGGTGTTGGAGGAAGGTCAAGAGGTGTTAGTTCATTTTCCTCATCTTCCTCAAGTTCAGTCTTCCCCTGAAGATGAGGTTGGAAAAAATAGGAACTTTGTTCATCAAAAGTAACGTCAACAGAAACAAAGGTTTTTCTTGTAGGATGATGATAACACTTGTAACCTTTTTGGGTAGCAGAATAGCTAATAAAGATGCATTTAAGTGCTCTTGGATCTAATTTTCCTCTATTTTGGCTATGAATATGAACATAGGCTGTGCACCCAAAGATTTTTGGTGTAAGGTTATGATGGGCTCGAAATTCGGGGTAAAATGAGGACAAAATTTCCATTGGAGTTTTTAGTCCAAGGGTTGTTGAAGGAAGTCGGTTTATGAGATATGTTGCAGTTAGGAGAGCTTCTCCCCAATAGGATTTGGGTATATTATAGTGGAATAGAAAAGCTCGAGTGGAGGCTAGAAGGTGACCATTTTTTTCTTTCTGCAACCCCATTTTGTTGTGGCGTGTGAACGCAGGAGGACTCGTGAATGATCCCTTCACTTTGAAAGTAGGAGGAAAGGGTTTGGTTAAAATAGTCTTTGGCATTATCGGAGCGGAATCTTCTTATTTTCACCCCGAATTGATTTTGGATCATGGTATGAAATATAGGAAGAATGGTGCTAACATCTGATTTATTTTTGAGGAGATAGATCCAAGAGACTCTAGTGCAATCATCAATGAATGATACAAACCATCGTGCTCCAGAGATATTGGGGATTTTTGAGGGTCCCCATATATCACTATGAATACGGTACAAATGAGTATCACATCTCTCATTCTTATTTGGGAAGGAAGTTCTTTTGTGTTTGGCTAACTCACAAGTTTCACAATGAAAATTTTTATTTTCTAATTTCTGAAAAAGTTGTGGATACATATGTCTTAGGACATCAAAAGATGGGTGTCCTAACCTATAATGATGAAGCCAAATAGTGGAGTTTTTATCAACTAAGGAAAACATAGAGCAACTATTTTTAGATTGGTTCAGTTTTTCCAAGTAGTACAATCCAGCTTTCTCCTTAGCAAGTCCAATCTTCTTCCCCGATCTCTGGTCCTAAAATAAGCAATAGCTAGGGTTAAATAATGCTTGACAATTATAATCAGTGGTAAGTTTTTGGATTGAAATTAGATTTGTGGATAATTGAGGTACTTTGAGCACATTTTTTAGAGTACTGGAGATAATGTTATGTCTCCTTGGCCTGCTACTGTGGTAAGAGAACCATCAGCAGTGATGATTTTCTTGTTGTTTGGACAAGGAGTATAGTTGATGAAGTGGTTAGGTGAGTGGGTCATATGATCTGTGGCTCCTGAGTCAATGATCCATGATTCCTTTAAATGATTTCTAGAGGCACTTAAACTAACAGAAATCGGAAATTTACCTGAGAGTGCAAGAGAGGAAGATGCATTTGGTTTTTCATGGGATACCAGAAGTCTTTTAAGTTTATCAATATCTTCTCTCTTTAGTTCTCCAAGACTGGACTGTGCTTCTGTGGTGGGCTGACTTGTAGTATTGTTGGCCAGCGACATGCTCCTTGTTTCACCTTTTTTATTCCACTCCTTACTGGGGGGGTTTTCATGTATTTTCTAGCAAGTTTCTTTTGAGTGTCTTAAATTTTTGAAATAGCTGCACCAAAGTGAGTCTTTATCTTTCAATTTTGAAGAATCTTTACCTTTGTCCTTCCATGACGATTCTTTGTTCATCACCATTGCTGAGCTTTCAACAACCTTTGGTTCTAACATCACTCCTCGTCGACTTTCTTCTGCACGGATGAGAGAAATGGTTTCGTTGAGTGATGGCATCTCCTCTTTGCCGAGGATATGAACTCTAACTTGGTCAAATTCTGCATTTAGTCCTGTAAGAAAATCATAAACTCTATCTTTTTCAATAAAGTTCTTTAGGATTGCAGCATCTTTCGGACATCTAGTTTCTATGCACCGATAGTGATCAAGTTCTTGCGACAGATTTTGTAGAATGGTGGCATACTCCGTCACGGTCTTACTCCCCTGCTTCGTGCTTCCAACTTAGACTTTAACTTCAAAGAATTGAGCCGCATTCACGGGCTTTGGAGAAGATTTGTTTGGCCGCATCCCATACGTCCCTTGCAGTCGAAAGGAACATAAATGTATAACTAATTTCTGAAGTCATTGAGTTCCACAACCATGACATAATCATGGAGTCTGCTTCATCCCATACCTCAAATTTGGGATCTCCTTCTTTTGGTCCTCCTCCAAGGAGGTGTTGTATTTTACCTTTCCCCTTCAAGTAGGTTTTCACAAACTGAGACCACTTCAGGTAGTTCTTTCCATTTAGATGATAGGAGGGTTGCATGCTTTGAAGGTCACGTCGTCCTTGGTGCACCATAGGCTCCTCATTTTGCTCAATGCTCTGGGAGGAGTTAATTTTAGACATTGGTTAGCAATGAAGGCTTCCTTTTTTTTTTTTTTTGAGAAAACCTTTCCGGTTTACTAAAATCGGACCGTCCGACTCTTTAAAAGAATCGGACTGGGTAGCTTAGGGCACACGCGACGAGAGGATGGAGTGGGCGAACCAGACGCTCGAGAAGGCGGCTTTCTCCTTCGACGATCTTCCCTTCCAGTCGGATCGGGATGCTCGTCGGCTGCTCGACTCCTCTCCTTCGACGATCTTCCCTTCCTGTCGGATCGGGCTCCTCCACCGAGTTGGATCGAGAGATCGAAACGGGTTCCTCCACCGAGCGTGGGAAGACGCTCGTGCGATCCCGATCTTCGTGCGGATCTGTCGATCGTGTGGAAGAGCAGGATCGGGCTTCCCTTCTCTCGTTCAGCGATCGGGACGGACTTCCGATCGGCTTCGGAAGTATCTTTCACACGGACGGTTTCAGACGGGTATAACTGCTCCTTCGTCTCCTTCGTTTCCTTCGTGGATGTTTGTCTAGGCTCCTTCGACGACAGTTCTGATGAAATCGAGGCGTCCGCCTATAGTAGCAATTGGCGGGATCGACACTTCGGCGTCGGGCTCTTACAGTGTCAGAAGGTTGGATTGTTCGGCAATGAAGGCCTCCCGATCGGCTCTGATATCATGTTAAAACGAGAGATTTATGAGGGAAAAGCTTAAGCTTTATTGTATGAATTCTTCCCTATATATAGATCTATACAATATATTAGAAAAGGAAACAAATAACTACATAATAATGAAATATAACTCTTCCTAAATCAGCTGCCTATCTATGGAAGGTGTTTCAATGTGATTCATGAGTGCTTCCCACGGATTGCTCTTTGTGACTGTCAGATCCTTTCCTCTAGTAATGGTTGGATTTCAACACACAATCCCTCACCTTCCCACTATAATCCACTGTAGATAGAATTGTGCGAGCGAGAAGACCTATTGCTACAAGCAATGCGACATGCTATAACATACAGAGACTGCGAGCGTGAACCGATATGATTCCACAGGAGATGGAACGCTATGCTACTGCAAGGGTGATGAAATGCTTCGATTCGTCAAGCTTTGACGCGCTAAGAGCAAGGTGACTGGTTATCGATTCAGTATAATTCCGTAGAGACAAACATTGGGAAGCGACAAACTGTTGCGAGCAACCACGATGTGCTTCGACATGAAGAGATAGAGACAACTAGCAATGTGTGACATCCACAAGGAGATGGAGACACAATTAATGCTAGGTTTGCTTATCTTCCTAATATCGCTATTCATACAATTTTGATCTTTTTATTCTCAGGAATTATTTTTTCAAAAGATAAAAATAATTTATAATGTTAGGAATTATTTGTTTAGTTTACAAAATATTTTTTTATTAATTATTCATCCTTATTATTTAATAGATTAACTTTCATTCAGATATTTATATATATTATAATTTATTGAATAATAAAATAGAATAACATAAACAATGTAATCTCACATTCAGTTGTACTGCCTAAAATACTCTCATATTTAACTTTAGAATGAACTTTAACTCTTATTTTATACCTTATGACTAAATTGGGTCACTTTTTAATAGTTAGGGAACTAAATTGGGACAATACGAAACTCTGAGACTAAACTGGTTATTTATTAATAATCAGGTGACTATTTTAAGCTTTTACTTATTAGTCCATTTTTATTAATCCAATATATTGTTAATTAATATAAATAATCTAATTGAAAAAAGCTTTCTCTTTAATATATAGTTAAAGTATTAAATTAATCATAAAACTAAATTTAAATATCATTAACATTGAAATAAAATGCGACTATTGATCTAATTCCAAATATGAAATGGAACAAACTATTTCACAAGAGTTTTAGCCATATTCTATCAACTAAGGAGGAATGTCAAGACTTTGAGAGATAACATAGTCAAGTAAACTTAATGCTTATTGGATACAAAGTTTGACTACATTATAGTGGCGATTGAAGAGTTAAAGGACATGTTCCTCACAAAGCCATAAAAGGAAAAATCTTAGAAATTTTTTTTGTAGCACATCCTATTTCTGCAAATTCTCCCTTTAGTAACGATTTACTTGATGAGCAAATTTTACTCATTCATGAAAATTAAAAGCTAAAAATCTAGGAATTATATTTTCATAGAGCATCATCAGTCAAACCTGCCCTTCCAAATGCACTAGCTGGCTTTGGTCTTAACTTTATAATATCAAACATAAGTATAATGAGATATTTATTCAACTTGATTAAACCTCAAAATAATAATAAAGTCGAGTATGAATTTAGTGGTAGATCTCAAAACTGTTATTTCAATGGGAATGCAAACTATTCAAATCTTCAACAATTTTTAGCTTACCATAAATCATGTATTGGACATATTCTAGATAAACTAACTTGAGCTAGCCCATTACCATAAACAAATTCTTGAGCCCATGAAACAAATTCAAAACTTCACTTTAACCTGAGTCTCCCATTCTTAGAATAACAAGACGGATTCCTTAGCCAAATTGGCCAAAGAAATGATATGAGCATGAAAGATGAGTATGTGTTGATTGGAGTCCACACTTATTGGGTACTACAACTAGCAATTCAATAAACTCACAAGGGATCATCACATTCAAGCTAGTAGGATACAACTCTAATTGTTTCTCATACTCCTTCATAAACTATCTCCCAAAGCCACTAAAATGAGCCTCAAACTATCAAAAAAGAGCATTATTCCTAGAAGGTTTCATAATCACAATAAGAGGCTGTTATGGTAGAAGAAAAAAAAAGGATTGACAACTTTTTATCAACTATTTCAAAAAAAGCAAATTTCTAACAAATAAATTTTTAACCATACAGAATAGAAAGAGGGTACAAGAGTATATGTTTGTCAACGACACTCTTTACCATAGATCATTTGATTAAATATAACTTAGATGTTTGGAGATCAAAGAAGTTAACGAGGTTGCAATCCAAGTTCACGAGGGACTTTAAGATGTGCACTATTCAGATCCCAAAATAGTTATTAAAATCAAAAGAATGTGCTACCTCAACAGCAAAATCCTTTGCACCCTGCAATTACATCATGAACACTTGAACTTTGGAGTATGGACATAATTTGGTCAACCAATCAACAACCATCTATTGGACACTTTTCACATTAGTCGTGATTGGCTCCTTTGCCAAAAGGGATGAAATGAATCGATTCAAAGAAGCAATCGTTGAACATGTTATTAATCTCTCTACCAATAATATTGTCCACAGAATTTGTGTATCACGTCATATTAACTCAGATTAATAATCCAGCTTTTAAAAGCATCAAAATATACATGTTTGCCGAACGACATAAGATCAAATGATGGTATTCATCAATTTACAATCCAATGAAAAATAGCTTGGCCGAGGCCTTCAACATGTTAGTAAAGCAACTCAAGAAATTTTTCACAAAGAACAAAAGAGAATAATATGCCAAAATGATTGAAGCATTTAAAGTGTATTGAACTACAAATAATACACCAATAACAGCCACTATTTACACGTTGGTGTATAGAGCTAAAGCAATATTATCACTTGAGGTTAAGCTGTTATTACTTTGAGTAGGCATCCAAAACAATCTCACTCAATAGCATAATAATCATTTGTGAATGAAAGAGTTCATGCACTTCATGAAATTAGAACCTAAGCTTAGTATAGTCTTAAAGTTTATCGAGCAAAGATGTCGAGATTTTTTTATCGTTTGGTGAACACCATGACATAGGATGAATGATATCTCTATAATATTAAATTCAAGTCTTCCAGTTCAACATGATCAATTACCTTTTGTAAAGAAAATTCATATAGCATTAATTCATAGAACACTAATAATAAATAATAAAATAATAACAGTATTTGATGCATCACATGTAGAAGCAAATTTCATTACTGTAATTAAAAGACATGAACCTCACCTTGAACTTAGGAAATACGCTGCTTCAGTTTTACTTCTAATTTCAATGATGGTGGATTTAAATCCTATAAAAAATCAATTCATTAAATTTAATTAATTATTTTCTCTTAATTTCTCTAACTTAATATTTTAAAACTACACTTTTTAAATATATTTTAATTCTTAAAAATAATCATAGAGTATTTCACTAATTAAGATTTCTTTGATTATTAAATTTTAAAATACATGTTCTCTCTCTCTTTCTCAAAGTAGCTAATTAAAGTCTCTAATTGCTCTTGCATTTAATTGATTTCTAAAATGTTTATAAGAATTAAAATATCATATATTAAAATTTACGCACATACTTTCTCCCTCTACTACTCTATATTTTTATTTAATTAATATTTTCTATATCATAAATATGTAATTTATCGCTAATCATTCAATTCCTTATTTGTATAATGAATTTTCCTAAATAGTATTTTCAATTAAAATCCATATTTTTTAAAATATCACTCTCTCTAATTATTTTCTTTTAAAATCTTCAATTCAAATTTGATTATTATTATTTTCTAAACAAATTTCTTATATTAAGATATTTTAAATTTAATATTACAAAAATATAAATTTCTTCCTTTCAAAATACATATATTTTCTCATAACTTATCTACTCTTATTAATTAGATTCATAATAATTAACTTATTAATTATAAATAAAAAATTTCTATAAATATAATGTTTATTTTCTTTCTAAATATATACACATTTATTTTCTTTCTAATAACCTAAATGCCTAAAAAAAAGCAACAATGATCTCTATATAATGAACTTAAAATTTTCTAAGAAAATTAGTGTTTCTTTTATAAAAATATTTTCTAAATAAACTCTCTTAATTTATAAATTAAACTTAATAAATACTAAAAAAATTCTTACCTTCTTCCCTTACAAGAGACTCTTGCTTTCCCTACCCATCGAGTTCGTTTCCTTCCTTCTCTCTTTCGCTCAGTCTCCCTTGCTTGCCGATTGATGCGGGCAACTAAATTAGAAAGAGCCAAGAGAGAAGAACACCAGGACTAGTAGAACATAACTCAATTCATAATCTAGAATGCTAACATCCAAACAAACACCAAAACAAATGAAAGCCAAACAAGCGAAATAAAATTAAAAAAAAAAAACTACCTTTAGAACAATTGGCAAGCGGTTTCCTCACATGCAACGAAAAAGAAGGCAATATAAAAGAAGTGCTTAAGGACTCGCAAACCAAGGGTCCACTACAGCAACAAGGTCCAACGTCCACCAAAACTCCTCCGGCAAATGCTACCAAACCAGCCAACCAACACCTCCAATACCTCAAGAAGAAAGGTACAAGTGGAATGGAACTTGCGGAGAGAAGAAATAGATTAAAAGCCCAAGACGAAATAGTAGGGAGGAAGAGAGAAATGGAACAAGCTCTCAAGCTTTTCTAAAGAAGAAACCCTCAGGTTTTTTATGAGACTTTGTTCAAACAATCAAGAACATTTTATGCTTCAAAACACATCAAATTTATAGGAGAAAAGGGGCAGCCAAACAGCCAAACCACCACCAACCGAACCAATCAGGTAAGGGGAAATGGAAGGCCAACATTCAGTCCAGAAACAACACGCGAATAGCCACACAAAAAACAAAAAAAAAAACAGCCAAGGGGGAAAGAACGGACGGCCAGGGGAACCGGGACAGGCAGCCAGGGGAACAAGAACAACAGCAAGGGGAACCGAAATAGGCAGCTAGGCAGGGAAAACCGAAGGGCCCCAGAGAAGGGGAAATGGCAAGAGACACTCCACATAATGAGCTAAAAAGGAGGAAAACTTCCTATCATAATGAGATGAAAAACAGCTGCTCAAACATTAATAAGCTGACACATAGTAGCTAAACAAAAACACAGCCAAAACCCGAGTAGCCAAGCCCAACTCGAGAGAAACCAGCAGCCCAAGAACCAAGGAACCCAAATAGCTAGCACGCCCAAAGTTTGCCAAGTCCAAGCACTACCTACCTACTCATGATCATTGGATGTTTTCCATCATAGGGTAGTATAAAAAAAATCAAAAAAAATTATAGCCTTCAAATTACAATAAAAAAAACTAAAATAAACTGAAATTTGCATGCATCAATTCCCCCCTGGTGGGAGAATCTCATCTCCTGATGAGAAGGCTTCAACAACTTTTAGAAAGAGATCTGGATGACGATTTTAAAGCTCAACTGCATCCATCCATGTACAGTCAGTCAATGGATGATTGCTCCATTTAACCAAGAACAATTTGTACTCATCATGTCTAGTCTTAATAATCCTGATATCAATAACATCTTCAATTTGATCATCTATGTTCAAAACTAAAGTGAAATTTGGTAAAGTCTCACCTACACAGAATCATCAGAATTTCCTTCATATAAAGAAAGGTCAGAAACATTAAATACAGGAGATGTCCCAACATTAATAGGAAGATCCAGGAGATAGGCATTTGTACCCAATTTTCGTAGAATACGAAAAGGCCTAAATTTCTTCCTGCTTAATTTGCCAAAAGTACCAACAGGAAATCGTTGACGACGAAAGTAAACCATAATCAAATCACCCTCTTTAAAATAAACTTCCCTCCGGTGTTTGTTAGCAGCAGATTTATATTTAACATTAGCCATACGGAGTTTTTCAAGGACTTGCTGTTGGACAGATTTGATATGATCAGAAGTTTGTGGCTTCAGCACTAACTTTATTAGGTAAAGGCAAACAATTTCTATCCAAAATATGAGGTATAGGCTGACCATAAATAATTTTAAAGGGAGTTTTACCAGTAGAACGATTAAAAGAATTATTATATGCAAATTCTGCTTGGGGCAATATCAAATCCCATTGGGAAGGTTTCTCACCAGCAAGACATCTTAGTAAATTTCTTAAGCTTCGATTGACAACTTTAATTTGTTCATCGGCTGTGTATGATAAACACTACTAAACTGAAGAGTAGTTCCTAACTTAACTCAGAGTGTTCTCCAAAAGTGACTCAAAACTCTAGTATCCCTATCAGAAGTAAAAGTTCAGGGTATACCATAGAGACGAATAAGTTCTTTAAAAAACAAGTCAGCAACATATAAATCATCAGATGTTTTTTTGCATGGAATAAAATATGTCATTTTGCTAAATCGGTCTACAACAACAAAGATAGAATCATATTTCATACAG
Source organism: Dendrobium officinale (assembly GCA_019514585.1). Taxonomy (NCBI): domain Eukaryota; kingdom Viridiplantae; phylum Streptophyta; class Magnoliopsida; order Asparagales; family Orchidaceae; genus Dendrobium; species Dendrobium officinale. Next base: position 66,088,126 of record CM033682.1, on the reverse strand, counting down.
TAGCAGGCAGCCCTAACACAAAATTCATAGAAATATCTTCCCACGGTTTATTTGGAATTGGGAGGCGAGTATACAAACTAGTGTTTTGAAATATTCCTTTGAAAGCCTGACAGATTTTACATTGTTTTACATAATTAAGATGTTCACAGGGGTGAATGTTGTAAATCAAAATATCATCGAAATACACCACAACAAACTTTCCAATGAAATATCTTAAAACATGATTCATCATTCTCATAAATGTACTAGAAACATTAGATAACCCAAAAGGCATCACAAGCCATTCAAACAATTATTCTTTGGTTTTAAAAGCAATTTTACACTCATCTCCCGGTCTAATCCTAATCTGATGATACACACTTTTTAAATCAATTTTAGAAAAGATTTTAGCACCACTTAACATATCTAACATGTCATTCAAACTAGGAATTGGAAACCTATATTTGATGGTTATTTTATTTATAGCTCTACTATCTACATACATCCTCCAGGTTCCATCTTTTTTAAGAGTAAGTAAAGCAGGCACAGCACAGGGACTTAGGCTTTCCTTAATTAAACCATTTTCTAACAAGTTCAGACACTTATAAAGTTCTTCATGTTTAGTTAGACTCATTCTGTAATGGGAAAGATTAGGCAATGTGGCTCCAGGGATTAAATCAATGTGATGTTGAATGTCTCTCATTGGGGGCAAACCTTTTGGCAACTCTTCAGGTGTTATGTCAGAAATTCATCGATTAAAGGTTGCATTTGTTTAGGGATTTGAGAGGTTGGGTCAAATTCTTTTCCTAGCACCAGATATGCTACCTCAGATTGTTTTAATTCATTAGTGTTAAGAAGCAGTTCATGAGTGGTTGTTTTTGCAGTTTTGTTATTTTTGGCAGGTGGGTCGGGAATATGTTTTTGAGGAAAAAGAGTGAATTCTTTATTGTTTTGAATTAAAGCGTAGGTATTCTTTTCCCCGTTATGAATTATTTGTGATCGAATTTCCAAGTACGACCTAATAAGATGTGACAGACTTCAAGATGCATAATATCACAAATAACATGTCTTTGTAAGAACTCCCAATTGTGAGATTAACAGCACATTGCTTTGTTATAGGAACATCATCCCCTTCTTTGAACCAAGAGATTTTGTATGGTCTGTCAAATGGTTTAGATTTTAGTTTAAGCTTATCTACCATCAGTTGTGAGACAAAGTTATCTGAACTCTCACTATCGATTATTAGAGTGCAAAGTTTTCCCTCAACAGTGCATGTGGTTCGAAAAATGTTTCTTCTAATCCATTTATCCCCATTTTCCATTTTAGCAGTTAGGACTTGTCAGATTACTAAATGTTATGCACCTTCATCGCCCTCTACATCAACCTTTTCCAACTCGACTTCATTTTCAGGTTCAGGTTCAATTTCTTCTTCTTCTATTTCTTCATCATTTCCAATGTAATTATTTTTTGAAAGGTTTTTTTTTACAAGTAGCTGAAAAATGCCCATATAGCCCGCATTTGTAACAGGGTCCAATCAATTTGGGTTGTTCAGTAGGTTTAGGACCCATTAATCTCTTACCCTTATCCAAAGTTTGAGTTTCAAATGTTTTATTTCTCACACCAGCTGTTCCTACATAAGTTTGTGAAGATTGAGTTTTAATTCCTCCAGTTGGTCATTCGCTTATAAGTTTCAGTTACTTTGTTCTGAAACAGTTGATGTTGCTTTTCAATTTTCAATGTCATTCGATAAGTCTCGTCGAGTTTAATTACATGGTGCAAATTTAGTTGATCTTGAATTATTCATTTTAAACCGTTGATGTACCTAGTGACAGTTCTTTCCTCGGATTCATCTAAGTCGTTTCGAGATTGGAGTTTATACAAACTTTAAGTGTATTCTTCAACTGTTTGATTTCTTTGACAAAGGTTGTTAAATTCTTGAAATATAATTCGAGCGTTGTTTGAAGGCAAAAATTTTCCTCTTATTTTCTTTTTCATTTTTTCCCATTTTTGTATTTTTTCTTCCCCTCATCTTAGTCTATTGTTTTGAAGGTTTTCCACCATGTTAATGCATGACCAGTGAGTTTTAAGCTAACAAATTTAACCTTCCTATTATCAAGTATTTCTTTCCATTCAAAAAACTAATCCATCTTTTCTACCCATTTGATGAATTGATCGGGTTGTAGTTTTCCTTCAAAGTTATGGACATCGATTTTAATCCCATAATCTCAATTTCTTTGATGCCTATTTTGATTTCTAGGGACTTCCTCCTCACTTTCAAAAGTTTAAACGTTATGATTGTTGACATTCAAATTTGCAAGAGTATTAATGTCACGACCCGGCCCGGATACTCGATCTAACGAGGCGGGTACGAAAAGTCGGATGATAAAATTCATTAAACATAATACTACATCATTCATGATAAAGAGCCACTAAAACACAAAATACATATTACCTATTGTCATTTGCTCCTCGTCTTCTATAAACATGTTCTTCTCTTTCTGCCATTTCTTTTCTTAGGAACTTACCTGAAACATTTAAACTCGTGGTTTGAGTTTACTAAGTAAACTCAGTGGGAATTATATAATAATCATCATAATTATTCTTTATTAGGCATCGTTATTTCTTTACATTACTTCATTCTTTTCAATACTTTATACATCTCTGAAACATTTCTTTCAAAATAATATAAAACATTTTGTAGATTTAATGTTTCATTCATATTTCTTTTCTTTTTATTTGCTTTGCACAGGAGCACCGTCTCATAGTACCCGAAGGTACAACCTTTTCCATTTGATTTCCTTTTCCTTTTCCATTTCCATAATCTTTTTCCATTTCCATAGCCTTTTCCTTTTCCATTTTCGTGCACGAGTACGGCGTCCCCAGCCAGTACCAAAAGGGGGTGAACTCCTGAAATATTTATATATATATCATTTCTTTTACATTTACCATAACATTTCTATTCTATTTCGTATGTCGTTTCTTTTCAATATTTCTTTAATACATATGATATTTTCTTTTCATTCATATTTATTCAATTCATTTATTTCTTATTATAATAATGATTACAATTACTTAAGCATTAAATCTTTCAACATTTCATACATTGTAGTCTTTAAATTAAAACTTTGAAAACATAAGAATAATGCTAAAAAATTGAATTTCATAGTTATAATTACCCACTTTGAACTTTTCAGGCCTTCGACGATGCTTGATATAAACTTGAATCAATTTCCTTTCTTCCTGTTGAATTCTCGCAGGATCAGCGCATACAACTTGATCATTCACTTTCTAAAACCTAAATTCATACAATGATTTTCATATAAATAAAATTGTGATTCGATAACAAGTATTAATAATTCACTTACAATTGAAAACTTCTCAAACTCCCAAAATCCCTTATCTTCCAATTTCCTCTTTCTTCGCTTCAATTCTTTCCTTATCTTTCAAGAAATATATCATTCACTTTGGATGAGGTAAAGGGAGGAAATTTATACGAAAAATCTGAAAGAAAATTCAACAAACCTTTCCCTTAAGCCTTATCGTCCGTTTCTCTCGTTCTTCCAATCTCTCCCAAAATAACACTCTGATAATGATAAGAATAAAAAAGAATCATTATTTCTTATCCTAGAAGGTAATCACTTGCTAAAATTGGAGAAAGAAGAAACCTACCTCGCTCTCGCGTGAAGCCCGACTGTCCGCCCTCTCTGTTTCGCGAACTGCTTCTGTTCCGCGCCCCTTTCTGTTCGCGGAATTATAAGGAGTGGGCCGGCCGGTTCAGTTGAACCGGCCGGATGAACTGGTTGTCACAATTAACCATATTGTTTATTTGGTGTGGCAAATTCGCTAATTGTTGCATCATCTATTGCCAATCTCCTTAATTATTTTGATTAGCTATTTGTGATTTTAAGAAAAGACTCACACACCAACCTAGGATTTGCTAACCTAGGCTCTGATACCAAACTTGATGCGGGCAACTAGATTAGAAAGAGCCAAGAGAGGATAACACCAGGACTAATAGAACATAACTCATTTTATAATCTAGAATGCTAACATCAAAACAAACGAAAAAAAATTAAAAATAAAAACAACTACCATCAAAACAACCAGCAAGCGGTTTCCTTACATGCAATGAAAAAGTAGACAATATAAAAGAAATGCTTAAGGGCTCGCAAACCAAGGGTCCACCACAGCTACAAGGTCCAACATCCACCAAAACTCCTCCGACAAATGCTACCAAATCAGTTAACCAACACCTCCAATAGCTCAAGAAGAAAGGTACAAGTGGAGTGAAACTTGAGGAGAGAAGAAAGAGGTTAGAAGTCCAAGACGAAATAGAAGGGAAGAAGAGAGAAATGGAACAAGCTCTTAAGCTTTTCCAAAGAAGAAACCCTCAGGTTTTTTAAGAGACTTTGCTCAAATAATCAACCTTTTATGCTTCAAAACACCTTTTATGCTTCAAAACACCTCAAATTTATAGGAGAAAAGGGCAGCCAAACAACCAAACCACCTCCAACCGAACCAATCAGGTAAAAGGAAATGGAAGGCCAACATTCAGTCCAGAAACAACACCCGAACAACCACACAGAAAACTGAAAAAAGCAGCCAAGGGGGAAAGAACAGACGGCAAGGGGAACCGGGACAGGCAGCCAGGGCAACCGGAACAAGTAGCCAGGCAGGGAAAAACTGAAGGGCCACAGAGAAGGGGAAAGGGCAAGAGACGCTGCACATAATAAGCTAAAAAGAAGGAGAACTTCCCATCATAATGAGCTGAAAAACAAGAGCTCAAACATTAATAAGCTGACACATAGTATCTTAAAAAAAACACAGCCAAACCGAGTAGCCAAGCCCAACCCGAGAGCAACCAGCAGCCCAAGAACCAAGGAACCAAAATAGCTAGCACACCAAAAGTTTGTCAAGCCCAAGCACTACCTACTCATGATCATTGGATGTTTTCCATCATAGGTAGTATAAAAAAAATCAAAAAAATTATAGCATTCAAATTACAATAAAAAAAAATAAAATAAATTGAAATTTGCATGCATCAATGATCAATCCCAAACTCTAACTTGCCACATCTTCCTCTTCCTCCCTTTGCCCTCTCTTTCTCTCTATTTTCTTTCACCTTCCTCTTAATTGTTGCCTTCTCAGTTGTGGGCTCCGAAAATTCGGCATCGACCTCGACGCCGCGTTGATTGTGCTTTTTGTTTAGACGAGGGGGAGTTTTAACGGAATAAGTTCCGGGGTAAATTTTGGAAGACATATAGGTTTGTAGATAAGGCATTACCCAGAGATTTCGCCCTCATTTTGTGACTTTATGATCTGAGTTCTGGTTTCCTATAGGCGCAAGCCCCTATAGTTAATTACCCCTCCCGATCACGAGAGAGAACTTTCGATTAAGGCTAGTCGTCGATCAGATATGTAGAGATACGCGTTATCTGGCATATAGTAGCAGCATAGGATTGGATTTGAAAATTTTGAAAGGGTTTGATATTTAAAATTAGAAATTGCACCATCATGCACTTAAAGCGGATGGTGGGGGAATGGATGATGGACCTGATCAAGATCCCATGGTTCTGTCATCCCGGGCCATCGTGGTCCCTGGTCTACTTAGTCATAGGAGGTAGTCGACTCAACCTGACAGAAGGATCCTTATCGACAGCCATGGGTTGCTTCGTCCAAGGGTACCTTGTAGACCTGGGGTGAATATTTGCCTAAGGGGACAAATTTGAATCCACTTTAGCTAACAGAGGGCTTTGTGCCTTATCGATTATACCCTATTGATTCATATCTCAAGGATTTGATGTCACTAAGGAGCGTATTGGCTCTGGCCATAACCGATATTTCGTGATGCCATTTGGCGGCAAAACCACTCGGTTCATAGGGCCCCGGGTCATAACCGTTTATCCTGCGGTGCCATTTAGCGGCAAAATCACCAGTTAGAAGACATATACCACGTCCTTACTGGCAGGAGATTGTTTGAGAATGGATCCTAGTGATATTTTCGACCAGGCATTAGCTCTTTGTGAGCTGAAGTAATTTTCAGATTTATCCTCCTCGGCAAACTATTGCGGAGGGCAGATGAATTTTTGTTTTAAGTGTTGATAGATTTTATTTCAATTTTAAATATTTTTGGATTTTGAGGATTTTGGGATTTTTGGGTTTTTGGATGTTTGGAATGGACTTTTGGGAGGCATTTGAAAGTATTTGTGAACCCCTCTAGTTGAGATAAACATTCAACACGGCCATCATCGGGTGTTTAGGATCATTTGAGAATATTTATGTCTTAAATCAACCTTATCGACTTGTTGATAGGGGATCAGATTTCGTAAGCTTTGAGCATTTGTTAGTGAATTCTCATTGTTATAGGCCTTGACGGCCTAATATGAATGCAGTAAAACAAATATACTAGCCGTCGCGACTGTATACTTGTTTGTTGGTTTGAACCTTATCGACTCCTATTGATCCATATAGAATGATCGGGTTCGAACTTGAATTCACTTGTCGACCCATGTAGCATCCCTAGACGTCATGTGAGTACCAATAATACGTTCGCTGGGGCCCATGCAGGTTTTATAATTGCTTTTACCCCTTTTAGTGTACCAATGTGTATACAAACTACGGTGCATATGTGAGGGTACTTTGAAAGTATTTGTAGACACCTTCTGTCCGCTTGCATAGAAGTTGTGGATCCGGTGGCGTGGCATAGCAACTTTTGAATTGAGTTGTTTGCTTCTTCGTATAAATAGACTGTCGTGCACTACTTGCATGATTTGCGCAGGTAGATTGTAGTGCACTAACTAATCTCCTGCCTTCTCAGACCCTCGTGCAGACTTGCATTCGCTGCATTCTTTGTACATTTCATTATGGTTTGACCCTTATAACATGTCCACTACTTATACAGGTAGATGTATTCATTTGTAGACTGAGGTTGACGACAGGATATTATATTTACTGAAGTCTTTTTGCATCTACCCATCAGTGGCATGTGGCACATACATCTATCTTCGTAGAGAGTTTGTATGTATTGCAGATCTTTCGTTCTTGATTACATGAAGGTCGATTTGTGTGCTTGAATTTTGATGTCGATAGCTGATTGAGTTATACCCACTAACTACTTCTTTGTGCGTATGAGCTAGAAATTTACTATACTTATAGCACCTCAATCTTCAAAACTTGAAAGAGATCGTAATATATTGTTTACTAGACATTGCACTATTGTAGGCAGTATATATGTTGCTACATTCACTATGTACGTCTTTCAGTACTTGTGGGGACTATCACATGCATCCCTAAGGTAACTAGCACTTGCTTGTAAGGTATTGCATTTACAGTTCATTTTTCATCATCACTATTTGCCAAGATTTGTAGAATTTATACATCCCACATATTAGTGTGTCATCTGTCGAGCTACATCCTTTATCAGTGCTTGTGAGCAAGTTATATTAGCAACATTATTGTCTACTACAAATTACTGTTTACTTGCATTTTATGTTTTTCCTTTGATGTTTCTTCTTGGAGATGGTGACTTGTTGGTGATATGGATGTAGTAGCTTCCTTGTCTATCATGAATATATGTTTACAACTCAATGTTTACTTGAATGTATTTGAGAAATTAAAGCTCTCATTTGATATTTGCATCTTGATAATGTATCTTTTAATCAAGAGTCTAGTTCACATCATCTGTTCAAGCTTGATTTAAGTTTGATTTTATATTCAAGACTTGGTTCGTTGAGGCTCAAGTTTGAGTTCAATGTCTACTTAGTCCAACTCAAGGCTTTGCTTGAATTTAAATGTCCAAGTCATATCCTTGTTCAGTTCAATTCGACTTCAATTCAGCTTTGAGTCCGACTCAAGTCTTACACAAGTCCTTCATCATTTGCACATTTTTATTTGGATTCAAGTTTATTTAAGTCCATTGTCCTCTCAAGTTCAAAGGTTCACAAGTTTGCGTCCAAGTTCTGTTGTCCTTCGAGTGCAATCAAGTCCAAGTGTAGCATTATGTTCACCCGAAATTTCGATAGCCTTCCGGCGTCTCCCCAGTTTAGGGGAAAACTATAGAAAACTGGGCCTTTCCCACCACGTTAAGAAAAGCGTGTATGGTAGGTGTCCTCGTACGAGGACACCGCGGCCGTGTATTTCTTGATCCCCCACCACGCTAAGATAAACATGTATGACTATTTGGTACATTTTGCAAGAAAAGCAGTTATTTCCCCGCAAGCAGGTACTTATAGGTATCCCCGCTTCATCGTACGCATCGCACTGGGTTTCCATCCCACCACGCTAAGAAAAGCATGTATAGGCGGTTTTCCGGTGCGCTGCGAACTTTGAAGAAGGGATTTTAAGTGATTACCCTTTTCGTCGCAAGCGTCGGGACGCACGTCCTCCCGCCACGCTAAAAAAAACGTGTATAGGTGGTCGCTTTGTCTCGACGCATGCGTTGAAATCGGGTTCTCGGAGTTTTAGGATTTAGGAGTTATACCTTGGCGGCCGTCGGCGCAGATCGAGGGAGAAAGAGGTTTTTAATTTCTAATTAATTATAAATTATTTATAATTAATTATATGTTAAAATTAACATATAATTAAATATATTTAACAAATAATTAATTAATTATTTTTAATTATAATTAGTCATAATTAATGATAATTAATTATAATCTAAAAATAATTAATTATAATTACAATAATTAATCATATCTAATTATAACTAATAATAATTAATTTAAATTAAAGTAGCTAATTATAATTGATTTTTAATAACTTATATAGTTAATTATTACTAAAAATAATTAACTATAATAATTATAAATTAATTATAAATTATTTTAATTAAAACTAATTACTATTATTATTAATTAAATATAATTAAAATATTTAATTATAATAATTATAATTATCTATAATTAATTATTACTACTAATAATTAATTAAAAAATTAACATAATTAATTATAATTAAGCCTAACTTAATTATAATTAAGTATATTAAATAATAATTATAAAAATGAAATCTCCCCTCCCCCTCTCGGTTTGGGGACCTATGGGATGCGGCCGAAGAAGCGCGTGGCAGGAAGAAAGTTACCATCCACAGCAAGTGAGCTCTATGTGTTGCTTCCGATCTGAATGCCTAACTTCCGAACCAAGAAAGGGAATGTCGCCGGATGAGTGAAGTCGGTCAACAGAGAGGAGGTAGGTTGTTCCTTCCCTTTCTCTCTCTCTCTCTCTCTCTCTCTCTCTCTCTCTCTCTCTCTCTCTCTCTCTCTCTCTCTCTCTCTCTCTTTCTAACCTAAGGAATCGAGAGGATCGAGATGGAGGGAGATCGACGGAGGCTTGCTGGAATATAGTTCGGGAATTGAGAGGGAGATGAGGTGGGAGCTCGGCGGCTGCTTGGGATCGGGAGTTCTGAACAGAAGTTCGGTTGGAGGAGATGAGTGCAGGAGTATCGTGGGAGAGAGCAACAGACGAATGCCTCGTTTGGATCGGGTATTTAACAACGGGAAAAGCATCTAGCTGGCACGTGATTTGAGCATTTTTCCTGGGAAGCGACGCGACTCCAGCGGCGTCGGCGCTGAACAGTGTCAGGTACGCGGGATATCTTGCAGGATTCGCGGAGATTGGGCTTCTCGACGAATACGAAGTATGTATGCGGGATTCATCATTTCTTTCCTCTTTTGTGTGGTTTACACAGAGGTTAACATCAGTTCTCTCGCACATTTGTTGAACTAGATGAAGGAAAACAAAGATATCACATATGAGTTGTTACTTTTCATTTCTAAGGACATTACCTCGCTCATTTGCAACGTTCAGCTCCACCATCTGCTCCCCCATTTGTACTAGATATGTTCGGCCCGCTCGGTTACCGCTCTTATGAATGTGGCTTCTCCCGATTTAAGCTACAACCGTTTTAACTGAATCGGCCGAACCAGTTCTTACATTAGTGATGTTAATAATATGATGAATGCGTTGTTACATCTCATTTAACCCCCCTTACAGTCAACCTAGAGTATAAAAAGAAGGAAAATCTAAACAGACCTCTTCTTATTAACACCCATTCTAAACTACTTCTATTAGAATCAGATGAGTAAAAGACTAAAAGTAATCTATTTAAACTCTCCTAACAAATCAAGTTTTATACTTAACAATAGGAAGCATGTAATATATCTCAATTAAACTTCAAATACAATACACATCTCAAAAAAAACACAAAGTTTATTAAAAAATTTTAAAATTTATTTACATATCCCAAAAGTCTCTGTACAACCTCCACTTGAACCTCTATGTACACCCAAAATGTATGTATATCAAAAAGGACAATCACCTCTTTTTATATAATGCACTACAGGCTCCTTCCTCTTTCCTCCAGTACAATCACTGCTAATAAGCTAAAGCTTAATAAAATACACAAATAATATATAAGAAATAATAATATTATTATTAATAATTAATTTAGAACACATTGGAATTTCATACTTATCTTAAGAAATGCATAACATTACTTTTTATCTTATATATTGTTCAATACTTTTAAATAAGTCATATGACGGCTATAAACTTTTGCACCCTTTCAACTTTCAAATTCAAGGTTTAGTCCAAATTCTAAACTTTTACAATTGAAGTTGTTCTCTCATTCAAGGTTGGGTACGAATTCTCAACTTTTAGAATTTCAAAAGTGTAGGCTTACCTCGTCAGGTATTTCGTCATTACTTGTACGGATCTATCCCCATATATGACTCACCTCCTTTCTAATACATTTCACATTTAATAATACTTTAAAATAAGTGTTGTTGTCATAAACATTTAGTAAAGCAGTAACTGTATGCATGAAGAAATGCAAATGTAATGCTATCATACACTTATCAAATGTGTTCTTGCAATTAGATTACTATTTCCTACGGCATCGTTTGAGTATCTCACCTCGCTAGGAATTGATTATCCTACAATATCGAGCCTTCTTTGCTTTTTGTACACCACCTAAAACACACATTTCTTCATTCACACATACTTATAAATAAATAAAATAAACAATATGAATATCTTACAAATTACCTCAATTATACTCTCAACTCAAAATTCTTTTTTTCTCTCTTAAACTTCTTTCACTACTTCCCTTCCTTTCTTTTCTATTTTCCCCTCCTGAATTCAACAAATTGATTTCTATTAGGAGGAATAATCATTGCTTAATTTGTTGATTCAGAAATCAACTATTAACTTCTTGCAACATTTTTCAACAAACATAATAACATCCTACCAAATTTCAGCAACACTGCAACAACACCTTTTTCTGATTTCAGCAACCTCTACAGCAGTCCATTACCTCCATATTTCCTGAATTCAACAACCACCACTTACAGCTATTATTATTTCAGAAATTCCAAAATTTTAATTCAGCACAATGATTGCAAAAATTGCTATCTCAAAAACTCAGCTATTGATTCCACTAGATTTTTGAAATCTTAAACCTCCTGCCTCAATTTCATTACATGAGAAATCAGCTGCCAAACCTGCAGGTCCCACACACAGCCTGCCTCCTTCAGCTCCCAGCTCTCCCACGGTCTGCACAGCTTCTTCTCACATGAATGGGGAGGGAATTAAATGAAAGAATGGCAACAGTTGAGTATTTTCACTAATTCACTTGTGTTTACTAATATAATAATATAAACCATTCCATTAAGATTCCACTTTTTATTATAATACTATATAATTAATTCAACTAAGCTAATATACATCAATGCTATCCGTTGGATGGAGTATATGAGTGATCAGCAATTGCATGCCATACTAAGTGGAAATAGCAAATGACATTAACAGTACATTAAACTTATATTAAAATTTATATTAATTGAATCTTAATTATATCTATTCAAGGGATTTATGCACATATATGTATATATCTTTTAAATACACTTATCCAGTTCACAATGCTCTAAATTAAACTAAAATTAAATAAAATTGAAGTTGGTGTTTTCCATATGAGAAATAAAATAGGGAGTGATTTTGGGAACTCATGCTTACATTTGACAAAACTTTGGGTATTTATTATATGCATAATGTATCAAACATTATATAATTCTTGATTGAAAGCATAAGGTACTTGACATGGACAAGACTTTTTTTTTTTTATGGAGTTAGATTGGTAGCCAATGAATAAAGAAGCCACAGGTTACACATTAAATGCGACTGGGAGGATACGTCATTACATTCAAGGTACCATATCCAATGAACTCTAATATACTTTTAATGATTTCAATTTTATGAGTTTTAATATGGCGATTTGGGAACAAATATGGATGATAATAAAAAACATCATAGGATCTGTTTTATAATTAGATTATATTGCATTCACAAGGCTATCCAAAAACACGATCTATTATTACTCTCTTTAATTGTGAAGCAGAATATACAGAGGCATCATAATGCATGCATTATGAAATTTGCTTTAGGAGACTCCAAAAATTGTTGTCTTACAAATATCAATATTGATAGCCAATCGACAATCACATTCCAAAAATAAAAATCCATCATCAAAGGAGCAAGCACAGCTATATATGCTATAACTTTATTCATAAAAATGTGAAAGAGAAAGAAGTGGAGCTTATTTACATGAGAAGATATGATAAAGTTGAGATATCTTCGCTAAATCACGTGCAACAGATCCATTTCATAAACTCAAGTATCTTTTTGGCAAATCATATAAGACAATTAAGTTTAAGGGGGGTATTGAAAATTAAAACTTTATTTTAAATTAAAGAATTATAAGGGTTGCATAGAATTCTAAACATCAAGTTATTTTTATGAAAGCATTAAACGTAAATCATGCATGTACAAAAAATACAAAGAGTCATGAGCATATTAAGAGCCAATTTTGATTTTGTAATGTAACATTTGGATAACTTTGTCATAACTCATTAAAGTTCTATTGCATTAAGAAACCTCAATGGGGTCATTTTGGAATCATGAGCTAAATAATTTGAGCATAAAACTCCTTTAAATGTCATTTCTATTTTTTTGTCTAATTTATGCTAGCCATTTTATTTCTCCTAATTTCTATCACACTCGGGAATTCTCATAAATGGAAAGTTATCTTCGCCAAATCACGTGCAACAGATCCAAAGAATTTCTTACAATTCTTTGGAAGGCTATTGATCTTTGAACAAAACTACTCATGAAATTTCACAAGCATTTCATAGATTCATAGACTGTTAGTTTATAACAAGATCAGACTTTACCGATTATTGTATAATTTATCAACGAACACTATACCTAAATCTAAATTCTGTAGAGAGCAATAGATGTGGGTAACATTTTCCTTCATTAATCAACTTTAAAACACAGGCAAAAGTGTATGATTTCGCATGCAAACCTAGTGACAAACTGATTTATGATTTATAATACATGAGACCAAGCAACAACATCATACCTTTAATCGGGTTCTTTTACCTTCGACAGCCTTCTGTGTAGATTGTAGCACATCATAATAAAAGTACTCCCGTATTTCCTTGGAATGAGGAATGTTATTCAGCCTAGTAGGGATCCCACGCCACTTTTCCTGTGAATAGAATGTTCAGCAAGAAAGTGCAATATTCAAGTACTTCCATAAATTTATTCTTTTGAGCAAATAATCACCCAATTGTTTTGGAAAGATCAAATAAAAAATGACGTCATCAGAATCACCTGGCTCGAAAATGAAACGGTGGATCCCCCAACTTCAACTGGATGTCCTATAAGCAAGTGGAAAGCAGAAAATTACAAAAATGTTGAAACTTCAAAAATCACGGGCAGAATTCAGAAAATGTTAGTACCAACAAACATAAAGCGTATACAGAATTAAAACAATGATTCGTGGAAATTTAAGGCCAAAGAGGGCCACTTTTCCAAAAGTTTTGCAAGCATATTCCAATTTACAATTCAAGAATTGAACAACAGCCACACGGTACAATGAAAATTAATGAAAAAAAGGAAAGGTTCTAAAGCACAAGAAATAATACATGGGCCAAATCAGATTTTGAGGCAAGCTATTTTATGAAGGCCAGAGTCCCCGTGTTGAGCATCATTTGTATTTCCTAGGTTATTTCAAAAATTGCACAATACAGTCCCTGTTATTTGGATGAATCATGCTGAGTATGCTATGAAGACCAATCATAAAAGAAGGCAAAATAGTAGGACAAAGGTTAAATTTTGTGTGCCCATTAATGATCCAACATATCATGGAAAGAACTACAACTGTTGGAAGTACGCAGAGATTTTATAAAATGTTATAAAAGTTACAAAATCAAATCATCTATAGTTGTAATACAGGAGGCTCCAACATCAAACTAGTCCAATCATATTGCAAGCCCAATTCATGCCCAAATCAAACCTAGGTCAGGCCTAAAAGGCGGGTTGGTCTATAAAGCACAAGAGGGTACATGCAGCCAACATGTGATCTTCAAATTAAATAAAGGTCTCATTTCAAATGTCAAACCACTCTTCCTCAATGATGAAGGCCAACAAATTAAATGGAGGGGAGAGAAAAGGTGGTTTCCAATTCAAATTCAAGAGGAAGATTTTAAGAAAATTCAAGACTCCATATCTTCACAACTCATTCCCATCATTCTTAAACTAGCAACATATGAAGGAGAGAATAATCACTTTCCATGAAATTATTTAGATTTTAAAGCTTTTGTCAATATTCTCTTATCTATCCTAGACTTCTATGTACTATAAATACCAGAAAGTACTGAGACAAATTCATTCCAATACAATGAAGGAATTCTTGGCATGTCAGCTCTCTCTCTCTCTCTCTCTCTCTCTCTCTCTCTCTCTCTCTCTCTCTCTCTCTCTCTCTCTAATTCTAGCTGGACAAAGGCCCCTCCGCTTGCAAGTTTTGTCAATATAGACCTGTCACGCCTCATTTTAACCCCCCACAGTCAATCTAGAGTGTACCATAGAAGGAGAATCTAAACAAACCTTCTTCTTACATACACCCATTCTGAATGACTTCAAGAAGAATCAGATAAGTAAGAAGTAGTCTATTAGAACTATCCTAACACATCTAATGTTTATACTTTATGATATGAAGCATATGTAAAATACCTCAAATAAATGCACACTTCAAATGAAATACAGAGCTTTGCTAATTTTTTTTAAATTTGCTTACATACTCAAAAGTGTCTGTATAGCTCCTCAAAATCTCTATTACACTCAAAAGTGCATGTACACAAAAAGGTTCAGTCACTCTTTATGTCTAGTGCCCTAATGACTCCTTCCTATTTACTGCAGTACCATCACTGCTAATGACCACAATCAATGTATAATAAATAATAATAAACATATTGACAATTAATTTAGAACACATAAATTTCATACTAAATATAAAGAAATACATAACATCACTTTCTGTTATGATTATTATACAACACCTTTATATAAGTCATATGATGGTTATAGGCTTTAACATCCTTTCACTTTTAAATTCAAGATTGGGTCTGAATTCCCACCTTCTAGAATTGAAGATGTTCTCTCATTCAAAGTTGGGTCTGAATTCTCAACTTTTACAATTTCAAGAGAGTAAGCTTACCTCTTCAAATCCTTCGTCTTTACTTGTGCTGGTTTATCCCCCATATATGATTTATTTCATCTTTTCAATATCATTCATTTTTAACCATTATAAAATATGCTACTGTAATCACTACACACTGAATCAACATATTCATACAAAAAAAATTGGAATGAAAAGTTATCATAAACATAACAAATGTGAGGATGCAAATATATAATTTTTTACTATTTCCTATGGCATAGTTCGTTATCTCGTCTCGTTTTTCAAAACAATCGGGTAAATTGGGTTCACCTGAAGTACCCCGATTCTTTTTTATTTTGAATATTATCTCAATTACAATCTTCTTCATTCAATCCAACCCCCCTCCTTTCCTCTTTTCCCCTATTAAAATCAACAAACTAATTTTAGCATTACAAATTTATGCATATAATTTCAGCTATACATATTGCTTAAATACATATTTATGCATTATACAATTTCAATAGCACAAAATTTCAGCCATACAGATTTTTGTAAATACATATTTTTGTAGCATATCATTTCAACCGCACACAATTTCAATCATACATATTTCTGTAAATATAGATTTCTATAAACAATTTTAGCCATACAATTTTTTGTAAATACAGATTTATGCAAATTCAAAAAAAAAAATTAATTTATGAATAGAGCTACTGTTATATTCAGATTTCTCAAATCCTAAATAATTTCTTATGCTTCATTACCTAAAAAATCAACAATAAAAAGCTGCAACACCGTTACACATCAACCCCGCCCCTTCCAGCTCCCCGTTCATTTGAAACTCACAGCCTGCTTCAAACCATAAAATATAGTAAATGGGAGGGAAAAAATCCACTAACTCCACTAATACCTTCCAGAATGAAATTCCATCTAATTTCATCAATCCATTGCATGAAAGTTAGGGTGGAATGACTACAGTACTTAATAATGAAATAGAGTTATAGTACAATGCATATACAGTACTTAATAAGTCTTAGTATAAATAGTTTATTCATTACGGAAATATTAAACAGATGTTCATTTAATAATTATACATATACAATTATATTAATATTTAAATATACTTCTATGTATCAAAATGCTCGTAATTTAAAAGTAGAATTTAATGAAAATAAGTTAACTTTGGAAATTTTATGATTATATTATTTTGAATATATTGGATATTATAATTGCCCTCATCATTTCAATTTTGTATCTGCCCTGGATGACTAACCAATCTTTGAAAACTATAAAACAAGAAAGAAATACTCGTTAGCCAAAATTGATCTATATAATCTTTGAAAACCCGATTTATCATATCCATAAAAAAACTAAAAGCATTTGTCAACCCAAAAGGCATGAATTTGAACTCAAAATGACAATACTTGGTCCCAAAAGCTGTCTTATTAATATATGCTTCTATAACCCTCACTTGATGATATCCTGATATTAAATTAATTATAGAAAATATTGTGGCAACTGCTAACTAATCAAACAAGTCATTTATGTGGGGTGATGGATATTTGTTCTTCATAGTCACTTTATTCAGCTCTCTATAGTCAATACACATTCTTAGGGATACATCTTTCATCTTACCAAAAAATACAGATCCACTCCAGGGTGAATGGTTAACCCTGACAAATCTCTTATCCATTAATTCTTGTAATTAAGTTTTTTACCTGCAATTCTTCTAAGGCCATCTTATAAGGAGATTTGTAAATTGTTAATGTTCCTAGTTGCAGTTCTATGACAAATTCAACTTCTCTTTTAGGTGGTAATCCAAATAATTCTTCAGAAAATGCATCTATAAGTTCAAAGACCATTGGGACATTTTGTAATGCTTGTGCATCTTTATTTAAGACCTCCATTTTAGTTAAAGATGCTAACCCACCCCTCATTAGATATTTACCTATCTTCACTACACTAACTAGAGAGGATAGTGCATTCTTCTCATAGGGAAAATAGAAGATTTTTTTACTTAGTTAAACTTTATGTTTTTCTTCCAACATTCAATTATAGTAAAATATTTAACTAGTCAATCCATTCCAAAAATGATATCAAAAATTTGGATATGCACCAAAATCAATTTTGTTGAAAATTTGTGACCCTGAATATCCAAATTCATAAGACACATCTTATTGGCAGGCAAACTATCCCCTGTTGGCATCATAACACACAAAACAGGTATAAAACATACAATCCCAACAGATAAATCATAACATAATTCTTTAGGATTTTTTTTTTAACATAATTCTTTAGAAATAAATGAATGAAATGCACCATAGTCAAAAAGAACTCTATCAAACTTATTGGTAAACAAAATTGTATTTATAGCCAGCTCTGAATCTTTGGCCTCCTGGGATATAATGACAACTACTCGAACTTTTACAAGTTGATTACCTTTAACATCTAATGCTTCTCTTTTTAATTGAACTGATGATTTTCCTTGCACTGTTGGTCTTCCCTGAAACTGAGTTTTTTCTTGTATGATTACCTTCAAGATATCTCCTATGTTGTGCCTACTTCTAATACCCTTGATATCCCTATATAGTATGGCATTAGTTCTTCTCTCTTGAGGGCAATCCACCTTGCGATGACTCAACTAACCACATCTGAAACATATTCTAAATCCAACCAAACACTGACTAGAATGTCGCTTCTCACACTACTCACATAAAGATTTTTCAAGCTGACTCTGCTTCTGTTTATCATCAAACTTTGACTTCTTATTTCAGAATCAATTCTATTTTCAAACATCTTCCTTTTTACCAATTTGTTGTTGTTCCCAATTGTGATTTGAAAATTTTAGTTCATTTTCAATCCTTCTAACTCTCTCCACTAAAATTGAGAACTCACTGATATCAAAAGATGTAAATGTTAGTGTCTTTTTATCCCTAAGGCCCCTCAAGAATCTATGGCACTTCTCCTCCTAGGTGTTGATATAATGAGGTGCATAACGGGATAGCGAAGCGAACTTAGCTTTATATTGCATAACTATTTTCGAACTAAATCAGATTGAAGAATTTATCTTATAAAGCTAATCTGACTGAAGAAGAAATGAACTAATCTTTGAATATTCTCAAAAAATCGTCCCACTATATGCTACTGATAGACATCTATCCAAATTTCTCCCTATGTCATGCTTGCCACCATCTTTTCGCTTCTCCTTCCAAAACAAATGTAGTTAATGGTACATTTTTGCTTTCAAGACAGACCATACCATATAGTATCTTCCCTATCTTCAACAACCAGTCCTCAACTACTGTTAAATAACTTGTACCTTTGAATGCTTGCGATTTAAAAGTCTGAAATAATTTCAAATGACGATCTACTTCACTATCACTATCACATCTGGGTCCACTACTAGTAAAAGATTTCTTCATATATGTCATTTTATCCACCACTTGTGAGATCAAATGAACAATATCTTAAAATACCTTAGAAATTAGTATCAAAGTCAAATTAAAATAAAGTGAAAGCATAATTGGATTTATACCATGAAGTAGGATGAGATATATTAAACATGATCTATACATAGCTATAGGTTGAATCAAGGTTAAATAGAACTATGCATTCAATTTAGTAGAATAATCATAATTACATAATAGGCTTATTTAATGCTTCAAAGTGATCACCTTTATTACAATGAGTATGAGTACATATATTATATAAATTATTTATATACATATAGATAATTATATAGGAGTAATTGCCAGAAAGAATGACCGGTAAGTCATCCAGGCTAGATATAAAAATAGAAATGAATAAGAGTAATTATAATACCCAAAATATTCAAAATAATGAAAGCATAAACTTCCCCTGAAGGTTAACTTATTTTTCATTAAATTCTACTTTAAACTTTCGAGTATTTTTTTGATATATATATATATATATATATATATATATATATATATATATATATATATATATATATATATATATATATATATATATATATATATATATATATATATATATATAATTGTATATTTATAACTATTAAATGAATAAGTGATTAATATTTCAATAAATAGTAAACTATTTATACTTAGCCTTATTAAGTATCGTATATACATTGTATTACAGTTCTATTTTATTATTTAAGTATTGTAATCAGTCCACCTTAACTTTTATGCAATGGCTTGATGAAATCACTTATTCATTAGAAGGAATTAGTGGAGAGTATAATATTAGAGTTAGTGGAATTTTATTCTGGAAGGAATTAGTGGAGTTAGCGAAATTGGATTAACTAAGGCGTTTTTCCCCTCCCATCCACAATGCTCTCTGGTTCGAAGTAGGCCGTGAGTTTCAAGTTAGTGGGGAGCCAGAAGAGACAGGACTGTTATGTAAACGGTGCTGCAGCTTTCTGCTGTTGATTTCTTAGGTAATGAAACATAGGAAATTTGTTTATGATTTGAGAAATTTGAAAAAAAAAAATAATTGTACTCATAAATTAATATATTTTTCTAAATTTGTATGGAGAAATTTATATTTACATAAATCAATATGGCTAAAATTGTATGCAAAAATCTGTATGGCTGAAATTGTGTTCTGTTGAAATTATATACGGCATAAATTTGTATGCCTGAAATTGTATGTGGCAAAAATTTATATTTAAGCAATATACATGGCTGAAATTGTATGCAAAAAACTGTATTTTACTTAAATTTGTATTACTGAAATTAGTTTGTTAATTTCAATAGGGTAAGAGAGAAAGAGAGTGGGGTTGGATTGAATAAAGAAGAGTGTAATTAAGGTGGCATACAAAAGAAAAAGAAATCGGGATACTTTAGGTGAATCAATTTACTCGCCTATTCTAGAAAACGAGGAGAGATACTCAACTATGCCATAGGAAATAGTAAAAAATTATATATTTGCATCCTCACATTTGTTATATTTATGATAACTTTTCATTCCAAATCTTTATATATGAATTTGTTGATTCAGTGAATAGTAACTATAATAGCATATTTTATGATAGTTAAAAATGAATGATATTGAAAAGGTGAAATAAGGCATGTATTGAGGATAAACCCGCATAAGTAAAGGTAAAAAACCTAAAGAGATAAGTCTACACTCTCACAATTCTAAAAGTTGTTATTCAGACCCAATCTGAATTTTAAAGCTAAAAGGGTGCAAAAACTTATAGTCATCATATGACTTATATAAAGTTGTTGCACAGTAAAAAGAACAGAAAGTGAGTTTATGTATTTTTTATATCTATTATGGAACTTACATGTATTCTAAATTAATTGTCAATATGTTAATTATTATTTCTTATACATTAATTTTATATTTTATTGAGTTATAGCTTATTAGCAGTGATTGTACTGTCGGAAACGAAAAGAAGTCAGTCAGGTACTAGACATAAAAAATGACTGAACCTTTTTGTATACATATACTTTTGGATGCACATAGAGATCTGAGGAGATATACATACATTTTTGGGCATGTAAGCAAATTTTAAAAAGTTTAATAAAGCTCTATATTTCATTTGAAGAATGCATTTATTTGAGGTATTTTACATACTCTTCCTGTCAAAGTAAAAAAGAAATTAGATATGTTAGGATAGTCTTAATAAGCTACTTCTTACTCACCAGATTCTGATAAATATGGTTTAGAATGGGTGTAAGTAAGAAGAGTGTTTCTTTAGATTCTCTTTTACACTGTGACATACATTTATCTCTTTTGTAAATAGCACAAATCTAAATATTATAACTATTATAACCAAAAATGATTAATATAACATTAAGTTTCATAATATAAATCATTTTGCTAATGCCTTTCGTATCCATTTTGCCTTCGAATTCACATGTTTTCAAAGATAGAAATGTATAATTGTACGATTTTTTGATAAGTTATCATATTTCATATCAATCTCTTCCTCAAACATTCTAGAAATACTTAATAGCTCAGTCATATTTAGTGAATATTTCTCTTTCTTGCAAGGACCTTATTATTCTTTGGATAACATTAATAACTTGAGTAATACTATCAGTTATCATAACAATATACTCACGAAGAATTCGATCAATAGCAAATACCTTATTCTTCTTTCTAACGACACCTTTTGAAGATGAATACACTGCTCTATTTGTCGTTTCTATGGAATATTCTTTAATTTCCACATCAACTCAATCACTAAACTTGCGATGCATCTACACCAGCATCTAAATCCTGAGGACTTATCATCTTCTACCAATATTTATTGAATCCCAAGTGGAGTTTGATGATTTCCAAATTTAACCCATCGTTTAGTAGCATATCCTTCACCACACGCCTCTAACTACATATAATTTCCAATTAGAATATTTAAATAAGAAGCATATCTTGAAAAAGCCTATAATATAACAAACTAGACAATACTAACCTTATTTTAATATTTTGAACAAGTGCTTAAAGTAATACCTGAATATGCACTGCATACTCCTCATGGTACATCACTATTATCTTTTTAGTTTTGTCCCAATATACCACAAATGTTTTTTTTTAACTCCTTAATATAAGTCCACATAGTTAATTTATATCAAATTTGATTCTTACATTGCTCACATGTAAAATTTATTCCTAGTTTTTCTTTCAATTATTGGGCGGCATCTTGATCCGCAGCATCTTTAAAGCCTTGGTCACTTATATTTGTAGCGAAATATTCAGTTATAATTTATAATAGTTCAGCTATTTTCATGCTCTATAAATTTTTTTTTCTTAATTTTAGAACAAAATGCAACATTTGTTTGTGATGATCAATTATCCCTAAACATAAAAAATATCATTTTAACAATACACGTAACATACACATTTTTTGTTGAAATAGTAGAGGTAATAACAAAAAAAGAAAAATCAATACACATATGAAAATGAATAAACAAAATATCATTTATATCAAACCATTCTTCAAGTAACCATTATTATCAAACTGAATAAACAATGTTGTTTGCCCATAAAAAGTTAAGAGAAGAGGGTGGGTAATCTTAAAAAAAAGATACTAATAACCATAATTTTGTATGTAATTCCGCATGACATGTGCAATTTTATCTCTTTTATCCAACAATTCTCATAAATCATCTATAATAATTTGAGCTCTCATTCGATAGTGACTTCTTCTTGCCCATTCATCCTCAAAGAGAAATAAATGAACAACACCTTCTATGACTATATGATTATGCAATATTTAATGACCAAGAACAATGTCAACTTAAGTTTATAAAAGAAAGTAAGGTTCACATTGTATGATTGTAAGATGATTCTTTAAAGAACCAAAGGCATGCTCAAAGATTGCGCATAATAAAGAGTGTTGAAGATTAAAAAGTTCAATTTGCACATCGAATAGAACTAAACTCCTATAACTAGTATCTTGTCATACGATATGGAGCCATAAACTTTTTTGGGTAAAGTAGTTACTGTCAACTAGATAACATTTATCTATAATATTAACTTTAGTTTTCTTTATTTGAAAGTATCAAAGATAATTATGGAAGCAAAATGAGAGTTAGCCTTTTGCACCTTTTGGAACACGTAAATCATCTGGTCTTTCTAATGCATTCTTAAGGACTGCTGCATTATGTGACGAATCTTCTCAACCAGTGAGAACATATGTGAACCTCAAATCAAAGTAAACTGTTGTTAACATATTTTGTGTTGATTATAGTACTCTTATTGTACATGTAAATTCATTCTCCATAAGTACTCTAACTTTGATGTGTGTCCCATCTATAATTCCAACACAGACTAATTTTTTCTATAACTTATATTAAAAAGAACACTATAAAACATGTAACTTTCAAAATGTGAATAGAATATATCTAGAAAAAAAAAAAGACATGAACCTATAGTTTGATTGCATCTTACATGGAGTTTGGACAAGCAGATGCTTAAAAAATTCATGACGTAACTCCCTACAGCATATAATGTAACTCTAAAATACCTACTAATAGTTTCCCCATAAGTGTTGAATGTTAAATCAAATAACTCAATTACAAACACTATGCCCAAGTGTATGCAATAGCATAAAAACTTATTCTTTAGTCCATACACTGAATGTATCTTCCAATAATCTTCTTGTGCACATTAAGTTACATAATTTGAAGAAAGGCTATCTCCTCATTCATACTATGTCAATAAAATCAGAATCACATCCATAGTATAACCTAGAAAGATATGTTTGACTTTTATATTTCATTCAGTATTATACATTTTTCTTTATCTGCCTATCTCATGTAGTAACATGAATATAAGTCTCAATGCAACAATAATCGGTGCATGAATGGCTAAATGATTTTGAGTTTCATCTACTCTGCGACATCCCAATACTGATTCAAATTGAATGATTGATCTTCATTATATTGCAATCATTCATCCATCTTTATAACTATCAATAGTAAACTCTATGTGAAGATGTAGTTTTAACACATCAGCTACCAAAATTAACACTACTTCAAGCTAACAAGAGAGCCAGTCTAGCACATAGGATAAAATATGAAATAGGATACAAACAACATTAAACGCAGAAATTCAAGGATTTTGATATGGCATAAACATATTTATTATCTTCAAATGAAAGAAAATATAAAATACAAACATTTCATTAAGTAGTCAACCAAATAATGAATTTACATATAGTAGTCACTTTAGTCAATTATTAACTTCAATTGAGAGAGCCAGTCTAGCACATAGGATAAAATATGAAATAGGATACAAACAACATTAAACGCAGAAATTCAAGGATTTTGATTTGGCATAAACATATTTATTATCTTAAAATGAAAGAAAATATAAAATACAAACATTTCATTAGGTAGTCAACCAAATAATGAATTTACATATAGTAGTCACTCTAGTCAATTATTAACTTCAATTGCAAATCATTAATATGGAACATCTAAACAACGAAGAAGCTGACTAGAAAAAATGAGAAAAAGACCACAACTACTGAATCTTCCAGGTTGGAGGGTTTAGTCAATGAAATCCTCGCAAATTACTGTTGTGATGTGACAAGCTCAGCTACCTCGCAAAATGCTAAAAGGTTAAAATAGTGAATCTCATAAAAACCCATTATTGTTTAATCCCTAATTTAGTTACCAACCAAAAAGGAGATTCAGCTGAAATATTAATGCTTTTCTTACATTTTTAATAGAAACTGATCAGTAATTTGGATTCTCAACGAGGGTGATGATTTATCTTAACTCCTTTCACTTCTTTTCGCTTCAAGATAGTGAGTTGTGAATTGTAAAATCGCGAACACCTTACGAAATGGCGAACAATTTATGACACTGGACGCATCTTGCAATTTCACTGTAAGTGACGAGTCACAGCCAAGGAGAGGGGAGGCTAGGGGTGGGGTGGCTTATTTAAAAATAATTTTAAAAAAAAAATTTAATAATGATACTTTGCAGTGGAAATAAATTGAATGATTAATTTTGAAAAAAAAATGAGAAAATATAAAAAAAGAGAGGGAGGTTTTATGTAATTCGTACTTTCATGTGCATTTTCCTTTGTCGCTATCGTCGTCACTGAAGGTATAACCCCTCCAAACTCAAAACTCCAAAAGCCCGTTTCGGCATTCATGGCACATCAGAAAACTGCCCATACACGCTTTTCTTAACATGGTGGAAAGGGAACTTGGTGCGATGCCTATGACGAAACGGGTAGTCATCAAAAGCCTCATTTTCGGCATTTGTGGAGCACCAGAAAACCGTCTATACACACTTTTTTTAGCATGGTGGGATAAGAATTTGGTGTGATGCCTACGGCGAAGTGATGATACATATAAGTACCCTTACACGGGAAAAGAATTGCATTTTCAAACAGGTGCTGTAGAAGACCCATACACGGGTTTCTTGGCGTGGTGAGGAACGAAGATTACGGCCGTGGTGTCTGAGGACACCTATCATACATGCTTTTTTAGCATGGTGGGAAGGCCTAGTTTCTTGTAGTTTTCCCTGAGCGGGGGAGACGCTAGGAGACTGCCGAAATTTCGCCTAAAACGAACAAGGACTTGGAGAAATTAATAGGGGACTTTTAAACTTGAATTGGACCAAATGACATGAACTTAACTTGAATTTGAGCATAATTAAGATGAATGAGTTATAAGAATTTGATTTCAAAAAATGGAAAAGAATTTAAATGAATTTGAACATGACATAAACATTTGAACTCAAGCAAAGACGTGAGTTGGACCACAATTGAACTTGGGCTTGGACTCATATTTAAGCAAATGCAAAGAACTTTGACTCAATTTGAACCTAAATGAAACTTACAAAAGAATATGTTACAACTTTAACCTTCCAAATGAATATCAATAAATGAATAAGGGACTTATATTTCAAAAGGCATGAATTGTCAATTGATTCACAGGGAATAATGCAAGCTCTCACCGAACTTGAAGAATTACCAATGGCCATATACAAAGAACATGTAATGATCGTGACCATTCACATGCATGCATATGCTGAGGATTTGTGGTGGACAGAATAATGCACCTACAAGCATGAACATGAATTTATTACACACACAATGGTCCACTTACAGGCAACAGCAAGAAACTTATGAATGTCTGTGAACGACAATGAGACATATACAAGTGAATGTGAACCATTGCAAGCAAATACCTCAAGCAATAGAGGAGCTCCAATGTACACAATGATCTATCCATGAGCGATGTAGTGATACGATCATAAGTAAGGTTTGGAGATCTAAACATCTCTACAAAGCATGGAGAATGTGCAATGCCTGCAATGCAACATCCATAAAGAATGATTGTTGATATGATATACATATGACTAGTGTCTCCTAATCGTAATCAACAATGTTTCAACTTCAAGAGAACACATCAATTCTCCCAGCTTATCAAGAAGTGAAAATGCCGGATGTGTCGCGGAAAGGGTAGTTATCCTACCAACCCACCTAAAGAAACCATAGCAACACCCTATAATCAACAATCACGATGCAAATGTATGTACAAAATGTCATCTATAGTCAAAGGCAGTATGTCTGTAGTATATATATGCAAGACGCTTAAGAGTTATTACAGCATCCTCACATTCAACAAATCATACAATGGTAGTCAAATATACTGACCCTTAGAGAAGCAAAAACATGTCCTCTACATATTCAAAGTGCCTACCAGTCGTTATAACAAAGACATTATGATGCCTCCACAACCAACCATTGCCCGACATTGGTCCAATACATCCATCATTCCAATCATCTCAAGGACTGCAACAATAATTTTGTGAATGGATGTCTCGTATGATTCTCCTAGATGGTCTGGTGCAACTCCAATTATTGTGGTTAGTTCAAGACTGTAACCCCTGATTTCGAAACATTGGGCATCAATAATGATGCAATCATGCATGGTTGAAATGATTGATTCTTTATTTAAGTCAACAACAAAAATTAATAATGGCATAATTAAAAACCTGCTTCTTGATTCCCATAAGAGTTCTGGGAAGAGAAAAGGCAAATCAAATCATTATAGAGTGAGTGAGTCTTAGTTCAATAGGTTCTGAACATTGAGTTGGATAAGATCATTAAGGATTGCAAGTTTCTTGATGAACAGTGATCGTGCATCTAACATACCATCCACGGACAAGTACAGAAGGACTACGACAAATACGAGTTCCTACGATCCATCGTAGAAGACCCGTCAAAATGTCTAAAATGTCCTCGCACATGCACTATAATATGTACGCACATCGGTACACAAAAGGGCATGTGTAATCACACAACCCGCATGGGCCTCAGCGAGCGTGTTATGGGTACACATGTGACGTCTAGGGATACTGCGCGGGTCAATAAATGAACCACAGTTCGAGCCCGATCCTTCCACGTGGATAGATAAGAGTCGACATGGCTCGAACTGTCAAATAGATATACAGTCAATATGTCGACCGAAATATATGTTTTATATGTTCAAATAAGGCCTTCAAGATCTATGACAAAAGAAATCCATCAACAAAACATAAAACCGATGAGCCCGATCCTCTATCGACCAGTAAACAGAGTCGACAATGTCCAATCAATACAACAACAACAACATCAAGCCTTTATCCCACTACGTGGGGTCGGCTACATGAATCATTTTTCTCCATTGTGTCTTATTAAAAGTCAAATTCTCGTTTAAATCTAATAAAGAAAGGTCATTCCTAATATTTTCTAACCAAGTCTTTTTAGGTCTACCCCTACCTTTCTTAGCACAAGTCAAATCTAATACCTCTACTCTCCTAACCGGGTCATCGGAAGGCCGTCGTTTTATGTGACCAAACCATCTAAGACGACTCTCTCTCTAATATTATCTTTTACTGGAGCTAATCCAACCTTTTCACGTATATGCTCATTTTGTATCCTCTCTAAGGGTAAAGCCACTCATCCACCTGAGCATCCTCATCTCTGCCACACTTAACTTAGTACTATGCTTCTCTTTTAATGGCCAACATTCGACAAGGTCCAATCAATGAAATCCACAAATGATCCCATTAACTCCTCGATGATGGCCGTGTTAAATGGAGATCTCAATCGGAGGGGTTAATTCCAAATATTTCAAATGGCACCCAAACACCCATAAAAATCCAAAAATTCCAAAATCCAAAATGTTTAAAAAATTGAAACTCTCACTTAAAGCAAAATCCATCTGCCCTCCGCAATAGTTTGTCAATGTGGACAAATTGAAAAGTCACTTCAGCTTACAGAAAGTTTATGTTTGGTCGAGAATATTACTAAGATCCATTCTCAAATAGTTTTCTACCAATAAAGATGTCGTGCATATCCTCTAACTGATAGTTTCACTGCCAAATGGCACTACAGTCAAACGGTTATGACCCGAGACCCTCTGAACCGAGTGGTTTTGCTGTCAAATGGCACCACAAGATAACGGTTATGGACAGAGCCAATATGTTCCTTAATGGCATAAAATATTTGAGATATGAATCAATAGGATATAATCAACAGGGTACAAAGCCCTATGTTAGCTAAAGTAGATTCAAATTTGTCCTCTTAGACAAACATCTAGGTCTATAAGGTACCCTTGGACGAAGCAACACATGATTGTAGACAAAGATCATTCTGTCAGGTTGTGTCGACTACCTCCTCTAACTAAGTAGACCAGAGACCATAATGACTTGGGATAATGAAACCATGGGATCTTAATTGGGGTCATCATCCATTCTCCCACCATTCGCTTTAAGTGCAAGATGGTGTAATTTCAAATTTTAAATATCAATACTGCCAATACCCTTCCAAACACCATGCCCATGCTGCTACTATCACTACGGGAAAACGCGCGAATACCGTCGAATTTTCCGGCGGAAAATTCTGGACGGTAATAAACGGCGCAGTTACCGGCGGATTTGCTCGACGTAAAGTTTGCGTCAACCTTTCCGTTCCGCCGGAAAATCCGACGGTATAAGGATGCCTGAACCATTTCCGTCGCACGTTACAGCGGAACCATTCCGGCGTATGTTACCGGCGGACATTACGCCGGCATATTTAAACTCAACGAAATATATCCGACGGATTAGACGTCGGAAATGATACCGACGTCACTAGTGTCATTACCGGCGGAACGTCCGCCGGTAAAAGCCCTATTTCGCGAACCCGAACCCCTTTGGCCGTCATTCGTTTCCTTCCATTCTCTCACTTCGACTGCTTCGACTGCTTCGCCCGTCGCCGTTTGTCGCTCGCCGTGGTTAGACATCGCCGACGGTCACCGGACTTCGCCGTCGACGGTCACCGGACTTCGCCGAGCCTCCTTCCTAGTCGCGCGCCGCCTCTCTCCTTCCTAGTCGCGACGTAGCTCCACCTGAGGAGGAGTCCACGGAGTCAGAGTAGTTTAATTTAGTTTATATGAACTTGTTTATTTCTGTGAACATGTTTTATTGAACAGTTTCTTTTAATGTGATGTTTTTAGTTGATTGTTAGTACTGAATTATTTCTTTTAATGTTATAAACTGTTGTGAAACTGTGGTAAAATTGTTGATATGTTGTAATGTTACAATTGAAATGTTGTAGAATTGATATTTGTATAGGTTTGCAGGAGTGGAAATTTGATTGTTGGCTGGGAAGGACATTTTTTTTTGTCAATGCTCCAGGTTTCTGGCGGATTTTGCACCGGAAGTTTGCCGGAAACGACGATACAACGAATCGTATCGTATGTACCATCGTCTTTGTTCTGTCGGAAACTACCGGCGCACAGTCCGCCGGTACGTACCGGCGTACAATTTGCGTCGCAAACGAGTTCGTGGGGTTTCTACGCACACTTTGCATCGTCTTATCCGTCGGTAACAAGGTGGGAATGGGAAGAAATTATTTGGTGCGGAAACTAAAAGTAACACTACGTTCTGACTCCAATTAAAACTGCACATGTGAATATGCCACGGATTTTTGTATATTACTTTTTCTTTATGTCTTGTTAGCACGATCGAACCGACCGACCTTAAAAGTTTACCTTTTAAAAGCCAGCATTTAGGGTTAGTGCTTGAAAAAAGTCATGAAGGCTCCAAAATCAAAATATTTAGGACTTTTGATAGCTGCTCAAAAAGAAAAAAAATAGCAAAACTTTATAGTATTTTGTCAAGATGGAATGCTCATAGGACACAAATGTTGAAGACAGGTTTGGGAACTTTCAGCAATAAGAACTTAATTTTGTTGGAACTGCAGTAGGTTTCAACTTAGCGGTAAATTTCTACCTCATCAGAAGTTGTTCTAAGGGTTTCAAAAGTTGAGTGGAAATAACAACTTAAATACTAAGTGTCGAAGATCTTTACAATATTCTACTATGCTTTTTCTATGAATTTGTTTATGCGATTTTTTTCCACTTTGCAATATTCTGTTACACTTTTAATGCACTTACAATTTTGAGGAGAGATTATTCTCAAGAAACTTTCAAAAGAATTTCGATTTACTTTTACTACTCTTTAACTAAGCTTTTATTGTGCTACTACTGCCATTTTCTATTCTTTAATTGGGATTTAACTATATTTTTAGTGTGCTTTAACTACTCTTTAGATGCACTTTTACTGCGCTTTTATTACGCCTTTGCTGTGCTATTCCTGCACTTTTGTTGCTATATTGCTATGCTTTTAATTATCTTTTGATGATCTTTTTCTTTCTTTAGATTATGCATAAAGATGAAAAAGAAGCATATGATGCTTACTACAGTTATGCCCATAAAAGTGGCTTTAGTGTATGCAAGGATCATCATAGTTACTGGCAAAATTCTAGAAAGATAAAAACCAAGGACTTTATCTATTCAAAAGCTGGTTTCAAGAAGAGATTTGATCTTAATTCCTAAAAGAAATATAGAAAATTTGATACTAGAATGAGTTGTCCATCTTTGATCAGGTTTGTAGTTGCATGAAACTAGAATTGGATTGTGGAAAAATTTATTGAATCATACAATCATGAATTGTCTAGGCCAGAAGATCGATACCTCCTGAGATCATAGAGGAATATTGATGATGAGAAAGCTTCAATTCTGAAGTCAATGATAGAAGCCGGGATTAGGATGGTTGATGCATTCTTCTACCTAATAGAGGATGTTAGAGGTATTGAGAATGTTGTATTCTCTAAAAGGGTTGATTACAACTTCATTCAAAAGGAGAAAAAAACAAAGATTGAATTTGGAGACACTAATTCTTTGATTCAATTATTTAAAGATTGATAACTTGATGACAACATGTTCATATGGGACATCCAAATCGATGAGTTTGATAGATTATTAATTTTTTCTAGGGTTGATGGGATGGGTAGGATAAATTATGACTGTTTTGGAGATGTGATGATTTTGTATACTAGCTATAGGCTAAATTAATATAATTTAGTTTGTGCCCCATTTATCATTTTAAATAATCATTAGTAAAACATTTTACTAGGAGTGGCCTTTTTGTGAGTGAAAATAATGAAATCATTTATATGATTATGTAGAACATTTGTACGAATAATGGGTGATAAACATCCACATATAATATTTACTGATCAGGACAAGGCAATGGTTAGGGCCATAGAAGTTGCATTACCCCACACTTGTCATAGACTTTGCTAATGGAACATTTTAAAAAAGGTTCCATCAAAAGTTGGGTACTTCAATAGCAACAAAAAATTCAGAGGACTCTTCTATAAGTGTTTGAGCAAGTGTGACTCTAAGGAGTTTGAGAAAATATAGGCTGAAATGATCATGGAAGGGAACCTCCAAAACCATGATTGGTTGGAAGATCTTTATAAGATAAGGAATAAGTGGTCAACAACATTTAATAAAGACCATTTTAGCATGAGAATTCTATCAACGTAATGTAGCGATTCTACTAATAATGTGTTTCATAGTATTTCAAAGCCAAAAAATTCTATAAATGGTTATTTTCTTGGGTTAGAGAAGGTGATGATGACTTGGCATCAGAATGAACAGGATAAGGACTACAAATGCATCCAATCTAAAATAATTCTTGTAATGAAAAATAACTCAATATTAAAGCAAGCTCCTTAATTTTACTCATGAAAATTATATTCATTTTTTGAGTAAGAATTTCTACAGGGTGTGGGTGGAAAGATTATAGACTTTGCCTCAAGTGTTTTTCAAAGTTTTTAGTTAACATAGAGAATAAAGACCAATCTACACCTTGGGTTGTTCATTTTGATGAAATAGAATGATGTATTCAATGCAAATATAAGAAGTTTGAAATAATGGGTTTTTTTAGTTCTCATTATATGAGGGTTTTGAGGTAGCTTGACATTGTGAAAATTCTTGAGAAGTACCTAATGCATTGATGGTCAGCAAGAGCTCAAAAATATATATATTTAGGCCACTTGGGCATATGTAAGGGTAAGATTACCTCTGAATCTAGTAATGGATTCATTTTCAAAAATCATATAAGAAAATTTGTATATTAAGGAAGCACACGAGCTTAAAAGAATGAGGAGGCTGAGTAGTACAGGTTGGTTGCAATGAAAGACATGGCTAAAAATATAGACTTCATTTTTTATAGCAAGATAAGAAATCATAAGTTTGTTGTAAACACACAGGGTGGTGTCAGTGCAAAATTTAAAGATCCACTAAAGCATAGGCCTAAAGGCATCTCCAATGCAAGATTAAAGGGCTAATGGGAAAAATAAGAAGACTAAGAGTACGATTTAACTTGCAAATTTTTTTATTAACTTATATAACAAGCTACGCTTTAGCTGTGCTTTCACTACGCTTTAAATGTGCTTTAAATTCCCTTTCATTGTGCTTTCACTATGCTTTCATTGCATTTTCATTGGGCTTTCACTACCTTGTAATTACATTTTAACTGCACTTTTACTCTGTATTTATTACACTTTTTATCTACTATTTCACTAACCCTAATTTTCTCAATAGAGAAACATGCATTGAATAATAAAAATAGAAATGGAAAATCCTTTTTCAACACATATGAACATCCCAAACATGTCTGAATGGTTCGGTGAGGAATTCATAATCGGGGAAGCAAACAGAGAGCCATGGGCCTAATACATAAGAATGATGTTGGATCTTATTTCTTCATAATTATAATTGTAATATATTTGTATTAAACTCAATTTTAGTTTTAATTCATTGTAATAAAAATTTTTTGACCGATTTTATTGTTGTCATTATATTGGTACCTATATCACTACTATTTGCCAGGCTTGGGGTTGAGTTGATTCCATCTTTTTTTATTGATTATCCATTTATTTTTTGGTTTGACCAATTTTATTACTATCTTTATGCTATCTTTAGTAGTGATATATTTACTATCTTCTCTATATAAGCTAGTTCGTAGTTTACATATTCCCTTACCTATACACCAGATACCACACATACTCCACGTATCTGATTGACAACTAGCCTTGATCGAAAGTTCTCTCTAATGATCGAGAGGTGTAATTAACTATAGGGGCTTGCACCTATAAAAAGTTCTCTCTAATGCCAAGGCCAACGACAGTTTTATAGGTGAGGAGTTTTCTAGGACTTGATGGTTACTACAGGAGGTTTGTAGAGGAGTTTTCTCAGATTGTTATGTCGTTATCCAGATTAACTCAGAAAGCAGTGAAATTTGAATGGAGTGATCAGTGTGAAGGAGCTTCCAGAAGTTGAAGAATTGCCGAGTGACTGCCCCGATTTTGACAATTCCATCAGGTTCAGAAGGGTTCCAAATTTTCTATGATGCTTCATTGAGAGTACTTGGAAGTGTATTGATGCAATATGGTAGAGTGGTGGCTTATGCTTCAAGGCAATTGAAAATTCATGAAAGGAATTATCCCACTCATGATTTAGAATTGGCAGCTGTAGTTTTTGCACTCAAAATATGGAGACATTATCTGTATGGGGTCAGATACGAAGTATTTACAGATCATAAAAGCCTCAAGTACATTTTCAATCAAAAAGAGCTTAATTTGAGACAAAGAAAGTGGTTAGAGCTCATTAAGGATTATGACTTAGACATAAGTATCATCCTGGAAAGGCAAATGTAGTTGCAGATGCACTTAGTAGAAAAACACTTGGAAATGCAAATTGGCTAATCACCCAACAAGAGGATCATCAGAGATATGAAAAAGTTAGATATTTCAGTGGTAAATCAAAAAGAGATAAAAGATATGATGTTGGATCAGCTGATGATCCAATCTACTTTGAAAGATAGAGTTCTCAATGCATTGTCTCAAAACGAGAAATTTCAGACCATCATAAAGAATGTGTAAACAGGGCAATTAGAGAACTTTGTTATTGATGGAGAAGGGTTATTAAAGTATAAAGGCAGGATTTATATTCCAAAGGTTGGAAGCTTAAGAGAAGAGATATTGCAAGAAGCTCACCTCTCAACATATGAAATTCACCCGAGCAGTACAAAGATGTATCAGGAACTCAGAGGTTTGTTTTGGTGGCCAGGATTAAAGAGAAGTGTTGCAGAATTTGTAGCAAAATGTATTCCTTGTCAGGTGATCAAAGCAGAACATCAAAAGCCAAGTGGTCAAGTGCAACCCTTATCTATACCTGAGTGGAAATGAAAAGACATCGTAATGGATTTTGTAATTGGATTACCCAGGTCAAGGCAGAGTCGAGATGCAATATGGGTTATTATTGACAGATTAACCAAGTCAGCTCATTTCTTACCAATCAGGCAGACATATTCAGTAGAGAAATTGGCAAAATTATATGTTGATGAAATTGTGAGATTGCATGGAATTCCAAATTCTATTGTTTCAGACAAATATTCCCGTTTCACTTCTAAATTGTGGAAGAAAATTCAAGAAGCTTTGGGCACCCGATTGACTTCCAGTACAGCATTTCATCCACAGACAGATGGGCAATCAGAAAGAATGATTCAGACTTTGGAGGATTTAATGCGATTATGTGTTTTAGATTTTAGAGGAAATTTGAAAATTCACACACCATTGACTGAATTTGCTTACAACAACAGTTTTCAAGCTAGCATTGGAATGGCACCATATGAGGCTCTTTATGGAAGAAAATGCAGAACACCCTTATGTTGGGTAGAAACTGGTGAAAGAAAAGTAATTGGAACTGAACTGGTGGATGAAGCTACTAACAAAATCAGATTGATCAGAGATAAACTAAAGGCAGTTCAAGACGGGCAACGAAAATATTATGATGCAAAGCACCGACCAGTGGAATTTGAAGTTGGAGAGTTTGTTTTCTTAAAGGTCAGCCCAATGAAAGGTGTTCAAAGGTTTGGAAAGACAAGGAAATTGAGCCCAAGATTCATAGGTCCCTATGAAATCATCGAAAATATTGGAAATATGGCATACAGATTGGATTTACCAGTGCATATGCAAGGAATTCATAATGTGTTTCATATATCAGTACTTCGGAAGTATGTCTCAGATGATTCCAAGAGAATCCAGTCCAAATCAATTGACTTGCAGCCTGATTTGAAATATATTAAAGAACTAAAAAGAATCTTGGATTATGATGTAAAACAGTTGAGGCATAAAGCAATACCTTTTGTGAAAAATTTATGGAAGAAAGAGATGCCACCTGGGAGGGAGAAGCTGAAATGAGAAGTCAATATCCTCATCTATTTAACTAAGGTATGTGTTATTACTTGATTTAATTTTGAGGACAAAAATTTTTTCTAAGAAGGAGAGATTGTAATAACCGGTTCGGCCCCGGCCGGTTCAGTTGAACCGGCCGAACCTATACAAATAGACGGACGAAGCCATTCGCGAAACATAAGCAGTTTCGCGAACAGAGAAGGGCGGACGGTCGGGCTTCACGCGAGAGCAAGGTAGGTTTCTTCTTTCTCCAATTTTAGCAAATGATTGCCTTCTAGGATAAGAAATAACAATTCTTTTTCATTATTATCGTTATCAGAGTGTTATTTTGGGAGAGATTTAACGAACAAGAGAAACGGACGAAAATGATTAAAGGAAGAAGGTTTGTTGAATTTCTTTCGGATTTTTATATAAATTTCTTCTTCTACTTTGTTTAAAGTGAGCGATATGTTCCTTGAAGGATAAGGAAGCGATTGAAGCGAAGAAAAAAGAATTTGCAAGAGAAAAGATTTTTGGGAGTTTGAGAAGTTTCCATTCGAAAATTGTAAGTGAATTTCTTCACATAAGGTTTTTAATAAAATTTTGTTATTAAAGCAGAATATTATTTTGATATGAAGTCATTGTAGGAATTTAGGGTTTTTGGAAAGGAGAGATCAAATCGTAAGAATTGAACCCGCGAGGATGCAACAGAGAGGAAATTTGATTCAAGGTTAAATTAAACATCAAAGGCCTGAAGAGTTCAAAGTGAGTAATTATAAAAGTTAAATTTCTTTATTTCATTTCTATTTTCATTTTTTGAAAGAAGTATATATGAAATTGTTTAGATTTATGATTTCTACTACTACAACAACAACAACAACATCAAGCCTTTATCCCACTACGTGGGGTCGGCTACATGAATCCTTTTTCTTCAATGTGTTCTATTAAAAGTCAAATTCTCATTTAAACCTAATAAAGAAAGGTCATTCCTAATATTTTCTAACCAAGTCTTTTTAGGTCTACCCCTACCTTTCTTAACATAAGTCAAATCTAATACCTCTACTCTCCTAACCGGGTCATCGAAAGGCCGTCGTTTTATGTGACCAAACCATCTAAGGCGACTCTCTCTAATTTTATCTTCTACTGGAGCTACTCCAACCTTTTCACGTATATGCTCATTTCGTATCCTATCTCTAAGGGTAAAGCCACTCATCCACCTGAGCATTCTCATCTCTGCCACACTTAACTTAGTATTATGCTTCTCTTTTAATTTATGATTTCTACTACTCTTGGAAATAATTACTGAAATAAGCAACGGTATGTATGAATACAATTATGTGAAAGAAAAAGAATATGTATAAACGAGTATGTCAAAGAAATAGGAAGTAAAGTTAAGAAGCAATCATACATATGTATATGATTCGTACATGCAATTATTAAGTATATATGTATATAAACGCATTTTACATGAATGGATGAAAAATAAATGAAAAGAAAATGAATATACATGAAAAGCATAGGAGTCACCCCCGTATGGTACTGGCTGGGGAAGCAATGTACCCGTGCACGAGAAATGGAAATGAAAATGAAAATGGAAAAGGAAATGGAAATGAATGTACCTTTGGTACATAGAAACGGTGCTCCTGTACAATTAAATGGGAAAAAGGGTGTATATTAAAGTAAATCTTTTACGTATGTAAATGGAAATGTTATAATGTGCATAATAGACCGTATGAAATAAAATGAATAGAAATTAAAGAAAAGTTTGCTACTTATTAAATGAATAGACTTGCAAAACAAATAAACTGTATGATAATTTTTATGTTAATATTTAATGATTACCCACTAGGTTTACTTAGTAAACTCAACCCACGAGTTTAAATGTTTCAAGTAAGTTCCTAAGAAAAGAAATAGCAGAAAGAGAAGAACATGTTTATAGAAGACGTCGTGCAAATGACAACAGGTAAATTATGATTTTTTTAGTGGCTCTTCAGTTAATAGAAAAGTTTTTGATGATGAGTTATTATTATATTGATGGAAATGTACTATCGTCTGACTTTTCGTACCCGCCTCGTTAGATCGAGCATCCGGGCCGGGTCGTGACATTGGCTTAACTAGTGTGCTTGCATCACAATGGGGTCACCACAACTAGACCATGATTGGGAGGAATTAACCCCATCTAAAATAGATCTTTATCTCCAAGAAAATTTAGAGCATAGGCAGGTATTTATGCTAGTGAAACTTAGGTTGTACTTAAGAGAAATTTGGAAAATTTTAATTGGATGAGCGTACTTACACTTATCTTTAGTTACCCTAGTATAACCCACGGTAAACTTTAAGTTAATGGCCTTAAAGTAAATTCCACCTGTGTAGACTAGCTTAGTGTGCTAAGTGTTAATTGGAATTGAATTGATCAAGTGATTTAATTATTAAGTAGGTTTAAATTCATCTGAACCCCACTTAGCTCAAATGAGCTATATTCACTCATTTGATTAAATTGACCTATCAAACATGGTAAAAAAGGATTGGGATGAACAAGGATTATGTCCCAAACATCCAAATTAAAATCGCTTAACAAGCTTTGGCTTTGATTTGATTTTGTCAATTAGTTAAGAATAATTCATTTAGAACGGTAAAGATCTCTTTTGGGTTCAAAAGAAACATGTCTGCCATTTCAGTAAATTGACAAATTAAAAGTTGGCAAATTGGGTACTTTAGTTAAGCTTATAATTCAGAATTCCTCCCTCAAGTGTATCTCTCTCTAGTTTCCAGTCTATATAGCTTCTTTTATCACTTGGGTAGCCTTGATTATCAGAACATCTCATGCCAATATACCATTAATATCTTGGTTTGGAGAGGAAGGGTTTTCATACTCATTCTCCTCAATCATGCATCTAGTCTAGTTTCTAGGGTAGAATATGACATCAGATCGATATTGTTGTCAGGTTTTCCAATCCAGAATAGATTGATATGCACAATATGCTAAAGCAATAGCCTGTTTGAAGATTCTGGTTGGTATGACACTTTTGATAAGTTGAAAGAACAAGAATAAAGTTTTTATGGAACAGTATTCAATATGTTTAGTTAGTCTTTCTGGAAAAACTTCTAGCAAGATGAACTCTGCACTTGCGAGATAAACATACAAGCTTCACGTCAGTAACAAATCCCACAACAAACAAAAGGCTCAATCCTCATGAAGTGCTATATAATCATCGTCTTAAATAATTTGAATCTTAAAGCTAAACGTTGTAACATATGAATCTTATCTCAGGCTGATAAACATCATACACCAACCTTCAACAGTGCTCAGCTTCTTTGACTTGGCAACATCAGTTTGAAATTGCTGTAATAAGGAGTCAATTTCTTCAAATACAACTTCTTTCGGGCGGTTCCCATCAATCTAAATCCTAGTACGAGTTAGTAAACTCAACAAACTAGCAAATTATTTTTTAATAGAAAACTGGACATGTACATTATCTTGATGAAGTAGATGAAAGGAAAAACCTTCTTTAACAAGTCCAAGTACGTAGACAGGATAGCTTCTGCATTTCTCTTATATGTCTCAAGACGTGACACAACCTACCAATATCAGACGGTAGAAGTTAGTATCATATCGTAAATCAAAAGGACATGTTAAAAGTACTGCTTCCAAAATGATAGAAAACAACAAGACAAAGTAACTGCATTGACAGAAATTTGAGGTTGGTTAAAATTGCAATATTCAGTGCAAGCCGATTCAAGGAAAGTCAGAGCATCAATAACGAAATTCAATGAAGAACTAAGATGATGAAAAAAGTCAAGTTTAATGAAAAATGTCTATTACTGTCAGCAATTTCACTAAGGTTGCGTTGCTGCAAAATTTAAGTGTCCTCGTAACCTATGTTTTCCGCCGGAAAATGGAGCCAAAATGTCATAATGGAAATTGAAGAAAAAAAATGCAATTTGGTTAACAATACCTTTTCTTGAGTATCATCAGAACGGGTTATTAGTCGTGCAGAAATTTCATCCGTCTCAGGAGGGAAGTTTTTAAGATGGTAAATTTTTCCGGTTACTGGATCCATCGTCCTACCCACACATCTGTCGATCAGAATTTCATCAGGAACCTAAGCATTAAAAGGTCAAATCATATGAAAGGTCAGGATGCAAAACTGCATAAGCTTTAACTAGTGTTTACGTGGACTTAAACCTAGACCATTGAAAATATGCAACAAATTCATTAGCATTTACATTTATCATATCAAGGGCATGATACCAGACAATCTCTAATAATATAATTTATTTGGATGAAATAAAAATTAAATTTACAAGTTACACGCAATACAGTACAAAAAAAAAAAATAAGATCTTAATAAAATCAATCTAAACCAAAGAAACCTAAAAAATTAGTTCTGAAATGCTAGTCAAGCTGTGCAAGATATTACTTTGTAAAGTTTATTGAGTTCATAAATGTAATACACATAAGAGATCTTCC
Organism: Dendrobium officinale; assembly: GCA_019514585.1. Lineage (NCBI taxonomy): Eukaryota > Viridiplantae > Streptophyta > Magnoliopsida > Asparagales > Orchidaceae > Dendrobium > Dendrobium officinale. Next base: position 66,048,165 of record CM033682.1, on the reverse strand, counting down.
TAGGTTTTTCATAGTTGTTATTGAAACTAGCATGTTACTTATCTTATATCCCTTGTTGATCTCAACTCAAATTCCAAAAAAAAAAAATCTGCCAAAATTCTTGCTGAAATTCCGTGTACCTGTTCGGCGCTCGCGCCGCTCAATTCTTCTCCTGCGATTCACTCGTCTCGATCGCACTCAGGCACTCATCGTTAAAATAGGGAAGTAGACGAGGCTTTCATTTCCTCTTCTTCGACACAGGCTCCCATTCAATCTCACCCTGTCGAATTCCATGCTCCCATCTCCAAGCCCCAAACCCACAGTGAGCCGCTACCACAAACCTAGCCCTCCAAGCCACCTCCCATTTCTGTTCAAGGATCCCGACGTCCAACTCCAGCAAGCCGTTCCTCCTCTGCCGAACTCGCGACCCAACCAAAGCCTCCAGCCTCCGATCCCACTTCAACAAACCACAAGCCATCCGCCTCTACCCGCGCTATTACCTCACACCAACCCGACTCTTCCCTACCCGATTTACCTCACACCCACCCTTTACACCAGATCCACCCCGACCTTCGACCGAGCCCTCTTGCCACAATTAGTCGCAACTACTGAGCAGCTCCCTCTCATGTGCCCGATCTTGTCTCTAGCCGAGCCCACAAATCCCTATCACCAATAGCCCTTGTCGCACCTCTCAGTCGAACGAATACCCAAATCTACCTTACACAAATTACATGAACCGAGGTCAACCCTCATCTCCTCCTTTCAACCATACGTGAACCCCAACTCACATTTCCAATCGATCTTCACTCTTCATTCCTCTTCCTAGCCTATTACTGTCCACACACAAACACTAACAGACCACTACAACAGTCGATCCCAGACCAATCTTTATTCTTCTACCTGCCAAAGCCAAACTTCAGAATCTCAACAGATCTGATTTCCTCTTCCCAATCTTCACTCTTCTCCTCTTGCTTTCACAAAAAACTACAACAGCCGATCCCAGCCCAATCAATTGTTCGTTTCAAAAAGGTACCTCGAAGACCCATACACACTCTCGTAGTGTGGTGAGATTGAAAAACTACAACCACGGTGTCACTTGACACCTACCATACAAGCTCTTGTAGCATTATGGAAAAGGCCCAGCTCCTCAAATTTTCCTAACCAAGGGAGATACCAGGAGGCTGCCAAAATTTGAACTGATAAAGGACCTGGACTTAAACAAAACGTAAAGAACTGAACATATAAACCGGACCAAAGTGAACAGAAGTTGCAATCAGAAGGAACTAGACATTAAATTAATAAATGCATAACCAAATTAAAAATACAAATGCTAAAATATGATTCGTGTCATTCAAGTGAACATTAATAAACAAACAGGGAACTTGTTGAGGACGGAACTTCAAGCAAATGATGTCATATTGATAATTGATTGAAAGCTATTATTATAAGCAAATTCTATCAAGGGAATATGATCTTCCCAGTTACCTTCAAGATCTAGCATACATAATCTCAGCAAATCTTCTAGTACTTGAATTAGTCTTTCTAATTAAGCATTAGTCTATGGACGAAATGCAGTACTGAACTATAATTTTGTACCCAAACTTCCACAATTTAGATGTAAAGCGTCCATTTCAGTCAGACATAATAACCTTAGAAATTTCATGTAATATAATGATTTCCTTCAAAAACAACTTAATTAATTTCTCAACTGAATTAGTTTAATGGATAGGTAAAAATTGTATTGATTTTGTTAGTCTATCAATCACAACTCATATACATCGTGCCCTTGTCTTGATCTGGAAAATCCTATAACAAAATTCATCGCTATATCTTCCCACTTTCATTCTGGTATTGGTAAGGATTGCAACATACCACTTAGTCTTTGGTGTTCAACTTTAACCACTTGACATTTCTCACCACATCACTTTTCATTCTACGCCACCAAAATAATGCCTTTAAATTTTTATACATCTTCGTGCTTCGTGGATGGATTGAACCTGAGTTATGGGTTTCATGTAAAATCTCCTAAATTAAGTCTGGTTCTTTTGGTATCCACACTTCTGATTCTTTCTTGATCATCTATATTGAAATCCTTTCTTTTGCATATTTTCCATTCTTCAATAAATTTTTGATATTCAACACTAGTCTTTTGGGCTTCACTAATTCTTTCTTATCGGGAAAATCGTTATTAGATTTAATAATTCTGATCCTTCTTCTTGAGTTAAGATACAATTTATATGTTCTCAAGACTTTATGCTTAATGCATCAACCACTACATTAGCCTTTCCTGGGCAATACTGAATGTCGAGATCATAATCATTTATCAATTCCAGTCATCTTCTTTGTCTCAATCAATTCCATCTGTGTGAAAATATATTTTAAACTTTTATAATCTATGAATATTTCACATCATACACCATATAAGTAATATCTTCAAATTTTTAATAGAAAAATAACTGCAGTCAATTCTAAGTCATGACTTGGATAATTTTTTTCATGAGACTAACTTTCTAGAAACATATATGAACAACTTTTTATTCTGCATACGCACAATCCAAACCTTTTAGAGAGGCATCATTGAATAGTTGAAATCCTACAAATTCTAATGGAATTATTAATACTAGTGCAGATGTTAAACACCGCTTTAATGACAGAATACTTTGCTCACAATCTCCAATCCATTCAAATTTATTATCTTTTTGAGTTAACCTAGATAAAGGCAAAATAATTTGAGAAAAATCATTTATAAATCTTATAAAATAACTTGTTAATCCCAAAAAACTTCAGACTTCTGTCACATTAGTAGGTCTTGACCATTTCACTATTGCTTTTATTTTTTCGAGACCTACTGATATACATTCACCACTAACAACCTGTCCTAAGAATGAAATTTTTTTCAGTCAAAACTCACATTTAGAATATTTAGCAAATAATTTACGTTGTCTTAATAATCCCAAAATAATTTTCAAGTGATATGCATGCTCTTCATCATTTTTTAAATAAATCAAAATATCGTCGATAAAAAAAATTACAAATTAATCAAGATAAAGCCTGAAAATTCTATTTATCATATTCATAAATACTGTTGGGCATTAGTTAAACCAAATGGCATAACCAAAAAATTATAGTGCTCATACCTGGTACCAAAAGTTGTCTTCTCAATATCACCTTCTTTCACTCTAATTTAATAATAACCATATCACAAATCAATTCTGGATAACACAAAAGCACCTACTAACTAATCGAATAGATCATCAATTCTAGGGAGAGGATACTTATTTTTAATGGACACCTTATTTAACTCTCTATAATCAATACAAAATTGCATTTAACCATATTTCTTATTGACAAATAACACCGGTGCACTCCAAGGAGATATATTGAGTATGATAAAATCTTTTTCAATTAATTTTGCCAACTAATTTTTTAATTTTTATTTTTATAATTGGATTTGTCCCTAGTTGTATATCTATTGAAAATTATCTCTCTTTCTAGAGGCAAACTATCTCATTCCTCAAATAAAATATCTACATATTCATTTACAATGAATAGAATTTATCTCATCACTTATCTCTTTAGTAGTTTCCAACTTTGTTAAGAAAATTAATTCATCAATGCTTATACTTTTGTTCACTTGATTAGAAGGAATCAAAGATGAAATTACTCATTTATCAAACTGAAAATAAAATATCTTTTCTCCAGGCAAATCACATAGAACTCTTTTCTTCCAGCCTTCAAAAGTAGCAAAGTATTTGATCAACCAATTTTTTCCCAAAATTATTTCAAACTTCACTAAAGGTAAGACTATTAAGTCTGATATGAATTCCTCATTGGCTATCACAATATTAACTGAACATGAAGCAATAACAATTAAATAATCTCTAGCAGGTAACTGAATACTCAGACCATGAGTAAAAACAATAGTTTTAACATGTAATTTTTTACATAATATTGCATATATAAAGGAATGAGATGCACAAGAATAAAAAAGAACTCTAACAGGTAAATCTGAAATATTGATAGTACCCATCACCACTTATGAAGATTATTTGGCTTCTTGAGATATTAAAGCAAAAAAACTCGAGTTGGTGTTGATCTCACTGCTTTCCCTGATGCTTCTCCTTTTATCTTAAAAGTTGGTTGGCTCATTTGTAGCCTAGCTCCCTTGTACAGATCTATCATTTGAATACCGTTTAGTTATCTGACTCTTTGAACATTTTTTGGAAAATTTTTTTATGACCCGACTCCCACATAAATAACACTTTCTTAAATTCATTAAATAGTTTCCTATATGAGACTTTTCACAATTTGCACAAGCTATATGGCACGGAATCCTGCAGGTTGTTGTTGTAAAACCCGAAAATCCTATTTTAGGCTTCGCACGCTTTTCAAAGCGCCGCGACGAGGTTTAAGTGAAATTTTCAAGGTTATCGGAATGCAACGAAATTAATTTTAGAAAATCCTACGCGAAATTCTGATCGTTTTGGTATATAGAAGTTATACCAAATTTTGCCTAATTAAAGAGTTATTAGTTTTAGAAGTCCATAAATACCCATTTTACCCTCACTTGTTTCTTAAGACGAATTTACTTAAGTAAGGGCATTTTGGACTTTTAGCAAAACCTAATTCCCTTAATAGGATTAACCGAGCCTTTCCCTTCTCATTTCACGCAAACGAGCGGACCGAACGGAGAGAGGGAGCGGACCGAACGGAGAGAGGGAGCGGACCGAACGGAGAGAGGGAGCGGACGGGCGGACGGACGGCTTCCGCGAGGGGCATTTCGGCGGCGATCTTCCGGCGAGAACTTTACGTCAAATCGAAGAGGACGACGAGAGGATTACTCCGGTATGATTCTTTTCGAACGAAACCTTTTAGATCTTTAGATTTTTGAGAATGGAATTTCTAGGGTTTTTCCTAAAAATAGTTTTCTTCCAAAATTTCTTTAAGGAATCTTTAGGGAATGATTAGAGGAATATTTTGATTATGAAAACATGTAAATTTGAGGAGTTTTTGGAGAAAAAAAAACTAGGATTTTTCTTAGATTTTTGAATATCGAGGAATTTCCTTTACAAATATTATTCCTAAGGGTATTAGAAATGTTTTGAAGACATGAATTTGGATTTTTGAGAGAAATTTTGTTTTCTTAATTTTCTAAATTATTTTAATCCGAAAATGATTAAGGTAATTATTAAATTATGTTTAAGGAAAACTTTGACATGATGATTTGATGGAATTAATGAATTTAGGGTTTCCAAAAATTTAGGTATTTTATTAATCCGAAAATAAATATTTATTTAATTAAATATTTATTAAATGTCGTATAAAAACGTTAAGGAAATATGATTGGTTTAATGATATGTCTTTTTTTTGGAACCATCTATAGGTTCTAATCGTTAAGGAGGAAAGACCTTGTTGAAGCGACGAATTTTGCTTAAATTTGAGGTAGGTGTTCAGAAACAGTTAAAATTATAAATGCTTTAATTCTTTAGTTCATTTATAATTCATGTTTTTATTCAATTGAATTATGTTTTAAATTCAGTAACTTTTGTAAGTTTATGTCTTTTATTTGATTTCATCTTTTGTTATGCATACGAATCATATAAAGGGACATATTTGGGCATGAAATTTATATGAAAGTTTATGAAAGAAATTTTATTGAAAAAGAAAGAATTAAGGGAATAGTAACCTTTCATGTTTGCATGTTGATCCGGATGTACCCAAATGGTAAAGGAGCTCTTACGAGCATTGGTAAATGAAGGTTCTTATGAACCTATGGTAAAGGAAAGTTCTTATGAACTTATGGTAAAGGAATTTGGCCACTATTTGACTGCGTACCTGATCAGAACGAAATGGGGTACATTCGGGACGGGTGATTCATTAAGCATACATAATCTGCACTTTGCATTTCATATGAATAAGATTAAGAAAAGAAAAGAAAGGAAATGTTTATGTAAAAGAGAATGTTATTGCTTTAAGACATGTTTAAAGAATCAGTTTCTAATTAAAATAGTTTTATTTCAGCAATTTATAAAGTTAATTGTATTATGAACTACCTGCTAGGCTTTAGCTCATTCCTCGTTTTGGAAATCTTTTTCAGGAGAAAAGTAATGGCTGCACGACGACCTTACATGTATCGTCGTAGGGGACCTCAGGATGAAAGGTTCCTTTTATTTTATGTTTTGAGTCTAAGGTTTGAATTAGTATCTGAGTATGAACAGTATGTAAAGTTTATGTAATGTTGACTAAAAAAATTTTTATTGGTGTTGAGATGATCTGAACTGTTTGGGATTATCTGTATTTGATGTTGTTTTAGTGGCTCTTTCTTATTTATGGATGATATTTATGTACTGATGTTATTTATCTAATGAATTTGATTTATGTTTCTAATGCTCTTCCGTACGATCGTCTGTTCCCGCCCCGATATTATCGGGCTAGCCGGGCCGGGTCGTGACAATTGTTGTTTACCCTGATGAAATTTCTACGTTTTGATTGATCACATCTATGATCAAATAATCTCTTTTTTGCTATCAACCTCCCCTTTTTGTATTACCATATCTATATCATACTCCAAAAGTCTAGCATTTTCAATGAATTCAGCAAAATCCTTTATGCGATAAAGAATTATAGATTATATCAATGAATCTCTAAGGCCCTTCAAAAATCTATAATATTTTTCAGTAGTATTGATAAGCTAAAAAGCATATCTAGATAAGGATGTAAACTCTGATTTATATTGAATAATAGTTTTGGCTCTTTACTTTAAATTAACAAAACTCTACTACATTGCCTGCCTTACATAAGAAGTAACATACCACTCCCTGAAAACTTGATCAAATTTTTCCAAGTAATTAACTCCATTACTCACTCTTCAATTTTTTTCAGATGTTGTCCCCTCCGCCATCACTCTACCTGAACTTCCAACATAAAAATAGTAACGGATACACATATGCCCCGAGGACATTTCATCCCATTCAGAATTTTCTCAATCCTGGTTATCCAATCTTCAACAGCTTTGGCATCCACTCCTTTAAATAAAGGTGGCTTTAAACTCTGTAAGAGTTTTAAATATTTGTGTACTTCCACATTGACATGAGCACCTGTATTTATATCTACACTGATACCAAGAGTTGTATGAGTGACTAGTATAGTAGTAGATAGAACACTAGGTGTTGCATGTCCTACCAGAGAATGCATCTTTTCCATCATTTGCATCATCATATTCATCATCTGCATTTGCATCATATTTCCTGACATTACACTGGTAAGGTCATGCGCCACTGGTCCATTGTTAATTATGTGTGTACTATCTTCAACTGGTGTAATATTTTTAGGACCCTCGGGTACCCTGCTTGCAAAGATGACTGGTCATTAGTCCCCTCAGGTACCCTTTCAATAATTATATTTGCAATGCATTATATCATGATTTATACTTTTATATAATTATGCATACATATTAATATATCATCTTTATATGCTAATTACAAGCAAGATCAAAAATTAGACTTATTACTAACTTAAAAATACAATTCTCACATAGGCTGTGTAATAACTCAATCAAATCCAATTATCTTCCTTAAAACCACTAAATCTAATTAAGTTTCCATAATTAAATCCTTAGAATCTTAATTCTTACTCTGATACCACTTTTGCAACACCCCACGGTACCTCTTACTAGTAATGTAGAGTATCATGGAGAAAAATAATGTTAATAATTCTCAATATATAATATACTTCTTAACATTTTCATAATATATTCCACCCATAGTATCATACATGTTCTAAATAAATAAGAGAACCTAATTAGTCTCAATTATTTCACAAAGTAATTATAGAGCCACTAAGAAAATTCAAAACATCACAATAAATTAACAATCTATATATCTTAGATGTAGACTCACATAAATATTGTTAAACAGTAAAACCTAAATATTCATTAACATGAACCTGATCTGCTTCCACTTTTTTCTTGTCCTTTCAGAAATAATAGCCAGTATAAAAACTGATGAGCTATGAAGCTCATAAAGTTATGTAATTTAAACAAAAAATTAAATGCAAGATTATAGGGAATACATTATTGAAATCATAACTGAATCAACTCATAAATATTTGCAAAACAACATAAAAAATATTTTAAGATCAACTTTTATTTTATTTGAAGTCTGTACATAATATCATAATTAATTTTCTAAGATTCTGATTATCATTTTTCATATTGTTAGCTTTCATAAGAATGTTCAATGGAGCCTAGGTAAGCCTAGCATTATCATCATTGAACTATATAGAAGTCTCTTTTACCTTTTACGGGGTCCTTTTTGCCCCACCTGCAATGCAGACATCATATCATTTTATATACATATAGGTTCTTTTTGCTTCTTTCGGGGTCCTTGTTTCCCCACCTGCAATGCAATTATCATATTATTTCATAGTCAATCTTTCTTAATTTGATATTCATTAACCTTCAAATTTTAGAACTTGTATTTGTTTTGTCATACTTCATACTTCCATATAAGAATTTTATCTATTATACTAACAAAAAAAGAATAAATAGACATTACATAACTTAGTGCTTTCTTTGCAACATGTGATTAATTTGGAAAATATGTATCTATTCATTCTATATCTAATCCTAGGTTTAAAACTGTGTAAATAAGCCTCGAGGCATTTTTCGTCCGTGAGGTGAGGCGTAAGCCTCGAGGCGGTGTGAGGCGTAAGCCTCACCGACGAAGAATTGCGTAAATGAGAATTTAAGGGTTTTAGCAAGTAAAAAATAGTAAGATTCTATCATACAATAAAAACATCTAAATGACAATTAAAATTAGGGGAAAATAAGAAAATAAATGCAATAAAATCATATCCCAAAGTACAAAACCACAAAATATTAGTCTATCAAAACTCTCAAAGTACAATTAAGAAAGAACATATATAATCCAATCATGTTCCATCACTAAATGGGTCTTCAAGGGAATCTTCTCACCCCTTCCTCCTCTCCTATAGAGTCCAATGTCTTCCAATCAAAGCATGCACTCATGAACAAGTAGACTAACACTAACAACTATTACTAAAGATGATGAATAGAACAATATGCCGGACTGCCGCGGGGTCAAGGGGCAGCGCCCCTGCGGGGGTTTCCTGCCCCCAGAACAAAATTTTATTGTAAGAATAATTTTGAAGTTCTATTTGTTTTTGAAGTTCGTAAGTTATTTTTATGGGAAGATACCGAGTGGTACCGAGCATGTTCCTTAGCAGTACCGAGCATGTACCTAGCGGTACTGAGTAGTACCGAGCATGTACCTAGCAGTACCGAGCAAATACCTAGCTGTACCGAGCATATACTGAGCAGTACTGAGCATGTACCTAGCAGTACCGAGCAAATACCTAGCTATACCGAGCATATATTGAGCGGTACCGAACATATACTGAGCAGTACTAAGCATATATTTGAGGCGTACGTCTCAGCTAGAACTGCGCAATTGCGCCTCTGAGGCGCGCCTCAGTCCAAGTGAGGCGTACGCCTCTGCAGAGAGGAATTGCGTAAACCTCGAGGCGGTTTTGGGTCAAATTGCGCAGAGGCGCGCCTCTTATTGCGCAATTTTAAACAGAGATCTAATCTTAAGTATAAACCATTCAAATTCAAATATAATTATTCATACTTGAATACCTAGCTATGAACATGCCTTAGCAAAATCATTAACTTTGACACATATTTCTCTTTAATTCAATTAATTACAAGCGCACATGTATAAAAATAACAACATTTACTTTTTAAATTGAAATTGCATTTTTTATCTCATTGATGAGTTGTCGCCTCAAATCTGACATCTCGTGTCCTTTTCCTTTGGTAACTTATCTAAAAACCTCCCCTCTGTATAAACTAGTTGAATTTCTACAATACAATTGGAACAAATCTTCTTTAGAAACTAGTACTAACCTTTGGAAATCTATCAGGCCACTTCAATAAAGTCAACTTGCTTACCTCTTTTCCTTCTTCTTTTTTTTTCCTCCACAGAAAATTCACTCTTCACTCGTTGCATCCCTTACCTTCACCACATATTAGGAATTGTCGAATTATAGTGTTGATTTGCAAGCAAGCTTCCTCCCTAGCAAGGCAGCCCCCTAGACCCACCCTCTTCCGTTCTCTGCTACTCTCACTCACACAGAATTCACAATCCCAGCATCCCACTCCCTTAGTCTGTTTAAAGGCTTGCGTGAAACACACGTAACTGAATTCCAACTCCTTCGCAGCCCTCTGATAGCAAAATCAACAGTTACTCTATTCGCCCTAGCATTCATCTCTTCAGAAAAAATGGGAATTTTAATTTAATTAAACTAAATATTTAGCATAAATATTAATATTCACTAAACAGTAATTTTATTGTTAATACTAATTTAACAGTAAGTTCACAATAGACTTCTAAATAAGTTTTAAGTTATATTTAAATAAATTTTAAAATTTTCATACCTGAAAATTTTGGGTCTGACAGAACTTTAGTTTTGATATTTAGAGAAATAAAGAGAACTATCTAAATCTCTCCAAAGAAAAGACATATACTTGAAGCCACCAAGCACCAGGCAAATGAATAAAACTTCTCCATAAAATTATTTCATTCTAAAACCTGAAAATTATAATTCATACGAGCTCATATTCATATGCGTTACTAGAAAGAAAAAAATTAATGGGTTGATGGACATTAAAGAGGAGTTCCACTACCAATTTTGACTATTTGTCTCATCCCTACCTAACAATTCCATGGCTAGATAGTAAATAAAATATAAATTATATTTTAAATTATAAGCTCATTATTGGGCTCTTGATTGGGCTCTTGTAATTAGACATTTTCATATATCATTTGTTGAGTTTTGATCTTAGCTCTTGTAATTGGGCTTTTAACTTGATTATCTCTATCCACATGATATGCTACATCATTAACCTAACATAAATAAGAAATCATAGGGTCTTAGGAATCACAACAGAGGACAACAACATACAGAAAAAAAATTTCATAATTTTGTAATAAACAGGAGAAAAGCATATAATCAAAAGAATATAAAACATTGCATATTTGGAAGACTAGCTAGCCTAACAAAAGCAGCCAACAATCTTTAGGAAAATACTTTTCGTAATTATGTAAAAGCGTATATTTATAAGAATATAAAATATAACAGAATTGGAAGACTGGTTAGCCTAACATAAATAGAAAGAGAAATCATAGGATCCTAGGAATCACAACATAGGACAACAATCTGCAGAAACAAATGAATCAAAAACAAAACCTAGCAGTAGAAGCATTAAGTTTTAACATACATCAAGCACAATGTATATATCTGGTCTTATATTAACCCTTTCAAGGCTTTGTGCTTGTGAAAAGGTCCTGGGAAATCCATCAAGAAGCCAGCCTCTCTCATTTACATCAGGTAGCGAAAGCCGTGTTATCACCATCTATTATAAAGGAAACCTTCATTAGAATATATAGAAAACGGATATTCTGTAAGAGCAAAGCAGGACACAACTCATCTGAATAAAAAGAAATGGCTTAAGAGAAAGGGCATTTACATCAGTTACAATTTCATCTGGAACAAGCATGCCATTATCCATGTATCCTTTTGCTTTCTTTCCAATTTCAGTGCCGGATGACACTTCAGCCCTCAATATATCTCCAGTGGAAATGTGCACCAATCCATACTGAAAGAAATGCAAATAGTTATGCTAAGAGAGCTATATCATAGCTTCATGAGAACGATTTCTGAGCAATAAGAAAATTATTTCTTAAACTTTATTTATATACTGTTAAGAAATAGCGTGGCAAAATTGAATGAAAGCTTTAGAAAATAAGCATTCATAATAATAGAAGATTGCATATCCAAAATTCAGAATGTCAATTCCCGACATAAAACCATTGGAAATTCAGTATAAGAGAGGGGGGGAGGTTTTGGCGGGTTTGGGATACGAATAAAAAGCAGACAGGAGAAAAACTGATTTGTGTCCTGCTATCATCCTTAATTGGTTTAAATTCCCCAGATGTTATTTGTTTTGGTTCCTATCCTACCCTAGAATTCGGTGAACAAGATTTGTCTTCTGAGGTGAGTAGGGCTAAATGTTTACAGCATTTCATCGGTATTGTGATATGCATTAGAGCATTGTTGGCTAGATTTTTTAAGTTAAGGAATGGATATTCAGCAATTGTGTTCAATAAAAAAACTTGTGTAGCTTGGTACTATCTATAATGGTGGTTGGATTAGATGCTCTTTTTGTAGAGCTCGAATAACTGGGATGGTAAGTCAAGTGTGCTGGTCTGGGTTAACCTTCCCGGTTGGACTAGTCTATGCCGATGGTCAGTTAGCTCATTGCCTTGATGGTTTGCTGCCTTGAAGAATCAGTTTAGTGTCTGGGCTTGAGTTCTGTATGCGGTTGGTATATTTTGCTAATTATCTAACTCATTGCCTCGATGTTCCTCGTAAAATAGGTAGGCAGCTCATAATTCTTTGAGTGATGAGCTTAACCTCTTGTGTGAATCTTATATTTTTTTAGTAAAATTTTTATTATTTCTTTATAAAAAAACTATCAGGATATGAAAATCAAAATGCCTTATTCCAACAAGACAACGTTTGTTGCATGTCGAATCCACTTTGTTTATCCATTTTGACTTCTAATAGAGTTGCCCCGAACACAATTAAATGGTGGAAAAAGGAACTTGCCTTCTCAACTATCATTTGGCACTGAGTTCCTTTCCCTGACGCCGGAGCACCGGATATCATCACCTTCAATGGCTCGACTCTGGCGCAGGACACCCTCAGCCTCTGCTAGCAATTGCCTAAGTTAGGAACACCATTTTAAATAAAAATTGAGGCAATAAAGCATTTACAGCTAGCAACCTTTTGCTTTTTAGGGCTTTTTCTCCGAGGACTCTCGGAATAGACGGGAAGGGAGTGACGGTCATGAGAAATTAAAAGAGGGGAGCAAGTGAAGGAATAGAAAGTGGAGAAAGGTATAGCAAACGAAGTGGTGCGGAGAGGGACAGATGACATGAAAGCTAACTCGCAGTGACTACCGGAGACTGCCGTCCTCGACGCTCCCTGATGAAGAGCCATTCTCTCTTCCTCTCTCTTTCTGTTCAGATTAGCGAAGCCTGCCTTGCCTTGACATGAGGTTCGGATGTACCATGCGTCCAAGATAACAGGATCATTGACCACCATTCGTTGGCGCTTGTGCACAAATTTTTCTTAAAAAGAGAAGACGCTGAAGAATTTCTACTGATAGTATTTTACTTGCTAAAGAGATTCTCTCTCTGGTTTCCAAGAAAGGTGCCTATAATATTTTTTGTGCAAAAATTGATATCAAAAAAGCCTTTGATTCTGTCTCCAGAGAATTCTTGCTTGCTAGATTGCTACAAAAAGGCTTTCCTAAGGAATTTATCAACTGGATTAAAGCTTGTATCTCCAATGTCAACTTCTCTGTGGTTATTGATGGAGCTTTAGAAGGCTATTTTCCCTCCTCTGCGGGCCTTAGACAGGGATGTCCTTTGAGCCCTTATCTTTTCTGTATTGTTATGGATGCCCTCTCTAATTTGCTGGAGGAAAGAGGTTTTAAAGGTTTCAAAACTGAAAATTTTCATCTCTCTCACCTTTTGTATGCGGATGATGTCCTTATATTTGGTGAAGCAACAGTGGCAAATTGTTCCCTTCTTTCCAATATTCTAAGTGAGTTTGGTGATGCCTCTGGTCTCAAGATTAATCATGATAAATGTTCTGTGATGTTTACTAAGAAGCAGAAAAACCTGGACTTGCTTTGTCAAGCTTTATCCATTCATCACATTACCTCTAAAATTTCATACCTGGGTATCCCGATTGCCTTCTACAACTTGAAAGTTGCTGATTTTATGCCTTTATTGGATAGTTTGCACAAGAAATTCAATGGTTGGAAAGCTAACCTTCTCTCTCTTGCGGGCAAATTGCAATATCTGAATTTTACTATCCAAAACACTATTGCATACTGGATTAGAGGATCAATTTTGCCTAAATCTGTTTTTAAGTTTTTTTAAAAAAACTTGCTCTAGATTCTTGTTTTTTGGAGATATTGGCTGTTCTAATAAGCTTCATATGGTTTCTTGGGATAATGTGTGCAAGCCTAAGTCTAAGGGTGGGCTTGGTCTCCCATCTCTGAATGCTATCCAGTATGCTTTTAACTGCACCATAATTTTCAGGATGTACAACAGTTCTTCTTTGTTAGCTGATCGGCTTAAATCTAGATACTTATCTCCTTGGAAACCTCCACCTCCTTTTGCTAGCAAATTCTGGGTCAGTATTTGTAACACTGCCTTGTTGGTTAAACATAATTGCAGCTTTAATGTTTCTTCTTCTGCCCCAGTTGCTTTGCATTGGGATCCCTGGTGTGAGAAGCATTCTCTGTTTGAGTTATTTGGTAGAGAAATCCTGGACTGGATGCCTGAACTTTTGTTAAAGCATTACCTGGATGTTGGTGGCTGGAATTTTCCGGTTGGTTTTCCTACTAATATTAGGAACACTTTATCTAATGTTCCTATTACTTCTGATCCTATTTCCTGCATTATCTGGAAGGATAAATCTAAGGTTAATTTCAAGGATTTTTTAGAGGAATTTTATGTTGGCTCTCTGGACAGCCCTTGGGAAAATCTTGTTTGGCATAAAAACTACAGTCTTAAGCACTCTGTTTATGTTTGGCTAGCTCTGATGGGGTGTTTAAAAACCCAAGATGCTTTAAGGCTTCGCAATATCATTGTCCCTGAGCAATGTTCTCTGTGTAATAATCACCCTGAATCTGTCAACCACCTTTTTTTCGAGTGTGATTATTCGTTTGCTGTGCTTGAAGCTCTCATTCCCGCTTCTTCTGGGTTTCTGTTTAGACCCACTGTCCTCCAGTTTTTACAATGGATTGATTCGGACTATTTGGGTTCTTCTCTGGTCAAGAACTTGTTTAAATTGGTGGCCTGCTGCTCTCTTTATTATATTTGGCGTGAACGTAATAGCAGGAGATTTGGAAATGATTTACATTGTATTAATACCCTTACTGCCTCTATTATAAGGGTCATTAATATTAAATTGAAAAAGTGGAAACACAGGGACTTGATTTTGGGACATTTCTGATTCTGTTTCTATCTTTCTGGATATGCTTATTTGCTGGATCTGGTTCTTTTGGCGCTGTCTGTATTCTCTGCTGCTGTTTTGGCTAGCTTGAGAGTTATTTTTTTGCCAGGAAGATGCTGCTGTCCCTCGATAATTTTTGTGTTATTCCCTTTGGATGGTCATTTGGCAACCAAGGGAATGCTGCTATCTCTGCTGCCACTGTATCTGATCGCTGGTTCCTGCTGGAGCCTGATGTTGTGGCTCTCTGTGCTGAAACTCATTTTGATTTTACCACTTTTAGTACAGTTTTTACTTTTGTATTATGGGTGGTATAGTTGGGGTTTCTTTATTTTGACCATCATAAGTTTTTGTTGTTGCTTATGTTTGGTTTTCTCTTTTCTTATAGGTTTTTACTTGTAATTTCTTATTTGCTTTATAATTGAAGGGCTTAGGCCCAAAATTTCCCCCCCAAAAAAAAAAGACGCTGAAGACAGAATAAATTCTACATTTATTTTAAAAGATGTGCAATAAAAATAGGAGAATTTACATATCTATTATTAGGGGTGTCAATTTTTGACACGACCCGAAACACGATCCGAATCCGACCCGGAAAAATTCGGGTTCGGGTAATCAACCCATTTTAAAAATCGGGTCGGATTCGGGTTGACCCAGCAACCCGAAATTGACTCGAAGTGACACGAAAACTCATATTTGACCCGAAAACCCGAGATTAACCCGTTTTTTACCCGATTTTGACCCGAAAATCGAATATTGACACGATTTTGACTCAAAAATTAGCAATTTTAGCTCAAATTCGGGTCATTCGTGTCGGGTCGGGTTCGGGTATGGAAATCTGACCCATTTTTAAAAATGGGTTTGGTTCGGGTTGACCCGAACAGTGCCGGGTCAGTTTCCGGGTTCGACCCGAACCCGACCCGCTAACCCGAATTGACACCCCTATCTATCATTGTATACAATTATATGTATATGTCTAATATTTAAAATTTTAATATTGTATGCATATCATCCATAGTTTAATTACATATCAAATATGAGTGGTATAAATGAAATATATGAGTAGTGGGGGAAATATGTATGACATATGTAAAATGATATATAGTAGATATTAAAATTTTAATATATAAATAAGAGAAATATAAAATAATTTGTATGTAAATCCCCTTTAAAAACAATTATAAATCATATTTTAATTAATTTTTTAATAA
This sequence comes from Dendrobium officinale, assembly GCA_019514585.1. Classification (NCBI taxonomy): domain Eukaryota; kingdom Viridiplantae; phylum Streptophyta; class Magnoliopsida; order Asparagales; family Orchidaceae; genus Dendrobium; species Dendrobium officinale. The sequence continues at coordinate 66,031,864 of CM033682.1, read as the reverse complement.
AGATGGCTTCATAAAATTTTTATCAGTTTTCCAAATACTCTAGGTAGAATGTGCACATATGAAAATGGTGGTTTTATATGATTTATAAATATTCTTTAAAATATTGATTTATATATATGAAAGATATATGGCATGACTTAAATTGTTGCTAATCTCAAGAAAAAGTATTTATATGTATCTGATTAAATTCTATTATGTCTTAGAAAAAAAATGTAACAAATTATTTTTTGAATGACCCCATCTTACGTGGTTTAGTGAATGACCCCATCTTACATTGTTTATTGAATGACCCCATCTATATACATACATACCACTTATATATTATTTTATTTCATACTATTTACATATCTAACATCTAAAATTTTAATATTACATTCCTACCACTCATATAAAATGTTAATATCAAATATATCACTCATATATTTTATTCTTACCACCATACTGAAGCAACCTGCAAGTTAGATGTATAAATAGAGAAACAAAATAACATAGAGGAAGAAGAATAGAGATGGAATTTGTTTAGAGGTGTATTTCCATAAGCTTCCTCATCTTGTCGATGGGTTTACATAGAAGAACCAAGTAGATGGTTAGTTACAGAAAAAGTGTGTGTGATTGGCTGAGTTGTCTATTTGTAATCGTGCCCCATGTGGTGGAAAGATGCCCTGGTACTAGTAGTGGAGTAGTGCTTGATAATGCGGCTTACTTATGGTATATAACTTATCATTAGTTTTAACAGGATTTTGCAAACTTATGATTCTTGTGAGTGAATCTTAAGTTTGTCTATTAGTAACTTGAATCGATGTGTAGAGAGCGGTTTAGTGAGTATATCAGCCGGTTGATTGAGAGAATTGATGTGCTGGACTACTATTTCTTTGAAGAGAATGCGATCTCTAATGAAGTAATAATCTATCACAATGTGCTTTGTCCTTGTGTTGAAAATGGGATTGTTAGCCAAGGCTAGAGAAGATATGTTGTCACATGAGATTGTGGTAGGAGAAGATGTTGAGACTTGAAAGTCATTGAGAAGGCTTCATAACCAAATAATATATAAGGTGGCTTGGCGGCTTGAGTGTAGCTTGATTATTCATCAGACATTGACATTCTCCATTCTGGTAGCTTGGCGGCTTGAGTGTAGCAAGTTGGGGTTAAGGCAGGTTGGGGGTTTTACATAGAAGATCAAGGTGTTGTTTGGGTTTACGGTGACCAGTTTTGTATCTGGTTAGCATTGGATGATGTGGGAGAGGTATAGGAATGGTAGAGGTATTTGGGTGGGGTTAGTGATGTCTGTTGTAGAATGGGATAATGATTTGGGTGAAGTGGCAAAAGAGATTGGTGGGGAGGTGGAGGGATGATCGAACGGTTGAGGAGGTGATTTAGGTGTTTGGGAAGGTGGCATGTTTAAGGTGGAGATAGGAATGAGAGTGAGAGGGGAGTGGATATCATTGATGGAAGGAAATAAAGATGATGTATTTGAAGTGAGATAAGGAAAGTTATCCTCATGAAATATGACATGATGAGACATGTGGATTTTGGAGGTTTGTAAATTGAAACAACAATAGCCTTTGTGTGAAGAAGAATAGCTAAGGAAGATACATGCAGCTGAACGTGGATGAAGTTTGGTAGGAGAGAGTGGGCGAAGCCAGGGATAACATAGACAGCCAAATGTTTTGTGGTGTGCATAAGATGGTTTGTGTCCATGTAGGAGATTGTATGGGCTGTCTAAGTGAAGGGTTTTGGAGGTGAGCCTATTGATTAGATAATTGGATGTGAGAATAGCTTCTAACTAGAATTTTAGTGGGAGATGGGAGGCATGTTGAGATAGTTGTTACTTAGTTTTGCATGTTTGATATTCTTGCAACTTGTATGTTTTTTTATGATTTCAAATATTATTGATTTGATTATTATCTCTCCTAACATATTTTGGAAGAATTATTTTGCTCTTGTGTGTACTAACATTTCAGGAAAATCATACTCTGGATTGTTGAAGACTTCAAATCAAGATCAATTTAGAGTTTATTATTATTGAAATCTATATTTTTTATTTTACTGAGTCTGAGAGAGTGTGATTGTAATTGAGTAACTAAATACACACATATTGAGGGAGAGCTTTAAAATTCATATTTTTTAAACTAATCATATTGTACGATAGAACTTTCATATGGGACGATCTGATCAGTTATTTTCCTCAATGAGCAATGGAACAAACAGAAATGAAATTATTTTTTCTAAGTATAGTTCGTATGGGATGATCCCAGTTTCGTACAAGGATGAATGTCTTGGGTTCATTCATAAGAACTATTCGTACGGGACGATCGGACCTTCATACAGGGGCGAACGTCTCGAGTTCATTTACAAGAACCGTTCGTACGGGACGATCGCACCTTCGTACAGGGATGAACGTCTAGGGTTTGTTAACGCATGAAAAAAATTTCCAAGTCTTGATCATACGAGACGATCCCAGATTCATACAGGGATGAATGTTTCGGGTCTATTCTCAAGTTTGGATCATACGGGATGATCCAACCGTCGTATAGGGATGAACATCTCGGGTCTGTTCTTGTTCAATTCGTCCTAACGTTTCATACAGACGAACTTTGAAATTTTTCTATTCATCCCAGGTAAACTTAGTTTGTACCAGACGATGATCATGTACGAAATAATTTCATACCGATTCAGAACATGTTCGTACACAACAGTATTTGAACTATTCGTACGTACGAACATACAATCGTAATGTACGATTGTGTACATTCAAAATTAAAAACTTCAGTTTTCTGGATGATTTTTCATGTCTTTTGTCTAAAAGGTCTACTAAAATTGATGTGATAGAGTCTTGTCTACGTAATTTTTCAAGGGCAATTAAAGAAGAGAGTGTTTGAGAGAGATTTCTTGCAAGTGAAGTGTGAAGGGTTCATAAGGTTACTTAAAGGTAAGAGTCTCCTTATAATTATGGTTATCACTCTTCCTCTTGTCTTTCTAGATTGCTCGTGAGAAGATCTTCGGATAAGATAAGGTACTTTGCCAACACTTGGAGGGTGTGAAATGACGAAGGTTCTCTGCCTACACTTAGAGAGTGTGAAAAGTCAAAGGTTCTCTACCTATACTTTGAGAGTGTGAACAGCCGATGGATCTCTACTGACACTTCGAGAGTGTGAACAGACGACAGTTCTCTGCCGACACTTGGAGAGTGTGAACAGATGATGATTCTCAGCTGACACTTAGAGGGTGTCAAAGAACGACGGTTCTTTGCCGCATCAAGGATTGGTGGAATAGAGTTTTATAAAGGCTTCTCTGCCTTGCTGTGGGGGGATAAGAAGAGACACTTGTGGTAATAGTGGAATAGCTGAAGAGGGAGTCTTCAGGGAGTGGATGTAAGTCGTGTTTGATAGAACCACTATAAATCTTTGTGTCGTTTAATTTTTTTGCTGCTTACTTACTACAAGTATTTAATTCTGTGGTTAAAAAGTTTTATTTTGAAACTTTAATTTACTTGCTTAGTGAATCAATCAGTTTTAAATTTTAAAATCTAAGAGTAATTTTTAATTACCAATTCACCCCCCCCCCCCCTCTTGGTTAGCCTTGGGATATAAGTTTAGGTTTAACAACCTATTTAAGATTTAACAAGTGGTATCAGAGCTTTGATTCAAAGCCATAAGTTTAGACCACTTTTGGAAAAACAAGTATGGCTACTTTTGGAAATTGAAACACACCAGAAGGTTACTCGATCACTAGACCTCCTTTGTTTGATAACATTCATTTCAATTTTTTGAAAACACGCATGTCTATATTTTTACAGTCACTAGATTATCGTATGTAGATCTTAGTTCAAGATGGGTATACAAAACCAATTATATTAGTTGATGGTATTAGAGTTGAAACACCCTTTACAAATTGGAATGTAGAACAATGTGAGTTAGCACAACTAAATGTAAAATATTTAAATAGTTTCTTTTGTACACTTAAGTCAGAAGACTGCATGCAGGTTTTCACTTGTAAAAATGAAAAGGAGATATGAGATAGACTTTGTATTACTTATGAAGGGACTAATGAAGTAAAATAATCTAGATTAAACATCTTGTAACATGACTATGAATTATTTCTCGTGAAACTCAATGAATTTATTTCTGACATGTACACAAGATTCACTCAAATAGTCACTTTTTTACATGCATTATGAAGGGAACTAATGAACACTGAAATGGTTAATAAGATTCTTCGTTGTTTGCCTACTACATATGATGCTAAAATAATTGTAATTACAGAGTCTAAAGATTTGAATGTTTACTCTATTGATAATCTTCTTGGTTCGCTAATTACCTACGAGTAAGGACTGAGTTAAAAGAAGATTTATGCAGGTGAACATCGATAGGAGACAAACATTATACTGAAAGTGGAGGAGTCGGAGATTAATCAATTATAACCTGAGATGAGGATAACATTGCATTAATGACTAGACAATTCATGAGCTTTCTTAAAAGGAAACAGAGGAGATGCCAACAATGGAACACATGTAAATTTAATAATAATGTTAAGATTTCTAATGACGTGATTTGCTATGAATGCAGGAAACCTGGACATATAAAATCGGAATACTCAAACCTAAAAGCCACTCCTAATAAGGAGAAGGTCGAGGAGAAACCAAATGTGGAGAAGAGAAAGAAGAGATTCCAAAGAGCTTTTTGGGCAGACTCGACTTTTGATTCGTTTAGAAACTGAAAAGGAAGAGGAAATCACCAACTTGTGCTTAATGACTGATAATTTTGATCAGTCAGATCAAGAAGATGTATGTGACTTAACTTATGCTGAACTGTTAGAAGTTTCTGAAAGGATTTATGACGTATATAGGAAGCTGAAGAAAATGCATGCTAGTCTAAATTTAGAATTACAAGAACTGTAAAGAGAATATAAAATTCTTAGAAAATATCATGCATTGATAGATAACAATCACATGAGCTTACTTGATGAATTTGATAACTTGAATAAGGAGAATGACATCTTAAAATCATCCTATGCTCAATTAGAAAAAGATTTCAAAAATTTTAAGGATGATTTTGAGACTAGAGAGCACTATTTAAATTTTGATAAACATATGTTACAAGATTTAAACACATTTTTGAAGTTGAAAGTAAAAGCTTTAGAGGAAAATAGGAAATTACCAACACTTGAAGATTTTATTAATCATATTTTGTATCCAAAATATTTACAATCCAGGAAGAGACAGAATAATTATAGAAAATTAAGAAACCCATTTCCTGGAGTTAAATATTATTCTTGTGGCATGTTTGGATATATAGCACACACTTGTACTTTGGATAGAAAAACTCATTTAGTGTCGAAACCTAATATGTATAAACCTAGACATATCATACATGCATCTAGTTTTATTTTGTCAAAAGAAGAACCCAAACTTGTTTGGGTTCTCAAGTCTAACATTTGATAGTTTTGCAGAAAACGCTCTCATATAAGGCCTCATGAGAGCATTTGGTAACTAGACAGCGGTTGTTCAAAGCATATGACTGTAGACACTAAGCAATTTATATCGCTGAAAGCCAGAAGTGGAGGCAGGGTTACACTTGGAGATAACACCACCAGGAAAGTGTTGGATTAGGTATGATAAAAAAACTTGCCAATTTTTTTTATTAAAAATGTGTTATTTGTAGAAGGCTTAAAGCATAATATGTTGAGTATTAGCCATATATGTGATAAAGGATAAAGTGTAAAATGTTTTCCTGCTAGCTGCATATTAAGCCTAAATGAAAATGATATTTTGCATGGGATCAAGGGTAAATAAATATATATATATACTAGATTTAAATTGTATAAAAACTCCTAATACTTTCTATTTGAAAAATATTTTTGATGAGTCAAGGTTATGGCATAGGAGACTTTGTCACCTTAGCATGAAAAATCTTAGGAGAATTACCTAAAAGAATTTGTTTAGAGGTATACCAAAACTAGATTTTATTAAGGACCACCTTTACGATGCTTGTCAATTAGGAAACCAGGTGAAGTCTTCTTTTTACTCCAATAAGGATCTTATAACTAGTAAACCTTTAGAGATTTTACATATGGATTTTTTTGGTTTAGTTGGAACTGTAAGTCTAGGAGAAAATGTATATGGATTTGTGATTGTAGATGATTTTTTAAGATTCACTTAAGTTAAATTCTTATATCTAAAGAGTGAATTATTTGAGGAGTTTAGAGATTTTTCAACTTGGATTAAGAGAAAATTAGGATGTGAGATTTTAACAACCTAAAGTGATTATGGCGGTGAATTTAAAAATAAAAAAATTGAAGATTTTTGTAAAGAAAAAGTAATTGATCATAATTTTTCTGCACCTAGAATCCCTCAACATAATTGGGTAGTCAAAAGAAAAAATAGAATATTAATTAAAGTCGCTTGAGCCATATTGGCAGAATATTCACTTCCTAAATATTTTTGAACTGAAGCAGTTAGCACTGCATGTTTTGTTCTGAATAGGATGAACATCATATCAAAATTAAATAAAACACCCTATAAGCTTCTTAAGGGGAGAACACCTAATTTGTCACATTTGTATGTTTTTAGATGTAAGGTGTTTATTCGCAATAATAGAAAATCTACCTTAAGAAAATTTGATCTAAAATCAGATGAATGAATTTTTCTTGGATACTCTAGTGTCAGAAAATCTTAAAGAGTATTTAACAAAAGAACTTTGGTAGTTGAGGAGATCACATATGTTGTGTTTGATGAATTTGAAATTTTGGAATAGCCAAATTTGGAAGAGGATAAAATAAAAAATAACTCCCAAAAGATTGAGAAGATTATTTTGGATGAAAAGTTGGAGATAGAAAATCTGATGCCCTAGAGATTTGAGATTTTATAAAAACCACCATAAGGAATTGATTTTAGGTGAACCTAGTAATGGTATTAGGACAAGGCATGGACTAAGCAAAGAAGTCAATTATTTTGCCTTTAATTCAATGATAGAACCCATAAATGTAAATCAAGCACTTTCAGATAAATTTTGAATTTTAGTAATGCAAGAAGAATTAAATCAAATTGTGAGAAATGATGTTTGGGAATTAATTGCAAAGCCAAATGATCAAAGTATAATTGGAACTAAGTGGGTATTTAAAAATAAAATAAAAGACTTAGGAGTTGTTATTAGAAATAAGGCTAGATTGGTGGCTAAGGGGTATAATCAGATTAAAGAAATTGATTTTGAGGAGACTTTTGCTCCTCTAGCGAGACTTAAAGTAATTAGGGTTTTATTAGCCTTTGTCTGTTTTAGAGGATTCAAATTATTTCAAATGGATGTTAAAAGTTCTTTTTTAAATAGGGTGATTCAAGAGGATGTTTATGTCGAACAACCTAAATATTTTGAAAATTTAAAATACCTAAATCATATTTTTAAATTAAAAAAGGCATTGTATGGATTGAAATAGACACCTAGGGCTTAGTATGAGAGGTTGAGCACTTTCCTACTTGAGAGATCCTTTGAAAAAGGAAGTGCGGACACCACTCTCTTTGTGAAGAAATTGGGAGACGATATACTCATTATACAAATTTATGTTGACGATATCATTTTGGATCTATAAATAAAAATTTTTATGATGATTTTTCTAAAATAATAAGTAGTGAATTTGAGATGAGTCTAATGAAAGATTTAAGTTACTTTCTAGGTTTTAGCATTAAGCAAATTGAGGAAGGAATATTTCTTAGTCAGTCGAAGTATGTTAAGAATATCCTCAAAAAGTATGAAATGGACAATGCTAAACATGTTAGTACACCTATGAATTTCTCAGTTCAGTTGGATAAGGACCCAAAAGGAAAAAATGTTGATCAAAATAATTTTAGGAGAATAATTGAATCTTTGTTTTACTTGACTACTAGCAGATCAGATATTATGTTCAGTGTTTATTAGTATGTATTAAATTTCAATCAGCTCCAAAAAAATCACATTTGACAGCAGTGAAAAGAATTTTGAGATTATCTCTTAGGGAACTCAAAACTTAGAGATTTGGTATCCTAAGTTTAGCTCTTCATTTGAAATAATTGGATATTCAGATTAAGACTTTGTAGGTTGTAGGGTTGATAGAAAGAGTACATTTGGAACATGTCAATTTATTAGAAATTCTTTAGTTTCTTGGTTCAGTAGAAAACAGAATTTTGTAGCCCTATCTACTACTGAAGTTGAATACATTGCCTTAGAAAGCTATGTGGGACAAGTTCTTTAGTTGAAATAATCGTTGATTGATTTAGGATTTACAATAGACATAATTTCAATTTATTGTGATAACACTAGTGTCATTTGTATTTCAAAAAATCATATTCAACATTCTAGAACTAAATATATAGACATAAGGTATTATTTCATAAGGGATCATGTATCCAAAAGAGAAATTGAACTGAATCACATTTCAACTGAAAATCAACTTGCAGATATTTTTTACAAAACCATTAGCCTTTAATACCTTTAACACATTAAGAACAAGGCTTGGTGTGATTGATTTAAATGTTTAATTAAAATTTTCTGCAAACTTGATATGTGTCTTTGTGTGTTTTTCTATTTTTGTATTTTATGTGCTTATTTCTATTTGTGAATTTGTGTTTTTATATTTTGTGTGATTTTGAAATGCTTTCACATCAAATTTCCTATTTCTAATCGATCGTGCGAATTTTTCTAAGTGTTAATATTCATACTGTACAAAATTATTTTCATCATGTACGAATTATATAGCATTTCGATCATTGTTTCGAACTGATTGCATAATGGTTTTCATTTTCTATACATATAATATTGTACAATATTTATATCATCCCGGATGATTTATATTATTTCGTATGTATGCATGTTGACAGTTATAAGGGCATAATCAGTTATTGTAAACTGATTGTTTGTACGAACCTGGAGTTTGTATATACAAACCACATGTCATTCGATATGAGGGGACAAATCAAACCGTCATTAAAAAGAATCTTAAATAACTGATTGTCCCAGATGAACACCTGTTCGTCTGTTTGATTGTATGGCCAAATAGTCTACATTAAAGGATGTCTCATATAATTGTGTGATTACGAAAAGTTGTTTCATTTTGAACGTATTCGTTCGTACATACAAAATTTATTTTTATACGTACGAACCTATCAATATACAGTACAAACCTGCTTTCGTACGTTACGAATGATCATTTTTTCTTTAAATAAGAGGGCTTTAGAATTCAATTTCATTCACTTCAATAGCCTCTTCCAATCCTTCTCAACTTTAGCAATGGCCAGTTCTAGTAAGCGGGGTAGACTCACTAAGGGACCATCCTCTAGGTATGTAGATGAAGAGTTTCTATCCAAGGCTAATGAGGATTATTTTCTAAGGTTTGTTTCTACCAACATTACACCCTCAAGAATCTTAATACAAGAAAATATACATTTTCAAGTCTTGACCCTTTTCGCTACTACCCAATTTGCCTTTTTTCTTACCTTGATTTATGCCTACAATAAGGAAACTTTTCACTACTTACTTTCTAGCAAACATGTCCTTTTAGTTCTGATCAAAGTAGGATAAAAATCTCTTATACTGAAGAAAAGGGTAGAACTTACTGAGGAATATTTGGAAGCATTTTGTATTTAAGGATTGAAGGTGTTAGAGCACACCCTTTAAACTTCTACATTTTACTTTGACTGGACTGAAATAAATAAAGTTATTAGAGGGATTGAAACAAGTATTTCATTTGCCTAGGGTCTCTACTTTGAACCAAAATGCAAGGATTATCTATCATGTTCTTAGAACCTTCATAATTCCTAAAACTGGTGACCATATCATTATTACTTCTCTTCTATCCACTATCAATTTCTTATTAAGACTGGACAACCAATTGATGAAGCCAGCTTATTATTGATTATATTCACGAGCTTTCTGAAATTGGACATGTCTCACATAAGAAGAAGAAGAAGAACATTGTTTTAAGACACCTAGTGATATATATCCTTTGAGAAGAAGTACAGTCTCTTTGTTCATCCAGATCCTCAACTTGAATTGCCTATCAACTTCAATGATGCTTCTTTTTGAGCACTTTTTTGGGAGAGATGATACAAGTGAGGATTCTGATGGAGAAAAGGGAGAACCTGCACCTGTGCCTACTCTGGACCTTACTTTTAGAAGATGGTTCAGTTGCTTTAACAGACTAGAGAGTCATTTTGATCAGCACTTTGATCAAATTCAAATTCATCTAAATCAGTAGGATGCACAGTACAACAGGACATAGGTTGAATTCAAGGTCAGTTCGAATCCGGTGAACACCAACGTGGCTATAATGAATAGTTATTTTTCTATCTTTAACCAGCCACCTCATCCAGATCAGGGCCCCTTAGAGTTATAGATGTACTTCTTATAGTACTACTTCTTTGTCAGACTTTTGAGATGTGAAGTGATATTTTCAGTAGTTTTTTTCTCTTTTATGTCTTTGTCTTTTGTTCTACTTTTTATTTTTGAAGATATATTGTGTTTGCAATTGATAATCAATTGCTGCATCAATGTATCTCTTGTTAAATTGATTATCAATAAAAAATATTCTTATTTTGTTTAGCTGATTTTGTTACTTGTTTGAAAGATTAGTTTGTCTATATGATAACCCCAACTTAATTGATCTATAAAATTTTATAATGTGAACATCAATACAAAAATTAATTTCATTAGAAAATTCTATATTTTTTTTAAATACAAGTTAATTTATAACTCGGTCAAGTTTAAGGTTATCAATCTCATATTCTTTTTAGGTATAGCATAATTTTAATATTATTATTACAAATTTTGATGTCTTATTATTTTTTCTCTTTTCAACATAATTATCTTTGTACTTAGAGAAGTTGAGCTTTTAGATTATTGATTTTGAAAAGATAAATTTAAAAAATGGAGAAATGTACAAGTGTACAAAAATCAAAAGAAAGCGAAATGGTTCTCGCAAATTGAAAATGAGGCAAAAAAAATTAGACCCAAATATCAAAAGATGGCACAAATTGTGCCACAAATATTTGAAAAGATGCCACAATGTCACCAAACAAAGTATATTGATGATGTTCTTTCCTCTATCTTTCAATCTTCAATTTCAAATCAAATCTAATGTTCAATATATTTTGTATTGGAATTTAATTTAAATTAATCTTCATTTTGTCACCTTTGTAATAATTTTCCTTATCTAATTGTCTAGAATGTTTCATGATCTTGATAATATTTATCTTGTCTATGTTTATATTTAATTTAAATATTATTAGTCTTTATTTTTCTTTAATGAACATTACTCTTATTATTGCATTAATAAAATCCAATCACTTTCAAGTTAATATCAAATGCTTTGCTATGACTTTTCAACATTCTTTAGTTTTTCTTCTACCTTCTTTTTGGTTGTTGTCACACAGGCACCTCCCCCAAAACAAATATTCCAAATAAAAAAAATCTATTAAAACAAAATACATATAAAAATTAATCCTATATAATAACTTATAATTCCTACAAAATATATAACAATCCTACAAAAATATCTAAACATCCCCATACCCCACCCTAAAAAAAAATACAAATACCATAACAACACATATCACATCTACAACAACTTTCATATAACATTTCTCGCCAAACTCCAAAAACAAATACAACCCAACAACAATAAAATACCAACACCCCATTTCCTCAATAATCTCACTAACACAATAAAACCCATAATCAAAAATACCCCAAAACAAATAAAACATAAACCCCAACAACATAATATCTACAAAAAACAACAACACAAAAAACTCTCCAACAAAATCACAATATATACCACCAACCTTTACCTCCACCCCCCAAACAATCCTCAACCCACCCTCACCTATTGATATCGAATGAAACTGTTACAATTTGAAGTACACGATATCAATATCAACAACAATAAAACAAGGAAAATACAATAATCTAAAAACACATCACAAACACATGAACTATAAAGAGACACTAAACAAACACTACAATCATTCTGAAGGACCCTGATCTGGAGGAGGAGGAGGTGGTGCTGCACCAAAAAAGTTGAAATAACTACTCATCACAAACATATTGGAATTAATGTAATTAATTTGTTCACGCATGAATCCCATATCTTGATTGTACTGAATGTCTTGCTGTTGTAGATGAGTTTCAATTTGATCAAACCTTTGATCACAATGAGCCTCTATGTTGTCAAATCATTGAACTAAATCCTGATAATTTGGTTCAGCAGCATGTGATGGTTCACCCTCTTCTTCTATTTCACTCAATACTACATGAGGTTTGTTGGGCTCGTCCTTATTGAAGATAGCCCTGAAGGAACCGTCGTTGTAGTAAAGTGGTTCTCTTCAAAGTCTTGATCTGAATGAGTTAAATCATATTTCTTTTTTAAAATGTAGGCAATCAGATGGCCTAAAGCCTATGTTCTTCTTCCTTTTATGATCTACATGACCAATTTCAGAGACACCATAAATGTAGTCAATTAGGAATTGGGCCTCATCTATAGGTTGTCTGGTCATTATCAAATAGGTAACTGTAGAGAGAAGTGGAGTGATGTTGACTCTATCACCAGCTTTAGGTATAATAGAAGATCTTAATACATGCTGGATGATTCGGGCATTAAGAACTAAAGTGGCTACTTTAGGCAAATGATCCTTAATCTTATTCCTCTAAGAACACAGTTAACTTCAGTCCAATCAAAACTAGTGGTGATAAAGGTGTGTGCTCTTATGCCTTCAGTCCTTAAGTTTAAGAAGATACCAAGGTCAACCTTGGTGATTTCAATTTTTCATTTTTGAAAATAAAAGAACTGATAACCAGAGTGGTCGGAGTTTGGAATGACATGTTTGCCAGAAAATAGTAGAAGGTTTCTTTATTGTAGAAGTGAACTAAAGTGAGGATCAAACCAAATTGAGTATGGGCAAACAAGTGCATTACCTTGAAGGTTAATTGATCTTGTAGGAGAACTCTAGATGGAGTGATTTTTGCATAGACAAACCTAGGAAAAGATTCTTCATTGGCTCTAGACATGAAGTTTTTGGATGTATTCCTAGGAGGACCCTTAGCCAAAGTCTTTTGGCGCTTGCTAGAACTTGCCATTGAAGGATTTGAAAAGACGAAAGCTTTGAAAGAGATGTGTGAGAGTGACTGTTCAGTAAAAATTGCTGTCAATTTAAAGAAAAACGACTGTTCATACTAGACAAAATTTTGTTCGTCCCGTATGAATTCGATTTCGTCCCCGTACGAAAATATTTCGTATGGACGAACGAGTGAGTTTAAAAATTAACGGCTTTTTGTAATCACACAATTTATGAAGCGTCATTTCGTACAGACTTTTGACCAAACGATCGTACAGACGATAAAAATTTAACTTGTTTTGATTGTAGTTAAAAATCGTCCCCCACTATGAACCGACATAAGTTCGTCTGGATGAACCAAAGGTTCGTACGGATGAAGTTCATAATAAAAACTGTCTTATCCGTTCAACTGCTGCATTCAATCGTCCCGACGTTTGAAAAAAAAATATTTCATCCCGGACGATCGTGAAGATCATACAGACGAACTACATTAAAAACTGCTCTTAAGACGGTTTGAAATCACACAGATTGACATTTTACACACATCATCCCGTATGAAAAATTTTCGTCCTAGACGATTAACACAAAATTTTTTGAATTTTTATATTTTTATCAAAGAAAACCAAATAAACACACAAAACACAATAAACAACGACAAATGTACAGACTCTAAATAAAAATCACTAAAAAACAAACAAAAATCACAAAAACAAAATCATAAAAACATAAACTACGAAAATAGAAACATCAATGTTGCAAAAATATTTTTATTTAAGCATTTAAATCATTTTATGTTAAGCCTTGTTCTTAATGTACTGAAAGTATCAAAGGCTAAAGGTTTTGTAAAAATGTCTGCAAGTTGATTTTCAGTTGAAAACATGGGTAAGTTCAATTTCTCCCTTGGATACATGATCCCTTATGAAATGATGTCTTATGTCAATGTGTTTGGTTCTTGAATGTTGAATAGGATTTTTGGAAATGCAAATAGCACTAGTATTATCACAATAAATTGGAATAGTGCCTATAAATTAATCCTAAATTAATCAACTGTTGTTTTATTAACCAAAGTACTTGAGCCACACAACTTCCTAATGCAATGTATTCAGCTTCTGCAGTAGATAGGACTACTGAATTTTGTTTTCTACTAGATCATGAAACTAATGAATTTCCAATGAATTGACATGTTCCAGAAGTGCTTTTCCTATCCACTCTACAGCTTCAAAGATTCAAATATGATATCATTCCACATAAATTTGGACAATGAGTATTTTTTTTTTCAAATTTCTTTAAAAAGAGAGTTGTATCCAAACTTCTTTTTTCAAAAGATCTTTTCAAGTAGGAAGGTGCTCAACCTCTCATACCAAGCCCTAGGTGCCTGTTTTCAATCCATATAATACCTTTTTTTAACTTGAAAATATGATTTGGGTATTTAGAATTTTCAAAACCTGGAGGTTGTTCTACAAAAACATCTTCTTCAATTACCCTATTTAAAAAGGAACTTTTCACATCCATTTGAAATAATTTAAATCCTTTAAAACAAGCAAAGGCTAGTAAAAACCCTAATTGCTTCAAGTCTAGCTATAGGGGCAAAAAAAGTCTCCTCAAAATCAATTCCTTCAATTTGATTATACCCCTTAGCAATTAATCTAGCCTTATTTTTAATGACTACTCCTGAGTCATTCATTTTATTTTTGAATGCCCACACTTGGTTTCAACAACACTTTGATCTTTTGGCCTTGAAGTTAATTCTCAAAATTGTATTTCTTACAAATTGATTTAATTCTTCTTGCATGGCCAAAATCTAAAATTCATCAGATGGTGCTTGATCAATATTAGTGGGTTCTATAGTTAAAATAAATACTGAATGATTGACTTCCTTGTTTAATCCATGCCTAGTTCTAACACCCTCACTAGGTTCACCTATAATCAATTCACTTGGGTGGTTTTTAGAAAAATCTCAAATCTCTAGGCAAAGGGTTTTTTCTTTCCAAATTTTCTTCCATATTTTCTTCCAAATTTAATCTATCAATTTTTTGGGAGTTTTCCTCAATCTCATCTTTAACAATATTTGGCTCTTCCAAATTTCCAGATTCATCAAATACAACATGTGTGGTTTCTTCAATTACCAAAGTTTTTTTGTTGAATACCCTATAAGATTTTCCAACACTTGATTGTGCAACAAAAATTCCTTTATCTGATTTCGGATCAAATTTTTCTAAGGCAGATTTTCCATTATTATGAATGAACACCTTGCAACCAAAAACATGCATATGAGACAAATTAGGTGTTCTACCTTTTAGCAACTCATAGGATATTTTATTTAAATTTGATCTCACATTCACCCTATTCATAACATAACATGCAGTGCTAACCATCTCAGCCCAAAAATATCTCGAAAGTGAGTATTCTACCAACATTGCTCGGGCGGCTTCTATTAATGTTCTATTTTTCCTTTCGACTACCTCATTTTGTTGAGGGGTTCTAGGTGCTGAAAAATTATGATCAATTCTTTTCTCTTTACAAAAATTTTCAAATCTTTCATTCTCAAATTCTCCTCCATGATCACTTTGTATAGAAATTATTTCACACCCTAATTTCCTTTGAATCCAAGTCAAAAAATTTTCTAAATTTCCTCAAATGATTCACTCTTATGAAATAGAAAATCTAACCCAAGTGAATCTTGAGTAATCATCCACTATAACAAATCCGTATACCTTCCCTCCTAGACTTACAGTTCCTACTGGTCCAAAAAGATCCATGTGTAAAATTTCCAATGGTTTACTAGTCCTAAGATCCTTATTGGACTGAAAAGAGGACTTATCTTGTTTTCCTAATTGACATGCATCACAAAGGTGATCCTTAGTAAAGTCTAGTTTTGTATACCTCTCACTAAATTCTTTTGGATAATTCTCCTAAGATTTTTCATATTAGAATGACAAAGTCTCCTATGTCAAAGTCATGATTCATCAGAAATAGTTTTCAAACAAAAAACAGTAAGAGATTGAATACAATTTAAATCTAGCATATAAACATTATTTACCCCTTTTTACATTTTAAAACATATTTCCCATTTAAGCTTAATATGCAGCTAGTAGGAAAAAAATTTACACTATAGCCATTATCACATAGCTGATTTATACTTAACAAATTATGCTTTAAGCCTTCAACCAATAACACATTGTCTATAAAAAAGTTTTTCAAATTTCCAATCATACATGATCCAACCACCTTCTTTGTGGTATTATCTCCAAGTGTAACCTTGCCTCCACTCCTAGCTTCCGGCGTTATGAATTGAGCAGTATCTCCAGTCATATGCTTTGAACATCCGCTGTCCAAGTACCATATGCTCCCACGAGGTCTTGTGTGAGAGCAACCCTGCAAAAAAATATCAAATGTTAGACCTGGGAACCCAAACAAGTTTGGGCTCACCTTTTAGCAATTTATAAACAGATGCATGTATGATATGTCTAGGTTTATGCATCTTAGGTCTCCACACCAAATCATATTTCATCTTCAAAGTACAGGTGTGTGTTATATGTCCAAATAATCCATAATTATTACATTTGACATTAGGAAAAATATTCATAAGTCTTCTACCATTTATTTGTCTTCTAAGGGATTCCATATATTTAGAATAAAATTTAGGATTTATAAAATCTTCAAGTTTGGGGGGTATCATATTATTCTCAAGAGCTCTTATTTTCAACTTATAAAATGAATTCATATCTTCCAAGATTCGATTTGTATAATTGATTTGATATGTTTTACTCTCAGATTCATCCTTAAATATTTTAAATTCTTTTTCAAGATCATACATAGGATGATTTTAAAATCTCATGATTTTTATTCAGATCATCATATTCATCAAATAATTTCATGTGGTTGTCATCTATTAAAGCATGATCTATCCTAAGGATTTCATGTTCTTTCTTAAGTTCTTCTAATTTTAGACTTACACTAGCATGCATCTTTTTCATTCTCCTAAATGCATCATGCATGTGTTCATTGCTGACGTCTCTTCTGCTTCCTTTTCAGAAAGCTTCTAAATTGTCTAGTCATCAAAGAAATATCGTCTTCATTCTCAGGTTCTGAGTGTTCATTCTTAGACTCTTCCACTTTTAGTGTTATATTCTTCTTCTTTCGTGGTTCACCTGCATCAATCTTTCGTTGACTAACCCCTTGCTCGTAAGCAATGAGTGAACCAAGAAGATTGTCAACAGAATAAATGTTTAGATCTTTAGATTCTGTAATTACAGTAATTTTAGGATCATAAGTAGTAGGTAAACAACGAAGAATGTTATTAACCATTTCAGCATTTGTTAATTACATACCCAGTGCATGCAAAGAAGTGACAATTTGTGTGAATCTTGTGTACATGTCAGAAATAGATTCATTTGGTTTCATGCGAAAACAATTCATAATCATGCAACAAGATATTAAGTCTTGATTGCTTAACCTCATTAGTCCCTTCATAAGTTATGCAAAGTCTATCTCATATGTCATTTCCACTTTTGCAAGTGGAAACCCGCATGTAGTCTTCAGATTTTAAAGCACAAAAGAAGCTATTTAAATATTTGGCATTTAGTTGTGCTAAGTCACGTTCTTCTATAGTCCACTCTGCAAAAGGTGTTTCAACTCTAACTCCATCAACTAATAGTTGGTTTTTTGTATAACCTTCCTGGACTAAGATCCACATACGATAATCAAATGACTGTAAGAAAGTAAACATGCGTGTTTTCCAAAAATCAAAAGGTATATTGTCAAACAGTGGAGGTCTAGTAATAGAGTAACCCTCAGGTGTATTTCGGTTTCCGAATGTAGCCATCTACGTTAATCAAAAAGTAGTTTAAACTTATGATTTTGAAACAAAGTTCTGATACCACTTGTTGAGTCTAGTGAATAGGTTGTTAGACCTAAGTTAATATCCCAAGGCTACCAAGAGGGGGGGTGAATTAGAATTTTTAAAACTTAACCCTCTTTTAAATTTTAGTTGAACCGAAATTAAACTTTTAATGAAATTTTTTATAGAATAGTTTTTTCAATCACAAATTTTTTAAAACAAAAGAAAAATGCGGAAAAATATAAAACAGTAAAGTAAACAACACAAGATTTATAGTTGTTCGGTCTAAACCAGACCTACATCCACTCCCCTAGAGGCACCCTCTGAGTATTACACTAATACCAATAGTGTGTCTTTCTTTTGCACCCACAGCAAGACAAAGAAGCCTTTACAAACACTCTTTTCACCACTACCCGGTGCGGCAGAGAAACCGTCGTCCTTTTACACAATCTCCAGTGTTGGCAGAAAATCTTCCATCCTTTCACACTCTCTTAGTGTGGGCAGAGAGACCCCTCGTCCTTTCACACTCTCTTAGTTTGGGCAGAGAACCCTTCATCCTTTCACACTCTCCTTGTGTGGGCAGAGAACCCTTCGGCTGTTCACACTATCCAAGTGTCGGTAGAGAACCGGATCTCCTTGACAGATATCTTCACTAAAAATCTAGAAGAAAGAAAGAAAAAGAGTGAAGTAATCTCAAATCACAAGTTGTAAATCTTACCTTTGAACACCAAGCGAAGCCTTCCCACTCCAATAGTAGAAATCCTTCTTTGAATGCTCTCTCTCACTCTCTCCTTTACTCTTCTTCCAAAAGGCACGAAGATCAATGAGCAAAAAGATTGGGTGGCAGTCAAATTTGAACTATTTATACGAAAGATAAACAAACTGTCCAAAAACTACAAGTTTTCAATTATGTACGCAGTGGATCGTCCTGGACGATTTTACTTAAATTATCAGAAATGAACCTTATGTATATTGGTACGAATTATGTTCGTACACGCTAATCGTCCCGTACGAACAAAGTTCGTCCGATACGAAACGGTTATTTCATAGGTCGGTGTCCCAAAATTCTTCAGGACGTAACCAACTGACGTAAGTCGATTCAGTTCGTCTTGGGACGAACAGGTTTCGTCCTGGGACGATTTCATACAGAGACTTTCATTCTGGAACGAAGGTTCATTTTGTCTGGACGAACAGAGCAAGCTTCAATACAGAGACGTTCGTCCTGGGACGAACCTTATTTTTCGTCTGGCCGAACAAAGCACGGTGAGAATACAGAGACGTTCGTCCTGGGACGAACCATGAATTTCATCATGACGAATAGTGGAAAGTGAGAATCCCGAGAAGTTCATCCTAGGACGAATATTAAATTCGTCTTGGACGATTAGGACTTAGAAAAATTTTTCTCCCCGCCTGCTCGAACCATTGCTCTTCTTAGGGGTAATTGACATGATCGTCTCGTACGAACTATGTTCGTCCCGTACGATCAGTTCACAAAAATTGTTTCCCATGTGTGTATTTTGTGATTTTTCACTCAATTACAATCACTCCCTCTCATTTCAAAACTTATGAATATTTGTTGAATTTGATTACAAGTTTTCATATCTTGGAGTTGATTTTCCTGAAATGTTAGTACACACTAGAGCAAGAAACAAATGTTCTAAATAGTGTTAGGAGATATGTATAAAACAATAATATTTGAAATCATCAAAATAATACAAATTGCAAGAATGTAAAACATGCAAAATAGCAATTCTCTTAACAATCTCCCCCTTTTTGATGATGACAAAACAATTATTGTTTGTAGGAATTCAAATTCTAAATATCTCTTTAAACTCCCCCTGAATTGATGAATACATGAAATATAAGGAGGCATATATGTAAATTTTTTTTTCTTAAATTTACAATCAAAACACACAACTACAACTAGAACAAGCAAAAAATAAAATCAAAAATCAAAAACAAACAAAATAATTTATCCCCCTTTTTTACAACAGCAAAAAATGAAGAAGAAAAGAATGATAGAAATGTAAGTAGAAGTAAATAAAATTAAGATATTAGAGAAATCATAGAGATTCATATAATTGAAGAAGTGTTATAACATAGATAATAAAAAGAATTTATCAAAGGCATGTGTCAATTTAGACATTAAGATAAAGAAAATCATTGCACGAGGGATGAATAAAAAATTTTATATTTCACATTTCAATGTCAAGTATAAATGAACATAAGATCAATTTGAATTAAAAGATTGAAAGAATTTGGAAAGAAAGAACTGCCACATGTGGCGCTTTGCGCATCTTTTTCAGCTTTTCTGGCACATTTTTCTGCATTTGTTTACTGTGGGCTTATTTTATGCCTCTTTTTGTCATTGCAAATTTTTTGCACAACTCTTTTGATTTTTGTACAAATGTACACTTTTCAAAAGTAATTGAATCCTTTCCAAAGTCAATAATCTAAGATTTCAAATTTTTTTAAGTGCATAAATACTATTTGAAAAGAGAAATACTAAATAAGAAAACATCTAAAATACAATAATAATATTAGTGCTAGAGTAGTCTAAATAAGAGACATGGAATTGAAAATTCTAATAATATCAAGTTATAAGCATTTCTTAATTGTAGAATAAATACATTTTCTAATGAAATTAATTTTAATTTACAATTTAAATAAGGCACTATTAAGATTAAAAAAATTTGAAAGTCATAAAGTCTAACACACATTTCCAAAACATTTGATAACAAAACATTGGAACATATATTGATATCGAATGAAACTGTTACAATTTGAAGTACACGATATCAATATCAACAACATTAAAACAAGGAAAATACAATAATCTAAAAACACACATCACAAACACATGATGAACTATAAAGAGACACTAAACAAACACTACAATCATTCTGAAGGACCCTGATCTGGAGGAGGAGGTGGTGCTGCACCAAAAAAGTTGAAATAACTACTCATCACAAACATATTGGAATTAATGGAATTAATCTGTTGACGCATGAATCCTATATCTTGATTGTACTGAATGTCTTGCTGTTGTAGATGAGTTTCAATTTGATCAAACCTTTGATCACAATGAGCCTCTATGTTGTCAAATCATTGAACTAAATCCTGATAATTTGGTTCAGCAGCATGTGATGGTTCACCCTCTTCTTCTATTTCACTCAATACTACATGAGGTTTGCTGGGCTTGTCCTTATTGAAGATAGCCCTGAAGGAACCGTCGTTGTAGTAAAGTGGTTCTTCAAAGTCTTGATCTGAATGAGTTAAATCATATTTCTTTTCTAAAATGTAGGCAATCATATGGCCTAAGCCTATGTTCTTCTTCCTTTTATGATCTACATGACCAATTTCAGAGACATCATAAATGTAGTCAATTAGGAATTGGGCCTCATCTATAGGTTGTCTGGTCATTATTAAGTAGGTAACTGTAGAGAGAAGTGGAGTGATGTTGACTCTATCACCAGCTTTATGTATAATAGAAGATCTTAGTACATGCTGGATGATTCGGGCATTAAGAACTAAAGTGGCTACTTTAGGCAAATGATCCTTAACTCTTATTCCTCTAAGAACACGGTTAACTTCAGTCCAATCAAAACTAGTGGTGGTAAAGGTGTGTGCTCTTATGCCTTCAGTCCTTAAGTTTAAAAAGATACCAAGGTCAGCCTTGGTGATTTCAGTTTTTTTTTTTTTTTAAACAAAAGAACTGATAACAGAGTGGTCGGAGTTGAATGACATGTTTGCCAGAAAATAGTTGAAGGTTTCTTTATTGTAGAAGTGAACTACAGTGAGGATCAAACCAAATTGAGTATGGGCAAATAAGTGCATTACCTTGAAGGTTAATTGATCTTGTATGAGAACTCTAGATGGAGTGATTTTTGCATAGGCAAACCTAGGAAAAGATTCTTCATTGGCTCTAGACAGGAAGTTTTCGGATGTATTCCTAGGAGGACCCTTAGCCAAAGTCTTTTGGCGCTTGCTAGAACTTTCCATTGAAGGATTTGAAAGATGAAAGCTTTGAAAGAGATGTGTGAGAGTGACTGTTCAGTAAAAATTGCTGTCAATTTAAAGAAAAACAACTGTTCGTACCAGACGAAATTTCGTTCGTTCCGTACGAATTTGATTCGTCCCCGTACGAAAATATTTCGTATGGACGAACGAGTGAGTTAAAAATTAACGGCTTTTCGTAATCACTTAATTTACGAAGCATCCTTTCGTACAGACTTTTGACCAAACGATCGTACAGACGAACACGTGTTCGTACAGACGATAAAAATTTAACTCGTTTTGATTGCAGTTGAAAATCGTCCCACACTATGAACCGATATATGTTCTTCTGAACGAACCAAAGGTTCGTACGGACGAAGTTCATAATAAAAACTATCTTATCCGTTCAACTGCTGCATTCAATCGTCTCGACGTTTGAAAAAAAATATTTCATCCCGGACGATCGTGAAGATCATACAGAAGAACTACATTAAAAACTGCTCTTAAGACGGTTTGAAATCACACAGATTGACATTTTACACACATCGTCCCGTACGAAAAAATTTTCGTCCCGGATGATTAACACAAATTTTTTTGTATTTTTATCAAAGAAAACCAAATAAACACAATAAACAACGACAAATGTACAGACTCTAAATAAAAATCACTCAAAAATAAACAAAAATCACAAAAACAAAATAATATAAATATAAACTACGAAAATAGAAACATCAATATTGCAAAAATATTTTTATTTAAGCATTTAAATCAATTACACCAATCCTTGTTCTTAATGTACTGAAAGTATCAAAGGCTAAAGGTTTTGTAAAAATGTCTGAAAGTTGATTTTCAGTTGAAACATGAGTAAGTTAGATTTCTCCCCTTGGATACATGATCCCTTATGAAATGATGTCTTATGTCAATGTGTTTGGTTCTTGAATGTTGAATAGGATTTTTGGAAATACAAATAGCACTAGTATTATCACAATAAATTGGAATAGTGGCTATAGTTAATCCTAAATCAATCAACTGTTGTTTTAACTAAAGTACTTGTGCCACACAACTTCTTAATGCAATGTATTCAGCTTATGCAGTAGATAGGGCTACTGAATTTTTCTTTCTACTAGACCATGAAACTAATGAATTTCCAATGAATTGATATATTCCAGAAGTGCTTTTCCTATCCACTCTATAGCCTGGAAGATCCAAAAATGATATCATCCACATAAATTTGGACAATGAGTATTTATTTTCCAAATTTCTTTAAAAAGAGAGGATTATCCACGCTTCTTTTTTCAAAAGATCTTTAAAGTAGGAAGGTGCTCAACCTCTCATACCAAGCCCTCGGTGCCTGTTTCAATCCATATAATGCCTTTTTCAACTTGAAAACATGATTTGGGTATTTAAAATTTTAAAAACTTGGAGGTTGTTCTACAAAAATATCTTCTTCAATTATCTCATTTAAAAAGGCACTTTTTCGCATCCATTTAAAATAAGTTAAATCCTTTAAAACATGCAAAGGCTAGTAAAACCCTAATTGCTTCAAGTCTAGCTACATGGGAAAAAGTCTCCTCAAAATCAATTCTTTCAATTTCATTACACCCCTTAGCAACTAATCTAGCCTTATTTCTAATGACTACTCCTGAGTCATTCATTTTATATTTTTGAACACCCACTTAGTTCCAAAAACACTTTGATCTTTTGGCATTGAAGTTAATTCCCAAACTTAATTTCTTACAAATTGATTTAATTCTTCTTGCATGGCCAAAATCCAAAATTCATCAGATAGTGCTTGATCAATATTAGTGGGTTCTATAATTAAAATAAATGCTAAATGATTGACTTCCTTGTTTAATCCATACCTAGTTCTAACACCCTCACTAGGTTCACCTATAATCAATTCACTTGGGTGATTTTTAAAAAATCTTAAATCTCTAGGCAAAGGGTTTTCTAATACCAATAGTGTGTCTCCTTTTGCACCCACAGCAAGACAAAGAAGCCTTTACAAACACTCTCTTCACCACTACCCGGTGCGGCAGAGAACCGTCGTCCTTTTACACAATCTCCAGTGTTGGCAAAGAATCTTACATTCTTTCACACTCTCCTAATGTTGGCAGAGAACCCTTCGTCCTTTTACACTCTCTTAGTGTGGGCAGAGAACCCTTCGTCCTTTCACACTCTCCTTGTGTGGGAAGAGAACCCTTCGGCTGTTCACACTATCCAAGTGTCGGTAGAGAACCGGATCTCCTTGACAGATCTCTTCACTAAAAATCTAGAAGAAAGAAAGAAAAAGAGTGAAGTAATCTCAAATCACAAGTTGGAAATCTTATCTTTGAACACCAAGCGAAGCCTTCCCACTCCAATAGTAGAAATCCTTCTTTGAATGCTCTCTCTCACTCTCTCCTTTACTCTTCTTCCAATAGGCATGAAGATCAATGAGCAAAAAGATTGGGTGGCAGTCGAATTTGAACTATTTAAACAAAAGATAAGAAAAACTGCCCAAAAACTGCAAGTTTTCAATTCTGTACGCAGTAGATAGTCTTGGACGATTTTACTTAAATTGTCGGAAATGAACCTTATGTATATTGGTACGAATTATGTTCGTACACGCTAATCGTCCTGTACGAACAAAGTTTGTCCGGTACGAAACGGTTATTTCATAGGTCGGTGTCCCAAAATTCTTCAGGACGTAACCAACTGACGTAAGTCGATTCAGTTCGTCTTGGGACGAACAGGTTTCGTCCTGGGAAGATTTCATACAGAGACTTTCATTCTGGAATGAAGGTTCATTTCGTCTGGACGAACAGATCAAGCTTCAACACAGAGACGTTCGTCCTGGGATGAACCTTATTTTTCGTCTGGAGGAACAGAGCAAGCTTCAATACAGAGACGTTCGTCCTGGGACGAACCTTATTTTTTTGCCTGGACGAACAGAGCATGGTGAGAATACAGAGACGTTCGTCCTGGGACGAACCATGAATTTCATCCTGACGAACAGTGGAAAGTGAGAATCCCGATACGTTCATCCTAGGACGAATATTAAAATTGTCCTGAACGATTAGGACTTAGAAAAATTTTCTCCCCGCCTGCTCGAACCATTGCTCTTCTTAGGGGTAATTGACATGATCGACCCGTACGAACTATGTTCGTCCCGTATGATCAGTTCACAAAAATTGTTTCCCATGTGTTTATTTTATGATTTTTCACTCAATTACAATCACTCCCTCTCATTTCAAAACTTATGAATATTTGTTGAATTTGATTACAAGTCTTCATATCTTGGAGTTGATTTTCCTGAAATGTTAGTACACACTAGAGCAAGAAACAAATATTCCAAATATTGTTAGGAGATATGTATAAAATAATAATATTTGAAATCATCAAAATAATACAAGTTGCAAGAATGTAAAACATGCAAAATAGCAATTCTCTTAATAATCTCCCCCTTTTTGATGATGACAAAATAATTATTATTTGTAGGAATTCCAATTCTAAATATCTCTTTAAACTCCCCCTGAATTGATGAATACATGAAATATAAGGAGGCATATATGTAAATTTTTTTTTCTTAAGTTTACAATCAAAACACACAACTACAACTAGAACAAGAAAAAAATAAAATAAAAAATCAAAAACAAACAAAACAATTTCTCTCCCTTTTTTACAACAGCAAAAAGTGAAGAAGAAAAAAATGATAGAAATGTAAGTAGAAGTATGAAATTCAGTTTATAATTTAATCTTGAAAGTGATTGAAATAAGATATGCAAATAAAATTAAGATATTAGAGAAATCATAGAGATTCATATAATTGAAGAAGTGTTATAACATAGAGAATAAAAAGAATTTATCAAAGGCATGTGTCAATTTAGACATTAAGATAAAGAAAATCATTGCACGAGGGATGAATAAAAAATTTTATATTTCACATTTCCATGTCAAGTATAAATGAACATATGATCAATTTGAATTAAAAGATTGAAAGAATTTGGAAAGAAAGAACTGCCACATGTGGCGCTTTGCGCATCTTGTTCAGTTTTTCTTGCACATTTTTGTGCATTTGTTTACTGTGGTCTTATTTTATGCCTCTTTTTATCATTGCAAATTTTTTGCACAACTCTTTTGATTTTTGTATATTTGTACACTTTTCAAGAGTAATTGAATTCTTTCCAAAGTCAATAATCTAATATTTCAAAATTTTTTAAGTGCATAAATACTATTTGAAAAGAGAAATACAAAATAAGAAAACATTTAAAATGCAATAATAATATTAGTGCTAGAGTAGTCTAAATAAGAGACATGAAATTGAAAATTATAATAATATCAAGTTATAAGCATTTCTTAATTGTAGAATAAATATATTTTCTAATGAAATTAATTTTAAATTTACAATTTAAATAAGGCACTATTAAGATTAAAAAAAATTGAAAGTCATAAAGTCTAACACACATTTCCAAAATATTAGATAACAAAACATTGGAACATATACACGATATCAATATTAACAACTTTAAAACAAGGAAAATACAATAATCTAAAAGCACATCACAAACACATGAACTATAAAGAGACACTAAACAAACAATACAATCATTCTGAAGGACCCTGATCTGGAGGAGGAGGAGGTGGTGCTGCACCAAAAAAGTTGAAATAACTACTCATCACAAACATATTGGAATTAATAGAATTAATCTGTTCACGCATGAATCTTATATCTTGATTGTACTGAATGTCTTGCTGCTGTAGATGAGTTTCAATTTGATCAAACTTTTGATCACAATGAGCCTCTAAGTTGTCAAATCTTTGAACTAAATCCTGATAATTTTCTTCAGCAGCATGTGAAGGTTTACCCTCTTCTTCTGTTTCACTCAATACTACATGAGGTTTGCTGGGCTCGTCCTTATTGAAGATAGCCCTGAAGGAATCGTCGTTGTAGTAGAGTTGTTCTTCAAAGTCTTGATCTAGATGAGTTAAATCATATTTCTTTTCTAAAATATAGGCAATCAGATGGCCTAAGGCTATGTTCTTCTTCCTTTTATGATCTATATGACCAATTTCAGAGAGACCATAAATGTAGTCAATTAGGAATTGGGCCTCATCTATAGGTTGTCTGGTCTTTATCAAGTAGGTAACTGTAGAGAGAAGTTGAGTGATGTTGACTCTATCACCAGCTTTAGGTATAATATAAGATCTTAGTACATGCTGGATGATTCGGACATTAAGAACTAAAGTGGCTACTTTAGGCAAATGATCCTTAACTCTTATTCCTCTAAGAACACGGTTAACTTCAGTCCAATCAAAACTAGTGGTAGTAAAGGTGTGTGCTCTTATGCCTTCAGTCCTTAAGTTTAAGAATATACCAAGGTCAGCCTTGGTGATTTCAATTTTCTTTTTGAAAACAAAAGAACTGATAACAGAGTGGTCGGAGTTGAATGACATGTTTGTCAGAAAATAGTTGAAGGTTTGTTTATTGTAGAAGTGAACTAAAGTGAGGATCAAACCAAATTTAGTATGGGCAAATAAGTGCATTACCTTGAAGGTTAATTGATCCTGTAGGAGAACTCTAGATGGAGTGATTTTTGCAGAGACAAACCTAGGAAAAGATTCTTCTTTGGCTCTAGACAGGAAGTTTTTGGATGTATTCCTAGGAGGACCCTTAGCCAAAGTCTTTTGGCGCTTGCTAGAACTTGTCATTGAAGGATTTGAAAAGACGAAAGCTTTGAAAGAGATGTGTGAGAGTGACTGTTCAGTATAAATTGCTGTCAATTTAAAGAAAAACGACTGTTCGTACCAGACAAAATTTCGTTCGTTCCGTACGAATTTGATTCGTCCCCGTACGAAAATATTTCGTATGGACGAACGAGTGAGTTAAAAATTAACGGCTTTTCGTAATCACTTAATTTACGAAGCATCCTTTCGTACAGTCTTTTGACCAAACGATCGTACAGACGAACACGTGTTCGTACAGACGATAAAAATTTAACTCGTTTTGATTGCAGTTGAAAATCGTCCCACACTATGAACCGATATATGTTCTTCTGAACGAACCAAAGGTTCGTACGGACGAAGTTCATAATAAAAACTATCTTATCCGTTCAACTGCTGCATTCAATCGTCCCGACGTTTGAAAAAAAATATTTCATCCCGAACGATCGTGAAGATCATACAGAAGAACTACATTAAAAACTGCTCTTAAGACGGTTTGAAATCACACAGATTGACATTTTACACACATCGTCCCGTACGAAAAAATTTTCGTCCCGGATGATTAACACAAAATTTTTTGTATTTTTATCAAAGAAAACCAAATAAACACAATAAACAACGACAAATGTACAGACTCTAAATAAAAATCACTCAAAAACAAATAAAAATCACAAAAACAAAATCATAAAATTATAAACTACGAAAATAGAAACATCAATGTTGCAAAAATATTTTTATTTAAGCATTTAAATCAATTACACCATGCCTTATTCTTAATGTACTAAAAGTATCAAAGGCTAAAAGTTTTGAAAAAATATCTGCAAATTGATTTTCAGTTGAAACATGAGTAAGTTCAATTTCTCCCTTGTATACATTATCCCTTATGAAATGATGTCTTATGTCAATGTGTTTGGTTCTTGAATGTTGAATAGGATTTTTGGAAATCCAAATAGCACTAGTATTATCACAATAAATTAGAAAAGTGCCTATAGTTAATCCTAAATCAATCAACTGTTGTTTTAACCAAAGTATTTGTGCCACACAACTTCCTAATGCAATGTATTCAGCTTTTGCAGTAGATAGGGCTACTGAATTTTTTTTTCTACTAGACCATGAAACTAATGAATTTCCAATGAATTGACATGTTCCAGAAGTGCTTTTCATATCCACTATGTTGAATCTAGTAATTAGGTTGTTAAGCCTAAGTGAGTGTCCCAAGGCTACCAAGAGGGGGGGTGAATTGGTAGTTTAAAAAAAAAGGTTAAAATTTAAGACCCCCTTTTTAAAAAATTATTAAACCGAAATAAAATTTCTTTTAATTTTGTAGAAAAAGATTTTTCAACCACAGAGTTTTTTTTTTAAAAAAAACTGAAATAGAATGTGCGGAAATGTAAAAACAGTAAAGTAAATGACACCAGATTTATAGTGGTTCGTTCTATAACCAGACCTACATCCACTCCCCAGAGGCATCCTCTGAGTATTGCACTAATACCAATAGTGACTCTCCTTTTGCACCCACAGCAAGGCGGAGAAGCCTTTACAACACACTCTTTTCACCACTCCCCGGTGCGGCAGAGAATTGTCCGTCCTTTTACACAATACCCAGTGTTGGCAGAGAACCGTCCGTCCTTTCACACTCTCCTAGTGTGGGCAGAGAACCCTTCGTCCTTTCACAATCTCCTAGTGTGGGCAGAGAACCCTTCGTCCTTTCACACTCTCCTAGTGTGGGCAGAGAACTCTTCGTCCTTTCACACTCTCCAAGTGTCGGCAGAGAACCGGATCTCCTTGACAGATCTTCTCACAAGAATCTAGAAGGAAGAAAGAAAAGAGTGAAGTAATCCCAATTCACAAGTAGAGACTCTTACCTTTGAAATCCAAGTGAAGACTTCTTGCTTCTATGGTAGGAATCCTTCCTTGAATGCTCTCTTCAACTCTCTCCTTGGTTATTCTCTCAAGAGGCACGAAGATCAAATGACAAAAAGATTGGGTGGCAGTCTAATTTGGGCTATTTATACAAAAGACAAGAAAAACCGCCCAAAAACTGCAAGTATTCAATTCTGTACGCAGTGGATCGTCCTGTACGATCGTGGATCGTCCTGGACGAGTTTACTTAAACGATCTGAAACGACCCTATTTGAATATATGTACGAAATGTCTTCGTGCAGCTGATCGTCCTGTACGAACTAGGTTCGTCCAGTACGAACGGTTATTACAAGGTCGAATCTAGAAACTGCTGAAAACTGTCCTAAGTCGGTTAATTGTGTGGACGAAAATTGATTCGTCTAGACGAATTTTTTACAGAGGACAGATCGTCCTGTACGATATATCATTTTGTCTGGACGAAAATTTTCCAGAGAGCCAATCGTACTGGACGATAATTTATTTCGTCTGGACGAGAATTTTCCAGAGAGCTAACCGTACTGTACGATAATTAATTTCGTCTGGACGAAAATTTTCCAGAGAGCCAATCGTACTGTACGATAATTAATTTCGTCTGGACGAAAATTTTCCAGAGAGCCAATCGTACTGTACGATAATTAATTTCATCTTGGACGAATAGGACTTATAAAATTTTCAGAGCAAGTTCCTATTCGTTTCATATGCTCTATAGGAGATAACTGTCTGATCGTCCAGTACGAACGAAAATCGTCCTGTACGATCAATTAATATGATCTCCTTATTTGTGTGTGCATGTTTTTATTCACTCAAGTTACAATCACTCCCTTTCAATTTGATTTCTAAGCAAAGTGCAAGCTTCAAAAATTTCAAGGTATCTCATATTGATTTTAATTTGAAGTCTTCGTAGTCTGGAGTTCTTTTTCCCTGAAATGTTAGTACACACAAGAGCAAATATAATTTTTCCAAAAATGTTAGGAGATAACTACACATTTGAACAATAATGTTTGGAATCATCAAAACTTCATAAGTTGCAAAAATGTAATGCATGCAAATAGCAACTATCTTAACAATCTCCCCCTTTTTGATGATGGCAAAATAATTATTGTTTGTATGATTTCAATTTAAATAAATCTCCTAAACTCCCCCTGAATTGATGAATATATGAAAATAAGGAGGCAATTTAAGCCAAGAAAAATTTTAAAATTTTATTTTTCAGACACACAAAACAAACACACAAAAAACAAACACAATAACATACAAAACATAATGATTTCTCCCCCTTTTTGACAACAACAAAAAGTGAAGAAGAAAAAGACAAGAAATGTAAGTAATTGTATGAAAATTCATTTGAACATTTAATCTAAATGGTGATTGATATAAGGTATGCAATTTTAAACTAAAAACATTAGGTCAATCATAGAAATTTAGGAAATTTAAAAAGTGATATAACATTGTAAGTAAGAAGAATTTAGCAAAGACATGATTCAATTTAGACATTTCAATATAGAAAATCATTACAAGAGAGATGAAGAAAAATTTTATATTTCAATGTTCAAAAGAATATAAATGAACATAAGATCAATTTGAATTAAGAGATTGAAAGAATTTGGAAAGAAGAGAATTACCACATGTGGCGCTTTGCGCATCTTTTTTTTTTAATTTTTGGGCACATTTTTGTGCATATTTTGATATTGGGCTGATTTTGTGCCTCTTTTTCATATTTGCGAACTATTGCGCATTCCTTTTGATTTTTGTACTCTTTGTACAATTTTCAAGAGTAATTGAGACCAATTCTTTCCAAAATTAATAATCTAAAATTTCAAATATTTCTAAGTGCATAAATATTATTTGAGCAAGGAAATACAAAATAAGAAAAACATCTAAATTGTAATAATAATTTTAACTTTTATGTAGTCTAAATGAATAGACATGAATTTAAAAGTTCTAATTACAACAAGTTATAAACAACTTTTAAATTTAGAAAGACTAGATTTTCTAATGTAGATAATCTCAAATTACAATCTAATTTAAGCACTATGAAGATTAAATAATATTAATGAAATTCATAAAAATTAACCACATTTCAATAACAAATCAACATTGAAACAAGTACGAAATGCATTGATATTTGTGAAAGGATTACACATTTCATAATATCTAAATACAACTTAAAAGAAAAGACAAACAAACACTTAACATAAGCACTAACACAACAAGACATAAAAACATGAGAAACTAATGAATTACCAATGAATTGACATGTTCCAGAAGTACTTTTCATATCCACTCTACAGCCTGCAAAGTCAGAATCTGAATAACCAATAATTTCAAATGAAGAGCTAAACTTAGGATATCAAATTCCTAAGTTTTGAGTTCCTAGTAAGTATCTTAAAATCCTTTTCACTGCTGTCAAATGTGATTCTTTTGGATCTGATTGAAATCTAGCACACAAGCAAACACTGAACATAATATCTGGTCAGCTAGCAGTCAAGTAAAGCAAAGATCCAATAATCCCTCTATATTTCTTTTGATCAACAGATTTTCCCTTAAGGTCCTTATCTAACTGAACTGAGGAACTCATTGGTGTACTAACAGGTTTAGCATTGTCCATTTCATATTTCTTGAGGATGTCCTTAATATATTTGGTTTGACTAAGAAATGTCCCTTCCTCAAGTTGCTTGATGCTAAAACCTAGAAAGTAATTTAAATCTCCCATTAGACTCATTTCAAATTCACTACTCATTGCATTTGAAAAATCATCACAAAGATTTTTATTTGAAGATCCAAAGATGATATCATCCACATAAATTTGAACAATGAGTATTTCCTTTTCAAATTTCTTTAAGAAAAGATTTGTATCCACACTTTCTTTTTCAAAAGATCTTTCAAGTAGGAAAGTGCTAAATCTCTCACACCAAGCCCTAGGTGCCTGTTTCAATCCATATAATGCATTTTTTAACTTAAAAACATGATTTGGGTATTTTGAATTTTCAAATCCAGGAGGTTGTTCTACATAAACATCTTCTTCAATAACACCATTCAAAAAGGCACTTTTGACATCCATTTGAAACAATTTAAAACTTTTAAAACAGGCAAAGGCAAGTAAAACCCTAATTGCTTCAAGTCTTGCTACAGGGGCAAAAGTCTCCTCAAAATCAATTCCTTCAATTTGATTATACCCTTTAGCAACTAATCTAGCCTTATTTCTAATGACTACTTCTGAGTCATTCATTTTATTTTTTTTTGAAAACCCACTTGTTCCAACAACACTTTGATCTTTTGGCCTTGTAGTTAATTCCCAAACTTTATTTCTTACAAATTGATTTAACTCTTCTTGCATGGCCAATATCAAAAAAATTCATCAGAAAGTGCCTGATCAATATTAGTGGGTTCTATGGTTGAAATAAAGGCTGAATGATTGACTTCCTTATTTAATCCACGCCTAGTTCTAACACCCTCACTAGGTTCTCCAATAATCAATTCTCTTGGGTGGTTTTTAAAAAATCTCAAATCTCTAAGCAAAGGGTTTTTCTCTCTTTCAAAGTTTTCTTTCACATTTTTCTTCCAAGTTTAATCTATCAATCTTTTGGGAGTTTTCCTCAATTTCTTCTTTCAACACTATTTGGCCCTTCTAAATTTCCAGATTCATCAAATACAACATATGTGGTTTCTTCAATAACTAAAGTTCTTTTGTTGAATACCCTATAAGATTTTCCAACACTTGAATATCCAACAAAAATTCCTTCATCTGATTTTGGATCAAATTTTCCTAAGGCAGATTTTCTATTGTTATGAATGAACACCTTGCAACCAAAAACATGCAAATGAGACAAATTTGGTGTTCTACCCTTTTAGTAACTCATAGGATGTTTTATTTAAATTTGATCTCACATTCACCCTATTCAGAACATAACATGCAGTGCTAACCGCCTCAGCCCAAAAATATTTAGGAAGAGAGTATTCTGCCAACATTGCTCTGGCGGCTTCTATTAATGTTTCTGTTTTTCCTTTCAACTATCCCCATTTTGTTGAGGGGTTCTAGGAGCAGAAAAGTTGTGATCAATCCATTTTTCTTTACAAAAACTTTCAAATCTTTCATTTTCAAATTCTCCTCCATGATGATCATTTTGTATAGACATTATTTCACATCCTAATTTTCTCTGAATCCAAGTTGAAAATTTTCTGAATTCCTCAAATGATTCACTTTTATGAAAAAGAAATCTAACCCAAGTGAACCTAGAGAAATCATCCACAATAACAAATCCGTATACCTTCCCTCTTAGACTTACAGTTCCTACTGGTCCAAAAAGATCCATGTGAAGAATTTCTAATGGTTTACTAGTTCTAAGATCATTATTGGACTTAAAAGAGGACTTCACTTGTTTTCCTAATTGACATGCATCATAAAGATGGTCCTTAGTAAAGTCTAGTTTTGGTATACCTCTTACTAAATTCTTTTGGGTAATTCTCCTAAGATTTTTCATACTAGAATGACAAAGTCTCCTATGCCAAAGCCAAGATTCATCAGAAACAGTTTTCAAACAGAAGGCAATAGGAGTATGAAATGAATTCAAATTTAGCATGTAAACATTGTTTACCCTTTTTCCATTTAAAACTTCTTTCCCATTTAGGCTTAATATGCAGTTAGTAGGTAAAAATTTCACATTATAACCTTTGTCACATAGCTGACTTATACTTAACAAATTATGCTTTAAGCCTTCAACCAATAGCACATTGTCTATAAAAAAGTTTTTGAAATTACCAATCATACCTGATCCAACCACTTTCTTTGTGGTATTATCTCCAAGTGTAACCTTGCCTCCATTCCTGACTTCTAGCGATATGAATTGTGTAGTGTCTCCAGTCATATGCTTTGAACATCCGCTATCCAGGTACCATATGCTCCCACGAGGTCTTGTGTGTGAGAGCAATCCTACAAAAATATCAAATGTTAGACCTGGGAACCCAAACAAGTTTGGGTTCACCTTTTAGCAATTTATAATCAGATGCATGTATGATATGTCTAGGTTTATGCATCCTAGGTCTCCACACCAAATTAGATTTCATCATCAAGGTACAGGTGTGAGCTATATGTCCCAATAATCCACAATTATTACATTTAACATTAGGAAAAATATTCCTAAGTTTTCTTCCATGTGATTGTCTTCTAAGGGATTTCATGAATTTAGGATAATATTTAGGATTTGTAAAATCTTCAAGTCTGGGGGGTTTCTTATTATCCTCGAGAGCTCTTATATTATTAGTTTGTAAAATGAATTCATATCTTCTAAGATTCGATTGGTATAATTGATTCTATATGCTTTGCTCTCAGATTCATCCTTAAAATTTTTAAATTCCTTTTCAAGATCAGTATAGGATGACTTTAGATTTTCAAAATTCTTATTCAAGTCATCATATTCATCAAGTAGTTTCATGTGGTTGTCATCTATTAAAGCATGGTCTTTCCTAAGGATTTCATTTTCCTTCTTGAGCTCTTCAAATTCTAAACTTAAACTAGCATGCATCTTTTTCATTTTCCTATATGCATCATGCATGTGTTCAGAAACTTCAAATAATTCATCATAGGATAAGTCACATACCACTTCTTGATCTGAGTGATCTACATTGTCAGCCATCAAGCAAAGATTAGTGACTTCTTCTTCTTTTTCTGTCTCAGATGAGTCTGAATCTGAGTCCGCCCAGAAAGCTCTTTGAAACTTCTTCTTGCCCTTCTTTACCATAGGTTTCTCCTCCACCTTCTCCTTAGCAGGAGTGGCTTTGAGTTTTGGGCAATCAGTCTTGATATGACCTGGTTTCCTGCATTCATAACAAATCACTTCATTAGAAACCTTGCCATTTTTGTTAAACTTACCTCTATTCCATAGCTGGCGTTTCTTCTGCTTCCTCTTTAAAAAGCTTCTGAATTGTCTAGTCATTAGTGCAACATCATCTTCATCCTCAGGTTGTGAGTGTTCACTCTCTGACTCTTCCACTTTTAGTGCTATATTCTTTTCCTTTCGTGTTTCACCTGCATCAATCTTCCTTTGACTTACTCCTTGCTCATAAGCAATGAGTGAACCAAGAAGATTGTCAATAGAATAAATATTTAAATCTTTAGACTCTGTAATTGCAGTAATTTTTGCATCATAAGCAGTAGGTAAACAACGAAGAATCTTATTGATCATTTTAGCATTAGTTAATTCCCTACCAAGTGCATGCAAAGAAGTGACAATTTGTGTAAATCTTGTGTACATGTCGAAAATAGATTCATTAGGTCTCATGCGAAACAATTCATAGTCATGTAACAAGATATTGAGCCTTGATTGTTTAACCTCATTTGTCCCTTCATAAGTTATACAAAGTCTATCTCATATGTCCTTTCCGCCTTTGCAAGTGGAAACCCGCATGTAGTCTTCAGATTTTAAAGCACAAAAGAAACTATTTAAACATTTGGCATTTAATTATGCTAAGTCACGTTCTTCTACAGTCCAATCAGTAAAAGGTATTTCTACCATTACTCCATCAACTAATCTAGTTGGTTTTGTGTAGCCATCCTGGACTAACATCCACATGCGATAATCAAGTGACTGTAAGAAAGTAGACATGCGTGTTTTTCAAAAATCAAAAGGAATATTGTCAAACAGTGGAGGTCTAGTAATAGAGTAACCTTCAGGTGTGTTCCGGTTTCCAAAAGTAGCCATCTACGTTAATCAAAAAGTAGTTCAAACTTATGATATTAAAACGGAGCTCTGATACCACTTGTTGAATCTAGTAATTAGATTGTTAAGCCTAAGTGAGTGTCCCAAGGCTACCAAGAGGGTGGGTGAATTGGTAGTTTAAAAAAAAAGGTTAAAATTTAAGACCCCCTTTTTAAAAAATTATTGAACCGAAATAAAATCTCTTTTAATTTTGTAGAAAAAGATTTTTCAACCACAGAGTTTTTTTTTTTTTTAAACTGAAATAGAAAGTGCGGAAATGTAAAAACAGTAAAGTAAATGATACCAGATTTATAGTGGTTCGGTTTATAATCAGACCTACATCCACTCCCCAGAGGCACCCTCTGAGTATTGCACTAATACCAATAGTGACTCTCCTTTTGCACCCACAGCAAGGCGGAGAAGCCTTTACAACACACTCTTTTCACCACTCCCCGGTGCGGCAGAGAAACGACCCTATTTGAATATGTGTACGAAATGTCTTCGTACAGCTGATCGTCCTGTACGAACTAGGTTCGTCCAGTACGAACGGTTATTACAAGGTTGAATCTAGAAACTGCTGAAAACTGTCCTAAGTCGGTTAATCGTTTGGACGAAAATTGATTCGTCTAGACGAATTTTTTACAGAGGACAGATCGTCCTGTACGATATATCATTTCGTCTGGACGAAAATTTTCCAGAGAGCCAATCGTACTGGACGATAATTTATTTCGTCTGGACGAGAATTTTCCAGAGAGCTAACCGTACTATACGATAATTAATTTCATCTAGACAAAAATTTTCCAGAGAGCCAATCGTACTGTACGATAATTAATTTCGTCTGGACAAAAATTTTCCAGAGAGCCAATCGTACTGTACGATAATTAATTTCGTCCTGGACGAATAGGACTTATAAAATTTTCAGAGCAAGTTCCTATTCGTTTCATATGCTCTATAGGAGATAACTGTCTGATCGTCCAGTACGAACGAAAATTGTCCAGTACGATCAATTAATATGATCTCCTTATTTGTGTGTGCATGTTTTTATTCACTCAAGTTACAATCACTCCCTTTCAATTTGATTTCTAAGCAAAGTGCAAGCTTCAAAAATTTCAAGGTATCTCATGCTGATTTTAATTTGAAGTCTTCGTAGTCTGGAGTTCTTTTTCCCTGAAATGTTAGTACACACAAGAGCAAATACAATTTTTCCAAAAATGTTAGGAGATAACTACACATTTGAACAATAATGTTAATCATCAAAACTTCATAAGTTGCAAAAATGTAATGCATCCAAATAGCAACTATCTTAACACACTCTACATCTTGGAAGATCCAAAAATGATATCATCCACATAAATTTGGACAATGAGTATTTCTTTTCCAAATTTTTTTAAAAAGACAGGATTATCCATGCTTCTTTTTTCAAAAGATCTTTAAAGTAGGAAGGTGCTCAACCTCTCATACCAAGCCCCAGGTGCCTGTTTCAATTCATATAATGCCTTTTTCAATTTGAAAACATGATTTGGGTATTTAAAATTTTCAAAACCTGTAGGTTGTTCTACAAAAATATCTTCTTCAATTACCCCATTTAAAAAGGAAATTTTCACATCCATTTCAAATAAGTTAAATCCTTTAAAACATGCAAAGGCTAGTAAAACCCTAATTGATTCAAGTCTAGCTACAGGGGCAAAAGTCTCCTCAAAATCAATTCCTTCAATTTGATTATACCCCTTAGCAACTAATCTAGCCTTATTTTTAATGACTAATCCTGAGTCATTCATTTTATTTTTGAACACCCACTTAGTTCCAACAACACTTTGATCTTTTGGCCTTGAAGTTAATTCCCAAATTTAATTTCTTACAAATTGATTTAATTCTTCTTGCATGGCCAAAATCTAAAATTCATCAGATAGTGCTTGATCAATATTAGTGGGTTTATAGTTAAAATAAAGGCTGAATGATTGACTTCCATGTTTAATCCATGCCTAGTTCTAACACCCTCACTAGGTTCACCTATAATCATTTCTCTTGGGTGGTTTTTAGAAAATTTTAAATCTCTAGGCAAAGGGTTTTCTATTTCTAAATTCTCTTCCACATTTTCTTCTAAATTTATTCTATCAATTTTTTGGGAGTTATCCTCAATCTCATCTTCAACAATATTTGGCTCTTCCAAATTTCCAGATTCATCAAATACAACATGTGTGGTTTCTTCAATGACCAAAGTTCTTTTGTTGAATACCCTATAAAATTTTCCAACACTTGAATATCCAACAAAAATTCCTTTATCTGATTTCGGATCAAATTTTTCTAAGGCAGATTTTCCATTATTATGAATGAACTCCTTGCAACCAAAAACATGCAAATGATACAAATTAGGTGTTCTACCTTTTAGCAACTCATAGGGTGTTATATTTAAATTTGATCTCACATTCACCCTATTTAGAACATAACATGCAGTGTTAACCGCCTCAGCCCAAAAATATCTAGGAAGTGAGTATTCTGCCAACATTGCTCGGGCGGCTTCTATAAATGTTCTGTTTTTCCTTTCGACTATCCCATTTTATTGAGGGGTTCTAGGTACTGAAAAATTGTGATCAATTCCTTTCTCTTTACAAAAATTTTTAAATTTTTCATTTTCAAATTCTCCTCCATGATCACTTTGTATATAAATTATTTCACACCCTAATTTCCTTTGAATTCAAGTTGAAAAATTTCTAAATTCCTCAAATGATTCATTCTTAAGAAATAGAAATCTAACCCAAGTGAATCTTGAGTAATCATCCACTATAATAAATCCGTAAACCTTCCCTCCTAGACTTATAGTTCCTACTGGTCCAAAAAGATCCATGTGTAAAATTTCCAATGGTTTACTAGTCCTAAGATCCTTATTGGACTAAAAAGAGAACTTCACTTGTTTTCGTAATTGACATGCATCACAAAGGTGATCCTTAGTAAAGTCTAGTTTTCGTATACCTCTCACTAAGTTTTTTTTGGTAATTATCCTAAGGTTTTTTATACTAGAATGACAAAGTCTCCTATGTCAAAGCTATGATTCATCAGAAATAGTTTTCAAACAAAAATTAGTAGGAGATGGAATACAATTTAAATCTAGCATATAAACATTGTTTACCCTTTTTTCATTTAAAACAACTTTCCCATTTAGGCTTAATATGCATCTAGTAGGAAAAAATTTTACACTATAGCCCTTATCACATAGCTAATTTATACTTAACAAATTATGCTTTAAGCCTTCAACCAATAACACATTGTCTATAAAAAAGTTTTTTTAAATTTCAAATCATACCTGATCCAACCACCTTCTTTATGGTATTATCTCCAAGTGTAACCTTGCCTCCACTCCTAACTTCCAGCATTATGAATTGAGCAGTATCTCCAATCATATGCTTTGAACATCCGTTGTCCATGTACCATATGCTCCCACGAGGTCTTGTGTGCAAAAATATCAAATGTTAGACCTGGGAACCCAAACAAGTTTGGGTTCACCTTTTAGCAATTTATAATTAAATGTATGTATGATATGTCTAGGTTTTTGCATCTTAGGTCTCCACACCAAATCAGATTTCATCTTTAAAGTATAGGTGTGTGCTATATGTCCAAATAATTCACAATTATTACATTTGACATTATGAAAAGTATTCCTAAGTCTTCTACCATTTATTTGTCTTCTAAGGGATTCCATATATTTAGGATAAAATTTAGGATTTATAAAATCTTCAAGTTTGGGGGTATCCTATTATCCTCAAAAGCTCTTATTTTCAACTTATAAAATGAATTCATATCTTCCAAGATTCGATTTGTATAATTGATTCGATATATTTTGCTCTCAGATTCATCCTTAAATATTTTAAATTCTTTTTCAAGATCAACATAGGATGATTTTAAAATCTCATGATTTTTATTCAGATCATCATATTCATCAAGTAATTTCATGTGGTTGTCATCTATTAAAGCATGATCTTTCCTAAGGATTTCATGTTCTTTCTTAAGTTCTTCTAATTTTAGACTTACACTAGCATGCATCTTTTTCATTTTCCTATATGCATCATGCATGTGTTCAGAAACTTTAAATAATTTATCGTAACTTAAGTCGCATACCTCTTCTTGATCTGATTGATCTATACTATCTGCCATCAAGCAAAGATTGGTGACTTCTTCTTCTTTTTCAATCTCTGATGAATCTGAAGCTGAGTCCGTCCAAAAAGCTCTTTGAAACTTCTTATTGCCCTTCTTTACGATTGGTTTATCCTCTACCTTCTCCTTGTTCTGAGTGCCTTTGAGTTTTGGGCAATCAGTCTTGATATGACTTGGTTTCCTGCATTTATAACAAATTACTTCATTAGAAATCTTATCATTTCTGTTGAATTTACCTCTATTCCATTGTTGGCGTCTCTTCTGCTTCCTTTTCAGAAAGCTTCTGAATTATCTAGTCATCAAAGCAATATCATCTTCATCCTCAGGTTCTGAGTGTTCACTCTCAGACTCTTCCACTTTTAGTGCTATATTCTTCTCCTTTCGTGGTTCGCCTGCATCAATCTTTCTTTGACTAACCCTTTGCTCGTAAGCAATGAGTGAACCAAGAAGATTATCAATAGAATAAATGTTTAGATCTTTAGACTCTGTAATTACAGTAATTTTAGCATCATAAGCAGTATGTAAACAACGAAGAATGTTATTAACCATTTCAGCATTAGTTAATTTCTTACCAAGTGCATGCAAATAAGTGGCAATTTGTGTGAATCTTGTGTACTTGTCAGAAATAGATTCATTTGGTTTCATGCGAAACAATTCATAATCATGAAATAAAATATTAAGTCTTGATTGCTTAACCTCATTAGTCCCTTCATAAGTTATACAAAGTCTATCCCATATGTCCTTTCCACTTTTGTAAGTGGAAACCCGCATGTAGTCTTCAGATTTTAAAGCACAAAAGAAGCTATTTAAACATTTGGCATTTAGTTGTGCTAAGTCAAGTTCTTCTATAGTCCACTCTGCAAAATGTGTTTCAACTCTAACTCCATCAACTAATCTAGTTGGTTTTGTATAACCTTCTTGGACTAAGATCCACATACGATAATCAAGTGACTGTAAGAAAGTAGACATGCGTGTTTTCCAAAAATCAAAAGGTATATTGTCAAACAGTTGAGGTCTAGTAATAGAGTAACCCTCAGGTGTATTTCGGTTTTCGAATGTAGCCATCTACGTTAATCAAAAAGTAGTTTAAACTTATGATTTTGAAATAAAGCTCTGATACCACTTGTTGAGTCTAGTGAATAGGTTGTTAGACCTAAGTTAATGTCCCAAGGCTACCAAGAGGGGGATGAATTGGAATTTTTAAAACTTAACCCTCTTTTAAATTTTAGTTGAACCGAAATTAAACTTTTAATTAAATTTTTTATAAAAGAGTTTTTCAACCACAAATTTTTTAAAATAAAAGAAAAATGCAAAAAATAAAAAGCAGTAAAGTAAACAACACAAGATTTATAGTGGTTCGACCTAAATCAGACCTACATCCACTCCCCAGAGGCACCCTCTGAGTATTGCACTAATGCCAATAGTGTCTCTCCTTTTGCACCCACAGCAAGGCGGAGAAACCTTTACAAACACTGCTTTCACCACTAACCGGTGCGGCAGAGAACTGTCGTCCTTTTACACAATCTCTAGTATTGGTAGAGAACCGTCCGTCCTTTCACACTCTCCTAGTGTGGGCAGAGAACCCTTCGTCCTTTCACACTCTCCTAGTGTGGGCAGAAAACCCTTCGTCCTTTCACACTCTCCTTGTGTGGGAAGAGAACCCTTTAGCTATTCACACTTTCCAAGTGTCGGTAGAGAACCGGATCTCCTTGACAGATCTCTTCACTAGAAATCTAGAAGGAAGAAAGAAAAAGAGTGAAGTAATCTCAAATCACAAGTTGGAAATCTTACCTTTGAACACCAAGCGAAGCCTTCCCGTTCTAGTAGTAGAAATCCTTCTTTGAATGCTCTCTCTCACACTCTCCTTTACTCTTCTTCTAATAGGCACGAAGATCAATGAGCAAAAAGATTGGATGGTAATCAAATTTGAACTATTTATACAAAAGATAAGAAAAACTGTCCAAAAACTGTAAGTTTTCAATTCTGTACGCAGTGGATCGTTCCGTACGATCGTGGATCGTCCCATACGATCGTGGATCATCCTGGATGATTTTACTTAAATTGTTGGAAACGAACCTTATGTATATTGGTACGAATTATGTTCGTAAACGCTAATCGTCTCGTACGAACAAAGTTCGTCCGGTACGAAACGGTTATTTCATAGGTCGGTGTCCCAAAATTCTTCAGGACGTAACCAACTGACGTAAGTCGGTTCAGTTCATCTTTGGAAGAACAGTTTTTGTCCTGGGACGATTTCATACAGAGACTTTCGTTCTGGAACGAAGGTTCATTTCGTCTGGACGAACAGAGCAAGCTTCAATACAGAGACCTTCGTCCTGGGACGAACCTTATTTTTCGTC
Organism: Dendrobium officinale; assembly: GCA_019514585.1. Taxonomy (NCBI): domain Eukaryota; kingdom Viridiplantae; phylum Streptophyta; class Magnoliopsida; order Asparagales; family Orchidaceae; genus Dendrobium; species Dendrobium officinale. The sequence goes on along the minus strand of CM033682.1, from coordinate 65,989,144 downwards.
TGGACGAACAGAGCAAGCTTCAATACAGAGACGTTCGTCCTGGGACGAACCTTATTTTTTGTCTGGACGAACATGGCACGGTGAGAATATAGAGACGTTCGTCCTGAGACAAACCATGAATTTCGTCCTAACGAACAGTGGAAAGTGAGAATCCCGAGACGTTCGTCCAAGGACGAATATTAAATTCGTCCTGGACGATTAGGACTTAGAAAAATTTTCTCCCTGCCTGCTCGAACCATTGCTCTTCTTAGGGGTAATTGACATGATCGTCCCGTACGAACTATGTTCGTCCCGTACGATCAGTTCACAAAAATTGTTCCCCATGTGTATATTTTGTGATTTTTCACTCAATTACAATCACTCCCTCTCATTTCAAAACTTATGAATATTTGTTGAATTTGATTACAAGTCTTCATATCTTGGAGTTGATTTTCCTGAAATGTTAGTACACACTAGAGCAAGAAACAAATGTTCCAAATAGTATTAGGAGATATGTATAAAACAATAATATTTGAAATCATCAAAATAATACAAGTTGCAAGAATGTAAAACATGCAAAATAGCAATTCTCTTAACACATATCACTGACAATCAAATGAATGATTGAGATTGATTGGATATGATTTGAATGTTGATTGAAATTTAGTTGAAAGTGGGACTCCAGATTGAACTGAAAAGTGGAATTAGATTTGATTATGATTGGATTTGATTTTGACTGGGACCTATATGATTGAGAAGTAGAAATCATTCAATCATTAGGTCACCATAAAGAAACCCAAATAGGTCCTAGTAACTCATATAGAAACGAGGTCAACAACATGTTTGTGGGCGAGTCTTAGTCCCCGAGCCTCTAGAGAGACTTCTTTATTATGTTGGGACATACGCACATTCTTTGACTTATTTCTAGATAAGTTGTAATTTCTACAACTTGGTTAAGACTCCTCTTTTTTTGTAAACATATTAGTAACACTTGTACACAACATTACTTTCACCTAATGATATATGGTAGGATTATAATAGATATTGGTCATAAGTTAGTGCACTAATGAAGCAATGACCTTGTTATCCAAAGCTTACCCACTTTATGAACCTTAGAGACCTTCATATGGTCAACTAGGTCTGTAGTGTAGGTTACATATATTTGTTCCATGTGTGTCACTAATTTTTCAAATGAAACGGACCTCACTATGATGATTTTTTTAAGGTTTTGTTAATAAAACACTTAAGTGACTATAAAAATCACCTCTTAATGATTATTTTAAGCCTTTAACTCTTATTTCCATGAACATATTATGAATATGAAATATAAAATAAAATATGAGCTTTAGCATTTTATGTTAATCTATGTATTAATCTTGCATAGTTTGTCTTCATGTAGGTAATAAATTAAGCTTAGTCATCTTAACTTAGTATATAACATATATTAAAGTCCATTTACTATGATTATTAAATAAAAAAAATTATTTCAAACCTTTTATGCTATATATTCTCTTAATAGAGTTTATAATTATGAAATATCTCGGGCAGACTATATATCCTAAGGAGGATTTGGTATTCATGCTCATTATGACAACATCATGAATGAATTGATGAAATATGGGTATTAAATTACAAATTTTACAAAAAAAAAAAAAAAACTATTTTAAAAAAAATATATTTTTAAATGCAACATGTAATGTTTGAAGAGCAACTGAACATCAAACTAAACCTTAATGCCTTAACCTATGTCTAGTTTGTGTTTATTCTTTTTGTATCTTTTCCTATAAACTCATGTAAGGTATATAGGATAGAAACCTTGAGCTGCAGGGCTATGTGTCTTAATAAGGATTTGGTCATCGTGCTTGTTGTGACAATACCACATACTTCACAAGTGAAGGGGAAAAGAGCCAAAATATTTGCATAAATCACCCCCTTTTAGAAATTGTAAGTCACTATTTGGAGGACAATCTAACTTCTTAATCACCCAAGTGTGAAATCTTAAGTCTAGCAGAACCCTTTTACATCTTTATATAGTGAGTGTTCCATTCATATGCCACCCGTTTAAAATTGATCAACCTTAGACATATGAAACTTAGTATTTTTGTGGTAGTTAATAAGCCTAATTTAGTATGTCTCCTATTGACCTCACCTCAAGTCTTAGGAAACCAAAAAAGGATTAGCCAATCATGTAGCCTTATAATCACTCTAGTCTTAGTCAAGTGTAGGATTGAGGATGGGTCATCTACTCAATTTTTTACAACTCTAGCATAGGTTAGTGCATATGTATTTGAGCTCTTTATAACTTAATGATCAAAACTATAACTCTAATAATTCATCCTAAGTGAATAATCATTTAAAGATGAAATCTCTGGGTCAATAAATTGAATAACATGAATTCAACCTTATATTTTAAGTCCACCTAAATTAGGGTAGCTAGCTAACATTAATTTTGCACACATTTAGGTGTTGGATAGGATACTTTTTTTGTGGGCATCATACGGTAGGGTGTAGCTAGTATAATAATTTTCAATTTTTTTAGTTTTTACGTTGCACTTGTGATGATGTGATGTTGTGTGTTTTGGATTGGACTTTTTTGCTTATTTTTTTGTAGATTGATGAATGGGCACTTGCCGTTAAGTGGTTAGATTTTTTTAAAGAAATCTTCTATATGTTGTCACATTCCTAATGGGCTAATAAAAATGCTATAATTATCTTTATAAATGCACTCTTTAATAGATACCTCGAGGATTACTAAGCCTTTGGGAATTTGATCCTAAGGACTAGGTCTATATGTGAATATAACCGCTTTATTATAATTGTGGTAATCTCTATTTTATAGGGAGCTTATATATTTTTTATTTTAATATGTAATTTTAGTTAGGAAATCCATGCAAATATATGAGCATTTTAGAAGGAAGGAGGCCAAACATGTGAAGATTGATTAAGACCCTCCATATCATTTCATTTTTGTATAGTTTTTAAACTGAGTTGTAATTATGGTACAGCTCAGATGCCTATTTTCTTTTTTCCTATGGTGTATTACAAAACTCAACTCCACTTTTGGTATCTTATTTATTATTTATTTATGGATGAATAGTGTGTCTACATTGTTTGTGCACCAGAACTGTATGATTTTCATAAGTTTATTTCACTATTTTTCTTGAGGGTGGCTCAAACATAGTCATTACATTAGGTTCTTAGCATATTAATTTTTTAATAAAAAAATAAAATTTTCCTAAGAATGATAAAATAGACACGAAGGTTCAAAATCAACCAACACTTTAAAAATTAATGCATGACCACTTTTGGGTTAATATTTTAAAGTGTAATTAATATTTCAAACCTAGTCCACTTCTCGGTGGTTAATGGCTAGTTCTAATTAGCCCTACCTTTCATGCATAGCCTAAGTCAAGCATGTAGATTTTATTTTAACACATAGAGGGACAGTTCATTATTATATTAGTATAATGTCATTCACGGTCAGGCCTGAGGTCCATTCCTCTTATGTACCTCCTCACCACTCTTGTATTTATATAAAATCAAACTACATGGATTTAAAATACTCAGTGGAATTTTAGCTGGTACCCCTTCTCAAGTATGGTGATAAATTTAGGTAGGGGCTTGCTTAGGTCCTTAGTGAGATTTGAGTTATATGTCTCCTCATTATCTTGAATTAGCTAGGTTGAGGGCATTAATATTGAGAGCACAATAGTACGTCCTTTATAGCTAGGATCAAAGGCTGACGTTATGAGTATATTGTTGCTTGCCTTATTGTTGGGTGAGCTCTTCATTTTGGGAGGCTATAAATCTCACCTATCTACGTCACACAGATGACATATCTTCCATTCTTCTCTCTTGCATGCCTCGTATGTTATTTATTCTCTCTTTGTTCATTCCCCTCATATTGATTGGATGATTGTATAATATTTGAGTGTATTGAATAGCTTGTTAAGCCTATCTCCTTTAGATTAGAAGAACCCAAAAATCTCACTATGCATCAAGCCAATAAGAGAATAAAAAAGCATCACTAATAGAGAGATATTTTTAAGTCAAAGCCTAAGATGTAATTAATAGGGGGGCTTACACCTATGGGAAACTGACACCCATATCAAATAAACCCCACTCAAGCTGATGTATCGAATGAGGGAAATCTCATGATTACTGAACTATGTATATTATTTTCCATCGCGATGTGTAGGTGAAAGCCACTATTTTTCATGGATAATCATATGTATAATTCTATCCGCTCTTCCACTGGCCTTCTTATATAGAGTGTAAAAGTTTGGGAATATTTTTTCTTATGGGATAGTGTGATCATACATTTTGTATTCTAATCCCCACTTCTAGTTTCCCTTTTGGAGACCCACAAGCATTGGTAAAAAATCATGGTTTATATATATATATATATATATATATATATATATATATATATATATATATATATATATATATATATATATATATATATATATATATATATATATATATATATATATATATATACACATTTGCTAACCCCCTCAACCGCCAGCCATTTTATCGGAGAAGAAAGCAGGAGAAGAGGATAGAGAAAGGAAGAGTGGTTTTAGTGACCAAAACATGGGATTCGTCTATCGAGCTTGTTTAGGATAATATATAGAGAATGAGTTAGTTTTGAACCCCTATCTTTTATTTCTCTATTGGTTGTTTTATAAAATTTTATTTTTTTTCATATTTTATGATGTTTTCATCGTATATTTTTTATGTGTTGCATGCTTTATATTTTCACTTGTTGATATTTTCTATGCAATTTTTTTAGTATATAATATTTATGTAAATATTTCTCTAAAGTTGAAATTTAAATAAAAAAGTTAAGTGCATATGATGTTATACAAGCAATGTAGCTTTCTTCATGCAATTCATGCATTATATAAGTATTGCAATGAATTTATAATTTAGTTATTATTGCATTTACATTTGTGTTATTCATGGCAAGGCATTGAAGATGTTCTGATATATGAAAAGTGCACTCTCTTATATGTTATAAGGGCTTTATATGTTTTGTTCTTGCCTCATCTAGTTAGTGTGGATGTATGAGGGATTATGGCCCCCTTGCTAAAAAAGTAGATGTGGGGGTTATGTAGCATTGTTCTATTTTGATTCTGGCCCCACTTACTAGATCTAGGTGTAGAAGATTAAAGGGAGACATAAGTAGAAGTGGAGCTATCAAAAGACATCGAGACATGTGCATTATAATTATTGAATTACATATGTTAATACTTCAATAAATTCAGTATAAGTATTATTCTAAACTATATATTAGTAATTCCTAAAATTCTAGATAAATCTAATGAGATGTGAAATTAAAGTACAAGTGAACTTCTAATAACAAGTGTTATGTGATGCATCTGAACTCTCTATGAAGGTGGTTTCAAAGGTATAAATAAGAACTTTAAAATCAAGTAAACACTGAAATCCTAAAAATCATGCTTTTTTAATAATTTATTCATTCTTTAAAAGCCATTGTACTAGTTTTAATGAATTAAGTGTTATATAATATTTAATTTGGATATTGATATATGTGATGGGCTATGAGAAGAAGTCTACTAAGTTCGTTTTGTTCATTCTATAAATTTTCTAACATTTCAAAGAAGGTAAATGCCAGTGGAAAAGAAAGGTATATAGGTTGGATATTTTGAGTCTAAGTGATCGAGGTATTGTTTTGTATTCCAATTTGAATTTCTCTTGATGTATAGACGACTAATAAATTAGATTATTACATATATATGCATCTTATTGAAATCAAACATATTAAGTTGCTTTTATTATTTTGATTATATAGTAGTTTTGGTTGTTTTTATTGGTGATTGAGAAGTTAAATTATAGGTTTAGGATTTCAATCCTTCCATTAGATCTTAGAGCTCCTTAGCTTGCTTGAGGAAATATAGAATAAAGGCTCTCTCATAATAGGCACCTTTTTCTTTGACAACATTATTTGCAAATACTTAAACTTATCTATTTTTCTCTTAGTTGTCCCAACCAGAGGCGCTTAAGGATTCATCACAACTTCAATAGAGGTTACTTCTACCTATCCAGCTAGAGACAACTTTAGTACCCATCAGCTATGATTCATAAGAATCCTCACATGGACAAGAAACCTCTTACAATTAAATGAAATAGAAATTTTATATGAATCATAGTTATTTGAGTGCATCGGAGGAAGTCACCTTAAGATTCTCATTATCTTCTTTAAATGGAGTCAAACCTCTCTTGAGCACCAACGCTAACAGTTTCGCGCTCATAAGTGCTGACTCTTGTAGCTAGCAAGTTAGTTGTCATCGCCGTCATCCTAGGATTACTCATAAGTGCTCACTTGGCACCTTTATATTTTGTATGCATATAAGTTTGTATGGCATTATACTTTTTACTTTTCTTATATGCATCATTCCCTGTAATCATCAAAACCTTATGATAAAAGATGAACATGAGCATTTTGGCACCTTTATATTTTTTATCTTTAGCTAATAAAATTATTTTTAAAAGTAGTAAGAAAATTATTTTTAAAAGTAGTAATCATCAACACTCTACAATCCTTTATGTTTCTCTTTACCAACAACAACGATAACATGACCATCACTACTAAGGCTTCATTTGAGACTGTTTTCTTATTGTTTCTTAAAGTACCTTTCTAATAAAAATATTTTTAAAAGTAGTAAGAAAGGCATTCCAAACAAAACCTAAGAGACTATTTAATCAGAACTTTTAAAAGTTAATTAAAAAATTTCCCCTACAATTTTTTTTTTTCTTTTTGTTTGGATTGAAACATCAAACATATAAAAGCAAAATAAATCTTTGAGTATTTTAAAAATACAAATCTTTCAGTTTTTCCCAACATTTGGTTAGAAGTTCATTTAAAAAACTACTTTTAGTAAAAAAAAGACATCACAAACAAAGCCTAATAGGCTATTTAATTAGAACTTTAATAAGTGAATTAAGAAATTTTCCCCCGAATTCTCTTTTTTTTTCTTTTAGTTTGAAGCATATAAAATGCAAAATAAATTCTTAAGTTTTTTTTTTTTTGGGGGGGGGGGGGGGGGCAGGGGGGTGGATCTTTAAGAATTTTAAAACATACAAAATGTTCATTTTCACTGCATTTGATGAGAAGTTTACTTAAATCAAATAAGATGAAGAACAAATCAAGTGCTAAATTAGTGCAATTTAATTTGAACTATTAATTAAGAGTAACTATCAACTAAGATATCTTAAATTTAAAACTTGCATATATATTGAATGAGCTTACTTAATTAGCCCAAATGTCCCAAAAAAAAAAAAATAGTGCAATGTTTACATTAAATTAATTTTTAAACATTTAAAAAGTTAACAACCCAAATATACTCTTATATTATTAAAATGTATACTTAAGGTATATATATATATATATATATATATATATATATATCAATTAGAGCAAGCTCACTAGTGTTATTTAACTTGGTTAAAATAATCAACTTTTATTATGCTTGCTTGTTAACTTATAGAGCATAACAAACTATTAATGAACATAAAACCGACATAAAAAATATTTAAAAAATAAAAAATACATATTATCACATTTGCATAAGTATATTCATATAAATATAAATACAACAACAACAACAACAACAACATCAAGCCTTTATCCCACTACGTGGGGTCGGCTACATGAATCCTTTTTCTCCATTGAGTCCTATTAAAAGCCAAATTCTCGTTTAAATCTAATAAAGAAAGGTCATTCCTAATATTTTCTAACCAAGTCTTTTTAGGTCTACCCCTACCTTTCTTAACACAAGTCAAATCTAATACCTCTACTCTCTTAACTGGGTCGTCGGAAGGCCGCCTTTTTATGTGACCAAACCATCTAAGGCGACTCTCTCTAATCTTATCTTCTACTGGAGCTACTCCAACCTTTTCACGTATATGCTCATTTCGTATCCTATCTCTAAGGGTAAAGCCACTCATCCATCTAAGCATCCTCATCTCTGCCACACTTAACTTAGTATTATGCTTCTCTTTTAATGGCCAACATTCGGCACCATAAAGCATTGCAGGCCTCACTACCATCTTATAGAATTTTCCCTTAAGTTTGAGGGGTACATTTCTATCACATAACAAGCCCGATGCATTCCGCCACTTCAACCATCCAACTTGAATTCTGCTGATAATATCCCCATCTATTTCACCATCACTCTGAACAATAGATCCAAGATACCTAAAACGTGTACTCTTATTAATGACTTGATTGATCGCCCAAAGTCACAATCCCCTCACTAGGACTATTACTGCTAAAATTACACTCCATATATTCCGTTTTAGATATACTCAAGCGAAAACCTTTAGACTCTAAGGTTGACCTCCATAATTCAAGTTTACCTTCAACTCCCTCTCTAGTCTTATCAACAAGAAGAATATCATCAGCAAAAAAAGCATACACCAAGGTACATCATCTTGCAAATGTCTAGTGAGAACATCCATGACTAAAAGCAAATAGATATGGGCTTAAGGCTGATCCTTGATGTAACCCAACCGAAATAGGGAAATACTTGGTCAAACCACCTTGTGTTTGAACACAAGTAATAGCTCCTGCATACATATCTTTAATGATTTGAATATAAGCATTATTGACTCCTTTCTTATCAAGAACTCTCTTCATAGCACTTCTCTTGGAACTTTATCATATGCTTTTTCTAAATCAATAAATATCATATGTAGATCCTCCTTATTTCCTCTATATTTTTTTCCATCAAACCTCTGAATAAATGTATGGCTTCCATAGTCGACCTACCGGCATAAATCCAAATTGATTTTGAGAAACATTAGTATCACGCCGCAACCTATGCTCTATAACTCGCTCCCATAATTTTAAAGTATGACACATTAACTTAATACCTCTATAATTCGTGCAATCTTGTGCATCGCCTTTATTCTTAAAAATAGGAATTAATACACTCATTCTCCACTCATCTGGCATCTTTTTAGTCTTCAAAATAGTATTAAAAAGTTTAGTAAGCCAAGAAATCCCTTCATCTCCTAAGCATTTCCACACCTCTATTGGAATATCATCAGGTCCAACAGCTTTTTCCACCCTTCATTCTATTTAAAGCCTCTCTAACTTCAGTTTTACTAATACGCCGATAAAAACAGAAATCTTTACTTTCATTTAGGGTGCTAAGGTCACTATAGTCAATCTTATTTTCACACTCTTCATTAAAAAGTTTAGCAAAATATCTCATCCACCTTTGTTAAATATCATCTTCTAAGAAAAGTATTTTTTGATCTTCATCCTTAATACACTTCACTTGAACTAAATCCTTACTACTCCTATCTCTTTGTTTGGCTAACTTATACATATATCTTTCTCCCTCCTTAGTATTTAATCTATTATATAAATCGCTAAAAGCTAATGTCTTTGCATCGCATATTGCTTTCTTAGAATCCTTACGAGCCACTTTATATAATTCTCAATTATCAGAATTTTTAAAATTAAACCAATTTTTATAACAAAACTTCTTATTTTTAATCTTTTCTTGCACAATTGGATTCCACCACCAACTATTTTTACTATTAGGAGCTTTTCCCTTAGATACTCCAAGCACATCTTTTGCAATATTCTTAATATCACTAGCCACTTTTTCCCACATAACATTAGCATCCTCATGCACAGACAAAAATCTTAAGATCTAAAATCTTACTCACAAAAATATTTTGGTTAATATTCTTTAAATGCCCCCATCTAATCCTCGAAAAATGTTTTACTTTATTTTTTATTTTTATGCCCCTTTATCTTAAAGTCCAAAACTAATAATCGATGTTGGGTACATAAACTTTCACTCGGAATAACTTTACAATCTTTGCAATCTAAACGGTTTAATTTTCTAATAAGAAAATAGTCAATCTGGGTTGTACTACATCCATTTTTATAAATGATGAGATGCTCATTCCTTTTCTTAAATAAGGTATTAGCAATTGAAAAATCATAAGCTAAACAAAAATCTAATATGGTCTTGCCACCTTCATTCGTCGTTCCAAATCCATGGCCACCATGAATGCTTTTAAAATCAACTACCTCTTTACCAACATGTCCATTTAAATCTCCTCCAATAAAAACTCTTTCTTCAAGAGGTATATTTTGTATTAATTCTTCTAAGTCATTCTAAAAATTTAATTTAAAACTTATATCCAAACCTACCTGAGGAGCATAAACACTTATAATATTAACAATCTTATCCTCAACAACAATCTTTAAAGCTATAATTCTATCACCAATCCTATTAATTTTTATAACATTATCCTTTAAACTCTTATCTATAATGACACCTACACCATTTCTAGTACGACTCCTACCCGAATACCAAAGTTTAAATCCTAAACTATCGATTTTCTTAGCCTTCTCTCCAACCCACTTAGTTTCCTGAATGCATAAAATATTTAATTTCCTATGAATCATAATATCTATTAACTCTATTAATTTACCTGTAAGGGAACCTATATTCCAAGTTTCTATCCTAATTTTAGTATCATGGACTAACTTCTTTGCCCACATCCGTCCTTGATGCGGGAACCCTTGCCTATTTAACACTGCACCCGGGCGCCGGTGCAGCGGCCCTTGCACACTTGTCACTGTATTCAGGCCATACAGCGCGTCACTTCCAGGGGACGCCCTAGCATATAAATATAAATAAATGAAACAAATATATATAAACGAACTATAAGGCAAAATTAGTCCAACATACTATTTTTGGCAGAACATGATTTTTTTTAGCATCCGTATACATAAATATCACCACTCATTATAGATGCCGAATGGCGAATGTTAGCTTATAAGGTGAATAAAGCAATACTTTTTTTAACTCAGAAGATTCATTCATCTTTTTCCGGAATAAGAACTGAAAAAGGTTCAACGATGTGCATGGCCACATAGCTGCTTCTTGTACAATGGCGGGATTTACAAAATCTCCTTGAAGGCGAATGTTTAAATATTTGATATGCTACAAACGCATAGCGACACAAGAGGTCCAAAAATTGCTCCAATATTTATGATTTTGTCCACACAAAGACCTTACCACCGGCTGTGGCACCAGCAAGAGTTCCAATTTGGCAGGGGTGAGAAGCAAAGCGGCAAGGTATTGAAGTCATTTCTGGGCTTACCAAAGCCGTCGTAGTTTTGCTGGTAATAGAAATAATATCCACAGCTCTTCTCATATTTCCAAGAAACAGAAATGAGTCGTCCCATCCCCAAATAGCCCTGCGAAAGGAAAATTAATAATTTCTAACTTCAATCATTTCCTTGGGCAATATTTGGTACACTTTTTTCTGTTTTTAGTAGGAAAATAGATAAATAAAATGCAATAAAACATTAAAACTATCCCCCTTCAACTTTATTTCATTGCATGCTGTAACTTGTGTTCTAGATCATGCAAGCTTAGAAAAAGGTATGGATGCGTTGGAAAAATAAGGTAATCCATGGACCAAATGCATATTTAAAGGGAATTGAGGATAACCGCTACAAGGGAAAAACAATAATGTACTTGAGATACTATACGGGGATGAATGCATATTAAATGCTTGATCATTTGTAGAAATTTTTTTCTGACATGATTCATTAAATTTTGGCAAAGAATTGATAGTGTTAAAGATTAAAGTAAATTACAAAACAATTTTCATGCCATCTCATCAGAATTTCATTAAAAAGAATTTTGCATTAACACAGATTACTAAACATATTTAGGGGCTGTTTAGGTTGCCTGAATTAGGGGGGTAAAGTAAAACAAATACATGCATTTACTAAATTCTGCTGTTTGGTTAATTTCGAGCGGAAGAAAAAGAAAATCTTCTGAAGCATTAGGCGTGTATTACGGGAGGCGGATCCCGCGACTTCCAAAGCCACTCAAAATGAGCGGGTTTGAAATTCTTCGTTCTCCTCGTGCCATCCCTCCTGCGAAGAGCGAAGTCGAATAGCCAAGAGGGAACCGAAGTCGAATAGCAACGAAGGAAAGGAAGGAGCGATCCGTGCGGTCAGTCGCTCTCGCGCAAATGAACGAAGTCGAACGACGATCTTCGTCCCTTTTCCATCATCGTCACCTTCCTTAACGATCTCCGTCCCTTTTCCACGGCGCTTACTCGCTCGGCCGTGCTCGGCCTCTCCGATCTTCACGTTACTCTTCAGAAGCTTCTCCTCGCCGACTGTGCTCGCGGTGGCGCCCGCCTCTGGATCCTCCTTAACGCCAATCGTATCGCAGGAGAGTTCCGCATTCTTCTTCGCTCCGTCTCCATCGCCCTCGAATTCATATCGCTCGACTCTGTGGACCTTTCGGCTGAAATCAAAGACCTCGTGCGCCTCCTGCATTAAATGAAATGTTGCAGCCTGAAGGTACGTACAAACAATCCTATAGCTACGGGGGTGCCGCTGATCAACAACACGATGGTGTTTTTGGGCGCGGTTACCAGCGGTGCGATGGCCCCTGCACGGCCATTTTCTGCGGTGGCGGTGATCGCCGGGCTTGCCGCGATTAGGTGGACCTTGCGGCAGGGGCTGCTGTTCAGCCTGTTCTAGACCGAGGATTCATCCAAGCGTTTGTTTGTGCGTTTTGTCCCACTCTCTTCAGTTGATGAGCCCAGCAGCTCTCTCTCTCTCTCTCTCTCTCTCTCTCTCTCTCTCTCTCTCTCTCTCTCTCTCTCTCTCTCTCTCTCTCTCTCTCTCTCCGCTGCAGCTGTAGTTGGTTGAGCTTTTGCCGCGGAGGTGGGAAGTTGGCGGTGGCCCGGCAAGGCACTCTTTTGAGGCAAGAGGCGCGTGGGGATCTGTGGAGTTTCTTTTCTTGAGTATTTATTGTTTTTGTTTCTGTTAATTTTTCTTTTGCATAATGAGATTAAAGGAGGATATACTTGTACGTGCTCTGTTTTACTAATTAATTTGATTTTTATATTAATTATTTTCATTTAATTTGTTGCTCACATTCTTAGACCATTTCTAACGGAAAAACTTATTTACTTTGGAGTTCTCCTGCAAAGTAAATCATGGATGGTTGCATGAGTATCCATGATTTCTATCAAATTACTTTAAAAAAAAAAACTTTTACTTTTACTCTAGATCTACCTAACCAAACAAGGTAAACAGTTTTCCTGCGTTTATTTTGCAGATAACCAAACAGTATCAACATATTCGGAATACAGTACATTTACTTTACATTGCATTTACTTTACACTGCATTTCTTTTTTAGGCAACCAAACAGCCCCTTAAGTTGATTCTTATGTGTAAGCTGCCTAAGAAATTATGCCAACTGTATAAAGGTAGTACATGTTAAACCAATTATTAGAAACAAGAAGAAAATACCTGAATGAGGACAACCATCTACCAGTCTGATTGTAATGATGAACCATAGATATATCATTGAGGTGGGATAGATTGATAATTCCAACTGTATCGTCAATGCTGCAACAATAGAATAGCAACTATCGTAAGAAGGAAGAATAAATCTTTAAAAATAGCATAATTCCTTGAACAATATTAACAATGAGATATTAGAGAACTTCCGTTCCAAGATAGAAAAAGAAAATCCTTCCATTTAAGCGAGCATTCCCATTTAAATTACAAGATTGTAAGAGAAACATGATAAGAAAATAGAGAACATAAACAGTAAATTAGCCAAAATCCATAAAGGTAAAGTTTGAGGAATTATTAAGAGCCACCAGAAAACACCACGAAAACTGTAGAAAGTTACCAAGAAAGAACTCTGGGAGAAGAAAAACAAACAGAAATTAATGCACTCCTTGACTCACTTCATGCACGACCATCGAGAGAAGTGGAGGGTTTGTGCAAAAAAAGAACTAAAAAAAACAAAGCATAAGAGATCGATATTTATCTCCATCAAGAATGTTGTCATTACATATGAGAAAGTCCTCTTGCTAAAGAAATCATTAACCATTTTTTTCATCGCCTAAATTTCAGTTACAAAGCCCAATTGTGCATTCCCTAAAAAAATATTTTCAGATGAGAAGCAGGATCAAACTGTTTGTAACTTATTGGCCAAATAAGACTTCAAACCTTGAGTGCATGCCTCAGAAATGAACATGGTACTGTAATGGCCGGACTTCAGAAAAGGATTTCACACACACACACAAAGAGAGAGAGAGAGAGAGAGAGAGAGAGAGAGAGAGAGAGAGAGAGAGAGAGAGAGAGAGAGAGAGAGAGAGAGAGAGAGAGAGGAGGAGGAATTCATTCTTCAATGTTCGCTTCCTGATGGTAATACTGCTATAATACAAACTGATATTTATAGTATCAGATTAAAAGATCAGCCCAGATCATTCACCACAAAGAGATGCTAGCAAGCAGGCTAGGACGGAAGGTTAATTTACTTGATTAGGTGGCTCTATTATTATTTAAGATTATCGATAGAATTGAGTTTACGTTACAAACTTTTTAGAATTCAATTTAAAAAGATGGAAAAGTGCATAATAAATGTATTAAAAAAACACAGAATCAGGTCTTCATGCAAATTCATTACAACTACACAAGTTCCTCCACGTCATATAATTGAATATGACTTGAGCATTCATCCCTTCTTTTACTGACTGAATAGTAAAAGCCAAGGTGCAAAAGAAAGAGCAACAGGGCATCATTTTAATAAGTGCATAAAATGCTCAACTAATTTTGCAATACATTGCATGTCATGTTGTTGTGTTGCTAGGGTGGTTAGTGGGGACAATATATACCTTGACCGATTAAAACATATGCTTTCTAGCATATTAAAAATTGTTACAACTAATGCTATGTGAAAAATGCAATAAAATTTTCTTTTGAATCAAGTTATGTCAGAGGGACCTTGTTGTGGCAAGGTAGTTTCCAGTGGGAGAGAAATATGCCGAATGAACAGCCCTATTATGGCGAACCACATTAAGCTGCTCCGGTTGATGATTCTTCATTCTTCTTAGGTCCCATATACAAGCTGTTCCATCCGTCGAACTTGTAGCCATTAAATAACAATTTTCTGGACTGAAGTCTACTGAATTGATTCTGTCTTCATGAAGGCCCCATTTGCTTGAAACCTTGCCAGCTCTCTCGTCCCAATGTTTAAGATCCCCTGCTCCCTCTCCAATATAGAGGGAATCGATATCACATGGCCATTGACAAATAGAAAATATACAGTTCTCGGTAGAATATGTCACATTGAAGGTTTCCTTCTCAACATCCATCTTGCGAACTAAGCCATCATAGCTACCAGTAAATATCTGCATAAAATCCCACCAGCTTATTTTACATGACAGTTTATTTTTACAATAAAATAAATTCTCAAGAGTTAAGCTTGCCAAGGACACAGAAAAGAAACCGAAAATATCAGTAAATAAGAACACACACACACATTCCCGCTAACTTTAAGATTTTGCAATTTTTATTGTGATGGAAATTACATGATTTTGAGAAAATAATCACAGAAGAAAGATGATAGCAAACCTTATCGCACCAATTCAAGCCTTAACAACAAAGAATAATATACAGAAAGAAAACTTGATAAAAAGAATATTGCAGAAAGAAGAAAAAAATAAAACCATAAAGGAAAAAATTTTTCAGGGCAACTAAACAACCATGAAACATGCTGTTCATTCCGAAACCAAATACATGACGCTACTGAAAGCAGGCGTATGTCTTCAATTAATAGATGGATATTTCATTCCAACAAAAAAAGGCAAGCAAGTGGACGCATGAGAAATCGCATGTTCTCCGTTTCTTATGGAAAAATAAATCTCAAACCATATCTTTCACAGTAAATACAAAAAAAATAAAAAGAAAACGGAAACAACACCCAAGAGAACAATGCAATAACAGAATGAGTACAACAGCATCTTCAAACTGATAAAATTCTATGAATTACATGAAACATCCACATGCCCTGATGGAAAATAAAGTATACCAAATCACGAAGCTTAAAGAAAGGAAAGACCTTCCGGTCATACCTCAGAACAAGCAAGCGTAAATTTTTAAGTGATACAGAAGAGTTATTAAGCCAATAAAAAAATATGGAGGTAAAGGACCAGCACCTTACTCACGCTTGAGGGATGAACGGAGATCCCTGAAACCGAAGCAGAATGTGGTGCATAAACGTAAATTCCGCTATCGTCCTCGTTCCCATCGCCCATCCCAAAATCCAAATCCCAGAACCCAACATTTCCCAGCTTGTTACCGACGACAACCACGGTTCGGTTAGCAGAAGGCAAGAACTGGACGCTAAGAATCCGTTCCGGAAGAACCTTTCCAACATTCTCGGGCTTCAGTACCATCGACGACCTCGGATCAAACTTGTAATCCCCCAATAGTTTTGACCTCGACCCGCCATCGACATCGGCTCCTGCAGCGGCTGCGGCCAAAATTACATCGATGAGAGGGCGATCAGAAGCTGCAATTTCACCGAGGAACGCATCATTTATGTGGATCTGCTCGCGCTTCCGCGCAGGCGAGAGCTCAGGCTTTGGAGAAGGCGGGAACGGAAAGGAATCTGTGGGTGTTGAAGGGTAGCCAGAGTGATTTGGAGGAAGGCCGCGGGTGCGGAGCGACCGGCGGATCACTAATGGAGATCGAGGAGGAGAGTTCTTTTGCTTCTTGATTTTGTGGGCATATTTGGTGGATTTGGAACTGCTGCGCTTGAAAAAGTCAGAGACCTCGGAGGCCTTAGAATGGAGCATCAAGGATGCGATCATCTCGCCGTTCCGGCGGATGTTCTCGAGCCGCTGGCTTTCGTAATCAGTTAGGGTTTTCTTGGTCGCCATAGAGAAAGGGAGAGCGCGCTCGCAAAGTAAATGATCCCGAATAGTATAAATTCATTTATTGGCTTGGCGTGGGTGCTGTAGAAGGCGGGAAAAAGAGGCGAGGCGAGTTTTGCTGTAATACTTGGCGCCATTTCCCGCGGCCGGGGTCGGCCGAGCTCTTGGCCACTATAAATCATTAAAAAATATAAGAACATTTAAGTTGGATGTATAAGTTAAATTTGATGAAGATAATTTTTTAAACATTCAATTTATTCTGACATATATATAATATAAAATTTAATTAAATAGCTATAAATTTTCTTACGTTAGATTTAAATTTGAATTAGACTCAGAAAAGGATTTTAGCATTTCAAAAGAAGAAGAAAAAAAATTAAATTAGAGAGCAAAGGAAAAATGCTAAAGAAAGATCGAGAAGAGAAAGAAGATTTGCGATTTTGTCACTGGTTTCCACTATAAAAGAGAATTGTTTTTGCCAAAAAAAAATTCATAAAATAACCCCATAATATTGAATTTATGGCGATTTATGGTGACCACCTTACCCCCGTTTATCACTAGGTTTTAATCATATTGTTGATTATTATAATCTAATCATCCTCAAGTATGATTCAGTCAACTATAATATACTCAAACACTAGGGAAATCATTTCAATTAGGCGTGGCCCCATTAATTTTTTTCCCATTTTCAAGATTTTTAAAGTAAAAAATCTTGTGTTCTCTTCTTGTATGATGGATATTTGTGTAACGTTGATACGTAAAATTCTGACTTTACTGCCATATATATTCTAGCCCGCAACAATTTGGCATTGTATGTGGGAGCCTTAATCCCACTATCCCAAGTACTTCTTCAATGGACAATAGGAATAGTAATCGCATTTTGGGAACCTCCTGTTCCAACTTTCATCAATCTAGGAATCAGTCTATGAATCAAGGACACCAATTATCTTCCTCTTTTTATTCTGGGGGAAAAACACTGCTAAATAAGGAACTTTAAGTCCTTCCCTAGAAGAACGTATTCGAAAGATGGAAGAATCTCAAAATGATACAATTCAACTTCTACAATAAACTTGGCAACTAGTACTAGCAAAACAAGAGGAGGTTCTTCTCCCTCGATATCCACTACAAGCTTAAGGTGTTCAACCCAAACATCTTCATGTAGAGATTCCTCCTGCTCCGTTAAGGAGGCAACTACAATCACATAAAGACAACAAACTTGATGACACAGCAAGTTCTATACATCTTTCACACACAGGTCAGCAACCTCGCATTCCTTAGGACATCCTTAAAGACTTAGCCTGATCGTACGTTGCTAAGCTCCCTCGCAATGCCCTATATCATGAATTACGGAGATTGGTTCGAGAAGATTTCCATGTGAGAGGTTTAAGATAATCTCTTTCTCAGTTGACTTCTAGGAGTCATCACCCCTAACTGAAGCCATTTTTCAACACCCCATTCTGACAAGGTTCAAACTACGGAGTATCAATTCCTATGATGGGACATCCAACCACTACAATCATATCAATCACTATATAAGCATAATGTATATCCAATGAGCCTCAGATGTGCTCATTTGCCAAGTTTTCCTTGCCACCCTCAAGTGACAAGCTCAGACATGCTTCTATTCACTTCCAGCTAGAACAATCTCCACATCCATCAAATTGGCTAAAGTGTTCGTCAAATAATAATAGCTAATCAAAGAATTGATAATGATTCTTCTTACCTCTCTACGATTTGCAAAAATGAAGGAGAATAACTTAAGGAATATTTTTGATGATTTTCGATCAAGGCTTAGCAAATTTCATGAGTGGATCCTAAATTACTAAGAAGAGTTTCACTTAGAAGCCTCCATCCTATACCCTTTTACTCGACACTTATGTGAGACACAGTTCTTTTATATGTTGATCTGATCCATCATATGGAGGCACAAATATCAATAGATGAAGCCATCAATGCTCATAGAAAGCAATTTGAGTAACCTTTTAGAAAGCGCAAAAATGCATGATGAAGCTAAAGCTATGAAAAAAACTAGCAAGTGATAATAAGAATATTGGAAAAGATGTACTTTCAGTATCATCTTCCATAGTAAAATAGTTGATAGTTGAATCAAAATATGAAAAAAAAAATATAAAAAAAATAAGAAGATTTATTAAAAAAAAATTATATATAAAAATTTTGATAATTGGAAAAGATATAAAGAGGCCTATAAGGAGTCTAAGAAAGCAATATGTGATGTAAAGATCTTAGCTTTTAATAATTTATATAATAAATTATATACTAAGGAGGGCGAAAAATATAAGTATAAGTTAGCCAAACAAAGAGATAGGAGTAGTAAGGATTTAATTCAAGTGAAGTGCATTAAGAATGAAAATTAAAAAGTGATTTTATTAGAAGAGGATATTCAACAAAGGTGGATGAGATATTTTGCTAAACTTTTCAATGATGATCGTGAGAATACGATTGAATTTAGTGACCTTAGCATTCTAAATGAAAATAAAGATTTTTTTTTTATCGGTGTATTAGTAAATCCCAAGTTAGAGAGGCTTTAAAGCAAGTGAAGTGTGGTAAAGCTATTGGACATGATGATATTTCTATAGAGGTGTGGAAATTCATAGGAGATGAAGGACTTCTAGACTTACTAAATTTCTTGATATTATTTTGAAGACTTAAAAGATGTTAGATGAGTGGAGAATTAGTGTGTTGATTCCTATTTTTAAGAATAATTGTGATACACAAGATTGTGCAAATATAAAGGAATTAAGTTGATGTGTCATACTTTAAAACTATGGGAGAGAATTATGGAGCACAGATTACGACGTGATACTAATGTTTCTCAAAATCAATTTAGATATGTATAGGTTTATTATAGAAGATATATTTTTATTGAGAGGTCTGATGGAGAAGTATAGAGAGAACAAGGAGGATCTACATATGATATTTATTGATTTAGAGAAAACATATGATAAAGTTCCCAAGATAAGTTCTATATAAAGTTTTAGAAAAGAAAGGGATTAATAATGCTTACATTTAAGTCATTATGGATATGTATGCAAGAGCTGTTACTTGTGTTCAAACACAAGGTGGTTTGACTACGTATTTTCCTATTTCAATTGGATTACATCAAGGATCAGCCTTAAGCCCGTATCTTTTTGCTTTTGTCATGGATGTTCTTAATAAACAATTGTTAGAGGTTGTACCCTAGTGTATGCTTTTTGCTAATGATATTCTTCTTGTTGATAAGACTAGAGAGGGAGTTTAAGGTA
Source organism: Dendrobium officinale (assembly GCA_019514585.1). Lineage (NCBI taxonomy): Eukaryota > Viridiplantae > Streptophyta > Magnoliopsida > Asparagales > Orchidaceae > Dendrobium > Dendrobium officinale. Next base: position 65,969,134 of record CM033682.1, on the reverse strand, counting down.
AACTTGAATTATGGAGGTCAACCTTAGAGTCTAAAGGTTTTTGTTTAAGTGGATCTAAATTTGAATATATGGATTGTAATTTTAGTAGTAATATATCTAATTGGGGCATGTGTTAAGAAATGTAGAGGTTGACCTAAAAAGATATAGTTAGAAAGTATTAAAAATGACTTTCTTTATTATATTTCAATGATAATTTGACTCTTAACATGACACAATGGAGAAAAAAGGCTTGATGTAGCCAATCCCACATAGTGGGATAAAGGCTTGATGTTGTTGTTGTTATAGAATGTTTTATTATGAACATTTTAACTATAAATCAAAATCAATATTTTATTAATTAATTTTGTCAATACAAAATTTTAAATGTATTCTATTTAAATTGACAATTCTAGCACTATTATAATTTATCAAAAGTCACAAAATAATAGTTTAGAAATCCCATACAAATGATTTTGTAAATGATAAATATTCAAAATATAGGTAAATTATATATACATCATTACCCTTTGAAGTGTGGCACACATGTGTTCTCATTCATGTTTATATATATATATTGTTATTTTTTTTAATCTCTGCTTGTGCATTTATGTTCATATGACAGAAGTTCTAATGTGGGAAACTTTTAAACTGCACAACAAGTTTTGTTATACGGCTTGACTTTTTGTTATATTTTGCTTTTGATTATGGCCTTATCTACTTATTGTGGATGTGGGAGGTTATTTCTAGTACCATCTACTTTATGCGGGTGTGGGCAAGGTGCTGAAAATTGGACCAGACAATGAACCGGAAGAGGGAGAGGTTCACGGTTCGATCGGGGTTGAACCAGATGACGTAATAAATAATAATATTATTAAAAATTAATAAAATAAAAATCATATAATATAAGTATATGAGCATTTAATAATATTTATAAAATTTTAAAATATATAATAAAATTTTATACATAAAAATATTATTTAAGAATAATATATTTATAAGAATAATACTTAATATAATATATAAATTTATAATATAAAAAAATTATGATCATTAATATAATATAAATAATTAAATATATGACCATTTAATAATATTTATAAATTTAAAAATATATATAATACAAAATTATAAATATAATTATCATTTAAAAATAATATATTTAAATTAAATATATTTATAAGAATAATATTTAATATAATATATAAATTTATAATATTAATATTTTATAATATAATAATTATAATATATATTTTAACAAATTTATAATACAATTATCTAAATTTGTAACCCAACTAAGCAAAAATTTGAAGCCCAACTAGCCCAAATAAGCCCAAATTCACATTCTAAACTATTCATGGCTTCATACAACTTTTTTAGTCCCACATCATAGGGGGAGTTTGAGGATGTTTCGTTGAACCCTTTATAAAGTGAGAAGTACACTCTTTTTGCAAAACAAATTATGTGATAAATTTAAGATAACTTGCATGTATTATGATGAAATTAATCATCATATTTAATAAAAATATTTTAAAAAATTAAATAAACTAAAATATGTTTTTAAAATTTTAATTAAAAAATATATTTTTATAAATCGGTCGGTTCTTTCTAACCCGGACCGGTTCAACGGTTGAACCGCCGGTTTAATTTGGTTTGATCTGGTTCGATGCAGAGTCGATTTTGAAGCATGATTGGATCGGTCACCAGACTGGTTCATGATTGAGCCGGTTGAATTGGTCGATTCGGTTCGGTTTTTCAAAACTCGGGGTGTGGGAGATTCAATGGAGTTATAGATGTAAGTAGAGTTATAAGGGGAGTCGGGTTACTTTTCACCTAGTGTGGGTTAATCTTAGGAAGAATAAGTGGAAGTAGAGTTATAAGTAGACATCAAGACACATGTATCATGTTTGGTATGTGACATATTATATTAAATTATACAAGTTTAAATACAAAAATGTTCTACTAATAAGTACACTATGATATTTTGATAAAAGTACACTTTAATACCTCTATAAAAATATAAGTGAAAATATATTTTCTTTTTGTTGCAATTCAGGACCCCTAGTCTGTAATTTTGATGATGACAAATAATGTTGATTGAATTATTTCATTCTTCATTAAATATTTTGGATATTACTTTTATCTGTGAGTACTAACATTTCTATGAGATTACACACTGCTCGAGACTACTGAAGGCGCAAGACTGGGTAGAATAAGATGTGAAAGAGTATGTAATTTTTATTTTTTGGTTCTTTAGTATGGCCATAAAACAGTATATGTAGATTGAGTGACCAAGCACACACATAGGGGGAGAGTTTTTTTTTTTTTTAAGAAAAAAATATTTCTTATATAGATCGTACTATACGATTTTATATCGTACTATATGATATATTATTGAGAGTCTGGCCTAATGGCTAATTAGAAATTAGCCTCTGTGAACTAATCGTATTGTATGATCTGAATCATACTATATGATTTATTTTCAACATAAAACCCTAGTCGCCAAATCAATTTAAACAAGTTTTTAAATTTTTAATTTTGAACACATCGTACTGTACGATGTAAATCATATTATACGAAGATTTGAAATCTTGCTAAAATTAACATTCATGATTAGTCAATTAAATTATAGTTTAATTAATGATTGATGATCGTACTATAAGAATGGGATAATACAGTACGATGAATCATGGTGGTTTTTGGTAGTACCAAAGATCGTACCATATAAAACCGTGATTTTTGAACTAATCACATTGTACGTTTAATACATTGTATAACACAAACTGCATAAACTCAATTGATTATACTGTATGAATAGAATCATATCAGATGATGAATAGAGATGATTTTATATCTTCCCAACGTTCATCCCGTATGAATAGAAGAAATAAAGTATATCATACTGGATGATATTCATATCGTAATATACGATGTATTAAAAAAATCTTACATGTTTGTCCTCCTTTATACAAGGATGAGAGTTCTTTTGAACTGATCATACTATACGATTTGGAATTGTATTATACGAACAGAAATGACTAATTTAAATTTTTATTGTTTCTTAAAGCCTATTATATATACAATATTGTTATTCATTAAAATACACAAAGAGGAACGTGACAACTGAAGGAACTCTAAAGAGGGAGCTTTTTGAAGAGATTTAAGGCTATTGAGAGGAAGGAGAGGTGAGCTTAAGCGTGAGGGAGAAGTAGTATGAGTGGATCACACGGTTGCTCCGAGCTAGCTGCATGCTTCCTCCTCCTGTGGCCTAGGTGAGTCTTGTGGGAGCTGTCTAGGGGGAGAGCCTTCTAGGTTAAAGTCCTCAAAGTTTCTCTATCTTCTTCAGGAGGGAGAAAAATGAGAAGGTCCACTACCGTCAGCGGGAGGGTGACATAGCACCCGACACTCCGTCACACCGAAAAAGGTAAAAGTGAGTTTTGTAAAGGCTTGTTTGACTTACTGTGGGAGCAGAAGGAGAGTCTCTTTTGAGTAGTGCAACTTTCAGAGTGGAGAACTCCGGGGAGTGGACGTAGGACAAGATTGACCGAACCACTATAAAAATTTATGGTGTGCTTTTTCCTTTTTTTTCGCATTTTATTTTTTGCTTTTAATTTTCATTATAATTGCGTGAAAAAAAAGGAAAATAAAAATTACTCTTTTGTTTTGACAACTAGAATTTCATCATCACTAGTTTTCAAAGTATATTTAATTTGATATCTTCCACATTTAATAATCAAAATTGCTGATTTCTAATGTACTTTGAAGAACCATAAAAATTAGTGCTCATGTTTAGGATTAATTTTTAAATATACCAATTCACCCTCCTCTTAACGCATCTTGTACTTTCACTTTTATCAAGTATATTCGAACACCCCTATAAAAGTGCAAGTGAAAGTACATATTTCTTCTTATAATATTTAAGATAAAATAACAAATTTTGGAAAGTTGATTCTAATGTGCATTCATGTTTAAGATAAGTTATATTGACCCTATAATAATGTTGGCTTAAGTAGTTCTTCTTTTTATATTTTCTATAAGTAAAGTCCTTTTTTGTTAGTTTATAATGAATGTTTAAATCCTTTATTCATAAAATGTAAATGGATATTGATATATGTAATGTGAATTGAGATATCATATTGAGCATATGAAATGCTCACTCATTGTTTATGAAATTTCAGGAAAATGGAAGGGCCTAGCGATGTAGAGTTAGATAAGGGTAGAATCATTTGGAGCTTTGTCTTAAGACATTTTGTAATCCAATTATTATTTTTGATCTGTAGAATGAACTTGGATTAGATTATATGTATATAATTCTTCAAGAAATGAAATTGGGATGATATCTTATGTTATTTCAATCGCTTTGGATTATTTAGTCGACTATGGTATGTGTTATGTTGTGGTTGAGATAATTATGTTTATAATTTAATTCTTTCATTACATTATGGGGCATGACATCGGCTACAATAATTCTTTTTTTCTTTTTATGTTGTGTATTAATAATCAAATTCTCATTTAAATCTAATATAGAGATAGCAATCCATAAATAGAAATATATATCATTCAGCTAGTCCATGTGTTTATGTCAATTTGTATTGATCACATTATGTATTAATTTTTTTATTTATTTTAGTTGTAGCCTTTCATGTAATCCTCTAAACCATATAAATAAGGAGTGAATATGTATATTTTAGATTTCATACAGTGGGGATTACTTACAAAGATATTAGAGCTTTCACTTAGTTATCATATTTATTAACTTCTCTCACTTAGTCCTCTAGCTCTAACCACAAACAATTTAGATCTAAAATCTATAAACTTTTATTAATTAAGTACACCATCAAGCTGTTCTTGCATGCTATTATAAGAATTCTCATAGAAAAACAAATAAAGAAATCAACGATGATTGTAGGGAGAAATCCAAGTTTAGGAATGAGAGCGTTGGTATATTGTTACTATGTTTTAAGAGAGATCTGATTACATAGATATATATATTTGTAAAAGATGTATTCATTTGAAATGAAGTTTACAATATATGTATTCGTATAAAAAGATAAAAATTTGTTTCAAATCAGTGTGATATGAGATATATTTATTCAAAATTGCAAAAGAAATCACTATGTTTTTTTTTTTGGGAAATTTTGGGGCCAAAGCCCATTCCATTGCTAAAAGAAATTACAAGTAAGTAAGAAATCAAAAGCTATAATCCAAAATCTCAAACAACAAAATGAGATATTGGATTCTAAAAAAGGAAAATACAAATCAAAAGGATCAAAAAATTAAGCCAAAAGGCAAGGACTCAGAAAAATGCTCAATGCTCTAAGGGTAAAAAACGAATTGGTCTGTACGTGAGCATTGCCCCTGGTTGCCGCAGGGACCATCCAAGGGGCAGCTGAAAGAATTCAGCAGTCATCATCGTCCTTTGAAGAGTTGCAAGATGTCTCGAGTCGCACAGCCAAAATTTCTTCCACAGGGAAAATTATACTTCAGCAAATTGGACAAGAAGCTGATGGGTAAACAAACCCAAATTCCCAGATTCCAAATGTCACGACCCGACCCGACGGGGACGGATCCCGCCCGAGCCGGATCGCGACGAGAGACCTTTCTTAACCAGGATCTGGCTTTGGATTAGGTTACTGAACTGATCTTTCAAATTCTTAACTCAACAGAAGCACACAGAACAACAGAGCTACTAAAAACATCAAATGCAGCGGAATAAAACATCTATCTTTTCATTTCCTCAAAATAATCATCTACAGAACAGTACATGGCTTTCAACAGAAAGAAAGACAGAACAGAAAAGCCATGACTGTACAAAAATCAAAAGTACAAAAGTACCTAATCTGATCAGACTCTGAAACCTAGTCCTGAACTTCCTTGCCCTTCCCAGAACCTGAAAACCACCAGAAAGCAAGGGTGAGCTCAACAGCTCAGCAAAGCAACAAACCACCAATCTAAATTCTCAGAAAACAGAACCAAATTCATCGGACAGAAATCAGATCAGAAATCGGAAACAGAATCGGAAATCAAAACTTACGGACAGGTATCAAATCACATCAGAGTCGTACAGATCGTATCAGAACAGAACAAATCAACAGAGTCAGAATCAGAAATCAGAATCGTACGGATCATATCATATCCTAATCACAATTTCGTACAGAACAGAACAGATACAGAAAATAGTACAGATGCATATAGCTAAATGCCCTGACACTGACGGAATCTCTATGGATTCCGGCCCCTTATGCCTCCCTTCCCAGACACTGACTGAATCTCATAGGATCCAGGCCCCTTATGTCTCCCTTTGTGCTCACGGCACCAAAACAGATGTGCTTATAGCACCAAAACAGAATTCATCGGATCCGGAACAGAACTGATTTCAAAATTTCAGATTTGAGCTCATTTCAGATTTCCCGTTTCACTAACTGAATCTCATAGGATTCAGGCCCCTTATAACTCCCTTTTTATAGCTTATACACATAGCATTTCAATTCAGAAGAAATACGGACAATTCAGAAATTACCCAAAAATCGGGCAGCACAACGGCAGTATACGGAATTTACACAAAAATTCCTGCAAAGAAAATTTACCGAATTCGCACAGAATACAGATATCAACATTTCAGAACATTTATTCTACTACACAGATAAATTCCAATTTCACAGAAAAATCTGGTCGACTAAAAACACAGTCGAATCAAAAATACCCGGACGAAAATCTTCAAAATATAGTCAAAACGTGCACACCCGGCACGGCAACGATATCCAAAAAGTTACGCGGTAAAAACTGAGTCAATCAACAGATACGGACAAAAATCATTAACGAAAACGAAATCCGGACAGAATATACCGCCAAACACGACGGTTCTGAAAATTGAGAAAGGCGGAATGTGCCTTACCTCGAGCACAGCAATTTCCTCAACAGCCACTTCGGACGAAAACGGCTCCGCGTCGTCCGAAAATCCACTTTTCCACTTTTTCCTTCGTTTTTCTCTCTCCTCAGCTTTTTCTCTCTCTTCAAAATATCTCATTTCTATATATATCCAGACTGATCGTCCTGGATGATCGAGCTTCGTACCGGACGATCCATGAAGAGAGGAATTTCGTCCAGGCGAAAAATGATATATCGTCCCAGGCGAAGGGTTCACGGGAGAATTTTCGTCCAGACGATCCTGATTTCGTCCAGACGAACCATACAGCCAAAACTGATTTTCTGCACAACCTGTACCGATCGTTCCGGACGATCCAACTTCGTCCCGGACGAACCTGGAGCAAAAAATGATATTACAATCTCCCCAACTTAAAAAAAAATGTCGTCCTCGACATTATCCAATCCCACTTCCGTCAAAACAAGTACGGGTACAACCGTCTCATATTAGACTCCTTCTCCCAAGTTGCTTCCCGTGCAGTCCGGTGCTTCCACTGGACTTTAACCATCGGAATCTCTTTATTTCTTAACTTTCGGACGTCGTACGCCAAAATAAGCTCTGGCTCTTCCTTGTACGCCAGATTCTCCTGAATCTCCACCTCATCAGCTGACAACTTCTTCCCAGAGTCTGAAACCCACTTCCTCAGAGTGGATACGTGAAACACATTATGCACGTCAGGCATAGAATCAGAAAGCAATAGGCGATAAGCAGATTTTCCAATTCTTTCCAAAATCTCAAATGGTCCAACATACCTTGGACTAAGCTTGCTTACCTGACCAAATCTGCTCACACCTTTCATCGGGCTGACTTTGACATACACAAAGTCACCGACCTGAAACTCAACAAATCTGTGCTTCTGATTGTAATACTTCTGCTGACGATCTTGAGCGGCTTTCAATCTTTCTCTTATCAAATTGATCTTCTGAGCAGTTTCATCATCAAAAAGTGGCCCCCAAAGCCTGTCTATCTCCGACCTCCGTCAGAGTCAAAGGAGTACGACACTTCCTGCCATACAAAGCTTCGTACGGTGCCATACCGATACTGGACTGAAAACTGTTGTTATAGGCAAACTCAATCAGCGGAATATGATCCTCCCAACTTCCGCTAAAGTCCAGAACACAAAGCCTCAACAGATCTTCCAGTACCTGAATCGTCCTCTCAGACTGTCCGTCGGTCTGAGGATGAAAGGCTGTACTGAAATGCAGTTTCGTACCCAAGCCTTGCTGAATGCCTTTCCAAAGTCTGGAAGTAAAGCGTCCATCTCGATCAGATACGATCACACGAGGCACACACCGTGCAATCTGACTATTTCTTTCACATAAATCTGTGCCAAGCGATCAACTGAATCCGTCTGTCTGATCGGAAGAAAATGGGCTGACTTCGTCAATCGATCTACAACCACCCAAATGGCATCATGTCCTTGTCTAGATCGAGGAAAACCCATCGCAAAATCCATCGTTACCTCCTCCCCATTTCCACTCAGGGATAGGCAACGACTGCAACAGTCCACCTGGTCGCTGATGCTCTGCCTTCACCAACTGACAGGCTTCGCATCTCGACACAAACTCTGCCACATCCTTCTTCATCCCAGGCCACCAAAACAAAAGCTTCATATCAGCGTACATCTTACCACTGCCTGGATGAACAGTGTAGCCAGAATGATGAGATTCGTACAGAATCTCCTGCCTCAAGTCTTCAAACACAGGTACCCACAACCTATTCTTACAGAAAATAGCACCAGAATCAGAAATTCGAAGTTCAGGAGTCTTACCAGATCCAATCTGAGCTATCAACTTCGAATAGTCAGAATCTGACTTCTGGGCTTCTTGAATCCGTGCTTCCAAAGAAGACTGAATACTCATCTGAGCCAACTCCAAATCATTGGAGGAAACCACCTCCAACTGCAATCTCTCCAAATCACGAATCAGAAAGTCATCACAGGTAAGCTGAATACCTGAGAATCCAGAAGACTTTCTGCTCAGAGCGTCCGCTACCACATTCGCCTTCCCAGGCTGATACTGAATAGTCAAATCGTAGTCCTTGATCAACTCGAGCCACCTCCTCTGTCTCAGATTCAGATCCTTCTGAGTAAAAATATACTTCAGGCTCTTATGATCAGTAAAGATCTCACACCTGACGCCATACAAGTAATGACGTCAAATCTTCAAATCAAAAACTACTGCAGCTAACTCCAAATCATGTGTCGGGTAATTCTTCTCATGTGGTTTCAACTGTCTCGAAGCATAAGCAATTACCTGACCATGCTGCATCAGAACACAACCCAATCCTTTCAGTGAAGCATCACTGAACACCTGGAAACCCTCCGTACCTAACAGAAGTGCCAACATTGGAGCTGAAGTCAAACACTCCTTCAATCTCTGAAAACTAGCTTCACACTCCGGTGTCCAAACAAAAGGTACTGACTTCTGAGTCAGTCTCGTCAGAGGAGTCGAAATCTGTGAAAATCCTTTCACAAACTTCCTATAATACCCGGCCATGCCCAAGAAACTACGTACCTCAAATACCGTAGTCGGCCTTGGCCAATCAGCAACAGCCTGAATCTTCTGGGGATCTACAGAAATGCCTTTTCCGCTAATCACATGCCCCAGAAAAGAAATGCTCTTCAGCCAGAATTCACACTTAGAGAACTTGGCATACAGCTGATGCCTCCTCAAAGTCTCTAACACAATCCTCAAATGTCTGGCATGCTCATCCTCAGATGCAGAATATACCAGGATATCGTCAATGAAGACGATCACAAACTGATCCAGATACTCCCTGAATACTCGGTTCATCAAATCCATGAAAATCGCAGGCGCATTGGTTACCCCAAAAGGCATAACCAAGAACTCGTAGTGCCCGTACCGAGTACTGAAAGCAGTCTTCACCACATCAGCTTCCTTCACCTTCACCTGATAATATCCGGATCTCAAATCAATCTTCGAAAATACCGAAGATCCGAAAAGCTGATCAAACAAGTCGTCTATCCGAGGCAAAGGATACTTGTTCTTGATCGTGACCTTGTTCAAATCTCTGTAATCAATACACATACGGAGTGTACCGTCCTTCTTCTTCACAAACAGAACAGGTGCTCCCCAGGGCGAAACACTAGGGCGTACAAAACCTCTATCAACCAACTCCTGAAGTTGAAGGTTCAGCTCAGAAAGTTCTTTCGGTGCCATCCTGTACGGAGCTTTCGATATAGGAGCTGTACCCGGAAAAAACATCGATAGAGAACTCCACATCTCTATCCGGAGGTAAAAACGACCAACTCCTCAGGAAAAACATCAGCAAATTCCCGTACCACAGGGATCTCAGAAACAGAACCAACCTCCATGTTCAGATCCCGCACCGAAGCTAAAAATACCGGACATCCTTTCTTCCACATCCTGCTCACCTCCAACACAGAAACCAGACTGGAGAGAACACCTCGTAATCCCTGAAATACAACTCTCTCTCCAGCCACAAGCAAATTCACTTGCTTCTTCAGACAGTCTATCTGAGCCTCATACTGACTCAGCCAATCCATGCCCAGAATCACATCATACGAAGAAATCGGCAATCGAATCAAACTCGATTTCCACTTCTTGCCAGAAATCTCGATCTCACACAAACAAAACTGTCGAGCAATCAATGGATTCCCAGCCGGTAAAATCACAGACAAAGAAACCGGTAAAACCATCGAATCCAAATGTAAAATCTCAAAACAATGCTCGGACAGAAAAGAATGACTCGCTCCAGAGTCAAACAAAACACGACAGGGCTGATCAGAAATATAAACCGTACCTGTCACAACATCCGGAGCATCACGAGCCTCCTGCTGACTCAGACTGTAAACTCGTGGCTGAACTGGAGCAGGAACTGAAGCAACAGAACTACTCTGCTCCCTCTGAATCGTAGGTGGTCTCCGCGGTGCAGAACTAGAACTAGAACACCACCTCTACCAGCAAATCCCTCAGGGCGAGGAGGAACAGTCCTCGGTCTTCCTGCTGCTGAACCAACAGGTCTGACAAAGCCCTCAGATCGCTGCTCAGAACGCTGATCAAATCCCATCTGCGGACATTCTGCAATCCTATGTCCCGGCTGACCACATCTGAAACAAAGACCAGCTATCCTGTAGCACTGGCCATGGTGTCGCCGTCCACAACTCTGGCACACAGGTGCCGAACTGACAGATCCAGAACTAGTCGTACTGGTAGCAGTACCAGACGATCCTCCGCTCTTCCTGGAATCTCCAGATCCAGATCCAGGAACAAATCTCCTCTTCCCAGAGGAACCACTGCCAGATGTCTCTCCTCCAAACCTCTTCCTACTCGCAGTCCACCGCTGCTGAGTAGCCGTCATGTCATTCTCAATCAGACGAGCTCGCTCCACAAGCTCAGAGAAATCAGTAATCCGGAACGGTATCAGAGGCTGCCTCAAAGTGTCTCGTAAGCCTCTCAGAAATCTGTAGCACCTCTCAGTAGACGTGCTAACCAGCTGCGGAGCGTACCTGGCTAATGCAGTAAACTCAGCCTCGTACTGCATCACCGTCTTGCTCCCCTGAACAAAGTCTCAGAAAACTCTCCTGCATCTGCTGTCGTGCAGAAGGGGGAACAAACCAGTCCCGAAATACTTCGGTGAACTCCTCCCAAGTAATCAAAGAGTTCAATCTGCCCTGAAATCTGGCTGCTTGCTGGCCATCCCACCAGTGCTCAGCCTCACCGTCCAACAGAAAAACAGCTAACGGAACTTTCCTGTCTGCAGGACACTGCATCCCGTCAAAAGTCTTCTCCAATCTCCTCAGCCACTTCTCGGCTGCTCTGGGCTCAACAGCGCCCTCAAACCTCGGAGGCTTCAACCTCAAAAATAATTGCAGGTGTCGATCAATGTCCTCAGATCTAACAGTCGAAGCTCTGCTCTGAGTCTCGCTCATCATCTGAGCAACAAGTGAAGCAAACTGTGAAAGCGTATCAGCACCGACCACTGGGGCTGTACTCCCCACTGGTGCTGCCTGATCGTCACTCTGACCGTCTGTCATGTCTGGGTCTGGCTGATCCATACAGAAAAATCCAGAAAATCCGGAAAACTATCACAAAACAACACAAAATAACACAATAAAAAGCCAAACGACCCAAAACTACCTCCCAGACAGACTCACTGATCACTTCCTAGAGCTCTGTTTTACAATTCAACCTGTTTCCAAAACCAGTGCTCTGATACCACAAAAAAGCTTGTCACGACCCGACCCGACGGGGACGGATCCCGCCCGAGCCGGATCGCGACGAGAGACCTTTCTTAACCAGGATCTGGCTTTGGATTAGGTTACTGAACTGATCTTTCAAATTCTTAACTCAACAGAAGCACACAGAACAACAGAGCTACTAAAAACATCAAATGCAGCGGAACAAAACATCTATCTTTTCATTTCCTCAAAATAATCATCTACAGAACAGTACATGGCTTTCAACAGAAAGAAAGACAGAACAGAAAAGCCATGACTGTACAAAAATCAAAAGTACAAAAGTACCTAATCTGATCAGACTCTGAAACCTAGTCCTGAACTTCCTTGCCCTTCCCCAGAACCTGAAAACCACCAGAAAGCAAGGGTGAGCTCAACAGCTCAGCAAAGCAACAAACCACCAATCTAAATTCTCAGAAAACAGAACCAAATTCATCGGACAGAAATCAGATCAGAAATCGGAACAGAATCGGAAATCAAAACTTACGGACAGGTATCAAATCACATCAGAGTCGTACAGATCGTATCAGAACAGAACAAATCAACAGAGTCAGAATCAGAAATCAGAATCGTACGGATCATATCATATCCTAATCACAATTTCGTACAGAACAGAACAGATACAGAAAATAGTACAGATGCATATAGCTAAATGCCCTGACACTGACGGAATCTCTCTATGGATTCCGGCCCCTTATGCCTCCCTTCCCAGACACTGACTGAATCTCATAGGATCCAGGCCCCTTATGTCTCCCTTTGTGCTCACGGCACCAAAACAGATGTGCTTATAGCACCAAAACAGAATTCATCGGATCCGGAACAGAACTGATTTCAAAATTTCAGATTTGAGCTCATTTCAGATTTCCCGTTTCACTAACTGAATCTCATAGGATTCAGGCCCCTTATAACTCCCTTTTTATAGCTTATACACATAGCATTTCAATTCAGAAGAAATACGGACAATTCAGAAATTACCCAAAAATCGGGCAGCACAACGGCAGTATACGGAATTTACACAAAAATTCCTGCAAAGAAAATTTACCGAATTCGCACAGAATACAGATATCAACATTTCAGAACATTTATTCTACTGCACAGATAAATTCCAATTTCACAGAAAAATCTGGTCGACTAAAAACACAGTCGAATCAAAAATACCCGGACGAAAATCTTCAAAATATAGTCAAAACGTGCACACCCGGCACGGCAACGATATCCAAAAAGTTACGCGGTAAAAACTGAGTCAATCAACAGATACGGACAAAAATCATTAACGAAAACGAAATCCGGACAGAATATACCGCCAAACACGACGGTTCTGAAAATTGAGAAAGGCGGAATGTGCCTTACCTCGAGCACAGCAATTTCCTCAACAGCCACTTCGGACGAAAACGGCTCCGCGTCGTCCGAAAATCCACTTTTCCACTTTTTCCTTCGTTTTTCTCTCTCCTCAGCTTTTTCTCTCTCTCTTCAAAATATCTCATTTCTATATATATCCAGACTGATCGTCCTGGACGATCGAGCTTCGTACCGGACGATCCATGAAGAGAGGAATTTCGTCCAGACGAAAAATGATATATCGTCCCAGGCGAAGGGTTCACGGGAGAATTTTCGTCCAGACGATCCTGATTTCGTCCAGACGAACCATACAGCCAAAACTGATTTTCTGCACAACCTGTACCGATCGTCCCGGACGATCCAACTTCGTCCCGGACGAACCTGGAGCAAAAACTGATATTACACCAAATGTCAATCCTTGTTCCAGTCATGAGTTTTGAACATAACAGCTTTCCGAATTTTAGCAGAAATCGTGACATTGCAATCCACAATACCACCAAATAACCTATCATTTCTCGCTCTCCAAATAAAGTAGATCATAGTAGAAGCAGTGAGGAGATAGTAATTTCTGGTATTAGACTTAAAACCTTGCTCCAAAATACTATCATATAACTGGTAAATGTTAGGTCTCATAAAAAGATTATGCAGCCAAGGAAGCAGAGATTTAGCAATATTGAAGGTATAGCGGCATTCAAAAAATAGATGAGTAGTAGTTTCGAGGTCATCATTGCAGAAACAACATCTATTAGGAACAATGATACCACGGGCAGCAAGCACATCAGCAGTTTTTAACCCGCCCCTAAAAATCACTATGTTAATAAAAATGTGCCAATATTTTTTTACATTTAAAATAGATAATAATGAAAACATATTAATTTAAATAGGTATAAACATTAACCCTTTCGTGCTGATCAAGTTGAATCACCGAATAGGCAAAAGCCGAGTACACCATTCCTGCGTCGCTCCCGTCTTTGCTCGACCTCGTCTCACTCCGTTCGGCCTGATCCACTCCCGGCGACGCCGATGTCGGTACGCCCTTCTGTATCCCTCATATTCTTCCCTTTTATCGGTCAAATCTTCGAACACTTTGAAGGCATCTTCCACAGTTGTTGTCCTTCTCCAGATCTTTGAGTACAATGGAAGTGCTTTGGTGGCGATGGTAGGGAAAAACTGTTTTGCTATTGCCAGCGATAGGCGCCTCGGCGTCCAGCTCCAGACCATCGCCACGGATTTCAGGAGGATTTATAAGATACATGACAAGCTATACATTGGTCTTTCCGGCCTCGCTACCGACGCACAAACCCTGTAAGAAAAACCTTATTTCATAGGTATTCGTATTTGGTAATTTTTTCCTAGTTTGTATTCTGATATCATATTTGTTCTTTCATATCGTGATGTTAGGTATCAAAGGCTGGTCTTTCGGCACAAGCTGTATCAGCTTCGCGAGGAGAGGGATATGAAGCCGGAGACGTTCGCTAGTCTCGTATCTGCCCTACTATATGAGAAAAGGTAGAATTCCTGTTTATGTGGATCCATATGGCGTTTGATTGAGAGGTTCATTTGTTAAACTGGTTTCTTCACAATGATATTGCCATGTTCTATCTGCCTTGCAAGTAGAGTACTAGTCTAAAATAAGATTGCGAGCTTTTGAATCCTATAATCTTTCAAAATTTTGTTTAACTAATACATCTTATGAAAGATTGAGTGAGGGAAGGAAGAGCAATCAAACACTAATTAGTTCAATTAGTCCAACCAAATGCTAATTTATTCGTATTAGAATAATTAATTTCTCACTGTTTAATGTGTAGTTAGTTCCTAAATACTTTACTAGTTGTTAATCCCTACAAGTTGTCTAATTAATCCTCAGTTAGTCCAGTTAAACACTTGTTTGTCCAACTAACTACTAATGAACTTGAATTACCATAATGATTCATTAATCCCTATTAAATGTATAGTTTAATTACTTTATTAGATATTAAACCCTAATTAGAGCCTAATAAATCCTTGATTAGTTCAATCAAACACTTTACCTAATTATTTCAACTGAACACTAATTATCCTTGTTCATAATTATAATTAAGTAATATCTAATTAACATCAAACTAACCCCTAATTTTCTCATACTTTTTAATTGCTTATTAAGGTCTGATTAATCCTAAATTATAATGCACCTAATTAGTCAAATAAATCCCTCATCATTATTATTAGCTTTATCCTAACCATTTGGGAGGCTTGTGAAATGTGAAATTTAACACTAATGAACCAAGTAAGTTCATTTTAACAGTATTTTCTCTATTCATCTGACTAAATTATTTATCTCAAATTAATCTAATAGTTATTCAAATCTAATTAAAATTTAATTAAGTCCTAATTACCTTAAGTAGATTAAGTTAACTTCCTAGTAAATAGTTAATTATTGCATATGTTGATACATCTACTAATTTCTTTTATGATCCTTTAGGGCTTGTGGTCGGAGCTCAAGTTTGGGTTTATCTAGGGTGGCTGCGACCTTTTTTAAAGTTGGTTTTGAAATTACTACGGGGAAAGTAATTTAGTTACTCTGGTTGCAAAAAAATAATTTTGTACCATAGAAATTTTTGAAAAGCAGTAAGAAAGTAATAAAAAAGCAGTAGCAAAATGAATTATGATTGTTTTCTGAAAAGTAAATCAACAAAAAAACTATCCTAAGCATATCTAGTCAAATAAGTTAAGTTTTTAAGTAGGTTAAGTGGTTAGGTTTGTAAAAAGTTAAGTTGTTATAAGTCAAGATAAAATTAGAACATTGCTTGGTTGAATTTCGATGAACTCATTTGCTTAACATAAATAGTGTCATAAATTATAACTAGGCATGAATTTTCATTAATAAATATAATTTAAATCTTAATTAATTAGAATTTTCATAAAATCCTTCAAATGTACTTTAATCATCTTAATTAGAAACCTTATTAATTATAATTAATAATAATAATAATAATAATAATAATAATATTATGAATAATTATGTCATGATTATCTATGCTTAATTACTATAACTATCTTAATTAATTTTTTAACAATAGTGAATTTTTTTATTATGAGTAATCAAGTGATCAATTAATTAGTACATGCTTAATTATCCTAATTTAATAGTAATACAACCTTAATCATTTTACTGAAATTTTTAATTAATGCTTATAATATAAATAAATAATTAATAAATGATTATGAATTAATTATATGTAATTATTCCATATTTATCATAAATAAATTTGACTTGTTGACCTTATGTTCTTGCAAGCTTACAGTCAAGCCTATGAGAAAGGAGATGCTTAAGTAAAAAAGATAAGCTAAATGCTTATGCACTAACCAAACAACCCCTTGATCAACTAATTTCTTAAGCTATATTCGATAGCTAAACAATCTTGAGGATTTGAAATACTGGGAGCCAAAGAGTTTCTCATATTGAATTATTTTGGATTAAGGAACTACAAGTTTAATAGGATTAAGGTTTTTTGCATGGATTACTTAAAAATGGTTTTATTATCTGTGTCATGCTTCATCCTGCAGTACAGATGCTAGCTGGGAAGTTTCAACATTTAACACTCCTTGACTTTGGAATATGATTGGACATAACAAGATAACAACATACAGTTTTTTACATCCTCATAGCTTTGAACTAACTTGATTTTCACTATTCAAAATCCTTATTTTTTCTTACCATGTTGATTTTTGATGCAACTTCACAAAATAGGATTCCATGTTTAATGACTGGTTATTGTTGAATCACACAGCAAGGAGGGGACCCATGGCTTTGACAGGTCAGCAATCCGTGGGCTGTAGTTGGAGATTTCCTCTTTTGACACCAAGATCTATGGGATATAATTATTAGAATCAATTAGATTAAATGAATTTTCTCTTCTATTTATTATAATTAATTAGATTAAATATCTTTATTTTTCTATTTATTCTCCTTGAATGTATATATATGTAATGATTCTAATAAACAATTTCTTCATGGTATCAGAGCTTAGGAAAATTCTAAGTCTTCTCTGAGTGCTGGTGGCAAACCTTCCTTCCTTTCTTCCAAACCTTCAGTCGGCGGTAACTCTCCATCATCTTGCAGATAGCCTCTCTTCAAGCACTGGTAGTCCTTGTCCAAAATCCATCTTCTCTTTAACTGAGGAAATCCAACCATGTCCATGGATAGTGAGATCTCATCCTCCTACCCAAATATTACCAGTTTAAACACATGAAGCTTTGGATATGCAGACAACTCTTCTCTTCCTTCTCCTCTCATCACAAACCATATATTTAATGGGCAAAATTTTTTGCAATGATCTCAATCGGTGAGAATGGTTATTTGCGGGAGAGGGAAAGAGGATTATCTCACTGGTGAAGCCCCTATACCACCGCAAATCGATGCTCTCTACAGAAAATGAAAAGCAGAGAATCATTAGATCATTTTTTGGCTCACCACCTCCATGAATGTAGAAATCGGTGAGAACTTTCTTTTTTACGAGATGATCTAAGAAATATGGGAGGCCGTTAAAGAGACTTACTCCAATTCCGACAACACTTTTGAGCTATTCACAATTGAGACCATCCTTCATGACTGCATATAAGAGGACCTGACAGTATATTTTAATACTCTAACCCGTTATTGGCAACAATTAGATATGTTTGAACAATATTAATGGAAATGCCCAGAAGATCACACACTTCACTGGAAGTTTGTTGAGTCAAAAAGAATCTTCAAATTCTTGATGGGTTTGAACAAGAACTAGGATGACGTTAGAGGACGGATCATGGGAACCAAACTTCTTCTAAATCTCCAGGAGGCCTTTTCTGAAGTTCAAAGGGAAGAGAGTAGAAGAAAGGTCATGGGAGGACTGACAAGGATCTCTAAAGGTTGAAGAAGGAAATTCTCTTACTGTCCACAGTAATCGAAACTCCTCACATGTTGAAAATCAACATAAAAAAAAGGGACGAAGACCATGGTGTGATCACTATGCCAAACCAAGATATATAAATGAGACATGTTGGAAGATTCATGAAAAACCAACTGATTGGAAGACAAACAAATCATCACAAGAAAGCAAGACGAACTCTGTCAACACCACACAAGATCAATCCATCAAAGCTGAAGCCATTCCTTTCACCAAGAAGAATTTAGAGATGTTGAAGTTGCTGCTTAACAGCATCACGAACCAACAGTCTCCAGAACCTGCTACTAGCCTACACGTTCACTTAGTTATAAAATAGTCAAAATTTTGGTGATCGACTCAAGAGCATCAAATCACATGACAGGAGAAATTATACTCCTTGATTATCAACCTTATCATTCAAATGGAGTCGTTAAGGTTATTGATGGCTCAACATTCAAATTTGTTGGGAACTAGTTCCGCTTTTGTCAGATAAGCTATCATCCTTAAATCAGTGCTTTATATGCCCAATCTTGAGTACAGTCTAATTTTCATTTGTAAATTGACTCGTGATAGTAATTGCTTAACAATTTTCTCTAATAATGTATGTATTTTTCAGGAATTGGACTTAGAGAAGAAGATTGATAGTGCTGAGATGTGATATGGGTTATACTACATCATGACACCCAAATTCTTAATTGCTACTAAGAATCATCCTATTGTGAGTCAGTTTGTTGAGAGTCATTTTAGAGTCAATCAAGATAGAGAAATTATCATATGGCATTATAGATTAGGTCATCCGAATTTCATGTATCTTGAAATATTTTTTTCCCATTTATTTATTAATAAAAATCCAAGTTTGTTCAAATGTGAAACTTGTCAATTGGCTAAACATAACAAATCATCTTATCCAATTGTTCCTTACCAACCTTCTAAACCCTTTGCCTTGATCCATAGTGTTATTTGGGGACCCTGAAAGGTTAAAAATATCAATGGTGCAAGGTGGTTTGTGATATTTGTTGATGATCATACTAGACTCACTTGGGTTTATTTAATGAAGGAAAAATCTAAAGTTGAAAGGTTATTCAAATCATTTCAACTGATAATTTAAAATCAGTTTGATACAAAAATTCAAATCTTAAAGTCAGCCAATGGGAGAGAGTACTTTTATTCTATCATGAGAGAATACATATCAAGCCAAAGGATAATTCAAGTGAGTTCATGTGCGTATCTATCATGCTATTCACAAAAGTAAAAAAAAAAAATACCTATGGGGGAGCCTTTCTTACTGCTGCATACCTAATAAATAGGTTACCTGCTCGTGTACTAAAATTTGAAACACTTAAACAAACTCTATTAAAAGCCTATCCTCATGCTCGGTTCATATCATCAAATCTTCCACCTAAAGTTTTTTGGATGCTCTGCCTTTGTTCATATCTATTCACAAGATAGGAAAAAGCTTGACCCAAGATTAAAAAAATGAGCCTTTATTGGCTATTCCCTGACAAAAAGAGGTTACAAATGCTTTTGCCCCATTTTTAGGAAGGTATTGGAAATCATGGATGTCACCTTTTTTTGAAAACAACCTATACTTCACTAGTTCTGAAATTCCGGGGGAGAGTGAAGGAGAATTTCAAACTTGGGAGTGGAATTCCTTATTATATAACCAAATAAAGTCCAGAAAAAATTAACTAATATCACAAAAAATTCAAACCACGAGTATTTCCCAAGGTGTATATCCTATGTCTTAACCTCTACCTTCAGACCTACCCATATGTCCTAATCAATTCCTGTAAAGAGTAGCAATTAAGGAACAACAATATGTATACTCAAGGAAAAGAAAGAAAAATCAACATATGCAGAGCAGTGAGACACATCTTGCACCTGTCAAATCTCCTTCAATGAGTCCAACAATTGTAGAGATTCATATAAAGGAGAAAAAATGAGGAAGTTCAAAAGGTGATAAAGTCATCAATTGGCTAGAAAGAATCATGCAACAAGCATCCATTCAAAAACTTTCTCTTCTATAGCAGATTATCAAACACTTATTAAGTCTTCCTTTCCAAGTTAGATGATGTGTAGATTTCGACCAATATTCAAGAAGCTTAGAATCAACCAGGATGTAGACAGACTGTTAAAGAAGAAATTATGGCCTTGGAAAAAAATCAAACATGGGTAATTACGAATCTCCCGCAATGAAAGAAAGTTGTGGGTGTTCACCGTAAAGCATAAGGAGGATGGTAGTGTTGAGAGGATGAAAGGTAGATTGGTTGTAAAAGGATTGACTCAGTTTTATGTAATAGACTATCTGGAAACTTTTGCTTATGTTGCAAAGCTCAGCACCATCAGGATTCTTCTTTCCTTAGTAGTAAATTTAGATTGACCCTTACATTAACTAGATATCAAGAATGCATTCTTGAATGAGAACCTGAAAGAAGAAGTCTACATGGAGATTCTAATGGGGATTCAGAAGTCTTATGGAAGGGACAAAGTGTGTAAACTGCTGAAATCTTTGTTTGGATTCAATTTCCTAGAGCATGGTTTGGAAGATTTTAAAAGTATGTAAAAGGTCATAGTTTTAGACAATGTTAGGCATATTATACGTTGTTTGTAAAGCAGTCAGAAAAAAACAAGGTAACAATACTGATTGTATATGTGGATGATATCATCCTTATTGAAAATGATATCGAGGAAAAATGAAGATCAAACAGGCTATGTCCAAGGAATTTGAAGTTAAAGATCTAGGATCACTTAGATACTTCCTTGGTATGGAAGTAGCTCGATCAAGAAAAGGTATATTTGTTTTCCAATGCAAGTATACCTTATTACCGGCCTGCTGGGATGCAGACCAGCCAATACACCTATGGTTCTTAAGAAGAAACTTGGGATATAAAAGAAGGGGTTTCTGTTGAGAAAAAGAAGATATCAACGTCTGGTAAGAAAGCTTATATGCCTCTCCCACACTCGTTTAGATATTGGATTTGCTATGAGCATGGTGAGTAATCCTATGAAGGAGCACATGGAGGTAGTATATCAAATTTTGAGATATTTTAATAATACTTCTGGAAAGGGGCCATTATTTAAGAAAATGAAGATTGGAAATTAATCCTTAATTCTGATGCAGATTGGGCAGGAAGCCAGGTTGACAGTCGATCGACCACAGGATATTATTCATTTATGTGAGTGAACCTAGTTACATGGAGGAGCAAGAAACAATATGTTGTATTTAAAAGTAGTACGAAATATGAACTGAGAGCTTTAGCAGCTACTATTTGTGAAGGTGTTTGGATCAAACAAGTATTGATTCAATTGGGAATAAAGATTGAAGGCACGAGAAAGTTGAAACGTGCAATCAAGATGTAATCAATATGGTCAAGGATTTAGTACATCACGACAAAAAAAAAACATATTACCATTGATAGACACTTTATATCTGAGAAAATAGAGAACTCAAAAATTGAAGTAGTATATACTCCTACTCATGAACAAGTTGTCGATGTTCTAACAAAGGCACTACTGGACTCTCTTCTTGATAAGTTTGTTTGCAAGTTAGGATTGTACAACCTGTATAACTCAACTTGAGGGAGAGTGTTGAATCACACATCAAGGAGGGGACCCATGGCCTTGACAGGTCAACAATCAGTGGGTTGCAGTTGGAGATTTCCTCTTCTGACACCAAGATCTGTGGGGTATAATTACTAGAATCAATTAGCTTAAACGACTTTCATTTTTTGTTTATTATAATTAATTTGATTAAATGTCTTTATTTTTTTATTTATTCTCCTATAGTGTATATATATGTAATGATTCCAAGGAATAAAATATAAAATCAAATTCCCCTAAACAATTTCTTTAGTTATGTTAGTGCTAAAGAATCCTTTGTTATTAGAGTTGATGCAAAATAGCCTTTAGTGATTTGATGTTATTCTAGCTTTATTTTAAGAGCTTTTTTGCAGCATTTGAAGCCATGGAACTTTTGCTTTAGAACTTGGAGCAACCCATCCTTTTTTTGCAAGATTGCAAGTATTCTGATTGATAAATGTTTAAACATCATCATACATGTCACAATTACTGTTTTAAATTGCACAATTTGAGGTGTGAGGCATGCCTCAGTTGGTAGTGCATACAAAGCGTCTCGAGGCTTACGCTTCACGGTGGGAGAAAGAGGTGTATGCCTTAATATTTGAGGCGTGCGTTGAGGTGCTTATAATGAAGTATATGCTTCTATTTTTGAATTTAGAAGGTGTTGGATTTTTTTATTTAATATCACAGAGTTGAAGTGACATTATAAACTATAAGAGGAAAATCTCAATGTTGACATTTTTGGATGGAGAAAGGAATAAAAATAGTAATTATAAAAATTTATATAATAATAATTAAACAAAAACAATATAGCCATTGCTTTAATTAAAAGAAAAAGCCAAAAATAATCCCCCAACTATTAGAAAATGCTTAATTGATTCTTATAGTTTCGTAAAACCCTAATTTATTCATTCGACTATTGAAAATTAATCCTATTTAATCTCATGGAAAAAATAACAACTAAAGTTAACACCAAATTTAAATGTGATGGTATTTTAGATAATGTAAGTGTATGTGAGATTACATTGTTTATGCTGCTTTATTTTGTTATTTAATAAGTCATAATAAATACACTAACTAAAATGGAAGTTAACGTACTAAATAATGAGGATTAATAATTAATAAAAGAATATTATCTATTAAGCATGCTAAAATCCTACTTGTGCCCCTTACTTTGGAGCTGGTGCATCGCCTCTCACACACCCAAAATCTCACTCTCAAGCCCTTTGAGATGCTTAAGCTTCGCCGCTCGCACACATAATTGCAAATCCTAGCCCCTCTCCTATGTTGCACCGATACAGATACGATGACACGAATACAACACGATACAGATACGAGATACATCAATTCTTAAAAATACAGGATACGGGTACAGTTTCAGACACGACCTTATAATTTATAAATCATACATAAAAATTAAGAAAACAATCAAAGCATAATATTTGAAATGACAAAAAAAATGAAAGCAATGTCATTTGTAGCCTACTAGCTCTATAGTTTATAATATCAAAATAAAAGTAAGCATTAAATGTCTAGTAAAACTACAAAAACAAAAACATAAATTGTCTAGCACATGAAGTTTCAACTATTCAATAGAAGGAATGATAGATTTAACTTCCCAGTGGTTTGTCTTTGAACTTCTATATCATCTTCAATAAATATCATAGCTTCCAATTCAGGCTCATCAAGTGAAAGATTAGCAATTTCTAATATTCCCATATAATCAAGAGATTCAAATCCATCTCTAGCAACATCCCATATCTTTTTATCTCCTTCCATGTAAGTTGGAGTTTTTCTTGATATAAGCCGAAGGATTGTATGCACATAAACTAAATCTTCAGCCCGTTGTGCAGTAATTTTATTTCTATTCATTGATTGGATGAAAGAGTATGTGCTCAAATTTCTTTCACAAGAAGATGATGATGAAACTTGGCCAAGCATTTTTATGGTGATTGTTTGAAGTAGAGGTGCTAAAGCTTCATATATCAACCACCACATTTTCGGATCAATTCTCCACCTATCACGCAAGGACTCTTGGTCACCAAAGTCATCCAAATAACCAAAAGAAAGAGACCAACTTTTGGAAGTGAACTAATATTTGGTTTTGGAAGTGAACTAATCTTTGGTTTAGTTCCATGACAATAAGGTGCAAAAAAAATATGTCATACCATAGAATGGCAATAAGATGAAAGAATTCTAAATATTTTCGAGAAATGAGCTAAACAAGGGCCTATTCAACAATCTAGCCAAGTGCTGCTGTTGTAATTGTATCGATCATCAATAAGTAGCCCTTATAATGAGTTTTTTTTTTTGAAGAAATGCAAATTTTCATTAAAAGAAAGAAAGAACACCATAATACAAACTAGAACTAAAATAAAAACTAATGGTTCATTGATCCAACAAGGAAAGGAACCTTATTGAAAGTATATTTGTTAAAATAAACTTATCATAATTGAAATGAGACCCACTATTTCCCATTTTAAAACCCTTGGGGTGGAGGGGATACCAAATATAAAACAACCTGAAAGGTTGGTTAACATCCCAGAGTTCCCAACCGGTTAAAAAATAAGACCTATTACCGCTCCCATAAGCAATTATAATAAATTTAGAAAACAAATATAAGTCTAAAAGAAAGCAAAAGAAACTAAATAAAAATTCTAGAAAGTAAATACAATTATTCATCAACATCCGAAAAACACCTAAGAAAACTTCCAATAGGTTTCTCATATGCCACTTCCAAATTCCGAGGCTGTAATCCAAAGCTAGTAATCTGAGATACTCTTTGATCAAGAGCTCCATCATCAAGTATCTTATAAGAAATTCCATACTGTTATTTTTAATGTAAGAACAAAGGGGAAGAACCCCTCTTAAATTTCTTTGAACTGAGATCCTCCATCCTTCTTTTAGGTAAATCTTCCACGGGTCCCAATGATTGTAATTCTTTGAATAATTTATGTTTAGACCTGGAAGAATAACCCTCCTTAATAGTTGCTAACTTGCTGTTTTTCCCTTCACTAACACAGCCTTTTTAAAATTCAAATTAACCTCAGAAGGAGTAACAAATTTTGGTACAACAGCAGGAATAGTTCCACTTAATCTTCCCATTCCGTCTAATGGAGCTTCAATTCCATCATTTTTCACTATATTAACTGAAGGAGAAACTTCTTTCGATTCAGCAACAGACCCTGACTCAGCAAAAGTAACGGCTTCCTCTTCTCCTTCCAGAATTCGTGCCTCTTTGAATTCAATTTTTGAATTTTGAACAAATTCAGGAAATTGGATAGCTTGATCAGCAATCAAACCATCAGAACTATCCCGGCGATTGACTACTGAAGACCAATCAATCAGAGCTTTATCCAGAATTTGAACATTATGAAAATTAGCATTCTCAATTAAACTTTTATCAAAGTCTTCTTTGTCAACAACTTCAACATTGTTAACATAAGATATATCAACATCCATATTATCATTTTCTTTAAGAGATAACACACTGTATTTATTAGAATTTTCAAGATCTGATATGATTTTATCAGATTCAGCATCAACAAAATCTTCCTTATCTACAACAGGATTTTTCCTAGTGATTAAATCTGATTGCTTATTATCAAATAAAACTTGTCTTTTTATGTTCTTAAACTTCACATGCATCCATGGCCCATAAGAATTTTCATCAACTTGAAATGAACTTTTAGTAACTTCTTTATCAACCAGATTCAAAGTATGAGAGACATTTGGACATGCAAAATCTTTATGTCCAATTCTTCCACATTTGAAACAAAGAGACGAAATATTTTCATATTCAAATATTTGAAAAAATCTTCCATTTAAACCTTCAACCCAAATACCACAAAGAAGCTTAGAATTCAATTTAATCCGAATGCAAGCTCTAGCGAATTCCCTTCTTCCCCATCTAAACATGTTGCCATCTAATAATAAAGGGGTCCCAATTCTAGAAACTATTTTAGTAATGTTAGTTTCATCCCAACAATGAAGAGGCAAATGAGGTAGACTAACCCAAATGGGAGAAGAAATCCTATCCATGGAGATAGGAGAGAAGTTAGGTGACCATCTGTCTAAACCAATGATGAAGCCCCCAACGTACCAAGGACCTCCATTAAGAACTTCCTCCGTTGCTTCATATGACTGAAACGAACACAAAAGCCAATCTAATCCAAGCGAGGTTATATGAAACCCTCCAAATTTAGTCCATTGTCTCCTTAATTCAAGATAACAGTTTGAAAAAGGCAAATTTTTGCATAGAATTTTCACTACCAAGGAATTTCTCAAAACTTGAACATTGGCTTTTTCATTCTCCATATCAAGCTTGACAACATTTGCATCCTCATTTCCATCAAAACCTTATTTTAATATGTGGTTTTTTAATCCACACATTAGAATTATCCAATCCAGAGGAAGAAACTAGAATTTTAATATTAACATCACCAATAATGTTATTATCAACACCATTACTTTTCTTCAACAGATTCTTTTCTTTTGATTTGCAACCCGAAGAAGAAGCCTCCATATCATTTGATTTAGAGATAAAGACCGAACTAGGTGAAAATGACTTACTGTTCAAATCAGAAATAACTTCTTTTCCTTTTCCTGTCTCCGGCAAAGTCTTCTGCTTAGAGACCAAACCTCCCTCTCTGATTACCAGAGGAGAGTTCATGAAATAGGAATTGTGAGAGAAGCTGCGGTTGAACTAAAATCTACCTTTTAAATCTAACGTAGTTGGATGCGCGATAGATATTATGGATGAGGTGTTCCGGTCATCAGTTGATGACCGGCCACCCTCTTCCATCTTCAACGTTGACAGCAAGAATTCTCAAAATCCTTCCTATTTTTGTGGACGTTCTCTCTCTTCCCTTGTCCGCCAAACTCTATCACAAAAATGTTCACAAACACCTATTTGTGACAAATTCAATTTTTTTGCACGCTGCTTCAACCTCTCCACACTCAGTTGGAACTTTGTGATTCTTTGCTGTTTGATCTTGCACTTGCATGGGATTATTCAGAACAGGATGAATTACAAAATTGTAAATAAATAAAATTTAAATATTTTTTACAAAAATGTCTGCCCTCACATTATTAAAAGTCAGAGATCTATAGAATATTTTATTAAATTTAATAGGTTTTCTAGCAGAGTGATCAATTTGATCAATTTTCAATTTTTGATAGATTAAATTAGGTTAGTGTGAAACTCTGGGATTAAATCTAGCACTTATTAATAGTTGAGAGACTATTATAGGCTTTTTTTCGCTTAAATAATATTTTTATTAGTTTTTTTTGATTAGAGAAAAAGGAAGATAATTGAGATTGAAGATGATAAAGAAGATGCAGAGGATATTGATATAAGTGAGGATGAGAGAGGCAAGAAAGAAATCAACTATGATGATGATTTTAATGTTTAAGGGAATTTTGAATTTGGAGTCCTTAGGCATAGATAAATTATTTTATGTTATGTTTGTTTGATTTATTTTAGATTTTTTTGCTTATTATTGAGTGTTTGTATGACTTTTTATGATGTTATTTTGGCACTTTTTGTATTATTCTCAAATGCTTTATTAGAAGAAAATGAAACTGAAAATTTTATGATTTTGCTTATTAGGGTTGTAAGAAGGATTACTATCAATTAATTTATTTTTAATAACTTTGATAAATTTAATGGTTTAAACTCGAGACATATGACTCAAAATTTGTTGAAGTTTACATCTTGTATCATGAAAAGAGAATGCTTCAATAGCTAATTGCAGAATTTCAAGTCTTGATCAGTATTCAAAATATGTTGATAACTTCAGAAATCAGCTTTGGACAAGTTCAAAATGCTGCTATACTTTATTCCTGAACTTGTTAAGGACATAGGGAAAAGGTCCAAATTACTTATGCTCAATGTATGCACACAATTTAATTGGTATGTTATTTTCTTATACAATGTTGAGCAAGTTAAAGTAGACAGATAATGCATATAAATATCAATTCTCACTTTTGTAATCATGCCTATGGTAAAGATGAATCAAGAACGATATATCTC
Source organism: Dendrobium officinale (assembly GCA_019514585.1). Classification (NCBI taxonomy): domain Eukaryota; kingdom Viridiplantae; phylum Streptophyta; class Magnoliopsida; order Asparagales; family Orchidaceae; genus Dendrobium; species Dendrobium officinale. Next base: position 65,941,157 of record CM033682.1, on the reverse strand, counting down.
CTTAAGTGATAACGTATTCATGATGGGATTCTTGATCCTCGCAACCTACTTCACTTAAATCAGTCCGTAGATACAGAGATAAAAACTATGGCTGTGGAGCTAATTGAGGTTCGGTAAGCTTTAAATCTGTCTAATTGTTTATTATTTATGAAACCTATGTCTTTTAAATGAACTAAAAGTAAGATCACCAAAATATGTTTGTTTTCATCAAAAGAAGAGGTTCAAATTGGGCTCCATGGGGTCAACATCTAACTTGAAGTTGGCATGATCATTCTTACTCAAAAGGATTGTTCTTTCATGATGGGAATTTAAAGGAAATCTCGAAAGGAATTAGATTGATGATAAAATATGATTATATTTAACGATTAAGTGAAGTAAAATGATTGAACATTTTCATATCCATTAATCATATTCATCTATTTTTGTCTTTAATCTTCATTTAATTTTAAAAGATCATATGAGCAATTTCTTTTTATTAATTGAATTAAAAAACCCTTATCTTTAGCAGCATAACGTAGTCCTTTTAGTATTTAAGTTTAAGCAGCTTGACCAAAGCAAATGTGGGTGAATTGTATTTTGTTTTTTTCAGATTTTCTAGTTCATATAGTATAGTTCCTATCCTGTTGTTGCTTACTACTTTGTAGATGTGCTGCGGTGAACATAAAGCAATGCACCCTAGGGTTTTATTTGGCTAAGAGGTGCAGACTTGAGGTCTCCTTCTCTCCCAATTGCGTAAAATGGCCAAGATGCTGCTTTTGGGGCCATGCTTGGGCAAGTGTGGCCAGGAAAGTAGAGTGGCCAATAGCAGGGCTTGCACTTGGCACTATCCCATGCACGTTCTAATCCATGGCTGTTGGTTTCTTTTTTTTGCTTTTTGTTAATGACTGTAATGATTTTCTTTTGTTGTAATTAGAAATACTTTTTTTGTTTGAATCACTTAACTATGCGTTCACTTTTGGTAAAGTAAGAATTGATAATTGCATACTTATTTTTTCTTCTGTAGATTTGGCCCATACTTTGTCCAGCCAGTAATTGCAGGACTGGGAGATGACAACAAACCGTTCATTTGTACCATGGATTCTATTGGTGCCAAGTATGCCTTACTATCAAGCTTTTAAAGGGCTAAGTCATACTGTGAAATATTTGACCAAGATATTCTTCTTTTGTTTTTAAATTAATTAAAAGATTACTAGCTTTTACCGTTTTGGTCGATATTGTGCTGCTTATTTTATTCTGGAAATGATTTATTTTGCAGAGATACTATTTTGTTGCTCTTTATATATAAATAAATAAATAATATATATATATATATATATATATATAATAATATATATTCATATATATATGTATATATATAGTTATATATATAAGCTATATAAATTTTAAATATATATATATAATATATATATATATATTAGTAGCAGGAAAAAGTAGGAATGGAATCTTTTATTCACTTAGGCAACGGAGTGTAGATTGTGTAATTCCAACTTGTTGCAAGCTGCTGTGCGCGAAATTTTAAATGAAATCAGCAAGTCAATAAAGCGTTATAAATCTTAGCAGGAATCCAAAGTAGAACATTCCAAAATTTATCCCAGGTGTTTTTTTAGGGCTACAAAAAATGATTTGATTCTTTTTATAGTATGGGGTTGTTTGATTGCAATTATTTAGAATTCAGGGGTATTTTAAATGCAGTATATTTGAAATTTAGGAGACTATTTTTTTTTTTTTTTTGTTTAAACTAATAAAAATGAGAATTAAAATAAAAATAATCTTGGTGAGATAAATTCAGAAAGGAGATTATGATGGGGGAGACAATGTGCTAAGGAGAAGAGAATGAGTGCTTGTTGTAGAAGCACTAATGGGATCAATAACATGTGAGGGAGGAGAGATTGTCCTGTGGAGCTCGTTGGGGTGGCATGTGGAGGAGAAGAGGAGATCGAGAGCTGTGAATTTTGAAATCATCTTCTTTGTGTGATTTAGGAATATGCTCAATATGAACTAAGTGATGAGTTTTAAATTTCTCATAAAAATACTCTAGATTTATTTTTCAATCAATCAAAACTTTAATTTTCAATACTTATGCCTTTGCAATACAGCACACTCAAAATCTGTTCAAAGAAACAACCCCAATGTCACGTGCATCTTTGGGGATTGAGTGTCACACCCCAATTTGGCTTACCCTCTAACATTCAAACTGGAGTATAACAGAGAAGGAAAGAAATCTATTTAGGCTTTCTTAACATGTCAACCTATCAACTGTAAACTTCATAATGGGAAGCATATAATATACTTTACTGAACATCGAACATAATTAAAACAAATACAGAGCTCCTGAATAAGACATTGGGAAGTTGTTATTTGTATCCTTGGTACATTAAGTGGCTCTTAGGAAAATGAATCCCTTACACCATGAATGGACATCCTAATATAAAAGCCTTCTCTGATGCTGACTTTGTTAGATCAATTGATAATATAAAATTCCCATCTTGGTATTACATATTTGTCAGACGTAACGTTGTCACAAGGAAAAGTAGAAAAAATAAACAATGGTGGCTAGGTAAAGTGTGGAGGCAAAACACTGTGCCATGACACGCTCCATGTGTGAGATGATGTAGGTGAAAAAACTTCTATAGGAATTTGGTTTTTTTACTACATGGCTTATGGTCTTATATCGAGACAACTATCTAAAATTCATTGGTGATAATCTAGTATTACATGGAAAAATCAAACATATTGAGATTGTCTGCTATTTTATTGTGAATGTTGTGCTATCAAAGAAATTTGTTACTCATGTTTCCAGTGGAGAACAACTTGTAGGTATATGCATCAAATGTTATGTCATTCAATTTTTGAAAATATGCCACAATCTTGAATTAACTTGTATATGTGCTCTAGCTCGAGGAAGAGTATTAACCTGTAATGGCTAGTGGTCCTTATTTATTTGTTTGTCCTTCAGGACATTGTATTCTCTTCTATTATAAGTAGGAGATCCTTATACTGAATAAACATTATATTTAGTTCCTCTCAATAGCTCCTTCCAGATTGAATGGCTGTGCTTGCCTGTGACCTTGATGATGCGTTCTATAAAGTGGGCATTGGAAAAATGCTGCAACCTATCCCATCGTGAGCATTTGATCTAGATTTTGGTGTTTCAATTGTTCTGGAGGATTGTGCGCTCTTATTCTTTAGATATTCGTTGTGTAAACATGTTATTAGTATGTAGATGAAAGTTGTGGGCTGCTTCCGCGACATTGTTGGCAGCCTTGTCTTAACTCTTTGAAAGATGTTGGGAACAATGGCAGAGAAAAATAGTTAAGGTGGAGAGTGGTACTGAGGAAAACATGTTGGAAATGGACGGGAAGATGATATAGCTTGTAGAATCCCAAACAAGGTCACAAATTTGGCGAGCAATCGGTAAGGATCTAAAACTATATAGACCTACATGTAAACAGAACAGTGAAAAGTATTAACCCAAAATATTATGATGCACTTATCGTTGTCTAAACAGAATAGTGAATAGTATTAACCCTTTACATTGTTTATTTCATCTGCGGAGATCACTTTTTATGAAGTATTCCTATAAAATAAACCTTATTTTGTACAATTATTAGTCTTCAATAACTGGATATTGTTGAATCTTTATTGTTGCCTCAATTTTTCCTCTTTCTATTCACATGATGGATCAAAATGACAGTGATAATTACATTTTCATGCTTATGTTGATTCAATTCTTTCGTGCAGGGAACTTGCAAAGGATTTTGTGGTTGCTGGAACAGCTTCCGAGTCACTTTATGGTGCTTGTGAGTCCATGTACAAGCCTGACATGGTTAGTTTACTTTCTTGATTGAGTGCTTGTCATAATTGGCAACCTCGATCAATTCTTTCAGAATTACCTAGGCCTTTTCAAAAATCCGCATCAGCAACATTTTTTTGAAAAAAAGTATAATTTACAGTTAAAGCATTTAAAAATTGGTTAATGTCAGTATTTTTAGTCTGTAGAATATGAGCGGGGATTATACCAGCCTGCATTTATGTTTTCAGCATTATTTTTTTAAGCAAGGATTTAAACCTTTGGCACTGTTTGTAGAAGTGCAATACCGCTCTGCAAAGTCTTTAGTGTTAACAGATTTTAGCTATAACTCTAAAGAATTCTGTTCTGACAGATGCTATAGATCCCAAGGAAATGCACTTTCTAATTGAAACAATTGTCTAAAGTGGGCAGACCTCTTATTACGTACTCATACTAGAAATATACGTCATTTCTCATCTACTTAATAGACTTCAAACAAAAGAGAACTTAATAGCAGCAGAAGAAATGGATAAGCTTAAAACTATTTTGGTTTGCTTTTTTTTTTTCTATTCCAAACTTGTTGTGTTTTTAATGTTTTGATACTCATGCATATATTGATACGCTTTCATTGTGTATCATGCTGCCCAAGGAACCTGAGGAGCTTTTTGAGACTATTTCACAAGCATTACTTGCATCTGTGGATCGTGATTGTTTAAGTGGCTGGGGTGGCCATGTCCTATTTGTGTAAGTGCATTTTGTTTTTTTTTGCTAAGCTGTTGAAATTTTTTTCTTGTTGATTTAGTTTATTACTTCTATAATGTAGATGAAGCTGTTTTTGTTACAAGGACCTTTATTGGTATATCATTGGCCCGTAGAGGACTTTCTAGAGAATGACAATCCTAGATGTTTTTGTGATATTTCGTATCAACTTAAAAGCAATTTAACTTACTCGGGAAAAGTGCTATTTCAATAATTAAGCTTTTCTTTCGATAGCACCATATGGTAAAAACATGATGCATCTAAATTCTACAAATTTCCGAACATGCTACTCTAGTTACACATTGAGCTGATGGATGGTCCGCTACTAAGACATTTTTACAATTTGTTTTGGCATCTGCATAAATGTTTTGCTTTTCTTTGTTTAGTAGCATTTTATATCTTATGTTTTCTTCATTTATTTTTAGAGAAGACATGCCTTGTTGGGAGAAGTTCACTTGTGAGAGCAATGTTGAACATGGATGAAAGAGGGTGATATGAAGCAAGGATTAAAATGAAATGCTATGAGAAAAAAAAAAAAAAATAGTGGACACAATTTATATAGTTGTCATTATAATCTTCTGCATTCACGACTACACAGAGATGTTTCACAACTTCATATATGAGTACATTAAAACCGTCACTCTAGCTCTCATATATTCCTCTTGCTTTTTCCTCACTTGTTTTCATCTCTCCTTTTGAATATCCATCCTGTCTTTCTCTTGTTCTAAACCCAACCAACATAACAAATCTGAAAATTTCAATAAACAACACCTAACAACCAATAAATTAATACAACAATAACAACAACAACAACATTAAGCCTTTATCCTGTTAGATAGTTTATAGCCAGCATAAAATTTGTTGAACAATCATGACATGAATTACTTAACCTAATAAATTAATAAAGAATCAAAATAATACACACACACACACGTACATACATTGAGAGGTAGACTGACTCTCCCAGAAACCCTAGATACTGCTAGGAACTCACAACAAATACTAAGAAAATAAATTCAGCCATATCATGCCCCAAACCATAGACAAACTTCCCCTTAAAAAGCTCTAGAAAACAATAACACAATCAAAACCTTCCTTAATTAGCATAAACATAATTTAGGAAATCTTTCTAAATAAATAGAATCTTCCTAATGAACATAAACATAATTTATGAAACATCCCTAAATAATTAAACATGATTAGGAAAATATTTCTAAATAATTAAATATGATTTAGAAAACTTTCTTAAACAATTAAATATATTTTAGGAAACCTCCTAAATAAATTTTCTTAATTATGAACTTTCCTAAATAACTCCCTCTTTATTAGGAACCTTCCTAAACAGCTCCTGCTTGGTTGTACCCCCCCCCCCCACCCAAAAAAAAAAGAGTATCAATACTCCCTCCCAAAAAATACACCTTGTTCTCAAGGTGGAAGGATGAGAACTGTCTTCTGATCAGCTCGTAAAGTTCCCATTTGGCTTCGTGCTTTGACAAATTATTCCACTTGATAAGTACCTTCTGAACAATAAACCCATGATACTAAGAATGAATGGCAACTTTTTGTTAAGGGGAACAAAATGTACGACACACTTAAGCATAATAGACTCGGTTGGGACATTATCTTGATGGATGTTGTAAAAAAGCCCTTTGGTATCTCTGGATTACAGAAAAATCATGAACTGTCCAGGAATGTATAAAACATGTGGGTCTACATCCATTCTTCCACCATACAAACTAAATTCTTGAGAACCAGAATGAATAGGTGTAGCTTTTACTATAAGATATTTAGATTGTTTTACATCAATACTAGAATGCAGTGACCCTAGGATTGCCACTATAAGATCTTCACCACCCTGTAGCTTCTTCCTCATCCAGTGTAATGATTTTCTTGATCCCTCCATGTTTCCTTCGTGTATAGAGGGTGGGAATCCCACCTTTCTTCCCTCCGCCTCACATGACCCAATCCCCATAGTTTGGCTCGCCCTCTTCTTCGGTTGTCCACTCCCTTTGCCCAAAAGACCTCCCATAGTGGTCAGCCACCCCATTACCTTTACTATGAAGCTCCCTTCATGCCATCCCCCATTCAAAAATCCTATTTCACCCCTTATCGGAGCCCTAGGAGGTAGCTCTTGACCTCTTCTCTAATGGTCCACTCCCCTTGCTCGAAATGCCTCCTATAGTGGTCGGCCATCCTACCACCTCCACAAAAAAATTCCCTCGCTGTTCGCTCATTTGGAAACCTTGATCCGCCCCTTATCAGAGCCCTATGAGGTGGCTCTTGTTGAAAAAAAATTGTCCTCATTGAAATCTTGTTAGATCTCCTTTCTCTTCTCAATTCGGCCAAGAGAATACCAGTCAAATATTGGTTATGGTTAGCCATTAAAACAATTAGTGGAGTTTTTTATTTCATATCTAAGAGCTTCCTCATTATCTTCTCTAGAATTTTTTTTCCCTTTGGTTCAGCCCTAGGAATAGTCGGTGAAGCCTTCAATTACATCTCGATCAACTTCCTCATCATGTCTTCCAGGTTAGAAAGCCTTCCTTGGAAGGAATGATGAAAACTTCTTCTCCATGTTGGTTTTGATTTGATCAATCTTACTTTCCAATGTCTCCACCTTCTTTGTTGACATAGGTCCCCAAAAAGAACTCTGATAACAAATTTGATGTGCCTTGGATGTAAAAATAACAAATAAAAGAGGAAAACAACGTAGGAACACCAAGATAGGGCTGATTTTCTTATTTCTTCTTCAATAATAAAGCAAGATACAATTGATCTATTATTCGAGAGGTAAATTAGCTCTCCCACAAACCCTAGACGTCGCTAGGAACTCACAATAAACACTAGGAAAAGAACCTCAGCAATATCATACCCTAAACCATAGACAAACTCCCTCTTAAATAGCTCTAGAACATAATAACTCAATTAGAATCTTCTTAATCAACATAAACATAATTTAGGAAATATTTCTAAATAAATATAACCTTCTTAATCAACATAAACATGATTTAGGAAACTTTCCTAAATGATTAAATATGATTTAGAAAACTTTCCTAAACAATTAAGTATGATTTAGAAAACTTTCCTAAATAATTAAACATATTTTAGGAAACCTTCCTAAATAGCATAAACATAATTAGGAAATTTTCCTATACAACTCCCTTGATTAGGAAACTTCCTAAATACAACAACAACAACATCAAGCCTTTATACAAATCCATTTTTCCATTGTCCTGTTAAAAGTCAAATTCTCATTTAAATCTAATAAAGAAAGGTTATTTCTAATATTTTCTAACAAGTCTTTGTAGGTCTACCTCTAACTTTCTTAACATAAACCAAATCTAATACATCTACTCTCCTAACAGGGCCATCGGAAGGCTGATGTTTTACATGACCAAATCATTTAAGATGACTCTCTCTAATCTTATCTATCATTGAAACTACAACTTTTTCCCGGATTTGCTCGTTTCATATCATATTTGTAAGAGTAAGTCCATTCATCCAACTAAGCATCTTTATCTGAGCAACACTTAACTTAATATTATGCTTCTCTTTTAATTGCCAACATTTTGCACCATAAAGCATTGCAAGAGTCACCATCTTATAAAATTTTCCATTAAAATTGATTGGTACTTTCTGCTGTGAAACAAACATGCGATGGAGTTACTTTAAGAAATTAAAGAGAGCAATTTAAACAAAATAATCCAAAATAAAATTGTCACTTATGGCAAAAGTTTGATCGTTGCAATTCGTGGTTTTTAACTTGATTAGGCAAAGAAGAGCAAAGTCCGTTAACCAAACAATTTAATAAAACACAAAGATCAATTGTAAAACTACGACGGTAAACAAGAATCCGTAATTTAATAATGAGAATTTTCACCTTTGGAGTCCATACGCTCAACTAGTCTAGGCTTTAGCAGAAGAAGAGTCTCCACATTAGAACCGAGGTCACTCCGAGGAAGAAGGAACCTAAGATCGTCGTTCTTGGATAGGTGGCCGGAGCGGTGGAGGATGATGGTCGTCCGATGATGATCCAACGTCCCTTTGATCTTTGCTCGTCGATCACATCAACTAATGTGTACTGGATACGGTCGATGTAATCTTCAATAGTGTCGTCAAAATCGAAGCCCACGTCAAAGAACGGTGATTGGAGGATGTCAACTTGATCTCGATCGTCATGCACAAACCCAAAGTTCCATTCGGGTTCCGCCATGCATTCTTGTCGGGAGTTGAGGTAGCATCCGAGAAGAAGAAGAAGGGGGGGGTGGTGGTGGAAGGTGGCGGCTTGGTGAGGTAGAGGTTTGAGAGGCTAATGATCAACCTCAATTTGAATTTCCCTTAGACAGAGAAGAAGGGAAATTAATTGAGAATTCCAATTAATCCCATGAGGGGCCAGCGGTTTTCAGAGAAGATAAGGGATTAATTAGATAGGAATTGATAGCATGTGAGAGAATTTGGACTCTATGCATGGCCGGCCATTTAGAAAAAAAGGGGTTATGAATTGTGAGCAAGTGGGGCCTAGAGCTGAATTTATTCAATTAAATAGAGCTGAATTTATTCTCAGACTTCTGAGAGGAGGCGTTTCCAAAATTGGGGGAATTATCAAATTTGAATTAATCATTCAAATTAGATCCAATTAATATTGGAGCCACAAATCAAGGAGCTAATTTGGGAAGCATTTATGCAGCAATTTGAATTTCAAATTGGGATTGAAATCCAATTAAGAGGATGGCATAAATTTAGGAATTAATTTTGGCAAGTGGGTAACAGCTCTTGGTGAATTTGAATTTCAAATTCAGAACCCAAGAGGGGCCGGCGGGTAGAGAGGTGGGAGGGGGAAGGAGGCGGCTGCAAGGGGGGAGGAAGCCGGCGGGTTGGGGAAGAGCTGGCCGGTGGCTGCTGGTCGGCAGTTAGGGTTGCAGGCCGGCGGCCTGGGCAACCCAGGGAGGGGCGGCGGCAAAGAGCAAGGGAGGGAAGAGTGTGGGGGAAATTCTCGGGATCCAAAACATGAAAAACCAATCTCCCACTAGTGGCTTCAATCCAAATCTCCACAACATGAATTGATCAAGAGAACTAAAAGAAAAACGAAAACAAGAAAACCTAGAACTCACAAAGAGATCTAGTTCTCCTACGAACTCACTAAGAGATCGAGGAGGGTGAACTCACAAAGAGAACATAAGTGGCAAATTTTCATTCATCCAAAAACTTTTTTTTACATAAGAAAAGAGCCATATAAATAGGCATCAAAATGACAAAGAAAGCAAAAGACTAAAATGCCCCTTGGGCTACAATAGCTACCAAATACCCATGAGGGCAAAAACGGAAAAACATAAAATAAAAATAAACTACTACATAAAATGATGAAAATACAGATCATGATGGTGGCCGTCGATCTCCGGCATCTCCTGAAGGTACATGTGTCGAAATCGCTGCTGATGTCCCCATCATTCTCCCCAGGTGGGAGAAAACTCGACCCCATCGAGTAGATATCTATGGAGCCCTCGTACAACTCTAGGAGATCTGGGTGTAGGCTCTGTAGCTCGTCCCTGTCAATCCAAGTATCCTCTATCTCCGGTGTCCCTTTCCAATGAACTCGGTATCTTCGGCGCCCACCTTCCTTTGTGGAAATGACCTCATCATCTAGTATTGCTTCGACCTTCTCCGTTATAAGTGAGTAAGGTAAATTGGGGAGTGGAGCTGGGTTGGAGATCTCACCAGGTGGGGTCACACAAGGCTGATTTAAGGAGTGGCTCATGGGGTTAAAATTCGGGTCCTTCAAAGGCTATTAGGTCTTCTATATTAAATGTAGGATTCATGTCAAAGCCTCAAGAGAGGTCCAGTACGTATGCGTTACTATTAACCTTTGAGATTATCTTAAAAGATCCGGTGTTTCGAGCATGCAGCTTCTTTACGGCGCCCGGAGAAAAAAGCTCTAGGCGGACCCGTACCATCACAAAGTCTCCAACTTTGAATTCTTTGGACCTTCTTTTGTTATCAGCAATAATTTTAAAATGGGTATTACTTTGTTTAATTTTCTTTTTAATTTCGTTGAGTAACTCTTGAAGGTGAAATGCAGATGCAAATGCAAGAGATCGATGTGCATGATGAATGACAAGACTCATGAGCTTACAAAAGTTTAAAACATAGACAAATAGGAAGACAACAGACCACAAAACACATGCACAACATACTAACTCACACGAACACATGGCTAGAAAAAAAAGGTGGACGAGTCACAAGAAGAGGGGTCTAAAGTGTTTGGTCTAAGGGAACTGGTGTATGGGGAGGAATGAAGACACTCTTAGCTACCAGGGCACTTCTATAGATGGTTTCAGTTAGGGTCGACAGTAGTCTCCTAGTGGGGGTAGTGTCGTCTAATAAATTCATCCAACTAGGATAGAAGTGGTCCTTATCCTGGTATGACGAGGCTATAACGGGCAAAATGTATGAATCAGGAATGACACACTCGGCCAAATATAAATCCAATTGAGCAGCTCTAAAGTTAGACTCTAATGAAACAAGAGGGGGCTCATTGCTCAAATCTGGCTAAAAAATCTTTCAGACTCAAAGTACTGTCTTCCGAAAGAGACTCAAGTTTGGTTGCAACCCTAAGATCCATGGGTTCCGTTTCACTTAAATCAGGTGATAAATTCGATTGACTTACTTCCAACTCGAGATTATCTAAGTCGCCATCAGAATTATCCAGAATTAAATCAGAATTATCCAAAACTAAATCAGAACTATCCAAAATTAAATCAGAATTATCCAGAGTCATCTCAGTAGGTGTTACAACTAAATCAGGATCTTCCAAATTTAAATTCAAAGTGTTCGAAGTTCGATTGGCTCCTTTCGAGATCACATTACTATCATCCAGGCATACTTTGTCTAAAGGCTTATCCTCGAGGATACTAGGATCGGGGTGGGTTAAGGTGCGATATTTAAAGGTTCTTGCTTTCCTAGTTCAGGGTTTAAGTCATTCAGGGAGTCTGATTCAATCTCTTTAGTTTCATCCTCAAAGAATTCTTCGTTATCGATAGTATCCACGAAATGGGTGTATTCATTCTCGGGTTCAGTAGATTTCTTCTTTTTACTGCAATTCTTTACTAAGATGACACGTGTAGGGTCAAAGGTTGGGGAGGCTAAAGGTCGACTAAACTGGCCAGAAGTTAGTCCACGTGGGGAGTCATAAGAGATTTGTCCAACAGAAGACCCAGTAGATGGTCGGCCATCTAGGTTACGTGAGGACCTAAAGGGTGGGGCAGCAACCCGGATGTTACTAATGGGTGGGTGGTCTCGACCACAGTAAGGTCCACGGGTCGTCCCAACAAACGAGGTATGGTGATGCTCTAGATGACGGTCACTAGTAGAGGGTCGGTATTTCAACTTAAGTTCTCGTCTCATGTCTCTCCAAGTAAGGTACTCACCGCGAGACTCTCTATGATCTTCCAATTTCATCCAAAATTGAAGAGCCTGACCTTTGAGGTGAGATTTAGTAATGCTAATCTGGTGGGATTCAGGGATATGACATGATTCAAAATAGTCATCTAGTTGTCTAGCCCATTCCCTAAAGTAGTAAGGGTTTGAGGAACCATCAAAGGTAGGTAAACGGTAATGTGACTCTAGTGAGGTCGTGGAGGCTTAGGCTCAGGTCTCGGGTGATAAGTAGGCTCAGGTCTCGGGTAATAAGCTGAGTGGGGCATGTAATTAGAATGGGGATAGTCAACGGGTTTCTCCGTCATAATTCTAGTCATATTTCTCACTAGGTTAACGATGTCATCTAAACTCTTTTGGAGTCTTATCGGGTCCATTGAAAAGTGTCAAGTGAAACCTAGTGAAGATTGGGTGCAAGGTACCACACTCTACAATGGGAAAACACCATTTCGACTTGCTATAATGTGCAGGAAAAATACTGGACAACAAGCTTCAAGAAGGGTTTAAGTCACCCGGTGTTTAGGGAGGTTGCTAAGGCTGGGGAAGCACTTAAACACTAAGTTAAACTCTTCTAAAATGACACTACAAGGTGCAGATTTTGTTTGGACAGCAAACTAAAATGAGGGACGAAGTTATCTAAGCAATTTAGATGGACTCTAGGGTGTGGAAAGCAAGTTATCACAACTAATCAGTGCAGGAATTTAGCGGACAGCAAGTAAATACAATTGTCTAAGTGGCCTAGAAAAATATAGATGATATGGAGATGATGGCAGCACTCAAACAAGGATATATGCTCATATAAAATGAAGTAACTACTGCAGATTTTCGGGACAGCACAAGAAAAACAGAAGTTAAAATTATCTAAATGATGTTATGCAAGCAAACGACTAAGGACAAGTCAAATTAGACTCCTAGGATGCATCTAGCACATGTAAAGCATGCTAGCCATGCTCTGATACCAAATATGATGTGAAACAAACATGCGATGGAGTTACTATAAGAAATTAAATAGAGCAATTTAAACAAAATAATCCAAAATAAAATTGTCACTTATGGCAAAAGTTTGATCATTGGAATTCGTGGTTTTTAACTTGCTTAGGCAAAGAAGAGCAAAGTCTGTTAACAAAACAATTTAAGAAAACACAAAGATCAATTGTAAAACTACGATGATAAACAAGAATTCACAATTTAATAATGAGAATTTTCACCTTTGGAGTCCATACGCTCAACAAGTCTAGGCTTTAGCGGAAGAAGAGTCTCCATATTAGAACCGAGGTCACTCCGAGGAAGAAGGAACCTAAGATCATCGTTCTTGGATAGGTGGCTGGAGCGGTGGAGGATGATGGTCGTCCGATGATGATCCAACGTCCCTTTGATCTTTGCTCGTCGATCACATCAACTAATGTGTACTGGATACGGTCGATGTAATCTTCAATAGTGTCTTCGAAATCGAAGCCCACGTCAAAGAACGGTGATTGGAGGATGTCAACTTGATCTCGATCGTCATGCACAAACCCAAAGTTCCATTCGGGTTCCGCCATGCATTCTTGTCGGGAGTTGAGGTAGCATCCGAGAAGAAGAAGAAGGGGTGGGGGGTGGAAGGTGGCGGCTTGGTGAGGTAGAGGTTTGAGAGGCTAATGATCAACCTCAATTTGAATTTCCCTTAGAGGAGGAGGGAAATTAATTGAGAATTCCAATTAATCCCATGAGGGGCCAGCGGTTTTCAGAGAAGATAAGGGATTAATTAGATAGGAATTGATAGCAGGTGAGAGAATTTGGACTCTATGCATGGCCGACCATTTAGAAAAAAAAGGTGGTTATGAATTTTGAGCAAGTGGGGCCCACGCACTAGTCTACTAATGAAATAGAGCTGAATTTATTCTCAGACTTCTGAGAGGAGGCGTTTCCAAAATTGGGGGAATTATCAAATTTTAATTGATCATTCAAATTAGATCCAATTAATATTGGAGCCACAAATCAAGGAGCTAATTTGGGAAGCATTTATGCAGCAATTTGAATTTCAAATTGGGATTGAAATCCAATTAAGAGGATGACATAAATTTAGGAATTAATTTTGGCAAGTGGGTAACAACTCTTGGTGAATTTGAATTTCAAATTCAGAACCCAAGAGGGGCCGGAGGGTAGAGAGGTGTTGGGGGAAGGAGGCGGCTGCAAGGGGGTAGGAAGCCGGCGGGTTGGGGAAGAGCTGGCCGGTGGCTGCTGGTCGGCAGTTAGGGTTGCAGGCCGGCGGCCTGGGCAACCCAGGGAGGGGCGGCGGCAAGAGCAAGGGAGGGAAGAGTGTGGGGGAAATTCTCGGGATCCAAAACATGAAAATCCAATCTCCCACTAGTGGCTTCAATCCAAATCTCCACAACACGAATTGATCAAGAGAACTAAAGAAAAACGAAAACAAGAAAACCTATAACTCACAAAGAGATCGAGTTCTCTTACGAACTCACTAAGAGATCGAGGAGGGTGAACTCACAAAGAGAACATAAGTGGCAAATTTTCATTCATCCAAAAACTTTTTTTTACATAAGAAAAGGGCCATATAAATAGGCCTCAAAATGACAAAGAAAACAAACGACTAAAATGCCCCTTGGGCTACAATAGCTACCAAATACCCATGAGGGCAAAAAAGAAAAAACATAAAATAAAAAAAAACTACTACATAAAATGATGAAAATACAGATCATGATGGTGACTGTCGAAACTCCTGAAGGTGCATGTGTCGAAATCGCTGCTGATGTCCCCATCACTTTCCTATCGCACAACAAACCTGAAGCATTCCTCCACTTTAACCATCCAACTTAAATTATACTAATAATATCCCCATTTAATTCTCTATCACTCTGAACAATAAACCCAAGATATCTAAAACGAGTACGCTTATTAATGACTTGATCGCTCAAGTCACATGATCAATTATTACTATAATTACACTCCATATATTCAATTTTAGATATATTCAAACGAAAACCTTTAGACTCTAAGATTGACCTCCGTAATTCGAGTTTATCTTCAACTCCCTCTCTAGTCTTATCAACAAGAATAATATCATCAGCAAAAAGCATACACCAAGATGCATCCTCTTGCAAATATTGTGAGAACATCCATGACTAAAGTAAAAAAGACAAGGTCTTAAGGCTGATCATTGATGAAATCCAACTGAAATAGAAAAATACTTGGTCAAACCACCTTGTGTTTGAATATAAGTAACAACTATTGCATACGTATTCCTAATGACTTGAATATAAGCTTTATTAACCTTTTTTTTAGAACTCTCCATATCACTTCTCTTGAAACTTTATCATATGATTTCTCTAAATCAATAAATATCAAATGTAGATCCTCTTTAGTCTCTCTAAATATCTCCATCAACCCTTTCAATAAATGAATAACTTCCATAGTAGACCTGCCCGACATGAATCCAAATTAATTTTGAGAAACATTAGTATCACGTTGTAGCATATGCTCCCGCTCCCTAACTCTCTCTCAAAGTTTAAAAGTATGATACATCAACTTATTTCTTTTATAATTCGTACAATATTGTGCATCACATTTATTCTTAAAAATAGGAATCAACACATTCATTCTTCACACATCTGACATCTTTTTAGTCATCAAAATAATATTAAAAAATTTAGTAAGCCAAAAAATTTCTTCATCTTCTAGCTTTTCCAAACCTCTATTGGAATATCATCAGGTCCACTAGTTTTTGCACACTTCATTTTTAATAAAGCTTCTTTAACTTCAGTTTTACTAATGCATTGATAAAAATAAAAATATATATATTTTTTCGTTTAGAGTGCTAAGGTCACTAAAGTCAACTGTATTCTCACAATCTTCATTGAAAAGCTTAGCAAAATATATCATTCACCTTTGTTGAATATCCTTTTCTAAAAAAATATTTTTTGATCTTCATTCCTTAAATACACTTCACTTGAACTAATTCTTTACTGCTCATATCTCTTTGTTTGTCTAACTTATACATATATCCCCCCCCCTCTTTAGAATCTATTCTTTTATATAAATCATTTAAAACTAAAATCATTGCATCACATATTATTTTTTTAAGCACCTTTCAAGCCTTTTAATATCTTTCTCAAATTTTTAGAGTTTTTACATATAAAACAATTATGATAACAAAGCTTCTTATTTTTGATCTTTTCTTACACATTTTGATTCCATCACTAATTAATTTATTATTAGGAGCTTTTCTTTTTGAAACTTTAAGCACATTATTTTCTATATTATGAATATTAGTAGCTATTTTATTCCACATAATATTCGTTTCCTCATGCACGGACAAAATCTTATAATCTTGATCTCTCTTAAAAATATTTTTATTAGTATTTTTTAAAAGGCCCAATCTAATCTTAGAATAACGTTTTACTAAATTTTTCTTATTTCTTCTCTATCTTAAAATTCAAAACTAATAAGCGATGTTGGGTTCATACGCTTTCACTTGGATTAACTTTACAATCTTTGCAATCTAAATGATCTATTTTTCTAATAAGAAAATAATCAATTCGAGTTTTACTATATCTATTCTTATAAGTGATGATATGCTCAATTCTTTTCTTAAATAAGGTATTATCATTTACAAAATCATAAGGTAGAGCAAAATCTTATATAAACTTGCCACCTTCATTTGTCACTCCTAATCCATAGTCACCATAAATAGTTTTAAAATCCTCTACCTCATTGCCAACATTTTCATTTAAATCTCCTCCAATAAAACTTTTTTTTCAAGAGGAATCTTTTAAAATAATTCTTCTAAATCATTCCAAAATTTTAATTTTAAACATATATCTAAACCTACTTGAGGAGCATAAACACTTATAATATTAATAATCTTAGCATTAACAATAATCTTCAAAACAATAATTATGTCTCAAATTCTATCAAGTTTTATAACATTATCTTTCAAACTCTTATTATAATCACACCTACACCATTTCTAGTACGACTTATATTAGAATACCAAAGTTTAAATCCTAAACTATCAATCTCCTTAGCCTTTTTTCCAACCCATTTAGTTTTCTGAATGCATAAAATATTTATTTTCCTATGAATTATAATATTAATTAATTCCATTAATATGTATGTATAAGAACTTACATTCCAAGATTCAATCCGAATTATAGTTTCATGGATTAGCTTCTTTGCTCACATATGTCCATGTCGTGAGAATCCTTGCCTATTTAACTCTGCACCTCTGATGCACCGACACTTCATTTTGAAACATTGCTTGAACCAACAAAAGGTGCGTGGAAAGAAAAATGAGTCACTTTGATGTGTGATGGTTGGACTGATCCTCAATGAAGATCACTCATTAATTTCATGACCGTTATAGAGAATTGCCCAATGTTTATTAAAGCTGTGAATTGTGAAGGAGAATACAAGGATAAATATTTCATTGCTAATTTGATTAAAGAGGTGATAGTCATTATTGGGTCTTCAAATGTTGTGCAGGTTATAACAGATAATGCACCGGTGTGTAGAGCTGCATGATTGTTGGTGGAGCAAATTTATCCTCATATATTATGGACTTCATGTGTGGTGCACACTTTAAATCTTACTCTAAAAAATATTTGTGCAACAAAAAATACAGAGACAAATGAAATCATCTATGCTGAATGTCATTGGATAACATTCAGAAATGCTTGAAACGATATTGCAAATATGAGAAAGATATGCTTGAAACGATATTTCCCAAATGAGGAGGAGAGAAAAAAAATAATATAGAACTTGCAAAGTTCTTTGGATATTTAGAAGATTTTGGTGATAAAAAATCTTTGGTTGATAGATGGAGGATAGATAAAAAAATGTGGTGGTTGATTCATGGAGCTTCAGCACCGCTTCTTCAAACCATAGCAATAAAACTTCTTAGTCAAGTATCATCCTCTTCCTGTTATGAGAGAAATTGGAGCACATACTCATTTATTCAATCAATGAAAAGGAATTAAATAACTCCACAACGGGTGAACGGGCTAAAGATTTAGTTTATGTACATACAAATCTTCATCTTCTATAAAGGAAAATCCCATTTTATATAACATGTGATAATAAGATGTGGGATGTTGCTGGAGATGGGCTCGAGTGCCTTGATGATATGAGGTTATTTGAGGTTGCAAATCATTCTCTAGATAAATCAGTGTTGAAAGTAATGATATTCAATGATGATGATATTGAAGACCAAAGACCAATCTCTGAATCTAATTCTATCATTCCCTCTATTGAGTAGTTGGACCTTCATGTTGTACTAAATAGTTTTTTGCTTATATTTTTGTGGTTGTACTAAACATTTTTATACTAAACATCTTTATGTTATAAGCTAAACAAGTTATCATGACTTTGATTTATTATTGCTTGCCATTTTTAATATAATATTACTTTAATTTATATATATATTATATTAAAAAATTATTATGCCGTGTCCACGCCGCACCCATGTCCTATATTTTTAAAAAATACCGTGTCCGTGTCGTGTCGTGTCGTGTCGTGTCGCAGTGTTCGTGTCGGTGCATCATAGCACTGCACCCGAGCACCGATGCAGCAACCCTTGCACACTTCTTGTTGTATTCAGGCCATATTGTGCTTCGCTTTCAGGGAACGTGCTAGCATTAACAAAATGTATTAAATGATTCATGTCATGATTATTCGACAAGTTTTGCGCTGGCTGTCGACTACCCAATACAATCCTCCACTTTTCTCATTCTAGCCTTGGGACATGATAATGGCAGTGTTCATGATAGGAAATTTTCTAAATAATTTCCCTTAATTAGGAACTTTCCTAAACTACTTCGTCTTGATTAGAACTCTTCCTAAACAACTCCCCCATCTTGGCTCTCCCCCCGCCCATCAGTTCTCTTAGTTTATTGTAGAATAACTAGATATAAGTTCTTTATTCTGCAGATTGAATAGATGCACTTGAGTTCATGATGTAGGATTTTATGATACTATCAAAATCAAGGATTAGGCATTTTGACCTTTTATGTGGTAGCATTCATAATTTCTTCATTATGATTTTAATTATTAGTTTTCTTTTGTAGTTAGTTTCCTTATGTCACTGGTCTTTCCACAATGCTAGCATGCATCATTGCGACTTTTAGATCTCTTTGTGATTTGGATATCCACATTTCCAGAATAAGCCGTTGGGGGCATTTCACTTTCTCCTTTGAGATGGGATATTCCTCGATTGTAGTTTCCCTCCTTTCAAGATTCAAAGCAGAATTGAAGCTTGAACTTGATTCTCCTCTTCTAATATCCTCATTTGGGATTAAGTCTTGGACATCGATGAGATTCAAAGCAGAATTGATCCTTAGTTCATATTGATTGTACTTACAGTTCCACCCCAGCTCTCATAGATTCAAATTATACATTTATGTAATGATAAATAAATAGAGCACCCTTTTTTTTCTTTTGCCTTCTCTATTTTAATCCTTAACCATAGCTCTTAGACAACTGTGCTGCTGACTTGCTTCAAATGCCACAACCGGATCTCCCAGTTGCAGAAAAGAAGCTGCTGTTATTCTCCTTACTAACCTCCTCAAATGGCCTCTGAATGTCGGTGACCTTTATAGTCACCAACCAAAGTTTCAATCAACTCGTCATTGGGACTCAGAGACTTTGTCCTCGATAACATGTTATTGGTTCTCTGGGGCTTCTGTCACAGAAACCGTTGATTAACAAAAGATCACTAGGAAACTCATCTGTTTCCGTCAATCCTCAGGTCTTCTTGCAGCTGCGATCATTTTCTGATCAGATACCCATTGTCTCCTCAGTAGAAAAGTTCAATCACAGAACTTACGTGCTTGTCCACCTGAGAGATTATCTTATTAGTCATCTTCCAGGAACCGATAGTACCATGCAGCCAATTCCTTTGTTTCCTTCACTTTTTATACAGAAAATAAGACGTTGGGTCAATAGCAAATTAGGATTATAAAGTTAAACAAATTCAGCTAAGATTATGGTGGCTTGGGATTAGCAATAGGATCTTGAACAACCTTTTTTTTTAACTTGAAATTTATCCAGTAAGTTCAGATTGTATCAGATTGTATCGTGGATCTTATTCAGCAAACCTTCGAATTCAAATCCGAGGAAATTTTTGTCATTGGGACAGTTTTTTTGTTAATTTCTAAAATAGCTTTTTAGTACAAAAATTTCTTGAATTAGAAAATTTTATGCTAGAAATCATTTTAGGAAGCATTGCGAAAGCTGTCCCAAACGAAATCTTAGTGACAACTTGCAAAAGGATTGGAGTTGGAGTGCTGTTTCTCAAGTTCTCATGATGTAGGAATAAAGTTCGTGGCAATCTTAGCACATGTGGGGGGCTCCTTGACTGAGAAGAATGTTTTACCGTTGAAAAATTCCCTTGTACAATCTTTTATTAGTAAGAAACTCCAAGTTGGCCAAATTGCACGCATATTGGATTCGCAGGCTTAAGTTTATGGTTTTAGAAAATGCTTTTTATTTATTTATTTTTTCCATGTTTTTTCATGTTGGCTTTATTCGAGATAATTTCTTCAGTTGTTTTTTAGTAAAAAAAAACAGCCAACAAAAATTCCTCTCTGTTTGTATAACAACTTTTTTAAAATTTTGCCTTCAAACATTATTTTTTAGAAGAAATATATTTAATACTATGATTGAGAAAAGAAAATTTAAATGTAAAAATAGAAAATCTTAAGTCGCCTTAAAGAAAACTTTTAAGGGTTGTTTGGATATGGGATTTGAACAGGATTATTCTGCCAAAAGGGATTTGAGGACATGTTAAATTTCACTGAAATAAATCCTCCGTTTCTCGCTTTTTACCTTAAATTTCAGATTTATTAAATCTAGGAGTTCTGGAATTTATGGAATTTGGCTGAAGAAACATGCAAAAGGGGAGAAAGATCCTGTTATAGTTGAAGATTGCTAAGAACGCTGTTGGAGGGGGTAAAGGAAGAACATTGTCGAAGGAGGCGAAGAAGTTTTAGCGATGGCTTCAAAACTCTACCTGACATGAAAACCCTACCTCAAGCAAAAAACATTAAGATCGAATAGCAACAAAGAAATGGAGAAGATGAAAAAGCAAGCCCTACCTAAGGCTATCATAAGTATAACAATTAAATAATTTTAAATAATAAATAGTAATATTATTAGTCATTAATAGTATAAATAGTAATTAAAAAAATTATTAAAATAATATTTAAATTATTAATTAAATGAGAAATAAATAAATAATTTGTTTTTTTAAATAATAACTAGATAATTATCAATTTAGTTAGTCAATGAATTATTAAAATAGCATCTAAATAAATAATTATATAATTAGATTGTAATTAGTAATTAAATTAATAGTTATGTTATTTGATAATATAGTTAATTTCTAATTATATTATTTATTTTATTAACTTATTACTGATAATTCAAACTGAAATAAATTTTAAAATGCAAATTACATTTGAAACACAAATTAAAATTAAACTTTTTCCTAAATAAACCCCTAAATCCTAAGTTGCATTGGCAACAGCTTCACATGATTTATTAAGATTTAACTTCTTTTTTGCCACAGTTTTCAGGAATTAACTCATTCAAGATTTAATAAATCCGGATTTACTCAATCCTACTCGTTGCTAAACAGCCCCATAGTTTTTCTGTGACCCGAAAGTGAGAGTTCCTAAAACTAACACTAAAATATAACTCCCTAATGCTATTTTGGTGGCAAGGCGTTTTTTAGTAAGTTATTGCAAGCTTAGCTCTAATACAAAGAGAAACCACAGATTAAATCTATGAAGAAGATTTCTATTTATAGTCTACCAAGTTCTGGAGTCCTTAACAAGAGATGCAAATACACATACGGCTAAATTTTATCTATTGAGTCTTTCTGATATTCTTTCCGCAGTTTGTTTATTTTTTCATTATGCATTGTAGGACACCAACTGAAGTGCAGGAGAAGGCCCTAAAAGGAAGAATGGACTAGACTCGATTAATCCCTGCAACAAAGAATTCAAAACGGTTAATTTTATTTGATTCCGTTGCTCTGTAGTTTAACATGATTTCCATAAACCTCTGTGCTATAAGAATGCAGCTCTTTTTATCTGGGTTCCTTTTACAGAGTACTCTCAGATTGTCTGTCGTTGAGCGGCTCCTTTTGTACTGCTGACTAATCAGTTGAATTGATATGCATTGAGTTACTATTGATGTTTATTTTCTTTGATCTTTCCCACATGATGGTTTGTGGAGCCAAATTTGTTGAGTTAGATTGGCTTAGCAAAGGGTAATTGCTAGAACAAGCTAAACATTGACTAGAAGGGAGGGCGGAGTGAATTGACGTTAAGAATTGAGGCCTTTTTTTTTTTTTTTTTAAAATCTATAGCTTCAAAACTAGGGCAAAAACGAGTCCAAAAAAAAAAAAAAAGGCTAGAAATGATTTTTTTTTTTTTAATTTCTGTCGTTTTAGCATTTCCCTTAGAAAAAATACTTGGTGTCTGGTAGTGTAGCTTTTTCACATCAAATTATTTGTGGTCCTAATACATGTGTTGACCTTAGCTTGCTTTACATAAAAATGGCCTCTGGAGGAAAATCTTGTTTGCTTTTGGGACTTGATTTTATTACTGGAACAATGAAGTCAAGCGGTTTAAGTCCCAGACTAGTGATTGTTTTGTTCAATTTCAATATATTTTTATATAGCTATCTTTGCGTGTAAGAGTCATTTATTATTCCTTGCTCAGATGCTTGCTAATCTCACGTTATAACATTTTGATTTAACTGATTTTGTTGTTTTCTATCACTTTTGCTTTAGGGTTGGTTTGGAACAGTTCTTTTAATGCTTTTTAAAACGGCATTTTAGGTAAAAAATTTTTTGAATTAGAATTTTTTTATTAAAAATTAATGAGAAAGTTGTTTCAAACAAAGTATTCTAGTTGCTTCTTTTAAGTAACTTTTTACTACAATCGGATGAAGGACGATTTTCTTTTCTTGGCCGATTTCAATAAGGTAATTCTACATCATATACATAGAGATTGTGATAAGGTAGTTGATATGTATGCTACTCTGACTTTAGATAACAGCTTTTGTTTTGATAGCTCTTCTTTTGATAACATTCCTCCTCTTTGTTCTTTACTGAAGAAGGAATGTGAGCCTTTACTTTAGTTTGTATCTAGTTTCTTTTCATATTATTTGCTATTGCATTCTTCAAAAAAAAAAAAAAAAAAAAAAAAAAAAGCGGCTAAAAAGCCGTTCAAAACGAAGCCTTAATATGCTGTAGCAAGCTTGTAGTTTTGATTGCACCATGTGCTCATTTCACGGAAGGGTCTATTTAGGCTGTAGTTTTTGTATAATTGTGTTTTTTCAAAAAACTGTTGGAAAAGGAAACTACATAGCAAATAAAAAAAATTGTCAAATAAAAATTGTAAGTACAGTTTAAAAAGTAGAGCAATAAGAAAGTTATTTCAAATAAATTTTAAATAGAAATTCATGACCAACATTCATTAGGGAGGGTGGTATGACTACATGTAAATACGATATAATATTTTATATGATGTCTTTTATATTATTCAGTGATGTGTTGTGCATAAAGATCATTTGGAATGCTAAGATGGATGGTGTGTAGGTACAGAATATAACTAGTTATTATTGTTCTTCTTTCACAATTTTTCTCACTTTGTTGGTTTATATAAAATTAACTATAGATTTAATACATTTCATACATTCTAAAATCAAATTAACTTTTTCCCAACTTTGTCTAGCAACTCATATGATTATTTAGCATTTGGATGATCATCATTGACAATGATGTGTTGGTTATCACCAGAAGTCAAATTTATGCATTTAATATCATTTCGCTCTAAAACTTATTAAGATTGAAACTAAGGAAAAAAAAAAAAAAAAAAAAACGTTGAATTCATGATTAAAATAATTCTAAAGTAGGCCTAGTTTGGTTTAATGGCATTCTTAACCTAGATCAGATGTTAGTCTAGTCATTGAGCTTCTTAATCTTGCACTATTGAGTTTGCAAGTCACCTAGTAAGCATCTTCATACGGAATGAAAGAGTTGTATTGCGTCGTTTATTTTGACCTTATGTTCTAGATTTTAATAGGGAGTCGGAGTTAGGAAACCTTGGTTTATCGTCTCTTTTTAAGTTAGGAATCCTTAAAGTGGGCTTTCTTCCATATGCATCCTTTCTTCATCTCCTATTGAATTGAAATTGCATACCCTTATATATTTAATGACCCATTGGTCCTTAGTTGATATTCCAATCCCTTGATATCCATTTTATCTATTGTGAGTTCTTATAATTGAGAGGTTATAAGTATCACTTATAGAAACTTTTAATATCAAGATAACAAATCTCTTCTCAAGGCCTATGCATAATGTTCATGAGATATGTGGCTTCATCTTTGCATAAGACCTTCAAGGCCATTTATGGTGAATATTTAGAACCAGGTTAGGTTATCACTTCATGATTCCAATTATGTTCCTTAGAAGGTTTATAAACATATATGTTTGATCATTTCCTAAAATTGGATTATTACACAATATATGATATTTCTTGGGCTGAGTTATTATCTCTTTATGTCCCATTGCATCTTTGGAGTGGGTTATCACCCCATTTCGTATATCTTTGGGCTATCAATATACATTATATATCTCTCAAATTGGGTTATTACTCCATGTCCTACATTTCTTGGGCTGGGTTATTATCCCATAAGTTCTATTATGCCTTTAGGATGGGTTATCACTCCATAAAATCTATCATATATTGAGATTGAGCAATCACTTCATATCTTCTATCTTTGAAGTTAGTTTTCACCTCTATCTTATATATGTTTTACTGAGTTATCACCACATGCCCTATTTCTATCTTGCAAAGTTATCACCTTATAAGCTCCATTATATCCTCTAAAGTAGAATTTTACTGTATAATTTTCATAAAATCTTTGAACTAGGTTATTATACTGTGAACATCTTCAACCTCTAACAAGAGGTACAATATTTATATTTGATCCTACTCTTTTCTCTTAGATTAAATTTCTTACGCATCCTCAAGTCTTAGTTTATAATATAACATAGTTATATATCCTATGCTTATTGTCCTTTGGAAAGGAGAAGGGCTAATCATCCCTTGAAAATGCCATTTGGTTCATATCTAAAAAACATCTCAGATCACCTTATTGAAGGACCCTTTTTTGTGTTTAAGCGACTATATATATATATATATATATATATATATATATATTTATATATAGAGAGAGAGAGAGAGAGAGAGAGAGAGAGAGAGAGAGAGAGAGAGAGAGAGAGAGATTCATCAAGGCTTTAGCTATTCATTGAATAAATTGTTGAGAGATTGTATTGTTAATTAAACTCACTACTCAAGTTGCCCACCAACTTTAGTACCTAAGGATAAAGACTATTTAAATTTGTGCACTGATGTCTCCAACCCAATGTATCATTGATGAGACCTGCCAAATGCTTTATTGGACGTCTTACTTTTAAATGCTGTCTTGTGATTTTGGCTGGAAGGACTACTTAGCTGAATTCTCTAATGACTCCATTTTGGTTCCTCCACAAAATTGTTAAATCGACAAGTCTTAGGGTTTTATTTTATCTATGTATAGTTCTTCTCCCTAGGAGTTACACAATATTAATAAATATTCTGCAATTAGAAATTACTTTTTTTAATTAATGTTTTATAATAAATATTATAAAAATGTGTTCATAAAATAACCTTTCTTTCCATGTAATATTTTTGTGATATTTTATCTAGTGTTTCTTGTGTTATTTTGTGATATGATGCAGATAAAGTCCTTTTGGATTGCTTGGATAAAGCAAGAGCGGGTCAGGACTTTAAATACTTATTATTACTCTGCTCTTCATAATCATCATATGCCTTCACATTAGTGCTTATTATAGAATTGGCTAGAAATTTATTAAATTTCATATATAATTTACCATTGTTTTGAAAATTCCGCTTGGACTAGCCGTTTCAATTGGTCAACTGGGAATTGATATGGGCTATTTCAAAAATTAGTCTTACATCAAATCGATAAAAAATAACTTGAACATACGATTCAACCAGTAAACCATTATTCGATCCCGATTTCTTAAATTTGGTCGGCTCAACAGCTTTATCATTTACATAATCAAACAAATTTAATATTAAGTATTAAACTAAACAAATTAGTTAAAATTTAATATATATTAATTTTAAAATTAATTTTTAAAATTTTATAATAATAATTTGTCAAATAAGTACTAGTCAAGCATTTTCATATTGTCCTACCATCCCATATTATTACCTGCTTATGTAACCCAAAAATACAATATAAACAATCATAAGATAAAGTGCCCAAGTGATGTTAGACTAAATAACTAAGGTGAAGTTCTCAAATTCACAAAACACACACTATATATTTGTAAGCATGTTTTTAATTAATTTTCTATAATGTGAAAAGTACTTAATTTTTTATCCCTTTATATTTTATTTATTCAATTATAAAATATGAAAAAAAATATCTATTTTTAATCATAAATGATCTAAAATGAATTTGTGTGAATTGTGTTTAATTTATACGTGTAAATTATATTTAAAGCATGAAAATTATATCTAAATAAATAACATAAATTAATAATTATTATATTGTGTGAACTAAATTTATATCAATTATTAATTATTAATTAAATTTAATGATTGAATATGTTTGAATTAAAAAGTATGTAATTAATAATTTATTTTTAAAGTAATAATTTATATTTTACATAATTATTATATCATTTAATTAAACTTTTATATTTATCATATCACCCAGTGGGGTTATCACCTAATAAGTCTCATTTTATCTTTGTATCCTATTGTTAACCTCATTTTTGAATTCAACTATATCAGATTGAACCTAATTATGACCTACAACTTCAGGAGAGATTTTGGATGCTATTTGGTTGGGGAAATGTAAGGAAGAAATCATGAAATGGTGTGGGGATGAGTTTAGAAAGAATTTACAGCTAAAAGATATTTTTTAAATCAAAATTAAGATAGTCTTGCTGCTCACAAAAGTAGCAAAGTTGAAGAGATCACGAAACCTCTTCATATGAGAGTCATCGAGGAGGCTAGCCATCAATACTTAAAATTTGATTTTTTTTTAAATACTTTTTTTAACTACCAATGCTATTTAATTTCAATCTAACATTCCTTCCTTGTGATCCCTTCAACATTTCAAAAGACAATTCAAATTTTAAAATGTTGAATTTCAAAAATTAAAAAATTCAAAAATTTAAATTTCATATTTTCAAATATAATTATAACTACAAATAAAAATCGCAACCATATGGTCTAGTACAACATTTAACACTCATAAGAAATATGAATACTAAATTAAAGTCTTCATAGGTTTCTTGCTTAGTCTCTTATTTGTTAGTAGGCACATTCTAGCTTTGGCAATAAATTGTTGGCAACCTTTTTCTTTGATGGGCAAGTTGTGCCACATCACTCATCTACAAGTATAGAATCTACCTCAAGGAAGGTTTTATGGGAATGAACTTGTAACTAAATGCAAGCTTATATCCAAATCCTTTGATTATATAATAATTTTATAAGGGAAGATGTCTTCCTCCTTGAAAATAGGATGGAAACATGTTAAAAGGCAGTTAAAGGAAATAAGCATTAGGCTTTAAATTTTTAAAAATTTTAATTAGGCTATATGACTATGCTGGCATATTTTGATACTTTGAAGGGAGATATTTCTCATGTCAAATGTAAATCAAAACATACTCACCCTCATTATATTCTCTATGCAAACTTGAATGATTTTTTACATAAGCACATTTAGAGTTACAATTTTCAATTTATTTCCTAACAAATAAGATTTTGCAAGAAAAAAAAAAGAGTAATTTTTGTTTTTTTATAGGTATGGCATTGAGATAAAATTTTTCAAACATCTCTTTTGATAGATGCCCACTAAAATATACTCTAAAACAGTTGAATTATCACTCTCCTTATATGTTCAAATATTCCTATAAAATAAAACTCAAAAATTAAAAAAAAGCCCCTCAAAGATGTCAACCTAAAAAAAAAAGGGTCTTGTCCTTATGTTCATTAATGATGGTATAAATATTATAATACATAAATGTAATTATTTCTAACATTATAATATCTAATAATTTGAAGCTCTACAAAAGTGTTCACAAAAGAGGTCCTATATAAAATATATAAAACTTTATTTTTTACACTAGGCTTATGTTGACCTCATTCTTTTTCATGATGTCAAACCATTTCTCCCTTCACTCTTTCTTAGCATTTTGGTCCTTATAACCCAGTCTAGATGTAGCACCTAAGGACTCAAGGAGGAAACCTAGGAACCTAGCTTGATGACACACATAGACCATAGAAGGTTTTTTAAAGGTCTTGATAGGTATCATCCCATGTCCCCTTCACAACTTAAAACCAAACCTACACTTAACCCTTACATAAACCTTCATTGACTACATATGACCAAACCCATCTCCAAGACCATGAGATTGAACTAAACTACTCCATAGCCCCATTGGCATGGGTTTGATTGATCCATGGTCATCCCATGGCCCAAAAGCCCATAAATACACTCACATTTCTCAAAATACTAAACATGTTCTAAAACCATCAAAATTAGAATTTTTGAACATCATATCTATGTTGGACCTATCCATTTCATGTGAACTATCCCAAACACCTATTTTAAGCATTATACACTTAAATCAAGCCTTGGTCAACCCTTTGTCTATGGTTAAAATCCAAAATCCCCAAAATGCCATGTATGCTCAATACATGTTCTTTCAATATCTAAGCATGACCAACCCTTGGATTTATGTCCTAAACCTTCCATACATACCCTTAAACTAAACCAAATCCTACTTGACCCCATGGTTGATGAAGATAACCATATATGTCCATTTAACCCGTACTCCTACATTTCATAGCCAAGCTCAATTGAAACCATGGAATGACTTGCCAATGTACTCAATCACCTCCTTAAACTCCCCTAGACCATTTAACATCCATGGTTGGCCTTAGTTGACCATGGTTGACCAAGTCAACCATGAATCCCCATTTTGACCTATGCACACCATCACTTGGACTATGTTCAAACCATGTTGACTCTTGTGTCAAACCCCATGCTAATAGCAATCCCACATCCTAGATACCTCACCCTAGGCTTGGAAACCCATGGTTTGACCTAGGTCAACCATTGGGCTAGCCCAAAGGGAGCAAAATTTGATTGGTGTTATTATATTGTGGCTAGATGTTTTACATTCATATGGTAATACTTTGTGATCTTTGATGGGCATATTAGATTATACCTAGTTTAAAGATAATATGGATTCTTATTTTACTGACCCAGTCTTATATAGGTAGCCATTCTTATACAGGACTTTAAAAGGGGATAAAATACTAAAATTTAAAATTAATTAAATTTTCTAGAGGTGCTTACATTGCTTTAGCTCCTAATTATTAAAAGAATGACCTAGATATAGGTTGCTTCATTACTTTGGTATGTTTCTTGTTTTGAGCGCACTAGAACTCTTGTATTTTATAGGTTTTTTTTTCATGTGAATTTTTGCTTGGATTTAAGATTAAGGTGGAAGCAGACCACCCGATCTATGTGGGTGTAGTACTAATTCAAGGGAGTTATGCTTTTTAAGGATAAAACCTATTTTCTAAGCCTTTTTAAAACTACAGAGTCTAATTTATTTCATAAAATCAATTGATATGGATTGCATTAAAAATTGTCTAAAATAATTTATTTGCGATTACATTTTAGTCTCAGAATAATAAATCCACCACTCATGGTGAGAGGCCATTTAGGAATTTTCTTAGATGTTGGCACCACTTTTTAAAAACTTAAATAATGATAACAGCTTACATATCTTTCATTACAAAATATCGGGATCTTAGTTTTAAAGTGATTTGGAGGAGCTGTAGCTAGCATTCCTATTCCAGGCAAGAACATAAGTCCATAAGTGTCGGGCATTCCCAAATTTTTTTCAAGAGTTAATGATATAAGGCCCATTTCCTTATTCTCCATATCATTAGATTTGGTTTGAGTTACTACTTTGTCGTGGTTCACTTTAGTTATAGGTTCTGAGACAGACCCAAAATCATAAGTCCTCACCATCCCAGAATATAATCCCACCTTTTTGATAAAATTTCAACTTAAATAATAATTTTTTATCTTAAACTATAAAGCACAATATAAGATAGACTGAGGTTACCTCTGAAGTTCTCAAAATCTATTGGCTCCTATTTTTCTCCCCTGACTTATTAAGAACTATTAAAATTTGGGCTTTCTCCTTTGGAAATTCCCATTTTTATCCTTACCTTTAGCTTTATAATCAAAAGATATAAATAACTGCTTTAATTGAGAGTCTTCTTAAGAGTATCCCTATAATAATATAATTAATCATAAGTGCTTTCCCTTATGGGGAATTGAGAACTCTAGATTAAAATAAATCATATTTTATTCTTATAAAATAGGGGGAAAATCTCTAGGAACATAGATGGTCTTTTCCAAAACCCATTTCTACTTTTAAATGTCATTGTAGAATATCGTCATTATTTCTTAAGATAACATGATATTCTATCCATTCAATTTGATAATAAAAATGACACATTTTTTAAAAATTCATCTTAGTTCTCAAACTTCTCATATAATATTATAGTAATATTTTTTGTTGATATACTATTCTCTTGAATGTGTTTATATATAAGGATGACAAATTCAAAATCCCCATTTCTCTTTTCAAACACTTTTAATAAAAATTTCATATTCATCTCTTAAGATGACATGTTATTCTTTGAAGTATGTTTGATCATATAAATGATATTTAAAAAACCCCAATTTTGTCTTTGAATCCCTTATAGAATGTCATGTCTATCTTCTATGATGGTATGCTATTCACAATGTAGCATTCGACTAAAAAATATATGTTCCCAAATTAATGTAGCATTCTACTAAAAAAATATATGTTCCCAAATTGAATTAGCGTGGTTTTAATTTCCAACATATTATAATTTAAAATAAAGGAAAAGTGATGTAAACATTTAGCACATTTTTAATGTATGTGATTTAATTTCCTTTGAATGCTGATAAATTTCTAACCAAAAAGGTTATTATTTAAAGTATACTTTTTGATGAAGAAAAGTGTCTTTAATGTTTCAAAGATTGAGTAATGAGGAAAACCCCATCATATATTGAATACATCTATTTTGATTCATTTAGTTTGACACTAAAGAAGACTATGGGGCACTTATCGTGACTCATGATACCAATTATGCATGTACCAAAAGCTTCATAGGTCACAAAAAGGCTTTCAAAATTAAGGAGTTAATGCATTAACACCCAGAGCAACATATAATGTAAAATGGCATAAGAGGAGTGTTGCGACTCGAGCTCACGAGTTTATATTTTTGATGATAACAAACATCTTTATGTCTCATAATATTTTTCATAATATATTTGTCTGTGTATATACTAACATTTTAGGAACACCATGCTCCATGCAATAAAGAATTAGAGCTCAAGATTGGGTAAAATAAGGTTATGATGTAATGAGTCTATAATATTCATTAATGTAATTTTGATTTCTTGAGTTAAGTCCTATAAAAGTATTTTCTAGCTTGGTGTCCATGCTCATACACACTCAGGGGAGTGAGATATAGTCAAAACTAGATGTTCAAATTTTGAACTAATCATACTGGATGATTTCGATCATCTAGAATGATCAGCTCATTGAAGTAATTATACTAGAAAATTTTGATCATTTAGGACATGCGATCCTTTATGATCTTGGAAAATAGCTGCCAATGATAATTTATGCAAGGATTTAAGATTCAAAGTTTGTTCTAATCATCATAGATGATCTAAATTATCCCAGACAATTAATGCCAATCATGCCTAAATTGATCATGTGATTAGGGGACTAATTATGGTTAAATTATTCAATCAGATCATCCTTGATGATCTGTATATCATCCTGGATGATGTTTGCCAACAAACTTGATTTTCCTAAATCGTGCAAGATGAAAACCATATTTCCTCTGATCGTACAAGCGATCTCCTGGATGTTCCAAACTTCTGCTAGATAATATGTTGATTGCCACCAATCTTGAACTAATTGTCCCAGACGATTGCAGGATTGTCCAGGATGATCTATAAAAATTGGTGAACTTATCGTACATAATTATATTGGGGGATTTGACTTGAAGGGAAACTTTATACTGATCATACAGTGCGATCTTTATCGCAAGGATTAGTTTTTAGGATTTTTCAAATCCCTCTACTTAAGCTTTGTCAAGGCACTTGATAAGTGTTTTTGGCAGCTATTGAAGCTTGGTTCTTCTGAAGAAAACTTGAAGAGAGAACTTGAAAAGGAGAGAGAAAATGGTGGAGTTTGAGAGGGAGAAGATCCTTGGAGGGGGTTTTAAAAGAGTGTGGAGGGGATTTCATACAGTTGCTCCGGTAAGCTTGCACCTTCACACCATCGAATTCAATGTTCATCTTGAGGGAAGTTTTGGTAGGAAGAAGATTTCTTTGGTGTCAAAGGACCCGGCTACTCCATCGCACCGGTGAAGGTTGAAGTGATTTTGTAAAGACTTCTCTGCCTAGTTAGGGGGGCTAAAGGAGAGTCACTACAGGTTTAGTGCAATACTCAGAGGGTGCCTTCGAGGAGTGGACGTTGGTCGGGTTGGATTGAACCATTATAAATCTAGCGTGATCTTTCTAATTATTTATCGCACTTTATTTTTATTATAACTAACTTCTTGGGTGAAATCTTTTATTGATCTTTTTATTATTGATTTAATTTATTTTTGTTGTAAGATATATAAAAAAATTCATTTAGTTAAAGAAGTTTTTAAATATCCAATTCACCCCCCTCTTGGTTAGCCTCAGAACTATTTCTTTAGGGCTTAACACCCATCACAAACATTCAAGTGATATCGGAGAGGGATTCATAAGTTAAGTTTTTAAAAACTTTTGAATTTCAATCAAAGACTAATTTTTGTAATCGTAATATTACGGAAGGATATTTATTCACCCGACCACCTTTATTTAAAAATATTACTTTTAATTTTTAGAAATTTTATATGTTTACTTTCTTACAATCAATTGATTATCAAATGTGGCATATGATTCTAACTGGTTATTCTATACTGTCACATATTATAGATAAAATTAAAACTGATATTCCTTTTAATTAATGGAGTATGGTGGAACAAATTAATGCTCAATTGAATGCTAAATGTTTGAACTATTTTTCTGTGCTTTAAATTCTGAAGATTATATGTTAATATCCACATGCACTACGAGAAAAAAAACTTGGCATAAATTACATACTATATACTAAGGTACTAGTGAAGTCTAGCAATCTAGGTTGAATATTTTAATGCATGATTATGAACTTTTTTGTATGAAATCTTATGAGACAATATTAGACATTTATACTAGGTTTACTCAAATTATGACATCATTACATATCTTAGGAAAATAATTTTCAAACTTTGAAAAAGTCAATAAACTTCTACGTTATCTACTTGATAAGTTTGATGCCAAAGTTATTGCTATTTGTGAATATAAAAAATTAAATGAATATTCTATTGATAATTTGATTGGCTCACTCATTACCTACGAGCAAAGTTTGGGTCAATAACTTTTAGATGTAGGTGAAACGATAGTGCTAAAAACTAAAGATACGGAGAAAACTGACTTAGTAGATGATGAAAGTGACGAGTTAACAAAAAACTGGAAATCCTACTAAAGCATAAGCATAAGCATCAACAAAAGTGGAATAGAGGTAAAAAATGGTGAGAATGTTAAGATTTTCTTTGATGTTATTTATTTTGGGTGTAGGAAATATAGAAATATGAAAAATTAGTGCCCTAATTTGAAAACTCTTCCTAGAAAAGAAAAGGGTAAAGCTAAGTAAATTATAAAAAGGGAAAATAATGAAAAGCAAAAGAACTCATGGGAAGACCTAGCTTCTAAATCATCAGACGAGGAGCAAGATGTGTTTTAAAACCTTATTTGTGTATTTATTTGTTTTGTGTATACATGTATGTTTTTATTTGTTGTGTTTTTATTTATTTTTTGTGTTTTCTTTAGGTTTTATTTTTTCTTCTTAGTGTTTTTTTTTATTTAAAAGTTTAAATTAGTATTTACATTTTTTTAGTTTTCTCTTATCAATACACATGTATCACTTTTTACACTTTAGAAAATCAAATCTTTTTCAAAAACCAATTTTTCAAAAAAATAAATGATAAAAAATTTACCTCTTATTTTCTTGAATTTTTATGTAAGTTGTGGTTGACTTCTCTAAAAATAGTCAAAGAAAAAAAAAAAAAAAAAACTCATGATTTTGTCTCTTTATCTCATTTCTTAAAGAGGTTATCTTACTTTTTATTCAGAATCTTCATCAAATTATAAATTAGAATTTGAAATTGAACTTTTTTCATCTCCTTATATTCTTTTATCTCATAAGGATCTTTTGCAAGTTGTTGAATCCACCTCATTATTTTCTTAATCAAGCAGTTTGTTTTTGTCATTAGAATGAGTTGGCTTTAGTTTTTAAAATTACAAAAAGGATGCATATTTTATTTAAAAGAAAAGAGGCACCCAAAGCTGAAAAGATGTGCAATAACATCAAATATGGAAAGATACACAAAGTGTATCAAAAGTCAAAAGAAGCGTAATGACACCAAATATGGAAAGATACATAAAGTGTATTAAAAATTAAAAGATGCGCAAAATGCTCCATAAACTAATAAAAAGGTATAAAATGAGCCCACAATAAGTTATCTTACCTTTCTTATGTTTCTTAAATCTTAAGAAACCCCTTTTATCTATTGATCTTTTCGATACTTTAGATTGAAAATCATGACTCTTGATTCAAAATTTTTTGCATTAATCTTCTATTAGATATTTTTCATGAAAATAGTTTTGAAAAGACTAGTGTTTCATTCTCTAATTTGTTCCTTGATTTAGATGTTAACTTAAAATGTTTTTTTAGCCTTTTAAGGAACTTGAGCTTGGATTAATAATTTCTAAATCTCTAACCTTTCTAGGTTATGTGTTGTCAATACATACCATACTAAGTTTTTGAATAAAATCAAGAGATAACTTTCTCATTCCAAGAAAATTTCAAATTTTAAACTAATTCTTCTAAAAACATCCCTCTTCACCAGATCAAGGATCGTTTGAATTTTTTTTATTAGTCAGTTTTTACTATTTTGGTTTTCTGTGCTCCTCTTCTTTTTGATAATGTCAAAGGGGGAGAATGTACTATTATTTTTTTATATCTATTTTAATTTATATTATTTTCTAGTTATTTATTTTATTTTACTTATTTTATTTTTAAAAAATAAAAATTAAAAAGAAAGAAAATTTTATTTTCCCTATTTTTAAATTTTTATCTTAGTGATGGAGAGATTAGGAGAAAATACTTTTAGTTTGCAAATTTATCAGTAAAATTTGCCATTATAAAAAAGGAGCAGATTATTACGACTCGAGCTCACGAGTTTATATTTTTGATGATAACAAATATTTTTATGTTAGTATCTTTCATTTTATATTTATTTGTATATATACTAACATTTCATAAACATAATGCACCATCCCACAAAGAATCAAAGCTCAAGATTGGATAAAATAAGATTATACTGTAATGAGTCTATAATATTAATTTATATAATTTTAATTTCTCGAGTCAAGTCCTGTAAAGGTGTTTGCTAGCTTGGTGTCCATGCTCATACACACTCAAGGGAGTGAGATATAGTCAAAACTAGAAGTTCAAGTTTTGAACTAATCATACTAGATGATTTTGATCATCCAGGATGATCAGCTCATTGAATTAATCATACAAGAAAATTTTGATCATCCAGGATGATCCTTTATGATATTGGAAAATAGCCGCCAATGATAATTTAGGCAAGGATTTAAGATTTAAAGTTTGTTATAATCGTCCTAGATGATCTGGATCGTCCCGAAAAATCAATGTCAGTCATGCCTAAATTGATCATGTGATTAGGGACTAATTATAGTTAAATTATTTAAAAAAATATTCTTAGATGATCCGTATATCATCTTAGATGAAGTTTGCTAACATACTTGATTTTCTTAAATTTTCCAAGATGAAAAACATATTTCCTCTAATCGCACAGGCAATTTCCTAGATGTCTCGAACTATCTGCTCGATGATATATTGATTGCTACTAATCTTGAACTAATCATCCTGGATGATCTACATAAATGGTGAACTTATTGTACAAGATTATGTTATGTGATATAACTTGAAGGGAAATTTTATACTGATCGTACAGGACGATCTCAGGATCATCCTGGACGATCTTTGCAGTGAGGATTGGATTTTAGGATTTTTTAAAGCCCTCTATTTAAGCTTTGTTAAGGCACTTGGTAAGTGTTTTTGGCAGCCATTGAAGCTTCGTTCTTCTAGAGAAACTTGAAGAGATAACTTGAAAGGGAGAGAGGAAAGGGTGGAGTTTGAGAGGGAGAAGATCCTTGGAGGGGGATTCAAGGGAGTGTGGAGGGGATTTCACAGGGTTGCTCTAGCGAGCTTGCACCTTAATACCATTGGATTCAATGTTCATCTTGAGGTAAGTTTTGGAAAGAAGAAAATATCTTTAGTGTCAAAGGACCCAGCTATTCCGCCGCACCGGGGAAGATGGAAGTGATTTTGTAAGGGCTTCTCCGCCTAGGTTTGGGGGCTAAAGGAGAGTCACTAAAGGTTTAGGGTAATACTCGGATGGCGCCTCTGAGGAGTGGACATAGGTCAGGTTGGACCGAACACCTATAAATCTGGTGTGTTCTTTCTGATTATTTTTTGCACTTTATTTTTATTATGATTAATTATTTAGGTGAAATATCTAATTGAACTTTTTATTATTGATTTAAATCATTTCTATTATAAGATATAAAAATGATTTTTCATTTAGTTAAAAAAAATTTTAAATATCCAAATCAAATCTTTCAAGTGGGCACCCTTCACTCCCATCTCCATTAATCAAATCTTTCAAACCCCTAGCTTTCAATTTAGTCAGGATGAGTGACTGAATTTTTGCACCATTATCATTGACTATGAGGAGATTATTAAATACCTAACTCTGAGGGATTCAATCACCTATTAGAAGATAAGAGAAGACATATTAATTAACTTTTTTCTTTCTACCCTCACCAAGGAGTCTAAAGCCTAGCACTATTTTATCCCTGCTAAGCTTATGCCTAATATGAACATTAGTAATGTAACTAAAAAGAAGGAGGCTTTAAATTACTATATTCAAAAGGACATGATTATGGACTTTAGGAAAATTATTTTTCATTCTATCTAATATAAGCTTAGGGAGTCAACATTTGTGGAACTAGGGCATCCCCAATTAATTTGTAACCTTTGTTAATTGCTCATGGTAGTATGGAACTAGGGGGAGGAGCAAGTAATGCCTACTTTCACCCCCAATTGGATCAAAGTTATTATCCTTCAAAATCACCAAGTCATAGTTTGGTAAGGGATCCAACCATTCAAGCCAACCAAGGCAGCAATGAGGTAAAGATCCTAGTTTTATAGTAGATCATGTAGTAGACCTCCAAGATCGTGTAAATCATTTTGGGGTTTATGCATATCACATTGGGTAATAATTGATCATATTAGAGTAGGTAAGTACAGTAGTTACAACCACATGATGCTCCAACATCAATAATACTATCAGTACCAGACTGATTAAGATGCAACCTTGATCAGCATGTTCATGATCTAGGAGATGGACTCCAATGATTAGAAAAAATTCTTCCCTAGACCACCCACTTTGCAATGTATTTTGGAGTAACACCCCTTAATAATAGCACTTGAAGAAGAAGAAGGATATGATGATGATGATGATGATGAGTAGGAAGAGCCTTACTATTGTGTTATTTTATTTTTGTTTTTTGTTTTAGAAAAATAAAATTGAGCTTAGTTTTTAATTTTTAGCCATTTTATTTTTTCTTGGTTGTTGTTACTATATTTTTCTTTTAATTAAAGTTGGAGGAGTCATTTATAGTATCATTTTATGAGTGTATGAGAGGTGTATAGTGGAGTGTGTACCCTTTGTTTATTATACCCGAGTTCTATAGGGAATTGGAGAAAAGAAAAGGAGTGTGCAAAGGATTATAGCATTACTTATGGGTCATTTTTGAACTTTTATGTCTTGTGTTTTAATTTGCATCCTGAGTCTATACTTGTGAATTAATTAACATAATAAAATGTTTGTGGTGTTTATTATGTTTGTGATGAGTTTCAATGCCCCCATGTGTAGCTAATCAACTATTCTTAAATTATGATGAATTAAAAGACATGTATTTCTTAATAGTAGGGTTTAATATTTATTATATTCACATTATTTTTATTTTCTCCGCACTTAAGTTAATTTTTGTGTAGGCCTTACATAAATTCAAAAGATAGAGTGATCTCAAACTTTGAGAACCTAGAATGTAACCCTCCCATGTATGTACATATGGTGGTTAGGATTATGTGGTCTTAAGGAGATAATTTAGCTATAATTAACGAGGATCCTAGCTTATGTACTAATGAGCTCGATAGAGACAAGGAACATAATTTCTCTAATCCATATTAACCATAATAAATAACCCTCTCTAGTGCAATCATGTTCCTTTTAAAGATTCATAGTTTCAAAACTTTATAAAAATTAGAAAACTTTTATTTCTACATTTTGAATCTTTTACTTTTAAATTGAAAACACCTTTTCTATTAGTTCACTATATAAACATATCAATCCAATAAGGAGTAGTAAATTAAATGTAGGTTAATTCAAGTTTATTCCCTGCGGGATCAACACTCTATGTTGCGGATCTGTTTTCATGATTTATGATTTTTATGATAGCAAATACTTCTATTTCTCTATGATGGCCTTTTATACTAACATTTCAGGTCCACACGATCAGACTGCAATTTGGAACCAGCTCAAGATTGGGTAGAATAAGTCTGAGTCAGTTTATACACTTTTTTCTTTCTTGAGTCTATTGTATTTAGTGTGGCTCCTGATGTTTTGTAACTTAGAAGATTTTCTAACTATTCCCTAGAGTTTACTATTTTTGGTAACATCGTCCGGGATGATATTTATATCGGCCGGACGATCTGTTCAAAAGCAGAAACCCTAATTAGGGCATCCTCATTAAAGCAACCGTCATTATGTAAAACACATCATCCTGGACGATAGGCTCAAAACAGAAAGAATCTGCCGCCAGATTTATTTAGAAATAACCTATTTTTGGACATCGTCCAGGTGGATCGTCCAGGACTATAAAATATCGTCCAGGATGATCTAGGTCAATTTTTTCAAAATTTCTCTGGAACTTAAGGAAAGCAATTATGACTTGATTTCATGATCAAATCAGCCTGGACGATCGCCAGATCATCCTAGCCGATATGCTGGACGATTGGACATCAGACAGCTCTTTTCAGGGCGATGTAGAGGATGATATTCCACGATTTGTTTTGATCATCCAAGACGATATATTATCTTCCTATACGATATGAACAAACTTCTTCTGATCATCTCAAATCATCCCGGCTGATTGGGCTTTAATTGCACTGATCGTACAGGACGATATTAGTATCGATCTTGATGATAATGTTGGAAACTTATATTAATGAGCTCGTTTTTAGCTCTTCTATTTAAGCTATGACATGACACTTTGTAAGTGTCTTGTCTTTGGCAGTCATTGTAGCTTCGTTCTTTTAGGGGAAACTTGAAGAGAGAGCTTGAAAGGGATTGAGGAACAAGTGAAGTCTGAGAGGGAGAAGATCCTGTTAGGGGGGACTCAAGGGAGTTTTGAGGGGGATTCCACAAGGTTGCTCGGGCAGGCTTGCACCTTAATACCGTTGGATTTAAGGCTTGTCTCGAGGGAAGTTCACCAAAGAAGAAGATCTCTTTGGTTTCAAAGGACCCGGTGACTCCGCCGCACCGGGGAAGGTGGAAGTGATTTTGTAAGGGCTTCCCCGCTTAGCTGTGGGGGCTAAAGGAGAGACACTTATTTTAGTGCAATACTTGGAGGGTGCCTCTAAGGAGTAGACGTAGGTCAAGGTTTGACCGAACCACTATAAATACCGGTGTGTTCTTTCTTATTATTGCTTCCGTATTATTTTCTTCCGCACTTGATTTCTATGGTGATTTTGGTTTGAATTTTATCTTTGGTTTTAAAGTTATCCAATTCACCTCTCTCTTTGTTAGCATTGGACCAGTTCATAAGGGCTTAACATCCCTAACGAACTTTCAAGTGGTATCAGAGAACTTTCTAGTGTCATTTGAGCACTTTCAAGTGGTATCAGAGCTGTATTCATAAAATAAGTTTTTAAAAGCTTTTGAATTTTTGATCCATGGCTAACTTTACAAATCATAATATTGCGGAAGGTTATTCAATCACCAGTTTTCTATGAATACTCTTGATTTAAATAGCGGTAAAAATTTTATTTAAGGATTTTAAAGTTTGATGTCGAAGGGGGGTGAAGTTGGAATTTTTAAATGGGATTGGGTCAAAGTTGAGCACTTATTTCTGGAGTCAAAGAAGGAGAAGAAGGAGGTGCTTGAGATTTTGAAACAATTCAGAAACACCTCAGACTATCTTAAGTGTTGGGCTTGAATTTGATTGAAAGATATTTAAATTTAAGTGATCAATTTTATTAGAAAGTTGGGATTCAATTCCCGGAGGTTAAGGTCTTATAGTCCGAGCTTGCCTCAGAACCTAAGTCTAAATTGGGTACTGAAAATCAATAACCCGAACCTAGCTAGTGCAATACAAATTTGGACTTACCCGGCCTAGATTGGGGAGCTAGATAAACCACCTAGGAGCTTTAAAACTATGAGTCTAGTCTTTTAATGTAGAGTGGTAGGGATGTTATTTAAGATAGGTTTTTTAGAATATGGCCGACATCTAGAGTAGATCCTAATTGGCCCCTTGACTTATGTTGGGTGTTTGATGTCTAAATAAATGCAATTAAAGTTTAGACTCTTTTAAATTTGTATCTTATGCAATGCATGCTAATTGACTCGATTAAATATTTAAATTTGAATGAAACAATTTTAAAAAGGCTTAAAAATATGTTTTTATCATAGAAGAATGCATAGATTTCCCTTGACAGATCTGCACCTTCATAGGTCAGGTGGTCTGCCAAAACCCACAGGCGGAGAGGTACCTAACAAAAAGAAACAATATGCAAAAATATGCATTTGAACTCCAGACATCTTAGGCTTACTTCTTAAATTCGTTAGAGTTTCTATGTTGTCTTAAAAGTTTTAATTTTGTTTTAGTAGAAATAGTTTTAAACAAGTCATTATGAGCCTAAGATCAGATTTTTGGCTAAAACAAATATGGCATGCAAGTAAAAAGACTAGAAAAAATAAGTAGTTCTACTACACAATCAATTAAATAAATCAATCAAATTAAATACTCAAATGTAATATCTATGTGGCAAGTGCCACTCAATATTACATCTCAGAATCGTAGAAAAGTATAGTGGCCGGGCATCACTGACAACAACCCAGATTCTACTCCTAGGACTCAAGTGACTTTGAGAACGGGCCTTCTCGTTATCTACTTTTTCATCCTTCTATAGCTCCTTTGATCGTCGGGTCCGGATATCCAAATAAAAAGAAACTCCCCCTCGAAAGGGGTGTTATCTTTCCTCTTTGGATACTTGAAGACACCCAAATTTGGATCTCCAAATAGATAGGAACTCTCTCCTAAGGGATGTCCCTTCTTCTTTGAATTCCAATTTGGATGTTTGACATCCCATCTCAACTAGTCACTTTAAATATTTACAACTTAATTTGCTTCAAATTATATTTGGAAAAATAAAAATTCTAGACTCGATCCTATAGGGTTATATTAATAAATCAATGTATAAATAATCCCAAGCAGTTATACATATTAAAAAAATTTAAATTGCTCAAATCACAGCCATGCTTGGCCATGCTCTTTAAAGTTAAAGGGGGTCTTGGCATTCTGGAGTACCTGTATAAAACATATTATATATTTATATAATTTTATACTTATGCCCCCTTTAATCAATACTGTGTATGAGCATGGCCACCTACATATAATTGAATTAGTATAAAGCATTCCTAACCTAAGGGTAGATCTAATACAAAATTAAACACAACACATAATATAGAAAGTAAGTAAACAAACACATCAATTTTAAGCTAGCAAACATCATGCAATGAAAACTCAAAAATCTGGCACACAACTGTAAAAAAGTAAACACCGGCCTAGCTTAAAACTAGAGTTGATTATCGTATAAAACCATCTAAAGTTTGTGTAAAAGACTGTGTGATTTGGATATGTCATATATAGGATATTTAATTAAAGTTGCTTAAGGTTCTGGTTGGTTGAAAGATTTAAGGGAATATTTAAGTTTGAGTTTAAGTATTAATGGCTTAAAGTTGATTTTAAAGTATATTTTAAAGGGTTATTGGTTTCCACCTTTGTTGCTCACCGAGGATGTGAAGTTTATTTCACCTTTCTTGGAGCAAATTTAATAGCCTCGTATGCCTAGATTACCTAGTGGTACTCGGTATAATTAAGTGATTTGATTTGATAAAAGCTTAAGGGTTGATTAATTTTTAATTAATGTGGAATGATTATTGATTTTAAGGTTGATTAAAGATTTTTGCAATTTTAGAGTGATTTTTAATTTTTTGGAATTTTCTGGATTATTTTAATCATTTAATTAAGGGGTAAAAAAAAGTTGACTTTTTCAAATTTGAATTATTTCTAGAAGTTTGATATTTTTGATAAATATTAGATTTTCATATGAGTTGAATGACTTTGAGTTTATTCAATTTCAAATTTTTTTGGAATTAATGATGATTTTTCAAAGTTTGACAATTATTTGAATTTTTAAATTATTTAGTTAAAGGTCTTTTAATGATTTTGCTCCAAATGAAACTCATAACTTCTTAAAATCAACTCCAAAGGTCAAGGAATGACCTAAGTAAAGATTTCTAAGTGCTTGGCAATCTTTTAGAATTATAAATTATTTTTAATTAATTAAATTAATTAAATATTAAATTTAAATTAAAATAAATTAAGTTTAGATTTGCTATCAAATCAAATGGATTTTATTTTTCATTGATTGAGGTTTGAATTTTGGTCAGTTTGAGGTATTATTTATATTTGTTTGGATTTAAATTTGATTTATTATAATTTTTAAAAGATTTAATGCTTACTTAAGGGTTTAAGCTTAAGAAAATTAATTAAGGAGCTTAATGGTTTTTAAAATTAGTGAGAAAAAATTATGTGGGCTGAGCATGTCACTAAGTTTGAATTTTTAAAGTCTCACATCAATAGGAAGTGTATCCTAATTATTGGAAATATTTTAAGTTTTATAGACAAATGTCCTTAATTATTATCTTTAATGATGTCACTAAGTTTAACACTGTCATTGCAAGGTCCCAAGTTCTGGCTGAGAAACGTTGAGGGTTTTGTTAGGTAGTCGATATCCAGCATAAAACTTGTCAAATAATCATGACATGAATCCTTTAAAAAATTGTGTTAATGCTAGGGCGTCCCCTGGAAGTGACGCACTGTATGGCCTGAATATAATTACAAGTGTGCAAGGGCCGCTGCACTGGCGCCTAGGTGCAGTGTTAAATAGGCAAGGGTTCCCACATCAAGGATGGATGTGGGCAAAGAAGCTAGTCCATGAAACTAAAATTAGGATAAGAACTTAGAATATATGCTCCCTTACAGGAAAATTAATGGAATTAAAATATATTATGATTCATAGAAAGATAAATATTATGTGCATTCAGGAAACTAAATGAGTTGGAGAGAAAGCTAAGGAGATTAATAGTTTAGGATATAAACTATGGTATTCGGGTAGGAGTCGTACTGAAAATGGTGTAGGTGTGATTATAGATAAGAGTTTGAAGGATAATATTATAAAAATTAATAGAATTGGAGATAGAATTATAGCTTTACAGATTGTTGTTGATGCTAAGATTATTAATATTATAAGTGTTTATGCTCCTCAAGTAGGTTTAGATATGAGTTCAAAATTAAAATTTTGAAATGACTTAGAAGAATTAATACAAAATATACCTCTTGAATAAAGAGTTTTTATTGGAGGAAATTTAAATGGACATGTTGGTAGAGAGGTAGATGATTTTAAAAGCATCCATGATGACCATGGGTTTGGAATGACTGATGAAGGTGGTAAGACTATATTAGATTTTTCTTTAGCTTATGATTTCTTAATAGCTAATACCTTATTTAAGAAAAGAGACGAGCATCTTATCACTTATATAATGGATAAAGTAAAATGCATTTTGATTATTTTCTTATAAGAAAATTAGTTCGTTTAGATTGTAAAGATTGTAAAGTTATTCCGAGTGAAAATTTATATACCCAACATCGATTATTAGTTTTGGACTTTAAGATAAATGGGCAAAACATAAAAAATAAAGTAAAACAATTTTCTAGGATTAGATGGGGGAATTCAAAGAATATTAACAAAAGTATTTTTTAGAGTAAGATTTTAGATCTTAAAATTCTGTCTGTGAATGAAGATGCCAATATTATGTGGGAAAAAGTGACTTGTGATATTAAGAATATTGCAAAAGATATGCATGGAGTTTCGAATGGAAAAGCTCCTAATAGTAAAAATAATTGGTGATGGAATCCAAATGTGCAAGAAAAGATAAAAAATAAGAAGATTTGTTATAAAAATTGGTTTGATGTAAAAATTCTGATAATTGGAAAAGCTATAAAGAGGCTCGTAATGAATATAAGAAATCTATTTATGATGCAAAGAGCTTAGCTTTTAATAA
Source organism: Dendrobium officinale (assembly GCA_019514585.1). Lineage (NCBI taxonomy): Eukaryota > Viridiplantae > Streptophyta > Magnoliopsida > Asparagales > Orchidaceae > Dendrobium > Dendrobium officinale. The sequence goes on along the minus strand of CM033682.1, from coordinate 65,896,325 downwards.
TGTATATAATATATTAGATAGTAAAGATGGAGAAAGATATATATATATATATATATATATATATATATATATATATAAGTTAGCCAAACAAAGAGATAGGAGTAGTAAGGATTTAGTTCAAGTGAAGTGTATTAAGGATGAAGATCAAAAAGTACTTTTCTTAGAAGATGATATTCAACAAAGGTGGATGAGGTATTTTGCTAAACTTTTTAATAAATAATGTAAAAATATGAATGAAAATAAAGATTTTTATTTTTATTGGTGTATAAGTAAAATCGAAGTTAGATAGGCTTTAAAGAAAATGAAATGTGGAAAAGCTGTTGGACCTGATGATATTTCAATAGAGATGTGAAAATGCCTAGGAGATGAAGGAATTTCTTGGCTTACTAAACTTTTTAATATTATTTTGAAAACTAAAAAGATGTCAAATCAGTGGATAATGAGTGTGTTAATTCCTATTTTTAAGAATAAAGGTGATGCACATGAGTGTGCGAATTATAGAGGAATTAAGTTAATGTGTCATACTTTAAAACTATGGGAGCAAGTTATGGAGCGTAGGTTGCGGTGTGATACTAATGTTTCTCAAAATCAACTTGGATTCATTTTGGGTAGGTCTACTGTGGTAGTCATACATTTATTGAGAGGTTTGATGGAGAAATATAGAGAGAATAAGAAGGATCTACATATAATATTTATTGATTTAGAGAAAGCATTTGATAAAGTTTGAAGAGAAGTGCTATGGAGAGTTCTTGAAAAGAAAGGAGTTAATAATGCTTATATTCAAATCATTAAAGATATCGATGCATGAGATATTACTTTTGTTCAAACATAAGGTGGTTTGACCAAGTATCTTCCTATTTCGATTGGATTACATCAAGGATCAGCCTTAAGTCCATATCTTTTTTCTTTTGTCATGGATGTTCTCACTAAACATTTGCAAGAGGATGTACCTTGGTGTATGCTTTTTGCTAATGATATTCTTTTTGTTGATAAGACTAAAGAGGGAGTTGAAGGTAGACTTGAATTATGGAGGTCAACTTTAGAGTCTAAAGGTTTTCGCTTGAGTAGATCTAAAACTGAATATATGGAGTGTAATTTTAGTAACAATAGACCTAGTGAGGGGATTGTGACTTTGGGCGATCAAGTCATTAATAAGAGTACACGTTTTAGATATCTTGGATCTATTGTTGAGAGTGATGGTGAAATTGATGGGGATATTATCAGCAAAATTCAAGTTGGATGGTTGAAGTGGAGGAATACATCGGGTTTAATGTGTGACAGAAAAGTCCCTCTCAAACTTAAGGGAAAATTCTATAAGATGGTGGTGAAACCTGCAATGCTTTATGGTGTCAAATATTGGCCATCAAAAGAGAATCATAATACGAAGTTAAGTGTTGCAGAGATGAGGATGCTTAGGTGGATGAGTGGCTTGATCCTTAAAGATAGGATATGAAATGAGCATATACGTGGAAAGGTTGGAGTAGCTCTAGTGGAAGATAAGATTAGAGAGAGCCGCCTTAGATGGTTTGGTCACATTAAATGGAGGCCTTCTAATGACCCGGTTAGGAAAGTTGAGGTATTAGATTTGACTTATGTTAAGAAAGGTAGAGATAGACCTAAAAAGACTTGGTTAGAAAATATTAGAAATGATCTTTCTTTATTATATTTAAATGAAAATTTGGCTTTTAACCAAACACAATGGCGAAAAAGGATTCATGTAGCTGACCCCACGTAGTGGGACAAAGGCTTGTTATTGTTGTTGTTGTTGTTGTAATGATGTCACTAAGTTTAAGTGAGTTTGAATCAAAGTTTGTCTAACCTTAACTAAATACATGTTAGGCATACACAATCACAATCAACTCCTAAATCTAGGAGAGCCTAAGCTATGTGAAAGTGTGTGTTTCCAAAGCATACAAACCAAAAGAAATTCAATTAACTAACGGATTAACCAATGAGCAATTATTAAAAATAATTGCTCATTGCTTAATCACTATTCCCCATTAATCTTATTCAATTAAGCTAAGGCTATGTTTAAAACTTCAATGGATCTCTCAAATCTTAGAGATTTAGATAAATATAATTTTAAAATAAATTTTAAAATATATGTATATATATAAACCTATACATATATAATAATATAAGTTTAAAACTAAAAAAACTAAAATATCATCAAAATAATTTAAATAAGTTATTGAGAGATCCTTTGATTATTTAAAATAATTTGAAAATAAATTTTTAATTTTGAAAATAATTAGTTTAATATTTAATTAAATATTAAAATAATCAAATAAATTTAATTATTTAAAATAAATAAAGTTTTAAAATTTTAAAATAATTTTAAATTAAAATGTTTAAAATTCTAGAAATGTTAAGATATTATAAGTATTTTTTTTGATTTAAATTGAATTTTATTAAAAATTTTAAAATTTTAAGTTATTTAAGGTATTTAAAATAGTTCTTAAATTAAATTTATTTAGAACTTAATTGTTTCTGAAATTTTAAATAATTTAAAATAAATTTCTTTAATATTTTCAAAATTATTTAAATTTAATTTTAATTAAATATTGATAAAATGTTTAAATATTTAAATGATTTAAAATTATACAAAGTAAAAAAATATCTTAAGTTAACTCAATTTTAAATTAAAATCATTTTAAAATAATTATTTAATTACATAAATATATTAATATAAATTAATGATTTTTTTTAAGTATTTAATTAATTAAGTATTATGTAATTATTTAAAGTTTATTAAATATTTTAAATTAAATTTTAATTAATTAAAAAAAGGTATATATTTTATAATTAATTAAAATATTTTTACAACAAAATTTTAAATTTGAAATGATTAAATTAATATTAAATTTTTAGTATTAGTTTTGAATTATTCAAATATTAAACCATTGAAATTAATTAAGGAAAATATTTTAAATTTTAATTAAGTTTTAATCTAAAATATTTTAAATTTTATTATTAAATATTTAAAATATTTTTTAAAAAAATTTATATTTTGGAAATATTTAAGTTAATATTTAATTAAATATTAATTTGATAATTAAAAGTAAATATATATTAAAAAAATTAAATATATTAAATATTTTAAAATAATCTTAATTTTATTTTAAAGGGTTTAAAATTATAAAATAAATTATATAAAATAGTTAATTTTATGAAAAGTATTTTATTTTTTATATTTTTTTAAATTTTTTTTGGATTTTTTAATTAATTAAATTAATTAAAAAGGTTTAGCGGTGGGATGCTACGTGGTAGAGCCAGATTGGCTCGTCAAATCGCGGATGGTGGTAGGTCAATCATTAGCATGATTGTGGGAGGGCAACATGGCAGGCCAGGACTCACGGGATCAAAATGCGCGATGGTCCCACACGCTTTCCCACTTAATCACATCATGCAGGGTCGGATCGTCTGCTATTTAGAGCAGATGGTCCTGATCTCATCGAAGCGAGATCAGAATAATCGCACAGACCGATTGGTTAGGGATGGCTATGGAATGGTGTGATCAGAGCCGTTGATCGAAAGATCAATGGCCCAAATAGCCCTCAGTTCATCCACCAGCAAATCGAGCCCTAGAACCCTTTTTTTTTGTTTTCTCTCGATCAGAACAATCATTTTGCTTGAAATTTTAAATCTAGACTTTATAATTGAATAGAAATAAATATTAAAATTTTATTTTTGAATTCTCTTGGAGAATCGGAGCGAAGAGCCAGGCGATTCTTGAGTGAATCTTAAGCGACGAAGAGCGACGAAAAGATCTTCACAATTTTGACAGAATATGTGGAGATCGATGGTTCTCTGTCGGCCTGGATGGCCAACGGAGGGTCTTTGAAGTATCGGAGTAGAGATATGATGGATTCCAAGATGGGTTTGATGGATCTTAGCCAGATTTCGGTTCTCTTTGCATCGGTTTCTGTTTTTTTTATAATTTTTATTCTGAGGCTAAATTCTTGATTGGAGATGACTTCTTGAATGGTTGTTTGGCTTTAAAAATCCCTGAGAAGTTTTTTGGTAATTATCATTTAATTTTGTCTGGATTTCTTAATAACATTAATTTAGTTCTTGGATATGGTATTTCCTGGTGTTTGATGATTGAACCTGGGATTTTCATGAGGTGGATTCGGCTGTTACCTGGAGATTTTTGGATTGAAAATTTTCAACTGAGGAATGAAATGTTGGTTGGGACGGATCAGTTTAAAGATCTTTTAAGCTATTTTTTTATTTTTTTCTTCAAGATTCTTGGAGATTTGGATACACTTTTTCTGAAGAAACTTGTTATTGGTTTTGAGGCCATTCTTATGTTTTTGAGTGGATGCTCTAATAAAGCCGAGGTTAGTGAATTGAGTATCCTTATGCTAGATAGTTTTTGGGACTATATTTGGAAGGAGGTTTTTGGTATTGCCATTGTTATTTCTTTGATCCATGAGGATCAAGGTTTGTTTGAGGTCGTCTCTTGGCCTATGGAGCTTCTGGATGTGGATCGACTTTGTTGAGTTGGTTGTTGGTTGATGTCAGTAATGACGAGGTGGTTGTTTGGTCTATTTCTTTTCAGTTGTTCTTTGAAGATCAAGTCTTTTTGATTAAAGATTTGAAGGACTTGAAGTTTTTTGGTTTCTCTCTTGTCTATGTGATGAGAATGGTTATGATTATCAGTTTGGTTGGCTTTGGCATTGATGAGGCCGGTTATTGGCTTCTTGAGGTGGTTGTCGATGTTATGGATTTACATTGGATTATCACTGGTGTTGTTCTTGCCAGTATGATGGATGTGATGGCTATTTTCAGTTTATATGACTTAGCTTGTGAAGAGGCTGTTTGGAACTTGTTGGACCCTAAGATTGATGAGGGTCAGGAAGATGTTTGGATGGTTGGTTTAGAAGTTATTTTCATTTTTCTTATAACTAGTTTTCTTTTACTTGTTTTGCTTATAGGCATCTTACACCTTTTTAAAACCATTATGATGAAATATGAGATTTTCACTAGGTTTCTTTTTCCATCCTTTGGGAAAGCTGGGATACTAATCAACCTCTTAGGTTGTTTTAATATTTGGTATCCCCATCACCCCAATGGATCTAAAATGGAATTTAGTAAATTGCATATCCATTATGATAGTTTTAAAGGGTTTTCTTTTGCTTTCTACATTGTACTAGGTTTTCATCTTTTAATGCAATTTGCATTTCTTCAAAAAAAAAAAAAAAGAATAGAAATAATGGGGTACAATTTATCGACTTTAAAATTACTTAGTAAAAAAATATTTGGCCTAGTGTATCATGAGCAAGGGTTGAGCTTTTACCTTAATCCAACCAGTGGATTCATAAGATCTTTAGTTCTTGGAAATTGTAGTCTGTCAATGCATAATGTTGTAGAAGACTTCAAGAGCTGGAACTCCCTGGATCGAACGATAGAAGCCCATGAACGTAAAACGTCCCGGGAAACTCATCACCGGTGGCTTGATAGTGGAGAAAGATTGAAAGGGTTATAATGGGGGCTCCCTTGATAGTTTTGCCCTATTCTACCTACTCCCGGCCAAAGGGACAGCTAGGATGGCTTGACTAGTCTCCAGGATGTTGCCATCTGTCCAGGGGGTAGGTGGGAGCAGAGAGCAAGGACAAGCCAAGGACATCTTAGGTGTAAGGTGTCCTCTTGTCATCTCATTGACACATGGAGCCTTGACGGCTCTTAGATTTGGATCTAAGGGCTAAAGGGAGTCCTAAGAAGGTTCTAGAGTGGCTCTAGATGGCTGGATTGAGCTAGAATGAAAGGAGTGCCATGTCATCCATGGTTTGGACCATTTAAAAGCCCCCTTAACCATTTATTGACTGCTTTGACCAGTAAACTGCTCAAATTGGGTGATGTGGCATGGGAGGGGTATTGATTGGACAAGTTACATAGAGCTCAAGGCTTAAGGTTTGGAGTTTACGTGAAAACACAAAATATTAGAGGAGTTTGTCCAAGTGATGCATTTGGGTTGACTTCATCAAAGTCATTTGAGTTTGATTGGTTCTTCATTAAAAAATATGTAAGCCATGATTTGGAGTTGATTTGAGTCTTGAAAGAGGTTTGAAATATCAAATGGGTTAAAATAATCCATTAAAACATTAAGGGGCATTTGGGTCATCCTAGGTTGACTTGGTCAACCAGGTTAACCCAGAACCTGGGTTTGGACTCAATAGGTTTGGTTGATATTTGAAAATTGTTGGAAGTGGTTCAAAGCAATTTCGAGTTCATTTGGTTTGAAATTAATGTTTGAACCCTTAAAGGGTATTTTGGTCAAAAGATTTTGACTTGATCAACTAAGCTTGACAAGAGTCAGGGCTTAATTCTATTGCACTCCTAATGATGATTAGGATGCATTGGAAGATGTTTTGAGGTTTGATTTGAAAAGGCCAAGTTGAAGTTTGGAGAAAACTTCAAAATTGACCTTAAGGGATATTTTGGTCATTTTGACCCTTGGTCAACTATGGGTCAAAATGGGTCCACCAAAAAAAATTTTAATGCTCAATTGGTTAGGATTAAGGGGTTGGAAGTGGTTGGAGGCTTTGGAGAAAGCTCTAAGGTCAAGATCCACTAGGGGATAGGTCCAAGGGCATAGGTTGTAAATATTTGAAAGTTTTACAATCTTTGGAGTTCAATTCACTTTTTGAGATTAGAGACCTCCAAAAGGGCTCAAATTTGGAGGGTTGCCTCTAGAGACATGTCCTATCAATATGTAATTAACATACTCTAAATTAGAGATCATTTGATTAAATGTTGAAGTTTTTGAAAAATCCTTGAAAAAGGCTTTTAGGATAAAGCCTTTAACCTTGGATTCTAGGTTTGAAAATATGGATTTGATCATAGTGTCTGGATTAGATCCTTAGGTTTGGATTGATTTAGGTTTTGGATAGATCCTAGGGTCTGGATTGGTCCTAGTGACCTCATACAAAAATGAGGTTAATAAATGGACCCCCAATATGTGTATTATAATGATGTTCTAGTGCACATATTGGCGTTGACCGAATTGAAAAGTCAAGTTTAGAATTTTGATCCTAAGGGATGGAAAAGTTTATCACTGGAGAATCAAGATTTGAATTGATACTAGGGTAGTGTCATGGAGGGCGTGCTCTACCATTAGTGAGTTAAATCCTAAGGAAAGGAAAAGAAAACATGGGTGATTGTATAGGAAGGAAGAATTCCTAACTATAGAAAATCAAGTTTGAGTTTTGGTTCTAAGGGAAGGGAAATTCTAACCTTAGAAGATTGAGTTTGAATTTGATACTAGGGTAGTGCCACGAGGGATGTACTCTACCACTAGTAGATCTAATCCTAAGGAAGAAAAGAACCAAATCTTAAGGAGAAGAAGGCCTAACATTGAGATTTGAAATTGAAGCTAGGATGGTGCCATAGAGGGCGTGCTCCATCACTGGTGGATCTAATCCTAATGAAAGATAGCACGATGACTCACATCTATCCTTAAGGAAAAGAAAACTAGAATGATCTTGTGGGAAGGAAGCATTGCTTCCCATAAAAGAAAAAAAATGGAATTTAAAACTAAGATGGTGCCACAGAGGGCATGCTCCATCACTAGAGGGTGATCTTATGGAAAGGAAACTTGCTCTACATGAAATATCAAATCAAGAATTTAAAACTAGGATGGTGCCACAGAGGCATGCTCCATCATTAGTAGATCTAATCCTAAGAAAAGGAAACACAGGGACCCACAGCTAACCTTAAGGAAAAGAAGACTATATAATCATGTGGGAAGTAAGTATTGGGACTCACACCTAACCACAAAGGATCAGATTTGAAATTTGACACTAGGATGGTTCCATAGAGGGCGTGCTCCACCACTAACGGATCTAATCCTAAGGAAAGAAAGAACATGGACTCACACCTATCCTTAAGGAAACGAGGGTGATCATGTGGGAAGGAAGCATTTCTTCCCACAGAGGATCGAATTTGAAATTTAAAACTAGGATGGTGCCACAAAGGGCGTGCTCCATCACTAGTGGATTTAATCCTAAGGAAAGGAAGCACAGAGACTCACACCTAACCTTAAGGAAAAGAGGATGATCATATGGGAAGGAAGCATTGCTTCTCACAGAGGATCATATTTGAATTTGAAATTAGGATGGTGTCATAAAGGGCGTGCTCCATCACTAGTGGATCTAATCCTAAGGAAAGGAAGCATAGGGACTCACACCTAACCTTAAGGAAAAGAGGATAATCATGTGGGAAGGAAGCATTATTTCCCATAGAGGATCAGATTTGAAATTTGAAACTAGGATGGTTCCACAAAGGGCATGCTCCATCACTAGTGGATCTAATCCTAAGGAAAGGAAGCACAGGGACTCACACCTAACCTTAAGAAAAATAGGATGATCATGTGGGAAGGAAGCATTGCTTCGCATTGAGGATCAGATTTCAAATTTTAAACTAGGATGGTACCACAGAGGGTGCACTCCATCACTAGTGGATCTAATCCTAAGGAAAGGAAGCACTGAGACTCGCACCTAACCTTAAGGAAAAGAGAATAACCAACTACGATGGCACCAGCAGGCTTAGATTCACCACTAGTCAATCGAGATCCTAGGAGATAGGAAGCACAGGGACTCACACCTACTCCTAAAAAAATAAATTTGAAACTAGGGTGGTGCCATAAAGAGCGTTATCCACCACTAGTTATTCTAATCCTAAGGAAAGGAAGCACTGGGACTCACATCTAACCTTAAGAAAAGAAAGTAACTGAATTATGGTGTGGCCCAATAGGCTTAAATCCACCATTAGTTAGTCAAGATCCTAAGAGATTGGATGCATAGGGACTCAAACCCACTCCTGAAAGATCAAATTTGTTTTGGATTTTCAATGACTAACCTATCTAGAATGCACAGGGACTCACATCTAACTAGGGGAACTAGCCAAGGAGATAATCTACCTAAACCTCTACGGATTCGGAAAAAGCTATCTAACCCAAATTAATTCTAATCCTAAGGAAAGAAAGCACAGGGACTCACATCTAACCTTATGGAAAAGAGGATGACTAACTAGGATGGGGCCCAATAGGCTTAAATCCATCATTAATCAATCAAAATCCTAGGAAGTAGGAAGCACGAGGACTCACACCTACTCCTAAAAGATCAAATTTATTTTGGGCTTTTAATTACTAACCTAGATAGAAAGAACGGGGACTCACATCTAACTAGGGGGACTAGCCAAGGAGATAGTTTATCTAAACATCTAAGGATTTTGGCAAAAACTATCTAACCCGATTAATTCTGGATGATAGGATGGTGCCACAAGGGGCTTGCTCCACCACTAGCATATCTAATCCTAAGGAAAGGAAGCACTGGGACTCACATATATCCCTAAAAGACTAGAGAATTTTAATTTTGGTTTTGAATTGGACATGTATTTTGAATTTTGGATTTTGATTGAATTTGATGTGGTTTGAGATTGATTGAAATTTTGATTTCAGATAGAGATCTGAATTTGAAGGATTTTGAATTTGATTTAGAGAATTTTGAATTTAAGGAGTGTTTTATTGATGTTAAATTTGATACTCATCTGGCATCCTTCATGGTTAAGAATATATCATCTGGTACTTCCTGAAGTGCTGCCCCAATGTTTGAAAATATCTGATGGCATCCTTCATGGTTGATCAGTTAATATTTGAAACTTCTCTCAAAGATCATCTCCTACGATAAAAGTACAGTCTTATATTAGTTCAAACTCCACCAATCTCTCGATAGGCTAAGATAGACATCCGAAGAACCTAGGCCAAGTCTTCTACTTGGAAGGTTTTAAGTTGCACTATCTTATCATGAGCTTGAACCAATAAGGCTTTGTACAATTTTGAGTTTTACTGATCCTTAAAGATGAAGCTCTGCAAGTCCTCGAGCTCCTCAAATTAGAGTCGGGCACTCTTCTTAGTTGTGATTTGAATTTGAATGGCAATCCCAGCAGTGTAAAACACTCCTCTAGTGAGGTTGATCTTGGACCCAGCATAGAGTGTAATATTATTGAGAATGTCTTGAAAGAAAAGATGCCTACATGCAAGGACTCACACATATTCCTCAAGAATAAGTTTTGAATTTTTATCAGGAGTAGAGGATTCATTCTTTTTATTAGAAATTTTCTCTAGCTATTTGGACCCTGTCGAAACGACAACCGGGAACAAATTTATCAATTAGTGTGAGAAGCTGTGTCGACTCCTACCAATTTGGAATGATTTGAAAAATTAGGTTTTGTTGACCCAGACCAAGTTTTGTAGAAACTAAACTGGGGTATCCCTTAAATATTTTGAATTAAAATTAATTTCAAAAAGATTTAAGTTGGAGGTAGAAATTTGATCTTTTCAAATTTCTTGCATGATATTCTTCTATCTGATAGATAATTAATGCATGATTAAGAATCTAGATTCAAGATTTTCAAAGTCAAGTGTTTAAAGGTGATCAAGTTTTTTCCTAAGATTTCAAGATTCAAAGGAAGGCATGCCTCTTACTATTCTTCTCTTTTTCTGGTGGCACACTTTGCGCATTTTCTTATTGATTTTGAGCATCAGCCTATCTTTTGACTTTTGGCGCATTCGTGCATCTTTTTTATTTTGGCACATTCGTACATCTTTTTATTTTTGGCGCACTTTGTGTATCTTTTGATTTATGGTGCACTTGTCGATCTTTTGATTTTTAGCGTACTTAACGCATCTTTTGAGTTGTAGCGCACTTTATGTATTTTTTGACTTTTTAATTGATCTTGAGAAGAGGCTTCAATTTCTTCAAAAATATTAAAATGATCGTTCATCTTTATTTTGAATGATGGGATTATATCTCAAGTATTAGAGAAGAAAATTCATTCTCTTATACAAGATAGAATGATCCTCAAAGCAAACCCAATCTTTTTTATGGGAATATTAACTTGACTAGAAAAAATTTTGAATTGATTTAGAGCATGCAAGAAGAGATACCTACTAAGATAGAAAATTGTAAGGAGATTTATAAGATTTTATTTCTAAATTCAACTTAAGTTTATGGTAGATTTTAATTCAAAAGTTAAATCAACCCACATAAGTGGTGGGAGGGAGGGACATTTAAACATTTGGTGGAGTCAACTACAACTCTCTATTGCTTGAGACTTAAGGTAGAGGTCAATTTAGATTAAAAAAGTAAATCAAATATCTTGAAAATCTAGATCCATTACACTTGAGAGATTGGTGAGTTTTCTTTAAAGTTTACAAGGCTATGTGGCAAGACCCTTATCAATATGGAATTGAATGCCTATAATCTCTTTGGAGGGAGAGATTATTATAGGGTCCACAGCATCCCTAGAAGGTACGAAATTACTTTAATCAAAAGATTTATCATGATAGGACCACATTCAAAGTTTAAATTTCAACGATATCACTATCTGACACAATCTTAGATTATTTCCCCCTCTCATTATTACTAGTCTAGTAGTTAAGAGAGTGGCACCCCGAGCGATTTACTCCTCCTCCTCTATAGGTGATGTAGTGGAACACGTGTAGTAACGCGCTCTAACATCTTCTAGTAGAGTGGATGGATCATAACCCTCAATTGGGGGCCTATGGCCTATTGCTGGTGATCACTCAATTCTGGCTTACTTGAGTCTTTCTATGTAGTAATCAAGAAGGTATATTGAAGATCGTGCTCTCGTCCTCACGATCTCCTTCCTTTATTCAATAGGAAGAGGGTGGAAATGATTTCCACCAAGGAGCGGGTATGTGGAAGGGGCAATGAACTCTCAATTGGCCTCAGATTTTCCTTGCTTAAGGGCTTCAAACTCAGTGATTGTTCTAGCGTTAACAACCTTTTTTTAACTCTTCGAATGTAGTTCTTTCTCTTGTTCCTGCCGCCAACAGGGATTTTAGAACTTGATCCGATCTCAGATTGAAATGGTAGATCTTCCATAATTATTAACTTCTGGTTCTTATCCTCCTGAGTAGAGGGTACAGTGGATACAGGGGGTGACAACGACCTCCATCTTGGAGATGGGGGAGTCAACTCCTGACCCTAAAGTAATTTCCACTAAGGGGAAGTCCCTTTGAGTTCCAGTGAATACATCAAACATTTCTTCTTTATTGACAAGTTTTGAAATTCTATTCTAAACTGGATCGAGTTTCCATAGGTGATTTCTTTTACTATCAAGTTTCTATCCATGTAAAAGATGAGTTTCCCAGCCATTTGAGTATGTTTGATTTTTTGAAATTAAGAAAGTGATTTGAAATTGAATTTGAATTTTGTACTTGATTAATTTTATTCAAAATTTTATAACTCAATCATGTTCAATTTACACTGAATGCAGTGGTTCATAAAATTGACGAGTGGAACTTAAAAGTTGGACTTGACTCTTTTGCATTGCCAATTGACTTGGGGCAAAAATGTCAAAACCATGATTTGAATTTGAAATCAAATTTGAGGTTGAATTTAATGTTAAAATCAAACTTGAGTTTAAGGTTGAGATTGAATTTGGCTTACATTGATTTTAAATTTGAGGTCAATGTCAAATAGATCTTCTTCAAATTTTGTAACTCAATATGTTGAGCTTCACTCAATCATGTAAGTTCACAAAATCAATGAAAAAATCCAAAGATTGGGCTTGACTCTTTCATTTCACCAATTTACTTGGGTTAAAATGTCAAAGCTTGAATTTGAATTTGGAGTTAAAAGCAAAGTTAAATTTAAGGTTGGAATCAAACTTGAATTTAATTTTGAGATTGAATTTGGACTTCAAATTGAATTTGATTTTGAGGTTGGAATTGAATAGATCTTCTTCGATCTTTGAAACTCAACATACATATTTTTATTCAGATATATAGGTTTATAAAATTAACTTGAAGATCGCAAGGATTAGACTTGACTCTTTAACCCTACCAAGTGGTTTATGAGTAAAATGTCAAAGCCTAAGATTGACTAAAAAACTTTAGATTTGTGTTGCATGTGTTCAACTATAATAGAATATTATAGAAGATACATAGCAACGACGATTGAAGTTGATTTAAAAGATTTTGAAAGTGATTTTGAGATTGTGATATTTTCTGTAAAATGTGAAACTTAGCACGCAGTTTGAGCATGCGAGTTTACAACATATACAGAAGGATTTGACTTGACTCTTTTGCTCTACCAACTAACTTGGAGGCAAAATGTCAAAGCCCAACTTTGACAGAGGTTTCCTACGCTCTCCTCTCTTTTGACATGTCTTAATTGATGTTGGCCACACTCACCCAAGAAAGAAATGGGAGAGGGACAAAAAAAAAGAAGGGTAGTCAAAACTACCAATATAATCAAATTTGTACCACTATTAAAGATAGAGAGTGAGATTTATTCCCCAATAGAGTCGCCATTTTTTTTGTTTGATTTAAAAAGTATTGTTTTGAAAAATATTAATTTTCTTTGGAAAAAGATTAACTTTTGGAATTTTGAAATTAAATGAGCTATTATGAATGATATATCACCTCAGGAAGGTGAACATATCATTCCTTAATGGGTTAAAATTTCAAAACTTTGAATTTTATCCTAATTATCATAGGCAAACTCAGGAGAGATAATATATGATCTCGAAAGATCAAAATGATGTTCAATCGACTGTTGGACTATAATAATCTGGATAAAAGATCATTAATTTCATAATCAAAATCATCATAATAGAATGATATATCTTTCCAAGGAAAGAGAATATCACCTATAATCAATCATTTAGATATGATGATAATAATCGTTGAACTTTAATTTTCCAAAGAGAATTAATTAGAGATATTGAAAATTTTGATTTTGAATATTAGATCTGAATTTCTAAATCTCCTACGAGTGCAAGCCCTCGTAGTTAATTACATCGTAGGAAATCAGAGTTTCTTACAAATACTCTCGTTTAAAATAGCGATAGAAATTTTTTTTAAGGATTTCAAAGTTTGATGTCGAAGGGGGTGAAGTTGGAATTTTCAAATGGGATTGGGTCAAAGTTTAACACTTATTTCTTGAGTCAAAGAAGGAGAAGTAGGAAGTGTTTAAGATTCTAAAATAATTCAGATCTCAAATCATCCTAAATGTTGGGCTTGAATTTGATTGAAACATGTTTAAATTTAAGTGATCAATTTTATTAGAAAGTTAGGATTCAATTCCCGGAGGTTGAGGTCTTATAGCTCGAGCTTGCCTCAGAATCTTAGTCTAAATTAGGTATTGAATATCTGTAACCTGAACCTAACTAGTGCAATGTAAACTGGACTTACGCCGACCTAGATTGGGGAGCCAGCTAAAATACTTAGGCGCTTTAAAACCATGAGTCTAGTCTTTTAATGTAGAGTGGTAGGGATGTTATTTAAGATAGATTTTTAAGAATATGGCTGACATCTAGAGCAAATCCTAATTGGCCCCTTGACTTATGTTTGGTGATTGATGACTAAATAAATGTAATTAAAGTTTGGAGTCTTTTAAATTTATATCTAATGTAATGCATACAAATTGACTCAATTAAATATTTAAATTTGAATGAAGCAATTTTAAAAAGACTTAAAAATAGTTTTTTATCCTAGAAGAATGCATAGATTTCCCTTGATAGATCTGCACCCTCATAGATCAGGTGTCTGCCAAAACTCACAGATGGGGAGGTGACTAACAAAAGAAAGAAAATATAACAAATATGCATGCAACCTCCCGGTGATCCTGGACTTACTTGTTAAATTCATTAGAGTTGTTATGTTGTCTTAAAAGTTTTAATTTTATTTAAGTAAAAATAGTTTTAAACGAGTCCTTATGAGCCTACGATCGAATTTGAAGCTAAAACAAATACGGTATGCAAGTAAAAAGACTAAAAAAAATGTAGTTCTACTGCACGATCAATTAAATAAATCAATCAAATTAAATGCTCAAATTGAATGTCCATGTGGCAAGTGCCACTTAATATTACATCTCAGAATTGTAGAAAAGTATAGTGGACAGACACCACTGACAACAACCCGGATTGTATTCCTAAGACTCAAGTGACTTTGAGAACGGGCCTTCTCGTTATCTACTTTTTCATCCTTCTACAGCTCCTTGGATCATTAGGTTCAGATATCCAAATGAAAAGAAACTCCCCCTCGGAAAGGGTGTTATCTTTCCTCTTTGGATACTTAAAGGCACCAAAATTTGGATCTCCAAATGGATAGGAACTCTCCCATAAGGGATGTCCCTTCCTCATTGGATTTCAAATTGGATGTTCAAGATCCCATCTAAATTAGTCACTTTAAATATTTACAACTCAATTTGCATCAAATTACACTTGAAAAAATAAAAATTCTAGACTCGATCCTATAGGGTTATCCTGATAAATCAATATATAAATAATCCCAAGCAGTTATATATATTAAAAAAATTAAATTGCTCAAATCACAGCCATGCTCGACCATGCTCTTTAAATTTAAAGGGGTTCTTAGAATTATGGAGTACCTGTGCAAAGCATATTATATATTTATATATTTTTAACTTATGCCTCCTTTAATCAATGTTGTGAATGAGCATAGCCACTTGCATATAATTGAATTAGTATAAAGCGTTCCTAACCTAAGGGTAGGTCTAATGCATAATCAAATACATCACAGAATATAGAAAGTAAGTAAACAAACACATCAATTCTAAGCTAACAAATAGCAAGCAGTGAAAACTCAAAAATTCAACACACAACTGCAGAAAAGTAAACACTGACCTAGCCTAAAACTAGAGTTGTTATCCTAGAAAACCATCTAAAGTGTGTGTAAAAGGCTGTGTGATTTAGAATATTCTATATAGGATATTTGATTGAAGTTGCTTAAGGTGCTGGTTGGTTGAAAGATTTAAGAAAATATTTAAGTTTGAGTTTAAGTATTAATGGCTTAAAGTTGATTTTAAAGTATATTTTAAAGGGTTATTGGTTACCACCTATGTTGCTCACCGAGGCCATGAAGTTTATTTCACCTTCATTGGGGCTAATTTAATAGTCTCGTAGGCTACCTAGTGGTACCCTGTATAATTAAGTGATTTGATTTGATTAAATATTAAGGGATGATTAATTTTTAATTAATGTGGGTTATTTGTTAATTTTAAGGTTGATTAAAGATTTTTGGAATTTTAGAGTGATTTTTTTTTTATTTTTTTTTAATTTTCTAGATTATTTTAATTATTTAATTAAGTGGTCAAAAGTTGAATTTTTCAAATTTGAATGATTTCAGGAAGTTTGGTATTTTTTTATAAAAATTAGATTTTCATATGAGTTGAATGGCTTTGAGTTTGTTCAATTTACAATTTTTCTGAAATTAATTATGATTTTTCAAATTTTGATAATTATTTAATTTTTTTTAAATTATTTAATTAAAAGCCTTTTAATGATTTTTCTCCAAATGAAATCTCAACTCCTTGAAATCAACTCAAAAGGTTAGGAATGACATAAGGAAAGATTCCCAAGTGTTTAGGAATTTTCTAGAGTTTTAATTATTTTTAATTAATTAAATATTGAATTTAAATTAAAATTAAATTAAGTTCAAATTTGTTGTCAAATCAAAGGGATTTTACTTTTCATTGATAAAAGTTTGAATTCTGGTCAGTTTGAAGTATTATTTTTATTTTTGGATATAAATTAGATTTATTATAATTTTTAGAAGATTTAATGCTTACTTAAAGGTTTAAGCTTAAGAAAATTAATTAAGGGGCTTAATGGTTTTTAAAATCAATGGGAAAATTTCTATGGGCTGAGCATGTCACTAAGTTTGAATTTTTAAAGTCTCAAATCAATAGGAGGTGCATCCTAATTACTGAAAATTTTCTAGATTTTCTAGACAAATGTCTTTAATTATTATCCTTAATTATGTCACTAAGTTTAAGTGAGTTTGAATCAAAGTTCTGCTAACCCTTAACTAAATACATGTTAGGCATACACAACCACAATCAGCTCCTAAATCTAGTAAAGCCTAAGCTATGTGCAAGTGTGCGTTCCCTAAGCATGCAAACCAAATAAAATTCAATTAATTAAGGGATTAACCAATGAGCAATTGTTAAAAATAATTTCTCATTGCTTAATCACTATTCCCCATCAATCCTATTCAATTAAGATATGGGTATCTTAAAAACTTCAATGGAACTCTCAAATATTTGAGATTTAGATACATATACTTTCAAAATAAATTTTAAAATATATGTATATATATATAAACCTATACATAGGAATATAAGTTAAAACTAAAAAAACTAAAATATCATCAAAATAATTTAAATATGTTATTGAGACATCCTTTGATTATTTAAAATAATTTGAAAATAAATTTATTATTTTGAAAATAATTAGTTTAATACATAATTAAATATTAATTAAATATTAAAAAAAATAAAATAAATTAAAGGTATTTAAAATTAATCTAAAATTAATATTTAAAATAGTTCTTAAATTAAATTTATTTAGAACTTAATTATTTTTGAAATTTTAAATAATTTAAAATAAAATTATTTAATATTTTCTAAATTATTTAAATTTAATTTTAATTAAATTTTTAGAAAATGTTCAAATATTTAAATACTTAAATGATTTAAAATTATTAGAAGTTTAAAATATCTTAAGTTAAATCAATTTTTAAATTAAAATATTTATAAAATAATGATTTAATTACTTAAAATATTTTAATATAAATTATTGAATGTTCTTTAAAGTATTTTATTAATTAAGTATTAAGTAATTATTTAAGAAATTAAATATACTTAAAGTTTATTAAATATTTTAAATTAAATTTTAATTAATTAAAAAAAGGAATATGTTTTATCATTAATTAATTTTTTACAACAAAATTTAAAATTTGAAATGATTAAATTAAAATTAAACTTTTAGTATTAGTTTTGAATTAATCAAATATTAAAACATTGAAATTAATTAAGGAATATACTTTAAATTTTAATTTAGTTTTAATATAAAATATTTTTAATTATATTATTAAAAATTTAAAATAATTTAAAATGAAATTTGAATTTTGGAAATATTTAAGTTAATATTTAATTAAATATGAATTAAACCATTAAAATTAAATATATATTAAAAAATTTAAATATATTAAATATTTTAAAATAATCTTAATTTTATTTTAAAGGGTTTACAATTATAAAAATTTTTGATATAAAATAGTTAATTTTATGAAAAGTATTTTATTTTTTATATTTTTTTGAAATGTTTTGGATTTTTTAAATAATTAAAATTAATTTTTAATTAATTAAAAAGGTTTGGCAGTAGGATGCCACATGGCGGAAGGTCTTGGTTTAATTTGCTTGGTCACGGAAGGGAAAGAATTATTGGAGGTTGAACTCTCTCCTAAGGGTGACGGTTTAGAGGTGAATCATGACTGTAAGTCCCCTTCCCAATCTCATCTCAACTATGATGCTTCTACTGATAACGAAAAATTGTCTTTTTCTGCCAAATGCTTTGCTAAAGATGACCTTGACATTAGCTTTGTTAAAGTCCAAGGGAAACGTGGTAGGAAGAGCAAAAACCAGGTTCTACATTCGGGTAGGAAACGTGCTTTGAAAAGACTTAAGCAGCTTTTAAATTGGTGGAACAATCATGTTTTTAAAAATATTTTTACTAATATCTTAAATGCTGAAAATATGGTGAATAATTTTGAGCTTAACTATCAAAGCTTTCCTTCTGATGTGAATTTTGCTTCTCTTAGAGAGGCTAGGGATAGTCTTTTTAAACTTCAGGCTCAAGAAGAAATATTTTGGAAACAAAAAGCTGCTGCTAAACACCTGTTGGAGGGTGACAATAACACTAAGTACATTCATGCTTTGGTTAAAAGGAAACGTGCTACTAATTCTATTAATAAAATTATTCGGGAGGATGGCTCTGTTATCGAAGAGGATGAGGACATTGCCATGTTGGCGGTTCATCATTTTCAGGAAAGACTGAATAAGGTGTTTATTCCTAGTCAGATCCCTAACCCCGATATTATTCCCTCTCTCATTTCAGTGGAGGATAATAATATGATTGCTACCAATCCTTCTCTTGAGGAACTTAAAGAGGCTGTTTTCAATATGAATGATGCCTCGGTAGCTAGCCCTGATGGTTTTACTACTAATTTTTTTAAAAAGAGTTGGGATATTATTAAGGATGACCTTTTGCTGCAATTATGAATTTTTTTGCGGGTAATACTATACCTAAGTTTTTTTCATCTACTTCTATTGTTCTTATTTATAAAATGATTAATGCAAGTAGTTGGAATGATTTCAGACCTATTAGTCTCTGTACCTTTTTTAGTAAGCTGCTTTCCAAAATTTTTTTGTCTTGTTTAACTAATATTCTTCCTAAGATTATTTCACCCTTCCAAATAGGTTTTGTTAAAGGTCGTGCTATCTCTGATAATCTTTTTCTGGCTCAGGAATTTTGCCATGATCTGGATGTTAAGGTTAGGGGAGGTAATTCCATTCTTAAATTGGACATTTCTAAAGCTTATGATAATATTAGTTGGCAATTCATCTATAACATTATGCATTTATTTGGGTTTAGCTTGACCTTTATTAACCTTATCAAAAGTTGCATTGAGTGTCCTTTTTTCTCTTTGATTATTAATGGTAAGAGCTTTGGTTTTTTTAAATCTTCTCATGGTCTTAGGCAAGGTGACCCTATGTCCCCTGCTCTGTTCATTATGGCTATTGATTACCTTTCTAGAAGTATTGCTCACTTGTTTGCATCTCAACCCCAATTTTATTTTAGAACAAGGGGTGGTTTTCCTATTTCTCATCTTTGTTTTTTTTGATGATTTTATCATTTTTATGAATGCTTCCCGTAATCATTTTAATAAACTCATGGAATTTTCTCATGAGTTTAACTTGGTTAGTGGTTTATCTCTTAACAATCACAAATGTTATTTTATTGTTTCTAATAATATGAATATGGATCAGATCTCGACCATTAAAGAGAGGATTGGGTTTATGCATAGTCATTTACCTATTAAGTATCTTGGTATTCCGTTGTTTAAAGGCATAAATAAGTCCTTTTTGTTTAATGATTTAATTACTTCTGTACAAAATAAGCTTCTCTCCTGGGATTCAAATTTCTTGAGTTTTGGGGGTAGGCTTACTCTTATTAGAAGTGTGCTTCGTTCTCTTCTTTTATATTCTTTTCAAACTCCACTCCCCACTAAATTGGTTTGCAATAGAATTGATACTATCATTAACAAATTTTTTTGGAAAGGTGCTTCTAGTAATAAAAAAAATTTTGGGCTACTTGGGACAAATGCTGTGGGGTTTTAAATGAGGGTGGGCTTGGCTGTAAAACATGGGTGATCTTGCTAAGGCTTTTTCTTATAAGTTATGGTTTACTTTTCGTGCCAGAGTCCTTGTGGGCTAAATTTATGTACTCTAAATATTGTTTGGGTAAGCACCCTTCCACCTGTGTTTTTAATATTGGTGATTCTAAAGTTTGGCAGAGGATGTGTAAGGTTAAGTGGGAAGTGGAGCCTCTTCTTTCCCGGGGCCTTGGTAGTGGCAATATTTTCTTTTGGCAGGATCAATGGCTTAATTCGTGCTCTATTGATTCTCTTATTAATTCTTCCTCTTCTATTGCGGTTAAGGTTAGTTACTTTATCAACGATAATTGTTGGGATTTTGACAAGCTTGTTGAGGTTCTTCCGGATTGTATTATTCAGAGAATCCTTATTCTTCCTATTAACTTTGACACTAATGATGTTCTTTTATGTAATCTGGCTAGTGATGGTTTGTTTAGATTAAAAGATGCGTTTGAATTTTTTCAGAACGAGGAAAGAGGTGGATATCATTTATTCTATGGTTTGGCACAAAAGTATTCCCTTATCTGTTTCTACTTTTATTTGGAGAATGCTTCACAGATTTCTTCCTATGGAAGACAATTTGATTAAAAGGGGTTTTGTTCTTCCCTCTAAGTGCCAATGCTATTTCCATGTTGAAAGTATGCATCACGTGTTTTTGTCTGGCCCTATAGCTGTTTAAATTTGGAGTTATTTTTCAAATTAAATATTTTAAATGTTAACTTATCCATTAATAATCTTATCAAGGCTTGGTTTGTGAACTCTAAAGGTCATATCATAAACTTTACTTCCTTATTTTCTGGTACCTTTGGTTGGAAAGAAACAACTCTTTATTTAATGGTATTAAAATGGATTCGTGCCGGGTTATTAATAATGTGAAAGATAAATTGATTAATTTGTGTTCTATCAATTTAATATCTTTAAATAGTTTTAAAAATTGTTATCATGTAGCCTCTGATTTAGGTATCAAGCTTCAGAATTCTTTGCAACTTTCTTCTCCTCGTCTGATTTGTTGGGTTAAACTGAAGATTGGCTGTTTCAAGCTCAATGTTACTGATGTGCATGAGAATAACCATTTGGGGTGTGATGGCATCATCAGAGATGGCTATTGTAATCTTATTCTTGCCTTTATGGGGCCTTTCACGGGTAACATCCATTTGGCTATTTTTACTACCATTCTCTATGGGTTAAGATGCTATTTGTCTCTTGATATTACTGTTATTACTATTGAGCTGGAACCTTCCATTAATATTAAATGCTTATTTAAGAGGATGGATTCAGTGTGTGACTCTCAATTTTTTTATATCATAAGAGATATTATTAAGCAGTTGATTGTTTTCATTTACATTGACACTTCTTATGTTCTTAAGGAAGCCAATGCTGCTGCTAAGTGGTTAGCTTGTCTTGGTGCTGGGTCTGATTGCTTTAAAGACATGGTGGATGTCAATGTTCCTATGCCTCTTAGAGGTCTCATCAATTTGGATGCTCTGTCTTACCCATATGTTAGATCTTAATTGGTTTTGGTTTGGCTTTCTTACTTCATGCTGGGCTGGGGGTGTTTTCTTTTTTGTCATTTTGCTGGTTTCGTGCCTGAAGGATTTTGGTTTTATTTTTCTGGTTGTTATAATTCAATTTGGTTTGTGCTGTGGTGTCTTTGGGTGGAGAAATGATTGTAACCCTTGTTTTTTGAGGTGCCTGCTTGTTTCTCTCCACCCCTTGGTTTTCGTTAGGATTTACTTTGTGGCATTTGGTAGCCTTGCTTCCTCTATTGGCTGGGTTTGGTTTTGGCTGGGTCTAAGGGTGGTTTTATTTCTGCTCATTCACCAGTGGCTTGGAGATTTATTGTTCTCTGGGAAGGGTGTTGGGTCGAGGTACTGTGTTTATGGGCTAGTTTTTTTTTTTTTTTTTTTTTTTTTTTATTCTGAAGGTGGGGGCTTTTTGACTGGGGGAGGCTGCTACCTGGGTTGGTGTTCTCTGTTTTCTACTGGATTAGTCCCTTATGTGTGCTGGGCCTGGGGGGCTGGATGGAGCGGCATCAGGTTTTTACCTATGATGGTTGCATTATTTTAACTTGAGCTCCTTTAGCCTGAGCACTACTAGCATTATTGGTTTCTTTTGGTTTGCTTTGATTGATTTTTTGCTCTCTGTGTCTGATTCCTGGCCTCAGTTTCTGTCATGTTCTATTGTTTGCTGGTGGTTTCTTCTTTATATGTGGAGTACTAGCTGTTGGGCTTCCATTTGTTGGCACTTTTGGGTGTTAGGTGGTGTTCCCTATTATCTTGGGGTGGTGGATGCTGGTTTGATTTGGATTGCTGTTCTTTGGGGTTTGTTTGGGTATTTGAGATGGATGGAGTTTTCTTCTTGGGGGCTTATTTTTATTTGTTGGTAATGTAATATTAGTTGGCTGGTCTTGCATCCCTTTTTCTAGTGCCTGCTTAATTGGAAGTTTTTTAGGTCTTTGGCTTCTTGGAGGAAGCATGGCTATGATGATAGAACCCTACCTGTTCCTTTGTGCTACTCTCTGCCTCAGATTGGTTGGTCTTTATTATGCTTTTGTTGCTATGATTTTTCCTTTTTTTGCAGGATTATTTTTATGCAGGTCTTGTCTCATTCAATTTTGGATCAGGAAGCTGGTGCTGAATGGATTTATCCTTTGCTTCGCTATTTTTTTCGGGTCCTTTCTTGTGCACCGTAGATTGTACCTAGGTTATGTGTATTTTGCCTTAGTAAGGAACTTAAGCTTTTAAGATTTTTTGTTTTCTTTTTTGTTGTAGCTCTTTTGAGCAGTAGTAAAGCTCGAGGTCCTTTTAAGGACCTTGTAATTTTGAATCTTAATCAACGCGTAGGCCCCTTCGTGGGTTTCCTCTAAAAAAAAAACAACTGCACAGACAACGTAGTTAGGAAAGGCTGCGGAATGGCGCGATCAGAGCCATGCATCGAAAGATCAACGGCCAAAATAGTGCTCAGTTCATACACCAGCAAACCAAGCCCTATAACCCTTTTTTTTTGAGTTTTTTCTCGATCATAAAGATAGTTTTGCTTGAAATTTTAAATCTAGACTTTAGACTTGAACAGAAATAATAGGGTACATTTTATCGGCTTTAAAATTACTTAGTAAAAAGCTATTTAGCCAAGTGTATCATGAGCTAGGGTTGAGCGTTTACCTCAATCCAACAAGTGGATTCATAAGATCTTTAATTCTCTGAAATTTTAGTCTGTCCACGCATCATGTTGTAGAAGACTTCAAGAGCTGGAACTCCCTGGATCGAACGATAGAAGCCCTTAAACGGAATCGTCTAGACTCTTCAGGAAACTCATCACCGACAGCTTTGACCAGCTGATTTCGAGCGGGGAGGTGTAGAGGAGTCTCTGGGATGCTCAAGAGAATAGAGACTTGGGCTTGAGAGGCCGAGAGTGGAAACAGATTGATAGGGTTAGAATGAGGGCTCCCTTGATAGTTTTGCCCTATTCTACCTACTCTAGGCCAAAGGGATGGCTAGGATGGCTTGGCTAGGCTCTAAGATGCTGCCATCTATCCAGGGGGTAGGTGGGAGCAGAGGGCAAGGACGGGCCAAGGACATCATAGGTGTAAAGTGTCCTCTTGTCCTTTCATGGACACATGGAGCCTTGAGGGTGTTAAGAGAGTTGCTATTTGCATGTTTTATCTTCTTGCAACTTGTATAGTTTTGATGATTCTAAATATTATTATTTTAAGCTTTGTGTTCTCTTAATACTTTTTGGAAAAATTATTTCTGCTCTTGTGTGGACTAACATTTCAGGAAAATCGAACTCCAGACTAATGAAGACTTCAAATCAAAATTCAGCATAAGATAGTTTGTAAATTGAAGTTTGTAATTTTTATTGTAATTGAGTTTGAGAAAAATACGATTTTAATTGAATAAGCTTAGCACACACACTTGGGAAGATCTGTAAAAATCACACTGATCGTATGGGACGAACCTTGTTTGTGTGAGACGATCAAGTTAGTTAATCCCCTCAGAAGAGCAATGGAACGAATAGGAAGGGAAAAATTTTTTTTAAGTCCGGATCGTCTAGACGAATTTCTATTCATGCATTTTCGTCCAGACGAACTCCTATTAATCCCATGACAAAATGCTCTCTGGAAAATTTTCGTCCAGAAGAACTCCTATTCGTCCCAGGATGAAATGCTCTTTGGAAAATTTTTGTCCAGACGAACTCTTATTCGTCCTAGGACGAAATGCTCTCTGGAAAACTTTCGTCCAGACAAACTCCTATTCCTCCAAGGATGAAATGCTCTCTGAAAAATTTTCATCCAGATGAGCTCCTATTCGTTCCAAGACGAAATGCTCTCTGAAAAATTTTTATCCAGACGAAATGCTCTGTCCTTTAAAAATTTTGATAATGTCCTACAGTTTGTCAAAATCAATTATTGATATAACTGTTTGTCCTAGGATGAACATATTTCGTACGGGACGATGATCGGGTATGAAGTCAATTCGTACCATTATACACTGGGTTAATATGCAACTAATTAAGTAAATTCGTAGAGGACGATCTGACGATCGTATGTGACGATCCACTATGTACAGACTTGAAAATCAGCAGATTTTGGACAATTTTTTATGTCCTTCCTATATAAAGTCCAATTAAAGCTGCCTCTTAATCTTTTTGCCTAATGATCTTCGTGCTAATTGAAAGGAGAGTCAAGGAGAGAGGGTAAGAGAGTGTTTGAAGAAGGATTCTTACTATTGGAGCGTGAAGGATTCACTCAGTACTCAAAGGTAAGAGTCTCCACTTATGATTTGTGATTACTTCACTGTTTTCTCTCGTCCTTCTAAATTTCTTGTGAGAAGATCTGTCAAGGAAATCTGATTCTCTGCCGACACTTGAAGAGTGTGAACAGACGAAGGGTTCTCTACCTACTAGGAGAGTGTGAACAGTCGAAGAGTTCTCTACCCACACTTGGAGAGTGTGAAAGGACGAAGGGTTCTCTACCCACACTTGAAAAGTGTGAAAGGACAAAGGATTCTCTGCCCAGACTTGGAGAGTGTGAAAGGACAGACGGTTCTCTGCTAACACTTGGAGAGTGTAAAAGGATGACGGCTTTCTGCCAACACTTAGAGAGTGTAAAAGGATGACGGTTCTCTGTAGCACCGAATAGTGGTGGAAGAGAGTTTTGTAAAGGCTTATCCACCTTATTATGGGTGCAAAAGAAGAGTCACTAGTGGTATAAGTGCGATACTTGGAGGGTGCCTCCGGGAAGTGGATGTAGGTCATGTTTGATCGAACCACTGTAAAACTTGTGGCTTTTATTTTTTCCGCTTTTTTTCTTTTACTGTTTTAACTTGTGGTTGAAAAATATTTTCTACAAAATTCACTAAAGTTATTTTCTATATAAATTTTTTTAAACAAGGGATAAATTTTTAATTACCAATTCACCCCCCCTCCTTGGTTAGCCGCTGGGACATAATCTTAGGTTTAACAACCTAATTCATATTAAACAAGTTTCAACAAGTGGTATCAGAGCTTTGTTTCAAAATCATAAGTTTAGACTACTTTTTGATTAACATAGATGGCTACATTTGGAAACCAAAATACACCGGAGGGTTACTCTATAACTAGACATCTATTGTTCGACAATATTCCTTTTGATTTTTGAAAAACACGCATGTCTATATTTTTACAGTCACTTGATTACCGTATGTGGATCTTAGTTCAGGAAGGGTATACAAAACCAACTAGACTAGTTGACGAGTTAGAGTTGAAACACCATTTGTGGACTAGACAGTAGAAGAATGTGACTTAGCACAACTAAATGCCAAATACTTAAATAATTTCTTTTGTGCTTTTAAATCAGAAAATTACATGCGGATTTCTACTTGCAAGAGTGGAAAAGACATATAGGATAGACTTTGTATAACTTATAAGGGGATTAATGAGCTTAAGCAATCTAGACTTAATATCTTATTGCATGATTATGAATTGATTCGCATGAAACCAAATGAATCTATTTCTGATATGTACACAAGATTCACATAAATAGTCACATCTTTACATGCATTGGGTAGGAAACTAACAAATGCTGAAATGGTTAATAAGATTTTTCATTATTTGCCTACTGCTTATGATGTTAAAATCACTGCAATTACATAGTCTAAAGATCTTAACATTTACTCTATTAACAATCTTCTTAGTTCGCTAATTTCTTACGAGCAAGGAGTTAACCAAATAAATATTGATGCAGGTGAACCACGAAGGGAGAAGAACATAGCACTAAAAGTGGAGGAATCTGAGAGTGAACACTTACAACCTAAGGATGAAGACGACATCGCACTAATGACTATATAATTCAGAAGTTTTCTGAAGAGGAAGCAGAAGAGATGCCAGCAATTGAGTCGAGATTGCCCAAAACTCAAAGCCACTCTTAGCAAGAAGAAGGTAGAGGAGAAACCAATTGTGAAGAAGGGCAAGAAGAAGTTCCAAAGAGCTTTTTGGGTGGACTCAGCTTCAAACTCATCATAGACGGAAAAGGAAGAGGAAGTCATTAATCTTTGCTTAATGGCCGATAATCTTGATCAGTCAGATCAAGTGACTTGACTTATGATGAACTTTTTGAAGTTTCTGAATACATGCATGATTCATATAGAAAATTAAAGAAAATGCATACTAGTCTAAGCTTAAAATTTCAAGAACTACAAATGCAACATGAAATCATTAAGAAAGATCATGCTTTAATTGATGACAACCATATGAAATTACTTGATGAATTCGATGACTTGAATAAAAATCATGAAATATTAAAGACATCATTTGCAGAACTTCAAATTGAAATCAAGAATAATAAGGATGAATCAGAGAGCAAAATATATATAATCAATTATACAAATCAAATTTTGGAAGATATGAATTTATTTTACAAATTGAAGATAAAAGCTCTCGAGGATAATATGATACCCCCTAACTTGAAGATTTTACTAATCTTATTTTGTATCCTAAATTTATGCAATCCATAAATACACAAATGAATAATAGAAGACTTAGGAATCCTTTTCCAAAAGTCAAATGTAATAATTATGGATTGATTGGACACATAGCTCACACTTGTACTTTGAAGAATAAAACTTATTTGGTGTGGAAACCTAGACATATCATACATGCATCTCTTTATAAATTGTCAAAAAGAGAACCCAAACTTATTTAGATTCTCAGGTTTAATGTTTGATATTCTTGTAGGGTCGGTCTCACACAAGACCTCATGAGAGCATATGGTACCTGGACAGCGGATGTTCAAAATATATGACTGGAGATATTGCATAATTCATATCGCTGGAAGCCGAGAGTGGAGGCAAGGTTACACTTGGAGATAACACCACAAGAAAGGTGGTTGGGTCAGGTATGATTGGAAATCTTAAGAACTTTTTTATTGAAAATGTGTTATTGGTAAAAGGTTTAAAGCATAATTTGTTAAGTATAAGCCAGTTATGTGATAAAAGGATGCTGTGTAAATTTTTTTCCTACTAGCTGCATATTAAGCCTAAATGGAAATGATGTTTTAAATGATATAACGGTAAACAACATATATATGCTAGATTTGAATTGCATTAAAACTCCTACTACTTTTTGTTTAAAAACTATTTCTGATGAGTCATAGCTTTAGCATAGGAGACTTTGTCACTCTAATATGAAAAACCATAGAAGGGTTACCCAAAAGAATCTAGTAAGAGGTATACCAAAATAAGACTTTAATAAGGACCACCTTTGTAATGCATGTCCGTTAGGAAAACAAGTGAAGTCATCTTTTCAATCCAATAAGGATCTTAAAACTAATAAACCATTGGAGATTTTGCATATGGATCTTTTTGGACATGTTGGAACTGAATGTCTAGAAGGAAAGGTATACGGATTTGTGATTGTGGATGATTACTCTAGATTCATATGGGTTAAATTTCTATTTCATAAGAGTGAATCATTTGAGGAATTTAGAAACTTTTTGACTTGGATTCAACGAAAGCTATGATGTGAAATTATGACTATACAAAGTGATCATGGAGGAGAATTTGATAATGAAAGATTTGAAGATTTTTATAAAGAGAAAAGAATTGATGATAATTTTTCTGCATCTAGAACCCCTCAGCAGAATGGGATAGTCGAAAGAAAAAACAGAATATTAATAGAAGCCGCCCGAGCCATGTTGGCAGAATACTCACTTCCTAAATATTTTTGAGCAGAGGCGGTTAGCACTGCATGTTATGTTCTGAATAGGGTGAATGTGAGATTTAAATTAAATAAAATATCCTATGAGCTGCTAAAAGGAAAAACACCTAATTTGTTACATTTGTATGTTTTTTATTGCAAGGTGTTTTTTCATAACAATAAAAAATCTTCCTTAGAAAAAATTGATCCAAAATCAGATGAAGGAATTTTTATAAGATCCTCAAGTGTTAGAAAATCTTATAGAGTATTCAACAAAAAATCTTTGATAATTGAGGAGATCACACATGTTGTATTTGATGAATCTGAAATTTTTGAAGAGCCAAATATTGTAGAAGATGAGATTGAGATAACTTCCAAAAGATTGATAAAATAAATTTAGAAGAAAATTTGAAAGAAAACTTGGAGATAGAAAATCCTTTGCATAGAGATTTGAGATTTTCTAAAAACCACCCAAAGGAATTGATAATTGATGAACCTAGTGAGGTCGTAAGGACTAGGCATGGACTAAACAAAGAAGTTAATCATTCAACATTCATTTCAATAATAAAACCCACAAATATTGATCAAGCACTTTCGAATGAATTTTGGATTTTGGCTATGCAAGAAGAGTTAAATCAATTTGTAAGAAATAAAGTTTGGGAATTAACTACAAGGCCAAAGGATCAAAGTGTAGTTGGAACTAAATGGGTATTCAAAAATAAAATGAATGAGTCAGGAGTAGTCATTAGAAATAAGGCTAAATTAGTTGCTAAGGGGTATAATCAGATTAAAGAGATTGATTTTGAGTAGACTTTTGCCCATGTAGCTAAACTTGAAGTAATTAGGCTTTTGTTAACCTTTGCCTGTTTTAGAGGATTTAAACTGTATCAGTAAAAAGTATCTTTTTAAATGGGGTAACTCAAGATGATGTTTTTGTAAAACAACCTCCAGGTTTTGAAAAATCTAAATACCCAAATCATGTTTTCAAATTGAAAAAGGCATTATATGGATTGAAATAGGCACCTGGGGCTTGGTATGAGAGATTGAGCACCTTCCTACTTGAAAGACATTTAAAAAAGGAAGTGTGAATACAACTCTTTTTTTTGAAGAAATTTAGAAATGATATACTCATTGTACAAATTTATGTTGATGACATCATTTTTGGATCTTCAAATAAAAAACTTTGTGATAATTTTTCAATGAGTATTGAATTTAAAATGAGTTTAATGGGAGATTTAAGTTACTTTCTAAGCTTTAACATTAAGCAAATTAAGGAGGGTACATTTCTTAGCCAGTCAAAGTATGTTAAGGACATCCTTAAAAAGTATGAAATTGATAATGCTAAACCTATTAGTACACCTATGAGTTCCTCAATTCAGTTGGATAAGAACCATAAGAGAAAATATGTTGATAAAAAAAATTTAGAATAATAATTGGATCTTTGTTTTACTTGACAGCTAGCCGACCCGATATCATGTTTAGTATTTATTTGTGTGTTAGATTTCAATTAGATCTACAAGAATCATATTTAACAGCAGTAAAAAGGATTTTAAGATATCTATTAGGAACTCAGAATTTAGAAATTTGGTATCCTAAGTTTATCTCTTCATTTGAAATAATTGATTATTCAGATTCTGACTTTGCAGGTTATAGGATATATAGAAAGAGCACTTCTATAACATGTCAATTTATTGAAAATTCTTTAGTCTTTTAGTCCAGTAGAAAATAAAATTCAGTAGCCCTATCTACTACTGAAGCTGAATACATTGCATTAGGAAGTTATGTGGCACAAGTACTTTGGTTGAAATAACAGTTAATTGATTTAGGATTTACTATAGGCACTATTCCAATTTATTGTGATAACACTAGTGATATTAGCATTTCTAAAAATCCTATTCAACATTCTAGAACCAAACATATAGACATCAGGCATCATTTCATAAGGGATCATGTATTCAAAGGAGAAATTGAACTTATTCATGTTTCTATAGAAAATTAACTTGCAGACATTTTTACAAAACCATTAGCCTTTGATACTTTCAGTGCATTAAGAACAAGACTTGGTGTGATCGATTTGAATGCTTAATTAAAATGTTTCTGCAACATTGATGTGTGTTTTTCTAGTTAGTATTTTTATGTGTATTTGTGATTTTTATGTGATTCTCTATCGTGTTTTTATTGAGTTTGTATTTTTATTTTTCATTTTTTTTTTTGAGTTTATGTTTTGGTTTTATAAAATTCTCATATCTAGACTTTTGATTGCTTGTTTTTTTAAAAATTGAGTGACAATCGTCGAGGACAAAATTATTTTTATACGGGACAAATTGTGTAGTGTGTTAACTGTCAGATTTGAACAGTTTGTGTACTTCAGTTTTTATTTTTTACTTCGTCTGTACGATCGTCACGATCATCTGGAAGAACTTTTCAAACCTTTGTACGATTGATTGTCATTTAAATGGATAAGGTCATTTTTAATATTATATTCGTACATACGAACCTTTGGTTCGTCCGGACGAACGCTTGGCGATTCGATGTGGGGGACGGTTTCAACTGCCATTAAAATGATCTTAAATTTCTGATCATCCAGGACGAACACCTGTTCGTCTGTACGATCATTTGGTCAAAAGTTTGTACGATTTGACGCATCGTTACTTGTGTGATTACAAAAAGTTGTTTCTTATTTGGACTCGTTCGTTCGTCCATATGAAACGTTTTCGTACGGGACGAAAGTAATTTTGCCTGTACGAACAGTCGTATTTCATTAAATTGACAGGCTTTGAACTCAACAGTCACACTCACACATCCCTTTTAGACCCCTTTTTTCTTTTAGATCTTATTCATGGCAAGCTCAAACAAATGACAAAATGTTCTAGCCAAGGGTCCACCCAAAAACTCTAGTGATAACTTTCTGTCCAAGGCCAACGAAGAGCCATTTCCTAGATTTGCCTCCGCTAAGATCACCCCTTCTAAAATTCTTATTCAAGAACAACTGACCTTTTAGGTAATGAACTTGTTTGCATCCACTCAATTTAGTCTCATTCTCACACTACTCCACTTCTACAACAAATAAACCTTTCACTACTTCCTAGCAAACATGTCTTTCAATTCTAACTATTCTGTGATTAGGTCATATGTTTTTAAAAAGAAAGTAGAAATCACAAAGGAAAACTTAGGAATTTTTCTGAACTTAAGGACTGAAGGGATTAGAGCCCATACCTTAACCACTACTTCTGATTTTGACTGGACTGAAATTAATGAAGTGATTAGGGAATTATATATAAGGAGTATATGCCTAAAGTGTCCTCTCTTGTTCGAAATGCTCGTATCATCCAGCATGTTCTTCGAACTTCCATAATTCCTAAAGCTGGTGATAGAGTCAACATTACTCTTCTTCTTTCTACAGTAACCTACTTAATTATGATTGACCAACCTATAGATGATGCCCAACTAATCATTGGCTATCTTTATAAACTTTCTGAAATTGGTCATGTCACCCATAAAAGAAAGAATAATATTGCCTTAGGACATCTTGTTGCCTATATTTTGGAGAAGAAGTATGAATTGGTTCATCCAGTTCAAGATTTTGAAGAATCTCTCTACTACAATGATGGATCTTTTAGAGTAATCTTCAATAAAGATGAACCACGTAAAACACATGTTATTAGTGACTTAGAGGAGGAACCTGAACCTGCACCTGCGAGTGAACCAAATTACCAAGATTTGGTTCAGAGATTTGATCATTTAGAGTCTCATTTTAATCAAATATTTAATCAAATTGAAACTCACTTACAGCAGCAGGATGTTCAGTACAACCAAGACATAGGATATATGCGAGAACAGATAAATCACATAAGTTCAAATATGCTCATGATAAGCAGTTACTTTAATTTCTTCAGTAATGTACCTCCTCCTCCTCCAGATTAGGGCCCATCAGAGTGACTCATGTACTTGCTTATCCTTTCTATAGTTGATGTGATTGTGATGTAGTAGATTATGATGTGATATATTTTAGTTATGTGTTAGTTTTATTTTATGTTTTAGCTTTTATGTTTTATGTAGTATTGATATCAAATTTTACTGATTGTAATATTCTCTTTTATGATATCAATATAAGTTATCTTATCTTGGTTTTAATCTTGTTTTGAAAAGTGTGTTAGCCTATATGACAATCTTTAAAAGTTTTTATCTTAAGAGTGATATACCTTGAAGCGCAACTTAAAATTAAATTCATTAGAAAATCTAATTTTTCAAAATTTAAGTTTTGCTTATAACTTGATGTAATTAAGATTGTCAATTTCATGTCTCTTATTAGATTACATTAATGTTCAATATTATTGTTGCAATTATGATGTTTTCTTATTTTGTATTTCACTTATCAAAAAATATTGATGTACTTAGAAATATTTGAAATTTTTTATTATTGATTTTGGAAAGATTAAGATTACTCCTAAAAAATGTACAAATATACAAAAATCAAAAGAAATGCACAATGGTTTGCAATATGAAAAAGAGGCACAAAATAAGCCACAAGTAAAAAGATGCACAAAAATGTGCTATAACTATTGAAAAAGATGTGCAAAGCGTCACATATGGTAGTTATTTTTTTCCACAATCTTTTAATCTCTTAATTCAAATTGGTCTTTTGTACATTTATATTTCGTATTAAAATTTGAAATATACAAATTTTATATTCATCATTTATGCAATGATATTCTTTATCTTAGTGTCTAAATTGATTCATATTTTTGATATATACTTTTTATTATTAATGTTATATCTCTTCTTAAGTTCTATGAATCATTTTTATTTGTCTAATGATTTAATTTTATTTGCAAAATTTATTTCAATCACTTTCAAGGATCAATTATCAAAGGATTATCATATAACTGCTTATATTTCTGGTCTTTTTCTTCTTCTTTTTTTGATGTTGTCAAAAAGGAGGAGAAAATATTTTGTTCTTATCTTTATTCTGTATCATGTGTTCATATCTTTGTTCTGTATCGTATTTTTGTTTCGTATCATATCTGTTGTATTAATAAAAAAAGTAAAGGAAAAGAAAAGAAAGATACATTTGTTGTGCAATGCCTCCTTATTTTCATATTTTCATCAATTCAGATGGAGTTTAGGAGATTCTTAGAATTTAAAAAGTATACAAACAATAATTATTTTGCCATCATAAAAAAGAGGGAGATTGTTAAGAGAGTTGTTATTTGCATGTTTTATCTTCTTCCAACTTGTATAGTTTTAATGATTCTAAATATTATTGTTTTAAGCTTTGTGTTCTCCTAATATTTTTTGAAAAAATTATTTTTGCTCTTGTGTGGACTAACATTTCAAGAT
The DNA here is from genome assembly GCA_019514585.1 of Dendrobium officinale. Taxonomy (NCBI): domain Eukaryota; kingdom Viridiplantae; phylum Streptophyta; class Magnoliopsida; order Asparagales; family Orchidaceae; genus Dendrobium; species Dendrobium officinale. The sequence continues at coordinate 65,862,541 of CM033682.1, read as the reverse complement.
AATCGAACTACAGACTAATGAAGACTTCAAATAAAAATTCAGCATGAGATAGTTTGTAAATTGAAGTTTGTAATTTTTATTGTAATTAAGTTTGAGAAAATATGATTTTAATTGAATTATCTTAGCACACAGACACTTGGGGAGATCTGTAAAAATTATACTGATCGTACAGGATGAACCTTGTTCGTACGGGACGATCATGTCAGTTAATCCCCTCGGAAGAGCAATGGAACGAATAGGAAGCATGAAAATTTTTCTAAGTCCTAATCGTCTAGACGAATTTCCATTCGTGCCAGGACGAAATGTTCTCTGAAAAATTTTTGTCCAGACGAACTCTTATTCGTCTTAGGATGAAATGCTTTCTGGAAAATTTCATCCAGACGAACTCCTATTCATCATAGAACGAAATGCTCTCTAGAAAATTTTTGTCCAGACGAAGTACTATTCGTCCCAGGATTAAATGCTCTGTCCTTTAAAAAATTTGATAATGTCCTGCAGTTTGTCAAAACTGATCCTTTATATAACTGTTCGTCCCAAGATGAACATATTTCATACGAGAGAAGTCAGTTCGTACTATTATACATTGGGTTCGTATGCAACTAATTAAGTAAATTCATACAGGACGATCTAACGATCGTACGAGATGATCCACTATGTACAGACTTAAAAATCAGCAGACTTTGGATGATTTTTTGTGTCTTTCCTATATAAAGTCCAATTAAAGCTACCTCTTAATCTTTTTGCCTACTGATCTTCAAGTCAATTGAAAGAAGAGTCAAGGAGAGAGTGTGAGAGAGTGTTTGAAGGAGGATTCTTACTATTGGAGCGTGAAGGATTCACTTGGTACTCAAAGGTAAGAGTATCCATTTGTGGTTTGTGATTACTTCACTCTTTTCTCTCGTCCTTCTAGATTTCATATGAGAAGATCTGTCAAGGAGATCTGATTTTCTGCAGACACTTGGAGAGTGTGAACAGACGATGGGTTCTCTTCCTACACTTGGAGAGTGTGAACAGCCGAAAGGTTCTCTGCCCACACTTGGAGAGTGTGAAAGGACGAAGGGTTCTCTGCCCACACTTTGAGAGTGTGAAAGGACGAATGGTTCTTTGCCCACACTTGGAGAGTGTGAAAGGACGAACGGTTCTCTGCCAACACTTGGAGAGTGTAAAAGGACGACGATTCTCTGCCAACACTTGGAGAGTGTAAAAGGACAACGGTTCTCTACCGCACCGGGTAGTGGTGGAAGAGAGTTTTGTAAAGGCTTCTCCGCCTTGCTGTGAGTGCAAAAGAAGAGTCACTAGTTATATTAGTGCAATACTCGGAGGGTGCCTCCGGGGAGTGAATGTAGGTTGTATTTGACCGAACCACTATAAAACTTGTCTCTTTTATTTTTTTCGCTATTTTTTTTTACTGTTTTAACTTGTGGTTGAAAAATGTTTTCTACAAAATTCACTAAAGTTATTTTTGGTTTAAAATTTTTTAAAAGAGGGATAAATTTTTAATTACCAATTCACCCCACCTCTTGGTTAGCCGTTGGGACATAATCTTAAGTTTAACAACCTAATTCATATTGAACAAGTTTCAATAGAGGATTGTTATATCTAGATCCAAGGGCTGAAGGAGTCCTAAGAAGGCTCTAGAGAGGCTCTAGATGGCTGGATTGAGCTAGAATGAAAGGAGTGCCATGTCATCCATGGTTTAGACCATTTAAAAGCCACCTTGACCATTTGTTGACTAGTTTGACCACTCAATAGGTCAAATAGGGTGATGTGGCATAAGAGGGGTACTAATTGGACAAGTTGGAGAGAGCTCAAGGCTTAAGGTTTGGAGTTTAAGTGAAAACATAAAAGATTAGATGAATTTGACCAAGTGATGCATGTAGAATTTACTTGGTCAAAATCATTTAGGTTTGATTGGTCCTTCGTTAAAAAATATGTAAGCCATGATTTGGAGTTGATTTGAGGCTTGAAAAAGGTTTGAAGTGCCTAATGGGTTAAAATAACACATTTAAAACATTAAGGAGTATTGGGTCAACCTAGGTTGACTTGGTCAACCAGGTTGACCCAGGACCCGGGTTTGGGCTCAACATGTTTGGTTTGATATTCAAAAATTGTTGGAAGTTATTCCAAGCAATTTGAAGTTCATTTGGTTTGAAATTAATGTTTGAACCCTTAAGGGGTATTTTGGTCAAAAGGTTTTGACCTGATCAACCAAGCTTGACTAGAGTCTGGGCTTGAGTCCATTGCACTCCTAATAATGATTAGGATGCATTGGAAGATGTTTGGAGCTTTGATTTGAAAAGGCCAAGTTGAAGTTTGGAGAAAACTTCAAGATTTCCTTTAAGGGATATTTTGGTCATTCTGACCCTTGATAAAGTAGGAGTCAAAATGGGTCCACCAAAATACAGTTTAATGCTCAATGGGTCATGATTAAGAGGTTGGAAGTGATTAGAGGTTTTGGAGAAAGTTATAAGGTCAATATCCACTAGGGGATAGGCCCAATGGCATAGACCGTAAATATTTGAAGGTTTTACAGCCTTTAGAGTTCAATTCCGTTTTTGGGGTTAGAGACTTCAGAAAATGCTCAAATTTGAAGGGGTAATCTAGAGATGTCCTATCAATATGTAATTGACAAACTCTTAATCAGAGGTCATTTGATTAAATTTTGAATTGTTTGAAAAATCCTTAGAAAAGGCTTTTAGGATAAAGCCTTTAACCTTGGATTCAGGGTTTGAAAATATGGATTTGATCATAGGGTCTGGATTGATTTAGGTTTTGGATAGATCCTAAGATCTGGATTGGTCCTAGTAACCTCATACAAAAATGAGGTCAACACCCCTCATTCTTCATTAGGGGAGAGGAGGAAAAAGGGACCTCAAGCAAGAAGAGAAGGGAAAGAAGAAGAGAATGAAGATAAGTAAGAAAAGGAAGAGACTCCGCCTCAAACACCACCAAACTTTCACCCGACAGTCGATTGATGCTGGAATTAAGCAAGGAAGTAAGAAGAGAATGAAGAAAAGGAAGAAAAGGAAGAGATTCCTCCTTAACCACCGTCGTACTTCCACCAGTCTGCCAACCGATGCCAGAATTCTGCCCAACTGTCGATTGGCGCTAGAGTTCCCCCTACTACAAACCGATGTTGGACTTTCACCTAGCCGCTAACCGAAATCGGACGTCTGCCCAACCGCCAAGTGGCGCCAGATTTCTGCCCAACCTCCAAGTGATGTTGGATTTCTGCCCAACGTTCACCCGACGTTGGTCTTTTATCCAATGTCGAACTTCCGCCCATCGCCTCACTTCTACCCATCGCCGGACTTTTGTCAGACTTCTACACAACACAGAACTTTCGCCTGTCATCGAATTTCTATCTGACGCTACTTTCGCGCGTCGTCAGACTTCTGCCCGTCACAGGACTTTCATCGGACTTCTACCCGACACTAAACTTCCGCATGTCGCTGAATTTCTACCTGACACCAGAATTTCATCCGTCGCTAGACTTCTATCCATTGTTAGACTTCTACCCGACATCGACTTTCGCCTGTCTTCGGACTTCTACCCAATGAGAGGCTTCTGCTCGTCGCTAGATTCTTACCCAATGTTAGACTTTTGCATGTCAAATGTCCTTCCGACATCAGTCACCCTGGACTCCATCTCTTGTCGACTATAATCTTTCTTACCTCTGTCGCCAACCGACTACGATCAACTATGGTCCTTTCGACCTCCATCGCCAGATAATGGTCCTTCTCACCTCTATCACCCCGACCTCTGCGCCCACCAACTACGATCCTTCCGACCTCCGTCGCTCTCCGACTACAGTTAGCTACGGTCATTTCGACCTTTATCGCCCACCAACTACAGTCCTTCCAACCTCTGTCGCCAAACAACAGTCTTTCTAACATCTATTACCCATCGACTATGGTCCATCCGACTAAACGAACATGTCAATTGTTATTATTTGTATTCCCACCATATAATGTACTCCATATGATGCATATCAAGCCAAGACCTTCCCCCAAGGAAGGGCCTCATTTGTATTTGACTACAAATAATAGTGGTTCACTCAAGTTGGATCAGGCCCCGTGATTTTTCCCATATACAGGGTTTTCCACGTAAAAATCTTGGTGTCTCTTATAAATGATGCACCCTTTATTATATATGTATGCGTGTTGGATCTTCGTACAAAAGCTAAGACGTTAAACTTTATATTTCTCTACCGTCGCGAATATTCCAGGACAACAATTATATTTAACATGTAATGTAAATTGCATATAGGAGTCAACTAATCCATTATTCAACCAACACCAAGATAATTGGTCACTAAAAGAAATAATGAACAACTGTCCTTCCACTAATGCTTTGGGAATGCCAAACTTATGCAATACAACAAACACCAAGAAAATTGGTCACTAAAAGAAATAATGAACAACTCTCCTTCCACTCATGCTTTGGGAATGCCAGATTGATGCAATACAAGAGTTATAAAATTTGAGGAAGATAGTGAATAATGAAGGATATGTAAAAATTAGATAGTTGGCCTCCCATAAATAGTAACATTATCAACTACAAGGCTAAATTAAATAAACTTAAAGCACATTTATTGTATTGTTGCACATTATTTTCTTAAGAATATAATTTTATTGAGTTAAGTTGAAATAGTTTTGGTGTAAGAATATTAAAATGGTAAGTCTAAAGTGAGTTGAATCTTACTTAAAGTGGAAAGTAAAAGTTTCCACCTTCTCAAAGTCAAAATCATTTGTACAACTATTCAAGAGCGAGCCTAAAGATTATGAATTAATGTTTTATCTTTTAATGAAGTTTCATTTAATAAATCTCTTCAGTTTCGAATATGAAGTTATGAAACTTTATGATGATTGTAAGCTCATTTAATGTAGTGTTTGACAACCTTTTCCCATTGTTGTAATGTTTTGAATTCTCTATGGGCTAAAGTGATTTTAAATATCAAGAATGTTATTGAATTGAAATCACTTTTAAGATCATCTAAAAGATTGAGCTGACCACCCATCAATTTTTCATACAAAATTCATTATAACCATCCCAAACAATTGATTAGGAGTGTCAATTCGGGTCAACGGGTCAGGTTCAGGTCGAACCCGGAACTGACCCGATGCTATCTGAGACGACCCGAACCAGACCCGTTTTTGCAAACGGGTTAAAAAATGCAACCCAAACCCGATCCGCCGGGTTGCCGGGTTGACACAACCCGACATGAATATGGGTTGCGAAGTGTGAAGGTAGGTGCGCCGCGCGCATGGGGACTGCGGCCTCGTAACGCGTGGGCGTCCCGCGGCCGCGTGGATCTCGTGTAGTTGCTCCGCGCGTGTGGATTGGCGAACTGCAGGGCGGCGAGGCGCGCGTACTCACATGGGCCACAACGACGCATTGGGACTGGCGGAGGTGCTGAGGTCACGCCTGGGGAGTGGGAACTGCTGAGGCGCGCTGAACTGCAGTGCAGGCTAGGGCGAAACCCTTCTGCGGACCGCGAGAACAGGCTAGGCTGGGCTAACGCCTAATGGACCCAGACCCGGGTCAACTTCTGGTTGATTTCGGGTTTCCGGGTCAACCCGAACCCGAGCCATTTTTTTAAACGAGTCAAATATCCGAACCCGAATTTTTTCGGGTCGGGTTCAAGTCATGTTTCGGGTCGGGTCCAAAATGAAACCCCTACAATTGATCAACCTTGTTTCTATCATTCTAAGTTTTTCAAAGAGTACTCTTATCACTCCTAATTCCTAACCTACCTTCCCATTAATCTCCTCATATTATTGATCAACTTAAAATAAAACAAATCTTAGATTTTTCCTTAAAGGTCTTCAGCCACCTTGAAATTTCCAACACCTAAAATTTAGAAGCTCTCAAATCACTCTTAATACATTCCCCTACATTTTCTCCAATCAAATAAAAATAGTCTCCAATCAAATAAAATTAGTCACTATTTACTTTTACATATTTTAGTATCATAGCTAAACCTAGACAAGAGCAAGGCATCCTTCACACATCACCTCAAATTTCATATGGTTATTAAGAAAACTTTTGTACATGTTTGTGATTGTTTGCTAATTGAGAAAAATATCTTTTTATTTATTTTATTTTCTTTAAGGCATATAGCACGCAAGTGAAGAATGATTATAAAAATATTATTCATCAAATAATGAAATAGCTCAATTTATTTCTAGAGGAGAATTAGAATAGAAAAATTCAACATAAATTGCAAATACAACTAAATAAAGAGATATTTTATAGATCAATTGATGAAGAGCCTCCATTAATTGAATAAACTTTTCTTATCATTCCATCTTCATAATTACAATAATCTAAATCACATATCAATGATCCTCCTCAAATACAATATTTAGTTGTCCCATTACCAGTCAAAGTTATACTAGTATCATTGCTTTCATCACCCCACTTCTGAAATTTTGCAAATTTATCACTTTTTTTAATCAATTATTAAGGTCCTAATGCTGTTATTTGCTTGATCTATATTAATAATTATTATATGCAAATATTTTTATTATATAGTGGATTCACTCAAATTGGATCAAGCCCCGTGATCTTTCCCATATTCAGTGTTTTTCACATAAAAATCTTGGTGTCTCTTATAAATGATGCACCCTTTATTATATATGTATGCGTGTTGGATCTTCGTACAAAAGCTAAGACATTAAACCTTATATTTCTCTACCGCCGCGAATATTCCAGGACACAACAATTATATTTAACATGTAATGTAAATTGCATATAGGAGTCAACTAATCCACTATTCAATCAACACCAAGATAATTTGTCACTAAAAGAAATAATGAACAACTGTCCTTCCACTAATGCTTTGGGAATGCCAAACTTATGCAATACAACAAACACCAAGAAAATTAGTCACTAAAAGAAATAATGAACAACTCTCCTTCCAGTCATGCTTTGGGAATGCCAGATTGATGCAATACAAGAGTTATAAATTTGAGGAAGATAGTGAATAATGAAGGATATGTAAAAATTATATAGTTGGCCTCCCATAAATAATAACATTATCAACTATAAGGCTAAATTAAATAAACTTAAAGCACATTTATTGTATTGTTGCACATTATTTTCTTAAGAATAGAATTTTACTGGGTTAAGTTGAAATAGTTGTGGTGTAAGAATTTTAAAATGGTAAGTCTAAAGTGAGTTGAATTTTACTTAAAGTGGAAAGTAAAAGTTTCCACTTCTCAAAGTCAAAATCACTTGACCAACTATTCAAGAGCGACCCTAAAGATTATGAATTAATGTTTTATCTTTTAATGAAGTTTCATTTAATAAATCTCTTCAGTTTCGAAGATGAAGTTATGAAACTTTATGATGATTGTAAGCTCATTTAATGTAGTGTTTGACAACCTTTTCCCCTTGTTGTAATGTTTTGAATTCTCTATACTTTTACATATTTTAGTATCATAGCTAAACCTAGACAAGAGCAAGGCATCCTTCACACATCACCTCAAATTTCATATGGTTATTAAGAAAACTTTTGTACATTTTTGTGATTGTTTGCTCATTGAGAAAATATCTTTTTTTTTTTTTTAATTTTCTTTAAGGCATATAACACGCAAGTGAAGAATGATTATAAAAATATTATTCATCAAATAATGAAATAGCTCAATTTATTTATAGAGGAGAATTAGAATAGAAAAATTCAACATAAATTGCAAATACAACTAAATAAAGAGATTTATAGATCAATTGAAGAAGAGCCTCCATTAATTGAATAAACTTTTCTTATCATTCCAGCTTCATAATTACAATAATCCAAATCACATATCAATGATCCTCCTCAAATACAATATTTAGTTATCCCATTACCAGTCAAAGTTATACTAGTATCATTGCTTTCATCACCCCCCTTCTGAAATTTTGCAAATTTTTCACTTTTTTTAATCAATTATTAAGATCCTAATGATGTTATTTGCTAGATGTATATTAATAATTATTATATGCAAATATTTATATAATGATCATGTTGCAAGAAAAAAAAAAATTCTTTTGCCTATTTAAATCTCTTCCACATATTTTATAACTTGAAATACCTTCAACTTCTAGGGAAATGTTCTTTTAGATCCAAAGGAATAGATGTAGCACTATACAATTAAATTTGTGAATGATAATAAAGAATAAATGAAATTGCTAAGTTTGGATAGCTACCTCCTCTTAATGATAATATCAATAACTTTTATAAGAATAAATTAAATAAATTTATCAATATTTTATTTTATTATTGCACTTTTTTATTTTATGCTGATGCAGTTGTGCTTTGTGAATGTGAAAAATATGAAGTATGATGTGAGTTGAATTTTAATCTAAGTGGAAAGTCAAAAGCTGCCACCTCACATTGCTATTTCATCAAAGTAAAAGTAAAAAAATACAAATTAGTGTTTTATCTTTTAATGGGTCTACATTCAATACATAAAAATCCCTTTAGTTTTCAAAATAAAGTTATGAAGCCTTGTGATAGTTTCAAGCTCATTTAATGTTGTGTTTGATCACATTTTTATGCTCCTGTAATGTTTTGATCACATTTTTATGCTCTTGTAATGTTTTGTATTCTTCACAACTTCTAATTGTTCTAAATATTAAAACTATTACAATGAAACAATCTTTGATGAAATAAAACTAGTTTTGAGAAAATTATGTTTATATTTTGGTGGATTATTGGTTGTTCAAACCTTGTTCCTTGGTTAGGAGACTTGTAACAACCCTTCTTAGTGAGAGGATATCTATCTTATTATTTATGTATTTTATTTTAATTCTTTGTTATATTTATCCTCCCCTCGTTACTTTTTTATTATTAGTTTCTCTCATTCCCCACACTCCTATTGCAATTTATGCACAAAATATCACTTAACAACATCCACCTAAAACTAGTAGCTTGCCTCCCTTCAACTTTATATACTAAGATCCCCAACATAATCATTACTAATAACTCATGGACATTATTTCTAAAATTTTAAGCATTCCAAAAGAATTCATACCCCTTTGAACTCTTAACCTAAATTCTATTTATTATCCTAACACAATTAGCAGACAATAATCCAATACTTTCCCATCTCCTTGTAGAGTTTGAACATTCTATGGACTTTTAACCTCTTAACATCCACAAACTCGTAAATTATTCTTAATACATTTTTCTATACCTAATCCTAACAAAAAAAAGTCCCTATAAAATTTCATCAAGAATGCCACCATACCATGAAATTCCAACTCAAAAAACAGTCACTTCTAATTCATTATCTCATATTATAATTGGTTTTTTGTAGCTTCAATTTATGTTGAAGAGAATATTGTGGAATGAGGTTATTTAGCCTTCGTAATGACAGCACAACTCCATGACTATTGACTCCAAATGCTCCATTGGTATAGATGTTCCAATAATGATTCATTGACTAAGATTCTTCTTAGGTGGTGTTAAAGAACTTTGTTAAAAAATTGAATGAGTTTAACTATCAAGTTGGCATTTAGTGTGTAGTCCAACCAATATTTACTAAGCAAAAGGAGTACCTTGTCAACTTCCTTAAAAGCTCAGGCTTATGTTTTATTGACTTCAAAGATTAATTAATCACAACTATAATGGAATGCACTTGAAGATATGGTTGAAGCTTCCTAGTATAATCTATCAATGTTAGGGTTAATTTTTTTATTAAATAGGTAGTTCTTCCCTGAGGTTTATCAGAGCCCTTTCATATGTAAAAAATTGGCATTTACTTTTTTATAACTTGTCTGATTAAGCATAAACTTATTATGAATTTCCAACTTTGAAACATAAAAACATTGGTTCTCTCTTTTCAAAGAAGAGAGAGAAACTCCGTTTTTTTCTGGTTGAAGAAAATTTTTGAATTTTCTATTCGCGGTTTCTCCGCTCGACGCGAATGGTGTCGAAGGATTGCCGGACTCAGGCTCCCGTAGTCTCAGTCAACCTCCGTCACCCTCCTCCATCACGGAAGATCTCGTGTCAATTCGATTTGTCTCCACCTGCTTTCGGAGACATTGGTCGCAAGAAGGAAAATATGTTCTGGCTTAACAAAGATAGGCCTCTGATTATCAAGGAGCTTTTGAAGAAAAGAAGAAGATAGTTGACTGCATTGGCATAGGTAAACAAATTTTAATGGAAGATTCAAACTCGAAGGTATTCAGTAAATAAGGAACAAATCTCCATAAAGGCAACCCGCTCCAAAAAGAGGATTGTACTCAAACCTCTTGTAAGAATGCGGCTGAAGCTAATAAGGAAGTTGTGTATGGTGCTCAGAAAGATAACCAGATTACTGATTATATGGTTTTAGAAGAAGTCAATATAAATTCTAAGGAACATGAAGGCGTAGACAAGGCTGATCGGTGCTCTGACCTGACCAAAGTTTGGGAATGCGAATCTGGAGAACTTGGGAATTGTATTCAAATAAACAATGTTAAATGTTCAAATCCTGTTACTGAAAAACAGGTGCTGAATGCTTGGAAGAAGAAGGATAATATCAAAGTCTCTGAACTTAATTTCGGAGAAAATTTTGTGAATGAAGACGGAGCTGTTAAACTTCATGTTGAAAATGAATTTGATAATTCAAACAGACTTAAGAAGTCTCTGGTGATAAAGATCTTTGGTAATAATATCCCTTTCAATGTCATTAGTATGGAGTTAAGGAAACAATGGTCCAGGTTCGACAAATTTCATTTAACTCAACTAGGACTTGGATGGGTGCTTTGTGTCTTTGAGGATCAAGAATCTTTGGAGGAAATAATTGCTTCAGGTCCCTGGTATGTCAATGGCAACATAATGGGTATGGACAGGTGGTCAGCAGCTTTCTCACCTACATCATTCAAAGGCCTCACAGCCCCAATTTGGATCCGGATGCCAAATCTTCCACTTTAATGCTGGGATGAAGTGAATGTTTATAGAATTGCTTCCATGGTGGGGACTCCTTACTTGATCGATGGTAACATGTTCCAGTGGTCTAGAAGAGAATTCGCAAGGGTTTGTGTGAGAATCAAACTCGATGAGAAGTTACCCATGGGTGTTTGGGTTGAAGGAGAACTTGGAAAATTTTACCAGAACATTAAATATGAAAGGTTGCCAACATTTTGCTTCAACTGTGGTAAGCTTGGTCACTTAAGGGAGGAATGTTTGAAGAAATCTACTTCGAACAGGTCTAAACAAGGGATTGAAGCTCAAACCAGTGAAGGTGAAGTTGGAGCTGGAGATACAAGCAAAATTACTCAAAATCAGGTTCCTATTGATAATGGCAAAGGAGATGGCTATGGTCCTTGGATTCATGTGGACTACAAAGCTAAGAAGAATCATAAAAAAGTTACTGGGAGCAAGGAAATAATAAAGGCCAATTCTAGTTTGGAGGGGAGAACAAAAGAAGCTGTTAAACCAAGCAGTACAATTAGTACTATTGCTGGGAATAATTTGTTAAAACAAAATTCAATTGATTCAAGTTGTTTGAATCAAAAAGCAGGATATGAGGTAACAGAAACCAATCCTATTGTTGATATCTGCTATGCTGTAGTGTGAACCAAATCTGGAGAGGTTTCTGATGTTAAAATTTTGGGTATAAATAACAAGTTCGAAATTCTATGAAATATAGCAAAGGAAGGTGAAATAGTTGAGGAAGGTCTACAACCAAATGCACATGAAGGAATTCAGGCAGAGCCAGTTGATGTTGTATCTAAAGCTTGTGAAGATACCTCTTCTACTGTTAAGAAGAGAGGAACAAAGCAGTTAAAAAACCTGGGACCTATCAGCCTGAAGACAAGGGGTAGGAAAAATGAAGAAGAGGCTAAGGAGAAAGGTGGAATTTATTCCCCATTAATCCATAAATGAATTCCATCTTATTTTGGAATTGTAGAGGAGCCAAGAAAAAGAGGGCTTCTCTCTACCTCAAGGAGGGTTCTTTTCGTTGGGCTATTGGAGACTAGTCTTTATTGAGCATAAAGATGTGGAATCTTCGATTGGCACTGGTTGGAATTACAATTTTGTTCCGTCCGCTGGTTTATCTGGAGGCATTCTTGCTCTGTGGAGAAGCAACCTAGCTAATTTCAACATGATTGAGTCTTCATCTCAATTCATTGTAGGTGATTTGGATATCCTCAATAAGGGGAAAAACATATCACCAATGCTTAGAGTAGCTACTATATATGGCAGCAAAGATGTGTACAATAGAAGATTTCTTTGGAATGGCTTGGAAAAACATATCACCAATGATTGGCCTTTGGTGATCGGTGGAGATTTCAATTGTCTTTTGGCTAAAGAAGACAAGATAGGTGGCAGGAAATTTAACTTCTCTTTGCGGCCGAGAGAGATGAAATACTTTATGACTTCTAATGATCTTCATGAGCTAAATTTCATTGGTCCTAGAATGACCTGGAGCAATAATAAGAAAGGCTATGATCGGATAATGGAAAGATTAGATCGAATTTTGGTCAATTCTACTGCGATGAACTATAATCAACAGATGGTTCTTAAACATCTACCCAGAATTGCATCTGATCACTGTCCTATCCTCCTCAATACTTCAGTTTTTCCTTCCAATAGTAAAAGATCTATCAAATTCAAGGATGTGTGGGCTTCGTATCCGTCATCCTTTGCTGTTGTGAAAAAAGCATGGATGAGAAGAGACTCAGGATCTCCTGCTGAAATTTTGAATTATAAATTTAAAAGGGCTCTCAAATCCTTATTCTTTTGGAATAAGGCTAAGCACAAAGAGTTGAATCATATGAAGGACTTGCTCAAAGAAGAAATTCTTATTCTTCAAACTAAAGAATCTGAAGTTGGTATGCTATCCATGGATGATTATTCTCTTCTAAAATTTAAAATCAATGAGCTCAACTCTACTTTGGCTCGGTTAAACACGTGGTGGAGACAACGATCCAAAGTAAAATGGATAGGTGAAGGAGACCAAAATTCAAAAAAAATTCACTCAATGGCAAGTGCTAGAAAGAACAGCAATCTCATTCCTTGCATTAAGGATGGCAACGGGATTATGGTGGAAAATCATGACCAAATTGAAGACGTTTTATTACAATACTTTAAAGACAAGTGGCAAGATAGAAGATGCTTACTTGAAGGTTGGCCGGATATTCACTCTTTTCTGGATGAGGATGATAAAAGCCAGTTAAACAGAGAATTCATTTTTGAAGAAGTAGAAAATGCTATTAAAGATACAACGGGTGGATCTTCTCCAGGTGAAGACGGTATCTCATATTCTTTTCTCAAAATCTATTGGCCTATTATTAGAATTGAATTCTGGGAAGCTATGAGAAATTTCTTTGAAACTGCTAAGATGAATGAGGATTGGAAGAGAACTTTGATTGTCCTAATTCCCAAAATTAACAATCCAAAATATGCTTATAATTATAGGCCTATTAGCCTTTGTAACACGGTGTACAAAATTGCTTCCAAAGTTCTTCTTAACAGATTAAAAGGTATTATTTCAAAATTAATCTCACTTGAACAAGCTGCCTTTCTTAGAGGGAGATCTCTTCAAGACCATATTTTGATAGCTCATGAACTTATACATAAGTTCAGGTTCTCTAAAGCTTCAAAAGGGCTGGTGTCTATTAAATTAGACATAGAACAAGCATATGATTCAATGGGGTGGCCAACTCTTCAAAAAATTCTTTGTTACTTTGGTTTTCCGGATTTCTTCTCCAAGCTTATTTTGGAATGTGTTCAAAATCCTGCTTTCTCTATTTTAATTAATGGAATTCCTTCCAACTGGATCAAAGCTAGGTGTGGTTTTAGACAAGGGTGCCCCTTGTCTCCTTACCTTTTCATTTTATGTTCTCAGCTTCTTTCTAATGCAATTATGGAAAGGGATGATTTTGGTGTTCGGGTTAGCAGTAACAGCCCAAGAATTTCGCACTTATTGTACGTTGATGATATCATCTTCTTTGCTGAAGCTAAACTAAAAAATGTGAGAACTATAAAAAGTATTGTCAACAGTTACTGTGGTTGGACTGGCCAAAAGGTGAACATAAGCAAATCTGGTATGCTTTTTGGGAAGCGATCTCTAGCTTGAAGAAAAGAAAAATTAAAGACATCATGGGATTCAAAGAAGTGAAGGAATTCAATTATCTGGGAACAAAATTGGCTTTAAAAAGGTTGTCTAAAGTGGATTTCCAATTCATATTGGACAAAATTCTGAAGAAGCTTAATAGTTGGGGGCTCAAGTTCATCTCATTAGCAGGTAAAATTACTTTGGTAAAGTATGTTATTCTCTCGATCCCTTCTTTCCATTAAACATGGATTGCATTATGTTAGCTGGAAGAAGATGTGTGATCCAGTTGAATAAGGCGGCAGAGGAATTCATTCCTGCTTTAGCAAAATGGGTCCTCTAAGAGCTAAATTAGCTTGGAAATACATGAAAGAAGATGATTCCTTATTGCATAATTTTTTTTTTCCAAAATATGGTTCCTGTTGGGCTGTTGAGAACAGAAACAAATCTAATTCTGCTGCATGGAAAATTATCAAAGATGGTAGTAAATCTTTGAGAAATATTGTGAGATGGAATGTAGCAAACGGTCACTCTATTGATGTTTTTGAAGACACCTGGATTTGGGACAAATGCTTAAATAAATGGCCTACATTTGTTAACTCTCAAGAAGAAGTGGTTGATGCTTTAAGAGTGGAAAATTTAATTTCTGAAAATCAATGGAGTATTCCTGAACTTCAGAAATATTTCGGCAAGGAACTACTGGATTTAATCTGTAAGATTGATATCAATCTGGATCTTATTGAAGATCAATTTGAACTCATTCATATGGAATCTGGAAGATCTATTACATCCATGGCTCCTGATCAAAATGCTTATAAATCAAATGACATTGTTGAATGGAAATGGTTGAAAAAAGCAAAACTACATGCCAAAGTAGAAAATTTCTAGTGGAGAGTTTTAAGCAACGCCTTGCCTTCCAATGTTTTTTTATCTTACAGAAGAATTCATAGGATAACTAACTGTCCTAGAGGCTGTAATGAGGAGGAGAATATTAGCCATCTAACTTGTAAATGTCAGAAGATTGTGGATGTTATTCATCAATTGAACGAATGGGGCTTTTACATTCCTCTATTCGAAAACAAAGAAGAGATGTATAAATGGCTAACAGATCAAAACGTTTTTCTCTCTAGCTTACTTTGCAATGCAGTTTACTTTACTTGGAAGGATAGGCATGAAATTGTGCACGGGAAGAAGGAAAGAAGTTCATGTTACATAGCTGTCGAAGCTGTTAGCTATGTAGGAGTTCTTAATACTCCGAATTATATCAAATCAGGACGGTTGAGAACAAATCAGCATCCGCTGTTTGAAAATCGTTGGTATTCTCCTCCACCCAATTGGATCAAGGTGAATGTAGATGCTACATTATTTCATTCTTATAAAGGAGGAATTGGAGGAGTGGCTAGAGATCACAAAGAAAGATTTACAACTGCCTATGGTATATCTCAATTGCATTGGGATATAACTTATTTGGAGTATCAAGCTATAGCTTCAGTCAAAGA
This sequence comes from Dendrobium officinale, assembly GCA_019514585.1. Classification (NCBI taxonomy): domain Eukaryota; kingdom Viridiplantae; phylum Streptophyta; class Magnoliopsida; order Asparagales; family Orchidaceae; genus Dendrobium; species Dendrobium officinale. The sequence goes on along the minus strand of CM033682.1, from coordinate 65,847,012 downwards.
GATGATCAAGGATCGTGCAAGGATTTCAAGGCATTATCATTGAGAGTGACAATATGAATGTTATCAAGTTGATCCATAAATCTTTCAAGAAGGGATGCCGAGGTATGGAAAAGTTTTCTTTTGTGGATACTTTTAATTATGTTATTTTTAATCATATCAATAGAGATTGTAATAAGTTAACGGACTTATGTGCTAACTTTGATGCTTTTTCTTCTTTCTTTTGGGATGATTTTATCCTTGACAAGGTTCCTTCATTTATCAAAATTTTGGAGGAATCTATTGCTTGTATTCGTTAGGGGCTCCTTTTGGTCCCTTAGTTTATTTTCTATAGAATTTGCTTTATGCTTCTTCAAAAAAAAAAAAAAGGAAGTTACCAAGTATGCATTTAATTACTTCAATACTAATTCTTAATTCATGTAATCTTTAATTTTTGTTTTTTAAGTTCATAACCCTCCCTCCCTCCCTCCCTCCCTCTCTCTCTCTCTCTCTCTCTCTCTCTCTCTCTCTCTCTCTTTGGGGACATTTAGGCCATTTAAGGCAAACTCACACACACAACGCATACACAAAGACTTGAACCCAAGACCTCTTAGTTGAAAGCCTAAGCTCTCAACCAACAGGTCAAAGTGAGCTGCTCTCTCTCTCTCTCTCTCTCTCTCTCTCTCTTTCTCTCGAAAAACCTAGAAATAAATAGATCTAAGGTTGGCAACCTCCTAATCATCTTTTGAACAAGCTTTGGATATCAAAGAGAATCCATTCTCCACATAGCTATTACATTCTATAAATTTTCTTTAATGCTTCTCAATAAAATGTAAAATTCAAAAAATTTCTAAAGCTAACTCTGAACACATATTTTTAGACTTGTCTTACAATGCATTTTGGTTGGGTATCAAGTTTTTATACATCTTTCAAGTACTCATCTTTAGTTATAATCATCACTGGCATATCATTAATTTAAACCTATATATTCCTCACTTTTTAACAATGGAAGATGATATTCATAAAATGTCGATAAGTTGCTCTGACATTCTTCTATAAAAATAGCATAGCTTTATAGCTATAATCTACGAACATCTATCAATTCCTATTTTATCTCTCAACATTATTATATTTACTATCAATTTGATGGGCAACTCCTTTAATGAAGCAAGCCTTTAATAGTTTCTCCACTTCACTTGCATTTCCTAACTCATTTTCTTAAGGGTTTATTTAAGTGCCACGCCAAAAATTTTTAAAGCATTCCAAACAAATACATTTATACTACTTTCAATAGGCTTGCTTAATTTAGAAGATAATTTACCTTTCACCAAAGAGTAGATCTTAAAGGTCTTTCTTGATCCATCCAATCCTGAGTTATGTTCAAGCTCAATTCAATTAAAACTGATATGATACAATGATATCCTGAACTGTTCTATGATAACAAAATAAAGAGCAAAACATTTGCAATTTGCAAGTATAATCATACATAGCATTAGCACAAGTAAACCTTAGAACACATATCATAGCAATAGCTTGAGCTGCTGGGAAGACGGAGGTAATCTTACTAAAAGCTTTGCTAATAATGATCGTTTGATGTTGGGAAGGGTAACCTTGCTCTAACAAAATATGCGAGAATGATCATTTTATCTGTTCGAATATTGATTGGACATGTTAATGTTCGTGAATGTGTAATATACTATAAAGCTTTTTGATATTGTTCTCTATAAAGATGTCACATGTTGCTTGATATGATGTAAATGAGAATCTCCTCGCCATGTAAGCTAACAATGAGAAAAAAACATAAGGAAGATCTAATGTATAAACATTACTTTAAAGGATATTGATATATATACAAAGGCAGATCTAACAGCCTAAACAGATCAAGCTTCCAAGAGCAACAGATTAAACCATTTCTGATTATGCAACTAGGTTTTAGGAATAAATCTGTTGAGATTAGTGACTGCGAATTCCAATTTCCGAGATAAGAAAAGAGCAAAGCACAGCTGTAATTTTTGCTCTGAAGATCTCAACAAATTCCTATAATTACGCATAGATGCTCTACGTTATTGCTTGCTGATAGTACATATAGCATAAATTAATTTACGGAGGGGTAAGAAGGCATTATAATGTAAATAACATTTGATCAATGAGTACAGCAGTAAGATAGGATACAAAACAAAGGTTATGGCATATATATCAAAGAACAAACTGAGACACCACAAAAGCTTGATTGTCCTTAACGAATAGCTAAGAGAGAATGTTGCACAGAGATTCTTATCGCAATGCAGTATACTTCTAAAGTCTTCTTCCATTATCACCATAATGGAGGTTTTGCAGATCGTATTAGTGTTAAAAACCAAATGCAAGGGAAACAGATTTCAACCTCACCATGTTAAATAGATAAAGAACATTATATCAATCACATCTAACCACTTAGGAAAAATGTAACTCACCTGTTTAAGAGAGTATAAGTTAGATCAAAAAGTTTAAAAGCAGAGAGCCTGCCATCATTAGTTTGCAAGATAGCTTATCCATATCAAACTCAAATGTTTATCCACTAAGTACTATAATATAGTCCGAACATATCTAATCCTAAACATGTTGAGTGCATTATTCTACTTCAAAATTACAACCCCTCCTACTCTCTCTCTCTCTACCGGTCCTTAACCCAAATATTCCTCAATCCAATGATATCACAGTACCCACATATTGGCGAACAACATTTGTAAGGAAATTACAAAAATGAAAATAAGACCCGGCAATTTTGTCATGTTTGAGGCAGTATACATGGTAAACAGTGCATAGCAAGTACATAATGTGTTGTGGAGAGAGGCGTGGTAAAATGGTTGGGAGCTTTCACACCTCGCCGCTAGCCCGCACTAAAAAGCCCTAACCTATTAATTTCTAAAAATTGCACTTGCTCACTTGTCTAAAAAAACAAATATTCTGCCACAGGGAAGATAAGTTACCGGTGTTGGAGTAAACCCTTACTAGCAATTGCATACATATAGTGCCTCTAGTAAGATTTCAGCCATAAAGCAACCCTAAAAAATCAAAATTCAAGAGGGCAAATAGCTTTTGATAGGATCCAAGATTTTAATTAGAGCAATTTTAGCAGCTCTATCAATCCAAAGGATGAATAAATTTGAAATGGGGTATTCAGTCAATTTCATATCTCATCCTCTCCCCAAAAAGGTAGTATTTATGGATTTCCAGTGCATTAAGCTAATTAATCATAATTAATTACTAATAAATAATAAACTGATTACATGTGGATTTACATCATTATTCCCCTCTCACAACAACCATGGCTTCAATGTCGAACTTTCTAGTTGATCCAATGGAGATGGTAATCATCCATTCAACCAAAACCTCTTAAGCACTTCCTTTCCATGCACAAGATGTGGATGAATCAAATAGAATGTAAACCTTTAGGCACTTGAGAAACTCAATCAATACATCAAAAGAACACATTGTCAAGGTTTGCACCAACATCTCAACATAAAGAATATTATCAATCGTCATTGAATCAAAGATCCTATTTGTCACTTTGATTTCAAAAAATGCGTCAGAGAATTTCATCAATAAAATAAATCTTCTGGTTGGATTTATTAAATTTTGTCAAAATAAGACATGATATGCCAAGTCATTTATTTATATGACCTGGAAAATAGTAGAATTGGCCAAAAAAATTTGGAGGGGGAAAAGGGGATCCATTGGTGCTCCAAATGATTCATTGTTAAATAGGTAATCCAACATGTTTCTCTATAATTGTGAATCACAAGCTAATTTCCAATAAGATAACAAAATTAGATGCTACCTTTTTATCCAACTTATCCATTCTTACATAATAATATTCGGCTAAACAATCTTCAAAATCCATTAAAAATAGATTTGGACTACTTCAATAAAATAATTGATTATATTTTTTGGGCTTGACAAACAAGATCTTGGCATGTTTTAGATGCTTCAATTCTAGCTATCTTGAGGAATATAATTGAAGATCCTAAAGACAAAATCAAGAAATCAATAAGGCGGAAGAGAATATGTACAAATCAACAATAGAACCAACTATTGTCAATACCATCTTCGAGAAGTCTTGGGTCAACAGAGATGATTGATTTCTTCATGGAAAGGCAAAGGGTGATAAAATAATAGAAGATTGGTGAAATCTAGATGGGTGGTTTGCAACATCTTTTATTAATGAAAAAACATTAGGTTTCTTGATGATGATTGATGACACTCAAGAAATGAAGTCATCAACAATCCAAACCTTAGCAACAAAGCCATGGGATCTTAGCAAAGTGGAGTCAATATTCATGGCCGAGGTTATCCAAATTGGCATTGACGATAGCTTGATGTTGACGGCTAGTTTGTAAGGATCTATAATGCTGAGTGAAGAAGTGACAGCTTTGTAATTGTGGATGAAAAGAAGTAAGAGTTTGCACTTGGGTGTTCGAGTTTACATTTCTAGCAATATATATGACTAAGGCCATAATGCTACAATGTAACTTAGGAACCATGAAAGGTCACGATAAAAAAAACCACCTGATGGTTCTCCAGGCGAGCAGGTTCAAAAGAAGCTCGAGGTGGATAATCCAAAATTCTGAATGAGATTGTGCAAGTAGTGATGTGCTTAATGCACTTCAAACAAATAGTTCTCTAAGTAGAACATGGCATCGCACTATTTGTCATGGAAATTTCTTGAACGGGGTTTAGGCGGAGATTTGGATGGGGCACGAGAGCATAAAATGATAGGGATAAAGATTTGCACTAAAAATGCGATACAATTGACAATCTTATGTGATCTTGAGAAGTTGATGGAGGACGATCAAAATGAGGATGAATGCTAGCTAAGTGAAAGTAAAGAATTAAAATGATAGAAATTTGGAATGGATGAATGCAAATGATGACTTGCGGGAAGGAGGTGCGATGGAAGCACAACGATAAGATTGAATATCTTAATTAGAACACTTCAATCTAATCTATCACTTCAAAGTAAAACAACATTATAAAGAGGTAATGTTCGACTTCATGACTCATCCTTTCCTAATAAGGGATATTTATAGATTTACAATACAATAAACTAATTAATCCACTAAACTACTAAACTAATTGCAAGTTGATTCACGTCCACTTTGGGTACATGTTAGTTCCTGCTAAGAAAAGCTGTGCATGTAGTTGTTAATTCAAGAACAAGGTTCAAGCATTTCATATACAAACACCCATATATTTATAACAAGTTATAAAACCATCCACAATTTAAAGAACATCCAGTAATAAATATTTGTTAAAAACTCAGTATAAAAAAATTACGACACCACCCAGTTAAATGTGCAACAAGGAACTTATGTAAAATGTAGGAAAGGTCAAAGACAACTATCATAAATGAAAGACATAGCATACTGCTTTCATCACATAAACAATTCAACAAGTTCATTGATTAAAGGAAAAATGTAAGAAGCTTAACAGTAACAAGGAAAAAGTCGCATTCATTGAAGAAATAAAATAGCAAACACAACTATTGATGAGGACATCAGCAGGAGATTCCAGAATGTCTATCATCGAAAGCAGCGCAGAGCGACAAACTGGATCAAAAGTCTTTATTTTTTATTTATATTTTGTATATGTGTTTCTTTTATGGGAGATTTACATACATATCACCCTATAATACTCTATTTACATATTTAACACTTAAAACTTTAATATTACATACATACCACCCTTAAAATATGAGTGGTAGAAATGAAATATATGAGTGCTAGGAAGGAAATATGAGTGGCATATTTGATATGAAAATAATATAGAGTGGTATATGTGTAATATTAAAGTTTTAGGTGTTAGATATGTAAATAGGATGGTATAAAGTGGTATGTATGTAAATTTCCCTTCTTTTATTAGGTGTGACGATTGTACCTTTATATGTTTGTGTTTGAGTTGTAGCCCCAATGGCATTCTTGTCTTTTTTTTCTAATATAATTGTTTGGAGGCCTACATATAAGGTTCTCATCTTGTATGAGAGATAACGATGAATGAAATAAAATATATGTTTTCTCTCTGGAGCTTGTGAGTTCTTGATTGAAGTCCCAAGGTGTGGGCAAAGCAATACCCACCAGTCGCCGGAAGTGTTCGGGCTCGTGGTCGGAGTCCTCTTACTTCACCGCCAGCCTCCCTAATCCTAATCACACATCGGCCGCCCGTCTCCCGCCCTTCCCCACAGCCGCCAAATAGCCCTCCTCCACCGGCCACTCTCCCCACCTCCCATTAGACCGCCGGCCTCCCTTCCATGTCTCCCCCACTGGCCAAGCCCCATTCCTTCCCAAGCCCACCGCCGACAAGATTTCCCCCATTTCCTCTTCTACCTCACGGCCAAAACCCCCACATCATCCTAAGCCGTCGGCCCTTCCCAACCCAAGATCCAACAGTCGGCAACCCCAACATCCCCTTGGATTCCCAAATCAAATCCCCCATTATTACCTTCCATATTTGGCTTCTTGTTATTTGGGAAAGAATTTGAATTCAAATTCAAAATAATTTGAATTTTAAAGCTTTCTAAATGTGTCTAATTCCTTTAGGAAATAATTACTCAATCACCTTAATCTGAGATTATATCTCAAATTTACTCTTCAATCACAAATTAATGCCATGGTCCACATTCATTTAATGTGGACACAAATCCCCTCCTCTCTAGGCAGGCCCGCCCCCTCCTTTTTTCTCATTAATTCTTGTCATTATCAATCACCATTCAAGTCCCCAAATTAAGTCTAATTTAAAATTCAAATTGGGATTGATATAATCTATTCCTAATTGAAAATTATTGATTAGGCAAGCAATCAAACCCTTCATCTATTTCTATTTTCTCTCTGGAGCTTGTGAGTTCTTGAGTGGTGAAGTCCCAAGCTGTGGGCAAAGCAATACCCACCAGTCGCCGGAAGTGTCCGGGGCACGTGGTCCGACTCCTCTTACTTCACCGCCAGCCTCTTTAATCCTCATCACCCGTCGGCCGCCCATCTCCCGCTCTTCCCAACAGCCGCCTAATAGCCCTCCTCCACCTGCCACTATCCCCACCTCCCATTAGACCGCCGGCCTCCCTTCCCTGTCTCCCCCACCGGCCAAGCCCCCTTCCTTCCCAAGCCCACCGCCGGCAAGATTTCCCCCATCTCTTCTACCTCACGACCAAATCCCCCCACATCATCCTAAGCCGTCGGCCCTTCCCAACCCAAGATCCAACCGCCGGCCACCCCATCATCCCCTTGGATTCTCAAATCAAATCCCCCATTATTACCTTCCATATTTGACTTCTTGTTATTTGGGAAATAAATTGATTCAAATTCAAAATAATTTAAATTTCAAAGCTTTCTAAATGAGTCTAATTTCTTTAGGAAATAATTCCCCAAACACCTTAATCTGAGATTAAATCTCAGATTTACTCTTCAATCACAAATTAATGCCTTGGTCCACATTCATTTAATGTGGACACAACCCCCCCCCCTCTCTCTAGGCCGGCCCACCCCCTCCTTTTTTCTCATTAATTCTTGTCATTATCAATCACCTTTCAAGTCCCCAAATTAAGTCCAATTTAAAATTCAAATTGGGATTGATTTTATCTATTCCTAATTGAAAATTACTGATTAGGCAAGCAATCAAACCTTTCATCTATTTCCTCCCTCCTAATGTCGTCGGCCTGCTCCCACTTCCACTCTCCCTATCCGCCCACCTCCCTCCCCTAGCTCTCAGAACTAATTCCAAAGGAGGAGAGAACCGCAAGGAACTCCTAATCCCTTACACCATTCCCTTTCCTCCAACTGATCATGAAAGCCTGATTTTTCCCTGAACGGGGTTGCTTTCCAGAATTCTTAAGGTTGTTAAACTGCTGTCCAACTGATTTCTGCACTCCCACACTAGCTGGCCAGCCCCGAAATTCGACCCATTGCTATCCAAACTTGTCTTGGTTGTTGTTTCGAGTTTCAAGCACCTGAAATCTGTTGTTTAGAAGATCTGGAACGTGTAATTGTTGTCCAAGACTTGAAAGGTGGTTCCCTATTGCTAAGCGTGCAAAATATTCATCAAGCCACCTTCTTCAACCTCAATCCATAAGTGGATAACTCCATAGAAGATTACATCAATCATACCTTATTCACGTTGGCGTCATCAATGGAAGAGCATCTACCATCCAGAAGTCGGCGGAACATTTGGCACCCACCCACGTCTTCTCCCTCTTTGGCGAACTTTCGTTGGGCAGCTATTACCATAGGTGTCTTCTAAACGTTGGTGGCATCACTTGGTTTGCTAAGATTCTTTCCCGCTAACCCTTACTAGACGAGCTTGAGTGAGGGACACTCAAGGTGATTTTTCTATTTGTTAAGTGTGGGATCTCTTGTTTACAATATTTAAGTTTATCTTTATGATTGAGATCATTCTCAAGTGATTGTTATTCTATATTGTAATTGATTGCCTTTACATTATTGATGGCCTTAAGTCTAAGCATCTAATCTTGTGAAACATTAGTTTATATTGCAAAGCTTAAATCAATTTCTTTATAATCTCTAATGCAATTCCTATTGGTTTCACATCAACTATGCTTCACACTCTATGGCCAAGTGATTCAACACGTCCATTTAAAACACTAGTAAGCTATTAAGACCAAGGGCAACTAGAGGTAGGATATAGATAAAACCGGATTTAATATTTATCATTACTTTTCAGGCAAATGCCATTTCTAGAGTCAGTTTCCTTCATGGATAGGACTAACTAATCGCCCTATGGATCTTGCATTCATGATGACAATAAAATTAATCCAAAACCATGCAGAAACCATAATACATGTATATAATGAACTAAAAAATATTCCACCAAAAGTGCCATACAAGGAATTTTTCTAATTAAAAAGGCATACAATGACATTATTGCATTTCCCTGTGTTCCCAAAATATACATTCTACGCGGACTCCATGTGGATCCTAATTTCCAACAACAGCATATTTACATATTGTGTCAAGACTAATAAACAAATAAAGAGCATAATACTCTTTAATCTCCAGCAATGCCTTCAAAACATCCTTTCCATAGCCAAACAACCACACCTACCTTTCCAATTTCTAAAAAGTAGAATCTTATATGAAAAATATTGCACCTAATTGCCTTACTTCATACCATTATTTTAACTTAAATCGTTTAAAGCCACCAATTATACATTATGAGGTGCTTAAAATGATTATATATGATTATTTATCAGAAAAAGCACATAAGTAAAATTTGGAAATAACCTCACTGCAATGCCAATATAGCAAAATATCATATAGTTGACGACAACTTAATCCTTGATAAGAAGTTAAAGTAATGCATGAAAGGATACCAGATCAGAAAGAAACAATCAACGGTAAGCCCATATTAATCAGACAACGGTCGAAGAAAAATCCCGAATTTACCAGCATATGAAATAGCATAATAACAGACTGCAGCTCATAAAATGACAGGAGATGCTCAAACCTAGAAATATTTCTTAGGTACAAAAACTGAAATTTAAATCATTGCTCATACAATAAACCAAAGGGAAAGCAGAAACGTTAAACCCATCCCCTTAAGGGAGGAATGAAAGGGCCTCCTTAAAACCCTAGCTTGGTGCGGCGCCAGTGCCTGCGCTTGGCGTTGTACCTGAGAGGAAAGTATACGAATCAGCGGCGAAAAATCAAAGAAGCCGATCATGTACCAAAGCAAATAGCATATAGATCAAAAGTTAGAAAAGCACCTAATGGTGTTGTCTGTTCTCATACGAATCCAATGGGGTATAGGCCTGTTCTGCCTCATCTTCTTCGCGAGCTTCTTCTTGATCCGGAAAGTCTTGAACGAAGGCTAAATAGATCAAGGTAGAAAGAAGCAGCGGGAGTGTCAGATCGGAAAAGAGCAATCAAAACATAGAATGAGAAGGTTGAAGACTTACCATCTTCGCTGCAGCTCCTAACAAGGCGGCGGCGGTGGTTACAGAAGCGCTAGGGCGACAAAAATGATAAGCCAGTTTGCGTCGATGGGTTATAAAGAAAATTTAAAATAGGTTGAGTACGGTTCCGGCTCTCACGACCCGATCGCTGAACAACTACCAAAACCTTGGCTGCCATAAAGTTATTATAAAAATAATAATTTTGCTATATTTAAATTTGTTATAAAAAATATTTTTTATCATATAAATTTTTAAACAGTAAAAATGCAAGAAAATAACAGTTAAACAAAATTAAAGCAAAATAGTAAAAAATTTATCCGAAAAATCTCTAAGGTTGTGATTTTTCTTGACTGTTGTTTCATCTCTTGTTTCATTCTTCTTTTATCTGTTGGCTGCACTTTTTAATTTGATTGGAAGAAGTTGTTGTGGATATATAGCATCTAAATGATGGTTGGTGTTGCTGAATGATCAGAATTACTATAATAATTTTCGAATAGCTAAAGTTTCTTTGGATATGAAGTTTTTTTTTTTACTGCTGCATTATATCTAGATTCGACTTCTTTTATGATGGAAGCGATAATTTACTTCATTGGACAATGTTTTGGTGCTCTGGGTCATTTGACTTGCGAATGATTTTGCTAATTAGGTTAACATCAATTATGACTTCTTGGTTGCAAATGTATTTTTGGCCAATGACGATTGTTACATATGCATTCTTGACCCTTGTCGGTGCCTACTTTCTAATGATTATCTAGATATTTAAATTGGCATTTTAGCCTTTTTAAGTTGGGACAAAGCGGAAAACCCCATGTGCAGGAAATTTTGCAACCAGACGATAATTTTCGTAACTTTCGAACAGATACTCCTGAATTCTCTTGTTGACTTGCAAGGCAGCTTTTCTGATTTTCCATTTAAAAAATTTGGATTTTTTCTTTCTTTTTATCTGTTGACTGGGCCCTTTCTATTTTGGCTGCAAATATAACACTTACATCGAACCATTTCTTTTGTATTATAAAGCTTTGTTATTGGCATGTGTCTTATAATCTCCTTGTTTAGTTAATGAAAGTTGGACATGACCCTTAATATCCCTAAAAAAAACTTTCTCGTCAGATTTCTTTTCAAATGACAATTATAATTTTGTTTGACTATTATTTTCTTATTGCATTTTCATTATTGTTTAGAAATTTTTGTGGCAGCTGTTAGAATAATTAAATATATTAATTTTGCGAGACGTCGCAATAATTATTTAAGAATATATATTTAATTATATAAACCATTATGTGGCCCATATGTTTGAATTATTGAAATTTAATTATTTATGTTTAAATCCTATTGGTCAAGAAAAGATAATTTGATCATTCGTTTATGGATCGTTTGATCAAATAACTCTTATATGCGGTTATTGTAAAATAACTCCTATGAGTTATTGTAAAATAACTCCTACGAGCGGTTATTATGACCAATCCGCAGGAAATAACTATTGGTCCTCTCTCTCTCTCTCATAAGGAGGAGTTATCTTGCTCCATAGAGGACCAACTCATGAAAGAAGAAAGTGAAGGGAGAAGGGAGAGAAACTGTAGTTCAAAATTCGACGAATTAAAATAAATCAAGGTATGTTTTTCTTCCGATTAAAGATTATGAAAATCATATTGTTTAAGATCTTGAAGATTGTAAATTCAAGTTTTTCATTTCGATTTCTTTTATATAAATTATGATGCAAATTTATGCAAGAGTTAGAGAACTTTATTAAGTCTTACATGTGGTATCAGAGCATGGTTGAAAACTAAAGAAATCAAGAACAAATATGGAGTAACCGGAGAGGAAGAAGAAGATGAATAGTATTTGATTAATCTCATTGGTGAACATACAACGGCTATATATAGATACAATAGGTAAGTAGGAACACGTGGAAGCCTATGATTGGTTACAAGTGCATAAAGTAAAAATATAGGTGACATGTGTTCTAATAAAAACTAGTAATTTTCCATTTAAGTTTTCTTCAATTTATTCAATGATTCTTTCTAATGAAATCGAATTCATATTATTTATTATCGATTTTAATTATTGAATCATATTTTATTTCGATTAATTCATGACAAATTAATTATGTTTCTATTTTATTTTTGGAAATAATTTATATTATTTATTTCATTATGAATGGATTTGTCATATGAAAGTTAATGACGTAAATCTATTTTTTTGCATTTAAAGAGATTTTGTTTGTATATGTAATTATATACATTAAGTATTTTCTTTATGTATTTCATTTATTTGAAATAATCATCGTCATAATTATTTAATTTAATATTTATATCAAGCATAGTTTGTTAATCATCAAAGTGGTCAAACTATAAAGTTTTCATAAATATCAATTAGATAATGTTTAATTACTCGTGAGTATGCGATGCTATTAACAGAATAACATAATGTTTTATAAAATTTTTATTACAAGTAATTAACATTCAAATGTCTACAAAATTTTTAAGAATCATCCAAAGGTTGATTAGTCATTTTGTACTATTGGATATAAATATGATAAATTATCATACATAATTAAATATATTTAGTATATCCAAAGATAACGAATATATTTAATTGGAGTATGTATAATTATCAATTATGAGAATTTTATTTTAAGCATCAATTATGATTATCATTGTATATTGTAGTATCACCCAAATAAGAACTTCAATATACATTTTATTGATTAATTAAATATTATATGAATATGTTTTATGTTTTGAATTTAATTTTCAAATCATCGATATGTGAGAGTCTTGTATTTTATTTTGCAGCATCTAATTCTATAATTCTTCATTCGCAAGCTTCATCTATTATAAAGTTCAATGGGCTTAATTATTCTGAATGGACTGAATAAATCTAGTTTCATTTAAGAGTTTTGGATCTGAATTTTGTATTACTTAATGATAAGCCTACTGCTCTTACTAATACAAGCAGTGCTGAAGAAAGATCTTTTCATGAAGCTTGAGAAAGATCAAATAGATTAAGCCTAATGTTTATGTGAATGACTTTAGCAGATATTATTAAGCCAACACTTTCAATAACAGATAATGCTAAAAAATTTATGAAGTATGTGGAGAATGTTTCTCAATCTGAGTCTGTTGATAAGACACGTGCTGGAACTTTAATGGGTATGTTAACCACTATAAAAATTGATGGTTCTCGTACTATTTATGAGCACATTACTGAAATGACTAATATAGCAAGATTGAATACTATGTGAATGAAAGTGAGTGAAAGCTTCATTGTACAGTTTATTATAAACTCATTATCTCGTGAATATGACCCATTCCAAATTAATTATAATATTATTAAAGATAAATTGAATGTGATCGAATTACAGAGTATGCTTATTCATGAGGAATCAAGGCTTAAGAAACAAGAAATTCACTCAATTAATCTTATAGATCAACTAGATTTTAAAAGAAAATCAGGAAAAAAGAATCCAAAGGACAATAAAGGACACCTAAAGCTTAATGTGTCATCTGTCCAAATCCAAAAGAAGGAACCAAAGAATGATAGATATCATTTCTATTACAAGCGTGGACACTATCAGAAAGATTGCCTAAAACGTAAGGCTTGATTTGAAAAGAAAGGTAAGCCTAGTGCTTTTGTATGTTTCGAATTAGATTTGACTGAGGTTCCTTATAATACTTGGTGGATTGATTCTGGTTGTACCACTTATGTTTCAAATGTGATGCAGGGATTTCTTACGACCCAAACCATAAAGCCAAATGAAAAGTTTGTCTTCATGAGAAATGGAGTCAAAGCTCAAGTTGAAGTTATTGGAACATATCATTTGATTTTAGATACTGGACATCATTTAGATCTTTTTCAAACTCTTTATGTACCTTATATTTCTAGAAATTTAGTTTCTTTATCGAAACTTAATACAGCTGGTTTTTGTTTTAAGTTTGGAAGTGGATGTTTCAGTTTATTTAAGTGTAATCAACTTATTGGTTCTAGTGTGCTTTGTGATGGTTTATATAAATTAAAACTTGATAATTTATTTGTTGAGACTTTATTAATCATGCATCATAATTTTGGAATAAAACGTGGTTTAATGAATAAAAATTATACTTACTTGTGTCATAAATGTTTAGGTCATATATCCAAAGAAAGAATATAAAGATTAGTAAGGAATGAAATCCTTCCTGATTTAGTTACATTGATCTTGGTATTTGTGTGAATTGTTTTAAAAGAAAATTTACTAAACACATAATTAAGAAGGCAGCCACAAGAAACATATAGCTTCTTGAAGTCATACACACTAATATATATGGACCTTTTGATGTGCCTTCATTTAGTGGTGAAAAATATTTTATTACCCTTATTGATGATTTTTCACATTATGGTTATATCTATTTATTACATGAAAAATCTCAATCAGTTGACGTCCTTGAGGTGTTTATTAATGAGGTTGAGCGGTAATTAGATAGAAAAGTGAAAATCATAAGGTCTGATAGAGGTGGTGAATTTTATGGAAGGTATGATGAATCTGGACAATGTCGTGGTCAATTTGCTAAATTTCTTGAAAGGCATGGCATTTGTGCTCAATACACAATGTCTGGCACACCACAACAAAATGGTGTTGTAGAAAGACGCAATCGTACTTTAATGGATATGATTAGATGTATGTTAAGTTATTCTTCTTTACCCTTATCTTTGTGGATGCATGCTTTAAAAACCCGTTATGTATTTGTTAAACAAGATTCCTATTAAGGTAGTTTCAAAACCCCCTTTTGAACTGTGGACATGAAGAAATCCTAGTTTAAATCACTTGCATGTTTGGGGTTGCCCAGCGGAAATAAAAATTTATAATCTATATGAAAGAAAACTAGATTCAAGAATAATTAGTAGTTTTTTTATTGGTTATCCAAAAAATTCTAAAAGGTATAGATTTTATTATCCTAATCATAATACAAAAATTATTGAAACTGAAAATGCTAGGTTCATTGAGAATGATGAAATTAGTGGGAGTATAGAACTTCGTAATGTAGAGGTTAAAGAAGTTGGGGTGAAAATTCCTTTGTCCATCACTTCTAATAAAGTTATTATTCCTACTGTTGTTGAAAAGTTTGATAATATACAGGATGAACAAATGAATGATTATATATCCCAAAATGAAGTTGTCACCAATGAATCTATAATCGATGAACCATAAGAAGCAGCATTAAAAAGATATACTAGAATTAAAAGATCTGTTATTTCGAATGATTATATGGTTTATCTTCAAGAGTCAAATTTTGACTTAAGAATTGATATGATCCAGTTTCGTTTTCACAAGTCATAGAAAGTGTGAATTCTAAGAAGTTGTTAGATGTCCATGAAAGAAGAGTTAAAATCAATGAATCATAGTAAAGTTTGGGACATCATTGAATTGCCTGAAGGTTCCAAAAGAGTTGGGTGTAAGTGGGTCTTTAAGACCAAACGCAACTCTAAAGGCAAATTGAATGATATAAGGCTAGACTTGTTGTCAAAGGTTTTACTCAAAAAGATGATGTTGACTACAAAGAGATCTTCTCTGCAGTTTCTAAGGACTCATTAAGAATTATAATGGTAATAGTGGCTCATTATTTAGAGTTATATCAAATGGATGTAAAAATAGCCTTTCTTAATGAGGATTTAGAGGAAGAAGTTTATATGGATCAGCATGAAGGGTTTTCAGTTGAAGGAAAGGAACACATGATGTGTAAATTTAAGAAATCAATAAACAGACTTAAACAAGCTTCCCGACAATGGTATCTCAAGTTTAATAATACCATCCCTTCCTTTGGATTTAAAGAAATCACTGTTGATCGGTGTATATATCTAAAGGTCAGTGGGAGTAAGTTTATAATTTTGATTTTGTATGTTAATGACATTTTGTTTGCTATTAATGATCTTGATTTATTATATGAAATTAAAAAATTTCTCTCAAATAACTTTGAAATGAAAGATATGGGTGAGGCATCCTATGTGATAGGAATTGAAATATTCCGTGATAGATCACAAGGAATATTAGGATTGTCGTAAAAAACATATATTAATAAAGTTCTTGAGAGATTTAAGATGAAAAATTGTTCAGCAGGCATTATTCCAATTCAGAAAGGAGATAAATTGAGTCTTATGCAATGCCCAAAGAATGAATTGGAACATAAAGAAATGAAACAAATTTCTTATGCATCTATTGTTGGAAGTTTAATATATGCTCAGACTTGTACTAGACCAGATATAAGTTTTGCTGTTAGAATGTTGGGTATATATCAAAGTAATCCAGGACTTGATCATTGGAAAGCTGCAAAAAAAGTTTTACGATATCTACAAGGAACAAAGGAATATATGCTTACTTTTAGAAGATCTGATCAACTTGAGGTGATTGGATATTTAGATTCAGATTTTGCTGGATGTTTGGATTCTAAAAAATCCACATTTGGATATGTGTTTCTCTTAAGTAGAGGAGCAATATCTTGGAAGAGTGCGAAGCAGTCTGTCATTACTGCATCCACAATGGAAGCTGAGTTTGTGACATGTTTTGACACCACAATTCAAGTATTATGGCTGTTGAATTTTATTTTAGGACTTGGAATTATTGATAGTATTGCCAAGCCGCTGAAAATTTATTGTGATAATACCGCAACTGTCTTCTTTTCTAAGAACGACAAGTATTCAAAGGGTTATAAATATATGGAATTAAAATACTTTGTCGTTAAAGAAGAAGTTCAGAAATAAAGAGTATTATTTGAGCACATTAGCACAAATCTTATGATTGTGGATTCATTAACTAAAGGGTTGCCACCAAAGACATTTCATGAACATGTTGTTAGGATGGGCATTACTGAAAATCCTTATTAAGATTATATTTATTTGCTCTTTATATCTTTTGATACTTTGAGCTCTTTTATTTTGTTTATGATAATTAGTGTATCATGTTTATTATGATGTGTACACATAAATGTTTATGTGAATATTGATGGGATTTATTTTTATAAAGACATTATTGCTGGACCATTACGTGTGTATTTTATTATGCTTCATATTAAGTATAAGATTAATATCGTGATACATGAAAGGAAATGCATCGAACTAATAGTGTATGACTGTCATGATTCATATTAATTTTGTACTTAATAATGAATTTATGATTTGATCAATTTAAGGAAGAGGATTTATATATTGCGCTTATGTTAATTAAATTATTAATTGAATAATTTCATATGGGCCAAGTGAGAGAATGTTAGAATAATTAAATATATTAATTAAGTGAGACATCGTAATAATTATTTAAGAATATATATTTAATTATATAAACCATTATGTTGCCCATATATTTGAATTATTGAAATTTAATTATTTATGTTTAAATCCTATTGGTCAAGAAAAGATAATTTGATCATTCATTTATGAACCGTTTGATCAAATAACTCATATGACCGGTTATTATAAAATAACTCCTATGAGTTATTGTAAAATAACTCGTATGAGTTATTGTAAAATAACTCCTATGAGCGGTTATTATGACCAATCCGCAATAAATAATTATTGGTCCTCTCTCTCTCTCATAAGGAGGAGTTATCTTGCTCCATAGAAGACTAACTCATGAAAGAAGAAAGTGAAGGGAGAAGGGAGAGAAACAGTAGTTCGAAATTCGATGAATTCAAAATGAATCAAGATATGTTTTTCTTCCGATTAAAGATTGTGAAAATCATCTTGTTTAAGATCTTGATGATTTAAGACTTATGTAAATTCAAGTTTTTGTTTCGATTTCTTTTACATAAATTATGATGCGAGTTTTATGTAAGAGTTAGAGAACTCCATTAAGTCTTACATCATAAAGCAACAATTAAGTTATTTTCCATATAACAACTTCATAAACAACTTTATAAAATATTATACTAGTCCCAAATAGATCCTAAGATATTATTGGGGGTCTTTTTGGATGGCTACTAAGTGTTTTATAAAGGTGCTTGTGATGGTGTTAGGGTAAAGTAATTTTTAAAAATTGATGTGAATATTATAAATATATCATTTTTTAAAAAATTGGACAATTATTTTCTCAAAGCGATCACATATTAGCAACTTAGGTCGTAAAAAGCAACTTCCCTCTATAGAAAGTTTTAAAAAGCAACGAAAAATAGTGGCCAAACAAAAATTTAGTTGTAGTCTAAAAAGCAAAACACTAAGAAATTATCTCAAATAGATCATAACTCAAATAATTAGGTGCTACCTAGGGAGTGCCACATCACCAAATCATCCTAACGTCATGATAGATAGGGGTGTCAATTTCGGGTCACGGGTCGGGTTCGGGTCTAACCCGGAACTGACCCAGGTTCAATCAGGTCGACCCTAACCCGACCCGGGTAGGCAAACGGGTCAAAATCCTGGACCCAAACTCGATCCGCTTCGGGTTCGGGTCAACCCGACATGACCCATTATCGCAGGCAGCGGCGCAGCGGGCTAGCGGGCTGTTTCGCGCGGGCAAGCGGGCAGCGGCAACGGCGGGCAGACGCGTGGTAAGGGCGAGACTTGCGAAGCGACGCGACTCGCAAAGCGAAGCGACGCGCGGTCAAGCTCGGACTCCATGCGGGCAGCTTCGGTCAGCCCCGTCAGGGCAGGTAGCGGGTCATTCCGGGTCATTTCCGGGTTTCCGGGTCAACCCGAACCCGACCCGATTTTTCAAATGGGTCGAAAAACTCGAACCCGACCCGGTTCGGGTTCGGGTTGACCCGAACCCAAAATTTTTGGGTCTGGTCCGAGTCAGGTTTTTATGTCGTGTCAAATATTGACAGCCGTAATGACATAGGACAATTGAAGACCATTAAAATGTCAAATTGATGTGATTAGTACTGAACTAACACATCGATTCATCATCACTACCTAGCCAGCATTGCGGCACTAGTTCTTTTTTTTTCTTTTTTTTCTTTTTTGAATTTTTAAAAATAAGAAGCCTATATCGTCGTGCCACATCACCAAATCATCCTAGCTTCATTTTAGTTTGTGTAGAGACCTTGCATAAATTTAAAATATTGTGTGACATATAACCTTGGCGGAGGAATAGGAGAACAAAAAGAGGATTTAAACGTAATTTTGCTATGCATATGCATATGATGGTTAAGGTCATGGGATCTTACAGATATATTAAAATTGTACTTGAGATAAATCTAAGTTAAATACTCAAACTATGTCGACAAAAATGAGGTGTACTTATACTCTGATTCACACTAACATTAGGAAAAATCTATCTATTGCAAGTATATGTTTTAAGAGGTTAAGAGTGATTTAAATTATTGAATTTATATTTTGCATTTATAGCAACTACTTTCAATTTCATAACCCTTGTTAATTACTATACAAGATAAACATATTTTTTTCTTATAATCAATACTAGAGTAATTTTAAGGTAATATAAAATCCTCATGGGACCGATATTCCACATTACTTTATTAATTAAGACGGCATCCGTACTTGTATAGAACATGAGTTGTACTATAACATAACAAATAATATTTAAAAAGACAAGTATGGTGTAAAATCCTATTAGGTTTTTGGTGCTAATGTTGGGGATTTGATGTTAATTATCCTTTCTTGCATTTTATATTGCTGAATAAATTATTAATTTAATATTATCTTCATTTTTAATTTTACATGCTCTATATTGCCATTGTTATCTTAATTTGCTAAAAGTTTGTAAGCATGAGAAAATATGAACAAATATTTTAAAGGAACGAATATTTTTCATTCAAAATTTAAAATGAAATATGCAAGCAAAAGTATAATGAGCATTGATATGAGACCTACTGAGTCAGATTCCCACATAAAAAGTTTTAAAATTAGAAATGCTCTTATACTTCGCTCCGCAAACAATGCAATTGCCCAAAGAAGCTTAAGGAGAGATAGATTGCTTCATTTATTTTTCAAAATGAAACAACATTATTAGAAAATCAAATTTTGATAGTTCATAACATAATCATTATAATAAATGTTTGTTAAGACTTTGAAAAAATATACAAAGTACAATAACAAGCTAAATCATTAAGATCTCAATAAAATATCAATTACATTCTGAATAATCTATTGAAAACATAACGATCTAATTACATAGCAAGTTTTGCTAGCGCAATGTAAACCTTGACTGTTTATTTTATACAAAAAGACAATAAAATAACAGTAAATCTCCTACGAACCAAAATGTTTCCAAGGAAATGGAGGGCAAGTTCAGTAAAATATTAACATTAATATAGGCATGAAACAGCCCATGCAGTCATACAATCTCTATTAAACAAAACCTATTAACGGCATATTATTGCATCCGGTCACCGAACGCGCAAAATAGGTTTAGACATCCAATAAAAACATGCCATGCCACCTGCGCTTTTGATTGCGCTTTAGGTGCACTTTGTTGGGTCTAGTAATTAGGATGTTAAGCCTAAGTGAATGTCCCAAGGCTAACCAAGAGGGGGGGTGAATTGGCAATTTAAAAAATGTAACTTCAACTCTTGGAATTTTAGAAAATCTTTTGAATTATTGATGCAAGTTAAAATTAAAGTTTAAAATAAACTTTTCAACCAGAGTAAACAACTTGCAATGAAATTAAATGCGGAATAAAAAATAAGAAAGAACACACCAGATTTATAGTGGTTCGGTCAAACCTTGACCTACATCCACTCCCCAGAGGCACCCTCTGAGTATTGCACTAATACCACAAAGTGACTCTCCTTTTGCTCCCACAGCAAGGCGGAGAAGCCTGTACAAATTCACTTTCACCTTCCCCGGTGCGGCGGAGTAGCCGGGTTCTTTAACACCAAAGAGATCTTCTTCTTGCCAAAACTTCCCTCAAGACGACCCTTGAATCCGATGGTAATGAGGTGCAAGTTCGCCGGAGCAACTGTGTGAATATCCCATTCACACTCCCTTGAAATCCCCTTCAAGGATCTTCTCCCTCTCAAACTCCACCCTTTCCTCTCTCCCTTTCAAGTTCTCTCTTCAAGTTTTCTCCACAAGAATGAAGACACAATGACTGTCAAAGATACACTTTATCGTCCTTTTACACTTCTCCAAGTGTCGGCAGAGAACCGGACCGATGTTGTTAAACTTCACTTGAGAGCCTTCACCGGAGCAACCGTGTGAATATCCCCTCCACACTCCCTTGAAATCCCCTCCAAGGATCTTCTCCCTCTCAATGATCCCTCTCAAGAGAAAACAACTCCAAAGGCATTTGTAATAGTTTCTAGGACTCCTTATATAGAAAGGAGAAGAAAAACCGTCCAAAAAACTGCCCAAAACAAGTTTTTCTGCGCACTGGATCGTCCCGTACGAAATTTTGTTCATCTGTACGAACCAATTTCGTCCTGGACGAAATTGGTTCGTCCCGGGACGAAAATATTTCGTCTGGACGAACAGTTATATCAAAAGTTGGTTCCGAAAACTGCCAGAAACTGCCATAGTCGGTTCCCATCGTCCTGAACGAACTGTACTTCGTCTGGACGAAATTTTTGCAGAAAGAAACTCGTCTTGGGACGAAAATGATTTCGTCTGGACGATTAGGACTTAGAAAATATTTCCCAGTTCAGTTGTTGTCCGTTCCATTGCTCTTACAAGGAGATAACTGATCTGATCGTCCCGTACGAACAATGTTCGTCCCGTACGATCAGTATAAAAAACTTTTTCAAGATCTCCTTTAAGTTTGTGTAAATTTATTCACTCAATTACAATCACTCCATCTCAAATTTAATTCAAATAAAAAGTACAAGCTTCAATTTCACAAAGTATCTCATGCTGAATTTGATTTGAAGTCTTCGTAGTCTGGAGTTTGATTTTCCTGAAATATTAGTACACACAAGAGCAAAAACAAATCTTCCAAAAAGTGTTAGGAGATAACTATACATAAAACAATAATATTTGGAATCATCAAAATAATACAAGTTGCAAGAATGTAAAACATGCAAATAGCAACTTTCCTAACAATCTCCCCCTTTTTGATGATGGCAAAACAATTATTGTTAGTAAAATTTCAAACCATTTTAAAATCTCCTAAACTCCCCCTGAATTGATGAATACATTAAAATAACGAGGCATTTTAAAAAAAGAATTTTTGTTTTAAAATTTTACATACACACATACACAAAAACAATACATAAAAAAAACATTACAAGACACACACAAAATTTTAAAAAAATTCTCCCCCTAAACAATACAAACAATAATCTCTCCCCCCTTTTTGACAACAACAAAAAGTGAAGAAAAAATAGACTAGTATTGTAGAAAATCTTATGAAAAATTCATATGTAAATTTAATCTAAAAAAGTGATTGACATAAGAATGCAACTAAGAATTAAGAACATTAGTCAAATCATAGAATTTCATAGAATTTAAAAAATTGATATAACATTGTAATAAGTAAGAATTTATGAAAAACATGATTCAATTTAGACATTTATGATATGAAAAATCATTGTAATAAAGATGAGTAAAAAATTGCATATTCCAAAAATCAATTGAAATATAAATGAACATTAGATCTACTTGAATTAATAGACTAAAAAGAATCTGGAAAGAAAAAAATCACCACAAGTGGCGCTTTGCGCATCTTTTTCATATAGGTGGCACATTTTTGTGCATCTTTTTCATATAGGTAGCACATTTTTGTGCATCTTTCTTTATTGGGCTTATTTTATGCCTCTTTTTCACATTTGCAACTTTTTTTGCACATTCCTTTTGATTTTGTACATTTGTACAATTTTCAAGAGTAATTGAATTCTTTCCAAAGACAATAATCTAGAATCTCAAATTTTTCTAAGTGCATAAATATTAATTGAAAAATGAAATACAAAATAAGATAGACATCTAAGATACAATAATAATAATTAATATTTTGTAGTCTAAAATGAAAGACATGAAATTAAAAAAAATTTCTAACTAAAACAAGTTATAGGCAAAAAATTAAATTTAGATAAACTAGATTTTCTAATGAAATTAATTTCTAATTACAATTTTAGTTTAGGCACAATAGAGATTAAAAGTACTAAATGAATTTCATAAAGATTAAGAACATTAACATCGTTCTAAAACATGAAATCAAATGAGAAAACATTTCAAAATCATTCAAAACACTAAAAATAAAAAACACAAAAACACACAAAACAAACAAAAAAAAAAATACAACAAAAACAAATAAACAAAGGGTTTTTAAACATCATTTTTCTCCTGGTCTGATGATTCAGAAGCTAGATCCGCCCAGGAGATTTTTTTCTTTTCATTATTTTCCCATTTTATAATTTGCTTAGCTTTGCCCTTTTCTTTAGCAGGAAGAGTTCTCAAATTAGGGCACTGACTTTTCAGATGTCCAGATTTCCTACATCCAAAGTAAATAATATTTGAAGAAATCAGAACATTCTTACCATTTTTACCTTTATTCCACTTTTGTTGATGCTTATTCTTGTGCTTTAGTGGACTTTTCAATTTGCTTGTTAAGTCATCGCTTTTCTCACCAACTAAGCCACTTTTCTCCATGTCTTCCGCTTTTAGCATTATTGTTTCACCTGCATCCAAAAGTCTTTGACCCAAAACATTCCTCGTAGGCAATGAGTGAGCCAATCAAATTATCAATAGAATATTCATTCAAATTTTTCGATTCACAAATAGCAACAACTTTGGCATCAAACTTGTCAAGTAAACAACGTAGAATTTTATTGACTATTTCAAAGTTTGAAAACTCTTTACCTAAAGCATGTAATGATGTTACAATTTGAATAAACCTAGTATACATGTCTAAGATCGACTCATAAGGTTTCATGCTAAAGAGTTCATAGTCATTCATCAAAAAAATTCAACTTAGATTGCTTGACTTCACTAGTACCTTCATATGTAATGCATAAACTGTCCCAAATTTCCTTACTTGTAGTATATGTAGAGACTCTCATATAATCTTCAGAATTTAAAGCACAGAACAAACAATTCATACATTTAGCATTTAATTGTGCATAAATTTGTTCTACTCTACTCCATTCAGAAAAAGGGATATCAGTTTTGATTCCATCTATAATACGTGACGGTACAGAATAACCACTTTGAATCATATGCCACATGCGATAATCTATTGATTGCAAGAAAGTAGACATTCAAATTTTCCAAAAATCAAAAGAAATACTTTCAAATAAAGGTGGTCTAACAATCGAACATCCATCTAACAATTTATGGTTTCTAAAATCAGCCATATTCGTTTTTCAAAAAGTAGTCTAAACTTATAATTTTGAAACAAAGCTCTGATACCACTTGTTGGGTCTAGTAATTAGGATGTTAAGCCTAAGTGAATGTCCCAAGGCTAACCAAGAGGGGGGGGGGGTGAATTGGCAATTTAAAAAATGTAACTTCAACTCTTAGAATTTTAGAAAACCTTTTGAATTATTGATGCAAGTTAAAATTAAAGTTTAAAATAAACTTTTCAACCAGAGTAAACAACTTGCAATGAAATTAAATGCGGAATAAAAAATAAGAAAAAGAACACACCAGATTTATAGTGGTTCGGTCAAAACCTTGACCTACATCCACTCCCCAGAGGCACCCTCTGAGTATTGCACTAATACCACAAAGTGACTCTCCTTTTGCTCCCACAGCAAGGCGGAGAAGCCTGTACAAATTCACTTTCACCTTCCCCGGTGCGGCGGAGTAGCCGGGTTCTTTAACACCAAAGAGATCTTCTTCTTGCCAAAACTTCCCTCAAGACGACCCTTGAATCCGATGGTAATGAGGTGCAAGTTCGTCGGAGCAACTGTGTGAATATCCCCTTCACACTCCCTTGAAATCCCCTTCAAGGATCTTCTCCCTCTCAAACTCCACCCTTTCCTCTCTCCCTTTCAAGTTCTCTCTTCAAGTTTTCTCCACAAGAATGAAGACACAATGACTGTCAAAGATACACTTTATCGTCCTTTTACACTTCTCCAAGTGTCGGCAGAGAACCGGACCGATGTTGTTAAACTTCACTTGAGAGCCTTCACCGGAGCAACCGTGTGAATATCCCCTCCACACTCCCTTGAAATCCCCTCCAAGGATCTTCTCCCTCTCAATGATCCCTCTCAAGAGAAAACAACTCCAAAGGCATTTGTAATAGTTTCTAGGACTCCTTATATAGAAAGGAGAAGAAAAACCGTCCAAAAAACTGCCCAAAACAAGTTTTTCTGCGCACTGGATCGTCCCGTACGAAATTTTGTTCATCTGTACGAACCAATTTCGTCCTGGACGAAATTGGTTCGTCCCGGGATGAAAATATTTCGTCTGGACGAACAGTTATATCAAAAGTCGGTTCCGAAAACTGCCAGAAACTGCCATAGTCGATTCCCATCGTCCTGGACGAACTGTACTTCGTCTGGACGAAATTTTTGCAGAAAGAAACTCGTCTTGGGACGAAAATGATTTCGTCTGGACGATTAGGACTTAGAAAATATTTCCAGTTCAGTTGTTGTCCGTTCCATTGCTCTTACAAGGAGATAACTGATCTGATCGTCCCGTACGAACAATGTTCGTCCCGTACGATCAGTATAAAAACTTTTTCAAGATCTCCTTTAAGTTTGTGTAAATTTATTCACTCAATTACAATCACTCCATCTCAAATTTAATTCAAATAAAAAGTACAAGCTTCAATTTCACAAAGTATCTCATGCTGAATTTGATTTGAAGTCTTCGTAGTCTGGAGTTTGATTTTCCTGAAATATTAGTACACACAAGAGCAAAAACAAATCTTCCAAAAAGTGTTAGGAGATAACTACACATAAAACAATAATATTTGGAATCATCAAAATAATACAAGTTGCAAGAATGTAAAACATGCAAATAGCAACTTTCCTAACACACTTTACCTGCACTTCTGACGTGCTTAATTTAAAATAATATTTTATTAATATCCGTACCTATCTCCACGTCCGGTGACTGAATGCAATAATTTTCCCTATTAAACAGAAATATACGACAAAAAAATTAGACTGGTGATGTCATCAATGCGTCAAATGAAAAGATTTCTGAAAAAACTCCTATAAGATATTAGGCCTCCACACCCAATGTGTACTACGGTTAACTGTGCAAGTGTGTGAAATGTGTCCTAGTATGCCACATGAAAAACATCTAACTCCAAGAAAAGGATTTACTAATCTATTCAGGTTATAATACCTCTTCATAGGTTTTGGCTTTAGATCAAGTGTGGATATATTCTAATTTCTCTCAAATGCATTCAATTCAGCTTTAAACCTCAAGTTAGCACTTTTTAAAATATCATTATAAACATTCAAATAGTGCTCCCTATGCTCGAATTCTTTAATATATGTTTTAAAATCAGTTTCAAGTGAGGTGTAACATGCTTTCAAAGAATCATGCTCAACAATCAACTCAAAATACTTTTTATTCAATTCATCAAACTCATAAAGTAATGACATGTGATTTTGCTATCAATTTGAGTGTGATCTTTACTTAAAATTTTATGCTCTTTTTGCAAATTTGAAAATTTCAACTTCAGACTAGCATTAGTTTTCTTAAGTTTCCTACATGATGCATGAATATTCTCAAAAACTTCAAGTAATAAATCATAGGTTGGTTTACAAACCTCTTCTTGGTCAAACTGACCAAGATGATCACCCATCTGGCACAAGTTTATTGTCTCATCTTCAGCTTCAGTCTCATATGAGTCAGATGCAGAATCTGCCTAGAAAGCCTTTTAGAACTGCTTCTTGTCCTTCCTGTACTTGGGTTTCTTCTCACCCTTCTCTTTACTTGGGTGATCCTTAAGTGTACGACAATCATTTTTGACATGACATCACTTCCTACATTCAAAACAAACAACATTAGAGGAAATTTTATAATTTTTTCTATTATTACCTTTGTTCCATTTTTAATGGTACTTGTGATTCTTCCTTAGAAAGCTTTTAAATTGCCTCATGATTAAGGAAACATCATCACTTTCAGACCCAAAAGAATCAGTGTTCGTGTTGTTGGCCTTTAGTGCCATAATTTTCTCTTTTTTTCGCTCACCTGCATCAAGTTATCTTTGGTTCACCCCTTGCTCATAAGAAATGAGTGACCCAAGTAAGTTATCAATATAATAAGTATTCAAATCTTTGGATTCAGTAATTGCAATGATCTTATCATCAAAAGAAGAAGGCAAACATCTCAAAATTTTATTCACTCTTTCATAGTTAGTTAGCTCTCTTCTTAAAGCATGCAAAGAGGTGACAATTTGAGTAAACCTAATATACATATCTTAAATCAATTCAGTAGGTTTCATACAAAAAAGTTTGTAGTCATGCAATAAAATATTCAACCTAGATTGCTTAACATCATTTGTTCCTTCATAAGTAACACATAATCTATCCCAAATTTCTTTACCATTAGCACAAGTTAAAACACGGATATAATATTCAGATTTTAAAGCATAGAAAAAATAGTTCAAGCATTTTGCATTTAGTTGAGCTAAATCCCTATGATCAAGAGTCCATTTAGTAAAAGGAAGTTAAGTTTTAATTCCATTAACTTCATGAGATGGAGGTGAATAACCTTCTTTAACAAGTATCCAATTGCGATAGTCAATCGATTATAAAAATGTAGACATACAAGTTTTCTAAAAATCAAAAGGAATATTGCCAAATAAAGGTGGTCGTGTAACAGAATAACCTTCCAAAGTATTATGATTATCAAAGTTAGCCATTGATCAAAAATTCAAAAGTTTTCAAAAACAAATTTTATGAATCCCGCTTTGATACCACTTGAAAGTTCGACAGGGATTTTAAGCCCTAATGAACTAGTCCCAAGGCTAACCAAAAGAGAGGGGGGGGGGGGGGGGGGGGGTGAATTGGTATTTTAAAAATTCTTTAAGAAAAAGTACAAACATAAACCAAAACCATGATTCATCACAAAAATTAAAGTGCAAAAAATTAAATACGGAAGTAGTAATAAAGAACACATAAATTTATAGTGGTTCGATCAACTTGACCTACATCCACTCCCCGAAGCCTCTCCTTCGAGTATTACACTAAACATTTTTTTCTCCTTTTTATCCCACAACAAGGCGGTGAAGCCTTTACAAACCTCCTTTCCACCGATCCCGGTGAGGTAGAGAACCCAACTCTTTTTTGCTTCCTCTAGAAGCAGACAAAGAACCCAACACCTTTTGCTTCCTCCAGAAGCAGGCAGAGAACCTTGATCAGATGCTGAAGTAGACCTCTCTAGAACCTCCAAGGAATTAGGAACGATGATCGAAGAAGATGATGATGGGTCCTTCTTGGAGCAATCTTTGTGAAACCCCTCACAAACTCCCCCTCATAAGATCCTCTCTCTCTCTCTCTCTCGCGCTCCATTGTTCTCCCTTTTCTCTCGGATCTCTCAGGTCAGGACATCAACAAAAGATGCTCTCTTGGGTAGAACAAGAGATCTTTTATAGAAGAGCTTTGGAATAGCTCTTAATTGCAATAAACCGACTTTATCATCATATACGATCAGTACAAATTTAGCTCAATCAGTCAGGATGATTTGAGACAATCAGAAGGTTTTTGTTCATATCATCTAGGATAATAGGATATTGTTATGTACAATTAGTACAAGTCATTAAATATCATCCAGAACATCACCCTGAATGGATGTATGGATGATGAAAAAATAACTTGATCGTCTAGGCTGATCTCACGATCGTCTTGGCCAATTAGTTCAATTCCGTACATATCATCCAGAACATTACACTAAATAGAAGCAGGCTAATGTTTGCTCCAAATTTCTTTACTATTTATTGGGATTAATGAACCTTAAACTCATTCATGGTTATGATCTTCATAGAGCTTATTATTATATAGGCGCAACCTTAACATCAACTTATGTAACTCTAACTTCACTTTCCAAATTTAGTATTGATATATCATAAAAATTTTATCTTGATCAAGCACAAATCTCAAGGCAAAAATTAATTTGGAGACCATCTAAACTCTAATTCTAACAAACTTACAGTCAAATTGAACGTCTCAAAAATATGAACCCAACGCACCAAATTCGACTCTATCCAAGCCCAAATGGGTCCAAATCAAAGATCCGAAGCACATTTGGAGGGTTTAAACTATAATTTGGATTACCAAATAGTTTACAAATATGGCATGCTCATAGTCGAATCAAGTGGCTCAACGAGATGAATCCAACGAGCCCAAGATAATTGAATTTTGATATCCCTAAGACATTCAAATGCTCAGTAAATGGTACATGATCAAGGGATTCAACATCGGTCATCAATTCAAACCACTCCCAGCTTACCCCTGATCTCCTCCTTATTTTTTGATCATGCCACTCTCAAAAAAATATAAATAGACCCCTTGTTTGATTTAAAAAGTATTATTTTGAAAAATATTAATTTTCTCTAGGAAAAGATTAACTTTTAGAATTTTGAAATTGAATGTTCTATTATGAATGATATATAACCTCAGAAGGTGAACATATCATTCCTTAATAGGTTCAAATTTCATAACTTTGAATTTTATCCTGATTATCGTAGGCAAACTTAGGAGAGACAATATATGATCTCGAAAGATCAAAATGATGTTCAATCGAATGTTTGACTATAATAATCTGGATAAAATATCATTAATTTCATAATCAAAATCATGATAATATAATGATATATCTTTCCAAGAGAATATTACCTATTATCAATCATTTGGATATGATGATAATAATCGTTGAACTTTAATTTTTCAAAGAGAATTAATTAGAGATTTTGAAAATTTTGATTTTAAATATTAGATCTGAGTTTTTAAATCTCCTACGAGCGTAAGCCCTTGTAGTTAATTACATCATAGGAAACCATAATTTCCTATGAATAGTCTTGATTAAAATAGCGGTAGAAATTTTATTTAAGGATTTTAAAATTTGATGTCAAAAGTTTAGCACTTATTTCTGGAGTCAAAGAAGGAGAAGTAGGTGTTTGAGATTCTAAAACAATTCAGAAACATCTCAGATTATTCTAAGTGTTGAGCTTGAATTTGATTGAAAGAGGTTTAAATTTATGTGATCAATTTTATTAGAAAGTTGAGACTCAATTCCCGGAGGTTAAGGTCTTATATCCCGAGCTTGCCTCAGAACCTTAGTCTAAATTAGGTACTGAAAATCTGTAACCTGAACTTATCTAGTGCAATGCAAATCTAGACTTACCCCAGCTTATATTGGGGAGCCAACTAAAATACCTGGGAGCTTTAAAATCATGAGTCTAGTTTTTTAATGTAGAGTGGTAGGGATGTTATTTAAGATAGGTTTATGAGAATATGGCCGACATCTAGATCAGATTCTAATTGGCCCATTGGCTTATGTTGGGTGCTTGATGTCTAAACAAATGAAATTAAAGTTTAAACTCTTTTAAATTTGTATATAATGAAATGCATGCTAATTGACTTGATTAAATGATTAAATTTGAATGAAGCAATTTTAAAAAGGCTCATAAATAGATTTTTATCCTAAGAAGAATGCACAACTTTCTCTTAATAGATCTGCACCCTCATAGGTCAAGTGGTCTGCCAAAACCTGCAGGTGGAGAGGTGCCTAACAAATAGAAAGAAAATATAACAAATATGCATGCGACCTCCTGGTGATCCCGACCTTACTTCTTAAATTTGTTAGAGTTACTATGTTGTCTTAAAAGTTTTAATTTTGTTTAAGTAAAAATAGTTTTAAACGAGTCCTTATGAGCCTACGATTGGATTTCAGGCTAAAACAAATATGGCATACAAATAAAAAGACTAGAAAAAATATGTAGTTCTACTGCACAATCAATTAAACAAATCAATAAAAAAATGCTAAAATTGAATGTCCATGTGGCAAGTGCCACTTAATATTACATCTCAGAATTGTAGAAAAGTATAGTGGTCGGGCACCATTGACAACAACCCGAATTTTTCTCCTGAGACTTAAGTGACTTTGAGAATGGGCCTTCTCATTATCCACTACTTCATCCTTCTACAGCTCCTTGGATTGTGAGGTCCAGATATCCAAATGAAAAGAAACTCCCCCTCAAAAGGGGTGTTATCTTTCCTCTTTGGATACTTGAAGGCACCCAAATTTGGATCTTCAAATGAATTAGAATTCCCCCCTAAGGGATGTCCCTTCCTCTTTGGATTCCAAATTAAATGTTCAACATCCCATCTCAACTAGTCACTTTAAATATTTACAACTCAATTTGCATCAAATTATATTTGGAAAAATAAAAATTTTAGACTCGATCCTACAGGGTTATTCTAATAAATTAATATATAAATAATCCCAAGCAATTATATATATTAAAAATTTTAAATTACTCAAACCACAGCCACGCTTGGCCATGCTCTTCAAATTTAAAGGGGGTCTTAGCATTCTGGAGTACTTGTGTAAAGCATATTATATATTTATATATTTTTTTACTTATGCCCCCTTTAATCAATGATGTGTATAAGCATGACCACCTGCATATAATTGAATTAGTATAAAGAATTCATAACCTAAGGGTGTATCTAATGCACAATCAAACACATCACAGAATATAGAAAGTAAGTAAAAAAATACATCAATTCTAAGCTAGCAAATAACATATAGTAAAAGCTCAAAAATTCGGCACACAACTGTAGAAAAGTAAATACCGGCCTAGCCTAAAATTAGAGTTGGTTGTCCTATAAAATCATCTAAAGTGTGTGTAAAAGGCTATGTGGTTTGAAATGTCATATATAGGATATTTAATTGAAGTTGCTTAAGGTTATGATTGGTTGAAAGGTTTAAAAAAATATTTTAAGTTTGAGTTTAAGTATTAATGGCTTAATGTTGATTTTAAAGTATATTTTAAAGGGTAATTGGTTACCACCTTTATTGCTCACCGAGGCTGTGAAGTTTATTTAACTTTCATTTGGGAAAATTTAATAGCTTGTAGGTGTGGGTTACCTAGCAATACCCGGTATAATTAAGTGATTTAATTTTATTAAAGTTTATTGGTTGATTAACTTTTAATTAATGTGGGTTGATTGCTGATTTTAAGATTGATTAAAGATTTTTTAATTTTATAGTGATTTTTTGGAATTTTTTGAATTATTTTAACCATTTAATTAAGGGGTCAAAAGTTGACTTTTTCAAATTTGAAAGTTTGGTATTTTTGATAAAAAATAGATTTTCATATGAGTTGAATGCCTTTGAGTTTGTTCAATTTCAATTTTTTTGGAATTAATTATGATTTTTTAAATTTTGATAATTATTTAAATTTTTAAATTATTTAATTAAAGGCCTTTTAATGATTTTGCTCCAAATAAAATCTCAACTCTTTGAAATCAACTCCAAAGGTCAAGAATGACATAAGAAAAGATTCCCAAGTATTTGAGAATTTTCTAGATTTTTTAATTATTTTTAATTAATTAAATTAATTAAATATTAAATTAAAATTAAAATTAAATTAAGTTCAAATTTAGTGTCAAATCAAAGAGATTTTATTTTTCATTAATTAAGATTTGAATTCTGGTCAGTTTGAGGTATTATTTTTATTTTTGGATTTCAATTTGATTTATTATAATTTTTAGAAAATTTAATGCGTACTTAAGGGTTTAAGCTTAAGAAAATTAATTAAGGGGCTTAATGGTTTTTAAAATCAGTGAGAAAATTTCTGTGGGCTGAGCATGTCACTAAGTTTGAATATTTAAAGTCTCAAATCAATATGAGGTGTATCCTAATTATTGAAAAAATTTTAGATTTTTTAGATAAATGTCCTTAATTATTATCTTTAATAATGTCACTAAGTTTAAGTGAGTTTGAATCAAAGTTCTGCTAACCCTTAACTAAATACATGATAGGCAAACACAATCACAATGATTTCCTAAATCTAAAAAAGCCAAAGCTATGTGCAAGTGTGTGTTCCCTAAGCATGCAAACCAAATAAAATTCAATTAATTAAGGGATTAACCAAAGAGCAATTATTAAAAATAATTTCTCATTGCTTAATCACTATTCCCCATAAGTCCTATTCAATTAAGCTAAGGCTATCTTTAAAACTTCAATGGATCTCTCAAATATTTAAGATTTTGATATATAAAATTTTAAAATAGAGTTTAAAATATATGTAGATATATAAACCTATACATAGGAATATAAGTTTAAAACTAAAAAAACTAAAATATCATCAAAATAATTTAAATATGTTATTGAGAGATCCTTTCATTATTTAAACTAATTTTAAAATAAATTTTTAATTTTAAAAATATTTAATTAAATATTAAAATAAAAAAAAATTAAAGGTATTTAAAATTAATTTAAAATTAATATTTAAAAAAGTTTTTAAATTAAATTTATTTTTAATTATTTCTTAAATTTTAAATAATTTTAATAATTATTTAATATTTTCAAAATTATTTAATTTTTTTTTAATTAAATTTTGCAAAATGTTTAAATATTTAAATATTCAAATGAATTAAAATTATTCAAAGTATAAAATATCTTAAGTTAACTCAATTTTAAATTAAAATATTTTAAAATAATGATTTAATTACTTAAAATATTTTAATATAAATTAATGAATTTTTTTAAGTATTTAATTAATTAAGTATTAAGTAGTTATTTAAGTAATTAAACAATATAAACTATTTAAAGTTTTTTAAATATTTTAAATTATATTTTAATTAATTGAAAAAGGTATATGTTTTATAATTAATTAAAATATTTTTTACAACAAAATTTTAAATTTGAAATGATTAAATTTTTAGTATTAATTTTGAATTAATCAAATATTAAAACATTGAAATTAATTAAGGAATATATTTTTAATTTTAATTAAGTTTTAATATAAAATATTTTAAATTATATTATTAAATATTTAAAATATTTTTAAAATAAAATTAGAATTTTGGAAATATGTAAGTTAATATTTAATTAAATATTAATTAAAACATTACAATTAAATATATTAAATTTTTTAAAATAATCTTAATTTTATTTTAAAGGTTTAAAAATTATAAAAAGTTTAGATATAAAATAGTTAATTTTATCAAAAGTATTTTATTTTTTATATTTTTTTAAAATTTTTTTTTAGATTTTTTAATTAACTAAAAAGGTTTGGCGGCGGGATGCCACGTGGCGGAGCTAGATTGGCTCGTCAAATCACGGATGGTGGCGGGCCAATCATTAGCATGATTGCGGGAGGGCCACGTGGCGGCCCAGGACTCTTGGGATCAAAACGCGCGGTGGCCCTACGCGCTTTCCCACTTAACCACATTAGCAGCTCCCATGCAACGTCGGATCGTCCACTGTTTAGAGCAGACAGTCCTGATCTCGCCGAACCGAGATCGAAACAACAGCACATACAACGCGGTTAGGGAAGGCTGCGGAATGGAGCGATAAGAGCCATTGATCAAAATATCAACGACCTAAATAGCGTTCAGTTCATGCACCAGCAAACTAAGCCCTGGAACCCATTTTTTTGAGTTTTCTCTCGATCGAAATGATCGTTTTGCTTGAAATTTTAAATATAGACTTTAGAATTGAACAGAAATAATGGGGTACAATTTATCGGCTTTAAAAGTACTTAGTAAAAAGCTATTTAGCCTAGTGTATCATGAGCTAGGGTTGAGCTTTTACCTTGATCCAACCAGTGGATTCAAAAGATCTTTAATTCTCTGAAATTTTAGTTTGTCCATGCATTATGTTGTAGAAGACTTCAAGAGCTGGAACTTTGTGGATTGAACGATAGAAGCCCTTGAAAGGAAAATGTCTAGACTCTTCAAGAAACTCGTCACCGGCGGCTTTGACCGGCTGATTTCGACTGGGGAGGTGTAGAGGAGTCTCTAGGACGCTAAAGAGAATAGAGACTTGGGCTTGAGAGGTTGAGAGAGGAGAGAGATTGATAGGGTTAGAATGAGGGCTCCCTTGATAATTTTGCCCTATTCTACCTACTTCAGGCCAAAGGGACGGCTAGCATGGCTTGGCTTGGCTCTAGGATGTTGCCATATGTCTAGGTGGTAGATGGGAGCATAGGGCCAAGGACATCCTAGGTGTAAAGTGTCCTCTTGTCTTCTCATGAACACATGGAGCCTTGAGGGTTGTTAGATCTATATCCAAGGGTTGAAGGGAGTCCTAGGAAGGTTCTAGAGAGGCTCTAGATGGCTGGATTGAGTTGGAATGAAAGGAGTGCTATGTTATCCATGGTTTGGACCATTTAAAAACCCCCTTGACCATTTATTGACTGGTTTGACCAGTCAACTGGTCAAATAGGGCAATGTGGCATGCGAGGGGTACTGATTGGACAAGGTGGAGAGAGCTCAAGGCTTAAGGTTTGGAGCTTATGTGAAAACACAAAAGATTAGAAGAATTTGACCAAGCGATGCATGTAGGGTTGAATTGGTCAAAGTCATTTGGGTTTTATTGGTCCTTCATTAAAAAATATGTAAGCCATGATTTGGAGTTGATTTGAGGCTTAAAAGAGGTTTGAAATGTCTAATGGGTTAAAATAACCCATTTAAAATATTAATGGGTATTTGGGTCAACCTAGGTTGACCAAGGACCTGGGTTTGGGCTCAACAGGTTTGCTTTGATATTAAAAAATTGTTGGAAGTGGTTCCAAGGAATTTGGAGTTCATTTGGTTTAAAATTAATGTTTGAACCCTTAAGGGGTATTTTGGTCAAATGGTTTTGACCTAATCAACCATGCTTGACCAGAGTCAGGGCTTGAGTCCATTGCACTCCTAATGATGATTAGGATGCATTGGAAGAAGTTTTGAGCTTTGATTTGAAAAGGCCAAGTTGAAGTTTGGAGAAAACTTCAAGATTGCCCTTAAATGATATTTTGGTCATTTTGATCCTTGGTCAAGTAGGGGTCAAAATGGGTCGACCAAAATGCAGTTTAATGCTCAATGGGTCAAGATTAAGAGTTTGGAAGTTGTTTGAGGCTTTGAAGAAAGCTCTAAGGTCAAGATCCTCTAAAAGATAGCTCCAGTGGCATAGGCCGTAAATATTTGAAGGTTTTACATCCTTTAGAGTTCAATTCAATTTTTGGGGTTAGAGGCCTCAAAAAGGGCTCAAATTTGAAGGATTTCCTCTAGAGACATGTCTTATCAATATGTAATTGACAGACTCTTAATCAGAGATCATTTGATTAAATTTTGAAGTGTTTGAAAAATCCTTAGAAAAGACTTTCAGGATAAAGCCTTTAACCTTGGATTCTGGGTTTGAAAATATGGATTTGATTAAAGGGTCTGAATTAGATCCTAAAATCTGGATTGATTTGGGTTTTGGATAGATCCAAGGGTCTGGATTGGTCCTAGTGACCTCATACAAAAATGAGGTCAACACCCCTCATTCTTCACTAGGGGAGAGGAGGAAGAAGGGACCCCAAGCAAGAAAAGAAGGGAAAGAAGAAGAGAATGAATAAAAGGAAGAGACTCCACCTCAACTACTGGCAAACTTTCACCCGGTAGCCGATTGATGCTGGAATTAAGCAAGGAAGCAAGAAGAGAAGGAAGAGATTCCTCCTTGACCACCATCGGACTTCCACCAAACTGCCAATCGATGCCAGAATTCTGCCCAATTGTCGACTGGCGCCGGAGTTCCCCCTGCTGTCAACCGATGCCAGACTTCCACCTGGCCACTGACCGAAGTCGGACATCCGCCCAACCGCCAAGTGGAGCCAGATTTCCACCCGACCTCCAAGTGATGTTGGATTTCTGCCCAACCTTCACTCGACGTTGGACTTCTATCCGATGTTGAACTTCCTCCCATCGACGGACTTCTACCCATCTCCGAACTTTTGTTAGACTTCTGCCCGACACCGAACTTCTGCTTGTCATCGGATTTCAATCCGACACTAGACTTTCGCTCGTCGTCAGACTTCTGCCCGTCACAAGACTTTCATCGGACTTCTACCCAACACCGAACTTCCGCATGTCGTTGAATTTCTACCTGAGACCAGAATTTCATCTGATGCTGGACTTCTATCCATTTACAGACTTCTACCCGACACCAGACTTCCGCCTATCGTCGGACATCTACCCAATGACGGGCTTCTGCCCGTCGCTAGATTTTTACCCGACGTTAGACTTATGCCTGTCAAATGTCATTCAGACCTCAGTCACCTCGGCCTCCATCTCCCCCCGACTACAATCCTTCCGACCTCTGTCGCCAGTCGACTGCGGTCAACTATGGTCCTTTTGACCTCCTCGCCAGACAATGGTCCTTCTGACCTCCATCATCCCGACCTCTGTCGCCCACCAACTACGGTCCTTCTGACCTCCATCACTCACCGACTACAATCGGCTACAATCATTTCGACCTTCATTGCCCACCAACTACAGTCCTTCCAACCTCCGTCGCGAGACAGCAGTCTTTCCAACCTCTGTTGCCCACCGACTATGGTCCTTCCAACCAAACAAACATGTCAATTGTTATTATTTGTATTCCCACCATATAATGTACTCCATATGTTGCATATCAAGACAAGACCTTCACCCCCCCCCCCCCCCCCCCACGGAAGGGCCTCATTTGTATTCGACTGCAAATAATAGTGGATTCACTCAAATTGGATCAAGCCCCGTGATCTTTCCCATATTCAGTGTTTTTCACATAAAAATCTTGGTGTCTCTTATAAATGATGCACCCTTTATTATATATGTATGCGTGTTGGATCTTCGTACAAAAGCTAAGACATTAAACCTTATATTTCTCTACCGCCGCGAATATTCCAGGACACAACAATTATATTTAACATGTAATGTAAATTGCATATAGGAGTCAACTAATCCACTATTCAATCAACACCAAGATAATTTGTCACTAAAAGAAATAATGAACAACTGTCCTTCCACTAATGCTTTGGGAATGCCAAACTTATGCAATACAACAAACACCAAGAAAATTGGTCACTAAAAGAAATAATGAACAACTTTCCTTCCAGTCATGCTTTGGGAATGCCAGATTGATGCAATACAAGAGTTATAAATTTGAGGAAGATAGTGAATAATGAAGGATATGTAAAAATTATATAGTTGGCCTCCCATAAATAGTAACATTATCAACTATAAGGCTAAATTAAATAAACTTAAAGCACATTTATTGTATTGTTGCACATTATTTTCTTAAGAATAGAATTTTACTGGGTTAAGTTGAAATAGTTGTGGTGTAAGAATTTTAAAATGGTAAGTGTAAAGTGAGTTGAATTTTACTTAAAGTGGAAAGTAAAAGTTTCCACCTTCTCAAAGTCAAAATCACTTGACCAACTATTCAAGAGCGACCCTAAAGATTATGAATTAATGTTTTATCTTTTAATGAAGTTTCATTTAATAAATCTCTTCAGTTTCGAAGATGAAGTTATGAAACTTTATGATGATTGTAAGCTCATTTAATGTAGTGTTTGACAACCTTTTCCCCTTGTTGTAATGTTTTGAATTCTCTATACTTTTACATATTTTAGTATCATAGCTAAACCTAGACAAGAGCAAGGCATCCTTCACACATCACCTCAAATTTCATATGGTTATTAAGAAAACTTTTGTACATTTTTGTGATTGTTTGCTCATTGAGAAAATATCATTTTTTTTAAATTTTCTTTAAGGCATATAACACGCAAGTGAAGAATGATTATAAAAATATTATTCATCAAATAATGAAATAGCTCAATTTATTTCTAGAGGAGAATTAGAATAGAAAAATTCAACATAAATTGCAAATACAACTAAATAAAGAGATTTATAGATCAATTGAAGAAGAGCCTCCATTAATTGAATAAACTTTTCTTATCATTCCAGCTTAATAATTACAATAATCCAAATCACATATCAATGATCCTCCTCAAATACAATATTTAGTTGTCCCATTACCAGTCAAAGTTATACTAGTATCATTGCTTTCATCACCCCCCTTCTGAAATTTTGCAAATTTATCACTTTTTTTAATCAATTATTAAGGTCCTAATGATGTTATTTGCTTGATCTATATTAATAATTATTATATGCAAATATTTTTATAATGATCATGTTGCAAGAAAAAAAAATTCTTTTGCCTATTTAAATCTCTTCCACATATTTTATAACTTGAAATACCTTCAACTTCTAGGGAAATGTTCTTTTAGATCCAAAGGAATAGATGTAGCACTTTACAATTAAATTTGTGAATGATAATAAAGAATAAAAGAAATTGCTTAGTTTGGATAGTTACCTCCTCTTAATGATAATATCAATAACTTTTATAAGAATAAATTAAATAAATTTATCAATATTTTATTTTATTATTGCACTTTTATTTTATGCTGATGCAGTTGTGCTTTGTGAATGTGAAAAATATGAAGTATGATGTGAGTTGAATTTTAAT
Source organism: Dendrobium officinale (assembly GCA_019514585.1). Lineage (NCBI taxonomy): Eukaryota > Viridiplantae > Streptophyta > Magnoliopsida > Asparagales > Orchidaceae > Dendrobium > Dendrobium officinale. Next base: position 65,807,792 of record CM033682.1, on the reverse strand, counting down.
CTAAATGGAAGTCAAAAGCTGCCACCTCACCTTGCCATTTCATCAAAGTAAAAGTCAAAAAAAAAAAAAAAAAAAGATTAGTGTTTTATCTTTTATTGGGTCTACATTCAAGAGATAAACAACCCTTTAGTTTTCAAAATAAACTTATGAAACCTTATGATAGTTTCAAGCTCATTTAACGTTGTGTTTTATTACATTTTTTTGCTCTTGTAATGTTTTGAGTTCTCCACAACTTGTACTTGTTATAAATATTAAAATTATGACCATGAAACAATCTTTGATGAATTGAAACTAGTTTTGAGAAAATTATCTATATATTTTGGTGGATTATTGGTTGTTGAAACCTTGTTCCTTGGTTAGGAGACTTCTAACAACCCTACTTAGTGAGAGGATATCTATCTTATTATTTAGGTATTTTATTTTAATTCTTTGTTATATTTCTCCTCCCCTTCTTACTTTTTTATTATGAGTTTCTCTCTCATTTCCCACACTCCTATTGCAATTTATGCACAAAATACCACTTAACATCCACCTAAAACTAGTAGCTTGCCTCCCTTCAACTTTATATACTAAGATCCCCAACATAATCATTCCTAATAACTCATGAACATTATTTCTAAAATTTTAAGCATTCCAAAAGAATTCACACGCATTGCAACGCTTGACCTAAATTATATTTAATATCCTAACACAATTAGCAAAAATAAAACAATCCAATACTTACCCCTCTCCTTGTAGAGTTTGAACACTAAGGACTTTTAACCTCTTAACATCCACAAACTCGTAAATTACTCCTAATACATTTTTCTAAATCTCATCCTAACCCAAAAAAAAAAGTAGCTATAAAATTTCACCTAACATGCCCCCATACCATGAAATTCCAACTCAAAAAACAGTCACTTCTAATTCATTATCTCATATTATAATTGGTTGTTTATAGCTTCAATTTATGTTGAAGAGCATATTGTGGAATGAGGTTATTCAGGCTTCGTTTGCAACGGCTTTTTTACTGCTTCTTAAAGCAGCTTTTAAGTACAAAAATTTTAACTTTTGTACTAAAAAGTTGTTTTAAGAAGCAGTATGAAAGCCATCCCAAATGAAGCCTTAACCTTCGAAATGACAGCACAACTCCTTGACATTGCCTCCAAATGCTCCATTGGTATAGATGTTCCAATAATGATTCATTGACTAAGATTCTTCTTAGGTGGTGTTAAAGAACTTTGTTATAAAATTGAATGAGTTTAACTATCAAGTTGGCATTTAGTGTGTAGTCCCACCAATATTTACTACGCAAAAGGAGTACCTTGTCAACCTCCTTAAAAGCTCAGGCTTATGTTTTATTGACTTCAAAGATTAATTAATCACAACTATAATGGAATGCACTTGAAGATATGGTTGAAGCTTCCTAGTACAATCTATCAATGTTAGGGTTAATTTTTTTATTAAATGGGTAATTCTTCTCTGAGCTTTGTCAGAGCCCTTTCATATGTAAAAAATTGGCAATTACTTTTTTATAACTCGTCTGATTAAGCATAAACTTATTACGAATTTCCAACTTTGAGAAATAAAAACATTGGTTCTCTCTTTTCAAAGAAGAGAGAAACTCCATTTTTTCTAGTTGAAGAAAATTTTTGAATTTTCTATTCGCGGTTTCTTCGCTCGACGCGAATGGCGTCGGAGGATCGCGGGACTCAAGCTCCCGGAGTCTCAGTCAACCTCCATCACCCTCCACCATCACGGAAGATCTCGCGTCAATTCGATTCGTCTCCACCTGCTTTCGAAGACATTGGTCGCGAGAAGGAAAATATGTTCTGGTTTAACAAAGATAGGCCTCTGATTATGAAGGAAGGAGCTTTTGAGGAAAAGAAGAAGATAGTTGACTGCATTGACAAATTTTAATGGAACAATCAAAATCAAAGGTATTCAGCAAACAAGGAACAAATCTCCACAAAGGCAACCAGCTCCAAAAAGAGGATTGTACTCAAACCTCTTGTAAGAATGCGGCAAAAGTTAATAAGGAAGTTGTGTATGGTTCTCAGAAAGATAATCAGATTACTGATGATATGGTTTTAGAAGAAGTCAATATGAATTCTAAGGAACATGAAGGCGTAGACAAGGCTGATCGGTGCTCTGGCCTGACCAAAGTTCGGGAATGCGAATCTAGAGAACTTGGGAATCGTATTCAAATAAACAATGTTAAATGTTCAAATCCTGTTACTGAAAAACAGGTGCTGAATGCTTGGAAGAAGAAGGATAATATCAAAGTCTCTGAACTTAATTTCGGAGAAAATTTTGTGAATGAAGACGGAGCTGTTAAACTTCATGTTGGAAATGAATTTGATAATTCAAACAGACTTAAGAAGTCTCTGGTGATAAAGATCTTTGGTAATAATATCCCTTTCAATGTCATTAGTATGGAGTTAAGGAAACAATGGTCCAAGTTCGACAAATTTCATTTAACTCAACTAGGACTTGGATGGGTGCTTTGTGCCTTTGAGAATCAAGAATCTTCGGAGGAAATAATTGCTTCAGGTCCCTGGTATGTCAATGGCAACATAGTGGGTATGGACAGGTGGTCAGCAGCTTTCTCACCTACTTCATTCAAAGGCCTCACAGCCCCAATTTGGATCCGGATGCCAAATCTTCCACTTAAATGCTGGGATGAAGTGAATGTTTGTAGAATTGCTTCCTTGGTGGGGACTCCTTACTTGATCGATGGTAACATGTTCCAGTGGTCTAGAAGAGAACTCGCAAGGGTTTGTGTGAGAATCAAACTCTATGAGAAGTTACCCATGGGTGCTTGGGTTGAAGGAGAACTTGGAAAATTTTACCATAACATTGAATATGAAAGGTTGCCAACATTTTGCTTCAACTGTGGTAAGCTTGGTCACTTAAGGGAGGAATGTTTGAAGAAATCTACTTCAAACAGGTCTAAACAAGGGATTGAAGCTCAAACCAGTGAAGGTGAAGTTGGAGCTGGAGATACAAGCAAAATTACTCAAAATCAGGTTCCTATTGATAATGGCAAAGGAGATGGCTATGGTCCTTGGATTCATGTGGACTACAAAGCTAAGAAGAATCATAAAAAAGTTACTAGGAGCAAGGAAATAATAAAGGCCAATTCTAGTTTGGAGGGGAGAACAAAAGAAGCTGTTAAACAAAGCAGTACAATCAGTACTATTGCTAGGAATAATTTGTTAAAACAAAATTCAACTGATTCAAGTTGTTTGAATTAGAAAGCAGGATATGAGGTAACAGAAACCAATCCTAATGTTGATATCTGCTATGCTGTAGTGGGAACCAGATCTGGAGAGGTTTCTGATGTTAAAATTCCGGGTATAAATAACAAGTTCGAAATTCTGGGAAATATAGCTGAGGAAGGAGAAATAGTTGAGGAAGGTCTACAACCAAATGCACATGAAGGAATTCAGGCATAGCCAATTGATGTTGTATCTAAAGCTTGTGAAGATACCTCTTCTACTGTTAAGAAGAGAGGAACAAAGCAGTTAAAAAACCTAGGACCTATCAGCCTGAAGATAAGGGGCAGGAAAAATGAAGAAGAGGCTAAGGAGAAAGGGGGAATTTATTCCCCATTGATCCATAAATGAATTCCATCTTATTTTGGAATTGTAGAGGAGCCAAGAAAAAGAGGGCTTCTCTCTACCTCAAGGAGGTGGTTAAAGATCAAAATGTTCTTTTCGTTGGGCTATTGGAGACTAAACTAGTCTTTATTGAGCATAAAGATATGAAATCTTTAATTGGCATTGGTTGGAATTACAGTTTTGTTCCGTCCGCTGGTTTATCTGGAGGCATTCTTGCTCTGTGGAGAAGCAGCCTAGCTAATTTCAACATGATTGAGTCTTCATCTCAATTCATTGTAGGTGATTTGGATATCCTCAACAAGGGGAAATGGAGAGTAGCTACTATATATGGCAGCAAAGATGTGTACAATAGAAGATTTCTTTGGAATGGCTTGGAAAAACATATCACCAATGATTGGCCTTTGGTGATCGGTGGAGATTTCAATTGTCTTTTGGCTAAAGAAGACAAGATAGGTGGCAGGAAATTTAACTTCTCTTTGGAGCCAAGAGAGATGAAATACTTTATGACTTCTAATGATCGTCATGAGCTAAATTTCATTGGTCCTAGAATGACCTGGAGTAATAATAAGAAAGGCTATGATCGGATAATGGAAAGATTAGATCGAATTTTGGTCAATTATGCTGCGGTGAACTGTAATCAACATATGGTTGTTAAACATCTACCCAGAATTGCATCTGATCACTGTCCTATCCTCCTCAATACTTCAGTTTTTCCTTCCAATAGTAAAAGATCTATCAAATTCGAGGATGTGTGGGCTTCGTATCTGGCATCCTTTGATGTTGTGAAAAAAGCATGGATAAGAAGAGACTCAGGATATCCAGCTGAAATTCTAAATTATAAGTTTAAAAGGGCTCTCAAATCCTTATTCTTTTGGAATAAGGCTAAGCACAAAGAGTTGAATCATATGAAGGACTTGCTCAAAGAAGAAATTCTTATTCTTCAAACTAAAGAATCTGATCCATGGATGATTATTCTCTTTTGAAATTTAAAATCAATGAGCTCAACTCTACTTTGGCTCGGTTAAACACGTGGTGGAGACAACGATCCAAAGTAAAATGGATAAGTGAAGAAGACCAAATTTCAAAATTTTTTCACTCAATGGCAAGTGCTAGAAAGAACAGCAATGTCATTCCTTGCATTAAGGATGGCAACGGGATTATGGTGGAAAATCATAACCAAATTGAAGACGTTTTCTTACAATACTTTAAAGACAAGTGGCGAGATAGAAGATGCTTACTTGAAGGTTGGACGGATATTCTCTCTTTTCTGGATGAGGATGATAAAAGTCAGACAAATAAAGAATTCATTTTTGAAGAAGTAGAAAATGCTATTAAAGATACCACGGGTGGATCTTCTCCAGGTGAAGACGGTATCTCATATTCTTTTCTCAAAATCTATTGGCCTATTATTAGAATTGAATTATGGGAAGCTATGAGAAATTTCTTTGAAACTGCTAAGATGAACGAGGATTAGAAGAGAACTTTGATTGTCCTAATTCCCAAAATTAACAATCCAAAATATGCTTATAATTATAGGTCTATTAGCCTTTGTAACACGGTGTACAAAATTGCTTCCAAAGTTCTTCTTAACATATTAAAATGTATTATTCCAAAATTAATCTTACTTGAACAAGCTGTCTTTCTTAGAGGGAGATCTCTTCAAGACCATCTTTTGATAGCTCATGAACTTATACATAAGTTCAGGTTCTCTAAAGCTTCAAAAGGACTGGTGTCTATTAAATTAGACATGGAACAAGCATATGATTCAATGGGGCGCCCAACTCTTCAAAAAATTCTTTGTTACTTTGGTTTTTCGGATTTCTTCTCCAAGCTTATTTTGGAATGTGTTCAAAATCCGGTTTTCTCTATTTTAATTAATGGAATTCCTTCCAACTGGATCAAAGCTAGGTGTGGTTTTAGATAAGGTTGCCCCTTATCTCCTTACCTTTTCATTTTATGTTCTCAGCTTCTTTCTAATGCAATTATGGAAAGGGATGATTTTGGTGTTCGGGTTAACAGTAACAACCCAAGAATTTCGCACTTATTATACGCTAATGATATCATCTTCTTTGCTGAAGCTAAACTAAAAAATGTGAGAACTATAAAAATTATTGTCAACAGTTACTGTGGTTGGACTGGCCAAAAGGTGAACATAAGAAAATCTAGTATGCTTTTTGGAAAAGCAATCTCTAGCTTGAAGAAAAGAAAAATTAAAGACATCATGGGATTCAAATAAGTGAAGGAATTCAATTATCTGGGAACAAAATTGGCTTTAAAAAGGCTGTCTAAAGACTAAAGTGGATTTCCAATTCATATTGGACAAAATTCTGAAGAAGCTTAATAGTTGGGGGCTCAAGTTCATCTAATTAGCAGGTAAAATTACTTTGGTAAAGTATGTTATTCTCTCGATCCCTTCTTTCCATTCAACAGTGTCTTTAGTGCCGAGAGCTATTCTTCGAGAGGTGGAAAAGCTTTGCCGAAATTTTATATGGGATAAATCTAATGAAGATCATGGATTGCATTATGTTAGCTGGAAGAAGATGTGTGATCCGGTTGAACAAGGCGGCAGAGGAATTCATTCCCGCTTTAGCAAAATGGGCCCTCTAAGAGCTAAATTAGCTTGGAAATACATGAAAGAAGATTCCTTATTGCATAAATTTTTGTTTCCAAAACATGGTTCATGTTGGGTTGCTGAGAACATAAACAAATCTAATTCTGCTGCATGGAAAATTATCAAAGATGGTAGTAAATCTTTGAGAAATATTGTGAGATGGAATGTAGCAAACAATCACTCTATTGATGTTTTTGAAGACACCTGGATTTGAGACATGCTTAAATAAATGGCCTACATTTGTTAACTCTCAAGAAGTAGTTGATGCTTTAAGAGTGGAAAATTTAATTTATGAAAATCAATGGAGTATTCCTGAACTTCAGAAATATTTCGGCAAGGAACTGCTGGATTTAATCTGTAAGATTGATATCAATCCGGATCTTATTGAAGATCAATTTGAACTCATTCATATGGAATCTGGAAGAACTATTACATCCATGGCTGCTGATCAAAATGCTTTTTCTTCTTTCTTTTGGGATGATTTAATCCTTGACAAGGTTCCTTCTTCATTTATCAAAATTTTGAAAGAGGAATCTATTGCTTGTATTCGTTAGAGGCTTCTTTTGGTCCCTTAGTTTATTTTCTATAGAATTTGCTTTATGCTTCTTCAAAAAAAAAAAAAAAGGTAAGTTACCAAGTATGCATTTAATTACTTCAATACTAATTCTTAATTCATGTAATCTTTAATTTTTTTTTTAAGATTCATAATGAATGAAGCACATCTCTCTCTCCCTCTCTCTCTCTCTCTCTCTAAAAATCTAGAAATAAATAGATCTAAGGTTGGCAACCTCCTAATCAACTTTTGAACAAGCTTTGGATATCAAAGAGGATCCATTCTCCACATAGCTATTACATTCTATAAATTTTCTTTAATGCTTCTCAATAAAATGTCAAATTCAAAAAATTTCTGAAGCCAACTCTGAACACATATTTTTAGACTTGTCTTACAATGCATTTTGGTTGGGTATCAAGTTTTTATACATCTTTCAAGCACTCATCTTTAGTTATAATCTTCACTAGCATATCATTAATTTAAGCCTATATATTCCTCACTTTTTAACAATGGAAGATGATATTCATAAAATGTCAATAAGTTGCTCTGGCATTCTTCTATAAAAATAGCATAGCTTTATAGCTATAATTCACATTTGCTATTATAAAGGTATTCTCTTCATTTGCTTGGTGAATTTGATTTGATGATAACCTAAGAAAGTGTTAATGATGGTGTATCATATTATTGCATCCATGTGAATCAATTACCAATAGACGTCATGCATTGTTTAACACGCACCATTCAAATTAGCGTAATCTACGAACATCTATCAATTCCTATTTTATCTCTCAACATTATTATATTTACTATCAATTTGATGGGCAACTCCTTTAATGAAGCAAGCCTTTAATAGTTTCTCCACTTCACTTACATTTCCTAACTCATTTTCTTAAGGGTTTATTTAAGTGCCACGCCAAAAAATTTTAAAGCATCCCAAACAAATACATTTATACTACTTTCAATAGGCTTGTTTAATTTAGAAGATAATTTACCTTTCACCAAAGAGTAGATCTTAAAGGTCTTTCTTGATCCATCCAATCCTGAGTTATGTTCAAGCTCAATTCAATTAAAACTGATATGATACGCTGATATCCTGAACTGTTCTATGATAACAAAATAAAGAGCAAAATATTTGCGATTTGCAAGTATATCATGCATAGCATTAGCACAAGTAAACCTTAGAACACATATCATAGCAATGGCTTGAGCTGCTGGGAAGACGGAGGTAATCTTACTAAAAGCTTTGCTAATAATGATCGTTTGATGTTGGGAAGGGTAACCTTGCTCTAACAAAATATGCGAGAATGATCATTTTATCTGTTCGAATATTGATTGGACATGTTAATGTTCGTGAATGTGTAATATACTATAAAGCTTTTTGATATTGTTCTCTATAAAGATGTCACATGTTGCTTGATATGATGTAAATGAGAATCTCCTCGCCATGTAAGCTAACAATGAGAAAAAAACATAAGGAAGATCTAATGTATAAACATTACTTTAAAGGATATTGATACATACAAAGGCAGATCTAACAGCCTAAACAGATCAAGCTTCCAAGAGCAACAGATTAAACCATTTCTGATTATGCAACTAGGTTTTAGGAATAAATCTGTTGAGATTAGTGACTGCGAATTCCGATTTCCGAGATAAGAAAAGAGCAAAGCACAGCTGTAATTTTTGCTGTGAAGATCTCAAAAAATTCCTATAATTACGCATAGATGCTCTACGTTATTGCTTGCTGATAGTACATGCCGGTCAATCTAAAGGAATAAATATAGCATAAATTAATTTACGGAGGGGTAAGAAGGCATTATAATGTAAATAACATTTGATCAATGAGTACAGCAGTAAGATAGGATACAAAACAAAGGTTATGGCATATATATCAAAGAACAAACTGAGACACCACAAAAGCTTGATTGTCCTTAGTGAATAGCTAAGAGAGAATGTTGCACAGAGATTCTTATCGCAATGCAGTATACTTCTAAAGTCTTCTTCCATTATCACCATAATCGAGGTTTTGCAGATCGTATTAGAGTTAAAAACCAAATGCAAGCGAAACAGATTTCAACCTCACCATGTTAAATAGATAAAGAACATTATATCAATCATATCTAACCACTTAGGAAAAATGTAACTCACCTGTTTAAGAGAGTATAAGTTAGATCAAAAAGTTTAAAAGCAGAGAGCCTGCCATCATTAGTTTGCAAGATAGCTTATCCATATCAAACTCATATGTTTATCCACTAAGTACTATAACATAGTCCGAACATCTCTAATCCTAAACATGTTGAGTGCATTATTCTACTTCAAAATTACAACCTCTCTCTCTCTCTCTCTCTCTCTCTCTCTCTCTCTCTCTCTCTCTCTCTCTCTCTCTCTCTCTCTCTCTCTCTCTCTCTCACCCAAATATTCCTCAATCCAATGATATCACAGTACCCACATATTGGTACATTTGTAAGGAAATCACAAAAATGAAAATAAGACCCGGCAATTTTGTCATGTTTGAGACAGTCTGCGTGGTAAACAGTGAATAGGAAGTACATAATGTGTTGTGGAGAGAGAGCGTGGTAAAAAGGTTGGGAGCTTTCACACCTCTCCGCTAGCCCGCACTCAAAAGCCCTAACCTATTAATTTCTAAAAATTGCACTTGCTCACTTGTCTAAAAAAACAAATATTCTGCCTCAGGGAAGGTAAGTTACCTGTGTTGGAGTAAACTCTTACTAGCAATTGCATACATATTGTGCCTCTAGTAAGATTTCAGCCATAAAGCAACCCTCAAAAATCAAAATTCAAGAGGGCAAATAGCTTTTGATAGGATCCAAGATTTTAATTAGAGCAATTTAAGCAGCTCTATCAATCCAAAGGATGAAAAAATTTTGAAATGGGGTATTCACTCAATTTCATATCACATCCTCTCCCCAAAAAGGGAGTATTTATGGATTTCCAGTGCATTAAGCTAATTAGTCATAATTAATTACTAATAAATAATAAACTGATTACATGTGGATTTACATCATTATTCCCCTCTCACAACAACCATGCTGTCGAACTTTCTAGTTGATCCAATGGAAATGGTAAACATCCATTCAACCAAAACCTCTTAAGCACTTCCTTTCCATGCACAAGATGTGGATGAACCAAATAGAATGTAAACCTTTAGCACTTGAGAAACTCAATCAATACATCAAAAGAACACATTGTCGAGGTTTGCACCAACATCTCAATATAAAGAATATTATCAATCGTCATTGAATCAAAGATCCCATTTGTCACTTTGATTTCAAAAAATGAGTCAGAGATTTCATCAATAAAATAAATCTTCTAGTTGGATTTATTAAATTTTGTCAAAATAAGACATGATATGCCAAGTCATTTATTTATATGACCTGGAAAATAGTAGAATTGGCCAATCCAAATTTTTTTGCTAGAGTAGGGGGAGGGGGGAGGATATCTTCTCTTTGGATTTGTATTAAATTTTGCCAAAATAAGATATGATATGCTGTTAAGTCATTTATTTATACGAACTGAAAAATAGTGGCACTGGTTGGTCCAAAAATTTTTGATGGAGGGGGAAAAGGGATCCATTGGTGCTCCAAATGATTCATTGTTAAATAGGTAATCCAACATGTTTCTCTATAATTGTGAATCACAAGCTAATTTCCAATAAGATAACAAAATTAGATGCTACCTTTTTATCCAACTTATCCATTCTTACATAATAATATTCGGCTAAACAATCTTCAAAATCTGTTAAAAATAGATTTGGACTACTTCAATAAAATAATTGATTATATTTTTTGGGCCCGACAAACAAGATCTTGGCATGTTTTAGATGCTTCAATTCTAGCTATCTTGAGGAATATAATTGAAGATCCTAAAGACAAAATCAAGAAATCAATAAGGCGGAAGAGAATATGTACAAATCAACAATAGAACCAACTATTGTCAATACCATCTTCGAGAAGTTTTGGGTCAACAGAGATGATTGATTTCTTCATGGAAAGGCAAAGGGTGGTAAAATAATAGAAGACTGATGAAATCTAGATGGGTGGTTTGCAACATCTTTTATTAATGAAAAAACATTAGGTTTCTTGATGATGATGGATGACACTCAAGAAATGAAGTCATCAACAATCCAAACCTTAGCAACAAAACCATGGGATCTTAGCAAAGTGGAGTCAATATTCATGGCCGAGGTTATCCAAATTGGCATTGACGATAGCTTGATGTTGACGGCTAGTTTGTAAGGATCTATAATGCTGAGTGAAGAAGTGACAGCTTTGTAATTGTGGATGAAAAGAAGTAAGAGTTTGCACTTGGGTGTTCGAGTTTACATTTCTAGCAATATATATGATTAAGGCCATAATGCTACAATGTAACTTAGGAACCATGAAAGGTCACGATAAAAAAAACCACCTGATGGTTCTCCAGGCGAGCAGGTTCAAAAGGAGCTCGAGGTGGATAATCCAAAATTCTGAATGAGATTGTGCAAGTAGTGAGTGCTTAATGCCTTCAAACAAATAGTTCTTGAAGTAGAACATGGCATCACACTATTTGTCATGGAAATTTCTTGAACGGGGTTTAGTCGGAGATTTGGATGGGGCACGAGAGCATAAAATGATAGGGATAAAGATTTGCACTAAAAATGCGATACAATTGACAATCTTATGTGATTTTGAGAAGTTGATGGAGGACGATCAAAATGAGGATGAATGCTAGCTAAGTGAAAGTAAAGGATTAAAATGATAGAAATTTGGAATGGATGAATGCAAATGATGACTTGCGGGAAGGAGGTGCGATGGAAGCACAACGATAAGATTGAATATCTTAATTAGAACACTTCAATCTAATCTATCACTTCAAAGTAAACAACATTAGAAAGAGGTAATGTTCGACTTCATGACTCATCCTTTCCTAATAAGGGATATTTATAGATTTACAATACAATAAACTAACTAATCCACTAAACTACTAAACTAATTGCAAGTTGATTCACGTCCACTTTGGGTACATGTTAGTTCCTGCTAAGAAAAATTGTGCATGTAGTTGTTAATTCAAGAACAAGGTTCAAGCATTTCATATACAAACACCCATATATTTATAACAAGTTATAAAACCATCCACAATTTAAAGAACATCCAGTAATAAATATTTGTTAAAAAATCAGTATAAAAAAATTACAACACCACCCAGTTAAATGTGCAACAAGGAACTTACGTAAAATGTAGGAAAGGTCAAAGACAACTATCTTAAATGAAAGACATAGCATACTGCTTTCTTCACATAAACAATTCAACAAGTTCATTGATTAAAGGAAAAATGTAAGAAGCTTAACAGTAACAAGGAAAAAGTCGCATTCATTGAAGAAATAAAATAGCAAACACAACTATTGATGAGGACATCAGCAGGAGATTCCGGAATGTCTATCATCGAAAGCAGCACAGAGCGACGACCTCAATCAGAAGTCTTTATTTTTTATTTATATTTTGTATTTGTGTTTCTTTTATTAGGTGTGACGATTGTACCTTTATATGTTTGTGTTTGAGTTGTAGCCCCAAGGGCATTCTTGTCTTTTTTTTCTAATATAATTGTTTGGAGGCCTACATATAAGGTTCTCATTTTGTATGAGAGATAACGATGAATGAAATAAAATATATGTTTTCTCTCTGGAGCTTGTGAGTTCTTGAGTGGTGAATTCCCAAGGTGTGGGCAAAGCAATACCCACCAGTCGCCAGAAGTGTTCGGGCTCGTGGTCCGAGTCCTCTTACTTCACCGCCAGCCTCCCTAATCCTAATCACACATCGGCCGCCCGTCTCCCGTCCTTCCCCACAGCCGCCAAATAGCCCTCCTCCACCGGCCACTCTCCCCACCTCCCATTAGACCGCCGGCATCCCTTCCATGTCTCCCCCACTGGCCAAGCCCCATTCCTTCCCAAGCCCACCGCCGACAAGATTTCCCCCATTTCCTCTTCTACCTCACAGCCAAAACCCCCACATCATCCTAAGCCGTCGGCCCTTCCCAACCCAAGATCCAACAGCCGGCCACCCCATCATCCCCTTGGATTCCCAAATCAAATCCCCCATTATTACCTTCCATATTTGGCTTCTTGTTATTTGGGAAAGAATTTGAATTCAAATTCAAAATAATTTGAATTTTAAAGCTTTTTAAATGTGTCTAATTCCTTTAGGAAATAATTACTCAATCACCTTAATCTGAGATTAAATCTCAAATTTACTCTTCAATCACAAATTAATGCCTTGGTCCACATTCATTTAATGTGGACACAAATCCCCCCCTCTCTAGGCCGGCCCGTCCCCTCCTTTTTTCTCATTAATTCTTGTCATTATCAATCACCATTCAAGTCCCCAAATTAAGTCCAATTTAAAATTCAAATTGGGATTGATATAATCTATTCCTAATTGAAAATTACTGATTAGGCAAGCAATCAAACCCTTCATCTATTTCTATTTTCTCTCTGGAGCTTGTGAGTTCTTGAGTGGTGAAGTCCCAAGGTGTGGGCAAAGCAATACCCACCAATCGCTGGAAGTGTCCGGGGCTCATGGTCCGACTCCTCCTCTTACTTCACCGCCAGCCTCTTTAATCCTCATCACCCGTCGGCCGCCCATCTCCCTCCCTTCCCCACAGCCACCAAATAGCCCTCCACCGGCCACTCTCCCCACCTCCCATTAGACCGCCGGCCTCCCTTCCCTGTCTCCACCACCGGCCAAGCCCCCTTCCTTCCCAAGCCCACCGCCGGGAAGATTTCCCCCATCTCTTCTACCTCACGGCCAAATCCCCCACATCATCCTAAGCGGTCGGCCCTTCCCAACCCAAGATCCAACCGCCGGCCACCCCAGCTTACTAGTGTTAAGTGTGATATCTCTTGTTTACAATATTTAAGTTTATATTTATGATTGAGATCATTCTCAAGTGATCGTTATTCTATATTGTAATTGATTGCCTTTACATTATTGATGGCCTTAAGTCTAAGAATCTAATCTTGTGAAACATTAGTTTATATTGCAAAGCTTAAATCAATTTCTTTATAATCTCTAATGCAATTCCTATTGGTTTCACATCAACTATGCTTCACACTATATGGCCAAGTGATTCAACACATCCATTTAAAACACTAGTAAGCTATTAAGACCAAGGGAAACTAGAGGTAGGATGTAGATAAAACTGGATTTAATATTTATCATTACTTTTCAAGCAAATGCCATTTCTAGAGTCAGTTTCCTTCATGGATAGGATTAACTAATCGCCCTATGGATCTTGCATTCATGATGACAATAAAATTAATCCAAAACCATGCAGAAACCATAATACATGTATATAATGAACTAAAAAATATTCCACCAAAAGTGCCATACAAGGAATTTTTCTAATTAACAAGGCATACAATGACATTATTGCATTTCCCTGTGTTCCCAAAATATACATTCTACGACGGACTCCATGTGGATCCTAATTTCCAACAACAGCATATTTACATATTGTGTCAAGACTAATAAACAAATAAAGAGCATAATACTCTTTAATCTCCAGCAATGCCTTCAAAACTTCCTTTCCATAGCCAAACAACTACACCTACCTTTCCAACTTCTAAAAAGTAGAATCTTATATGAAAAATATTGCACCTAATTGCCTTACTTCATACCATTATTTTAACTTAAATCGTTTAAAGCCACCAATTATACATTATGCGGAGCTTAAAATGATTATATATGATTATTTATCAGAAAAAGCACATAAGTAAAATTTGGAAATAACCTCACTGCAATGCCAATATAGCAAAATATCATATAGTTGACGACAACTTAATCCTTGATAAGAAGTTAAAGTAATGCATGAAAGGATACCAGATCAGAAAGAAACAATCAACGGTAAGCCCATATTAATCAGACAACGGTCGAAGAAAAATCCCGAATTTACCAGCATATGAAATAGCATAATAACAGACTGCAGCTCATAAAATGACAGGAGATGCTCAAACCTAGAAATATTTCTTAGGTACAAAAACTGAAATTTAAATCATTGCTCATACAATAAACCAAAGGGAAAGCAGAAACGTTAAACCCATCCCCTTAAGGGAGGAATGAAAGGGCCTCCTTAAAACCCTAGCTTGGTGCGGCGCCAGTGCCTGCGCTTGGCGTTGTACCTGAGAGGAAAGTATACGAATCAGCGGCGAAAAATCAAAGAAGCCGATCATGTACCAAAGCAAATAGCATATAGATCAAAAGTTAGAAAAGAACCTAATGGTGTTGTCTGTTCTCATACGAATCCAATGAGGTATAGGCCTATTCTGCCTCATCTTCTTCGCGAGCTTCTTCTTGATCCGGAAAGTCTTGAACGAAGGCTAAATAGATCAAGATAGAAAGAAGCAGCGGGAGTGTCAGATCGGAAAAGAGTAATCAAAACATAGAATGAGAAGGCTGAAGACTTACCATCTCCGCTGCAGCTCCTAACAAGGCGGCGGCGGTGGTTACAGAAGCGCTAGGGCGACAAAAATGATAAGCCAGTTTGCGTCGATGGTTATAAAGAAAATTTAAAATAGGTTGAGCACGGGTCCGGCTCTCACGACCGATCGCTGAACAACTACCCAAGCCTTGGCTGCCATAAAGTTATAAAGTTATTATAAAAATAATAATTTTGCTATATTTGAATTTGTTATAAAAAATATTTTATCATATAAATTTTTGAACAGTAAAAATGCAAGAAAATAACAGTTAAACAAAATTATAGCAAAATACTAAAAAAGTTATCCGAACAATCTCTAAGGTTGTGATTTTTCTCGACTGTTGTTTCATCTCTTGTTTCATTCTTCTTTTATCTGTTGGCTGCACTTTTTAATTTGATTGGAAGAAGTTGTTGTGGATATATAGCATCTAAATGATGGTTGGTGTTGCTGAATGATCAGAATTACTCTAATAATTTTCAAATAGCTAAAGTTTCTTTGGATATGAAGTTTTTTTTTTTTTTTACTGCTGCATTATATCTAGATTCGACTTCTTTTATGATGGAAGTGATAATTTACTTGATTGGGAAATGTTGTGGTGCTCTGGGCTATTTGACTTGCGAATGATTTAGCTAATTAGGTTAAACATCAATTATGACTTCTTGGTTGCAAATGTATTTTTGGCCAATGATGATTGTTACATATACATTCTTGACACTTGTCACTACCTACTTTCTAATGATTATCCAGATATTTAAATTGGCATTTTAGCTTTTTTGGTTTGGGACGAAGTGGAAAACCCCACGTGCAGGAAATTTTGCAACCAGAAGATAACTTTCAAACAGATACTCGCTGACTTCTCTTGTTGACTTGCAAGGCAGTTTTTTTGATTTTCCATTTAAAAAATTTTGGAGGACTTTTTCTTTCTTTTTATCGATTGACTGGACCCTTTCTATTTTGGCTGCAAATATACCACTTACATCGAACCATTTCTTTTGTATTACAAAGCTTTATTGTTGGCATGTGTCTTATAATCTCCTTATTTAGTTAATGAAAGATGGGTATGACCCTTAATATCCCTAAAAAAAAAAAAGCTTTCTCATCAGATTTCTTTTCAAATGACAACTATAATTTTGTTTGACTATTATTTTCTTATTGCATTCATTATTGTTTAGAAATTTTTGTGGCAGAAAGCAACAATTAAGTTATTTTTCATATAACAACTTCATAAACAACTTTATAAAATATTGCAGTAGTCCCAAATAGATCCTAAGATATTACTAGGGGTCTTTTTGGATGGCTACTGAGTGTTTTATAAAGGTGCTTGTGATGGTGTTAGGGTAAAGTAATTTTTAAAAATTGATGTGAATATTATAAATATATCATTTTAAAAAAAAATTGAACAATTATTTTCTCAAAGCGGTCACATATTAGCAACTTAGGTTGTAAAAAGCAACTTCCCTCTATAGAAAGTTTTAAAAAGCAAAAAAAAAAAAAGTTGTGGGAGAACCTTATATTAGGGAGATTTAAATGCGTGCAAAGTGGAGAACCTTAAATTAGGGAGGAATATTTAAATTAAATCCTATTTGAATTTGAAATAAGTTTGATTTAAATACTTTACTAAAATAAGATAACTAAATTAGGGAAATGATTTGATATTTAAATACATTTGAATTTAAATTCAAATTCTTTCCATATTAAACACAATCACAATAGGAAAGAAGGCTCTCAAGCAAGATTGACTCCAATTAAGAGCAAAAGGGGAAGGGGCAGTGAGTAGAGAGAGAAGGGGCCGGTTATGGGAGGTAAGGAAAAGCAAATTAATTAAGTCTTCAATTAAGGGAGAAAGGATTTAATAAAATACAATTTCAAATTGATTTGAAGAACTTTCCATAAATAGATCTAGTAATTTAGAAAACATTTTGAATTTCAAACTAATTGGATTTGAATTCAAAATTCTTTTCAAATTATCTTCAACATAATTTAAGAAAAAGAAGGGGAATGAAGGAGAGAAGTGGTTAGGGGTGAGGTGGTCAGCCGACTATGGAGGTGGAGGGGTTTATGGCCTGCAGTTGATATGTATAAAGTGGAGGAGGCTTGTGGCTTTGGAGGGGTTTGTGGGAAAATCGGCCGGTGGAAAGTGGGGGATTTTAGCCGGTGGTTAAGGGAAGAGGAGTAAAGGATTTAGGGAAGAAAAGATACAACCGTGAGCCCGGACACATCCTACAACTAACAGGTAATACGTTGTCATTCTCCAAGGGACTTCAATCCATGAGGCCGAACTCATTATGCGGCTGGTGGAAGCTCCGATTACCTCCCATAGAAATCTCACTCAAGTTTTCTCCAAAGAACACAAGTGCAAACTTTTTTTTATTTATTAATATTTCTTCCTCTAATACAAGAGTAAGAGCCTCTATGTATATAGGCCTCAAAACAAATGAAAATTTAGTTGCAGTCTAAAAAGTAAAACACTAAGAAATTATATCAAATAGATCATAACTCAAATAATTAGGTGCTACCTAGGGAGTGCCACATCACCAAATCATCCTAGCGTCGTGGCAGAGGACAATTGAAGACCATTAAACTGTCAAATCGATGTGATTAGTACTGAACCAACACATCGGTTCAGCATCACTACCCAACCAACATTGCGGCACTAGTTCTTTTTTTTTTTTTTTTGAATTTCTAAAAATAAGAAGCCTATATCAAATGTAAATGTTTTTGTTAGTTGTTGTCATGTTGGAGAGTCGTGAGGGAGAGTTTCTGAGGAATCTTTTGGGTGGAGGCAAGCCTTGTACTTGTTGGGGTAGTCCTTATTAGTGTGGAGAGAAGGAAGGAGTGCATTGAATTTTTTTACTTGTTAGTTGAAGATTTTTAGGTTTTTTTTATTTTGTTTTTTGTTTAGTGTAATGAAGTTCTTAGTGGTGTTTACTATTATCTCCATGATTGACTAAAGTCTTTTCTCTAAGCTTATGATACTTTAGAAACTATACATTTCATATAATAGATCTTAAGTTTTATGAAATGTTATATGCTATTTTTAATAGTCCCGTGCTTCATTTTAGTTTGTGCAGAGACCTTGCATAAATTTAAAATATTGTGTGACTTATAACCTTGATGGAGGAATAGGAGAACAAAAAAAAAGGATTTAAATGTAACTTTGCTATGCATTTGCATATTTTGGTTAAGGTCATGGGAACTTACGAATATATTAAAATTGTACTTTAGATAAATCTAAGTTAAATACTCAAAATATGTCGACAAAAATGAGGTGTACTTATACTCTGATTCACACTAACATTAAGAAAAATCTATCTATTGCAAGTATATGTTTTTAGATATTAAAGGTTAAGAGTGCTTTAAATTATTGAATTTATTTTTTTGCATTTATAGCATCTACTTTCAATTTCGTAACGCTTGTTAATTACCATACAAGATGAATATAATTTTTTCTTATAATCTAGAGTAATTTTAAGGTAATATAAAATCCTCATGGGAACGATATTCTTCACATTAATTTATTACTTAAGACGGCATCAGTACTAGGGGTGTCAACTTTTGAACCGACCCGAAAACCCGACCCGGAAAATCCGGGTTGAACCCGACCCGTTTGATAAACGGGTCGGGTTCGGGTTCATAAATTTGACCCGTTTGATTAAACAGGTCGGGTCGGGTTGACCCGGCGGGTTGCCGGGTCAACCCGACAACCCGTTTAATTTAAAAAATTTTGAAATTTCCCGCCCGCTGCCCGCCTGCCCAGCCCGAGCTGCCCGCTTCGCCAGCCGCGTGCCCGCGCTTCGCCTGCCGCGTGCCGCGCAGCCCGCGCTTCACCTTCCGCGCTTCGCCAGCCGCGTGCCGTCCCGCTGCCGCCGTCCAGCGTGCCATCCCGCTGCTGCCGTCCGCGTGCCGTCCCGCGTGTCGCCGTTGCCACGCTTCGCCCGAGCTGCCGCTGCCGCTGCCGCGCCGTCCAGCTGCCGAATCGCGTGCCGCGCGCGACATTATCGGGTCGAGTCCTCGGGTCGGGTCAACCCGGCAACCCGGCCGGGTCAGGTCCGGGTTGAAATGTCCGACCCGTTTGTCAAAACGGGTCGGGTCCGGGTTGACCCGTTTAGATCCGGGTCGGGTCGGGTTCGACCCGAACCCGACGGGTTGACCCGAATTGACACCCCTGATCAGTACTTGTATAGAACATGAGTTGTACTATAACATAACAAATAATATTTAAAAAGACAAGTATTGTGTGAAAGTGAAAATCCTATCAGGTTTTTGGTGCTGATGTTGGGGATTTGAAGTTAATTATCTTTTCTTGCACTTTATATTGCTGAATAAATTATTAATTTAATATTATCTTTGTTTTAATTTTACATGCTCTATATTACCACTATTATCTTAATTTACTAAAAGTTTGTAAGCATGAAAAAATATGACAAATATTTTAAAGGAACAAATATTTTTCATCCAAAATTTAAAAAGAAATCTGCAAGCAAAAATATAATGAGCATTGATATGAGACCTACTAAGACTTCGAAAAAATATACAAACTACAATAACAAGCCAAATCATTAAGACCTCAATAAAATATCAATTACATTCTGAATAATCTATTGAAAACCTAACGATCTATTTTTTTTTTTTTGGGAAAATTTGGGGCTTAGCCCGTAAATTTAATCCAATGGGGACGGTTACAACAGTAAGTCAAAAACCTGTAAACCAAAAGAAAACCAAAGGGTATGCACAAACCCACAAAAAACATCACAAAAAGAAGAACTTAAAAGACCCACAGGCGGGCTCAGGGAAGAAGGAACCGGACCAATAGGCATTACAGCATGAAAATAAAAATGCTCAGAGCCCATAATGATCAACGAGAAACGGACATGCCCCGGTTGCCAAGAGAGCAGATCCAAACGAGTTGCAGGTTGCAGCAAATGCCATACCAAATGCAGAAAAAGGGACTGAAAATGCCCTGGCCTTCCAGGGGCAAAGGGACTGAGAAACCGGTTCCTGACATCATCGCCCAGAAAAACCATCTGATCAAAAACGGTGTTGCAGGAGGAAGCAATTAGGATATTTGAGTTGCAGCTTCTCAAAACCCTTCCAGCCTTTCGTCTTAAGCAGTAATCGCATGAGATATCTTGTTACATATGTAATTGCGGTCTTCTGAATTCCCTTCAAATCTTCTAACATTTCTTTCGCGCCAAAGGAAGTAAACAGAATAGCAAATAACAAGAAAACAAAATTTTTTTTCTTGCCTATCTATATGTTGCATATCTTCAAAAAATTCAAAACTTTGAAGCGAAGAAGGCCTGAAATAGAAACAGACTAGGAGGGTAAGAAGAGCAGATAAAACCCCAAAAAAGAAATCACAGAGAAAAAACATGTGGGAAATAGATTCCTCCTCCATCCAGCATAAGTGGCAAATGCTATTAATTTGAATATTCCTCAATCTCAGAACCTCAGCAGATTTTAACCCATCGTTGACGGCCAGCCACACATAAGAATAATATCTAAGAGCCGAACGCTTATGCCAAACAAACTTGGCCCAATTTACCTTGGGATGCTCACAAAAGAAAAAATTCCTGAAGGATTTAAAACAAGGTTTGCCTTCCCCAATCCATTCAATACAATCCATCTGACGGTCTAATATAGAGATAGAAGATAATTTGAGAAATTCCAGTGTGCATAGAGCAAGGAATGGCCCAATGACCATCCAGAATATAGTTTTGTATCAGAAAAGACCCATTAAAATACGGTGGCATTAAATCAAAAGCAGCCAAGCCATTTATCCAGGGATCCCAAAACATATCCAGGTTGCAGTTGAGACGAGAAACGTGAAATTTAATTTTCTGTTTGAGACTGGCCGCAGTGTGACAAATATTTTTCCAAAATTTGGAGGCTTTAGCAGAAGAGGGCTAAGAGGGCTTCCAAGGAGATGGAATGGTTTAATCTAAACCAGTCAGCTACCAAGGAGTTAGTGGTGAAAAACCTCCAAATGAAAGTGCAATTAAAAGGAAAAGAAAGAAAGTGATTGAATGTCAGGGATGCCCAGCCCCCCAACCTCAGTAGGGAGACAAGTTTTCTTCCAGGCAATGGTATGTAGCTTCTTTCCCGAAATGTATACATGAAAGAGAAGCTTAGAACAGAGTTTGTCGATAGTTTTGCAATGTAAACCTTGTAAACCTTGACTGCTTATTTTATACATAAAGACAATACAATAACAGTAAATCTCCTGCGAACCAAAATGTTTCCAAGGAAATGGAGGGCTAGTTCAATAAAATATTAGCATTAATAGAGGCATGAAACAGCCCATGCAGTCATACAATCTCTATTAAACAGAACCAACTAAACGGCAAATTATTGCATCCGGTCACCGGACGCACGGAATAGGTTCGGACATCCAATAAAAATATGCCATGTCAACTACGTTTTTGGCTGCGCTTTGACTGCGCTTTTGACTGCGTTTTACCTGTGCTTTCCTGCGCTTTATCTGCACTTTACCTGCGCTTTTGACGCGCTTAATTTAAAATAATATTTTATTAATATTCGGACCTATTTTCACGTCCGGTGACCGAATGCAATAATTTGCCCTATTAAACAGAACCTTTACGACAAAAAAAAAATTAGACTGGTGATGTCATCAATGCGTCAATTGAAAAGATTTCTGAAAAAACTCCTATAAGATATTTGAGTTATAACTCAGCTTCAATCATATTTGGTAACTGCAATATGTCCATTTAGGAAACCAACTAGTCCATAATAATAGTGTTGCATCATAAGGTCTACTATAGGGACAAAATTGTCTTACAGGATAAACGGCCAATAAACCTGAAGAACGGAATGGATAGCTATAATCAAGATTTAAGATGGGACAAGAACAATCCGGTTTTAAAATAGGCTTCTGAAGTCATAAATTTCATGCTATATAATCACCTCAATTAAATACAGATTACGATCACTATGAGTACTCACGCGAGTTTCAGTGTTTCCCCTCAGGTATTCAATCTGGCAAGAAGCACTTACATGATTTTCCCTTTTTCTATTATATCTTAGAAAAAAGGCGCAATATACAATTAAATCATTGGACATGGCATGATGAATTTCTCACCAAATCCAATTAGCCCTCCTCTCCAAACTCCTTGGTAAATCTCTCATGCAACTCAAGATCAGCTTTGCTGACAGTTGGCCGCTGCCTCGCAAGCACCTTATCAAAATCAGTCCTTGAAATAGGTGGTGGAAGAATCTGAACAGATATATATTCAACAACAAACAAAGAGGATCAGAAACTACGACTATAACTGTCAAAAAAGTTTGTGCTAACTTGGCTCAATAATTAGCTTGAATTTGACTAATTTTTACAAGCTCATATTTTAACAAGCCACATCCAAACAAGATGTTCAAATGTGCTCGGCTCAGTAATAACTTTCATTTTTTTATATATAAATAAAAATATGCACGTATATGCATGTGTGAATGTATACTCCAACATATTTATTTGTTCTATGTGTGCATATACATTTATAGATTGTGTGTGTGTGTGTATATATATATATATATATATATATATAAACTTTATATTTGAGAATAGCTTGTATTTAACGTAATAAGTTAATAAGCCAATCACATATAGAAAAATATGGCTTATTTTCTTAACAAACCAAGCCAAACAACACTTGAGCTCACGCTTACACAAGCTTGGCTCCAGTAGTTGTGACAGTAGAATTTGAATAGATCTTTAAAGTTTTTTTTTTTTTTTTAATGTTCTCCTTTTTAAGCCTACCTTTGCAGCAAGGCCTTTTGCAGCAAGTTCCTGCATTGTGGTCTGCACAACTCCAGATGTTTTAGGCCCACATGGGATCCACATTTCCATCAGGAGTCTTAATAAAGAACATTGCATCCTGCGTTTTTCTGACAGGTTCAAAGAGAACATCCTTGACCTGTCATAAGTAAGGCAAAAAAATTGACGTCATAACAATCTAGGGACAATCTCCCTGAATATAAACGATTGCAATAATATTATGAGAAAAAACATACACAAACAGAAATATCTGAGCCTGAAAAACCTTCTGTCCTGCGAGCCAAGCTCTCAAAATCACTTTCAGTCAAACTGTGAGGAGTATCTCCCAGATGTACCTGTATAAATGAGAATAGCTTTATTAGAGTCAATGTAACTAATGTTTTATATCAAAATATGGGGGGAATAGTTACGAAATAATGAACATAGTTATAGAATTATTTTGACAGAAAAAGAGTCAAATGTAAAAAATAAAGCTTGAAAAAATAAACGTGATAAGCAGAAGGAAAAACCATGTAAGGCAGACAGTCACAGTTCTCACAAAGTGATCTAGGAGAGTGATGAGGTGAGGTCTTACTAAAGTAGACCAATTTTAATGATCAACAAGAAGCAGATATTGCGGCAATACCTTGAACATATGCTGCCTAGCCTTCAGGTCTGGAAGAGGAATATAGATCCGCTTGTCAAAACGACGTCGAACAGCCTTTTATTGGTAAATAAAAGAAAAACAAAATCAAATTAGCAATTGCTCATTGCATTTGAGAAGTATGGCCAAGAACATCACAAAACCTGATCAAGTGCATATGGTGTATTTGTAGCAGCAAGAATGAGAACTTTTTGGTCATCATTACCAACACCCTGAAATAAAAACTTAAACATTTGAGCAATTTTTTCAGAAAGAAGTAAAAAACTTGAGCAGCGGATGCACATAAATCCCAGTTTTAACACACTGCAATTAGATATTCCAAGTTCAATAACAATGGTCCAACCCTACTGGGTTAATGATAGATTTTATAAGCTCTACCGCTAACTCCAGTAATGAGTCTAGGCACCTCAGATGTTTCATTTAAATGATCCGCTGGACCATATATAAGGACACAAGTTTGCCTGGTAGAATTATAAACGGAACCAGAGGAAGCTAGAAGATCATAAGATGATAGAAAAAGCAATGACAGAGCTAGGAAATTAGCATGAAGAGAATCAAATGCAGCAACAAAAGAATGATGCGGAAGAGAATGCAAGTCAGGTTATTTTAACAAGCATTTTGGTCAAACTGCATAGGCTTCCCCAAGTGCATGTGTCTGGAAGCCACAATAACTCATCAATTCAGAAGCATGTCATTGTGGCCATCATCAAGCACTTCACATGCAGTCCATGTACAGAAAATGAATCACAAAACAAGCTTCTAGGAGTAGCCAAGTTTAAAATACAACACAAAGAAGAAATACAAAGGACATAGGAGCTTAAAACTAAGAAAGAACATTACCATGGATTACTCGAACCAAGCCTACACAGGAGGAAAAATGCAGTGATTTAAACAAATATCATGGAGAACATTTCAAAGAGTAGGTAAGAAATGAGCTTCTTTAGCATACAGAATGCAAATAAAATTAAACACCTCCCCAAACACTATTTGTAGCTAAGCTCTAGTCCAAGAATGCTTGGACACCTTGTGGGAGCAATATGAGATAGCACAAAGATCGTTTAATGCTCCTCCTCCACTATCAAAGAGAGGGAGAGAGACAGCCTTGTTCAAATTCATCTGAAGCCTTAAACTGATAGGCCTCGCTTCATTCTGTATTGACATTGGCAACGGCTGATCATTACTTGTGACTTTCATGACAGCTGAGACTTTTGGCTGAGAGAACTGGTGCCAAGGGAGAGCTGCTGCCTGTTCTTCCAGAAGGGAATGAGGTGCTACATTATTTACATTTCATTTGATTACCGCTACCAACTGATTAACCTCAATGTCACTCTCCTAACATTGGCAATGGCCATTCATTATTATGCGGTAATCCACAATAGCAGGGAACAAGATTTTAAGCAGATAAGAGAGTGGAAGCAAAGCATAGTGGGTGTTGTTGGCTGTGCCTGAGGATGTTGCATTATGCATTGAGATGAGAGTAAGAGGATCAGTGAAAGGAGGCACAAAGGTGCTAGATAGGAGAAGTGAAGCTCTTGAAAGCTGGGGTGCTTTAGAGGAAAGGATGAAGGGGGGAATAGGAAAATTAAAATATGTGGGAGACAATACTGTGGTTTGGGTTATTAGGGTAGAAATTTATCAAATAATAATAATAATAATATGAGTGAAAAGGATCATGGTAGGATGGATTGGAATTTCCAGAAAAGACCCTTTCATTTTTTTGAATTTCGCATTGTCTATTGCAGTTCAGCAATTTAAGTAATTAAGGGAGAAGATTCTCTAAAAAGAACTAAATATGGGCGAAACAGAGATTTGGTAAGCTGGATTGTCATTTCCTTCACAAAATCCACTTCCGCTTTCATAAATTTCAGCAATGCCATTTAATGTAGGTTCATAGAAAAGCCCTTTACATCCTTTCAAATTTTAGTATCAATCCAAAAAGCCCAGCCCCGCTTTCACTCATATTGAAGTGAACTTGGTAATAAGAAGTCAGACACACAAAAGCAAGCATTTAGCAAATTTTATTAGAAACCTCAGGTATCTTCTTCAAGCTCTGCTCAAAGGCTTGATGAAAGAGCCTACTTAACTAAACAGCAAAATATGCCGAACTGTTCACCAACATTAAGCCAGATTGACAGCAATGCGCGTGAAGATATCAACTACCTTAAAAGCATGGAACAAATGATACAATATTCACTATCCATCAATAATGAATTCAATAACACGCAGAAGAAATCCTCAAGTAGCATCAACTAATCTTTTTCAAATGACTGATAAGACTTCAAACAAGAAACCAGACCAGAGAAAAAGAAAGAAGAAAAACAACAACCAAACCATTAGATTGGGAAAACATCAACAGGGAATGCTGCCAGCAGATATTTGTGCTATGAAGTCTTGTACCACATAATCAAATGTCTATTTAATGTGAACGAATATATAATCACTTCAAATAGAAAAAAAAAATGAACAAATAATAAAGCATCCTTTTTTTGCAATCAAAATACATATTTGGTATTTCTCATGAAAATAAAAGAAGAGGAGATGATCTAGGGTTTCAATCTTCAAACTAGACAAAGAACAAAAGTGATAGAAGTTTATCATGATCTCGAGAAGGGAGATATTTATCTGATAATAGCTTTAAAAAAATTAAAAGATTTGTTGATGGCTCCTGTGTACCCTACAGGACTTAAAAATAAGCAACAAGATTATGAAGCCCTTACAATGTTGCAAGTACTTTACAACAAAAAATAAATGGAATTTATAAGAAATTACTAAGTGGATCTGACAGGTTCATATTCATGTGCAAGCTCATCACATTGATATGAAAATAAAAAAGACATTTCTATGAATCTGGATGTTTATATTTAAAGCATACATAAGCACTTCCATTCACCCTACCCTATAATTGCAAAACTAAACATAAAAATAATCAAATGCATAATAAATGTATGAATAATTATAAAAAGAGCTATGGATCAAAAGGGTCTCCTGATTTTTTACGAAGGATTTTAAAAATCCCCGACTATTTGAAAATCTCTTTTTAGTCCATTGACTTTTTAAATAAGGGCCTAAATAATCCCACAAAAAGACTAATTTGATCCATATTTAAAAAAAAAGAAAGAGATTGAATTAGTACTAATATATAGCTGGAGATTATTTTGATCCTTCAGAAAAAACTAGGAGACCAATTTGATCATTTTCTCATTAAAACAATACAAACATAATACTAAAAATAAATTAAGTAGAAAAAGTTCTTGCATTCCAATGTAAAAAATAGAAACCCTCATATTCTTCCATATAAAAGCTACCTATAATTTGAAACAAAACCAACTATTTATTTTGACATATCAAACCACATAATACATTATTCTAATTTTTTATATATATATATATTCAATTTGGGGAAACATCAATTGAGACATATGATGCAATATTGCTAGGATTCCAAGCATTTTGAAATCATCTAAACTGGTCAATTCAGTGTGCAAAAACTATCCAAGCCTCGAAAATAGTAATTATCACAAGAGGTTTAATACTTCAAAGACGATTGACATTCACAGAATTAAACATCCATTAAAATAAAATGGGACAATGGAAGTGAAGAAACTATATGTCCATTAAAATAAAATGGGGCTATGAAAGTGAGACAGTGATAAACTTCTAACATTGGTTTGTTAATTAGAATCACATGCAAAGGATGAACCAAGTCAAGTTACGGAGACCAAGACGATCGGGTGAATGAACGTGAATAAACATCCAAAGGGTTGGAAGGCAGAGAGTACAGAGAGAGAAAGAATAGCCTCAAGATGAATGAACTTGAATACACATCTAGAGGGTTGTAAGGCATACAGCACGGAGAGAGGAAGAAGAGTGATATGTCGGTTCAATCTCAACCGGCCCCACCTGGGCCGGCACTTGTACAAGAGAAGGGTCAAACTGCCTCCTTCCTACACCGCCTAAGGGAGGGCCCACGCCCAATTTGTTTGGATTTAATTAATTAAAAAGATTTGATATCTTTTGAATTAATTAAATACTACCTTATATCTAGAAAGAGAATTTAATTAATTAAAAAAAATTGATATCTTTTGAATTAATTAAACAATATCTTATATTAGAAAAGTGGATTTAATTAATTTGAAAAGATTTGATATCTTTTGAATTAATTAAATACTATCTTATATTAGGAAGTTTTTAAAGAGGTGGAGAGGGCTATTTAAAGGGCATGAAGGGGTTAGGGCTAGGCATGCTTGGATTGGAGTTTCTCTTGAAGTCTTGTGAGGTTTGAGGGCTCTAGACCTTGCGTCTAGAGATTGGGAGAGAACGATCATCCTCTAGAATAGACGATCACTTGTATCTTTCTTTCTGTGTGTTTTGCTTTGCTTCTTTAGTGCAATCTACTATTTTTGGGCTGTTTTTGCCCAGATTTTGATTATTTTCTCGCTGTTTTCATCCAATTAGTGATAGGTTTGCTTGCAAACTCAAGTATTCCCCTAGGGTTACTTGTGAACTCAAGTATTTCCTATCAAATTGATATCAGAGCAAGTCTTAGGGCCGGTGGAGGGCTGTTTTCGACAAATTCCAGCAGCAGTTTTTTGCCCGGAAAAGGAGGAAGTTGCTGTTTTTTTTACTCCAAGATCCAGATTTTGTGAATCTACAAACTCTGGATCGTAATGGCGGCCAAGAAAGTTGATGCTTTTGAGGAGAGACTCGAAGGAGAGATGAATCACATAAAAGAAATCGTGGAGGAAAGAATTTCTACCATGGAGGGGCAGGTGCCAGATCTCAGGGATATGATGAAAAAAATGTTGGAACTTCAAGCACAAACGGCTGCATCCGAAACGAAGGGCCCTAAAGCGAAGAACACCAATTCTGAAATCCGAAAGGAGGAAGAAGAGGTGGAAATCGTGGAGAGGGGAAGAAGAAGACCCTATGTGGAGCCTTTCCATAGGGAGGAAAGAGGTGATCGACATGGGGAAAGGTATGGATATGGGGGAGCGGAGCAAGGAAAGGCTGATTGGGAACACCATGAGGGGTTTTACGGCCGTTGGGGTGTTGATTTTGAAGGGAAAAGAGGGAATTTTGAAGGGGGTTTGGGCTATGGCAGGGCAAGAGAAGATCGGGAAACTTGAGGTGCACCTAACACTTGGGAAAGGGGAAACTATGGAAGAATCCAAGGCAATGGGGGGATCAAAAGGTGTAGGAAGTTGAAGATGCCCATATTCGAAAGAGAAGATGCGTATCGGTGGATTTCTAAGGTGGAGCGATACTTCGCCGTTAATGGGCTGACAGAAGAGGAGAAGCTAACTGCAGCCGGATTATGTTTGGAAGGAAAAGCCCTGTCGTGGTTTCAGTGGAGAGACCAGAGGAGGCCGATTAGGAACTGGAGGGAATTTAAAGACTGCATAATAGAACGTTTCCAAACCAATCAGGAAGGAGAATTCTATGAGCAGTTTTTTGCTCTGACACAGGAGGGATCAGTTGCACATTATCGGGAGCAGTTTGAGCACTTGGCTAGCTAGGTGGAGCGACTCTCAGAGACAGTATTAGAGGAAAATTTCATGAAAGGGCTGAAGGCGGAGATCCGAGCAGCAGTAAAGGTCTTGATACCCCGTGACTTAGGAGAAGCCATGAGGTTAGCCCAACTGGTGGAAATCAGAAAAATTTGGAAAAGGGAGCCAGGAATAGCAGCACCGAGGGCACATACCGAATGATGACCACTCATCTCGCACCTAGAGGTCCTGCAACAGGAGGTCGTAAAAAAGCCATCAAGGAGAAAACGGGGGGAGGAAATTTCAAACGGCTGACAGAGAAAGAAATACAAGAGAAGAGGGCTAAGGGTTGTGTTTCTGATGAGATGAAAAGTACACGCCAAGACATCGATGCAAGGACCGAACTCTTCAGGTTCTCACCGTCTGCGATGACGAGGAAACTGAGGGAGGTGAGCAGGTGATAGAAGAAGAAGAGGAGCTACACTTGGATCTGGCTGAGGTTTTCCTAAACTCCGTGGTGGGGTTCACTACAAATCACACCATGAAAGTGAAGGGAGAGATAGGGGACCGGGAGGTTGTAGTGCTAATTGATAGTGGGGCTACCCACAATTTCATTTCCACTTAGGTCGTAGACCAATTGGGAATAAGATTGGTGGACACAGGGTGCTACGGAGTGATGATGTGTACGGGGAAGATAGAGAAAAGTCAGGGGATTTGCAGGGGAGTACGACTGACGATCCAGGGGATATAGGTGAGGGAGGACTTCCTTCCACTAGAGTTGGGGAGCACAGACGTCATACTAGGGATGAAATGTTTGCAAACTTTGGGTGACACCAAGGTGAATTGGGGAGCACACTTACGATGGAGTTGATGGTGGACGGAAAGAATGTAGTGATTAAGCGAGACGCGGGGCTTTCAAAATCCCTAGTTTCTCTTAAAACGATGGTAAAAGATATCCAGTTGGCGGGCGGAGGGTATTTAGTGGAGTTGCACAGTTTGGAGGAAGCAAGTTGAAAGAGGGAGGAGACATACCCTTCTCCATTCAGCTGTTGATTCAGAATTCCAAGAGGTATTTCAGCCACCTCAGGGATTGCCACCGCAGAGGGAGCAGGAGCATGCCATCATATTAAAGGAGGGAGTATCGCCCATCAGTGTCTGGCCTTATCTCTACCCTCAATTTCAGAAGGATGAGATAGAAAAGTTGATTAGAGAAATACCGGAGGCAGAGATCATCAGACCCAGCATCAACCCTTTTTCTAGCCCTGTTCTGTTGGTGAAAAAGAAGGATGGCCGCTGGCGTTTTTGTGTGTACTATAGAGCACTCAACAAGGAAACTATACCAGACAAGTTTCCTATACCAGTCATTGACGTGCTGCTAGAAGAATTGAGTGGAATCGTGATCTTCAACAAAATAGACTTGAAATCAAGTTACCATCAGATCCGAATGAAGGAGGATGTACCCAAAATGGCCTTTATAACTCATGAAGGACATTATGAGTTCCTGGGTCCGTGCCGAAAAATCAGAAGGAATTAAGGGGAGTCCTAGGACTAACGGGTTACTACAGGAGGTTCATGAAGGGGTATAGCTCCATTGCGTGGCCATTCACTGAATAGTTGAAGAAGGACGGGCTCCTATGGGGGGAGGCGGCCACATCAGCATTTGAGAGATTGAAGAAGGCGATGACTACGGTACAGGTCCTAGCCTTGCCATATTTTACTCAAACCTTCATTGTGGAGACAGATGCTTCAGGATACGGACTAGGTGTAGTACTGATGCAGAATCGTTGACCCATTGCCTATTTCAGCCAGGTATTGGCGGCTAGAACCCGATTGAAATCAATTTATGAGAGGGAATTAATGGCCATCGTCTTGGCCATCCAAAAGTGGTGGCACTATCTGCTTGGGAGATATTTCATTGTCAGGATAGATCAACGAAGCCTGAAATACCTACTGGAATAGCAGATGGTGACGGAAGAGCATCAAAGGTGGTTGTCCAAGTTGCTAGGGTATGATTTCAAGATTCAGTATAAACCAGGGGTGGAGAACAAGGCGGCGGACGCGTTGTCCAAATATATGGGAGAGCTGCAGATGGTGGCATTATCCATTCCTTTGATGCTTGACTGGGAGGCTATCAGGGAAGAAAGTGCTAGAAACGAAGAACTGTGAAGGATCAGGTCAGATTTGATGAAAGAGGAGGGTAGCCTTCTAAGTACTCATTGGAGGGAGACAAACTGCTGGACCAGGGAAGATTTGTGATGCCCAGTACCTCGATCCACATCCCAAATTTACTACAGGAATTTCATGGAAGCGCAATTGGGGGACATTCAGGGGTGCAGAGAACCTAAAAGAGACTAACGGCCAAGCTTTATTAGAAGGGAATGCATAGAGATGTAGAGGAACAAGTATTTGGCTATGTCACCAGGGGGACTACTATAGCCGTTAGCACTACCGGGACGAGTATGGGAGGAGATATCCATGGATTTCATAGATGGGCTGCCCCGTTCAGAAGGCTTCACAGTGATCTTGGTGGTGGTGGATAGATTGAGCAAGTATGCTCATTTCATCCCCTCCGACATCCTTACAACGTAGTGACAGTGGCTTTAGCATTCATTAGAGAGGTGGTCAGATTGCATGGAATACCATAGGCGATCGTGTCACAGAGATAAGGTGTTTCTCAGTCAATTTTTGAGGGAATTGTTCAGGTTACAAGGGACAGTTCTAAAAAAGAGCACCGCTTACCACCCACAGACAGATGACCAAACAGAGGTGGTCAATAGGAGCTTGGAGACCTATTTGAGATGTTTTGTGTCAAAGACACTCAAACTTTGGGCCAAGTGGTTGTCTTGGGCAGAGTACTGGTACAACACCTCTTTTCACTCGGCTTCACAAATGACTCCATTCAAGGTGCTGTACGGAAGGGACCCCCCTCACTTGGTGCACTTCGGGAGTAGCAGTACTCCAGTTTCTTCAGTAGAGAAGTATTAAACGATTCATGTCATGTTTATTTAACAAGCTATATGATGGATATCGACTACCTAATGCAACTATCCATTTTTCTCATCCAAAGCATGGAACCTGGTAACGACAATACTAAAATTGAATCCATCAGTCAACTAGATTTAAAAAAAATGCATAGCATGTAAATTTAAAATAACTTAATTGATAAATGTTAAAAGTTACAAGGAGAATATTTCACAATATTATCCTTAGGTTATTGCAATCCAAAAAAAATCTTTATTGCTTCCAAAATCTTAAGTAGGAGATTGGCCTTCATCCTCTCCATTGAATCAGCAATAAATCTATCCATATAATAGTACAAGCCAAATTTGATCTCCATATTGTAGGATTCATATAATAACGACTAACACATGCAAAATACCAATGTAGTTGAAGCTCCCATTCACATCTATGATTTTCTAAATTTTCTTGTCTACCCCTATCCTTTTGTTATCAACTCCTTCACCTCATACATTGCATTATAAATAAAACACAGCTAATTTTTTTTTTATATCGACTATTCTTAAAATATGAAGGACTTAATACTTGTGATAGCATTAAGTTACAGAAAATAAAAAAAAAAAGTCACTCAAAACAATCTTCCTAGCTTAGTTATTTTCAAGCTTCTTAGCTCAAACACAATTTAACCACAATGTTGATGTGAATATAGCATCCAAAAAAGGCCTTGCTTCATTGATGTTTTGTAAAGCACGCAGTAGTAAATCTAGTAGCTATGAATTCTTGGTTAGAGAACTTCCTCATCAAAGCTAAAATCCAACTATGATCATAAAGAAACTTGCAAATCTTCTTGCCTTCAGTTAAGGCATTCTTATGCTAAGGCAACTCTCCAAGTTTTTCAAGGATTAAAATGTGTAAGGACACGTAGTCTAATAAATATGATTTCACTTAATCCACCAATTAATTGTCAATTGCCTTATAAGCACTGATATTATCAATGACAACTTGGACAACTAGTCGCACCCTGAATCCTGAACTCCAATTAGTTTGAAAATATGCTATGCATTCTTTTTTTCCTTTTTTTTTTTTAAATGCTATTCATTCTATTTGATGCTTCAGTAGACTTCAGAAAGAACGTGGCAGAAAAGATAATGATACAGGTATTGTTTATTAAAATATTGATCAAATTCCTACTTTTAATATACAACCAACCATCCAACATGATTGTAACTCTAATTTGAGACCAAATTCTCCTGATCTCCCCAAATTCCTTTACTGTATTTAATTTCTCTTTCAATATCCAAATCCCGAGTTCACACAAATGGACGCTTACGACCTTGATAAAATGAACCTCAAGAACGATTTATGTTGGCAAAAGATGAAGTTATAACATCAATTGGAAATGCATTCTCAAAGACGGATCTTCTAAGGTCCATATAATTATACTTGCAAGCCTCTCTTCCATTGTATAGAGACATTCAATTGACATCTTCCACATTCATCATATATTGATCTATAGGTCCCATAAATATTTGTGGCATATGAGAAGATGAATCTTTGTTACTAAGCTCACATCACAGTAAAATCTATTATCAACTATATCATCAAATTGATATTGTGCCAAATTTTTTTTCAGTCTCTATTTCTGTGCATGAATTTCTTCTTTCGCTTCTCTAGGCACTTTTGTATATTGTGTAACATTCTTATGATAAATAAAATAATGTTCTTTCATTATTGTTACAGCTCCTTTAACCACTTTATCACAAATAGTTGTATTTAAAACAAATTCAAGTCTTCTCACTCCACGCAATTTGAACTTGAAAACTATAATTACATGTCAGATCTTTTCTATTTCCTACTGATTTTTTTAAATAGCCTCTAAACATTTGAAAACAATCCTAAACAACAAATTTCATTCAAAATAAAGAAAAGCTCATTCACAACATAGAATATGAAATGTGGATTATCAATGAGAAGAAAAAATCTAAACAAAGAAATAAGTAAGCGTAAGGAAGATAAGAATAAAATGATAAGGGCAATCGGAAACAAGAGCAGGAGCATTGGCACCATGATAGCATTGCAATGTCAGTGGTGGAGCGGCAAGATGATAGCAGCAATGGTGATGGCACACACCAGGGTTAGGATTCTAACTTGCTTACAACATGCCTTGAGGCCCAAGGAAGCAATCAATTTTCTCATAAGATTTAAAAAAAAAGTTTAGGTTTAAATAAATAGATTTAAGTTGATATTTTGAACTTATAAATTTAAATAACCTAAACCTTTAAATTAGTTAGAGGCAAATGCCTTATTTTAAGGCATCGAAGTGCACCTCACTTCCACCGAGTCAAGCATAAATTCCGCAGAGGCGTAAGCCTCAACTGGCACACATGAGGTGTATGCCTCATTGTACTTCTTGTGCAACTCTGGCTGAGGCTCACCTCTCAAATTATGCAATTGTAAATCTTGCCCACAAGTTGACTGATACGCCCTAGGGTTCCCAAGTTAGGGTTTGCCCTAATGCTCTTCCAAAGATGAAATTTCTCCTCCAAATCCAAGAAAAAATCAACACAAGAGGGATGAGAGGAAGAACAAGAACCTTTGCATTCAAAATCCAAGAGAAACAAGATACAATTTGTCCACTTCGAGAAGGACAAGATCTCCCACTACAAACCCTAGAAAAAACAAGAGAAAGAAACTAAGGAGGCTAAGAGAAAACTCCAATCTTGCATAACCCTAGAAATCCCCCCTTAATCCCTACATATAGCAAGCAAAAGACCCAACCAAACCCACTAGTGGGCTGCCCAAGCTGAACCGCCCGGCTCAGGCTAGACCTGAGCCAAACCGGTCAAGAAATGGACCGGTTCCGCTCAAGCCGATCGGCCCGTCCAGCTCCGCGTCCCCATCCCGCGTCCCTGCTTCGGCGGGTC
The DNA here is from genome assembly GCA_019514585.1 of Dendrobium officinale. Taxonomy (NCBI): domain Eukaryota; kingdom Viridiplantae; phylum Streptophyta; class Magnoliopsida; order Asparagales; family Orchidaceae; genus Dendrobium; species Dendrobium officinale. The sequence goes on along the minus strand of CM033682.1, from coordinate 65,772,759 downwards.
GAATGGCGCGGCGCCCGTTCCGGCTGCATTCGCGCGCCGCGGGGTCGCCGGCCCTCCCTCTGCCGGTCGGCGTCGGCGGTGGCCCGCATCAATACTCCCTCCTTTAAAATTAACCTTGTCCTCAAGGTTAAAGAATGTAGATTCCTTGGTGGTCGGAAACCCACAAAGGCTAAGGTCACCCTGTAGTGCCACCCTCCGACCATTACTCTTGTATTTAACCAGCAACTTCTCCCAATTGACCTCCATGTCTCCTAGAGACTGAAGCCACTGCATACCCAAGATGACGTCGGCGTTTTCCAAATCAATCAGCAAAAAATCTTGAGTAATTACCTCCCCTTGCAAGATAATAGTGACTCCCTTGCATTTCCCATAAATACGGGCCTCTGTCTTGTGCATATGGTCATCTCTGCCTCTTTGCTTGTTATCACTTTTAGACTCAACTGTTCCGCCACTCGATAGGCCAATGAGTTGTGAGTAGCTCCACTGTCAAACAAAACTCTCACCTTGCACCCTTCCATTTCACCCTCCATCTTCATGGTGGGGTCAAATGGTAAACCTTCCATCGAATTCAGGCTTACTTCTATCATATCTAGGTGAGGATGCTCTACCTCACCTAACATTTCCCTTGTTGCCTCTTCATCTGTGTCCTCATCTGAATCCCCCACCACTATCACGTGCAGGGTCTTCTCCTTACACCTATGCCCAGGTGCAAATTTCTCGTCGCAACGGTAGCAGAGGCCCTTGATCCTCTTCTCCTTCAATTCGGAGTCAGTCAGTCTCTTGAACCCTCCTTGGTTTACCACAGTGATGGCTTTCTCCTGTTTTACCTCCTCGGGGTGAGTAGTGGCAGTCACCTTAAGTCCTTCGAGCACGAGTGGTGAGCGATATGTGGGGTGAGACCCCCCTGATTTCCGTGTCTGATCCGCCTTCTACTTGTCCTCAACAAGCTGAGCTGTCTCCATAATTCCCACTATCCCTCGTGAGTTGACCACCCTGATGGCGGCTCTGATGTAGGGTTTCAACCCTTTCATGAAATTCCCCTCCATGGCGTCATCGGGCATTCCCCTCAATCGTCCGGATAGAAGCTCAAAGCGCTCCCGGTACTCTGCCACTGTGCCTTCCTGAACAAAAGACATAGGTGCCCTCACTGGACACTCTGAACCTATGCAGTAATAGGTCCTTGAACTCTTCCCAACTCCGTATAGGTTGTCGCCCCTCAATCCATTGGAACCAAGCCAATGATTTCCCCTCCAAGCAAATCGGGACAGCCATCAGCTTTTCCTCCTCCGTGACGCCGTTAACAGCGAAATATCGCTCCACCCGGTAGACCCATCCGTACGCATCTTCCCCTTCGAAAACGGGGACCTTCAACTTTCTCATCCGTGTATCTGTCCGAGGAGGATTCCTCCCATCCTCCTATGGCCCATGCTGAAATCCCTCCCACTGAGGTCTTCCCCTCCACTACCCTGGATACGGGGTCTGCACCACCCTTCTTGGTGGCTCCCAAGGGGCTCGGCCCCCCTCGTCTGTACCTCCCGGTTGCCTCGGCCAACCACCCCCGACCTCTCCTGTGGCTCGGCCCAACTCCGGCGGCCCTCCTGGACCTCTCGGCCATCCTCCTTGTGGCTCCCAATTGGTGCGACCTATCTCTTTCACTCCTCTCGACCTCATCGGCCACCCTCCATACGGACCGTGAGGGTCACGTACGGCTCCTCCCCCTTGGCCGGTGGCCCCCTCCCACGGTGCACCACCCACGCCGGATGCCTCCCACCCTTCCCTTGACCAAGGCTCTTGGCGCGAGATGTGCGGTGGTGCTTGCATGGCTTCCCCCGGTTGGCTTGCTCCATCTTCCCTAATTGAGAAATTAGGGTTAAGGTTTGACATCGGCGATTTCCCCTTTTCCTTCGGATTTGATTGAACAACTTGGGCGTCTACCAATTTACGGATCATCTCTTCCATTCCCCCAAATCTCTCCTCTAGGGATGAGAATTTTCCTTCCAACGACAAAAGCTTCTCTCCCACTTCCTCCTTCAATTGGCTCATCTCCCCCTCCAAAACTTCTACCTTCTTTGATGCCATGCCGTCTAGGATCGAGAGCTATGATACCAACTTGATACGCCCTAGGGTTCCCAAGTTAGGGTTTGCCCTAATGCTCTTCCAAAGATGAAATTTCTCCTCCAAATCCAAGAAAAAATCAACACAAGAGGGATGAGAGGAAAAACAAGAACCTTTGCATTCAAAATACAAGAGAAACAAGATACAATTTGTCCACTTCGAGAAGGACAAGATCTCCCACTACAAACCCTAGAAAAAACAAGAGAAAGAAACTAAGGAGGCTAAGAGAAAACTCCAATCTTGCATAACCCTAGAAATCCCCCCTTAATCCCTACATAGAGCAAGCAAAAGACCCAACCAAACCCACTAGTGGGCTGCCCAAGCTGAACCGCCCGGCTCAGGCTAGACCTGAGCCAAACCGGTCCAGAAATGGACCAGTTCCGCTCAAGCCGATCAGCCCGTCCCGCGTCCCTGCTTCGGCAGGTCGAATGGCGCGGCGCCCGTTCTGGCTGCTTCCGCGCGCCGCGGGGTCGCCGGCCCTCCCTCTGCCGGTCGGCGTCGGCAGTGGTCGGCGGTGGCCCGCATCATTGACCTGCAAAAAGCAAACCTAGGGCACAATAGGAAGTATAAACTTTGCATTAGTAATAGCAATGATAAGAATAGGTATTTCTAATTAACATGAAAATTCCTTATTAAGACTTCCGCAAGAACAGAGTGAAAATAAAATTGTTTTCGGGCTCATTACTAATAAGGAGAATTTATCAAAGAGAATTTACTGCAAAAGATAACTGGTTCAAGCAAGTGAATCAAAGTACAATGCATTAGATATTAACATTACATTTATGGTGAAAAGCAATAAACACAATTAATTATTCCAATTTCTACCTATACCTGCATTTGCACAAGTAGTTCTGTTTTTATCCTTCGAGAAGCTTCGCTTTCATTACCTTCTCCACGCTGACCAGCCAATGAATCAATTTCATCAATGAAGATGATGGACGGAGCATTTTCACGAGCCATTTGAAAAAGATTTGAAACAAGCTTTTCACTTTCACCCATCCACTTTGAAACCAGGTCTGATGAAGATATACTGCAATGGTGGTTTAATATTTATCAATAGCATAATAAGCTGCATCCTCAAATAACTTGCACACCATTAACTAGCATCCACTATACCATTTTTGCATTATTATATTGCACAAAGCATGGCAAATTCATATATGCATACACAATGTGGAAAAAAAAAACCATTTTTCACACAATTTTCTATTTGCTTATTTTCGACCATACATCAAAATGGCAAATAAAAATCATTCACTTGATCTTCTCTACAAACATTAGTATGATGTTAAATTTCATAAAATTTTACAATCATTTGATCATGTATCAAGCATAAAAAGTTGCAACCTAATAGATCAGTCATAGAAGGCCAGTCCACCCTAGCCGATCAGGTTATATGCCAAGCCGCTTGCTAGAGAGGAAGAAGAGAGAAGACCTTCTCTAGAGCCCCTTCCTAGAGAGGAGAAAGGGAGAATGGTATGGGCAGAGGCGTGAGGGGGTTGAGTATGAAAGAAGGGATGCAGATTTTGAAAGGAGGAAGGAGGACTTAAACGAAGGGTTTGGATACGAGCAAATAAGGGATGATCCGGACACTTGGAAGACCACCCACTTAGAGAATGGGAGGTTATGGATGAAATAGGGGGAACGAAGGAGATCGAGAGTGAGGAAGCTAAAGATGTACATGGGTGGATCTACAAGTGGAAAAGCACTTTATTGTCAATGGGTTGAGGGAGGAGGAGATACTGACAATAGGTAGCTTGTGCTTAAAGGGAAAAGCATTGGTATGGTACCAGTGGAGAGATATGAGGCGGCTCATACAGAGTTGAAGGGAGGTTAAGGACCACCTATTAGAACGTGTTCGAATCAGCAAGGGATGAAACTTCTATGAGCAATTCTTCGCTCTGATACAGGAGGGGACAGTGATGCAGTACCATGAGAGGTTTGAGTACCTTGCCAGCCAACTAGACCTATTGTCGGAAACAGTACTAAAGGTGAACTTTATGAAGGGGCTCAAACCAAATATTCGGGCAACAGTTAGAATAATGAGGCCACGTGATTTGGGAGAGGCTATAGAGCTAACCCAGTTAGTGGAGGATCAGAAGCACATGGAGAGAGAGGTAAGAGGCGACAATTCATGAGGTTCTCATAGGATGACCACCACATTTTTGGCATCCAAGGGGCCTACACCGAGAGTTCCTCGGGAGACACTAAAAGAGAAGACCGTAGGAGGGGGAACTAAAGGAACCTTAAAGAAGCTCACTGAGGAATTATATGAGCAAAGGACGAAGGGGCTATGCTTCAGATGTGATGAGAGGTATACCCGGGGCACATGCGTAAGAATCAAACTCTTCAGGTTCTCATGTCTGTGATGACGAGGAAGCTAAGGAGGGAGGTGGGAGTGAAGCAATGGTGAAGGAAGAGTTACATTTAGACGTAGTAGAGGTCTCCTTGAACTCAATGGTATGATTCACTCCAAATCACACCATGAAAGTGGAAGGAAGAGATAGCAGACAGGGAGGTAGTGATGCTGATAAACAATGGGGATACCAACAATTTCATCTCCAACCAAGTCGTGGACCAATTGAGGGTAAAGCTAGTGGACGCAGGGTGCTACAGGGTGATGATGGGCACAGGGTAAGTGGAGATAGGCAAAGGAGTGTGTCAATGGGTGGTTCTAACCATACAGGGGGTTCAGGATAGGGAGGGCTTTCTTTCTTTGAAGTTATAAAGCACTGATGTTATATTGAGGATGAAATAACTACAGACCTTGGAAGACACCGAGGTCAATTGGGGATCCCTGATGATGGAGGTGATTGTATAGGGAAAGAAGGTGGTGATAAGGGGAGATGTAGGGTTATCAAAAACAATGATTTCTCTCAAAACTATGGTGAGGACCATACATAAGGTGGGGGAGGATTTCTGGTAGAGTTACAGAGCTTGGAAGGGTTAAGATTGAAGGAGGTGGAAACTTACCGATACCCTAAAATCCATAAGGATGAGATCAAGAAGCTGATCCGGGACATGGAGAATCATCAGGCCAACCATGAGTACTTTTGTAGCCCAGTCCTACTTGTCAAAAAGAATGATGAGAGTTAGAAATTCTATGTAGACTACCAGGCCCTGAATAAGGAGGTTGTATCAGATAAGTTTTTAATTCAGGTAATAAACGAGTTGTTGGATGAGCTATGAGGAGCGGTGGTGTTCATAAAAGTGGACCTGAAGTCCGACCACCATTAGATCAGGATGAGAGGGGAGGATACCGTGGAGATTGCTTTCCAAAACAAGTGAAGGACATTACGAGTTCTTGGTGATATTGGTGGTCTCACCAACACCCTTGCTACATTCAAGTCCCTTATGAATAGGTATTTCGACCATACCTTAGGAAATTTGCACTAGTTTTTTGTGATGGCATCTTAGTGTACAGCCGATCGGACGAAGAGCATTTGTAGCATTTGAGGGTGGTACTGGAGGTGTTACAGGAGCATCAGATGTGAGACAACCTTAAGAAGTATTGCTCTACACAACCCATCATGGAGTACTTGGGGCACGTGATATCTCAAGAGAGGGTGGTCACTGATCAGGCCAAGAATGAGGCTATGTTGAAATAGCTACAACCTAGGACTCTGAAGGAGCTAAGGGTTTCCTAGGGTTGACTGATTACTACAGGAGGTTTGTGAAGGGATACAACACTATAGCTTGGCCACTAACGAAACAACTAAAAAAGAATAGTTTTCTATGGGGAGTGGCAGCTACCTAGACCTTTGACAGATTAAAAAATGCCATGACCACAATACTGATCCTGGCCAAATTTTAGCCAAATTTTGGTGGTGGAGTCTGATGCATCAGGGTAATGATTGGGGCGGTGTTTATACAGAACCACAGACCCATAGCTTACTTCAACCATGTATTGACAACTAGAGCGAGGCTAAAATCAATCTATGAGAGGGAATTGATAGCCAAAGTTTTGGTCATTCAAAACTGGTGGCTTTACTAGGCCGACATTTCATTGTCAAGACAGACCAGAGGAGATTGAAGTACCCTGTTAGAGCAAAGAATGATGACCAAGGAGCATCAGAGATGGCCATCGAAGCTGTTGGAATATGATTTTGAGATCCATTATAGACTAGGGCTAGAGAACAAGACGGCTGACGCCTTGTCTAGATGCATAGGGGAGCTCTAGGAGTTGGCCATTTTGATACCACTAAAGTTGGATTGGGGAGGTATTAAGTAGGAGAGTGTATAGGATGGAGAGCTGAGGGCGATTAAGGCAGATCTACTGATGAATGAGAGTAGCCACCTTGGTTATTTCCTAGAGTGGGAGAGACTATTGTACCAAGGGAGATTTATGTAGCCATGGACCTAGATCCATATTCCACAGGAGAGCGATTGGGCGTCATTCAGTGGTGCTAAAAATGTACAGGAGGTTGGCAGCATAGTTGTATTGAAAAAGGATGCATAAGGATGTGGAGGAGATGGTTGTTGGATGTGAAGTGTGCCAGAAGAGCAAATGTATAACCATGGCCCCAGGAGGATTACTGTAACCTCTAGCTCTTTCGGATAGTGTGGGAGGACACCGTAGATTTTATAAATGGGCTACCCATATTTGAGAGGTTTACAATGATTTTGATGGTGGTGGACAAATTGAGCAAGTATGCTCATTTCATTCCCCTATAATATCCATAGACATTAGTAACAGTAGTAGCGGCATTCCTTAGAAAGGTGGTCAGATTGTGTGGGATATTGAAGTCTATAATGTCCGACCAAGATAAAGCGTTCTTCAGTTATTTTTTGAGGGAGTTGTTCAGACTGTAGGGGACAATACTAAAGATGAGCACAGCATATCACCTGCAGATAGACAGGCAGACGGAGGTGGTTAACATGAGCCTTGAGATGTACCTGTGATGTTTTGCTTCAGAGACACCTCTACTATGGGCCAAGTATATGGCATGGGAAAAGTACTGGTACAACACTTCATATCATTCAACTTCACATATAACTCCTTTCAAAGTATTTTACGGAAGAGACTTAAGGCAAAGTAGAACACCAGTCTAGTCGGTAGAACAGTACTTGGAGGAGAGTAGATCATGAAGAAGCAAACGGATGGACACAGGAAGGACATCTAATTTGAGATAGGGGATAGGATATACTTGAAGCTTCATCCCTACATAAAAAGGATGGTAGCTAACAAGAGGAATGAGAAGCTGACCCCGAGGTATTTTAGTCCTTATGAGATATTGGAGAGGATTGGAGCAGTGGATTATTGATTGAGGGTACCTATGACCGCTACTATATAACTAGTGTTCCACATGTCAGTTGAGGAGAGCTATCGGGGATCATATATCTAGTTCAGAGTTACCCATGATATTGATAGAGCATTTGGAGGTGGTATTGGAACCACTGGAGCTGAAAAAGGGTGCAACAGGGAGAGGAAGGGATCAAGGAAGTGCTGATAAAATGGAAGAACCTAGCTGATTATGAAGCCACATGGGAGCCATACAAGAGGGTGCATTAGCGGTTTTTGCCTTTCCACATTGAGGATAAGGTGTGTCTTTGAGAGGAAAGTTTTGATAGACAAGTCCCTCCTAGACCGATCATAAAGGCCAATCCACCCTGGACTTTCCATATTGTTTGTTGTTTTTAAACTTGACCTAGGTTGAGAGGGCTCTAGCCGACGGCTACGGATTGGGAGAGCTAGATCTTCCTCTCCAATTGAAGATCCAATTGTATCTTGTATTTTTATTTATAATTCATTAAATAAAACTTATTTTTTGGGCATTCCTCTTCCCAATTTTTGTGTTTTTGTTCGTTGATTTTGCTGAAAGTGCATCCACTTCATATCATAACTCTAACGGATGGTTTAAATGCGAGATAAATAATTCATCAATTTCATGAAGTAGTACTCAAACCAAATGAAATCATAGATGCAATGAGTTTTGGATGTAGTTCTTTACCATATATGAGTCAACTGAATTGGTTGGCCAATGAAGAGACATGCTAGTTTGGTTTGTGGTTTTTGTGAATTCTTTTCACGAGCAGCACCTAGTCACGATTTAACAAATCCGCTAAAGCTAACTAGCGCTATGACAACCCTTTTATGACCAGAGGCTAGTGTTGGTCTAGCGTTATGTCCATCTAAGCATATCCAATTTATATGGAACACTGATAGGAAGTGTTTGTAGAAATCAAAGAACTCTTGGCTGAATTTTAATTTCAGCAATTCCAAACAACAATCCACAAGAAGAACTATGAGGAATAATAAGAGAAAACCTCTTAATTGATAATATATGGAAGAAAAACAAACAAGATACAATGGATTTTCAATTGGAGAGGAAGATCTGGCTCTCCCAAATCCCAAGCTGCCGACTAGAGCCCACTCAATCTAAGAACAATCTAAATTCAACAAACAACACATAACCCTAATCGTTGGGAAACAACCTACTTAAAGCATACAATAATGATGTAAATCCCAAAACAGCCCTCATGAATTTTTCCTCCTAACTAACCCTTAATTCCCTCTTCAATTGATTGCTAGACCCCACCAAAAAATTTCAGCTAGGCTAATGCAGGCAAATCTTCTGCCTACAGTATACGTGAGCCGGTCTAGGAAGGACCGATCTAACAAACACACTAAGCCACACATCCATAAATGATAAAATAGTACTATGATAGTATTTTAATTATTTATTTTTTGTTGTAGCCAAACTAAAAAAATAAATAAATAATGAACTATTTTAGAGGTGGTTTCACATCTCTTGATGGTAAAGTAGTTGCCAATGATGTGCCCTCAATTTTAAAACCTTTGAGACATAAGGAAATGATTACATACGTCATTCGCATTGCATTAGATTGTGTTATCTTCTTAACATTGACTGCTTCATTTTCCTCACCGTCATAAGTCTAACCGTCAACTTCAACTTCAACTTCAAGAACATCAGCACTTCGGTGTTACTCATTTATCATCAGAATGTAAATCGTCAACTAAATGATCGAATCATTCTCACTGGTTATTTGCTTCTATAATTTGATAGTCTATCCTTCAATTTTTTTGTTAAACATAGCATAAACAAGTTTATTCACACGTCTTGTAGTCAATCAATTCTTTCGCTTTATATGAACTTGATTGAATGCACTATAATTATGTTCGTATACAGAAGTTAAAGAAGGATATGCAAAGAGCTTTAATTGTGATTATTTTTAAGTTTAGAAACATCATCTCTAAATTAAGTCCACCAATATTCTATATTAAATAAAAAGTATATTATTAATATATATTCAAGTAGGAAACTTAAACATAAATATTCAAATTTAAATTTATAAATAAAAGCAAGATATCGAAAAAGCCTATTTTGTGGCATACTGAAATTGCTCTAAATTGAAATATTTCCTTCTTTAAATGAAAATTCTCAAGTTGATCATTTAATTTGAGGCATATACATTTAAAAATAAGTCTATCAATGTATACATATAAATCAGTTTTACCTCTTTATCTACACAGAAATCTTTATCATAATAAAATTAAGGGTTCATATCATATGCAACAGCATGTAGGTGTTGGTGTAACTAGCGTTCTAACTTTTCATCTATAATTTTTTTAATTTTTTATAAGCATCTTCCTGATCCCCCAAATCTCTTGTTATATCCTCTTTAGCCTCATTCATAACTTTATAAATAAATCTCATTATTGGGGTCTTCTCACCATCAACCATTCTTAGTGAAGTAATTAAAGGTTTTGGAGTTTTCGAACTATAATTTACTCTACGCTAGAAAGAATCATCTTTCATAACAATTTTCTTAACTTATTTCCCTTCTTTTTTTTGGCCTATAAACTTTCATTTCATCCTTCTGAAGCAAACATAGCTTATAAGGGCTGTCTTAACTCCTCAAATCTTTGCAAAGTCAAATATAGGGTTAAAAATCTACTAATAGAAGACAAAATAATTTCTTTATCAATAATGCAAGTGTCTACAAAGCTGCAAGAAGATTGTTGATAAAAAAGAAAAAGCATCTCTATTAGACTCCATGTATTACACACTACATTGACTTAATATTTGAGATTGAGACAGTTGTCACAATGTAAAGTTGTTGTGTTGAAGGCAAAAATTGTTAGAAATTTATTTACAATCACTCTTGTGTGCTTAGTTTAATTAAAAAATTTATTAATAAAAAACTTAACTATATGTTATCCCAAGACTTGCAATTGTATATTTGATTTTACAAAGATTTAAAGAGTTAAGACCGCCTTTAAAAACTATATTTACTTATAGAGAATGGGTTAAAATTTCTTGGGCCAAAAAATAAAGACAACAATTAAAGAAGATTATTAAAATATATAATTATTTCTAGAGTAGTATAAATTATAATTTGAATACTATAGATCTTTTAGTTAATATAGTAAAAATGTTTGATGGTAAGAAGGCCCCAATAATGAGATTTATTTATGAAGTTATAAATTATACTTTGAAGACTAGAACCTTTAATTATGGTGCTAAGAATGGTTAATGGAGAGCAGACCCTAGCAATGGGATTTATTTATGAAGAATATAGGAGTTTTAGTTAAACGTGCTTAAGAATGATTAATGGAGAGCGGGCCCCAACAATAGTGACAATACACCACCAAGTAAAGAAACTTATTATGAAAGATAATTCTTCCTAGCATAATATAAATTATATTTTGAAATTACATGACCTTTAATAAGAATGGTTGATGGTGAGAAAGCTCCAGTAATGAGATTTATTTATGAAGTTATGAATAAGGCTTAAAATAACATAGCAAGAAATTTGAAGGGGTCAAGAAAGTGCCTACAATGGAAATTAAGAAATTATAGATGAAATGTGGAGTTGCCGATTACACTAATACCCACACGTTACAGCATATCATTTGAACCCCCGATTTCATTATGATAAAGACTTTCGTGTAGATAAAGAGGTAATAACCAATTTATATGCATACATGAATAAGCTTGTTCTTAAATGTAAACCTATAAACAAATGGTCAACTTGAATATTTTTATTTAAAGAATGGAATGTTTAGATTTAGAATAGTGTTACAAAACATATTTGGATCCATTTATAATTTTAAATTTTAATGTTTATGTTTAAATTTTCTACTTGAATATGTGTTAATAATATATTTGCTATTTAATATAGAATATTGGTAGGCTCAATTTGGAGATGATGTTCCTAAACTAAAAGTAATAATAGTTAAAGTTCTTAACGTAACATGTTCCACTTCTGAATATGAGCGTAATTGAAACATCTTCAATCATCTTCATATGAAGCAAAAAAATTGAATGACTGTAGAACACATAAACAAGATTGAGTATATTATGTGTAATAAAAAATTGAAGAACAGATGCCTTAAATTATAGAAGTAAAGAATTGATGACGAAGAATTATATCATTAAGTTGTTGCTAATTTACAATCTGATGATGAATACATAATGCCTAGAAGTGTTGATATTCTTAAAGTTAAAGCTAAAGGACAAACTTATGATGATGAGAAGAATGAAGCAATTAATTTAGACATAGAAATGTCTATTGAATTAGGAGCATGTTCTACTTCACAAGTATATAAAAAGAAGAAATAAAGTGGGGTTAGAACTTCAAAAAAATCTAAAGAAATTCTTAAATATAATGTATCATTTTTATTATTAATTTATTATTTTATTTTATTATATATAATAAAATATTGATTAGAATAAGAGATAAGAAAGAAAATATTATAATTGAAGAAGATTTTGAAGATAACTTTGATATTTACTAACATAATATTTAGAACTTTTACTAAATGAATTGCACCGATTCGAACCAGAAAAAACAAGGGAAGCAATGCCCCAAAGTTTGGATGGAATTATGGAGATGCAAAAGAGAATGGTTAAGTGTGGGTAAAAATATGTAACTTGTCCAAATTAGAATCCATACAACAAAAACAACATCAAGCCTTTGTCCCACTACGTGGGATCGGCTACATGAATGTTTTTCACCATTGTGATATGTTAAAAGTCAAATTCTCATTTAAATCTAATAAAGAAATATCATTTCTAATATTTTCTAACCAAGTCTCTTTAGGTCTACCTCTACCTTTCTTAACATAAGTCAAATCTAATTCCTCAATTTTCCTAACCGGGTCATCGGAAGGCCTCCGTTTAATGTGACCAAACCATATAAGACGACTCTCTAATCTTATCTTCCACTGGAGCTACTTCAACCTTTTCACGTATATTCTCATTTCGTATCCTATCTCTAAGGGTAAAGCCACTCATCCATCTAAGTATCCTCATCTCTGCAACACTTAAATTAAAGAGAGGGTCCAAAAATGAACGCTAAAGTTACTTAAGTAAAAGTAGGCTAAGCAAAAATGACTGATCATATTGAAGGATCAAAAAACTAATGGAGAGTAAAAAAGCCTAATTGACTACTTCGGATCTTTATATTGTAAATGAAGAAACCAATGCCCAAAAAGCATTAGACTCATACAATGCATTGATGATAAGCAACCCATCCTAAATTGAATCCATATCATGTTAAAAATCAGAAGACTGGTAAGTCAAAAAAAGAATGGTTCAGTGACTAAAAACAAAAGCTGGCCAAGCAAATGTGTCAACTGATTGGATGAAGTGCCAAAAAAGAGTACACTGGCATAGATTATTTTAGACATTTGTAAATGAAAAAAACAGTGTAGAAAAACATTGGATTTCTTTATAATATAATGAAAAACCCATTAAAGAGAGTTATATTAGATTCCAGCAATGTATTCACGTAAGAATTGAAAAAAGAAAGCAGAGTAACTTAAACATTGATTGAATAAGGTTAGTGTTCATAAAATATGTTATCAAGTGAACAACATAGCTAAATGGGGCATAAAAATTTTTCTTATGCAATTTTTTTTTTAAAACAATGCATCATAATGTGAAACAAACCTCAAAGCATGTCCAGATCATTGAGACAATTCAGATAAGACCAAACAAAGTAGAGTCAAAATTTTTAAGTAAAAAATTGTGCATGAATTTCATAAATATTTTTTGAGATATCGATAGATTGACAATGCCAATACATCCGAACCCTCGAAAGAAGTTAAATAGCTCACATTACAACAAAATTAATTGCAATCTTTAATAAAAATTAAGCACAAATAGATTATGCATAAAAATTTCACTTACATAAATTTTTTTGAAAGAAACATCATATTAACAAACAAACTTGTCGATGGGTCCAAATCATTGAAACAAAAGAGAAATGCAAATGAATATAGTTTAAAAACACAGCGAATAGCACACAATAAGAGCACATTGTAGATGATGCTCTTGTTTTTCAATTAAAATTCAATTGTACTCCAAAATTAGAAAGACATCCAAAAAAATACATGACAAGTTTATTTTGAAAAAAAAGGAACCAGCCCATACTACGGGCAACATAACAGAAAGTAAGTCTTATGTAAGTGAAATCTAGCTGGAAAAAAGAAAGATACAAGAAAATTTTAATTCCTTTCAAAGAAATATTTGGCTTCGGCTTGTTTATGTTCACGAACAACATCGTCTAGAACTTGTGAATATGCTCGTTAAGAAGCGCGTTATGCCTTATTTAATTAAAAATAAATATTAAATTTGTTCAATAATATTATTTAAATAAAATATACATTTAATTTTTTAAGAACTATTTTTTAGATAATATGTTTAATAACGTTAAGAAATACCCTAAATAATGTTATTTGAATAATTAATATATTTTGACATCTAATAACTATTTATTTAATTTAGATAACGTTATTTAAATAACTATATTTGTTATTTAAATAATATATTTAGATAATTGTTTTGAACTCCCGCCCGCCCGCCTCTCTCTCTCTCTCTCATTTTTGCGTTTTTATTCTCCCGCCCACCTGGCTCTCTCTCTCCTCCATGGCCACAGGAAAACCAAAAAAGAATGTGGGGTTTAGTACCACATCGCCTGAAAATAACAAATTTTTCTCTATAAAAGCAAATATATCTGCAGCCCAATCACTGAATAGCGAGCAGCTGGCGTGCTTCTCTGGGCAAGGACGCTAAATATTATAAATAAAATTTTGTAAATTGTGGTTAGATCGGTCGTTTAACTGTTAAACGAGCCGCTTGGCAAACTTGAAATTAAATGAGCTCAAATCTGAATACGAATCGAGCTCGAACATGAGAGTTTCAAACGAGCTCTCAAACAATTGTCCAGGAAGCTCGGCGAGCTTCAAGCCGAGCTTGAGCACGGTTTTGACAAACGAGCTTGAACTTGAACAGACTGAGGCTCGGTTTGGTTCAATTCATTTGTATCCCTAGTAAACAGAAACATAAAAATATTATTTTAAAACACAATCGGCTTTCTATCCATCACTTGCCCTTTACTTTTAATCTAAGTTGCAGGGTTTTGAGTTAAGCAAATGGATTTTTAGGCATTTTAGCTGGATACCAAAGAAAGAAGTTCAAACAAAGTGCTTCTAAAACTCGAGTACATTTATTAATTAATTGAAACTAAACTCATAGAAGCTCCATGCTAAAGAAGGTCAACATTCAAAAGTGAGACAATATTGCGTAAAACAAAACCAAAATCTATTTAGTTGATCGTAGACCCTTGATAATTGCAAATTTGTTTGAATCGTGGTACAAGTCATCTTACAGAAAGTTGCAAGTAAAAAGAGGAGAGCATAAAGTCCTGAATGACATTCAGGCTAGGTTATAACCACGATGAAATATTGTGCCAAAGAAGAAAAGATAAAAGGCTGAAAGAGAAAATAATTCCCAAAGAAATCAGATTCCCACTATGTTATAAGGATAGTTAAACACTAGACAAAATATAGAAATGGTAAAATTTTGTAAATGCAAATAATTCTTGAATGGTTGTGTGATAAACGTTTGCTGCTGCCAAAGGGTGACAGATGCTTCTATTAAAAAAAACAAAATATTAACTAAAATAAACCTGTAATAAGGCCCATGCCCAAATCAATTAGAATTTTAAATGAATTTTCTTCACAAGACTTTTCCTTTCAAGAAAGATGTTCTATATATTTACTACTGATTGGTTAAACATAAAAAAGAATATTCATGACTAACAAGTTATCTGCAGGTTTAACCTTTCAGCATTTGTTATAATATGTAGAAGCAATACAAGTCAAATGTACCAAAGCAAAGAATCATACTACGATCATTTACATGCATCAAATGATAAGTGAGGAACAGAGGAATGCACATGTTTCTTGAATTACGATTGCTTGGGGTTCATGATTTCAAGCCAAAAACCACATAATTGTGAAATTGACTACCATTAATAGGTGGAAATCACATATTTTTTATCAATAGGCATGAACTTAAAGACAAGAAACTTAACATAAAGAGTCTAACAGCAACCTCTGCATATATATATATATATATATATATATATATATATATATATATAAGCTTTGTCATATGCCGTAAAAGGCAAAATGGTTTACGTTTGCTACGGTTTAAAAAATTCATGCATTAGAACAAAAAAAGAGGGAGAAGGAAAGCTCAATGATTTTGCATTAAAAATACATGAAACAGCAATAGTAAAAAGATGGAAACCTGAAGAAAGTTGACTCTGCTTCTGTGGCAACCGCTTTGGCCAAGTATGATTTTCCTGTTCCAGGTGGACCATACAAAAGAAATGCCCTCCATGGCCTTCTCTTCCCTACAGAAATGATGAAACAAGATGAGAAAAAAAATTAATTATCATTGAAAAGTTTGTTACTTTTCTTTCCAACAGAATTTCTCATAGGAGAAATGATGCAGAGGCCCAGAAAGCTGTGTCCAGCTACAAAGAGCTAAAATGAACACAACCTTCTGTATACTTCATGTGCATGATTGCACTATTCACCATCAGCTCCACTGCACTAGTATTTTATTATTCATCTAGACTCTTTGGAATGAATAAATTGACTTTCCAAAGTGGTCAAAATCTCATTGTTTTTCATATGTTCTGTCCTGCTTATGAGTGGCCTATTAACAAATCAGCTTTAATACCAATGTGCTGCAGGATGGCTTAAGATTTAGATTTTATAACGTAGTTATAATGATTTAATGAATGTAGATAAAAAAAATTAGAATTCATAAATCAAAAACCATTAATGACACAAAATTCACTTTCTTTGAGCAAGAATTTGAATTAAAATAATAATGCAAAAATTGAGTAAATCTAAATAATCTAATGAGAAATTTGAACTAAAAAAACCAACAACGACCAATTAAAATTTTACACAGCAATTTAAATAATAGCAAGGGTTTAGTGTAATTGAAGTGCAATAATGATGAAAATCAAAAAGTATTTTTATTTGAAGAAGATATTCAACAAATATAGATGAAATAATATGCTAAACTATTCAATGAAGATTGTGAAAATACGATTGACTTAAGTGACCTTAACATTCTAAATAAAAATAAATATTTTTGTTTTTATCGGCGTATTAATAAAACCGAAGTTAGAGAGACTTTAAAGAACATGATGTTGGACCTGATGATATTCCAATAGATATATGGAAGTGCATAGGAGATGAAGGAATTTCTTGGCTTGCTAAAATTTTTAATATTATTTTGAAGATGTTTCGTGTAAATACCCCTTAAAATATCATGAATTCTCATTCCCTATCATGAAATGTTTTTAGTCCATTACAATTCAGTGAATAACAACAACATGCATCCCTTTTTTTTCTAAAAAAAATCCTTTTCATCAAGCAATATCTGACTGTGTGAATAATTCATTAAACTTTTTTCATTTATAATAATTGTGTAATTGACTGCAAAAATTTTACAATGAGGTTAAATTGCATAAAAAATGGAGGTTAAATTATTGAGGGAATTCATAGTAGAAGGGCTAACAGGCCAAATGCCAAATTGGGAAGGATTAGGTCCACTGTCCACAAGTTGTCGATGACTAACGTGATATCAAGCCTTATCTCCCAAACAGGTCAGAACCCATCAAAGTTTGATGCCCTCGGTGGTTGCAAAAATGGTGAAGACGAAAAAATTAAATGCTTGTGTGGAAATGAAGAGAACAACGAGAGAGCGAAAGGCGGACGTATCGGGCTTAAAATTGAGCATTTGACTGCTCGGTTGGACTCGCCTTGTCGTAGAAAAGGCGAAGAGTCGAAGAAATGTATTGTATCGGGCTTCACTCTCTCTGCTCGAATGGCTCAAACGTCACACTCTCTGCTCGAACGGCTTGCCTAGTCGCATAAACGAAGGAGACGAGAGCTTTGCCTGGTCGCGTAAATGAAGAAGACAAGGGAGACGGCTGGTCACGTACATAAAGAAGACAAGGAGAAAAAAACCAAGACCACATATGAGTGAATACATGTCACGGGATATACGACAGGCATTTTATTTGATTAGGGGTAGTGGTAGAGCTAGAAATTTTATTCAGGGGGAGGGCCTAAATTAAAATAGTTTTTTTTTTGTCATCTCATTTGAAAGGTTAGAATATATTAAAATAATTTTATTTGTCGTCTCATTACCGAAGCTAAAATAAGCTATAAGATCAAAATTAAAAATGCAAATAGCATGGCCTTAGAGCTTAGAAGACATAAACATCTGTCACGGACAATCTCTGTTTGGGGGCGAGAGAAGAGCAAAAGGGAAAACGAAAGTCGTGCTCGAGGTCGTGAGTTGCAAGAGGAGCAAAGGAGAAAACGAACCATTGATGCTTTTCATGTGTCCAGAAAAAGATGTTGGTGACTTCTCTGGATTAATAAATAACTTTAAAAGAAATAATAATAAACTTAGAGCTTACTTGTTGGCGAACTTGTTGCTTTGTTAATATTTTACCCCATTAGTCTTTCTCTCTCTACAATTGAAGCATTGCATGGTCTGGGCAGAAGGTGGATTAAATTTTTAAAATAGAAAAATCCTGTAATAAATAAAATGAAAGCTGAACATATACGGTCTGGATTTGCTTGGGTGTGCTATTAGGAGAGTGATTTTTTTTTTGTAAGCATAAATTTCAAGTGATTTTTTTTGGGCCGGGGGGGGGGTGTCCCCCCTCTCTCCCTCCGCCCATGATTAGGGGAATTTTAAATGTTAATATTTTGCAATTTAAAAATATTTCATCATTAAATATTTGGACATGCATGTCCATTTTAATTTAAATATCATTTTAATCCAACACAGATCTATCGTGTCTGACACGTGTCCAAGCCGTGTCAAGCACATGTCTGTGTCCAACACTGCATTCCCTCTTATGAAGGAGTATCAATGCATCATAGATTTCTTTGTACTTTCAACAACACAAAATAACCAGCTAAAATGAAGTAACATTTAAACACCCATTAGAAATAATCTAAACAATGGAGGGAAGACACAAGAGCATGCAAGAATACAATGTGTGGGTAATAGTTAGGGCTTATGGCATGTAGGTAAGGAAAAAAAAAAACTAAAATTGGTATCACAAATAGGTTCACAATATAACACAACAACAACAAGCATTTATCCCACTATGTGGGGTCGGCTATATGAATCCTTTTTCACCATTGTATCCAGTTAAGAATCAAATTCTCATCTAAATCTAATAAAGAAATGTCATTTCTAATATTTTCTAACTAGGTCTTTTTAGGTATACATTTACATTTCTTAACACAAGTCAAATCTAATACATAAGCTTCCTAACCGGGTCATCGGAAGGCCGACATTTTATGTGACCAAACTATCTAAGGTGATTCTCTCTAATCTTATCTTCCACTGGAGCTACTCCAACCTTTTCATGTATATGCTCATTTCATATCCTATCTCTAAGAGTAAATCCACTCATCCACTAGAGCATCCTCATCTCTACAACACTTAATATTATGCTTTTTCTTTAATGGTGAACATTCTGCACGATAGAGAATTGCAGGTCTCACCACCAACTTATAGAAATTTCCCTGAAGGACTTTTCTATCACACAACAAGCCTAATGCATTCCTCCACTTCAACTATCCAACTTTAATTCTACTAATAATATCCCCTTCTATTTCACCATCACTCTTAACAATAGACCCATGATATATAAAACATATACTCTTATTAACGACGCCCAAAGTCACAATACCCCCACTAGATCAATTATTACAAAAATTACACTCCATATATTCAGTTTTAGATCTACTCAAATGATAAAAATTTAAATTTAAAATTGGATATATATATATTACTCAAAAGACTACAATAAATGAAATAAGTCAAAGGCCTCAGATGAAATCCTCATTGCATGCTAAATTAATTTTGTTTTTCATAATAAGATAATTTTAATGATAATTAATGTCTACTAAAAAAGTTAAACGCCGAGAAAATACAATAAGATAAAGGGTTTAAAATAATACCAAGATGTGATAGGTTTTGGATTTATTATATAGAGGAATAGCAAAGAAATGATGATTAACTTCTAAAATAAAGGTTTAGAGTTCAAATGAAGGAATGTCTCAAAGAGTACAATGCATAAGGAGAATATTATGGAGATTTAGAGGAATTGTATAAAACTATAATTAAGCTACATTATGTGGTTTAGTATCAAACACTAAAGCAATCACTGATAGCCAACTTGAGAGTGATAGAAATGATAATGTTAAGATGGATGTATTTTTAAACTAGGATTAATATATTGAGAAACGATCATATTAGAGAGAGCAAAGCAATATCAATTAAATAGACTTTGGTTTGTGCATGTATAATGAAGGGTGGATAACACACCAACAACAACAACAATAACATCAAGCCTTTATCATACTACGTTAAATGGGCTACGTGAATCCTTTTTTTCTCAATTGTGCCATGTTAAGAGTCAAATTCTATTTAATTTTAATAAAAAAAAAAAGAAAAGTAAGAGTCAAATTCTCATTTAAATTTAAATTTAATAACTTTGTTTAAATGTTTTTAAAAATATCAAAATCAGATATAAACTCAAACAAGTCAAAAAGAAAAAGGGTGATAGCATACTAATAGTTTTTATGTCAAGCTTTTAAATCATGCATTATGATAAGTTAGTATTTATTTGTCTTCTTATGCTAGTTTAGTCTTCATGGTTGTCAGCACTCCTATATGAAGGGTGCAGCACTCATATATGCAGGGTGCCATGTAGAAGGGGAGGCATATTACGAACTATAAATAAAAAGTATTACTCATCTTTCTCCTCAAGCGGTAAACACTATTTCCTACTCTTATAGATAGCCCCTTCTTGTTGGGTCAGGTATCCTTTTTCCTCCTTCATTCTCTCTTTCTATACTTTTAAGGAGTCCTCTCTATTTTGCTCACCTCTCTTTGATTATGTTGTCCGAATTTCTATTAAATCAGAAATAAGGATTTTGACTGTAAACAATTCAAACATAAAACACATCCGGTAAGTATTGGATGAGGATTTTGTTCAAATTGGTTACTCAAGAAATGACAAGGTATCAAGATTAGAAGATTTTATCACTCTGCAAAAGTTCAATTTATTTCATCTTAACAATTATATATCATACTCACCAGTCAACTTTCTAACTTAAAAACTTCTAATGAAGTTAACTGCTAATCATGCCATCCTTAATCTCTTAAAAATGGATGTCATTTTTTAAATCCCTTTCTCTGGTGACAAGTAATGCTCATCAGGGATTCAGTTGTGTAGCACAATAAACGAAGTTTGAAAATAAGATTACAGGTAATGGATGGATAAATAAACGCAGCTCAAGCAGAAAACAGAAGCAATAATGGTACTTAACCAGCATACCTAATTTTGTCTTTCATGGTAAATTAAATTCAATATTTTGTCTTTCCTGGTAAATTAATCTATGATAAGTGCTTAAAAAAATTCAATATTACACGTAATCACAAACAATATTAGAAGGCAAAACAGGCACTTTCTCTTCAATTTCATATTAGATTATAAAAAATGTAATTTTAAAATGATTTTAGCAAGAAGCCTTTATAGAGCTTGCAACTTCCCTCCCAAAAAAAATAAAACCATAACAAAGGACAGGAAAGGGATGACATAAAATCCATATTAAAATTAGAAAAAAAAAAGATACTAACTGCCAGTGGAGGTAAACATGAGAAAAGCATGATAGTGCATGCTAGGGCAGCTACAATTCTAACATCATTAAATAGCATTGAAGCTATTTCATATTATCTTTATTCAGAAGACAAAAGCACCTCAAAAAAACATTTAAAGCAAAAACACAAACTTAGATCTTTTGCTCAAGTAGATAATAGTGTAAATTTCATTAGGATAACGAAAAGAGAGAGAGAAGGGGGCAAAAAAAACCAACCTGTGAAGAACTGAGGAAACTTGACGGGTAATATGACAGCTTCCTGCAATGCCTGTTTAGCACTTTCGAGGCCAGCAACATCATTCCACTTAATGTTCGGTTTTTCCCTTATGATTGCAGAAGTAAGCCCAGACCTGAGCTTAGCCTGCTCAGGATCCTCCCCTCCATCATCTCCCTCCTTAGGCTTTGTCTTGGCTTTCGTGGCCACCGCCGCGTCCCCGTTGGAAGCCAGACCAGAGCCCCCCTCATCCAGGACGGCGCGGATCTCCTCAGCGCGGCGGAGATACTCAGTGAACTTCTGGGTGATCGCCTCCTTAATCTTAGGGTTCTTCTCGTACTTGAGGTGCGTCTTGAAGTACTCGAGGGCATTCATGTACAGGGGAAAGGCCTTGACATAGTTCCCGGCATTATCCGCCTGGACAGCCTGTTTCACGTACTCAATCGCTTGCTCCTTGAAATTGCTGTACATCTCCTCTGCGTAGTTTTCTTCCGCTACGGCGGCTTTAATCTCATAAATTTGATTCTGCGAAGTATACAGAATCCCTAGATCATAGCAAAGGTGTGATACTACCTTTGATGATATGCAGAGGCTGACGATCGATGGCAAGGAGGAGAGCGAATCGTTATTCGCAAATTGGGATTGATCAGCGGAGAAACTCGGAGCAAGGGTTTGACGGATGCGTAGCCAAGGAAAGAGGGAGGCAACGCAAGGTAGGCTGGCCGCGGAATATTGAATAATTTGCGTAGGAAATGCGTCTGCCGCCGGAGTGGGTCGAACTAATAATTAATTTGTTTTTTCTAATTGAAAAAATAGAAATATATATGTTGATTTTTTTTTATAACAGATTTTTAAGAGGTTATATATAGATATTTTTTTTAAAAAATGCTAAGCAGCAATAATATAAAAAGGCATAAAAAAATCAAGATACAAGCTAATGAGGAATCAACCACCCTTCACTATCTTCCTTTACTAATTTAACAAAGGAAGAAAGAAGGTCATCCTCAAGAAACAAATCCCAATCAAAATCAAAAGATAAAGCTAAGTTAGCAGAATAATCCGCTAACTTATTACAATTGCGATTGACACAATTAAAGATGACATTATTGAAATTACTAAAAAATGAGATACCTTCATCACCCAATGAGTTCTCTCTAATAATCTTCGGTTTGCTGTACAATTTCTGAAGATATTGGAGAACATTTTTATTGTCACCTTCCAAAATAATACCTTTTATATCTCTTATCCATTCATGGTAAATTCCTTCCAAAGCTTTGAATGCCGAGAGCTCCATTTGTGCACTGTCCCAATGTATCTTCTTTCTTCCAAAAGCAAAGATAAATATGCCTTTATCATCTCTTACCACCCCACCGATCCCAGCCATATAGTTATCTCTAATAGCCGCATCAAGATTAATTTTAAGCCACTCGGGTCGAGGAGGATGCCAATAATGTGAAAGCAGTCCTTTGGACCGATAAGCATCCCAGTGATCTGAGTGGTAAACATCCTGTTTTACTGAGCTAAGAAAGCTCAAAATAGAAGAAGCAATCAATAACTTACTATTTCCAGTTTTTCCATGCTTAACTTTGCATCTATTGTTCCAAACCATCCATACAATCAATACATAGATTCTTGCTGTCATGATTTCATGATTTATAATCTTCTAATACTGGCGTTGAAATCATTCCAATTACTAAATAATGGAATACTGAATCCCCATCCTTGTAAAACTTTGCAAACCTCCACAAGTTTAGAACAGTTAGAGGTGATATGATCAATATCTTCAATCACATTACATCCCATAGGACAAAAACAGTTAACAGAGAGTTTTCTTTTAAAAAGAAAAAGTTCTATAGGAATAGCATCAATGCTTAATCTCCATAGAAAAAGCTCAACCCGAGCATTGATCTTTAATTTATGAATCCATGAAAACAATACATTCGAGGAAAAATCTCTATAATAATCTTCAGTTAACATGGCTGAGATAGTTTTACCAGAAAATTGTCTTTTCAATTCCATTTGATCTTTTGTTGCATTGCTGAAGATATGCACCTCTTGGATGATTTTTTGGAGCTCTACTCTAAAAAATTGTCTCAGTTTAACGATATTCCACTTACCATCTTCTATGAAATAATCGAGAGAAGTTATGTCCTCATCAAGGCATCCTACAAAAGTAGGCCATTTAAATAGACTTTTGTCTAGAATCCAAGCATCTTATAAAACATTTATGCTGGAACCGTTAACAACTCTCCATCTAACAGATTTTTTAAGAGCCTTCCATCCACTTATGATGATTTTCCAAGCATTTGATCCTCCTTTAAAATCTTCCTTACTCCACTACAAATCACCATATTTTGTCAGCAAGTTCCTATTTAACATAGTATTTGGTTTCTCAATGAGATTCCAAGCAAACTTTGCTCTAAGAGATCCAATTCGGGAAGAAACTGATTGAAGACCCCATCCTCCACAATGCTTAGGTGTACATAACAACTCCCATGCTACATAATGTAAACCTTTGCTTCTATCCATTTTATTCCAAATAAAATCTCTACTAAGTTTTTCTAACTCATATAGAATTTTCATAGGAACAAGAGAGTTAGAAATCAAAAAAACTGGTAGAGTAAGAATGACAGATTTTACCAGACACAACCTGCTGGCAAGAGACATATGTCTGTTTCCCCATTCATTCATTCTCTTCATGGTTTTATCCAACAGCACTTGGAAATCACTCTTCTTTAATCGTCTCAAAGCAATTTTTATTCCCAGATATTCAAATTCTTCTACCGGTTTGAAATCCAGTAACATGGAAATATGTTTCTTTTTTCTCCTCAACACAGAAGTACCAAAGATCAAAGATGATTTATGCTTGTTAATATTCTAGCCCGTCCAGCTGCAGTATTATTTAATAATACCTTTAATTTTCTTCACATTGATCAATCTAGCATCAGAGAACAATAATACATCATCTGCGTATAAGAGATGAGAAATTTTTGATGCATTAGAGCAAATACTGACTCCCAAATTGTTTCCCCTGTAGTAGAAAACATTAGATAATAACTGAGAGCAAATGATAAATAAAAATGGAGTGAGTGGGCATCCTTGACGAAACCCACATTTGCCCTCAATCCATTTAGATCTTGTCCCATTGATTAATATAGAAAATCTGGGAAATGAAACACATTCCATAATAAGTCCTATGAATCTGACCGGGAATCCCAAATCCATCATCATCTTCTTCAAGGTTAACCAACACATACTATCGTATGCTTGTTCCATATCCAATTTGATAGCCAAGTATCCACTGCAAGCTTTAGAATACCTTATTTTATTGAAAACCTCTTGAGCTGATAAAAGATGATCATAGATTGATCCATTCTTCACAAATGCCACTTGATATTCAGATATGATCTTGGGAATCACTAAGACCAATCTATTTAAGATTATATTAGACACAATCTTATAAATTGAGTTACACAAGCTAATTGGACGATAGTAAACAGGAGTTAAAGGATTAATGGACTTTGGAATGAGCACTACCAAAGTATCCTTCCACTCATTACTCATTTTACCTATAGAGAAAAATAAACTCACTGCTTTACATACATCTCTCCCAATTATATCCCAAACGTTTTTTGAAAAAAGAGTAAGTCAATCCATCACATCCCGGAGCTTTATTATTCCCTAACTTCATAACAGCCTCCTTAACTTCATTTGTTGTAAGCTCCTTTTTCAACCATGTTTTGTCATCATCGGTCAAAACCCTCCAAGGATTCGGCCAGTTATCTAAACTGCATTTTCTTTCCTTCCATTTCTCTTGAAAGAAATTGAAAAAAACTTCTTCCACTTCCCTAGGATCTTCGGTGATTTTTCCTTCACTATTCTTTACTTGAGAGATCCAATTGGCATTTCTTCTAGCATTGGCAAAGGCATGAAAAAATTTGGTATTTGAATCACCTTCAATTACCCACTTCACTTTTGCTCTTTGCTTCCACCAAGTGTTCAAGTGATTGAGAATAACATTGAGCTCTTTTACTTTAGCTCTAAGTAGCCATAACTTCTCATCATCCAGCCATTCATTGCTAGCTTCTTCTTCTTGGAGTAATAAAATTTCATCCTTTAATCTAGATTTTTCACTAGAAAAGTCTTTAAGCTTATTCTTGCTCCAATAGAATAAGTCATTTAAGATTCTCTTGCACTTATTGTTTAGGATTTCCATGTCATCCCCAACAAAATTCTTCTTCCAAAATTTTGAAACAATGTGTTCCGATGTTTTGAAGGATAGCCAAACATCTTCAAATTTAATAGTTCTAGCCAAGCTTCTAGTTTCATCAAATAATTTCAGCACAATGGGGCAATGGTCAGAAGCCACTCTGGCTATGTGTCTTACCACTGCAATTTGGATCTTTTGAAGAGCCATTGAGTTCAACAAGCATCTATCCAAGCGTTCTAGAATTCTTCCACTTCCAACTTGGACCAAGTATATCTTGGACCAACCATCCCAATATCATGATAATCACTATCATTCATAAACTTAAGCATTTCTAAGGAACCTTGAGAGAAGACAAATTTCTTACCTCCTCTCTTTTCCTCTTGTGAAAGAATGCAATTAAAATTCCCTCCAATAAAAGATGGAAACTTCCTTTGTGATTGCTCATGGATGCAATCCCATAACAATCTCCTCTTGTGAACCTCCTTGCTCCCATAGACTGTAGTAATCATCCAACATCCTTTTTTAAAAAGACATTAAGATCTCCAATAACACATTGATCTATAGTCTTTAACATTGAGAATGAAGCAATATCCGACCTCCATAGAATCATAATACCACTAGATAATCTCTCCAAGGCAGAATAAAGAAATCCCAATTAGGACCCATGTTCTTATCAAACTCAGTTTTATCAAAAGAGCTGATTTTAGTTTCAACTAAACCCACAAAGAATACCTTATAGTCTTTTATGAACTCCTTCATATATAGAGATGCTTCTTCTTCTTTTGCCCCTCTACAATTCCAAAAGGCTATGGAATCCATTAAAGTTTAATTGGGGTGTAGCCCCCAACCTTCCTCCTATTTCCTCCTTCTCCAAGTCTTCCACGGGTTTTATTTTTAATTGGTCCTAAGGATTTTAGTTCTTTTGCCAATTTTCATTTAGGCAATTCTTCAATCAAACCATTGTCTTTTTTCATAACCAAGATATCTTCTCTATCCTTGTAAGTCACAGAAACACCTTCCGTAGCATGTCTCTCTTCTTCAGCTCTCACCAAAGTACTTTGTAAGTTAACATCTACATTACCATCTGCACTAACAGTTTGGAAGATAGAGAACTTATTTTCATTTATCAGAGACATAGGAGCTCCACATTCAATCTCAGATTATTATCTGGAATACTTTCATGATTCTTACTAAAAGAAATTGCTGATTCATGATAGGGAATACCTGAGTTCGCAAGTAATCCATTAGGATTTACTTGAGTTTGCAGGCAAACCTTCCCAACTGTGTTGTCTAAAGTATAAGGCTCTTCCATAGCCTTGCTATTATCCTGAGAAGGATCATAAGTTTGTTCTGGCCTGAACTCCCCTTCTTCCAAATTTTCTGCCTCTCTACAGAATTTTCTAGGAACTTCTTGAGCCAAACTTTCACATAAGCCTTTATCTACCACCTTTTGAATATTATTCCCATGTGATACAGGAATAACATATTTTTTGACATATACGAGTGTGTTTTTTTATCTCCTTATTGCTTATTTTAGTGTTCCTTCTTCTCTTGTTGTTTACCATAATCCAAGGACCATAAGAAGGTTTAATAGGATCTTCTTGTTTGCTTCCCACAGCCTTATCTCTACCAATTTCCTCCCCTTCTACTACCACTTGAGGATTATTAACTTTTTGCCCACATTCTTTATTCACATGACCAATTTTTCCACATACAAAACAAAAGTTTGAAACCTTCTCATATTCTATCTTTTGGAAGAACCTTCCAGCCATGCTATCCACCCAAACTCCTATAGAAAGAGGTTCATCAAGCTTAATTCTTACACAAACTCTTGCAAATTCTCTCCTTCCCCAATGGAACATATTGCCATCCAACATTAGTAGTTTTCCAATTCTTGAAACAATGCAAGCTACATTCTTCTCATCCCAACATTGTAATGGTAAATGGGGCATTCTAATCCAAATTGGAGATGATAGTCCCTTAATAGATGCAGTATTAAAATCCGGAGTCCACTTCTTCATACCTATTATATGTCCATTTACAAACCACGGGCCACCTGAATGTACTGTTTCCACCATTTATTCTGATGAGAAAGAACATATGAACCATCTACCACCCAATGTAGTAAAATGGAATTGCCCGAATTGAGTCCATTGCTTCCTTATCTCCCAAGCCACCAAATGAGAAGGTATAACTTTTCCAAATACTTTAATAACCAATGAATTGGCTAATTTTTCTGAATTCCTCTTCTCAATATCTTCATATAACCTGACCGCAATTCCATCTTCAGAGTAAACTTCTTCTTCTTTGAAATCCAGCTTAATGTAAGGTTTATTACTCCAAGGATTAACATTTCCTAAGCCAATTAAGCTATTTGACATTCCATCATACATCTTATCTACAATCGTCTCCTTCATATTTTCAAGTTCTGAATGAATATTTTTGTCAAACAATTTTCGAGAATTCTCATTTATCGTGCTGTGACTAAGTCCAGGGGTTGCATTTGAATTCCTGAAATGATTGACAAATATTTTCATTCTAGAAGTTGATGCATTAGTATCAGAAGGAAAAGCTGTAGGTTTTTTATAATTCGAAAATTGAGCTAATGAGTAGAAAAGGCCTTTGAAAGATATATAATCTCAGGGGAGCTTCATATAAAATTAAATATATATATATATATATATATATATATATATATATATATATATATATATATATATATATATATATATATATATATATATATATATATATATATATATATTCTTTTATTTATAAGTTTAAGAAAGCTATAGAAAAAATTATACCTAACAAAAATATAAAAAAATGATATGGAATATGACTTTTACAAATTGATATCAATACATAGGGTAAGTTAAATATTATACACATAGATCCCTGCTTCTAGTATAGCTCCCCCCTCTAAGACAATTACCTTGTACGAGTTTCCAAGGGAAAATATCATGAGCAAGTTTAGAGATATGAGCCATATATAAGTCCGTTTTAGCGAGTTCATGGGACTGAGAGGTGAGTCCTCATGAATGAACATCATGCTCGTGACAGTGAGTGGCGAGTCCATCCGTATGGGGATAGTTATAACCTGAAGACAAAGTTCATTTAGTAGAATAGCAGTCAAGAGTTCTGTAGGTATGTCCTTCATATTGATTGATCAAGGATGTCAACGGTAAGTGAGTAGCCTTGGTCACTAAGAGCTTGTGTGAATAAGCTGAATCAGCTAAGGCAAATGTTCAAGAGAGAGTATGTATTAATATTAATAAGTCCCTTAAGGTGAGCCTGATATGAATGTTTGTCTCCTTTTGTCTGCTCTCCTAGGATGAGTTCGCATAATGAGACATTCTATAAGGAAAAGTGGTTGTTGGGCCATGAGTTGGTTTCATCCAGAGCTCTTATGGAGCTGTGCTCTTTGAGGGTAAGTGTTGCTTGGATAGGTGACCATTATTATCAAGTTATGTACTAGAACCTATATGTTACCTACAAATTACCTATATAGGCATAGACATGTATACATTTAGTTATTTTTATTCACTTGCAACCTTTTTTTTTGTGAAGATCTGCAAAAAGCATTAATGCATAAAAAAAAGATACAAGAAACTAGGTAATAGATAAACTATCATAATCCTTCCTAATCAAAGCAACAAAACTTAAAGTAAGCTCACTAACTAAAAAAGAGACCCAAAAAACATCACCAAAAGGGCATAAAGTGAACAAAAATATGTCACATTATTACAATCTCTAGAGAGAATTTAAAAAATTACAATCTTAAAAATTTCTAAAAAAGATAAATCCAAACTCTTAATTCCTTTCTTCAATCCTTTATTCTTCATAACTGAATTCTTTAACAAATTGATAAGATTAATATTATCACATTCAATAATTATGCCTTTCTTGTCACTCATACATTCTTGAAAATTATTTTTGAAATTAAAAATAGCAATAAGCTCCAAAAAAGAAATATCCCAATGAAGTAACTTTTTGCCATAAGCAAGTAAAAAATTTCCCTTTATGATCCCTTAATACACCATCAATTCCTTCCAAGTTATATTGAATAAGAGAGGCATCTACATTCAATTTGATCCAATCCATAGGAGGGGGTGCCAATTTTTAAACAAGCATATTATGTTGGTTAATATCCCAATTCTGAAGAATTGAATAAACATGAGGATGAATTGATTGAGAAAGAATCTGTGAAGCAATCAAAGAAGGAGATGGAGTCAATTTACCATGCTTACAAAGATTTCTTGCTTTACAATTCTGATAGACTGCATAAATGTATAAACCAACAATTCCTAGATTTAAAATAGACTTCTTTTCCATATTGTTCCAACAATGAAACAAACTATTGAATTTTTTTTTTTTGAGAAAATGCAAAGTTGCATTAGAAATTAAAAGAAACAACCTAATACAAACTAGAAAATAAAATAAACTAAAAGATCCTTCATCAAGAGAAAAAGGATCCTTATTGAAAGCATTTTGTTATTATTAAACCTATTAATTTGAAATGGAACCCACTGTTTCCTATTTTGAAACCGTTGAGATGCAGGGGATACCAATAATTTGAAACAACCCGAGGGTTGGTTAGTATCCCAGAGTTCCCATCCGGTTAAAGAATAGGATCTAGTAACGATCCCATAAACAAATATAGTAAGTTTAAATAACAAACATACAAAAATAAAAAAAAACAGCTAATAAAGAAAATAAAATTACAAAAAAGATAAGACAATCTAAAATCACCTATGAAAAACAAGTGTAGGTATTTTAGATGTCCTTTCCAAATATCCATTATGTAATACCAAGCAATAAAAATGGAAAATTCTTTCATTAGAATTTCCAATTTAATGTCTCTTCTTGCTTTGTAGGTTGCACTGAAATTTTCAGGTCTCATAAACCTTGAAATGTTTGAGAAGAACATTTCAAATCGTTCTTCTCCTTGTGATTAGTAATCCTTCTTCTATTTTGCTCTTTCACCGGTCCTAGCTCTTTTAGTTCTTTAAATAGCTTGTGTTTACAGCCAGAAGAAACTAGCTCTAACTAAAAACCTTTTTTATTTTTTACTAAAATAGTTTTTTTGAACTTCAAATTGATTGTGGAAGAAGGAGAGATGGTATTAGAAAGGCCATCTCTTATTTTATTATTATCAGCAATAATACCTGAATTCTTTGCAGCCTTAGAAGGAGTAAAACCCGTCTTCTCTTCCTCTAACATTTCCTCAACAGCCTCCAACGTTTGTGGGATTTGAAAATCTAAATTTCCCTCTATGCCCGATTGAATAACAACAGTTTGTTCAACTGAACTTGTTGGAGTAAAATCCGGCTTCAGCTCCTCAACTACCTTATCTGCCTCCATGATTTGTGGGAATTCAAAATTTGATTTTTGAAATTCTAAAATTTCAGGCAAGTTGTGTTGAACATCGGTAGACTCAAACACAACAGCAGGAATCATCAAATCAACTTCAGAATTTACATCTCTAATTCCAGTAATCAATGAATCTGATTGGTTGTATTCAAAATTTGTAATTTGAGCTATATTCGGCTCAACCAACAGATTTGAATTTATGCTAACTGTAACTTCATCTCCTCCCTTGATTTCAGCAGTTTTTCCTTTTGAATTTTGTACTATCTTCAATGGATGGTGATCTGAATTCCAGCAAGCTGGTTGAAATTCTACTCCTTGATTTGAATGATAGTTTCTCTTAATACTTTTTGTCTTTCTATGAGGTTTGAATTTGACGTGCATCCAAGGACCGTAAGATCTATCTTCAACTAATGAATTTTCTTTGTGAACTTCCTTTCATTTAAATCTAGATTTTGAAAAACCTTTGGACATACCACATCTTTATGTCCAATTCTTCCACATTTGAAACAAATTAAAGATAAATTCTCAAATTCAAATCTCTGATAAAATTTGCCATGAATTCCTTCAATAAAAATACCACTAGGGAGTTTCGAGTTCAATTTAACCCGAACACATTCTCTAGCGAATTCCCTCCTCCCCCATCTATACATGTTGCCATCCAATAATAATGGAGTCCCTATACTCGAAATAATTCTCATAATGCTGGTTTCGTCCCAACAGTGCAACGGCAAGTGGGGAAGACGAACCCAAATCGGAGAAGAAATTCCATCTAAGGAATGAGGAGAAAAATTGGGAGTCCATTTATCTAGCCCAATGACAAAACCTCCCACGTACGAAGGGCCTCCATTGAGAACTTCCTCCATTGCCTCCTGAGTTTGAAAGGAGCACAAGAACCAATCTAATACAAGTGAAGTAATGTGAAATCCTCCAAATTTAACCCATTGCTTCCTTAATTCAAAAGCACAATTTGAGAAGGGCAAGTTTTTGCAAAGGATCTTCACTACCAATGAATTTCTTAGAACATGAACATTGGATTTTTCATTTTCCAAGTCAAGTTTAACCACACTAGCATCTATACTTCCTTCATGAATTATATTTGAATTAATTTTAATGTGTGGTTTTCTAATCCACACATCAGTATTATTCAAATTGTGGTTGGTTTCACTAGAGGTGGAAGCCTCCAAATCATTAGCTCTAGGGATCAAAACCGGTACGGTTGAGCAAGACTTAATTTTCAAATCCACCAAAATTTATTTTCCTTTACTGTTCTCCATCAAAGATGTTTTCTTAGAAGCACACCCTCCCTCTCTAATCACTAGAGGAGAGTTAAAAAAACTAGGAAAGATGCGATTGAATGTAAAACTACCTTTTGTATCCAACAAAGTTGGACGTGCGGTAGATCTAAGGGAATTGGTGTTCCAGACATCCAAGGATGACCGGCCACCATCCTCCATTTATAAAGAATGCAGCCAAAAATCTCCTTCCAAATCCTTCCTCAATTTGTGGAGCTTCTCTCTCTTGCACTCCTTAAAATTTAATTTAAGTAATGTAAAACCCCACTTTTTGAACATATCAATCAGTTCCAATAACTTTTTACAATAAACTAAAATATGCTTTCTATCTTCAACATCTTTGCAATCTCTCAGGCAAGAAATATTATCATTCAATCTTCTATAATGCTACAAGTAATTCGTAGGAAGAGCATTATTAATAAGCGTCCACCATAATAAGATCTTTCTTGGATCGAATTTTATTTTTTTCAGCCATTTTGTATTAACTCCCATGTCATGATGAACATTGAAAGAAGCTTCAAAAGCCATAGCAGTAATTGATTTTCAAAATTTTGAAATTAAAAGTTCATGTTTATCCATATTATAATTAGATACAATGGAAATGTTTAGAATATTTTTTATCATCTCTTCAGAAAAAAAAAACATCTTTAATTTCCCTAGATCCCAATTTCTAATTATATAAATAAGAAAAGAAAGAAATTTATTATGAATCTCCATCATATTACTCAAATAAGGCAATTTGTTTAAACTTCTATCAATAAGCCAAATATCTTGAGTAATATTGAAGTTATTACCATTTCATACATTCCATCTGATGATAGGATGAAGAAAACAAGCACCTTTATAATTCGCCACGTCGAAGATGAAAAATTTTTATTTCTCCTTTCCATATGTCATTACTATATTTATCCTCCATTCGGCTAAGAATAGACTCTTGATTCACTTGCTACTTGGGAAAGGAAATTTATAAAGAGGATAAATGAATTTCCAAAGATGAGCATTTAATTTATTTTTTTTTTCAAACTGTAAAGGAAGAGTATGTAAGAGCTGTGGGTCTCCGAAAGGATTCCGCTCGTGTGGTTCGAATGCAAAGGGTACGATCACACTGTCCTGAAGGAAAAAATGGTCGTAGGCCTTTACAATCGACACAAGCAGGCCGATGGAAGAGCAGATGGAGTTATAGATACGATTAGCCATGGAGGATAGCGGGTTTTCACCTACGCACCTCGATGGATAATAATATCTATAACCCTAAATTCACGAGATTTCCCCCATTCGATACATCAGCTCGAATGGGGTTTATTTGATTGTGGGGATCGGTTTCCTACGGGCGCAAGCCCCCGTAGTTAATTACATCTTAGACCTCGGTCTAAGAAAACTCTCGATTAAGGATATTAGATTATCTCCTCTAATGGGTTTAGTGCAAGGGGATTTCTAGGCTTCCTAATCAAAGAAGAAGAATGTCCCAATTTAGCTCGATCAGTCATACAAGGTTCAGTCAACATCCGGTCGGTCTGAAGAAGAGAAAACTGGAGAAAAAGAAAGAAACAAAGCATTCTAACATGCACGAGAGAAAGAAGGAAGTGTCGTCATCTACGTGACGCAGATGGGTATGATTTATAGCCTCTGGAAAAGTAGAGGACTAACCCACCAATAAGGTGTGTAGGGGTACACTCGTACCCTTCACCTTTAGACCCTAAATCTATAAAAGATGTAGTGTCGTACACACGACACTAACATCTACGACCTAGCTAATGCAATCTGGACTTATTCCTTGTCTGACAAAGGAAACCAGCTAAATCCATCTAATCGTATCAAATCCATGCTGTCCAGTCTGTATGAAGAAGGGTGGGTAGTTTAGACACTGAATTTGGGATCGACAAACTAGAGAAATCCCTAATTGATCCCACACTTATGAGTGGTATGATGCTTCTAAAACTAATGCAATTAAATCTTAATTTTAATTAGTTACTAATGCAATTTATGCTGATTGAAGTCTCCAAATCAATGATGTATGAAATTTAAAAAAAAGGCTTATAGAAAATAGTTTTTGAATGACTAAACTTCCCCAGGTCCGGCACTTCATCCTCATAGGCCAGATTATCCGGACTCTACCCGCAGGCGAGGAAGTTTGTCTAAAAGAAGAGAGAATGCATGCATGCTCCCCCGGACGATTCCGGCTATTCCCTAGAGTCGTTATGTTTCTATGTGAGTTAATCTTAAAATTTTTATTTTAATAATTACGAGTATAAAAATTTTATCCATAAAGAGCCTAACGGTCAGACACAAGCACATACAAGAAAGAAACCTATAAAAAAGCATGTAAGTTCTATTGCGCAAACAAAGTAAGTAAATCACAACACAGAAATAAATCCCACGAAAAAGAGTGTCCATGGCAAGTGCCATACAATATTACATCACAGAGTACAGTAAGTAAAGGTGACCGGGCTCCACCGACAATAATCCGGGAACGACGCAAATCTTAAAATAAGGCATTTTTATCTCTTCAGTCTTCTTCTTCTCTTCATTGATTCGTCTTTGGATCGTCTTCGTTCTTCCTTCTAGCTCCTCGTAGTGACTCCCCCAAAAGGATACCCAAATGAAAAAGGAAACCCCCTGTAGGGGTTTACTTTTCCCTTTGGACTCCTCGTAGTGAGTGCTCCAAAAGGATATCCAAATGAAAAAGAAAACCCCCTTGTGGGGGTTTAGTTTTCCCTTTGGATTCCTATCTCCTTAAAAATGCCTTATTTTAATGATTTTCACAATTTACTATCAAATACATTTCAACAGAAAGAAAAGATTATTGAGGGCTAAACAGCTGAAGCAGGTACCTAAAGCAGTTATAAATAATTATTAATTTTTAGCCCCCCCCCTTTTAGCAGCATTATATGAGCACGGCCACCTGCAGGCAGACAACATTAGTATAAAAGAGCGTGCCTAACCTATGGGTATTCTAATGTCACAAACACAGTACAGAAAGAAAAGCTGAAAGAAAACAGTATAAAAACAACACAGCAGAAAAGCTACAACAGGTAGCAAAAACAACAACCAGCACACAGGTCACATGCAGAGCGTCACAACCAAGTACAGAAAAGTAAAGCAGCACAACAGCCTAACCTAAAGCTAATACTCATGTCCTAGCAAACTCATCTATGTGTGTGAAAGCTGTGTGGTTTTGGTAGGTCCTACATAGGATGATTTAGTTAGAATTGTTTGTTTATTTTGTTTGTTGAAAAGGGCAAAGGAAATTTTAGTTAAAATCCAAATCTTAGTGTTTTAGGATTGATTTTAGGTATCTTTTATTTTTAATGTTTAATTAATTACCACCTTTGTTTCACACCGAGGCCGTGAGGTTTATTTCACCCTCCTTAGGGCTAACTTGATAGCCTCGTAGGCCTGGATTACCCAGTGATAATTAACTTTGTTGGATTATTTTAATTTGTTATTAAAAGAGAAGAAAAAGGTAGATTAAATATTTTATTAATCATGTTTGTTGATTGATTTTAGAAATTATACTAAGGTTTGATATTTATAAGTATCTTATCCTAATTAATTTTAATTCAAGATTTGATCTCCTAATTAAATGTACCTCTTTTAGATTTTAAGTTGGTGAAGGGTTAATTATTAATTTAATTAGATTTGATTTAGGTTTACATTTTAGATTTAAAGTTTAATGGTTATAAAGGTTAATAATAAATTGATTAAGAATTAAACGTTTTAATAAGTTTTAGAAATTAGGTTAAAATTGGTTAGTTGATTATTAATGAATTGAGAAAAGAAAATCCAAATCTAGGAAAATGTGTCACTAGATTTTTGTTTTAAAGTCTCTATCCTATAAGGAACATGCACCCTAAGTTTATGTTTTCTAAGACTCGGTCCTTAATTTTTGTCCTTAAGTGTCACTAATGTTGTAGGATTAAAAGTGTCGTTCTCTTCTAATTCCTAAGACTTCTATACGGATGTCACAAGGTTTTAGGGATCTAAAAAAAGGTAAAAGAAATCCTAAATATATAATTGAAGTTTCTAAGGTCCTAAGGGAAGGAGGCGTACAACCATCTAAGCCCCTAGAGGTTTTCTAAGTTTTAGTAAACTTACAGCCCCGGGGGCTACGACCCGGTGGTTCCGCCCATAGCGCCCCTACCAGATGGGTAGGGACGACTGATGCTTAGGTCCGGTTGTCCTAGCTCCAGTTCCAAGTGCTCCTAGTCCATTGCTTTCCAAAAAGTACCTCGCAAGACATAGAAAAGACGTGTATTAGAGCAGTTCTATAAATAAACAACAGTGTAAGGAAATGAAAAATGCAATAAAAACTAGAACGTACCTTTTATTATCTATCGAGTCATATGTCTGTGGATTCTCCTTAGTTTGTAGGGATGCAGTACCGAAATGCGAGAGAAACAGTGAAGAAACTAGCAAAAGTAAGCAAAAAAAAAAAAAACAACTAAATGCGAAAAATATAAAAAGAACAAAAATCAAATACAAAAAGGGGTGCATGCATTGTTGTTATTGGATACACTTCGTAGGAGTCAAGTGCATCCTATAACAGCAACAATGCCCTTTGCTGTTCCCACTCCAAATGAGGCACTTGATATTTTCAAGACACCTACCTACGACACCCTACAAACAAATCTTATATCAACTAAAGGGATATCAATTCCCAATTCTAAAATTCCAAAGTAAGAGTTTCTTTTATTTTTGTATTTTCTCCCAAAATTCTATGTTTCTTCTCTTAGAAACTCACACTAAAGGGATCTAATTCAAATAACTAAAAACTATCTTTCTTCCCAAAAGGACACTAGAGACTTTCCTACCTAAAGCTCTCTAATACTTCAGACACCGATATTCATCCTATAGATTTCAAAAAGGCTTACAAGAACTTCCAAATGGACTACTACTAAAACCCCCCCAAATGTTATCCATTAAAATCTCTCTTTTTTTTTTTTTTGTTATGACACAAAAGCTCTACAAAAACCTCTTCCAAAGTCTCCTCTTTTTTGACACAAAATTCTACCCAACAACCCACAAATCAAGTGCCTCCTCTCATTTGGAGTGGGGTAAAACAAAACAAAGCTTTCCAACGAGAAGATTTTATAGAAAAACCCCTCATTACAAAGCACCCGTTATAAAACATTCGCAAGACGAAACACATAAAATTCCAACGCAAGTCGATTCGCAAAACTCATGAAACAAAACTTCTCGATGCAAAACCACTCGCAAAATATAATTCACAAAATTTACCGCGAATCTTCGCAACACAAAACAACTCACAAAAATTTTTAATAAAGTTTTTTCGATGTAAAATAATTAGCCAAATTTTCTAATATAAAATCAAACGTGAAACAACTTGCGACATCCTTCATTCTAAAGACCACTCATGAAATCTTAACATAAAACCATTTGCAAATCTCCTCAATAGAAAATAAAATCACAAAATTCCTTAATGTAAAATAAACTATAAAACCTCTCTATATGAAACAACATATATGAAACCCAGCATTTCTTAAAAAAAAAGGGAGTGGTTCGATGCAATTTGTTCTTTACCCTTCAAAAGAATACTTCAACAGCAATTCTACATATATGAAACACGAAACAATTTGCAAACTTCACATTGTATGCCATCAAAATAAATATAAATTTCATACACAAAGTGACCAAATAAATCCCTTCCAAGCAACATGGGTCAGCGCATACTTGTCTATACTAAGCATGCATTTATGCCCATACATATGAAAGAATGATCCTTAAGCATACATCTGTATATGAATACTTTTGATTAATGGTGGCTCATGGTAAGGATAAGATTACAGCAAGGGACGTTTGGTACATGGTTTTAAGCTTTTCATCACATGAAACTTAAATGCTTATGACAAAGCTTATGAGTGTTAGCAAACATGCCACCATCAATTCCAAGCAATCCTCTAACCAAAACTCATGAATTCGTTCTCACACCAAAGACAAGTTTTGTAACATGAATGCACATAAGAGCTTTCCAACGAATTCTTGTGGTGATGCCAATGAATAGAATAGAAAAGATACAAAAGCTCCAATTCAAATTTTCCTACATATGCATTTTTTTATGAAAAAAAAAAAGATAACAAACCTTATAACATTTTGTAGGATACGCATTGATGCACATGATACAAACCATAGGCAAAACACTACCAAAATTCCAACAATATCAATACATGTAACACCAAGATGATACTCATCATGTATTAGCTAATTTTCTTTCATGGTCAAATGTATACGATCAAAGAAAAGCTTGAGAAGAAGGGTTTCCATTCAAATAAAGCTTTTCAACTATTCTTTCAACGATATTCTATCAAACAACTTGTATGTAATACTTGTAAGGTTTCATGTAATAAACTAGCATAGATGTCGTTACCTTATAGCCACAAATCATCACAAAAATTCTCTATACTCGTGCCTTCTTGAAATTGTTATAAAATACTCCACCCGAAGTTCATCAAATATACTTTAGATGCATATTTTGTCAAGAAATCTACATGGCTTTTACAACCTCCTATCATACGGTGATTCATACATAAACATGAGCTTCATGACAAAGGTTTTTTGTGCAAAACGACGGCAATAAAACTTCCAAAATACACACTTTTTCTTACAAAATCAGCAAGAAAAACCTACACAAAAACTGCAGGAATTCTTACAACAAGGCAATGCAAGACTTACCCAAACTCCATAATGATTCTTACACAAAACAGTCATAATATGTCCAAAATCTGCACTTTTTTTTCTTACAAAAACAGTAGAAAAAGGCTACAAAAGCTGCAGGAAACTTCGCAAATGAACGATGAAAGCTTCACCCAAATATCGTAGGATTTTTCATGTAAAATAGCAATAAAACCTCAAATTCTGCACTTGTTTGAATATTTGCATGATGCTAAAATATCATTTTTTTTTTTACTTTAAACGATTCACGCTCTTTCTACAAATATCAACTAAAATAAAAGTCGTGTAGGAATGTAGGTTTAGAATAGTTATACACTTTTTGTTTTAACTTTCTCCAACCATTCATAAAGTTTTGCGAATAGAACTAATATAAGGCCTAACCATTCATGATTGTCCAATAGCTACCAAACACAATATGCTTTCATAAACAATGTAAAACTTTCACGGAACTCTTATAGTTTGAACGATCACCTTTCTAAAAAAAAGATTTTGCTTCTAATCATGCCTACATATGTGCTAATATGACACTCACAAAAGCACTTGTTGATAAACTCCAATATAACCATCGAGTATTTTCATGTAGTAGAAGTTTTACTTTAAACAAAGACATGTCGTAGCTTTATGTTGTTTCACAAACTATAGATATAGTATACCACATGATATAAACTATAAACGTTCCAAATAACATGAGCCTTAAGAAAATATTAACCAACAATTCTTCCAAAGCAATCCATCATTTTCCTTAAAAGAATTAAAAATTCTATTTTGATAATCAAATAAACCTAACAACATTAGCTAACACGAAGTGACAATAGATGCATCACCAAACTATTAGCAACAAGCTAATTCAACTATAAGTTAATGAAGATACAACCATTCTCATAATCCATGTGACAATCACTTTAGAAAAAGTTGTTATTCCAAAAGGCATTCAAAACATCGAGTTAGCAACCAAAGATAAATGCTAGTCACTATAGCTTACTCCCAAAAGGGTTTCAATCTTTATGCTCAATATAAAATCCTCCAATCAAGACAAAAGAGTTACCATAGTTTAAATACCTCACCACCACAAGCTTAGGAAAGAGCTCAACAAAACTCATTATGGAAAAACAACAACAATGAGAGAGTTTTTCTCTTTTTTTTTTTTTAAAACAACTTATTAAAGAAATTTTGGGAGAAATCTAGCAAATATAGTCATATCAAACCTCTCAATGGCAACAAAAAGATAAAGCAAAGTCTTTATATTTACACTTGTTATCAAAGCGTTTGGTTCAAAGACTTCAAATGCAAGCTCAAACTTCTCAAAACATCACAATCTCTTTCAAGGGAATTCCAACAAATATTTGATATGCAAAGTTTAGTGGAGAAAGAGTATAGCTTTTCAAGCCTTACTACCATTCACAACTAGGACTTCTAAAATCATGTGATGTAGCTCAAGCATAAATTTCATGTATTAGTGGTTCATTCAAGGATGACATAACTCCACAACTACAAAGCACGTCAAAAATTCATAAGCAACAAGGATGAAGGGCTCTCTAAGGAATCACATAGTATGAATGATTTACCTCTATGGAACAAACTTTGCTCCAAATAAATTCACACACTTCACTATCATATAAGCAAGGTGAGCTTCCCTTGGAAACAATAAAAGCCACTTCACTTGGCAA
Source organism: Dendrobium officinale (assembly GCA_019514585.1). Lineage (NCBI taxonomy): Eukaryota > Viridiplantae > Streptophyta > Magnoliopsida > Asparagales > Orchidaceae > Dendrobium > Dendrobium officinale. The sequence continues at coordinate 65,732,165 of CM033682.1, read as the reverse complement.
ACAAAAAGATTAAAGCTGTGATGACATACACACCTTAAGAGCTCAATCCACAATTAACTTAGCCAAAATTAGCTTCACTTATCACATCCCAAATGAGAAATAAAGTAAAGCTTAAGGAAGAAGAAGCTTGGGAGGAAACAAGAAGAAGAAGAAGAAGAAGTGGTGGGAGAAGAAGAAGAAGAAAAGGGAGAAATACTCACCTTGCAAGGGAAGAGAGATCGACGGCTAGAGGCGACGGGAGCAGGGATCGGTCCAGGAGGCGTCGGGCTCGGTCCCGTTTCGAGCAAGGGGAGCGACGGGATCGGTCCAGGAGGCGTCGGGGTCGCGCGAGCAGGGGAAGATTCAAGTTCAAATTTGACTCAACTCGAGTCGATTCGAACTCGAGCCGGCGCAGCGAAATTGATCGCACGAAATTGAGTCCAAATTAATAATCAACTTAAATCGAAACAAGGTATGACGCGACGAGAACGGGATGATCGAGTCTAATTGAACATAATCGGGCATAATCCGGCTCGAGTCGAGTCAATCCGAGCTCAAATTAGGTTCGACGATGTTCGATTAATTGATCGAGGGTGTCGAGCACTATCGAGCCAAAATCGAGGTCAACAAATGGACCCCCAACATATACGGAGAACAATGGGTGAACCGTATATGTTGGCGTTGACCTTCCTAACTCTAGGAAGATACAACCTTGAGGTCAACCAAGAAAACTCACTAAGAAAATGCAATCAACTAATGAGAACCAAATCGATGAAGGGAGAGAGCAAGTCAATCATCCGCCCAACCAAGGTGGGAGGATAAGGGAAGGAAAATCTCAAAGAACCAAGTAGAATTCAATGATCACCTATGCCAAATATCTAAGATAATACGGAAAGAAGGGAAATAATAACCCGAAAATCAAAGAAATATCAAAGAGAAATAATCAAAGGAAAGCAATAATCCGAGTAACAATAATAGGAAAATAGTAGTAATCAAAAGTAATGGAATCATCTATCTGCCTGACCACATCGCAACAGCATAATAGAGAAAAGCAAGGGGGTCCCACATCCACCTGACCATATTCGCAACAGCGAATAGGGACAACTCCGAGTTTGCTTGACCATGTTCGAAACAACAAACAAGGAGTAAGAAAAGAGAGGGAGTTCTACATTCGCCTGACCAGATCGCAACAGCGAATGAGAACAGCTCAATATTCATCTGACCATATTCGCAACAACGAATAAAGAGTTCCCCAAAAGGTCTAATGTCCACCTGACCAAAATCGCAACAGTGGAACAAAAGAAAGAAGTCCAACATTCACCTGACCAAAATCGCAACAATGAATGAGGACGACCCGATGTCTGCCTGACCAGATCGCAACAGCGAGACAAAGGGTGAAAGAAAAGGGAGTTCAACATTCGCCTGACCAGATCGCAACAGCGAATGAGAACAGCTCAATATTCATCTGACCATATTCGCAACAACGAATAAAGAGCTTCCCCAAAAGGTCTAATGCCCACCTGACCAAAATCGCAACAGTGGAACAAAAGACAAAAACCAACATTCACCTGACCAGATCGCAACAGTGAATGAGGATGACTCAAGGTTTGCCTGACCTTATTCGAAACGGCGAAACAAAGAATCAGAAGAAAACTCAACAACCCCCAAATAGGAGATAAAACAGGGGGAATTAAGAGGTGGTGAAGTATGCCTTCCAGGGACTCTGTCGGGCACCCAACCAGAAAGAGGGAGTCAACATTCGCCTGATCAGATCGCAACAGCGAATAAAAATGGCTCAAAACTCACCTGACCATATTCGCAATAGCGAATAATGAGCCCTCCTCAAAAGTCTAATGTCCACCTGACCAAAATCGCAACGGTGGGAGAAAAGAAAGAAGTCCAACATTCACCTGACCAAAATCGCAACAATGAATGAGGACGACCCGATGTCTGCCTGACCAGATCGCAACAGCGAGACAAAGGGTGAAAGAAAAGGGAGTTCAACATTCGCCTGACCAGATCGCAACAGCGAATGAGAACAGCTCAATATTCATCTGACCATATTCGCAACAACGAATAAAGAGCTTCCCAAAATGTCTAATGCCTGCCTGACCAGATCGCAACAGCAGGGCAAAAGACAAAAATCACCTCTACAACCACCCAACGCACATGTGCGTGGTGCTGTGAGGGAAAGAGAAGTAGTCGGTCATCTAAGAAATTCCAAACTTTTATTTTAGTTACCACATGGTAGAGGACAAATCGTCGTGACCATGAGTAATTTAAATACAAGTAGAATTTTCTTAGGTAAAATTGAAATCAGACAACATGAAGCAATCGATCGATATATATCTCTCTAAAAGAGGAACATATATACGACCGTGTAGAAAGAATAATCTTATACAAATGCATAGAAATGACAAGGGGACACACTTGCCACTAAGAACAACAATCATCATATTAAATATTAATGATTATTAAAGAAATCACAGTGGTAACTCCCATGCTAACTGATGGGACCCTGTGAAAAGTACAAGCAACATTTATGTCTTCAAAGAGACTATTCTTACAACTAGAAGCAAGGTCTCAATGAGAAAATATATCATTTGAAAGACATAGTGGATCAAATTTCTGTTAGAAGATCAAAATCCACTAAGAGATGATGTTAACATCTAAAGCCAGATGTATCACATCACAAATAAAGGAGAATAACATCTCATTAAAAGTAAACAATCATGATCAAAGAATTGAAAACACGGTCACCTCTTAAGCAACCGTCGAAATGCTTTAAGGAGAGACAGAAGGGAATTTGTAGGGACTTTGGGCTCTTGGAGCGTAGAACCGGGTTCCACCTGTGACAAGGGCAACCGATTCTTTCTCAACTAAGAGCTTCCCTCTCTCTCTCTCTCTCTCTCTCTCTCTTTTTTTTTTAAGAGAGGGGTAAATTGTTGTCTTTGATAACCCAGGCCATACTCGCCACATGAGTAAAACTGTGAAGAGAGAAAAATTACAACAATTTATAGAAAAATTCACCAAGTGACAATGGATCAACATCACTATATTTGACAAATATAGACTAAAGATGGACCCAGTATCACATTCCATAGAAATTCGAGCTAGTAGTTTTGGTATCCCAGACCACACTTAAAGGGGACAAGTGAAACTGGGGAAACTCAACCCTTATAGGGGTTAGAGAGGTGATCTTGAGCAACAACACCAAAGTGACTAGTGAATGTGAACGTAAGCACAAACATCCCTACGGCGTATTTACACACAACATTTAAAGACAATCTCATACTTTGCATGACGAACATCACGTGGTAGAGGACAAATCGTTGTGGCCACGGACTGCCGAAAAGTATAAGAAATCTCTCAAAGTTATATCTATACAGAGGGATATTTACAAGTGGTAGGGGATGCCCCTTGCGATGTGCAAATTCAAGCGTAGTATTTTCTCAAGTACTGCCCATTAATGACGGGCATGGGATGAACACCATTCGCATCAACTAGCAAGTAAGATCCACCCTCATATACTTGATCTACAACAAATGGGCCTTCCCAAATGGGTTCAAACTTACCACCTCGACGACGGCGCGAGATGATAGGCCTACGCAAGACAAGTACTAATTCCCCAACCTGAAAAGCACGGGGTCGGACAAGGCGATCATGGGCTTAGGCCATCCGGGCCTGGTATAACTTAAGGTTCTGATGAGCTTGCAAACGGAGCTCTTCTAAACCATCAAGTTCTTCCAACCGTAGTCGGGCATTATCCTCGCGAGACAAATTGTGGCTAACTGCTACACGTAACGAAGGGAGCTCAACCTCTAGTGGGAGGACAACTTCAACCCCAAAAGCCAAAGCATATGGTGTACACTGAGTAGGAGTACGATATGTAGTCCTATAAGCCCATAATGCTTCAGGCAATTTGTCGTGTCATTCTCTTTTATTTGCCACAAGTATCTTTCTTATCAATTGGACTAAGGTCTTATTGAATGCTTCAGCCAAACCATTAGCCCTAGGATAGTAAATCGAGGAATACCGCCAATTTATGTTATGGCGGCGGGCAAATCTAGCAATTTTGGTGCTTCTAAAAGACGGGCCGTTATCCGAAATTATACGGCGCGGAACACCAAAACGGTAGACAACATGATCGCGGAAGAAGCGCATCACATCTTCTGATTTGACTTCCTTAAGCGGGATAGCTTCTGCCCACTTAGAGAAGTAATCAGTAGCAGTCAGGATGAACCTATGACCCTTAGAGGAAGGAGGGTCTATAGGTTCTACTACATCTGTGCCCCAACTCTCAAAAGGCCAAGAAGACACAGTGGGGTGCAACAGATTAGGAGGTTGGTGAATAACAGTATTATGAATATGGCATTGATGGCACTTCCTAGCGTGCTCCATGCAATCACGGATCATCGTCGGCCAATAATAACCAAGGCGTTTAATTCTGACCTTCATCTTAGGTCCGGACTGATGAGCACCACAAAGACCCTTATGTACTTCGCCCATGACCTTACGAGCCTCCTCGTTGTTGAGGCAACGCAACCACATCTGGTCAAAAGAGCGTCGGTATAGGGTTTCATTTACATATGAAAAGGACAAAGCTCTCTTCTTAATCTGAGTGGTAAGAGAGCGGTCATCCGGAAGCTTTCCACGCTTCAAATACTCAACGAAGTGGACTCTCCAATCCGACTCTTCCTCAACAGCGCACACTGTGAGGGTCTGACCAGGAGAAGACAAGTCCGCGGGACACAAAGCTTGTCGGTACTGAACAACAACTGACACCGGATTTCCATTCGGGTCGGCCAACTCCTTAGCAAGTTTAGCTAGTGCATCCACTCTACCATTATCAGATCGAGGGACTCTAACCAAAGTTACTTCAGGGATCAAACACAAGAGCTCCATTGCCCTATCGTGATAAGGCAAGAGCTCGGGTTTGAGAACTTTGAAAATTCCCGCCACTTGATTAATAATTAATTGGGAATCTCCAAAAATCTTAACCCGCACAATGCTCATCTGAATGGCCAACTCAAGTCCTACAATTAAAGCTTCGTACTCAGCTTCAATATTGGTACGAGGTTCTGAAAGACTGTAGGAGTAACGAAGGGTGTGGCCTTCAGGAGATACGAAAAACAAGCCCCAAACCTACCCTAACAACAAGAGTTTCGTAAGGACGTAGTGATTTGATGGAAGAGGCTCCATCAAAGTAAAACTCCCAAGTAGGGGACTCCTGCTCTTCCACACTCATGACTAATTCATCGGGCAAATCGTCATTAAGTGGGGAATCTGCAGGGATCGGGTGAGAAGCAAGAAAATCAGCTAGAGCCTGTCCTTTGACGGCCCGCTGAGGGACAAAGGTAATGTCAAACTGCAGTAAAATCATAGACCAACGTGCTAAACGACCTGACAAAGTCGGACGGGTCATCAGGTACTGCAAAGGGTTGACTCGAGAAATCAAACTGATCTTGTGTGAGAGCATGTAGTGTCTAAGCTTCTACACAGCAAAGATCAAAGCCAAACACTGCTTTTCCATTGCCGGGTATTTTAGCTCTGTTGGAATCAATCGTCTGCTAAGGTAATACAATGCATTCTCTTTGCCTTCCTCATTTTCTTGAGCTAAAAGTGCACCAAGTGACTCATCCAAAGCAGTTGTATAAAGAATCAATGGTCTACCAGGGATGGGTGCAGCTAACTGGGGGATTCGTCAGGTAGCGCTTTATGCTCTCAAAGGCCTCCTGACAATTCTTATCCCAATGGAAGCGGGCATCCTTCTTTGCTAAAACAGCAAAAGGATGATATTTACCGGCAAGATTGGAGATAAATCTCCGCAAGAAAGCGAGCTTACTCTGAAAGGACCTCAACTGGGTAAGACTCCTAGGAGGTTTTAAGTCCACTATGGCTTTGATCATGAAAGGATCAATCTCAATGCCACGATAACGAATAATAAAACCAAGAAACTTCTCCGCACTAACTCCAAATGCACACTTCAAGGGATTCATCTTCAAATCATGCTTTCTTAAGCGCTCAAAAAAGATTCGTAGGTCTCGGAGGTGATCGCTACGGACCTTGCTTTTGACCACTAAGTCATCCACATAGCATTCAACCTGCTCATGAATCAGCTCATCAAAAATGACAGTCATAGCATGCTGATAGGTGGCCCCGGCATTCTTGAGACCAAAGGGCATCACCTTGTAACAAAACACATCTATAGGGGTGCAAAAGGCAGTATATTTCTCATCTTCAGGGGCCATCTTAATCTGATTGTAACCAGATGAACCATCCATGAAGGAGAAAATGTTATGGGACGAAGCAATATCAACCATGAGTTCTGGTATAGGAAGAGGGAAATCATCTTTAGGAATGCCTTATTCAAATCACGGAAGTCTATGCAGACACGGATCTGACCATTCTTCTTCCGGACTGGAACAACATTAGCAAGCCAAGTGGGATACTTCTCCTCACGAACAAAACCAGCTTCTATAAGCTTTTTAGTCTCGGCTATCACCTGTTGTTCAATCTCTAACCTCATCCGGCGAGGTGACTGTTTAACAGGGACTGCATCAGGACTAATAGCTAACTTATGGACTGCTACTTCTGGATCTAAACCGGGCATCTCTGTATAGTTCCAGGCAAAGCAATCTCTGAACTCAGAAATGAGTGCAACATACTCTTGAGCCTCTGATTCGGATAGCAAAGCACTATGAAAGATAAGCCGAGGATCTGATTCAGTGCCCAAATTAATCTCACACAATTCATCCATGGCAGAACTGGCGCCATCTTCGAATTCACGTGGAGCTTCAAGGACCCTGTCCTCATTCTCTTCCGGGTCTTCATCATCAGCGATGGAAACGACTGGATAAGAATGAGAGACAACATGAATGTTGGCGGAAGGGGACTGATTCTCTTGAGAATAGCCTATACCCTGTCCAGTTTGAGGAAAGTCAGTCCGCCAAATACGGGCCTGCTGTTGGGCCTGTCTACCTGACCAAGTCTAAGGGACAATGCCTCGCTCAACAAAGCTGTCAACAGCAGAGGAGAAGTATCGGGGAACTGGCATGATCTCATCATCCACAGTGGATTCCACAGGATCCTGTATGTCAGTATTCTGTGGGACACCTACACTATGGAACAACGATGCATGCCAAGCAGATTATGCTGGCACATAGAGAGTGTGCAGCTCTTGTACAGAGCGCCTATCTAAGGGTGGCGCACCACGAACACTGGCGAAAGGTGTAGGGGAAGGTGGAGGAGGAGATTCCTCAATTCTCATCCCATACATCTAGCGAGAAAGGGATTGTTGGCTAGTAGTATGACGTCCGACATCTCCATCGTCGTCTGAATCACTATCAACAACTAAACCGCCCGGAGGTATTAAACTCCTATGGAATGTGGGATAGGAATTGTGATCAACACTAAAGGCAGGCAAAGGAACTGAATGACGAGGAACATCAATCATCTCATCATCAGAGTCAGACTCAACAGTCAAAGAAGAAGTGTACAAGTGCGAAGGAGGAGGGATTCGAGTATCAAAGTTCCTCGGGGGGCGAACTGACTCTCTGCCTCGACCTCTACCACTCAATCCCCTACCTCTACTAGGGGGAGCATCGCGCCTGAGTACAAACCGTAAAGATTCATCTAGGTCTTCAGTGGAAACATCTGCCCCAATCCTAACCTGTGATGGACCCTGTGCTAGTGGCTGTATAGGACCCTGTGCAAGTGGCTGCATAGGACCCTGTATAATACTAGTGGGTGTCACTGGTGACTGGGCAGAGGGAGGTCTACGAGCTTTTCGAGGCATGTAATGCTCGGCATCATCATAAATGGAGACTTCGTGCACGGCAAAAGGTTGAATATCTCCAAGGATGGAAAACTCTACGTCATTTCTCATATACTTCATGCACTGGTGCAGTGTAGAGGGCACCATTCCATATTCATGTATCCAAGGCCTTCCTAAGAGAGCCTTGTATGAGGTATATGCCTAAATAACATAAAACTTCGCCTCAGTCAAAAGATCTCCAAGACGCAAAGGCAAAGTGATGGAACCTAGAGCCCGCTGACCTTGATCGTTAAAACCCTTCAGCATAATCTTATCTGAAGTTAATTTCAAATGTCCAAGGGAGAGGCTTTCTAGGGTGGCATGATTGAGGATATTAACTGAAGCTCCTTAGTCAATGAGGACCCTATTCAACTCATAACCATTTACTTCAGTGGTGACGTACAATGGACGGTTGTGATCAGAAGTTCCTAAGAGAAGATCCTGGTCTGAAAAGGTAATGCATGGCATCTCTCTCAAATAACATGCATCCTTAACTGACTCAGTGGCAAAGAAGGCTTGATAAGACTCTGGTTCAAGTAAAGCCTTCACCAAAGTCTCTCTCAAGTCGGAAGACATCATTAGTGCATCATAAACACTAAGAAGGGAAGGGATCTTTCTCAAATGAGCTAACACATTGTAATCAACATCCAACTGAGGGTCTTTTCCCTTCTCCTTAGCAGGTGCTTGAGGAGGGGGAATGGGATCATCCTGTTGGGTAATGATGTTTCTATTATTTTCTTTATTATTCTTAGCCATTTTAGGTGGTAGGACTTTACCTGAACGCAACTGTATCTCTCGTATTGAATCATATTCAATAGAGGACTCATTTGGTTCAGGTGCCATGGCTTGTGTTGGTTCATTAAGAAGTGACTGAGGAGTGTTCTCGAATTCATCTTCTGAATCCATGTAACAACCTCCTTCAGGAATAGCAAACACAGGCTCTTCCTCACACTCAAACTCTTCTCCAAAAAAAGGATCAACATCATCATCAGAAATAAATAAAATAGAAGAAGAACGAGTGCTAGAGAAAGTAGAACTAGAAGGAGCCAAAGACCAAAAGTAGCCAGAATCATCTTCTTCCATTAATTCATCATCAATCGAAGGGAGAACAAAATCCTTCAGCGTAAGTGCTGGAAGAGATCCTGTCTTCCCCTCAGAAGTTACAACAAATTTCTCTCTTTCATACATCTTTCTAGTACAAGTAGAAGTAGAAGAAATGTGCTCAGTAGACACTACAACAGAAGAAGAAAAAGAAACTGGGAAAGAAACTGGGCTGACAACTGTCGACTTGGCCTGTGGGGGCCTCCTCTCAACTGCTTCTGAACTCTGAACTGCCCGTCTGATCATACCCCTTGTCTTGCGAGAGAGTGCAAGCTGTCACTCCTCCCCAGAACTAAGAGGTGCTCTACTGTCACTGTTCTGAACACCACACTGACTATCACACTGACTGGAGCTAGTAATCATCTGAACTATCTGAGCAACTTTGCCTTGAGGATTCACTAGGTCGCTGTCCTTCAAGTGAATCTCACCCCTAGCCATAAGGCTCTCCACTCTGTCTTTGAACACATAGCAATCTTCAATCACATGACCAATATGTCTATGGAATGGACAATACAAAGGATGCTCTGTCTGCCCCTCCTCTTCCACTCTCCTGTTGGGTGGAAATGTCAAAATGTTCTTCTTGACCAAAAACTTGAAGATCTTCTTTACACTCTCCCTTTTAAAGGGATACTCCTTGCTAAGCCTCTCTTACAAATACTGCTGGTTTTCTGGAGTTCTATAAGAGGGCCTAGGCTGCTGACTCTGTGGTCGTGGCTGAGACTGAACAGGAGGCTGTACTGGTGGTGGTAACTGAGGTCGGGGCTGGAACTGAGGTCGTGGTGGTGGTGGGCGCTGTGGTACTGAACTAACCATGGGCCTCTTTCCCCTATCAAGAGCATCAGAAGTACTATGCACCTCTCCCTTCCTAGGAGGTGGTGCCCCAGAAAACTCCAAACGCTGAGGTCTACGGATGGGTTGACTCTCAACCTTAGGAGGGACTGCACTGGGTATGCTGTCCTGTAGGCTAGTGACTTTGGTTAACAACTTATTTAATATTCGAATGCTGAAACCCTTCAGGTACGGAGCGATAGGACCATCTATGTTGTTCAACAGAATCTTGCAGTTGAGGTTCACATTGAAGACTAAGGTTTCTCCACCTAACTATATAGTTAGGTAGAGACTCGTGGGGGCGCTGTCTGGTCACTACCAACTCACCAACAGTCACTCTATGCTCTGTACTAATGAACCTCTGCACAAATAACTGCTCCATCTCAGCAAAAGTGCGAACTGAATCGTTAGGGAGATCGGCATACCACTCAAATGCCACTCCCCCTAAGCTACTAACAAACAGTCTTAACATCAAAGCATCATTTCCTCCAATGTTACAACATATGGCCCGATACTGAGCCACATGTTGTCTTGGGTTCCCAAACCCATCAAAAACTCGAAAACGTGGAGGAACAAAACCAGCGGGGTAAGGCTCCCGCTCGTACTCTACCGGGTAGGGGCAACCTCTACTAACAGAATCTCCAGACTTCCTAGAAGCAATAACCTGGTCAACCCTCTGTGCAATCATGTCCTGAATTTGAACTGGTGACAACTGTACTGACTAACTCTGGACTGGTGCACTCAACTGTACTGCTGGTGGAGACATCAGAACTGTCCTCTGGACTCTATAAACTCTAACAGGCTCTGGGGCTGGCGACTGTGGTACTGCTGGCTTGTCTCTAGATGTAGTAGGAGTAACTACATCTATGACATGGGGTGTAGCCCCCAACGCCGTCAACTGGGCGGTCATCGCCGCCATGGCTCTAGCCATCTCCGCCATCTGAGTCTGTAACTGCAAAACTATAACATCCGTGTCTACTGAATGAGGAGGTCCACCTTGTGCTGAGGTGGAAGGTACATCAGCCTCCCCTTGCTCCTCTAAATCATCGTACTGCTCATGCTGCTCATCTGACGTGCCTTGTCTCGTGACAACACAAACACGGTGAACGGGGATGTCTTCGTCTGACTCCTCTGTAAGCAAGTCATCATCGAAGAGAGTCTGACAAAGGGCATCTGTGTACGGACCCATAGGAAAAGAAATCCTAAGGGGACTAGAAGCAGCAACTAGCTCCACTTGAGCCGGGGCACTACTATCAACATCTACTGCATCAACATCCATCTAAACTGGCGTTGACACTGAAGGGACTGTATCAACTCGCCGAATTATACCAACTGTCTGCTCCGTCTCGACAGGCTCATCCACCTGCCGACGTCTCCTAACCCATCTACTACGACGGGACCCGGTAGGAACATCTAACTGAGTGGAAGGGGCAACGACAACTGAATCAAGCTGGGATCGGACAGGCTCTAACTGTGGGCGACGTCCATGACGACGAGGGCGTCGTCCAACAGCAGGGGCATCTGCCTGAGGTCTAACAGTGGGAACAACTCTAGTCTGCTGTCGTGGTGGCTGTCCTCTCTGCCACCGGTAACTCTGTTTGACTGACTGCCGCTGTAACTGAGCGTGCACCTGAGAGATCTGATGGAGTAACCTCTCCTCACTAACACGACCTCTACCGCGCACTGAACGGACAATGCTTCGGATCCTCTGAGTGAGGGTCCGAGTGACAGTATCCTTGGGGACTCGAGCGTGAGGAAGAGTAGTGGGGACAAGAGGGGCTGCTGCAATATGGGCAGCGTCCTCCTCATCACCACTATGTACTAGAGGGGAAAAGCATCCTCCCAGAACTGCGTCGATCTCAGGGGCAACTACAACATCAGGAACTGGGGTAACTACTCATCTACGTGGCTCCCGCTGTAAGGGAACCATCCTCTGCTGAATTGGCTCTTGCTGAGCCAAAGAATCCGCCATCCACTGGACTGCTGCATCAGATGCTGCCAAGCATAATCTCTTGTTCCTATTTCTCCTAGCCCTTCTCCCAAGGTCGGAGGTGGAAGAAGACGCTACATCAGTACCGACAGACGGTACTGGAGGAACAGGGACTACTGACTGAGGGGGTGTCGGGGTCTCCTCGGCAATCTCGGGGTGAGAGAGCAGGGTGAACACAGAAACCCGACGGGTAGGAGGTGGAGGAATCTCGGCCTGAGCCACCCTCTTCCTCGAAGAGGAAGGAGGAGGGGAAACTCGAGCACGAGGGGCCTCTACCGGGGCAGCAGATAAAGGTACGACTGGCTGCCGGCGCTGAGGGGCCGGAGCAACACGAACAACTGGAGCAGCAGGCGCTGGCCGCCTGACTGCTGGACGTGCTGGCTGAACAGGGAGTGGCCTAGGCACTGGCTGCCTAGCCACGGGGCGCACTGGCTGCGCACGGACGAGAACGGGACGAGCGGGTGCCCGGGCTGGCTGCCGAGCAACTGGTCGTCCAAAAGGTCTCATAGCTGCGCGTCCTCTCCTTTGAGGGGGAGAGAATGCGGCAGCCTCAGAGGGGGTCGGCCCGCCAAGAGTGACGTATGCCGAATCGGTGAAGGATCCAAAGGTGATCCCCCCCGCCGGTGGGCTCGTCAATAGGGACTCAGGGAGTGTCACCCGTGAGTCAGAGCCAAAACAGAAGGTAACGGACGGAGCTGAATACGCCATTTCTACTGTCTGCTACCACAAATAATAACAATTAGCGTAAACAAAAGCAGCGGAAGGAATGAGAAAGAAAGGGAAGGAATAGCCTGTAAAGGCTAGAAGTGGAAGAACCTAACTAAAGAACACTAAGCCCGGAATACATACAAGAGAAGATAATTTAACATCCGAAGATGGAGAGAGAAACCAGTCCCACCGTGGTCGCCAGAAATCTGTGGGTCTTCGTAAGGATTCCGCTCGTGTGGTTCGAATGCAAAGGGTACGATCACACTGTCCTGAAGGACAAAATGGTCGTAGGCCTTTACAATCGACACAAGCAGGCCGATGGAAGAGCAGATGGAGTTATAGATACGATTATCCATGGAGGATAGCGGGTTTTCACCTACGCACCTCGATGGATAATAATATCTATAACCCTAAATTCACGAGATTTCCCCCATTCGATACATCAGCTCGAATGGGGTTTATTTGATTGTGGGGATCGATTTCCTACGGGCGCAAGCCCCCGTAGTTAATTACATCTTAGACCTCGGTCTAAGAAAACTCTCGATTAAGGATATTAGATTATCTCCTCTAATGGGTTTAGTGCAAGGGGATTTCTAGGCTTCCTAATCAAAGAAGAAGAATGTCCCAATTTAGCTCGATCAGTCATACAAGGTTCAGTCAACATCTGGTCGGTCTGAAGAAGAGAAAACTGGAGAAAAAGAAAGAAACAAAGCATTCTATCATGCACGAGAGAAAGAAGGAAGTGGCGTCATCTACGTGACGCAGATGGGTATGATTTATAGCCTCTGGAAAAGTAGATGACTAATCCACCAATAAGGTGTGTAGGGGTACACTCGTACCCTTCACCTTTAGACCCTAAATCTATAAAAGATGTAGTGTCGTACACACGACACTAACATCTATGACCTAGCTAATGCAATCTGGACTTATTCCTTGTCTGACAAAGGAAACCAGCTAAATCCACCTAATCGTATCAAATTCATGCTGTCCAGTCTGTATGAAGAAGGGTGGGTAGTTTAGACACTGAATTTGGGATCGACAAACTAGAGAAATTCCTAATTGATCCCACACTTATGAGTGGTATGATGCTTCTAAAACTAATGCAATTAAATCTTAATTTTAATTAGTTACTAATGCAATTTATGCTGATTGAAGTCTCCAAATCAATGATGTATGAAATTTTAAAAAAAGGCTTATAAAAAATAGTTTTTGAATGACTAAACTTCCCCAAGTCCGGCACTTCATCCTCATAGGCCAGATTATCCGGACTCTACCCGTAGGCGAGGAAGTTTGTCTAAAAGAAGAGAGAATGCATGCATGCTCCCCCGGACGATTCCGGCTATTCCCTAGAGTCGTTATGTTTCTATGTGAGTTAATCTTAAAATTTTTATTTTAATAATTATGAGTATAAAAATTTTATCCCTAAAGAGCCTAACGGTCAGACACAAGCACATACAAGAAAGAAACCTATAAAAAAGCATGCTAGTTCTACTGCGCAAACAAAGTAAGTAAATCACAACACAAAAACAAATCCCACGAAAAAGAGTGTCCATGACAAGTGCCATACAATATTACATCACAGAGTACAGTAAGTAAAGGTGGCCGGGCTCCACCAACAACAACCCGAGAACGACGCAAATCTTAAAATAAGGCATTTTTATCTCTTCAGTCTTCTTCTTCTCTTCCTTGATTCATCTTTGGATCGTCTTCGTTCTTCCTTCTGGCTCCTCGTAGTGACTCCCCCAAAAGGATACCCAAATGAAAAAGGAAACCCCCTGTAGGGGTTTACTTTTCCCTTTGGACTCCTCGTAGTGAGTGCTCCAAAAGGATATCCAAATGAAAAAGGAAACCCCCTTGTGGGGGTTTACTTTTCCCTTTGAATTCCTATCTCCTTAAAAATGCCTTATTTTAATGATTTTCACAATTTACTATCAAATACATTTCAACAGAAAGAAAAGAAAATCTAGACTCTCCTGCAAGGGTTATCCTAAGAAGTTATAATAGAAATCCATCCAAGCAGTTATATGTATAAATTAAAATGCACACATCAATCACTTGGCCGTGCTCTGATTATTGGGGGCTAAACAGCTGAAGCAGGTACCTAAAGCGGTTATAAATAATTATTAATTTTTAGCCCCCCCCTTTTAGCAGCATTATATGAGCACGACCACCTGCAGGCAGACAACATTAGTATAAAAGAGCGTGCCTAACCTATGGGTATTCTAACGTCACAAACACAGTACAGAAAGAAAAGCTGAAAGAAAGCAGTACAAAAACAACACAACAGAAAAGCTACAACAGGTAGCAAAAACAACAACCAGCACACAGGTCACATGCAGAGCGTCACAACCAAGTACAGAAAAGTAAAGCAGCACAACAGCCTAACCTAAAGCTAATAGTCGTGTCCTAGCAAACTCATCTATGTGTGTGAAAGCTGTGTGGTTTTGGTAGGTCCTACATAGGATGATTTAGTTAGAATTGTTTGTTTATTTTGTTTGTTGAAAAGGGCAAAGGAAATTTTAGTTAAAATCCAAATCTTAGTGTTTTAGGATTGATTTTAGGTATCTTTTATTTTTAATGTTTAATTAATTACCACCTTTGTTTCACACCGAGACCGTGAGGTTTATTTCACCCTCCTTGGGGCTAACTTGATAGCCTCGTAGGCCTGGGTTACCCAGTGATAATTAACTTTGTTGGATTATTTTAATTTGTTATTAAAAGAGAAGAAAAAGGTAGATTAAATATTTTATTAATCATGTTTGTTGATTGATTTTAAAAATTATACTAAGGTTTGATATTTATAAGTATCTTATCCTAATTAATTTTAATTCAAGATTTGATCTCCTAATTAAATATACCTCTTTTAGATTTTAAGTTGGTGAAGGGTTAATTATTAATTTAATTAGATTTGATTTAGGTTTACATTTTAGATTTAAAGTTTAATGGTTATAAAGGTTAATAATAAATTGATTAAGAATTAAACGTTTTAATAAGTTTTAGAAATTAGGTTAAAATTGTTTAGTTGATTATTAATGAATTGAGAAAAGAAAATCCAAATCTAGGAAAACATGTCACTAGGTTTTTGTTTTAAAGTCTCTATCCTATAAGGAACATGCACCCTAAGTCTATGTTTTCTAAGACTCGGTCCTTAATTTTTGTCCTTAAGTGTCACTAATGTCGTAGGATTAAAAGTGTCGTTCTCTTCTAATTCCTAAGACTTCTATACGGATGTCACAAGGTTTTAGGGATCTAAAAAAAGGTAAAAGCAATCCTAAATATATAATTGAAGTTTCTAAGGTCCTAAGGGAAGGAGGCGTACAACCATCTAAGCCCCTAGAGGTTTTCTAAGTTTTAGTAAACTTACAGCACCGGGGGCTACGACCCGGTGGTTCCCCCCGTAGCGCCCCTACCAGATGGGTAGGGACGACTGATGCTTAGGTCCGGTTGTCCTAGCTCAAGTTCCAAGTGCTCCTAGTCCAATGCTTTCCAAAAAGTATCTCGCAAGACATAGAAAAGACATGTATTAAAGCAGTTCTATAAATAAACAACAGTGTAAGGAAATAAAAAATGCAATAAAAACTAGAACGTACATTTTATTATCTATCGAGTCGTATGTCTGTGGATTCTCCTTAGTTTGTAGGGATGCAGTACCGAAATGCGAGAGAAACAGTGAAGAAACTAGTAAAACTAAGCAAAAAAAAAAAAAAAAAAAAAAACAACTAAATGCGAAAAATATAAAAAGAACGAAAATCAAATACAAAAAGGGGTGTAGGCATTGTTGTTATTGGATACACTTCGTAGGAGTCAAGTGCATCCTATAACAGCAACAATGCCCTTTGCTGTTCCCACTCCAAATGAGGCACTTGATATTTTCAAGACACCTACCTACGACACCCTACAAACAAATCTTATATCAACTAAAGGGATATCAATTCCCAATTCTAAATCCAAAGTAAGAGTTTCTTTTATTTTTGTATTTTCTCCCAAAATTCTATGTTTCTTCTCTTAGAAACTCACACTTAAGGGATCTAATTCAAATAACTAAGAACTTTCTTTCTTCCCAAAAGGACACTAGAGACTTTCCTACCTAAAGCTCTCTAATACTTCAGACTCCGAAATTCATCCTATAGATTTCAAAAAGGCTTACAAGAACTTCCAAATGGACTACTACTAAAACCCCCCCAAATGTTATCCATTAAAATCTCTTTTTTTTTTGTTTTGTTATGACAAAAAAGCTCTACAAAAACCTCTTCCAAAGTCTACTCTTTTTTGACACAAAATTCTACCCAACAACCCACAAATCAAGTGCCTCCTCTCATTTTGAGTGGGGTAAAACAAAACAAAGCTTTCCAACGAGAAGATTTTATAGAAAAACCCCTCATTGCAAAGCACCCGTTATAAAACATTCGCAAGACGAAACACATAAAATTCCAACGCAAGTCGATTTGCAAAACTCATGAAACAAAACTTCTCGATGCAAAACCACTCGCAAAATATAATTCACAAAATTTACCGCGAATCTTCGCAACACAAAACAACTCACAAAAATTTTTAATAAAGTTTTTTCGATGTAAAATAATTAGCCAAATTTTCTAATATAAAATCAAATGTGAAACAACTTGCGACATCCTTCATTCTAAAGACCACTCATGAAATCTTAACATAAAACCATTTGCAAATCTCCTCAATAGAAAATAAAATCACAAAATTCCTTAATGTAAAATAAACTATAAAACCTCTCTATATGAAACAACACATATGAAACCCAGCATTTCTTAAAAAAAAAAGGGAGTGGTTCGATGCAATTTGTTCTTTACCCTTCAAAAGAATACTTCAACAGCAATTCTACATATATGAAACACGAAACAATTTGCAAACTTCACATTGTATGCCATCAAAATAAATATAAATTTCATACACAAAGTGACCAAATAAATCCCTTCCAAGCAACATGGGTCAGCGCATACTTGTCTATACTAAGCATGCATTTATGCCCATAAATATGAAAGAATGATCCTTAAGCATACATCTGTATATGAATACTTTTGATTAATGGTGGCTCATGGTAAGGATAAGATTACAGCAAGGGACGTTTGGTACATGGTTTTAAGCTTTTCATCACATGAAACTTAAATGCTTATGACAAAGCTTATGAGTGTTAGCAAACATGCCACCATCAATTCCAAGCAATCCTCTAACCAAAAACTCATGAATTCGTTCTCACACCAAAGACAAGTTTTGTAACATGAATGCACATAAGAGCTTTCCAACGAATTCTTGTGGTGATGCCAATGAATAGAATAGAAAAGATACAAAAGCTCCAATTCAAATTTTCCTACATATGCATTTTTTTATGAAAAAAAAAGATAACAAACCTTATAACATTTTGTAGGATACGCATTGATGCACATGATACAAACCATAGGCAAAACACTACCAAAATTCCAACAATATCAATACATGTAACACCAAGATGATACTCATCATGTATTAGCTAATTTTCTTTCATGGTCAAATGTATACGATCAAAGAAAAACTTGAGAAGAAGGGTTTCCATTCAAATAAAGCTTTTCAACTATTCTTTCAACGATATTCTATCAAACAACTTGTATGTAATACTTGTAAGGTTTCATGTAATAAACTAGCATAGATGTCGTTACCTTATAGCCACAAATCATCACAAAAATTCTCTATACTCGTGCCTTCTTGAAATTGTTATAAAATACTCCACCCGAAGTTCATCAAATATACTTTAGATACATATTTTGTCAAGAAATCTACATGCTTTTACAACCTCCTATCATACGGTGATTCATACATAAACATGAGCTTCATGAAAAAGGTTTTTTGTGCAAAACGACGGCAATAAAACTTTCAAAATACACACTTTTTCTTACAAAATCAGCATGAAAAACCTACACAAAAACTGCAGGAATTCTTACAACAAGGCAATGCAAGACTTACCCAAACTCCATAATGATTCTTACACAAAAACAGCCATAATATGTCCAAAATCTGCACTTTTTTTTCTTACAAAAACAGTAGAAAAAGGCTACAAAAGCTGCAGGAAACTTCGCAAATGAACGATGAAAGCTTCACCCAAATATTGTAGGATTTTTCATGTAAAATAGCAATAAAACCTCAAATTCTTCACTTGTTTGAATATTTGCATGATGCTAAAATATCATTCTTTTTTTTTTACTTTAAACGATTCACGCTCTTTCTACAAATATCAACTAAAATAAAAGTCGTGTAGGAATGTAGGTTTAGAATAGTTATACACTTTTTGTTTTAACTTTCTTCAACCATTCATAAAGTTTTGCGAATAGAACTAATATAAGGCCTAACCATTCATGATTGTCCAATAGCTACCAAACACAATATGCTTTCATAAACAATGTAAAACTTTCACGGAACTCTTATAGTTTGAACGATCACCTTTCTAAAAAAAAGATTTTGCTTCTAATCATGCCTACATATGTGCTAATATGACACTCACAAAGCACTTGTTGATAAACTCCAATATAACCATCGAGTATTTTCATGTAGTAGAAGTTTTACTTTAAACAAAGACATGTCGTAGCTTTATGTTGTTTCACAAACTATAGATATAGTATACCACATGATATAAACTATAGACGTTCCAAATAACATGAGCCTTAAGAAAATATTAACCAACAATTCTTCCAAAGCAATCCATCATTTTCCTTAAAAGAATTAAAATTCTATTTTGATAATCAAATAAACCTAACAACATTAGCTAACACGAAGTGACAATAGATGCATCACCAAACTATTAGCAACAAGCTAATTCAACTATAAGTTAATGAAGATACAACCATTCTCATAATCCATGTGACAATCACTTTAGAAAAAGTTGTTATTCCAAAAGGCATTCAAAACATCGAGTTAGCAACCAAAGATAAATGCTAGTCACTATAGCTTACTCCCAAAAGGGTTTCAATCTTTATGCTCAATATAAAATCCTCCAATCAAGACAAAAGAGTTACCATAGTTTAAATACCTCACCACCACAAGCTTAGGAAAGAGCTCAACAAAACTCATTATGGAAACAACAACAATGAGAGAGTTTCTTCTTTTTTTTTTTAAAAACAACTTATTAAAGAAATTTTGGGAGAAATCTAGCAAATATAGTCATATCAAACCTCTCAATGACAACAAAAAGATAAAGCAAAGTCTTTATATTTACCCTTGTTATCAAAGCGTTTGGTTCAAAGACTTCAAATGCAAGCTCAAACTTCTCAAAACATCACAATCTCTTTCAAGGGAATTCCAACAAATATTTGATATGCAAAGTTTAGTGGAGAAAGAATATAGCTTTTCAAGCCTTACTAGCATTCACAACTAGGACTTCTAAAATCATGTGATGTAGCTCAAGCATAAATTTCATGTATTAGTGGTTCATTCAAGGATGACATAACTCCACAACTACAAAGCACGTCAAAAATTCATAAGCAACAAGGATGAAGGGCTCTCTAAGGAATCACATAGTATGAATGATTTACCTCTATGGAACAAACTTTGCTCCAAATAAATTCACACACTTCACTATCATATAAGCAAGGTGATCTTCCCTTGGAAACAATAAAAGCCACTTCACTTGGCAAACAAAAAGATTAAAGGTGTGATGACATACACACCTTAAGAGCTCAATCCACAATTAACTTAGCCAAAATTAGCTTCACTTATCACATCCCAAATGAGAAATAAAGTAAAGCTTAAGGAAGAAGAAGCTTGGGAGGAAACAAGAAGAAGAAGAAGAAGAAGAAGAGGTGGGAGAAGAAGAAGAAGAAAAGGGAGAAATACTCACCTTGCAAGGGAAGAGAGATCGACGGCTAGAGGCGACGGGAGCAGGGATCGGTCCAGGAGGCGTCGGGTTCGGTCCCGTTTCGAGCACAGGGAGCGACGGGATCGGTCCAGGAGGCGTCGGGGTCGCGCGAGCAGGGGAAGTCGGGTGTCGTCGGGCTGGTCGGTCTCCCCTGGATCTACGAACCGGAGCAAGAGACCAGATGGGGGATTCGACTTGGCTGGGTTGTGCGAATGGAGAAGAGCCTGAACGAGAGGAAGGGGGAGCTCGGGGTTGGCGTGAGAGGGAGAGCGTTAATTCCTTAGTCGAGAGCTTCGCTCTGAGTAAATCGAACCCGTCGTCGAAAGAGGAAGCCCGCCAAAACGTCGTCCTCGTACTCCAGCTTCCGAAACTTCCTCAAGCAGCTTTGCTCTCTGCTCGATCTCTGCTTCCATCGCAGAAATCTTCTGCATAGCGGGATTCGGGCTGAAGCGAAGATCTAGTTTGATCGTCGTCGTCAACGCCATTTCCTGATTAAGGAAGTGAATTCAAATAGCTTAAAAAAGAGACGAATGTGTTTTGGTGTAATTAAATTGAGTTGAGTCACATCTAATTTGGTTAAAATCAGGTTAGATTCAAGTTCAAATTTGACTCAACTCGAGTCGATTCGAACTCGAGCCGGCGCAGCGAAATTGATCGCACGAAATTGAGTCCAAATTAATAATCAACTTAAATCGAAACAAGGTATGACGCGACGAGAACAGGATGATCGAGTCTAATTGAACATAATCGGGCATAATCCGGCTCGAGTCGAGTCAATCCGAGCTCAAATTAGGTTCGACGATGTTCGATTAAATCGATCGAGGGTGCCGAGCACTATCGAGCCAAAATCGAGGTCAACAAGAGCTAATACCCTATTATTATTGTTACCTCAAGCATACATACTACTTTAAAGATTTTTTATTATGGTGGTGATTTGACATGATGCATGTGAGGTGAATCTCAACCATACTTCTCTCCTTAAGCTTAAGTGTTTGGTAATAATGCACTTGTGATGACTCACTTAAGCTCTTCAAGGAAGGCAAATGTGAGTGATAAGAAGCTGAAAAAAGTGTTCTACTAGTGTAAGTTATTAAAGGGTCAGAAGAAGAAGTCTAGTTATCATGCAAGAAAGAAAAAGATAGTGGTTGTTGAGGCAAGTTTGCTCATCAATCCAAAATTGATCTAGTATATGGTTTCCCCAAAAATGGAAACTAAGAAAGTTACATCGAGTGATGCAATGGCAGCAAAGGGGATCTTGGAATGGTTAGTTCTCTCATTGATCTTCAATTTTTCCCCTCATCATGTAGCATGCAAGGTGATTCTCAATCTTACATGCATGCGAGGTAACTATATAAGCCAATGCTGAACATGACCTGGTTCAGGAATAGTGTGACACCTCCATGTTTAGCATGTGATTTCTACCTGTTATAACCCAAATAAAAAAGGTAAATATTTGAACTTTTATATTTTGAATCCATTTGCATATGGTTTGAAGTGTTTTAAAGCATGAAAAAGGTTGCACAAATTCTATAATGAGTCCAAAATGTCTGGAGTGAATTTTGACAAAATTTTAAAAAAAATTACTATTTGAGCACCCGAATGTTGGGTGTCTAAGAGCTGTGGCACTACAACAGTGTCGAGGTACCAAATTGTGTCATTTCAGCATTGTAGTCTTGGGTTTTATGAAAATGAACTAGCATTGTAGCCCTTTGATGGCAACATAGCAGTGTTTGGATGGTAACGGCGTAATGCTAGGCCAATGATTACACTTCAAATAAAAAATAAAATCACTGTTCCATTCATTTTTTTTTTTGCACTTGCTAGCCGTGAGGAGAGAGAAAAGAGAGGGTGTTAGAGAGGAAACAAGGATTTTGAGCCATTTTGGGTCATTTTTAGTTGTCCGCTCAGTTTGGCAAGTTGCTCAGATCGAGGTATGACATATTATGTTTATCTCAATTTTTAAAAGTAAGAAATGTGATAGGATTTTTTTATTAAGTTTTTATTTATGTTATAAAAAAAGCGGATAATTTTGCATTAGTAAAATTTTTACAATGTAACTTTTTATATGTTATAGAGATTGAGATTATGAATATTTTCTATAAATTTTATACCAAGAATTTAAAATTTTGTGTTTTTTCTATTAAATATAAAATAATCTACAATATAAAAATTAGTGTTGAAGTATAATTAAAATCTTAAAATGATATTTTACATAATATATGATTATTTGATTATGTTTTGAAATGGTACATTTTTACTCAGTACAAACTTTTATTGCCTACGATTATTAAAAACTATAAAATTCTAATATAAAAAAATAGGTTTTAATTGGTATAATGTGATGAAATATATGCTTATATGATTGAACTATATCTGCTGGGAGATATAAGAAGTGATAATCATTTGAAATTTTGTTTTTGATTGAAAATATTCTTATACATATAAGTTATATTTGGTGGCTGAAAAGCCATATTATGGTGGCTATAAGCATATCCTCATGCTATAAGCACAAAGGGAGTCATAAGGAGCCAAAATCCTTTTAGATTTTTTCTGGGCGTGGAGAAAATCTGAAAGGAATTATTCTCTGATATAAATTTTAGTTATTTATCTTTTAGTATCATTAATTAAATTTTAATAATTCCTATATTCTTATTAATTTGTTCAATACAATGATTTATTATATTACACTTTGAAAATGATTGAATATGTTTAATAAAAGAAATATTTAAAAATTTAAATCGATGTTTATGGCCTGCTGAGCCATTTAAGCTCATAGTGGTTTTTCTTTTAGTTTCATGTTTTTGAAAAGGGAATGAGTCAATTGATTAGAAATTTCAAGATTTGATATGTGTCTATAAATATTTCTCTATTTTGTTTTTTATACAATCATGACTAGCTTTAGTTATATTTTGCTCTACTCTTTATTATGTAGCAATATATTGTAGTGTAAATCATATATACACATTTTGATAAAATAAAAGAGATTTTATGAATGGGTTTATTTTTAGTAAACTGAATATTTTAGTAGTTCTATAATCTCTATTTATTTTAAAGTTTAAATTGAAATAAGGAATTTGAAGCATTTTTTAAACTAGATCTTAGAATTTACCTAGCACTGCATAACATGATAGTATTTGTCATAATCAGATTGGGTTGTGACAAGCTTTTATAATATCAAAGCAATAATTTTAAAATTGGATCGTAAGACAAAGCTATAGGAGTTGTTCTAAAAGTTAAGTGGGTGGTTTTGAGTCTGCCTAGGAATTTATTATTATTTATTTAATGTGTATGCATGTTTAGTTGCATTTTCTATGTGATTATAGATTCACAAGACCCTTATATGATAAATAAATAGAGTGCTAAATAGGCAACTCCTATACATACCCGTGCTCTAATAGTTAGTTCTGATACTATTTCTTAATTTTCTTGTTTGATAGCCCAAATAATGGGTGAGGCATAGAGCAGGGTTTCTATTGTGAGACCAGATGAGGTAGGCTAACATCTATAAATATTTTGGAGATTGAAGCTTCCAAGATTAGGGGAGTTGTTGAGACCAAGCTACAAAGAATTAGTTGAGGAGGCTAGAGAAGATATTTGATAGTATGTAATATCCTCCTAAGAGGAAGGTACTATGAACAATATTTTTTAGATGGTGAGGTAGATTGTTGTTTGATGGGCCATTAAGAGGAAATATTTTAGGGAAGATTGAATTATCTAATTAGATATGAGGAATTCTTTGATTTGTATCAAGCTTTGTTTATACCACCTTCTAAATGACAATAAATATAGGAAAGTTTTTTGAGATTGGTTCAGGGGAGCGTGACTGTGATGTAGTATGAGGCAGAGTTTACTATTTTTACTAGTTATACTCTACAGTTGGTTGGAACTCCTACATATAAGTGCTATAGATGTTTTAGAGGACTTCAAGATAGTCTAAGACATCAATTAGTTTCTTTTCACATTTTTTATTTCTATGAACTTATGGAGAGAGCTCGTCTAATGAAAAATGATCTGATCACTACTCAGCAGTGTTGGACTATTAGTTGAAAGAGGTTCATTAGAGAGAATTATGGTAGTGGGGTTTTTTATGAAAAAAAGAATATTTGCACTTAGAGATTTTAAGAGAGGTGGACAGTCTATATCAACACCAGTCTCTAGTAGTAGTACTGTGGCTAGCTTTGATTCTGTCAGTGGAGTGTTTATATGTTATAGTTGAGCCATATGATATTTTGGTTAGTGACATAAGATGACTAGAGCTTAAGGTACATACAAGCAGGACACAAGATGGCAGAGTGTCCATATGTATGATTTGACTAATGATTTGAGCCCAATTTTGAGACTAGCAAGAGATCAAGGGCTATTTCACTTTGTATATTTTTTTATGGAACTTCTAGTAGAGGTAGTACTTCTGATTATGTACCAAGTAGACAGTCTAGTAGTGGTCATAGAGAGTTTTTAGTTTTGTTTCTCTAGGTCTAACTCAGCTGCGTGTTTATAGTCTAACTCAACAGGAGGCTCCAAATGCCTCAGATGTTGTGACAAGTATATCTTACACTTTTGAATAGCTATGGCATATTTTATTTGATTCTAGAGCTGGTCATTCATTTATTTTTGTGTATTTATTTAATTTACTACACTGGCCTTCAAATTTACTATTTATTTCTCTATATGTTACTTTATTAACTAGAGATAGAATGATTGCCAGTAGAGTATATTTTTATGATATTGAGATTTATAATGGAATGTGGAAATATAGTTTAATTTTATTACCTATTTCTGTATTTGATGGGGATGGACTAGTTAAGTTGATATGAGACTTATATTAATTGTTTAAGGAAATAAGTTGCTTTATTTCTAGGTAGTGGGATTAGTTTTATATTTGTGGCAGTTAGAGGTGTTTTATGAAAGCTAATAAGTTATGGAAAATGGGTTACATGGTGTTTATGTCATCAGTCTAGCATAGTCGAATGGATTTTTGTTCTCTTAATGATGTCGCGATAGTGAGTGAATTTTTGGATGTGTTTCTAGAAGTGCTAGTTAATTTTCCTTTGAATACAAATATGGAGTTATATATTCTTATTTGTTACCAGGTATGACCTTGATTTGTAAAGCTCTATGTAAGATGGCGCATAGGGAACTTCATGAGTTAAAGGTGCATCTTCAAGAGGTTGTTGATAGGAGATTTATTCATCCTACTATATCTTCATGGGTGTATATGTTATATTTGTGAAGAAAAAAGATGGTATGATGTGTATGCATATTGACTACAGGGAATTAAACCAAGTTATTATTAAGAACAAGTATCCTCTTCCATGGATTAATGATCTATTTGATCAACTTGTTAGATCTTCTATATTTTTTAAGATTACTATGTGATTGGGATGTTATCAGGTAAAAGAGAGAGAGAGAGACACTATAAAGTAATGAAGATTGCTTTCAGTATGAGATATGGACTCTATAAGTTCTTATTTATGCCTTTTTGGGTGACTAATGTATCATCTATTTTTATGAATATAATGAACAAAGTATTCATGGATTTTTTGAATCAGTTTATTATTATTTTCATAGATGATATATTAGTTTATTTTACTTTTGAAGATCATGTTAGACATCTTAGGATTATTTTAGAGACTCTGAGGTAACATCAATTATATGTGAACTTCACTAAATGTTAGTTCTAACTAAGGAGATTTTTTTTTCTGAGTCATATGATGAGTAGTTCTGATATTTCTATAAATCTCCAAAAAGTTTAGGTAGTTACGGATTGGCTAAGGCCTACTAGTGTGTTTGAGGTATATAGTTTCTTGGGAATGGCTGCGTATTATGTGAAATTTATCAAAGGGTTTTCTTAGATTTATACACCTCTGACAAGACTAACTTAGAAGTTAGTAGCTTTTATTTTGACAGTGGAGTGTGATGATAATTTTTAGAGATTGATGGATTGATTGAAATTTGGTTTAATTTTGGCTATTCCATTTAGTACAGGAGGATTTCAAGTATTTATTGATACTTCACTTAAGGGATTATGATGTGTATTTATGCAGCACAGTAGTGTGATAGACTATACTTCTAGACAGTTGAAGCCAAATGAGAAAAATTATCTGTTACATGATCTAGAACTTATTACTGTGGTATTTCTTTGAAGATATGTATACATTATATATATGGTGTCAAATGTGAGATTTTTACTTATTATTAGAGTCTGAAGTATATATTTACTCTGAAAGATATAAATCTAAGATAAAAGAGATGGCTTGAGTTGATTAAGGATTATGATTTGATGGTTCGATATGAGCCTAACAAGGCTAATATGGTAGCAGATGCTCTAAGCAAGAAATCTTCTAGATTTCCATGTATTCAACTTTCTTCATATGAACTCCTAATATGATATATAGAGAGATTATAGTTATAGGTGATTTGTTTTGTTGATTAGGATTCTGGTTTATTATCTCATATGACCATTCAATCTTCTTTGTAAGAAAGGTTTCAGGAATTTTAGAAATAAAAATATAGAATATTAAATTTGATTGATCTAACTAAATCTAGTAAAAAATTTGAAATATGAGTATTTTATTCTCGTATAATCTTCTATATGGATACATTGTGGGCCCCTATTTTAAATATTTAAGATTGGTTATTCTATATGAATCTCACTATTCAGACTACACTATTTATCTTTCAAAAAATAAAATATACAGTGAGTTGAAAGGTATATTTTGGTGGCCATGATTGAAAAGGATATAATAGATTTTATTTATAAATATGAAGCTTATCAGTTAGTAAAGGCGGAACATCAATGACCTGGAGGTTTTCTGTAGTCATTACCCCTTCCATAGTGGAAACGGGAAGAGATAACTATGGATTTTGCTATAGGTTTTTTCAGATAGGGACATGATGCTATTGGGTTGTATTTTATCATTTAACAAAATCAACTCATTTCATTCTGATCTGATAATCTGATTCAGTAAATAGATTGGCACGGGTATATGTTCTTGAGATTATCAAATTGCATGGGATACTAAAGGTTATAATCATTGACAAAGAGGATAGGTTTATATCTAGGTTATAGAGTGGTGTTCTGTAGGGACTATGTACAAAATTGCACTTCAATATGGCTTCTCATATATTGATATATAAATAGTTCAAAAAGACTATTCAGTTACTAGAAAATCTTCTAAGACTCTATGTTCTAGATTTTAGTGGTAGTTGGAGGATCACATTCCTTAGATTGAGTTTGCTTACAACAACAATTTTCAGTCAAGCATGGGTATGACTCCATATGAAGCTCTATATGATAGAAAGTGTCATACATTACTATATTGGATAAGGGTTGATGAAAGATATTTAATTAGGCTATCCTTAGTAGATGATACTACTTGAAATATATGTTTAATTGTAGACATATTAAATATTGTATAGGACAAATAAGGATAGTATTTTGATGCTAAGCATCATAATATAGAGTTTAAAGTAGGACATTTCATATATGTGAAGATCAAGCTGATGAAAGACATTAGTAGATTTGGCAAGGAAGGAAAGTTGAGTCCAAGATATGTTGGACCCTTTAAAGTGATTAAAAGGATCGGGAAGTCTACATATAGGTTATATTGCCATATTATATGTTTGGAATTTATAATGTGTTTCACAAGTCACTTTTGAGAAAATGGGTAGCTAATTTTAGAAATAGGATATATGCTGAAAAAATTGAGGTACATCTAAATCTAAGCTACATGGAAGAATCAGAGAGATTTCTAGACTATGATGGCAAAAAGTTAAGAAATAAATAGATCCTAATTATGAAAGTATAGTTGGAAGAACATAATTGAAATGAAAGGTACTGAGGAAAAAGTGTTTGAGATGTGAATGTTGTATACTGATTTGTTTATGTCATATGAGATATGAGTTTTCAAATATCGATAAAGATATTTTTCTGAGGAGAGGAGAGTTGTGACACCTCTAAGTTTAGCATATGGTTCTATGCATTCTGGCCCAAATAATAAAGTTAAATATTTGTACTTCTGTGTTTTAAAATCATTTGCATGTGGTTAGAAGTATTTTAATAATTGAAAAAGGTTGCAAATGTTGTAGAATGAGTTTTAAGGGTCTTAAGTGAGTTTTGAAAAAAAAAAAAAAAAGAAATGTTACTATTTGAGCACCCCAATATTGGGTGTCCAAGAGTTTAGACATTACAATAACATTGAGATGCCAAATAGTGACATTTCAACACTGTTGTCTTGAGTTTTTCGAAAATGAACTACTGCTGCAATGCTTGGATGGTAGAACTGTAGCACTAGACCACTAGCTGCACTTTAAATTTAAAATGAAACTGTTAATTCCCATTCATTTGTGTTAGCACTAATAGTTGCAAGGAGAGAGAAAGAGAGGTTTTTGGAGACGAAAGAAAAATTTTTGAGCCACTTCGGGTCATTTTTAGTTGTCGACTCAGTTGGAAAAGTTATCCATATGAGATAGGTCACATTATGCCTATCTTAGTTTTAAAAAATATGAATTTTTGTTTTAGATTTTTGATTAAATTTATATTTTTGTTATCAAACAATGTGGATAACTTTGTACTGGTAAAACTTTTACCATAATTTTTTATATGTTATAGAGATTGAAATTATGAATGTTTTGAGTATATTCTAGAAATTTTATATAATTTTTTTTGGTATTATACAATTTTATTGAAGGAAAAACAATATAGTCTCTAAAAAATAATGTTGTAGTATGATTAAAATCTCAAAATAATATTTTACGTAATATCTCGTAATTTAGTTATTTTTGAAATTGTGTATTTTTACTTAGTAGAAATTTTTGTTGCATATTATTAAAAAAAATTGTGAAATTTTGATATGAGCTTAATTATGTTTAAGTGTTACAATGTGATGAAATATGTTCTTATATGATTGAATTATATCTGCTGGAATATAAAAGGGACCATAATCCATTGATATTCTACATATGACTAGAAATATGTTATTGCGTGTAAGGCATATTTTGGTGGCTAAAAAACAATATTCTAGTGGCTATAAGATATATTCTGGTGCCCACGGGCAAATTCTGCTACTATAAGCCCAAAGGGAGTCATAAGGTATAAAACTCTTTGACATTATGTCTGGGTTCATAAGAAATTTGATATTAATTATTCTACGATATAAATTTTAGTTATTTAAATATTTAACATTATTATTTGAATTTGGATCACTATTATGATCTTATAAATTTATTTAGTGTCATTATTTATTATAATAAACTTAAAAAATGATTGAAAATATTTATCGAACAAAATATTTGAAATTTTAGATTGATGTTTATGGCTTGCTGAGCTATCAAGCTCACCATAATTTTTCTTTTGGTTTTCAAGATATAGGAAAGGTAAGGAGTCGGTTGATTAGCAGTTTCAAGATTTAATTTGAGTATATATGTATTTCTCTATTTTGATTTTTATACGATCATGTCTATTTTGATTTTTATACAATCATGGCTAGCTTTGGTTATATTTTGCTCTACTCTCTATTCTGTAGTTATATACTGTAGTGTAGATTATGTATATTCATTTTAATAAAATGAAAACTATTTTGTGAATGAATTTTTTTTAATAAGCTTGATGTTATTAGTAGCTTTGTATTATTTGCTTAATTTAAAGTTTAAATTGAAAGAAGAATTTTGAAGCATTTTCCAAACTATAACTTGGTATTTATCTATCATAACCCAACACGATATGACCTATCTTGGTCGGGTTGGGTTGTGACAAAGAGGCTGGGTAGTGACTCTTTTTGTAGAGACTATTTTGACTTTGGCTTTAATTGAGCTCACTACTGGACATGACCTACTTAAGGAGGAAGTTAAGAAAATGCAAGTGAAACTTGAAGGTAAGAAGAGTTTCTTTTACAATTTTTTCTTGAGTCAATATTTTTTTTTGTGAGTGAGCAAATTCTATTTGACCACAATCAAGCTCCTTGAACACTTATTGAGCAACTTCTAGGCATTGGTGTTAACTAAATAGGTACTTTGGTTATGCACAAGGACTATGGACTTGCATAATTATGCTGTTAGAGATATCTTTAAGTCTTTAGAATAAAAAATTCCATCCTCTTGATCCTTCTCTTTATACATTAGGGGCTACTCCACTAGTTGCGAACATTGCGGGCCAACTTGGGCCTTCAATTGCAGAAGCTTGGTTTGAGACTAAAGTTGTGGAGATCTTTAAGGGTGAGCATAACGAGAAGTTACCTTCACCATCATTGGCCAAAGAATAGCTTGTAACCCTAAACATAATGTTTATGATAACTTTGAATACCCTCCCTTAGTTTGTAACCTAGTTGCTAAAATCCTCTCTCAACGGTTGCTCACGCTATATACCTCGCTAAGTGAGTTAAATTAGTGGAGAGGAAGCTTAAGATCACCAAACTTGAGCTCGAGGGAGGATCCAAAGTCCTGGTGAAGGTGAGTGTCGTCGGAGCATTTAAACATAAATCTTAGTAATGCATATTACTTAATATCTATTGTGGTGTAGTGTTGGTAATCAACTCTTACATAAATAGTCAAGTACCACTAAATAAAGACAGTTTTTGTGAGTTTTGAATAATGAAGTGTTCGTGAGAGGGATATGCTATCTTCTGTAGTGGTGATGAGTGTTCAGAGGAGTTGGATGTGATTCTCCTCCATGTGTATGTGTCTCCATCCCATAACCATGATCATGAGGGTTTTTCCCCTAGCAACAAAATAATGTTGTCCATGAAAGTGCCAACTTCATTTTGGTATTAGAGTCGATAAAATACCACCGCACAGAAATCATTAGCGGTCTGTACACGAAGTGATGATTGAGGAATTGTAGTGAGAGATTCAACAACTCCAACAATAATTAGCAAGAAGTGAGCAATGGAAAGTAATTAATCAACAAGAGAGGAAGAAGATGCTAATCCATTTCATCAAGATCTGTCAAGTGATGATGATAAAATAAAGAAATAACTAATTCAGGGCCGACCGACATCTAAAGATGATGGATAAATCAAGATCAATCTTCTAGAATTTGATGGAATGTTAGATCTTGATGAGTTTGTTAATTAGATGCATACCATGGAAAGGGTTATTGAATTTAAATAAGTACCTCTGGATCGGATTATCAAACTAGTAGCGATTAAGTTAAAGAAAAACCCTTCATTATGGTGGGAAAATTTTAAGCAAACCTGATTGCTAAAGGCCTTAAGAAGATTATGAGTTGGGGAAAGATGAAGGAGTTGCAACAAAAATATTTAAACTGCCAATATCATCAAGATTTGTTTTTGAAATTACAGCGGTTACAACAACATCAACTCACTGTGGAAGAATTTGTGGCTAAACTTTAATAATTATTACTCTAATGTGATTTAGTTGAACCAGTTGAAAGTACCATCACAAGATTTGTGGAAGGTTTCCTGCTAGCAATTGCTCATATAGTACAATTATAGTCTGATTGGACCCTTCAAGATGTAGTCAATCTAGCTTTAAAGGTAAAAAACTAGAAGAAACTCCATAAGCTAACCTAGGCCAAAGCTCATGATGGAGGTGTGGAGAGATATTCTAGCTACTCATGAATTCAGTGGGCAGAGCCTCTTCTTCCATTGAGGCGATACTAACCAATCAATGACTAACCCATCCCACTCATCCAACTATAGTTTTAGCAAGAAAATGTTTCAAATGTCATGGTTTTGGGCATATTGCGTTGAATAGTCCAGCTAGAAGAGTTGTTATGCTCTTAAAAGAGGGAGGATAAAAGAAGTTGAGGGCTCCACCAATGCTAAAACCAATATTATAAGACGAATCCTTTATCTGATACCACTATCATAGTTTTGAATGATGGACCATTATTGGTCCTTAGAAGATTATTGAGAGTATAAAAGGAAGAGTCAGTGCAAAGACATTATCTCTTTAAAACAAGGTCATTGATACGAGGCTGAGTTTGCCAAGTTATTAAGAATAATGGAAGTTACAAGAATATTTCATCTTTTACCCTGGTGGAAAAGCTGAAGTTGTCTACGTAATCACGTAACAAAACTTACAAATTATCTTAGAGATAATGAGGTAGAAGTATCCAAGCATTGCCTCATTAATTTTTATATTGTCAGCTTTAGAGATCAAGTATGGTGTATTGTGTTACCCATGGATACCTTCCACCTATTACTAGGAAGACCATGACAGTATCATATGAAGACCATACACAATGGGGAAATAATACGCATACAGTGGTTCAATCGGGTGAGCCAATTTTGTTATTGTCATTAGCAAAAATGGTACAAAGAATTAACTTCAGATAAACTTATATTAAGTAGATATGAATTTGAATTAGATATGAAGTAAACTAATGGCTACTTCCTGGTGTTACTCAAAGAAGTTGGTGCTAATGTTGTTCCACACCATTCACAAATTCAATAATTGCTTAGGAATTTTTAGGAGGTATGGACTGAAGAGCTTCCGGCGAGTCTACCACCTCTCAAAGATGTATAACATGCTATGGAGTTTGATCCTAGAGCTACTTTATCTAACCATCCCTGATACATGCTGTGACCCAATAAACATGAAGAGTTGAGGTGACAGGTGGTAAGCCTGCTCGCCAAAGGTTTCATTAGACCTTGTGTCCATCCATGTGTTGTGCCTGATTTGCTAGTACCAAAAATGATAAAATTTATAGGATGTGCATAGATGGTAGAGCAATTAAAAAAATCATGATACATTAAGGATTCCCAATTCCCTACATCGATGACCTCTTCGGTCAGTTGCAAGGGGTTGTACTATTTTCCAAAATAGATTTACGTAGTGGTTATCATTAGATTTGGATGAAGGAAGGGGATGAATGGAAAAAAAACCTTTAAAGTAAGAGAAGGGCTATTTGAATGGATGGTAATGCCTTTTGATTTATACAATGCCCCAAACACATTCATGCTACTTATGAATCAAATTTTCCAACCATTCCTATGAAAATTTGTGATCATAAACTTTGATGACATTCTCGTGTACAACAGTGACATCAACACTCACTTACAACATTTACATCAGGTGCTTGAAGTGTTGGAGTAGAAACTATATTGTCATCCCTAAATATGTCAATTTTTGGAAAATAAAATTAAAATTTTGGGCTTTATAATCTCTGCCACAGGAATTGAAGTTGATCCAGAAAAGATAGGGTCCATTGTGAGCTGGCAAACACCTTAATCATTTATTAATGTGAGGAGATTCCATGGATAGGCATCCTTCTATCACCAATTCATTCAAAATTTCAGCACTATAATGACAACTCACACTGAACTATTAAAAATAGAAAAGTTCTATTGGACGTAGGAGGCCCAATCTAGCTTTGAATGCGTGAAGGTGAGATTGACTATTGCACATGTACTAAGATTACCAGATTGCAACAAGGTGTTTCAAGTCGACTGTGATGCCTCTAATGTTAGGATCGGAGCAATTTTAAGCTAAGAAGGATAACTCATGGTCTATTAAAGCAAAAAATTGAATGAGTCATGCAAAAAAATACTCCACTTACGACAAGAAATTCTATGCCATTTTTTGAGCTTTAAGTCATTAGTCACTATCTACTATGCAATAACCTCATCATAGATCACGTAGTGCTGAAATTCCTCAATAGAGAGAAGAAGCTACAAGGCCGGCATGCAACTTGGTCATAATCCTTAGCCACTTTCCAATTTTTATTAAAACATAAAGTTGGCAAGCAAAACTAAGTGTCCGATGCATTGAGTAGGAGACATGTACTTATACAGGTAATACAATCGAAATTGGTGGGATTTGCAGCTATAAAAGAATTATATGCCAATAAAGTTGACATTAAAAATATTTGGGAAAAATGCCAAACTAGTTCCCATAACTATTTCAAATAAAAGAAAGATTTTAATTCTTTCACAATTGTATTTGTGTACCTAGATGTTCAGTTTAGATAGCTCTAATTTCAGAGTTTCATGATGAAGGAATGGCCTATCATTTTGGCTGTGATAAAACTTTGGCCCTTGTTGAGGAAAAATTTCACTAGCCAACAATGCATAGGGATGTGAACTTATATGTGAAGGGATTAAGGATTTACAGGATAACTAAGACTCAGAAAAACAAATGCAGGATTATATTTTGCCTTACCCATACCAAGTGGATCTTGGGAAGATTATAGCATGGACTTTGTATTAGGACTACCATGAACAAAAGAAATTAAGATTCTATTATGGTTGTAGTTGATCAATTCTCAAAGATGGCAGATTTTGTGGCTTGTAGTAAGAAACTTGATGCCACTCATAATGGAGATCTCTATTTTAGAGAAAATTTTTGGCTACATGGTATTCCCAAGATCATCACGTCAGATCGTGATGTTAAGTTTTAAGTCATTTTTTATAAATTTTGTTGGGAAAATATGGGACTCATCTACAATTTAGCTTGGTAGTGCATCCACAAATGGACGATCAAACTGAGACTTTCAATCCAAGCTTGGGACATTTTTTAGATGTTTTGTGGGAAAGAATGCTT
The DNA here is from genome assembly GCA_019514585.1 of Dendrobium officinale. Classification (NCBI taxonomy): domain Eukaryota; kingdom Viridiplantae; phylum Streptophyta; class Magnoliopsida; order Asparagales; family Orchidaceae; genus Dendrobium; species Dendrobium officinale. The sequence goes on along the minus strand of CM033682.1, from coordinate 65,697,392 downwards.
TATAGCGGGACTTGATCTTGGCTCAACTTGAATTTGCATTCAATCGGTCTTTCAATCACACCACTATAGTAATCCCTTTAACTCCTTTTATAGTAATCACCACTACTTATAGTACAGTGGGATAACAAAAAAGTTTATAAATAAATAAATAAAAAAATTTGCATAAACTAGTGCAAGAGGAACTTATCAAGCAGAATGTTAAGTACCAAGTACAGGCGAATCAACACAAAAAATCAGTTCAATTCAAGAAATGAGATCTTTTTGGGATTAGGCTAAGTAAAGAACGGTTTCCTATAGGGCCTTTTGGGAAACTTAAATCAAAAGATGATAGTCCCTTTCCCGTTGTTAGGAAAATAAATGATAATGCTTATCAACTCTATCTTTCTAGATATTACAATGTCTATGCTATATTTAACATGAATATTTAACTCCTTAATATGATCTTGAGGATTTCTAACCTCGAAAGAATGACGTCACAGCATTTAAACTTAAATTTTGGCTGTGTATTACTTAATATTTAGTTGTGGTATAGTGTCGGTATCAAACTCTTGTATAAATGGTCAAGTACCACTGAATAAAGATAGTTTTTTTGACTTCTTAATACAGAAGTGTAATTCTTTGAGTTTTGCCTCTTTTTTATGTATCCTAAAGAGGGTCGTTAGTGAGAGGGATCAACTATCTTCTACAACAATGATGAGCATTCAGGGGAGCAGGGCATGATTCTCTTCAGTGGCGGAGTTAGAAAATTATTTAGGGGGGCCTAAATTAATTTTTTTAAAAATTTTCCTTCAACTTTTTACATTTGGTCTTTGGACCCATATAGTTAGTTTTAAAAATGATAAAACTTTGATAATGAATTAGTTTATTTTTTTCCTTCACAAAATGACTCTAGATTATATATATATATATATATATATATATATGGGGCACGTGCCCCCCTTGCCCCACTTCCCTCTGCCCATGATTCTCTTTCGTGTGTGTGTCTCCAACCCGTGACCGTGAGGGATTTACCCCTGACAACAGGACAATCTTATCTGTGAAAGTGCTGGCTAATGAGATCTCCCAACTTTGTAAGGAGGTGTTAACTTGCATGGCAATTGTTAGCTTCTAGGGTTGATGAGGCAAATTAATTAATAGCTTAGGGAAGCTTATGCAACAACAATTAGTAAAAAGAGGAGTGACGCCTCACAAGTTAATGTTAGGTACAAGATATTTTTTGAGATGAATAGGCTTGTTATGTTACGTAAAGAAAATTTATAATATGAAAATTTCTAAGTAATAAAATTTTGAGTTTTTTGACAAATGATAGAAGTGACTGGAACCATAAATTTTATGTCATTAACCCCTCTATAAAAACCCTCTTGCTTAGACTAGAGTGACACCATTTCTAAGTTTTACTCTTAGCACTTTCCCTTCTTTTTCTTCTCTATTTTGTCTTACAAGGTGAGTGTAATACAACTTTTTGACAAATGAAATGAAGTATAGTTTTTTTTTTACTTGTCTCTTTGTATTTTCATATCTGTGTTTACTTATGAGGTATATCTATAATATACTTTTTTCTCAAACTTGTGAGCTTGATTTCTTTGTATAAACGATGAAAGTGAACATAGAACAATGTAGAGCTTGCTCTATGGTACAGAAGAAACCCTTAATTTTATAGTTTGACTAGATAATAATGATAAATCGACTATCCAAGGGAACATGTTAGTTTTTATAAAATGCTAAGTAACTAAATAGGAATCGACAAGGTCTGATAAATAATTATAAAATTCCCCCAAACACCTTCATGGGCCCCGGCGAGTGTGTTATTGGTATACACGTGATGTCTAGGGATATTGCTCGGATCAATAAGTGAATTTAAGTTCGAACCCGATCCTTCTATACAGGTCAATAGAAGTCGACAGGGTTCGAACAATTAAACAAGTATACGGTGATGGTGACAGGTATATTTGTTTTAATACATTCATATTAGGCCTTCAAAGGTCTATAACAATATGAATTCACTAATAAGGGCATAAAACATACGAATTCTGATCCTCTATCGATAATTCGATATAGTTGACAAGGTTCAATCAATAAAGAGAAATGACCCCGAACTTCCCGATGATGGTCGTGTTGAATGTAAATCTCAACCGGAGGGGTCCATTCCAAATATTTTTAAGTGCTATTTCAAAAACCCACAAAAATCTCAAAAAATCCAAAAATCCTAAAAATATTTAAAATTGAAATCCAACTATCAAACACTTAAAGCAAAGCCCATCCACCCTCCGCAATAGTCTGCTGGGGTGGACAGATTCAAATTTACTTCAGCTCACAAAGAGCCAAATGCCTAGTAGAAAATATCACTAGGATCCATTCTCAAACAATCTCTTTCTAGTAAGGATGTGGTATGTGTCCTCTAACCGACGATTTTACTGCCAAATGGCACCGTAGGATAAACGGTTATGATCCGGGGTCCTATGAACCGAGTGGTTTTACCGCCAAATGACACCATGAAATATCGGTTATGGCCAGCGCCAATATGTTCCTTAAAGGCATCAAATCCTTGGGATATGAATCAATATGATATGATTGATAGGTCACAAAGCCCTCTGTCAGCTAAGGTGGATTCAAATTTGTCTCCTTAGCAAATATTCACCCCAGGTCTACAAGGTTCCCTTGGACGAAGCAACCCATAGCTGCCGACAAGGATCATTCTGTCAGGTTGGGTCGACTACCTCCTCTAACTAAGTAAATTATGGACCACGGAATGACGGAATCATAGGATCTTGATCGGGTCCATCATCCATTCCCCCACCATCCGCTTTAAGTGAAAGATGGTGAAATTTCAAATTTTAAATATCCAATCTTCAATCTCTCAATCATAAAATGCCTATTGCTGCTACTATACACAAGATAACACATATATTCTACGTATCTAATCGACGACTAGCCTTAATCGAAAGTTCTCTCTCGTGATCGAGAGGGGTAATTAACTATATGGTGCGCCTATAGAAAACCAGAACTTAGATTATAAAGTCCTCGTAAAATGAGGGGGAAATCTCTGGGTAGTGTCTTATCTATAAACCTACATGCCTTCCAAAATTTACCCCTGAACTTAATTCCGTTAAAACTCCTCTCGCCAAATAAAAAGAAATATCATCGGCGGGGAGGCCGGGGCCAAATTTTTGGAGCCCACAATAAGTTTTACTACTACTAACATTACAACCATATAGAACAAACCAAGAGGTGGCATGGGAAATTTATTGTGTCTATTACTAGCTGCAAATTTAAAAATACGACTGTCATGTGCACTTCTTTCCCATCTTGTCATGATAAAAGCGAAGCACATATTGAAATCACACATAGCCATAACATTTTGCGTCATTGACCTACATATTCCTATATAAGCAGCTTTCTCAGCATTCGAAATATGAGTATCCACATGTGTTCCGCCGATAGCTCTAAAACAATCCTATTTAGGAAGCAATGATTAGATATCATATTCATTTTAAAAAATAATATCATATCATAATATGAATAATTACCTTGAAATAACATATATCGCTTATCATACAAAATATTCCTTGGGATATCATAAAAATCAGTATCGATAGGCTTGATCACTAAACATGATAATTTCACCAAAGCCTCCAATACAATAGATAAATATCTAATGATAGTATCAGTTGAGTGTTGAAATCACTGACATGTCGACCTTATTGATTCATTATGCGATAAAATATATAAAGTAATTGTAAGTATTTATCTACTTGTTGTCCTTGATGATCCATGTAGACCATGAACATATTCCAAGTCATACAATAGATCTACAAAAACTGGTTGAGACATACAAAACAATCTATGAATTCTAGTTGGATGACCTTGTAGTAGCACTCAAATCCATTTGTCTCCTCTATACAAGATGTCATGCATGGTGTCTTGCAAATATATATTTTGTAATACTCATTTATAAGCAAAATTACAACAAGTATAATTTTTTTTTATATTTGCAATATCTGCAGACTCACTTATATTCCCATTACATTATATTCATGCATATAGGTAGCAATAAGTATTAATAATATCTTATTTCTATAAACAAGTATTATGCTCTCTAAAATAGATCATATATTGTAACAAATTTAAAAGATACAAAAATAATCTATATGAACTAAGCATTAACATGAATAACAGATAAAATATAACCTATATGAACTTCAAATAACAAAAAACAAATAAGAAAAAACCAATAAATTTTGCAGGAGATAATCAACATATTATTAAGAATGCTTTTATTCAACTGCCATAGATGAAGAATTACACTAATAGCACAAAGGAGGTTTCTATTAGTGATCTCCTTGCACCCCTTGAGACTAAGAAACTTCAGGGAACTTCTATGTGCCTTTACCAGGGAAGAAATAATTGCATCACATAAACTCACACACCCTTCAAGGTTCACCTTAACGAGTTCAGATTGAGAGTTATCTAATAGTGGAAGAATTCCAATATCTGTCACACCAAAAAACTTGCTCAAGTCAATTTGTTGCAAGCCGGGGCAGAGCTTGCCAACCATGGACAAGCTACAGGTGGTAAAACAAGGACAATCACAAATTGTCAAGTACTGCATTGAGATGTATGTTAGAAGTTCCTCCAGATGGCAAGTAATGTCTTTGATTCCCAAGCACTTTATTAACGCTAGATTCCTGAACCTAGAACAATCGTTCTGAAGCTTTATCTTCATTATGGACGAAGATGCTAAACAACTATTTTTGGTACTATTTTTTTCTGGAGAATGTAAGGTTTGAAGCAAGAAAACTCCAATGAATAAAAAAAGCTCAAATTCAACCAATATCCTAGCAGTTAACAGCCTAGTTAGCCTGATGGTTTTGTTGTGTTTGATTTATTGTTAAATTGTTATCTTAGATAATGTTGTAAAGTGACATCTACAACCACTTTATTTTTGTGAATAATGTAATAACATTAGCATTCAAGTGTACAAAGAAAAGAAAACAAATAAAAATGTGTTTCCATTGGAATAGTTTAAAACTAGTAAGCATTTTATGTAGATTTTATCCAGAAATAAGCTATATGAATGCAACAGTAGCCACAACTTCACAATTCAAAAATTGCAAATAAAAGTACAGAACTTGAATAATCCATAAATTATAATGCCATGTTAAGTAAGAGAAATGTAAATAAAATAACAAAATTAAACTTAACCAGTTAGCAAGATTGCTTATGTTTCACCATTAAACCATTCAGACAAGCAACATATTGAATAATAAAAAGAAAGATATAATAATAGTTCAGTAGTTCAAGTAAAAAGAACATTACAAACTATTCAAAACAACAAAATCCAAATACAAACTATTGTATAAAACATATTAAATAAACAACTATTTTTTAAGAAAAACGTAGCTATCTATGAAATTATGATGTTGTATCATGATTTTCGTAGCAGTAACGAAGATAATGAACTCTTCGATCAGGGCAAATTGACATTAAAATTTCTCTTTTTATTGGATACTCAAGAAGCTTTGTACTAAAAAAATAAAGTGGCATGTCTTCAAATGCTTCAGTTGTTTCTTCAAGAACTTTAATGGCAGTAGAAAAGGATGGAGTATTAGTTATTTACTTTGATGCATTAATTCTTGAATGCTTGTGCATGATTTGACAAGCTGAGTAATTTGACTTTTTAAAAAAATAAAATCAAAGATTTTTTTTTCCTTCTGCCGGTTAACGTTGTAGATGAAGGACGTTTCAATTGACTACAATTACTAATGCTTTCGAGATTTTGTGAAGGATCTTCAAAAGACACACTGCCTATATCAATGTATTCAGAATCTTCAATAACATTTTCATTGTGAAGTCCTTGGTTCGAAGTCCAAGCATGATCTCCGGTGGCAACAACACCTATGAACATCAGATCAAGCTTATCTTCAAGTTTAGGATTAATGCCATAATATCTATATTTTTTTTGCTTTTGGCACAACCTATAAAAAAATTTATAGAATAAAAAAGATATAATATGAAAGTTGAATTAGCAAAATATAAGAAATGTACAAAATTAATATTTACTTCTAATTTTTTTTTCCACCATTTCTTAGGCGCATCAATTATTTTTCACCTAGGATCCCAACCCAATCCAGTGGACCCATGCTTCAATTCTTTCCATTATTTCCAATCTTTTTTAAACTAATCTCATTTATTTTTAACTAAACTTTATCATACTTTTTTTTTTCAGTTTTCTCATCAAAATTCTTAATTAATGTCGTCCAACCCTCTTTATTGAAGTGTGTGGTTGGTCGATTGTCAAGTTCAATCTCCCTTATACATAATTCACAAAATATCATCTTTACATCTTTCTCCCATGTTGTGGACGGTCCACCATCATTTGGCTTACCCATTTTAAATCTTAATTGTTGTATTATAAATTAACTGAAGAAGGATTATAATGGATGTCATACGAGTACCTAAAATAATTTAAAATAAATTTTATTGGATGAAACATCTAAAAGTAAAGCTCAAATAGATAGATAAAAAAAGAACATATACCTCTATATTAATTTTTAAAAATGAACAGAGAATGAATTTTACGGAATGTAATCTATAAAAGTAAAAGCTCAAATCGAAAGATTAAAAAAAAAGAATAGATAACTATATACTAATTTTTAAAAATGAATATAGAATGAAATTGTAGTCTACTTGGTGATATAACAAAAAATGGTAATAAATTAGGAGCTATGATGCACTGACACTTCTCCTCAAAGAGGCGTGCAGTGTCCGACACCGTATCCGACACGACACTCGTCCGACACTTCTCCGATACGCGTCGGACACATTTTTGAAAATGTGTCCAATTAAAAAATATTAAATACAAATTGGACACGCATGTCCGACACGCGTATCTTAAATATTTTATAATTTTTTTTTAAAAAATATAATTTCTTATATTTGGTAGGATTTAAATTAAATTTCTTATTTCCTATCCACAACACTAAATCAACGTCCGCACTTAATACCCAATCATCGAATATTCTCATTTTTATTTCTTTTTGGCAGTGAAGGTATTTTCATCTCCTCTTTGATGACTAATAAACGACATCAACGCCTGACTCTCGACATCCTAATACTATTCATTTTAAACACAAATTCTAGTTAAATGACTAATTATTTTCAAATTATTTTAAAATTATACTTATTTAATTTTTATACACTATTTTTTAAATATAAAAACTATAATACCGTGTCCAACCCGTCTATATCCTATATTTTTAATAACTAACGTGTCCCGTGTCCGTGTCGTGTCGTATTCGTGTTGCCGTGTCCGTGTCTGTGCATCATATATTAGGAGCAAACATCCATAAAGGAGTCCAGTTAGTAGAAAAATAGAGCATATGATAAGATGCCATACTATCAAGCACAATGAAGCTACAAACAGTGAATGAAATGCCCCAACAAATGACACTATAAAAAAAGGAAGTAACATTTTTTTTTTAAATATTAGTGAATTTACCTAAGAATTAAATATTGCATCTGCAAGAGCTTCAACAGAATATTTCGATTGGAAGCTCCCAACCAATTATACGTAATTAGCATCTAAAACTGGTGATAAAGACCAGAAAAAATAATGAAAGAAGTCGTTAAATAGAAAATAAGATTAATATCCCTCAACCAATGTAGTAAAATTCACAAACACCATGTGCAGAATGTTCGGTGGTGTGGAGATTGAGGAATAATTTGTGGGTCTCTGCCGCATGTTTGAAGCATATAAGAACAACAAGTTAAATAGGAGTAGGTCACGATTTGCTAAGGGATTACGGGCTGAATGAGATTGCTATAGTTTTTTTTTATCATATCTCAATAGAGATTGCTGAAGTTGAGGAGAGGAAGTAGGTACTTGTTCGGTCTACTGAGGCGGGGTTGCTGTAGTGGGAAGTCGTAAGTGGGGAGCTTCCGATTTGCTGCTTGCGTGAGGTGGAAGTGATATCGTGAGAGGAGGAGGGAAGAAGAGTTGCAAACTATTCGAAATTAACTGTAGAAAAAAATCGTAGAGGAGCGAAAGATAGGAGGTTATAGTGAAGAATGATCCTCTTATTTTTCTTCATCATGTGGCTTATCAAAATATTTTCATGACTTTCTATACTAAGTGGTGTGGTTGTTTTGATAAAGAGAAGTCATGTCCTTGTTTTTATTACGTGCTTATAATTTATAGGAGTCATAAGTTATACTTTTCCAATGGACATTACATATTTATCTCTTATTATGATGGCTACCATGTGGTCAAAGGAGACGTCTTCTTTGGTCGATGTTGAAGTTCATCCCAATGTCCACTGGAAGAAGCAGAAGGATGTTAATGCTGGTGCAATTTCTAGGGCGCTTGTTGCTAAGAAACTGTGGGCTTCCATGGAACAAAGAAGTCCTCCCCTATCATTGAAAGGAAAGGAGATTTAGGAGGCCTCTAGAGTGGATGCAGGGCCTTCCAAGTAATCCATAAGGGATGAGGAGACAATTAGTGTTGCAACCTTCGGTAAAGGAAAAGAGCATGCTGAAAGTACTGGAACTTATGATAGTTCTAGGGGCTATACTCCATCGGATGGAGATAAGGCTTCATATTATGGCGAAGAAGAGGATTTGTAAGTGATGATAAAAATTCTAATCCAATACTAAGCTGGTGGTTTGAAAATGAATGGATTATTCAATTAGATTCCATGCTAGAGTAATATATTTTGATATGGATCCTCTTGACTTAATATATTCAATGATGAACTTGTTGGTTGATTCTTGGCAAAAAAATTTCCTTTTTGGAAATCATTCCATTGGCATAGTTTCAAAAATTGAATACTTGAATGACATAAAGAAACATACCCAATTCACCTTAGATAAAGAGAGGAAAATCCATCGAGAAATGGTGAGGAAGGTGAACCAATTAGAGGGCGACCTTGCCTAGAGCAGCATCTATTTTCATTGGACTACGTGAAGGCTGAGGCATTGTTAATTGTGGAGGCCAACAAATTTTCTTAAGCTAAATTTTTTGAGTTGTCCGTGAAACCAAATGATGCCCTACATGTTATCCAGAGTGGTGAATTTGAGTGCTTGGTGGGTGACCATTATTTTGGTGGGATCATTGATTGCATTTGGAAGTTAGTTGTAATAGGTGAGCTCCATCCTAGGTTTCAAGCATCCTTACTTTTACTTCAAAGAATTGCTTAAGAGCGATAATAGGAAGGTTGTGATAGCATGAGCGAGATTGATAAATGAGTCACATTTTCCTTTAATTATGTAATTTTGTAGCATTTTTGAAGTAATGCACGAAGGAAGATATAAATAAATTTTTTATTTTTGGTCATTTTTTCTAATACTTGAGTGGTGATATCTGTTATTTTTTACATATGAACCTTATAAATGTTGAGCGTTTGAAAGGAGCTGAAGCTTTAGTCTTTCTTTTTTAGCGACATGAGTTTGACCTTCTTGACTAGAGGATTGAGTGGGTGCATTGTCTATGATGGACTACACCTTATGACATATTCTTGGTCTTCACAGGGGCTCAATCTTCCCTTGTTATGGAGATTACTATGTTGAAGGGAGAGGGAATTACCCATTAGGACTATTTGTTTCCATCATCTACCAACTAAGAGGGAGATTACCTAGTGCTTTTGTAGAGCTTATCATACAAGGTGGCATACCCTATAGTGGCATGATGCATATAGTCACCTATAAGGCCCTGGCTTGCAAGACATATCACTTGTTGGAAATTTGTGTGCTACTAGTTATGGAGTCTATTGTAAAGGTGGGATTTAGCCAACAATGACTGAGGTATTTTATTATTGATGATGGTATGGTGTCAATAGCTACCTTTAGTGCTGGTGCACATAAGACTTATTGCTTGTTGGGGACTTATACACTACTAAATATTAAGCTCATCACAAAGGGGAAGTCGACTGATAGTGGCTGAGGTATTTTCTTTTTGATGATTTATTATTGATGATGTGACCCTTATCCTTGGTAGGGTAATATCTATCCAGTTTGTACATAAGAATAAATATTTTGAGTGGATAAGGTAACCTTTAGTAATAGGTGGTGCATTTTACGAATGCATCTTTTCAACATTATCTCTAATTAATGAATCAATGTTGCCATTAATGGCTTACAATGCAATGGTTCACAACCTTCCACCTATAATAGAAAGAGTGGGTTTTTTGACATGCATATTCTCTCATGCTGATGGTATCTATGGAGATGGTGATATTCCTCGAGTCTACCTTTCATGGTGAGCTTCCTTTCTTATTGTGGGTGTGGTTGTGTTCCTTTGTCAGCTTTGTGATGTTTCTTCCTATGAAATAGGAAAAAAATAAAAAAAGATAAATAAATCTTGTCTTTACATAATGTTAGCCTTGAGATGTAAATGAATTTTTTTTATGTATGGGTAACTTAGTACTCTGAGTTTTGGAAAGAGAAAAGGAGAAGAAGGAGGAGGTGCTATGGCATGATGGATGCACACTACTTTCTTTTCTTTTCTCTTCTTCTATTCATTTTAGGTAGCCAAAATTAGTTGAAGATGATTAAATATGAATCATTGACTAATTCTATCACTATGAAGTTTTGTGGAAGAGTCATCTCATTGGGCAATTTAGGCCATATCACTTTTTTCAGACGACTCACCCAGCTAGGTCAAGATAATCTTTTGTATGAGACTGTCCAAATCAATTTTTCAATGCAGATATTGGTATGGGAATAATTCTCACAAAGTAGGGTGAAATGGGTTTTGAGGTTTTTTTCCCATTCGACTCCGATTTTAAAAACTACTTGTTTAGTCTCCATGTATTCCACTGGAAAATAGATCAAGTCCTTTGTGCAAATAAGTATAGATGTTTGTAATGAGAGACATTAAACAAGATTTATTTGTGATTCCTTTAAGATATATAATAAAAGTTTTTTTTTATACCTTTGTTCCATTTTGTTAAGATGCTTATCTAAAAGTTGTGTTTGGATGCTTACTGGGTTGTTTTTGACATTATATAATATGTCTTACGAATTGAGGGAGAGTTTGAGATTTTATCCCTTATAATCTTAATTGATCAATTGAATTGAGAGTGAGTTTGATGAAATTTATCTCCTTTATACTTTGTGATTGATCTTGTGGATTTAGAACAAGTTTAATGAAACTCTGTTCCCATAGTGACTCTGCAGAGAATAAGGAATAAATCATTCTAAAAAGATGACTTTTCTTCGTTCTAGGGCTTTGGTGCTCACACAAGACTTGAGTGCTTGAGGGACTCGATGCGACTTTGGGAGTACTACAATCTTTTCTTTCATCTTGGACCTAGAAAGGGACTTAATGGTCTCGTACTACTCAAGTGATCATATTTATCCTTGTAATTTGAGAGCAAGTTTGTTGAAAGACCCCATTCTTTTATAATTTGGGGATATCTTGGGGAAATACAATTTTCCCTTGATGATAATGATTTATTTTACGAATCTTACTCAAACATGTGGTTAATGAAAACATCTATTCATTAAAAAGAATTAAGCGTGTTTATATGCGTTTGAAAGATATGATTTCCCCCTTGCATGAGTTCCTCAAGTGAAGGATGTGTAATTTATGAAATAATAAATGGCTTGTGATTTTCTTTTGTTAAGAGTACGTGAGCTTACTATGAGTTATGTTTTTAAGTTTATAAAATATAGCTTATCACTAGTCTCTTGACATAGAATAAAGAGTGGATCTTGCTAAAAAGTTGACTTTCCTTGAAAATGGCGGCTTTGGCATGCAAGTAGGTCTTGATTGCCTTGAGGCCATAACTCACCACAAGTAGTAGTTCAAACTTTTATGTTAGCTTAGATGAAAATGGGAACTTGATGGTCCCACGATACTCGGGTTCTCATGAATGATAATTATGTAGTCAAGAGACTATAGTCGAGTAGGTATCTCCTTAAAAGATTTTAGAGTGGGGGAAATTTAGTTTATAGGTTGTCTTCCTTAGGACTCGAAACATAATTTTCCATGAGTCGCTCAATGGAAAATAAAAAAATATCTTATTATAAATATGGCTTTCTTTCGTACTAAGGGATCTGGCAATCATGCAGATTTTAAGTGCTTAGGGGCCTTAGCATGCCTTAGAGAGTAGTACAATCTTTTCTTTTAGCTCAAAAATAAGGGGGACATGACAGTCCTATGCAACTTGGGAGAATATAGCTTATTATTATATAGTTGAGGAGCTGTAGTTTGATAGGTTTCTCCTTAAGAATATCTCATGAAGGAATCTATAGAGATCAATCTCGGTGTTTCTAGTTCCTTGAGCATTTTGGAGCAAGGGCATTATCATTAGTGGTTTTTTTGTGAAAGTATATTCTTATGATAGGTAAAAAGAAGTTCTATATGAAAAGGAATATAAGAAGTAAGAACATCCATCTTTTATTGATTTTGATATTTAACCCCTCCGGTTAATATTATATTCATCACGACTATCATCGGGGTAACATTAAAGTCGCTTGTATATGTGTAGAAATTTGAGAGGTGTTTCATGATTCAAGTTAGGTCGACTCTAGTCCTTCTAAGGAGGAGGAGGAAACTTGAATACTAGACATGCACAATATTTTTGGACCATTGGATTTAGGAATCATATGTGACAACCGGAGCACATGCAAGTTTTGTTTAGTTTGAAAATAGAATGAACATTTGACCTTGCACAACGTTCTAAAATATTTGTGTTTGACTTTAACACGTTTGTCAGAGCACATGTATGATATATATTCTAGTGTATTTTTGTAACAAATTTAACACATTGAATAACGGTTATACACATGCGTAATGTATTTTGCATTTTACACTTGCATGATATACTTATATATGCCTGTGCATAATACATTTGCCTTTAAATAATACATTCATATTTAAATCACTATACTTACACAACACATTTGTCTTTGTATAATACATATTGTTATATTTTGCATTCTATAATAATTGTAGTGTAAAGCATTTTACATTTGCAATATTTTTGTAATATACTCATATTATGCATCTTATAATCATAATATGTTGAATGTTATATTCCAATTTGAAATTTGTTTTATGTTGTATATGATTTGCTTATGTGGTCACTGTCATTCATGATATGAGAATGGCCTAGCTAATTTGCTATCTTTCTAGCACAAAATCCTGATGAGCTATGAAGATTATTAGTATCCTAATGATTTTGATACCAGCATCAATCATTAATAGACTAATTTCGTCTAAGTTAGGAGGTTTATCTATGTACATTTGCACGATTTACATATATTATATATCAAAGTTAACTCATGTACTATAATACGCATGGAAAATATAATACTACATGACATCAAACAACAAGTTGTATGTATTGATTGACCTTGGGATGTAAAATCTATATTTAATCATTCCACCATATGAGTTATTTAACCCCAAGAGAGTTATTTTTCTCATAGAAATACTAGATTGCTTATTATTATAGCCATCCCATTAGGTATTCTAGATAGGTGAGGCCTATAGAGATAAGAATCGCATGTAGAATCAGCTTTATTATAAATCTGATTTCAGGGAATATAATTTTGATGATAGCAAATATTTCTGTTTTCTACGACTGTATTGTCTACTAACGTTTCAGATCTACAAGATCAATTTGCAAATCAAACCAGCTAAAGATTGGGTAGATTAGGATTGAATCAGTTTGTAATGTACGTCAAGTATCTTTTACCCTTTCTTGAGTCAATTATAAACGTGTGGATCTTGATGCTTAGTAACCTTGCACACACACACTTGGGGGAAAATTCTATCTATTTGATTAGAGTTTTCTATTTTTGATCACATCGTCTGTGACGATCCCAAAATCATTCTAGACGATCAGTTAAAAATAGAAATCCTAATTAGGGCATCCTGGCTAAGACAACCACAATTAAGCGAATCTTCCTGGATGATATTAGCATCGTCCGGGACGATAGGATCAAATGAGAAAGAATCACCCGCCATATCAATTTAGGCATCTTTTATTTTTGGACATCATCCAGGACGATACATCATAATTATGCCTAAATTAATATTATAATTAAGGAAAAAATCTAAGGTTTGATTGCTCAATCATATAATCCTGGATGATCGCAGGATTATCCTGGATGATCAGTTAACAAACCATAGTTTTTTCTAGACGATAAAACATTAGCCTGGTTCCATTAAGGGCGATGTTTTGGATGACATGTGATGTTTTGAACTAATCATTTCGGACTATCGTGAGATAGGCCTGGATGATCTAGTCAATTTTTCATCATCCAGACATCCATTCAGGGTGCTGTTCTAAATGATTTGTGATGTTTTGAACTAATTATCCTGGACGATCAACTTAATTTTTCATTGTCCAAACATCCATTAAGGGTGATGGTATGGATAATATTCGATGAATTGAAATAAATTTACAGGACGATATACTATCGTCCTGGACGATATGAACAAATTAACCCTCCAATCGTCCTAGATCTTCCTGGCTGATTGAGCTGAATTTGTACTGATCGTATAGGACGATCTTTAGATCATTATGGACGATAATGTCGGTTTGTTACAATTAAGAGCTAATCCTAAGCTCTTATATATAAGACCTCTTATTTTACCCAAGAGTGTATCTTTTGCTACTGTCTTAACCTAAGAGAGCGAAGAGGAGAGGGATAGTAAGGGAGAGAGAGAGAGAGGATCTTATGAGGGGGAGTTTATGAGGGGTTTCACAAAGGTTTCTCCAAGTAAGGATCCAAGTAGTCTTTTCTAATCATTAACCCTGGTTCCATGGAGGTTCGAGAGATGTCTAATTTAGCAATTAATTGAGGTTCTCTGCCTACTTCTGGAGAAAATGAAAGGAGTCAGGTTCTCTGCCTGCTTCAGGAGGAAGCAAAAGGAGTCGGGTTCTCTACATCACTAGTGTTGGTGGAAAGGAGGTTTGTACAGGCTTCTCCACCTTACTGTGGGAGTAAAAGGAGAGTCACCGAGTTTAGTGTAATACTCAGAGGAGAGGCTCTGGGGTGTGCACGTAGGTCAAGTTGACCGAACCACTATAAATTTATGTGTTCTTTATTACTGCTTTTTTGACATTTAATTTCCGCACTTTAATTTTCTTTGTGATAAATTTTGGTTTGAATTGAATTTGTGTTTTTGATTAATTTTTTTTAAATACTAATTCACCCCCCTCTTGGTTAGTCTTGGGCTAGTTTATAAGGGCATAACATCCCTAACAAACTTTCAAGTGGTATCAGAGTATGATTTATAAAATCAAGTTTTTGAAAACTTTTGAATTTTGATCCATGGCTGACTCTGGTAATCGTAATACTACAGAAGGATACTCTATTTCCAGACCACCTTTTGTTTGATAACATTCCATTTGATTTTTGGAAATAT
Source organism: Dendrobium officinale (assembly GCA_019514585.1). Lineage (NCBI taxonomy): Eukaryota > Viridiplantae > Streptophyta > Magnoliopsida > Asparagales > Orchidaceae > Dendrobium > Dendrobium officinale. Next base: position 65,682,013 of record CM033682.1, on the reverse strand, counting down.
CGCATGTCTATTTTTTTACAATCGATTGACTATCATATGTGGATGCTTATTAAAGAAGATTATTCATCTCTGTCACGTGAAATTAATGGTATTAAAACTGAACTTCCTTTTACTGAATGACCTTTTAATGAAAGGGATTTTGCGCAACTTAATGAAAAATGTTTGAATTTTTTTTCTGTGATTTAAAATTTGAAGATTATATACATGTTTCAACTTGTACTATCGATAAATAAATTTGGGATAGATTATGTATTACTTATGATGGAATAAATAAAGTTAAACAATCTCGGTTGAATATTTTATTGCATGACTATGAACGTTTTCATATGAAATCTACTAAATTGATTTCTGACATGTATGCTAGATTTACTCAAATTATCACCTCACTACATGCTTTAGGAAGAGAACTCATGAATTATGAAAAAGTTAATGAAATTTTGAGATGCTTGCCTTCTTCCTTTGATGCTAAGATTATTATAATTATTGAATCTAAAGATTTGAATACTTATTTGATTGAGAACTTACTTGGATCACTCATTGCTTACGTGCAAGGGGTGAATCAAAGAAACCTTGATGCAGGTGAGAAAAAGAAGGAGAAAACTGTGGCGCTGAAGGCCAACAACACCGACACAAATTCTTTCGGGTCTTAAAGCGATGATGTTGCCTTAATCATAAGGCAATTCAGAAGCTTTATAAGGAAGAAGTATAAGAACCATCAGAAGTGAGATAAAGGTAAGGATAACAAAAATTTTAAGAGTTATAATGATATGATCTATTTTGAATGTAGGAAGTCGGGACATGTTAATGCTGATAGTCCCGCACTTAAGGCTCAGCCAAGCATGGAAAAGGGTGAGGAGAAACCCAAGTTCATAAAGGACAAGGAAAAGAAGCAATTCTAAAAGGCATTTTAGGTAGATTATGTATCTGACTCCTCTGAGATTGAAGCTGAAGAGGAGACTACAAACTTGTGCTTGATGGAGGACGATCATCTTGGTCAGTCTGACCAAGAAGATGTTGAAACTTATTCACTATGAATTAGGTTGTTAAACCTAATTTTATGTCACAGCGGCTAACCAAGATGGGGGGTGAATTGGTAATTAAAAAATTTACTCTCTTTTAATTTTTATACCAAAAATTTTATTTAATGAATTTTGTAAAAAAAGTTTTTCAACTACAAGTAAAACAGTAAAAATAGAAGGCAGTAGAAAATAAAAAGACACAAGATTTATAGTGGTTCGGTCAAATACGACCTACATCCACTCCCCGGACGCACCCTCCGAGTATTGCACTAATACCACCAGTGACTCTCCTTTTGCACCCACAGCAAGGCAGATAAACTTTTACAAAACTCTCTTCCACCACTATCTGGTGTGATAGAGAACCATCATCCTTTTACACTCTTCCCAGTGTTGGCAGAGAACCATCGTCCTTTTATACTCTCCCGGTGTAGGCCGAGAACCCTTTGTCCTTTCACACTCTCCAAAGTGTGGGCAGAGAAACCTTCCGCTGTTCACACTCTCCAAGTGTGGGCAGAGAACCCTTCGTCCTTTCACACTCTCCAAGTATGGGCAGAGAACCCTTCGTCCTTTCACACTCTCCAAGCGTGGGCAGAGAACCCTTCGGCTGTTCACACTCTCCAAGTGTCAGAAGAGAACCAGGTCTCCTTGACAGATCTTCTCACAAGAAATCTAGAAGGAAGAGAGAAAAAGTGAAGTAAACACAAACCACAAGTAGAGACTCTTATCTTTGAGTACCAAGTGAATCATTCACGCTCCAAAAGTAAGAATCCTCCTTCAAACACTCTCTCACACTCACTCCTTGACTCTCTCTTCAGTTGGCACGAATATCAGTAGGCAAAAAGACTAAATGGCATTTCTAATTGAACTTTATATAGGAAAGATACAAAAACCATCCAAAAGCTGCTGATATTCAAGTCTGAACAAAGTGGATCATCCTGTACGATCGTGGATCATCCTAGACGAACTTACTTAAATCACTTGCATATGAACCCAATGTATATTGGTACGAACTGACTTCGTACCTGATTATCGTCCCATATGAACCAAGTTTGTCCGGTACGAACAGTTATACCATGGGTCGGTTTCGTCAAACTGTAGGAAGTTATCAAAATTTAGAAAGGAAAGAGCATTTTCGTCCAGGGACAAATAATCGTTTGTATGGACGAAATTTTTACAGAGAGCATTTCATCTTGGGACGAATGGTAGTTCGTCTAGACGAAATTTTTTTAGAGAGCATTTTGTTCTGGGCTGAATATAGGATTTCGTCTGAACAAAAATTTTCTATAGAGCATTTCTTCCTGGGATGAATTATAGTTTGTCTGGACAAAAATTTTCCAGAGAACATTTCATCCTTGCACGAACAGGATTTTGTCTGAATGAAAATTTTTCAGAGAGCATTTCGTCCTAGGATGAATTGTAGTTTGTTCTGGACGATCATGACTTAGAAAAATTTTCTGCCATCTTGTTCTATTCATTACTCTTCCGTGGGGATAACTGACTTGATCGTCCCGTACGAACCTAGTTCATCCCGTATGATCAGTATGATTTTTGAAAGATCTCTCAAAGTGTGTGTGTGCTAAGCTACTTAATTACAATCACTCCCTCTCAAACATAATATAATTAAAAGTACAAGCTTCAATTTTTAAATTATCTCATGCTGAATTTTAATTTGAATTCTTCATTAGTCTGGAGTTCGATTATCCTAAAATGTTAGTCCACAAAAGAGCAAAAATAATTCTTCTAAAAAAAATGTTAGGAGAAAAACAAAACTTTAAAACAATAATATTTGGAATCATCAAAACTTTACAAGTTGCAAGAATGTAAAATATGCAAATAGCAACTCTCTTAACAATCTCCCATTTTTTTATGATGGCAAAACAATTATTGTTTGTATAAATTTTAAATTCTAAGGATCTCCTAAACTCCCCCTGAATTGATGAACATATAAAAATAAGGAGGTGTTGTACAACAATTTTATCTTTTACCTTGATACGATACGAAGATACGAAAATAAAAAAATATAACGATACAAAACAAGTATAGAGATACTATACGAACAATATTTTCTCTCCATTTTTGACAACAGCAAAAATAGAAGAAAAAAAGAACATAAATGTAATCAGCCATATGATAATCCTTTGATAATTGATCATTGAAAGTGATTGAAATAAATATTGCAAATAAAATCAAATCATTAGGTAAATAAAAATGATTCATAGAATTTAAGAAAAGATATAATATTGATAATAAAAAGTATATATCAAAAATATGAATCAATTTAGACACTAAAATAAAGAAAATCATTGCATAAAGGATGAATATAAAATTTTTCTATTTCAAATGTCAATACGAAATATAAATGTACAGAAGATAATTTTGAATTAAGAGATTAAAAGATTATGGAAAGAAATTACTACCACATGTGGCGCTTTGCGCATCTTGTTCAATAGTTTTGGCACTTTTTCATCTTTTAACTTGTGGGCTTATTTTGTGCATGTTTTTCAAATTGCGAACCATTGCGCATTCTTTTTGATTTTTGTGTATATATATATATATATATATTCAAGAGTAATCTTGATATTTCCAAAATCAATAATAAAAAATTTCAAAATTTTCTAAGTGCATCAATATTTTATTGATAAGTGAAATACAAAACAAGAAAATACCACAATTGCAATAATAATATTGAACATTAATGTAGTCTAATTAGAGATATGAAATTAACATTATTAATTATATCAAGTTATAATCAAAACTTAAATTTAGAAAAATTAGATTTTCTAATGAATTTAATTTTAAGTTGCACTTCAAGGTATAGCACTTGTAGGATCAAAATTTTTAGGAATTTTCATGTAGGCTAACACACATTTCAAAATAAGATTAAAACCAAAACAACAAAAACTTATATTGATATAATTATAATGGATATTACAATCTATGAATGATATCAATACCACTTAAAATTCAAATACAAAAAAAACATCTAATGAAACAAACACATAACAAAAACAGAATACATCACAAACTACTAAAACACAATCACATCATCTAAAGAAAAACATAACCAAGTACATGATTCATTCTGATGGTCCCTGATCTGGAGGAGGAGGAGGAGGCCAGTGCTGAAAAAATTAAAATAACTACTTATCATAAGCATGTTAGAACTAATATCATTCATCTGCTCTCTCATGTACCCCATGTCCTCATTGTACTGAACATCCTGCTGCTGTAAGTGAGTTTCAATTTGATCAAATCTTTGATCAAAATGAGACTTAAAGCGATCAAATCTCTGAAACAAATACTAATAATTTGGTTCACTAGCAGGTGCAGTTGCAGGTTTATGTTCCTCCTCTGAATCACTAATAACATGTGCTTTACGTGATTCATCTTTATTGAAGATTGCTCAAAAAGATCCGTCGTTGTAGTAGAGAGGTTCTTCAAAATCTTGAACTGGATGAATCAATTCATACTTCTTTGTTAAAATGTAGGCAACAAGATGTCCTAGGGCAATATTCTTTTTTCTTTTATGGCCGACATGACCAATTTCAAAAAATCCATAAAGATAGTCAAGAATTAGCTAGGCTTCATCTATAGGTTGTTTAATCATAATCAAGTAGGTTACTGTTGAAAGAAGAGGAGTGTTGACCTCATTTTTGTATGAGGTCTCTATAGGATCCTAAAATCAATTCGAACTCAATTTAATTTTCATCTCAATCTATCCAGACTTCAAACCCTTCAGATTAATTTGGATCCTAAGACCTATCCTGACCCTAGATCTATCCACACCTTAGGATCTATTTAGACCTTAGACTCATCTGAATTCTGGATCAATCAAGTCCTAGATCAATCCTGATTCAGTTCAATCTATATCTCAAAATTCAGTAAGATTTCAAGCCCATGCAATCAAACCAATCAACGGTTTCAATCATCTAATATGTAATCAATAACCTGTATTCATCCATCAATAATCTTATAAATCTCAACAAATCAATCACTCAAACTCTAATCAATCACTTAGATATCCTACAACCATACCCCAATCACATCTTGATTTAGTATATCTAGCACATTGCTTTAGCCTTCATGACCTTAATCAAACTCAAATTATTTCACTAGGAGCTCTACATATCAAACTCTATGTCATTTATCTCCTCAATCAATGATCGATCAAGATGACCAATTGAGCTAGCTCAGGCTAGCTCAGTAGATCATCAAGCATTAGTTATCCTTTAGTTCAATTTCAAATCATTTCTGAATTTCATCAAACCCCTTTTGCTAACACCTTCACTATTGTCCAACATTTGTTTGAAAAACACGCCCTATTCTATCAATCTTGCTTAGAGTTGACCGCTCAAGCTAGTCAAATCAAGCCTTAAAACTCTCCCCATGATCAAACTCATGGATCTCAAACTCCTTGATTAAGACTATATCCATATTTCAATCTACAATTCCACACCACATCCAGGCTCCACCTCAGCTACCTTGACTCTTGTTGACTGGTCAAACAGTCAACAAGAGCTCAAGAAAGACTCTCATGGTCAAACCTTATTAAATCCTCATCTCCTTTGCTTTGGCATGGGGTCCGATGTATCTAAACAACTCACTAGACTCCCCCACTGCCACCTCAGCACTCATTGACCCATTGACTGGTCAAACAGTCAATGGGAGCCCAGATGAACTCTAAGTGGTCAAACCTTTGCTCAACCCGATCCCTCCAATTTCCCCAACCCGAACCAAGCAAGTCCAGCCATTGGATTTGACTCCAGAAGCTCTCTAGGAGCTAATCCAGCCCAGCCCAAGCCTTGGCGTGCTCCATAGCTCAACCAAGAGCTCAAATGGGCTCATTCGGTGAACCCCACCAAACTACTTTACCCACTCCAGCCCAGGCCCATCCAGCCCATAGGATTGACTCCAGAAGCTTCCCTGAACCTGGCCCGATCTCCCCCCAGCTGCTGGCGTGGCTCTAGACCTGAGCTACCAATCGAGTGGTCCCCCCTCTACCTGAAAATGACTCCAGGTCGTCCTCACCTGAGGCAACCACTCCCCCTGCTCCCTAATAGCCAGAGACAGGTGTCCAGCATCCCAGCGACCTCCCTAAGTGATCCTGGCCGCTGCTTTTGGCTCCAACAGACGAATAGGGAAAGGACGGACGGGAGGATTCATTTCAAGCTATCACCCATTCAACTCACTCTCCAAGCGCTCTAGGTTTTCGTTTTGAATCCTGAGAGACTCCTCCACATTCGCACAATCTTTTCTCATCTATTGGACACTGCCGGCGGCGGGAAGAAGGGAGGACCGAACCTAGCTCCTTCCAAGCTATCCTTACTCGTCGTAGAAGCTTCCTCCGAGCTTGAAGTCTTCAAGGAAAGTGAGAGAGGACCATCAAAGAGCTTAGAAAGATATCAATCATCCAAAACCGTCCCTTATATAAAGGTGAATCTTAAACCCTAGGCATTTAAATAGTTTCTTAAATAACTTTATAATTACTGCATCAATGACGAAGAAAATTATCCCCCACTCTTCCTTAGGACATTTTATACATCTAGTAAAAGTTTTAAGTCAATTTCTTTAGTATCTTGTGAAAACGAAACGAAAGATGTTCCTAGGGTTTACGGTTTGGTGAGATGGAGAAGACGACACCGTAGCCGTCAGATCTATTTATAATGGATCAACGGTTATGATATCGTCGGATCGGTGATCGTTTCTTCACATTCAAGCCCCACGATGCTTCGATCTTCGTCCAGACAGATATGGACCGTTTATTGGAACCACGGTCTTAATCTTGGCCGTCAGATCCTTCTGAACAGAGATTTAACCCCGGGCCTGATCGTAACCGTCAGATCTACCGTACATTAGATCCGACGGTTCCAAGGCAGCGGATGTGTGGATCTCGCCTGATTTCATCTGATCCGCACATTTGAAATCACGGGATCAATTTTTGATCGTCCGATCATTAGTGATCGAGATCGAACTCGTCGTCTTGCTCCCGACCGTTAGACCCCCGCTGTGCAAGATCCGACGTTCCAGAAGCCTGCCGCGCTGGATTTGTGGCGGGTCCCGCTTGACAGCCGCCAGTCGCCAGCCGCCAGCCGCGTGGACATGCCCATACGCGCCACGTGTCCACGTCAACGCTACCGGCTGACCAAATATTTAAAACCCTTAAAATAAATTTAAAAAATCCTCAAAACTTCAAAAATTCATCAGAATTTCATTTCTGATCCAATTTTGGAGTTCTTGGACTTATTTTGTTTGTATTATCAATCACTATATTTTAAAAATAATAAAAAAATATTTTGATTAATATCTTATTAATAATTCCAATAATTCAGAAAACCTTAATTTTTTTTAAATAAAAATTATATATTTTGTTTTGAGCTAAATTTTTGCAGAGGTATAATTGGGTCTAAGGTTGATCTTTTGTAATTTTCTTAGATCCATTTTATGCATAAATTTCTGATATTTGAATTTACAAAAATCTGGTATTTATTTGACCTAAATTATTGTAAATTCAAATGCAAATCAAATCAAGCTAAATTCATTGCATGTTAGAGTTCTATGGAGATAGTGTAAAGTCATCCTTTCACTGAAAATAAGTTTAGATCTATGATCATATATAGTTTAATTAAAATTTACTTCCAAAGTTATATTAATCTAGTCTAAAAAACTAACAAACTATACATGATCATGCTATGGAATTTTATTAATTTTGATTAGGATATATTTACATATATTTCTAAATAACATTAATCCAATTTCATATATTTATTCCTTTATATAATAAATTGTTTAAGTTCATAGGTTATCATGTAACCTATGATTAAAATAATTTATTATAAAATCCTTCCATAGAATATTAGGATCACTTCTCTTTACTTGCTCATGGTTGCTATATTCTGGTGTGATAGTAATTAATGTCCAAGGGTTAGAAGAACTTGATTTATATCTTACAACCTAGTGCCATTAGGAACAATAATTAAGGACTTGTGTCTTAGTCAACCTAGCCAAATCTAAGGAGAACTACACACATCTCTTTTGGGATGAAACTCAAACATAGAAAACTAGTGTCACAACCCCTTAATCAAATATACCTTGATTTGACATTAATTGATCTCAAACAACTATTAGATTTAGGTGATCCTCCATTAAGGGTCTTAATATTCAAATAACTCAAATAATTCAAATAAAATCCCTAAAAATCTAAAATCATTCTAATCAACTTTAGACTAAGTCTCTAATCATTCAACATTGAAAATAAAATTTTAAGTATCATTAAATTTTAATTAATCCCTAAAATACCCTTAACTAACTCTTAATTAAACATTAACTAAATAAATACCCTAAAATTTATATAAAATTCTTATAAAAATAAAAAATATAAAATAAACTCATTTAAAATCAAATCAAATTAGAAACGTATTAATTTTGATTTAAAATAATTTTATAATAATAAAATTCATTAATATTCAATAAATGATTAAAAATTCTAAATATCATAATAAAATTTAGTAAAAATTAAATTAAATTTTAATTCATTTAAACTAAATCAATTTGATAATTTGATTGATTAAGGTTCATTTTAATCAATCAAATTTGATTATTAATTTAGACTAAATGGATTAAGGTCTTTTATGCCTAAAGCTTGATTCTTTTTGGAGGGCTTTAGGCATTTTGATTTCAAAAGACCCTTAATACATTTAAATAACCAAAAGATCTCTTATGTATTATGTATGACTCCTTTTAGGAATGCACTAATACATTCGGATTGAAGAACTTCAAGCAAATATAATAACACACCAACCTTATGTAACATATACGACTCCTAAGGGAATGTATATTACATTGCATTTATAAGGTCCCTTTTCCTCTCTCTAATAAAAATTTGGGGACTCTCGAATGAATACCTGTCTTCCATATAAGATGGGTGTTCGTTCTGAAAGTCCTAAGACTTATAAATTGATAACTTCCTGCACTTAGGGAGTTATCAATCTATAAGTTCTTTAAAGCTAGATCAAACAACTTTAACTTCTAAAATTGGAATAATTCAAAATTCAAATACACCCTACTTAAACTTTAATTAAATTCCCATTTGGCCGTTTGTTTTGCCGGGCTATGATATGGTTGGGGCTCGCTTTTACGTCGGCATGGCTCGTGGCAACCTTTGGTGGTCGTCTTTTATTAGGTTGGGTTGGCTGCTTCGCGTTTCGCGTCACCAAATTGGATGGTCTGAGCTTCTTTTTTGGAAAGCTAGAAGCCTCGTCCAATTACTGAGCCCTTAGGATTGAAATCCGCTTCTATTTTCTTTTATTTTCTGTAATTTTTGCTTCTTTGCTTCATGTAACCTTTTTTGGTATTAAATGAATTATTTTGTTAAAAAAATAGTAACTTATAAATTCTGTCCAAACAGAATTAATGCAAGAAATCGTTCAAAAAAAAGCATATGTAAATTAATTATACGCATTCGCTCTTTTTATATTATCTCTCAAATATGCTTCTTACACTTAATTAAATTAAAAATGTGCTCCTTTATATAAATTATCCTATTTTTAAATGTGCACTAAGAATAAACCAACAAAACATTTGATAAGAAGATCAAAAACGAAATTTATTTGTAAAACAAATATTTAAGTTCACGAAAGTGGAGGGAGTACAAATTCATTTATAAAATATATTGAAATTTAACCAATCCAAATTCACTCAACTCAAATTTAACCCTTTTAATAAGCATGTCAGAAAGATCCAAATTCAACCCACTAGCAACCCAAATAATTTGAACCCGACCCGATAACTAATTTTAATTTAAAATTTTCATAACATACAAACTTTCAAAAAAGAAGATTACGCTAACAAGTAAAGAATTTGATGAAAAAAATAAACATAACATTTTCAAATCAAAATTAATTGAGTTATCAGGTCAACTCAATATAACTAGTTTAATAAACGAGTCAAAATTTTAAGTCTGGATAGGGCTGCAAGCGAACCAAACATCTGACGAGCTACTCGTTGTTCGGTTCGATTAAAGCTCGTTTGTGATCATTTAATTAACAAAACAAACAAACTTGAACAATATTTTAAATACTCGATTCTTAAATAAACAAACTTGAACACTAATGCGTTCAGCTCATTTATGTTCGCGAACAACATCATTTGAAGTTCGTGAACAAGCTCGACATTAAGCTTGATAAGAAGCTCGATAAAAGCTCGATTCGTGTTTGATTTTGAACTCGTGATAAGTTTGATAAAAATAATTAATATTTAACTATAAAATTAATAAATATAAATAATCATTGCCTTTGTTACATAGACAATTGCTTTTATTATAAATATGTTTGTTCATAGATATGTTCATGAACGTGTTTGTTTGATAGTTAAAAAAATTCGTTAAATATGTTCACGAACAAGCTCGATAAGTACTAAACGAACGAACATGAACTGAACATGAACCGAACATGAACACTCATAAATTTAAATGAACCAAACATGAACACAAACAATAAAGCTCGAACAAACATGAACCAAACTTGAACAAGCTGATATTAAATGAACACAAACATGAACACTCACATACTCGGCTCGGCTCGGTTCGTTTGCAGCCCTAAGTCCGGATATGAGCCATTGGTAGAGAGAGAAAGTCATGTGTTAAATTTGAGCAGAATTTTATAAAAATTTTGTACGATTTATTTCAATTATCAGAGAGAGAATGTAATCTGAATAATATGGTCGCAGACTGGCAGCCGATAAAAGTGAGGATCAAAGTAAACTGAGCTTATGGGTACTTAAAGTTGCATTAAAATAATCAAATCCACGGACGTGAAACCCACTCTTTAAACTCTGCGAATCTGCGATTTCCATGGGATGGAATCCATCCTGTAGCCTCCCACCCTTCGAAGCTCCAGCCTTTCTTCTTCTTCCCTGCTTCTTCTTGAATCAAATTAACCACGAGGAGACGACAGCACGCCACTAAAGAACAATCACCCCCACCCTCACTCGGATCCTCTTCACTGATTCGAACCAAGCTTGAGCAGAGGAGGAAGCAATACAGATGGCAGTCGCTGATGGCAGGGCGGGGTCGTCAGATGGAAAACTCTGGGGTCTATGCCGGCTTCCGTTCTGACAGGCCGGCTCTTCTGGTGCTGGAGGTGGCGGTGGGACTTCTTCGACGAAATCGTCGTAGGCGTTGACCCATCATCAGCACCATCATGGTAGTGGTCAGCTCGGAGAGGCTTTGGGGCAGAGAGCGCAGCAGAGTTCCGGTGGGAACTCGGTCTCTTCAGTGGCGAGATCAATTTTGCCGACGCGGCGTCGGCTTTGTTAGGGAATAGAGATAATGAATAAACTTTGTAAATATGTATTCGTACAGCTGTTACAACTGTACGACATCTTGCTTTGTATTTCGGATATATATACCCCTATAATGTTTCATAGAATTAATGAATTGGTTTTACTTTCTTCTCAATCGAAATTCTACTCTGTCTTCTCTTCCCGCCTAAGGAACTCTTAGGCTAACATGGTATCAGATTAAGCCTCGTTCGTTCCTTCCTATCTTCTCGTTTTCTTTCAATGGCTGAATCATCCGTTCAAACTGCTTCTTTTTCCGCCAATTCCACCGTCGCAAACTCCATTATTTCTCCCCAGCTCAAATTCTTGATACACAATATCAAGAACTTGGTTCCTAATACCCTAACCTCCGACAACTTCCCGCTATGGCGCTCTCAGGTGGATAAAGTCTTCTCTGCCCATGGCTTCAAAGGCTTTCTCACTGGAACCTCCGCCTGTCCCTCTCCCGAAGCCGATCCCGCAACTCCGGCCGCGACGACTTCCTCCGAATAGTCAGATGCCTGGAATCTCATGGATCAACATCTCGCTGCTGCCCTCTATTCCGTGATTTCTCCCGCCATCTTACCGTATGTTCTTGATCCCACTCACTGTCACGAGATCTGGACCACCCTCATTCATCGGTTACAATCTACAACTTGTTCAAGAATCATACAGCTGAAGAACGAATTACATCACCTGCATAAGGGAGACAAATCAATGACGCAATATCTGCTGGATATCAAGTCCAAGATTGACGCCATCCAAGCCACGGGACACACGATTGATCCGGAAGACGTCATACTCTATACGCTGAACGGACTTCCCTCCTCATATCAATCATTTAAAACGGTGATACGTACAAATCTTCAACCTCTATCTTTGGACGATCTCTATAGCTTACTTTGCAGCGAAGAGCACATTCTACTTCAAGAAGCTACAAAAGATCTACAATCCATGCAATTAACGGACAACACTGTCGCTCTTACGGCCTCTCGAGGAAGAGGAAGAGGTCGCTCAAACTCATACAGAGGCGGTAGGGGTCATCGTCAAAACAACCAAAATGGTCGAGGTAACAATAATCCCCACCGCAACACCATCTGTCAAATATGCTCTCAGACAGGGCACTCTGCTATTCGCTGTTGGTACCGGACGGATCCATCCTATTCAGACTCCTCTACGAACCCCGCTCTCTTCTCGGCACAAGACACCAATCGGCCGACCGACTGGTTTCTTGACAGCGGTGCTTCCTCCCATCTAACGGCAGATCAATCCCAACTCAGCTCCATTGAACCTTACACGGGATCCTCTCAGGTTACTCTCGGCAATGGCCAACAAATCCCGATTCAACATACTGGTAACGACATTCTTCCCACACCCACAGGTAACCTTCGTCTTACCAACCTTCATCACGTCCCAAATCTTTCTTTTAACCTTCTTTCTGTTCATAAGTTAACAACCGAAAACAATTGCACAATATCCTTTTCTTCTAACGGCTACCAAATTAAGGATTTGAAGACCAGTCGCATCCTACTTCAAGGACCCTGCCATAATGGGTTATACAAGGCTTTGTCCGCGCCTGGTACCACGTCTCTTGCTCTGCTCTCGGCTGAAGTTGTGCCAGACTTATGGCATAATCGACTAGGCCATCCTAGTCAAAGTGTTCTTCAAAAACTTGCTAGTTTAGATTCTGCAATTTGTATCTCTAAACATGATAATTGCAATTCTTGTTGTCTTGCCAAAAGCAGACAACTACCTTTTATGCATTCTCGTTCAAGTTCTAGCAATGTATTTCAATTACTGCATTCAGACGTATGGGGACCTTCCCCAACGGCCTCTATTCAAGGCTTTAGATACTTTGTTTCCTTTATAGATGATTACTCCAAGTACTGCTGGGTTTTTCTGATGGTTCATAAATCAGAAGTCACTCATATTTTTATTACATTTCATAGATTTATACAATGTCAATTTTCTTGCAATATTAAAATTATTCGGACAGATGGGGGAGGAGAGTACACTAACAATTTATTCAACGCGTACTGCCACAACCACGGTATTCAACATCAACTTACTTGTCCTCACACCTCGGCTCAGAATGGGATTGCTGAACGAAAGAATCGACACATCTTGGAAACTATACGAAGCCTTCTCATCCACTCCAATTGTCCGTCCAATCTTTGGGTGGAAGCAATGCACACTGCAATATACTTAATCAACCGACTCCCAACTCCCATATTACACAACCAATCACCATTTCAGCGCTTATATCAAAAACAACCCGCTTACACTCACTTAAAAACTTTCGGGTGCCTTTGCTACCCTTGGCTCCGTCCTTACATTAAATCAAAATTATCTCCTCTATCGATTCCGTGCGTATTCATTTGCTACGCATCTCAACAGAAGGGATATCGATGTATGGACATCAACAATCAGAGAATATATATTTCCCGTCACGTTGTGTTTAAGGAAAACTGTTTTCCTTTCAAGCGTTCTGCTGAAGTTACCAACCCTGTCTCTCAATCCAGCAAAGCATTTATTCCTCCTCTTCTGCTGGTCCCTTCATCCTCCATACATCACACTTCTCATTCAACACCCAACAATAGTATTTCCCACACTAATCAGCATGTCTCTCCACCGACTCCTCAGAATGTGCTCTCACCTACTTCAAACAACAACACTCGTCCTCCTACTCCACCTGCGGCTACTCGCACTCACCACACGACTTCAAACCGGCAGCTTAAAACCCACCCTCATCCTGGATCTCGCTCATCTTCTAACGGATGCAGATCCTACCACTTACTCACAGGCAGTTAAGCACCAGCATTGGCGCAATGCCATGTCCCAAGAATTTTAGGCTCTTCAATCTCAAGCAACCTGGGAACTTGTCCCTCCAACAGCTGATCAACACGTTCTCGGTTGCAAATGGACGTACAAAACCAAGCGCAATGCAGACGGGTCCATTGCCAGATATAAAGCTCGACTAGTCGCCTTGGGTTGTAACCAAGAGTTCGACACTGACTATTAAGAGACCTTTAGCCCAGTTGCCAAAATACCAACCGTGCGTATCATTTTAGTTATTGCTTTGCACTACAACTGGCCTCTACATCAGTTAGATGTCTCAAACGCCTTCCTGCATGGTTCGCTCTCCGATACGGTCTACATGAGACAACCTATAGGTTTCACCGACAACAATTACCCGAACTACGTTTGCAAACTCAAGAAGGCGCTCTATGGCCTCAAACAAGCACCAAGAAAATGGTTCGAGACTCTTACGGGATTTCTACATCAACTGGACTTCATCACAAGTCATTCAGACTCATCCCTCCTTCTCTATCGGAAAAATGGTATCACTATGTATTTTTTAATTTACGTCGATGACATCATACTAACAGGCAACAACACTCAATCTCTTAATTCTCTTTTACTCAAGCTGCACCAAAAGTTTAACATGCGAAATTTAGGTACAGTAACGCAATTTCTAGGAATCACAGTGGAACGATCCCCCACTGGACTCATCCTGCATCAAGCTAGCTATGCAGAACAGATTCTGGAACGTGCAGGCATGACTAACAGCAAGCCCGTCTCCACACCAATAATACCGAAAGCCTCTTCATCCAACGATTCACCTGTCTTTGACAATCCGCATCTATACAGGCAACTTGTCGGTGCACTGCAATACCTCACTCTCACTCGCCCGGACATCACGTTCGCCGTCAACAAAGCATGTCAATATATGCAACAGCCAACCGTTTCCAACTTCGAGCTCTTGAAAAGAATTCTACGGTATATTCGTGGATCTACAAGCTCTGGCATTCCAATAACTTCTGACAACTTGATTCTCAGCACATACACTGACTCGGATTGGGCAGGTGATCATCATGACCGGAAGTCTACAACAGGGTACTTCAACTTTCTAGGTTCCACTCTGGTTTCCTGGTGTGCAAAGAAACAGACCACAACTGCCCGCTCCTCCACAGAAGCGGAGTACCGGGCCATCGCCACAGCCACTACAGAGGTTCTTTGGCTCCGTCAACTTCTTCAAGAACTTGATATACTGCAGCCGCAACCTACCATGATCTACTGTGACAATACCTCGGCGATTTCCCTGGCTAACAACCCGGTTTACCACGCTCGAACGAAGCATATTGAGATCGACTGTCATTTTATCCGTGACCACATCAAAAACAAAGCTATACAAGTTCATCATGTGTCTTCTAAGGATCAACTTGCTGATTTACTTACCAAATCGTTATCTATATCCCGTTTTAAGACTCTTGCTTCCAAACTCATGGTCTCTTCTAGCCCATCAGTTTGAGGGGGTATGTTAGGGAATAGAGATAACGAACAAACTTTGTAAATATGTATTCGTACAGCTGTTACAACTGTACGACATCTTGCTTTGTATTTCGGATATATATACCCCTGTAATGTTTCATAGAATTAATGAATTGGTTTTACTTTCTTCTCAATCGAAATTCTACTCTGTCTTCTCTTCCCGCCTAAGGAACTCTTAGGCTAACAGGCTTCGGCTCGATCGGCCTAATAAACTTTACTTCCCATGTTAGTGGTCGGAATTTCGAAGTGATTTTCTTAATGATGCATAAAAGATTGGGTTTTGGTGAAGGTTTTTTTTGGGTGAATTAGGATTTTTTAAAATTTTCTTGGTTGGTTGTACTTGGTTCCATACTCAATCTATTTGTTTGTTTGATTGCAGGTTTTCGAGTTTACTGAATTGTTTTAATTTTTAAATGCGATAATGTTATTGTTCAGTGGAATCTCTTTGATATTAATGTTGTTAGGATGGTATGCGGTGGAAGAACTACACTAGAAGCTTGAATTGTAGAGGATCACATTTATGTTTTTATCTTTTTGGTTATTGCTAGTTCTGGAGGTTTTACTATGTCTAAATTTTTTAATGCACCTAATTAAGTCATAAATCATCTTGTCTATATCTATTGTGGAACTATTATTTGTGTTTAATCATTGGATTTAATGAAGAATCTAGCAAATTTTTTGTTTAATAATTGAGTATATTATCGTTCCTTTTTAATCATTGAATGATTATATTGCTTCTGTGGAGTTTATCATGTCCATCTTAAGGAGTGCCTGGGTAAATCATGTCTCTTTTGTTAAATTTCCTTCTATTAGATTAGTTTCTGAGTTGTATCATTTGCATAGAACCAGGTCACTTGCTTTCTAGTGAAAAATTTAGTCCATGTGAATGTTTGCCTTCTATTTGTATGTTCATTATTATGCTTTTTAAAGTTCTTGAGTTTTTTAATTTTAGGTGTAGGCTTGCTTTCTTTGATGTTTTTCTTTTTAATAGAAGGAATTAACTTTTATCCCTTCATTTGAAGATGAACCTGGCAAGCTGGTTCGAAGTGCAATCAGAATAAAGAACACTAGCAAGTCCTATGTAGCGTTCAAGGTAACTTATTTACCATTTAGAATAAAGAAGAAATATTTCTGTTTTCATGTTTTCCAAAAAATTAACGGCAGTTTTTTTGTTTACAATATGTTGTATAGTTACATTATCTTTATCTATAGATTGTTAACGTCAAAATTTTTTTTTCTTGTAGTTTCAAACAACTGCACCAAAAAGTTGTTTTATGCGTCCTCCTGGAGCAATACTTTCTCCCGGAGAGAGTATAGCAACTGGTACTGTGCTTTACTTTTTATGCATTTTCTTTTTGAAACTTCGTTCTTTGTTTTTAAGTACGTGCAATCATTATCATGGAGGTTTGCTTTCTGAATCCTTTTCTACATCTCGTTCCTTTTAACCCATTTACATCTATTACTTAGGCGTTTGGTTCTATATCATTGATTGATGATAAAAGGAATTGCAATGCAAGCGCCTTGATTGTTCATCTATTACTTAAATTTGCAGTTTCCAAGTTTGTGGAGCATCCAGAGAATAATGAGAAACCATTGCTTGATCAGAAAAACAAAGTTAAGTTTAAGATCATGAGTTTGAAGGTGAAAGGGCCTATGGAATATGTTCCAGAACTGGTGAGTTATGCTTTAATTATGTTTCCACTTTTAAACAAGTGATCTTTGTTTTTGCATAGGAGCTTCTCCTGACTGGTGATATGCTTAGTTAGTCTTATGAATAAGTTGAGAGCATATAGTTGAAAATGGTATTTTATAGTAGATGATCAAATTCATCATTGCATAACATAATAGAAGATTGATGGGGTGTATATAAGTAGAAAGCTGAGATAGGGAGTTGAAATTAATTTGAAACGGCTAGGCCAACATGATTCATTGAACTTTGAAGTCGTTAAGAAAGGTTTATTATAGGAATACTTGTAGATTGATTTGCTATAATGTTAAAAACCGAGAGCTACACTTAAACAGTAAGAGTTAAATGGGAATTGAAGGGTGCCCTCAATTCTATACGGAAGAAGAACTTATAGCATAAACTTCCATATTGGTCACTATTACTCTTTATCATAATACCCAAATGACTGATTGCCCAATTGGCAGACATCTTCACTAAACCACTAGCCTATGACACCTTTAGCACTTTGAGGACAAGACTTGGTGTCATAGACATTAACGCATAATTCAAAAAAAAAAAAAAAACTTCTAAGGTTGTTCCTGATCATCACACACTCACTACACAAAAATAAAAAATTGACATTTTCTTTATTATACTGTACGATCCAATATCGTACTGTATGATATATAAAAACAACACAAATCACAACCCAGACACAAATATCGTCCCTATTAATCGTACTGTACAATCACCATCGTACTGTACGGTACATGTGTCTGGTCATTCAACCTTTTGGTACGACATTATTGCACATCGTACTGTATGATACCACATCTTCGTATTGTACGTTCCACATCAGCGAAACGGATGAGGACCACTTAATGGTGGTTGGTACGATATAATAGCCTGTTCATACTGTACGAACACCTGTTCGTATTGTACGAAACTTTTCATCAAGGGTCGTCGGTTTTTGTCAAAGTTCGTACCGACGACCCTCGGGATGATCAAAATCCTTCTGATCGTACTGTACGAGTTGACCACCTTTTTCGATCTGTTCGTCCAGACAATATTATTGCCACATCGTACTGTACGATCCTAGATCGTATTGTACGATATTTTCAAAATTCTATAAATTGGCTTAACATGAAGATCATTTCACTCATTCCTCCACCTCAATTAATATAACCTGCCTTCACGAAATGTCGAGTTCTAGAAAGCACGATCGTATTATCGTTGGAAGCTCGTCTTCCTCTTGCCGTCCCAACGACCGTTTCCTGGCTCCTGAAAATGAAGATGCTTATTGCAAATACAAGGCCTGCAAAATTACATCGTCTCAGATGCTAAATCAAGCTGCTTTAAATTTTGAGGTTTGCATGTGGACCGTTCTTGAACAAACTAGGAAGGGACTTGCGCTCGTCGCTAATTCTATCCTCGCACCAAAATGTAGTCATGATGGCCATGGATTTGGAACAACGAATGAAGGTGGAAAGACCATATTAGATTTTTATTTAGCTTATGATTTTTCAATTGCTAATACCTTATTTAAGAAAAGGAATGAGCATCTCATTACTGATAAAAATGGATATAGTACAACCTAGATTGACTATTTTCTTATTAGAAAATTAAATCATCTAGATTAAAAAGTTATTCCGAGTGAAAATTTATGTACCCAACATCGATTATTAAATAGGCAAGGGTTCCAACATCAAGGACGGATATGGGCAAAGAAGCTAGTCCATGAAACTAAAATTAGGATAGGAACTTGGAATATATGTTTCCTTACATGAAAATTAATGGAATTAATAGATGTTATGATTCATAGGAAGTTAAATATTTTGTGCATTTAGGAAACAACCCATTTAGAATAAAGTTATAAAAATTAATAGGATTAGAGATAGAATTATAGTTTTAAAGGTTATTATTGATTATAAGATTGTTGATATTATAAGTGCTTATGCTCCTCAAGTAGGTTTGGATATGAGTTCTAAATTAAAATTTTAGAATCACTTAAAAGAATTAATACAAAAGATACCTCTTGAAAAAAGAGTTTTTATTGGAGGAGATTTAAATGGACATGTTAGTAGAGCGGTAGATGATTTTAAACTGCACCCGGACGCCAGTGCAACTACCCTTGCACACTTGTCACTTTATTCAGGCTATACATTGTGTCGCTTCCAGGGGACGTCCTAGCATTAACACAATTTCTTAAAAGGATTAATGTCATTATTGTTCGACAAGTTTATAACCACTAAAATATAAAAAAATGCATTACCATTTAGATGTTTGAAATGATCAAAGTGTGGCAATTCTAATTTAAAAAATTAAGAACAACCACCCTAATAAATTATCATTGTTAATATTCAAATTGAAGTCTTCTACTATAAGTGTAAGTATAAAGTTTGACTATTTATTTTTAAAAGTACTGAGTAATAAGTCATTTAGAAATTAATTATATTTTAGTTAATTTTGAAATTCATTAGTAAACCTCCATACGTACTAGCTTACTCGTACTCCCCTATGTGAATTATGTATTAGGACCCTTTAGGAATACAACTAAATCATATACCAATTTTGATGGTACTCTATTTTTGCATTTTTTTTACTTAATTGAGTACTTAGAATAATAATATTGAATATCTTATTGCTTTATTCTCTTAAGAGATCCTAAATTTTAATAATGTAAGGTTTGTAATAAGTTCACTAAATCCATATTTGAGTTCTAAATAATTTTCAAATTTAATCTAAATACTCCATTTTCCTAAACTTTATTATTCAATTCTTGTCATCAATAGTCCATGCTTCAAGTGTTCAGCATAAATCTCAAGATGAAATTATGATTTTTAAATTATAAATGTTGATCTTTGTTCATTCAATTTATCACTTATGATTTTATATTATTATTAATTTTAAATATTTTAATTACTATATTTAATCTAATTACTATTTTTAATCTAATGAATTTAGATAACAAAGTGTAAGTGCTATGGAGAGGACAATTTCAATAATTAAGCAATATAGGGAATTTTACTTAATTGAAAATTTTAACTTTGCAACAACAATACCTATTATAATAATAAAATAACATAAATAATTAACAAAAAAGACAACTAAATATTGCAACGAAACTAAATATATGATCAACAACGTATAACACAATTGGGTTGCCTATCATCTGCTCTAAGTTTTTAGTCTTTAGCCATACTATGCCTAGATTTGTCATTGTGGTTGGGTGCTATCACTACTACTCTATAAATTCTCCAAGCTATGATATTTCTTTTCTCCTTTGGATTAACTTTAGTGTTATTGGGCAAGGTGCCATGGGCTCTACTATTAAAATAAATTGTAAGCTATCCAAATTGATTTTCTAAATTCTTGATTGAAGCAACTTGACTTTGCAATTAATTTCTCATTTCAATCACTAACTCCTCCAAAGACATCTTCCTATCACTTAATTGATTATTTTAATTAAATCCTAAAGGATAATAATGCTTAGGGTTTACTCTAAGTTTTTGAGGATTGCTCCAATTTTTTCTAGAATTAGATTGACATGTATTCCACTAATTAGTTTCACCACTATTATTATTCCAACTAAAGTTGGGGTGTTCCTCCAACCTAGGTTATAAATATTAAAATAGAAATTTTTCGTACTCCAATGGCATTAACATTCTCAACCCATTGAGCATTATTCTCGCCAACATAATTTAAATCTCTCTCTTCCAAAAACACTTGTGATTCAAACCTTGAACTAACTCTAAAACTATCCAACTTATTAGATATGGAAGCTAATTGAACAATCAAAATCGATAAAGCATCTGACTCATAAACACTGATTATATTCTTAGGATTCACCGTAATAGAAGACCACTAAAAATTATTTGTTGAAATTTCCTCTATAAATTCCTAAGCCTCATCAAAAAGTTTAGACAATAATAATCCTCCAGTTGTTGTATCAATTATTAACCTAAGGAATTGTGCAAGCCCATTATAGAAAGTTTGAATCACCAACCAATCAGGCAAAACATGGTGAGGGAACTTTCTAAGCATCTTCTTAAATCTTTCACAACTTTCATAAACAGACTCTCCTTAAAATTTAGAAAAAGATGTTATTTCATTTCTAAGCTTACCAGTTTTAGATGGTGGGAATACTTAGTTAGAAATTTATGTCCCAATTTATTCCAAGTAGTTATAGATCATAGGAGTAAGGAATTCAACCAAATGTTAGCTTTGTCTCTTAGCAAAAATAGAAACAAATGAAGCCTATCAGTGCTATTACTAACACCATTGTACTTGAATATTGCACAAATTTTTAAGAAGCTAGTTAAGTATAGAATGGGATCCTTAATAGGAGTTCTCCCAAACTAGAAATTTTGAACCAACTGAATTATGGTTTGTTTTAACTCAAAATTATTGGCAGGTTTTAGCTCAAAATTATTAATTTGGATAGTAGGTTTATTGATACTTTGATGAAATATATCTACTATAGAATTAACATACTTCTAAGAGGTTTAGAATGGTCTAATCTAGATTTGGTTCAGCCATTCCTAATGCTATAATTACTTTGGATTTTTCAATGTTTATATGGGTCATCTAAATCTATAAATCAAACAACAAAGTTTCCATACAAGATCTACTACACATAAACCAATAATAAAAGAATTAAGTTATAAAAAATAATATAACAAAGGAATTTTTTTTAAAAATTTTAAAATAAATAAATAATAAATAATAATATTTAAGATATATGATACAATTATAATTAAATATATATCTCTTTTAATATTATAGATAAAATTGAATGAAAGCATGCAACTTCCCTGACTACGGTGCCAAACATTTGATAATGGGAAATAGAGGTGTGTAAAATATACTTAGGTCCTCTTTCATATAAATGTCCACTAAATAACGCATGTGCACATATCGATCAAGTAATAAAAATGATATGAGAGAGTGTTAATCCAATGAGTAAGTATTTTGCTACGCTGCAAATGTGGTAGTACTTCCTGTTTAGCTAGAATGTTTATCCTACACAATGAAAATCAAGTTTGGATTCTATCTTAACTAAGAATTGTATAAGAAAGACAAGATAGTGGCAGATAAAATATTTTGTACTAATAACAATGAATTTCCAAAGCTTCCCTAAGTAGTCTCTCCTATGTTGGTTATGAATCAGAGCTTATACATCCTTATATCTCTATTATGCTTATAAGAAAGTGAAGGAATGTCCTATAATTATTATTTCTCCATAGACTCTAGAAAACTAAACATCCTATGTCTAGGCATGCAAGAGTTTCATTTCAATACTCCTAATTATTTCAATATTTCTCCATCGAGGTAAAATATCACACTATATTTTAACTCTACACATGGTCATTATATAGATTAAATTATGAATAAGAGATATTGAAAACATCCATTAATTGAGTAAATCATAAGAGACTACATTAGTAATTACTTAGGCTTCATATCATTAGCCCAAAACTAAGTGTTTTAGCTAGCCACAAAATTAAAATAAAATAAAATAGATTTCATTGGTTGCTCAAAAAGGAAAGTACAAGGAGAAAAGTGAAAATATATATATAACCTAAATAGTACACAGTATTATCTTCTTTAATTACTTTCTTTCTCACAATATGGTAGGCCAACCACTCCAATTGCTATATCTTTCTCTCCTCTGGTCTCCCTTAAACTTGACTCTAAGGTGGCACCACACTTAAACACTTAGAACTCACTAAAATGGCAGAAACCCCTACATAAAAAGACTAAAAAACTATTTATAATAAGTACATAAGTGGACTCTAACACCGTGATGCTTGACATGTTAACGTTATAGTGTTATAATGTGAATTCTGCTAAGTAGGTTTCACCGAGATGCTAGACAGATCTATTGTGGATATTGGCTGACCTAGTGCGTCGCCAGCTTAATTTGTCCTGGCTCCAAATTTCATCAACTTCTCTTCCCTCACACTCCAAAAGTTAAGCACTATGATGCTTGAATGTGTCATTCGGTGCTATGACGTTGTTCGGTTTGGTGCCTAAGTGCTCAAATTCCTGAGACTTCGATGCTGCAATTCTGCCGCAATATTATGATGTGTTGTAGCACTAATTTTTTATTCAATCTGGATGCAAAATTAATCAACATTTTCCTGATGCTTGAGTGTTGTGATGTCCTAATTTGGCACAAGGGTGTTATCAACGCTACAGTGCTAATAGTATGAGCATCATAGTGTCGGTTCAATATTTATAAAATTTTCACCTTTTTTTGAGACATTCCTACATGATATCAACTAAAAAGAATTACTATTCTTTAAGATAAAAAAATACTACATTATTTTTAGTAAGAAAAATAATATATCGTGATTTGATATAATAAACTAGAATATATAATGTGTTGAAATGATTGATATAAACTAGAATATAATACTGGTTTGTGATAGTAGAATGTGATACTAATCTGATAGAAAGGATGTGCTGATTGATATCAGAAATCTATAGGATACCCCCACGCGATTACCCTCAAGATCCACATGATCATTAATTTTGAAAAAGAAGCTAGAGATTGATACGAGTGATATGGAGTTAGGGTGATTATTTCATGTGATTACTAATTGGAAGTTATAAGGAGTTCACTAATTGGGAGTCAGAAGAGGAGATACAAACACTATGAGTTCTTACTCATGCCTTTTGAGGTGATGAATGCATCGACCATCTTTATGGATTTGATGAACCGAGTGTTCAAAGATTTTTTTGGATTAATTTTTAGATAGTGTTAATAGATAACATTTTGGTTTACTATGCTTCTGAGGAAGATCATGCCAGACATCTAATGATTATTTTGGAGACTCTAAGGTAGCATCAAATCATCAACTATATTAAAAATTCTTTAAATATGAGTTTAGGTTGTGGAGTATTACTTTTTTGGGGCATATGGTGAATAGTACTAGTATTTTTATAGATCCCTAGCAAGTTTAGGTAATTAGTGAGTGGTCAAGGCCTACTACTGTAAAACCCTTCAAAAAGCTTATTTTTTTTAGTGCAGTTCGTATGTACGAACTGGATTTAGTACTGGACGAACTGAAGAAATTTGTGAAGAAATCTGCCATTTTCGTCTGTATGAACCTGGAGCAGTCGGGACGATCCGTCTGTACGAAATCTGTCCAGAGAGCACGTCGCCCGGGACGAATTTGGATTTCGTCTGTACGAAATTTGTCCAGAGAACCCATCGTACCAGGACGAAATTTGGATCGTCCAGGACGATCAGTGTTAATAAATATCGGATTTTAGATATTTTGGATTCATTTTGGAGAGAGAGAAAAGGCAAGAGAGAGAAAGAGAAGGAAGATAAGAAGGAAGCTTGGTTTTGGTGGCCACGGAGCGCTTTTCGTCCGACGACGCTGTTAGAAGATTTGTTTGTCTCGCTGTAAGGACTCTGAACCCTATTTCTGTTTTCGAAGATTTTGTATTTTGATCGAGTTGTGCACTGTTTTGTGTTTTTGTAGTCGAACTTTTGACCTGATTTTGTATTGACACGACTTTCACCGCACAACTTTTAGTATGTTATAGATATGAATATTGTACACGATTTGACTATTTTCTACGATGATTTTATCGGTCGGAATTGATTCTACGCGATTTTAATTGAATAGAAAATTATCAGGACTTGATTTGATTTGGATTCTATAGATTGATAGTCTTGCATTGATGCCGTGGTTATTCTGTTGTAATTTGGAGAAATTCAGAAATTTGTCTTTTTGCAGGATTTTTGTGTAAAATCGATAGACTACTGTTACTCTGCCCGATTTTTGTATGATTCCTGATTTGACTGAAATTGATAGATTGAATCGATATGCCTATGATTATTGATATGATTGCTCTAATATTGATTATTGATTGCTTATTGATACTGAAACACGTATAACCTGGTTGAACATTGGTTGGAGATGATACCTGTACAGGATGGTGGGCCGACGGGCTTTCCTTTAAATCATAGATCATGGATCATGGATATAACGATGGGAGTCATAAGGAGATTATATGCCGACGGGCGGCCCGACGGGCAATAGAGTGACGACTCTTTTCATAGAACCAATGTATTATCTATATCTACAACAGCAATATGAATTCTACAACAGCAACATGACCATTGATTATACATTGTTCAGTATTATCGTATTGATTGCATGTTTAATGTATTGATTTACGGATTTTACGGATTTGATCGGGTTTACTGTATCGTACGATTTCACTGATTTCATCGATTGACTACTGAACATTGATACTACTGAGCATTGATATGGATATTGATAGATATAGATACTGTATTGATAGCATGAACATGGACATCGTACTACTGCCTACTGTTTCTGTACCGTATTGACTGTCGTATAGATTCATTGTTCCGTATTGCTTTTCTCGACTGATTTCATTGATTTGACCGTATTGATTTGATTGACGGATATTGATTGATTGAATTGAAATGATTGATTTGCCTGCCGCTGCATTGACTGGTTTTATTGACTATTGATTTTCGGATTGCATC
Organism: Dendrobium officinale; assembly: GCA_019514585.1. Taxonomy (NCBI): domain Eukaryota; kingdom Viridiplantae; phylum Streptophyta; class Magnoliopsida; order Asparagales; family Orchidaceae; genus Dendrobium; species Dendrobium officinale. Next base: position 65,656,146 of record CM033682.1, on the reverse strand, counting down.
GACTACTGATTTGATTTCCACTGCATAGACTCATTGACCATTGACTGATTCAGATTGATAGACTGACATGCATATTGATAGCATCGCCGTGCTTTGATTTCAGTTGTAGGCTTTGGTGACCTGCTGGGCTATTTAAGCTCATTATATGTGGTTAACAATTTTAGGTCCGAGCAAGGCAACTGGAATGGAGTTCGATCAGAATGTCAGACGAATCCTTTCACTATGGATGCCTGGGGCGTCACAATTGGTATCAGAGCAAGTGTAGTGAAAGGATTTGATTGATAGTTTGATAGAATGGATTGTTTCAAGTGTATCATTTTGCATACATATTGAATGACATGTGATTGACTGGATTGTGTGATTTGTATGAATTCCGACGAGTTTTGATTTTGATTTTGATTCGATTTGATTTTGATTTGAGTTTTGATTGGACGGATTTGCTTTGTATCGATTTTGCATTCGATCCCTTAAGGGAAATGTCGAGGACGACATTTTTTTTAGGTGGGTAGATTGTAAAACCCTTCAAAAAGCTGATTTTTTTTAGTGCAGTTCGTCTGTACGAACTGGATTTAGTACTGGACGAACTGAAGAAATTTGTGAAGAAATCTGCCATTTTCGTCTGTACGAACCTGGAGCAGTCGGGACGATCCGTCTGTACGAAATCTGTCCAGAGAGCACGTCGCCCGGGACGAATTTGGATTTCGTCTGTACGAAATTTGTCCAGAGAACCCATCGTACCAGGACGAAATTTGGATCGTCCAGGACGATCAGTGTTAATAAATATCGGATTTTAGATATTTTGGATTCATTTTGGAGAGAGAGAAAAGGCAAGAGAGAGAAAGAGAAGGAAGAGAAGAAGGAAGCTTGGTTTTGGAGGCCACAGAGCGCTTTTCGTCCGACGACGCTGTTAGAAGATTTGTTTGTCTCGCTGTAAGGACTCCGAACCCTATTTCTGTTTTCGAAGATTTTGTATTTTGATCGAGTTGTGCACTGTTTTGTGTTTTTGTAGTCGAACTTTTGACCTGATTTTGTATTGACACGACTTTCACCGCACAACTTTTAGTATGTTATAGATATGAATATTGTACACGATTTGACTATTTTCTACGATGATTTTATCGGTCGGAATCGATTCTACGCGATTTTAATTGAATAGAAAATTATCAGGACTTGATTTGATTTGGATTCTATAGATTGATAGTCTTGCATTGATGCCGTGGTTATTCTGTTTTAATTTGGAGAAATTCAGAATTTGTCTTTTTGCAGGATTTTTGTGTAAATTCGATAGATTACTGTTACTCTGCCCGATTTTTGTATGATTCCTGATTTGACTGAAATTGATAGATTGAATCGATATGCCTATGATTATTGATATGATTGCTCTAATATTGATTATTGATTGCTTATTGATACTGAAACACGTATAACCTGGTTGAACATTGGTTGGAGATGATACCTGTACAGGATGGTGGGCCGACGGGCTTTCCTTTAAATCATAGATCATGGATCATGGATATAACGATGGGAGTCATAAGGAGATTATATGCCGACGGGCGGCCGACGGGCAATAGAGTGACGACTCTTTTCATAGAACTAATGTATTGATATCTACAACAGCAATATGAATTCTACAACAGCAACATGACCATTGATTATACATTGTTCAGTATTATCGTATTGATTGCATGTTTAATGTATTGATTTACGGATTTTATGGATTTGATCGGGTTTACTGTATCGTACGATTTCACTGATTTCATCGATTGACTACTGAACATTGATACTACTGAGCATTGATATGGATATTGATAGATATAGATACTGTATTGATAGCATGAACATGGACATCGTACTACTGCCTACTATTTCTGTACCGTATTGACTGTCGTATAGATTCATTGTTCCGTATTGCTTTTCTCGACTGATTTCATTGATTTGACCGTATTGATTTGATTGACGGATATTGATTGATTGAATTGAAATGATTGATTTGCCTGCCGCTGCATTGACTGGTTTTATTGACTATTGATTTTCGGATTGCATCGACTACTGATTTGATTTCCACTGCATAGACTCATTGACCATTGACTGATTCAGATTGATAGACTGACATGCATATTGATAGCATCGCCGTGCTTTGATTTCAGTTGTAGGCTTTGGTGACCTGCTGGGCTATTTAAGCTCATTATATGTGGTTAACAATTTCAGGTCCGAGCAAGGCAACTGGAATGGAGTTCGATCAGAATGTCAGACGAATCCTTTCACTATGGATGCCTGGGGCGTCACAACTACTGTATTTGAAGTATGTAATTTTTTTAGAATGGTTGGATATTATGTAAAGTTTTTGAGAGGTTTTTGTTAGATTTATGCACCTTTAACAAGAATAACTTGCATGCTAATGGCTTTTTTTAGGACTTCAAAATATGAGGAGAGTTTTAGAGATTGAATGTTTATTTGACTTCTGCTCTAATTTTGACTCTTCCATCTGGTACAACAGGATTTTAGATATTTAGTAATGCTTCACTAAATGGACTGTGATGTGTTCAAATGCAGCATAAAAAGGTGATAGCCTATACTTATAGATAACTAAAATAACTCGTGAGGAATTATCCAACACATGATCTAGAACTTACTGTTGTGTTATTTTCCTGAAGATCTAAAGACTTTATATGTACGATGTTAGGTGTGAGATTTTTAGTGATCATCAGAGTTTAAAATACATATTTACTTAAAATGATTTGAATCTGAAGTAAAATAGATAGCTTGAGTTCATTAACAATTATGATCTAACTATTAAATACTAATATGGCAATGCTAATGTGGCAGCATATGCTATGAGTAGGAAGTCTTATGCTTATCATATATTTAACTCACTTCTGATGAATCCCTAATGTCGCATCCCCGAATTAAAATTTGGAAGAATTGTATCTTTGTTCTTACTAGTTAATCACACTTAACTAAATCTTACAAATTCAAATAAATAGCAAAAAGAAATGTATTTATATTCATCAATGTGTATAATTATTACAAGCCCAAAATATCATGTATACAATTGTCGTGATTCAAAAAGACCAGTTGATCACGCTAAATACATTATGTTACCCTTTTTTGAAAAATGAATTAGAAGTGCTAAAATAATAACTATGCATGCTGTCTAGTTCCTTCTCCATATGGTTTTTATCCTTTTTTGAAAATATGTAAAAACTATATAACGAGCATACAACCTAGCAAGTAACTAAAATATAATAACTAAAATCAATGCAAAACAAAAGAAAATTAGTTTGTTGTAACTTGTATAAGAAAGTTATGCACTCATATATATTATTTATGCTAGTTAACCATATTAATTTATCAACTAGTCTATCATAATCATTCAATCAGTTGCAATTAATCTTATCATTCACTCATTCACATCCATATATTAGTAATAATATTAATATAATATAAATAACAATAACAGTAATCAATAATGATATTAATATAATATTAGTACTAGTAATTAAAAATGGTATTAATATAGTATCAATATCAGTAATCAACAATGGAATTGATATAAAATTCATAACAATAATCAGTAACGATACCAGTACAATATTAATAATGATATCATTATAGTATCACTAATAGTAATTAGCATCACTATCAATATAGTATCAGTAATAGTAATCAATAATGGTATTAATACTTCATGTATCAGATATTCAGATAAGGGCATCTTAATCTTGCTCCTGTACTTATAACCGAAGTATAAGACTATCAGTCACCCCTTATGAAAGCCAATCAATAAATTCCCATGACTCCCATTAGTAAACATGAATTAGTCGCCTCGACACCTAATGACTCCCTTTAGTGAATAAATGGATCTTGAGGATATCATGTGGAGTTATCGCATCATATATCCGATATAAAATCAGTACATAATTTCTATCAAATTAGATTGGATAATCAGCCTACAAGTTACATTTGTTAGATTATATGTCAGATATTCATAATGTGTCCAATATATCACTTCTGAGGAAATGGATATTTGATAAAGACATTGAGGTACATCCAAATATGAGCTATAGGGAAGAACCAGAGAGGGTTATGGTATATATTATTTACAACAATATAGTCGTCATTTTTAGAGGTAGAATAACTCATGACCATAAAAAAGTAAAACTTTGCACATTTAGCAAAAACCTCGCTAAGAAGGTTTGAGTGTAGATAGCTTATAAATATAATCTATCGTTATAATGAAAATATTATGACTAAGTAAATGGAAATTTTTTGGCCTGGTTTTGTTCACAACCAATGGCCAATGACATGTAATTGGGGGTTTTTTGTTAGAATAAAATTTATATGCTTGAGTACGATCTCACAATTGTTAGTTATTTATACATATCCTTTAATGTAATAAAAATGCAACTACGTAATTACTGGAGAAATCATCTCCTTATACTTGCAAGAGGCTTAATTTTTCTTTCCTTCAGAAAATTCTTTCTTGTCCATTTTTTCTATAGAATTTGTTATTGTTTATTTAATTATTTTGATTTTGGTAAGAAAGTATAATTTTGTGAAAACTAATTTCTTTGCTCATTGATTTATTTTTTCAAAAGGTTTTTGCTTAAATTATAAATATTTTCAAGCATTTTAATTCTAATTATATTTAAACTCCTCTATTACTTATTTTCAAATAAATAAAATGAGTAGTTGATGTAACTGGTAACTTGTGATCGATGAATTATCTATAAAGCATTATAAGTATCATAATAGTTGCATTAAAAAACACAATCTTGGGTCATTAAACATTACTTAGGTTAAATTTAAGCATTTATCTTAGGTAAACCGCATAATATTCCTAAGGTACAAGCTAATTATACCAAGAAATCTAATCATAGAAAGAACTTTACCTATACCATTAGGATAGCATCGCACACATCTACTTTGATATTTCAAGGATGAATGTCTCTGTTGTTCAGGTTGAGGCATATTTCTTAAGTTATTGACATTTACATGTCTCCCTGCAGTTGCTACTACAAGGCTATGGACAACTAAAGAAAGAGAATACACCCGTTCAAGCTACGGGTATGTTCTAACAAGAGTGTGTTTTGGCCCATTTGCACCTATGGGATCCCAGCATTTCAATGTTTTGTCTCAACTGTCGGTAATAACTTCACCTGAAACATTAATGAATTTGTATTAAAAAATACAAGATGAAAATAAAACTTTGCATAACTGGGCATTAAACAATTCAGACAATACTTCAAAATGACATTAACAACATGCAAAGTAGCAAAAAAATAAAGCAGATGAAAATAATAAATATGTAACATAACATTCCGGAAAAGCCTTAAAAAAAGTGTATCGATGCTATATCCTTGCATGTAACAGCATTGAATATCATTATTTACGTCAATGATATCAAGCATACATATGATCAACGTGATGCCAATTGTTAATTAAATTCTACTTTATTAAGGAAACGAAGGAACTTCTTAATAATGATCTGCATGAATAGATAACAAAGAATAAATGAAAAATAATAAGATCTTAAAAAAAGTATTAATGACTTACTCCGAGAGAGGGTATAATGCTTACATTTTTGCAGTCATGAGCAACCATCACTTCTAAGTGAGTTATTGTACCAATAAGATTGATGTTATAATAAAGCAAAGCCTTATGGACACATTCGACCACAACCTTCAAGCCAGTAAAATGAATAACAACATCGAACCTGAAGGTTAAAAAGAGATTAATACAGTAACTACAAGACAAAACGATAAAATCCAAATTAGAGTATTGAGAAATATTAACATCTATACCAATATTGCTACACCGACATAAAAGTTTAGCTTGATAAATGGCACAAGTTTATATGGATTGTTAATCTAGAACCACAATTGAAAGGTAAGCTAAATTTGCAATTCCTCAAGCATTTTAATGAAAACAAGCAATGCACCCACAAAAATAGCAAATAAGCATTTATGATAAAAGTAATTAAAAAGGCTTAGCTTCACAACAATGACATAAAAGAGTTGTACAATGAGCTGGAGTATTTCAAAACTTTTAAGACACATATCAACCATTTTAAATAAATCATTTCAAAACATCTAAAAAGTACAGTATCAATTCTTTAAAATGCACGCACATAGAAAGATATATGAGAAGATAGAAAATATAGAATATGTTAATAAAAACTTACTTTGTAGAAGCAAAAACAATGTCCAATGCTTCTCTATCTCAAAGATCAAACTGCAAAAATAAAACAAAACTTACTTTGAAATTCATATTGAAGTATAAATGCAAGAAACAATCGTTCAAAGATGTATAAATTATGCCAAGATGACAATGGAGGTAATTCATCAGCTCAAATGGCATGAAGCCCATAACAATGCAATTAATCAAAGTAATCTAGCATACAACATTCCCTCAACAGTTTTAAATAGTAGAATCACATGCAATATTAAATGAAAAGAAGATCTACAAGTTCCTACTTTTAACTCATGTGGAAGATGACAAACTACCTTAATCAGTCCCTGAAAATTCATATTATACTTCTTCAGTGTCATTCTTTAGGGTTAAAAACAATAGAAATAAAACAATTATTTAAGTTTTGTCAATGCACTGGATCACAGAGCTGAGGTCAATCAGTCAATTCAAACATTAGTTGTAATGCTGGAATTGCCATTCAATATCACTCATTGAATGAGGTATACCCGAGAATGGCTTTAATTGCGGTGTGCAATTTACTTGAGAAATTTATGTATGAACTTTTTTTTCTCATAATTTCGGTGATGGAAGCAAAAATCGAATAAAATACTTGTTGGAGGTTCTAGTTCACTTAGAATAGAAGATGCATTTACTTAGTTTTTTTTTAATTTCACAGGAATCACCATTAATATAGCAGTAAGAAAATCAGATTTCAGAAAATTGTATTTGATTTCTAGTTAGCTTAGAATCCAGATGAAAATTAATTACATGATAGTGACTGATCAGAAAGTACCAAATACTTGCTGTCAACTTCAATCATTTGGCAACTGCAAGTTCAAAACATTCATCATAGCTTCAAAATAAACATTTCAGTCCTCTGAGTTCATAAATTTCACAGTCCATCTCTTATGATTGTAATTTAACTCTAAATTCGTGTTCACCACCACTTGTAAGTGCAGAGCAATTTAACTCAAAATTCAGGTTCACCACCACTTGCAAGTACAGAGCAATTGGAATTCTTCTCAACATCAGGTATCACTGTACATGCTTGATTGAGAGGATTCTTGTCTAGTCATTTGCCACAATCTGCTACTACATTATCTAGTTTTAATATCCACTTCATGTCTTTCATCGCAATCCCTTAACCTCAATCTTGTATGATGTTGATAGCCTAATAATGAATTGTCCTATTCATATTTTTTTTTCTATTTTGTTTATCAGCTTTTGTTCCAAAACCATCAAATTTAAAAGTTATGAAAGGCCACTGGTTCATATCCATAATGCTCAAGTCAAAACTAATAAGCCTGCACTTGAAAACTAATACAAACTTTAATCTGAATCCAATTTGCTCTAAACTTGACTATATTCATAAATCCTACATATCTTAAAAATGTAGCAAGTGATATATGAGCATTTATAAGCAAAAAGCAGGAATCAAAAATATATATTTATATAATTTAAAGGTTTAGGAACATAAAATATAATTTACATGATTAATATATTTATATTAAAGAGAAACATAATAAAGCAGAAAGACCACATGAACTTCGTCGGGAAAACTCATGGCAAATGAATAACAGACAGTTCATCAGAAAATCTAAAGATGAAATTAAAACCATATTGAAGGGTAAAAATTACTATGTAGCAGATGTTATGTAATTCAGCATCATTATGATGAATAAATTCATCAAATATTCACAATATTATATAGAATGTTTAACTTGATATCAACAATTTGCTTTCTCATCATTTAGGAAACGGACGAGGCGGTCTTTGAAGAACTGGTAGAAGGCAGATGCGAGTAAAAGAGCGATAAGGGAGAGCATGTAGGAAATCCAGGAATCGGTGTGCCACGAATCTACGAGGATCGTGACGGTTTTGACCCAATAGAAGGTAATGTGCATCATTTTCGCCGGCAATGGACGATAGAGAGCGTAAGAGAGGAAGTGCGGAGTGGGAATTGGGGGGTAGAGGAGAGATATGAAGCTTTTCAACTAGATTGAAGCTGTTCTCATCTTTACATAGGCGTCTGGAAGGTTTGTTGTCATCGACTTGGCACAATGTCAAATCCGATCGAAGTATCGGAGGTGCCGGCGACGAAGTAATTTACTCCAACGACAAAACGACAATCACGAAGAAAAAACATGGGTATGTAAAAGAAGAGTATGTGGCGGGAGAAAGGAGATAAAGAGATCACCGCCAAATTGTGAACCCTAGAAAACGAGTTGCAGTAGGAATTAAGTGCTTAAAAGGGGAAAACATTAAAGTATGCGATGGGGAAGCGCGGGAGACACGTGGCCTGGGCGAGTGGCTTCGACGAGGTGAAGAAGCCAAATGTGAGGGACGAGCAGAGCAGATGTCCATAAAAATTGCAAAAATTAAAAAAAGGCGTTGATTAGTTCACCTTTTAAAACAGGATGTTTTTCTTGATTCGGCGAGCAGACATCGCAATGATGGACGATAGGAATGACAGAACAGGTGGACATGTGTTCTTAAGTATATGAAAGAAGGGTGTAAGGATGCGTTGATACGACCAAAGGAAGAACAATGAGATATGGGTTTGGCAGTAGATGTATAGATAATGCGGTGCACAATTTCAATTCGAAGATGAAAGAAGGTACATGATAATTAGAGGTTTATCATTGTGAGAGGGAGAGAGAATATGATGCCTATTTATGTAATGGCCTGCCCACTCACATGCATGAATTACTCCTAGTACTCTCTATCTTTTATCCTATGAAATTATAGAAATATTTATTCACTTTATACCAATCCCTCTTTTTTTTTTTTAATGAATTTCTTTTGTTAACCAATCCCTTCTTATAAACTATAAACTCAAATACTTGATTAAAAGAAATAAAAAATAAAAAATAAACTCAAATCCTTGATTGTATCATTATAAATTAATAATGGTATATTCACTACTTTAATCGATAGCTTTCCCAAGAGCTCCTCTTGAAATGTAATGAACTATAAGAGCTTGTATTTACAAGAAACTTAAAACCCTAGTAGGAAAATAAATCCTATTTTAAATTCTAAAATAAGGGAAAAAGCCTTTGGGATCGTGGACAAGTTTTACTAAGACTTATTTTTATTTTTAAAATTATAGTTGAATGTTATTTCTCTTTCAAGATATATGATATTCTTTATGATGTATTTGATTATAAAAAATAAAATATAATCTATTTATATTTTCAAATCAATAGTAAAATGTCATTTTGGTCTTTAGAAATAGTATGTTATTTTCTATAAGAATTTAATTATAGGAATTTAAATTTTAAAATCAAGTATCAATATATTTTTTCACACATATCAAACAAATTTGATATTTTTAATACAACGAAAAAGAATTTTATTTGAAGAAAACCTAAGCGAGTTGATTTTTTAAAATTTTTTCAAGAGCCAATTTGGGGGAAAAAAAATGTTCTTTTTAATATATATTTTTATAGATGGCTTTATGATAAATTTACTAAATTCATATTCACAAATGTAAACACTTTTATAAACCATTCATTAATTTCTGGACTAAAATTCTCAATATTATATAATTTTTTTTTTATTTTACATAAAACTCCATGTTATCATCTATTTTTCATTTCCTCCTTAAATTTCTCTAACTATAATGTTTATAGTCACAAAAGCATGACTAAGACGAACAAATCTGCCAAACCAGAAAATCAAATCAAATTGTAATGTGGATGTATTATGGGCGAATGGGAAATAGAGCTATGAAACACAGTTTATATACTAATATGTTTTGATGGGAATATTTACTTAATATGACTCATTTTGATTTAGAGATGATAGGATTGATCATAAATTGTTATTCAAATACATAAGGAATTAACAAACTTTATTTTCTTTAGGCAATATTATCATACGAATTTCAAATTTAATGAATGAAATAAAGAGGCTTATTCTAAAAAAGTATATATATGCTAAATTTTTAGCTAAACTAATTTATAGACTGAATTAATGTACAATTTACTTAAGAAAATAAAGAAAAAATCAAAATATTTTCATTCAAACTAGAGAGAAAATTTTAAAATTGTGTATACACGTACATAATCATCATCATTATTCTCGTCAACATAAAACTCTTCAAACATTTTCATCAGGGATAGCTTGTGCTCTACAGACAGCACATTCATTTTTAATCATCAACCAATTTTTGATGCATCCTACATGATAGATATGGTTGCAGCTCAAGATAGCTATGTTCTTCTCCAATTTGATCTCTTCCTTCAATAAATTCATAAGTAAATGAAAATTAATTAAATGTTATACATTAAAATAAATTAAGAAAATAAAAAATTAATAATTACCTGACATATGGTGCAAACTATATTCTCCTCTGTGGTTGTTAATCGGCCCAAACTATTGATCAAGAAATTAGATATGCGTCTTTCTAACAATCTGTTACTAGCTCTACTGCTTTGATTTGGCGGATTCTGTGATTTCAGAATAAAACTAATTAAGAGTGGAAACTCAATTATATAATGTGACAAGATTAAAGAATGCTCCCTTATATGTAAATCCTTATTGTTCATATGATCAATTACCTGCTGCTCTGGCGCTCTCTCATTAATATCAGCGGCTGTAGAGTGTATCATTGTAGTATTAGTATTGCTTGAGTGCATGCGAGGAGGTAATTCATATCCTGAATCATTAGTCGAATAAATGAGCAAAGAGATAAACAGGGGCGGAGCCAGAAATTTTTTTCTATGGGGGCACAAATTAATATTAATTATTAAATTACTCTCATTAGAACATAGCTAGCAAAAGAGTATATTTTAATTTTTATTAATTTTATTAGAAATAATCCGATCCCTAGTTGTACTCCTGTTTTTTCCAAGTAACAATTATAACTTCTGGGATTATAGAAGATGTTAGATATAAGATAAACTTAATCTATAAGAAGATAATAGGCTAATTCATAATTTTATTAGGATATATAGCCTATAAATTAATATTTAAAATATATTTGATTAGGTTTAGTTTGGAACAAATTTCTTTCTGTTCTATAGTATTTTTTAGTATAAAAATTGTTAGTTCAAATTTTTTAAAAAATTTAAAAGCTATGTCTAAAACTAAGTGAGAATGCGTTTTTCTGTTTGATAAAAGACATTCAAATAACCCTTGCAGAACTAAAATTTGAGATTAAAATTAAATTTACAAAAAAAAAAAAAAAATTGACGTAGAAAGATCGTAACAGAGTAAGATCAATAACAAAACAGGGGAAGAGTGAAGCAAACATATAAACCCTTCTATGGAAACAGAGAAATCCCTGTAGAACTTTGAAAATTAGATCTGCTCACCTGGTTGGCGAAGCCAACACCGACGCCGAGAAGGATGCGGCCGATGATAAGCATGGCAACATCCTTAGCGGCGGAGCTAGAAAATTTTTTCTATGGGGGCACAAATTAATATTAGTTATTAAATTACTCTTAAAATATAATTTTTATTCATTGTAAACATAAATCATGAGTCATATTTTTAATGAAAAATTATAAAAATACGTCTAAAATTATATGCATTCCCTTAAAAAATAGATATATCATTCTATATCTTATTATTTATTAAAAAATTAATATTTCTCCAATGATTATTATATAATGAATTGAGTTCAATAAATTGCTTTTATAATTAAGATATTTAATTTGAACTAATGAAATTAAGTTTTAATTTTGAACTATATTTAAATTAGTATAAGACCATTATCTAGCTACCAAAATTTAAATTAATTGTTTATTAATTCTAAATTATTTTTATTAAATTAATTATACATAATATTTCACAATTACTAAAGAAAATTACAAATAATACAAAATAATAAAGTTAATATAATAAAACTAATTAATTTATTTAAAAATTTTATCAATTCCTTCTCAAAAAAATTAAACAAACATTGGCAGGAGAGAGAGAGAGAGAGGCGGGGTGGGGAGTGATAAAAGAGAGAGGGGAGAGATAAAAGCTGTTCCAACGATAGAAAAAAAAAAATAAAACTAGGCACAGGCGGAGGCGGAGGGAGTAGAAGAAACAAAGGAGTAGTTTTAAAAATTAAATTTAATGTAATAAAAGAAAAGAAAAGATGTACGTAGAACGGTAGATCCGTCCATCGAGATACTGATTGGGAATGTGAGAGAGAGAGAGAGAGAGTATGCAGAAATGAAGAAAAGAAAAGATGTGCGTACTTTGACGATGAGGACCAGTATGCATCGATGGCCTAGGAACAGATGGCATCATCCATCTCGTTGAAACAGAATGCATCATCCACGGCGCTGGAACAGAGCGCATCTGTGGCGCATAAGCATAGCCTGTAGCAACTGAAATGTTTGTAAATATTAGCGAATCATCTAATCGCTGCTGCACCCAAAATCCACGCTCCATATATTACTCGTGAAACTGAAACAATTCTTCGAGAAAATTAAGAAAGCAGGTCGTCGGAGAAAAAGAAGAAGAAGACGAAGTGTGGAGTCGCTCGTGAGTAGCAGATGAGAGAAACTAGGAGGGGTAATAGAGCGAGGAGCAAGAGATATTAGATCCGATTGCATATTTCTGTAACATTTATAGAAGCAGTTCAAACTAACGGTAATTATGTTTTCAAATTAATAAAAATCTATATTTGGAAACCAAATCAAATTGATAAAATATATTTATGGAAAGTAAATCCTCCGAATTTCATCATATCTGAACAAGATTATTTATTCTAACAGCTAAAATGAACAAATTATTCTTTCGGTTACTAAATTTAATTCGCTGACTCTAAAATTTAATTATTAATATAGAATGATTATTCGTATTTTTATTATTTGAATACTTGTTTATATATATATATATATATATATATATATATATATATATATAAAGACCGGTCTAATTAGTATAAAGTTTTTCTTAAGAAGGTACAATTTGCCGATTTTAAAAATGTTATAAATTTAAGTAAATTTTTAAATAAATCGACTGCAATGAATATACCCGAAAAAAATTAAAAAATATAACACTAATTTTTAAATAAATCTACTACAAAAACAGAACTCTAATTTTTTTAGAAAATTTTTTTTTTTCTAAATAAATACTATAGTATGATAAATTTTATTATACTTCACAAGCCCGAAAAAAATTAAAAAATAAACAATACATATATTTCATTCAATTAATTTTTGACGTCAAACAAATTATTTTGTATAAAATATTCAGTTTAGAGTCAAATTAATATTAAATAATTCAGGCTAAATAGAGTTCAACTATATTTTATATTATTTAGATTTTCATTATTAAAAGAATTGCATAAGAGATAATAAATACATTTATAAAGATGCATATACATTTCTATAAATAACTTTATTTACTACAAAGTTATATTAACTTTTAGCCGGCAAACGTTCATATATTATTTCATGATAATTAATATGCAAATTCATAGTTTTTTAGTATATATATATATATATATATATATATATATATATATATATATATATATATATATATATATATATATATATATGCGTGTGAGAGATACGTTATCACAAAATTAGCTTGATCGGGCACGAATCTCGAGGCAAAAGCTAGTAGGAGACTTCTAAAATTAAATCCGGGAGCACCTGAACCCCAATTTCAGCGAGCTTATAGTCAAACTGAGCGTCTCGGGAATACGAACTCAACGACACCAAGATCAACCCAATCCGAGCCCAAATGAGTCCGAATCAAGGGCTCAAAGTGCTGTCAAAAGGTTCAAACAGCAATTTGAGTTACCAAACGGTCTCTGATGTTTACGAGCTTATACTCAAATCGAACGGCTTGACGAGACGAATCCAACGAGCCCAAGATCGCTGAATTCCGACATCATTAAGGCCTCCAAATGGCCAACAAACGGTGCACGGTCGTAGGATTCAATATCGGCCGTCCATTTGACCACTCCCTATTCGCCCCTGATCTCACGCCTATTTACAGGCCATGCCACTCCAGAAAATCTATAAATAGAGCCCTTATTCTTCACAAGAGAGGATCCAAGCAAAAGAGAGAAGAAGGGAAGAGTGGGAAGAAGAGAAGGAAGGAGCTCTTCCTCGACAGCCGCCGGACCACCGCAGAACCTCGCCGGACCACCGCAGGAACACCGCCGGACCACCGCAGAACCTCGCCGGACCACCTCCAGAGCCTCGCCGGACCACCGTCGGAGTTTCGCCGCACCACCATCTCAATGCCCGACGTGCTACTAAAGGCCTGACATTCATGCCCAAGGTTCTGTTCAAGGCCCGACTTTCAGGCCTGACGTCTTCATCTGAAACCCTCACCTTCTCCAGAAGCCCTCATATTCGTCAAAGGCCCTAACCAACATCTGAGGCCTTCACCTTCACCTGAGGGCCTCACCTTCGCCAGAGGCCCTCATCTTCGCCACAAGGCTCTCTCCTCCGCTAGACTACCACCTTACGCCGTTGTTTTGTCGGAGCACCACCTGAGGCCTGGACTTTTGCTGGGCCACTACCTGACGTCCAAAGTTCTACCAATGTACCGCCCTACTACAACGGTCTTTCAGACCCCAGTCTCCTACCGACTACGGTCTTTCAGGCCTTCGTCGCCTACTATGTTCCTTCCGACCAGACAAACATGTATATGTAATTCCTACTATGTAATGTAATCTGCATGATGTACATTTGCTACATCAATCCATGGCCTTCTCCGAAGGAAGAGCCTCATTTGTAACAACTACAAATACTAGTGGATTCATTCAAACTGGGCCAGGCTCCGTGGTTTTTCCCCCTTTTTAGGGGTTTTCCACGTAAAAACTCTGGTGTCTCTTATGAATGTTTCACCCTCTCATTTATCTGCTTGTGTGCTGGATCTTCGTACAATGCTAAGACATTAAACTAAATATTTCTCTATCGCCGCGAATACTCCAGGACGCAACAGTTTGGCGCCGTCTGTGGGAAAGTGATTCCCGACTGGGGGGCAATTTTTGCTCCAACCTCAAAAGGTTATTCAACTTCTATTGATGCATCAATGTCATTGGACTCAGATCCGGACTGTGGGGCAACCTTGACTACAATTTTAGTCAAGAAGATCCCTCCAATACTTCCAACATCAAGATGATATTTCAAGGAAATTCATTAAAAATGCAAGGATACTTCCAATTAGTTATATGCTTTATACAGTCCCTTGATGGACTTCTACTCCTTGGGCAAGGTCTTGATTTCAAACTCAAAAAGGCAGTAATGGTCTAAAGATAGACCCTTCTTAACCTTTGGTTCGGGATACACGTGGCATACGCCCTCTCCCAATCAAGGCAAAATCGATCCCAGGGGGATCCGATTCGACCTTTTCCACACAAGTTAACGTCGTCGAGCAAAGGCTCCGTCATACAACCTCGGAAAGGTCCTACATCCTTGGTGGATTCTCCCGACCTCTTCCATACAGGTTAATGTCGTCGAGCGAAGGCTCCGACATACAACCTCGGAAAGGTCCTACATCCTTGGTGGATTATCCCGACCTCTTCCACACAGGTTAACGTCGTCGAGCGAAGGCAATACAACCTCCGGAAAGGTCAATCCTTGGTGGATTAGGTCTTACACAGGTTAACGTCGTCGATCTCCGACATACAACCTCAGATAGGTCTTACATCATTGGAAGATCCAATATCGGTTAACATCATCGAGCAAAGGCTCTGACAAATAACCTCGGATAGATTATACATCCTTGGTTAACGTCACCAGAATGTCGTCAATGGACTTCTGCACAAAGTTAAATTTCTACACGATTTTAAATTTCCTCCTGTCGCTGAACTTTTGCCTTGTAGGACTTTCGACGGACTAATACTCGCCGTCAGACTTCTGCTTATCGTCGGACTTCTGCTTGTCGTCGGACTTCTGCTCGTCAGCGAACTTATACTCGTCGTCGGACTTATGCCCGTCGATGAACTTTCATCGGTCTTCTGCCCGAGGCCGTACTTCTACACGACGTCAGACTTCTCCCTGTCGTCGGACTTCTACTCGTCATCAGACTTCTGCCCGTCGACGAACTTTCATCGGTCTTCTGCCCGATGCCGTACTTCTACACGACGTCGGACTTCTCCCTGTCATCGGACTTCTGCTCGTCAGCAGACTTATACTCATCGTCGGACTTATGCCCGTCGATGAACTTTCATCGGTCTTCTAAAAGTGGCTGTACTTCTACACGACGTCGGACATCTCCTTGTCATCGAACTTCTCCTTGTCAGTGGACTTATACTCGTCGTCGGACTTTTGCCCGTCGACGAACTTTCATCGGTCTTCTGCCTGAGGCTGTACTTCTACTCGACGTCGGACTTCTCCCTGTCGTCGGACTTATACTCGTCGTCGGACTTATACCCGTCGATGAACTTTCATCGGTCTTCTGCCCGAGGTCGTACTTCTACACGGCGTTGGACTTCTCCTTGTAATCGAACTTCTTCTCGTCAGCGGACTTCTACTCGTCGTTGGACTTCTGCCCGTCGATGAACTTTCATTGGTCTTCTGCCTGAGGCCGTACTTCTACACGACGTCGGACTTCTCCCTGTCGTCGGACTTCTACTCGTCATTAAACTTCTGCCCGTCGATGAACTTTCATCGGTCTTCTGCCCGATGCCGTACTTCTACACGACGTCGGACTTCTCCCCATCGTCGGACTTATGCCCGTCGATGAACTTTCATCGGTCTTCTGCCTGAGGCCGTACTTCTACACGACGTCGGACTTGTACCTGTCGTCGGACTTCTACTCGTCATCAGACTTCTGCCCGTCGACGAACTTTCATCGGTCTTCTGCCCGATGCCGTACTTCTACACGACGTCGGACTTCTGCGTGTCGTCAGACTTCTGCTCGTCAGCGGACTTCTACTCGTCGTCGGGCTTCTGCCCGTCGACGAACTTTCAACGGTCTTCTGCCCAAGGCCGTACTTCTACTCGACTACGGACTTCTGCTTGCAGTAAGACTACTAACTGTCGTCAGACTTTTGCCCGTCGACGAACTTTCGTTGGTCTTGTACCTGGCGCTGCACCTCTACCCGACTTCGTACTTCTACCAGATGTCAGAATTCTACCAGTTAATAGACTTTCGTCGGTCTTCTGCCTGACGCTGTATGACTACCCGACGTTAAATTTCTGCCTGTCATCATACTTCTCCCCGATGCTGGAAGTATGCCCGTCATTTCAACCTCCCTCCTTACAACGGTCTATCCGACCTCTATCGCCAACCACCAAACATCGAAACTCCATAAGATATCTCGAAGAAAAAGAGAAGAAGGGAAAATCTCCGGACTTCCTTGCCAAGAGAGAGGCCTCGGAAAACCGAGGGAAGGCCTCAATAGAAATGACAGAGGGAGATGAGGAAAGAACAAAATCTCCGGACTTCCTTGCCAAAAGAGGGGCCTCAGAAAACTGAGGGAAGACTTCAATAGAAAGGACAGAGGGAGATGAGGAAAGAAGAAAATCTCCGGACTTCCTTGCCAAAAGAGGGGCCTCAGAAAACTGAGGGAAGGCATCAATTGAAAGGACAGAGGGAGATGAGGAAAGAAGAAAATCTCCGGACTTCCTTGCCAAGAGAGGGGCCTCAGAAAACTGAGGGAATTCCTCAATAGAAAGGACAGAGGGAGATAAGGAAAGAAGAAAATCTCAGGACTTCCTTGCCAAGAGAGGGGCCTCAGAAAACTGAGGGAAGGCCTCAATAGAAAGGACAGAGGGAGATGAGAAGAAAAGAGGAGAAGATGAGAAGAAAATAGAAGAAGAAGAGGAGTGAAGTGATTTTCTAAAGGCTTGAAGGGCCTATTTATAGTTTTTTGGGAGAAAGAAGAGAAGTTTCTAGAATTTCCAATTTTCCAAAATTTTCAGAATTTTTTGGGGTTTTTTAGGAATTTTTTCGGCCAAAAAAGGCCACAAAATCAATTTTTCTGCGTAGGTGGGGCCCACTAGGTCGGTGGGCTGAACAGCCCCGCCCGTTCAGTCAAAATGAGGCGGTGGAGGAGCAGCCAGCGGGCTGCCGCGTGGGGCCCAAGCGGGCCTAGGCGGCCCAGGCAGGCCGCCGCGCGGGCGGGCCGGCAGCTGGCCCAACAGCCCACCGCGCGGGCCAGCAGCGGGCTGGAGCGAGGGCTTGCAGCACGGGCCGCAGCGCGAGCGCGGGCCTAGGCGGGTCGGGCGGGGCCCCCCAGGCGGGCGCGGGCCGCGCGCGTGCCAGCGCGAGCGGCGGTATCCCGCGCGCGGCGGCCGGCCGACCGGCAGGTTCGGCCGTTTAGCCCATTTTGGGCCCGATTTTCATCCCGAAAGCTCTGATTTTGACGTTTTTGGGGTCCCCGGACACGTTTTTCGACGTTCCGGACTCAATTTCGACACTTTCGGAGCTTAACGGGGCCTCTATGATCAAGTTCGAGCAAGCCATTAATTTTCTAAATGCATTTTTTGACGTTTCGGCCTATGCAAATTGTCGACACTTATATTTTCGAACTCCTGGAGCTTCGACGTCCGAAAATAGGGGGGCAACTGATACATCATCACAAAATTAGCTTGATCGGGCACAAATCTCGAGGCAAAAGCTAGTTGGAGACTTCTAAAATCAAATCCGAAAGCACCTGAACCCCAATTTCAGCGAGCTTATAGTCAAACTGAGCGTCTCGGGAATACGAACTCAACGACACCAAGATCAACCCAATCTTAGCCCAAATGAGTCCGAATCAAGGGCTCAAAGTGCTGTCAAAAGGTTCAAACAACAATTTAAGTTACCAAACGGTCTCTGATTTTTACGAGCTTATACTCGAATCGAATGGCTCGACGAGACGAATCCAACGAGCCCAAGATCGCTGAATTCTGACATCATTAAGGCCTCCAAATGGCCAATAAACTGTGCACGGTCGTAGGATTCAATATCGGTCGTCCATTTGACCACTCCCTATTCGCCCCTGATCTCACACCTATTTACGGGCCATGCCACTCCAGAAAATCTATAAATAGAGCCCTCATTCTTCACAAGAGAGGATCCAAGCAAGAGAGAGAAGAATAGAAGAGAGGGAAGAAGAGAAGGAAGGAGCTCCTCCTCGACAGCCGCCGGACCACCGCAGAACCTCGCCGGACCACCGCAGGAACACCGCCGGACCACCACAGAACCTCGCCAGACCACCGCCGAACCACCGCAGGAGCCTCGCCGGACCACCGCAGGAACCTCGCCGGACCACCGCCGGAGCCTCGCCGGACCACCTCCGGAGCCTCGCCGAACCACCGTTGGAGTTTTGCCGCACCACCATCTCAATGCCCGACGTTCAGTCCCGACGTGATACTAAATGCCTGACATTCATGCCCAACGTTCTGCTCAAGGCCCGACTTTCAGGCCTGACGTCTTCATCTGAGGCCCTCAGCTTCTCCAGAAGCCCTCATATTCGTCAAAGGCCCTAACCAACATCTGAGGCCTTCACCTTCACCTGAGGCCCTCACCTTCGCCAGTGGCCCTCATCTTCGCCAAAGTCTCTCTCCTCCGCTAGAATACCACCTTACGCCGTTGTTTTGTCGGAACATCACCTGAGGCCTGGACTTTTGCTGGGCCACTACCTGACGTCCAGAGTTCTACCAAAATACCACCCTACTACAACGGTCTTTCAGACCCCAGTCTCCTACCGACTACGGTCTTTCAGGCCTTCGTCGCCTACTATGTTCCTTCTGACCAGACAAACATGTATATGTAATTCCTACTATGTAATGTAATCTGCATGATGTACATTTGCTACATCAATCCAAGGCCTTCTCCGAAGGAAGAGCCTCATTTGTAATAACTACAAATACTAGTGGATTCATTCAAACTAGGCCAGGCCCCGTGGTTTTTCCCCCTTTTCAGGGGTTTTCCACGTAAAAACTCTGGTGTCTCTTATGAATGTTTCACCCTCTCACTTATCTGCTTATGTGCTGGATCTTCGTACAATGCTAAGACATTAAACTAAATATTTCTCTACCGCCGCGAATACTCCAGGACGCAACAATATGTATATGCGTTGTAATTGCGAAGAGAATAAGGTTAAAATTTTGATACATTTTTATGCAAGAACAAAGGTATACATTCCTAAAGTAAACTGAGAACTTTACAGGAAGAGAGGAAGAAAGAACATGGTGAAGCCAGGGAAAGAAGATGAAACGGATTGTATTATTCCTGTATCTTGAATAGCTACAGAGGAAGGCCTAATAAAGACTTAGCTAATGGTAAGCTAGTAAATATAGATAAAGAACATAAGGTTATTACTTTATATGCTAAAAGCCTCCTTCAACTTAAGCATTCGGTGTCCGAATGATTAATTTGTTCCGTAATTCAGTGAACCGAGCGATCGAGAAGGGCTTCGTTAGGATGTCAGCTATTTAATCTTTGGAGGAGATGTGCTCGAGCTGGAAGTTGCCGGAGCCAATTTGCTGACGAATAAAGTGATAGTCAATCTCGATATGCATTGTTCTTGCATGAAACACCGGGTTTTTGGCAATGGCCATAGCTGTTGTGTTATTGCAGTGAATGATGGTCGGTGACGGTTGAGAGAGATTGAGTTCGGTGGATAGTCGACGAAGCTATATCATGTCCGAAGTGGCAGCTGAGAGACATCTATACTCAGCTTTGGTGGAGGATTTAGCTACGGTCGCCAGCTTTTTCACCGTCCAAGAAATAAGGTTGGGACCGAGGAAGGTGCAGAAGCCCGAAACCGACTTTCAGTAGCTGGTGTCCGATGCCCAGTCCGCATCTGAATAAGTGCGTAGTTCCAGCGATCCAGCAATGATAGGTAGTCCAAATGATAAGGTGCATTTGATGTAGCGAAGAAGACGTTTGAGTGCCTTAAAGTCTTGTTTGGTTGGAGACTGCATATGTTGACAGATCCGGTTCGTTGCGAAGGCGATATCCGATCTTGTGATGGAGAGGTATTGAAGTGATCCAGCGAGGCGGCGGTAGAGGGATGGATCCGGAAATGGTTGGGAGTTCAGTTCCTTCTGTTTCTTAGACGGCGTGACCGGGGTAGGAGCTGCTTTGCAATCCTTGTAGTCTGCGTTGTTAAGAATTTTCATAGCATAGTGTTCTTGAGATAGAAAGTAGCCGGATTTGGAATGTGTCACTTGAATTCCGAGGAAGAGCGAGATATTGCCAAGTTGTTTGAGGGCAAATTGAGTTTGCAGTTGTTGGAGGAGTAGCCGAATAGCAGTTTCGTCGTTACCTGTCACCAAGAAGTCGTCTATGTAAATAAGAATTTATATTTGAATGTTGTGTTTGCGTAAGATAAGAAGAGAGGGGTCGGAATGACTAAACCCGAAGCCTTGTTGTTGGAGAAAACTGGTTAGTTTTTGAAACCATTGCCGCAGTGCTTGTTTCAAGCCATAGAGAGATTTTTTAAGTTTCCACACCGCGTGTGGTTGATTGTGATCGATGAAACCAGGTGGTTGGCGCATGTAAATGTCGTCGGGTAGATCTCCATGAAGGAAGGCATTGGATACGTCAAGTTGGAACATGGGCCATTGTCGGTTGAGGGCTAGCGTGAGCAGGAGGCGGATAGTAGTCATCTTCGCAATAGGACTGAAGGTCTCGTTGTTGTTGATGCTGAATTTCTGATCGTAACCGACAGCTACGAGCCAAGTTTTTTAACAATCTATTTGGCCATTCGGTAGAAGTTTAATTTTATACGTCCATTTACAGCCTAACACTGGTTTGTTTGAGAGAGGTGAGACGAGAGTCCACGTTGATTGCCGTTTAAGTGCGTCGAATTCTTCCTGCATTGCATTCCGCCAATGGTCTGTCTTGAGAGCTTGAACATAGGTACTCGATATGGTGGAAGGGTTGAGCTGGGCAAGAAGATTAAAGATCGATTTCAATTTAATTATCCCTGTTCTAAGATGGGTTTGCATAGGATGATAGGGGGTGATGGTGTGGCTGTGTTGAGGAGAGGAGATGGGAATTTCGGGTGAAGTTTGATTAGTGTCCAAGGTGGGATGTGGAGTACTGTGATTAGGGGGAATTGTAGGAGGTTCAGTTATTGGTGTGCGTTTGTCCGTAGGGACGTGAGGGATGGTAGATGTGGGGATGAGGAGAAGGGGAGGGGTGTGAGAGGTGGTAGATTGGAGATCCTTGTTAGCCGAGATGGTGTTGTGCTGGAACGAAAAGTTGCGTTCGTAGAAGACGACGTGTCTGGATATGTGAGTCCGACCGGTGGTGATATTGTGACAGAGATATCCTTTGTGTTGGGGTGAATAACCCAGGAAGACGCAGGGGTAGGATCTCGGTGCTAGTTTGTCCTTGGAATAAGGCTTCAACCACATATAACATAAGCAGCCGAAGGTGCGAAGGTGTGTGTAAGTCGGCGGGATACCGTGAAGGAGTTGAAAAGGGATTTGGTTGGAAATGGCTTTGGAGGGGAGCTTGTTGATTAGGTGATGAGCTGTGGTGATGGCCGATGACCAAAATTTGGGAGGCAAGCCAGATTCGTGTAGGAGGGCACGAGTTAAGTCAAGCAAGTGACGGTGTTTTCGTTCGGCGAGACCGTTTTGCTCCGACGTGTGGGGACACGTTAGCTAATGGATAATTCCATTTTCTTGAAAGTAGGAGCGAAACGTATGGCTAGTGAATTCTCCTCCGCCGTCAGAGTGCAGAATTTTTGGGGTTTGGTTATATTGAGTTTTTATGAGATTGCAGAGGTTTTTAAAGGCGGTTATGGCTTCATTTTTTGGTGTAGAGAAGGTAAAGCCAGGAGAACCGAGTGTGATCATCTATAAAGATGATGTAGTAGCGATGGCCATCCAGTGAAAGGTGCAGAGCCGGACCCCAGACGTCGGTGTGTATGAGGTCGAAGGGTACAGCGGTAACGGAAGTTCTTTTTTAAAAAAGTAATTTGTGGCTCTTGGCCTGATTACAAGAATTGCATAAGAAAGAGCTTGGTACATTATTGATTTTGGGAAACAGTTTGGAAAGGACATTGTGAGTGTCTTTGTTCGGATGGCCGAGGCGAGAGTGCCAGTTGCACGAGTCGGTGGTGGTAGCCGTGAGAGCCGTAGGCCTGCTGTCCGAAGGGATGCTGATGTGGTAGAGTCCGTTACGAAGTTGCCCATGAAGCAGAGGACGATGGTCCCGTGAGTCCTTGATGACAAAACCGTTAGCATTGAATGAAATAGAGACAAAATTATCTGAATTGAGCTTAGACACGGATAAGAGATTATGGGTAAGTGAAGGTCATGAAGTAAATTGTTGAGTTTTAACTTACAGGCCATGTCCGGCAAAGGGAGAAGTCCTTGACCAGCATCGGTGATTGGACGGGAATTCCTGTTGGCAGTCGAGACTGTGACCGAACCTTGATAAGCTGATGGGTAGTAGAGGTGATTGGCGTCCGGTGTCAGGTGAGTGGATGCACCGGAGTCAAGAATATAGTCTTGACTGACTGGGGCGGTGGGATTGGCGAAGAGAGCCCGTGGTTGCCTTGTGTCAGTGGGGGCGTATTTGGGATTGTTGCGGTGCCAACAGTTTAGAGCGATATGGCCGAGTTTGCCACATATCTGGCAGATAGGCCGTGCCGATTGTTGCTGAGCATAGGAAGCGGGCGGAGGAGTCGATGCCGGTTGAGCGGGAGGTTGATTCTTGGGTTTGTTGAAACGCCTATTATTGTTGCTACGGTTGCGAGAGGAGTTAGAGGGTGCGGCGTAGAGAGCGGTGGGATTGACATTGCCGATCTGTTCTTGAATGTGTTCTTGTTGGAGATGTATCTCTTCGTTGCAAAGAAGAGTGTAGAACATGTCTAGATCGATGGGTAGAAGGGAGTTATGGATGGTTGATTTGAAGGAGTTGTAAGTCGGAGGCAGACCGTTTCCTAATCTTTTATTTTTGGTATATTTGGATTTCCTAATATTTGAGCTAGTTTCAAATACACAAAAAATATATTATAATTGATGTCGCCCTCCACCATCGTCGGTAGTCATCAACCACCCCTATCGCGTACCACCACTGCCACTAGTAATCCCTCGACAGTCCGCCGTCACTGCGGGCCACAACCGCTGACCTTTCACCACTGCATGCTGCTTGTTGCGTACACCGTCGTCGTCACTTGCCATCCATCACCATTACCACCGCCGGTCACCGACCACCACCGTTGTGGCCCACCACCACTATCACCGACCTCCACTAAGCACCGCCACCCATCATCGTTGTATTAAAAATAAAATAAAATCTATTTATATTTTCAAATCAATAGTAAAATGTCATTTTTGTCTTTAGAAATAGTATGTTATTTTTTAACAAGAATTTAATTATAGAAGTTTAAATTTTAAAATCATGTAGCAATATATTTTTCCACATTATCAAACAAATTTGATATTTTTAATACAACAAAAAAGAGTTTTATCTGAAGAAAACCTAAGCGAGTTGATTTTTTAAATTTTTTCTAGAGCCAATTTGGTGAAAAAAATGTTCTTTTTAATATATATTTTTATAGATGGCTTTATGATAAATTTACTAAATTCATATTCACAAATGTAAACACTTTTATAAACCTTTCAAAAAATTCTGGACTCGAAGTCCTCAATATTATATAATTTTTTTTTTTTTACATAAAACATCACGTTATCATCTATTTTTCATTTCCTCCTTAAATTTCTCTAACTATAATGTTTATAGTCACAAAAGTATGACTAAGAATAAATCTGCGAAACCAGGAAATCAAATCAAATTGTAATGTGAATGCATTATGGGTGAATGGGAAATGGAGCTATGAAACACAATTTATATACTAATATGTTTTGATGGGAATATTTACTTAATATGACTCATTTTGATTTAGAGATGATAGGATTGATCATAAATTGTTATTCAAATATATAAAGAATTAACAAACTTTATTTTCTTTAGGCAATATTATCATACTAATTTCAAATTTAATGAATGAAATAAAGAGGCTTATTCTAAAAAAAGTATATATATGCTTAATTTTTAGCTAAACTAATTTATAGACTGAATTAATGTACAATTTACTTAAGAAAATAATGAAAAAATCAAAATATTTTCATTCAAACTAGAGAGAAAATTTTTAAATTGTGAATATACATAATCATCATCATTATTCTCATCAACATAGAACTCTTCAAACATTTTCATCAGGGATAGCCCGTGCTCTACAGACAGCACATTCATTTTTAATCATCAACCAATTTTTGATGCATCCTACATGATAGATATGGTTGCAGCTCAGGATAGCTATGTTCTTCTCCAATTTGATCTCTTCCTTCAATAAATTCATAAGTAAATGAAAATTAATTAAATGTTATACATTAAAATAAATTAAGAAAATAAAAAATTAATAAGTACCTGACATATGGTGCAAACTATATTCTCCTCTGTGGTTGTTAATCGGCCCAAACTATTGATCAAGAAATTAGATATGCGTCTTTCTAACAATCTGTTACTAGCTCTACTGCTTTGAT
This sequence comes from Dendrobium officinale, assembly GCA_019514585.1. Lineage (NCBI taxonomy): Eukaryota > Viridiplantae > Streptophyta > Magnoliopsida > Asparagales > Orchidaceae > Dendrobium > Dendrobium officinale. The sequence goes on along the minus strand of CM033682.1, from coordinate 65,630,542 downwards.
TTGGCGGATTCTGTGATTTCAGAATAAAACTAATTAAGAGTGGATACTCAATTATATAATGTGACAAGATTAAAGAATGCTCCCTTATATGTAAATCCTTATTGTTCATATGATCAATTACCTGCTGCTCTGGCGCTCTCTCATTAATATCAGCGGTTGTAGAGTGTATCATTGTAGTATTAGTATTGCTTGAGCGCATGCGAGGAGGTAATTCATATCCTGAATCATTAGTCGAATAAATGAGCAGAGAGATACACAGTGGCGGAGCCAGAAAATTAATATTAATTATTAAATTACTCTCGTTAGATCATAGCTAGCAAAAGAGTATATTTAATTTTTATTAATTTTACAAATTAACATTGTATAAATCTGGGCATTAGCTGTTATATTATTTCCTCTGCTTAGTTAAATTGTTCTCCGATTTATTATACCTGTAAGTAGTCTATAAATATATCCTGTAATACTATCTCAATAGAAAATGAAAAATTTGTTTTCCCTTCTTTTGGTTCTGTTCTTCTCCGCTGCTTGGGTTCAAGAACTAGATCAAGAAATCTAGTTTCTTCACTATGGCATAGATCATAGCTAGCAAAAGAGTATATTTTAATTTTTATTAATTTTATTAGAAATAATCCGATCCATAACAATTATAACTTCTGCGATTATAGAAGATGTTAGATATAAGATAAACTTAATCTATAAGAAGATAATAGGCTAATTCATAATTTTATTAAGATATATAGCCTATAAATTAATATTTAAAATATATTTGATAAAAGACATGAGTAAACAGACAAAGACATTCAAATAACCCTTGCAGAACTAAAATTTGAGATTAAAATTAAATTTACAAAAATTAAAAAAAAAATCTGACGTAGAAAGATCGTAACAGAGTAAGATCAATAACAAAACAAGGGAAGAGTGAAGCAAACATATAAACCCTTCTATGGAAATAGAGAAAACCCTGTAGAACTTTGAAAAATAGATCTGCTCACCTGGTTGGCGAAGCCAACACCGACGCCGAGAAGGATGCGGCCGATGATAAGCATGGCAACATCCTTAGCGGCAGAGCCAGAAAATTTTTTCTATGGGGGCACAAATTAATATTAATTATTAAATTACTCTTAAAATATAATTTTTATTCATTGTAAACATAGATCATGAGTCATATTTTTAATGAAAAATTATAAAAATACGTCTAAAATTATATGCATTCCCATTAAAAAATAGATATATCATTCTATATCTTATTATTTATTAAAAAATTAATATTTCTCCAATGATTATTAATGAATTGAGTTCAATAAATTGCTTTTATAATTAAGATATTTAATTTGAACTATATTTAAATTAGTATAAGACCATAATTTACCAAAATTTAAATTAATTCTAAATTATTTTTATTAAATTAATTATACATAATATTTCACAATTACTAAAGAATAATAAAGTTAATATAATAAAACTAATTAATTTATTTAAATTTATTTAAAAAAATTATCAATTCCTTCTCAAAAAAATTAAGCAAACGTTGGCAGGAGAGAGAGAGAGAGGCGGGGTGGGGAGTGATAAAAGAGAGAGGGGAGAGATAAAAGCTGTTCCAACGTTAGAAAAAAAATAAAACTAGGCACAGGCGGAGGCGGAGGGAGTAGAAACAAAGGATTAGTTTTAAAAATTAAATTTAATGTAATAAAAGAAAAGAAAAGATGTACGTAGAACGGTAGATCCGTCCATCGAGATACTGATTGGGAATGAGAGAGAGAGAGAGAGAGTATGCAGAAATGAAGAAAAGAAAAGATGTGCGTACTTTGACGATGATGAGGACCAGTATGCATCGATGGCCTAGGAACGGATGGCATCATCCATCTCGTTGAAACAGAATGCATCATCCACGGCGCTGAAACAGAGCGCATCTGTGGCGTATAAGCATAGCCTGTAGCAACTGAAATGTTTGTAAATATTAGCGAATCATCTAATCGCTGCTGCACCCAAAATCCACACTCCATATATTGCTCGTGAAACTGAAACAATTCTTCGAGAAAATTAAGAAAGCAGGTCGTCGGAGAAAAAGAAGAAGAAGACGAAGTGTGGAGTCGCTCGTGAGTAGCGGATGAGAGAAACTAGGAGGGGTAATAAAGCGAGGAGCAAGAGATATTAGATCTGATTGCATATTTCTGTAACATTTATAGAAGGAGTTCAAACTAATGGTAATTATGTTTTCAAATTAATAAAAATCTATCTTTGAAAACCAAATCAAATTGATAAAATATATTTATGGAAAGTAAATCCTCCAAATCTCATCCTATCAGAACAAAGATTATTAAATCTTCAAAGTTTAAGAAAAAAGTGAACAAGTGTTGTAAGCTCTGAGTGCTCTGGGATATTTTGGAGATCCTAGGGTTTCCTCGCTCTGACCTCCGCGCCGCCTCATTCCTCCGATCGGGAGAGGTAAGTCCTCTCCCTGATGGAGATGAACAAATTCCCCCCTCTTCATAACTCTTCCCTCCTGGGTCCGATCCCAGCTTCTCAAAATGGTTCATTCGCAAAAAATCTGGCAAATCCTTCTGTGTCTAAGGAAGATTTCCCGGTCTCCTTTGTTCGCCCAAATCAAAAACTCTTTTTTAAGGGAGAAGATCTCTCCGAAGGCATCTCGGTTTGGTCCTTTTCGTTGATCGGTTATTCTCTAGGGCCAAGGCCGTATTATGAGCGACTTCTCGCAGCAATGAAAAAGGTTTGGAATCTGAAAGGTTCGTTTTCTTTACTCTCGTTAGCGGATGGGTTTTTCCTGATCAAATTCTCAAATCAAGAAGATTTTGATCTTGTTTGGTCTGGAGGACCTTGGTTCATGTTAGGGAAACCATTTATTCTCCAAAAATGGTCCCCTAAATTTCAACCGAAGAGGGATGAACTCTCTTCTATCCCCCTTTGGATAAAAAATAGTTGATCTCCCTTTGGCTCTTTGGACACCAAAGGGAATATCTACTATAGCCAGTTATATTGGTAACCCCTTATCTGTTGATTCTCTTACTGCGAAAAAGAGCTAGATTAACATATGCTAGAGTATGTGTTTCTATCACTAAAGAATCAACTCTCCCGGATGAAATTCCCATCAACATAGAAGGAGAAGATATTATGCTCAAAGTTATTTATGACTGGAAGCCAAGTCGGTGCGAAGGTTGTGGATCCTTGGTTCACAGTTATACTACCTGCAAGACAAACCCAAACCCGGCGCCGGTGGTTCTTCCGCCTCCTAAACCCAAAAACAGAGGTAGAAGTCTTAGCCGGAACCCTAGATCTCAAACTCCGGCTCCGGCGAAGCCCACCTCTCTGGATAAGGAAATTTCAGCTCCGATGATACCCAAAATTTCGGAAAAGGTAATTTTGGAAGGTAATAACATGACCGTTAACACATTTCCAAAATTACCTCAGGTATTAGAAAAGGAAAGTTCTCCTCTGATTCCTAATAATTGCATTGGAAATGAAGTTATTATTCCTAATTTGAATTCTCCTATTGAAGAAAGTTCCTCCTCTGGGCAGCCTTCTATTCTCGCTGAAATTCCTCCAGCTAAGCTAATGTTGTCCAACAAATTCTCGGCTCTTCAAACCGATGATCCTCCAGACCAAGTGATGGAGGATACTGGCTCTGTAAGTAATTTACATGATTCTAATTTAGTCACTGAAGTTTCCTCTTCTCCCTCCTCTTCTGGAAACAAAAATCATACTTCACCGGTCTCTATGTCTACTAGAGCCAAGTCGGCCAGGAAGGGGAAAAACTCTAAACATTAATGTTTTTTTCGAATATTGGCTGTTGGAATGTTAGGGGTTTCAATAACCCTAACAAGGTTAAAGCTTGTAGAGAGCTGGTTATTGCTAATAATCTCGGTTTATTGTGCATTTTAGAAGCTAAAGTAAACAATGAGTCAATTAATGACCTTTGGTTTGTCAATTCTCATAAGATTTTTAATACGGAAGATAGTATTAATAACTTTGAGCATTCTAATCCAGGTAGGATCTGGATTAAATGGAACCCGTCTATTATCACCTTCTCTCCCCTCTTTATTGCTTCACAAATTATACATGGCACTGTCAATGTTGGTACTCAACCTCCCGTTTTAATTTCTGTTATTTATGCTGCTAATAATGTTAATGATAGGAACATTTTATGGGATCAGTTGAGAAATCTGGTGCCGGATCCCTCTATGGCCTGGGTTATCATGGGTGATTTTAACTGTTATAGATCTGAGGATGAGAAATCCGGTGGCCAGAATTCCCATAATAGTCAGTTGGGTGAGCTTAACAAAGTCATTTTTTATTGTGGTCTTCTTGATTTAGCTTCTGTTGGACTTTTCTATACCTGGTATAACCAAAGATTTGATTCTCCTATTCATATTAAACTAGATAGGATGCTCACGAACAATACTATGCTTGAGAGGTTTCATGATGCTTTTTATAAAGTTCTTCCTACTCATAACTCTGATCATTCCCCTTTAATTTTAGCTGTTTCTAACTGTGAAAAAAATCCGTCTAGATTCATGTTTAAAAACTTCTGGGTTAACATGGAAGGTTTTTGGGAGACTGTTCTTAATGCCTTTGATAGACATTTTAATTGTAGTTCTATTGCTGCTTTTTATAAATCTCTGCAGATTCTTAAAATTTCTCTTAAGAGTAAAAATTGGTCTTCTTCCTGCTATCTTTTAGACGCTATTAATGATTTAAAGTATAAGCAACATCAATATATTATGGATTTGCAGGAGAACCCGTTGGACAGGAATTTAAATTTACTTTATAAACAGTCTTGTGACAATCTGAATATTCTTAGCAATGCTTGGACCTCTTGGTTGTCCCAAAGAGCTAAGACTAATTGGATAAGGAATGGTGAGAATGATCTTGGTTTTTTATTTGCTCATATAAGATCTAGAAACAATATTAATGTCATCAAAGAGATCTCTACCTCTGAGGGCAAGTTTGATAACAAGGTTAGTATTGCTGATGCTATCATTAAACATTTTAAAGAAGTTTTTAACTCTCCCAAACCTGTTAATGAGAATGATTTCAATATTCCTGTTGGCAACATTATTCCCTCGAATTTAGTTGATTCTTTAACTTTGCCGTTTACTGATTTAGATATTAAAAATGTGGTGTTTAACGGTTCCTCTTCCTCTGCCCCTGGTCCTGATGGGTATACGTTTGATTTTTATAAAAAGTCTTGGCATATTATTGGGCATAAGTTATGCAAAGCTATTAAAAGTTTTTTCACTTCTTGTCACCTTCCTAAAGGGGTGAAAGCTTCGGCTATTACTCTTATTCCTAAAAAACCGCATGCTTCTAATATTAATGATTACAGGCCTATTTCGTTATGCAATGTTTTTTATAAAATTATTGCTAAGCTTTTGGCTAATCGCATGAAGACGGTCTTACCTTTTATTATTCACGAGAGCCAAGCAGGGTTCATTCATAACAGAAGCACCAATGACAACATTCTGCTTGCTTCGGAAATGCTTAGAGAATTTAACTTTAACAGCAATCTATTTTGTGCTAAGCTAGATATCAAGAAGGCTTTTGATACTGTCTCTCGTAATTTTCTGATTAATAGGATGAGGCATAAAGGTTTTCCTGATGTGTTTATTAATTGGATTAAATGCTGTATTTCTAATGTGCATTTCTCTATATGCCTGAACGGGTCCTTGGAGGGGTTTTTTAACTCCTCCTCTGGCCTGAGACAAGGGTGTCCTTTATCACCCCTTTTGTTCTGTATTGTTATGGATGCCCTCTCTTGCAGTCTCACGTCGAATAATTTAGGTAATAATAATCCTGTTTTTAATATTAATGGCAAGAATTTTAATCACCTTATGTACGCGGATGATCTTCTTGTTTTCGGGATGGCAAAAACTCAAAATGCTTCTAACCTTATGAATATTCTTACTGATTTTGCGGATTCATCCGGTCTCAACATCAATCCCACTAAAAGCTCTATTATTTTTTCCAATAACACTGCTGATACTGATCAATTTTGTAACATTTTGGGTATTACGCAGAGGAGTAGTTTCCTTACTTATCTGGGGATTCCTATTTCTCCTGAAAGGCTGAAAGCTAATCAATTCCAAGTTCTTTTAGATAAAATTATTTCTCTTCTTGAAGGCTGGAAGGTGAGATTTCTTTCTTTAGCCGGTAGAGTTCAGTTTCTTAAATACACTATTTCAAATACTCTTGCCTACTGGATCAAAGGATCTATCATACCAAAAGCTATTTGTAAGACTATCAGCAAGCTTTGTTCTAAATTTTTATACCATGGAAGCATTAATGGTAAGAAAGTCCATATGATTGCTTGGGAGAATACGGTTATACCAAAGAAAAAAGGCGGTTTAGGTATATTTTCTATTGATGCTTGTTACTATAGTTATCAATGCACTTTCATTTGGAATATGCTTTCTCGGGATAGTTTGATTTATTCCTGGTTCAAAAGCAAATACCACTCCCCATGGAAGCCCCCAGCTGCCAAGGCCTCAAAATTTTGGAAACTTATTTGTTCAACTGCTTATAAAATTAAGAATCATTTAGCTTTAAGTGTGAATTCTAATTCCAAGTTTTCATTATGCTGGGATCCGTGGATAAAAGGGAAGTCTTTATCTGAATTTTTTCAGATAAATCAAAGGTGCACTGGTTTATCTGTTAATAGTTGTATTAAGGACAATGTTTGGGACCTTCCAGACTATATTCCCGATAATATGAGAAATGTAATTTGCGCCATTGAGATTAAAGAGCAACCGGCTTTGGCTTGGGAGGGCTCTTTAAACCCGAAATTTACAAATTTTTTGAATTCCTATTATGCTAATTTTAGAGGAGGTGAACTGGCACAAATATGTGTGGTATAAATCTTATTCGCTTAGATATTCTATTCTAACTTGGATGGCTATTCTGCAGAAACTGAAAGTTGCTGATTTGTTAATCAAAAAATCTATCCAGGTCAATCCGGTTTGCTGTTTTTTGTAACAATGTCCAGGAAGATCACAATCATCTTTTCTTTAACTGTGATTTTACTTTTAATGTCATTAACAAGCTTATTCCTGAATTAAAACTCTTTCTTACTTAGACCAAATTTGATTCAGGTCTTTGATTACATGGATAACCAGCTACTTATGTCCAAATGGGAAAAGAATTTCTGCTGGCTAATTATAGGATGCACCGTGTATCATCTTTGGGAGAGAAAGGAATAATCGAAAATTTGCCAACAAATGGAATGATTCGGAGAACATCATCATTACTATAAAAAATATGCTATTCGGGTCAAAACTTGCACCTGGAAGCATTACCATCACCTCATTGAAAAATTTCAATTCAACTGAAATATTAGCCTTGCCTCACCGGGCTGGAGAGGGATATCTCAAGATTGCTGTTTTGATTCATCCTGTTGCTTCTGTTGCTGTTATAGATGTTTTTGTTTGTATTTGTTGGTTTTCCAAAGTTTTAGTTTCAGTCTTTGTTTAGCTCTATGATGGGCGCTGCTTCTGTCGAACAATAGTCTTTGTCTTTTGTCTTTGTTTGCCTTTATTTTCCTGTATGGTTTTTTGTTCCTTTTATCTTAATAAAATGGGCTATGCCCCGGTTCTTCCCAAAAAAAAAAAAAAGAACAAAGATTATTTATGATATTCTTGTTATTCTAACCGTTTATGAAATCTAAAATGATTAAATTATTCTAACGGTTAATAAATTTAATTAGTTGACTCTAAAATTTAATTTAAATATAGAATGATTATTCGTATTTTGATTATTTGAGTACTTGTTTATATATATATATATAAAGACCGGTCTAATTAGTATAAAGTTTTTCTTAAGAAGGTACAATTGGCCGATTTTATAAATGTTATAAATTTAAGTAAATTTTTAAATAAATCGACTGCAATGAATATACCTTACTACAAAAACAGAACTCTAATTTTTTAGAAAATTATTTTTTTTTCTAAATAAATACTATAGTATGATAAATTTTATTATACTTCACAAGCCCGAAAAAAATTAAAAAATAAACAATACATATATTTCATTCAATTAATTTTTGACGTCAAACAAATTATTTTGTATAAAATATTCAGTTTAGAGACAAATTAATATTAAATAATTCAGGCTAAATAGAGTTCAACTATATTTTATATTATTTAGATTTTCATTATTAAAAGAATTGCATAAGAGATAATAAATACATTTATAAAGATGCATATACATTTCTATAAATAACTTTACTTTACTACAAAGTTATATTAAATTTTAGCCGGCAAACGTTCATATATTATTTCATGATAATTAATATGCAAATTCATAGTTATATATATATATATATATATATATATATATATATATATATATGTGTGTGTGTGTTTGTGTGTGTGTGTGTGATACGTCATCATAAAATTAGCTTGATCGAGCACGAATCTCGAGGCAAAAGCTAGTTGGAGACTTCTAAAATTAAATCCGGGAGCACCTGAACCCCAATTTCAGCGAGCTTATAGTCAAACTGAGCGTCTCGGGAATACGAACTCAACGACACCAAGATCAACTCAATCCGAGCCCAAATGAGTCCGAATCAAGGGCTCAAAGTGCTGTCGAAAGGTTCAAGCAGCAATTTGAGTTACCAAACGGTCTCCGATTTTTACGAGCTTATACTCGAATCGAACGACTTGACGAGACAAATCCAACGAGCCCAAGATCGCAGAAATCCGACATCATTAAGGCCTCCAAATGGCCAACAAACGGTGCACGATCGTAGGATTCAATATCGGCCGTCCATTTGACCACTCCAGAAAATCTATAAATAGAGCCCTCATTCTTCATAAGAGAGGATCCAAGCAAGAGAGAGAAGAAGAGAAGAGAGGGAAGAAGAGAAGGAAGGAGCTCCTCCTCGACAGCCGCCGGACCACCGCAGAACCTCGCCGGACCACCGCAGGAACACCGCCGGACCACCGCAGAACCTCGCCGGACCACCGCCGAACACCCGCAGGAGCCTCGCCGGACCACCGCAGGAGCCTCGCCGGACCACAACCGTCGGAGCCTCGCCGGACCACCTCCGGAGCCTCGCCGGACCACCGTCGGAGTTTCGCCGCACCACCATCTCAATGCCCGACGTTCAGGCCCGACGTGCTACTAAAGGCCTGACATTCATGCCCAACGTACTGCTCAAGGCCCGACTTTCAGGCCTGACGTCTTCATCTAAGGCCCTCACCTTCTCCCGAAGCCCTCATATTCGTCAAAGGCCCTAACCAACATCTGAGGCCTTCACCTTCACCTGAGGCCCACACCTTTGCCAGAGGCCCTCATCTTCGCTAAAGTCTCTCACCTCCGCTAGACTACCACCTTACGCCGTTGTTTTGTCGGAACACCACCTGAGGCCTGGACTTTTGCTGGGCCACTACCTGACGTCCAGAGTTCTACCAAAGTACCGCCCTACTACAACGGTCTTTCAGATCCCAGTCTCCTACCAACTACGGTCTTTCAGGCCTTCGTCGCCTACTATGTTCCTTCCAACCAGACAAACATGTATATGTAATTCCTACTATGTAATGTAATCTGCATGATGTACATTTGCTACATCAATCCAAGGCCTTCTCCGAAGGAAGAGCCTCATTTGTAACAACTACTAATACTAGTGGATTCATTCAAACTGGGCCAGGCCCCGTGGTTTTTCCCCCTTTTCAGGGGTTTTCCACGTAAAAACTCTGGTGTCTCTTATAAATGTTTCACCCTCTCACTTATCTTCTTGTGTGCTAGATCTTCGTATAATGCTAAGATATTAAACTAAATATTTCTCTACCGCCGCGAATACTCCAGGACGCAACAATATGAAAATGCGTTGTAATTGCGAAGAGAATAAGGTTAAGAAAGAACATGGTGAAGCCAGGGAAAGAAGATGAAACGAATTGTATTATTCCTGTATCTTGAATAGCTACAGAGAAAGGCCTAATAAAGACTTAGCTAATGGTAAGCTAGTAAATACAGATAAAGAACCTAAGGTTATTACTTTATATGCTAAAAGCCTCCCTCAACTTAAGCATTCAGTGTCCGAATGATTAATTTGTTCCGTAATTCAGTGAACCGAGCGATCGAGAAGGGCTTCGTTAGGATGTCAGCTATTTAATCTTTGGAGGAGATGTGCTCGAGCTTGAAGTTGCCGGAGCCAATTTGCTGACGAATAAAGTGATAGTCAATCTCGATATGCTTTGTTCTTGCATGAAACACCGGGTTTTTGGCAATGGCCATAGCTGTTGTGTTATTGCAGTGAATGATGGTCGATGACGGTTGAGAGAGATTGAGTTCGGTGGATAGTCGACGAAGCCATATTATGTCCGAAGCGGCAGCTGAGAGACATCTGTACTCAGCTTCGGTGGAGGATTTAGCTACGGTCGCCAGCTTTTTCATCGTCCAAGAAATAAGGTTGGGACCGAGGAAGGTGCAGAAGCCCGAAACCGACTTTCGGTAGCTGGTGTCCGATTCCCAGTCCGCGTCTGAATAAGTGCGTAGTTCCAGCGAGCCAGCGACGATAGGTAGTCCAAATGATAAGGTGCATTTGATGTAGCGAAGAAGACGTTTGAGTGCCTTAAAGTCTTGTTTGGTTGGAGACTGCATATGTTGACAGATCTGGTTCGTTGCGAAGGCGATATCCGGTCTTGTGATGGAGAGGTATTGAAGTGATCCAGCGAGGCGGCGGTAGAGGGATGGATCCGAAAATGGTTGGGAGTTCAGTTCCTTCTGTTTCTTAGACAGCGTGACCGGGGTAGGAGCTGCTTTGCAATCCTTGTAGCTTGCGTCGTTAAGAATTTTCATAGCATAGTGTTCTTGAGATAGAAAGTAGCCGGATTTGGAATGTGTCACCTGAATTCCGAGGAAGAGCGAGATATTGCCAAGTTGTTTGAGGGCAAATTGAGTTTGCAGTTGTTGGAGGAGTAGCCGAATAGCAGTTTCGTCGTTACCTGTCACCAAGAAGTCGTCTATGTAAATAAGAATTTATATTTGAATGTTGTGTTTGCGTAAGATAAGAAGGGAGGGGTCGGAATGACTAAACCCGAAGCCTTGTTGTTGGAAAAAATTGGTTAGTTTTTGAAACCATTGTCGCAGTGCTTGTTTCAAGCCATAGAGAGATTTTTTAAGTTTCCACACCGCGTGTGGTTGATTGTGATCGATGAAACCTGGTGGTTGGCGCATGTAAATGTCGTCGGGTAGATCTCCATGAAGGAAGGCATTGGATACGTCAAGTTGGTTCATGGGCCATTGTCGGTTCAGGGATAGCGTGGGCAGGAGGCGGATAGTAGTCATCTTCGCAACAGGACTGAAGGTCTCGTTGTAGTTGATGCTGAATTTTTGATCGTAACCGACAGCTACGAGCCAAGCTTTTTAACAATCTAATTGGCCATTCGGTAGAAGTTTAATTTTATACGTCCATTTACAGCCTAACACTGGTTTGTTTGAGGGAGGTGAGACGAGAGTCCATGTTGATTGCCGTTTAAGTGCGTCGAATTCTGCCTTCATTGCATTCCGCCAATGGTCTGTCTTGAGAGCTTGAACATAAGTACTCGATATTGTGGAAGGGTTGAGCTGGGCAAGAAGATTAAAGATCGATTTCAATTTAATTATCCCTGTTCTAAGATGGGTTTGCATAGGATGATAGGGGGTGATGGTGTGGCTGTGTTGAGAAGAGGAGATGGGAATTTCGGGTGAAGTTAAATTAGTGTCCAAGGTGGGATGTGGAGTACTGTGATTAGGGGGAATTATAGGAGGTTCAGTTATTGGTGTGCGTTTGTCCGTAGGGACGTGAGGGATGGTAGATGTGGGGATGAGGAGAAGGGGAGGGGTGTGAGAGGTGGTAGATTGGAGATCCTTGTTAGCCGAGATGGTGTTGTGCTGGAACGAAAAGTTGCGTTCGTAGAAGACGACGTGTCTGGATATGTGAGTCCGACCGGTGGTGATATTGTGACAGAGATATCCTTTGTGTTGAGGTGAATAACCCAGGAAGACGAAGGATTGCGCATTAATGTGGACCTTTTTGTTGAATGAAAATTCAACACCTCGTGTCCCAAAATAAGGGGAGATGCTGCCGAAATTTTTCTGAATTTTTAGACTTTTTTTTTTTAAAATCAAATCGAAATCGATCGTTGTTATATGTCTTCCTACGAAGATCATCGTAATTGGAATATACAACACATCTTTTAATCTTCATGGCAAGATTTTGCTTTCGACAATCTCACCCTTTAATCACATGTGAAAATCTTTTGGTATTTTCCCCTAATAATTGTAGACCTTTTTTGTTGAATGAAAATTCAACACATTGAGTCTCAAAAATAAGGGGAAGTGCTGCCGGATTTTCTAACTTTTAAATATCTTTCTAAAATCATTCATTGCTGCTATATGTGATTTTACGACGATCATCGTAGTTAGCATATACAGCGAACCTTTAAACTCTATCCGGTAAAAATTTGCCTTTAACATTTCACTCTTGGGTTATTCTCAAGGTTGAAAGAGTTAAGCTTTTTTTTTAGTAATTTTTCCTGATATTTGTGAACCTTTTGTTGAATGAAAATTCAACACAGTGAGTTCCAAAAAATAAGGGGAAATGCTGCCGGATTTTTGAATTTCCAAATCTCCATCTTTCAAATCTAATTCAATTCTCATTGTTACATGTAGCACCACAACCTTTTTCAAGGGTAAAACATGTACAATGTAAACTCAATCATTTTCAAATTCAAACATCTTCTCCAAATTCATCCAAATCAAATTCAGATTATCGTTGTTATATATTTTCCTACAAAATCCTTTTGTAGTTGAATGTATATAACGAAGATTCAAACTTTCTTTCAATCAAAATCAAACTCCATATTTTATCATTTTCATACCGGGTTATAACTCTTATAACCCGATATGTATGATAAAATATAAATTTATTTTCAAATTCAAATTCAAGTTTCTAATTCAAATCTTCTCCTTTCTAATTCTCAGATACTCAAATCATCTGCAATGGCTGGCAAACTTCTGTTTTCAATGGACCGTGACTTAATGGTTGAGGAACTGATTTATGAAAATTCAATCCAATTCGGAATAGGGTTTAAGTCCCTTAGACTGGTGATGAATGGAAATACTTTGGTGGATCTTGCTGTTGAGGGCGAGGAGGCCCCTCTAGTTCAGTTGGCCATAAGAGCTGGAAACGATGCCCCCCCTAGTCTTTGGTCTGCATTAGACATCGCTAACGCACCCAAAGAGTTTCTTGAGGATGCGAAAAAACTGGAAGCTGCCGCTGCAGGAAAGACAGTGTTTAAGAAGGGATCTTCTAGTTCTGAGACTCTTTATGGTAATAAGAATTCCAAGAAGAACTACCTTAGAAGATTAAGAAAGAAAATTATCAAGACCAAGAAGGTGGCCGAGCTGAAGGCCTTAAGTAAAGTCGATCTTGAGGCTGCTGAGGAGCTGCCAATCCCTGCCTCTTCTCCACTCCTTAAAGGGAGTCGTTTTCACCCCCTCGCAGCTGCTGCAGGGGAGGTGAGAGTCACTCGGATAGCTAGCACTCCGCCTAGCCTAGTAGACTATTCTGTTAAGAGAACCCCGAAGGAGAAGCAAGTTCTGAAAACTAGGATGCTTAGAAATATCATCCATACTTGTGCTGCTCAAGTAGGGCAAACTAAGGAACAATATGTGAAACACTTGAAGGGAGTGATTTCACACAAACTTGAGAAAGAAGTTCTGAAGGAAGAAAAGTCTGAAGCCAAGAACTTGACTCCTCAACCAGTGAGGAAGAACAAGAAATTTGTCAAACAACCTGTATCTTCAGTCCTGGTAGATGGATACCATTGGGTACCTCGCCTCCCGTCTGCAAAGACGGAGGAGATAGTATTAACTGGGTCTGGCCAGAGTCGCCCTTTTAGTGGTAGACCACCGACCCCACTTTCAAAACCGTCAAAGCTGGCCCCAGTGATAGTAAAGTCTACAAAAGTTCTTGAAAAGCCAAAACCAGTTGATGTTAAGGGCAAGAGGCCCATGTCACCTAGAAGATTCTGACCTTAGAGCCTTCACCAAAGTCTATAGTCACTTCCAGGCCATTAATCCTGATATGTTGATCAATAAACTACATTTTTCTGGACCCATTTCAGCCCCTAGTCGTCATGAGTCCAAAATGACCAAAATACCCTTGTGTGGGCTCAAATGGTGATTTAAAACCAAATGAACTCCGAATTGAATGAAACCACTTCCAACAAGTTTCAAATGTTATTTTAAATCTGTTAGAACCTTTGCCAAACTCTGGGTCAGCCTGGTTGACCAAGTCAACCTAGTTGACCCAAACGGCCCTTTAAGGGCCCAAATAGATGTTTTGACCCAAATGACTTTATTGAACCATGAAACCAGCCTCCTTAAGACTCTTAGCCCCGCAGCCCGGAGTAGTCCAGCCGATAAACCAAACTAATGTAATTGAATTAGAGATTTTAAAAGGTTAAATAATTAAGAATAATCAATTCTTAAGGTTTAACACCCCTTAGAATTCATTCGTGGCGTTGTGCCACCAGGCTCGAGGAACCAGCCTCCTTAGGACACTTAGCCCCGCAGCCCGGAGTAGTCCAGCCAATAAACTTCATCTTTAGGATGGTTGTTATGTTTTGAAGGGTTGGTTGAGTGTTTTAAACGTTAACTAAACACTTCTGGAGTTCTAGAGTGATTTTGAGTTTTTATGAATTTTGGAATATTTTAATCATTTAATTAAAGGGTTAGAAATTGACTTTTTGATTAAGGGTGTTTTCTGGAATGTTTGTATTTTATTAAAATACTAGACCTTACTACAATCAGTTAGAAGGTAAGTACACTGAAATCGGATTTTTCTACATTTTTATTACGAAGGTTTGAAGTTTTGAACTAGTTTTGACCTACAATTCATGCTTGTTCAAGGGTTAGAGAAACTTTGATTTGAACATGTTTGAACTTAGCGCCATTAAGGACAATAATTAAGGACTTGTTTAGAGAACTTAGAATGTTTCTAAAAATTAGGATTCACTTCCTTTTGAGTTGAAACTTCAAATAATTGAACTTAGCGACATGTACAGCCCTTAGGAAAATTTTCACTGGTTTTAGAAGTTATTAAGCTCCCTAATTGATTTTCTTAAGATCAAGTCTTAATTAAGCCATTAAAACTTCTAAAAAATGTAATAAATCAAGATTAAATCCAAAAAATTTGTATAATACATCAAGCTGACCAGATTTGAATCCTTAACTAATGAAAATTGAAACCAAAATTATTTGACAGCAAATTAAACCTTAATTTAATTTTAAGATAAATTGAATATTTAATTAATATAATTAATTAATAATAATTATTTAAATTCCAAAAATTTCCCAAACACTTGGGAATCTCTTCTTAGGTTATTATTGCCCTTTGGAGTTGATTTCAAGGAGTTTGGAATTCATTTGGAGAAAAACCACAAAATGGCTCTTTAATTAAACTTTTTAAAATTCATTAAATAGTCAAAAATTCAAACCTTCATAACTAATTCAAGAAAAATCAAAATTTAACAAACTCACTTGCATTCAACTCCTAATAGTGTATAATATTTATTAAAAATCTTAAAAGTCCAGAAAACTATCAGATTTGAAAAGTCAACAAACCGGTCAAATCCAGGTCAAAATTAGTTCAAAACTTCAAACCTTCGTAATAAAATGTAGAAAAATCCAATTTCAGCATACTTACCTTCTAACTGATTGTAGTAAGATCTAGTATTTTAATAAAATACAAACATTCCAGAAAACACCCTTAATCAAAAAGTCAATTTCTAACCCTTTAATTAAATGATTAAAATATTCCAAAATTCATAAAAACTCAAAATAGCTCTAGAACTCCAGAAGTGTTTAGTTAACGTTTAAAACACTCAACCAACCCTTCAAAACATAACAACCATCCTAAAGATGATGTTTATTGGCTGGACTACTCCGGGCTGCGGGGCTAAGTGTCCTAAGGAGGCTGGTTCCTCGAGCCTGGTGGCACAACGCCACGAATGAATTCTAAGGGGTGTTAAACCTTAAGAATAGATTATTCTTAATTATTTAACCTTTTAAAATCTCTAATTTAATTACATTAGTTTGGTTTATCGGCTGGACTACTCCGGGCTGCGGGGCTAAGTGTCCTAAGGAGGCTGGTTCCTGTGCCATACAATATTACATCACAGAGTATAGAAAAAGTAGTGGTGGCTAGGCTCCACCAACAACAACTCAGGTTCTACTCCTAAAGAATGACGCAAATTTTAAAATAAGGCATTTTGTATCTTCAATCTTCATCTGCACTTCTTTGATTCATTTATGGATTATCTTCCTCCCTTCTGGTTCCTCGTAGGGTGTGCTCCAAAAGTATGTCCAAATGAAAAAGAAAATTTTCTACAAGAATTTTCATTTTCCCTTTGGACCCCTCTATATTTAAAATGTCTTGTTTTAAATTTTCACAACACTTGACACCAAATATATTACATCAAAAAAATGAAAATCTAGACTCTCCTGTAGGGTTGTTCTAAGTTGTTATAATAAAACAAAAATCATCCAAGCAGTTATATATGAATAAAAATGCTCAAAATCAATCACACTTGGTCGTGCTCTATTATTTGGGGGCTAAGCAGCTGAAGCACCTATAGCAGTTATATATTTTTATTATTAATTTTAGCCCCCTTTTAGCGCTATATAAGCACGACCATCTGCAAGAAGATAATGTCAGTATAAAAAGAGTTCTTAACCTATGGGTATTCTATCGCTCACACACAGTGCAGGAAAAAGAACTAGAATTTATCATAGAAAATTAAAGCAAGTAGTAAAACAAACAGCATACGGGTCACATGCAAGTCACCACAATACAGAGATATAAAGAAAAGCAAAACATCGGCCTAACCTAGAGCTAGTAGTCGTGTCCTAACAAACAAGTCTAAGTGTGTGTAGGCTTTGTTATTTTGGTATGTCATATATAGGATAATTTAATTAAAGTTTTTTGCATTTGATTTGTTAAAGGCAAAAGGGAGATTTTAATTAAAGTTTAAATATTAGTATTTTAAGATTAATTTTAGAGATTTTATTTTTAATATTTGATTGATTACCACCTTTGTTTCACACCGAGGTCGTGAGGTTTATTTCACCCTCCTTAGGGCTAACTTAATAGCCTCGTAGGCCTTGGTTATCCAATGGCAACCAATTTTATTGAATTATTAGTTGGTTATAAATTAGAAAAGAAAGATCAGTTGAACAGTTTATTAATCAAATTTGTTGATTGATTTTAAAGATTGATATAAGGTTTGATATTTTAAGAGTCTTTTATCCTAATGAATTTTAGCTTTCGGTTTGATCTCCTAATTTTAATCTACATCTTTTAAAGTTTAGATTAGTTAAGGGTTTATTATTAGATTATTTGAACTTGATTTAGATTTGGTATTTTTTTAATGGTTATAAAATCTTAATTATGGTTAGAATAAAAATTAAGTGTTTTAGTGCATTTTAAAAGATTGAATTAAGATTGAATTAAGATTGATTTTCATTAGTTGATTGTTAATGAATTAAAGAAAACTAAACCTAGGAAAACTTGTCACTAAATTTTTATTTTGATGTTTCTATCATATAAGAAGCACGCACACTAAGTCTATATTATCTAAGACTTAGTCTTTAATTTTTGTCTTTAAGTGTCACTAAAGTTTTAGTACTAAAAAGGTTTTATTTTCTAACCCTTAGGACTTTTGTGCATATGTCACTGGATTTAGGGATCTAAAATAAAAAGAAAAGAAATTCTAGTTATAAAATGAAGTTTCTAAAGGGTCATAAAGGATGAAGAGAATGCAATCATTAAGGCCCCTAAAAGTTTTCTAAGTTTTTAAGGAAACTCACATCACCAGGGGCTATGACTCGGTGGTTCCACCCGTAGCACCTCTATCAGACTGAATGGGGGCGACTGATGCTCGGATCCGACTATCCATGCTCCTTCTCTGAATGCTCCACTGCTCCTTATCCTTTGCTCTCTAAAAGGTGCCTCGCAAAATATAGAAGAAATGTGTATTAGAGCACATTATATATAATAGGTAAATGATAATACAAAGAAATAAAGATGCAGTAAAAGCAAGAACGTACCTTTTTGTATACCGGTTAAGCCATTTATCTTTTGGATTTTCCCCATTTTACAAGCATTAAAACATAAAGCATAAAAGAAGCTACATAAGGACTAAAAGCAAAGAAAGAGATGACTAAATGCGATAGAAAGAAAAGATTAAAAATCAAACATAAAAATAATGTAGGCATTGTTGTTATTGGGCACACTTCTTTGAAGCCATGTGTGCCTCTAAAACAACCTTCTCCCCAATTCAATGTGATATGAATAAGGAAGAAGATATTTCCAATGCCCTTTATTGTCCCCCACATTCTAAATAAAGCACTTGGTACATTTAAAACGACTACCCAAACTATTTCTCTAAATGAAGCCCAAAATGATGAAAGGGAACAAATTCCCAAAACTATAATTCAAAACAAGTTTCTATTTGTTTCACACTCTTCCAAAAATGCAACCTTATAAGAAAACATTAAAGAGAGCTAATTCAAATAAGAAAGATTATTTTGTTTCAGAAAGACATCAAAGAGAACTTGGTACACAAAACTCACCGTAAAGCTTCAAATTAAAAAAAATCTACTTATGAAACTTTCCAAATGGAAGAATATATAAAGCCTCTTATAAAAAAGAAAACAAAACACCAAAAACTCTTTTTGACACAGAATCAACCAAGTACTTTTCTTAAATTTGGTGTGGGGAAGAAACCAAAATCTCAAAAAAAAAAAAAAAAAAAAAAAAAAAAAAAAAAAAAAAACAAACAAACTTCGCGAAAGCCTTCATTCTAGAACATTCACAAAAATCATTACAACTTTTCGATACAAAACAAACCTAAGATCAATCATAAGTCCTCTTGACATAAGCAAACAAATTTTTTTTCCAATATGAAGCAACCCATAAAACCTTCATATGAAGCAAACTCATGAAACCTCACAATGTAAAATCACATACAAAACTTTTCTAGCATAAGGAAAACTCATTGCACCACTTCCAAATCACCCCATTCTTCTAACAAAGAATCAAAGGAAAAGAAAAGAAAAAGACTATTCGATCTCTTCAACACAAACTCGATAGAAATATTGAAATCCACAAATGTATGTTACTTTAAATGCTAACGGAAGAAAATTCATTTATAATGACATAAACTAGCCTCCAACATAAGTACATAAACCATCATGGCCAATCACATATGCGATATTGAGGAATACTCATAAGTTCAAAACTTCTCCAAATATGATAATAAATAAACACCCACATAGCATTGCAAAGGATAAATGTAGTTGCAAGTAAGAGAGACATATGCCTTTATGAGATAATTTAGAGAAAAAAACTACTTATGTAATCTTTCAACCTTTCTTTCTTTTATGTCAAACATGAATGAGTAAGAGAAAAATTACATAACATAAAACTCAACACTTGTGCCAAATATACTTAGAAAAAAAGAGAGAAATTATCATGTCCTCATTTTGAAACTCAAGGGAATTGAGCATGATATCATCACAAAACAATATAGATTTAAGACATGAGAGTATAGATTTAAGACATGAGCTATATAACTATTTTCCAAAAAACTTCTAGTTTTCACACCCATAAGCTAGCAAATATCTCCAAGGACATTTTAGCACAAGTCACTAGGCTTACTTCAGTAGTATCAAACATACAATTTTGCAAGTGCTTTAATGGATATCAACTACACTCCTTCAAGTTAGCTCATGACATTAAGTACAAAGTTATACTAATCATATTCCAATCATGCATGTTTCGAGATATATGCAAAGTGAACCTCAACATATCATTTGCAAGAAGTTTAAACTTTGGAAAGAAAAGATGATCTCAAATTTTCATGTTTAAATATTTTCTTAAAACAACAATGTTTCCCCTTTTGGAAAGCCTTAGCAAAGAAGAGCAACTCATGTTTAAAACTCTATTTCAAAAGTAAATAGAAATTACGCTTTTAAGTATTCATGAAAATGCTTGAATCATGACAAACTTTATCCAACGATCTCTATCAAATATTACAATAAAGAGTGAGAGAGATGATATATATATATATATATATATATATATATATATATATATATATATATATATATATATAATATATATATATATATATAAACTTTCAAGCCAAATACACTCTCAAAGCCCTAGATAATGTTTGATCGGAATCAACAAGCATATTTATAAATCTCATGAGTAAGAACTACTCAAGGAGGCCACTCTTTATTTAGAATTTCATAAAGACTTATCAGAAACACTTCATATAAAGGATACTACCATACAAAGTTCCAATGCACATCAAACAATTATGACTTCTTTCCAATGGCGTGTCACCAAACTATTTATATGTAGTATTTTCATAAAGAACAACATAATCTCCAATGGCCTTTAACATTTTATACATGGAAAATCTCTCTAAATGATGTACCACATGATGCGATTCATAAATAAGCATGGATCTTATGTATTGGACGAACTCTTTTCAAGGAATTTTACACATGTATTTTTCTTAGTAAGCAAAACTATAAACACTTTAGGTGCATATGTTGACAACAAATAACATAGCTTTCTCATGCTCTCTAACAACCTAGACATAGGATTTTAAATCATTTATAAAATAGAATAAGTAATGAAAATCACCGGTTCCACATACACAATAAACAAATAAGCTCACCCTCCAAATAATCATGAATCAACATATTCTTTTGCATACCATTCTTACTAAAGTTAATATAACTATCGCGGGTGTATTTGCTAATAAACATCACATTCTCTATATGACTTGTCAAAAGTACAAAAGAGGCGTGACCACTCTAATTTTTCACATAAATCCACCCACATATCTTTGTTAGTATATACTCATGCATACATGATTCAACTCAAAGCATGTATTTAAACAAAGCAACTAGAGTAAAATAGACAAAAGTAGTTTGTTTCTTTCAAACCCAAGAAAGTTCATACTCCATCGAAATAATGTAAATGTCATTGATGCAATGGCTAAAGCAAACCCACATATGAAAGAACCTTTGTACATGAAGCAATCATTTTATGTAACCCCTCTCAAGCTTTAAAAGGGAGATGGACTATGCAATTATCACACTTTTAAAGCACATGACATTCACCTACAAGTGTTGAGTTTAAACTTTAAAGAAGAAACACTTATGGAAGAAAGATCTATGGCTTCACACATATTTCATCAAAGAACTAAATGCATTTTTTTAGATTCCCTTTTTTTCATACTCTAGACAATGTATTAAAGAAGGTTCTACAAGAACAATTCACCATACAAAGCCTTAATGTTAGCAAATACCTATGGTTTTCTTTTGGGAGCATTTCATCGAACATTTGATATGCAACGTTGTAAAGTCATGTGAAACAAACTAACATAAAAACAATGGTTCACACCTAAATCTCAACCAAAACTCTCTAAATAACTCACCAAAGTATTCTCAAAATTCATATCATAATTACTTCACCAAAAAGACATGTATAGGGATAAAAGAACAACCTAAGGGAGTTTCATTCTCAAGTTTTATAAAGAAGAAGAAGAAGAAGATGATGATAATGAGAAGATGAAGAAAGAAGAGAAGAAGAAGAAAGAAGAAGAAGAGGGAGCTACCTTGCAAACGATGGGAGACCGAGGCTAGGAGCGATGGGAGTGGATTCGCCTTGGAGGGCTTGACCTGACTGGGGTCGCATGAACAAATGGATCGGGGAGGCATCGACTTCCCCTAGGATTGATAAAAAGGAGAGGAGACAGTGAATAAGGGATGGCTCCGGTCTAGGCTATGCGAAACCTAGAGGGAGGAAGGGAGTTTGGTGCTCCTGGCTTGTGTGAGAGAGGAAGAGAGAGCAAGGGTCGGTGATGCCGAGCTCACAGACCAGAGGCAACGTAGGAGTTCCGCTTGAGCGATGTGAAAACTGAGAAGGAATCGGAAGTCTGGGCGTCTACGAGCAAGAGAAAAATCCAGAGAGAACGGGAGTTGGTCTGAATGAGGGAGCCGAAAGCTGCCTCTAAGTCTTCTAAGCATCTCTCGATGCTCTGCTTTGCTCGAAACACCAAAATGGAACTACGATATTCTGCTTCTCCCTAAGGTCTTTTGAATCCACTGCTCATTCGAGGGCTCACGCGACTGAAGCCTGCAGCCGCGATAGATTCCAAATTTTGGGGAAATCCGAACCGTCGAAATCGTTGCCTGATCTAGTAATTGTATTCAAATTATATAGAAAGTTAAATGGATTTTAGTAGAATTAAATTGTGCTGAATCAAGTCAAATTGGCTAAGACCAAGTTAGATTCAAGTCCGAATTTGACTCGATTCAAGTCAATTCGTGTTTGAGCCGGTGCCACGAATTTATTTGCACAAAATTAAGTTCAAAATCAACACAAATTTAAATCAAATCAAGCTCGATGCAACCAGAATAAAATAATTGAGTCTAATTGAGCGTAGTTGAGTCTAATCCAGCTCAGGTCAAGTCAATTCGACCTCGATTTGGGCTTGATGAGGCACAGTTAGACCGATCGAAGGTGCTCGAGGGTACTCAGGAGAAAATTAAGGTCAACAACTTTAAACAATAATACGAAGAACACATTAAAAATACATATGAATAACACATTAAAAAAATACTTTAAATAATATTTCTCCCCCTTTTTGACAATAGCAAAATGAGAAGAAGAGACAAACCAAACTAATCCAAAAATATAAGAAGTCATATAAAAAGCCTTTGATAATCGATCCTTTAAAGAGATGGAGTTATATTTGCAAGTAGAAATTAAAAGCATTAGAGAAATAGAAAGATTCATATAATTTATGTATAGATATAACATAGACAAGAAAAAAAATTAAAATCATGAATCAGTTTAGACAATAAAATAAGAAAAATTATTGCAAAGTAGATGAATAAAAAATTTCTATATTTCAAAATTCAATACAAAATAAAATTGCACAAAAGATTAATTTTAATTTAAAGATTAAAAGATTGAGGAAAGAGCATACACTTATGGCGCTTTGCGCATCATCACAATTTTTGTGGCACACTTTATTCATCTTTTTAATTTTGGGCTAATTTTGTGCCTCTTTTTCAATTTGCGAACCATTGCATATTCTTTTGATATTTTGTACATTTGTACATTTTCAAGTGTATTCTTGATCTTTCCAAAATCAACAATCTAAAATCTCAAATTTCTCTAATTACAATAATATTTATATTGATAAGAGAAATACAAAATAAAAAAATATCATAATTGTAATAATAATATAAAAATTATGTTAGTCTAACAAGAGACATGAGATTGACATTTTTTAACTAGATTAAGCTATAATCACAGCTTAAATTTTTGAAAAATTGAATTTTCTAATGAAATTAATTTTTTATTGCAATTCTAAATATAACACTTATGAGATCAATATTTCAAGGATGATCATATAGGCTAACACACATTTCTGAAATGAAATAAAAAACAGTAAAACAAGACAGGATAACTTTTATTGATATCATTGGTAGAAAAATTGCATGCAAAACCATTCAAATTAATAGTTAATATGCTACACGATTCGCCCCGTACAAAAATATATCGTACAGACGAATTTCACACTTTGAAATTTTCATGCCAACACTAAAAAATTATGAATCTTGATGTGAAAGTACACAAAACAAACAGATATGAGATTGCAAAATCAAGCACGAACAAAATACTGAAAAATACATACATAAAATCACAAAATCAAAAGAAACATAAATAAAAATATGAATGTTGCATAACCACTTAATTAAGCGTTCAAGTCAAACACACTAAGCCTTATTCTTAATGTACTGAAAGTATCAAAGGCTAATGGTTTAGTAAAAATGTCTGCAAGTTGATTTTCTGTTGATACATGATTGAGTTCAATTTCTCCTTTGGTTACATGATCTCTTATGAAATGATGTCTAATATTTATATGTTTAGTTCTTGAATGTTGAATAGGATTTTTAGAGACACAAATGGCACTAGTGTTATCACAATAAATGGAAATTGTGTCTATTGTTAATCATAAATCAATCACTGTTATTTCAACCAAAGTACTTGTGCCACACAACTTCCTAAGGCAATATATTCAGCTTTAGCAGTAGATAAGGCTACTGAATTTTATTTTCTACTGGACCAAAAGATTAAAGAATTTTGAATGAATTGACATGTTCTAGGAGTACTCTTTTTATCAACTTTACAACCTACGAAATTTGAATCTGAACATCAAATTATTTCAAATGAAGAGCTAAACTTAGGATACCAAATTCCTAAGTTCTAAGTTCCTAACATATATCTTAAAATCCTTTTCACTGCTGTCAAATGTGATTCTTTTGGATCTGACTGAAATCTAGCACATAAATAAATATTAAACATGATATCGGGTCGGCTAGCTGCCAAGTAAAGCAAAGATCCAATTATCCCTCTAAATTTCTTTTGATCAATAAATTTTTCCTTAGAGTCCTTATCCAACTAAACTGAGAAACTCATAGGTGTATTAGCAGGTTTAGCATTATCCATTTTATACTTTTTGAGGATGTCCTTAACATACTTTGACTGATTAAAAAATGTACCCTCCTCAGTTTGCTTAAAGCTAAAGCCTAAAAAATAGCTCAAATCTCCCATTAGACTAATCTCAAATTCACTACTCATTATTTTAGAAAATTAAAGATTTTTATTTGTATATCCAAAGATAATATCATCAACATAAATTTGTACAATGAGTATTTCCTCTCACAATTTTTTCAAAAAAAGAGTTGTGTCCATACTTCCTTTTTCAAAAGATCTATCAAGTAGGAAGGTGCTCAACCTCTCATACCAAGCCTTAGGTGCCTGTTTTAATCCATGTAATATCTTTTTTAATTTTAAAATATGATTTGGATGTTTAGAATTTTTAAAATCTAGAGGTTGTTTCACATATACATCCTCTTGAATTACCCCATTTAAAAAGGTACTTTTAACATCTATTTGGTACAATTTAAATCCTCTAAAATAAGCAATGGCTAACAAAACCCTAATTGCTTCAAGTCTAGCTACAGGGACAAAAGTCTCCTCAAAATCAATCCCTTCAATCTGATTATACCCTTTAGCAACCAATCTAACCTTATTTCTAATGACTGCTCCTGAGTTATTCATTTTATTCTTGAATACCCATTTAGTTCTAACTACACTTTGATCCTTTAGTCTTACAATTAATTTCCAAACTTTATTTCTTATAAATTAATTTAATTCATCCTGCATTGCCAATATCCAAAATTCATCCGAAAGTGCTCGATCAATATTTGTGGGTTCTATCATTGAAATAAAGGTTTAATGATTAACTTCTTTGTTGAGTCCATGTCTAGTCCTAACACCCTCACTATGTTCACCTACATCAATTCCTTTGGATGGTTTTTAGAAAATCTCAAATATCTAGGAACTGGATTTTTTATCTCTAAATTTTCTTCTAAATTTATTTGCTCAATCTTTTGGGAGTTAATCTCTATCTCATCATCTTCAACAATTGATTCTTCTAAAATTTCAGATTCATCAAATACAATATGCGTGGTCTCCTCAATTACTAAAGTTCTTTATTAAATACTCTATAAAATTTTTCAACACTTAAGTATCCTATAAAAATTCCTTCATCTGATTTTGGATCAAAATTTTTTAAGGTAGAATTTTCATTGTTAGGTATGAACACCTTATATCCAAAAACATACAAATATGACAAATTATGTGTTCTTCCCTTTAGTAACGCATAGGGTGTTTTATTTAATTCTGATCTAACATTCACCCTATTCAAAATATAACATACTGTGTTAACCGCCTTAGCCCAAAAATATTTAGAAAGTAAGTATTCTGCCAATATGGCTCGAACGGCTTCTATTAATGTTCTATTTTACTTTCAACAACTCCATTATGCTGAGGGGTTTTAGGTACCGAAAAATTATGATCAATTCCTTTTTTCTTACAAAAATCCTCTAATTTTTCATTTTTAAATTCTCCACCATGATCACTCTGAATTGTTAAAATTTCACATCCTAGTTTCCTTTGAATCCAAGTTGAAAAATTTCTAAACTCCTCAAATGATCCACTCTTATGATATAGAAATCTAATCCATGTAAATCTTGAATAATCATCCACAATTATAAATCCGTATACCTTACCTCCTAGACTTACAGTTTTAACTCGTCCAAAAAGATCCATATGTAATATATCCAATGGTTTACTAGTTCTAAGATCCTTATTGAACTTAAAAGAGGGCTTTACCTATTTTCCTAATTGATATGCATCGCAAAGGTGATCTTTAATAAAGTCTAGTTTTGGTATGCCTCTCATTAGGTTCTTTTGAGTAATCCTCCTAAAATTTTTTATGCTAGAGTGACAAAGTCTCCTATATCAAATCTATGATTTATCAGAAATAGTTTTTAAACAAAAATCAGTAGGAGTTTTAATACAATTTAAGTATAGCATATACACATTGTTTACCCTTATACCATTTAAAACATCATTATCATTTAGGCTTAATATGTAACTAGTACGTAAATATTTTATACATTATCCTTTATCACATAACTGGCTAATATTTAACAAATTATGCTTTAAGCCTTGTACAAGTAGTACATTTTTAATAAAAAAGTTTTTAAGATTTCGAATCATACCTAATCCTACCACCTTCCTTGTGGTGTTATCTCCAAGTGTAACTCTGCCTCTACTCCTGACTTCTAGCGATATGAATTGAGTAGTTTCTCCAGTCATATGCTTTGAGCAACCGCTGTCCAGATATCATATGCTCTTACGAGGCCTTGTGTGAGAGCGATCCTGCAATATCATCAAACGTTAGACCTGGGAATCCAAACAAGTTTGGGTTCACCTTTTTGCAAATTATAAATAGATGCATGTATGATATGTTTAGCTTTATGCATCTTAGGTTTCCACACCAAATGAGTTTTCTTCTTCAATGTACATGTGTGAGCTATATGTCCAATCAATCTACAATTATGACATTTGACTCATGGAAAGGGGTTTCTTAATCTTCTGTAGTTTCTCTATCTATTTATGGATTGCATAAATTTAGGATACAAAATATGATTCGTGAAATATTCAAGTCTTGGTAGTATCCTATTATCCCCGAGAGCTTCTATCTTTAGTTTATAAAAAGAATTCATATCTTCCAAGATACGATTTGTATAATTTACTCAATATAATTTTCTCTCTAATTCATCCTTACTGTTTTAAATTCTTTTTGAAGTTCATCATAGGTAGATTTTAACTTCTCATGGTTCTTATTCAATTCTTCAAACTCATCAAGTAATTTCATGTGGTTGTTCTCAATTAAAGTATGATCTTTCCTAAGGATATATTATTCTCTTTATAGTTCCTGAAACTATAAGTTCAGACTAGCATGCTTTTTCTTTAACTTTTTATATGCAACATATATGCATTCAGAGACTTCTAAAAGTTCATTGTAAGTCAAGTCACATATCTCTTCTTGATCTAACTGATCAAGATTATCGGTCATCAAGCACAGATTGGTGACTTCTTCTTCCTTTTCAGTCTCTGATAAGTCTAAAGCTGAGTCTGCTTAGAAAGCTCTTTGAAATTTCTTCTTGCCCTTCTTCACCATTGGTTTCTCCTTTACCTTCTTCTTGCTATGAGTGGATTTGAGTTTTGGGCAGTCTGACTTAATATGTCCAGGTTTCATGCACTCATAGCAAATAACATCATTTGAAATCTTGACATTTCTATTAAATTTACCTCAATTCTATTACTGGTATCTCTTTTGCTTCCTCTTCAGAAAGCTTTTGAACTGTCTAGTCATTAATACAATATCATCCTCATCCTCAAGTGCAGATTGATCACTCTCTGACTCCTCCACCTTTATTACAATATTCTTCTCCTTTCGTGGCTCTCATGCATCAACATTTCTTTGACTCACTCCTTGCTCGTAAGAAATTAGTGATCCAAGAAGATTGTTAATAGAGTAAATGTTTAAATCTTTAAACTCTATAATCGCAGTTATTTTAGCATCATAAGTAGTAGGAAAACAACGAAGTATCTTATTGACCATTTCAGCGTTCGTTAGTTCCCTACTTAATGCATGTAAAGAGGTGACTGTTTATATGAATCTTATGTATGTCAGAAATGGGTTCATTTGGTTTCATGCGAAATAATCCATAGTCATGCAATAAGATTTTTAGTCTGGATTGTTTAACTTCATCAGTCCTCTCATAAATTATACAAAGTCTATCTCATATGTCTTTTCCACTTTTGTAAGTAGAAACACGCATGTAATCTTCAGATTTAAGAGCACAAAAGAAACTATTTAGGCATTTAGCATTAAGTTATGCTAATTCACGTTCTTTTACTGTCCAGTCCACAAAGGGAGTTTCAACTCTAACTCCGTCAACTAATCTAGTTGATTTTGTATACCCTTCCTAAACTAAGATCCACATACGATAATCTAGTGACTGTAGGCAGGAACCTTCCACTGTTCACACTCATCGAGTGTAGGCAGAGAACCTTCCGCTGTTCACACTCTCCAAGTGTAGGCAGAGAACCTTCGTCCTTTTATACTTCTCCAAGTGTAGGCAGAAAACCTTCATCCTTTCTCACTTTTCCAAGTGTAGGCAGAGAACCATCATCGTTTCACACTTCTCCAAGTGTAGGTAGAGAATCCTCCCGCTGTTCACACTCCTCGAGTGTTAGTAGAGAACCAAATCTCCTTTAAAAGATCTTCTCATGAGAAATCTGGAAGGACAAGAGAAAAGAGTGAAGTAATCACAATTCACAAACGAAGATCCTTACCTTTAAGTACCAAGTGAACCCTTTATGCTCTAGTAGTAAGAATTCTCCTTCAAACACTATCTCACACTCTCTCCTTTGATCTCCCTTCAGTTTGCACGAAAACTAGTAGACAAAAAGATTTCAAGACAGTTCTAAGTGGACCTTTTATAAGAAAGACATGAAAAATCATCCAAAAACTACAAATTTTCAATTCAGTACGTATTCGATCATCCTGTATGATCAAATTTCATAAGTACGAATAGTGTAAATTTTGTTGTTATGAACTCAATGTGCATTAGTATGAAATTCCTTCATCCTGATCATCGTCCTATACAAACATAGTTCATCCGGTACGAACATTTATTTCAAAGGTTTGTTGGGACAAAAATTGGATGAATCACAAGTTCAAAGAACAGAGAACATCATCTAGGGATGAAGGTGTCGATTCGTCTAGATGAATAGAATAAACTGAAAATCTAGAGGAGATCGTCCTGGGATGAATGGGACTATTCATCTGGACAAACAGTTCAAACTGAAAATCCAGAGGAGATCGTCAAGGGATGAATGAGACTATTCATCTAGACGAACAGTTCAAACAAAAAATTCAGAGGAGATCATTCAAGAACAAATGAGACTATTCGTTTGGACGAACATCACTTAGAAAAATTTTTACTCACCCTCTATTCATTCCATTTGCTCCTGGAGGTGTATAACTGATCTGATTGTCCCGTATGAATATAGTTCATCCTATATGATCAGTATTAAAAATTATAAATTTTAAAGTTCTCCCCCGGTGTGTGTGTGCTGAGCTACTTAATTACAATCACACTCTTTCTGACTCAAGTAAAACAAATACAGACTCCAAGTTACAAAAAATAATAAGCAGATCTTTGATTTGAAGTCTTCAATAATATGGAGTATGATTTACCTAAAATATTAGTACACATAAGAGTAAAAAAAAAAACACTTCCAAAATGTGTTAGGAGAAAGTAATACGCAAAACATTAATATTTGGAATCATTAAAATATATAAGTTGTAAGAATGCGAAGCATGCAAAGCTAAGTAGCAACTCTCTCAACAGAAAGAACCATTGTCTGACGAGCGAGGTCGGAATGACAGTAGCCGGTAGGAGATAGTGGTCAAAAAGATCATTGTCTAGCGAGTAGGGTTAAAAGGATCATAGTTGGCTGGAGATAGTGGTAAGAATGACTGTTATCAAGTGATGGAGGTTGGAAGGACCGTAGTAGAAGACATAGGTTAGAAGGACCATAGTCGGTAGGAGATAGGGGCCAAAAAGACCATTATCTAGTGACTGAGGTCGGAAGGACCGTAGTATGTGACGGAGGTTAGAAGGACCATAGTCAAAAGGAGATAGGGGTCAGAAAGATTGTTATCTAGTGATAGAGGTAGGAAGGACCGTAGTAGGCGATAGAGGTCAGAAGGACCCTAATCGGCATGAGATAGGAGTTAGAAAGTCTGTTATCTAGTGATGGATGTCAGAAGGACCATAGTAGGCAATAGAGGTCAGAAGGATCATAGTCTAGGGATGGTGGTCAGAAGGACCGTTGTCTGGCGAGGGAGATCGGAAGGACCATAGTCGGTGAGAGATAGTGGTTAGAAAGACTATTGACTGGTGAGGGGGGTTGGAAGGACTGTAGTCGGTAGTAGACAGGGGTCAAAAAGATCGTTATCTAGTAATAGAGATCAAAAGGACTGTAGTAGGTGATGGTGGTCAGGAGGACCATAGTCGGTAGTAAATAGGGGTCAGAAAGATCGTTATCAAGCGATGGAGGTTGGAAGGACCGTAGTAGGTGATAGAGGTGGGAAGGACCATAGTTGGCAGGAGATAAGGTTCAAAAAGATTGTTATTTGGTTATGGAGGTTGGATGGATCATAGTAGGCAACCGAGGTCGGAATGGCCATAATCGATAGAAGATAGGGGTCATAAAGACCGTTTTCTGGTGAAGGAAGTTGGAAAGACCATAGTTGGCAGGATATAGGGGTTAGAAAGATCATTATTTGGTGATGGAGGTCAGAAGGACCATAGTCGTAAGGTGATGGTCGGTGAAACTCAACATCAGGTGGTGGTCCGATAAAACTTCATCGTCGGGTAGTGGTCCGACAAAAGTTCGGCGTTAGGAGGTGGTCCTAACGGAAGTTCGGTGGTTCAGCGATGATTTGATAGAACTTTGGCGTCAAGCAGTGGTCCGGCAGAGGTCTGGGCGTCAGGTGGTGGTTCGGTAGAGGTCCGGGCATTAGGTGATGACCCGGTAGAGGTCTGACATCAGGTGGTGGTCTGACATAGGTCCAACGTTAGGTGGTAGTCCGACATAGCTTCAGTGTCAGGTAGTGATCCAGCGGAAGTTCGGGTGGTGGTCGAGGAGGGAAGGTGAACTTCGATCTCTCTCTTGTTGTCTTCTTGAGCATCCCCCCTGGGAGAAGTGAGGGGTCTATTTATAGATTTTTGAGAGTGGCATGATCCGTAAATAGGAGGAATATTAAGGATAAATTAGTAGTTGTTTGGATGGATGACCGATATTGAATCCATTGATTGTAAACCATTTATTGGGCATTTAAATGTCTTGATTATATCAAAATTTAGCGATCTTGAGCTCGCTTGATTTGTCTCGTTGAGCTGCTTGATTTAAGAATAAGAATGTCACATTTGGAAACCATTTGTTAAACCAAATTGAGCTTTGAACCTTCCAACACTACTTCAGGTCCTTTATTTAGACC
The DNA here is from genome assembly GCA_019514585.1 of Dendrobium officinale. Taxonomy (NCBI): domain Eukaryota; kingdom Viridiplantae; phylum Streptophyta; class Magnoliopsida; order Asparagales; family Orchidaceae; genus Dendrobium; species Dendrobium officinale. The sequence goes on along the minus strand of CM033682.1, from coordinate 65,598,956 downwards.
CATTTGTGCATAGATTGAGTTGAATTTGGTGTTGTTGGGTTCATATTTTTTGAGATGTTCAGTTCAACCATAAGTTTGTTGAAATCGAAGTTCAGATGGTCCCAATTTTAATTTTGAATGTTTCCAACTTGATTTTTCCATGAGATTCGTGCTCGATCAAATAATTTTTTGATGATATGTCAATATATATTGTTGCATCCTTGAATATCTGCGGCGGTAGAGAAATATAAAGTGCATTACAAGGTGGAAATTGGAAGAAAAAACATTGATATGTCCGTTTGGTCGGCAGGACCATAGTTTGCGAGCGGTGAAGGTCGGAAAGATCTTAGTCGGCGGGTGACGTTGGTCGGGAAGATCATTAGCTGGTGACATGAATTAGAAGGACCATAGTTGACGGGCGACATACACACACACACACACACACACACACCCCCCCCCCCCCCCCCCCCCCCCCCCCCAAAAAAAAAATAAATTTAACTCTATTTTATTTATATTTTTAAAATTTAAAAAAATGATTTATTAATTTTTTAATATAATGTCTTATAACTAATCAAAATATTATAACTCAAAAATTATATTTAAAATATTTAATGATGTAACATCCTAATTTTAAATATTATTATTTATATTATATTAAAAAAACTAAAATGCATTACAGCATTCAGATTAATTCTGATTAGTCCTTAATTCATGATTAATATTCAATCGCAACCTTAATAAGGAATCTCGACCTCATCAGCAGACGTCAGGCGATCTCAACAAAAGCATCTCTGTACTTCTATCAACTATTTGGTGCCACTGACTCTAATGTATGTCACTACTTTCTTTGTTTGATATTTATTAGGTTATCTAATTAACTTTGTCATTTAAAAACTATCTCTGTGAATTGTACCGTTGGAATCTACATTTTTTTTTTTACATTCAAGTCAATTAAGTCATACTCATGCATACATCATATACACAAAATTTGAACCCATCCCACCAGGCTTAGGTGGGTTGGTGGGCATGCTTGATTGAGATCCCCCTCATTCCAAGTTTGAATCCCCTCTCATACGGCATGACTCCTTAAGTGGAGAGAAAATAACTGTGGGTCCTGCACCTATGGGTTGGTTGCTAGTAGACTCGTCGAGGGATTAGTGAGCATCGTCAAGCGCGTCACAAGCTAGTTGATACCCCTGTTCCAAAAAAAAAAATTTGAACCCAATACCTCCTTGTTGATAGGCTAAGCTCCCAACCAATAAACTAAGATAAGTTGTGTTGGAATCTACATTTTATTACATTTTATTTGGAATAACTTTTTATTATTTTTTAAAATATTTTTTTAGCAAAAAAAAGTAATTTAAAAAAAAAATTAAACTAAAAAGTTATTTCTGAAAATAATAAAACAAAAATGTTCCAAATGAAGCTTTAAAAAGTATTGAATTAGATTTTTTTTCTTGTTTACAGAATGATGCATTTTTAATAATTTATGTTTTGATTAATTTAGGCTTCATATTTGTTTCACTTTATGATAGAATTTAATAATTTATTAAATCTTAAATCCTTAAAATATGGCCAAATATTTATAGAATTTAATAGAAATTAATATTAACATGTTATATAATTTTCAGAATTTAATTTTCACAGATTTTACCAAGTCTTAAATTACAAGATTTATTACATTTAGTTAATTTAATTATAGCTTAACCGAACAACCCCTTTGATTAAAAAATAAGGGATTCAAGTTTAGTTTGTGATAGCTTTTGGTAATTACTTTTTCATTAACTTTCAAGATATTTTCATACTATAAAATTGTTTTAAAAAATAATAAGAAAACTAAGCTTTCTTATTGTTTTAAAACTAAACTTCATTGAAAAACTACATTCTCTATAATAACTTTATAAAACAATAATAAAGAAGTCACAAATAAAACTTAAATTTATTCTAAGATTAATGCTGCATTTTGATACCTATATATCACATTAATCTTGTTGCGGACTAGAGTATACGTGGTGGTAGAGTTAAAAGATTTTCGTCTTAGAGATGTACGGATATCTAGCACACAAACAGAGAAGAGACAATAACACAATATTTTTTACGTGGAAACCCTGAAAGGGAAAAAACCATGGGGCCTCGCCCAGTAGAAAATAATTCTACTAGTGTTTTGTTTGAAATACAAGAGGCTGACTCGTCCACAAAGTTAGGACGATCATATTACAATGAATCACTTCTAAATTGAGTTTCAATTACAAAGTTCCAGCGTCGCTCCGAAGTTGAGTAGAATTCCGGCGTCACTCGGGCGTCGGGTAGAACTCCGGCGGTGGTTGAGGAGGAGTTATTCCCTTCTATCCTTCTCTTCTCTTCTTCTTCTTGCTTGGCCCCTCTCTCATCAGAAATGAGGGGTCTATTTATAGATTTTATGTAGTGGCATAGCTCGTAAATAGGTGAGAGATCAGGGGCTAATAGGGAGTGGTCGAATGGATGGTTGATATTGAATCCTTTGATCGTGCACCATCCGTCAGACATTTGAAGCTCTTAATGATGTCAGAATTCAGCGATCTTGAGCTCGTTGGATTTGTCTCGTCGAGCCGTTCGATTTGATTATAAGATTGTTAAAATCGGAGACTGTTTGACAACTCAAATTGCTGTATGAACTTTCCAACATCACTTCGGGTGCATGATTTGGGCTCATTTGGACTTAGATTGAGTTGAATTTGGTATCGTTGGCTTCGTATTTTCGAGACACTCAGTTTGACTATAAGCTCACTGAAATCGAAGTTCAAGTGCTCCTGGATTTAATTTTTGAAGTTTCGGGCTTGATTTTGCCTTGAGATTTGTGCTTGATCAAAATAATTTTTTGAGAATATATCAGTTGCCCCCTATTTTCAGACGTCATAGCTTCAGGGGTCCGAAAATATATGTCACAAATTTTGAAGGATTTTTCAGAGTGATTCAGAATCGACATTGTGTGTATGAGCCTCGAATGATTCTAAAAGTGCAAAAATTGAGTCTGGAACATTGAAAAATGGTCCCGAGGACTCGAAAAACGTCTGATTTGACATTTCCAGGGCAAAAACCAGACCCGGATATGAAAGGGCAGCCGAACCGGCCGAACTGGCCTGCCGGCCGCCGCCGCCGCCACCGGTGGCATGGAAGTACGAGGTGAACCTGCCGTCCCGCACTGCGGGCTGCACATAGCCCGTCTGGCCCACCCGACCGAGTCGCTCCGCGCCTGCCTGGGCCGTCCCACCCACGGGCCTGAGGCCCGCCTGTCATACCCGACCAAACCGGCCCCGCACCCGCTGGAGCGTGTCGTTGCTTCGCGCCCGTGGGCCTATCAGTCCAAGTCTAGACCGCGCAGTGCCTCGCGCGCCTATGGCCAAAGGACGTTTGGCGCCAGTGGTTGCCGCCACCGCCTTACGACCGGTCCCACCGGCTTAAAAAAGTCTCTTTTTTTTGGATTTTTTGCTTACAAAAATCCCAAAAAAAATTCTGAAAAAATCGTAAAAAATTTAGAAAAATTTAGGAAATTCGAAAATGTTAGAAACTGCCCTCTTCTCCAATAAAGACTATAAATAGGCCCCCAAGGCCTATAGAAAAATTGCACATTCTCTTCTTCTCCATCTAGCTCTCTGACAGTTGAGGCTTTCCACTATTTTTGAGTATGTGACTTTCCCTAATCGAATCAGTACCCCTCCTCTCGTACAGAAGTTGTAGATTTCCCCTCCTCTTCTTTCTTTCTCCCTCTGCCTCTCCGACAGTTGAGGCTTTTCACTATTTTTGAGTAGGTGACTTTCCCTATTCGACTCAGCGCCCCTCCTCTTGTACAGAAGTTCGGAGATTTCTCCTCCTCTTCTTTCTTTCTCTCTCTGGCTCTCTGACAGTTGAGGCTTTCCGATATTTTTTAGTAGGTGACTTTCCCTACTCGACTCAGCGCCCCTTCTCTTGTACAGAAGTTGGAGACTTCCCCTCCTCTTTTTTCTCCCCCTTTTTTCTTCCTACTCTAAAGGCTTCCCACTATCTTTTGTAGGTGATTTTCCCTACTCAGATTTGCGCCCCTCTTTAGTAAAGGAATTGAAATGGGTGATCACGCATCCACCAAAAATCCTCCCGCTAAAGAAGATCATCCCATCGCCCGATCTAAGGGTTTGAAGAAGACTCACAAGGCGCCAAAGACTGATGATGTTATCTCCATCATTACTGAGGATTCTTTCATCTCCTTTAGAAAAAAAATTCATTTTCCTAATGATCTGGTGATGAAGGTGCCTACAAGGTCTGATCGTGCCTGTTTTCCTCCCCTGGGATATGTAACGGTGTATGAATTCAGTTTGCGAGAGGGCTGCAGTTTTCGCCATCTCCTGAATTGATTGACATTTTGACAGTCTTTGGAGTGAGTTTATCTCAATTTTCCTACAGAGCCATGTCGATCGTAATGAGCCTGATCGTGCTTTTTAGAGATCGTGGAGTGGTATTATCTTAAGAATGCCTTTCTCGGATAGGGCATCTCTTTAGTGATGCGCAGGGTCGTATCTCTTTCAGATCCAAGTGGTTGGATGTTCATACTCGAGACCCGTCGAAAGGTTTGATTAGCGAATTCTTTTTTGTACAAAATGATTGGAACCTTCAAGAAAAATGGAGAAAGTTGAAGGAGTTACCCGTCCCCCTTCATATTGGAGTAGAAGATTTACTAAATATTCTCAAGCTTCCTGATATTAACGCCCTACATTACGAGGTGCATTATTTGGGCAGGTATATAGACGAAGAATACTTGTTCAAGGTGGGATTATCTACTCAAACAGGAAGTTCGCATACGCAAATGCTGAAGAATACTTGTTCTTGAAATAGTATTTTTGGCAAAAAAAAAAAGAAAAAAAACATCGAGGAGCGCTGCCTCCTTGGACCCCCGAGATATATATGAAATTTCAACACTTTTACTTATAAGTTTGCCCCCCCCCCCCCCCCCCCCCCCCCCCCCCCCCCCCTCTTCTTGAAAATTTAGGCCGGTTCCGCCATGATCGCATCATTATAGCTTAAGGCTTCATCTGGGATGACTTTCTTATTGCTTCTCAAAGCAGCTTTTTAGTGCACAGAAATCTCAAAATTAAAAGGTAGTTGATGCTATATTATATTAAATTAATAGTTTATTTGTAGTTTATCATATGTTATGCATGCACTTAATTTTTTTTTTTTTTTGAGATCATAGTTATTGTAAAACAACTCAAGATAAGAAATATAAATTTTTAAAATATGAATGAGCATTTTTGTGTAATGGTTGATATTTTATTAAAAATTGTAAAGTTAAGAGTGCTCATATTGAACCACTCTTAAGATTGGTGACCTATTAAGAAGTTACACTAAAAGGACAAAACCTAAGATTATTAGGCTAATCAGGTTAATTTTATGTGCTAGAATAATACTATATTTGAACACAGTGCATCGTATATTGAGTTATTTAATAATAAGTGCAAATTTTGAGTGACCGCTTATAGCCTTCTCGCTTTAAAAATTGAGAAGCTCGTCTTTATCATCTCACCTTGATTTTTTAGAATGCGTAAAAATATTTTTCACATTCAGTATAATGTGGAAAAAAGTTTTCCCCGTTTAATAGAACACGGAAAACTATTTTCCCCATTCTATTGAATATTTGAATGCGAAAAACTTATTTCTGGTTTTCCTTTATTTCAAAATTTCAGTATCATCTTTTGCCTCTCAAGCCTCGCATTCCATCCAATATTTTACCGCGCTCCTGGTTATCCTGCCCTCCGCCAATTAACACAATAATAGAGGATATATAGGCTCCTGAGCAATTTTTTTTAACAACTAAAAAAATTATTAAATAAAAGAAAAGGGGTACAAAGTCAAGTTACAACAATAAGGGAAACAAACAGCCAAAAAGGACTAAGCAAGGAAAAATAAATAAAGAGGGTGTATGTGTGTGTGTGGGGGTAGGGGGGGAGGGACTCAAGAGGCCTCCAGCACCAGCCTAGTAGCCAAGCACAGACCACCCATAGGTAGAAGAAAATGAACGCAATCTAACCAATGCCGAGATACCCAGGTTGCCAGCCAGCTTAGCCACAAAGGGGAAGCAGGGGCATCCTCATCATCATCCAAAACACCATCAAAAACCATGACAAGAGTGCAAAGAGCCAAATTTGAAACCAACCATCGATGATAGCCAAACAAAACCATCCAACAAGCTACAATAAGCTACAACCACAAGAACAAAAGGATAAAACCAAATGCACTACTTCCTTCCTCTCCTTTTAGCTCCGCCACCCCGCATTATGAGAACCACGATCGACAAAGTGAACAACGACTTCCTCCTCACTCACATAAAACTCCTCTTCATCCACACTAGAAGGAGAAGATAAACAATCTTCTAAAATTAATCCATTCACAAAAGATTTGGATTTTCAGAAGAGGTTCAGATAAAACCATTTGTGAGACCTCGTTCCCTCTCAGGATCGTCCAGGACGATTTTAGATCGTCCAGGCCGATCGGCACTGTAAAAAATATCGGCCTGCAGATAGTTCTGGGAACCGTCCAGGACGATTTTTCTGGTCTGATCGTCCCGGGACGATTTGGCGATCGGCCGGGCCGATCAGACAAATGATATATGAGATTGAGATCGTTTTGATGAGAGAGAAAATTATTTTTAAAACAAAATATCTGTTTTGAGGACAGAGAAAGAGAAAGGGAAAAGAGGAAATCCTGGTTTTGGAGGCCGCGGAGCGCTTTTCGTCCGACGCTGCTGTTGGGAAAAGTGAAGATCTCGTGGTAAGGACTCCGAACCCTATTTCTGTTTTCAAAGATATTGAGTTTTGACCGAGTTATGATTTGTTTTGTGTTTTTTTTCGTAATCGACTTTTCGACGTGATTTGGATTTGGCACAACTTTCACCGCACAACTTTTGATATGTTATAGATATGATTATTGCACACGATTTGACTGTATTCTACAAAGATTTTACCGGTCGGAATTGATTCTACGCGATTTTAATCGAATAGAAAATTATCAGGACTTGATTTGATTTGATTTCTATAGGATAATAGTCTTGTAATGATGTTATCGATATTCTTCTGTAATTTGGAAAGATTTGGAAATTGTGTCTTTTTGCAGGATTTTTGTGTAAATTTGACCGACTGCCGTTACGCTGCCCGATTTTCGTATGATTTCCGAATTTTCTGGAATTGATAGATTGAATTGATATGTGCATGACTATTGATATGATTGCTTTAAAATTGTTTTTGATTGCTTATATTGAATTGACTATTGACTATTGATACTGAAAGACAAGTGAGAACATGGTTGAACGTTGGTTGGAGATAGACTTGACCTGTACAGGATGGTGGGCCGACGGGCTTTCCTTTAAATCATAGATCATGGATCATGGATCATGGAGGGAGTTATAAGGAGTTTTATACGCCGACGGGCGGCCGATGGGCAAAAGAGTGACTACTCTTCTTGATAGAATCAACGTATAGACATCTACAACAGCAATACGGATTCTACAACAGCAACATAGTCAGCGTTTGTACTTGTCTAGTAAGACCATTGAATGATATGCATCGATTTATTGATTTCCGATTGGATTGATCGAATTGATTTCTTATTGTACGGATTCATTGATTTCATTGATTGATCATTGAGCATTGATACTACTTGATTATTGATTATTGATATTGATATGGACATGGACGGCATAGATTCATAGACTCATTGATACCATTGATGCTTCATCGATTTGACTTGCTGCTGCTATTGATTTATCGTACGGATTCATTGATTAGATTGATTGATTGATTTGACGGATTTATTGATTTTATTATTGATCTTATTGCTTTATCGTATTGATTTTCCGATTGATTTTACCGACTTGATACTAGAGATTTGCTTTGATACGATAGATTGGTTTGATACGATTGATTTGATTGATCGACGGATTCTCTTTGAGATTTCACGTACTGATTGATTGAGCTGGATTAATCATTTTGCCTGCTGTTTCATTGACTATGGATTCCACGTTGCATAGACTCATTGACCATTGACTGATATTGATTTGATTGATTGACATGCATATTGATAGCATAGCCGTGCTTTGATTTCAGTTATAGGTATTAGGTGACCTGCTGGGCTTTGTAAAGCTCATTATATGTGGTTGATATTTTCAGGTCAGGGCAAGGGAGCAGAAGATAGGAATTGATCCAGATCTTCAGGTTTTTGTCTTTTGATTGATTTTGATTCTTTTGTACTCAGGATAGATTTCAGTACTGGTGATTGTAGTGTAGTTCCTGAGTATTGTACATGACTTTTTGAGATATGAATCGACTTGTATATTGATGTTTTAAATTTTATAGATGTTTGATAGACTGCTTAATTGAAGGTTTTAGATAACTCTGGTAAATTGTTTGGGAAATTGATTGACATTCTTTCCAAGTTTGATCTTGGGGCATCACAATTGGTATCAGAGCAGTGTTATTGGAAGAATGGATTGTTACCAGAGTTGTAGGATTGGATTGAGCATTGGGTAGATTGGGTAGCTTTAAGAGCATCATTGGCATACATCATTGCATGTGTGTATTATATGTTCTGAATTGTGCAGGTGAAAAGCTGTGAAAAGATATGGATCATCCAGCAGAATCCAGTGTACCAAATGAGCAACACAGCGCAGCCCCAGTACCTTCAGAGAGTATGATGCAGTTGGCTACTGCGATTGCATATGTAATGGGGGATGCTCAGAGCAAAATGAGTGGTAGCAAAGAGGAAGAAGTGGATAGACATATGCAGATGTTTCATAAGCTGAAGCCTCCGTTGTTTAAGGGAGGTGTGGGACCCCAGGCTGCTGAGGATTGGATCCTGAGGATAGAAAAGATTTTTGACAGCATGCAGTGTCCGGGGAATTGAAAAGTACCATTGGCTGTGTTCCTATTTGAGGGTGAAGCGGAGAGATGGTGGATTGGACAGCAGAGAGAGAAATTCCAGGGGAAGACCAATGCTGAGATCACATGGGATGAGTTCACTACAGTGTTCAGAATATGGTTTGTACCACCGTCAGCTCAGCGACAGATGCAGGAAGCTTTTATGAGATTGGAGCAAGGCCGCAAGTCAGTGATGCAGTACGAGGCCGAGTTTACTGCACTTGCGAGGTACGCTGCTCATTTAATTCCTACTCCCGAGGAAAAGTGTTATAGATTTCTGCATGGATTGAATAAAGAACTGAGGCATCCATTAGTACCTTTTCGGATACATGAGTATTCTGAGCTAGTGGAGCGGGCCCGATTGATAGAGATTGATTTGGCGACACCGGTATCGAGGTACGAGGATACCAGGAGGAGGAGAGATGAGGTACGACGAGATGATTCTGATAGAGACAGAGATAGAGAGAAGAAAAGCAGATATGATAGTTCGAGAGGATCTGCATCGGGATCTGTATCACGATCTGCATCGATAGTATCGTCTGGTAGTTCTGGAGCATGTATTCACTGTGGTAGACGACATGCAGGTCAGTGTTACCTATTGACGGGGCAGTGTTTTTACTGTGGACAGCGAGGGCACAGAGCAATAAATTGTCCTCAGAAAGGACTGGGTGGAAGGACGGATTCTGGCACGGGTACAGGACAGCAGAGGACCGTTGGCTCAAGAGCCTACAGTGAGAGATCAGAGAATCGATCTGCTGATAGAGCTGTCAGAGATCAGAGAGAGACAGTTGCGCCACGACCTCCTGCACTTCCTCCAGTGGTGCCACGTGTTTACAGTCTACAACATCATGCAGATCAACAGCGACCAGAAAGTTTTACTGGTAAGATTGATTTGACTAACCGATTGATATTGACATTTGATCATGCATATTGACATTTGATTGATTGCATTGTGTGTTGTATGGATTTCGACGAATTTTGATTTGGATTTGGATCGATTTGATTTTGCGTTGTTTTTGTCTCGCACCTGTAGGGAAATGTCGGGACGACATTTTTCTAAGGTGGGGAGATTGTGAGACCTCGTTCCCTTACTGTTCCTCTCTGATTTGGATTTTTTTTCTCTCAGGATCGTCCAGGACGATTTTAGATCGTCCAGGCCGATCGGCACTGTAGAAAATATCGGCCTGCAGATAGTTCTGGGAACCGTCCAGGACGATTTTTCTGGTCTGATCGTCCCGGGACGATTTGGCGATCGGCCGGGCCGATCAGACAAATGATATATGAAAATCTGATCGTTTTGATGAGAGAGAAAATTATTTTTAAAACAAAATATCTGTTTTGAGGACAGAGAAAGAGAAAGGGAAAAGAGGAAAACCTGGTTTTGGAGGCCGCGGAGCGCTTTTCGTCCGACGCTGCTGTTGGGAAAAGTGAAGATCTCGTGGTAAGGACTCCGAACCCTATTTCTGTTTTCAAAGATATTGAGTTTTGACCGAGTTACGATCTGTTTTGTGTTTTCGTAATCGACTTTTCGACGTGATTTGGATTTGGCACAACTTTCACCGCACAACTTTTGATATGTTATAGATATGATTATTGCACACGATTTGACTGTATTCTACAAAGATTTTACCGGTCGGAATTGATTCTACGCGATTTTAATCGAATAGAAAATTATCAGGACTTGATTTGATTTGATTTCTATAGGATAATAGTCTTGTAATGATGTTATCGATATTCTTCTGTAATTTGGAAAGATTTGGAAATTGTGTCTTTTTGCAGGATTTTTGTGTAAATTTGACCGACTGCCGTTACGCTGCCCGATTTTCGTATGATTTCCGAATTTTCTGGAATTGATAGATTGAATTGATATGTGCATGACTATTGATATGATTGTTTTAGATTGCTTATATTGAATTGACTATTGACTATTGATACTGAAAGACAAGTGAGAACATGGTTGAACGTTGGTTGGAGATAGACTTGACCTGTACAGGATGGTGGGCCGACGGGCTTTCCTTTAAATCATAGATCATGGATCATGGATCATGGAGGGAGTTATAAGGAGTTTTATACGCCGACGGGCGGCGCGACGGGCAAAAGAGTGACGACTCTTCTTGATAGAACCAACGTATAGACATCTACAACAGCAATACGGATTCTACAACAGCAACATAGCCAGCGTTTGTGCTTGTCTAGTAAGACCATTGAATGATATGCATCGATTTATTGATTTCCGATTGGATTTATCGAATTGATTTCTTATTGTACGGATTCATTGATTTCATTGATTGATCATTGAGCATTGATACTACTTGATTATTGATATTGATATGGACATGGACGGCATAGATTCATAGACTCATTGATACCATTGATGCTTCATCGATTTGACTTGCTGCTGCTATTGATTTATCGTACGGATTCATTGATTAGATTGATTGATTGATTTGACGGATTTATTGATTTTATTATTGATCTTATTGCTTTATCGTATTGATTTTCTGATTGATTTTTTCGACTTGATACTAGAGATTTGCTTTGATACGATAGATTGGTTCGATACGATTGATTTGATTGATCGACGGATTCTCTTGAGATTTCACGTACTGATTGATTGAGCTGGATTAATCATTTTGCCTGCTGTTGCATTGACTGGTTTGCATTGACTACTGGATTTCCACGTTGCATAGACTCATTGACCATTGACTGATATTGATTTGATTGACTGACATGCATATTGATAGCATCGCCGTGCTTTGATTTCAGTTATAGGTATTAGGTGACCTGCTGGGCTTTGTAAAGCTCATTATATGTGGTTGATATTTTCAGGTCAGGGCAAGGGAGCAGAAGATAGGAATTGATCCAGATCTTCAGGTTTTTGTTCTTTTGATTGATTTTGATTCTTTTGTACTCAGGATAGATTTCAGTACTGGTGATTGTAGTGTAGTTCCTGAGTATTGTACATGACTTTTGAGATATGAATCGACTTGTATATTGATGTTTTAAATTTTATAGATGTTTGATAGACTGCTTAATTGAAGGTTTTAGATAACTCTTTTTGGGAAAGATATTGAAGGAGCACCATAAAAATGAAAAAATGATGCAAAGAGTGTAACAACAAGGAGAAGAAAACTTCCCTGGCCACTCGAGAAGAAGCACCCAGCACAAAATGTGGGGGAGAAGTGGCCGGAGCGATCAAAAGGGGCTGCTAGGGTGATGCCCTAGCACACCCCATAGAGCGAGAGCGAGAGCTTTCATGAGGCTCCTGAGCAATATGAATGTTCTTGTAGAAACATGAAACAAGAAGAAGTTCTTGAAATTAATATAAGAGAAAGGAAGAAGTTAAATAAATCTTATTGTCCACCAGAAGAGAATACACGACAATCTATATAGAGAGGTGAGAGCAGCTTAAGAACTAGAGAGCCTATCACAATATGCCACCTCATTAACTAATACAAAAATATATTCATTGTGTATCTGTGTGCTATAATACGTCCCTGCAAACTAATGGATCCTGACTAACTATCAGTTTGAGTCGAAGTAGGTGAAATCGAGGTGTAGATAACGATTTGGTGAAGTTGTCAGGCACTTTATTGATCGTGCTTATAGGAAGAAGATTGATGTTATTCTTGTATGTGTGATACCAAATGAATTTATGGTCAATTTCAATGTGCTTCGTGCGAGCGTGGAAGTCCGGGTTATTGGTTAGAGGTATAGCAGAGGTGTTATCACAATATAGTTCAGTTGGATAATCTTGAGGTATGTCGAATTCTGTGAGAAGTCACCGAAGCCAAATGATGTCAGATGTGAGTGCTGCAAGTGCACGGTATTCAGATTTTGTTGAAGATCTTACGACCGTGTGCTGTTTGTTAGTTGTCCAGGATATGAGCATGTATCCCAAAAATGATCAGTAACCTGATGTTGATCTCCGACAGGTTGGGTCGTTGGCCCAATTCTCATCTGAAAATGATTTAAGAATGATATTAATTTTTGTGATTGGTATACCATAGCCAAGCGTACCTTTGATATAACGTAGAAGTCATTTTAACAAGTATATATGTTGAGGAAGAGGATGATGCATGTGCTGAGATAAGAGATTGATAATGTATGTTATTGTTGGCTAAAAAAATGGCATGAATGCATGAATCCCACTTTACAGCTGTAGGATTTCATTTCTCTTAAGTCAGATTGAAGTTAACCAGATTTTCCCTGAGGATAATGTCAAGGTTTAAAGATCTGGAGTCCTTACTTCCTATAAGTGCAAGCACTCATAGTTAATTACCCCTCTTACTACCTAAGAGAGAACTCTCGATTAATGATGAATAAATTTTAGTTAATTTTTTTTAGTCTCAATAGTGGGGGAAATGGAGGTAAACCCGATCAAGAACCCATGATTCCATCATCTTGGGTATGCCATAGATTTTAGTCTACCAACACTAACAATCACTGGCCGTAGTGTCAAGGGAATCTGATTAGCAGCCATGGGTTTCCTCCTCTTAGGGATCCGGAGTAGACTGAAGTGGTTAGGTATGAATTTTAATTTTATTGAGTGTTTTGGGGTTTACATCTAGTAGAATACCCATAGATTTATTTAGTTTGAGATTTATGACTTTATTTAGAAGTAACCCAGGGATTAAGAATTAGTTTGGGATTTAGGGCTTCCGTAAAAAGTAACCCAAGTATTTAGATTTAAGTTGAGGCTTACTGCTCTATTTGTGAGTTGCCCAAGGATGTGTTTAGTTTGGGGCTTACAACTCCAGTTAGGAGTTGCCTATTCATTTGTTTAGTTTGGGACTTATGACACCAATTAGGAGTTGCCCGTTAATTTGTTTAGTTTGGGGCTTACGGCTCCAATTAGGAGTTGCCCGTTCATTTATTTAGTTTAGGTCTTACGACTCCAATTAGGATTTGCCCATTCATTTATTTATCTTGGGGCTTACGGCTCCACTTAGGAGTTGCTTGTTCATTTGTTTAGTTTTGGGCTTACAGCTCCAATTAGGAGTTGCCAGTTAATTTGTTTATTTTGGGGCTTACGGCTCCACTTAGGAGTTGCCCGTTAATTTATTTAGTTTGGGGATTATGACTCCAATTAAAAGTTGCCCATTCATTTGTTTAGTTTGGGGCTTACGGCTCCTATTAGGAGTTGCCCGAAGAATTTTGGTTGGATAGATTTTATGACTTTTTTTAGAAGTTGCCTAACGGTGGGTCTTACAACCTAACCCTATAGGCTAGGTTGCCCATAAGTTTGAATTAGATTATTTGGGTTTTAAGTTCATTACAATTTATTTAGTAATTTTTCTAAATTGTTGGGGCTTACGACTTCAATTACATGTTGCCCAATAACGGGTCTTACAACCTAATCCTATAAAATAGGATGTCCAAAAGTTTAAATTTGGCTTGAATTGGATTTGGATTAGGTTTTAGTGCTTCCTTAAAAGTTGCCTAATGATGAGTCTTACGACTTAGCACTTTAAGCTAAGTGGCCCGATTGATGGGTCATACAACCTAGCCCTATAGACTAGGATGCCCAAATGAGGGGTCTAAGGTTGTATTATCACCTAAACATTTCTCTCAAAGGTCGAACTTATGGCTTATATTAGAAGTAGCCGGCGTTTTAATTGGGGGTTGACGTTAGGTTAATTTTTACCTAAAACTTTCCCCTAAGGCCGAACTTACGACTTTCCTACAAAAGTTGCTGGGTAATGGGCCTTATAACCAAGTACGTATAAACAAGGCTGCCCAAATGTCTAAATTTGATTGTTTGGAAATTTGTTCTAAATTCGTTTGAATTGGTTGAGTTTGTGATTTTGACACATCGAGATTTTGACATTGGTTGGTGTTTTAGTTGATATGTGCTTGTAGTATTTTTCCTACTACAGTAGTTCACTTCTTTACCCGTTTTTTCAGCACTATTACACTACTAGCTTTTTCGTACTCAGCTTTTTTTTGCTTTCTAGTACTATGTTTTACTTGCAGTAGCTTAGATTTATCAGTATTCATTCAATTTATTTATGATATACTGACTTTTCATATGTCTGCTTGTAGGTATTCGTAGCTAGTGGTTGCAGTAGTTTTCTTTTCTATTTTAGTATATTATTATTATTTTTTGTATCATTGTACTGATAGTTTACTGCAGCATTCTCTACTTTAGCATTAAATTTAATGTTGATTTAATTGTAATTATTCCAAATGAATTTAATTTATTTATTACATGAGAGACCTTTGGAGAGCTTGCATAATGTGTTGTGTAGAGTTTGAGAGCTTTTGTTGTTTGAGTTGAGTTGAGATTTTAGTTAAGTTGTTGCCTGAATTGAATTGTTTTGTTTGAAGCATTGTTTATGTTGATTTGGAGAGTTGGTTATATGTGTTGATTAGTGGAACTTTCCCTCCCCCTTCTTTTTATTGCATTTTATTTTATAATTGCTCTAATTTGGTCATTAAATCTCAATGCTTCTTGAATTTTAACTAACTAATGAATTTAAACCATTCCGGCTAGACCTAAGGTCGACGACACGAGGTCTTCATTTTAAAATCATCTCGACCGGATTTTAAAGTTGACGGCTCGGGGTCTTCGCATCAGTAAATATATGTTGTTTTATAATTGCAAAAATAAAAACAAAAAAGGCTATTTCATATAATTTATTTAATTCTTTTAAATCAATATTATTAACTATAGCCTTAATCATTTAAATCTATATTATTAAATATGACAATCCTTTGTTTGTCCCTTAACAAGTAATTAAACTAACATTTTCCTAAGCTTAGAACAAGATCAATGTATTGTCTTGTACATGTCAGGTTTGAATAATTGGAACAATATATAGATTCTTCATAATGCAAACAACTTATTTCAATCTTTCTATGTAATCAATGATTTGTTGGATTGAGAGACAGGACAAAATCATCTTTATATGTAACTTTGAACTCTCTCTATTATTTTCTGCCAGAAAACATTCAACTTCTTGCTTATGTTTAAGGAATTTTAAATTTAAGATTTATTTTAAACTATTTATTAATGACTTTTAATTGATTAGATCAATTAATAAATTAATTATTTTAATTAGTGAAGCTATGACATTGTTCTAAAATAGTGACAAAATAATGACAAAGGCAATTCGGCAATATTTTAGAAAATTTTTGGTAGCCTTCCGACCTCCTCTTCCCATCGAGGGAGAAATCGGGACGGCATTTGCCGATATTTTCTTCCCGGCCGGACCTAAGGTCAACGGCTCGAGGCCTTGAATTAAAACCATCTCGGTTGGACCTAAGGTCGACGAAACGAGGACTTCAATTTCAATTCTTCCCGACCGGATTTAAAATTGACGGTGCGAGGTCTTGTATTTTAAAACCATCTCGGCTGGACTTAAAGTCAATGACGCGAGATCTTAAATTTGAAACCATCCACACCGGGCTTAAAGTCAACGGTGCGAGGTCTTGAATTTAAAACCACCACTGCCAGATTTAAAATCAATGGCGCGAGGTCTTCATAATTAAATGGGCAAAAAAGAAACGCTCAAATGTTAAATATTCAAGCACTAAATAGATTAAGAATAATTGTATAGTTTTTTTTTTCTTTCGTTTTATCAATATTATAAAATTCTTTCTCCACGTCAGTCATTAGCCGCATCTCCAACTTCAACATAAATGCAACTAGTAACTTTCTTTATTTTTTAGATGTTTATTTGCTTACAACTCATAACTGTGTTTCCCTCCTCTTGAATAGAATTTGGACAAAGTCTCATTTCATGCAAGTTGGATTGGAGAGGGAATTACATTGTGTAAGATTTGCTTGTTGGAGTATTTGGTACGCATACTTCTTTTGCGATTGAGAATATTTGTTGATGAGACGAGCTATCTTGATTCCAAGAAATTCATTTGATTCCCCTAAGTGTTTCATAGAAAATTCTTTGCTAAGCTGAACCAGAATATTTGTGATGTGTCCTGATCATTTCTGGTTATAAGAATGTTGTCAACATATATGAATAGGAAGATTTGAACTTTTGTCTTGTTAAAGATTAGAAGCGATGGGTCTAATTAATTGACTGTGCGGGAAGCCTAGCAACACAAGATACGATGTGAACGTATTGTACCACTGTCTCGGAGCCTGTTTTAACCCGTAGATGACTTTGTGGAGATGACATACGTAGTCGGGACGAGAGTTATCTTCAAAACCTTTTGGTTGGACCATATAGACTATCTCGGATAGAGTATCATGAAGAAAAATATTTTCCATGTCTAATTGTTGATCCTGTCGGTCATTATAAATAGTGATCGCAAGAAGAGTTGTTAATTATATTGGAAAGATTTGATCGGAGGCTGAAGTTAAAGGAAAAATTTGATAAATTGTGAAGATAATTTTATTTTTTTTGTTTTCAAGCAATTTTTAGTATTATCAAATTGTAGAAGATTTGTAAATATTAATTAAATATTTTTTCAGCACAATTTTATATTTTTAATCTTTTTTTTTATGTGTTTGCTGTAGCCTGTATGGGATAATATTAAATGTAAGTCTTCCATATGGTGTAAATTTTGACAAATTATTTACAAGAACTATGTAGCAGTTCCCGCATTTAAGTTGTTTTTTTTTTCTTGGTCATATGCAAGTTTTTATTTTTTAGTCTAATTATATTTATTTTTATTTTCTGTTGATGCAAGTAGCCAGGTAATTAATTATTAAAACTATATATAACTTAAAAATATTCGTCTTTATTTATTTGAAAAGATAAATCTAAATCTTATTCAATTTTCTATTTACAAACTGGATAAATGAGTATTGGTGGTCGTCCGGCGGAATTCAGGCGAAGTTCAGACCCTTAGGTGGTGGTTCAATGGAGTTCAGGCCCTTAAGTGGTGCGTTCGGCGAGGGTGAGAGCCTCAAGTGGTGGTCCGGCGGGGTGATGGTCTCAAGTTGTGGTATGGCGAGGGTGAGAGCCTCGAGCAATGGTCTGGCAGAATTCAAGCGGTGGTCAAGAAGGAGCAAGAAAGCAAGGACGATCTCCGATCTCTCTCTTGAATTCTTTAGCTTTAAGCCCCCTTTCAAGAGAAAGAAGAAGTCTATTTATAAATTTTTGGAGTGACATGACTCGTAAATTGGTGAGAGATCAAGGATAAACGGGGAGTGGTTGGATGGACGGTCGATGTTGAATCCCTTGATCAAAGACCGTTTGATGGACATTTGAATGTCTTAGTGATGTCGGAATTTGGTGATCTTGGGCTCGTATGATTCTTCTCGACGAGCCGCTTGATTAGACTATAAGCATGTTATGTTTGGAAACCATTTGGTAATCCAAATTGTGGTTTGAACCTTCCAACAACGCTTCTAACCCTTGATTTGGACCCATTTGGGCTCATATTGGGTTGGTTTTGGGGTCGTTGGGTTCATGTTCTCGAGACGTTCAGTTTGACTATATGTTTGTTGAATTCGGAGTTCGGATGGTCCCAATTTTAATTTCGAAACTTTCCAACTTGATTTTGCATTGAGATTCGTGTCCGATCAATATAATTTTTTGATGATGTATCAAAGATATAAAGACAAATAACTTGACAGTGATATCTTGCAAAACAACTAACCTAAAATTGGATAAAATACTGATAATTATTATTATATTATATTTATTAGATGATTATAAATCATAATTCTTTTTAACCTGAATTAATATATGACTGAAGATTTAATTTAGAATTATTAGTGGGATAATATAAATTTTTTTAATGAATTTTTAACATTATATATTATATAAAATTTAGTATATAATATAAGAGTATTACAATAAATATCTTATAATTTATGTAATTCATACTATATTATTTGCTTATATCAATGAATATAATTTGCAATATATAATATATTATGTATTATATTACATTTATTTCATAATAAAAATCTTCAGTTTTAAATACATAAATATTAAATTAAGTTAGTTTAATAAATTGAGTTAGATAAGATTTTGATTTAATGTGTAAAATAATGGATTGTACTCCAAGAATATTAACTTAAAATTAATCTTCTTTGTTCGTCCACTGGGGTGGATTTTGGGGTGTGGCAGTTGACTTTTGTTTTATTTTTCTTTCCTGATGGCTTATTGCACGAGTTTAGTGGTGATCTTATTTTTTTATTCAGTTGGCCGTTGGTTTTGCCGGGCTATGATGTGGTTGGGGCTCGCTTTTTCGTCGGCATGGCTCATGGCAACCTTTGGTGGTCGTCTTTTGTTTGGTTGGGTTGGCTGCTTCGCGTCACCAATTTGGATGGTCTGAGCTTCTTTTTCGAAAAGCTGAAAGCCTCGGCCAATTACACAGCTCTTAGGATTGAAATTCGCTTCTATTTTCTTTTATTTCCTGTAATTTTTGCTTCTTTGCTTGGTGTAACCTTTTTTGGTATTTAATGAAATACTTTCTTCTATTTTTTAATGCACCTAATTAAGTCATAAATCATCTGGGCTATATATATTGTGGAACTATTATTTGTGTTTAATCATTGGATTTAATGAAAAATCTAGCAAATTTTGTGTTTAATCATTGAATGATTATATTGCTTCTGTGGAGTTTATCATGTCCATCTTAAGGAGTGCCTGGGTAAATCATGTCTCTTTTGTTAAATTTCCTTCTATTAGATTAGTTTCTGAGTAGTATCATTTGCATAGAACCAGGTCACTTGCTTTCTAGTGAAAAATTTAGTCCATGTGAATAGTTTGCCTTCTAATTGTATGTTCATTATTATGCTTTTTAAAGTTCTTGAGTTTTTAAATTTTAGGTGTAGGCTTGCTTTCTTTGATGTTTTTCTTTTTAATAGAAGGAATTAACTTTTATCCCTTCATTTGAAGATGAACCTGGCAAGCAGGTTAGAAGTGCAATCAGAATAAAGAACACTCGCAAGTCCTATCTAGCGTTCAAGGTAACTTATTTACCGTTTAGAATAAAGAAGAAATATTTCTGTTTTCATGTTTTTCTTCTTGTAGTTTCAAACAACTGCACCAAAAAGTTGTTTTATGCGTCCTCCTGGAGCAATACTTTCTCCCGGAGAGAGTATTATAGCAACTTGTACTGTGCTTTACTTTTTATGCATTTTCTTTTTGAAACTTCGTTCTTTGCTTTTAAGTGCGTGCAATCATTATCATGGAGGTTTGCTTTCTGAATCCTTTTCTACATCTCGTTCCTTTTAACCCATTTACATCTATTACTTAGGCGTTTGGTTCTATATCATTGATTGATGATAAAAGGAATTGCAATGCAAGCGCCTTGATTCTTCATCTATTACTTAAATTCGCAGTTTTCAAGTTTGTGGAGCATCCAGAGAATAATGAGAAGCCATTGCTTGATCAGAAAAACAAAGTTAAGTTTAAGATCATGAGTTTGAAGGTGAAAGGGCCTATGGAATATGCTCCAGAACAGGTGAGTTATGCTTTAATTATGTTTCCACTTTTAAACAAGTGATCTTTGCTTATGTTTTTGCATAGCAGCTTCTGCTGACGGGTGATATGCTTAGTTAGTCTTATGAATAAGTTGAGAGCATATAGTTGAAAATGGTATTTTATAGTAGATTTCATCATTGCATAACATAATAGAAGATTGATGGGGTGTATATTAGTAGAAAGCTGAGATAGGGAGTTGAAATTAATTTGAAACGGCTAGGCCAACATGATTTATTGAACTTTGAAGTCGTTAAGAAAGGTTTATTATAGGAATACTTGTAGATTGATTTGCTATAAGGTTTAAAACCGAGAGCTACACTTAAACAGTAAGAGTTAAATGGGAATTGAAGGGTGCCCTCAATTCTATGCGGAAGAAGAACTTATAGCATAAACTTCCATACTGGCCAGTATTACTCTTTATCAAAATACACAAATGACTGATTGCCCAATTGGCAGACATCTTCACTAAACCACTAGCCTATGACACCTTTAGCACTTTGAGGACAAGACTTGGTGCCATAGACATTAATGCATAATTAAAAAAAAAACAAAAATTTTCTAAGGTTGTTCCTGATCATCACACACTCACTACACAAAAATAAAAAATGGACATTTTTTTCATCGTATTGTACGATCCATTATTGTACTGTTTGATATATCAAAACAATATAAATCACAACCCAGACACAAATATCGTCTCTATTGATCGTACTGTATGATCACCATCGTACTGTACGATATAGGTGTCTGGTTTTTCAACCTTTTGGTACAACATTATTGCACATCGTACTGTACGATACCACATCTTCGTACTGTACGATCCACATCAGCGAAACGGATGATGATGACTTAAAGGTGGTTGGTACGATATAATAGCATGTTCGTACTGTACGAATACTAGTTCGTACTGTACGAAACTTTTCATCAAGGGTCATCGGTTTTCGTCAAAGTTCATACCGACGACCTTCAGGATGATTGAAATCCTTATAATCGTACTGTACGAGTTGACCACCTTTTTCGAACTGTTCGTTCAGACAATATTATTGCCACATCGTACTGTACGATCCTAGATCATATTGTACTATATTTTCAAAATTCTATAAATTGGCTTAACCTGAAGATCATTTCACTCATTCCTCCTTCACCTCAATTAGTATAACCTGCCTTCATGAAATGTCGAGTTCTAGCAAGCACGATCGTATCATCGGTTGAAGCTCGTCTTCCTCTTGTCGTCCTAACGACCATTTCCTGGCTCCCGAAAATGAAGATGCTTATCGCAAATGCAAGGCCTGCAAAATTACACCGTCTCAGATGCTAAATCAAGCTGCTTTAAATTTTGAGGTTTGCGTGTGGACCGTTCTTAAACAAGCTAGGAAGGGACTTGCGCTCGTCACTAATTCTTTCCTCGCGCCAAATTTGACATTTTGCCATGTGGAAGTTTGAATTTAAAATACAATTAACATAATGAAAATAAAACAACCTAATTAACTCTAAATAAACCTCCCCAATTCCCTCCCAAATCTGATTTCAAATCAGCTCTCTTTCTCTAAATAAATCTTCATAATTCCCTTGCAAATCTGAATTCAAATAAGCGCTCTTTCTTTCCTTAAATAAACATTCATAATTCTCTCTCAATTTTGATTTTCTATGGTAAGTAATTAAAGGTAGAATTAATCTCTTTTGAGCCACCATCTCTTAATCCTTTCGCTTCCCTTGGCTCCAGGATCACCTCCATTTCTTTTGTCATGGTCATTGACAACATCGTTGATGGACTGTGGTCGCCAATAACTTTCTCTTGCTGGGACACAAGGAACAATGGGTGTATGGTGGAAGTAGGAGGTAGCTACAAATGATACTCCATGACACTAATCCTCTCCACAACCTCATAGGGGCATCTCCAAGCGTAAAACTCATTTTCTACTCCAAAATGTAGTCATGGTGGCCATGGATTTGGAACAACAAATGAAGGTGGCAAGACCATATTAGATTTCTGTTTAACTTATGATTTTTTCAATTGCTAATACCTTATTTAAGAAAAGGATTGAGCATCTCATCACTTATAAAAATGGATATAGTACAACCCATATTGACTATTTTCTTATTAGACAATTAAATCATCTAGATTGTAAAGTTATTCAGAGTGAAAATTTATGTACCCAACATCGATTATTAAATAGGCAAGGGTTCTTACATCAAGGACGGATATGGGCAAAGAAGCTAGTCCATAAAACTAAAATTAGGATAGGAATTTGGAATATATGTTTCCTTACATGAGAATTAATGGAATTAATAGATATTATGATTCATAGGAAGTTAAATATTTTGTGCATTTAGGAAACTAAATGGGTTGGAGAGAAGGCTAAGGAAATTGATAGTTTTGGATTTAAACTTTGGTATTCGGGTATGAGTCGTAAGAAATGGTGTAGGTGTTATTATAAATAAGAATTTAAATGATAATGTTATAAAAATTAATAGGATTGGAGATAGAATTATAGTTTTAAAGATTATTATTGATTATAAGATTGTTAATATTATAAGTGCTTATGTTCCTCAAGTAGGTTTGGATATGAGTTCTAAATTAAATTTTTAGAATGACTTAGAAGAATTAATACAAAAGATACCTCTTGAAGAAAGAGTTTTTATTGGAGGAGATTTAAATGGACATGTTGGTAGAGAGGTAGATGATTTTAAACTGCACCCGGACGCCAGTGCAGCTGCCCTTGCACACTTGTCACTTTATTCAGGCTATACATCGCGTCGCTTCTAGTGGACGCCCTAGCATTAACAAAATTTCTTAAATGATTCATATCATTATTGTTCAACAAGTTTATAACCACTAAAATAAAAAAAAAATACATTACCATTTAGATGTTTGAAATGATAAAAGTGTGGCAGTTCTAATTTAAAAAATTAAGAACAACCACCCTAATGAATTATCATTGTTAATATTCAAATTGAAGTCTTCTACTATAAGTGTAAGTATAAAGTTTGACTATTTATTTTTAGAAGTACTGAATAATATGTCATTTAGAAATTAATTATATTTTAGTTAATTTTGAAATTCATTAGTAAACCTCCATATGTACTAGCTTACTCATACTCCCCTATGTGAATTATGTATTAGGACCCTTTAGGAATACAACTAAATCATATACCAATTTTGATGGTACTCTTTTTTTTTTGCATTTTTTTTACTTAATTGAGTACTTAGAATAATAATATTGAATATCATATTGCTTTATTCTCGTAAGAGATCCTAAATTTTAATAATCTAAGGTTTGTAATAAGTTCACTAAATCCATATTTGAGTTCTAAATAATTTTCAAATTTAATCTAGATACTCCATTTTCCTAAACTTTATTATTCAATTCTTGTCATCAATAGTCCATGCTTTAAGTGTTCAGCATAAAGCTCAAGATGAAATTATGTTTTTAAATTATAAATGTTGATCTTTGTTCATTCAATTTATCACTTATGATTTTATATCATTATTATTTTTAAATATTTTAATTTCTAATCTAATTACTATTTTTAATCTAATGAATTTAGATATCAAAGTGTAAGTGCTATAGAGAGGACAATTTAAATAATCAAGCAATATAGGGAATTTTACTTAATTGAAAATTTTAACTTTACAACAACAATACCTATTATAATAATAAAATAACTTAAATAATTAACAAAAAAGACAACTAAATATTGCAAAGAAACTAAATATATGATCAACAACGTATAACACAATTGGGTTGCCTATCATCTGCTCTAAGTTTTTAGTCTTTAGCCATACTATGCTTAGATTTGTCATTTTGGTTGGGTTCTATCACTGCTACATAAATTCTCCAAGCTATGATATTTCTTGTCTCCTTTGGATTAACTTCAATGTTATTGGGCAAGGTGCCATGGGCTCTACTATTAAAATAAATTGTAAGCTATCCAAATTGATTTTCTAAATTCTTGATTGAAGCAACTTCACTTTGCAATTAATTTCTCATTTCAATCACTAACTCCTCCAAAGATATCATCCTATCTCTTAATTGATTATTTTAATTAAATCCTAAAGGATAATAATGCTTAGGGTTTACTATAAGTTTTTGAGGATTGCTCCAATTTCTTCTAGAATTAGATTGACATGTATTCCACTAATTAGTTTCACCACTATTATTATTCCAACTAAAGTTGGGGTGTTCCTCAAACCTAGGTTAGAAATATTAAAATAGGAATTTGTTTGTACTCCAATGGCATTAGCATTCTCAATCCATTGAGCACTATTCTCGCCAACATAATTTAAATATCTCTCTTCCAAAAACACTTGTGATTCAAACCTTGAACTAACTCTAAAATTTTCCAACTTATTAGATATGGAAGCTACTTGAGCAATCAAAATCGATAAAGCATTTGACTCATAAACACTGATTATATTCTTAGGATTCACCATAATTGAAGACCACTAAAAATTATTTGTTGAAATTTCCTCTATAAATTCCTAAGTCTCATCAAAAAGTTTAGACAATAATAATCCTCCAGCTGTTGCATCAATTATTAACCTAAGGAATTGTACAAGCCCATTATAGGAAGTTTGAATCACCAACCAATCAGGCAAAACATGGTGAGGGAACTTTCTAATCATCTTCTTAAATCTTTCACAACTTTCATAGATAGACTCTCCTTAAAATTGAGAAAAAGATGCTATTTCATTTCTAAGCTTACCAATTTTAGATGGTGGGAATACTTAGTTAGAAATTTATGTGCCAACTTATTCCAAGTAGTTATAGATCATAGGAGTAAGGAATTCAAAAATAGAAACAAATGAAGCCTACCAGTGCTATTACTAACACCATTGTACTTGAATATTGCACAAATTTTTATGAAGCTAGTTAAGTATAGAATGAGATCCTTAATAGGAGTTCTCCCAAACTAGAAATTTTGAACCAACTGAATTATGATTTGTTTTAACTCAAAATTATTGGCAAGTTTTAGCTCAAAATTATTAATTTGGATAGTATGTCTATTGATACTTTGATGAAATATATCTACTATAGGATTAACATACTCCTAAGAGGTTTAGACTGTTCTAATCTAGATTTGGTTCAGCCATTCCTAATGCTATAATTACTTTGTAATTTTCAATGTTTATATGGGTCATCTAAATCTATAAATCAAATAACAAAGGTTCCATACAAGATCTACTACACATAAACCAATAATAAAAGAATTAAATTATAAAAAATAATATAACAAAGGAATTTTTTTTAAAATTTTAAAATAAATAAATAATAAATAATAAGATTTAAGATAGATGATACAATTATAATTAAATATATCTCTTTTAATATTATAGATAAAATTGCATGAATGCATGCAACTTCCCTGACTACGGTGCCAAACATTTGATAATGGGAAGTAGAGGTGTGTAAAATATACTTAGGTCCTCTTTCATATAAATGTCCACTAAATAACGTATGTGCACGTATCGATCAAGTAATAAAAATGATACGAGAGAGTGTTAATCCCATGAGTAAGTATTTTGCTACGCTGCAAATGTGGTAGTACTTCTTGTTTAGCTAGAATGTTTATCCTACACAATGAAAATCAAGTTTGGATTCTATCTTAACTAAGAAATGTATAAGAAAGATAAGATAGTGGTAGATAAAATTTTTTGGACTAATGACAATGAATTTCCGAAGCTTCCCTAAGTAGTCTCTCCTATGTTGGTTATGAATTAGAGCTTATGCATCCTTATATCTCTATAATGCTTATAAGAAAGTGAAGGAAGGTCCTATAATTATTATTTCTCCATAGACTCTAGAAAACTAAACATCCTATGTCTAGGCATGCAAGAGTTTCATTTCCATACTCCTAATTATTTCAATATTTCTCCATCGAGGTAAAATATCACACTATATTTTAACTCTACAGATGGTCATTATATAGATTAAATTAAGAATAAGAGATATTGAAAACATCCATTAATTTAGTAAATCATAAGAGACTACATTAGTAATTACTTAGGCTTCATATCATTAGCCCAAAACTAAGTGTTTTAGCTAGCCACAAAATTAAAATAAAATAAAATAGATTTCATTGGTTGCTCAAAAAAGAAAGATAACTTCTTTAATTACAAGGCGAAAAGTTAAAATATATATCACCAAAATAGTACACACTATTATCTTCTTTAATTACTTTTTTTCTCACAATATGGTAGGCCAACCACTCCAATTGCTATATCTTTCTCTCCTCTAGATTCCCTTAGACTTGACTCTAAGGTGGCACCACACTTAAACACTTAGAACTCACTAAAATGGCAGAACCCCCTACATAAAAAGCCTAAAAAACTATTTATAATAAGTACATAAGTGGACTCTAACACCGCGATGCTCGACATGTTAACGTTATAGTGTTATAATGTGAATTCTGCTAAGTAGGTTTCACCGAGATGCTGGACAGACCTATTGTGGATATTGGTTGACCTAGTGCGTCGCCAGCATAATTTGTCCTAACTCCAAATTTCATCAACTTTTCTTCCCTCACACTCCAAAAGTTAAGCGCTACGATGCTTGAATGTGTCATTCGGTGCTATGACGTTGTGCGGTTTGGTGCCTCAGTGCTCAAATTCCTGAGACTTCGATGCTGCAATGCTGCCGCAATATTATGATGTGTTGTAGCACTAATTTTTTATTCAACCTGGATGAAAAATTAATCAACATTTTCCTGATGCTTGAGTGTTGCGATGTCCTAATTTGGCACAAGGTTGTTATCAACGCTACAGTGCTAATAGTATGAGCATCATAGTGTCAGTTCAATATTTATAAAATTTTCACCTGTTTTTGAGACATTCCTACATGATATCAACTAAAAAGAATTACTATTCTTTAAGATAAAAAAATACTACATTATTTTTAGTAAGAAAAATAATATATCGTGATTTGATATGATAAATTAGAATATGTAATGTGTTGAAATGATTGATATAAACTAGAATATAATACTGGTTTGTGATAGTAGAATGTGATACTAATATGATAGAAAGGATGTGCTAATTGATATCAGAAATCTATAGGATACCACCACGCAATTACACTCAAGATCCACATGATCATTAATTTTGAAGTCATAAGAAGCTAGAGATTAATACAAGTGATATGGAGTTTGGGTGATTATTTCATGTGATTACTAATTGAAAGTTATAAGGAGTTCACTAATTGGGAGTCAGAAGGGGAGATACAAACACTATGAGTTCTTACTCATGCCTTTTGAGGTGATGAATGCATCGATCATCTTTATGGATTTGATGAACCGAGTGTTCAAAGATTTTTTTGGATTAATTTTTAGATAGTGTTCATAGATGACATTTTGGTTTACTCTGCTTCTGAGGAAGATCATGCCAGACATCTAATGATTATTTTGGAGACTCTAAGGTAGCATCAAATATATTAAAAATTCTTTAAATATGAGTTTAGGTTGTGGAGTATTATTTTTTTGGGGCATATGGTGAATAGTACTAGTATTTTTATAGGTGCCTAGCAAGTTTAGGTAATTAGTGAGTGGTCAAGGCCTACTACTGTATTTGAAGTATATAATTTTTTTAGAATGGTTGGATATTATGTAAAGTTTATGAGAGGTTTTTGTTAGATTTATGCACCTTTAACAAGAATAACTTGCATGTTAATGTCTTTTGTCTGGACTTCAAAATATGAGGAGAGTTTTAGAGATTGATTGTTTATTTGACTTTTGCTCTAATTTTGACTCTTCCATCTGGTACAATAAGATTTTAAATATTTAGTAATGCTTCACTAAATGGACTGTGATGTGTTCAAATGCAGCATAAAAAGGTGATAGCCTATACTTATAGATAACTAAAATAACTCGAGAGGAATTATCTAACACATGATCTAGAACTTGCTGTTGTGTTATTTTCCTGAAGATCTAAAGACTTTATATGTACGATGTTAGGTGTGAGATTTTTAGTGATCATCAGAGTTTGAAATACATATTTACTTAAAATGATTTGAATCTGAAGTAAAATAAATGGCTTGAGTTCATTAACAATTATGATCTAACTATTAAATACTAATATGGCAAGGCTAATGTGGTAGCATATGCTATGAGTAGGAAGTCTTATAGCTTATCATATATTTAACTTACTTCTGATGAATCCCTAATGTCACATCCCTGAATTAAAATTTAGAAGAATTGTATCTTTGTTCTTACTAGTTAATCACACTTAACTAAATCTTACAAATTCAAATAAATAGCAAAAAGAAATGTATTTATATTCATCCATGTGTATAATTATTACAAGCCCAAAATATCATGTATACAATTGTCGTGATTCAAAAAGACCAGTTGATCATGCTAAATACATTATGATTAAAAAATGAATTAGAAGTGCTAAAATAAAAACTATGCATGCTGTCTAGTTCCTTCTCCATATGGTTCTTACCCTTTTCTAAAAATATGTAAAAACTATATAACGAGCATATAACCTAGCAAGTAACTAAAATATAATAACTAAAATCAATGCAAAACAAAAGAAAATTATGTTGTAACTTGTATAAGAAAGTTATGCACTCATATATATTATTTATGCTAGTTAACCATATTAATTTATCAACTAGTCTATCATAATCATTCAATCAGTTGCAATTAATCTTATCATGCACTCATTCACATCCATATATTAGTAATAATATTAATATAATATAGATAACAATAACAGTAATCAATAATGATATTAATATAATATTAGTACTAGTAATTAAAAATGGTATTAATATAGTATCAATAACAGTAATCAATAATGAAATTGATATAATATTCATAAAAGTAATCAGTAACGATATCAATACAATATTAATAATGATATCATTATAGTATCACTAATAGTAATTAGCATCACTATCAGTATAGTATCATTAATAGTAATCAATAATGGTATTAATACTTCATGTATCAGATATTCAGATAAGGGCATCTTAATCTTGCTCCCATACTTATAACTGCAGTATAAGACTATCAGTCACCCCTTATGAAAGCCAATCAATAAACTCCTCATGACTCCCATTAGTAAACATGAATTAGTCGCCTCGACACCTTATGACTCCCTTCAGTGAATAAATGGATCTTGAGGATATCATGTGGAGTTATCACATCATATATCCGATATAAAATTAGTACATAATTTCTATCAAATTAGTCAATATCAGTTCAATACATCCTTAATACATTCTCATAACATCAACCATTTCAACAAAATCTCATTTTAATCTTATCATATCAAATTAGTATACCTTAGTTTTCTACCCATTTTCTACTTACATTTTTTTTACTCATTTTAAATAAAAATTCTTATGCATATATTTAATTAATGAAAATGCAATAAAATTATAGCAAATCATTCAGAATGATAAAATATATAACATATCAAAAGTTACACAGTAAAAGCTTAAAAAATCAAGAGATAATATATTTTTTGCAGATTTAAGAGAGATAAGATCCATAGAAATCAAAATCATCAATATAGAAGTAAGAAAATAGTTATCTATAGAAAAATAGAATATTTTTTGTAATAGGGATAGCAGTTAAAAAAAGCATGTAGAGCTTCCTTTCATCACTTCTCACTCCTCTTCTCTTCCTCTCTTCCCCCTCCTTCCTAGTCAAGCTAAGAAGACTGAGTATAAGGGAGAGGGAATGGTAAGGATATTTAGATTTTTAAAATTATATAAATTGTAGTTAATGGACTAGCACCATAATGCTCTAACATAATGGCGCAACACAGCTTGTTGAATCTAGAATTATAATAGAACAGAAACTCAAATACCATGGTGGTTATTTCTAGCACCATTATGCTCTCAATACTGGTGCCTCAACACTCTAAAGCATGATACTAAATTGCACTAGTTAAAAAAAAAAATAAATTTTATTTTAAAATTCTTTTCAAATTTTTGGGTTGTTACACCTAATATGGGATATAGAGAGAGATTATAGTTAGAGGTGATTTCTTTTGCTAATCAATATTCTGGTATATTGGCTCAGATGATCATACAAAGATGTTATAGATTTTATTTCAAAATGTGAAGCGTATCACTTAGTAAAGGTAGAGCATCAAAGACTAGGAGATTTTTTTATAACCATTACCCATTCTAGAGTGAAAATGGAAAGAGGTGACCTTGAATTTTTCTATGGGTTTTCCCTTGTCGAGACAATGACATGGTGTCAATTAAGTTATAGTTGATCGTTTGATGAAGTCTGCTAAATTCATTTCAATTGGAGAGTCTAATTCAATAGTTAAATTGGCATAGGTATATATGTGTGAGATTATTAGTTACATGGGATACTACAAGTTAAAATTTTTGTCAGAGATGATAGACTTACCTCTAGACTATGGAGGGGAATTCAATAAGTTTTGGGTGCTAAAATATATTTCAATATGACATTCATTCTCAAACTGATAGATAGTTTGAGAGAAATATATAGGTACTAAAAGATCTATTAAGATTATGTATTTTGAATTTTGTTGGAAATTAGCATGACCACATTCCTCTAATTGAGTTTGCTTACAATAATAATTTTTAGTTAAGTGTAGCTATGGCTCCGTATGAAGCTTGTATAGTATGAAGTGTCAGATACCATTGTCTTGGATGGAGGTGGGTAAAAGACCATTAATTGGGCTAGCCTTGATAGAAGATGCTATTGAAAAGATCTGCTAATCAAAAATAAATTAAAAGCTGTACAAGATAGGACAACATAGTAATTTGATGCTAAGAACTGAGCTGTAGAGTTTCAACTCGGAGATTTGAGTAGATGAAGTTCAAACCGATGTAAGGAAGGAAAGTTGAGTCTAAGTTATGTGGACCATTTGAAGTTATTAAAAGGATTGGATAATCAGCCTACAAGTTACATTTGTTATATTATATGTCAGATATTCATAATGTGTCCAATATATCACTTATGAGGAAATGGATATTTGATAAAGACATTGAGGTACATCCAAATATGAGCTATAGGGAAGAACCAGAGAGGGTTATGGTATATATTATTTACAACAATATAGTCATCATTTTTAGATGTAGAATAAATCATGACCATACAAAAGTAAAACTTTGCGCATTTAACAAAAACCTCGCTAAGAAGGTTTGAGTGTAGATAGCTTATATATATATATATATATATATATATATATATATATATATATATATATATATATATATATATATATATATATATATATTAGTAAAAACCCACGGAGGGGCCTACGCGTTAATAGAAAAATTGGTTACAGAGTCCTTAAAAGGACCAACCAGATCACTACTGCTCCTCAGAGCTACAATCCAAAAAAAAGAAAAGAAAACCAATGATTCGGTCGGTCCTTATCCTAAGATTACAAAAATAATACCAAATAATGGATGGGCTAAGAATCAACAGCACCCAAAAAAGGAAGATCTAGGATATATCATTCAGCACGAACTTCCTACAAAAAATCACAAGCAATTGGAAAAAAGTGTGCCAGAAAGAATATCTGCACACCTTGTAATCATCCAAATTCCCAAAAAAACACAGACTGATTAACCTGCAAAAAATTCTCCACAAATAAAATTAGAATCCAGTTGATTAACCATATTACAAAAGGCTATCATAATACTAATCCCACCCCAACCGAGAACCAACCTGCAACCCCAAACAACCCATAGCAGTAAAAGGCAAAACCAACATGCCTGAAGCCACAGCTACCGATACTGTAACCAAGCACCAAATAAATCAACAACATGAAACAAATTAACAGAGAATCCAGAGCACAAGCCAGATACAACCACCCAGCCAGAGCAAAAATCAAAAAGGGATACGAAGAAAAAACCAGAGATGCCGATATCCCCCACCACCAGCCAACCTAAGTTAAAAACATAAGGCAACTCCATCTCCTCCAGTTTAAGGTAACCCTTCAGCCTTTTAGGACAATTAGTCCATATGAAATCCTTAATATCCTTGAGGTTACAGCCTAACTGGGCAAGCCAAACAGCACAAATATTACCCCAATTTAACATACTAACAAAAGAATTGTTTAAACCCAAAAGACAATGTTTAATCTCCCGAATGATGTAAAAACAATTAGCACCACAACTAACCTCCATCTCCTCCACAATGTAAGAGAAATCAAAAGAAGAACTCACCTCAATAATCAAATTCACAATATTAAGGTTCAAACAAAAATGACAACCAAATAGTAGAGCCTTGAGCATAGTAGGAAAATACTCAAAAATGTCGAATGGCCCAGAGAAACCAGCCACAAAAAAAAAAACATTGTTATTCCTGATAACCCCACCAAAACCAGCATTCTTACCATTAATACTAACATCAATATTAAGCTTGTAGTAGTTTTGAGGAGGTTTGATCCACTTAAAAGAACGAACTGAAGGGATCGAAGCATTCAAAGAACCACCAAACCCTTCAAAAACATATAAGTAATTCTTAAAATTGTTAACAGAGAGCAAGTTAACATCCATCAGAGCCAGCACCTTATCTTTGACTTTCTGGATAACATTCAAATGATCCATCCACAAACCATTAAAAATGCAATTGTTTCTCTCCAACCAAAGAAACCATAAAATAAGACAAGGAATCACGTTACGAATATGCCCTTTCAGGTTGACCAACCAACCTTTCAAAAACACTTTAAGGGAAAGATGAAAGTTAAAACAATTTAAATTGAATAAGTCGTCAAAATAAACCCAGGTTTTAACAGCAACAGGCCCCGAAATCAAAGCATGATGAATGTTCTCTGAATGTAAACAACATTGACATTTAGAAGCAAAAATAAAACCCTTATGAATCATATTATCATCCGTAGGAAGAAACCTATGTAAGGCTCTCCAAACGAAAATAGAAATAGAAGTGGGGATATTTTTATTCCAAATCTTAGTGTATAAAGAATCACATTCACCTTTAATTCTAAAAGCGTGCCAAGCATTTTTAAGAGAGAATTTACCATCCTTAGCAGCATTAAACATAATAACGTCCTTAGACTGAATATTAATAGGACCCTTAAGAATCCTATCTTTAATACAATCCGGGACCTCATTAGAAATATTATTGATATCCCAACAGTTGCTATTAAAAAACGCATTCACTTTAAGCGTGGACATCGAAGAAGTATTTAAAATATTATCAATAGAATCATTTCCGAGCCATTTATCTTGCCAAAAGAATAAATTGCCAACCCCCAGACCCCAAGAAAAAAGGGGGATCACCTCCCACTTAAGCTTACACATCCTTCTCAAGACTCTAGAAATACCATTCTTGGAGTAAATGTTTGAAGAGTGATTACAATTACCATACTTAGCATGCATGAAAAGAGCCCAAAGGTTATCTTTAGACAGAAATTTAAACCAAAGCTTAAAAGAGAAGGCTTTAGCAAGATCCTAAAGGTTCTTACAACCAAGGCCACCCTCCTCCTTAACACCACAACAAGAAACCCATTTGGCCCAATTGATCTTAGAGGTAGAAGAAGTGCCACGCCAGAAAACATTATTCAATAAATTATGAATTCTATTGCAAACAGTTTTAGTAGGGGCAATAGTTTGAAAACTATAAACAGGAAGAGCACAAAGAACACTTTTAATAAGAGTAATTCTACCATCAAAACTAAGGAAATTAGATTCCCAAGATTGCAACTTATACTGAACATTGGCAATAAGATCATTAAATAAAAAAGAAGTCTTCCTCCCTTTAAAAAGAGGAACACCAAGATACTTAATCGGTAAAGTAGAATGCACAAAGCCATTAGCATTATGGATGGCTAAGATACGATCATTAGAAATCCTATTAGAAGTAATAAAACAGCTTTTGTTTTAACTAAAAGAAAGACCACTCATGTTCTCAAACCTGTTTAAAAAATCATTAATTCTATGAATACGATTGATGGTAGCATTAGTAAAAATGATAAAATCATCCGCAAAACATAAATGAGAAATGGCGAAACCACCTAACGTTTTGAAATAAAGATCAGGGTGTCTCTGAAACAAATTAGAGATGCCCCTAGACAAAATATCAGCGGCAATAATAAAAAGGACAGGCGAAATAGGATCACTTTGTCTCAAACCATTAGAGGACTTAAAGAAACCATGATTAGAACCATTAATAATAAGGGGAAAATAGATGTTGTTAATACAGTTTTTAATGATGGAAATAAAAGCAGAATTAAAACCAAATAACTCAAGGGCTAAATAAATAAAATTCCAATCAATGTTATCATATGCTTTAGCAATATCTAACTTGATAATAACATTACCCCCTAGCTTTAACATCCAAATCATGCACAAGTTCTTGATCCAACAAAATATTATCAGTGATAGCTCTCCCTTTCACAAAACCCATATGATAAGGAGAGATAATGTTAGGCAAAACCACAGAAAGACGGTTAGCAATAAGTTTAGAAACCAATTTATTAAAACAGGTGCAAAGGCTAATCGGACGGAAGTCATTCCATGTCTTGGTAGAATTATTTTTAGGA
Organism: Dendrobium officinale; assembly: GCA_019514585.1. NCBI lineage: Eukaryota > Viridiplantae > Streptophyta > Magnoliopsida > Asparagales > Orchidaceae > Dendrobium > Dendrobium officinale. The sequence continues at coordinate 65,564,148 of CM033682.1, read as the reverse complement.
ATGAGAACTAAGGAAGTAGAAGAAAAAAAATTAGGCATAGGAGAACCATCAAAAAAATCAAGAACCGCATTAAAAATGTCTCCACAAATAATGTTCCAAGCTTTTTGAAAAAACAAAATGGTAAACCCATCAGGGCCCGCCACTGAGTCACTGTTCATCTCCATCATAATTTTCTTAACCTCCTCCAAAGTCGGAGGACTCGAAAGAAGAAGATTATCCTCAGTAGAAACAATATTAGGAATAAAAGACAACTCCATATCAATATTAGAAGAAAAGTTCTTGTTAAACAAATTTTGAAAATGATCAAGCGCTAAATTTTTCAGCTCCAAATATTGTCAGTAAAGGATCCATCATCCTTTTGAACTTTAATGGTAGAATTTTTAATACGTTTACGATTAACAATAGCATGAAAATACTTGGTGCTCCTATCACCTTCACCCAAATGTTTAGCAGCCGCTATTTGTTTCCAAAAAACCTCTTCCTAATTCTGATAATTAATCAAATCAACTTTGTATTTATTAAGGAGCAGTAAGTTAGCCATAGAAGGATCAGTTCTATATGAGGTTTCAGTCACATTAACGAGATTTTCAGCTTGAAGAATATTAGTGAAGATATTCTTAAAGACATGCCTATTCCACCAGTTAAGGACTTGTTTTAATCTTTTAAGCTTAAACAAAAACCTAACCATACCTCTCACATCATTATCAGGATGAAGGGGAGCATTCCAATTATTATAAACCGTATCCAAAAAAGAATTATTAAGCAACCACATATTTTGAAATCTAAAATGAGAGGGAGCATTATACAACGAGTGCTTAATATTAATCAGTAAGGGAGAGTGATCCGATAAAGTCCTAGAAAGATGTTGCACATTAGTGGAATTAAAGAAATTAATCCAAGCATCATTTAAAAGCACACGATCAAGTCTTTGCCATAAATGACCCCTATTCCAAGTGAAACTATCTCCAACAAAACCAATGTCAATCAAATTACATGATAAAATCATGTTATTAAAATCATCCATAGAACGTTGAGAAGGGCTAGAACAACCCATCCTTTCAGTAGTACAAGTAATCGCATTAAAATCTCCACCCACAAGCCAAGGGAGATTACATAAACTATGAAAATCAATGAGAGACTCCCATAAGGCTTTTCTATTGTAAAGAGATGAAGCAGCATAAATAAAAGAAGCAAAGCATTGAACATTAAACACCTCAATTTTACAATGCAGGACTTGAACATGGTCCCCAATAACATCCAGAATAATCGGATTTTTCCAAAAAAATCCAGATTTTGTTGGAGATATTAGAAATAGCATTATGAAAGCCCAGAAACCGACAGGTTTTAAGTAAATTGGAAGAAGCAATGAGAGGCTCAAGCAGAATAAGCATAGTAATATTGTGTACACGACATAAGTTCTTAACACGGGTACGAGACGAAGGGAATCCAATACCCCTAACATTCCAAATAATCGTATTAAACATAAAAAACAATTAATGCGAAGTATTAGACCTAGTGTTCCTAACAGGCTGCACAACAACATTCTTAAGTTTCCTACCTTTTTTACTCCGAACTTTACTATAACTCTTATCATTGTCAGACATAGCATGACATTTGTCATTAATATCCATATCTTCATAATCAGTAAAAGCATCGCTATTATAATGAGAATGAGTAGGAGACTTACCCTCCAAATTTAGAGTAGAGCCATCATCTTCCATAAACTTACCATCATCACTCAAATTTTCAATACCCTGAATGCTCGTACCTTTCAAAGTAGCAGAGTTAGCCAGCGGATGAATAATGGGACTAATTTCTCCTTCCTCACACGAAACATTAGTTTTTTCAGCTTCCTCCCCAATCAGATGCACATATAAAGCAATGTTTTCCTGTTCAACAATCGTAGCCATACTAACATCAGCATTAGTAACAGGAACCACAACATTACAAGCATGAGAAATAACCATATTATCTAACCCATTAACATCAATATTATTATTAACATTCTCCACACTCTTTAGAGATTCCATATCCTCACCATTCTTTTTAATAATTTCCTGATCTATACAATTATGAATTAAAACCTCAAACGGCCCTGCTTTAGTTTTCCCATTAATCCCATTCACAGGACATGATAGATTTTCAATATGCTCCAACGGTTTTTCCTTACCCTTTTCAGCACACACCTCATCTGATTGAGTACTAGACTTCTTAGCAACACGTAGATTAGGAACTTTTTTAAAACATTCACTGGCAGCATGACCGTTCATTTTACAGAAAGAATAGAATATAGGCAAATTTTCTATTTCAACTTTTTGAAAATATCCTTTTACCTCAGAGCCTAACCAAATTTCATTAGGATATTTTTTAGAAACATTAAGTTCGACTAACACCCTAGTCACTGAAGGCCGAGAGACCGACGCAGTAGCTTGGTCAGTTTGAAGCTGACGACCAAAAATTGAAGCTAAACCAAATAAAATCTGTTGGTTAAAAAAATGCAGTCTCAAGTTAGGAAAAGCTAGCCAAACAGGAGCTATCAGTGATTCCTCCCTTACATCAAAATCAGGAGTCCACTTCAACAATCTCATTTGACAAGCTTGAATGTAATACGCTCTTCTTGAAAAAATACGACTGTAGTCTAGATCATTCGAAAGTTGAATAGCAATGTGTCTTTGGTCAAGTAATCCAACATGAAAGGAACTTGAAAGCTTGAGGTTAAAGAAAAACTTACGAATCGTGTCAAGATTAGGCCTTCTTAAAATAAATTTACCAACTAAAGTAAAGGCAAAAGGAGCATCAAGCTGATCAACAACGGATCCCTCGAAAAGTAAAGCTGGAGCTCCTTTATACAAAGCATGAACGAAACTCAGCTTCGGAGCAGAAAGAGATCCCCCAGCAAGGACATCTTTAAAAGACCGAGATTTACCATCCATGCCTGACGTTAAAGGATGCGATGATGACGGAACCGTCATCACCAAAAACTCAGGAAAAAACCCCAAAGAGAGAAAGGAGACAGAACATAGAAAAAAAATCTAAAGATTAGGGACAAAATCTCCGGAGAAATCCAGCCATGAGAGGCAGAATCGTGGAGAACAGCAAGCCCTAGAAAATCGCCTCAGAATCACCACGGGACAAAGAGACGTTAGAGGCCTGAAACACTGACTTAGATCAACAATGAGATAGCTTATAAATATAATCTATCGTTATAATGAAAATATTATGACTAAGTAATGGAAAATTTTTGGCCTGATTTTGTTCACAACCAATGGCCAATGACATGTAATTGGGAGTTTTTTTGTTAGAATAAAATTTATATGCTTGAGTACGATCTCACAATTGTTAGTTATTTATATGTATCCTTTAATGTAATAAAAATGTAACTACGTAATTACTGGAGAAATCATCTCCTTATACTTGCAAGAGGCTTAATTTTTCTTTCCTTCAGAAAATTCTTTCTTGTCCATTTTTTCTATAGAATTTGTTATTGTTTATTTAATTATTTTGATTTTGGTAAGAAAGTATAATTTTGTGAAAACTAATTTCTTTGCTCATTGATTTATTTTTTCAAAAGGTTTTTGCTTAAATAATAAATATTTTCAAGCATTTTAATTCTAATTATATTTAAACTCCTCTATTACTTATTTTCAAATAAATAAAATGAGTAGTTGATGGTAACTTGTGATCGGTGAATTATCTATAAAGCATCATATGTATCTTAATAGTTGCATTAAAAAACACAATCTTGGGTCATTAAACATTACTTAGGTTAAATTTAAGCATTTATCTTAGGTAAACCGCATAATATTCCTAAGGTACAAGCTAATCATACCAAGAAATCTAATCATAGAAAGAACTTTACCTGTACCATTAGGATAGCATCGCACACATCTACTTTGATATTTCAAGGATGAATGTCTTTGTTGTTCAGGTTGAGGCATATTTCTTAAATTATTGATGTTTACATATCTCCCAGCAGTTGCTACTACAAGGCTATGGACAACTAAAGAAAGAGAATACACCCGTTCAAGCTACGGGTATGTTCCAACAAGAGGCCATTTGCACCTATGTGATCCCAGCATTTCAATGTTTTGTCTCAACTGTCGGTAATAACTTCACCTGAAACATTAATGAATTTGTATAAAAAAATACATGATGAAAATAAAACTTTGCATAACTAGGCATTAAAAAATTCAGGCAATACTTCAAATTGACATCAACAACATGCAAAGTAGCAAAAAAATAAAGCAGATGGAAATAATAAATATGTAACATAACATTCCGGAAAAGCCTTAAAAAAAGTGTATCGATGCTATATCCTTGCATGCAACAGCATTGAATATCATTATTTGCGTCAATGATACCAAGCTTACATATGATCAACCTGATGCCAATTGTTAATTAAATTCTACTTTATATAAGGAAACAAAGGAACTTCTTAATAATGATCAGCATGAATAGATAACAAAGAATAAATGAAAAGTAATAAGATCTTTAAAAAAGTATTAATGACATACTTCGAGAGAGGGTATAAGGCTTACATTTTTGTAGTCATGAGCAACCATCACTTCTAAGAGAGTTATTGTACCAATAAGATTGATGTTATGATAAAGCAAAGGCTTATGGACACATTCGACCACAACCTTCAAGCCAGTAAAATGAATAACAACATCAAACCTGAAGGTTAAAAAGAGATTAATACAGTAACTACAGGATCAAAACGATAAAATCCAAATTAGAGTATTGAGAAATATTAACATCTATACCAATATTGTTACACCGACATAAAATTTTAGCTTGATAAATGGTACAAGTTTATATGGATTGTTAATCTAGAACCACAACTGAAAGGTAAGCTAAATGTGCAATTCCTCAAGCATTTTAATGAAAACAAGCAATGCACCCACAAATATTGAAAATAAACGTTTATGATAAAAGTAATTAAAAAGGCTTAGCTTCACAACAACGACATAAAAAAGTTGGCTGGAGTATTTCAAAACTTTTAAGACACATCAACCATTTTAAATAAACCATTTCAAAACATCTAAAAAGTACAGTATCAATTGTTTAAAATGCACGCACATAGAGAGATATATGAGAAGATAGAAAATATAGAATAAGTGAATAAAAACTTTGTAGAAGAAAACACAGCGTCCAATGCTTCTCTATCTCAAAGATCAAACTGCAAAAATAAAACAAAACTTACTGTGAAATTCATATTGAAGTATAAATGCAAGAAACAATCGTTCAAAGATGTATAAATTATGCCAAGATGATAGTGGAGGTTATTCACCAGCTCAAATGGTATGAAGCCCAGAACAATGCAATCAATCAAAGTAATCTAGCATACAACATTCCCTCAAAAGTTTTAAATAGTAGAAGCACATGCAATATTAAATGAAAACAAGATCTACAATTTCCTTACTTTTAACTAATGTGGAAGATGACAAACTACCTTAATCAGTCCCTGAAAATTCATATTATACTTCATCAGTGTCATTCTTTAAGGTTAAAAACGATAGAAATAAAATAATTATTTAAGTTTCGTCAATGCACTGAATCACAGAGCTAATGTCAATCAGTCAATTAAAACATTAGTTGTAATGCTAGAATTGCCATTCAATATCACTCATTGAATGAGGTATACCCGAGAATGGCTTTAATTGCGGTGTGCAATTACTTGAGAAATTTATTTATGAACATTTTTTTCTCATAATTTTGGTGATGGAAGAGAAAATCGAATAAAATACTTGTTGGAGGTTCCAATTCACTTAGAATAGAAGATGCATTTACTTAGTTTTTTTTTTAATTTCACAGGAATCACCATTTATATAGCAGTAAGCAAATCAGGTTTCAGAAAATTGTATTTGATTTCTAGTTAGCTCAGAATCCAGATGAAAATTAATTACATGATAGTGGCTGATCAGAAAGTACCAAATACATGCTGTCAACTTCAATCATTTGGCAACTGCAAGTTTAAAACATTCATCATAGCTTCAAAATAAACATTTCAGTCATCTGAGTTCATAAATTTCACAGTCCATCTCTTATGATTGTAATTTAACTCTAAATTCGTGTTCACCACCACTTGTAAGTGCAGAGCAATTTAACTCAAAATTCAGGTTCACCACCACTTGTAAGTGCAGAGCAATTGGAATTCTTCTCAGCATTAGGTATCACTGCACATGCTTGATTGAGAGGATTCTTGTCTAGTCATTTGCCACAATCTGCTACAACATTATCTAGTTTTAATATCCACTTCATGTCTTTCATCGCAATCCCTTAACCTCAATCTTGTATGATGTTGATAGCCTGATAATGAATTGTCCTATTCATATTTTTTACTATTTTGTTTATCAGCTTTAGCTCCAAAACCATCAAATTTAAAAGTTATGAAAAGCCACTGGTTCATATCCATAATGCTCAAGTCAAAACTAATAAGCCTGCACTTGAAAACTAATACAAACTATAATCTGAATCCAATTAGCTGTAAACTTGACTATATTCATAAATCCTACATATCTTTAAAATGTAGTAAGTCATATATGAGCATTTATAAGCAAAAAACAGGAACATAAAATATATATTTATATAATTTAAGGGTTTAGGAACATAAAATATAATTTTCATGATTAATATATTTATATTAAAGAGAAACATAAGAAAGTAGAAGGACCACATGAACTTCATCGGGAAAACTCATGGCAAATGGATAATAGACAGTTCATCAGAAAATCTAAAGATGAAATTAAAACCATATTGAAGGGTAAAAATTACAATGTAGCAGATGTTATGTAATTCAGCATCATTATGATGAATAAATTCAGCAAATATTCACAATATTATATAGAATGTTTAACGTGATATCGACAATTTGCTTTCTCATCATTTAGGAAATGGACGAGGCGATCTTTGAAGAACTGGTAGAAGGCAGATGCGAGTAAAAGAGCGATAAGGGAGAGCAGGTAGGAAATCCAGGAATCGGTGCGCCACGAATCTACGAGGATCGTGACGGTTTTGACCCAATAGAAGGTAATGTGCATCATTTTCACCGGCAGTGGACGATAGAGAGCGTAAGAGAGGAAGTGCGGAGTGGGAATTGGGGGGTAAAGGAGAGATATGAAGCTTTTCAACTAGATTGAAGCTGTTCTCATCTTTGCATAGGCGTCCGGAAGGTTTGTTGTCATCGACTTGGCACAATGTCGAATCTGATCGAAGTATCGGTGGTGCCGGCGACGAAGTAATTTACTCCAACGACAAAACGACAATCACGAAGAAAAAATATGGGTATGTAAAAGAAGAGTATGTGGCGGGAGAAAGGAGATAAAGAGATCACCGCCGAATTGTGAACCCTAGAAAACGAGTTGCAGTAGGAATTAAGTGCTTAAAAGGGGAAAACATTAAAGTATGCGATGGGGAAGCGCGAGAGACACGTGGCCTGGGCGAGTGGCTTCGACGAGGTGAAGAAGCCAAATGCGTGGGACGAGCAGAGCAGATGTCCATACAAATTGCAAAAAATTAAAAAAGGCATTGATTAGTTCACCTTTTAAAACGGGATGTTTTTCTGGATTCGGCTAGCAAACAGTCGCAATGACGGACGATAGGAATGACAGAACAGGCGAACATGTGTTCGTAAGTATATGAAAGAAGGGTGTAAGGATGTGTTGATACGACCAAAGGAAGAACAATGAGATATTGGTTTGGCAGTAGATGTATAGATAACGCGGTGCGCAATTTCAATTCGAAGATGAAAGAAGGTACAAGAATATAGTTAAAGAATTTAACGATGGATATTTAGTCAAGTTTTTTAAACCAACGATTCACATGCGACATTTTAATAGTATATATATATATATATATATATATATATATATATATATATATATATATATATATATATATATATATATATATATTATACACGTGATATGATATTATATTTATTCACTTTATACCAATCCCTCTTTTTTTTTTAATGAATTTCTTTTGTTATGATATCCTTGTTATTCTTAAAGTTTATGAAATCTAAAATGAATAAATTATTCTAACGGTTAATAAATTTAAGGGAAATTTACATACATGCCACTTTATAACATCCTATTTATATATCTAACACCTAAAACTTTAATATTACATCCATACCACCCTATATTATTTTAATATCAAATATACCACTTATATTTCTTTCCTACCACTCATATATTTCATTTCTACCACTCATATTTTGTATGAAAATGAACTATGAGTGGTATTTATGTAATATTAAAGTTTAGGGTGTTAAATATGTAAATAGAATAGTATTAAGTGGTATGTATGTAAAACTTTAATTGGTTGACTCCAAAATTTAATTTAAATATAGAATGATTATTCGTATTTTGATTATTTGAATACTTGTTTAAAGACCGGTCTAATTAGTATAAAGCTTTTCTTAAGAAGGTACAATTGGCCGATTTTATAAATTTAAGTAAATTTTTAAATAAATCGACTGCAATGAATATACCTTACTACAAAAACAGAACTCTAATTTTTTAGAAAATTATTTTTTTTTCTAAATAAATACTATAGTATGATAAATTTTATTATACTTCACAACCCGAAATAAATTAAAAAATAAACAATACATATATTTCATTCAATTAATTTTTGACGTCAAACAAATTATTTTATATAAGATATTCAGTTTAGAGTCAAATTAATATTAAATAATTCAAGCTAAATAGAGTTCAACTATATTTTATATTATTTAGATTTTCATTTTTTAAAAGAATTGCATAAGAGATAATAATTACATTTATAAAGATGCATATACATTTCTATAAATAACTTTACTTTACTACAAAGTTATATTAAATTTTAGTTGGCAAACGTTCATATATTATTTCATGATAATTAATATGCAAATTCATAGTTTTTTAGTATATATATATATATATATATATATATATATATGCGTTGTAATTGCGAAGAGAATAAGGTTAAAAATTTGATACATTTCTATGCAAGAACAAAGGTATACATTCGTAAAGTAAACTGAGAACTTTACAGGAAGAGAGGAAGAAAGAACACGGTGAAGTTAGGGAAAGAAGATGAAACAGATTGTATTATTCATGTATCTTGAATAGTTACAGAGAAAGGCCTAATAATGACTTAGCTAATGGTAAGCTAGTAAATACAGATAAAGAACCTAAGGGTATTACTTTATATGCTAATAGCCTCCCTCAACTTAAGCATTCGGATACCGAATGGTTAATTTGTTCCGTAATTCAGTGAATTGAGCGATCGAGAAGGGCTTCGTTAGGATGTCAGCTATTTGATATTTGGAAGAGATGTTCTCGAGCTGGAAGTTGCCGGAGCCAATTTGCTGACGAATAAAGTATTAGTCAATCTCTATATGCTTTGTTCTTGTATGAAACACAGGGTTTTTGGCAATGGCCATAGCTAATGTGTTATCGCAGTGAATGATGGTCGGTGACGGTTGCGAGAGATTGAGTTCGGTGGCTAGTCGACGAAGCCATATCACGTCCGAAGCGGCAGCGGAGAGAGATCTGTTCTCAGCTTCGGTGGAGGATTTAGCTACGGTCGCCTGCTTTTTCACCGTCCAAGAAATAAGGTTGGGACCGAGGAAGGTGCAGAAGCCCGAAACTGAGTTTCAGTCGCTGGTGTCGGATGCCCAGTCCGCGTCTGAATAAGTGCGTAGTTACAGCGAGCCAGCGACGATAGGTAGTCCGGATGATAGTGTGCCTTTGATGTAGCGAAGAAGACGTTTGAGTGCCTTAAAGTCTTGTTCGGTTGGAGACTGCATATGTTGACAGATCTAGTTCGTTGCGAAGGCGATATCCGGTCTTGTGATAGAGAGGTATTGAAGTGATCCAGCGAGGCGGCGGTAGAGGGATGGATCCGGAAATGGTTGGGAATTAGGTTCGTTCTGTTTCTTAGACGACGTGACCGGGGTAGGAGCTGCTTTGCAATCCTTGTAGCCTGCGTCGTTAAGAATTTTCATAGCATAGTGTTCTTGAGATAGAAAGTAGCCGGATTTTGAACATGTCGCCTGAATTCCGAGGAAGAGCGAGATATTGCCAAGTTGTTTGAGGGCGAATTGAGTTTGCAGTTGTTGGAGGAGTAGCCGAATTACAGTGTCGTCGTTACCTGTCACCAAGAAGTGGACTACGTAAATAAGAATATATATTTGAATGTTGTGTTTGTGTAAGATAAGAAGAGAGGGATCAGAACGACTAAACTCGAAGCCTTGTTGTTGGAGAAAACTGGTTAGTTTTTTAAACCATTACCGCGGTGTTTGTTTCAAGCCGTAGAGAGATTTTTGAAGTTTCCACACCGCGTGTGGTTGATTGTGATCGACGAAACCAGGTGGTTGGTGCATGTAAATGTCGTCGGGTAGATCTCCATGAAGGAAGGCATTGGATACATCAAGTTGGTACATTGGCTATTATCGGTTGAGGGATAGCGTGAGCAGGAGGCGGATAGTAGGCATCTTCGCAACAGGACTGAACGTCTCGTTGTTGTTGACGCAGAATTTTTGATCGTAGCCGAGAGCTACGAGCCGAGCTTTATAACGATCTATTTGGCCATTCGGTAGAAGTTTGATTTTATACGTCCATTTACAGCCTAACTCTGGTTTGTTTGAGGGAGGTGAGACGAGAGTCCACGTTGTTTGCCATTTAAGTGCGTCTAATTCTGCCTGCATTGCATTTCACCAATGGTCTGTCTTGAGAGTTTGAACATAGGTACTATGTATGGTGGAAGGGTTGAGCTGGGCAAGAAGATTAAAGACCGATTTCGGTTTAATTATCCCTGATCTAAGACGGGTTTGCATAGGATGATAGGGGGTGATAGTGTGGCTGGGTTGAGGAGAGGAGATGGGAATTTCGGGTGAAGTCTGATTAGTGTCCAAGGTGGGATGTGGAGTACTATGATTAGGGGGAATAGTAGGAGGTTCAATTATTGGTGTGCGTTTGGTCGTTGGGATGTGAGGGATGGTAGACGTGGGGATGAGGATAAGGGGAGGGGTGTGAGAGGTGGTAGATTGGAGATCCTTGTTAGCCGAGATGGTGTTGTGCTGGAACGGAAAGTTGCGTTCGTAGAAGACGACGTGTCTGGATATGTGAGTTCGACCGGTGGTGATATTGTGACAGAGATATCCTTTGTGTTGGGGTGAATAACCCAGGAAGACGCAGGGGTACGTAGAATCTCGACGCTAGTTTGTCCTTGGAATAAGGCTTCAACCATGGATAACATAAGCAGCCGAAGGTGCGAAGGTTTGTGTAAGTCGGCGGGATAACGTGAAGGAGTTGAAAAGGGATTTGGTTGGAAATGGCTTTGGAGGGGAGCCTGTTGATTAGGTGATGAGCTGTGGTGATGGTCGAGGACATAAATTTGGGAGGTAAGCCGGATTCGTGTAGGAGGGCACGAGTTAAGTCAAGCAAGTGATGGTGTTTTCGTTCGGCGAGACCGTTTTGCTCCGGCATGTGGGGACACGTTAGCTGATGGATAATTCCGTTTTCTTGTAAGTAGGAGCGAAACGCATGGCTAGTGAATTCTCCAACGCCGTTAGAGCGCAGAATTTTTGGGGTTCGGTTATATTGAGTTTTTATGAGATTGCATAGGTTTTTAAAGGCGCTTATGGCTTCATTTTTGGTGTAGAGAAGGTAAAGCAAGGAGAACCGAGTGTGATCATCTATAAAGATGATGTAGTAGTGATGTCCATCTAGTGAAAGGTGCGGAGCTGGACCCCAGACGTCGGTGTGTATGAGGTCGAAGGGTGCAGCAGTAACAGAAGTTCTTTTATTAAAAAGTAATTTGTGGCTCTTGGCCTGATTACAAGAATTGCATAAGAAAGAGCTAGGTACATTATTTATTTCGAGAAACAGTCTGGAAAGGACATTGTGAGTGTCTTTGTTCGGATGGCCGAGGCGAGAGTGCCAGTTGCACGAGTCGGTGGTGGTAGCCGTGAGAGCCGTAGGCCTGCTGTCTGAAGGGATGCTGATGTGGTAGAGTCCTCTACGAAGTTGCCCATGAAGCAGAGGACTATGGTTCCATGAGTCCTTGATGACAAAACCGTTAGCATTGTAAGAAATAGAGACAAAATTATCTGAAGTGAGCTTAGACACGTATAAGAGATTGTGGGTAAGTGAAGGTACATAAAGTAAATTGTTGAGTTTTAACTTACGGGCCTTGTCCGGCAAAGGGAGAAGTCCTTGACCGGCATTGGTGATTGGAAGGGAATTACCGTTGGCAGTCGAGACCGTGTTCGAACCTTTATAAGCCGACGGGTAGTAGAGGTGATTGGCGTCCGGTGTCAGGTGAGTGGATGCACCGGAGTCAAGAATCCAGTCTTGACTGACAGGGGCAGTGGGATTGGCGAAGAGAGCCCGTGGTTGCCTTGTGTCGGTGGGGGCATATTTGGGATTGTTGCGGTGCCAACAGTTGAGAGCGATGTGGCCGAGTTTGCTACATATCTGGCAGATAGGCCATGCCGATTGTTGCTGAGCGTAGGAAGCGGGCGGAGGAGTCGATGCCGGTTCAGCGGGAGGTTGATTCTTGGGTTTGTTGAAGCGCCTATTATTGTTGCTATAGTTGCGAGAGGAGTTAGAGGGTGCGGCGTAGAGGGCGGTGGGATTGACATTGTCGATCTGTTCTTGAATGTGTTCTTGTTGGAGATGTATCTCTTTGTTGCAAAGAAGAGCGTAGAATGTGTCTAGATCGATGGGTAGAAGGGAGTTACGGATGGTTGATTTGAAGGAGTTGTAAGTCAAAGGCAGACCGTTGAGGATATGAAGCATTACATCTTTGGATTCGATCTTGGAGCCGGACGCGGAGATGTTGCCCACAATGGTTTTGATTCGATTGAGGTATTGTTGGACCGAGAGATCTTTCATTTGTGTTCGATATAACTCATTTTTGAGTTGGATCACACTGGAGCCACTAGCTAGTTGAAGTCGCCATTCAAGAACGGTCCAAGCCTCGTTGGCAGTGGTGGACGTGATGATATATGGAAGGATGGATTGAGATACCGTAGAGAAGATGGCAGAGAGGAGATTATTGTTGAAGATGAGCCATTGTGCGTAGTCGGTGGAGGTGATGTCCGGAGGAGCTTGGACGGTGCCTAGGAGATGTCCGGCGAACCCGTTAGCAGTGAATTGTTGTAGTAGCTGTACCCGCCAGATATGATAGTTTTCAGGGGTTAGTTGGTGTGGAGCAAGGTTCTTGATGTGTGACACAAGAAACTTGAGATTCAGCGGAATGTTGGTGGCGGTGTTAGTGGTAGCAGTTTGGGTAGAGGTAGAGGTGGAGGAGGAGGAGGCTGGAGGAGGCAAAGAGTCCTTGGGATCTTAGTTTTTCGTGATGGCTCTTGATACCATGAGAACTTTATAGGAAGAGAGGAAGAAAGAACACGGTGAAGCCAAGGAAAGAAGATGAAACGGATTATATTATTCCTGTATCTCGAATAGTTACAGAGAAAGGCCTAATAAAGACTTAGCTAATGGTAAGCTAGTAAATACAGATAAAGAACCTAAGGGTATTACTTTATATGCTAATATAAACTAGCGAATCATATTTCTAAGAATTTTTTTTGGTTGCATGTTAAAGAAGTGTAAAATATTCTAAATATAGGAGATTAGAGAATAACGATGTTCAGTTTGAAGTAAAACAAATTCACGAAAAAATTTTAGTGCATTTACAAATTCCATCTTTTATTTTTGGTATATTTGGATTTCCTAATATTTGAGCTAGTTTCAAATACACAAAAAATATATTATAATTGATGTCGCCCTCCACCATCGTCGGTAGTCATCAACCACCCCTATCGCGTACCACTACTGCCACCAGTAATTCCTCGACAGTCCGCCGTCACTGCGGGCCACAACCGCTGACCTTTCACCACTGCATGCTGCCTGCTGCTCTACATCGTCGTCGTCACTTGCCACCCATCACCATTACCACCGACGGTCACCGACCACCACCGTTGTGGCCCACCACCACTATCACCGACCTCCACTAAGCACCGCCACCCATCATCGTTGTATTAAAAATAAAATAAAATCTATTTATATTTTCAAATCAATAGTAAAATGTCATTTTTGTCTTTAGAAATAGTATGTTATTTTTTAACAAGAATTTAATTATAGAAGTTTAAATTTTAAAATCATGTAGCAATATATTTTTCCACATTATCAAACAAATTTGATATTTTTAATACAACAAAAAAGAATTTTATCTGAAGAAAACCTAAGCGAGTTGATTTTTTAAATTTTTTCTAGAGCCAATTTGGTGAAAAAATGTTATTTTTAATATATATTTTATAGATGGCTTTATGATAAATTTACTAAATTCATATTCACAAATGTAAACACTTTTATAAACCTTTCAAAAAATTCTGGACTCGGAGTCCTCAATATTATATAATTTTTTTTTTACATAAAACACCATGTTATCATCTATTTTTCATTTCCTCCTTAAATTTCTCTAACTATAATGTTTATAGTCACAAAAGCATGACTATGATGAATAAATCTGCGAAACCAGGAAATCAAATCAAATTGTAATGTGGATGCATTATGGGTGAATGGGAAATGGAGCTATGAAACACAGTTTATATACTAATATGTTTTGATGGGAATATTTACTTAATATGACTCATTTTGATTTAGAGATGATATGATTGATCATAAATTGTTATTCAAATACATAAGGAATTAACAAACTTTATTTTCTTTAGGCAATATTATCATACTAATTTCAAATTTAATGAATGAAATAAAGAGGCTTATTCTAAAAAAGTATATATATGCTAAATTTTTACCTAAACTAATTTATAGACTGAATTAATGTACAATTTACTTAAGAAAATAAAGAAAAAATCAAAATATATTCATTCAAACTAGAGAGAAAATTTTTAAATTGTGAATATACATAACCATCATCATTATTCTCATCAACATAGAACTCTTCAAACATTTTCATTAGGGATAGCCCGTGCTCTACAGACAGCACATTCATTTTTAATCATCAACCAATTTTTGATGCATCCTACATGATAGATATGGTTGCAGCTCAGGATAGCTATGTTCTTCTCCAATTTGATCTCTTCCTTCAATAAATTCATAAGTAAATGAAAATTAATTAAATGTTATACATTAAAATAAATTAAGAAAATAAAAAATTAATAAGTACCTGACATATGGTGCAAACTATATTCCCCTCTGTGGTTGTTAATCGGCCCAAACTATTGATCAAGAAATTAGATATGCGTCTTTCTAGCAATCTGTTACTAGCTCTACTGCTTTGATTTGGCGGATTCTGTGATTTCAGAATAAAACTAATTAAGAGTGGAAACTCAATTATATAATGTGACAAGATTAAAGAATGCTCCCTTATTTGGCGGATTCTGTGATTTCAGAATATGATCAATTACCTGCTGTTCTGGCGCTCTCTCTCATTAATATCAGCGGTTGTAGAGTGTATCATTGTAGTATTAGTATTGCTTGAGGGCATGCGAGGAGGTAATTCATATCCTGAATCATTAGTCGAATAAATGAGCAGAGAGATACACAGTGGCGGAGCCAGAAAATTAATATTAATTATTAAATTACTCTCGTTAGATCATAGCTAGCAAAAGAGTATATTTAATTTTTATTAATTTTACAAATTAACATTGTATAAATCTGGGCATTAGCTGTTATATTATTTCCTCTGCTTAGTTAAATTGTTCTCCGATTTATTATACCTGTAAGTAGTCTATAAATATATCCTGTAATACTATCTCAATAGAAAATGAAAAATTTGAGAAGATAATAGGCTAATTCATAATTTTATTAAGATATATAGCCTATAAATTAATATTTAAAATATATTTGATAAAAGACATGAGTAAAAAGACAAAGACACTCAAATAACCCTTGCAGAACTAAAATTTGAGATTAAAATTAAATTTACAAAAATTAAAAAAAAAAATCTGACGTAGAAAGATCGTAACAGAGTAAGATCAATAACAAAACAAGGGAAGAGTGAAGCAAACATATAAACCCTTCTATGGAAATAGAGAGAAAACCCTGTAGAAACTTTGAAAAATAGATCTGCTCACTTGGTTGGCGACGCCAACACCGACGCCGAGAAGGATGCGGCCGATGATAAGCATGGCAACATCTTTAGCGGCGGAGCCAGAAAATTTTTTCTATGGGGGCACAAATTAATATTAATTATTAAATTACTCTTAAATTATAATTTTTATTCATTGTAAACATAGATCATGAGTCATATTTTTAATGAAAAATTATAAAAAAAATACGTCTAAAATTATATGCATTCCCATTAACAAATAGATATATCATTCTATATCTTATTATTTATTAAAAAATTAATATTTCTCCAATGATTATTAATGAATTGAGTTCAATAAATTGCTTTTATAATTAAGATATTTAATTTGAACTAATTAAATTTAGTTTTAATTTTGAACTATATTTAAATTAGTATAAGACCATTATCTAGCTACCAAAATTTAAATTAATTGTTTATTAATTCTAAATTATTTTTATTAAATTAATTATACATAATATTTCACAATTACTAAAGAAAATTACAAATAATACAAAATAATAAAGTTAATATAATAAAACTAATAAATTTATTTAAAAATTTTATCAATTCCTTCTCAAAAAAATTAAACAAACATTGGCAGGAGAGGGAGAGAGAGAGAGAGAGAGGCGGGGTGTGGAGTGATAAAAGAGAGAGGGGAGAGATAAAAGCTGTTCCAACGATAGAAAAAAAAAATAAAACTTGGCACAGGCGGAGGCGGAGGGAGTAGAAGAAACAAAGGAGTAGTTTTAAAAATTAAATTTAATGTAATAAAAGAAAAAGAAAAGATGTACGTAGAAAACGGTAGATCCGTCCATCGAGATACTGATTGGGAATGTGAGAGAGAGAGAGAGAGAGAGTATGCAGAAATGAAGAAAAGAAAAGATGTGCGTACTTTGACGATGAGGACCAGTATGCATCGATGGCCTAGGAACAGATGGCATCATCCATCTCGTTGAAACAGAATGCATCATCCACGGCGCTGGAACAGAGCGCATCTGTGGCGCATAAGCATAGCCTGTAGCAACTGAAATGTTTGTAAATATTAGCGTATCATCTAATCGC
This sequence comes from Dendrobium officinale, assembly GCA_019514585.1. Lineage (NCBI taxonomy): Eukaryota > Viridiplantae > Streptophyta > Magnoliopsida > Asparagales > Orchidaceae > Dendrobium > Dendrobium officinale. The sequence continues at coordinate 65,546,994 of CM033682.1, read as the reverse complement.
TGCTGCACCCAAAATCCACGCTCCATATATTGCTCGTGAAACTGAAACAATTCTTCGAGAAAATTAAGAAAGCAGGTCGTCGGAGAAAAAGAAGAAGAAGACGAAGTGTGGAGTCGCTCGTGAGTAGCGGATGAGAGAAACTGGGAGGGGTAATAGAGCGAGGAGCGAGAGATATTAGATCCGATTGCATATTTCTGTAACATTTATAGAGGCAGTTCAAACTATTTCAAATTAATAAAAATCTATCTTTGGAAACTAAATCAAATTGATAAAATATATTTATGGAAAGTAAATCCTCCAAATTTCATCATATATGAACAAATATTATTTATGATATCCTTTTTATTCTGACCGTTTATGAAATCTAAAACGAAATAATTATTCTAACGGTTATTAAATTTAATTAGTTGACTCTAAATATTAATTTAAATATAGAATGATTATTCGTATTTTGATTATTTGAATACTTGTTTTAAGACCGGTCTAATTAGTATAAAGCTTTTCTTAAGAAGGTACAATTGGCCGATTTTATAAATGTTATAAATTTAAGTAAATTTTTAAATAAATCGACTGCAATGAATATACCCGAAAAAAATTAAAAAATATAACACTAATTTTTAAATAAATCTACTACAAAAACAGAACACTAATTTTTTTAGAAAATTTTTTTTTTTCTAAATAAATACTATAGTATGATAAATTTTATTATACTTCACAAGCCCGAAAAAAATTAAAAAATAAACAATACATATATTTCATTCAATTAATTTTTGCGTCAAACAAATTATTTTGTATAAAATATTCAGTTTAGAGTCAAATTAATATTAAATAATTCAGGCTAAATAGAGTTCAACTATATTTTATATTATTTAGATTTTCATTATTAAAAGAATTGCATAAGAGATAATAAATACATTTATAAAGATGCATATACATTTCTATAAATAACTTTATTTACTACAAAGTTATATTAACTTTTAGCCGGCAAACGTTCATATATTATTTCATGATAATTAATATGCAAATTCATAGTTTTTTAGTATATATATATATATATATATATATATATATATATATATATATATATATATATATATATATATATATATATATATATATATATATATATATATATATATATGCGTGTGAGAGATACGTTATCACAAAATTAGCTTGATCGGGCACGAATCTCGTGGCAAAAGCTAGTAGGAGACTTCTAAAATTAAATCCGGGAGCACCTGAACCCCAATTTCAGCGAGCTTATAGTCAAACTGAGCGTCTCGGGAATACGAACTCAACGACACCAAGATCAACCCAATCCGAGCCCAAATGAGTCCGAATCAAGGGCTCAAAGTGCTGTCGAAAGGTTCAAACAGCAATTTGAGCTACCAAACGGTCTCTGATTTTTAAGAGCTTATACTAAAATCGAACGGCTTGACGAGACGAATCCAACGAGCCCAAGATCGCTGAATTCCGACATCAGTAAGGCCTCCAAATGGCCAACAAACGGTGCACGGTCGTAGGATTCAATATCGGCCGTCCATTTGACCACTCCCTATTCGCCCCTGATCTCACGCCTATTTACAGGCCATGCCACTCCAGAAAATCTATAAATAAAGCCCTTATTCTTCACAAGAGAGGATCCAAGCAAAAGAGAGAAGAAGAGAAGAGTGGGAAGAAGAGAAGGAAGGAGCTCTTCCTCGACAACCGCCGGACCACCGCAGAACCTCGCCGGACCACCGCAGGAACACCGCCGGACCACCGCAGAACCTCGCCGGACCACCGTAGGAGCCTCGCCGGACCACCGCAGGAGCCTCGCCGGACCACCGCCGGAGCCTCGCCGGACCACCTCCAGAGCCTCGCCGGACCACCGTCGGAGTTTCGCCGCACCACCATCTCAATGCCCGACGTTAAGGCCCGACGTGCTACTAAAGGCCTGACATTCATGCCCAAGGTTCTGTTCAAGGCCCGACTTTCAGGCCTGACGTCTTCATCTGAGGCCCTCACCTTCTCCAGAAGCCCTCATATTCGTCAAAGGCCCTAACCAACATCTGAGGCCTTCACCTTCACCTGAGGCCCTCACCTTCGCCAGAGGCCCTCATCTTCGCCAAAGGCTCTCTCCTCCGCTAGACTACCACCTTACGCCGTTCTTTTGTCGGAGCACCACCTGAGGCCTGGACTTTTGCTGGGCCACTACCTGACGTCCAGAGTTCTACCAAAGTACCGCCCTACTACAACGGTCTTTCAGACCCCAGTCTCCTACCGACTACGATCTTTCAGGCCTTTGTCGCCTACTATGTTCCTTCCGACCAGACAAACATGTATATGTAATTCCTACTATGTAATGTAATCTGCATGATGTACATTTGCTACATCAATCCAAGGCCTTCTCTGAAGGAAGAGCCTCATTTGTAACAACTACAAATACTAGTGGATTCATTCAAACTGGGCCAGGCCCCGTGGTTTTTCCCTCTTTTCAGGGGTTTTCCACGTAAAAACTCTGGTGTCTCTTATGAATGTTTCACCTTCTCACTTATCTGCTTGTGTGCTGGATCTTCGTACAATGCTAAGACATTAAACTAAATATTTCTCTACCGCCACGAATACTCCAGGACGCAACAGTTTAGTGCCGTCTGTGGGAAAGTGATTCCCGACTGGGGGGCAATTTTTGCTCCAACCTCAAAAGGTTATTCAAATGCTATTGATGCTTCAATGTCATTGGACTCAGATCCGGACTGGGGGGCAACCTTGACTACAATTTTAGTCAAGAAGATCCCTCCAATACTTCCAACATCAAGATGATATTTTAAGGAAATTCATTAAAAATGTAAGGATACTTCCAATTAGTTATATGCTTTATACAGTCCCTTGATGGACTTATACTCCTTGGGCAAGGTCTTGATTTCAACCTCAAAAAGGCAGTAATGGTCTAAAGATAGACCCTTCTTAACCTTTGATTCGGGATACACGTGGCATACGCCCTCTCCTAATCAAGGCAAAATCAATCCCAGGGGGATCCGATTCGACCTCTTCCACATAGGTTAACGTCGTCGAGCGAAGACTCCGACATACAACCTCGAAAATGTCCTACATCCTTGGTGGATTATCCCGACCTCTTCCACACAGGTTAACGTCGTCGAGCAAAGTCTCCGACATACAACCTCGGATAGGTCTTACATCATTGGAATATCCAATATCGGTTAACATCATCGAGCAAAGGCTCTGAAAAACAACCTCGGATAGATTATACATCCTTGGTTAACATCACCAGAATGTCGTCAATGGACTTCTGCACAAAGTTAAATTTCTACATGATTTTAAATTTCCTCCTGTCGCTGAACTTTTGCCTTGCAGGACTTTCGACGGACTAATACTCGCCGTCAGACTTCTGCTTATCGTCGGACTTCTGCTTGTCGTCATACTTCTGCTCGTCAGCGGAGTTATACTCGTCGTCGGACTTATGCCCGTCGATGAACTTTCATCGGTCTTCTGCCCGAGGCCGTACTTCTACACGACGTCAGATTTCTCCCTATCGTCGGACTTCTACTCGCCATCAGACTTCTGCCCGTCGACGAACTTTCATCGGTCTTCTGCTCGATGTCGTACTTCTACATGACGTCGGACTTCTCCCTGTCGTCGGACTTCTGCTCGTCAGCAGACTTATACTCGTCGTCGGACTTTCATCGGTCTTCTGCCCGATGTCGTACTTCTACACGACGTCGGACTTCTCCCTGTCGTCGGACTTCTGCTCGTCAGCGGACTTCTACTCGTCGTCGGACTTCTGCCCGTCGATGAACTTTCAACGGTCTTCTGCCCAAGGTCGTACTTCTACCCGACTACGGACTTCTGCTTGCAGTCAGACAACTAACTGTCGTCAGACTTTTGCCCGTCGACGGACTTTCGTCGGTCTTGTACCTGGCGCTACACCTCTACCCGACTTCGTACTTCTACCAGATGTCGGACTTCTACCAGTTAATAGACTTTCGTCGGTCTTCTAACCGACGCTGTCTGACTACCCGACGTTGAATTCCTGCCTGTCATCATACTTCTCCCCGATGCTGGAAGTATGCCCGTCATTTCAACCTCCCTCCTTACGACAGTCTATCCGACCTCCATCGCCAACCACCAAACATCGGAACTCCACAAGATATCTCGAAGAAAAAGAGAAGAAGGGGAAATCTCCGGACTTCCTTGCCAAGAGAGGGGCCTCGGAAAACCGAGGGAAGGCCTCAATAGAAAGGACAGAGGGAGATGAGGAAAGAAGAAAATCTCCGAACTTCCTTGCCAAAAGAGGGGCCTCAGAAAACTGAGGGAAGACCTCAATAGAAAGGACAGAGGGAGATGAGGAAAGAAGAAAATCTCCGGACTTCCTTGCCAAGAGAGGGGCCTCAGAAAACTGAGGGAATGCCTCAATAGAAAGGACAGAGGGAGATAAGGAAAGAAGAAAATCTCCGAACTTGCTTGCCAAGAGAGGGGCCTCAGAAAACTGAGGGAAGGCCTCAATAGAAATGATAGAGGGAGATGAGAAGAAAAGAGGAGAAGAAGAGAAGAAAACAGAAGAATAAGAGGAGTGAAGTGATTTTCTAAAGGCTTGAATGGCCTATTTATAGTTTTTTAGGGAGAAAGAAGAGAAGTTTCTAGAATTTCCAATTTTTCCAAATTTTTCTGAATTTTTTGGGGTTTTTTAGGAATTTTTTCGGCCAAAAAAGGCCAAAAAATTAATTTTTCTGCGCAGGTGGGGCCCACTAGGTCGGTGGGCTGAACAGACCCGCCCGTTCATTCAAATGAGGCGGTGGAGGAGCAGCCAGCGTGCTGCCGCGCCGGCCCAAGCGGGCCTAGGCGGCCTAGGCAGGCTGCCGCGCGGGCCGGCAGCTGGCCTAGCAGCTGGCCCAGCAGCCCCCAGCGCGGGTTGCAGCGCGGGCCCGCCGCACGGGCTGCAGCGTGGGCCCGTGAGCGCGGGCCCAGGCAGGCCGCCGCGCGTATCCCAGCGCGAACCCCAGCCGGTCCTGCCGTCTAGCCCATTTTGGGCCCGATTTTCATCCCGAAAGCTCTGATTTCGATGTTTTTGGAGTCCCCGGACACGTTTTTCGACGTTCCGGACTCAATTTCGACACTTTCGGAGCTCAACGGGGCCCCTATGATCAAGTTCGCGCAAGCCATTAATTTTCGAAATGCATTTTTTGATGTTTCGGCCTATGCAAATTGTCGACAGTTATATTTTCGGACTCCTGGAGCTTTGACGTCCGAAAATAAGGGGGCAACTGATACCTCATCACAAAATTAGCTTGATCGGGCACGAATCTCGAGGCAAAAGCTAGTTGGAGACTTCTAAAATTAAATTCGGGAGCACCTAAACCCCAATTTCAGTGAGCTTATAGTCAAACTGAGCGTCTCGGGAATACGAACTCAACGACACCAAGATCAACCCAATCCGAGCCCAAATGAGTCCGAATCAAGGGCTCAAAGTGCTGTCAAAAGGTTCAAACAGCATTTTGAGTTACCAAACGGTCTCCGATTTTTACGAGCTTATACTCGAATCGAACAGCTCGACGAGACGAATCCAACAAGCCTAAGATCGCTGAATTCCGACATCAATAAAGCCTCCAAATGGCCAACAAACGGTGCACGGTCGTAGGATTCAATATCGGCCGTCCATTTGACCACTCCCTATTCGCCCCTGATCTCACGCCTATTATGGGCCATGCCACTCCAAAAAATCTATAAATAGAGCCCTCATTCTTCACAAGAGAGGATCCATGCAAGAGAGAGAAGAAGAGAAGAGAGGGAAGAAGAGAAGGAAGGAGCTCCTCCTCGACAGCCGCCGGACCACCGCAGGAACACCGCTGGACCACCGCAGAACCTCGCCGAACCACCGCAGGAGCCTTGCCGGACCACCGCAGGAGCCTCGCTAAACCACCACCGGAGCCTCGCTGGACCACCTCCGGAGCCTCGCCGGACCACCTCCAGAGCCTCGCCGGACCACCGTCGGAGTTTCGCCGCACCACCATCTCAATGCCCGACGTTCAAGCCCGACGTGATACTAAAGGCCTGACATTAATGCCCAACGTTCTGTTCAAGGCCCGAATTTCAGGCCTGACGTCTTCATCTGAGGCCCTCACCTTCTCCAGAAGCCCTCATATTCGTCAAAGGCCCTAACCAACATCTGAGGCCTTCACCTTCACCTGAGGCCCTCACCTTCGCTAGTGGCCCTCATCTTCGCCAAAGGCTCTCTCCTCCGCTAGACTACCACCTTACACCGTTGTTTTGTCGGAACACCACTTGAAGCCTGGACTTTTGCTGGGCCACTACCTGACGTCCAGAGTTCTACCAAAGTACCACCCTACTACAACAGTCTTTCAGACCCTAGTCTCCTACCGACTACGGTCTTTCAGGACTTCGTCGCCTACTATGTTCCTTCCGACCAGACAAACATGTATATGTAATTCCTACTATGTAATGTAATCTGCATGATGTACATTTGCTACATCAATCCAAGGCCTTCTCCGAAGGAAGAGCCTCATTTGTAACAACTACAAATACTAGTGGATTTATTCAAACTGGGCCAGGCCCCGTGGTTTTTCCCCCTTTTCAGGGGTTTTCCACGTAAAAACTCTGGTGTCTCTTATGAATGTTTCACCCTCTCACTTATCTGCTTGTGTCCTGGATCTTCGTACAATGCTAAGACATTAAACTAAATATTTCTCTACCGCCGCGAATACTCCAGGACGCAACAATATGTATATGCGTTGTAATTGCGAAGAGAATAAGGTTAAAATTTTGATACATTTCTATGCAAGAACAAAGGTATACATTCGTAAAGTAAACTGAGAACTTTATAGGAAGAGAGGAAGAAAGAACATGGTGAAGCCAGGGAAAGAAGATGAAACGGATTGTATTATTCCTGTATCTTGAATAGCTACAGAGAAAGGCCTAATAAAGACTTAGCTAATGGTAAGCTAGTAAATACAGATAAAGAACCTAAGGTTATTACTTTATATGCTAATAGCCTCCCTCAACTTAAGCATTCGGTGTCCGAATGGTTAATTTGTTCCGTAATTCAGATAACCGAGCGATCGAGAAAGGCTTCGTTAGGATGTCAGCTATTTAACCTTTGGAGGAGATGTGCTCGAGCTGGAAGTTGCCGGAGCCAATTTGCTGACGAATAAAGTGATAGTCAATCTCGATATGCTTTGTTCTTGCATGAAACACCGAGTTTTTTGGCAATGGCCATAGCTGAAGTGTTATCGCAGTGAATGATTGTCGGTGATGGTTGAGAGAGATTGAGTTCGGTGGATAGTCGACGAAGCCATATCATGTCCGAAGTGGCAGCGGAGAGAGATCTGTACTCAGCTTCGGTGGAGGATTTAGCTACGGTCGCCTGCTTTTTCACCGTCCAAGAAATAAGGTTGGGACCGAGGAAGGTGCAGAAGCCCGAAACTGACTTTTGGTTGCTGGTGTCGGAAGCCCAGTCCGCATCTGAATAAGTGCGTAGTTCCAGCGAGCCAGCGATGATAGGTAGTCCGAATGATAGGGTGCCTTTGATGTAGCGAAGAAGACATTTGAGTGCCTTAAAGTCTTGTTCGGTTGGATACTGCATATGTTGACAGATCCAGTTCGTTGCGAAGGCGATATCCAGTCTTGTGATGGAGAGGTATTGAAGTGATCCAGCGAGGCGGCGGTAGAGGCATGGATCCGGAAATGGTTGGGAGTTCGGTTCCTTCTGTTTCTTAGACATCGTGACCGGGGTGGGAGCTGCTTTGCAATCCTTGTAGCATGCGTCGTTAAGAATTTTCATAGCATAGTGTTCTTGAGATAGAAAGTAGCCAGATTTGGAACGTGTCGCCTGAATTCTGAGGAAGAGCGAGATATTGCTAAGTTGTTTGAGGGCGAATTGAGTTTGCAGTTGTTGGAGGAGTAGCCGAATTGCAGTGTCGTCATTACCTGTCACCAAGAAGTTGTCTACGTAAATAAGAATATATATTTGAATGTTGTGTTTCTGTAAGATAAGAAGAGAGGGATCAGAACGACTAAACCTAAAGCCTTGTTGTTGGAGAAAACTGGTTAGTTTTTGAAGGCATTGCCGTGGTGCTTGTTTCAAGCCGTAGATAAATTTTTGAAGTTTGCACACCGCGTGTGGTTGATTGTGATCGACGAAACCAGGTGGTTGGCGCATGTAAATGTCGTCGGGTAGATCTCCTTGAAGGAAGGCATTGGATACGTCAAGTTGGTACATGGGCCATTGTCGGTTGAGGGATAGCGTGAGCAGGAGGCGGATAGTAGTCATCTTCGCAACAGGACTGAAGGTCTCGTTGTAGTTGATGCTGAATTTCTGATCGTAACCGACAGCTACGAGCCAAGCTTTTTAACAATCTAATTGGCCATTCGGTAGAAGTTTAATTTTATACATCCATTTACAGTCTAACACTGGTTTGTTTGAGGGAGGTGAGACGAGAGTCCACGTTGATTGCCGTTTAAGTGCGTCGAATTCTGCCTGCATTGCATTCTGCCAATGGTCTATCTTGAGAGCTTGAACATAGGTACTCGATATGGTGGAAGGGTTGAGCTGGGCAAGAAGATTAAAGATCGATTTCAATTTAATTATCCCTGATCTAAGATGGGTTTGCATAGGATGATAGGGGGTGATGGTGTGGCTGTGTTGAGGAGAGGAGATGGAATTTCGGGTGAAGTTTGATTAGTGTCCAAGGTGGGATGTGGAGTACTGTGATTAGGGGGAATTGTAGGAGGTTCAGTTATTGGTGTGCGTTTGTCCGTAGGGACGTGAGGGATGGTAGATGTGGGGATGAGGAGAAGGGGAGGGGTGTGAGAGGTGGTAGATTGGAGATCCTTGTTAGCCGAGATGGTGTTGTGCTGGAACGAAAAGTTGCGTTCGTAGAAGACGACGTGTTTGGATATGTGAGTCCCACCGGTGGTGATATTGTGACAGAGATATCCTTTGTGTTGGGGTGAATAACCCAGGAAGACGCAGGGGTAGGATCTCAGTGCTAGTTTTTCCTTAGAATAAGGCTTCAACCACGGATAACATAAGCAGCCGAAGGTGCGAAGGTGTGTGTAAGTCGGCGGGATACCGTGAAGGAGTTGAAAAGGGATTTGGTTGGAAATGGCTTTGGAGGGGAGCTTGTTGATTAGGTGATGAGCTGTGGTGATGGCCGAGGACCAAAATTTGGGAGGAAAGCCAGATTCGTGTAGGAGGGCACGAGTTAAGTCAAGCAAGTGATGGTGTTTTCGTTCGACGAGACCGTTTTGATCCGACCGTGTTTGAACCTTTATAAGCCGACGGGTAGTAGAGGTGATTGGCGTCCGGTGTCAGGTGAGTGGATGCACCGGAGTCAAGAATCTAGTCTTGACTGACTGGGGCGGTGGGATTGGCGAAGAGAGCCCGTGGTTGCCTTGTGTCAGTGGGGGCGTATTTGGGATTGTTGCGGTGCCAACAGTTTAGAGCGATGTGGCCGAGTTTGCCACATATCTGGCAGATAGGCCTTGCCGATTGTTGCTGAGCATAGGAAGCGGGCGGAGGAGTCAATGCCGGTTGAGCGGGCGGTTGATTCTTGGGTTTGTTGAAACGCCTATTATTGTTGCTAGGGTTGCGAGAGGAGTTAGAGGGTGCGGCGTAGAGAACGGTGGGATTGACATTGCCGGTCTGTTCTTGAATATGTTCTTGTTGGAGATGTATCTCTTCGTTGCAAAGAAGAGTGTAGAACATGTCTAGATCGATGGGTAGAAAGGAGTTACGGATGGTTGATTTGAAGGAATTGTAAGTCTGAGGCAGACCGTTGAGGATATGAAGCATTACATCTTCGGATTCGATCTTGGAGCCAGACGCGGAGATGTTATCAACGATGGTCTTGATACGAGTGAGGTATTGTTGGACCGAGAGATCTTTCATTTGTGTTCGGTTTAACTCATTTTTGAGTTGGATCATAGGGGAGCGACTAGTTGGTTGAAGTCTCCATTCAAGAACGGTCCAATCCTCGTTGGCGGTGATGGACGTGATGATATATGGCAGGATGGATTCAGATACCGTAGAGAAGATGGCAGAGAGGAGATTATTGTTGACGATGAGCCATTGTGCGTAGTCGGTGGAGGTGATGTCCGGAGGAGCTTGGACGGTGCCTAGGAGATGTCCGGCGAACCCGTTAGCAGTGAATTGTTGTAGTAGCTGTACCCGCAAGATATGATAGTTTTCAGGGGTTAGTTGGTGTGGAGCAAGGTTCTTGATGTTGGACACAAGAAACTTGAGATTCAGCGGAATGTTGGTGGCGGAGTTGGTGGTAGCGGTTTGGGTAGAGGTAGAGGTGGAGGAGGAGGAGGCTGGAGGAGGCAAAGAGTCCTTGGGATCTTAGTTTTCCCTGATGGCTCTTGATACCATGAGAACTTTATAGGAAGAGAGGAAGAAAGAACACGGTGAAGCCAAGGAAAGAAGATGAAATGAATTGTATTATTCCTGTATCTCGAATAGTTACAGAGAAAGGCCTAATAAAGACTTAGCTAATGGTAAGCTAGTAAATACAGATAAAGAACCTAAGCGTATTAATTTATATGCTAATATAAACTAGCGAATCATATTTCTAAGAATTTTTTTGGTTTCATGCAAAAGAAGTGTAAAATATTCTAAATATAGGAGATTAGAGAATAATGATGTTCAGTTTGAAGTAAAACAAATTCAATGAAAAATTTTGGTGCATTTATAAATTCTATCTTTTATTTTTGGTATATTTGGATTTCCTCATATTTGAGCTAGTTTCAAATACACAAAAAATATATTATAATTGATGTCGCCCTCCACCATCGTCGGTAGTCACCAACCACCCCTATCGCGGACCACCACTGCCGCCAGTAACCCCTCGATAGTCCGCCGTCACTGCGGGCCACAACCGCTGACCTTTCGCCACTGCATGCTGCCTGTCGCGTACACCGTCGTCGTCACTTGCCACCCATCACCATTACCACTGCCATCACCGACCACCACCGTTGTGGCCCACCACCACTATCACCGACCTCCTCTAAGCACCGCCGCCCATCATCGTTGTATTAAAAATAAATTAAAATCTATTTATATTTTCAAATCAATAGTAAAATGTCATTTTTGTCTTTAGAAATAGTATGTTATTTTCTATAAGAGTTTAATTATAGGAATTTAAATTTTAAAATCATGTAGCAATATATTTTTCCACATTATCAAACGAATTTGATATTTTTAATACAACGAAAAAGAATTTTAGTTGATTTTTTAAAATTTTTTCAATAGCCAATTTGGGGAAAAAATGTTCTTTTTAATATATATTTTTATAGATGGCTTTATGATAAATTTACTAAATTCATATTCACAAATGTAAACACTTTTATAAACCATTCATTAATTTCTGGACTAACAATTCTCAATATTATATAATTTTTTTTTTATTTTACATAAAACTCCATGTTATCATCTATTTTTCATTTCCTCCTTAAATTTCTCTAACTATAACATTTATAGTCACAAAAGCATGACTAAGATGAATAAATCTGCCAAACCAGGAAATCAAATCAAATTGTAATGTGGATGCATTATGGGCGAATGGGAAATCGAGCACTGAAACACAGTTTATATACTAATATGTTTTGATGGGAATATTTACTTAATATGACTCATTTTGATTTAGAGATTATATGATTGATCATAAATTTTTAGCTAAACTAATTTATAGACTGAATTAATGTACAATTTACTTAAGAAAATAAAGAAAAAATCAAAATATTTTCATTCAAACTAGAGAGAAAATTTTTAAATTGTGAATATACATAATCATCATCATTATTCTCATCAACATAGAACTCTTCAAACATTTTCATCAGGGATAGCCCGTGCTCTACAGACAGCACATTCATTTTTAATCATCAACCAATTTTTGATGCATCCTACATGATAGATATGGTTGCAGCTCAGGATAGCTATGTTCTTCTCCAATTTGATCTCTTCCTTCAATAAATTCATAAGTAAATGAAAATTAATTAAATGTTATACATTAAAATAAATTAAGAAAATAAAAAATTAATAAGTACCTGACATATGGTGCAAACTATATTCCCCTCTGTGGTTGTTAATCGGCCCAAACTATTGATCAAGAAATTAGATATGCGTCTTTCTAGCAATCTGTTACTAGCTCTACTGCTTTGATTTGGCGGATTCTGTGATTTCAGAATAAAACTAATTAAGAGTGGAAACTCAATTATATAATGTGACAAGATTAAAGAATGCTCCCTTATTTGGCGGATTCTGTGATTTCAGAATATGATCAATTACCTGCTGTTCTGGCGCTCTCTCATTAATATCAGCGGTTGTAGAGTGTATCATTGTAGTATTAGTATTGCTTGAGGGCATGCGAGGAGGTAATTCATATCCTGAATCATTAGTCGAATAAATGAGCAGAGAGATACACAGTGGCGGAGCCAGAAAATTAATATTAATTATTAAATTACTCTCGTTAGATCATAGCTAGCAAAAGAGTATATTTAATTTTTATTAATTTTACAAATTAACATTGTATAAATCTGGGCATTAGCTGTTATATTATTTCCTCTGCTTAGTTAAATTGTTCTCCGATTTATTATACCTGTAAGTAGTCTATAAATATATCCTGTAATACTATCTCAATAGAAAATGAAAAATTTGAGAAGATAATAGGCTAATTCATAATTTTATTAAGATATATAGCCTATAAATTAATATTTAAAATATATTTGATAAAAGACATGAGTAAAAAGACAAAGACACTCAAATAACCCTTGCAGAACTAAAATTTGAGATTAAAATTAAATTTACAAAAATTAAAAAAAAAAATCTGACGTAGAAAGATCGTAACAGAGTAAGATCAATAACAAAACAAGGGAAGAGTGAAGCAAACATATAAACCCTTCTATGGAAATAGAGAAAACCCTGTAGAACTTTGAAAAATAGATCTGCTCACTTGGTTGGCGACGCCAACACCGACGCCGAGAAGGATGCGGCCGATGATAAGCATGGCAACATCTTTAGCGGCGGAGCCAGAAAATTTTTTCTATGGGGGCACAAATTAATATTAATTATTAAATTACTCTTAAATTATAATTTTTATTCATTGTAAACATAGATCATGAGTCATATTTTTAATGAAAAATTATAAAAATACGTCTAAAATTATATGCATTCCCATTAACAAATAGATATATCATTCTATATCTTATTATTTATTAAAAAATTAATATTTCTCCAATGATTATTAATGAATTGAGTTCAATAAATTGCTTTTATAATTAAGATATTTAATTTGAACTAATTAAATTTAGTTTTAATTTTGAACTATATTTAAATTAGTATAAGACCATTATCTAGCTACCAAAATTTAAATTAATTGTTTATTAATTCTAAATTATTTTTATTAAATTAATTATACATAATATTTCACAATTACTAAAGAAAATTACAAATAATACAAAATAATAAAGTTAATATAATAAAACTAATAAATTTATTTAAAAATTTTATCAATTCCTTCTCAAAAAAATTAAACAAACATTGGCAGGAGAGGGAGAGAGAGAGAGAGAGAGGCGGGGTGTGGAGTGATAAAAGAGAGAGGGGAGAGATAAAAGCTGTTCCAACGATAGAAAAAAAAAATAAAACTTGGCACAGGCGGAGGCGGAGGGAGTAGAAGAAACAAAGGAGTAGTTTTAAAAATTAAATTTAATGTAATAAAAGAAAAGAAAAGATGTACGTAGAACGGTAGATCCGTCCATCGAGATACTGATTGGGAATGTGAGAGAGAGAGAGAGAGAGTATGCAGAAATGAAGAAAAGAAAAGATGTGCGTACTTTGACGATGAGGACCAGTATGCATCGATGGCCTAGGAACAGATGGCATCATCCATCTCGTTGAAACAGAATGCATCATCCACGGCGCTGGAACAGAGCGCATCTGTGGCGCATAAGCATAGCCTGTAGCAACTGAAATGTTTGTAAATATTAGCGTATCATCTAATCGCTGCTGCACCCAAAATCCACGCTCCATATATTGCTCGTGAAACTGAAACAATTCTTCGAGAAAATTAAGAAAGCAGGTCGTCGGAGAAAAAGAAGAAGAAGAAGACGAAGTGTGGAGTCGCTCGTGAGTAGCGGATGAGAGAAACTGGGAGGGGTAATAGAGCGAGGAGCGAGAGATATTAGATCCGATTGCATATTTCTGTAACATTTATAGAGGCAGTTCAAACTATTTCAAATTAATAAAAATCTATCTTTGGAAACTAAATCAAATTGATAAAATATATTTATGGAAAGTAAATCCTCCAAATTTCATTTCATATATGAACAAATATTATTTATGATATCCTTTTTATTCTGACCGTTTATGAAATCTAAAACGAAATAATTATTCTAACGGTTATTAAATTTAATTAGTTGACTCTAAATATTAATTTAAATATAGAATGATTATTCGTATTTTGATTATTTGAATACTTGTTTTAAGACCGGTCTAATTAGTATAAAGCTTTTCTTAAGAAGGTACAATTGGCCGATTTTATAAATGTTATAAATTTAAGTAAATTTTTAAATAAATCGACTGCAATGAATATACCCTACTACAAAAACAGAACTCTAATTTTTTAGAAAATTATTTTTTTTCTAAATAAATACTTCAGAAGCCCGGAAAAAATAAAAAATAAACAATACATATATTTCATTCAATTAATTTTTGACGTCAAACAAATTATTTTGTATAAGATATTCAGTTTAGAGTCAAATTAAACATCGTCGAAGGAGGCAAAGGAGCTGCAGAGCTAAAACTCTTAACTATTGAAATATTGTGCAGTTTGGTCTAAGGGCCTCACAATTTTATCTTGTGGTGTCACTTCCTAGACGATCACGCGCCCTGAAATTTCTCTGGGATGAACACACTTAAGTAAAGAGTTTTTTATTGAAATTTTAACTATTACACCAAAAGTCACTTCTATATTTAAGAGTTTAGCTTTCTTTTACTTAAAGGGTTTTACAACAACATTATTAAACCTTTATCCCAATACGTGGGGTCGGTTACATGAATTCTTTTTCTCCATTATATATTGTGTCCTATTAAAAGTCAAATTTTCATTTAAATCTAATAAAGAAAGATCATTTTTAATATTGTGTCCTATTAAAGTCAAATTCTCTATGGCCACGATGATAAGCAATAATTGAAACGTAGCCAAGCGAAGCACATCAACACCAAAAAAAAATGAAGAAGTTGAAAAGAAAATCGTAGATGGTAGAGCGGCGTAATGGAGAAAGACAAACTAGTCATCCATCTTCATCTTCATTACAAAGTCAAATTACAACAAGAAGCAACCTACAACATAAGCTTTTTAACTAGACATTATTTATGCAATGATTAAAATATGAATATGCATGAATATTCTCCAAGCAACTTATAAAATAAATTGAACATGAATTCGTATAAAGAAAACTTGCTCTAAGCTAGAGGGGAATCATGTTATATTACAAGTATAGAGAACCATCGTTTTACTCATTCTGATAAAAACAAGTGATAGGTGTCTTTAGCAATGGATAAGTCAGCTCATTGAAACATGGTAATTTATTTGGAGAAAAAAAAAAAAAAACATCCAAATGTCAAAAATAACAAATAAAAACTAAAGATAAGAACAGAAATACTAAAAAATTACTTTATAAAATAACAAAAAACCTGTCCCAAACGAATTCACAGGCTTAATTTGGGATGACTCTTTTATAGTTTTTTTAAAACAAAATTTTACTACAAAAATTAAAAATTTTGTTCTATAACTCTATTTTAATAAGCAATAAAAAAATAATAGTTCTAAATGAAATCCTACTCTAATAGGAGAGAGAAATTACCATATTTCAAAAGAAAAAAATTTCTTATTTTAGAATTTCTTGGTGTTCAACATTATAGGATGATTCTTTACCGTGTTGTGATGCTGAATGTAATCATTTTTTTTATAAATAAATGCTAGCACTTTTCATATCTAAATTACATCAAATTTATACTTAGTAAAATACAGACTTAGGTTGAGCTGAGAGGAATGTCTGCCTTGGCCCAATTCGAATGCGCCAAAACTATAAATTTAATTATTCGCTTAACTTTAAAAAAGAAATGTAAAAAATGGGATGCAATGAAGACTAGCATGATTGATGATTAGGAGCTTTTGTTTCTTTTTCATTGACTAGTGGTCCGTCCAGCAGTTCCCCATTATAAATTTCTCAAATTGTCCCCATTATAAATATTTTAATATTTTTTTGGCTGGGCATAAGGCAGTTCAGCCCTTATTTTCATGAGTTCAATTATTCTGCAATAAAAAGAAAAAAAAATCTTAAAAGAGCATCTATGCAATATTTGCTATATATTTCCGCTGGCGCATTATAAAAATATTAATATATTTCTTAAAATTTTTCTAATTTGATTAATCTTACATCCATAAATACTCATTAGCTTCTTACCTTCTTCCAAGCTCCAAATGATAATGGCCATTAACCTCCGATCCCTGCCGCTCAAGACCAACATGATGGTACCTATCATTTGCTCCTTAACGGTTGTTATTATTGTCATATTATCAAAGCTCCATCAAAGGAAAATCAAAAATCTCCTTCCTCCGCCTGCGCTGCCCATAATCGGCAATCTCCACCAGCTCTGCCTTTACCTTCACCACTCCTTCCACTCTCTCTCCAAAAAGTATGGTCCCATGCTTCTCCTTTACCTCGGATCAATCCCCGCCATCGTCATCTCCTCAGCTGACTTAGCGGAAAGACCCAAGATCTCACCTTCTCAACCCGACCACTATCAAGCATCGCTAATAGCCTCTTTTACAACTGTCGTGACATCGCCTTCGCTCGTTATGGCGAGCACTGGCGGCAGACAAAAAGGATTTGTGTCGTCCACCTGCTGAGTGTTAAGATTGTTCAATCATTCCGGTCCGTGATCGATGAAGAAGCATCTCTTCTTCTTTCGAGCATCAAAGAAGCATCGCCATCGTCAGTAAAATTGAGCAAAATGATTATGGTACTAACAAATGATATTGTTTGCAGAGTGGCTTTAGGGAAGAAGTTTTCAGGAAACGATGGGTTTCGAGAAATGTTAAAGGAAGCCTCAGTGTTGCTAGGTTCTTTTCCGATGAAGGATTATATTCCTTGGCTTAATTGGGTTGATAAGTTCTTTGGTTTGAATGCAAGGGTGAGGAAGAACTTTGAGATGGTTGATGGATTTCTTGAGCGAGTCTTGGAAGAGCATGCTGTTCGTAGAGAGGAGGACGTTGACGGAGGTCGAGGACAAGTTGATTTTGTCGATGTTTTTCTATCACAGAAGAATAACGGGACAAGCGGTAGCTTCAGATTGGACAAGGATAGTATCAAGGCGCTTAATTATTTGGGTACGTACGTTACCTAAGATTGGATATACATGCATTGCGAATTATTTTGTATGTTTTGCTATCACTGATGAGCTCATTAGAGAAATTATTCTGTGAGGTCACGTCATATTTTTGTAGAGTTGAATCAGGACGTGTCACGTCATTTTTTTTGTTGTGTAGTGATGCTATGAACTGGGTGACTTGACAAATTTTGATTAATCTCTAAACAATTCGGTGACCACATAGAATAATTTATCCATTAGAGAGCACTTTTTAAAATAAAAATCAAAATTGATAAAGATATTCTAATATTTTACAGTCTATTTAACACTAAAATTTTTAAAATTGTATTAAGATTAGTGTATCTTTTAGATATTAAATGAGTATTAATATTGATGTAAATTAAAATTTTTGAAAGCTCATTCTATATATATCATCTCAAGATTTTATTTTTCTTTTTTTACATTTAAAAGCCATATTAACCGGTTAATATCCACTCTTTATTTTTCTGGCCAAAGAAAATTTTTGCTGCTGGCACATATACAATATACATTACAATAGAATGGATACTCGCCGAGCTAATAACTCATCCATCAGTTATGTGCAAAGCGCAAGAAGAGGTAAGGCGAGTTTTAGGTTCTAGTCAATCTGTGACAGAGGAGGCCCTCAATAAAATGGACTACCTCAAGCAGTTATTAGGGAAGCGCTGAGGTTGCATCCTCCAATTCCCACACTTGTTCCTAGGGAGGCAATGAAGGTCACCGAGTTAGAGGGCTATGTGATACCTAAAGGAACAAGAGTCTTTATTAATGTATGGACGATTTCAAGTGACCCAATGTATTGGGAGAAGCAGGAGGAGTTTTGGCCATATAGGTTTCTTAACAGTAATACTGTAGATTTCAAAGGACAGAATTTTGAATTCACACCCTTTGGATCTGGAAGAAGAAGATGCCCAGGGATTAATTTTTCCACGCTTACCATCGGGTGTGTCGTTGCTTAACTGCTGCTTGCCTTTGACTGGGAAGTAACGAGCGAGAATAAAAATGAGGTGCATGATATGTCTGAAGCTTTTGGAATCAACACACAAAAGAAGTACAATCTTCTTCTAAAAGCCAAGCCATACTCATTTCCTTCGGCAAAATAAGTTATTGTGAACACCGAGGGGAAATTTTGCTTTCTTTACCTTCGTTCGATTTTCTTACGAAATTATGTTATGCTTGGTCTGTTTTCATGTTTGTCTGAATTTACCCATTATTGCTTGCTTGCATCATGACCAGTTTTTTTAATATATATATATATATATATATATATATATAAACTTAAAAAATAAAAAATAAGTACTTAAAAATAAAAAGAAAGAAAGGAATGTCCTACTCAACTGTGCGTTAAGCCATCTCGTCCAAAGTAAGGTCCAATGAATTCATATCATCTAGTTTTTTTTTTAGTTCAAACCCACAGAGGAGCCTACACGTTAATAATAAAAAGGGGGTACAAGGTCCTTAGAAGGAACCTCCAGCTCGCTAATGCTCAAAAGTGCTACAAGAGAAAAAAAAAATCTAAGAGCCGGTGATTCCTTAGTGTAAGAGTACAAAAAAACCTAGGTACATTCTAGGATTGTAAGAAGACAACACCCAAAAAAGGAAGCAAAAATTAATATCATTCAGCACCTACTTCCTGCAAAAGGAGAAGATTCGCTTCCAAAGGTCAGAAGTCACGAACACCCTGCAAAAGCTCATAAACCAATTTTCTGGGCACTCAATTTGCAGAAAGAAGAAAATCCTATACTAAAAAAACATACAAGTATGCTGGAGATAAGTCAGATTTAAGCAAAAGATAACTAAAATTAACAAAATAGTGTGAAAGGCATCCAAAAGATGAGACATAGCATCCACCATATGAAGAAACATATAGAAGGCAACCATGTAAAACAGTAAAATATCAGCCATGCCATACCTAAACATAATATGGGTAAGATCATCAATGTAATCAGTTCCAGGGAAGTAGATCTTCTCGTTACATCTCATATTAATGCAAGAAACAAATAGAACATGCAAAAAAACAAACCCACTCACTAATATAAGGGAATTATTAAACAGAAAAGAATTACCCAGATTTAACATAGAGCCATAGAAATCCCAAAAAACCTCGAGCAGAGCAAGCTCCACAACCCAGTTACCCTCTCTGTCCACATATATAACAAAAAAAAGAACAAATGTAGTCTTAACAATCCAGTCAACAGTATGAAGTAAGAAAACCTGCCTCAACAAGATCAAAAAATAGTACTCTAAACAGCATGAGGTTCCAGCAGCCGAAATTTCTAGAAATCCAAACACAGAGACGCACCAAAATGGAAAACATAACAAATTGGTCACATCTAGAGACACAAACCAACAAACAATCGAAGCAATGCAAGGATTATATTGAGAAGAGCACAAAAAAGAGCAGCACCAGGGCCCAAAACCAACAAAAAATATAAGGTCAAACCTTGCGAATATAAGGAAAACTGCATTTATCCAGGTTGATGAAGCCTCTTAGCAAATGGGGATTATTCGACATATTAAATTCCTGTATAGTATCAATGTGACACCCGTAATTAGCCAACCAATCCGGACAAGCATGTCCCTCACGGTAAATATGAGATAACGTGTAATTCAGGTAAAAGAGGAAAGATCTAATTTTTTTAATGGTGTAAAAGTCATGAGGATTGCCAGTATCTTCCTTCTGAATGATGTAAATTAAAAGTTTAGCATCAACCTCAATAGCCACCTGCTCAATGCCCAATCTCTGACACAAATTCAGACCATGAAATAAACCCATAAGCTCAGCAGAGATTACATAAGATAAAGTAAGAGGACCAGAGAGGGAAGCAATAACACCACCATGGTGATCACGGATAATACCACCCATGCCAGCAACAAAAGTACCAACCAACCCATCAGTATTTAGTTTAGCATAAGGTGAGGAAGGTTTGAGCCACCTCACAATACGCTCAGTTTTAATATCGAACCACCATCAAAAGGAAAGCCAAAATGGTCAGGAATATGATGATAGTTTTTAAAGTTCTTAACCGTTAGAAGATTGACATAATGAAAATGCAGAATTTTATTTCTAACGTTAGTAATAACTTGGTTAGCATCCATCTTTATCTCATTATGTTTAGAATCATTCCTGGCTTTCGATCCAAAGGAACCACATAATCAGAATAGGGAGTAAATTATATATGTGACATTTATTATTCGTTATCCAATGATTAAGCATCCCCGCAACAAGACAATTAGTGCTGATAGTACCTTTATCAGCCATATTAAAAAAATGGAGCCAAACTTTTTGAGCAATCACACCATTTATAAAAACATGCCTAATATTTTCACTACTAGAGCAACTTGGCACTTAGAAGGAAAACTAAACCCTTTTCTCCACAAGAGGTTATCCACAGACAGGTAACCTTTTAAACATCTCCAAACTAAAATAGAATAAGATAAAGGGATGTTATAATGCCAAATAAAAGAGAAGATTTGAGAGACATCACCTTTATATCTAATAGCTTCCCAAATATTTTTCAAGTTAAAATCTCCATTAGAAGATAAAGTGAAGAGAATTTTGTCCTTGCATTACAATTGTAAAGGAATTTGAAGAATAGTATCCACCATGTCAGAAGGTACAACTTGTAAAAGTTTGCTAATATTCCACTCACTATTTTGAATAAAAAAATTAACTTTAGTATTGACCATACTATGGGTATTAAGAAAGCAATCAATAGAAGAAGTACCCAACCAGTTATCTTGCCAAAAAGAGATGTCACCTTTCCTGAGGCCCCGTTGAATATAATGTTCAGCCTCCCATTTAATTTTACACAACTTTTTCCAAACAAAAGATTCAGAAGGTTTATAGTGACAAACTTTAGGATTGAAATCTTTGCAGTATTTGACATTCATAAATTTAGCCCACAAGCTATTGTTAGATTGATAAGCAAACCAAAATTTATGAGAAAAAGCTTGCATAGTATTTAGAAAATTCTTACAACCCAAAGAGCCTTCATTGAAAACACCACAAACCTTGTTCCAAGTAGCCCAATTAATGCAAGACTTATTATTTTTAGAACCCCAAAAAACTTATTAAGCATACGTTCTATTCTAATACAAATCGTAGAAGAAGGTTGCAAAGTGTGAAAGATAAATATAGGAATAGAATTTAAAACACTTTTAATCAAAACCAATCTTAAGTTCCTGATGAGACAATATAAACTCATGATCAAACATTCTGCGTTGGCTGATTTTGTGTTTGAGTTAAAACTATTGACTCTATCATATTTTGTTTACCATAATTCTTATGTAGATGAGCTCCATCTGATTTCAGTTACGTTCTCCAAAATATTTTTATCCAATGTTGGGAAATATTATGATATCTGTTTAGGATGATGACACAAGTAGAAAGTAGTGGAACCACCAAGCATCAACCATTATGAAATCTTTTGTATTTATCACAAGCTTCAAGAACTCTATTTGTAGAACCATTATTAACTCCAATAAAATTAAAATTAAGCTTCCTCCCGTTTGATCCTTGAGACCAATTATTATGTACATCTTCTTCGATAATCTTTCTTCTATGCTCATCCATTTGCTTAAAGTACTAAAGATTTGAAGTAATCTCCATCCTTTTATATCTCTCTAGCAATATTTTATAATCCTTGAGTCCTTAAAGTACTAAAGATTACTAATTGCATGTTTTAGACCAGATAAGAATTGGTAGCACTTTTCATATGTAATTTCTATCAGAAGCGGAACAAATTTTGACATAATTGTAAATTATATTTAATATGGCATCACTGAATTTTCTCTTTACGTTAATCTTATAAATTTTCTTGCATCTACCTTATTGCAGAAATGGACCCAAATTATTCCTCAAAAAATTCTACAAAGTCTTCCTAATTGACCAACATATTGGGAATGTCACCCAACTTATCCTTTCATCATCAAATCCACCACCTTTCTGCTTCTCCATCCACTAAAAATATAGTGAATGACCCTTTCCTCTAATCAGGACATGACATGCTATCAAATATCTTTTAATATTCTAAGTGACAAGTTCTCTATTCCAAAGAATGTCACACAAATCAAGTCTTTAAAGAGGAATCAAAATAGTCTCACGGTAGGACTATTTTTATTAAACTTTAAGGAGTAGAGAACCAAAAGGGACCATTAATATGGTTGTGGAGACCTTATTGGTCCTTCATGAAGAATCAAGTAGCAATTTTTATCATTTCCCTATTTTTAATATAATGAAAGAGCCACTAAATTCTCAAATATATTTAAAAATGAAATACTATAAATATCTTTCTCTTAGACCATTGTACTTATGATACATATTCTCTTCTCTTCCACTTATTTAAATAATATCGATACGCATATGCAAATATAAGGGTGAGTCATATCTCAACTCAATGAGTACATTATGCTTCTAAATGAGAAGCCTTTTTTATCATTCTCTTACACTATAGGAAAAACGTCCATTTTTAGCGTCTATTTTTTGTGGGAAAATGGCCAAAATCTGTCGAAAATTTGTACTTCTAGCGAAAATATTTACGCTGGTTCAATGCGCGTCGGAATAGTGTTATCGGCGTAAAACTTTTCGCTAGAAAAATTTCTGGCGAAAAATTTGTCGAAAATATTTCCGGCGAATATAAACTATGCCGGAAATATAAAAAAAGGTAAAAAAAAAAAAATAAATAATCCCGTTGAAGCCCGCAAGCACCCTCCCACATTGACCCGTGACCCGCTACCCGTTCCGCGTGACCTGCCCGCAGCGCTTGCCCCTAGCGTGGTTCGAATCCCCACCCTTCAACATTTTTGCTGTCCACTAAACCACCAGGCCACCTTTGCAAAATGTATAAACTAGTAAGTTATTTTTTATTTATATTATTAAAAATAGAAAATATTATTTAAAATAGTTAATATATTAAAAGATTAGAATGAATAATATATTTAATATAATTTATTTAAAATAATTATAATAGGAGTTTATATTTTGTTTAAAATATAAACATAATAAAATTCAAAATAATTAAATTAATTTATAATGATTTAATTTAATTTATATTTAAAATAATTACTATATTTAAGAGCTAAGTTTTTTTTTAAGATCAAAATAATTATTATATTTAATTTAGCAATAAATTATTAAACTTTTTAATTTATTTTATTTTAGTAATATTTAATTTAATTTACCAAAATTAATAATTTTAAATATTACTAATTGCCATTTTCCAAAAAAAATTTAATTTCGTCTAAAATCCGCTAGAAATTCCGTCGGAGAAACCAACAGAAAATGCGTTAGAAATAACTTCAAAAATTCCGTCGGAAGTACGCCGGAAAATCCGCCAGAAATATTTCGTTGGAAATTCGTCGAAAAATCTGTCGGAATTGTAGACGAATTTATTTCCGTCGGAAATTAACTTTTTTTCCTGTAGTGTTAGTGTCTCCCAATCTTGCTCTCTCTTAGTTTTAAGCAGACCAAATTCCTTATAATCCGCACTTAACACACAATGTTAAGCACCAGAAACAACCCAATCCTTCATCTCCTTGACATCAAGAAACAAACATTCCTCAACCTCCCTTTTCTCAATTCTTTGATTCACTTCCTTCGCGACTCCGATAGCCTTCTTCTTCTTGCTCTAATCAAGGCATGCTAGTTTTGGATATTACAACATTCCCCACTTATAAAAATTTTGTCCCCAAAATTTACTTATAATATCTACTAATAGTATGCTATCATGAGATATGCTAAACAAAATTATGTTATACTTTAGCAAAATATTATCTTGAACTTCCTTCAGCATAATATATAACTAGATAAAGTAAAACATCTAATATAACGTAACAATGTTGAATCAAAGCACAAACTCGTAGTCAAATATTCTTCCTTAGTAAATTTTGTGTTTAAGCTATAATTATTGACTCGATCATCTTTTGTTTACCATAATTCTTTTGTGGAGGTGCTCCATCTAATTTCACTTCTCCTAAAGACTTTTGATCCAACATAGGGCAATACACTGCTATGTTTCCAAGCTAATGATATCAGTATCAAGTGATTGAGTCCAACAAGCATTCACTCTTATAAAACCTTCCACACTTATCACAATCTTTCAAAACTATACATGTAGCTACACTATTAACTCCAATAAGACTAAACTAAGGCTTCTCCCCATTTGATCCTTCAGACTAATTATCATGCACATTCTCTAATTTCACCCAGCTTGGAATCTCGATTTAATGAGATGATAACAGACAATTAGATAGCTATTTAAATCTTCACTTACTAACATTATTAACAATAAACTATTCTCATTTCACTAAAAGAGCTACTAAAATCCAAATTCATTTTAAGAAGAAATAATATAACTATTGCAATTAAATCTCACCTATTTATACATCTTTAATTAATTGATATAATTAGCCTTTTTTAAACATACCATGTTAGATTAAATCCTTTAGACATATTTTATAGTTTAAAGGAAAAAAAAAACTCTCCGTCAAAATTGTTTAAGAAAGTACTAATACGCATTTAATAGCAAATACTAGTAAATATCTATTTTCAATAAGATTATAACATACCATATTCTATAATGCATGCTTTTATTTTAAATATAATCTTTATTATAGAGTTAAGCTTCTATCCTCACTTATAAGTAGGGATCAAGTCGAATTAGGGGTAAACATACAGCTCTCTCTCTCTCTCTCTCTCTCTCTCTCTCTCTCTCTCTCTCTCTCTCCTTTTGTTTAGGGTTTTCATCACACACAAATAAAATGAAATACTATAAATATCTTTCTCTTAGACCATTGTACTTATGATACATATTCTCTTCTCTTCCACTTATATAAATATTTTAAATAATATCGATATCCATATGCAAATATAAGGGCGAGTCATATCTCAACTCAATGAGTACATTATGCATCTAAATGAGAAGCCTTTTTTATCATTCTCTTACACTAATGGAAAAACGTCAATTTTTTGTGGGAAAATGGTCAAAATCAGTCAGAACTTTGTACTTCCAGCGAAAATATTTACGCCGGTTCAATGCGCGTCGGAACAGTGTTATCGCGTAAAACTTTTCGCCAGAAAAATTTCTAGCTAAAAATTCGTCGAAAATATTTCCGGCGAAGATAAACTACGCCAGAAATATATAAAAAAAGAAAAAAACCTAATCCCGCTGAAGCCCGCATCAACCCGCTGAAGCCCCCTCCCACATTGACCCGTGACCCGCTGCCCGTTCCGCGTGACCTACCTGCAGCGCTTGCGCCTAGCGTGGTTCGAACCCCCACCCTTCAACATTTTTGTTGTCCACCAAACCACCAGGCCACCTTTGCAAAATGTATAAATTGATTCTTGCACAAAACTTTAGGTCATGAAGCCTACTTTTCAATTACCAAAGAGGCAATAATAATTGCCCTGTAGACCTACACAATTCCGGCGCAAGAATGTTGAGATATGACCCATAGTAGTTAATGATGTGAGTGATGGAATTGTGTAGGTCTATAGGGCAATTATTATTGCCTCTTTGGTAATTGAAAAGTAGGCTTCATGACCTAAAGTTTTGTGCAAGAATTTATGCCCATCAAACTATTATAAATGAAAGTAAATTTTAACATTAAAGTTGGATTACTAATTTTTGATTCACTTCCTTCACGACTCTGATAGCCTTCTTCTTCTTGCTCTAATCAAGGCATGCTAGTTTTGGATATTACAACATATATTCCCCACTTATAAAAATTTTGTCCCCAAAATTTACTTATAATATCTACTAATAGTATGCTATCATGAGATATGCTAAACAAAATTATGTTATACTTTAGCAAAATATTATCTTGAACTTCCTTCAGCATAATATATAACTAGATAAAGAAAAACATCTAATATAATGTAACAATGTTGAATCAAAGCACAAACTCGTAGTCAAATATTCTTCCTTAGTAAATTTTGTGTTTAAGCTATAATTATTGACTCGATCATCTTTTGTTTACCATAATTCTTTTGTGGAGGTGCTCCATCTAATTTCACTTCTCCTAAAGTCTTTGATCCAACATAGGGAAATACACTGCTATGTTTCCAAGCTAATGATATCAGTATCAAGTGATTGAGTCCAACAAGCATTCACTCTTATAAAACCTTCCACACTTATCACAATCTTTCAAAACTATACATGTAGCTACACTATTAACTCCAATAAGACTAAACTAAGGCTTCTCCCCATTTGATCCTTCAGACTAATTATCATGCACATTCTCTAATTTCACCCAGCTTGGAATCTCGATTTAATGAGATGATAACAGACAATTAGACAGCTATTTAAATCTTCACTTACTAACATTATTAACAATAAAGTATTCTCATTTCACTAAAAGAGCTACTAAAATCCAAATTCATTTTAAGAAGAAATAATACAACTATTGCAATTAAATCTCACCTATTTATACATCTTTAATTAATTGATATAATTAGCCTTTTTTAAACATACCATGTTAGATTAAATCCTTTAGACATATTTTATAATTTAAAGGAAAAAAAAAAACTCTCCATCAAAATTGTTTAAGAAAGTACTAATGCGCATTTAATAGCAAATACTAGTAAATATCTATTTTCAATAAGCTTATAACATACCATATTCTATAATGCATGCTTTTATTTTAAATATAATCTTTATTATAGAGTTAAGCTTCTATCCTCACTTATAAGTAGGGATCAAGTCGAATTAGGGGTAAACATACAGCTCTCTCTCTCTCTCTCTCTCTCTCTCTCTCTCTCTCTCTCTCTCTCTCTCTCTCTCTCTCTCCTTCTCTCTCTCTCTCTCCTTTTGTTTAGGGTTTTCATCACACACAAATAAAATTAGGTTCCATAATGTAAAAGGGATTGTAATGAATATTTTAATAACTAGTCGAAAAGATAATTTTCTCAATTGTTTGTTCGTAGCTAATTAAGTCTTAATACCAAATAACACATGATGAATAGTAGCATGTGCTACTATTCACATAAAGTATTTTAACAAATTGGGTGTGAAAGATTTATTTATACATCAAATAACAATGATACTCTTTCTGAGGTAATATGTTTATATAGATTACATCTAGCTAGAATTTGATAGTTATTTAAATTTACAAAATCCATTTTTTTATCATTATTTAGAAGGAATTAAAAGCATATTCAATAGTTGTGTACACGAATCATATTTATATATGTCAAATAATCACACAATCAAACTGTTTTAAAATCTCATCCAAACAAAGCCTATACTTACAAATTTGAGGTAAACAAATGCATGTAAAGGTTTACAAAATAATAATAATAATTAAAAAAAAAAAGCACATTATAGATCCCAATCTACTTCCTTGATACAATATATATATCAGGAAGTCTGGAGTATACTACTTACCACTATGATTGTTAAAAACCAACTGTATATTATTATTATTATTATTATCACCCTTAATTTTTTTTCTTAAACAAGCAACTAATTCACCAATGTTCTTGATAGATGACCAAACATAAACCTTCATGTTAAACCTCATCCACCTCTGCCGCCACGAATGGGCTGCCATCCACCTCTGACATTTGTTCCCCAACAAGAATGCAGGTAGGGACCTCAGACCTATCAAGGAGCGAATGACGGCAAATCGGGCATGATGAGTGAGAGGAAAGCCACATGTCAATGCATTGAACGTGAAAGCTATGGTTACAACTTGGTAGCACTCGGACCTTCTCTCCATCAGTGAACTCAAAAAGGCAAATAGGGCATTCAGTTAGCTGATCGTTTCCATTAGATTCATAGATTGACAACGGGATCTTCTGCAGGGCACAATTGTTCAGTCTTGTCATCGCTAACTGCGTCGCCGTTGCCTCTGTCGTTTCGATCGAGAGCCATCGACTGCAACGTAGTGCACACCGAACAATAGAATACAACTTTAGCGCACATACTAGTGCGTAAACAAGCACTGCTAAAATTATTACTAGGTTTTTATTGATGTTGAATTCTCCACCACCACTGATGTCGATGGGGTTGCTCTGAATAGACGGATATGGAGATAGGGTATCCATCATTGTCTCGAGTAGGCTCCTCATATGACCCTCAGAAGTTGCGGAACCTACTTAAAAAGAGAAGGTTGTGAAGTCTAACAATAAAAAGAAAACTTGTGTTAAAATATCCTGATGCATTTTGATGTTAAATACCAAAATAACGATGCAGTGGAGGAGATAATACCAAGCAGATTTCTTGCCGAGCACTAAGCCAGATTTCTCTAAAGTTGTCCACGAGCAGCTCCACTGCAAATCCAAGCCCCTCTACCTAAAGGAAGAGCCAAGCAGCCACTTTCCCTATCTTCCTGTTTACCCTCTCTCCAGCTCCCTCAGCTTATGCTTCTGCACAGGTTAGTCCACAAAGCTAAGACTTATAGAAATCAAAACCAATTAAAAGGAATTACTTGATTAAAACGAATGGTAGTTAAGACATGACAGTTAAGACTATATATGTACAAACCTGTAAAAGACAAAAGAAAATAGGTGAATTTAAAAGTAAGTAAATAAAAGGAAATCATGAGTCATTGCGTGATCTAAATTTATATTCGGTCTATCTTTTCTTAATTGGTTTTTTTTTCATTAAATGGCTGGAGTTCTTACATCATTTACATTTAATCCTTATGTAAATATGCTCTCGTTGGAGAGATGTCCTTGTTTTTTTTTTAATTTTTATTGAAACCCAATATTGGGGATACTTTTTAATTCAAAAAAGAATTATAAGTGGATGGATAAGTCACTGCTGCTCATAGAGCTATAATAAAAGAGACAAAAAAATAAAGAGAGTAAAAGATCCCTGTCGAATTACAAAATATGATTGAAAAAAGAAATGATAATGAAATGCAAGTTAGGAAGGAAGTCAAAACCCAAAAAATCAAACAAGCCCAAAGCTGAGATAGACATAAAGCCCCATGGAACGTTAGAAGGTGGCAGCAAAGTCATGTATTGAAGTGCCAGCAAACACACCTACAAAGTAAACCAAATACAAAAAGAGAAAGAAACCACTTACTAGAGCAAACGTAAACACACAACCCAGCAGGCGATAGCAAAGATGATGTCCAAGTTACAATGCTCACAATAAAGCAGAATAGCCTGATAAATCATCTAGAATATAGCACGAGAAGAGACCAACAAAATTGGTTAAAAATTATACTTAGAGGAACCAAAACCTGCAGCAGAAAAAATGAGCAAACTAGTAAGTGAATCATCAAACAAAAAAAATCTACCCCATAACCAAAGAACTCCCAACCAAACACTGAAAATAACAAATGATACACCAAGAGAAACCTGCTAGCAGAAAGAAGTTACAAAACACGCACATCACTAAACTATTTTAAAAGCAAACTCAGGGAGATAATCATGTAAAATAGAAAGAAAACTACCATCAGTAGTTAAAACATCTCCAAAAACATTAATCTAAACCAAGAACATTAACCTCAAACCCAAGAAAGCAAAACACACAGGCTTCCTAAAACCAAAAACCCAAATTGAAAAGAATCAAAATTGTAGTCCAATCCAATAGAAAACTAAAAACCAAACAACAAAACTAGCTCAAGCCACACACCATAATTACTGCAAACATCAGATCAATAGCTCGAACCAATAATAATAGCCCTAGATCCAAGGAAGCAGAAAACACAAGCACCTAGAAATAGCCTTAAAACCCTAGTTAGAAGGGAATCCTAAAACCAAAGTCCAATCTAGCAAGGATTTTAGAAAGCAAAGCATAGCATCTAAATGAAAAATTCTATCTAGAAAAATCACAAGGCTACACTTAACCCACTACAGAAGATGCAATTCCAAAAAAATTGCCAGACAAAACACAAGACAAAATAAAACTATACTGATGAAAAAACACCCAAAAAAAAAACCCCACCAAGCTACACCAACCTACCAGTCAACAACTAACAAGGAAATTAAAAATTTAAAATGAAAATAGAACCAAGTGCATAAATAAATTCATGTAGCTATGAGAGAACAAACCAAACACATTTGAAGAAAGCTTATTGTTGTCTGATGTAAGACAAACTAAGCTTATCCAATCTCATTGAACCTCTCGATAAATTAAGGTTATTAACATATGGTAGAGTTAAGTGGTGGATAAGATAAAGCCATTTTTTGGAAGCCAATTAGCACAATAATTCTCCTCCCTCCAAATATGCGTGAATACATAATCATAATTTTAAGATATAATTTGAAGTTTTAGAAGATATTGTGAAGAGAAGCATTACTAAACTTTTTAGAAAAAAATTAATTTAACTAATAGGAAAGAATCAGATTTAATATAGAGGTTGTGAAAGTTGCAAGCCATGCAAAATTTCAACCCATAAGCAGGTTCTTGGCCTCAACAAAAATAACATTACAAGGAGGAATGGATCACAAAAAGAAAAGAGGAAATTACCATGATGATCTCTAACAATGCCACCATAACTAGCTCTAAACTAAGAAACATAACCATCTATATTTAATTTAACCTGTTACAAATACGCCTTTTTTTTTTCCAAAAAAATGATTTTGGAGAGCAAATCATTGTTAGCTAACTCGAAAGAAAACTATAAAAAGTAATTCCATCTTTTCCTACCTTTATATTGTTTAAAGCAGAGTAAATTGGAAGTAACAAGCTGTTGATAAATTTTATGCTTAAGGCCAATGATGATACTATCAGAACTTATCTTGTTGCTAGAATTTTTACAATTATTTCATTCTATCCAAAAAAGCTAAAAAAATAATCATAGGATATGGCCAATAGATTTTATTTTATTTTTTATTTTATGGAAACAATGAGCAAGAATAGAATGGAATTTGGTATTACAAAGGTTCAAGTTAGCCCCAAAGCATTATCCAAAAAATGCTAAACATGAGCAACAATAGGGCAATCAGTGAAGACATGTTTAATAGTTTTCCAAGTTGTAACAACATTGGCATTTAGAGGTAATGAAAAAGCCTTTTTATGGAGCATTTACTCAATAGGAATAAAGCCTTTAAGAATTTGTCATTCTAAAATATATATGCCATAATGGATAATGGAGTTCCAAATTTTATGAAGAATAGGGTTGGAAGAATATTTCAACCTAAAGGAGTAAAAAACATCTTTAGTAGAGAAATTACCATCAACAAACAATTTAAAGATATTTTGATGTTTAGAAAATAAGTTTATAGGGACATCACAAATGTCAAGAACAATAGAAGAGGGAATGTGCTCATAAATAAAATTTCCATTTACCATTCAAATAAAGTTGGAAACTTTTCATTTTGAAAAGGGGTAATTGTTAAGAATAACATCAATATAACTGTAACCCAAACAATCATCTTGGAAAAAATAATAGCAGCCAAAATCGATTCCGTATTAAATAATATTCTCAACAAATAATTTGACTTTACAAATATAAGAGCAAAAAGAAGAATGTCCCCTCTTATAAACACATTGGATGGGATGAATATTATTGCAGTATTTTTTATGAATGAAATTGGCCCATAAGGCATGATTATTATGATATTTTCACCA
The DNA here is from genome assembly GCA_019514585.1 of Dendrobium officinale. NCBI lineage: Eukaryota > Viridiplantae > Streptophyta > Magnoliopsida > Asparagales > Orchidaceae > Dendrobium > Dendrobium officinale. The sequence goes on along the minus strand of CM033682.1, from coordinate 65,515,041 downwards.
CAACTTGATATAAAATTATAAGACCATATTAGTGATGGATTTAAAACCTACATCACCCTCACCAAAAGAACCAGTACAAGAGCTTCAAGACTTCAAATGAATCTTTTAAGGTATTGAGAAGAACCCCAAAATATATATATTAAATAACTTATCAAATCTATTGTAAACTTCCAAGGTAGGGGAAATTGTTTGACATAAATAAATCGACATAAAACAAAAGACACTTTGAATTAAAATAAGTCTGACAATCATAGAAAGTAACTTAAACTCCCAAGTAGAAAGCCTATTATGAACTTTTTGAAAAATTTTATCAAAAAGAAAAGATTTATTTCTTCCTTTATAAAGGAGAGTGCCTAGGTAAAAAGTAGGTAATGATTGCTTGCAGAACCCCATCAAATGAGTAGAAGAGTCAATTATATTCTGATCCATTCCTTTTTAAGGAATGAAGGTGCATTTATTTTTATTAAAACAAAGCTCTAATTCAGTACCAAAATACATATGGAAAAAGATATAGCTTCTTAATACTTTTAAGAGATCCATTGTTGAAAATAGTGATATCATCAACAAAGCTCAAATGATAAATAATCATAGCACCAGAATTGATGAAAGCTAATCCTTTGTATTTAGAAAACATAATCTGAAGGCCCCCTAGAGAGAGATTTATCTGCAATAATGCATGAATTAGGAGATAAAAGGTTTCCCTGTCTAACAACTTGAGTATCTTAAAAAAAACCTTAAGATTTACCACTGACAAAATATAGTACCAAATATTCTCAATAATATTGCTAATAATGGAAATGGAAGAATTATTTTAGAATGTTATAAATGAAAGACCAATTGATATTATCAAATGCTTTTGATATTATGTCCAATGACATTATGACTTATATCATGAATAATCTCTTAAGTAAGCAACATGTTATCTGAATTACATCTCCCTTTGACAAAGCAAATTAAGTACAATTCATTTAGCAAACCTTGGTCTCAATCTATTTCTATCTTTTGGAAGAACATTTGTTGTATAATTATTCTCTTATTTGACGGATCATTAATGACTATTGTCCATTGGCTAGTTGGATTAAATTTAAGTACATTTCATTTTGCAACCCTTGGTCTCAATCTATTTTTATCTTTTGGAAGAATATTTGTTGCATTGCTAGAGACATTAATAGCAAGGTTTTGTTTACTATTTCTTCCAATGGTTCTCTTTCTCTGTATTGGGATCCTTGGTGTAAGGGGAATGCTCTTCATGAGATGAAATTGTTGGCATTAATCTAGATCCCTCTTGAAGTAGAAGCCTATTGGGGGATTGGATTATTAATGGTTGTTAGAATTGTCCTGCTTTTAGAACTTATGCTATTAGTTAGGATGTTTCTTCTATTCATATTGGTGATTGGAAATCTTATAATATTTATTGGAATGGTGTGTCACTTCTCCTTTTTATAATGTTTCATAATGCTTTTTATGATAACTTACTAAAGTGGAATAGTGTTCTTACATTTGGCATACAAGACATGCTATGATATTTTCTTTTCATGCTTGGATGACTATTTTGAAAGGTCTTAAAACTTCTGATATCCTTACTAAGAGAAATTTAAATGTTGATCCTTCTTGTAATCTTTGTTTAAATGTTGAACAGAGTCATAATCATCACTTTTTGAATGTTAATTTTCCTTCTGCATTAGTTCAAATTTTTTGTTAGTTATAAATTTTTTATGTTTAGGCCTAATTAGATTCAATTACTAGATTTTATTTATTCTCTTAATTTGGATTATAAGGTTAAAAATTTATTTTTCTTGTTTGTTTGTTGTTCTATTTATTTTATTTGGTAAGAAATGAATAATAGGATATTTGATAATAAGCAGTCTAGTGTTGAGTTGGTTGGTTATTTTATTAAAAAACCTATGCTAGATAAAATTTTTGTTAGAATTTCTTTCATTGCATTAAGAATTTTTTTAATTAAAGGATATTTTTGTTTTCACTTATTGGTTCGGTGGTATTTTATTTCGATGTTTTGTGTTTGGGTTATGATGTTTGGGATCTCCAGTCTCTTTTTAGAAGATGTTTAGCAACTAGGTTTTCTTCCTTGGATGGTTATCCATTGCAACCAATGATTGATTTATCTTGTTTTATAAATTTTTAGTAGGTTTTCACGTTTTCTGAGTTTGAATTCTTATTCTTTCAGGAGCTTTGGGTTTTCTAGATTGAAGTTGCTTTTTCTTAAGCTTCTTCGATTTAGGATTCACTACAGGAAAATAGCTTATTTCCGACGGAATTTCCGGCGGAAATAAATTCGTCAGAAATTCCGACGGATTTTCCGACGCATTTCCGACGGACTATTTCCGACGGAATTTCCGGCGTATTTCCGACGGAATTTTTGAAGTTATTTCCGACGCATTTTTTGTTAGCTTTTCCGACGGACTTTCCGGCGGATTTCCGACGAAATTAAAAATTTTCTGTAAAATGATAATTCGTAATATTTAAAATTATTTATTTTGTTAAATAAAATATTGCTAAAATAAAATAAAATTAAAAAGTTTAATAATTTAGTGTTAAATTAAATATAATTATTATTTTTGATCTTAAAAAAAACTTAGTTTTTAAATAATGTAATTATTCTAAATTATACTAAATTAATTATTTTAAATATAATTTTAAAGTAAACCATTATAAATTAATTTAATTATTATGAATTTTATTAAGTTTATATTTTAAAATCAAAATATAAACTCACATTATAAATATTTTAAATAAATTGTATTAAATATATTAATTATTTTAATTTTTTAATATATTAACTATTTTAAATAATACTTTCAGTACGTACTAATATAAATAAATAATAAATCGGTTATTTTTCTATATTTTGAAGGCTGGCCTAGTGGTTTGGCGGCAGCCATTCAACTGAACGGCGAGGGTTCGAATCCCGCATGGCGCAGGCAATGCGGGCGGGTCGACGTTGGTCACGCGGGGGGCTTCGGGTCGTGCGGGTGAGCCCAGCGGGGTGAGCGGGGGTCAGGCGGGCTGGACCCGGGAGGGGGGGTGGGAGGGGGCTTCACGGGAATTAGAATTTTTTTTTTAATTTTTTAAATTCCGGCGTATTTTATATCCGCCGGAAATATTTCCGGCGCATTTTTCGCCGGAAAAATTTTCGGCGGAAAGTTTTACGCCGATAGCACTTTTTCGACGCGCGTTGAACCGGCGTAAATATTTTCGTCGGAAATCCGCCGGAAATCCTAATTTCCGGCGGATTTTAGTCATTTTCCGACGAAAAATGGACGCCGGAAATTGCGATTTTTCCTGTAGTGATTGCAAGTTCTTTATTTGGTTTCAGTGATTTTTGATATTGTGTCCATTATTTCATATTGGTGTTGGTTTCTTTTATTTTGATTGTGCATTTTAATTGTTTGCTGATGTTAGTTTCTAGAATTTTTAAGTGTGATGTTGGCTCTCTGATTGAAGTTGTTGGTTGCTATGTTACCTTATGTAAGTGGAGGATTTTCCTGTGCCCTTTTTTCGTCGGCTGAAGTTGGGTTCTTGTTGTTTTGAGATTTTAGTTGGCTTGATTATACTGATAGCTCTCAGATTGTTAGCAGTTAGTACCTTATTGATTTGTTGTGGTACCTTTTGAAAGTGGTGGCATTTCTTGTGCCCTATCTTGTTGGTTGGAGTTGGTTCTTGATGTTTTGAGAATGCATTTTGCTTGGCTTCTCGTGTTGAATTCTTAAATTCTTGAGTGTGCTATTGGCTCTCTGATTATCAGCAGTTGGATCTTAGCAGAGTGTCGCTTGTTCCCCTTTTCAAGGATTCCTTCTATTCTCTAAATTTATTGGTTGGTAGGGCCGTGCTAACATTATTATTATTTTATTTGCCTATTTTTTATTATTTCGTGTCTTTGTTCTTTTTAGAAGATAGTGGTGTAATTTTATTTCTTTTTTTTAGATTTTTTTCTTTAGTTGGCCATTCTAAGAAAAAAATTATTCTGTGCGGAGGCTGGAGACGTCCGGAGACTAATAAAAATGCGTAATTTCACTCCAAAAATATATCGCACTCGGTACCGAGCTCAGTACTTGTACTGCTTGCTACCAAATGCAGAACTGGATGGGAGAACCATCCAGTGTCCGCACAGAATAATAGCTCCTTTCTAAGGCATCTCTTTTTTTCTTTTGCATTTTTTAAAGTTTTTTTTTCTTATTTTTCTTACAAAAGTTATAATTGTTTTGTAAATGTAATAATAAAACTGGACATATTTGCATCTACACCCTCACCGCCTCAAAAAAAAAAAAAAAAGTCTTTCATGTCATGTCTTAACTACCATTTGTTTTAATCAAGTAATTCCTTTTAATTGGTTTTGATTTCTTTAAATCTTAGCTTTTTGGACTAACATGTGCATAAGTATAAGCTTATGGAGCGGGAGAGAGGGTACAGGAAGGTAGGGAAAGCGGCTACCTGGCTCATCCTTTAGCTAGAGAACTTGGATCTGTAGTGGAGCTGCTCATGGAGAATGTTAGAGAAATCTGGCTTAGTGCTCGGCAAGAAATCTACTTGGTATTATCTCTTCCTCTGCTTCATTATGTTTGTATCTAACATCAAAATGCAACACGATATTTTAACACGTTTTCATTTTATTGTTAGACTTCACAACCTTCTCTTTTAAATTAGGTTCCACAACTACTGAGGGTCATATCTGAGCTAAACCTACATCAAGAGAGAAAGGAAGAAATATATAAGCATTAACTTAGAGGAAGGAACACACAGATATGATGGCTTCGGATTTCTTCATTAAAGTTCTAATTCGCTACAGTACATATCTTTGTATATATGTAGTGAGGAGGAGTCCAGAACATTCTTCTATTAAACATCATTTTCTAGAGGTAATAATGTTTGTTGTTGTCAGGAAGAAGACGTAGTGGGCATATAATGGCTTTGCTTGCTAACAAGCCCCCTCAAACTGACTATCCTTAGGAAGGATAGTGAGTTTGGTGCGTAATTGCTGGAACTGAGGGACTAGAAGTGGTTTAGTTAGGATATCAGTGGGTTGATCTATAGAGTGGTTGTGCTGGACGACAACTTCCTTGTTCTTGATGTGGTGGCTGATGAAGTGATAGTGAATCTTAATCTGCTTGGTTCTCGCATGGAAGACTGGGTTGTTGGCGAGTGCCATTGCGGAGGTGTTGTCATAGAACAAATTTGTTAGATGATGATGCAAGGTGTCGAAGTCAGTGAGAAGTTTACGTAGCCACGGTATACCGGAGGTGGGGACGACTAACGCCCAATATTTGGCTTCGCTAGAGGACTTGGCGACAGTGATCTACTTTTTCATGGACCAAGATATCATATTATCTCCAAGAAAGGTGCAAAATCCTGGAATGGATTTGCGATCTGTTGGATCGGATGCCCAGTCCACATCGGCATAAGTTTGGAGTGTGAGATTACTGTGGAGAAACAGAAGACCATAGTGGATAGTTCCTTGAGTGCTTGGAAGTGGCTTGGATTGGGATCATGCATGTGCTAGAGAATTTGATTGGTGGCGAATGTATTGTTTGGTCTTGTTATAGTCAAGTACTGCAAGGAACTCATGGCGAGCTGGTGGTAGTAGGTTTAATCAGGTGGGGATTAGTCTGTGGCTGTAGGGGGGGGGAGTGTTTGAGGGTAATAGGAGTTGGGGCTGGTTTGCAGTTAAGGAAGCCACTTGAATTGAGAATATCTTGGGCATATTGCTGCTGGTCTAAGAAGTATCCATGAGGTGTTGAAGGGATCCTTATGCCAAGAAATAAGAAAACCTGGGCTGGTTCTTTTAGGGAGAAAGCAGATTGCATCTTGGATAGAATTTGCTGTATTGTCGGCGTATCATTGCCTGTAATGAGCATGTCATCGACATAGATCAGTATATAGATGCTGATTTTTCTGGTCTTGTAGATTAAGAGCGATTGATCGAACTTGCTGAATTGTAAGCCAACGTTTTGAAGATGGGTTGTGAGTTTGTTATACCATTGCCTCGGAGATTGCTTGAGGTCATATATTGCCTTGTGAAGTTTGTAAATATACTTAAAAAATTGCGTGTCGACGAATACTTGCAGTTGACGCATGTATACATCCTCTTCTAAGTCGCAATGAAGGAAGGCGTTGGAAACGTCTAATTGAGTGACGTGGAATTCTCTTTGGAGAGAAATTGTGAGAAGTATACGAATGATTAGTAGCTTGGCGACGGAACCAAATGTCTTGTGATAGTTGATACCGAGCTGCTGCTCAAAGCCTTTGGCTACTAGCCTAGCTTTGTATCGTTCGATTTGTCCATTCGAGTTCCTTTTGGTGCGGTAAGTCCATTTACAACCGAGAACTAGATGCTTTGAGGGAAGGGGTATGAGAGACCATGTTCCCTACCGGTGAAGGGCTTGAAACTCATCGGACATAGTGGCACGCCTTTTTAGAGTTTTAGAAGCTTGAGTGAAGGAGGTTGGGGTGGAGGTATCAAGTGGTGTGGTTAGAAGATCGAAAATTGGTTTAACACCCAATAATGCCCAATTTAAATCGATTTTGCATTGGATGTGATAGTGGGGGGAGAGTGGGAAGGTTATTCGATTCAGGTGCTGGTATGTGGACGGATTCGGTGGGGGAGTAAGAATGAGGGGTAGGGCTTGCTGATGGGTTGGTGGGAGGTGATACAATAGGTATGGGAGTGGGGGTATTGTTGGTAGTTGATGGTAGTGTAGAGGTAGCGGAGATTGGAAGCAAGGTGAGTGGAGGGGGATTGGTATGTGGTTATGTATTTGATGAGTTCGTGGGGGTTATTTGGAATGGGAAGATGTTTTCATTGAAGACTACGTGATGGCTAAAGTATGTTTTTTTTTGTTAGTGCGAAAGTGTTGGTATGATTATTTAGCAAGTGAATATGTAGCAAGTGACCTTGGGGAGAGTTTATCAGGTGCTTGATTTTTGAGCCAAGGCAAGCACAGGTAGCCAAATGTGTGAAAGTGTTGGTAGGACGGAGGAAAGTTATTGAGAAGTTGGAATGGAATTTGGAGATTGTAGGCTTTGGTGGGTAGTTTGTTTATAAGATAATTGGCGGTGAGCAAGGCGTCGACCCGAAAGGAGTGAGGGAGATTGGCTGCGAGTAGTAGAGTTCAAGTTGTTTTGAGAAGGTGTCTATGTTTCCGTTTGGCTAGACCATTTTGTTCGGTGGTGTGGGGACAATTGAACTAATGTTTGATGCCATTATTTGAGAGAAATTGATTGAATTTGGCATTGGTGTATTCCCCTCCGCCATTTGAGTGGAGAAATTTGATTGTTGTTTTAAATTGATTGCGTATTAAATTTGAGAATTGCTGAAATTCGGAGAATGTTTCAGCTTTAGAGTTCATAAGGTATATCCAACAGAATAGAGTGTGATCATCAATGAAGACAACATAATATTTTTAACCATTCAGAGAGGTAACGGGTGCAGGACCCTAAATGTCGATATGGATTAGTATAAAAGGAGCAGTTACATCATTTGATCTCTTTGTAAACGATAGCTTATGGCTCTTGACCATGTTACAAAACTTACAGTAGATAGAATTAGTGGGAATACTAATATATGGTTCTAATTTAGCGAAGGTATGCAAAACTAGTTGGTGTAGATGGCCTAGCCGGTCGTGCAAAGGTTGAGGGGATGTTGAGCTGGACTAGAGGGCATGATTGTGAGAGGTAGATGTGTTGGCAGATAGCAGGTAGAGATCATCGTGACTCCTACCACGAAGAAGGGTTTGGTTGTCCTGGAGATCCTTGATTTGGAAGTCAAGTGAGTCAAAATATATGGAGCAATTATTACCAGAGGTTAACGTATGAATAGAGAGTAGATTATGAGATAATGACGGAACATGAAGGACATTTTGAAGGTATAACTTATGGTTGGATTGAGGTAAGGGAAGGATACCGTTGCCAGTACATTGGATGGGGAGTGTGCTTCCATTTGCGATGGAGATCGAGTCCTACCCTTGGTAGGGAAATACTTACTGCAGATTGGTGACGTCTGATGTGAGGTGAGACACAACCCCGTAGTAGAGTACCCACTCGGATGGAGAGGCGGTCAAAGCTTCAGTAAGCATTGCACGAGGAGGTACTGGTGTGTAATTTAGATTGCATCTATGCCAGCTCTGTGTAGCTATGTGTCTGGGCTTGTTATAAATTTGGAAAATTGGTCGAGAGGTAGAGGATTGAGTAGTAATGGGTTCGATAGATCCTAAATTGTGAGTGTTAAGTCCTCTACCTCTGACAGATTGAGACATCTGAGAGGAATTTCCTCTGCCCCAATTGGGGCAAAAATTGTTGTAGAAGGCAACATTATCCTTAGATGGGGTGGAGTCCTTGAGGATATGATTTTGGATATTTATCTCCTCACTGCAAAGTAAGGAGTAGACCACCCTGGAAGTTTGGCAGGTTCGGATGGACGTGCAGAAGGAGTTGTATGCCACCGGTAGTCCATTAAGAATGTAATGGATTAAATCTTCAGTGTCTACACGAGATCTGGTGGCCGCGATGTTATCTATTAACCCTTTAATTTGAGCCAGGTATGTTTGCATAAAACTGTCTCCCATTGTGACGTTATGAAGGGCATTTTTAAGCTTGATGTCCCGCGAGCGGTTGGTTGGTTGGAGCTAGTTTTCTAGCATATTACAAATTTCATGAGTTGAGGATAAGTTAAGAATGTAAGGTAGTATGGAGGGGGAGATAGTAGAGAAGACGAAGGATAATAGATTTTGGTCTATGAGCTTCCAAAGGCGTTAATCAGTGATGGATTCAAGCGGCTGTTGCTGAGTCCCGGTGAGGTATCCTTCGAATCCGTTGGCCGAGAAGAGTTTGAGCGTCTGCAATCTCCAAATGGCATAGTTCTCAATCTTGAGCTAGGTGGTAACGATTTTCTTGATGTTGGACATGAGAAATTTGCGGGGAGAAGGTATGGTGAATTCTGCCATTGATGTCGAGAGGGAGGAGACAGGTTGCGCAGCCTAATAAGTAATGGAAGCTTCGCGTTCAGACATGATGAGCTGAAGCCGTGAGGCGTTAATGCTCTGATACCATGAACGAAACCTGCATCAAGAAAGAAAGGAAGAAATATACAAAAATTAACTTAGAGGAAGGAACACACAAAGATGATGGCTTCGGCTTTCTTCATTAAAGTTCTAATTCACTACAATACATATCTTTGTATATATGTAGTGAGGAGGAGTCCAAAACATTCTTTTGTTAAACATCATTTTCTAGAGGTAATAATGCCTGCTATTGTCAGGTGGCAGACGTAGTGGGCGCACGTTTCCTTTTCTTGCTAACAATATCGAGACTTCTAGAGACAATGATGGATACCCTATCTCCATATCCGTCTATTCAGAGCAACCCCAGCGACATTAGTGGTGGCGGAGAATTCAACTTCAATAAAAACCTAGTAATAATTTTAGCAGTGCTACTTTACGCACTAGTATGTGTTCTAGGGTTGTATTATATTGTTTTGTGTGCACTATGTTACAGTCGATGGCTCTTGTTCGAAACAATAGAGGCAACGGCGACGCAGTTACCGATGACAAGATTGAACAATTTTGCCCTTCTCAAGATCCCGTTGTCAATCTATCGATATAATGGAAACAATCAACTAAATGAATGCCCTATTTGCCTTGTTGAGTTCACTGACGGAGGGAAGGTCCGAGTGCTACCAAGTTGTAACATTAGCTTCCACGCTCAATGCACTGACATGCGGCTTTCCTCTCACTCATGCATTATAAATATTATTATTACTCCCCACTGGCTGCTTAACTATTACCTAATTAAGGCTAGTTATGATAATCTTTAGGGTATGTTCGGATGCAGGATTTATTGCGGATTTAAACAAGATTTGACCTAAATCCTGCCAAATTCCAAAAAAGGCACCGCTTCACGGCATTTAGACATTTTTGTTCTAAGTCCCAGATTTTGTAAATTCGATAGTTTGACTTATCGAGATTTTGTTGAAGAAACGCGATAAAGGGGTGAAAGATTGTTATAGCGAGCAAGTTCCCGTCATAACTTTTACTCCAATATTGTCAAACTATAATTATTTCCCATACTAAAGGAAGGAATGTCGTCGAAAGAGGCAAAAGATCTAGCGTGTAATGTAGGCAAAGTCAAATAGGTTGAAAGATTTAAGAGTTTTATATTAAAACAAGTTCTATTTTCAACTTGCCTTTGAAATTTATATTGTCATATTATTACAATGTCATTGTTTAAATAGAAGGTTTTGGTTTTTTTTTTTAAATTCTATAGATTGTGCCCCGAGACAAAAAAAAAAAAAAAGATTCCGCTCCTGCACTCATCATGTCCAATTCACCGTCACACCTTGATAGATTTGAAGTCTAAGGTTTATGGTTGGTCATCTACCAAGAACATTGATAAATTAGTTGCTTGAATTAAAATTCACACAACTCTCCTTGGCCTATTGGTTGAGAGCTTAGGCTTCCAACTAAGTGGTTCAGGGTTCGAGTCTATGTGTATGCGTTGTGTGTGTGAGTTTGCCTTAAATGGCCAAAATGTCCCAAAAAAAAAAAAAGAATTAAAATTCAAAAAAATATTTAAGGGTGATGTTGATATAATAATACTAATAATAATAATAATAGAGATGGTTTTTAACTATCATAGCGGTAAGTAGCATACTTCAGATTTTCTGATATATATATATATATATATATATATATATATATATATATATATATATATATATATATATATATATATATATATATATATATATATATATATATATATATATATAGTATCAAGAAATTAGGTCGTTGGCTTTATTTGCCAGTTTATTGTATTTTGTGTTTTGGTTGATATTATTACAGGCTCAGCTGTTTGTTACTCTTTTGTTTCCGGTTGCACTTCTATTCTGCAAATGGCTTGTGAATTATTTTTTGGGATGCCAACTGATCTATCTGGTGGCAAATTCGAGCTGAATGTTTATACATTAATTTTATTTTTTTTGGTGCTGGCTTCTGGATGACTTAGTCTATGTTTTCTTGTAATTTTGCTTAGTGGGGACCACCAGCTCATAAGTGTTTTTTTTTTATTTTTTTCGTAGCTTAGCCGAGCCGTAGAGAGCCGGAGGTCCCTTTAAGGACCTTGCAACCTTTTTTGAATTTTAATGCGTAGGCCTGTGGGTGGGTTTTAAATAAAAAAAAAAAGAAGTAGATTGGGATATATAATGCATTTTTTTAATTATTATTGTTATTTGTAACATGCATTTGTTTACCACAAATTTTTAAGTATAGGCTTTGTTTGGATGAGATTTTGGAACTGTTTGATTGTATGATTATTTGACATATACAACTTTTTTTTTTTTTTACATATATAACTATGATTAGTGTACACATCTGTTGATTTTTTTTTTTTTAATGTTCGGTAACTGTTTTGAAAGTTTTAGTGATAAGTTATATTGTCAGCTAAAAAATAAACATGAATAATGTTTAATATTGTATCAGACCAAACTTTGAATTAAATAACTACTAAATTCTAGCTAGATATAATCTATATAAGCACATGACCTCAGCAAGAGCATTGTTGTTATTTCTCATATCAATAAATGTTTCAATGCTTTTATGATATATTCTCAAAAAATTATCTTAATCAAGCAAGAATCTCGAGGTAGAATCGAATCAGAAACTTCAAAAATTAAATTCAAGAGGATATGAACTCCGATTTCAGTGAGCTTATAGTCAAACTGAGCGTCTCGGAAATACGAACCCAACGACACCAAATTGAACTCCATCCGAGTCCAAATAAGTCTGAATCGAAGACTCGAAGTGTTGTTGGAAGGTTTAAATCAGAATTTGAGTTACCAAACGGTCCCCGATTTTAACGAGCTTATACTCGAATTGAACGGCTCGGCGAGAAGAATCCAACGAGCCCAAGATCCGAATTCCAACATCACTAAGACCTTTAAATGTCCAACGAACGATGCACGATTGAAGGATTCAATATCGGCCGTCCATTTGACCACTCTCTATTCGCCCCTGATCTCACAACTATTTACAAGCCCTGCCACTCCAGAAAAATTATAAATAGAGCCCTCTTTCTTCACAAGAGGACTCAGGTGAGAAGAGGGAGAAGAGGAGAAGAGAGGAAGGAGGATAATCAGCTCCTCCTTGACCACCGCCGGAGTTCTTTCCGCCTCCTGAATACGCCGGAATTCTGCCGGATTTTTGGGAGACGCCAGAATTCTGCAATACTTTGTAATTTTGTTTCAATTTAGAGGAAACTGATTGTAATTTGATCATCCTGGCTTGTGGGACGAATCAAACTTTCTACATCAAACAAACACTAATGGAATTACTTCAACTAAGCGTGGCCCCATGGTTTTTTCCCTCTTTCGTGTTTTCCACGTAAAAATTCTGGTGTTACTTTCCTTTCATATTTGTGTGCTGAATATTCATATAATACTCGGACGTAAAATTCCAAACTTTACCTCCACGTATATTCTAGCCCACAACAGTTTGGCGCCGTTTGTGAGAAACACTATCCCACGAACTTCAAGTATTGCTGCTATGGTAAACAGACATAGCAGTTGCATCATTGAAGCTTCTCGCTCCAACTCCCACCAATCCAGAAATCAGTCTGCGAATGTCCGACACCAGATGTCTACCTCGTTATATCTTGGGGGGCAAAATGCTGCTGGAGAAGGAACCTCAGGACATTCCTTGAAAGAGAGAATTTGAAAGAGGGAAGAATCTCAGAATGAGATTCTTCAACTCCTACGAGAGAATCGGCTGCCAGCACTAGCACAACAGGAGGAAGTCCGCCTTCCTCGAGATCCACCACGGGTTGAAGGTGTTCATTTCAGACATCTTCAAGCACAGATTCATCCTCCTCCGCCTAAAAGACATCCTCAGTCACAACAGGATATTGAACTCGCCGACACAGCAAGTTCTACACATCCTCCACCCTCAACTCGGCAGCTTCACACTTTCCCAGATCTCCTAGAAGACTCTGCCCAACCACACGTTGCAGAGCTCCCTCACAACGCCCTGCATCACGAACTATGAAGGTTGGTAAGGAAAGAATTCCCTCAAGGGCATGCAAGACAAACTATCCGATAAAGAGACTTCCAAGAGTCATCACCTCTAACTGAGGCGATACTACAGCATCCCATTCCTGCTAGATTTAAAGTACCCAACATCGAATCTTACGACGGAATGTCCGGCCCGTACGAGCATATCGACTACTACAGAACCATTATGCACATTTAGCGAGCCTCAGACGCCCACCTCTGCCAAGTCTTTCCTGTCACCCTCAAAGGACAGGCTCGAACGTGGTTCTATTCGCTTCCGTATGGAATGATCCCCTCATTTATAAAATTGGACAATGCTTTTGTCGAGCAGTTCGTAGCCAACCGAAGAATTGCTAAGGATTCTTCTCACCTCTCCAGGATCCGCCAAAATGAGGGAGAATCATTCAAGGAGTATTTTCAGCAGTTTTCCACTGTAGCTCGACAAATCCCAGGAGTAGATTCTGAACTGTTGAGAGGAGTCTTCCTTGGAGGCCTTCGCCCAAGCCCCTTCTATTTGGCACTTATGCGCAGCACTGTTCCTTCATATGCCAATTTAATTCATCGGGTAGAAGCTCAAATCTCGGCAGACTAGGCTATAAACGCCCATAGAAAATAGTTTGAGCAATCTACTGGGAAGCGCAAAGGTGCACCCAGGGTGGATAATTCTTCCTCACAACGTAAGAGGCAAGGGAGGAACAATCTTCCCCATAGGCCTCCATGGCCACGACGAGAACCTCGACAGGAAAAAGAGTACACTCTTCTCAATACGTCTCAAGAAAATATGTTAATGGCTATTCGAGATTAAGATTCGGTGAAATGACCACATCCTTTGAAGCCAAATACAGGAAATCCGAATCAATACTGCCAATTTTGTCGTAGTTGTGGCCACACTACCGAAACATGTAGACAACTGAAGGAGGAAATTGAAAGGCTTATCCGTCAAGGCTATCTTTGATAATTTATTCGGGATCCACCTACCCGAGAGGAAACTCATCCTGTTGGGGGACAAGATCGATAATAGAGGCCACCGATGAATAACTGAATAACAGTTAGAGAAATTGAGATAATAGTCGGAGGCCCTTTGTTATCTGATAAAGTCTTTTTGGCTGTAGACAAAATTCTAACTCCAAAGAAAGCTCGTGTAGATTACTACGTCAACTTTGATGATTCTGATTTGGAGGGAGTAAAAACCCCTCAACAAGATCCGCTTGTTATCAATGCAGGTATAGGTGACCGATGTTACAATGTTAAGAGAATTCTTGTGGACAATGGTAGCTCTGTGGATGTCATATTCTACTCTACCTTCTTCAATATGCGTCTCACAAGAGAGAAGCTTCAATCCGCTGGAGGTCCTCTATACAAGTTTGATAATTGGCCTGTACGAGCAGAAGGGATAATCAGTCTCCCATTTGTAGTTGGAGAATTCCCCCGACAATCTACACACTATGTCCAGTTCATCGTCGTAAAGTCTGAATCATCTTACAAAGTTATCTTTGGGAGGCCACTCCAGTCGATTTTTGGGATTGTCGCCTCTATCCTTCACCTCAAACTGAAGTTCCATACTCCGATGGGAGTTAGTGTGGGATGTGGAAATCAACAAATAGCACAAACCTGCTACCTTAGGCAGGTCAAATCATGCCTGACGGATACTTTAAGCATTGAGGATTATGATCTCTGGAACGAGGACATTCCTTAGAGAGCTTCCCCTGTAGAAGAACTCACTACTTTGTCTATCTCTAAAGAATATCCTTCAAAGACGATACAGATTGGATCACTTCTCTCAGGTGATGAAAAGAAAGAATTCACAAATTTTCTATGAGAAAATCAGGATGTTTTTGCATGGAGCCCGGCATATATGCCCGGGATTGACCCTGAAGTAATTGTACACTCCCTTAAAGTTAATCCGACGTGCAAACCAATCATCCAAAAGAAATAGAATTTTGCACTAGATCGTCAGCAGGTGATCAAACAAGAAGTGGACAAACTCTTAGAAACCGGATTCATTTAAGAGGTGCATTATCCTACTTGGCTGGAAAATGTTGTCATGGTTTGAAAGGGGAGTGGAGTATGAAGGATGTGCATAGACTATACATATCTCAATAAAGCCTGCCTAAAGGACAGCTTTTTGCTTCCTCATATCGACCAGTTAGTCGATACCACCTATGGACATCAGATGCTGAGTTTCATGGATGCCTACTCTGACTACAACCAAATCAATATGAATCTGAGTGATGAAGAAGCAACATCATTTCAAATAGACAGAGGATTATATTATTATCGGGTGATGCCCTTCGGGCTCAAGATTGCTAGAGCAACTTATCAATGCCTCATGAATAAGGTTTTCAAAATTCTTATTGGACGTAATATGGAAGTGTACGTGGACGACATATTGGTAAAGAGTCTCAAAAAATCTCAACATATCTCTGATCTAGAGCAGTGCTTCCATTTGTTGAGACGTTACAATATGCGGCTCAACCCCGCCAAATGCACCTTCAGAGTCGCTTTTGGAAAATTTTTGGGTTTTATGGTAACCCACAGAGGAATCGAAGCCAATCTCGAAAATATCAAGGCATTAAAAGATATGATGCCACCTAAGAACATCAAAGAAGTTCAAAGGCTAAATGGGAGAATTGCTGCGTTGTCTCATTTCCTGGCACGCTCAGGCGACAAGTATCTACCTTTCTTCAAAGTTCTCAAAGGCACTTGAAGCTCTGGGTTCCAATGGATAGATGAATGCCAAGAAGCCTTTGAACAGCTCCAAAAGTGTTTGGCATCTCCATCGCTGCTTTCTAAACCAATGCCTGGAGAGAAGTTGTATTTATACATAGTTGTTTCTGCCCAAGCCATTAGTTCGGTCTTGGTACGAGAAGAAAATGCTATGTAACACCCCATCTACTATGTCAGTAAGATCCTATCGAAATAGAGGGGCATTATCCCTTAGCGGATAAGACAGCATTGGCACTAATTTATTCTGTCAGAAAACTACGTCCTTACTTCCAAGCCCACTCAATTGGGGTTTACACAAAGCTATAGCTGAAAAGTATTCTGCAAAAACTAGAAGTATCGGGTAGGCTCGTCAAGTGGTCTGTAGAACTAGGAGAATTTGACATTCACTACTTGCCTAGACCCGATATGAAATCTCAAGCACTTATAGATTTTGTGGTTGAATGCACCGTCCAAGTATCCGATGTTCAACCAAGTACTTTGTCTTCTCCTCTGTTGGTGGAATTTTGGAAAACAGGTTTTGAAAAATATTAGTTTTCTTTGGGAATTTTAAGATCAAGGTTGAGTTCTAATTCTAAAGTCGAATCAACTCGTTAGAAAGAGTATATCACCCCGAAGGACGAAAATAAATTTTCGTAACGGTGTTCAGACTTAGAATTATGAAATTCATCTTGAATATTATGACCGGATGCTAAAGAGAACTTCATATGGCCCCGAAGGAACAAAGTAGAGTTCAACTAAATACCCAATTACAATATTCAAGAAGTATGATTGTCGCATTCACATCCAAAGCCTTATCGAAGAAGGACGTATCTCCCCAAAGGGAAATGACAGCATTCTACGATAATTCTTTTAATGCAACGACGACGATCATTCTTTAACTTTTCCCAAAGAAATCTAGTGAAGTTTTAAAAAATCAATTTTAAAATCAGGTGTGTGGGGTTCCAAAATCTCCTACGAGCGCAAGCCCTCGTAGTTAATTACATCGCAGGGAGACAAAAATCTCCTACGAAAACTCCCGATTAAAATGGTGGCAGAATTTTGTTAGAGTTTCTAGGAGTGATATCAAAGCATGGATAGAATTATTAGAAAATCAAACGGGAATGGAGCGAGATTGAACAGTTATTAACAGATTCAAGGGGAGAGTGGTAGGGGACACTTTGAGATTCCAGAACCTTCCGGAAGTGTCCCAACTTAATCTAAGTGTTGGGCTTTATGTTTTAGGATTGAAAGGAATTTTTAATTAGAGTTGAGCATTTTATTAGAAATTTGGGATTATATTCTCGAAATTTGGGGTCTTATGATCAAAGATCTGCCCCGGATCCTAAATCTATTTTGGACACTGGACCACAGTCGTCCGATCCTAACTAATGCAGTGCAAGGTCTGGACTTACCCCGGCCTGAATTGGGGAGCCAGCTAACCACCTAGTCGATTTAAAAGAGATGAGTCCGATCTTTTATGAAAGAGTGGTAGGAACGTTGTAATTAAAGTTTTGGAGAGTTGGGGCCGACATCTAGAGATTTCTCTAATTGACCCCTTTAACTTATGTTGGGTGCAAAATGCTAAGGACTATGCAATTAAAATTTTGACTCATTAAGTTTGTATCTAATGCAATGCATGCTAGTTAACAACTTCCAATCAAGTATGCTTGAAATTTTAAAAACAGGCTTAGAAAATAATTTTTTTAGAAGACTGGACTTCCCCAGGTTCGGCACCTCGTCCTCATAGGTCAGACTATCCGGACTCTACCCGCAGGCGGGGAAGGGTCTAAAGCAAGGAAAGAGTAATGCAGAAATATGCATGCGACCCCGGGGTCGATCCCCGGCTAATTCCCTAGATTCGTTATCTTTCTATGTTATTTAGACTCACTAAAATTTTAGACATTTAAGGTTATGAATATAAAATTTTTTCCTCACGAGCCTCACGAGTCCAGGCAAAAGCAAAAGCGGCACACAATCGCCAAAAAACTAATAAAAGCAGGTAGTCCTAAAGGCAATCAATTCATCACATCAAATATAAATTAACTAATTAATAAATGTCCATAGTCAAAGTTGCCTTGCTTATTACAAACCAGAGTTTTGCAGAAAGTAAAGTGGCCGGGCACCACTGACGACAACCCGGATTCTAAACCTAGTAATGACGCAAGTAGTTTTGAGTGGGATATTTTTAATCTTCAAATCTTCAAATCCTCAATCTCGTTCTTCTTTGGACTCCTTTTCTTCAATCTTCTTGGAATCTTCGTAGTGGATTACCCAAATGGATAAGAGGGCACTTTCTTCTAAGGGGGAAAGCCACTCTTTCCTCTTTGGGTAAGGAGGAGGTATGATCCAAATTTGGATTTCCAAATGGAAAAGGAGTGTTCCCTAAAGGGGTATCCTTTCCTCTTTGGAATCCAAGCTTTGGATCTATGTATCCCAACTCAAAATCAACTTTCACAACACTTGACACTTACACAAATTACATTAATATCAAAATAAAAATCTAGACTCACCTGCAGGGTTATCCTAAGCAATTAATATATAAAAAGTGGTTTTTTTCCAAGCAGTTGTATATGAGCAAAAAGGAAAGTAAACACACTGGCCACGCTCTTTTTATGATTTGGGGGCTTTAGTAGCTGAAGCACCTGTGCAAAGAGTTTATAATATTTATGCATTTTTTGATTTGCCCCCTTTTTATATTACCCTGCATGAGCGTGGCCACCTGCAGAAAACTGTGTCAACATCCAGATCGTACCTAACCTAAGGGTAATCTAATCGCCAAACATATCAATCCATCCACAGAGTGCAGAAAAAGTAAGCAGACACAGCAAAGCAATTTCATCCACAACATGCAGTGAAAACTACGAAAAATCTGGCACACAGCAGTAAAGTAAACATCGGCCTAACCTAGATCTAGAGTTGGTTGTCCTAGCACATCATCTAAAGTGTGTGAGAAAGGTCGTGTGGCTGGGGTAGATCCTAAAGTGGGTTATTAGTTGAAGTTGTCTAAAAGTCTGGGTTTGTTAAGGCTCAAAAGGGGGTTTAAATTAAAATTTAAGTATTAATATGTTAAGAAATTTAATTAAACATATTTTAAAAGTTAATTGATTACTACCTTTGTTTCACATTGAGGCCGTGAAGTTTATTTCACCTTCCTTGGGGCTAAGCTAATAGCCTCGTAGGCCTGGGTTACCCAGTAGCAATCGGGGTTGATTAAGTTGATTTAAATTGGTTGGAATTAAAAGAGTGGCTTGATATTAAAAGGAGTTAGTTACTGATTTTAATAGATTAGTTGAGAATTTTATTATCCTATTAAGAAAATTCTGGAGTTTGAAAGGGTTAATGGGTTTTGAAAGATTATCCGGATGTGTTAACTAAGGGGTCAAAATTTGACTTTTAAAATTAGAGTTAATATTTAAGATTTAAGATTTTTAATAAATACTAGACCTAATTATGAGTTGTTAGACAGGTGGCACACTAAATTTGGAGTTTTCTATCAAAAGTTATGATTTTTAAAAGTTTTGACCTGGTTTTGACCTAGAGTTGACCAAAATGTTGACTTTTTGACTTTGACCAGATTTTGAGGGTTTGAAATTTTTAGGAAAATACTAGATTTTAATTAGAGTCATTAGCCACTGAGTTTAATTGATTTAGAATTTTCTATAATTATTAATGAATTTTGGAAGTTTGGGTATTTATTGGAATTATTAAATTATTTCAATTAAGGACCCTTTTAATGATTTGAACCCAAATGAGTCTTAAACTTCTTGAGATCAACTCCAAAGATCAAAAATGATCTAAGGAGAGATCAAAAAGTGTTTAAAGATTTTTTGGGATTTTTAATAATTTTTAATTAAATAAAATTGATTAAAACAGTGATTTTAGCTTAAAATTAGATTAGAATATATTTGAATGTCAAATTAAAGGGATTCCAATTTTCACTGATTGAGGGATGAATTGAGGTTAGTTAGGGGTATTTTTGGTGAAATTTTTAAGAATTAAATCAAATTTATTAGAATTTTATTAAGGCTGAAGGGGGATTTCTAAGGGGAATTATTGTGGCTCCTACTTGGGAAACCAAATGAACCCCAAAATGTGATGAAATTTAAACCAAAGGATCACCTGATCCTGAGGCCTAAACCCACAAAATTTGGGCTTAAAAGGAGTACTCTAAGGTGGTTAACTAAACCACCCAAGGTGAGCTCTAAGTCACCTTCAAATCACTATATAGGGATCTATCCTAGGCTTGGATTGGGGCAAAATCAGTGGCTCTACACTCCTTATCCTAAACACCATTAGCACACCAAAAATCACACCCTAAATCCCATTGGATAGGTCCATATCCCTTTTTGAATTTAAGGGTCAAACCATGACCCTTAAACTTAAAAAATTAGGTAAAATGCCCTTGAACAACATAAAAACGGGAGAGATAAAATTTGGACATGTCAAAAACATGTCCAATTTTTCATCTCCCAAAAAATCCAGACCTGGTAGACATGTATTTTAAAAGTAATTAAAGAAATTCATAAAATGCTCAAAATGAAATTAAACCTAAGATTGACCTAACCAGGGTCTAGAACCATAGGGCTTTTGTTGGGGTGTCAATAATCGACCCGACCCGACAACCCGACCCGAACCCGACCCGAAAAATTCGGGTTCGGGTCAACCCGTTTAACAAACGGGTCGGATTCAGGTCTTAAGTTTCAACCCGTTTCATAAACGGGTCGGGTCCGGGTCAACCCGGTAACCCGGAATTGACCCGGTTGACTCAGGTGCAAGTGTGCAATCTTCTCAAAATTAAAATTTAAAGTTCCCCCAGTTCCTAAAAAAATAAAAAAAATTAAAGGCTCAGCAGCTCAGGGCCCGAGGGAGGTCACCTCACCTCACTCTTGGCCTCTTGCTGGCTTCCTCAATGGCTCAATTGCTCTGACAGTTCCAAAAAAAAAAAAAAAAAAAAAAAACAATTTAATGTGACAACTGACATATGCGGCTCTGCCTCACCTCAGAGGTTCAGAGGGATTGGACATCACGCCTCACGGTCCTCACAGCTCCCTCTCCTTTCTACCGTGTCAAGCCTGCGATCATTTCAAAAAAAAAAAAAAGCAATGCTGCGACCGTGCGACGACTCACGACGCAGACGAGGCCGTGACGCCTTGTCCGTGAGGCTGCGATTCATGCGAAGCCTTGTTTGCGAACGCCGAACGGCGACTTCACGGTCCACACACGCACCGGACATCGGCTGCCGTCAACGTCCCGCCGAACGGCGACTGCAGCATCTCTGGCACCCCCAAAGGGGTTCGCTGGTCGGGTCGGGTCAACCCGGCAACCCGTGCGGGTCGGGTCCGGGTTTAATTTTTTGACCCGTTTACCTAAATGGGTCGGGTTCGGATTGACCCGTTTATGTCCGGGTCAAATCGGGTTCGACCCGAACCTGACCCGTCAACCCGAATTGACACCCCTAGGCTTTTGTAGTGCTCCCTGAGACCTTTCCAATGAGCCTAAGAACACCTAATTTGGACAAGTGTGCAGGGAGTTATGAATTTTTGAAGTTCCCTTGAATTTTTGGATTTAATTAATCCGGCAATTACACAGTCAGCGACTGTTACCCACGCGGTGCGCGCTGATTCGCCAGACAATGATTGGCGCTAACTGTTAATGGCCGGATTAACCACAGCCGTCGGATGGCGGATCGAACGGCTGGGATTAAACACGCTCCAGGACCGCGGGATCTAATCCGTGCCGTTGATCGAAATCAACGGCTGAGATTACGTCTTCAACCTCCGCCTTTACCCGAAGCCGTGAACCTTCTCCGGCGTGATCCGAGCGATCGCGCCGGTGAACTTCGACGAAATTTCACAGGGAGGATCAGGGGGGTGGAAACCTTCAATCCAACGGTGGAAATCTGCTGGGGTGAAGGTTTCCTTCACACTTGACCGGACTACCTAGCTAGGGAGCTTGGGATGAAAGAATTACCGGAGAGAAAGCCTCAACGAATGAGCTTCTCTATCTGCAAGCTTCAGGGGACGAAGGCGAGCAGGTTTCCTTCAGAGGCCGCGACTGGAGGACGGGTGGAGGTATGACTTTGAGCGGGATGCCGAAGCCTTTCGCCGGAGTTCGCTCAAAGTGATGGAAGGGGCGGTCTGGGAGCTCGAAGGAAGATGCTGGGAGATGGATGGAGCTCTGGGGAATTGTTTGAAAACACTGGGATCGTCTCTCAAGCTCTGGGGAGCACCAACCTATTCAGCCTGCTCCCGCGAGCTCGGACGGCCAGGATTGAATCGGAGGAGGTCTCGGATTGATGCCAAGTGGAAAGGGGCACCATTCCAGAGAGCTCGTGAGCCTCAAGCCGGCGAGCCACAGCCTTTGGAAGGCTTTCGGTCAGGATCGGCCTAGGGGGACCACCGGAGCTTGCTCTCCATTGGTTCCGACCGCCGCCGGCCATGGTCTGAGTCGGGTTGACCAAGGAAGGCCGATGGGGACATACTGGAGCCGAGAGTGGAGCCAAATTGGCCTGAGGAAGCTGGGGTCGATCCGGTGGCTCGGTTGGGCTCGAACCTGCTTGGTTCGAGTCGAAGTGAGCTCAATCCAGGTCAGGTCAGACCCTGGGTTCGGTATGGGAGGCAGGTCTGGGTCTGGTGCACCCAATGCAGGTGGCAATTGGGTCGAATTTGATCTGGATTAAAAGATGGCTCGGGTTGATCCAAACCTGCTTGGTTTGGGTCGATTTGGGCTCAACCCAGGTCAGGCCAGACCCTGGGCTTGAGGTGGGGAGTGGGTCAAGGTCTGGTGCACCCAATGCAAGTGGCAATTGGGCCCAATTTGATCTGGGCAGGGAGATGGCTCGGGTCCAAGTGTTTTTGGCTACTTTGGGTTAGCCTAACTCCTGACCCAAGCTAGCCCAAGGCATGGGCTGGCTGGAGGAGGTGTATTGAACCTAGGGCCACCTATGGGAGGTGTTGGTCAAGTTCAATTGGGCTTAGGTTGAGATTTGGCTCAATCCCAAGTGCTTTTGGGCACTTTGGGCTAGCCTAACTCTTGACCCAAATGAGCCCAAGGGTTGGGCTGATCAAGGAAGGTGTATTGGGTCCATGGGAACTCAATGGCACTTTGATTTGGATTCAATTTGGATAAGATCAAAAGATGGCTCAAGGGAGACCTCTTCTTGGTTACTTGGGTCAAGCCATGTGACTAACCCAAGTGAGCCCAAGGCTTGGGTCACCAAGAGGGGTCTCTTGGGTGCCCAAGGGGTCATCCCATGCATCTAAAGGACTTGGAATAGGATTGATTCAAAATTTTGAAAGGGAAGGGGTGTATGGGCTAATGGGTCAAACCTGGTTGACTTGGTCAACCAGGTTGACCCAAGGTCTGGGTTTGAGTTCAACAAATTGAATTTGACATTTGGAATTCATTGGAAGTGGTTTCGAAGAGTTTGGAATTGATTTGATTTGAAATGGCCATTTGAAATCCCATAAGGGTATTTTGGTCAATTCTGAACCTATTGGTCAACTAGGGTCAAAAAAATGGATTTGAGAAATGCAGTTTACTGCTCAGTGGGTTAAAAATTAAGAATCGGGAAGTGGTTGGAGGCTTTGATAAGGGCTCCAAGATCAAAATCTCAAAGGGGTTGGGTTCAGTGGCATAGGCTGTAAATATTTGAAGGTTTTACAGCCTTTGGATTTTAATTCAGATTCTGGGGTTAGAGACCTCAGAATGGGCTCAAAATTGGAGGGTAGCCTCTAGAGACATGTCTTATCACTTTGTAAGTGATAGACCCTGAATCAGAGGCCATTGGACTGGGTTTTGGAATGTTTGAAAATTCTTTGAAAAAGGTCTTTAGGACAAGGCCTTAAGGCTTTGGATTTGAGTCTGGATTTCTGGATTTGGAATGGATTTTAAGCTTGAGTAATTAATATTAAAGTATCCAAATCATTAACAATCATGTGGTGATTGTTAATGAATGGATAGGGTCAAAGCTAGGTCAAGGGTAGGATCAAAGTCAAAGTTGAAGTTTGAATTCTCAATTGAACCGGGTCATGGTTTGAAGAAGTCTGAAGTTTGAATTGATTTGAATTTAAATTGAATGGAGTTTAGATTGATTTGAGGCTTGAGTTAGTCAAGGGTATGGATTGATTTGAATATGGATTGATCCTAGGATCTAGAAGAGTTCTAGGACTTGGATATGGAAGATTCCAAGGCTCTAGAATAGGCCTAAAGGTCTTAGATCTAGAAGGATCCTAAGGTCTAGAATAGACCCTAAGGTCGGGCTCTAGGAAAGGATCTCAAAATCTAGAATAGATCCTAGGGTCTAGGTCTAGGAAGGGGTCTTAAGGTCTAGAGTGGATCCTAGGGTCTAGGATTAGATCTGGATTCTGGAAGGGTCTTAGTGACCTCATACAAAAATGAGGTCAACAAATGGACCCCCAATGTGTGTGGTTGAAGGAACTTCTACTGCACACATTGGCATTGACCGAATAGAAGTGGAATCTCAAGGATGGAAGGGAGGTGATCTCCCAACCTCAAGCCTATAGGATGCTGATAGAAGACTTACTCCAAAGGCAGATTAACTGGAAACCAAAGTAGGGAATACCTAGCTTTGGGTCTAAGGAAGGGCATCACCCAACCTTAGGTCTATAGGATGCTGATAGAAGACTTACTCCTAGTAGACGGATCAACTGGAAATCAAGGTAGGGAATACCTAGCCTTGGGTCCAAGGAAGGGCATCACCCAACCTTAGGCCTATAGGATGCTGATAGAAGACTTACTCCTAATAGGCAAAATTAACTGGAAACCAAAGTAGGGAATACTTAGCTTTGGGTCTAAGGAAGGGCATCACCCAACCTTAGGTCTACAGGATGCTGATAGAAGACTTACTCCTAGTAGACGGATCAATTGGAAACCAAGGTAGGGAATACCTAGCCTTGGGTCTAAGGAAGGGCATCACCCAACCTTAGGCCTATAGGATGCTGATAGAAGACTTACTCCTAATAGGCAAAATTAACTTGAAACCAAAGTAGGGAATACCTAGCTTTGGGTCTAAGGAAGGGCATCACCCAACCTTAGATCTACAGGATGCTGATAGAAGACTTACTCCTAGTAGACGGATCAACTGAAAACCAAGGTAGGGAATACCTAGCCTTGGGTCTAAGGAAGGGCATCACCCAACCTTAGGCCTATAGGATACTGATAGAAGACTTACTCCTAATAGGCAAAATTAACTGGAAACCAAAGTAGGAAATACCTAGCTTTGGGTCTAAGGAAGGGCATCACCCAACCTTAGGTCTACAGGATGCTGATAGAAGACTTACTCCTAGTAGACGGATCAACTGGAACCAAGGTAGGGAATACCTAGCCTTGGGTCTAAGGAAGGGCATCACCCAACCTTAGGCCTATAGGATGCTGATAGAAGACTTACTCCTAATAGGCAAAATTAACTGGAAACCAAAGTAGGGAATACGTAGCTTTGGGTTTAAGGAAGGGCATCACCCAACCTTAGGTCTACAAGATGCTGATAGAAGACTTACTCCTAGTAGACGGATCAACTGGAAACCAAGGTAGGGAATACCTAGCCTTGGGTCTAAGGAAGGGAATCACCCAACCTTAGGCCTATAGGATGCTGATAGAAGACTTACTCCTAATAGGCAAAATTAACTGGAAACCAAAGTAGGGAATACCTAGCTTTGGGTCTAAGGAAGGGCATCACCCAACCTTAGGTCTACAGGATGCTGATAGAAGACTTACTCCTAGTAGACGGATCAATTGGAAACCAAGGTAGGGAATACCTAGCCTTGGGTCTAAGGAAGGGCATCACCCAACCTTAGGCCTATAGGATGCTGATAGAAGACTTACTCCTAATAGGCAAAATTGACTGGCAAATTAGGATGGTGCCACGAAGGGCGTACTCCACCACTAGCGAGTGTGAATCAGGATGGTGCCACGAAGGGCGTACTCCACCACTAATTCCCAAGTCAAATGCCAGGGTGGTGCCACGGAGGGCGTACTCCACCACTAGCAGGTGTGGTCCTAAGGGAGGGAACGATCCAACCCTAAGGAAAAAGGCTAAGAGCGTTAAGATAAAGAAAGACCTTAAACAGGGAAGAGTCAAGTTGTAAATCAAGAAAGAGAAATTTTATTAATTTATAAAATGAGCTACATCAAGCATAGTATTTCTTAAGGAAACGCCCATTGACAGGTAGCATTGGGTGGTTTCCTTTATAATCTACTAACTGATACGAGCCTCCATCGTAGACAGTCTCTATAACGAAGGGTCCTTCCCATGTAGGTTCAAATTTGCCTCCCAACTTTCGATGGGCTAAAATAGGCCTCCGAAGGACCAACACCAAGTCTCCTGCTTGGAAGGTCCTAGGACGCACTAACTTATCATGGGCTTGAACCATACGGGACTTATACAACTCTAAACTTTGTTGAGCTTGGAGACGTCGCTCTTCAAGGCCTTTGAGTTCTTCCAACCGCAGTTTTGCATTTTGTTCGTTTGTGATTTGATTCTGAATTGCAATCCTGAGCGAAGGGATTTATATTTCCAAGGGTAAAACGGCCTCAGATCCATGCACTAGTGCAAACGGGGTGGATTGGGTCGGGGTTCTATAAGTGGTACGGTAAGCCCACAAAGCTTCCACCAACCGCTCATCCCACTGTCGTTTGTTATCATCAAGGGTCTTTTTAACAATTTGCACCAAGGTTTTGTTGAAGGCCTCGGCCAATCCATTTGCCCGAGGATAATAGATCGTCGAATATCTCCAATCAATATTATGGCGCCTTATGAAATTGTTGATTTTCGTAGACTTGAATGCGGACCCATTATCGGATATGATTCTGCGGGGTACGCCGAATCGATATGCGATATCACGAAAGAATTTTAAAACATGGTGTGATGTTACATTGCGTAGGGGGATTGCTTCCGCCCACTTTAAAAAGTAATCAGTCGCTGCTAATATGAAACGATGTCCCCTCACAGAGGGAGGGTCAATCGGCCCAATGATATCTGTGCCCCAACTCTCGAAGGGCCACGAGGCTATCGTAGGGTGCAACACATTAGGCGGCTGATGTAAAACCACACCATGGACCTGACATTGATGACAGTGCTTTGCAATATTCATGCAATAGTCAATCATTGTAGGCCAGTAGTATCCAAGTCTTTTAATCTTCAATTTCATTTTTGGACCCGATTGATGTGCACCGCATAGTCCTGAATGAACCTCATTAATAATCTTCAGGGCTTCTTGCTGATCCAAACAGCGCAGCCACATGTGATCGAAGGACCGACGGTACAACAAATTGTTGACTAGTGCATAAGACAGGGCACGTTTCTTAATCTGGTTGGAGAGTGATTTATCCTGGGGAAGCTTCCCTTCTTTAAGGTAGTCGATTAAGGGTCGTCTCCAATCGCCTACTTCGTCGGTTGTCGAAGAGGCAGAAAGGATCTGTAGGGGAGTCTTACTAATGTGTTCCAAATCTATAAGGGAGAGGGTTTTACGACCCTGAATCTCTATAGGGATGGAATCCTCCTCAGGACATGCAAATTCCTTCGCAAGCTTTGCTAAGGCATCCGCTGCGGAATTGCTTCCACGGGCAACCCTATACAAAGTAGCAATAGGGATTTGTTCCAACAAGTGAAGTGTGTACTGGTGATATCTTAGGAGATTAGGATTCAAGACTTTATAAGTTCCGGCGACTTGGTTAATAACCAGTTGGGAATCTCCAAAGATCTTAATCTCTTTAATTTCCATTAGAATTGCAAGTTCCAAACTGGTTATCAGAGCTTCATATTCGACTTCGTTATTTATGCAAGGCTCCGATAAGTGGTAGGAAAAATGCATCATTCCTTTTTCTGGCGTAATGAAAATTAGACCGACTCCAGCCTTTCCAGGAATTATAGATTATTGGGTCGCAATCCTACGAGAGGATGCTGCCCCATCAAAATATAATTCCTAGATGGCCTCATCAGGTTCCCTTAAACTCATGACTTGTTCATCGGGTAGGTCATCGTTCAGAGGAGAATCTGCCGGCAGCGGGTGTGCCGCCAGAAAATCGGCGACAGCCTGTCCTTTCACAGCACGAAGAAGAGTGAAAGTAATCTCAAATTAGAGTAATATCATAGACCAACGAGCTAAACGTCCTGACAACGTAGGTCGGGTAATAAGATATTGCAAAGGATTAACTCTCGAAATCAAACTGATTGAGTGGGAGAGTATGTAATGCCTCAGTTTCTGAGCTGCAAAAACCAAAGCAAGACAATGCTTTTCTATTGACGGGTATCGAATTTCAGTAGGAAGGAGTCTTCGACTGAGGTAATAGAGAGCATTCTCTTTCCCTTCGTCGTTGACATGAGCCAACAGGGCACCTAAAGACTCATCTAAGACTGCGGTGTAGAGAATTAGCGGCTTTCCCAGAATCGGAGCTGCCAAAACTGGCGGGTTGGAAAGGTATTGCTTGATATCATCGAAAGCATTTTGGCACCTCTCGTCCCATACGAACTTAGCATCTTTCTTCGCAAGGACAGAAAAGGGTTGACATCTCCCGGAAAGATTAGAAATAAACCTCCTTATATACGCCAATCTACCTTGTAAAGACCTTAACTGGGTAAGGCTCTTAGAAGATGGCATATCTAAGATGGCTTCAATTTTAGCAGGATCGATCTCAATTCCGCGGTGCCTCACTACGAATCCTAAGAATTTTCCTGAGGCGACGCCGAAGGCACACTTCAAGGGGTTCATTTTCAAATCGTAGCGGCGCAACCGCTCAAAAACAACTCTTAAGTCATACAGGTGAGCCTCTTTGACCTTGCTTTTGACAACCAAATCGTCAATATAGCACTCAACTTGATTGTGGATTAAGTCGTCGAAGATACGGGTCATGGCCCGTTGGTAGGTTGCTCCGGCATTCTTTAAGCCAAATGGCATCACCTTATAACAAAAGATTCCGATAGGGGTTATGAACGCTGTATTTCTCTCATCCTCCGGGGCCATCTTGATTTGGTTATAACCCGATGAGCCATCCATGAATGAGAAGATAGCATGTGAGGAGGCAATGTCCACCATGAGTTCTGGTATTGGTAGAGGGAACTCATCTTTAGGACATGCCTTATTCAAATCCCTATAGTCGACACAAATCCGAATTTGACCATTTTTCTTTTGAACTGGCACGACGCTGGCCACCCAGGAGGGATATTGCTCCTCTCGAATGAATCCGGCTTCTGCCAATTTCTTAACTTCAGAAACGACTTGTTGCTCAATCTCTAAGCGCATGCAACGAGGAGCTTGTTTAACAGGAATGGCATCATGCCGAACCCCAAGTTTGTGAACTGCTACCTCAGCAGACAAACCTGGCATTTTGTCGTATGTCCAGGCAAAGCAATCCCTGAACTCGAATAACAACTGAATTAAGTCTTGGGTTTCACCCTTGTTTAACAAAGTACTTATGAAAATCGGACGGGGGTCATCATCGTTTTCCAGGTTAATTTCTCTCAACTCATCGATTGTCGACTTAATTTCCTCTTCAAATTCAGGGGGTGTATCCCGAACTTGAAGATCATCGGGATCGTCTAAAGTCTCCAAACAGAGCCCATCTAGAGGACAGAAGGGATTCGTAGGGACATTTGGAGAATCGAGATGGTAAGTTATCATTAGGAAATACTCATCATCATCATCGAATGAACTAACGGTCCCAAAGCCAATACCACTTGTTGGATTTTTATTTATATTTGTTCGCCAAATATTTTCATGGTATCTAGCTTGACCCTTAGTCCATCGGTATGGTATAAAACCCTTAGAAAAAGTATTTTTTACACAAATAAGGAAGTAGCCGAAAGGTAATTCCATTAATTCATTAAAATCTGCCTCCTCAAGGGTTACATCACCTTCGTCCCTTGCGGAGGAGGAGCCAGGAAAGAATTTTTGGACTTTCTTAACTTCACCATCCAAGATGGGGGCCACTTTGACTTCCAACCCTACAACCTTGCCAGCCGACAGTGGGGTCAGAGAAAGGGCCTCAATCCTTCTAGTGAGCTTTTCATACATTGTTAATTCAGGCTCGTCACTTTTAACTTTTGAGATATCTGCCTCAGGGTCACTATCCTGGTCTAAGGTGAGATCAAATTTTGGAGGAGTATTTATGTTTTGGTAGTTGAGAGAGAAGGCAGCACCTTGATTTTCTAGTTCACCATCAGAGTCTGATTCCAGATCAATATACATAGGTGCTGCTCTTCTATCTAATGAAGCACGGCCTCGACCTCGTGCCCTTCAAGCCATCCTCCCACCTCTTTGAGGTAATGTACTTGGAGTCCTAAGGACAACGATATCAGAGTCGTCTTCACTACTCGATTGTGTCATTTCTTGATTGATATTTTTATCTTTTTCCTTCTTTTGGTCAAATTTTTGTCCAACCATTTTCTCCTCAAATTTGATCTCCAATTTAGAACGGGACGAGGACCCTTTTGGTATGAAATACGCAGCATCTTCGTAGATCCCAATTTCTTGAATCGAGAATGGTTGCAAATCACCCTTAATCACATGTTCAATGCCGTTTCGTTGATACTTAACGCATTGGTGCAGGGTAGATGGAACCATTCTATATTCGTGAATCCAAGGTCTACCTAGAAGTGCGTTAAAGGATGTAGTTGAATCAATAATATGAAATTTAGCTTCAGTTTTTAACCCTCCTATTTCTAGGAGTAAAGTGATTGAACCTACAGTAATGTAGAGGGGACGATTATGGTCAGCAGTTTGCAAGAGTAAATCTTCGTCCAAAAAGGTAACCCCGGGGACCTCTTTGAAGTAGAGAGCCTCACCTTCTGAAGTTGCAGCCAACTGTGTTAAGAAAATCTCGGGGCCGAGAAGTGCTTTAATTAAAGACTCCCTCATTTCTTTAGAGAGAAGGAGGGCGTCATAAATACTTAATTTTGCTGGAAACTTCCTAAGGTGGGCTAGAACATTGTAATCAACCTTAGGAACGACAGACTCGAAACCCGGAGGAATTAAAGGAAATTCTGGTTGCTGAGGGGAATCTGGATTTAGATTTTCGAATGAAGATTACTTGCCTTTGTCCTGAGGGGGTAACCTAGGAGGTAAGACTTTACCACCACGGAGTTGCACCTGCTCGATATCCTCGGGTGGGCAAACTAAAGCGGTGTCTACACTCACCGTAGGCATTGGATCGTCGTTTCCCGAAAGAGAGTCAGAATCTGAAAACTCTATCTCGATAGGACCTCCCTGAAAATCAAATTGGGGGAAATCGCTTTCTGATAAGGCTTCACATTCGACATCTTCTTGAACAGTCGATTTGGGAAGGTCGGTTTGATTGACATCAAGATTTGTTTCATTAGGAGTTTGATTTAAAATATGAGAGTCATCAATTTGCATTTGAGATTCATGGTCAATCATCAAGACAAAAGTAGAAGGATATTTTTTATTCATCTTTTGACCCTTCGCCTTTGATGGGGCAAAGTAAAAGTCAGATAACAAAAGAGGAGAAAGGGTTTTAACACCACCATCCGCCATTCTGATACATCTCTCATCTACACACTTCCTCTTTACAAAATCAAATTTCTCTTCTTTTACATTTTTCTCAGTAGTTCCTACGACTACTGGAGAGGGAAGTAGCTCAACATCCTTCTGCGAAGCATCCAGGTCAACCTTCCATACCGGGGCCTGGGCTATCGTAGTCAGCTGTTGAGAAAGATGAAAAGACTTGTTAATCAACTTTTTAAGTGCCCGGGACAAAGCAATGTCCCAACCATATTCATCAAGACAAAAAGAGTTAAGAGGATTACCTGAAATAGTTTTAATTGAAGCCTTTTCTGGATCGACCAAGTATTCCTTAGGTATTATGATGTTACCTTGGGTGTAGTTCCTCTCAAGCCAATCTTTGAACACAACACAGTCCTCAAGAGGGTGACTAAGCATCCTGTGGTACGGGCAATACTTGGGGTCATCTTTCTTGCTCTCATCCTCAGGTCTCCTAACCTCTGGCAACTGAAAATCAGGTTTCTTTAACAAGCTCTTAAAGATCTTCTTAACTGACTCCCTTTTAAATGGATAAGGCTTTGCCAATCTATCTCTGAAAGGAATGAAGGCGGGATCTCTAGTATACTGAGGAACTATCTGGAAGGGCTGCTTCTGAGGTGGCTGTGGTGGAGGTGGAGGGCTAGGTTGACTAACCACTGGCCTCTTTCCTTTATCTACGGCTAAGACCACAGCTTTCTTTTCAAAAGTTTTCACCAACTTAGGACCCTTCTTATCTTCAGACTGCTCTCGTAAGAATGGCATCCTAGGAGCCTCTTCCTGCAAATTGCTAACCTTATTAAGAAGTTTTTCAAAAGTTTTAATAGTGAAACCCTTCAGTAGAAAAGCAACAGGGCCGTGGATATTCTTTAAAAGAATCTCCACAGCATGTTGCTCTTGTAACTAGGGTTCACACTTCATCGAGAGGTTTCGCCACCTCAAGATGTACTCAACCAGAGACTCTCCCGGCTTTTGCTTTTCAACCACGAGATCGCCCACGGTGGTACGTTGTTGCGCTCCAGAAAATCTCTTAAGAAAGAGATTTTCTAGCTCGCAAAAGGTTCTTACTGAACCGTTGGGCAGATCGGCGTACCATTCAAAAGCAATACCGGATAGACTACTTACAAATTGGCGAAATAGTAGAGCATCTGACCCTCCTGCATTGCAACAGCTTGCTCAGAAGTGGGCCAGATGGTGTCTCGGATTTTCAATTCCAGTGAAAATTTTAAAAGTTGGTGGCACAAAGCCCTTTGGGTAAGGAACTAAGTCATATTCTTCGGGGTAAGGTCTACCCTTTGGAATAGACGCGGTCCCTTGCGAAAGAGCTAAGGCCTCCCTTACCTTGTCCTCAATTAGTTGCTTAATGTCTTTCTGAGGCGGATTCGGAAGAGCGGTGGAAACTGTGGGGTAAACTGGAGGTGCTTCTACTGGACAAGGAAGGGTCACAGGTGGTGACTCGAGAGGTTTGGAACTAAATTCTGCCTTTTTGGCCTTTTTCGTGAGTTCTCGAGCTGACTGCTGGATTTTAAGAGACTCTTGCTGTGACTTATCCAACTTTTCTTGCATCTTCCTAACTTGTGACATCATGCTTGCAAGCTGAGTCTCCAAGTTTTTTATGTGCTCTTCATCTCTGGCCTTTAAAGATTCATCTGAATCTGACTCGGCAGCATGTGAATCATCGTCTTTAACAAATCGACATTTGTTGGGCTCAGTTTCTTTATTAGATCCCCTAGTCTCAACCATATGGATGCTACTAACATAATCATCTTCATCTCCAAGGAGATCATCCAGCTCAGGGTCAAAAGAGGCCATTCCCTCTTTATTCAAACAAATATTTCTTATCTCTTGAACTATCTCCTCAACCGATCTGTCCCCAACTGACTTAGGATCAAGGGGTAGGTATCCTTTGTATTCAGCCATATTGAATAATTCTTCAGAATCCAGGCGGGCAATAATTTCTGTAAGTTTTGGATTAGGATCTGGCTGAGACTTTGTATCCGGTTCATCTTCCATTTCTAGATCCTGGTCAATTCTCTCCTCTTCGACTATCCCAGAACTGGAAGTCAAAAGAGTGGCATCCTCTATGGGGAGAGGGACATATACCACGGGGGGAGAAGCAGGAGCTTGTAAAGTGATAGCTCCTACATCTGGCAAGGTAAGGTCCCTAGACACCTAACTAGGGAGCCTAGGAATGACACTCGGATCTTGGGGATCATCAACTGGGACAACAGGGATGGTGGCTATCGGATTTTGAACTAAACTGGCTGTGGGAGAACTGTCAACTGTAACAACTGGGGAACTAGTCTGGACATCCATCGAGTCAACTGAAACTGGAGTCGGGTTGGCTGGAACTCGTTGGAGCTGCAAAATGAACTTAGAAGTTCTAGGAGGTGGTGGCAGACTCTCCAACTTAGTCCTCTTTGGCACATATTTCCTTTCAGGAGATTTGGGTCTTTTCCCTTTAACATCCACAGGTCTTTGGATCTCATCCCCCTTTGGCTTAACAACTACTGAGGCCAATCTCACAAGTTTATGTGGGGGCACCGGGGGTCTACCAGTAGGACGGTGGCCTCTCTCGGACCCAGTCAACATAATACCCTCCGTTTGAGAGGACGGAGGGCGTGGCACCCAGTGATATCCATCAACCAGTACAGAAGTGGCAGGCTGCCTAATATATTTCTTGTTTCTCCTAACATGTTGTGGAGTTAGGTTCTTAGCCTCAGATGCCTCTTCTTTCAACACTTCTTTTTGGAAGCGATGTGAGATCACTCCCTTCAATTGTTTTACATACTCCTCCTTAGTTTGTCCCGTCTGTGCAGCACAGGTATGAATTATGTTTCTTAAAGTCCTTGTCCTCTAGATGCATTTTTCTTTCTGAGTCTTCTTAGTCGAATAGTCGACCGAGCATGGTGGGGAACGGGCTATCCTAGATATCCTCTCCTCCCCTTGAGCAGAAGCTAAGGGGAAAAAGCGACTCCCTTTCAGAAGGGGAGAGGATGCAGGAATAGGTAGCTCCTCATCAGCCTCAGGTTCTACTTGAGCTAAGGTCTTAAAAGGTACGACTCTCTTAGCCTTAGAGATCTTCTTTCTAAGTCTTCTCAAATAGTTTTTCTTCTGATTCTTAGTGGCGAAGCTAAGTCCAGAACTAGACCCTTCTTCAAAAACAGATTTGACCTCAGTAGGGACCTCAACAACTGACTCAAGCAACTTTGGTGTCTCAATCTCAACAGGTGTAACAGAAGTAGCTCCCACAATCAACTCAAGCTCAGGGGTGGGATTCTTGGTGGCATCCAACTTGACTACCTCTTGTCCATCCATGTAAAACTCAAGAGTATCAAAGCCCAATCCAAAAAAACCAGTTCTCCCTTGGTCATTCACAGTCGAAGAGAGTTCACGGTCAAAGGTAAAGATCAACTTGCCAGCCATTGGATATTTTCTCCCAACACATATCGAATGGTAGGAACCTTCAACACATGTTAGGGAGATAAAGAGACTAAGTACATGCCAAAAGAAAAAAAAATGTTTAGAAGAGATCAATATATGTTAGCCCATGAAGTGATCATATGAGGTAGCATATGAGGTTTTGGAATAAAAAGGTTTTTTTTGGATTTTTGTTTTGAAAAGAATTTGAAGTTTGAGTGATTTGAGATGGATTCTTCTTATAAGATCCAAAACACAACGGACGGAGTTTCCTCTTGCCCGAAGGCTTATGGAACTTGTAAGAAAATCCAAAGTAAACTCAATGGTCTAGCCTCTTTATTCTTGAAAGTTAAAATGGAAAAGAGGTTAAGACTAGTGTATCTCAAATCTTCTTAATAATCAAAAGTCTTTTCTTTTCAATTTCAAAAGAGATATTTTGAAAGTGGCATTATTAACAAAATTTTTTTTTTTAAAACGAACATTTGGAGGTCCGATTTGACGCTGTCGCCTCATAGGAAATCCTAGGGCAGAAGGTCAAAATCGGAACGAATAAATTAACAAACAACAAATTTTTGGGAGGTAAAACCTCTCTTTTGATGTTTTAAGTTATTTTAGATGTTGGCCACACTCACCCAAGAAGGAAATGGATTGAGGGACCAACGGAAGAAAGGTAGTTAAGACTACCGATGAAATAAAATTCTGCCACTATTAAAGATGGGAAGAGAAATTTGGTCCCACCGGGCGTGCCATTCTTTGTTGGTGGAATTTTGGAAAACAGGTTTTGAAAAATATTAGTTTTCTTTGGGAATTTTAAGATCAAGGTTGAGTTCTAATTCTAAAGTCGAATCAACTCGTTAGAAAGAGTATATCACCCCGAAGGACGAAAATAAATTTTCGTAACGGTGTTCAGACTTAGAATTATGAAATTCATCTTGAATATTATGACCGGATGCTAAAGAGAACTTCATATGGCCCCGAAGGAACAAAGTAGAGTTCAACTAAATACCCAATTACAATATTCAAGAAGTATGATCGTCGCATTCACATCCAAAGCCTTATCAAAGAAGGATGTATCTCCCCAAAGGGAAATGACACCATTCTACGATAATTCTTTTAATGCAATGACGACGATCATTCTTTAACTTTTTCCAAAGAAATATAGTGAAGTTTTAAAATCAATTTTAAAATCAGGTGTGTGGGGTTCCAAATCTCCTACGAGCGCAAGCCCTCGTAGTTAATTACATCGTAGGAAGACAAAAAAATCTCCTACGAAAACTCCCGATTAAAATGGTGGCAGAATTTTGTTAGAGTTTCTAGGAGTGATATCAAAGCATGAATAGAATTATTGGAAAATCAAACGGGAATGGAGCGAGATTGAACAGTTATTAACAGATTCAAGGGGAGAGTGGTAGGGGACACTTTGAGATTCTAGAACCTTCCGGAAGTGTCCCAACTTAATCTAAGTGTTGGGCTTTATGTTTTAGGACTGAAAGGAATTTTTAATTAGAGTTGAGCATTTTATTAGAAATTTGGGATTATATTCCCGAAATTTGGGGTCTTATGATCAAAGATCTGCCCCGGATCCTAAATCTATTTTGGACACTAGACCACAGTCGTCCGATCCTAACTAGTGCAGTGCAAGGTTTGGACTTACCCCGACCTGGATTGGGGAGCCAGCTAACCACCTAGTCGATTTAAAAGAGATGAGTCCGGTCTTTTATGAAAGAGTGGTAGGAACGTTGTATTTAAGGTTTTGGAGAGTTGGGGCCGACGTCTAGAGATTTCCCTAATTGACCCCTTTAACTTATGTTGGGTGCAAAATGCTAAGGACTATGCAATTAAAATTTTGACTCTTTAAGTTTGTATCTAATGCAATGTATGCTAGTTAACAACTTCCAATCAAGTATGCTTGAAATTTTAAAAACAGGCTTAGAAAATAATTTTTTTAGAAGACTGGACTTCCCCAGGTCCGGCACCTCGTCCTCATAGGTCAGACTATCCGGACTCTACCCGCAGGCGGGGAAGGGTCTAAAGCAAGGAAAGAGTAATGCAGAAATATGCATGCGACCCCGGGGTCGATCCCCGGCTAATTCCCTAGATTCGTTATCTTTCTATGTTATTTAGACTCACTAAAATTTTAGACTTTAAGGTTATGAATATAAAAATTTTTCACACCCTCACGAGCCTCACGAGTCCAGGCAAAAGCAAAAGCGGCACACAATCGCCAAAAAACTAATAAAAGTAGGTAGTCCTAAAGGCAATCAATTCATCACATCAAATATAAATTAACTAATTAATAAATGTCCATAGGCAAAGTTGCCTTGCTTATTACAAACCAGAGTTTTGCAGAAAGTAAAGTGGCCGGGCACCACTGACAACAACCCGGATTCTAAACCTAGTAATGACGCAAGTAGTTTTGAGTGGGATATTCTCAATCTTCAAATCTTCAAATCTTCAATATCGTTCTTCTTTGGACTCCTTTTCTTCAATATTCTTGGAATCTTCGTAGTGGATTACCCAAATGGATAAGAGGGCACTTTCCTCTAAGGGGGAAGGTCACTCTTTCCTCTTTGGGTAAGGAGGAGGTATGATCCAAATTTGGATTTCCAAATGGAAAAGGAGTGTTCCCTAAAGGGGTATCCTTTCCTCTTTGGAATCCAAGCTTTGGATCTATGTATCCCAACTCAAAATCAACTTTCACAACACTTGACACTTACACAAATTACATTAATATCAAAAAAAAAATCTAGACTCACCTGCAGGGTTATCCTAAGCAATTAATATATAAAAAGCAGTTTTTCCCAAGCAGTTGTATATGAGCAAAAAGGAAAGTAAACACACTGGCCACGCTCTTTTTATGATTTGGGGGCTTTAGCAGCTGAAGCACCTGTGCAAAGAGTTTATAATATTTATGCATTTTTTTGATTTGCCCCCTTTTTATATTGCCCTGCATGAGCGTGGCCACCTGCAGAAAACTGTGTCAACATCCAGATCGTACCTAACCTAAGGGTAATCTAATCGCCAAACACATCAATCCATCCACAGAGTGCAGAAAAAGTAAGCAGACACAGCAAAGCAATTTCATCCACAACATGCAGTGAAAACTACGAAAAATCCGGCACACAGCAGTAAAGTAAACACCGGCCTAACCTAGATCTAGAGTTGGTTGTCCTAGCACATCATCTAAAGTGTGTGAGAAAGGTCGTGTGGCTGGGGTAGATCCTAAAGTGGGTTATTAGTTGAAGTTGTCTAAAAGTCTGGGGGTTGTTAAGGCTCAAAAGGGGATTTAAATTAAAATTTAAGTATTAATATGTTAAGAATTTTAATTAAACATATTTTAAAAGTTAATTGATTACTACCTTTGTTTCACACCGAGGCCGTGAAGTTTATTTCACCTTCCTTGGGGCTAAGCTAATAGCCTCGTAGGCCTGGGTTACCCAGTAGCAATCGGGGTTGATTAAGTTGATTTAAATTGGTTGGAATTAAAAGAGTGGCTTGATATTAAAAGGAGTTAGTTACTGATTTTTAATAGATTAGTTGAGAATTTTATTATCCTATTAAGAAAATTCTGGAGTTTGAAAGGGTTAATGGGTTTTGAAAGATTATCCGGATGTGTTAACTAAGGGGTCAAAACTTGACTTTTAAAATTAGAGTTAATCTTTAAGATTTAAGATTTTTAATAAATACTAGACCTAATTATGAGTTGTTAGACAGGTGGCACACTAAATTTGGAGTTTTCTATCAAAAAGTTATGATTTTTAGAAGTTTTAACCCGATTTGACCTAGAGTTGACCAAAATGTTGACTTTTTGACTTTGATCAAATTTTGAGGGTTTGAAATTTTTAGGAAATACTAGATTTTAATTAGAGTCATTAGCCACTGAGTTTGATTGATTTATAATTTTCTATAATTATTAATGAATTTTGGAAGTTTGGGTATTTATTGGAATTATTAAATTATTTCAATTAAGGACCCTTTTAATGATTTGAACCCAAATGAGTCTTAAACTTCTTGAGATCAACTCCAAAGATCAAAAATGATCTAAGGAGAGATCAGCAAGTGTTTAAAGATTTTTTTTGGGATTTTTAATAATTTTTAATTAATTAAAATTGATTAAACAGTGATTTTAGCTTAAAATTAGATTAGAATATATTTGAATGTCAAATTAAAGGGATTCCAATTTTCACTGATTGAGGGATGAATTGAGGTTAGTTAGGGGTATTTTGGGGGAATTTTTAAGAATTAAATCAAATTTATTAGAATTTTATTAAGGCTGAAGGGGGATTTCTAAGGGGAATTATTGTGGCTCCTACTTGGGAAACCAAATGAACCCCAAATGTGATGAAATTTAAACCAAAGGATCACCTGATCCTGAGGCCTAAACCCACAAAATTTGGGCTCAAAAGGAGTACTCTAAGGTGGTTAACTAAACCACCCAAGGTGAGCTCTAAGTCACCTTCAAATCACTATAGGGATCTATCCTAGGCTTGGATTGGGGCAAAATCAGTGGCTCTACACTCCTTATCCTAAACATCATCAGCACACCAAAAATCACACCCTAAATCCCATTGGATAGGTCCATATCCCTTTTTGAATTTAAGGGTCAAACCATGACCCTTAAACTTAAAAATTAGGTAAAATGCCCTTGAACAACATAAAACGGGGAGATAAAATTTGGACATGTCAAAAACATGTCCCATTTTCAATCTCCCAAAATTCCAGACCTGGTAGACATGTATTTAAAAAGTAATTAAAGAAATTCATAAAATGCTCAAAATGAAATTAAACCTAAGATTGACCTAACCAGGGTCTGGAACCATAGGGCTTTTGTAGTGCTCCCTGAGACCTTTCCAATGAGCCTAAGAACACCTAATTTGGACAAGTGTGCAGGGAGTTATGAATTTTTGAAGTTCCCTTGAATTTCTGGATTTAATTAATCCGGCAATTACACAGTCAGCGACCGTTACCCACGCGGCGCGCGCTGATTCGCCAGACAATGATTGGCGCTAACTGTTAACGGCCGGATTAACCACAGCCGTCGGATGGCGGATCGAACGGCTGGGATTAAACACGCTCCGGGACCGCGGGATCTAATCCGAGCCGTTGATCGAAATCAACGGCTGAGATTACGTCTTCAACCTCCGCCTTTACCCGAAGCCGTGAACCTTCTCCGGCGTGATCCGAGCGATCGCGCCGGCGAACTTCGACGAAATTTCACAGGGAGGATCAGGGGGGTGGGAAACCTTCAATCCAACGGTGGAAAATCCGCTGGGGTGAAGGTTTCCTTCACACTTGACCGGACTACCTAGCTAGGGAGCTCGGGATGAAGGAATTACCGGAGAGAAAGCCTCAACGAATGAGCTTCTCTATCTGGAAGCTTCAGGGGACGAAGGCGAGCAGGTTTCCTTCAGAGGCCGCGACTGGAGGACGGCTGGAGGTATGACTTCGAGCGGGATGCCGAAGCCTTTCGCCGGAGTTCGCTCGAAGTGATGGAAGGGGCGGTCTGGGAGCTCGAAGGAAGATGCTGGGAGATGGATGGAGCTCTGGGGAATCGTTTGAAAACACTGGGATCGTCTCTCGAGCTCTGGGGAGCACCAACCTATTCAGCCTCCTCCCGCGAGCTCGGACGGCCAGGATTGAATCGGAGGAGGTCTCGGATTGATGCCAAGTGGAAAGGGGCACCATTCCAGAGAGCTCGTGAGCCTCAAGCCGGCGAGCCACAGCCTTTGGAAGGCTTTCGGTCAGGATCGGCCTGGGGGGACCACCGGAGCTTGCTCTCCATTGGTTCCGACCGCCGCCGGCCATGGTCTGGGTCGGGTTGACCAGGGAAGGCCGATGGGGACATACTGGAGCCGAGAGTGGAGCCAAATTGGCCTGAGGAAGCTGGGGTCGATCCGGTGGCTCGGTTGGGCTCGAACCTGCTTGGTTCGAGTCGAAGTGAGCTCGATCCAGGTCAGGTCAGACCCTGGGTTCGGTATGGGAGGCAGGTCTGGGTCTGGTGCACCCAATGCAGGTGGCAATTGGGTCGAATTTGATCTGGATTAAAAGATGGCTCGGGTTGATCCAAACCTGCTTGGTTTGGGTCGATTCGGGCTCAACCCAGGTCAGGCCAGACCCTGGGCTTGAGGTGGGGAGTGGGTCTAGGTCTGGTGCACCCAATGCAAGTGGCAATTGGGTCCAATTTGATCTGGGCAGGGAGATGGCTCGGGTCCAAGTGTTTTTGGCTACTTTGGGTTAGCCTAACTCCTGACCCAAGCTAGCCCAAGGCATGGGCTGGCTGGAGGAGGTGTATTGAACCTAGGGCCACCTATGGGAGGTGTTGGTCAAGTTCAATTGGGCTTAGGTTGAGATTTGGCTCAATCCCAAGTGCTTTTGGGCACTTTGGGCTAGCCTAACTCTTGACCCAAATGAGCCCAAGGGTTGGGCTGATCAAGGAAGGTGTATTGGGTCCATGGGAACTCAATGGCACTTTGATTTGGATTCAATTTGGATAAGATCAAAAGATGGCTCAAGGGAGACCTCTTCTTGGTTACTTGGGTCAAGCCATGTGACTAACCCAAGTGAGCCCAAGGCTTGGGTCACCAAGAGGGGTCTCTTGGGTGCCCAAGGGGTCATCCCATGCATCTAAAGGACTTGGAATAGGATTGATTCAAAATTTTGAAAGGGAAGGGGTGTATGGGTTAATGGGTCAAACCTGGTTGACTTGGTCAACCAGGTTGACCCAAGGTCTGGGTTTGAGTTCAACAAATTGAATTTGACATTTGGAATTCATTGGAAGTGGTTTCGAAGAGTTTGGAATTGATTTGATTTGAAATGGCCATTTGAAATCCCATAAGGGTATTTTGGTCAATTCTGACCTATTGGTCAACTAGGGTCAAAAATGGATTTGAGAAGTGCAGTTTACTGCTCAGTGGGTTAAAATTAAGAATCGGGAAGTGGTTGGAGGCTTTGATAAGGGCTCCAAGATCAAAATCTCAAAGGGGTTGGGTTCAGTGGCATAGGCTGTAAATATTTGAAGGTTTTACAGCCTTTGGATTTTAATTCAGATTCTGGGGTTAGAGACCTCAGAATGGGCTCAAAATTGGAGGGTAGCCTCTAGAGACATGTCTTATCACTTTGTAAGTGATAGACCCTGAATCAGAGGCCATTGGACTGGGTTTTGGAATGTTTGAAAATTCTTTGAAAAAGGTCTTTAGGACAAGGCCTTAAGGCTTTGGATTTGAGTCTGGATTTCTGGATTTGGAATGGATTTTAAGCTCGAGTAATTAATATTGAAGTATCCAAATCATTAACAATCATGTGGTGATTGTTAATGAATGGATAGGGTCAAAGCTAGGTCAAGGGTAGGATCAAAGTCAAAGTTGAAGTTTGAATTCTCAATTGAACTGGGTCATGGTTTGAAGGGGTCTGAAGTTTGAATTGATTTGAATTTAAATTGAATGGAGTTTAGATTGATTTGAGGTTTGAGTTAGTCAAGGGTATGGATTGATTTGAATATGGATTGATCCTAGGATCTAGAAGAGTTCTAGGACTTGGATATGGAAGAATCCTAGGCTCTAGAATAGGCCTAAAGGTCTTAGATCTAGAAGGATCCTAAGGTCTAGAATAGACCCTAAGGTCGGGCTCTAGGAAAGGATCTCAAAATCTAGAATAGATCCTAGGGTCTAGGTCTAGGAAGGGGTCTTAAGGTCTCCTCCGTAGCAAATAACACGACAGAAGGTGGAGATTGTATGGTGCAGTTTAGTAGTCCACACTGATTCCAGTCACCCCAATATTGCAGTATTGTGAATCTACTCTTGACCCGCATAGAAAAATATCAGATCGTACATGTTCTCCGAGAACAAAATACAAGAGCAGCTGCTCTTTCAAAACTTTCAACATCAATGACGGGAGACATCTATAGGAGAAAGTGTGTTGAGGAGATCCACTTTCCAAGTATTAAAGGTCCATGGGTCATACAATCAATCGATGAATCGTGGGAGGTGTCTTGGATCAATCCCATCTTATCTTTTATACATGAT
This sequence comes from Dendrobium officinale, assembly GCA_019514585.1. Taxonomy (NCBI): domain Eukaryota; kingdom Viridiplantae; phylum Streptophyta; class Magnoliopsida; order Asparagales; family Orchidaceae; genus Dendrobium; species Dendrobium officinale. Next base: position 65,472,331 of record CM033682.1, on the reverse strand, counting down.
AGGGTACTGCATAAAGAACCCATGGCTGCAATAATACTTTGAAGACGAGCAGCAAATTTCATCATCATTGGTGGTGAGTTGTATAAGCGTGCTTTCACCAGACCATATCTGAAGTGTCTCCCACCTTCAGAAGCTGATTATGCACTATAGGAAGTTCATTCGGGAGTATGCGGAGAGCATCTAGGAGGAAGAGCATTGGCTTATAAAATTATGAGACAAGGATTCTATTGGTCTACAATGAAGCAGGACTCGCTTGAGTTTATACGAAAGTGTGAAAACTGCCAATTGCATTCTAATCTCACCCATACTCCAGCTCTGAAACTTGCATCACTTCAAAGCCCCTAGCCTTTTGCCCAGTGGGGAATTGACATAATGGGACCCTTCTCTATAGCCACAGGACAACAAAAATTTATCATCCAGGTTGTAGATTACTTCACGAAGTGGGTGGAAGCAGAACCCTTGGAAAAAATTACTGAAGCAAATGCCAAATAATTATTATGAAAGAACATAATTTGTCGCTTCGGTATTCCAGCAAAGGTCATCACCGACAACGAAACTCAGTTTACTAAAAAGATCTTTACATCTTTATGTAAAGATTTTCATATTCAAATTGTCCACATGGCCGTCGCCCATCCTTAAGCAAATAGGAAAACGGAGTTTACAAATCAAACAATTTTGAAAGGGCTAAAGACACGCCTAGGGAAGGCTTCGGGGCAATGGGCTGAAGAACTCCCAAATGTCCTATGGGCTTACCGCACCACTGCCAGAACTCAGGAGAGACTCCATTTAACCTCTGTTTTGGCACAGAAGCAGTCATACCAGTGGATATTGGGGTCTCGAGCAACAGAGTTCAGACCTTTAACTTCAGTAAAAATGAGGAAAAACTCAAGACAAATCTAGACCTCCTCCCCGAGGCAAGGGATGAAGCCTCAGTCAGGACCGCTGCATACCACCAGTGGATCGGTTGTCAATACAATCGAAGAGTAAAACCTCAAACTATTTCCATTGGGGACTTAGTTCTACGAAGCATCGAAGCTGCTGGAAAAGGCCCTCAATGCAATAAGCTTTCCCATCTATGGGAAGGTCCTTACTTGGTGCAGGTTATGGTCAAGCGTGGAACCTTCAAATTGAAAATTCCAATGGAAAAATGCTTCCCCAAACTTGGAATATGGGCAACCTTCGCAAGTACTATCACTAGAAGTTGATGTTACTATCTATTTGGTGTGATGTCATTCGTAGTATTTGTCTTGCCCTGTAGTTATGCTTTGTATCTTTCAAGTTTTTTGTACACTCTTTGTATGTTGATTGTAGAAGAAAACATCTTTTTGTATCCCTAAATTTATTAGGGAGTTGTCGTACTATTTTATATAATACAGTGATGTGATGTTCACATTGCCGTTATACTATCTTCTCTACACAAGCTCTTTTCCTATGATTTGAGAAATACACAACTAATGTTGTATCTCAATCACTAGGCAACAAATCCCAGGGGGATCTGGTCCGACCTCTTCCACACAGGTTAAAATCATCAAGCAAGTGCTTTGATTAACAACCTCGGATAGGTCAGGGTATCCAAAGTATATATCTCTCGCATTCGTGCTAGTAAAAAAAAAAAGAGGCTATCATAACATTTGAGTTAATATATGTGAAAAAAAAAACCTTATATATATATAACGGAAAACCTCAACTGACAGAAAGCCGTGGGGAAAAGAAGAGCAAGAAAAGATCCCCTAACTTCTACACAAGAGGAGGGGCGCTGAGTCAAGCAGGGAAAATTTCCCACTCAAAAATAGTGGAAAGCCTCAACTGTCAGAGAGAAAGAGGGATAAAAGAGAAAGGTGCAATTTTTCTAAAGGCTTTGGGGGCCTATTTATAGGTTTTTAAGAGAGAGGAGGGGAGTTACTGCCATTTTTGAAACCACAATTTTTTAAAATTTTTTTTCGAATTTTTTAGAATTTTTTGGGATTTTTTTTTTGAATTTTTACGACCTAAAAAAGGTAAAAAAAAAGTTTTTTACACGAGGTGGGGCCCACTTGAGGCGGTGGGCCGAACCGCCCCTTTTTCTATCCTTGAAAAGACGAACGCGGCAAGCAGATCGCGACCCGCAACACGCGGATCGCGCACAGCCAGCGGATCTGCGCGGAAAGCACGTTGTGCGACTTGCCACGCGACAGCAGTGCACGGGCGCCCGCAGGCGCAGGCGTGGGAGTAGCCCAGCACTGGCGCAGGCGAGCCCATGCGAGGGCTCGCGGGCGCAGTCGCGCGGGCACGGCCGCGGTTTCGGAATCTAAGAGTCTATTTTTTTGGGTGCTGGCTTCTTGCCAACTTAGTCTATGTTTCCTTATAATTTTGCTTAGTGGGGATAATCGGCTCGTAACTATTTTTTTATTTTTTTTGTAGCTTAGTCGAGCAGTAGGGAGCCGGAAGTTCCTTTAAGGACCTCGCAACCTATTTTGAATTTTAACACGTAGGCCCATGGGTGGGTTTTAACCAAAAAAAACAAAAAAAAAGAAAGTAGATTGGAATCTATAATGCATTTTTTTTAATTATTATTGTTATTTTGTAAACCATTACATGGATTTGTTTAATTTATAAGTATAGGCTTTGTTTGGATGAGATTTTGGAACTGTTTAATTGTATGATTATTTAAATTATATAAATTTTTTTTTTTGACATATATAACTATGATTAGTGTACACATCTGTTGAAATTTTTTTTAAATGTTCGGTAACTATTTTGGAAGTTTTAGTGATAAGTTATATTGTCAGCTAAAAAATAAACATGAATAATGTTTAATATTGTATCAGACCAAACTTTGATTTAAATAACTACCAAATTCTAGCTAGATATAATCTATATAAGCATATGACCTCAGCAAGAGCATTGTTGTTATTTCTCATATCAATAAATATTTCAATGCTTTTAATACTAAAGCATCACTTATTTTTTAAAGATGAGATAATATTACTAATTAAAAAATATTTGATATTTTAATTGAGATAATCTAAATATTAATAAAATGGACCAACATCTACATTATGGCTTTCATTAGGTGACTATTTGTTTATCATATTAATATTTTGTACAAAACAGAGCCACATTGACTGAAACGACCCAATCCTTTGTCTCCTAGACACCAAGTGACAGACGTTCCTTTACCTCCTCTTTCTCAACTCTTTGATTCACTTCCCTCGCGACCCTGACAACCTCTTTCGTCTTCCTCGACTCCAAGCATGTTGGTTTTGGATATTATAATCTTCCTTTCTTATAAAAATTTTGCCATTAAAATTTACTTATAACTTCTACTAATGGTATGCTATCATGAGATAAATTAAACATAGTTGTTTTCTACATTAGCAAAATAATATCTTAAACTACTTTCATCATAAGTCTTAATATTGTTTACATAACTAGATAAATAAAACTATCTGATATAACATAACAAGTTACTATGTCTAAAGTAGTAAAGAAATCTCAACTAAGTGTCAACATTTACACATTTATTATAATCCCACTAATCAAAGCATAAACTCGCATTCGAATATTTTCCTGTGGTTGATTTTGTGTTGAAGCTCAAACTATTGGTTCTATCAACTTTTGTTTATATGAATTCTTTTGTAGAGGTGCTCCATCTAATTTCACTTCTCCTGAAGTCTTCTGACCCAACATCGGGAAAAATTTTAATATGTTTCTAGGCTAATGACATTAGTAGCAAATGTTGGAGCCCATCAAACATTCACTCCTACAAAATCTTTCACACTTAGCACATGCTTTAATCATTGTTCATGCAACACTACTATTATCTCCACTAAGACTGAACTAAGGCTTCTTCCCATTTAATCTTTCAGATAAATTATCATGCACATTTTCTTTGATAATCTTGTTTTTATGCTTATCCCTTCGCTTTGGAATGATTTGAAAGTAGATCTCCACCCTTCTAGGTCTCCTTACAAATATTATATAATCCTCAATTCCCAAAGGTGTTGAAGGTTGCCTAATTGCATCTTTTAAACTACATAAGAATCAATAGCATTTCTCTTATGCAGTGGCTATCAATTGTGATGCATATAATCTTCTTATCTTTCTCTCTCTCTCTCTATATATAAATTTACCACTAATAATTCTAAATTCAAAATAGAATCATAATTTTCACTTATAATTCTAAATTCAAAATAGAATCATAATTTAATTACTTTTTTTTTTTCAAAAGGAATTCTTATTAAGTTATTTAAAATTTAGTATAAAAAAATAAATTTTCATCATGAATATATATATATATATATATATATATATATATATATATATATAGTAGTTCACTCATTATTTTGTTTTTAAATTCTAAAACCATTTAAATTTAAATTATAAAATCTCAAAAGTTAAATAATCAACCTTAATACCCTAATATAAATTTCTAAAAATTAAACTTGAATTTTGTTTTTTCAAATAGACAATAAATAAGCCTAATACCAATTAAGCTAAATTTAATTAAAAAATATTCATAAAAAAAGTAGCATGCCCTCTCCTTATTCTTATTTGAAATGAATAGAAAAAAGTTGGCATGAGTAATGACAGCTTAGTAAGCCAAATTCAACATAACTAAATCTTTGGTAATAATGAATGATAGAAATTAAGTGAAAATAGTAGAGTAAATTTATCAGTATAAAAGTACAAAAGAGAATACTAAGAATAAACCGAAACATGATAGAGAATAATAACTGTGATACACCAATCATAATTATAGGTAGGTGTAAATGCTCGTAAAAGCACATTTGGGAAATAATAACATGAATTTATTTTATTAAAGATATATAATGATGAAAATACTATCATTAAAGTGGATTGAGACATGGAGGTTTAGTATTAGAGAGATACACTATGCAGAATGATGGTTTCGAGGGTTAGACCTGGCCCGAATCCAAAAAGAACACCCCACTCAAGGCCCTCACCCGTCGTAGTCTTTCCTTCATATATAGACCTTTTACGCATCTCATCAAGCACAAAATGCACACATACACCCATTATATTTCCATACTCAGCAAGCACATGCCTTGAAATCGTCAACTTCTCTGGATTTAGTCCAAGCCACTCTTTTAATTGGTCTAAAATGACTCGACCACCTGGATGAACCACCCAAAAGATAGAGTTCCAATTTGAAATACCAAGTGGGGTGAAGGCCGCTTCTAAGTACATACCGATATTATTGGAAATGATGTTTGGAATATCTTTATGGATTGTGGCTTTGATACCTCCTTCACTAAAATGGCCTGTAGTAGCATGTGATGAGTTCGGCAAAATTACCTGAGATGCAGATGTTATGACAAAGCTGGCCCGCTCACCAATAGTCTCATTTGGGTTGGCACCAACTATAAGTGCAGAGGCACCATCAGCAAATATGGCTTGGGTAATAAGGTCTTCTTGGTGCTCCTCAGATGGTCCACGAAACAACATGGTGGTGGTCTCTGCACAAACAACAAGAACACGTGCACCTTTGTGGCTTTTTAGCAAGACACTTTGCAAGATGAAGCGTGGTTCCGCCAGTGAAACAACCCTGTTGAAGGATCGCAACACGTTCGATATTTGGGTTGAGGCCAAGGATTTGTATGAGGTGGTAGTCCCCACTAGGTAGGCCGGTGTCACTCAAGGTGGAGAAGATGAGGTGAGTGATACATGACTTAGGCTATCCCCATTCCTGAATTGCATGCCTTGGTGGCTGCCTCTATGGCCAACTTTTGTATCTCCTTTGTATGAATTTCAAGCCTTGCGTTTATAGAGTTTTCCATAAACTTAGAAAGGAAAGGGTTTTCTGTGAGAAGCTCCTCATTCAAAACGAAATGGCGCTTTCTAATTGAAGATTTATCATCTACGGATGGAGTTCAATGAATTCATTATTATTTCATCCCATTTATGATAAGCTGTTGCAAATTAAAGAGAAGTATTACATTATAGTGGAGATTAGATATCGATGACTCACATATGCATTGGAATTTCTTCTTGAGATCGATCAAGTGCTCACTGTTGGTGACACGAAAAAAATAATCCGGGTAAGTGCTCTGTTCTTAGATGTTTTCGGGGGTTGCCTTACCAATGGCTAATATGGAGGCGAAGCCGTCTGTTCTTGGTGTCATTTTGGTGGATTCAGAACCCAACAATGTCAGAACCTTAGTTGCTACAACTCCGGATTTTGGTTGAATAAATAGTGTTGGGCATGCTTCTCTATTGGGCTGATGATTAATTTATATTCTCATTAATGGTAGGCCAAAAGAGGGCTTTGTATGGTTAGTTGTGCTTTGTTTTACTATACAAATCTGCCATAGACATTAAAATTTGTCTTCTACTCTTATATCTTCGCAATACTCTGAATGGACTCTGTACTGTTTCCACCGATTATTGTAGGTGTGCACTGTTAATTTTATTTAGATTATGATATTGGGTAAATTTTAAAAGCAAGTATTGTTAATAAACAAATTATGCGATGGAATATGTTTAAAAAAAATGGCATAGTCGTTAGTTTGACGGGCGACTTATTTGCCCAGTCAGTATTTAAAAAAAATTAAAAATATCACAAAAAAATGAAAAATAATTTACTAAGTTGCTTGTTGAATGGACAACTAGATACAATGTAATATTATTTTCTTATATTATTTTAAAATAAATTTTATGTTTAAAAAAAATGCAACTTTCAATTATGTTTGCAATTAAAAAGCTTTAAAACAAATTACATTTAAAGATAAAATTTTATTTTTTTAATTTTGTCTGTTTAGTATAGTTTTTAATTATAATTTTCTAGTATATTTTAAAATTAGTTTTTAATTTTTAAATAAATTATTAAGAAATTCTAATATTGCAAAAAAAAAAAAAATTAGAATGGTATAAGAATAAAATTTAATTAGGAGTTTCCAATTCGAATTTAAATGAGCTCAAAACAAGGGCTTAATGTAAAATAAAAAGCTTGTGATATTAATTGGTTGGCCAAGTGGTCTCTAAATTTGGCTTGAGAGAACTGCAATGGTGTCTAATTTGGTAAGCAATATTAAATTTATTTAAATATATTAAATATAAATATATCAACGAAAAACTTTCAACAGTAACTTTAAATTTTTGTTGATATTTTTAGATTTTTTTAATAAATACTGAATAGACAAGTAAGTGGCCGGATTCTGCCTATTTTAAAATTCTTTTAGAACATACTTAATCATATAATAAATTAATTAATGATACTTTTAAAATTTACCCATTAGGCTCAGGGCTTCACGAACTTTTATTTGGTTCGGTGAACGTACGCTCCTCTACGTTTGACCACCAATCTTTTAGCGCCACGTAGCACGAAGAAAAGTCGCCGACCCGACCCGCTGTTTTTTGGGTTCTAGCGGTTGCGTTTTTTTAATTCCTTGACGAGCCGAACAACATCCCATCACCTTTTGGATATATTTTAAATATCTAGCAAATACCGAGTTGTATCTAGTTTTTTCTAGCAATACCGAGTAAATACCTAGCAATATCGAGCAAATCCCTAGCAATACCGAGCAAATCCTGAGCAAATACTGAGTTGTACCGAGTTTTTTCTAGCAATACCGAGCAAATACCTAGCAATACCGAGCAAATCCTTAGCAATACCGAGCAAATCCTTAGCAAATTCTGAGTTGTACCGAGTTTTACCGAGCAATACCGAGCAAATCCGTAGCAATACCGAGCAAATCCGGAGCAAATACCGAGTTGTACCGAGTTGTACCGAGTTGTAGAAAAACTCGGTACAACTCGGTATTGTATAGTTTTGGTCTTCATAGAGCGGTATTTCTCGTTTTTGCAAAGCAATACCGAGAAAATCGCGAACATAGCATTCCCGGGTTCCGCTCCAGGTCAAGTTGTCGGGCCGCTCTGTAAAGAGTAAAAGCACGTGGCGACATGTTATTGGCGGCCGAACGTACCTCTACGTCAGGTCAGAGGACGTAATAATTGTTCGGGCTTCACGTCCTGTTAGAAGAGTTTCTACGGAAAGGATAAATTTTCAACATAGTTTAAAGTTTCTTTTATTACAAATTTTGTAAGAGAAATGACAACCTTAATGCAGAAAATTTTTGCGAGGAATAAACCACGGCTCCAAAAAACAATCTCTGAGCTGCATTTTGGTCTAATAAATTCACGCGCGCGCGCGCGCGCGCGCGCACGCACACACACACACACACACACACACACACACACACATATATATATATATATATATATATATATATATATATATATATATATATATATATATATATATATATATATATATATATATATTGACACGATCCGAAAACTCGGTCTGAACCCGATCCAAAAAATTCGGGTTTGGGATGACCAGAACCCTAATCGGGTCGGTTCGGGTTAGGGATTTCGACCCATTTGTAAAACCGAGCCGGTTTCAGGTTGAACCGTAAACCCAAAATCAATCTTTTTTGACCTGAAAACATGCCACACGTGCGTGACCGGTCTCGTCAGGGTATTCACGTCAGTCGAATCTATCTTCATTCGCACCAATCGAATCTTGTCTCTGTCCGTCACTCGAATCGCGTCACTTTAATCCCCGTCCATCGAGGTCGGAATTCGCATGCGGCTGTCGCTGTCCTGACCGCTCTTCAACTGGTGTCTAGCCGCCATCCCGCCTACTAGCATCTAGGCATCATCCCTCCTATGACAGTCGTGGCCTCTCCCATTCCTACCTGAAGCCAACGGTGTCTCGCCTATGGCTACCCAAACACACGATAGATTTACGGATACTAGAGTTTTAGGTCGGGAAGGGTCCATGTTAAAAACAGGTTTGGTTTGGGTTGCCCCAAATAGTGTCGGGCCAGTTTCGGATTAGACATGATCGAACCTGTCCGATTACGCAATTTTGATATCTCAGCTATCAGATAATTAATTAATTTATTAATTCAATAAAAAATTCAAATTGAAGTTGTTTTCAATTTTAAATGTTGATAATAATTGTAATCCTTTTTTTTCATGCTGATAATCGCAATAAAAAATGTATAATAGAAAACTTTTCATTAATTCATAATAACTATATCCTTTTTCTAAATAGATGATGATGATGATAGTTTTTATCATTTTGTTTATATTTGCATTATGATGATCACCTACTTATATGATGATGGTGACGCAACATTTTAGAAAGATATAAGCAGCAGTGTTGTAAGTTTTGATGGCTAGTGATTTCTTTCTTTTATGTTTTTTTATAATACTAATTATAAATTTTAATCATATTTTGTATGCTAATTTGAGTTTCTAACCGATTAGTTTAATAGAAAATATTTTAATTACTATTTATTAATTTGTACCTTAATGTAAGATTAGAGAAGAAATATAAATTGACAATATTGCAATGTAATATGTCAAATGAATTTAAAATTCATAATTTTTTTTTGATAAATCTGTGTGTGAGTAAAGAGAAAATATTCAGATATTAAATTTAATATAATTATCTTCATTCTTCAGTTATCTTTTTCTAAAGTAACCGCCAAATTTACAGCTTCTATTCTCATTCAACTTTCTTGTTAGTAGAAGAAACATATACTAGTTTATCTTTTCAATTGAATTAATTTATAATTTGCCAAATGAATATATATATATATATATATATATATATATATATATATATATATATATTCATTTGGCTATTTATATATATACATAGTTGCGGGCATGAGTATATGCGGCGATAGAGTTAAAATCCAACGTCTTAGTTTTACGGATATCGAGCTCTCACATAGAGAACACAATGTTTTTTACATGGAAACCCCTAGAAAGAGGAAAAACCACTAGGCCTCGCCTAGTTGAAAATAATTTCACTAGAATTTGAGTAGATTACCATGGGATGATTCGTCCTTGAGGGCGATCAAATTACAATAGTCTTAGGGTTTGTTTAATATACTCCAAATTATTTTAAAAGTATATAGGAGAGTCTTCTAAGGGTCATGGATAACACCTAATGCTAAACTAGGGTATAGAAAGAAATAAGCTAGAGCATTAAGCTTTCTAGGGCTAGCCAATGCTAAGTCCAATGGAATCTTCATTAGAGGGCCCTATAGGAAAAGTCCCAACCCTACGATATTAACCATAAGTATTAAGGCTAGGCTCTAAGAGGATAAATCCAACTTTAATAAAAGAATAAGCCATCAAAAATTCACTAGAAATCTACATTCATACTTATCAAAATATTTTTTTTTAATGCACCCATATGTTACATTCATAAGAAATGATTGGTTTCAAACTTTATAGGTAGGTGGAAATGCTCGTAAAAACATATTTGGGCAATAATAACATGAAATTATTTTATTAATCATATATTATGATGAAAATCTTATCCTTAAAGTGGATTGAGACTTGAAGGTTTACTATTAGAGAGATACACTTTGGAGAACGATGGTTTCGATGGTTACACCTGGCCCGAATCCCAAAAGAACACCCCACTCAAGACCCTCACCGGTTGTAGTGTTTCCTTCATCTATAGACCTTTTACGCATCTCATCAAGAACAAAATGCACACATACACCCATTAAATTTCCATACTCAGCAAGCACATGCCTTGAAATCATCAACTTCTCTGGTTTTAGTCCAACCCTCTCTTCTAATTGGTCTAAAATGGCTCGACCACCTGGATGAACCACCCAAAAGATAGAGTTCCAATTTGAAATACCAAGAGGGGTGAAGGCCTCTTCTAAGATCTTTCCAATATTATTGGAAAGGAGGTTCGGGACATCTTTATGGATTGTGGCTTTGATACCTCCTTCACTTAAATGGCCTGTAATAGCATGTGATGAGTTCGGCAAAATGACTTGAGATGCAGATGTTATGACAAAGCTTGCCCGCTCACCAATAGTCTCATTTGGGTTGACACCAACTATAAGAGCAGAGGCACCATCAGCAAATAGGGCTTGGGTAATAAGGTCTTCTTGGTGCTCCTCAGATGGTCCACGGAACAACATGGTGGTGGTCTCTGCAGAAACAACAAGAACACGTGCACCTTTATGGCTTTCAGCAAGACACTTTGCAAGACGAAGCATGGTTCCGCCAGCGAAACACCCATGCTGAAGGATCACAACACGTTCAATATTTGGGCTGAGGCCAAGGGTTTGTAAGAGGTGGTAGTCTCCACAAGGTAGGCCAGGGTCACTCAAGGTGGAGAAGATGAGGTGAGTGATACAAGACTTAGGCTGCCCCCATTCCTGAATTGCCTTGGTGGCTGCCTCCACGGCTAACTTTTGTATCTCCTTCGCATAAATTTCAAGCCTTGTGTTTATAGAGTTTTCCATAAACTTAGAAAGGCAAGGGTTTTTTGTAATAAGCTCCTCATTCAAAATGAAATGTCGCTTTCTAATTGAAGTTTTATCACCTACGGATGGAGTTCAATGAATTTATTAATATTTCATCCCATTTATGATAAGATGTTGCAAATCAAAGAGAAGTATTACACTATAATGGAGATTAGATATCGATGACTCACAAATGCGTTGGAATTTCTTCTTGAGATCGATCAAGTGCTGGCTGTTGGTGACACGAAAGAAATAGTCCGGGTAAGTGCTCTGTTCTAGGAAGTTTTCGGGGGTTGCCTTACCAATGGCCAATATGGAGGCAGAGCCGTCTGCTCTTTGTGCCATCTTGGTGGATTCAGAACCCAGCAATGTCAGAACCTTAGGCTCTACAACTCCAAATTTTGGTTGAGTAAATAGAGCTTGGCTTGCTGCTCTACTAGGCTGATGATTAATTTATATTCTCAGGAGGAGAAAAGAGGGCTTGATATTGTTAGTTGTACTTTGTTTTGCTATACAAATCTGCCATAGACATTACAACTGGTCTTCTATTCTTCTATCTTCACAAAAATCTAAGTGGACTCTCTACTGTTTCCAATGATTAATAGTTGGTGTCACTGTTAATTTGATTTAGATTATGATATTGGGCAAATTTTAAGAGCAAGTATGGTTAATAAATAAATTATGCGATCTAGTATGTTAAAAAAAAATTAAAATAGGCATAATTGTCATTTTAACGGGCGACTTATTTGTCCAATCAGCATTTTAAAAAAATTAAAAATATCACAAAAAAAAGACAAATAATTTTGTAAGTTATTTGTTGAATGGGCAACTTAATATAGTACAATATTATTTTTTAACATGATTTAAAATCAATTTTATGTTTAAAAAAAAATGTAAATTTCAATTATGTTTGCAATTAAGATTTCAAGTAATTTATTTTATTTTAATTTTTTTAAAACTTTATCTTTTTGGTATAATTTTTAATTATAATTTTCTAGTATATTAAAATTAGTTTTTAATTTTTTAATAAATATTTAATAAATCTAATATTGCAAAAAAAAAAAAAAAAAAGTAGAACGCTATAAAATAAAATTTAATTATAAGTTTCTAATTCGAGTTTAAATGAGCTCAAAACAAAAGGGCTTAAAATAAATATAAAGCTTGTGATATTAATTGGTTGGCCAAGTGATCTCTAAATTTGGCTTGAGAGCACTGTAATGGTATCTTATTTTGTTAAGCAACATTAAATTTTATAAATTTATTAAATATAAATTTATCAAACGAGCAACTTTCTAGAGTAATACACAACTCAGTTTGGCCTGTTGGTTGAGAGCTTAGGCTTCCAACCAAGAAGTCTTGGGTTGAGTAATACACAACTCGGTCGCCGAATTATGCCTATTTTTAAATTTGTTTAAAACATATTTAATTCTATAATATATTTATTAATGTTACTTTTAAAATTTACCCATTAGGCTCAGGGCTTAACAGCGTGTTAGAAGAGTTTCGACGGAAACGATAAATTTTCATTTTTCAACGTAGTTTTAAGTTTCTTTTAATACAAATTTTGTAAGAAAAATGATAACCTTAATGCATAAAATTTTCGTGAGGAATAAAAATGACGGCTTCCAAAAACGATCTCTGAGCTAAATTTATATATATATATATATATATATATATATATATAGAGAGAGAGAGAGAGAGAGAGAGAGAGAGAGAGAGAGAGAGAGAGAGAGAGAGGTGTTAATATTTGAAACTATTCAAAAATCCAGCCTTAGCCCCACCAGAAAAATTTGAATTTGGGTCGACACAAACCTGAATAGGTTCATAATAATTAAGTTTTTACTATAGTTGTAAGTCATAAGGCCACATTTGGATGCTTATATTCTATTTTGGATTAAGAGTTAAACTGATCAAATTACAATGAAAATTAAGCAATTCAACAATAAAATAAGCTCCATCATTTTGCAGATTAATAGTCATCGGAATAAATCTTACAATGAAAATTAATGAACACTTTTTCAAAAGAATATATGATATTAAACGATATACAAATTGCAGAAAATACGTCAAAAGATGGGCGTTGAGTGATTTTTTATTTGCAGGAGTGCTATTCATTTATTTACTTTTGGTGAGGAGCAAACCAAACCAAAAAATTTTTAGAATGTCGATTTTGCTTCTATTTTTTGATGGAGAGCTTCTAATTTCTTCTAACTCCACACCGAGTAATGTCGAAGGAAGAAACTTCCCCGCTCGAAATAAATGAGATTCTATCTCTGGAACAACTGTAGCTTTGAATCCTACATGTGTTGCAAATAACCAGTGGCACCTACATAGTAAATCTTGTATGTCGTCTTCCAAATAATGGTGAGAATACACAGCCATGAATGTCAAGGACGATGAGATTTGTGTTTATAATTTTTCTGAAGAGACAAGTTGGACTGTCATTATTTCCGTGGAGAATGAAGACAACCACCGCCGATGCGACTTGGAAGACTTCACTGGGATCAATTTTCCTGAAGCGGGGCTAGGCTGTATTTAAAGTTTATAGACAAGTATCCTCTGACGAACAGTGAGGTTGATTTTTTTCAAACAATTTCACAAAACAACATAGCCTAAAGTCCTACTAAAAAAGACCCAGCCCAGCTTACGGATGATCAAAATCCAGAAAAACCAGGCCATCAATTAATTTTATACCATGAAATCCAAAACCAAGAAGACTTGGATGCAATGGTTGTGAAAAACGTGCTTGTCCAATCAATCTGATCCACTGAGGAATGGGATGCCACTGATGCTATCAATTCCCTGATAATTAATGTGCACTGCTTCATTGAAGCCATTGTCCCAGCTTATTTATTCGATAGACTCACTTTGTAGACAAAAGAAACCCTGCAATGTGCTATAAGTGAATGGTCGAACAACATTGAGTACATTAAAGTGGCGTCCAACAAATCAAGGATAACCATTCTATATGCCCATGCACGTGGTTCTATCATTCCGCAGATGGCCTTCTGAAAATCTCATTGAGTGGCCCTCCACTAATCTACACACACCCATTACTATAAGTCACCACAACAGCACCTTAAAGTCAATATGCTACTACATCACGGTGGTTCATCACCAATAGTAAAACTTAAATTCTTATGAGATAATTGCTTGAATAGCATAAAATTTTGACATATAAGTTTCGTATGTCAAAGCATTGCATGCATGATGGAAGGAGATATAATTTGTATTTTAGTAGCTATGAGGAGTTATTTTGATCGATGTACGTATATTTTCATGGAAGCTCTTGTTGTTTCAATACTTGGGGTAGTTTATAATATTCAAGTAATAGGGAATTAATTGACGATTCAAAGGCATATTTTTGGCATTCAGTCCCACAATTGATGGTTTGAGGTTATGCCAACCTATTCTAATTGTTAATGGGACTTCCTGCTCGATATGTACAGGGGTACCATTCTTGCTGAAATTGTGGTCTATACGCAATCACATTCATGGCCGTTGTGTAAGAGATCAATGTATCGAAGGGCTGGTTCTTATTATTACTCCTTGACCTTGTAGCCCTATTTGAGAGCGGAAAGATCTGTGCATTATGTATTTTTAAATGGTGCACACTGCCACTATTTGTGACATTTATGAGAGAACTTGAAGAAGACCTTATGACTATTCAAGGTGGGAGATGTGGAGTTCGTCTATAATAAGATGTATTGTACGTGCAAGGAACATCGACAACACTAACTCATTCAGCCATAATCTGAATGGCATTAAAACTATTAAGAAAGAGAATTTTGATTGGCACGTCAAATGTAATGTCACACAGTGGAGCTTATTACATGATACCATTCATTTTTATATAAAAATGGAAACGACTATATCTACATACGTTAATAGGGTACTGAGGCATGTTTGAGGCCTTCTCATATAGGGTCTTATTATGACTTTATACTATAACCTCATTAATTTATTTTTTTAATATTGTGATAATGTGACATAATGGGTTGGCCGCAAGGTGAAAGTTTGGGGAGTTTGTAAGACCTCAGTGAACTATCCCTAAGCACACCATAAGAGGATGGGGGGGGTTGTGTGGTATTGGTTATTTAAGATTTTTGTAACACAAAAGAAAAAAATATATGAAATTTCGAGAACTTAAACAAAATAATTTGATCACCCGATGCAGAAGCTAAAAACTTAACAACAATTACAATAAAGATAATTATAAATTAATCAACTCAATCTAACATCTAACAGAGACTATTTATCAAGAAATTTTCAAGAAAATAAATTATAGAAAAGTAAAACATAGAAAATAAAAATTAGAAAGAGCACACCAGAATTTTATAATGGTTTGGTCAAACAAGGACATATGCCCACTCCTAGAGTCCTACTCTCCAAGTATTGCACAACCTTTAATGACTCTCCTTTAACCCCAAAAGTTAGGCGAAGAAGTCCTTATAAAATTTCTTCCACCAACCTGGTGTAATAGATGACCGTAATCTTTTCACCCTCCTGGTAATGGAAGAGAATGTGAAATCCATTTTCACCCTCCTGTTAATTGCAAAGAATCTGAAATTCTTTTTGTAACACAATAGAAAAACATATCTAAAATTTTAAGAACTTAAACTAAATAATTTGATCACCCGATGCAGAAGCTAATAAACTTAACAACAAGTACAATAAAGATGATTATAAATTAATCAAATCAATCTAACATCTACCACATATTTTTTATCAAGAAATTTTCAAGAAAATAAATTATAGACAAGTAAAACACATAAAATAAAAATTAGAAAGAGCATACAAGAATTTTATAATGGTTTGGTCAAACAAGGACCTATGCCTACTCCCTAGAGTACAACTCTCCAAGTATTACACAACCTTTAGTGACTCTCCTTTAACCCCAAAATTTAGGCAGAGAAGCGCTTATAAAATTTCTTCCACCAACCTAGTGTAATAGATGACTATAATCCTTTCACCCTCCTGGTAAAGGCAGAGAACGTGGAATCCATTTTCACCCTCCTGTTAATGGTAGAGAATCTGAAATTCTTTTTTACCCTCCTTGTAAAAGTATAGAACCTCAAATCCTTTTTTACCCTCCAGGTGAAGGAAAACAACCTAAACTTCTTTTTCACCCTCCTGGTAAAGGAAGAGAACCACAAATAGCTTTCACCTTCTCTGGTGCATGTGGCGAAGTAGCTGTGTCCTTTGACACCAAAGAGATCTTCATCCCAAAGCTTCCCTCAATAAAAACCTTGACACATGGAGGAACTTAGGTGTAAGTTCACTGAAGCAACCATGTGGAACTCCCTCTCACACTCCCTTAAAACCTACATGGATCTTCTCCCTCTCTCATAGACTCTAGCCTTTCTCTGCCAAGTTCTAAGTTTTTTTCAAAGAAAATCAACACAATAAATACTAGAAAGACTCTTACAAAGTTTTATGAGAAATTCTAAATAGAATGCTTAAAAAAAACCCAAATTTACTCGTCAATGTTCATGCAGTACGATCGCAAGAATGTCCAATATGATACTTAGAATTTGACCTGCTATTATTATATGATCACCAGTTAATATACTACGATTAGTTCAAATTTTTACTATTCATATTAAAAGATGTTGATTTGCTTCTCATCTCACCCTAATTGATTGGCTACACTATTATTTCTTAGGCAAGGACTGTAACAAAGAAGAATTTCTTACCCTACCCATCACCTGGGGTAGTACATAGTGATGAAAATTTTTAACATCATTAAAAACCCAACATACTATAATGAAATATTTGTTAGTCCCTTTATGTATACCTTTAGGGTTATAGTGTGACAGTCAAGTTCTTGCTAGAAGGAATTGAGATCATGATGAAGCCAACTTCACCTGATCGAGCACTTACTACTAATAATAAGTTTATTACTTAGTGACCACTCTAGAAGAAACTTCCAACTTGATTTAGAGTGAGGTTTAGGCATGGAAATGATGGAATCAATTAATAATGTACTCAAAGAGAAAGGAAAGTAAGTAGAAGTCCTCAATTTGCATACTTCTTTTAGTTAGGAGTATAGAGGTGAGCTCATCCTAGTCCTCAGGAGCGACTTCAAAGTTATTATGTGGATTACTATAAACATGCCTAACAATAATGTTGAATTTGCATTTTATAAACCAATAATGCGGAGGGAAGCTCAACTAATCAAATTAAAGATCTATATATTAGAAAATTTCTCTACTTGATGAGCCAAATTGGGAAGAGGTAGAGAAACTCTTAATTATTGGTTTCATCAAAGAGGACTAGTACTCAAAAAACTTTTGAAATGGGGTAATGGAATATAAGGTGATAGTTAAGTGGAGGATGGGTGTGGACTTTACGAACTTAAACTCGATATACCCAAACGATGGCTACTTACTCCCAAGGATAGATATTTATGTTGGCTCAATAGTGGTCTATTTGATGATGAGCTTTTCTGGGCTATCATAAAATTAAAATTTTTACATGATGTTTGAAAGAAGATGGTCTTAATCATGTCCAAAAGCTTGTAATGCTTGAAGATCTATGTGGGTGAATTCATGGTAAAAGGAAAATATACTATATAGAACATTCAAGACTTAAGGATATATTCAACACTTTAAAATGGTTCAACATGCAATTATGTTAAATTGTACTTTTTGTGCAACTTCTAGGAAATTCTTATGCTTCCTCATCACGCAAGAGGGCATCAAAGGCAATCCTGACAAAGTGATGACCATATTGGAAATGATGTTGCCCATCATGGCCATGAATATGCGATGATTCACTAGTCATTTTGATGAGCTCAATCATTTATACTCTAGATTAGGAGATAGATACTTTCCATTCTTCAAAGTTATCATAAACGTGAAAGAATTATTTTATGCTAAGAAATATGAGTCTGCAATCCAACAATTGAATCTCCTTCTCACCACACCACTCCTTCAATAAATCCTACTTTCTCAGCACACCACTCCTTCAGTAAATCCTATGAAAAGTTAAGAACTTACTTCAATATATGGGTGTTAGCTATAATAACATAAATTTTATGCTTATCAAAGAAGAAAATAGATACTAGTGTCTACTCCATTTTCTAATAAAATGGCTCAGAGGCATGGAGGTAGAGTGTCCTATCATGCAGAATCTCGCATGGTAAATGTTATGCTTTGCAAGAATTTTTCAACCCTACTTCAAGGCATGAGAAAATAAAACAAAACTATGGATTTCAGTGGTCATATTTTTGTAAGACAATACTACATAGAGAATATCATACAATCTCAAGATATAGACAAACATTTATATTGGATTCCAAGATTAAAATAAGGTTTTGAAAATTTAATATTCATGTAATCAAACTTAATAAAAAATAACATATTATCATGCAAGGTGAATATGATGTTCTACAATGATATTAAAAATGAGAAAAGACCACTAAAATTTTCCCATTTTAGTAATAAAATTCTATAAAGACAATAACAAATCATATCCAGAGATGAACTTGACAACCCATAATGATATTTCGAAATAAAAATTGTTTATATAATAGTTTATGTTTAAAGACTTTTTTCCCAACCTCATGGAATTGAGATAGGGTTTACTTTTATACTAGGATTACAAGTTCCCCAAAAAGGTATGCATCTATCCTTAATTACATCACAAGAGGGGGAAATCCTAAGAAAACCCTCAATCATAATTGTGTCTAAACTTTTCTTGATTTCAATGATTCAAGGAAGGTTTAAAAGATTAGAATCCTGAAATGGGATTGTTTTAAGATTGAGCAGCTCATTCTAGAGATTAAAAGATGAAAGATAGTGAACCACCTTATGATTAGAAGAACTTTAGAAGTCCTCCATTCTATTCACAATATAAAAAAAATGGTAATTTTATAGATTATTTAATTTTATCTTATAGAAAATGTTGTGAAGTGAGTGATTTAGTCACTTAATAAAATAAATTACAAGAGAGTGTGCACAAGAGAAAAGCACACATAAGGATTTTATGTTTTTTGGCACCCATTGGCTTACGTCCACACGTAGTCCAATCTAAAACTACAATTTAACTAATAATAAAATAAGTTATAACAACCGTATCATCCTAACACCATGAAGGTACAACCTTACATGAAAATGAAAATCTCACAACAACATTTATATTCATAAACAAAGAAAATTAAGTCAAGTCACAACATGTATAATGTACCTCTATAAAATAATATAATATAAATATCTCTTACAATTCTCACACAAAATAAAGATTAATCGCAAAAAAAAGTGCTTGATCAATGATTTTTATGTTTTATGATAGCGCAAATGTGATATGAAGATATTTCTATATGATTTGCAAAGTTAAAACACAAGAAAAAAAGTAACAATGCAATTTTTAAAAGACTATTTAGTTTAAGTAAAGATGTGATATGAATTTTTTTTCATCATATGGAATAAAAAATGAATGATAATTATGGAAAGTCCAATGATGAAAATAATATTTTCAATCACAATAATTAAAGTACCAAAAATTTCATAATACAAGTCAAAATAATGTGACAATTAAGGTGTAGACTAGTTAACCTAATTTTTACCAACTCAGCCACTAAAAGAGAATCTTTTTAATTTTTATAAAATTTGAAAGTATGATTTAAAACACTAATATGATGGAAAAAGTAAAGAAAATAAATCACACTAAAATATTTAAAGTGAAGATACCAAAGTGATGAAAACTAGTTGTAAAAATTAGCTTTTGAAAAATCAAAACTAGTTAACAACACAACATATGATTATCCAAGATATTTTTGAATTTTTGTATGAAAAAAATATATGAGATTAGATCAAAAATAAATAAATAAATAAATAAATAAAATGGGAAGTTCTTTAATAAGTTGATCAAATGATAAGGAAATGTTAATTATGCAAGAGTATTAAGATATTAAATCAAGTAAACTACAAAAATTTTAAAAACCTTTCTAGAAGTAATCTTTAAATAAAAGGACTTAACCCCCAACAAAAAAATGAAATGAATTAAGTATATGACCTTTAGATTTCTAGAGATCCAAGAGGAGAAGAAGTGTCTAGCTTGTAGTTTCCTCCAAGGCAAGATGAAAGGAATTTGCCAAGATGAGGAGAGAGCATGAAATTTTTTTAACCTAATAAAGGAATAGGGAAAAATAAATCTTCTTTAATCTAATGAATTCAAAGGAATAAGAGGAAAAAATTATTAGGTATTAGTTAAAATTGAAAAACTTGATTTTATTAAATAAAATCATGTTTTAATTTGAATTAATTAGGGGATCAAGTGGGCCCCATAGAATTTTAGCCACTTAAGATTATTGGGAGTAAAATTTGTCCAATGTATGAATCAAGGTAGTGGAAATTCAATTATTCAATAGCATGAGATCTCTTTGATTGGTGAGGTGGAAAATATATCACTTAATTAATAAAGAATTCAAATTATAGGGTAATGGAGATTTGGATCAGCCACATGTATTAGGAGGTTTATTAATCCACATTTTGCACAAAGAATTTGGCTATGCCAAGGGAAGAAAGAAGGGTAGCTAGATAAATTAAGCATGAAGAGAGTTATTAATTAAACTGCAAAATTTTAATTAATTGTGTTAATAAGCTAATTAGCATAGCATAAGTGCAAATACCCTTGCATATGAGTGAAATGAAGCGAGTATAATGATATAGCTAATGAGTTATATATGAAAGGTAAGTTATATATGGAATAATTCCTTTATTTTTTGATTTCCAAGGAATTAATCTTTAATTGTTGATCATGAAGCATTTTAGACTAAAAATATTTCAGTGTCATGAAGTTACACATCAATCATAAATTGTACCATAAATAGAATGTAAAACACAAAGTGAGCAAGTGACACTATAGGAAAACCTTGGTTTACCAGTGGCATTTCTGGCGAAAATATATATGCTTTTATAGCTACACATCAAATTTAAATTAAGTAAAGTTGAGATGAATTGGAGTGATCCTTTTATTAAGAACCCTGACCAGATGCATTTTCCTTCTGCCCCCGGTACCGACCACTAATAGTAGCAACAACAGATCATGATGATGTTGATGATGATGAGGAAGAAGAGGATTAGGAATGATCATCATTATATTATTTTACTTTATTTTATTTTTTCTTGGCTTGCTTGGGTGTGTGAGAGAGACAGGGAGAGAGAGAGAGGAGAGATGGAGGATAATATTATGATTAATTCTTCTTTTATATTTGTCTTTATCTTTCATTTTCTTTGCTTGGGGCGATCCTCACTGTTTGTGGACGGCTATAACAGTCGATAATTATATTATGGAAATAGTAATTATTGTTGTTATCCTACAAGAGGTTAGAGCATTATGATTTTCCTGAAATATTAGTACACACAAACAACACAAATAATATTTCCAATATATGTTAGGAGAAATAGTAATCAAAATAATAATATTTTGAAATCATAAAAAACACACATGATATAAAAATAAAGTTATGAAAAGTAAGTTGAAATATAATTAACTACGAGGGCTTGTGCTCGTAGGAGATTTGGAAACTGAGATTAAATTAAAAAAAAAATTAATTTTTAAAACCTCAATTAGTTTTCTTTAGAAAACTTTAAATCAAAGTCAATGATCATTATTACCATATTCTAATGATTGCAAATAGACTATATTTTCTTTGCCCGGGAATATATGTTGTCTTATTATCATAATTTTGATTATGAAAATAATGATTATTTATCCGGATTATTATAGTTAAACACTCGATCAAACATCATTTTGACCCTCCGGGGTTAATTGTAGTTCTTCCCTTAGTTTGATAATGATAATAAGGATGAACTTGCAGTTTTGTAATTCGAACCCATTAGGGAATGATATATTTGCCTCTCGAGGTGATATGTCATTCATAATGATGTGTTTGACTTATTTATTTTTTTTTTTTATAATTACAAAATGCAACAAAAAACTATTACAAACTACAAGTAAGGTTCACATCCCTTATTCAATAAACTAGATAAGGAAGAAGGAATATCACCAAAATCAGAATTATCAAAAAAGAAATTGTTCTCATTAGACAAAGTAGCACAACAATCCGCTACCTTATTACAATTTCTAAGGATATGATGAAAAATTATTTTATTGAAAATTGGTTAGGAAGAAGAGATCCTTATCCACCCAGTTATTGATCCTCCACGAATTTTTATTCAAAGATTTTTGAATGCATTTTAATATGTTGTAATTATCACCTTCAATTATAATACCTTTTCTTTCTAACATCCCCTTTGTATGTATTTCCAGATCATCATGATAGCCTCCATCTCTAGCTGAGCCACATCCCAATGGACTCTTTTCTCCCAAAATGCAAACAATAACCTGCCCTTAAAGTCACGGCAAACACCACCAATTCCTGCATTATTAGTCTTTAACAAAGATGCATCAATGTTTACCTTTATCCAATCTAGAGGTGGAGGGTGCCATATCAATTGCAACTCCCTTAGGAGATTAGTCCAGCTATCTAGCATTGGATTAGCTTTTGTCATTGCAATATGTTAAGATAGTTGCTATTTGAAAGCTTTACATTTTTGAAACTTATGTAGTTTTGATGATTCCAAACATTATTGTTCAAATGTGTAATTATCTCCTAACAATTTTAGAAGATTTGTATTTTCTCTTGTGTGTACTAACATTTCAGGAAAAATGAACTCCAAACTATGAAGACTTCAAATCAAATTCAGAATGAGATACTTTGTAAAATTTGAAATTTGCATTTCTTTGAAATTAAATTGAAAGGGAGTGATTGTAATTGAGTGAATAAAAACATACACACACATAAGGAGATCATAAAAAATTTATACTGATCGTACTGGACGAAATACGTTCGTACGGGATGATCAGACAGTTATCTCCTATTGAGCACATGGAACGAATAGGAACTTACTTAAAAATTTTTCTAAGTCCTATTCGTCCAGGAAAATTTTTACAATCGTCTAGGACGATTGGTTCTCTGTAAAATTTTTGTCTAGACAAAATTAAATTATCGTCAATGGCAATTGGCCCTCTGGAAAATTTTCGTCCAGACGAAATTAATAATCGTCCAGGACGATCTGGTCTCTGGAAAATTTTTGTCCAGACAAAATTAAATTATCGTCCATGGCGATTGGTCCTCTGAAAATCTTTCGTCCAGACGAAATAAAGAATCGTCCAGGACGATCGGTCCTCTGTAAAAATTTCGTCCAGACGAATAAATTTTCGTCCAAACGATTAATCGACTTAGAACGATTTTCAGCAGTTTCTAGAACCGACCTAGTATTAATCGTTCGTACCGGACGAACCTAGTTCGTATGGGACGATCAGCTGTACGAAGACATTTCATACACATGTACAAATGGGGTCGTTTCAAATCATTTAAGTAAAATCGTCCAGGACGATCCACGATCGTACGGGACGATCCACTGCGTACAGAATTGAAAAATTGCAGTTTTTAGGCGGTTTTTCTTGTCTTTTGTATATATAGTCCAAATTAGACTGCCATCCAATCTCTTTGTCATTTGATCTTCGTGCCTCTTGAGAGAATAGCCAAGGAGAGAGTGGAAGAGAGCATTCAAAGGAGGATTCCTACCATTGGAGCTAGAAGGCTTCACTTGGATTTCAAAGGTAAGAGTCTCTACTTGTGAATTGGGATTACTTCACTCTTTTCCTTCTTCCTTCTAGATTCTTGTGAGAAGAGCTGTCAAGGAGATCTGGTTCTCTGCCGACACTTGGAGAGTGTGAATATATGAAGGGTTCGCTGCCTACACTTGGAGAGTGTGAATAGCTGAAGGGTTCTCTGCCCACACTAGGAGTGTGTGAAAGGACGACGGTTCTCTGCCAATAATGTAGATTGTGTGAAAGGACGGACGGTTCTCTGCCAACATTGGGGATTGTGTAAAAGGACGACGGTTCTCTACCGAACCGGGGAGTGGTGAAAAGAGTGTGTTTTAAAGGCTTCTCCGCCTTGCTGTGGGTGCAAAAGGAGAGTCACTATTAGTATTAGTGCAATACTCAGAGGGTGCCTCTGGGGAGTGGATGTAGGTCTGGTTTTAGACCAAACCACTATAAATCTGTTGTCATTTACTTTACTGTTTTTACGTTTCCGTATTTTAATTCTTAGTCTTAAAAACTCTGTGGTTGAAAAAATTTTTCTACAAAACTTAAAAGAAACAATTTTTATTTCTGTTCAACATAATTTTAAAAGAGGGCTTAATTTTTTTTTTTAAACTATCAATTCACCCCCCACTTGGTAGCCTTTGGGACATTAACTTAGGCTTAACAACCTAATTACTAGACTCAACAAGTGGTATCAGAGCTTCGTTTCAAAATTATAAGTTTGAATTACTTTTTGATTAACGTAGATGTCTACATTCGGAAACCGAAACACACCTGAAGGTAGTATCACTAGACCTCCACTGTTTGACAATATTCCTTTTGATTTTTGGAAAACACGCATGTCTACTTTCTTACAGTCACTTGATTATCGCATGTGGATGCTAGTCCAGGAAGGTTACACAAAACCAACTAGATTAGTTGATGGAGTTAGGGTAGAAACACCTTATGCAGATTGGACTATAGAAGAACGTGACTTAGCATAATTAAAGGCCAAATGTTTAAATAGTTTCTTTTGTGCTTTAAAATCTGAAGACTACATGCGGGTTTCCACTTGCAAAAGCGGAAAAGACATATGGGATAGACTTTGTATAACTTATGAAGGGACAAATGATGTTAAGCAATCAAGACTCAATATCTTGTTACATGACTATGAATTGTTTCGCATGAAACCTAATGAATCTATTTCTGACATGTACACAAGATTCACACAAATTGTCACTTCTTTGCATGCACTTGGTAGGGAATTAACAAATGCTGAAATGGTCAATAAAATACTTCGATGTTTACTTACTGCTTATGATGCTAAAATTACTGTAATTACAGAGTCTAAAGATTTTAACATTTACTCTATTAACAATCTTCTTGGTTCACTCATTGCTTATGAGCAAGGAGTAAGTCAAAGAAAGATTGATGCAGGTGAACCACGAAAGGAGAAAAATATTGCACTAAAAGAGAAAGAGTCAGAGAGTGAACACTCACAACCTGAGGATGAAGATGATATTGCACTAATGACAAGATAATTCAGAAGCTTTTTAAAGAGAAAGCAAAAGAGACGCCAGCAATGGAACAGAGGTAAGTTTAACAGAAATGGCAAGGTTTCTAATGAAGTGATTTGTTATGAATGTAGGAAACCAGATCATATAAAGACTGATTGTCCAAAACTCAAAGCTACTCCTAGCAAGGAGAAGGTAGAGGAGAAACCAATGGTAAAGAAGGGCAAGAAGAAGTTTCAAAGAGCTTTCTAGGCGGACTCAGCTTCAGACTCATCTGAGACTGAAAAAGAAGAAGAAGTCACCAACCTTTGCTTGATGGCAGATAATGTTGAACAATCAGATCAAGAAGAGGTATGTGACTTAACCTATGATGAATATTTGAAGTTTCTGAACACATGCATGATGCATATAGGAAAATGAAAAAGATGCATGCTAGTTTAGGTTTAGAATTGGAAGAGCTTAAGAAGGAACACGAAATCCTTAGGAAAGATCATGCTTTAATATATGACAACCACATGAAATTACTTGATAAATATGCTGACTTAAATAAAAATTTTGAGATTTTAAAATCATCCTATGCTGAACTTGAAAAAGATTTTAAAAATTTTAAGGATGAATCTGAGAGAAAAACATATCGAATCAATTATACAAATCAAATCTTGGAAGATATGAATTCATTTTATAAATTGACAATAAGATCTCTCAAGGATAATAGGATTCCCTCTAAACTTGAAGATTTTACAAATTCTAAATATTATCCTAAATTCATGAAATCCCTTAGAAGACAATCATATGGAAGAAAACATAGGAATATTTTTCCTAATGTTAAATGTAATAATTATGGATTTTTGGGACATATAGCTCACACCTGTACTTTGAAGATGAAATCTAATTTAGTGTGGAGAACTAAGATGTATAAATCTAGACATATCATACATGCATATGATTATAAATTTCTTAAAGGTGAACCTAAACTTGTTTGGGTTCACAGGTCTAATATTTGAGAATTTTGCAGGATTGCTCTCACACAAGACCTCATGGGAGCATATGATACCTGGACAGCGAATGTTCAAAGCATATGACTGGAGATACTGCTCAATTCATATCGCTGGAAGCCAGGAATGAAGGCAAGGTTACACTTGGAGATAATACCACAAAGAAAATGGTTGGATCATGTATGATTGAAAATTTCAAAAAAATTTTCATAGATAATGTGTTATTGGTTGAAGGCTTAAAACATAATCTGTTAAGTATAATTCAGCTATGTGATAAGGGCTATAATGTGAAATTTTTACCTACTAGCTGCATATTAAGCCTAAATGGAAAAGAAGTCTTAAATGGTAAAAGGGTTAACAATGTTTACATACTAGATTTGAATTCTATTCTATCTCCTACTGTTTTTTGTTTAAAAACTGTTTCTGATGAATCATGGCTTTGGCATAGGAGACTTTGTCATTCTAGTATGAAAAACTTTAGGAGAATTACCCAAAAGAACTTAGTGAGAGGTATACCAAAACTAGACTTTACTAAGGATCACCTTTGTGATGCATGTCAATTAGGAAAACAAGTGAAGTCCTCTTTTAAGTCCAATAAGGATCTTAGGACCAGTAAACCTTTGGAAATTCTTTACATGGATCTTTTTGGACCAGTAGGAACTGTAAGTCTAGGAGGGAAGGTATACGGATTTGTTATAGTAGATGATTTCTCAAGATTCACCTGGGTTAGATTTCTTTTTCATAAAAGTGAATCATTTGAGGAATTCCGAAATTTTTCAACTTGCATTCAAAGAAAACTAGGATGTGAAATAATTTCTTTACAAAGTGATCATGGAGAAAAATTTAAAAATGAAAGATTTGAAAATTTTTGTAAAGAAAAAGGGATTGATCACAATTTTTCTGCACCTAGAACCCCTCAAAAAAATGGGGTAGTTGAAAGGAAAAACAGAACATTAATAGAAGCCGCCCGAGTAATGTTGGCAGAATACTCACTTCCTAGATATTTTTGGGCTGAGGCAGTTAGCACTGCATGTTATGTTCTGAATAGGGTGAATGTGAGATCAAATTTAAATAAAACACCCTATGAGTTGTTAAAAGGTAGAACACCTAACTTGTCACATTTGTATGTTTTTGATTGCAAGGTGTTCATACATAACAATGGAAAATCTGCCTTAGGAAAATTTGATCCAAAATAAGATGAAGGAATTTTTGTTGGATATTCAAGTGTTGGAAAATCTTATAGGGTATTCAACAAAAGAACTTTAGTCATTGAAGAAACCACACATGTTGTATTTGATGAAACTGGAAATTTGGAAGAGCCAAATATTTTTGAAGAAGAGATTGAGGAAAACTCCCAAAAGATTGATAGATTAAATTTGGAAGAAAATGTGGAAGAAAATTTGGAAAGAGAAAACCCTTCGCCTAGAGAATTGATTATAGGTGAACCTAGTGAGGGTGTTAGAACTAGGCGTTGATTAAACAAGGAAGTCAATCATTCAGCCTTTATTTCAATAGTAGAACCCACTAATATTGATCAAGCACTTTCTGATGAATTTTGGATATTGGCCACTAAGGGGTATAATCAAATTGAAGGAATTGATTTTGAGGAGACCTTTGTGTTGTAACCCATGACCCCGAGTTTGTGATTTTGATGATGCCAAATATTGAGTGTTTTGGAACAGCTTTTCATTGAATATTATTTTATTTGCTATTTTCCTTGAGCACTAACATTTCAGGAAGATCACAAGTGACTTAGGAAGAAAGGAAGACTCAAGACCGGGTAGATTAGGAGTATGAGTCAAATATTGTATTTTTCATTTATTGTATTTTTACTTTGTTGAGTCTGGCCACAAAATGCGTAAGAGTAAGAGCAACCATGCACACACACAGGGGGAGAGTTTTTTTTTTAACTGCAAAATATAATTAAAATTCTTCTCTGGAGATCGTACTGTACGATTTTATTTCGTACCGTACGATACAAGCTATGTGGACAATTCTGTGAATAGATCGTACTGTACGAATTCTTTCGTACTGTACGATATGTTCAGATCCAAAACCCTAGCCGTGATTTAATTTAAGTAAGTGATTTTGCGCCGTTCGTACTGTACGATCCATTTTTAATACTTACTAAAATTAACCCGTGATTAGTGCATGTAATCCAGGCCTAATTAAAATTTGAACATCGTACTGTACAAACACGATCGTACCATACGATGAACAGAGACGAAGTATGATGGTCCTGGATATCGTCTTGGACGATCTCTTGGTTTTTGTCACATCGTACTGTACGATAGTAATCGTACCATACGATGAACAGAGACGAAATCCGATCGTCCAGACCATCGTCCTGTACGAATAGTATCTTGTTGGATCGTACCGTACGATATTATATCGTACCGTATGAATTGTTTTTGAACTGTTCGTACATCTTCGTACCAGGACGATGTCTGTTTATGAAGATCGTACTGTACGATGTTGAATCGTACTGTACGAACAGTAACGGCTACTTTTGAATTCAGAGGTTTTTGTAGCCTTTTTTAGATATCAATCAAGTTCTTGTTAAAAGAGATTTTTACAGAGGGGGTGAACGTGGTTAGAGAGTGATTCCAAGAGAGAAAGCTCTAGAGAAATTTTTGAGGGTTGAGAGAGGAAGGAGGAGGTGGGCGTTTTGAGGGAGAAGAGGTGTGAGGGAGATCACACGTTTGCTCTAAGCTTGCTGCATCTTGCTCCTCCTGTGGCCCTAGAAGGATTTGAGGGAGGATCTCCAAGGGAAAGGCTCGTCTACATCCATTACCTCGAGGTTCTCTGCCTTCTCCAGGAGGGAGAAAAATGAGAAGGTTCTCTGCCGGCGCCAGGAGGGCGAAAACAGAGTTTGGTACTCCGCCACGCCGGGTTGGTGAAAGGGAGGTTTGTACAGGCTTCTCCATCTTGCCGAGGGGGGCAAAAGGAGAACTATTTTGATAGTGAAAATCCCGAAGTGGAGGACTCCGGGGAGTGGACGTAGGTCATATTTTGACCGAACCACTATAAAATTCTTGGTGTGTTCTTTCCTTATCGTTGTTTACTTTTTGCTTGCATTTTAAATTTGTCATATCTATTGCATGTGAAATTTTGTGAAAGTAAAATTGCATAAATTTTTGTTCTAAAATTGAAAAAAAAAAAAAAAAATAAAACTCTTATTTAGGATTAATTTTATTAAGAAAAATACTTTTACAATTCACCCCCCTCTTGTCGTTCAGTAACTTCAATTGGTATCAGAGCCTGTTTTTCAAAAATAGTGTTTTAGAAAACATTGAAAAAACGATCATGTCGAATTTTGGTAATCGTAACACTGCGGAGGGTTGTTCAATAACTCGTCCACCACTTTTTGATAACATACCGTTTGATTTCTGGAAAATTAGAATGTCTACTTTTTTGCAATCTATAGATTACCGCATGTGGATGTTAGTAAAAGATGGGTATGTTGCACCATTTAAAACTGTTAATGGTTTGAAAACTCCTGTACTGTTTAATGAATGGAGCAATGATGATAGGGAGTTAGCCCAACTGAATGCCAAGTGCTTAAACTGCTTTTTTTGTGCATTGAAATCTGAGGACTATATGAGAGTATCTACTTGTGCTTCTGGTAAGGAGATTTGAGATAGACTGTGCATTACATACGAAGGAACAAATGAAGTAAAACAGTCTAGGCTTAACATTCTACTGCATGATTATGAATTATTCCGTATGAAACATAGCGAAACAATTTCTGACATGTATACTAGGTTCACCCAAATCGTGACATCCTTGCATGCATTAGGTAGAGAAATTTCAAATTCTGAGAAAGTAAATAAAATTCTTAGATGCCTACCTAGTTCCTATGATGCTAAGATAACTGCTATCACTGAGTCCTAAGATCTTAATGTTTATTCTATTGATAACCTCCTCGGGTCACTCATTGCATACGAGCAAGGAGTGAGCCAAAGGCAAAGTGATGCAGGTGAAAAGAAAAAGGAGCGGACGGTGGCATTAAAAGCTAGCAACTCAGAAAGTGAAAGCTCTGCAGGGGAGGAAGACGATGAAATAGCACTGATGACCCAACAGTTAAAAAATTTCCTGAAGAGTAAACAGAAGCGTCATCAGAATAGCTGGAATAAAGGTAAGAGCTCAAGGTCCAATAAGGTTTCATCTGATACAATTTGCTTTGAGTGCAGGCAGCCAGGTCACCTTCGAGCCGATTGCCCTAATCTGAAGAGTCAACCAGCAAAGGAGAAAGGAGATGACAAAGTTAAATACAAGAGAGGAAAGACAAAGACACATAAAGCTTTTTGGGCCGACTCTGCCTCAGAATCATCAGAAGAAGAAGCAGAGGAGGAGGTAACAAATTTGTGTCTTATGGCTAATGATAACCTTGATCAATTGGATCAGGATGAGGTATGTCACCTTTCTTATAATGAATTATTGCTTATTTCTGAGAATATTCATGACTCGTATAGGAAACTGAAGAAAATGCATGCTAAACTTAATATTGAATTTAGTTCCTTACAAATTGAGCATGCTAACTTAGTTAAAGAAAATTCTGATTTAGATAAAGATCACATGTTACTTCTTGATGACTATGATGCATTAAATAAGAAGCATATTAAACTAATTGAAGCACATGAATCCTTGAAAACATCGCATAATGAACTAGATGTAGAGTTTGAAAAACTAACTGCACTTGCATTAGAAGTAGATCATAGTGAGCATTTGCTATTGATAGAAGTTGATGGATTGACAGCTCAAAGTAAAACTTATAGTGAAAAAATAAAAGAACTAGAAAATAAAATTGCATCACTCACAGTAGGCCATCCTAGAAAACCCCCCACACAGCATGCATCACAAAACTTTAGGAAGAGGCACCACCACCCTCATAGATTAGTAAACCCATTTCCTGATGTTAGGTGCTTCTCTTGTGGCATGTTAGGTCACATAGCCCGCACATGCACAATTCACCATAGGACACACTTAGTATGGAGACCTAAACTGCATCCATCAGAGCATAACATGCATACATCTCATTCATGCAAGCATAAGGAGGAACCCAAACTCACTTGGGTTCCCAAATCTAATCTTTGAATGAAATTGTAGGGATGCTCTCACAAAAGACCTAGTGAGAGCATGTGGTACCTGGATAGTGGCTTCTCGCGACACATGACTGGAGATATGAAGAAGTTCATCTTATTGGAGACCAAAACTGGAGGCAAAGTAACATTTGGGAGACAACACTACCAGGAAGGTGATAGGCTCAGGTATCGTTGGTAATGCTAAGAATTTTTTAATTGAAAATGTTTTACTAGTTGATGGTTTGAAACATAATTTACTTAGCATTAGTCAACTGTGTGACAAAGGTTTTGATGTTAAATTTTTTACTGATAGATGCCTGATTAGTTTACTTGATCAAGTAATTTTAGAAGGAAAACAAATGAACAATGTTTACATGTTAGACCTTGATCGTGTAGATAACTCAAAATCATTTTGCTTGAAAACAATAGTTGATGACTCGTGGCTATGGCATAGGAGACTATGCCATGCTAGTATGAAAACTCTTAGAAACATCACTCAGAAAAACCTAGTTAGAGGTGTACCTAAGTTAGAATTCACCAAGGATCACTTATGTGATGCTTGCCAACAAGGAAAATAAGTCAAATCATCCTTTTGCTCAATTAGAGACGTGATCACCTCTAGGCCACTAGAAATTCTACACATGGACTTATTTGGACCCGTTAGTACAGCCAGTCTAGGTGGTAAGAATTATGGATTTGTGATTGTATATGACTTTACTAGATTTACTTGGGTAAGATTTTTAGCACACAAGAATGAGTTATTTGAGGAATTTAAAGTTTTCTCCACATGGATTCAATGAAAATTAGGTTGTGAAATATTAACAATCCATAGCGATCATGGTGGAGAGTTCCAAAATGATAGGTTTGAGTCATTCTGTCAAGAGATAGGAATAGAGCACAATTTGTCAGCTCCTAGAACACCCCAACAGAATGGCATAGCAGAAAGGAAAAATAGAACCTTGGTAGAAGTTGTTAGGGCAATGTTAGAGGAGTATACCCTTCCTAGATACTTTTGGGCAGAAGCAGTCAACACAGCCTATTATGTTTTGAACAGAGTAAACATTAGATCGAAGCTGAATAAAACTCCATATGAACTCCTTAAGGGTAGGACACCAAACCTTTCACATTTACATGTCTTTGGGTGTAAGTGCTTCATCTTAAATAATGGTAAACATCCCTTAGGAAAATTCGATCCCAAGTCTGATGAGGGTGTCTTCTTAGGCTATTCTTCTGTAGGTAAGGCCTATAGAATTTTTAATAAGAGAACCCTTGTAGTAGAAGAATCCACCATGTGGTATTTGATGAATCAGATATGCCCTCAGAAACTAAAATTGAAGATGATGAAATAGAGGCAATTCAAGGAGTAGAGTATATGACCTTAGGAGACAGGGTCGAATCTCAGGAAGGTTTGCCTAGAGAATGGAAATATTCTTCTAGTCATCCTAAAGAGTTAATTTTAGGAGACCCTTCAGAAGGTGTAAGAACTAGGCATGGACTTAGGAAGGAGGTTAGTCACTCAGCTTTCATCTCTATGATAGAACCTACAAGTATAGATCAAGCCTTAGGAGATGAATTTTAGATTCTAGCAATGCAAGAAGAGCTGAACCAATTCACCAGGAATGATGTTTGGGAGTTAGTTAAGAGACCTAAAGAGCAGATTGTTGTTGGAACAAAATGGATCTTCAAGAATAAGGTGAATAATTATTGAACAATAATAAGGAATAAAGCAAGGCTAGTAGCTAAGGGGTACAACCAGTTGAGGGAATAGACTTTGAAGAAACCTTTGCCCCGGTTGCTAGACTAGAAGCCATAAGAGTGCTCTTAGCTTTTGCTTGCTTCAAGAACTTTAAGTTATATCAAATGGATGTAAAGAGTGCATTTTTGAACGGGGTAATTAAGGAAGATGTCTACGTTGAGCAACCCCCCGGATTTGAAAGCTCACAATTTCCAAACCATGTATTCAAATTAAAAAAGGTACTATATGGATTAAAGCAAGCACCTAGAGCATGGTATGAAAGACTTAGCTCATTTCTTTTGGATAGAGGATTTAAAAAGGGTAGTGTAGATACTACACTCTTTTTACAAAAGGTCAAAGAAGAAATTCTCATTGTTCAAATATATGTAGATGACATCTTGTTTGGATCCTCGGATAAAAACTTATGCGATGAATTTTCAAAAACAATGAGTAATGAGTTTGAAATGAGCATGATGGGAGCGCTTAATTACTTTCTTGGATTTAGTGTAAAACAAATAGATAATGGAACTTTTCTTAGCCAATCAATGTATATTAAGGATATTTTAAAGAAATATGAAATGGATAGTGCAAAACCCATGAACACCCCAATGAGTTCGACAATCCAATTAGATAAGGATCCTAGTGGAAAATCAGTAGATCAAAAAAAATATAGAGGAATGATAGGATCCCTTCTTTACCTAACTGCCAGTAGACCGAACATAATGTTTAGTGTGTGCCTTTGTGCCCGTTTCCAAGCCGATCCTAAAGAATCTCACTTAACGGCTGTCAAAAGAATTCTTAGATATCTACTAGGCACCCCAAACTTAGGAATTTGGTATCCCAGACAGAGCACTTCCTTTGAAATCCTAGGGTACTCAGATTCTGACTTTGCAGGATGTAGGATAGATAGAAAGAGCACCTCTGGTACCTGCCAATTCATCGGACAATCATTAGTTTTTTGGTCCAGTAGGAAGCAAAACTCAGTAGCACTTTCCACAGCCGAGGCAAAATATATTACAGTAGAAAGTTGTGTTGCACAAGTACTATAGTTAAAACAACAAATTCTTGATCTTGGACTACCTGTTGGAACCCGATCATGTGTAACAACACAAGTGCAGTTTGTATCTCTAAGAATCCAATTCAACACTCTCGAACGAAACACATAGACATTAGACATCATTTCATTAGAGATCACGTCGCTAAGGGAGATATAGAATTACATCACATCGCTACATGAGATCAATTGGCAGACATATTCACAAAACCATTAGCTTTTGACACCTTTAGCACCTTGAGGACTAGATTAGGTGTCATAGATATAAATGCATAAAAAAAAAATTAAAAAAAAAATAGAAATAAAAATGCCAAAAAATAAAAAAAAACAAAAAAAATCTTTAGGGCTTCTCCTGATCACCACGCACTCTCCACACGAACACTTAATATTGACTGTTCTTCGTACTGTACGATTTATATCGTACTGTACGATATATCACAATCTACATACATCCACTAGTAGGCAGATTTCAGCTCTGTTGATCGGACTGTATGATGTACATCGTACGGTACGATAATCTTCCCGCAGATCCACCAACGGATTTCGAATATTGTACGATTCCTGTACGATTCCTCCATTTCTTCACTTCGTTTTCGTGCCCTCTTACAATGTCTAAACGAGGTCGGATGACTACCGGCAGCTCGTCCTCATCCCGTCGTCAACTCGATCGCTTTCTGAATAGTGAGAATGAGGAAGCCTACTACCGATACAAAGCCTGCAAAATTTCCCCTTCAAAAATGCTTAATCAGGCCGCTCTCAATTTCGAGGTAATGAGCCTCTTTGCCTCCACCACCTTTCAATTCCTACTCACCCTAGCGTTTCTATTTGCATTGCAAAAAATGAAAGAAAAAAAGGTTTCCATATAATTCTGAACTTCTTTTTGAATTTCTCGCCAACCTCACCTACATCGTCGATAACACCACTTTTCACTCCTGTGTTTGTGGACGTCCCATTGAAATAACTAGAGCCAACATCGCCCAACATATTGGGCTGTCCATTGAAGGACCTATGGTTCGCTCGTTTCTTACCGATGATTTTGATTGGAGCGATGTAAATAGAGTCCTTAGGAATACTGTTTTTCATCAACACCAGCCTCTAGTCTAATCCTTAACCAGAAATGCCCGTATAATTCAACATGTTCTTCGAACCTCTATCATACCCAAAGGTGGCGACCGCATCAATCTGACCCCTACCTTGTCAGTCGCTACCTACCTTATTATGTCCAACATTAAGTTTGATGAGGTCGATTTGATTAGCAACTATATTCGGCACATGACTTTTGTTTGTCTTCCCACCACTCGACGGAAACAGAACCTGGCTCTTGGTAACCTAATAGGATATATCCTCTAACATAAATATCAATTAACCTACCTTGGTGAACCCGACATGCTTCCTATTTTTTATACGGATGCTTCCTTCAGTATCCTCTTTCATCGGGGACATGAGCCTGAAGAACCCGTCTTTGATGAAGAAGAAGGAGAAGATGCACCAGCCGCAGCTCCAGCTCGACCACGACGCCATGCCGCACCCCGAGCACCTGCACCAGCACACCCAAATGATGATTTAGTCGCCCGCTTCGACCAGCTGCAGACACGTCTCGACATGCATATTCAAAAACAACATCAGCAACACGAGACTGATATGCAATGGTTTGGAGAGTGTTTTATCGCAATTGATCACCGCTTCGATACTCTATTTCAATACTTTCAGCCAAATCCACCTCCACCACCAACTGATCAGGACCCGTCTGACTAGATTGTCTGTGTTTGCATTGTAGTTTTTCTTTTTTTTTTTTTTTTGCTTTTGTGCTTTTAGTTGCTCCTCCTTTTTGTGCTGTCAAAAGGGGGAGAAGTTTGTTGTAATGTTGTAATGCCTGATTATCTAAATGCATTTCCTTTTGTTTCGTACTTGCTTGTAGTATCTTTTTTTTCTTTCTTGTGTTTAATTTTTTAAAAAAAAAAATAAAAAAAAAACAACAAAAGAAATATTTTTCTTTCTTACTTGCAACAAATTATTTGACATCATCAAAAAGGGGGAGATTGTTGCAACCCATAACCCCGAGTTTGAGATTTTGATGATGCCAAATAATGAGTGTTTTGGAACAGCTTTTCATTAAATATTATTTTATTCGCTATTTTCCTTGAGCACTAACATTTCAGGAAGATCACAAGTGACTCAGGAAGAAAGGAAGACTCAAGACCGGGTAGATTAGGAGTATGAGTCAAACATTGTATTTTTCATTTATTGTATTTTTACTTTATTGAGTCTGGCCACAAAATGCGTAAGAGTAAGAGCAACCATGCACACACACAGGGGGAGAGTTTTTTTTTAACTGCAAAATGTAATTAAAATTCTTCTCTGGAGATCGTACTGTACGATTTTATTTCGTACCGTACGATCCAAGCTATGTGGACAATTCTGTGAATAGATCGTACTGTACGAATTCTTTTGTACTGTATGATATGTTCAGATCCAAAACCCTAGCCGTGATTTAATTTAAGTAAGTGATTTTGCGCCGTTCGTACTGTACGAATAGGTTCATACTGTACGATCCATTTTTAATACTTACTTAAATTAACCCGTGATTAGTGCATGTAATACAGGCCTAATTAAAATTTGAACATCGTACTGTACGAATGCGATCGTACCATACGATGAACAGAGATAAAGTATGATCGTCCCGGATATCGTCCTGGACGATCTCTTGGTTTTTGTCACATCGTACTGTACGATAGTAATCGTACCATACGATGAACAGAGATGACATCCGATCGTCCAGACCATCGTCCTGTACGAATAGTTTCTTGTTGGATCGTACCGTACGATATTATATCGTACCGTACGAATTGTTTTTGAACTGTTTGTAAATCTTCGTACCAGGACGATGTCTGTTTATGAAGATCGTACTGTACGATGTTGAATCGTACTGTACGAACAGTAACGGCTACTTTTGAATTCAGAGGTTTTTGGAGCCTTTTTTAGA
The DNA here is from genome assembly GCA_019514585.1 of Dendrobium officinale. Classification (NCBI taxonomy): domain Eukaryota; kingdom Viridiplantae; phylum Streptophyta; class Magnoliopsida; order Asparagales; family Orchidaceae; genus Dendrobium; species Dendrobium officinale. The sequence goes on along the minus strand of CM033682.1, from coordinate 65,435,069 downwards.
TATCAATCAAGTTCTTGTTAAAAGAGATTTTTACAGAGGGGGTGAACGTGGTTAGAGAGTGATTCCAAGAGAGAAAGCTCTAGAGAAATTCTTGAGGGTTGAGAGAGGAAGGAGGAGGTGAGCATTGTGAGGGAGAAGAGGTGTGAGGGAGATCACACGGTTGCTCCAAGCTTGCTGCATCTTGCTCATGCTGTGGCCCTAGAAGGATTTGAGGGAGGATCTCCAAGGGAAAGGCTCGTCTACATCCGTTACCTCGAGGTTTTCTGCCTTCTTCAGGAGGGAGAAAAATGAGAAGGTTCTCTGCCGGCGCCAGGAGGGCGTAAAAAGAGTTTGGTACTCCGCCACGCCGGGTTGGTGAAAGGGAGGTTTGTACAGGCTTCTCCGCCTTACCGACGGGGGCAAAAGGAGAACTATTTTGATAGTGAAAATCTCGGAGTGGAGGACTCCGGGGAGTGGACGTATGTCATATTTTGACCGAACCACTATAAAATTCTTGGTGTGTTCTTTCCTTATCGTTGTTTACTTTTTGCTTGCATTTTAAATTTGTCATATCTAATGCATGTGAAATTTTGTGAAAGTAAAATTGCATAAATTTTTGTTCTAAAATTGAAAAAACAACAAAAAAAATAGAACTCTTATTTAGGATTAATTTTATTAAGAAAAAGACTTTTACAATTCACCCCCCTTCTTGTCGTTCATTAACTTCACTTTGCCCCTATAGCAAGACTTGAAGCAATTAGGGTTTTACTTGTCTTTGCCTGTTTTAAAGGCTTTAAATTGTTTCAAATGGATGTCAAAAGTTCCTTTTTGAATGGGGTTATTGAAGAAGATGTTTTTGTTGAATAACCTTCAGGCTTTGAAAATTCAAAATACCCAAATTATATTTTTAAGTTAAAGAAGGCATTATATGGATTGAAACAGGCACTTAGAGCTTGGTATGAGAGGTTGAGCACCTTCCTACTTGAAAGATCTATTGAAAAAGGAAGTGTGGATACAACTCTTTTTTTAAAGAAATTTGGAAAGGATATACTCATTGTTCAAATTTATGTAGATGATATCATTTTTGGATCTTCAAATAAAAATCTTTGTGATGATTTTTCTAAAACAATGAGTAGTGAATTTGAAATGAGTCTAATGGGAGATTTAAATTACTTTCTAGGTTTTAGCATTAAGCAACTTGAGGAAGAAACATTTCTTAGCCAAACTAAATATATTAAGGACATCCTCAAGAAATATGAAATGGACAATGCTAAACCTGTTAGTACACCCTTGAGTTCCTCAGTTCAGTTGGATAAGGACCTTAAGGGAAAATCTGTTGATCAAAAGAAATATAGAGGGATTATTGGATCTTTGCTTTACTTGACTGCTAGCCGACCAGATATAATATTCAGTGTTTGCTTATGTGCTATATTTCAATCAGATCCAAAAGAATCACATTTGACAGCAATGAAAAGGATTTTAAGATACTTGCTAGGAACTCAAAACTTAGGAATTTGGTATCATAAGTTTAGCTCTTCATTTGAAATTATTGGTTATTCAGATTCTGACTTTGCAGGCTATAGAGTGGATAGGAAAAGCACTTCTGGAACATATCAATTCATTGGAATATCATTAGTTTCTTGGTCCAGTAGAAAACAAAATTCAGTAGCCCTATCTACTGCAGAAGCAGAATACATTGCATTAGGAAGTTGTGTGGTACAAGTACTTTGGTTAAAACATCAGTTGATTGATTTAGGATTAACTATAGTCACTATTCCAATTTATTGTGACAATACTAGTGCTATTTGCATTTCCAAAAATCTTATTCAACATTCTAGAACCAAACACATTGATATAAGGTATCATTTCATAAGGGATCATGTATCCAAGGGAGAAATTTAAATCACTCATGTTTAAACTAAAAATCAACTTGCAGACATTTTTACAAAACCTTTTGTTAAGATAGTTGCTATTTGAATGCTTTACATTTTTGCAACTTATGTAGTTTTGATGATTCCAAACATTATTGTTCAAATACGTAGTTATCTCCTATCAATTTTAGAAGATTTGTATTTGCTCTTGTGTGTACTAACATTTCAGGAAAAATGAACTCCAGACTACGAAGACTTCAAATCAAATTCAGAATGAGATACTTTATAAAATTTGATATTTGCATTTCTTTGAAATTAAATTGAAAGGGAGTGAATGTAATTGAGTGAATAAAAACAAACACACACACATAAGGAGATCATAAAATATTTATACTGATCATACTGGACGATATACGTTCGTACGGGACGATCAGACAGTTATCTCCTATTGAGCATATGGAACGAATATGAACTTGCTTAAAAATTTTTCTAAGTCCTATTCGTCAAGGATGAATTTTACAATCGTCTAGGACGATTGGTTCTCTATAAAATTTTTATCCAGTCGAAATTAAATTATCGTCAATGGCGATTGGACATCTAGAAAATTTTCGTCCAGACGAAATTAATAATCGTCTAGGACGATCTGGTCTCTGAAAAATTTTCGTCCAGACGAAATTAAATTATCGTCCATGACGATCGGTCCTCTGGAAAACTTTCGTCTAGACGAAATAAATAATCGTCCAGGACGATCGGTCCTCTGTAATATATTCGTCCAGACGAATAAATTTTCGTCTAAACGATTAACCGACTTAGAACGGTTTTCAGCAGTTTTTAGAACCGACCTAGTAATAACCATTCGTACCAGACGAACCTAGTTCGTACGGGACGATCAGCTGTACGAAGACATTTCGTACACATGTACAAATGGGGTCATTTCAAATCGTTTAAGTAAAATCGTCCAGGACGATCCACGATCGTACGGGACGATCCAGTGCGTACAGAATTGAATACTTGCAGTTTTTGGGTGGTTTTTCTTGTCTTTTGTATAAATAGTCCAAATTAGACTGCCACCCAATCTTTTTGTCATTTGATCTTCGTGCCTCTTGAGAGAATAGCCAAGGAGAGAGTGGAAGAGAGCATTCAAAGGAGGATTCCTACCATTGAAGCGAGAAGGCTTCATTTGGATTTAAAAGGTAAGAGTCTCTACTTGTGAATTGGGATTACTTCACCCTTTTCCTTCTTCCTTTTAGATTCTTGTGAGAAGATCTGTCAAGGAGATCCGGTTCTCTACCGACACTTGGAGAGTGTGAACAGACGAAGGGTTCGCTGCCTACACTTGGAGAGTGTTAATAGCCGAAGGGTTCTCTGCCTACACTAGGAGAGTGTGAAAGGACGACGGTACTCTGCCAACACTGTAGATTATGTAAAAGGATGACGGTTCTCTGCAGCACCGGGGAGTGGTGAAAAGAGTGTGTTGTAAAGGCTTCTCCGCCTTGCTGTGGGTGCAAAAGGAGAGTCACTATTGGTATTAGTGCAATACTCAGAGGGTGCCTTTGGGGAGTGGATGTAGGTCTGGTTTTAGACCGAACCACTATAAATCTGGTGTCATTTACTTTATTATTTTTACGTTTCCGCATTTTAATTCTTAGTCTTAAAAACTGTGGTTGAAAAACTTTTTTTACAAAACTTAAAAGAAATAATTTTTATTGCGGTTCAACAAAATTTTAAAAGAGGGCTTAAAATTTTTTAAATTACTAATTCACCCCCCTCTTGGTAGCCTTTGGGACATTAACTTAGGCTTAACAACCTAATTACTAGACTCAAAAAGTGGTATTAGAGCTTTGTTTTAAAATCATAAGTTTGAACTACTTTTTGATTAACGTAGATGGCTACATTCAGAAACCGAAACACACCTGAAGGTTACTCTATCACTAGACCTCCACTGTTTGACAATATTCCTTTTGATTTTTGGAAAACACACATGTCTACTTTTTTACAGTCACTTGATTATCGCATGTGGATGCTAGTCCAGGATGGCTACACAAAACCAACTAGATTAGTTGATGGAGTTATGGTAGAAACACCTTTTGTAGATTGGACTATTGAAGAACGTGACTTAGCACAATTAAATGCCAAATGTCTAAATAGTTTCTTTTGTGCTTTAAAATCTGAAGACTACATGTGGGTTTCTACTTGTAAAAGTGGAAAGGACATATGGGATAGACTTTGTATAACTTATGAAGGAACAAATGAGGTTAAGCAATCAAGACTCAATATCTTGTTACATGACTATGAATTGTTTCGCATGAAACCTAATGAATCTATTTCTGACATGTACACAAGATTCATATAAATTGTCACTTCTTTGCATGCACTTGGTAGGGAATTAACAAATGCTGAAATGGTCAATAAAATACTTCGATGTTTACCTACTGCTTATGATGCTAAAATTACTGCAATTATAGAGTCTAAAGATCTTATCATTTACTCTATTGACAATCTTCTTAGTTCACTCATTGCTTATGAGCAAGGAGTAAGTCAAAGAAAGATTGATGCAGGTGAACCACGAAAGGAGAAAAATATTGCACTAAAAGTGGAAGAGTCAGAGAGTGAACACTCACAACCTGAGGATGAAGATGATATTGCTCTAGTGACTAGACAATTCATAAGCTTTTTAAAGAGGAAGCAGAAGAGACGCCAGCAATGGAAAGAGGTAAGTTTAACAGAAATGACAAGGTTTCCAATGAAGTAATTTGTTTTGAATGCAGGAAACCAGGTCATATAAAGACTGATTGTCTAAAACTCAAAGCCACTCCTAGCAAGAAGAAGGTAGAGGAGAAACCAAAGGTAAAGAAGGGCAAGAAGAAGTTTCAAAGAGCTTTTTGGGCGGATTCAGCTTCAGACTCATCTGAGACTGAAAAGGAAGAAGAAGTCACCAACCTTTGCTTGATGGCAGATAATGTTGAACAATCAGATCAAGAAGAGGTATGTGACTTAACCTACGATGAATTGTTTGAAGTTTCTGAACACATGCATGATGCATATAGGAAAATGAAAAAGATGCATGCTAGTTTAAGTTTAGAACTGGAAGAGCTTAAGAAGGAACATGAAATACTTAGGAAAGACCATACATTAGTAGATAACAACCACATGAAACTACTTGATGAATATGATGACTTTAATAAGAATTTTGAAAATCTAAAATCATCCTATGCTGATCTTGAAAGAGATTTTAAAAAATTTAAGGATGAATCTAAGAGGAAAACATATCGAATCAGTTATACAAATCGACTCTTGAAAGAAATGAATTCATTTTATAAATTGACAATAAGAGCTCTTGAGGATAATAGGATACCCCACAAAATTAAAGATTTTACAAATCCTAAATATTATTCTAAATATATGGAATCCCTTAGAAGACAATCATATAGAAGAAAACATAGGAATATTTTTCCTAATATTAAATATAATAATTGTGGATTTTTGGTACATATAGCACACACCTGTACTTTGAAGATGAAATCTAATTTGGTGTGGAGAACTAAGATGCATAAATCTAGACATATCATACATGCATCTGATTATAAATTTCTTAAAGGTGAACCCAAACTTGTTTCGGTTCCCAGGTCTAACCTTTGAGAATTTTGCAGGTTTGCTCTCACACAAGACCTAGTGGGAGCATATGGTACCTGGACAGTGGATGTTCAAAGAATATGACTGGAGATACTGATCAATTCATAACACTGGAAGTCAGGAATGGAGGCAAGGTTACACTTGGAGATAATACCACAAAGAAAGTGATTAGATCAGGTATGATTGGAAATTTCAAAAAAAATTTTCATAGACAATGTGTTATTGGTTGAAGGCTTAAAACATAATCTGTTAAGTATAAGTCAGCTATGTGATAAGGGCTATAATGTGAAATTTTTACCTACTAGCTGTATATTAAGCCTAAATGGAAAAGAAGTCTTAAATGGAAAAAGGGTTAACAATGTTTACATGCTAGATTTGAATTCTATTCTATCTCCTACTGCTTTTTGTTTAAAAACTGTTTCTGATGAGTCATGGCTTTGGCATAGGAGATTTTGTCATTCTAGTATGAAAAACCTTAGGAGAATTTCCCAAAAGAACTTAGTGAGAGGTATACCAAAACTAGACTTTACTAAGGACCACCTTTGTGATGCATGTCAATTAGGAAAACAAGTGAAGTCCTCTTTTAAGTCCAATAAGGATCTTAGGTCTAGTAAACCTTTGGAAATTCTTCACATGGATCTTTTTGGACCAGTAGGAATTGTAAGTCTAGGAGCGAAGGTATACGAATTTGTTATAGTGGATGATTTCTCAAGATTCACCTGGGTTAGATTTCTTTTTCATAAAAGTGAATCATTTGAGGAATTCAGAAATTTTTCAACTTGGATTCAAAGAAAACTAGGATGTGAAATAATTTTTTTACAAAGTGATCATGGAGGAGAATTTGAAAATGAAAGATTTGAAAATTTTTTTAAAGAAAAAGGGATTGATCACAATTTTTCTGCACCTAGAACCCCTCAACAAAATGGAGTAGTTGAAAGGGAAATTAGAACATTAATAGAAGCCGCCCGAGCAATGTTGGCAGAATACTCACTTCCTAGATATTTTTGGGCTGAGGCGGTTAGCACTGCATGTTATGTTCTGAATAGGGTGAATGTGAGATCAAATTTAAATAAAACACCCTATGAGTTGCTAAAAGGTAGAACACCTAACTTGTCACATTTGCATGTTTTTGGTTGCAAGGTGTTCATACATAACAATGGAAAATCTGCCTTTGGAAAATTTGATCCAAAATCAGATGAAGGAATTTTTGTTGGATATTCAAGTGTTGGAAAATCTTATAGGGTATTCAACAAAAGAACTTTAGTCATTAAAGAAACCACACATGTTGTATTTGATGAATCTGGAAATTTTGAAGAGCCAAATATTGTTGAAGAAGAGATTGAGGAAAACTTCCAAAAGATTGATAGATTAAATTTGGAAGAAAAATATGAAAGAAAATTTGGAAAGAGAAAACCCTTTGCCTAGAGATTTGAGATTTTCTAAAAACCACCCAAGAGAATTGATTATAGGTGAACCTAGTGAGGGTGTTAGAACTAGGCGTGGATTAAACAAGGAAGTCAATCATTTAGCCTTTATTTCAATAATAGAACCCACTAATATTGAACAAGCACTTTCTGATGAATTTTGGATATTGGCCATGCAAGAAGAGTTGAATCAATTTGTAAGAAATAAAGTTTGGGAATTAACCTCAAGGCCAAAAGATCATAGTGTTGTTGGAACCAAGTGGGTGTTCAAAAATAAAATGAATGACTCAGGAATAATCATTAGAAATAAGGCTAGATTAGTTGCTAAGGGGTATAATCAAATTGAAGGGATTGATTTTGAGGAGACCTTTGCCCCTGCAGCTAGACTTGAAGTAATTAGGGTTTTACTAGCCTTTGCCTGTTTTAAAGGTTTTAAATTATTTCAAATGGATGTCAAAAGTGCCTTTTTGAATGGGGTTATTGAAGAAGATGTTTTTGTAGAACAACCTCCAGGATTTGAAAATTCAAAATACCCAAATCATATTTTTAAGTTAAAGAAGGCATTATATGGATTGAAACAGGCACCTAGGGCTTGGTATGAGAGGTTGAGCACCTTCCTACTTGAAAGATCTTTTGAAAAAGGAAGTGTGGATACAACTCTCTTTTTAAAGAAATTTGGAAAGGAAATACTCATTGTTCAAATTTATGTGGATGATATCATTTTTGGATCTTCAAATAAAAATCTTTGTGATAATTTTTCTAAAACAATGAGTAGTGAATTTGAAATGAGTCTAATGGGAGATTTAAATTACTTTCTAGGTTTTAGCATTAAGCAACTTGAGGAAGGAACATTTCTTAGCCAAACTAAATATATTAAGGACATCCTCAATAAATATGAAATGGACAATGCTAAACCTGTTAGTACACCCATGAGTTCCTCAGTTCAGTTTAATAAGGACCTTAAGGGAAAATCTGTTGATCAAAAGAAATATAGAGGGATTATTGGATCTTTGCTTTACTTGACTGCTAGCCGACTAGATATAATGTTCAGTGTTTGCTTATGTGCTAGATTTCAATCAGATCCAAAAGAATCACATTTGACAGCAGTGAAAAGGATTTTAAGATACTTGCTAGGAACTCAAAACTTAGGAATTTGGTATCCTAAGTTTAGCTCTTCATTTGAAATTATTAGTTATTCAGATTCTGACTTTGTAGGCTGTAGAGTGGATAGGAAAAGCACTTCTGGAACATGTCAATTCATTGGAAATTCTTTAGTTTCTTAGTCCAATAGAAAATAAAATTCAGTAGCCCTATCTACTGCAGAAGCAAAATACATTGCATTAGGAAGTTGTGTGGCACAAATACTTTGGTTAAAACAACAGTTGATTGATTTAGGATTAACTATAGGCACTATTCTAATTTATTGTGATAATACTAGTGCTATTTGCATTTCCAAAAATCCTATTCAACATTCTAGGACCAAACACATTGACATAAGACATCATTTCATAAGGATCATGTATCCAAGGGAGAAATTGAACTTACTCTTGTTCCAACTGAAAATCAACTTGCAGACATTTTTACAAAACCTTTAGCCTTTGATACCTTCAGTACTTTAGGAATAAGGCTTGGTATAATTGATTTGAATGCTTAAATAAAAATGTTTTTGCAATATTGATATTTATGTTTTCTTAGTTTATTTGTTTTTGGTTTTGTTATGAATTTTGTGATTTTTTGAGTGTTTTGAATGAGTTTAATTTAGAGTCTGTGGTTTTATCTTTGTTTTCTATGTTTTGAATGTTTTGTTTGAATTTCTTAAATAAAATTTTAAAAATCCAAAAATTGTGGAAATCTTCCGGGAAGAAATTTTTTTTCGTACTGGACGATGTGTTCAAAATTCAGTTTGCGATAATTTTAACCGTTTTGAGAGCAGTTTTTAATTAGTTCGTCTGTACGATCAGATGATCGTCCAGGACGAAATTTTTTTTTCTCCGAAACATTAAAACTATTGAATGTAGCGGTTGAATGGATAAGACAGTTATAATTGTGAAGTTCGTCTATACGAACTTTTTGTTCGTCCAGATGAACAGACGTCGTTTCATTGTAGGGGACGGTTTTCAACAGACATTAAAACGAATTAACTTTTTGATCGTCTGGACGAAATTTTTTTTGTCTGTACGATCGGTCAAGTCAAAAAGCCTGTACGAGGGACACATCGTAAATTGTGTTGAGTACGAAAAACCGTTACATTTTGGACGAATTGGAAAATCTGCACGAAATTTTTTCGTCCAGACGAACGATAATTTTTGTCCAGGACGAACTGTTTTCGTTCAGGATGAGCGTATCATTTTTCTTTAAATATGAAGGCTTTCTAACTTAACAATCACATCTCCAAACTTCACTTTCAATCCCTTTCGACTTCAAATCGATAATGGCTTCCTCAAGCAAGAGACAAAAGGTGTTGGCAAAGAAACCCCACAGGAATGCCTCTGAAAACTTCCTGTCAAAAGCAAATGAGGAATCCTTTCCTCTTTTTGCCTCTGCCAAAATAACTCCCTCTCGCATTCTAATTCAAAGCGAGATACACTTTAAGGTAATGCACCTTTTTTCCTCTACCCAGGTTTAATTCATTCTTTCTCTCGTCCACCTTTACAACAAACAAACCTTTCTCTACTTTCTAGCCAACATGAGTTTTAATTTCGACTACTCCTGCATAAGTTCTTTTGTTTTCAAACAAAAAGTTGAAATCACCAAGCACGACATTGGTGCCTTTCTGAACTTAAGAACTGAAGGATATAGTGCCAACACCCTAAAGAGTGAAGACACTTTCAAATGGTATGATGTCAATAGGGTGATTAGACAAAGTGGCCTAACATATCATGTTGCTAGAGTCTCCGGTATGACTAAAAATGCCCGAATAATCAAGTATATCCTTCGATCTTCAACCATTCCTAAAGCTGGTGATAGGATCAATATTACCCCTCTCCTTTCTATTCTAACCTTTTTGCTTATGGATTATAAGCCTATCGACGAAGCCCAACTTATCATATATCATCTCTATGGGCTTTAAGAAATAGGACACATTGAACAGAAGAGAAAAAGGAACATCTCATTAGGACACTTAGTTACATACATTTTGGAAAAGAAATACAACTTAGTGCATCCTGATGATGAATACGAAGAGCCAGTTTACTACAATGATGCTTCTTTTAGAGCAATTTTCAAGGAAGAAAAAGGGAAAGCCCATGCCAGTGCTTCAGAAGGAGACGAAGAAGGAGAGCAAAATTCTGCACCTCAGTCAGATTATCAGAATCTGATTGAAAAACTTGATAGACTAGAGACTCATGTTGATCAAAGATTTGATCAACTTGATGCTCAACTTATGCAGCAGCAACAAGACATTGATAGCATCAGAAATGAAGTCCATGAAATCAATACCAATGTAATGTTGATGGCCTCCTACTTCAACCTTTTTGGTGGCATTCCTCCTCCTCCAGAAGAATAGAGAATGAGAGATGAATTTTTTTGTGTTTGTTGTACTTGTGTTTAACTTTAAATATTTTATTATGTTACTGTTTATTTTAGTATTTGTTTTAGTTATGTTTTGCTTATGTTTGTTGTTTTTGTTATTGTTTTTGATATTATGAAATGATCATGTAATCTTTTTCATTAATATCAATACATGTCGTAGTTGATTTAATTTTGATTTGTTTTTGGAATGTGGTTAATTTTTATGAATTTCATTAGTCTTTTTTAATCTTAATTGTGCTTAAATTAGATTGTAATTTGAGATTAATTACATTAGAAAATCTAGTCTTTATAAATTTAAAAGTTGTTTATAACTTGTTATAATTAGAACTTTTAAATTCATGTCTATTCATTTAGACTACATGAAAGTTAATATTATTATTGTAATATAGATGTTTTCTTATTTTGTATTTCTATGCTCAAGTGATATTTATGCACTTAGAAATATTTGAAATTTTAGATTATTGATTTTGGAAAGATTTGGTCTCAATTACTCTTGAAAATTATACAAAGATTACAAAAATCAAAAGGAATGCGCAAAGGTTCGCAAATATGAAAAAGAGGAACAAAATTAGCCCAATGTCAAAAGATGCACAAAAATGTGCCCAAAATTTGAAAAAGATGCGCAAAGCGCCACATGTGGTAATTCTCTTCTTTCCAAATTCTTTCAATCTCTTAATTCAAATTGATCTTATGTTCATTTATATTCTATTGAACTTTGAAATATAGAATTTTTATACATCTCTCTTGTAATAATTTTCTATATTTGAATGTCTAAATTGAATCATGTCTTTGATAAATTCTTCTTACTTACAATGTTATATCACTTCTTAAATTTTATGATTTTCTATGATTGATCTAATGATATTAGTTTTAGATTGCATACCTTATGACAATCACCATTTAGATTAAATTTTCAAATGAATTTCATATAATTACTTACATTTCTTGTCTATTTCTTCTTCACTTTTTATTGTTGTCAAAAAGGGGGATAAATTATTGTGTTTGTATGTTTTGTCATTATTGTGTTTGTATGTTTTATTTTGTTTTAATTGTTTTTTTTTTTTGCATTTTAATTTTGTGTTTGACTTTGAAATTTTGTTAAAATTTTTTTTTTTTGAAAAACAAAATTTTTTGTTCTTTGGTTCAAAATGCCTCCTTATTTTCATGTATTCATCAATTCAGGGGGAGTTTAGAATATTTATTTAAATTGAAACCATACAAACAATAATTGTTTTGTCATCATAAAAAAGGAGGAGATTGTTAAGATAGTTGTTATTTGAATGCTTTACATTTTTGCAACTTATGTAGTTTTGATGATTCCAAACATTATTGTTTAAATGTGAAGTTATCTCCTAACAATTTTAGAAGATTTGTATTTGCTCTTGTGTGTACTAATATTTCAGAAAAAACGAACTCCAGATTACGAAGACTTCAAATCAAATTTAGAATGAGATACTTCGTAAAATTTGATGTTTATATTTCTTTGAAATTAAATTGAAAGGGAGTGATTGTAATTGAGTGAATAAAAACACACACACACACACACATAAGGAGATCATAAAATATTTATACTGATCGTACTGGATGTTATACGTTCGTACGAGACGATCAGACAGTTATCTCCTATTGAGCATATAGAACGAATAGGAACTTGCTTAAAATTTTTTTTAAGTCATATTCGTCAAGGACGAATTTTACAACCGTCCAGGACGATTGGTTCTCTGTAAAATTTTTGTCCAGACGAAATTAAATTATCGTCATTGGCGATTGGTCCTCTGGAAAATTTTTGACCAGACAAAATTAAATTATCGTCCATGGCGATCGGTCCTCTGGAAAATTTTTGTCCAGATGAAATAAATAATTATCCAGGACGATCGGTCCTCTGTAATAATTTCATCCAGACAAATAAATTTTCGTCCAAATGATTAACTGACTTAGAATGGTTTTTAGCAGTTTCTAGAACCGACCTAGTAATAACCGTTCGTACCGGACGAACCTAGTTCATACGGGACGATCAACTATACGAAGACATTTCGTACACATGTACAAATGGGGTCATTTCAAATCATTTAAGTAAAATCGTCCAGGACGATCCATGATTGTACGGGACGATCCACTGCGTACAGAATTGAATACTTGCAGTTTTTGGGCGGTTTTTCTTGTGTTTTGTATAAATAGTCTAAATTAGACTGCCACCCAATCTTTTTGTCATTTGATCTTCGTGCCTCTTGAGAGAATAGCCAAGGAGAGAGTGGAAGAGAGCATTCAAAGGAGGATTCCTACTATTAGAGCGAGAAGGCTTCACTTGGATTTCAAAGGTAAGAGTCTCTACTTGTAAATTTGGATTACTTCACTCTTTTCCTTCTTCCTTCTAGATTCTTGTGAGAAGATCTGTCAAGGAGATCCGGTTCTCTGCCGACACTTGGAGAGTGTGAATAGACGAAGGGTTCGCTGCCTACACTTGGAGAGTGTTAATAGCCGAAGGGTTCTCTGCCTACACTAGGAGAGTATGAAAGGACGATGGTACTTTGCCAACACTGTAGATTGTGTAAAAGGATGACGGTTCTCTGCAGCACCGGGGAGTGGTGAAAAGAGTGTGTTGTAAAGGCTTCTCCGCCTTGCTGTGGGTGCAAAAGGAGAGTCACTATTGGTATTAGTGCAATACTCAGAGCGTGCCTCTGGGGAGTGGATGTAGGTCTGGTTTTAGACCGAACCACTATAAATCTGGTGTCATTTACTTTACTGTTTTTACGTTTTCGCATTTTAATTCTTAGTCTTAAAAACTCTGTGGTTGAAAAACTTTTTCTACAAAACTTAAAAGAAACAATTTTTATTTCGGTTCAACAAAATTTTAAAAGAGGGCTTAAATTTTTTTAAACTACCAATTCAGCCTCCTCTTGGTAGCCTTTGGGACATTAACTTTGGCTTAACAACCTAATTACTAGACTCAACACCTTTAGCCTTTGATACCTTTGGTACATTAAGAACAAGGCTTGGTGTTACTGATTTGAATGCTTAAATAAAAATGTTTTTGCAACATTGATATTTATGTTTTCTTAGTTATTTGTCTTTGATTTTTGTTTTGAATTTTGTGATTTTTGAGTGTTTTGAATAAGTTTATTTTAGAGTATGTAGTTTTGTCTTTGTTATACTCGTGTTTTATTTTAAATGTTTTGTTGTGTTAGTGTTTATTTTTAGTGTTTGTTTTAGTTTGTCTTTATTAAAAAGTTCAGTGTATTTTCTTAGTTGTTTTTAATATTATGAAATAAATATGTAATCCTTTTCATTAATATCAATGCATGTTGTACTTGATTTAAATTTGGTTTGTTTTTGGAATGTGGTTAATTTTTATGAATTTCATTAGTCTTATTTAATCTTAATTGAGTTTAAATTAGATTGTAATTTGAGATTAATTACATTAGAAAATCTAGTCTTTCTAAATTTAAAAATTGTTTATAACTTGTTATAATTAGAACTTTTAAATTCATGTCTATTCATTTAGACAACATAAAAGTTAATATTATTATTGTAATATAGATGTTTTCTTATTTTGTATTTCTATGCTCAAGTGATATTTATGCACTTAGAAATATTTGAAATTTTAGATTATTGATTTTGGAAAGATTTGGTCTCAATTACTCTTGAAAATTGTACAAAGAGTATAAAAATTAAAAGGAATGCGCAAATGTTCGCAAATATGAAAAAGAGGCACAAAATTAGCCCAATGTCAAAAGATGCACAAAAATGTGCCCAAAATTTGAAAAAGATGCGCAAAGCGCCACATGTAGTAATTCTCTTCTTTCCAAATTCTTTCAATCTTTTAATTCAAATTGATCTTATGTTCATTTATATTCTATTGAACTTTGAAATATAGAATTTTTATACATCTCTCTTGTAATGATTTTCTATATTCGAATGTCTAAATTGCATCATGTCTTTGATAAATTTTTCTTACTTACAATGTTATATCACTTCTTAAATTTTATGAATTTCTATGATTGACCTAATGTTATTAGTTTTAGATTGCATACCTTATGACAATCACCATTTAGAATAAATTTTCAAATGAATTTCATATAATTACTTACATTTCTTGTCTATTTCTTCTTCACTTTTTGTTGTTGTCAAAAAGGGGGAGAAATTATTGTGTTTGTATGTTTTGTTTTTATTGTGTTTGTATGTTTTGTCTTGTTTTAATTGTTTTGTTTGCATTTTGATTTTGTGTTTGACTTTGTAATTTTGTTAAAAAAATTTTTAAAAAACAAAAATTTTGTTCTTTGGTTCAAAATGCATCCTTATTTTCATGTATTCATCAATTCAGGGGGAGTTTAGGAGATTTGTTTAAATTGAAACTATACAAACAATAATTATTTTGCCATCATCAAAAAGGGGGAGATTGTTAAGATAGTTGCTATTTGAATGCTTTATATTTTTGCAACTTATGTAGTTTTGATGATTCCAAACATTATTGTTCAAATGTGTAATTATCTCCTAACAATTTTAGAAGATTTGTATTTGCTCTTGTGTGTACTAACATTTCAGGAATAACGAACTCCAAACTACGAAGACTTCAAATCAAATTCAGAATGAGATACTTTGTAAAATTTGATGTTTGCATTTCTTTGAAATTAAATTGAAAGGGAGTGATTGTAATTGAGTGAATAAAAACATACACACACACATAAGGAGATCATAAAAAATTTATACTGATCGTACTAGACGATATACGTTCATACGGGACGATCAGACAGTTATCTCCTATTGAGCACATAGAACGAATAGGAACTTGATTAAAAATTTTTCTAAGTCATATTCATCCAGGACGAATTTTACAATCGTCCAGGACGATTCATTCTCTGTAAATTTTTGTCCAGACAAAATTAAATTATCGTCAATGGCGATTCGTCCTCTGGAAAATTTTCGTCCAGACAAAATTAATAATCGTCCAGGACAATCTGGTCACTAGAAAATTTTCGTCCAGACGAAATTAAATTATCGTCCATGGCGATTGGTCCTCTGGAAAATTTTCGTCCAGACAAAATAAAGAATCGTCCAGGACGATCGGTCCTCTATAAAAATTTCATCAAGATGAATAAATTTTCGTCCAAACGATTAACCGACTTAGAACAGTTTTCAGCAGTTTCTAGAACCGACCTAATATTAACCGTTCGTACCGGACGAACCTAGTTCGTATGGGATGATCAGCTGTTCGAAGACATTTCATACACATGTACAAATGGGGTCGTTTCAAATCGTTTAAGTAAAATCATCCAGGACGATCTACGATCGTACGGGACGATCCACAGCGTACAGAATTGAAAAATTGCTGTTTTTGGGCGGTTTTTCTTATCTTTTGTATATATAGTCCAAATTAGACTGCTATCCAATCTTTTTTTCATTTGATCTTCGTGCCTCTTGAGAGAATAGCCAAGGAGAGAGTGGAAGAGAGCATTCAAAGGAGGATTCCTACCATTGGAGAGAGAAGGCTTCACTTGGATTTCAAAGGTAAGAGTCTCTACTTGTGAATTGGGATTACTTCACTCTTTTCCTTCTTCCTTCTAGATTCTTGTGAGAAGATATGTCAAGGAGATCCGGTTCTCTGCCGACACTTGGAGAGTGTGAATAGACGAAGGGTTCGCTGTCTACACTTGGAGAGTGTGAATAGCCGAAGGGTTCTCTGCCCACACTAGGAGAGTGTTAAAGGACGATGGTTCTCTGCCAACACTGTTGATTGTGTGAAAGGATGGACAGTTCTATGCCAACACTGGGGATTGTATAAAAGGACGACGGTTCTCTGCCGCACTGGGGAGTGGTGAAAAGAGTGTGTTGTAAAAGCTTCTCCGCCTTGCTATGGGTGCAAAAGGAGAGTCACTATTGGTATTAGTGCAATACTCAGAGGGTGCCTCTGGGGAGTGGATGTAGGTCTGGTTTTAGACCGAACCACTATAAGTCTGGTGTCATTTACTTTACTATTTTTATGTTTCCGCATTTTAATTCTTAGTCTTAAAAACTCTGTGGTTGAAAAACTTTTTCTACAAAACTTAAAAGAAATAATTTTTATTTCGGTTCAACATAATTTTAAAAGAGGGCTTAATTTTTTTTTTTAAAACTACCAATTCACCCCCCCCCCTCTTGGTAGCCTTTGGAACATTTACTTAGGCTTAACAACCTAATTACTAGACTCAACACAATAGACAAAATATTAGCTGCAATCGTAGAGCTTCCCATAGTTTGCTTGCCATGGACTTTTCTATTCCTTTCCTTCCAGCATTCGTGAACCGAAGAACAGTACACACTAACAATGCTGGACCTTGATGCCGGCAACCTTCTCAACACCTTCAGACATTCCTCAAGAGAACCAAAAATTAGAATATTAAATCCCCAGCTTTGTATTTTCAAAAGGATCTCCTTTTAAAATTTATAGTGCACCATAATATGCTCAATATCTTCCACTTGTTGACAAACCCGAGCACAAAGAACATTGTCAGTAAGTTTTCTGTAGTGGAGAAATTCATTGGTTGGAATTGCAAACTTACTCAATCTCCACCAAAACAGCTCCACACGTGGTTGAAGTTTAGCTTTTTGAGCCACATAGCTAAACCCAAATCTCCTTCTCCCCTTTCATTATCAATACTATTTTTGTAAGCCATAGCTGTAATCGTTTTCCCTGAAAACTATTTGATTGCCTCCATATAATCTTCATCAGCATTGTGATTAATTTGGATCTGTAAGATAATTGAAGTGAGAACCTCATTGAACACCTTCAGCAGCCTCTCCACATTCCATTCTCTGTTATGGGATAAGAAATGATCAAGCATAACATCCTCCAATCTTGTGCTGTCAACAAAAGTAGGCCACATCCCCAAGCTTCTATCAAGTATCCAAACATCCTTGAGCACATTTACCTTTCTCCCATTAGCCACTCTCCATTTCAAAAACGGCTTTAAAAACTTTCCTCCTTCATATAGAATTTTCCATGCATCAGATGCTCCTTGTTTGATTCTACTATCAAACAAAGTATTCTCATATCTTGTGGTTATAATGTTGTGCAAAGTAGACTCCGTATTGCTTAAAAACCGCCAAGCCAGTCTTGCCTTAAGTGGTCCTGCTCTTCTAGTTGCTAAATGGAATCCTAACCCGCCATCTTCACGTGGTTTACATAGCTCAGACCAAGAGACATAGTGAAGTCCCTTCTTCCCATTACTCTTATGCCACACAAACTCTCTACAACATTTATCAATCTCATGTTAGATCTTCTTTGGAACCATAATGTGAGTTGATAAAAAATTTGGTACAGCTAATAAAGATGTCTTGGCCAGCACAATCTTACCACCCATGGATAAATTCTTGCTTCCCCATGAATTAAGCTTGAGTAAAACCTTATCCAGAACATCTTGGAAATCAGCCTTTACTAGTCTTCTTAGTGTTATTTTAACACCAAGGTAATGAAATTCCTTCACTACCTTGAAACCCAAAATATCTTTAACTCGATTTCTATTTTAGAGGCAAGTGGCATTGCTAAACAGAAGCTGAGATTTCAAATTGTTAACCTTAAGAGCTGTCCAGGAACAGAATCCCATAACTATGGATTGGAGAGTTTTAGCCATCTTCCTTGTAGCTTGAGCATATATCAAAACATCATCAGCATACAACATGTGAGAGATCTTACGCGTTCTTGGTGAAATTTGAATTCCCAAGTCACTTCCCCATTCCTCCATTGCATTTGATAGTAACTGAGAACACAGGATAAACAAATACGGGGATAGAGGACATCCCTGACGGAATCCATCCTCAACATTGATCCACTTCAAGGCCTTTCCATTAAGAAGTAACAAAAATCTGACATCACTCACACATTCCATTATAAGTGACGATAAAATTTGACTTAAAAATTGAAATTCAATAAAACTAACATTTCCGAAAGAAAATTATGTTTTCAAAACTCCAACAATGCATTTTTAATCAAACAAGATTTTGATGCAATATAAGCACCCTTATCTTTTAACTTGTCATCAAAAGGAATAAAACCCATAAGAGTTCTTCATGTGAATAAAGAAATGTTAATAAAAGTTGAAGAATTCTAAATTCTATTAAAAATTTTACTATAGTCATGTTCAGTTCTAAAGAAATTCCTAACTCTGTTTAAACCAAATTCACCATCCATAGAATATTTAAAATAGATTGATCATTAAGAAAAAGTTTTATTGGAATGTCCCATATAACATTAAAAATGTTTTGAGAAACATGGTTTAAAAGAATATTTTCACACCACCTCCAATCCCTAATTAAATTAGAATCCTTCTTGGTGGAGATTGATTGAGTACTAAAATAAGATTCAAGAGACCCTGCATCAATCTGGTCATCTTGCCAAAAATAGGATGTACCATTCCAATTTCCCATTTAAGAGTCATTTCTCTTTGCCATTTAATCTTATATAACTTGTTCCATCAGGCAGATTAACCCTTCTTGAAAGTGTAGTTTATAGGATGATTGTTTTAATAGTATTTATTTATTAAATTGTCCTACAAGGAATTATTTGTTCTAAATTTGCAACATAGTTTTTAAAAAAATCCTTTAACCATATCATAATTAGATTTATAACCCAAACCACCTAGTGAATATCTTTGTTGGTCAGAGTGGAATACGGAAAAAACTTATTAATGATTTTTTTTAGTCTAGAACACACTGCTAAAGTAGGTTTCATGGTTTGTAATAGGTATATGGAAGTACAACATAAAATCTTTTAATTAGAACAAGCCTAGCACCAATAAATAAGAATTTAAATTCTCGAGCATATAACTTCTTAAGAATGATAGAAGACATTTTATCAAAAATTAAGGATCTTTTATGACCTTTTTGAAACTGGGTCCTAATGTAATCAATAGGAAATAGAAATTTAAAAATAAATAAAAACAAAATAAAAAATAAAAAATAAAAAAGTTTGTAAAATTAAAAAATAAAAAGGAAATAATTTATTTGTGAAACTAGTTATTAATTTGATGTTGTTGATATTCTCCATCGACATGCCCTTACCCATAGTAAAAATGCTTTTGTTATTTTCGAAATTAAACCCAATTTCATTTTGAAAAGCTTTAATAAGTTTTTTTTTTCTCTTTACACTATTTAAAGAAGCATTAAAAATAAAATGATCTCATCAATAGTGAAAAAAAAAGAGAAATATTTAAGCCAAATGAATTCCTAGAGGCCAAACTTTTAAAAGTATAAAACAATATTGCAATCCTAAAGTTTTTAATAGTGATAATATATAGAGCAGGAGATAAGGTTCCCCCTATTTGAAATCCTAACCATATTAAAAAAAACCTTGAATTTTAGCTTTAAGAAGAATATAGAACCAAACATTTTTAAGAATGTATTTAATCAAGGTTATGCTATTATCATCAAATTCAAAGAGATACACAAAGTTAAAAATGATAGACCAGCTAATATTATCAAAAGCTTTAGTTATATCTAACTTTAAATTAAGTTATGATAATTAACTTTTTTATGAATATCATGATCTAATTTCTAAGCATGTGAAACACTTCTAGTGTTAATTCTACCTTTCACAAAGCCAGTTTGATTCAAAGAAATTATTCTGGAAAAAATAAGCAAAAAATTAAATGCCTGAAGTTTGCAAAATAATAATAATAATAATAATAATAAAAGTAGTGCCAAGTCTAATAGTTCTAGAGTCTTTCAAGTTTTTTGGATAATTACATTTAGGGAATCATTTTTATTGAAGTGTAGGCGAAAAAACTCAGAAATGCTTATTCCATTAGAAATGGACATAGAAGTTTTACATAAATACACTTTAATAAAAAAACAAAAAGTTTTGATGGAAGGAAGTAGTAAAACCGTCAGACCTAACAATTGAATCCTTATTCATATACTTAAGTATGTTATAAAGTTTCATGTTCACCAAGAATTTTAGAAAAGTTAAAATTATCCTAAGTGAAGATAAAAGGAATAAAGTGGGGATTAAATGTTTTCCCAACATTCTTAGAAATACCAAGTACAAATTCAAAATGAAAAATAGTCGAAGCATAAATAACATCCTGATCTTTAGTCCAGTCCCATACTCCTTCATAATTTTGTTGATAAAGGATCATGGTTTCCATTTATTAGCTAAGGATTGGAAATATTGTGAATTTCTTAACCCTCAAAAAGGTGTTTGGAAATAGCCATTAGCAACCAAAAAACTTCCTCTCTATATTGAGGTTTAGTAAGTTTGTTTTTAACATTAATTATATCTTTTCTATTTTCATCACAAATAGAGGCAAACTTGTTTTCATGTTGAATGACATCATCTTTAGCTGTACAATATTTTCAAAGATATTACCAAATACATTTTTACTCTACCATCTAAGGATATATTTATGGCATTTGACTTTTGAAGAAAAATGAAAAATATCAATAATACCATCATAGCAATGCATTGGAGCCATCCAACTGTTCTTAAGAAAATTAAAGAAACCAAGAGATGGAAGCCACATGTTTTAAAAATGAAATGGAGTATAAGAATTCACATGTTTAATTATAGAAAGCAAAGAAACATGGTTAGAAGTAGTCCTACTGAAATGTTCTAGAAACGTCTTAGGGAGAAGACTTAACCAATCATTATTAAAAAGGTTCTTATCTAATAGTTTCCAAAGTATATTATTAAACCTAGTAAAATTGGGAGCTATATATAAAGCTAATAATAGTTAGAACATATTCATGAATCATTTTATTGATATCATCCATAACAGCTAAACTAGGAAGGACAGCTTCAAATCTTTCAGAAATGGTAGCAATGATATTTAAATCCCCACTAACAAACAACAGGCGAACATAATAATTAAGAAAGTCAAGTAACTTTGACTCCAAAAGGAGTCTACCAACTTCAGAATAACTTTCATACACCATGGAACCCATAAAAAAACATTAAAAATAGAAAATTTTTAATGTAAAACTTGATCAAAATCTCCAATAATAGATAAAATAAGATATTCTTTCAAAAGTAACCAAATGTCTCCAAAAGTTTTAACATAGGCAAAATAAAAAACCAATTATCTTTGAGATAATAATTAGAAGATAAATCATAGGCTGAAGAAGAGTTAAAAAGTTTTTTTTTTAATCTTGCAAAGATCATGCAAATGAAACCAAGTTTAAAACTTCCCAAAAGCTCTAATATTTTAAATGATAGACCTAATCATAAAAAGTAGTCCAACAACAAGCATTTGATCTAGTGACACCTATATCATAGGATAAACTAGCATAATTTTTCTTTTTATATATTCACATTTTTTTCATAATAGTAACACACCCAAAACCATCCAATGATTGATTAAAACTTATGAAATTTCAATCCTCAAAAGCATCATTTGGGTTCAAATCATCAGTAAATTAGTTTCAACTTCTTCCAATTTGAAAATTATCAACCACTAGGGTCATCCCCACATAATGACCTCTTAGGTCTTTATTTGAAACATGATGAATAGAAGTAACAATTGTAGGAAAATGAGTAGGAGAATCCTTACTTAGAGTAGGCATTATAGTATAAAAGGAATTAGGAGCAACATATGTAGGTATAATGGCAATATCATAAACTTCCAAAGAAGGAGCATTTGAAACCAATTTCCCTGTGAAAGCTATGTTGCAATTTGGGCTACCCTCCATATCCATGAACTCTTTAACGCCAACATTTTGCTCAATGAAGGATCCATTATTTAAATACTTACAACCAAAATAATATATTAAAGAGGCATTTCCATTAATATCAACCCCTGAGGTTTTGATTTAGAAATAGGATTTTCCCTCAAATGAGGAAGAAGTTAAAAAATAATCAAAGGTACTAATACTGAGTGATTTATAGTGATCAGAAAAATATGGAAAATCATCCATTGCAACCATTTGAACATAGAAAATTTTCTTAAGGCTAAGCCATACAGTGTTAGGATATTTTTATGAAATATCCAATTCCATAAGAACATGTGCAATAGAAAGTCTGGTTCTATTAGTTGTGGTTTTGCCAATTTGAAGTGGAGGGCAAAATAATGATACCAAACCAAATAGGAATGATTTGAGATTTCTAAGAAATATATAAAAAAAAGGATACCATTTAATAATCTTCATGAATTAGTTACTAATATAGTATGATTTATGAGCATAAATAGGGATATAATCCAAATTGTTAATTAACTTGGTCAGTAAATGATATGGATCCAATAAGGTAACGAACAAACTCACCAAAAGGTTTAAGATTAAGAAAAAATTTATGGATAACATCTAACTTAGGCTAAAAAAGTGAAATTTCCCAACTAATGCGGATTAAAAAGGACTAACTGGTGCATCAACCTCTTTGTTAGAGATCCAAAGTGCACTCATCCCACAATGAGTAATTGCTTTAAGCCCAGAAAAAGTAATAAAGGAAGAAGAACTTGCTAAGAAATCCATAAAAGAATGAGTTTGGTTTTAAGTTGTTAAACAGCTTGGATCTAACATCTTAATAGGGCTATTTACCATTCGAGAAGATGAGAATTCCATAGGATTTGGTAACAAAACTAAAACAAGTGAATGATAAATAACCTAGTTGGCCCAATGCTGACAAAAATGAAAGAGAATCATAGATAATAGAGTAGAAAACTTCCCTGAGAAAGAAAGAAACTAAAGGAACAAAATCACAAGCTAAAGCCAGAGAAAAATCTATCACGCACCAGCACTGTTAGGATGTCAAAATGAGTATTTTTTAACAAAAAAAATTTATTTCATCGAAATAGTGAGTACAAAGTTCTTACAAGGGATCCAAAAACATGTTAAATGCACAAAGAGCTACATTCGTAAAAGAAAAATGAAACCTAATGTAATAGGTTCCCTATCTAACATATAAATGTCTGCAGTAAAATATAAAGCTTAGGCAAGAAGTCGTAACAAAGAAGCCTATGTGAAAGTAGCAAAAATTAAATGAAGAATATTGTTTAAGGCCAACCAAACATCAAAATAAGAGCACCTTAAAAAAGAAGAGAAATAAAAAAAAATAATCCTACCTTCAAAATCATCTCAAAAACATCGTAAGTCATAGCCTTCACTCTTAGCCCCCATCATAAGAACTAGCTCGTGTCAACATCCAACATATATAAAGCAAGCCCAGCCAACTGCAACCAACAAAGCAAAATAAAAAAATAAAACTCAATATCCTAAAAATAGAAAAAGAATTAAAAATTAATAGCTAATAAGAATCATCAATAAAATCCTCCACAACTCGCATAAGTGTTTCAACCAACCTTATTGGCTTTAAAAAAAAAAAAGAACCACCATAACTAAACATATGCTCGGTAGCATAGAGCAAGAGATCATGAAAAAGATTGAAAATAACAATAGGGTTGTAGAGTGTACCTAGCCATGGGTAATAATTCAACCAACATTGGTCATAATCTTAATTAAGTAACTTAAGCCCAACCAACAATAGCCTTAAAAAAAATAAGAAGAACAAAAAACAAAATCCGAAAAGAAACCTTCACTTTTAGCAACTAGCACAAGCATAAGAGAATTAAATATTCCATGATGCCATGAATAATACAACTAGAAGTAACACAAGTCCCATTAACCATAGAAAGTGTTCAAGAAAATGATTGAAAGAAGAAGGAAAAAGGACCATAACTAACAAATAGAATTAGAGAACAACTAGGATAACTTTCTTCATAAATAAGGTAACTATAAAGCGTCATGTTTGAACAAACCCTTAAATGCAATGAAGTCTAAATCTTTAATTAAAAAATTAGTAGTAGATTTAGTCATCCCTTTCTTAGCCAACAAATCAGTACATTCATTACTTTCCCTCAAAATATGGGAAATTCTAAAATCAATCTATTCATGTGTAGCCATAAGTTTTTTGAACAGGTAAAAATGGATGGCATTATGACACGTTTTGGAGGAAATTAAAGAAAATAACACTTTAGAATTTTATTTAATCTAAATATAATATATATTTTTGCAAATAAATAATTTAAGACATATACCTAAAGCACTCAACAACACAAAAATAACATAATAATAAGACAGGTATAGATTCCTCAGATTTATTTCCTGCCCTTGTGATTATGCAGCCAATATATATCTTTCTTAGCGGTTACTAACCATCAGAGTAGTAGGTTCTTCTCAAATATATTCATAATATTTAGCGGTCTCAAAACTCTCACACATCTCATCATCTCGAACTACCTACTAAAGCATTGAATGCTAGCGTCTTTTGCATCAAAATTATCAACCCAATGGATTGATTGGTCCTTACTCTCTATGCACTTGATGATAAACTTTGAAGAATTTCTTGAGGCATATTCTATACTTATTCCTCCCACACCATGTAAAATTTATTCTTTAAAAAATCAATATAATTTTCTTGGGTAAAATCAAATATTTTCTTGTGTTGGGTTTCTTTATGTTATATGTACTATTTCAAACTAACTGCATTTAATAACTTCATCCTCCTCATTCCATCTCCAAATCATCATCACCCTCTTTAAACCTTGAAAAAAAATCAGTTATAGAACTTATGGGATTCAAAATTCAATGACACACATTTTTAATAGACTCGCTATGCTATTTGGATAGAATGCTCATACTAAAATAGTGCTTATTAAATTTTATTGACCAATTATTCCTTATAGTATTAAACTTGTCAAACTAACCATGGCTATGGAGGCTCCCTTCTGTGATAATTTTAGCCCACATTTTACCAAATTCTTCCTTAAGTAGAACTTTCTCAAAAAATTATAAAAAAACTCCTCCAACTTTGTTATTGTTATTAAAGCAATAAACTTTTGATGGAACCTTTTAAAGATCTATCTTTGGCATAGTATCATGTATGGGAGGTAATGTAAATTCTATGGCCCTAGCCATTGACTTGTACTGATAAGTAAATATTGCTATTGGATATTCATGACAAATTATTAATTTAAATGTTCTAAATAACCATATAAATGATTTAATTTCTCCCTCTGATATAAATGCCACCCCAAGATGAACATTATTTTAATGATTATTAACTTTGTTAAAAGGTGAAATTACTAAATTATGTTTACTAATCCTATAGCTAGTTTAAAAAATTACCACATATCTAAAGCAGTCATAACCTATCCTACCCCTCCCATTAAAAAAAAAAAATTCAACAATTTATCAAATTCAATAATTTTGACATTCTATGTTAATATATAGTCCATAGCTTTTCAATCTTTAAATAATTGTATTAATGAAGCAACTATTCTTATCCCTCTTAGAGAATCCAACGTTCTTAATACCAACAACTTCATCTTCAAGGTCAACTATTCTTGTCCTATCTTCCGTCATATATTTAAGAATTGATGATTTCTCATCACTAATATTCACTAATATTCCTATATGATGTAAACATATGTTGAGCTTGAGCCAAATAAGGAGAGACTAGGTAGACTGAGAGAAAGTAGAGAGAGAAACTCTGAGAATTCAAAAATCTGTTATTTTGAATTTTTGCTTTTTGCGGCTTCGTCGTCGGAGGTATGACCACGGAAGGTCATCGGCCAGCTACGGCTGGCGGTCAATTGGATGATAGGCATTCCATGGGAAGGATAAGCGTTGGTAGCGCTCGTGATGTTTCATCTTCTCCACCGGCATTTGGTGATGGAAAGTTAAGTTTTTTTATAGGATTAAAATCGTCATCTGTGATGAACAAACCTTTGATCATAAAAAAAGGAGGATTGCTGATGAAGAAACAAAACTTGGAAGTTCCTGGTAAAGGAAAAAAGCAAAATTTCAGATGAATTTCTTGAAATTTCTGGAAGGCCGTTCCAGAAACATATTGAGAAGGAAATTGATATGTTTCCTATTCCTGCAAAAGTTGCTGAAACCTCAGAAGTAAGGAAGGAGGTAGGAAGTAATGTGATTTCTAACATCTATTTGGAAAATTCTACTGCTGTAAATGATATGAATGGTACCAGACTGGAGGAGAGAGTTGCTGAAAACAGAAATATAAATTCGGAAATGGAGAAAGTTTGAACCTGCACTACTGGAGAACTTGGGAAATGTGAGGAGGTGCTTGAGGTAATGCCACAAAGAATTAATTCTGCTAAAATTCAGAATGCTTGGTCCAGGAATAAAAACATAAAAGTGGCTAATCTGGATTTTGGAGATTGCATTGCTGAAGATGGTTGTACTGTTAAACTGCATAAGGAGAAAGTTTGTGAGAATGCAATGAAACTAAACAAGTCCCTGGTGGTTAAAATCTTTGGAGAAGACACTCCGTTCTCATCAATCAGCTATGAATTAAGGAGACAATGGGAAGTTTTCGGTAAATTCCATCTTACCATACTGGGTAAAGGCTGGGTGTTATGCTCTTTTTATGAAAATAAACACTTGGAAGCCGTTCTCAATAATGGCCCATGGTTTGTTAATGGTAACATAATCGGTATTGAGAAATGGAATCAAAAATTTGATCCAAATTCTCTGGAAGGACTTTCTGCACCGATTTGGATCAGAATGCCTAATTTACCTCTATTTTGTTGGGATGAAGTGAACATATGTCGTATAGCTTCGATGGTGGGGAAGCCTTACTTAATTGACGGTAATATGTTTCAATGGTCGAGAAGAGAATTTGGTCGGGTTTGTGTCCGTATCAAGTTGAATGATAAACTTCCTACTGGTGTATGGGTAGAAGGAGAAGAAGGGAAATTTATCAAAAAAAAGAATACGAGAGACTCCCGAATCTCTGCTTTGAATGTGGAAAGATTGGTCATGATAAGAAGGAATGTGCCAAAAGTACTTTTTTGAATAAGGAGAATTTTGATCAATTGAAGAAGGATTTGTCTAAAAACATTAATGAGAAGGATACGTAGAAGTCAATCAGTCAACAGATGATAAGTTACATAATGCTGAAAGTTTTGGTCCGTGGATGATGGTGAATTATGGGAAGAAGAATGTTAACAAGAATTGGTATAGAAAACCAGCTGTTCTGGGACTAAAACCAGCAAAAGTTCTCAGCCAAAACAATATGTTGCAGTGAAGAAGCAGGTAAATATTAAATCTGGATTGGTAGAGCAAAATGCAGTTAAACAGATAGCAGCTGTTTCAAAAGATAAGGCTTCTACAGAAACTACTCCGGAAACAGACTCTGTTATTCCTGTCAAAAACAGCTTTAATGCCCTGGAGGAGTTAGAGGATGGAGAAATTAATGAATCATGTTTAAATGATAATCTTGGAAAAAAGGATACTGAAAAAGATGCTAAGGGTTCTCCTGTGATTGCAGTTAATAAGGGAGAGATGAATGAGAAAGAGTCTGTGGGCAAGATTTCAAATAGTATTGGCAATAAGGGGATAGAGGACTCTTCTCAATCCTCCAAAAAGAAGAAAAGCAAACAATTGAAAGACCTGGGTCCGATCAATGCTTCTACAAGGAGTCGTAGAATGGATATGGAAGGAAAAGGTAATGTGGGGATCAATCCCCATAGTCCTTTTAAATGAATTCTATCTATTTTTGGAATTATAGGGGAGCAAGGAAGAGAAGTGCTTCCCTCTACCTCAAAGAGGTAGTTAAAAATAATGGTGTTTGTTTTGTGGGATTGGTTGAAACCAAAATTACTACTATTGATAGAGATGAAGTTGATGCATTAATTGGAAGTCATTGGGACTTTTACTGTGTCCCATCTACTGGTCTTTCGTGTGGCATTCTAATTCTTTGGAACAAAAATTCAGTGAATTTCTCAGTTGAAGAAAGTTCTACACAAATGGTGAAAGGTGAAATCAACATGTTCAACAATTTAAGATGGAAGGTGTTCACAGTGTATGGTAGCATTGAGGTGAGCAAAAGAAGAGAACTATGGAATATGCTTGACAGATATTCCAATCATGATTACCCGATAGTAATTGGAGGGGATTTTAATTGTCTTTTATGCAAAGAAGACAAATTTGGTGGAAGGAAATTTTCTTATCATCAAGGAACAAGGGAGATGGAAGAATGTTTGTTAAAAAATGATCTTCATGAAGTGAGCTTCATTGGCCCAAGATTTACTTGGTGTAATAACAAAGTGGGAGGAACTAGAATCCTTGAAAGATTGGATAGGTGCTTTGTTAATTCAGTAGCTCTAAGCTCCCCTTTTCAATTAATTGAAAGACACTTGGCTAGAATAGCCTCGGATCACTGCCCAATACTTCTCAAATTCCGGTCTTTCAACAGAAATGTTAGCAAAATGATTAAGTTCAAAAATTGTTGGGCTTCCTACCAAGCTTCCTATGGAGTGGTTAAAAAGGAATGGTGCAAGAATTATCAAGGTAGTTATTATCAAATCCTCAACAAAAAATTCAAAAGGTCCTTAAAATCTTTAGTCTATTGGAGCAAATTCAAGCTTAAAGAATTGAACAAGTTGAAGGAAGATCTCATGGAGGACATATTGGAATTACAAATCAAAGAATCTTCGCTTGGACATCTCATAGATCAAAATTATTGGATCCTTAAAGAGAAGGTTTTAGAACTCAATTCTACCTTGGCAAGATTGAATACATGGTGGAAACAGAGAGCTAAAGTTAATTGGCTCAATGAAGGTGATGGTAATTCCAAATTTTTTTACAATTATGCTAGTGCTAGAAGGAATATCAATAAAATTATAAAGGTTAAAGATGAAGATAGCAATATGGTTGAAGATCAAGTACTTATGGAGGAATTATTCATGCAGTTCGTTCAAAAGAAATGGGAATTCATAGGCTCTAAAATGGAAGGTTGGCCGAATCCTAATATATGCTTGAATGATCAGGATAGACGCTTATTGGAGGAGGATCTTACTATGGCTGAAGTTCTACATGTCTTAAAGCAATTGGAAGAAAACACTTCTCCATGTAATGATGGCATATCATACTCATTTAAAGTTTATTGGAATATTATCAAGGAGGACTCTTGGTTAGCTATATGCCTTTTTTTTAAATTTGGTGAATTGAACAAAGAGTGGAAAGAAAAACTTATCATTCTTATCCCAAAGATTTCAAATCCTAATCTTTCTTCTCATTATAGACCTATTAGTCTTTGCAACACTGTGTACAAAGTGGCGGCAAGGATTATTTTAAATAGAATTAATTTGGTCATTCCTAAACTTGTCACTATGGAGCAAGCAGCTTTCGTTAAGGGAAGATCCTTATCTGATCATATTTTGCTAGCACAAGAAATCTTCCACAAACTTAGAATTTCTAAAGCTTCTTCGAGCCTTGTAACTTATAAAGTGGATATGGAGCAAGTCTATGATTCAATGGCTTGGGCTTCTCTCCAAGGAATTTTGGATTATTTTAAATTTCTTCCTAAATTTTCAAAGCTAATCATGGAGTGTGTTGTAGACCCTATGTTTTCTATTATCATCAATGGAAATTGTTCTAAATGGATCCATGCTAGGAGTGGTTTTCGGCAAGGTTGTCCCCTTTCTCCCATGCTTTTTATTCTATGCTCACAACTTCTATCCAATACATTTTGTTGAGTCCAGTAATTAGGTTGTTAAGCCTAAGTAAATGTCCCAAGGCTACCAAGAGGGGGGTGAATTGGTAGTTTTTAAAAAATGTAACTTCAACTCTTGGAATTTTAGAAAATCTTTTGAATTATTGATGCAAGTTAAAATTAAAGTTTAAAATAAACTTTTCAATCAGAGTAAACAACTTGCAATGAAATTAAATGCGGAATAAAAAATAAGAAAGAACACACCAGATTTATAGTGGTTCGGTCAAACGTTGACCTACATCCACTCCCCAGAGGCACCCTCTGAGTATTGCACTAATACCACAAAGTGACTCTCCTTTTGCACCCACAGCAAGGCGGAGAAGCCTTTACAACACACTCTTTTCAACACTCCCCGGTGCGGCAGAGAACCGTTCGTCCTTTTACACAATACCCAGTGTTGGCAGAGAACCGTCCGTCCTTTCACACTCTCCTAGTGTGGGCAGAGAACCCTTCGTCCTTTCACACTCTCCTAGTGTGGGCAGAGAACCCTTCGTCCTTTCACACTCTCCAAGTGTGGGCAGAGAACCCTTCGTCCTTTCACACTCTCCTAGTGTGGGCAGAGAACCCTTCGTCCTTTCACACTCTCCAAGTGTCGGCAGAGAACCGGACCGATGTTGTTGAACTTCACTTGAGAGCCTTCGCCGGAGCAACCGTGTGAATATCCCCTCCACACTCCCTTGAAATCCCCTCCAAGGATCTTCTCCCTCTCAATGATCCCTCTCAAGAGAAAACAACTCCAAAGGCATTTGTAATAGTTTCTAGGACTCCTTATATAGAAAGGAGAAGAAAAACCGTCCAAAAACTTGCTAAAAATATGTTTTTCTGCGCACTGGATCGTCCCGTACGAAATTTTGTTCATCTGTACGAACCAATTTCATCCTGGACGAAATTGGTTCTTCCCGGGACGAAAATATTTCATCTGGACGAACAGTTATATCAAAAGTCGGTTCCGAAAACTGCCAGAAACTGCCATAGTCGGTTCCCATCGTCCTGGACGAACTGGACTTCGTCTGGACGAAATTTTTGCAGAAAGAAACTCGTCTTGGGACGAAAATGATTTCGTCTGGACGATTAGGACTTAGAAAATATTTCCAGTTCAGTTCTTGTCCGTTCCATTGCTCTTATAAGGAGATAACTGATCTGATCGTCCCGTACGAACAATGTTCGTCCCGTACGATCAGTATAAAAACTTTTTCAAGATCTCCTTTAAGTTTGTGTAAATTTATTCACTCAATTACAATCACTCCCTCTCAAATTTTAATTCAAATAAAAAGTACAAGCTTCAATTTCATAAAGTATCTCATGCTGAATTTGATTTGAAGTCTTCGTAGTCTGGAGGAGTTTGATTTTCCTGAAATATTAGTACACACAAGAGCAAAAACAAATCTTCCAAAAAGTGTTAGGAGATAACTACACATAAAACAATAATATTTGGAATCATCAAAATAATACAAGTTGCAAGAATGTAAAACATGCAAATAGCAACTTTCCTAACAATCTCCCCCTTTTTGATGATGGCAAAACAATTATTGTTAGTAAAATTTCAAACCATTTTAAAATCTCCTAAACTCCCCCTGAATTGATGAATACATTAAAATAAGGAGGCATTTAAAAAAAAACAATTTTTGTTTTAAAATTTTACATACACACATACACAAAAACAATATACAAAAAACATTACAAGACACACACAAAATTTTAAAAAAAATTCTCCCCCTAAACAATACAAACAATAATCTCTCCCCCTTTTTGACAACAACAAAAAGTGAAGAAAAAAAAGACTAGTATTGTAGAAAATCTTATGAAAAATTCATATGTAAATTTAATCTAAAAAAGTGATTGACATAAGAATGCAACTAAGAATTAAGAACATTAGTCAAATCATAGAATTTCATAGAATTTAAAAAATTGATATAACATTGTAATAAGTAAGAATTTATGAAAAACATGATTCAATTTAGACATTTATGATATGAAAAATCATTGTAATAAAGATGAGTAAAAAATTGCATATTCCAAAAATCAATTGAAATATAAATGAACATTAGATCTACTTGAATTAATAGACTAAAAAGAATCTGGAAAGAAAAAAAATCACCACAAGTGGCGCTTTGCGCATCTTTTTTTCATATATATAGGTGGCACATTTTTGTGCATCTTTTTCATATAGGTAGCACATTTTTGTGCATCTTTCTTTATTGGGCTTATTTTGTGCCTCTTTTTCACATTTGCAACTTTGTTGCACATTCCTTTTGATTTTATACATTTGTACAATTTTCAAGAGTAATTGAATTCTTTCCAAAGACAATAATCTAGAATCTCAAATTTTTCTAAGTGCATAAATATTAATTGAAAAATGAAATACAAAATAAGATAGACATCTAAGATACAATAATAATAATTAATATTTTGTAGTCTAAAATGAAAGACATGAAATTAAAAAAATTCTAACTAAAACAAGTTATAGGCAAAAAATTAAATTTAGATAAACTAGATTTTCTAATGAAATTAATTTCTAATTACAATTTTAGTTTAGGCACAATAGAGATTAAAAGTACTAAATGAATTTCATAAAGATTAAGAACATTAACATCGTTCTAAAACATGAAATCAAATGAGAAAACATTTCAAAATCATTCAAAACACAAAAACACACAAAACAAACAAAAATAAAAATACAACAAAAACAAATAAACAAAGGGTTTTAAACATCATTTTTCTCCTGGTCTGATGATTCAGAAGCTAGATCCGCCTAGGAGATTTTTTTTCTTTTCATTATTTTCCCATTTTATAATTTGCTTAGCTTTGCCCTTTTCTTTAGCAGGAAGAGTTCTCAAATTAGGGCACTGACTTTTCAGATGTCCAGATTTCCTACATCCAAAGCAAATAATATTTGAAGAAATCAGAACATTCTTACCATTTTTACCTTTATTCCACTTTTGTTGATGCTTATTCTTGTGCTTTAGTGGACTTTTCAATTTGCTTGTTAAGTCATCGCTTTTCTCACCAACTAAGCCACTTTTCTCCATGTCTTCCGCTTTTAGCATTATTGTTTCACCTGCATCCAAAAGTCTTTGACCCAAACATTCCTCGTAGGCAATGAGTGAGCCAATCAAATTATCAATAGAATATTCATTCAAATTTTTCGATTCACAAATAGCAACAACTTTGGCATCAAACTTGTCAAGTAAACAACGTAGAATTTTATTGACTATTTCAAAGTTTGAAAACTCTTTACCTAAAGCATGTAATGATATTATAATTTGAATAAACCTAGTATACATGTCTAAGATCGACTCATAAGGTTTCATGCTAAAGAGTTCATAGTCATTCATAAAAAAATTCAACTTAGATTGCTTGACTTCACTAGTACCTTCATATGTAATGCATAAACTGTCCCAAATTTCCTTACCTGTAGTACATGTAGAGACTCTCATATAATCTTCAGAATTTAAAGCACAGAACAAACAATTCATACATTTAGCATTTAATTGTGCATAAATTTGTTCTACTCTACTCCATTCAGAAAAAGGGATATCAGTTTTGATTCCATCTATAATACGTGACGGTACAGAATAACCACTTTGAATCATATGCCACATGCGATAATCTATTGATTGCAAGAAAGTAGACATTCGAATTTTCCAAAAATCAAAAGAAATACTTTCAAATAAAGGTGGTCTAACAATCGAACATCCATCTAACAATTTATGGTTTCTAAAATTAGCCATATTCATTTTTCAAAAAGTAGTCTAAACTTATGATTTTGAAACCTGGCTCTGATACCACTTGTTGAGTTCAGTAATTAGGTTGTTAAGCCTAAGTAAATGTCCCAAGGCTACCAAGAGGGGGGTGAATTGGTAGTTTTTAAAAAATGTAACTTCAACTCTTGGAATTTTAGAAAACCTTTTGAATTATTGATGCAAGTTAAAATTAAAGTTTAAAATAAACTTTTCAATCAGAGTAAACAACTTGCAATGAAATTAAATGCGGAATAAAAAATAAGAAAGAACACACCAGATTTATAGTGGTTCGGTCAAACCTTGACCTACATCCACTCCCCAGAGGCACCCTCTGAGTATTGCACTAATACCACAAAGTGACTTTCCTTTTGCACCCACAGCAAGGCGGAGAAGCCTTTACAACACACTCTTTTCACCACTCCCCGGTGCGGCAGAGAACCGTTCGTCCTTTTACACAATACCCAGTGTTGTTGGCAGAGAACCGTCCGTCCTTTCACACTCTCCTAGTGTGGGCAGAGAACCCTTCGTCCTTTCACACTCTCCTAGTGTGGGCAGAGAACCCTTCGTCCTTTCACACTCTCCAAGTGTGGGCAGAGAACCCTTCGTCCTTTCACACTCTCCTAGTGTGGGCAGAGAACCCTTCGTCCTTTCACACTCTCCAAGTGTCGGCAGAGAACCGGACCGATGTTGTTGAACTTCACTTGAGAGCCTTCGCCGGAGCAACCGTGTGAATATCCCCTCCACACTCCCTTGAAATCCCCTCCAAGGATCTTCTCCCTCTCAATGATCCCTCTCAAGAGAAAACAACTCCAGAGGCATTTGTAATAGTTTCTAGGACTCCTTATATAGAAAGGAGAAGAAAAACCGTCCAAAAACTTGCTAAAAATATGTTTTTCTGCGTACTGGATCGTCCCGTACGAAATTTTGTTCATCTGTACGAACCAATTTCGTCCTGGACGAAATTGGTTCTTCCCGGGACCAAAATATTTCGTCTGGACGAACAGTTATATCAAAAGTCGGTTCCGAAAACTGCCAGAAACTGTCATAGTCGGTTCCCATCGTCCTGGACGAACTGGACTTCGTCTGGACGAAATTTTTGCAGAAAGAAACTCATCTTGGGACGAAAATGATTTCGTCTGGACGATTAGGACTTAGAAAATATTTCCAGTTCAGTTCTTGTCCGTTCCATTGCTCTTATAAGGAGATAACTGATCTGATCGTCCCGTACGAACAATGTTCGTCCCGTACGATCAGTATAAAAACTTTTTCAAGATCTCCTTTAAGTTTGTGTAAATTTATTCACTCAATTACAATCACTCCCTCTCAAATTTAATTCAAATAAAAAGTACAAGCTTTAATTTCATAAAGTATCTCATGCTGAATTTGATTTGAAGTCTTCGTAGTCTGGAGTTTGATTTTCCTGAAATATTAGTACACACAAGAGCAAAAACAAATCTTCCAAAAAGTGTTAGGAGATAACTACACATAAAACAATAATATTTGGAATCATCAAAATAATACAAGTTGCAAGAATGTAAAACATGCAAATAGCAACTTTCCTAACACATTTTATTATAGCTCTTGTGGAATCAAATTATGTTCGGAGGGACCTCGTATCTCACATCTTTTGTATGCAGACGATGTCATTACGTTTTCCAAAGCTAATAAGAAGGAAGTATTGGGAGTGAAGAGAATCTTCATAATTTCTGTGAATGGACAGGGCAAAAAATCAATTACAGCAAATCGATCATTTTGTTTGGTAAAAATGTGGAAAGAAAGAGGAAGAGAAGTCTATCTAGAATCATGGGCTTCAAATATGTAAAAGATTTCCTTTACCTTGGTGTGAAGATGGATTTGAGGAGATTTAAAAAAGAAGACTTTTAATTCATCATTGATAAAGCTTTGAAGAAGCTTAATCAATGGGGCAGCAAATGTTTGTCATTGCCGGGCAAAATTATTCTAGTTAAAACTGTATTGCTTGCTCTTCCTATATACCACTCAACTCACTCTTTGGTACAAAAAAAACTTTTGGCTGACCTGGATAGAATTTGCAGAGAATTCATTTGGAACAAGAAAAATGGAATTAAAGGAATGCATTATGTGAATTGGAATGATATGTGCAAACCAATTGAATATGGAGGCCAGGGACTACATTCTAATATAAATAAAGCACCTGCTTTGCATGCTAGACTAGCTTGGAGATTTGTTCAAGATTAAAATTCTCTTCTTCACTCTGTTATGGATGCTAAATATGGGAACAAATTGATGAAAGGAAATCCAAATGGTAATAATTCGTCTGCATTCAAAATTCTGAATGAAGGATTTAATACTCTAAATCCTATAGTGAAATGGGAAATAGTAAATGGTAAATCTGTAGATGCTTTCAAAGACATTT
Organism: Dendrobium officinale; assembly: GCA_019514585.1. NCBI lineage: Eukaryota > Viridiplantae > Streptophyta > Magnoliopsida > Asparagales > Orchidaceae > Dendrobium > Dendrobium officinale. Next base: position 65,399,013 of record CM033682.1, on the reverse strand, counting down.
GGATACTTGATAAAAGTATTAACAAATGGCCTACATTTGTAATTCCGGTGGATGACAACCCGATAATGGTGGAGGATTTCATTTCTGAAGGAAATTGGGATGCTCAAAATCTGAGCAAATTCTTTGGTAAGGAGCTTATTGATATCATCATGAAGACCCAGATTTTTAAAGAGAAAGAAGCTGATTTCTTAGTTCTAATCAAGCAAAATTCAGGTATGACTATTCCTGGATTAATAAAGAAAGCGGAGGCTTCTGGCTTGGAAGTTGATCTGTTATGGAAGTGGATCAAGAAGGTAAAGTTAAACTCTCGGGTAGAGACTTTTTGGTGGAGATTGAAAAGGAATGTAATCCCATCAATGCATTTCTTATGTTATAGGAGGATTGCTGAAAACGCTAACTGTCCTAGAGGATGTGATTGTAATGAAGATATGGAACATATTGTATGTGGTTTCTTGAAGATCAAAGAGATAATTCAACACTTAAACCATTGGGGATTTGGGTTCCCCTTGTTCAATTCTATTGAACAATGTTTAAGATGGATGGAAAATAAGGTTTCCAAGAAAGGTATGATGGTTAAAATTTATTGTATTTTAGTGTTTCTATCTTAGATAAGTAGAAACAAGAGATTACACGGTGGAATAGAAGACAATTCCAGCTTCATTGCATCTGAGGCTATCGTTCAAGCTTCGGTCTCCAAAAAATATAGCTTTTCTAATATGGGCTTTTGGGATGTTAATCAGTCGTTAAGACTGTCTAATGCTTGGCATCCTCCTCCACCCAATTGAATCAAAGTTAATGTTGATGCTTCTCTCATTTCTTCATACAAAGAGGGTATAGCAGCTGTCTTCAGAGATAGTAAGGGAGATTCATGTATGTTTATGGCAAATCATTTATTCATTGGGATATTGGCCAATTAGAATTACTTGCTATTAATTCAATTAAAGAGGAGATCAAGGAATGGATGTTCAAATATGATGGCATACTCATTGAAGGTGATAACTCAAACATTATTTCTTACTTCAAAAAGACTTGGAATAAGGGGAAGCTAAAGGATGATGGTATGGAATTTCATTCTAAATTCAATTTTGTTATCTTTAATTGCATTAATAGAGAAAGTAATAAGTTAGCAAACTTATGTGCTAACTATGCTTTAGTAAGTAACTTTTCTTGGGATGATTGTTTGGTTCATAAGGTTCCTCCTTTTTTTAGCATATTGAAGGAGGAATCTAATTTGTAGTTGTTTTTATTTCAATAAAAGTTTAGCTTCGGCTATTTTTCAAAAAAAAAAAAAAAAAGATGTAAATATATGTTGGTTTTTTAGCCTAGAAAATTAATGATTATAACTTTCCATTAATTTTGCACCATCTAATATCCATCTGGATCAACTTTACTCCTAATCATAGTTGGATACCCCACCATTGTATTTTTTTTTTTTAATTTATTTGAGAATGTAAATGAAGACCCTTCTTGAGACAATATTTTGAATAAACAAAGCCCTTGTATCTTATCATTCTATAATTTAGCTAGTAAATGTGATGTTTCTTATGAACACTAAAACTAATATTATGGGTATAACTACAAATTACTCATATTCATCATTGTTACCCTTATACAACCCCTTATGCACAAGTGGATAAAGCACTAAAATAGAATAAACAAAATAGTAACCCATGAGCACAATGTATAAATTCATCTTATACAAACACTATATATAAGTGTACACAAAGTTTGTATACATTTCTATTATACATGCATTTTGTACAAGCTGTACACAATTAGTGTACAAGAAAAATTTATACACTATGTGTACACTTATAGACAGTGCTTGGACAAGTGTACAAACATATACGCACGTAGTATACAGGTGTAAAAATTTAAAAATTTCTCTTACATGCACTTCGTACACACACTATGTATAAGTTATTTTTCTCAATGAAAATAACAATTTCTTTTATTTTTATCATGGTTTTGAAAACCGGACCAGACCGGCCGGTTCAACCGTGAACTGGTCTTACGGCCGATTCGGTGTTCCCTAAGAATCGGCTGGCAACGAACCGGTCAAGACTGGTTTGAATTGCTGCCGGTTGAACCGGTCAGTTTCTTAACGGCCAGTTCAACAAATAATATATTTAAATATTTTATTTTTATATAAAATGTTTAATTAAATATTAAATTAATTTAAATATCAGATATTTTATTTAATTAATATGTTTCCAAAAATTTTATTACATTATATATTAAATTAAATTAAATTAAATATAAATAATCTAGCTTACATGATGCAATAATACCATGAAAGCTCTTAACCCATGGGTGCAAAGAAAGGTATATAAATAATACAACATAAAACTCCTAAGTGATGTGGGACTAAACAACTAATTGTTTTTTGTTTCAACATTGAACTATGTGTGCATGTGACTTTTTTGAATGAGTACTTGTTGGAAATTTTTTTTGTAGAATACTCAAATAAAAAATCATCATAATAATTTCTAAACTTCTTAATTTTATTATTAATTACAAATTTATAATTATTTAAATAAAAATAATTATTTATTATTTTTAAATTTCTAAAACATTTTCTAAATGAGAAATTAAATGAAAGAAAAATAAAAATCTTAAAATAATATTGTATGATATTATAAATATAGTTTTATAATATAAAATTTATATATATAATTTATATATGTAAATTATGCTTAAATATATAACATAAAGCAATTATTTATATTAAATTTATATATTTATATATTTATATATAAACTTGATATGTCATCATGAAATTATCTTGATTGGGCAAGAATCTCGAGGCAAAATCAGTTCGAAAACTTCAAAAATTAAAATATATAGCATATGAACTCCGATTTCAGCGTGCTTATAGTCAAACTGAGCGTCTTGGAAATACGAATCCAACGACACTAAATTTGACCCATACGAGCCCAAATGAGTCCAAATCAAGGACCCGAAGCGCAGTTGGAAGGTTTAAACCACAATTTGAGTTATCAAACGGTCTCCGATTTTAACGACCTTATACTCGAATCGAGCGGCTCGACGAGACGAATCCAACAAACCTAAGATCACCAAATTCTAACATCATTAAGGCCTCCAAATGTCTAATGAACGGTGAACAATTGAAAGGTTCAATATCGGTCGTCCATTCAAACCACTCCCTATTCGCGAGCCCTCATTCTTCATAAGGGGGACTCAAGTGAAGAGAGAGAAGAAGAGAAGAAGAAGGAAAAGGGGAAAAGGCGAATCCTCTCCTCCTCGACCACCGCCGGAGCTCTTCCCGCCGCCTGAATACGCCGGAACTCTGCCGAATTTTTGGGAAACGACGGGATTCTGCAAAACTTTGTAAATTTGCTTCAAGTTGTAATATGATCATCCCGATTTATGGAACGAAATAGTTTCTCGTAATTTATAAAAACACTAGTGGAATTGTACAACTGATCAAGGCCCGTGGTTTTTTCCCTTTTTGGGTTTTTCACGTATAAATCCCGGTGTTCATATTCTCTTTACTGTTTGTGTGTTAAATTTACGTGCAATGCTCAGACACAAATTTACAAACTCTACCACCGCGTATTTTCCAGTACGCAACAGTTTGGCGCCGTCTGTGGGAAACACTATCCCACTACTTCGAGTACTGCTACGCTGGTGAATAGGCGCAGCAGTCGTTTAGTTGGAGCTTCTCGCTCCAACTCTCGTCAGTATAGAAATCTGTCTATTAACCAAAGATGACCAATGTCAGTATCTTTGCATCCTGGGGGGCAGAATGCTACCGGAGAAGGGACCTCGGGACCTTTGGAAGAAAGAATCTGGAAAATGGAAGAATCTCAGAACGAGATTCTTCAACTCCTGCGGGAGAATCGGCAGCCGGCATTAGCACAACAGGAGGATTTTTTCCTCCCTCAGAATCCACCACAGGTTGAGGATGTGTAATTTGGACATCTTCAAGAAGAAGTTCATCGTCCCCCACCTAGAAGATTCCCTCAGTCTCAACAGGATAATGAACTTGCCGATACGACAAGTTCTACACATCCTCCACCTTCAATTTGACAGCCTCGCATCCTCTCAGATCTCCCTGAAGACTCTGCTCAACAACATGGAGCAGAGCTCCCTCACGACGCCCTGCGTCACGAATTGCGAAAATTGGTAAGGGAAGAATTCCCCCAAGGGGATGCGAGACAAACTCTCCTACAGAGAGAATTTCAGGAATCATCACCTCTAACTGAGGCCATACTACAACATCCCATTCTGGCTAGATTTAAGCTACCCAGCATCGAGTCTTACGATGGAAAGTCCGACCCATACGAGCATATCGACCACTACAGAACCATTATGCACATTCAGCGAGCCTCGGACGCTCTCCTCTGCCATGTCTTTCCTGCCACTCTCAAAGGATAGGTTCGCACATGGTTCTACTCACTTCTGTCAGGGACGATCCCTTCATTTGTGAAATTAGCAAAAGCTTTTGTCGAGCAATTCGTAGCCAACCGAAGAATTGCTAAGGATTCCTCTCACCTCTCTGGAATCCGCCAAAATGAAGGAGAATCTTTAAAGGAGTATTTTTAGCGATTCTCCACTGAAGCTTGACAAATCCCAGGAGTAGATCCTGAACTGTTGAGAGGAGTCTTCCTTGGAGGACTTCGCCCTGGCCCCTTCTATTCGGCACTTATGCGCGACACTGTTGCATCATATGCCGATTTAATTCACCGGGTAGAAGTTCAAATCTCAGTGGATGAGGCTATAAATGCCCATAGGAAACAGTTTGAATAATTTACCGGAAAGCTCAAGGGAGCACTAGGGACAGATAATTCTTCCTCGCAATGAAAGAAGCAAGGGAAGAACAATCTACCTCTGAGGCCTCCGTTACCACGACGAGAACCTCGACAAGAGAAAGAGTACACTCCTCTCAATACGTCTTGAGCAAATGTGTTAATGGTTATTCTAGATCAAGATACGGTAAAGTGGCCACATCCCTTGAAGCCGAATACAATAAATCAGGACCAATACTGCCATTTCCATCACAGTCGTGGCCACACTACAGAGGCCTGTAGAAAACTGAAGGAGGAAATTTAAAGGCTTATCCGCTAAGGTTATCTTCGGCAGTTTATTCAGAATCCATCAGCCCGAGAAGAAACTCGTCCCGCTGGGGGGCAAGATCGACAACAGAGGCCACCAGTAAATAATCGAATAGCAATTGGAGAAATCGAGACAATAGCTGGAGGCCCTCTGCTATCCGATAAAGTCTTTTTGGCTGTGGACGAAATTCCAACTCCAAAGAAAGCTCGTGTAGATCACACCATCACCTTTGATGATTCCGACTTGGAGGGAGTAAAAACCTCTCACCAAGATCCCCTTGTTGTCAGTGCAGGCATAGGAGACCCATGCTACAATGTTAAGAGAATTCTCGTGGACAACGGTAGTTATGTAGACATCCTGTTCTACTCTACCTTCCTTAATTTGGGTCTCGCCAGAGAAAAGCTTCAACCAGCGGCAGGTCCTTTATACGGATTTGACAATTGACCTGTGCGAGTAGAAGGGATAATCAGTCTCCTAGTTGTACTTGGAGAATTTCCCTGACAATCTACACACTCTGTCCAGTTTGTCGTCGTAAAGTCCGAATCGGCTTACAACACTATCTTTGGGAGGCCACTCCAATCAATTTTTGGGATTGTCACATCTATCCCTCACCTCAAGCTGAAGTTCCACACTCCGACAGGAGTTAGTGTGGTGTGCAGAGATAAACAAACAACACAAACCTGCTATCTCAGGCAGGTCATAACACACCCGATCGATGCTCTAAACATTAAGGATTTTGATCTCCGGAGTGAAGACATACCTCAAAGAGCCTCTCCAGTAGAAGAACTCACCACTGTATCTATCTCTGAAGAACATCCTCTAAAGATGGTGCAAATTGGGTAACTTCTCTCAGAAGACAAGAAGAAAATATTCACATATTTTCTATGAGAAAATCATGATATTTTCGCATGGAGTCCGGCGGATATACCCGGGATTGACTATACTGATCTCAACAAGGCCTCCCCAAAAGAAAGAAATGGAATTTTGCACCAGATTGTCAGCAGGCAATCAAATAAGAGGTGGACAAACTTCTGAAAGCCAGATTCATACGAGAAGTGCATCTTCCTACTTGGATGGCAAATGTCATCTTGGTTCGAAAGGGGAGCGGTGCATGGAGAATGTGCATAGACTATACTGATCTCAACAAGGCCTCCCCAAAAGACAGCTTTCCTCTTCCGCGCATCGACCAGTTAGTCGATACCACTTCTGGGCATTAAATGTTGAGTTTCATGGACGCCTACTCCGGTTACAATCAAATCAAGATGAATCCGACTGATAAAGAAGCAACAACATTTCAAACAAACAGAGGTTTGTATTGTTATCGGGTAATGCCCTTCGTGCTCAAGAATGCTGGAGCAACTTACCAACGCCTCATGAATAAGGTTTTCAAAATCCTTATTGGGCATAACATGGAGGAGTACGTCGATGACATGTTGGTAAAGAGTCTCAAAAAATTTCAACATATCTCCAATTTGGAGCAGTGCTTCCGTCTGTTGAGACGTTACAATATGCGACTCAACCCCACCAAATGCGCCTTCGGAGTTGCTTCTAAAAAATTTCTAGGTTTTATGGTAACCCATAGAGGAATTGAAGCCAATCCTGAAAAGATCAAGGCATTAAGAGATATGGTGCCCCCGAAGAACATCAAGGAAGTCCAAAGGCTGAACGGGAGAATCGCAGCATTATCTCATTTCCTGGCATGTTCAGGAGATAAATATCTTCCTTTCTTCAAAATACTCAGAGGTGCTCGCAACTCTGGGTTCCAATGGACGGACGAATGCCAAGAAGCCTTCGAACAACTACGAAAGTATTTGGCTTCCTCGTCACTACTTTCTAAACTGACGCCCGGAGAAAAGTTGTATTTATACATAGCTATTTCGGCCCAAGCCATCAGTTCGGTCTTAGTACGGGAAGAACATTTTACGCAACGCCCCGTCTACTATGTCAGATTAATCCTATTTGAAACGGAGGGGTGTTATCCCTTAGTAGATAAGACAGCATTGGCGTTAGTTTATTCTGCCAGGAAACTACGTCCTTACTTCCTAGCCCACACAATAAGAGTTTACACAAATCTGTCGCTGAAAAGTATTATGCAAAAACCAGAAGCATCGGGTAGTCTCATCAAGTGGTCTATGGAACTTGGCGAATTCGACATTCACTACTTGCCTAGACCCGATATAAAATCTCAAGCACTCGCAAATTTTGTGGTTGAATGCACCGTCCCAGCATCTGATGTTCAACCAAGTATTTTTCCTTCTCCTCCGCATTGGACGTTGTATGTTGATGGATCCTCTGGAAGTTCTAGTGCGGGGGCTGAAATTCTATTAATATCCCTGCGGAAGATTACGCTTGAGTATGGGCTCCGACTCAAGTTCCCGGCAACAAACAACATGGTAGAATATGAAGCTCTTATCACTGGGCTAAAACTAGCAATTGATTGTGAAGTGCAAAACCTGGTAGTCCACACCGATTCATAACTAGTTGCTTCCCAAGTAGAGGGAGAATTCGATATCTACAATCCGCAACTGGCCCAATATTGCAGGATTGCAAAACTGCTTTTAACTCGAATAGGAGAATATCAGATCGTACATATTCTCTGAGAGCAAAATGTAAGATCAGATGCTCTTTCAAAGCTTGCAATATCAACAACAGGAGACATCTACAAGAGAAAGTGCGTTGAGGAGATCCACTTTCACAGCATTCAAGGTCCATGGGTCATACAATCAATCGATGAAACAAGGGAGGAGTCTTGGATCAATCCCATTTTGTCTTTCTTACAAGATGGGGTACTGCCTGAAGAACCCATGGCCTCAACGTTTCGAAGACGAGCAGCAAATTTCACCATCATTGGTGGTGAGTTGTTAAATAGGCAAGGGTTCCCACATCAAGGACGGATGTGGGCAAAGAAGCTAGTCCATGATACTAAAATTAGGATATGAACTTGGAATATAGGTTCCCTTACAGGAAAATTAATGGAATTAATAGATATTATGATTCATAGGAAGTTAAATATTTTGTGCATTCAGGAAACTAAATGGGTTGGAGATAAGGCTAAGGCAATTGATAGTTTAGGATTTAAACTTTGGTATTCGGGTAGGAGTCGTACTAGAAATGGTGTAGGTGTTATTATAGATAAGAGTTTAAAGGATAATGTTATAAAAATTAATAGGATTGGAGATAGAATTATAGCTTTAAAGATTGTTGTTGATGATAAGATTGTTAATATTATAAGTGCTTATGCTCCTCAAGTAGGTTTGGATATGAGCTCTAAATTAAATTTTTGGAATGACTTAAAAAAATTAATACAAAATATACCTCTTGAAGAAAGAGTTTTTATTGGAGGAGATTTAAATGGACATGTTGGTAGAGAGGTAAATGATTTTAAAAGCATTCATGATGGCCATGGATTCGGAACGACGAATGAAGGTGGCAAGACCATATTAGATTTTTGTTTAGCTTATGATTTTTTAATTGCTAATATTTTATTTAAGAAAAGGAATGAGCATCTCATCACTTATAAAAATGGATATAATACAACCCAGATTGACTATTTTTTTATTAGAAAATTAAATCGTTTAGATTGCAAAGATTGTAAAGTTATTCCGAGTGAAAATTTATGTACCCAACATCGATTATTAGTTTTGGACTTTAAGATAATGGGGCATAAAATAAAAAATAAAGTAAAAAAATTTTCTAGGATTAAATGGGGGCTTTTAAAGAATATTAACAAAAATATTTTTGGAAATAAGATTTTAGATCTTAAGATTTTGTCTGTGCATGAGGATGCTAATATTATGTGGGAAAAAGTGGCTAGTGATATTAAGAATACTGCAAAAGATGTCCTTGGAGTATCAAAGGGAAAAGCTCCCAATATTAAAAATAGTTGGTGGTGGAATCCTAATGTGCAAGAAAAAATTAAAAATAAGAAGCTTTGTTATAAAAATTGGTTTAATTTTAAAAATTATGATAATTGGAAAATATATAAAGTGGCTCGTAAGGATGCTAAGAAAGCAATATGCGATGCAAAGGCATTAGCTTTTAGTGGTTTATATAATAGATTAGATACTAAAGAGGGAGAAAGATATATGTATAAGTTAGCCAAACAAAGAGATAGGAGTAGTAAGGTTTTAGTTCAAGTGAAGTGTATTAAAGATGAAGATCAAAAAATACTTTTCTTAGAAGATGATATTCAACAAAGATGGATGAGATATTTTGCTAAACTTTTTAATGAAGATTGTGAAAATAAGATTGACTATAGTGACCTTAGCACCCTAGATGAAAATAAAGATTTATGTTTTTATCGGCGTATTAGTAAATCTGAAGTTAGAGAGGCTTTAAAGAAAATGAAGGGTGGAAAAGCTGTTGGACCTGATGATATTTCAATAGAGGTATAGAAATGCTTAGAAGATGAAGGAATTTCATGGCTTACTAAACTTTTTAATACTTTTTTGAAGACTAAGAAGATGCCAGATGAGTGGAGAATGAGTGTGTTAATTCCTATTTTTAAGAATAAAGGTGATGTACAAGATTGTGCGAATTATAGAGGTATTAAGTTAATGTGTCATACTTTAAAACTATGGGAGCGAGTTTTGGAGCATAGGTTGCGACGTGATACTAATGTTTCTCAAAATCAATTTGGATTCATGCCGGGTTGGTCGACTATGGAAGCCATACATTTATTAAGAGGTTTGATGGAGAAATATAGAGAAAATAAGGATGATCTACATATGATATTTATTAATTTAGAAAAAGCATATGATAAAGTTCCAAGAGAAGTGCTATGGAGAGTTCTTGAAAAGAAAGGAGTCAATAATGCTTATATTCAAATCATTAAAGATATGTATGCAGGAGCTATTACTTGTGTTCAAACACAAGGTGGATTGACCAAGTATTTCCCTATTTCGGTTGGGTTACATCAAGGATCAGCCTTAAGCCCATATCTTTTTCTTTAGTCATGGATGTTCTCACTAGACATTTGCAAGAGGATGTACCTTGGTGTATGCTTTTTGCTGATGATATTCTTCTTGTTGATAAGACTAGAGAGGGAGTTGAAGGTAAACTTGAATTATGGAGGTCAACTTTAGAGTCTAAAGGTTTTCGCTTGAGTAGATCTAAAACGGAATATATGGAGTGCAATTTTAGTAGTAATAGACCTAGTGAGGGGATTGTGACTTTGGGCGATCAAGTAATTAATAAGAGTACACGTTTTAGATATCTTGGATCTATTGTTCAGAGTGATGGTGAAATAGATGGGGATATTATAAGCAGAATTCAAGTTGGATGGTTGAAGTGGAGGAATGCATCGGGCTTGTTATGTGATAGAAATGTACCCCTCAAACTTAAGGGAAAATTCTATAAGATGGTAGTGAGGCCTGCAATGCTTTATGGTGCCGAATGTTGGCCTTTAAAAGAGAAGCATAATACTAAGTTAAGTGTGGCAGAGATGAGGATGCTCAGATGGATGAGTGGCATTACCCTTAGAGATAGGATACGAAATGAGCATATATGTGAAAAGGTTGGAGTAGCTCTAGTAGAAGATAAGATTAGAGAAAGTCGCCTTAGATGGTTTGGTCACATAAAACGGCGGCCTTGCGATGACCCGGTTAGGAGAGTAGAGGTATTAGATTTGACTTATGTTAAGAAAGGTAGGGGTAGACCTAAAAAGACTTGGTTAGAAAATATTAGGAATGACCTTTCTTTATTAGATTTAAACGAGAATTTGACTTTTAATAGGACACAATGGAGAAAAAGGATTCATGTAGCCGACCACACGTAGTGGGATAAAGGCTTGTTGTTGTTGCTGTTGTTGTTGTTGTTGTTGTATTGGTGGTGAGTTGTATAAGCACGCTTTCACCGGGCCATATCTGAAGTGTCTCCCACCTTCAGAAGATGATTATGCACTCCGAGAAGTTCACTCAGGAGTATGTGGTGAGCATCTGGGAGGAAGAACTTTGGCTTATAAGATCATGAGGCAGGCGTTCTATTGGACTACAATGAAACAGGATGCACTTGAGTTTACACGAAAGTGCATGAACTGCCAATTGCATTCGAATCTCACCCATACTCCAGCTCTAGAACTTGCTTCATTTCTAAGCCCCTGGCCTTTTGCCTAGTGGGAAATCGACATAATGGGGCCCTTCCCTATAGCCACATGACAACAAAAATTCATTATCCTAGTTGTAGACTACTTTATGAAATGGGTGGAAGCAGAGCCCTTGGCAAAAATTACTGAAGCAAATGCCAAACAATTCTTATGGAAGAATATAATTGTCACTTCGGTATTCCAGTAAAGGTCATCACCGACAATGGAACTCAGTTTACTGGAAAAATCCTTACATCTTTTTGTAAAGACTTTCACATTCAACTTGTCCATACAGCTGTCACCCATCCTCAAACAAATGGGCAAATAGAGGTTACAAACCGAATAATTCTGAAAGGGTTGAAGACAAGCCTAGGGAAGGCTGGGGGGCAATGGGTTGATAAACACCCGAATGTCCTCTGGGCTTACCGCACCACAGCCAGAACACCTACAGGAGAGACTCCATTTAACCTCTGTTTTGACACAGAAGCAGTCATACCGGTGGATATAGGGGTCCCGAGCAATAGAGTTCAGACCATTGACTTCAGTAAGAATGAGGAGAAACTCAGGACGAATCTAGACCTCCTCCCTGAGGCAAGGGATGTAGCCTCACTCAGGATTGTTGCATACCACCAGCGGGTCGCTCGACACTATAATTGAAGAGTAAAACCTCGAACTATTTCCATTGGGGATTTAGTTCTACAAAGCATCGAAGCTGCTGGAAAAGGACCTCAACGCAATAAGCTTTCCCAACTATGGGAAGGTCCTTACTTGGTGGCAGCTATGGTCAAGCCTGGAACATTCAAATTGAAAGATGCCAATGGAAGAATGCTTCCTCGAACTTGGAATATGGGCAACCTTCGCAAGTACTATCAGTAGAAGATTGATGTTACTATCTATTATGTGTGATGTCGTTCATGATGTTTGTTTTGCTTTGTAGCTGTGCCTTGTATTTTCTTTGAGTTTTTTCACTCTTTGTACGTTGTTGTAGAAGAACACTTATTTTTGTATTCCTAAGTTTATTAAGGAGTTGTCGTACTGTTTTATATAATATAGTAATGCGATGTTTGCTTTGTCATTGCACTGTCTCTCTTATTCGGGCTTTTTCCTATGATTCGAGAAATACACAACTGATGTTGTATCTCAATCAATAGACGACTAATCCCAGGGGAATCTAGTCCGACCTCTTCCACACAGGTTAAAATTATCAAGCAAGTGCTTTGATTAACAACCTCGAATAGGTTAGAATGTCCCAAAGCGGATATCTCTCGCATTCGTGCAAGTCAAAAAGACTTCCTTAACATTCGAGTTAACATATATGAAAAAGAAAAATATCTTTTTTATATATAAAAACCCCACAAACATCAAGTACATCATCCAAAAATAACAACACACGAACAGCAGGAACATACGAACAATCATCGCAACAAAAATAAAAGCAACACAGAAAGCATCAAGACAATTCTACATAATCTTAAGATCATCATCGTCGTCCTCTTCCAACGCAAAGATCTTTTGCAAATCACTCTTTAATTCTTCGCCGCCAGAGTCTGGAGAAGGATCACCAGAAGCCTGGCTCGGGGTCAACCCCTCGATCTCCCCTTTGTTCTTGCGTTTCACTGCATGAACGCCCTTCATGAAGCCTTTAATGAAGCCATCCTGCATAAGCTCTACTTCTAAAGCCTTCACCTCTACATCATAAAAATAATCGCGAGCTTCCTAGACTTGATCCTCGATAAAAATCTTAAAAGCGTAAGATTTTTTGAACTCCTCTACGGCTGCAGATGGTGACAATTGAGCTACCTTCTTTGACAATTTGTTCTGGAGCTTCTTATTCTAGGCCTCAAGGATTTGCATATTTTTCAGTTGTTGCTTGTTTGTTGCCTCTGCCTCCATCAACTGTATATGCAAACGATCCATCCGCTCATTCTGGGAAGAGGCTGAAGCGATCTTGTTCGCCAATTATGTTCTGCATTGATCGAGTTGACTCTCCACCGTCTCCATCTCCTTCACTCTGCCATCGTATTTCTTCTTGTATTCTCCCTGAAGGTATTTTACCTTCACAAATTCATCATTCCAGTCATACAAGATTTTGTTCACCTCAAGGAACTATTCAAAAATGAATCAACAAGTGAAAAGTATATCCTTGAAATTAGGCACAAATACAATGAAAATGAAGAGAATGTGAACTCACCAACTCTTCGGCTCGTCGACGACCGATGCAGTTATGTTTTAGAACATCCTCTGGAATGTATATCGTGGAAGGAGAAAAGCGAGGGCCCTTGCCATCAACTGCAAAAACTTCGTTCGACTTCTTCTTCTTAGGCGTATGTGAATCTCCCTCGCCTTCAGGTCGCCTGGATTGAGTTTTTTGGGCCTCCGAAACTTTTGCGGATATCTTCATTTTCTGTGCATGCGACCTACCTACATGAGTGGATAGCCCCACCTTGAATAAATATTCCTCGTCTAAGCATCTGCTAAGAGAGCGCATCTCATAACGAAGAGCTTTGGTATCAGGAAGCTTCAACATACTCAACAAGTCTTCCGCTCCTATATGAAGGGGAATAGGTAGCTCCCTCAACTCTCCCCCTCTTTTTTGGAGGCCCAATCATTCTACACAAAGAAATAATCGCTAATCCAATCTTTAGATGGATCCGGAGTACGAATATCCAACCACTTGGATTTAAAGGAAATTCGACCCTGCGGATCAGTAAGATACGCCCCATCTGGGATAGGCACTTTGCAGACAATACCGCTCCGTGGTCTCTGAAAAATGCGATCAGACCCACTACCACCGACATAGCCCGGTAGGAGAATTGAGACAAACTCAATCCATATGCTGACAGGATATCAACCAGTTCAGGTGGCGGCGGAAATCGCAACCCTGCTCGCAAACTAAACTCATACACTGTCACGTATCCTCGGGGAGGAAAGCAGGCGCGCTCAGATCTCGCCAGCACCTTCATCACCAAGTCATTAGGAAAATGAAACATTTTCTTAAAAGAGATGAAAGAGTATTCGGTAATGGTGGAAATAACGTCGTCGGCTTTTGTCGCCTTAGGAGCCTTCTTCGAACCCTCTGAATGCGAGTAGGATGATCTTCCACGACGGAAACATCTTTGGTAGAAATGCGATAACCCATTTTGATTGCCTCACGAGAATCCACTAGGAAGAAAAATCCTGTAACTTTTGCACGGGAGGAGGGGCGCTAATTCGAGCAGGGGAAATTTTTCACTCACAAATAGTGGAAGCATCAACCGTTAGAAAGCTGTGGGGGAAAGAAGAAAAATATCGTAACTCCTGCACGAGAGGAGGGGCGTTAATTCAAGCAGGAAAAATTTTCCACTCGCAAATAGCGAAAGCCTCAAATGTAAGAAAGCCGTGGGGGAAGGAAGAAAAATCCCGTAACTCCTGCACGAGAGGAGGGGCGTTAATTCGAGTAGGGGAAATTTTCCACTCGTAAATAGCGAAAGCCTCAACCGTTAGAAAGCCGTGGGGGAAGGAAGAAAAATCACGTAACTCCTGCACGAGAGGAGGGGCGCTAATTCGAGCAGGGGAAATTTCCCACTCGCAAATAGCGGAAGCCTCAACTGTCAGAGAGCCAGAGGGAGAAGAAAGAGAAGTTGCAAATTTTCTAAAGGCCTAGGGGGCCTATTTATAGGTTTTGAAGAGAACATGAGGGAGTTATGGACTTTTTCAAAATTATCTATTTTTTAAAAAAAATTTCTGAATTTTTTGCGATTTTTTTGGACCCAAAAAGGCTAAAAAAAGCATCTTTTCGGCTCATGGGGCCCGCTTAAGGCGGTGGCAGTGAAAATTTCATACCGTTTTGGACCCGTATTTTCGCCCCAAAAAAACCAAATTCGACATTTTTTGGGTCCCCGGACACGTTTTTCGGCGTTCCGGACTCAATTTTGCAACTTTTAGAGCGCAACGAAGCCTCTATGATCAAGTTTCAAGAAACGCTTAATTTTCGAAACGCAATTTTTGGTGTTTTGGCCTATACAATTTTTTGAAGCATATATTTTCGGACTCTTGGAGCTTCGACATCCAAAAATAGTGGGGCAACTAATACGTCATCATGAAATTATCTTGATTGGGCACGAATCTCGAGGCAAAATCGGTTCGAAAACTTTAGAAATTAAAATATAGAGCATATGAATTCTGATTTCAGCGAGCTTATAGTCAAACTGAGCGTTTCAGAAATACAAATCCAACGATACCAAATTCGACCCAATCAGAGCCCAAATGAGTCCGAATCAAGGACCCGAAGCATTGTTAGAAGGTTCAAACCCCAATTTGAGTTACCAAACGGTCTACGAATTTAATGAGCTTGTACTTGAATCGAGCGGCTCGACGAGACGAACCCAACCAACCAAGATCGCCAAATTCTGACATCATTAAGGCCTCCAAATATCCAATGAATGATACATGATCGTAGGGTTCAATATCGGCCATCCATTCTAACCACTCCCTATTCGCCTGTGATCTCACACCTATTTACGAGCCATGCCACTCCAGAAAAACTATAAATAGAACCCTCATTATTCACAAGGGGGGCTCAAGTGAAGAGAGAGAAGAAGAAGAGAAGAAGAAGGAAAAGGGGAAAAGGCGAATCCTCTCCTTCTCGACCACCGCCGGAGCTCTTCCCGCTGCCTGAATACACTAGAACTCTGTCGGATTTTCGAGAAACGATGGGATTCTGCAAAACTTTGTAAATTTGCTTCAAGTTGTAATCTGATCGACCTGATTTGTGGAACGAATCAGTTTCTTGTAATTTACAAAAACACTAGTGGAATTTTACAACTGGTCAAGGCCCCGTGGTTTTTCCCTTTTTGTGTTTTCCACGTATAAATCCCGGTGTTCATATTCTCTTTACTGTTTGTGTGTTAAATTTACGTGCATCGCTTAGACGTGAATTTACAAACTCTACCGCCTCTAAATTTTTATTAAATATAAATTAAAATCAAAGATTGAAGATGTTATATTTAAATTTAATATTAATAATTATTATTTTTTAATATATAACATAAAAATAATAATTATTTATATTTAATTTCAAAATTATGTAATATATTATATATGTATGAATTTTATTTATTTTTAGTCTAAAAATTCTTAGAATTATAAAAATTTTAAGAATAAATTGTCATTATTATTATATTAATTTTATTACTTTTAATTATATTATTATTTATTACGTCTTCCGGTTCGACCGGTCGAACCATGAACCTCTCATTCTTTCGATTCGTTGTCCGGTCCGATTTTCACAACATGATTTTTATCAATAAAATATATGTGCGGACATTAACTTCCCAATGAAACAATTAATTCAAGCTATTCTTAATGTCTTCGAATTATAATAACTAAATGTTCATTTTATAAAAAAATTAACCGAAATTGATGTTAATTTATTTATTGAAATAATATTTGGGAGCTTTTATCTGGAAAATTTTTAGTATATGGCGCAAATTTTTATTTATTGAAGGAAAAAAAAAAATTTAATAAAAGAAATTTAAAAGTAGATACTATCATTATTTTAATTGTTGACAAGTAGCCACATGGTATAATAATAATTTTATTCTTAAAATATTATATAAATATTTTTTAAATATCAAATAAAGAAATATATATATATATATATATATACTACTACTACTATAAAAGGGGCTTGAGTTTCCTTTCTCCGGCAAATCTTGTTCGTCCTTTCTACTTATTTTTTAATTATCTTGGCCGTCCATTCTATTAAAAATATTTAATAAATAAAAAAATTAACATCTATACTATCTATACTAAAAGCCGTTTGAATGTTTGGGATTCCACTCTTAGCAAATCCTAAGCGTTCTTTTATAAACCTTAAATAAATCTATATCGTTCGCTTAGGACTCTTCATATTCCATTCCTCCATAAACGATTCTACATATCATTTATAAATTCATTATACCTGTAGTTTCGCGATTATGGAAGCTTTTTTTGTTCTTCTTCACATCTGAGCATTTATTTTTCTTCACAGTCGAACAGTTTCTTCAACTTTCTCTCATCCGAGCGTTTCTTTTCTCCAAAACGTTTTTACTGCCAAGTGCAAAGCAGTTATAAATGCCATTTACGGCGGTATCCGAGGAGAAATTGTAATTAGGAAGGCAGATGTCAAATCCGAGGGAAATAGGTCTTCCTCAAGAATCGACTTGCGGTGAATGAGGGATTGGACGCGAGGGAAATAGATCCGCTGATCCGGACGCACTCCATGCTATAGCCTTTCGCCATCATTGATTCAGCAATGAAGCGAGCGAAGGTCGGTGATGGCGTTAGATGAGAAGAGACCGATTTCATCGTCGTCGGAAGAGGAGGAGAGGGAAACGAAGTCAAGGCATTGACAATTGGCGGTAAGGATGCGGTGAATGAGGGATTGGACACGGAGGACGAAGGATCGGGGCAATCTGGGAAGAAGAAAAATAGCATGGCGTGAGTGTCACGACCCGACCCGACCCGGGATGAATCCCGCTCGCACCGGGCCGCGACCAAACCTTATATCCAGGATTTGGCTTTGGAATTTGCTTTCTGAACTGAATCTTCCAAATATTTCAACTCAAAAGTAAACACACAGACAGACACAGAGCTACTATGAATCGTCAATTGCAGCGGAACAAAACATCTATATTTTTCTTTCTTTTCCTCAAAATAATCATCCACAAATACGGTACATGGCTAACAGAAGAAATACAGATGAAAAACCATGACCGTACAAAAATCAAAAGTACAAAACAATACCTATAACAGATCAGACTCTGAACTCTAGTCCTGGACTTCCTTCCCTTTCCCAGAACCTGAAAACTGCCAGAAAGCAAGGGTGAGCTCAACAGCTCACCAAGACAACAAACCTCCAATCAAAATTCTCAGAATCTCAAAACCAAACACATCAGACAAATCCATACAGAAATCAGAACAGAATCAGACATATCTCAAATCGGACAGATCAGAACGAAACAGATCAAATCAGACAGAACTGAACGGAATAGATATCAAAGAAAACAAAACTGTACGGAAACAGAAGTCGTATCAAATCAGAAACAGAACAGATCAGACATATCAAATCAGAAATAGAATCGTACAGAAATCAGAGATTCAGGTCATATCAGAGCAGAACAGAATCGTATCAGAATCATATCAGAATCATAAATAAAATAGAAATCATTATATCACATCATAGCTGATAGCACTTACAGAAATCAGAAAATCAGATCAATCACATCAAGAGTACAGAAATCAGATAATAATTAGTTCAAAACAGATCTTCCTTCCAGATATCAGAACTTCCCCTTATATCTCCCTTGTGCATATAGCACCCCTCTTCCCCTTATAGCTCCCTTTTTGTGCATACAGCACCAGAACTTCCGCTTATGCCTCCCATTTGTGCTCACGGCACCAGAACAGAGGTGCTTATACCAGAATACATATATAGTGCTTATAGCACCTAAACGGATATAAAGAATTTCAGAACTTCACAGAACTTCACAGAACTTCCCCTTATAGCTCCCTTAATAGCATATACAGAATCAAATCATTTTAGAGCAAATCCGGACAAATCAGAAATCAGACAAAAATCGGGCAGCACAACGGCAGTATACGGAATTTACACAATTTTTCCTGAAAATCACAATTCACCAAATTTGCACATAATATAGATAATAACATTTTAGAACATTTATTCTACTGCACAGACAATTTTCAATTACACAGAAAAATCCAGTCGACTAAAAACTCTGTCGAATCAAAAATACCCGGACAAAAATCTTCAAAATATATTCAAAATGTGCACAACTGGCACGTGAACGATATACAAAAAGTTATGCGGTAAAAAATGAACCAATCAAAAGATACGGACGAAAATCGCTAACGGAAACAAAATCCGGACAGAAAATACTGCCAAACACGAAGGTTCTGAAAATTGCGAAAGGCGGAATGTGCCTTACCTTGCGTACAGCAATATCTCGAACAGTCTTGTCGGACAAAAATGGCTCCGCGTCGTCCGAAAATCAACTTTTCCAATTTTCACCTCGACTTTCTCTCTCCTCGGCTGATATTTTCATTTTTATAAAATTTTCTCTCTCTTCAAAACGACTGATTTCAGATTTATAATACACAGATCGGCCCAGCCGATTGCCAGATCGTCCCGGGATGATCAGACCAAATTTGATCGTCCTGGACAGTTCCCAGGACTATTCTCCGGTTGATATTTTCTCGGAATGTGCCTTACCTTGCGTACAGCAATATCTCGAACAGTCTTGTCGGACAAAAATGGCTCCGCGTCGTCCGAAAATCAACTTTTCCAATTTTCACCTCGACTTTCTCTCTCCTCGGCTGATATTTTCATTTTTATAAAATTTTCTCTCTCTTCAAAACGACTGATTTCAGCTTTATAATACACAGATCGGCCCGGCCGATTGCCAGATCGTCCCGGGATGATCAGACCAAATTTGATCGTCCTGGACAGTTCCCAGGACTATTCTCCGGTTGATATTTTCTACAGTGCCAATCGGCCTGGCCGATGTCCTCGATCGGCCTGGACGATGCCTACAGGAAAACACCTGGAACAAATCTGGGCAAATTCTGGAGCAGATTCTCAACTGATCGTCCCAGGACGATCCCAGATCGTCCCGGACGATCCTGGAGCAGATTTTGATATTACAATCTCCCCAACTTCAAAAAAATGTCGTCCTCGACATAATCCAATCCAAACTCAGTCAAACAAGTATGGGTACGACTGTCTCATGTCAGACTCCTTCTCCCAAGTCACTTCCCGTGCAGTCCGGTGCTTCCACTGGACTTTAACTATCAGAATCTCTTTATTTCTTAACTTTCGGACGTCGTATGCCAAAATTAACTCTGGCTCTTCCTTGTACGCCAGATTCTCCTGAATCTCAACCTCATCAGCATATACCTTCTTTCCAGAGTCTGATACCCACTTCCTCAAAGTGGATACGTGAAACACATTATACACGTCGGGCATCGAATCAGAAAGCAACAGTCGGTAAGTAGATTTTCCAATCCTTTCCAGGATTTCAAAAGGGCCAACATACCTCAGACTTAGCTTGCTTACCTGACCAAATCTGCTCACACCCTTCATCGGGCTGACTTTGACATACACAAAGTCACCAACTTGAAACTCAACAAACCTGTGCTTCTGATTGTAATACTTCTGCTGTCGATCTTGAGCCGCTTTCAATCTTTTCTTAATCAAACTGATCTTCTAAGCAGTTTCATCAACAAAAGTGGCACCCAAAGCCTGTCTATCTCCGACCTCCGTCAGAGTCAAAGGAGTACGGCACTTCCTGCCATACAAAGCCTCGTACGGTGCCATACCGATACTGGACTGGAAGCTATTGTTATAAGCAAACTCAATCAAAGGAATATGATCTTCCCAGCTTTCGCCAAAGTCCAGAACACAAAGTCTCAACAGATCTTCCAATACCTGAATGGTCCTCTCAGACTGTCCATCAGTCTGAGGATGAAAGGCTGTACTGAAATGCAGTTTTGTACCCAAGCCTTGCTGAATACCCTTCCAAAGTCTGGAAGTAAAACGTCCATCTCGATCGGAAACAATCACTCGAGGCACACCGTGCAATCTGACTATCTCCTTCACATATATCTGTGCCAAACGATCTACCGGATCG
Organism: Dendrobium officinale; assembly: GCA_019514585.1. Classification (NCBI taxonomy): domain Eukaryota; kingdom Viridiplantae; phylum Streptophyta; class Magnoliopsida; order Asparagales; family Orchidaceae; genus Dendrobium; species Dendrobium officinale. Next base: position 65,378,184 of record CM033682.1, on the reverse strand, counting down.
GTCTGTCTGATCGGAAGAAAATGGGCGGACTTCATCAAGCGATCTACAACCACCCAAATGGCGTCGTGTCCCTGCCTAGATCGCGGAAAACCCATCGCAAAGTCCATCGTTACCTCCTCCCACTTCCACTCAAGGATAGGCAACGACTGCAACAGTCCACCTGGTCGCTGATGCTCTGCCTTCATCAACTGACAGGCCTCGCATCTCGACATAAACTCCACCACATCCTTCTTCATCCCAGGCCACCAGAACAAAAGCTTCATATCAACGTACATCTTACCACTGCCTGGATAAATAGTGTAGCCTGAATGGTGAGATTCATACAGAATCTCCTGCCTCAAATCTCCAAACACAGGTACCCACAACCTGTTCTTGCAGAAAATAGCACCAGAATCAGAAATTCAAAGTTCAAGAGTCTTACCAGATCTAATCTGAGCAATCAACTTCGAATAGTCAGAATCTGACTTCTGGGCTTCTTGAATCCTTGGAGACAAGGAAGACTGAATACTCATCTGAGCCAAATCCAAACTACTGGAGGAAATCACTTCCAACTGCAAACGCTCAATGTCACGAATCAGAAAGTCATAACAAGTAAGCTGCAAACCTTATAATCCAGAAGACTTTCTGCTCAGAGCATCGGCTACCACATTCGCCTTACCAGGCTGATACCGAATAATCAAATCATAGTCCTTGATCAACTCGAGCCACCTTCTCTGTCTCAGATTCAGATCCTTCTGAGTAAAAATATACTTCAGGCTCTTATGATCAGTGAAAATCTCACATCTGACGCCATACAGGTAATGACGCCAAATCTTCAAAGCAAACACAACTGCAGCTAACTCCAAATCATGCGTCGGGTAATTCTTCTCATATGATTTCAACTGTCTCGAAGCATAAGAAATTACCTGACCATGCTGCATCAGGACACATCCCAGTCCTTTCAGTGAAGCATCACTGAACACCTGAAATTCTTCTGTACCTGACGGAAGTGCTAACACTGGAGCTGAAGTCAAACAGTCCTTCAATCTCTGAAAACTAGCTTCACACTCCGGTGTCCAAACAAAAGGTACTGACTTCTGTGTCAGTCTCGTCAGAGGAGTCGAAATCTGTGAAAATCCCTTCACAAATTTCCTGTAATACCCGGCCATGCCCAAGAAACTACGTACCTCAAATATCGTAGTCGGCCTTGGCCAATCAGCAACCGCCTGAATCTTCTGGGGATCAACAGAAATGCCTTCTCCACTAATCACATGCCCTAGAAAAGAAATGCTTCTCAGCCAGAATTCACACTTGGAAAACTTGGCATACAGCTGATGCCGCCTCAGAGTCTCCAATACAATCCTCAAATGTCTGGCATGATCATCTTCAGAAGCAGAATATACCAGAATATCGTCGATGAAGATGATCACAAACTGATCCAAATACTCCCTGAATACTCGATTCATCAGATCCATAAAAATCGCGGGTGCATTGGTTACCCCAAAAGGCATAACCAAGAACTCGTAGTGCCTGTACCGAGTACTAAAAGCTGTCTTCACCACATCAGCTTCCTTCACCTTCACCTGATAGTATCCGGATCGCAAATCAATCTTCGAAAATACTGAAGATCCGGAAAGCTGATCAAACAAGTCATCAATCCGAGGCAAAGGATACTTGTTCTTGATTGTGACCTTGTTCAAATCTCTATAATCAATACACATACGGAGTGTACCGTCCTTCTTCTTCACAAACAAAACAGGTGCTCCCCAGAGCGAAACACTAGGACGGACAAAACCTCTGTCAACCAACTCCTGAAGCTGAACTTTCAACTCTGAAAGTTCTTTCGGTGCCATCCTGTACGGAGCTTTTGATATAGGAGGGGTACCCGGAAAAATATCGATAGAGAACTCCACATCTCTATCCGGAGGTAAACTGACCAACTCCTCAGGAAAAACATCAGCAAACTCCCGTACCACAGGGATCTCAGAAACAGAACCAACCTCTAGGTTCAGATCCCGCACCGAAGCCAAAAACACTGGGCACCCCTTCTTCCACATCCTACTTACTTCCAAAACAGAAATCAGACTGGAGAGAACACCTCGTAATCCCTGAAATACAAATCTTTCTCCAGCCATAAGCAAGCTCACTTGCTTCTTCAGACAGTCTATCTGGGCCTCATACTGACTCAGCCAATCCATGCCTATAATCACATCATAAGACGAAATCGGCAACAGAATCAAACTCGATTTCCACCTCTTGCCATAAATGTCAATCTCACACAAATAAAACTTCCGAGCAATCAAAGGACTCCCAGCCGGTAAAATCACAGACAAAGAAACCGGAAGCAAAAACGAGTCCAAATGCAAAATCTCAAAACAGTGCTCGGACAGAAAAGAGTGACTCGCTCCAGAGTCAAACAAAACACGACAGGGCTGATCAGAAATGTAAACCGTACCTGTCACAACATCTGGAGCATCACGAGCCTCCTGCTGACTCAGGCTGTAAACTCGTGGCTGAACTAGAGCAGGAGCTGAAGCAACAGAACTACTAGGCTCTCCCTGCCTACTAGTAGGTGGTCTCCGTGGTCCAGAACTAGATCCACCACCTCTACCAGCAAATCCCTCAGAGCGAGGAGGAACAGTCCTCGGTCTTCCTGTTGAACTGACAGGTCTGACAAAACCCTCTGATCGAAACTCAGAACGCCGATCAAATCCCATCTGTGGACACTCAGCAATCCGATGTCCTGGTTGACCACATCGGAAGCACAGACCAGCCATCCTGTAGCACTGGCCAAGGTGTCGCCGTCCACAATTCTGGCACACAGGTGCCATACTGACAGAACTAGAACTCGTCGTACTGGTAGCAGTACCAGATGACCCTCCGCTCCTCCTGGAGTCAACAGATCCAGAACTAGCTACAAATCTCCTCTTCCTAGAGAAACCACTGCCAGAAGTCTCGCCTCCAAATCTCTTCCTACTCACAGTCCACCGCTGCTGAGTAGCTGTCATGTCATTCTCTATCAGACGAGCTCGCTCCACAAGCTCAGAGAAATCAGTAATCTGGAACGGTATCAGGGGCTGCCTCAAAGTATCTCGTAGTCCCCTCAGAAATCTGTAGCACCTCTCAGCAGAAGTGCTGACCAACTGCGGAGCGTACCTGGCTAATGCAGTAAACTCAGCCTCATACTGCATCACCGTCTTGCTCCCCTGAACTAGCCTTAGAAAAGTCTCCTGCATCTGCTGTCGTGCAGAAGGGGGAACAAACCAGTCTCGAAAAACCTCAGTGAACTCTTCCCAGGTAATCAAAGAGTTCAATCTACCCTGAAATCTGGCTGCCTGCTGGCCTTCCCACCAGTGCTCAGCCTCTCCATCCAACAGAAACACTGCCAATGGGACCTTCCTATCTGACGGACACTGCATTCCGTCAAAGGTCTTTTCCAATCTCCTCAGCCACTCCTCGGCTGCTCTGGGCTCAACAGCGCCCTCAAATCTCGGAGGTTTCAACCTCAAAAACAACTGTAAATGTCTATCAATGTCATCAGATCTGACAGTAACAGCTCTGCTCTGAGTCTCACTCATCATCTGAGCAACAAGTGTAGCAAACTGAGAACGCATGTCAGCACCGGCCACCGGGGCTGTACTCCCCACTGGTGCTGCCTGACTGGCACTCTGCCCGTCTGTCATGTCTGGGTCTGGCTGATCCATACAGAAAAATCCAGAAAATCCGGAAAACTATCACAAAAACAACACAATAAAAAGTCAAATAAACCAAAACAACCCCCAGACAGACTCACTGATCACTTCCTATAGCTCTGTTTTACAATCCAACCAAATTCCAAAACCAATGCTCTGATACCACTCAAGTTGTCACGACCCGACCCGACCCGGGATGAATCCCGCTCGCACCGGGCCGCGACCAAACCTTATATCCAGGATCTGGCTTTGGAATTTGCTTACTGAACTGAATCTTCTAAATATTTCAACTCAAAAGTAAACACACAGACAGACACAGAGCTACTATGAATCGTAAATTGCAGCGGAACAAAACATCTATATTTTTCTTTCTTTTCCTCAAAATAATCATCTACAAATACGGTACATGGCTAACAGAAGAAATACAGAAGAAAAGCCATGACCGTACAAAAATCAAAAGTACAAAACAATACCTATAACAGATCAGACTCTGAACTCTAGTCCTGGACTTCCTTCCCTTTCCCAGAACCTGAAAACCACCAGAAAGCAAGGGTGAGCTCAACAGCTCACCAAGACAACAAACCTCCAATCAAAATTCTCAGAATCTCAAAACCAAACACATCAGACGAATCCGTATAGAAATCAGAATAGAATCAGACAGATCTCAAATTGGACAGATCAGAACGAAACAGATCAAATCAGACAGAATTGAACGGAACAGATATCAAAGAAAACAGAACTGTACGGAAACAGAAGTCGTATCAAATCAGAAACAAAACAGATCAGACATATTAAATCAGAAACAGAATCGTACAGAAATCAGAGATTCAGGTCATATCGGAGCAGAACAGAATCGTATCAGAATCATATTAGAATCATAAATAAAACAGAAATCATTATATCACAACATAGCTGATAGCACTTACAGAAATCAGAAAATCAGATCAATCACATCAAGAGTACAGAAATCAGATAATAATTAGTTCAAAACAGATCTTCCTCCCAGATATCAGAATTTCCCCTTATATCTCCCTTGTGCATATAGCACCCCTCTTCCCCTTATAGCTCCCTTTTTGTGCATACAGCACCAGAACTTCCGCTTATGCCTCCCATTTGTGCTCACGGCACCAGAACAGAGGTGCTTATACCAGAATACATATATAGTGCTTATAGCACCTAAACGGATATACAGAATTTCAGAACTTCACAGAACTTCACAGAACTTCCCCTTATAGCTCCCTTAATAGCATATACAGAATCAAATCATTTCAAAGCAAATCCGGACAAATCAGAAATCAGATAAAAATCGGGCAGCACAACGGTAGTATACGGAATTTACACAATTTTTCCTGAAAATCACAATTCACCAAATTTGCACAGAATATAGATAATAACATTTCAGAACATTTATTCTACTGCACAGACAATTTTCAATTGCACAGAAAAATCCAGTCGACTAAAAACTCCATCGAATCAAAAATACCCTGACAAAAATCTTCAAAATATATTCAAAATGTGCACACCCGGCACGTCAACGATATACAAAAAGTTACGCGGTAAAAACTGAACCAATCAAAAGATACGGACGAAAATCGCTAACGGAAACAAAATCCGGACAGAAAATACCGCCAAACACGACGGTTCTGAAAATTGTGAAAGGCGGAATGTGCCTTACCTTGCGTACAGCAATATCTCGAACAGTCTCGTCGGACGAAAATGGCTCCGCGTCGTCCGAAAATCAACTTTTTCAATTTTCACCTCGACTTTCTCTCTCCTCGGCTGATATTTTCGTTTTTATAAAATTTTCTCTCTCTTCAAAATGACTGATTTCAGCTTTATAATACGCAGATCGGCCCGGCCGATCGCCAGATCTTCCCGGGACGATCAGACTAAATTTGATCGTCCTGGACGGTTCCCAGGACTATTCTCCGGCCGATATTTTCTACAGTGCCAATCGGCCTGGCCGATGTCCTCGATCGGCCTGAACGATGCCTACAGGAAAACACCTGGAACAAATCTGGGCAAATTCTGGAGCAGATTCTCAACTGATCGTCCCAGATCGTCCTGGACAATCCTGGAGCAGATTTTGATATTATAGTGAGGGAGGTCGGCAACTGCTCGGAGGAAGCGGGCGGCATCATCGTGGCCATCCGAGAAGAGGGAGGTGAGCTTGGCGTAGTCTGACGAGTCGGAGTCCCATTTGGTAATGATATATACATGCCGTCTACGGCGGTATCCAACACTCGCTCGTGGTCTACGAGCTCTGCCTTTTCTACATCGTTGCTTATTTGGGTATTCATATTTATTTTTCTTTCTTTTGTCATCTAGATCAAAGTTGGTATCTTTCATGCCTTTTCTAAGGACCAGGTTCATCTCAAGCCTACCGCTGATTCTAACTATGTGCTTATTTTGATTTCCTACTATGACAGATGATTTTCCTGCTTATAATTTGACTCGCATATATATCCATGGCTTCGAAGAGTCATTTCTCTGATGAAAATGATGACATGGAAGAATCGCCGATGTGAGCCGGAGGATCAAAGCGGTGTTGCTGGGATTGGCATGACCATTGAGTTCTTGAGGTTCAATATATTTGTTCGCTGTTCATTTATTCAACTAATCATCTCCTTGTCTTTTGATGTTTTGTAGGGGATACATGCGGGACGAAATCATGAAGAAGCTGGAACCTCGTGATCTCCAACTGGTATTCAATGATGTTTTATTTTTTTCTTATTTATGTATTTTGTAGCTTTCAATGTTCCCTAAAGAGATATTTTAGAAGTAAGATGTAAGTGCCCTTTTAAATGGATGAATATATTTGTTATTTAATTTTAAACTGAAGTACTAAAGTTTAATAAGTTTTTTCAAGATCTATTGGGGTTATATAGCAATTTCCGATTTTATTTGAAGTAGTTAATGTAATAAATTTCTAATCCCGCCACTAAAAAGGTTTGTTGTTGTTGTTGCACTTTATGTAATAAATTTTCTTGTTTAAATTTAAAATTGGCCTTTAATGATTGGCATGAAAAGAACAAGCTTGGTACAATTGTGCGTCATCTGAATCTAAATGTTTTGTTTAAAATTAGTCTTTCCATTTCTATGTTCTATTGCTTTATTTGATTTTCTAACTACCTACAGTTTCGTCCATCCAAATCATGCAATTTTTATTTGCTAAGAGAAATGATTTGGTGATAATTTTTTACTTTACTTGATTGTTTTTTAATTTGAAAAGCATGGGGAAAAATTCCAATTCCCATTATAAAGGTGGTTAGATCTGGTTTCGCATATCATTGTATATTTGGTGGCTCACTTAGCTTGAAAGGTTTGCATGCAAAACTAAATTTCGAACTTCAGTGGAAGCTCATTAATGATATATATATATATATATATATATATATATATATATATATATATATATATATATATATATATATATATATATATATATATATATATATATTCGAGTCAAAAGGTGCCTCGGAAATCCATCATGGCATGCTCTAACTGTTAGACTTATTAAAGATAATAAGTAAACTTATGAACACATCATTTCCTCTCCTCCCTCTGACCGAACGCAACAACTCAGGTGTACGAACATCTCTTTATTACTGAACACATTGTTAGTTCCCACTCATCTCCCTCATGTCGAATGCATGCAGCAACTCAGGCGTACGAACCTCTCTCTCGCCAAACACATCGTTTGTTCCCGCTATTCTCCCTCTCGCCGAACACAACAACACAGGTGTACGAACCACTCTCTCACCAAACGCAACATTTGAAATCATCCATTTTCCTCTCGCCATAACCCATCAACTCAGCAGTCACCTCCAAGGCTCCGTCAGCGAACTTCAAATGTAATGAAAGATTTACATCACTTAATTAAAGGTCCCATTTTTACCTTGTATGGTGAAAGAATTTGTAATTTGTTTTCAACATGAGACTAGTCTATGTGTAACAATGATTTACATATTTTAATTTAATTTAAGCAAGCCATGTAAATTTAATTTAACAAAACATTTATTCTTACTATTTATTGATTGATTCAACAATCTAACTATTGCAAAATTGAAACTGTCATTCCTCCCATCAGAATTAGTGGTGTAATAATTATATTGTAATAATTATTTTTAATTTGTTTTCAACATTCGTAATGTTTAATAATAAATTACTTTAAGTAAAACATTAATAATTTTACCTAAAAAAATATTTTTTTAATAAACTTATATTAAATATTTTAGAATATAAAGTTCTAGAATTGCTTCAAAATAGCTTAAGGTAGAAGTTATGAAAAATCATGAATTATGTAGAAATTTACTATATTATTACAGAATAAATTAAAAATGAAGGCATCTTAGCAGTGTACATACCTATTGGTCTTCACAAGTAGTGACTAGGTCATGAAGAAGATATCTGTTCTTTGGAGCAGTTACTTTAATGGTCTCGCCCATAGCTACTCGAGGAACTTGCCCAATAAGATGGCCTCACTCACCCACATGCATCCAGGAGCTCACCCTACACATGACGACCGTGAGATTCATCACTAAACAAGCAAATTGTGACTCATATCAATCAAGATCTTACTCCCTAAACTACCTGAGCTTTCCTATGAGAAAGCACAAACCTCAAATGACCCCTTTCTTTTTTTTTTTTGCAACATCTACTTGATTAAGGAACTCATTATTCATGCCTACATCTCGACTTGCCTTCCTCCAAAGGCCATTACTAAGTCCTCTATCTTACTTGCCGACCTATTCTCCTCTTTCTAATACCACCAACAAGTTCCCAAGCTCATGGCCATGTTAAAACTAATGTAAAATTGGACATCATCCACAAAATTGTTTTAATCCAGCATCTTCTTCAACACAATAGTCATCGATCAATGTAAAGAACAAGAAAATAATATCAACTTGACAAGTGACCTTATATATAGCCCTCAATAGATGAGGAGAACTCTAAATTTATTAATCATCACTATTTTTAGGAAATAGAAGAACAACTTATGAAATTCAATGAAGATACTTTAAAAGGCCTTCAGGGCCAAACATGGGCCTACACTACATTCGACGGATCCTTAGGTTAGCAATTCTCTAGAGACACTGAAAAAGTGCTCTCGCCTCTACACCCCATCCTAATTACACTAAAAAATCATGATGAGTGAGAATACTGTAGCCCATAAGATAGGTGAGCCAAAAGGGAACAAGAACTAACTAATCCCTTCCTTAGATTAATTATTAAGGGCTAGATATCTCCTAAAGTCAGAATGTATCATCTGGAATAGTATTGAGTAAAATTTGAACACTTAGATAACATAGATAGAAACTAGATCAAGAAGCTCCCGGTTAGTTAGAGAGAGAACATCCCTTTTTTCAAATTTTGAAGTCTTTCACTATTTTGGAAATTCTTTTGGTTATGACGGTACTACGGTGGCGAACACCTCTGGTCACCAGAATCTTTTTAAGAGTCCGTCCTCTTTATCCAGTACCCTTGCTTGTCTTGATGATCCTAGTAGATTTGTCAAGGCTGCTCCTTTGAAGATCAATGAACATTTGTCTGTCTCGGTTAAGAAGTTGTCCCCTGTTCCTGGAAAAGGTAAAAGAATTCTTAATGGAGTTCCAATCAAGGCTCCTCATCCTATTAGTTGTTTTACTCCTCTTAAAGGTTCAAATAATTTTGAGGCTTCTTCATCGTCGGGTTTGAAGTATTTGCTAATAGGTTCAGTAATAACATTGCTAAACCTTATTCTATGGAGAAGCTTGATTCTTTCAACAACATGGAATTGGACAAGACGTTTAATGTTTGTAGAAATAAACAAGGAGAAATTCTTCATAAGAATTTGTCAACAGGAGTTTTGATGGAAAATGATGTTATACCTATTCTAGCTGCTAGCAACCTGTATGCTAGATGACCAAGTATCAAAATTAATTTTTTTAAGGATGATTCTATTCTTTCTAAAGATGGAGTGGCTGCAAATTGCATGAGTCTAGTGTTAAGGCTAATACAAAAAAGCTTCAATTTTTTTTGTGGTAGTTAAAGTTTTTGGGAAGGAGATTCCAATTCATTTGATTGCTACTAAACTACGTCGACAATGGGTGCATTTTGGTAAATTTCACATAACCATCCTTGGTTTAGGCTGGGTTCTTTGCTCCTTTTTTTTCTACGGAGGTTGTAGATAATTTGTTAGAGGGAGGTCCTTGGTATGTAAATGGGCATATAGTTGGCATAGACTAGTAGACTCCTCAATTTTCTCCTTCTTCTTTAAAAGGATTAAGTTCTCCTATCTGGGTCAGGATGCCACATTTACCATTAATTTTTTGGGATGAAGTTAATATGGCAATAATTGCTTCAATGCTACGATCTCCTTTTTGGATTGATGGCAATATGTACAAATGGGGTAAAAGGGAGTATGCTAGAGTTTGTGTTCGAATGGCTCTAGAAAAAAACTTTCCTTTGGGTGTTTGGGTGGAATGTTCGGGTGGTAGATTCTTTCAAAAGGTAGAATATAAGAACAATTCAATGTTCTATTACAAATGTGGGAAAATTGGACATTTTATAAGTGATTGCAAGCTTAATGGAAATGTTGGTTCTGATGAGGGTGTAACCATGTTTGATGAGGAGGTTAGTTTGCCTGATAAGCTAATACTGGATGTTGTGAGCTAAGGTTTTTCTTATGGTCCTTGGGTTCATGTTATTAATAGGAGGAGGAGAGTTTTTTTTTTGTAGATAATAGAGTTAATTAGATGAATTTTTGTAATTCTAGACTTTCGTCTGCTGGTCCGATTTTGTCAAAAAATACCAACCTGTAAATAAAGTCTCCAGGCCTATGGATTAGAAGATAATGGTGCAGCTAATTCAAATATTATGGAAGATGTCAATCAAATCCATGAGTTGTCAATGATAGATGAAGAAGAAAAAGGATGTATTGAATCTGAAGATATGTTCGGTGATATAAAACTTCAATCTAAAGAACTTGTTTCTCCAGTAGTCATGGCATTAGAAAGTAAGGTAACTTCTCGTGATGCTCCATTATTAACATCTGATATGAATAGATTCAAAGTTATGGAATATTGTAGAGAAGAAAATGAGGGAAACGATAATCCTTGTTTTATTTATGTTTTGGATGGAGAATTAGAAAAGGGGAACTTGCTGCTAAAGATAAGAAGAATTTTGGTTTTGAAACAGGGTGCATGGATGAAGGTTCTTGAGTGGTGAAAGACAAACTTCAAAATAACTTAGAACATTGGACAAAAACAATATTCTTCTTCGAAGGAGGAAAGGTGAGGAGTTGAATAGAAGTAAGAGTGGGAGTAATACCAACTTTAACCTTAAATGTCATCAATAGGTTTTTGTAATTATAGAGGGGCTGGGAAGAATGAAGCCTCTTGCTCTTTGAAGGAGTTTGTGAAAGAACTTTTATATATTCTTTGTTGGGCTTGTTGAGACAAAGATTTATTTTGTTAATAGGTTTGAGTTCAATAAATTGATTGGAGTAATTTGGTGTTTCTTCCTTTTCCTCCGGAAGGTTTGTCTGGTAATATTATGATTTTCTAGAGGTGTGATGTTGCCTCTTTCTCTATGATAGAAGCCTCTTCACAAGTAGTAGTGGGAGAGTTAATTATTCCAAACAAAGGTGTGTGGGGTCATTATGGTCTATGGTAGCAGAGATATTTATAAGAGGAGGATCTTATGGAGATGTCTTGAAGCTCTATCAGATAGAAAGCTTCCATATATAGTGGGGGAGCATTTAATTATATTCTGTCACAAGAGGACAAAAGAGGTGGGAAGAAGTTTGTCTTTTCTCAAGGACCACAGGAAATGATTATGTTTATGAACAAAGGTCTCTTTCATGATATTGGGGTTATAGGTCCTAAATTTACCGTGTGCAACAATAAAAAAAGTGGGGACCAGATTCATGAGAGATTGGACTGATACTTTTTGAACTCAATTGCTTTAGAATCTATCCAACTGGCGGCCGTTCGTCATCTTGCAAGAGTAGCATCTGATCATTGTCCTATCTTGGTTAAAAAATTTTCTTCTAGTTTCCGTAAAAAGATGCATATAAGGTTTGAAGATAATTGGGCATCCTACCCAGCTTCTTCAATGATTGTGTCCAAGTCTTGGGAGAAAGCTGTTAGAGGAGATGTTGTTCATTCTCTTAACCAGAAATTTAAAAGAGCATTGAAGATGTAATTCTTTTGGAGAAAATCTAAACATTTGAATCTTAATGTTATGAAAGATCAACTAAAGAAAGAAATTTTTGATTTGCAAGAAGAGGAGGCTGAAAACGGAGGTCTTTCAGTTGTAAAACTATGTTTGTTGAAGTCTAAGGTGTTGGAGCTCAACTCTACTCTTGGGTGGCTTAATACCTAGTGGAGGCAATGGGCAAAGGTCAGGTGGATAGAAGAAGGTGACACAAAGTCAAAAGTTTTTCCATATTGGTGCTTTGGCTAGGCGTAATGGAAACGAGATAAATCAAATCAAAGATAGTAACTGAATTTTGATTGAAGATCAAAGTCAAGTACAAAAATTTTTCTATGAGTTATTTAAAGACAAGTGGAAGGAAAGGAAGTGCGTATTAAGGGGCTAGATGTCTACTTCTCATATGCTAGATGATGTTGAAAGAAGACTTTTGATGGCTGATAACTCAAAAGAAGAGCTGGAGCATGTTGTTAGTTGTTTGGAATCTAATATCTCTCCAGGCTTGGATGGAATCTCTTACTCTTTTATTAAATCTTATTGTCCTAACATTAAAGAGGATGTTTGGAAGGCTATCAATTCTATTTTTACTTCTGGTGTAATGTGTAATGAGTGGAAGGAAACTTTTGTGGTCTTAATTCCTAAGGTGAAAAACCCTATGAATCCTTCCAATTATAGACTAATTAGCCTTTGTTTGTCCATTTACAAGATAGTGGCAAGGATGTTGTTGAATAGGTTGATCTATTTCATTCCAGAAATTATTTCAGAAGATTAGGTTGTCTTTGTTAGAGGTCGCTCTTTATCTTATTATATTTTATTTACCCAAGTGCTTTTTAATAAGTTCAGATGATCCAAAGCTAAGAAATGATTAATGGATATCAAAATAGATATAAAACAGGCTTATGATAGTATGGGCTGGCCTACTTTGAAGCAAGTTTTAGAAAATTTTGGTTTCCAAGGGAAATTTTCTAATTTATTACTACAGTGTGTGGTAGATCCTAAGTTCTCTATTTTGATTAACAGTAGGAACACTAAATGGATTGCAGCTAAAAGTGGATTTAGACAAAGTTGCCCATTATCTCCTTTTCTTTTCATTTTGTGCTCTCAACTTCTATGCGATGCTTTTGTTCAAAGAGGGAGAAATATTAGTATCAAAGTGGTTCCTAATGTGAAAAAAATTTCCCATTTATAGTATACTGATGACATCATTATTTTTTCTGAGGCTAATCATAGGAGTGTGAAGAAAATCATCAAGATTATGAAACATTACATCAAATGGATGGGTTAGAAGGTTAATGTTTAGAAATCTTCTATTCTCTTTGGTAATTCAGTTAGAAGGAAAATGATTTTGGTTCTTTCAAGACTTTTTGGATTTAAGATAGTTAAAGAATTTACCTATCTTGGAGTTAAGATGGCTTTAAGGAGGTTGGTTCACTCGGACTTTCAAAATCTACTGGAGAAGGCGTATAACATACTAAATGTATGGTTTAATTATTTCATTTCTCTTCCAAGAAAGTTACTTCTCATCAAGTCAGCATTTCTTTCTGTTCCTACTTTTTTATCTACTCATTCATTAGTCCTTATGGGAGTGTTGAATGATTTAGATAGAATGAGTAGGGATTTTTTATGGCACAAACAAGAATGTAGTAAAAATCTTCACTATGTATCATTGGAATTTTTATGTAAAGCAGAAAGAACGGGTGGTATGGAGTGCAATCAGTTGCTGCTAAAATTGGTCCATTAAGGGCTAAATTTGCTTGGAATTTTATCACAAAGCCTTCTTCTCTTCTCAACAGTATACTGACAGAACTTTAAGCACAACTATTCCCTAGAGAGAGAAACTTTTATTCATTTTCAAATTTTCTTCTTCCCCCATTTTGGCAAAATTTTTACTTATGACGGTTGGTTGATCTGTGACCTCTGATGGATGTCAACTGGAAGTCCTGGATTAGATTATCGATTCATAGATGGTTCAATTTCATCCATTCATTCACTAGTAGCTATCCCTTAGAATAATTGTTCAAAGAATGGTTCGTTGGTCATTAAGGAACCTTCTAATGTTCCTATATTTCCATCTTCCCTTGTTGTTGGCGAAGGTAAAGGCATCGTCAATGGATGGGTAACTAAAACTCCTTGGCATTTTGATAGTTTTTTAGCTCCATTGAGAGCGCAATTTTGAAGCGTCATCCTACTCATGTATGAAGCTTTTGGTTAATAGATTAGTCATGCTAAATCTGATATTCCAGCTAAGGAGGATGTTTTTAAGAAGAATGTTTTAGATAAGACTTCTGCTATTTGTTTAAATGTCTGAGAGAATGCTGGTACTAATAATGTTTTAGTTAAAGGTAAGAATGACCTGGAGATATTTCCTAATAAACCTCCTTTAAATCCCTGGGTTAGACGTCCAAACATCAAAGTGAACTATGTGAAGGATGATTCAATTCTCTTGGAAGATGGTGTTGCTGTGAAGTTGCATGAGGCAAGTGTTGTGGCTAATTTGGAAAAACTTTATTTTTCCATTGCAGTCGAAGTTTTTGGGAAGGATGTACCTATCCATATGATTGCTAATAAATTGCATCATCAATGGTGACAATTTGGGAAATTCCATCTTACCAACCTTGGCCTTGATTGAAGCTGTAGAGAATGTTTTATTAGGAGGCCCGTGATATATGAATGGTCACATTGTTGGTCTTGATAAGTGAACTCCCCAATTCTCACCTACCTCATTGATGGGCACGGCTTCTCCTATTTGGATTAGGATGCCTCATCTTCCATTATTATGTTGGGATGAAATTAATGTTGCAAGAATTGCTTTAATGATAGGAATTCCCTTATGGATTGATGGGAATATGTTCCAATGGGATAAAAGGGAATATGCGAGGGTCTGTGTTGATGTGGCATTGGATAAGCATCTCCCTTTTGGTGTCTGGGTGGAAGGAGTGAAAGGTAAATTCTTTTAAAAGATTGAATATGAAAAAATGACTACATTTTAATTAAAATGTGGCAAAATTAGTCACCTTATTAATGAATGTAAAAAGGAGAAAGTTTCTGAAGGAAAAGATAATGACAAGGATGCTGCGAATGTTTCTTCTCATGGGTTGTCTGAGCCAGTTGATGTGAATAATGGGGATTCATATGGACCTTGGATGCATGTATATAAAAAAAAAAAGAGGAAAGTTGTGGTTAATAATAAAAAGTAAATAATTGAAATGTTTTTATTGATAGGGATGTTTCTAAAAAAGGCCTGATACATGTTAAAAAGACTCAGCCTTTGATCAATAATTATCAATCCTCTATTGTGGAGGTGATCAATGCTTCTGATGATATAAATCAAGGGCCGAGTAAAGATAAAGAACATGATTTACCTATTTATGATGTGTTTCTTGGTAATGGCAAACTGAAGATAAAAATGGATGTTCAAGACAATTTAATAGATCAAGGAAAAAAAGATTGTTTCAACTGTGTTGTCAAATAAGATATCCAATGCTTTGATTGTTTATATTCATATAAATGTTAACTTTTTGAATGTATTGGTTTCTTCTTAAGAAGAAGGTAATAATAAAGACATTCCTGGTTCTGTGGATAAGAGTGTGGAGGATGTTGAAGAAGGAGAAATTGCTAGTGCTAATATGAAGATTGATAAATCTGGCGAAGGACCTGTTGTTCCCAGTTTTGGTATGTCTAAATTTAAATTATAGAAAGAACTCAGGTCTTTAAGTAAATTTAATTATATTAATCGTAATAGAATAGGTGGTTCATTGAAGAAAGACAACAGTGGGAGTAATCCCATCTCTAAAAGTTATATGACATCCATTATTTTCTTGAATTGTAGAGGGGCAAGTAAGAGAGAAGTCTCTCAGTATTTGAAGGAGATAGTGAAAGATTTTGATACATTTTTTTTGGGCTTCTTGAAACTAAGATGGTTTCATTAAATAAATTTGATTTCAATAAACTTATTGGTTACAATTGGGGTTTCTTCTTGTTTCATTTAATAGGCCTATCAGGTGGTATTATGGTCTGTTAGAGGACTGATGTGGCTTCCTTTTTAATTATTCAAGCTTCATCTCAAGTGGTGGTTAGAGATCTTAATATTGCTAACAGAGGAGTTTGTTTGGTTTCTTCCATTTATGATAGTAAAGATGTTTATAAGAGAAGAATCTTATGGGATAGTCTACAGGTTATTTCAGGTAGAGACCTTCCTTCTATTGTAGGAGATAATTTTAATTGTATTTTATCTCAGGATGATAAAAGAGGGGGAAAGAAATTTGTTCTTTCCCAAGGGTCTCAATATATGAATATGTTTATGAGAAACTGTGATTTTCATGATATTGGGGTGATTGTTCCAAAGTACACTTCGTGTAATAATAAAAGTGGTGGAGCTCATATTTTTGGAGAGGTTGGATCATTTCCTTCTAAACTTTACTGCATTAGAAGCTATATAGTTTGCATCTGTTAAGCACCGGGAAAGGATTACCTCTGATCATTATCCTATCTTTATTAAGATAATTCCTTCTAATTATCAAAAAAAGCAAATATTTGAAGTTTGAAGTTGTGTGGGCTTCCTTTCCAACTTCTTCAGCAATTGTGTTTAAATCTTGGAGAAAAAGAGTGCTAGGAGATGATGTCCAAAATTTAAATTTCAAGTTTAGAATAGCTTTAAAGGCTTTATTCTTTTGGAGTAAAGCCAAACATAAAAACCTCTCTATTTTGAAGGATGTACTTAAGAAGGAAATTTTGGAATTACAAGAGGAGGTTGAGTTTGGAGGACTCTCTGAGGAGAAACTTTACTTGTTAAAATCTAAGGTGCTTGAATTCGATTCTTCTCTTTGATGGCTTTATACTTGGTGCATGCAAAGGGAAAAAGTGAAGTGTATTGAAGAAGGAGACTCCAACTCAAAATTCTTCCACTCGTTTGCAACATCTAGACATAACTTTAATTTGGCCAATCAAATTAAAGACAACAATGGTGTGTTGGTGGATGATCAATTTCAGATAGAAGATGTTTTCTTTAAGTACTTCAAATGCAAATGGCAGAGGAGGAATAGTGTGTTAAAGGGTTGGCCATATATGGAAGAAGTTGATAAAAGGAATTTGGAAGCGAAATTCTCTGTTGTTGAGCTGGAGCTGGTCATAAATCAACTTGAGCTTAACATAGCTCCAGATATTGATGGCATTACATACTCTTCCCTAAAAAAACTATTGGTCTATTATCAAAAAGGATGTTTGGGATGCTATTAAAATATTTTTTACCTTTGAGAAAATGTTTTCTGAATGGAAAGAAACTTCTGTGATGCTGATTCCTAAAGTGAACATCCCTTTGATTCCTTCCAACTATCAGCCTATTAGTATTTGCTTATCTACTTATAAGATTGCAGCTAAAATGCTTCATAATAGGATGAATGATCAATCTACCTTTATTAAAGGTAGATCTTTATCTAAGCATATTTTGCTTACTCAAGATATTTTTAATAAACTCAGACATTTTAAATCTAAGAAAGGGATGATGGCCATCAAAATTGATATGGAACAGGCTTATGTTAGTATGGTTTACATTAAAGCAAGTTTTATAATATTTTGGATTTCCAGTAAAATTTTCAATTTTGATACTTTAATGTGTAACTGATCCAAATTATCTATTATGGTGAATAGAAATCATTCTAAATGGATTGAAGCTAAAAGTGGTTTTAGACAAGGATGTCCTTTGTCTCTATATCTTTTCATCTTGTGTTCTCAATTTCTTTCTGATGCTTTTACTCAAAGAGGAGGGAATATTAGAGTTATATTGTCTCCAAATGCAGAAAAAATCTCTCATTTGCTTTATGCATATGATATTATTATTTTTTCACAGGCTTATCATAAGAGTGTGAAGAGAGTAAGCAAAATTCTTAAAGACTATTGCAAATAGTCGAGACAAAAGGTTAATAATAAAAAATCTATTATACAATTTGGGAAATCAGTCAAAAAAAGAAGAAGGATTGCTCTATCAAGACTCCTGGACTTCAAGGTGGTTACTAAAATGGTGTACTTGGGTGTCAAATTGGCTTTGAGAAGATTGGTGGTCTCATATTTTCAAAATGTGCTAGAGAATGCTTCGAGTAGATTGAATGTATGGGGTAATATATTTATCTCACATACAGGAAAAATTCTTCTTATTAATTCGGTTCTTCTTTCTCTTCTTGTAATTTTATCAACTTATTCATTGTTTCCTATGGGTGTGTTGAATGATTTTGAAAGAATATGCAATGATTTTTATAGCATAAGCAGGATGAGAATAAAGGTCTCAATTTTGTTGCATGGTATGTTTTATGTAAATCAAGAAGGAATGGTGGCTGTGGTATGCAATCTATTGCTGTAAAAATAGGTCCTGTGAGGGCTAAATTTGCTTGGAACATTATTTCTATGCCTAACTCTCTTCTTAATAAGATTCTTATAGCTAAATATGGTATTGATATATGGAATTCAGAGAACAAATCTTATTCTTCTCCAAGTTTGAAGATTATATTACATGAAGCAAAAAGTTTGAAGCTGATTATTAGATGGAATATATTTAATGGTTGTGAAATTAATACCATTGAAGATGTGTGGATTTTTGACAATAGCTTGGAAAAGTGGCCTACGTTGGTTGTGGACATGAGTGAATAATCTAAATAACTATTTGGTTTCATTTGAGAAGGTAAATGAGATGAAATAATAATGAAGTGGTTTTTCAGACAATATTTGATTGAGCTGATTATGTCAGTTCTGATTGAGATCAATTGGAATTGATTTCTAAAAGTTATGGAAAGATAATTTCTGCATTAGCTTCAGAAAAATAGAATGATGTTGGCGGTGTTGATAGACTTTGGAGGTGGATGAGGAGTTTGAAGCTTAGGTCAAGAGTTGAGTTATTCTGATGGTTTTTAAACAATAATGCAATTCCCTCTAATCATTTTCTTATGTATAAAAGACTTTTGGATTATAATGGATATCATAAACGATGCAATGCTGCTGAGGACGCTGAGCATATTAAAGTCAAATGTATAAAGATATCGCAAGTTCGTCTCACTCTCAGCAAATGGGGTTTTAATGTTCCTGATTTTGCTTCTCTTGAAGAATGTTATTATATAATGGAAGATCTTGCTAAATCAATTCTTTTTATTGGTAACTGGTATTGTTCTACTATATTTTTCTCTTGGAAAAGCAAAAATAAGTTTAAACATGGTGGATCAGAGGACTGTATGGGTTTTATAGTAGTTAATGCAATAAGATTTGCTATTGCTTCATTCAGGTCTAATCCTTTTTCAAAAATTTTGGATGTGAACCAGCTTAATTAGCTATTGAATTCTTCTTGGCATCCCCCTCCTCCCAAATGGATTAAGCTCAGCATAGATGCTTCTTTGGTAAGCTCTTATAAAGCTTATTTAGGGGGTGTTTTCAGAGACCAAAGAGGTAGATTTCTTTGTGCTTTTGGGTTCAGCACACTACATTGGGATTGTTCACAACTAGAGCTCTTATCAATTCTTTCCTTCAGAAAATTCCTTCAACATTGGATGTTTGAAGATAAAGGTATCATTATAGCAGGAGATAACTATAATGTTATCAAGTATGTATAGAGTTTACTAAATAAGCAAGTAGCCAAAGAAGATGGAATGAAGATGGAAATTCTTTCATTTCTTATTGATTTTAGTCAAGTGTTTTTTAATTGTGTAAACAAGAATTATAATAAGTTAGCTAATTTATGTGCTAACCATGCTCTTTCCTTAGATTTTTTTTGGGTTGAAATTACTTGTAATAATATTCCTCCTTCCTTTATTTTCTTGTTAAAGGAGGAATGTGATTGGTACTGAATCATTTAGTTTCTTGTATCTAGTTTTTTTAATAAAATTACTTTATGCATTTCCTTAAAAAAAAAAAAAAACAAGATACTAACGGCTAAATATGGCATGGATATTTGGAATTCAGGAGCTAAGAGCTATGTCTCTCCCTCTTGGAAGATATTGCTTAATGGGGCCAAATTTTTGCATCAAATAGTCAGGTAGAAGATTTCAAATGGTTGTAGTATCAAAACAATTGAAGATGTGTGGATTTTTTATAAGAGCATTAATAGGTAGCCTATATTTGTTTCAGAATTGAATCAAGAGAGTAAACTACTTTTGGGATTTATTTGGGAAGGAGAATGGGATGTATCCAAGCTGAAACTGCTCTTTGGTAGAGAATTGGTAGAAGTTATTAAGTCTGCCCAAATTTATTTAGAATTGCAAAATGATCAATTGGAATTGCCATCTAAATGCTCAGGCAAGTCAATTTCTACTCTGGTTTCAAAAAAGTTGAGTGGTAACTTAGTTGAAGATAAGAACTGGAGATGGATGAAAAAACTTAAGTTATGGCCCCATTTAGAACTGGAGAGGTTAAACATTAATGCTATCCCCTCAAATGAATTTCTAATGTATAGAAGGCTGCTAGATCTTAATGGATGTCTGAGAGGATGCAATTCTATAGAGAATTATGAACATAAAGCAGTCAATTGTGTATATCTCTCTAAAGTGTTAAATATGCTTAATCATTGTGGATTTAAGGTTTATGCTCTTGCTAATATTATTGGATGTTTTATAAAATTCTAACCCATTTTTAGGAAATTTGTATTGTTATGCTATTTTTTTCTCTTGTAAAAGAAGAAATAAGCTTAAACATGGTGAATTAAAGGACTGCATCACTGCTATAATAGCAAATACTTTTAGCTTTTCTACTGCCTCCTTTCACTTTAATCTATTTTTGTATAACTGGGATACCTATCAGCTATCACAGCTATCTTCTTCTACTTGGCATCCTCCTCCCCCCTTATGAATTAAGCTCAATATTGATGCTTCCTCAGTGAGCTCATAAAAAGAAGAAATAGGTGGCGTAATCAGAGATCATAAAGGAAGATTTTTATTTGCTTTTGGTTTTAGTTATTTGTATTGGGACTGTTCGTAATTGAAGCTGCTATCTATTTTATCATTGAGGAATGTTCTTCAAGAGTGGATGTATGAGGTGAATGGAATCATAATAGAAGGTGATAACTATAATGTTATGAAGTATGTTCAAGGTGTGCTGAATAATGAAGATGTTAAGGAATCTATCTTGAAGCCGGAAGATCTATCTTTTCTAAGAAACTTTAAACAAGTTTTTTTCATTTTGTGAATAGGGATTGCAAAAAGTTTGCTATATGTTGTGCTAACTATGCTCTTTCTTTAGATTTTATTTAAGATAATAATGGTTGTATTAAGATTCCTCCTTACTTTATTTCTTTGGGAAAGGAGGAATGTGATAGGGGTGCTATCAGTTAGTTGCTTGTATCATGGTTTTATTAATAACTTTGCTCTATGCATCTCTTTAAAAAAAAAAAGAGAGATAACATAGATACATTTTAGTGCATGACCTTGCCATTTAACTTTAAAGTTTACCTGAAGAGACATCTACTCTTTATAAAACTTAAATAGTTGATGCTAAGGTTGCTCACTGCCCAACCCCTTGAAGTGATCACCTCATCATCTTATTTTATGGAAATGTTTATCTCATAATTTGTTAACACCTAGGGTGTTAAAAATAGAATGCTAAACATACTAAAGATAAGGTAGGATCCCAAAGAATTATTAAGGAATGTAATACTGAAGTTCCAAAGGGAGATATTAGAAATCAAAGATTTGGAACCTACAGTCTCCAAGGCTACCCTAGTTTAAGGATTACGGAATGGTCCTTTTAGATATACACTTTACCTGGAATATTGAATGATGTTGGTGTTGCAAATCTAAGATTATGGATTAGACTTTTGATGATAGCAAATATTCATGTTTTTATATGACTGCCTTGCCTACTAACTTTTCAGTTCCACAAGATCGAACGCAACTCAATACCAGCTCAAGATTGGGTAGATTTAGTTTGAGTCATTCTGTAATAATTTTATTTTTCTTGATGTGGGTCTCCGAAAGGATTCTGCTCATGTGATTCGAATGCAAAGGGTACGATCACACTATCCCGTGGGACAAAATGATCGTAGGCCTTTACACTCGACACAAGCAGGCCGATGGAAGAGCAGATGGAGTTATAAATACGATTAGCCATGGAGGATAGCGGCTTTCACCTACCAGCCTCGATGGATAATAATATCTATAACCCAAAAGTTCACGAGATTTCCCCTATTCGATACATCAGCATCGAATAGAGTTTATTTGATTGTGGGGATCGGTTTCCTACGGGCGCAAGCCCCCGTAGTTAATTACATCTTAGACCTTGATCTAAGAAAACTCTCGATTAGGGATGTTAGATTATCTTCTCGAATGGGTTTAGTGTAAGGGAAAATTCTAGGCTTTCCTAATCAAAGAGGAAGAAGGTCCCAATTTGTCTCAATCAGATCACACGTGGTTCAGTCAACATTCGACCAATCCAAAGAAGAGAAAATTGGAGAAAAGAAAGTGATCACGCATCTCAAGCAAGCATGAGAGAAAGAGAGAGGTGGCGTCATCTGTGTGACGCGGATGGGTAGGATTTATAGCCTCCGAAAGAATGGAGAACTTACCCACCAATAAGGTGTATAGGGGTACACTCGTACCACTCACCTTTAGACCCTAAATCTATAAAAGATGTAGTGTTGTACACACAACACTAGCATCTACGATCTAGCTAATGCAATCCTGGACTTATTCCTTGCCTGACAAAGGAAGCCAGCTAAAACCACCTAATCGTATAAAATCCATGTTGTCCAGTCTATATGAAAGATAGGAGAGTAGTTTAGACATTGGAATTTGGGATCGACAACTAGAGAAATTCCTAAGTGATCCCACACTTATGAGTGGTATTATGCACCTAAAACTAATGCAATTAAATTTTAATTTTAATTGGTTACTAATGCAATTTATGCTGGTCAAAGTCTCCAAATCAGAAATGTATGAAATTTTAAAAAGGCTTATAAAAATAATTTTTGAGAATGACTAAACTTCCCCAGGTCCGGCACTTCATCCTCATAGGTCAGATTATCCGGACTCTACCCGCAGGCGGGGAAGTTTATCTAAAAGAAGAGAGAATGCGTGCATGCGACCTCGGACGATTCCGACTATTCCCTAGAATCGTTATGCCAATATGAGGTGCACGTGAGTTTCTTTAACTCTTATTCTCTAACAAGTATATGCATATGCTAATCATAACAACCACAAGGACATTTGCATTCTCATATTGGCATATATTTCTTTTAAGTTGGGACATGCATATATGAGATCAACTCGCACCACATAAAGAGTTGATTCCAACACAAGTACTTAACATTTCCAAGCATGTAAGCTTTCATGCTACATCGAATTTTCATATTAAGTGGAACATGCTACCAATGCAATGAAAACAAGAGGTGGAGACAATGAGCGTGAATAAAAGAGAATTCAAACAATATCATATCTCTTGAATGAGATATCAATGTTACGAACAAAATGGAACCTCAATTTGAACAAAAACATCACAATCTTCCTATAGTGGCATTCCACCAAACACCTTGTATGCACATTTTGATGGAAGATCGGAATGGCCTTCCAAGCCTCTCTATCATTCACACCTAAGACTTCATGATATGCAACATGAAGTAAGAATAAATCTCTCCTACTAACCAGTAAGAGGCATAAATCTCTACAGATTTTGTGCAAAAATAAGACAACTCCAATAACATATGCATTGCTACAAGGCACATCCACAACCTCATAAAACCATATATTCGTCTAAAAGGAGAGTTCTATGATTCATGAGACAAATCACTTCTATAAGAACACATGAAAGTGTAAACATAATAAAGGGTGGTAGAGATAATTTTATTCTTAAATTTCTGTGAAGAGTTTTAATGTTGTCATGAAACCTACCATGGAGAGTGTGCAAACCTTTACTTAGAAATTGAAGGCATTAATGGTGTGATGACATACACACCATAATACTTTAATCCACATTAAAACTTAGTCAAAAATAAAACTTAATCAAAAAAATAAAATTCTCCATAGGTGCAACTTGCTGTCAAATAAAACTACTCACAAAAATTCCAAATTCTCATGAAAAGAGTTCATGGTAGCTAAGGTAGAGAAGAGAGGTTAAGGGAGAGGGGGAGAAGAAGGAAGGATAAGAAAAGGAAGAAAAAAAAAAAGAACAAGAACAAGGAGTAGAAGAAGGAAAAGGAAAAGGAGAAGAAGAATGAAAAGGGGAGGAAGAGAGAAAGCTATACCTACAGCCTTAAAGGAGGTCGAACGAACTCGAAGGAGGCGACGCCGGCGTCGGGATGGCTAGGGCTGGCGTCGGGCTTGCGTTTCACGAACAAGGTGAAAGGAGCTAACGGGACCCTGACTCATCGCTGTTCGCGTGAACAGAAGGGGACGGGGAGAAAAGGGTTCGGTCGGGGTCTTCCTGGAGGCCGAACAAACTTACAAGCTCGGTCGGCTAGGGCTCAGCGTCCACGAACAAGGGAGGACGGGAAGCCGGCGTCGGGCTTCCTGGCTTGATCCGAATAGAGGAGAAACTGAGAGGGAGAGCTGGCGTGAGAGAATGAGAGGACCGAGAGAGAGAAGGCGTGGGCGAGAGTGTCCAAAAACTGAAGGCCTTCGTCGTGGGTAAATCGAATCCATTGCCGAAGGAGGAAGCCCACTTCTCACTGTCTCTTGCTTCGGTCTCCGAAATCACCCCGAAAGAGGCTTCTGCGCTGCTCGATGTCTGCTTGAATCGCAGAAAATTGCAGAGGCGCGCGATTTCGGCTGAAACGGAGACTTCGTTTGATCGAAGCCGTCGAGACGATTTCCTGATCTAGAAAAGGAATTCAAAATATTTAGAAAGTCAAATGGCTCAAACAAGGATCAAATTGAGCTGATTCAAATCAAATTCAGCTAAGGTCGGGTCAGACTTGGGTCTGAATTTGACTCGATCCAAACCAATTCGGGCTCGAGCCGGCACAACAAAATTAATCGTACAAAATCGGATCCAAAATAACGATCAATTCAAATCAAATTTAGTGCGACGCAACAAAAATAGGCTAATCGAGTTTAATTGAACACAGTCGAGTCCGATCTGGCCCGGGTCAAGTCGATTCGAGCTCAAATTAGTCTCGACAAGGTTCGATTAAATCGATCTAAAGTGCTCGAGTGAAAAACGAGGTCAACACTTGAGTCTATTGTAAAAGTGGTTCCTGATGCTAAGTAACCTTGCACACACACACTTGAGGGATTTTCTGTGTTTTTCTGATTTTAGTACATCGGCCTGGATTATGTTCATATTGGCCAGGATGATCCGACTAAAATTAGAAATCCTAATTAGGGCATCGTGATTAAGGCAGCCGTCATTAAGCACATTGTCCTCGATGATCCTAGTATCGGCCAGGACGATAAGATCAAATCAGAAAGATCATCCGCCATGATCAATTTAGGTATTCTTTATTTCAGAACATCGGCTAGGATGATCTATACATCGGCATAGATGATGTAGTACAATTATGCCTAAATTAATCTAGTAATTATATAAAGTAATTAAGGCTAATTGATATGATCACATCAGCCGGGCCCATCGTAGGATCGGCGGGAGGATGTCCTGGACGATTAACATTGGCCAAACTCTATTCCAGGCAATGTTCAGGATGCTTGTACTCAAATTTTAACTAATTGGCCAGGATGATATTATATCACCCTAGACGATATAACCAATTTTCTTCTGATCGTCCCAAATTGTCCCGGCTGATTGAGCTTATTTTGTACTAATCAGCAAGGATGATATTCCTATCGTCCTAGATGATAGTGTCAGATCTTGAAATTCTATTTAAAGGACCCCCACCTCATGCAAAGAGACCTTTAGCTGCTGTCTTGACCAGAGAGAGCCAAGAGGAGAGAGAGAGAGAGAGAGAGGGAGGAACCTGTGAGGGGGAGTTTGTGAGAGGGATTCACAAAGGTTGCTCCAAGCAAGGTTCCAAGGTGTCTTCTCCAGTCTTCATCCTTCATCCTTGGGGGTTCAAGGGAGGTAAGCTTCAGCAATTGGTCGAGGTTCTCTGCCTACTTCAGGAAGAAGCAAAAGGAGTTGGGTTCTCTGCCTGCTTCAGAAGGAAGCAAAAGGAGTTGGGTTCTCTGCCTGCTTCAGGAGGAAGCAAAAGGAGTTGGGTTCTTTGCCTCGCCGGGGTTGGAGGAAAAGAGTTTTTGTGAGGGCTTCTCCGCCTTGCTGTGGGAGCAAAAGGAGAGTAACTTTTGTAGTGCAATACTCGGAGGGTGCCTCTGAGGAGTGGACGTAGGTCAATGTTTGACCGAACCACTATAAATCCGGTGCGATCCTTCTTTGTTTTATTTTCGCATTTATCTTTTAGCACTTTGATTTCTATGTTGATTTTGGTTTTTGATTGTGCTTTGATTGTGTAAGAAGATTTTTTAAAATATCAATCCCCCCCCCCATCTCGGTTAGCCTCGGGCTAGTTCTTAAGGGCTTAACATCCCTAACAAACTTTTAGTTGGTTAACATGTTCGACATAGCCAATAATTATATAAATTCCAAGGAGTATAATCAAGTCATTTAGTCCATTTTTAATAACCCACAATTAAGAATTCACCCAAGAAGAAATCCATACTAAGAAAGAAATTGAAAGAATCCATCTCAGGGATAACAGGGATAGGAGACCAAAATGCCACATGATTTTTAACACCATGAATAACATAGGTTATCTATCCAAGCAAAGACCCTAATGATTATAGGGTCCCTAATAATAAGGACAAAGGTTCTCCTTAGTGCTACTCGCCCCTAACATGAGGTGGTTACCTATCGACTTCAAACTTATCCCATATGAACTTCACTTATAATGTCCATGGCTAAGCTTATAGAGTTTATTTAGAATAAGGTGTACTTCAAACCCTTGTGACATATGAAAGCCATTGGTAGTTTTGATGCCTCAAGGTATTATGCCTTCAATAAGAACCATGAACATAATATGAAATAGTGTTTCCACCATTGTTGCTTAATTAAAATACTCGCTATAGTAGAGTAGTTATAGGAATTCATGTTAGATGTTAAGAGATAATGATAAAAGAAGGGCCTAATAAAAGGATGGTCCATGAACCAATCATTATTTTTTTTATATTGATAAGTGTAATTAATATGTTAATTTATGCATTATATTTATAGTGAATATGTGTTATTTTAGTTGTATTGTGTATGAAAAATATAGAAAAAGACACAAAATTCTATATTGAATATAACACCACGATGTTTGATTAAACAACATCGAAGCACCTCAAAGGCACCACTAGAGAACCACAACAATAACATTATAGAACCAACTTCTTTATTATCTAGTTTGTAGTGACACAATCTATGATGTCTTAACATAAAAATTGATCTTCTGATGCCAAAGCAATCTAAAGTTAGCAGTGCCATGGTCTAGTCGTTGTAACTTTCTAAGGACCAACCCTATCTAAGAAATGATGAGATAGTTCACTAAGTAACTTATCCACATCAGTAAGAACTACGATGGAGCAACAATAGTGGTGTAGCGGCATTAGTTTATTTATTGGGAGCAGCATCACCGACCTTTAAAGTACCATAATGCCAGTTGTCTACTTTATGTTTCCTATAAATAATCACTATGTTTTATTTGTAATGGTGTTCAGTAACATAGATAATTTCAATATAATTTAAAGTGCTTCTTCGTATTTCCCTTAGGGTTGGAATGAAGAGAATTTTGGGAAGTAATTGATACCATCATTAGAGTGTTTGGCTTCTTTTTGTGGAAGCAATTCTATAAGTAAAAAGAACTACAGAGGAGATCCAATGAACCATTTTAGTGACATCTATCTCTTATATTTTCTTCAATAAGGCAATTAATGAAAATAAGTTTGCTTCCATTCTCCTCCATGTCTAGCTAAATTCTTTGGTTTTGAATTGATGATGTAAATATCACGTGTAGTAGTAATGAGTTCTCTTATTCCTTAACTGATTAAAATGATATTTTTAATATTAATATGTCTTAATTTCATGTATATAGTGACCATATGTTTATTTAAAATTAGGTGTATTGTGGAGCCTAAAAAAAATAATGTTGGCATAACCACAAATACTAAATTAGTATGTGTCATACCTAGGCATCGGGTATGAAATGTAATAAATTGTTAAGGAGATGATATAAACTAAGGAAGTTGATTGGACATCCTTTATTCCTACATGTTTGATAGAGATTTAAGGATGCATATACTCTGAATAGCATCACAATTAAAATAGATTCAATAGAAAAAAATATGTTATTTATATTCATTAATCTAAAATATTATAGGTTACTCTAGAGCCCCCATCAAGTTTTTGGCAGCATTGTTAGGGAAGTAGTTCACTTTCTAAAAAATTTTCACTATATTTGTGAATTAATTTAATGATTTGACTTACTCATATCTTTTATTTTATGAGTTATTTATGATTGCATATTCGTTATTGAAAAAGTTGGTACCTTGAATAGTTTTGCATTTTATTTCAAAATAATAATTAGATTTATAATCCAAACATTAGTAATTTTTATGTAATATTTTGCTCCATAGTGCCACTATTTGAACAAAGTAGCGCTCATTCAATTGAGTAAAAACCATGGCTTGTAAAAAAATCAAATAGTAAGGGTATGGATATAAATTTAATATTTAAAGTTAGTTAAGCATTGTGAGCACCTTAACAAGCATTGACGTATTATTAAGCATCATAAGTGTTTCGATTAAAGTACCATAGTGGTTCTCATACATCTGTGCCAAGGCAATGACACATGTCAAATACTGAGGTAGTGGCCTTTCCCAAAATGATGCTCCAATTTCCAAAAAACTCGTTCCATTGATTATGTTTTCATTTAATGTCTACATTAAGCGTTGTAGTGTCGTATCTCACAATGTTATAGTGCTTTGATTTGTTATAAGAAGAGAATCTATCTTTAGTTTTATTCATCATTATCCATTTACTTCAAACTTCTATTTTCTTTGAAAATTTCTCTAGATAGAATATCTCCTAAGTTGCTTTGTAGGAAGTTATATTTCCTCCTTTGGTAAAAGCATATTTATTTCCTTTGATATTCAATCAAGATTTATTGACACAAGTAAACAAAAATTTTATTTGAGAGTGAGGTTTTCAACTTCCTACTCCACCTGTAATACAAATCATAGCAAGTAGAGGTTAGGAAAGATTTTGTGAAGAACCCTATGTCGCCATAATTAATATAGTGCATGAATTTTTTATAAATGTAAAAAAGGAAAATGGGGTTCTTTTGATTTTGTAGCTATTACTAAGGTTTACTGACTGAGGGATTTTTAATTTGATGAGTACAATTCCTTTTTTAAAACAACTATAAATCTTGATGGCATCTTGAATGTCTAGTGTGGACCTACCAGTGGCGCAAGTTGGAAGAACAAATATGATAAAATTATTAAATTCCCTACCTCTTTAATGACCCAAACCTCCAAAGCTTGGCATTATTTCTTTTTTACCTTTTTTTTTCCAAGTAATAATATTAGAAGTCACTCATAACCATGCCCTTTTGACCTGCTCAATTCAAAAGGGATATTCTATTGATGTAGAGAAACTTATATTTTTATCTCTCATGTTCATCAATAGTGGCACCATCTTTATTAGTTAAGGACACCCTTATCTTGTTTATGCTTTATAAGTAGTAGTTTGTGCCGAGGGGTGGGGGGATCAAAATAAAGAATAATTATTCTTATTCAAGCTATCAATAAAAAAAGAATAATTTTGAGTTTTAATAATGTAGGAAAAGATTAGGAGTAAGGTTATTTATGTGAGCCAATATTACCCAGAAGACTAAGTAACAATAATAGTAGTAGGAGTACCACAGTTCCTAAAATATCCAGAGAGCTAGTTGTTGATTTAATGGGACAAAATGTAAGAGGTAAATCAATTTTGAGAGGAAACCAAGAATTGGAAATTTGAGATAAAAATGAAGATGGCTCATAGTGTAGACCAACATGAGTAGTATTATAGATATACTTTAAATTTTAATGATGCACTTGTTGGGATGTTTAAGAGTAACCCTTTTGTGGAGCTTCCCGAGCGGCTCAATTTCCCTCATGTTTACTAGAATTATTTTTGTATTCGAATTATTTAATTAAATATAGTAAAAATGAAATTAAAAATTATACAAAACTAGAATAATAATAAAACCCTAGATCATAGTTCAATTTAATAATATTTATACTTCATTGAGTGGAAAAAATCTAATTGTTCACCAACTTAGATTATTTTTATTTTCTTGAGGACAAGCAAGAGTTTAAGCAATTAAAAATTTGATAGGTGTAAATAATGTATTATTTTATTTGTTATATTTTCAATACAAATATATTATTTTAGTTATGTTGTGCAGGAAAATATAGTAAAGGCACAAAACTCTAGGTTGCAGATAGCATTACGGTGTCATATTAAACAACATTGCAGCTTCCTCTAAGCCACCATCAGAATGCTACAATATCGACATTGATCCACCAAATTCTCGGTTGCCTAGTGCCACAGTGTCATAATCTATAACATCTTGTCACCAAAATTAATCTTCGACACCATAACATTCAAAAGTTAATAGTGTTATAGCATTGTAGTTACAACTTTCAAAGGACACAACCTATCAGCAAAACAATATGGCTATTTAATAAGTGACATATGCACATCATCAAGTAGTGTGGTAGAGACAAAATAGTAGCTCAGTGGTGTTAGTTCATTTTATGGGCATAATGGTGCTGACCTTTAAAGTGTTGTAGTGCAGTTGCCTACTTAGAGTTTTCCTATAAATAGTCATGGTGTTATGTTTTGTTAGGGGGTTCAGTCACTTATACAATTTCAGTATAATTCTAATTGCTTCTTTGAATTTCCCTTAGCATGATAACTAAGTGAATTTTGGGAAATACTTGATACCAACATTATAGCATTTGACTTGTGTTTGTGGAAGTAATTTGTAAGCAAAATGCATAGTGTAGAGGAGATCCTTTGAACCATTTTAGTGATATCTATCTCTCGTACTTTCTTTCTATCATGCGATTAATGAAAATGAATTTACTTTAATTCTATTCCACGTCTGGAAATATTTTTAAGATTTAAATTTATGAAGTAAATATCATATGTATTACAAATGAGTTCTCTTATATATATATATATATATATATATATATATATATATATATATATATATATATATATATATATATATATATATATATATATATATATATATATATAATATATATATATATATATATATATATATATATAATATATATATATATATATATAGGTGTAATGTGGAGTCTCCATAGAGTGGAGCAAGCAAAATAAAGAATATTGAATTATTATGCACCATACCTACATTTAGTTTATTAAATAAACTAAATTCGGAATGAGATAATATAAAAGTGGGAAGCCGGTGGACATACTCTGAATAACATCACAATTAAAATATATTCATTAGGAAAAATATGTTATTTAAATTCATCAATCCAAAATATTATATCCATATAGTGTATTCATCATCAATCTTATATTCTTTAAGTGATTGAATATCAATAACATCCATTTTAGTGAGTATGATAATTATTGTGATTTTTTTAGATAGTACTTGTGTTTGCAAGTGAGCATGTCTTCTTTGTGAGATCAATACTATACTCTATCACTAAATTAGTTGATTCAACATGTATACTTGCATATATTATGTGGGGTTTTTATATTTTTTTATATCAAAGAAAAACCAAGCATTGTTTGGGGCATTTTGATCCCTAAATCATTTCATAATTTTATAGGTTACTCTATAACTTCCCTCGGGTACGCATTATTTGAGTGGTTTCCACTATTGTGGTCAATGAATAAATGGAAGCACAAGTGGGCATGAAATGAATGATAACAAAGGTCCATTTTGCATACACCTCATAGGTTCTAGTGAAGGGCATGCAAACTTTCCTTTAATAAAGAAGATGGGCTAGGTAGTAGAAATCTTCGCAAGGATGTTGTGGTTGTCACTTCCTTGGTTGCCAACTATTATATTGGCAAAATTTTGATAGATAGTTTTTTAAAATATAATTTTTTAGCTTTTTTTTTTTTTTTTTTTTAAGATAAGCTTAGTTGCATCTAAAGACTCCGTAATTGATTGGATGTTCTATGATTTCTTAGGCAAGGGTTGAGATACATAAGAAATGGTTTCCCTACACATCACCTAGGGTAGTTCATAGTGATAAAAACTTTAATATCATCAAAACCATAACACACTATAATGAAATATTTATTAGTCTCTTTTTATATATCGTAAGGGTTATAGTGTCATAGTCTAGTTCTTAGTAAAAATATGTGAGATTATTTTGAGAGCAACCTCACCAAGCTAAACACCTACTACTTCTTAGAAGTCAATGAGTTAGTGACCACCCTAGAAGAAGTCTTACAACTTAATTTTGTAAGAGGTTTAGTCATGGAAATGATGGAAGCCATTAATGATGTACTCAATGTAAGGAGAGTAAGTAAAAATACTCAAACATAGTACTTATTTCAATAAGGAGTATAGAGGTGAGCTCATCCTGATCATCATGATCAACTTCAATGTCTTCATGTAGATAGTTGCAAATATGCCTAACAAAAATGAGGAATTTTCATATTATAGATAAAAAATAAGGAGGGAAGCTCAACCAATCAAACTAAAGATCGATTATAAAATCAACCTTCTTTATGAGAAAACTTGGGAACGAGGTAAAGAATTTTATAATTTTTGGTCTCATAAAAGAGGTCTAGTACTCATACAACCTCTCAAATGAGGTAATGGTATAAAAGATGATAGATAAGTGGATTATGTGTGTGTACTTTACAAACTTAAATTTGATATAACCAAAGGATGGCTATTTTTTGCCAAGGATAGATATTTATGTTGACTCAATAGTTTTCTATTCAGTAATGAG
Organism: Dendrobium officinale; assembly: GCA_019514585.1. NCBI lineage: Eukaryota > Viridiplantae > Streptophyta > Magnoliopsida > Asparagales > Orchidaceae > Dendrobium > Dendrobium officinale. The sequence goes on along the minus strand of CM033682.1, from coordinate 65,345,417 downwards.
ATTTCTTGGGATATCATGAAATTAAAATTCTTCTTAACTTTTGCAAGTAGATGGTCTTCATCACTTTCAAAGGCTTGTAATGTTAAAAGTTCATGCATTTTAGATTAAATAACATAGGGTTAGAGATAGTAGAAAATGATAGAAAAGGCATTAAAAGACTAGAAATAGAGAAATATATATGTCTATGTTGATGAATTTGTGGTAAAGGAAAACAATCTATATAGGACATTCAAGACTTGAAGGAGATGTTCAACACTATAAAAAGGATCAACATACAATTATGTTAAACTATACTATTTTTGTAGCTTTTAGGAAATTCTTACGTTTCCTCATAACACTAGAGAGCATCAAAGTCAATCCTAAGAAAGTGATGTATCCCATGATGGCCATGAATGTGCATTGATTCATTAGTCATTTCGATGAGATCAAACTTTGCATTTCTAAATTAGGAGAGAGACATACTTTCAATTCTTCAAAGTTTTCAAAAATTTAAAAGAATTAGTTTATGCCAAGAAATGTGTTCGTAATTCAACAACTGGACACTATTATAAGTAAAGCCTATGATAAGGTAAGAACTAAGCTCTAATTACATAAGTTTTATGCTTGTCAAAGAAGAAAAATGATAAGTGTCCAGTTTATTTTCTATGAAACATGATCATAGGCATGGAGCTAAAGTACTCTATCATGTAGAATCTTGCATGGTAAATGTTATGCTTTGCAAGAATTTTGCAACCTTACTTCAAGGCATGGGAAAATACAACCAAACTGTAGATTTAAGGGAAACTCATATTTTTGTAAGCAAATACTTTTTTTGAGAATATCTTGAAATCTTGAGATATAGACAAAACTTCATATAATGTATACCAAGATTAACATAAGGTTTTGAAAATTTAATATTCTCGTAATAAAATTGAATAAAAAAATAACATATTACCTCGGGAGGTGAATATGAGGTTCTACAATGATATCAAAAATGAGAATAAACATAATTTTTTTTTTACCATTTCAATAATAAAATATTTTAAAGAGAATATACAATCATCTGAGGAGATGAACTTGATAACCCATAATGGTATTCCAAAATAGAATGGGATTTTATATAACAATTTAAGTCATAGATATTTTTTCCCTACCTTAAGGAGTTCAGATAGGGTTTATTTTTTTTACTAGGGTTATAAGTTTCGCATAAGGTAAGCATCTATGTTTAATTACATCACGGGAGGGGAAACTCCTAAGAAAACCCTCAATTAAAATTGTGACAAAACTTTTCCTGATTTCAAAGATTCAATCAAGGTTTAAAAACATAGAATCCTCGAATGGGATTGTTTCAAGAATGAGCAGCTTTGTATTGAGATTAGAAGATGAAAGAAAGTGAACCTTGTGCTTCTAAAAACCTTATAAGTGCTCTAATCAATTCTAAATTGAAAAAAACATAGGAAAAAGTAAGTATTTCTAGTGCTCACAATATAAACATAAAAATTAATAAATTTAAAAACATTTTAATAAAGAGGAAGGGCATGTGGCAAGTGCCACTTAACTACAAAACTTTATAGACACTTTAAAAATATATGAAACTTTGCAATAAATTTAATTCATTAGAATGATCGAAGTCTTTGTAGAAAAATGAAAATTGTCTCGTGAGAAATACTATGGCAACCTGAGAGGTGGGGTGGGGGGGGGGGGAGTTAATTATGTTGTATAAAAGAATAAAGATAAATTAAAAAATTATTTAATTATGTTGTATAAAAGAATAAAGGTAAATTAAAAAATTATTTCATTTTATCATATGGAAAACATGGTGATGTGAGTGAGATAGTTAATAAAATAAATTACAACAGAGAGTGCACAAGAGAAAGGGGTACGTGAGGGTTTTACATTTTTTGGCACCCACTAGCTTACTTCCACACTTAGTCCAACCCCAAAATAAAATTCAACTAAAAAAAATAATTTAAAAAAATTGTATCATCCTAACACCATGAAGTGACAACCTTACTCAACATCTAGAAACTCACAACAAGGTTTATATTAAAAAAAAATAAAAAATTAAGTCAAAGTCACAATATGATATAATGTAGATCTCACAAGGAATATAATATAAATATCTTTCACAATACTCACACAAAATAAAGATTAATAACAACAAAAAAATGTGTTTTCTCACTAATTTTTATGTTTTATAATAATGAAAATGTGATATTAAGATTTTCTACATGATTTTGCAAAGTTAAAACACAAGCAAAAAAGCAACAATGCAATTGTCTAAAGACCAGCTATTTAAATAAAGATGTAATGTGGGTTTTTTTTTTCTTCTAAAAAAAAGAATGATAATTATTGCAAGTAAAATGATTAAATTTTTATTTTCAATCACAATAATTAAAGTACCAAAAATTTTGAAAGGTAAATCAAAAGAATGTATCAAAGTTAATCAAAAGAATGTACCAAAAATTTTGAAAGGTAAATCAAAAGAATGTACCAAAAATTTTGAAAGGTAAATCAAAAGAATGTACCAAAAATTTTGAAATGTAAATCAAAAGAATGTACCAAAAATTTTGAAAGGTAACCTAATTTTCACCAAATTAGCCACTAAAATAGAATTTTTTAATTTTAAAAAAATTTGAAATTGTGTTTTAAAACAATAATATGATGGGAAAGCTACAAAAAAATGTAATCACAGTAAAATATTTATAGTGAAGGTATCAAAGTGATGAAAACCATTTGTAAAAACCTATATTTGAAAATCAAAACAAGTTAACAAGCCAACTTATGATTACGCAAGATATTTTGAATTTTTATATTAGAAAAATATATGAGATGAGAGATCACACAGAAAACAAATGAAATATAACATTCTTTCATAAGTTAATTAAATGATAAGAAAATTTTATGCATGAGTACAAAAGATATTAAAGCAAGTAGACTACAACTTTAAAAGACTTTCTACAACTAATCTCTAATAAAAATGATTTAATCTATAAAAAAGGAAATAAATGAAGTATATAACCTTTATATGCTAAAAATACAAGAGGACAAGAAGTGTCTATCTTTTATTGTCCTCTAAGAGAGGATGAATGGAATTTTCCAAGAGGATGGAGCATGAAAATGTTTTGCCACAATCAAGGAATAGGGTAGAAATAAAATTGATTTATTCTAAAGAATTCAAAAAATTGGAAGGAAAAATCATTAGGTGATAATTCAAATTGATGGCCTTAAATTTTTCAAAATAAATCATGGTTTAATTCGAATTAGTTAGGTGATCAAGTGGGCCCCATGGTGTTTTAACGAAGTAAGATTAATGGGAGAAAAATTTATCCACTGTATTAATTAAGGGAGTGGAATTTAAACTAGCCAATAGGAGGTGATCTCAATGATTGATGAGATGAAAAAAAATCAATTTATTTAAAAAAAAATTCAGCTTATAAGGGAAAAGATATTTGGATCAGTCAAATGTGAGGTTTACTAATCGACTTTTTCCATGAAGAATTTGGCTAAGCCAAGGGAATAAGGAAGGGTAGCTAGGTAAATAAGTAAAAAGAGGATTATTAATTAAACTCCAAAAGTTTAATTAATTGTGTTATTAAACTAATTAGGATAGTATAAGTGTGAATACAATAGCATATGAATGAAAATAAATGGGCATACAATATGACATGTCTAATAAGTTAAATATGAAAGTTATATATGGAATGTTTCGTTTTTTTAATTTCCAAGGAATTATTTTAAAATTGTACATCATTAAACATTCTAGAGTATAATATTAAATCTTTTTGTGTCATGAAGTTAAAAATCAATCATAAATCTTACCATAAATAGAATGCAATGCACAAATTGAGAAAGTGAGCATATATTTCCATAAATGAAGCTAGTTTCAAATCAAGGTAAAAAAAAAAACTTGTTAATGCATGATAATGTGAATGACTTATGCACGAATTAATTTTATTTGTGAGCACATTTATTATGATTAAGTTATTTTAACTGTTATCACATATTTTAATACCCTAAACACCACCTTCACACTAGTTTGGGAAGCTTCTTTCATGATTTTTCTAAATTTCCTCTTAAGTCCCAAAACACTAAAATAAATTTTATATTAAATACATCAATCATGTGCTTGTTGTCATAAAAATCCAATGGGCCTACTCTAAGGCTCATGGGGCAAACACCTCTTCTATAATTAATTTTCTCCAAGCTTGATTTGATTCTCATTATTAAGGCTTCAAATTTTAGAAAAGAATTCATCATTCAGTGTAATGTCTCTCTAGTCTGGTGCTTCGGGTGATTCTTTGGTGATCTAAGGTTTTTCCAACGTGCTCTCTCTTCTGGCTTCTTCTCACATGGTTTACTGTGGATTTTCCTCTTTTTTTCTCTCCATTCTCGAGCTTTCCTTGATTTTTTAGTTTGTTCAGCATTTTCTTTTGATTTTATTTTTTGTTTTTGCTGGTTTGGGGGATGACGACCCCGTCATCATATTTCCCTACGAAAGCTGAGGTTCCTAATGGAAAATCTTATTCCTTTAAGGATATTCTTGCTGGCTCTTCCTCTACTTCTTCCTAGCTCCAATTCATTCATACTTTGTTTAAGGGCTATCCAACTTTAGTGTTTGATTATATCTCAGTTGGCTGCCTTCTTTGTTGTTACTTTAGTTTGAAAATTTCTCCTTATGCGACCTAATCTTGATATTATTTACAAGTTTTTTGTTAATCTAAAGCTTACGTGTTCCTTTCATATTGGTTTGCCTCATCCTCTTCATGTGGCAATTCAACTAAGAAATGACATGGATTATAGCTGAAATTACTAGATGGACAAGAGGGGGGTGAATTGTGAAAGTTTTATAGAAATAAATAAAACCTAAACAGGAGTTCTAATATTTTTGATATTTTTTAAGGTTTTAAAATGAAAATAAAGTGCAACAATGGAATCATGTTCAATCATAATATTTCACCAAGTAAATATACTGAAAATAAAAAATGCACGCAAGATTAAAAGCGATAAGAAAAAAACACACTGGATTTTTATAGTGCTTCGGTCAAACCATAACCTACGTCCACTCTCCGGAGTCCTCTGCTCCGGGAATTTCACTAAAAGTAATAGCTCTCCTTTTTCTCCCCTTGGCAAGGCGGAGAAGCCCTTACAATACTCCCTTTCACCAACCCGGCGTGGCGGAGTGCCAAACTCTGTTTTCACCCTCCTAGCGATGGCAGAGAACCTTCTCATTTTTCTGCCTCCTGGAGAAGGCAGTCTACCTCGAGGTCACAAATGTAGAAGAGCCTTCCCATTGGAGATCCTCTCACAAATTCTTCTAGGGCCACAGGAGGAGCAAGATGCAGCAAGTTCAGAGCAAGATCCAGCAAGTTCGGAGGAACCGTGTGATCTCCCTCACACCTTTTCTCCCTCACAACGCTCACCTTCTCCTTCCTCTCTCAAACCCTAAAGAACTTCTCAACTCTCTCCCTTGGAATCCCTCTCTTACCATGTTCTCCTCTTTGATTCACACACTGAAAACATAACTATTTTGACACCTTAAAACGGGCTCCAAAATCCCTAAAATTTCAAAGTAGTCATTACGATCATATAGTATGGTTTCTAATTGTACAGCACGATATGTATACGAAGCTTTGTCCTGGTACGAAGATGTATGAATAGTTCAAAATACATCATACAGTACGATAATGAATCGTACGGTACGATAATCAACATTACTGATTGTACAGGATGATAGCCGGGAGGATTAAATGTCATCTCTATTCATCGTATTATACGATATCTATCGTACCATATGAATTGTTAAAATTCATAGCATCGTCTAGGTTGAATTCTGGGATGATCAAGATTCGTCTCTATTCATCGTATAGTATGATCTACATCATACTGTACAATGAGGAAAAACCAATGGATCATCCAGGACGATCTCCAGGACGATCAGAATTCATCTCTGTTCATCGTATTGTACGAACTGGGTCATACAGTATGATATTCAATTTAAAATTGAGCCTTGAATTATTCCACTAATCACGGGTTAATTTAAGTAAGTATTAAAAATAAATCATATATTACGAATTACTTCGTACAGTACGAGCGGCGGAAAAAAATACTTAAGTTAATTTGATGGGTAGGGTTTTGGATTTGAACATATCATACAGTACGATTGTGATTCGTACGATACGATCTATTCACAGAATCATCCTACAAGCTCAGATCGTACGGTATGAAATAAATTCATACAGTACGATCTACAGAGAAAGAAAATCTCCAAAATTTTCTTTTAAAAAAACCCTCTCCCCCTGTGTGTGTGCATGGTTGCTCAAACTTCTATGCATTTTGTGGCGAGACTCAAGAAAATAAAAATACATTGTCAGACTCATACTCCTAATCTACCCATTCTTGAGTCTTCTGTCGTCCTAAGTAGCTTTTGATCTTCCTGAAATGTTAGTACTCATGGATAATACCAAACAAAATAATATTCAATGAATAGATAATTCAAACGACATTATTTGTCATCATCAAAATCTCAAACTCGGGGTCATGGGTTGCAACAATCTCCCCCTTTTTGATGATGTCAAATAATATTTGTTGTAGGCAAGTTTGAAGATTTTCCTTTTTATATTTTTTTTTTTTGAAACGGAAATGCAGTAAAAAAAAGGCAGTACGAGATAAAAAGAAATATGCATTTAACCATAGAACAAACTACAACAACCTTCTCCCCCTTTTGACAGCACCAAAAAGAGGACCAAACACTAAGAAAGAGAAAAAAGAAAAAACTGTAATACAAAGATAATTTAAAGCAGAGGATCATGATCAGTTGGTGGTGGAGGTGGATATGGTTGGAAATACTGAAGGAGAGCATCAAATCGGTGATCAATAGCGGTGAAGCATTCCCCAAACCATTGCATGTCAGTCTCGTGTTGCTGATGTTTCTCTTGAATGTGATTATCGAGATGAGTCTGAAGTTGGTCAAAGCGTTCGTCCAAATCATCGTGAGGGTGTGCTGGTGCAGGTGCTCGGGGAGGTGCATGTCATTGTGGACGGACGTTCTTGAGCTGTAGCTGGGGCATCTTCTCCTTATTCTTCGTCAAAGACATGTTCTACAGGCTCGTGGCCCCCGATGGAAAAGAATACAGAAAGAGGCATCCGTATAAAGATAGGAAATAATCGGGTTCACCAGGATAGGTCAATTGATATTTATTTTGGAGTATATATCCTATAAGGTTACCAAGAGCTAGATTTTGTTTCCGTCGAGTAGTAGGGAGACGAACGAAGGTTATATAGTGAATGTAGTCAACAATTAAATTGACCTCATCGAATTTGGTGTTGGACATGATGAGATATGTAGCGACAGATAAAACAGGGGTCATGTTGATCTAGTCGCCAGCTTTGGGTATTTTAGAGGTTCTAAGGATATGTTGAATAATTCTGGCATTCTGATTTATTGATTGGACGAGGGGCTGGTGTTGATAGAATGCGGCGTTCCTAAGGACTCGATTAACATCGCTCCAATCAAATTCATTTGTGATGAAGGAACGAACCCTAAGACCTTCAATGGATAGCCCAATATAGTGGGCGATGTCGGCTCTGGTGATTTCTATGTTTTGACGACAAATAAAGGAGTGGAAAGTTGTGTTGTCGACAGTGTAGGTGAGATTTGCTAGAAATTCTAATAAAAGTTTAGAGTTGTAGGAAAACGCCAGGGTAAGGAGGACAGAAAGGTGGTGGAAGCAAAGAGGTTCAGTACCTCGAAATTCAAGGCAGTCTGAGTGAGCATTTTGGAAGGTGTAATTTTTCATGCTTTATACTTATGGTAAGCTTCCTCATTTTCAACACTCAGGAATCGAGCGCTGTGACAGCTAGAAGATGACAAACTTCCAGTTGCCAAATGACCTCTCTTGCTAGAGCTAGACATAATGTAGAGGCTGAGTGAAATGTGAGAAGGACCAGGTGTGAGTGAAGTGAGGAAGGTGTGAGTGAAAACAACTGCCTAGCCGGGCAATTTATAGAGTTTTCCCAACATCTTACAGTACGATCGTGTTTCGTACAGTACGATATGGTATTAATTGTTCTGACTGATTGTTTCGGGAAAATATGGTCAAAGTGTACAGTACGATCGATATCATACAGTACGATCAGAATAATATCGATCGTCCCGACGGTCGTTAGTACGACTTTTGACCAAAAAATTTGTACTGTACGAACAGATGTATCGTACAGTACGAACGACATTTATAATGTACCGAACTCCTTTATGTCGTTCTTATCTATTTGCTGAGGTGGATTGTATAGTCTAAATTATATGTATCATATAATACGAATACCAATAATGTCGCACCAAACCGATTTATGTCGTCCCAATTCGTTCGCTTACGTGTCTCGTACAGTACGAAGTGGAGGTATCATAATGTCGTACCAGACGGACTTGAATGACTTCCGGCTGTATCAGACGGACTTGAATGACTTCCAGCTGTATCATACAGTATGATATAGATCGTATAGTATGATCAACAGAGGCAAAAATTTCTTATGGTTGTTTTCTGTGCAGATTTAGATGTATCGTACTACGATGGTGAATCATACAGTACGATGATTCAATGTGTCAAATTTGGTTGTTTTGTGTGTGTGAGTGAGTGTGTGATGATAAGGAGCTTTTTTTTTTTTTTCATGCATTAATGTCAATGACACCTAGTCTAGTTCTCAAGGTGCTGAAGGTGTCAAATGCTGGTGGTTTTGTGAATATGTCAGCCAATTGATCCTCTATAGGGATGTGATGTAATTCTATATCTCCCTTAGCAACATGATCTCTTATGAAATGGTGTCTAATGTCAATGTGTTTCGTTCGAGAGTGTTGTATTAGATTGTTAGAGATGTAAATTGCACTTGTATTGTCACACATGATTGAAATGGTTCCTACAGGTATGCCAAGATCAAGAATTTGTTGTTTTAACCATAGTACTTGTGCAACGCAACTTCCTACTGCAATATATTATGCCTCGGTTGTGGAAAGGGCTACTGAGTTTTGCTTCTTACTGGACCAAGACACTAATGATTGTCCTATGAATTGGCAGGTACCAGAGGTGCTTTTTCTATCTATCTTACATCCTGAAAAATCATAATCTGAGTACCCTAAGATTTCAAAGGAAGTGATGTGCCTAGGATATCAAATTCCTATATTCGGGGTGCCTAGTAGATATCTAAGAATTCTCTTGACATCAATTAAGTGAGACTCTTTATGATCGGTACAGAGGCACACACTAAACATTATGTCCGGTCAACTAGCAGTTAGGTAAAGAAGGGATCCAATCATTCTTCTATATTTTTTCTGATCTGCTGACTTTCCACTGGGATCTTTGTCTAAATGAATTGTTGAGCTCATTGGGGTGTTCATGGGTTTTGCATTCTCCATTTTGTATTTTTTCAAAATATCTTTAATGTACTTTGCTTGGCTAAGAAATGTTCTGTTCTCCATTTGTTTTACACTAAAGCCTAGAAAGTAATTTAGTTCTCCCATCATGCTCATTTCAAACTCATTACTCATTATTTTTTAAAATTCATCACACAAGTTTTTATCCGAAGATCCAAACAAGATGTCGTCCACGTAAATTTGAATAATGAGAATTTCTTCTTTAATTTTTTGTAGAAAGAGTGTAGTGTCTACACTACCTTTTACAAATCATCTATCCAGTAAAAATGAGCTAAGTCTTTCATACCAGGCTCTAGGTGCTTGCTTTAATCCATAAAGTGCCCTTTTTAATTTGATACGTGATTTGGAACTTGTGAACTTTCAAATCCGGGGGATTGCTCAACATAGACATCTTCCTTAATTACCCCGTTCAAAAATGCACTCTTTACATCCATTTGATATAATTTAAAGTTCTTGAATTAAGCAAAAGCTAAGAGCACTCTTATGGCTTCTAGTCTAGCAATAGGGGCAAAGGTTTCTTCAAAGTCTATTCCCTCAATTTGGTTATACCCCTTAGCTACTAATCTAGCTTTATTCCTTATTATTGTTCCTGAATCATTCACCTTATTCTTGAAGACCCATTTTGTTCCAATAACACTTTGTTCTTTAGGTCTCTTGACTAACTCCCAAACATCATTCCTGGTGAATTGGTTCAGCTCTTCTTGCATTGCTAGAATCCAGAATTCATCTCCTAATGCTTGATCTATACTTGTAGGTTCCATCATAGGGATGAATGCTGAATGACTAACCTCCTTCCTAAGTCCATTCCTAGTTCTTACACATTCTGAAGGGTCTCCTAAAATTAACTCTTTAGGATTACTAGAAGAATATCTCCATTCTCTAGGCAAGTCTTCCTGAGGTTCTACCCTTTCTCCAAAGGTCATAGTCTCTACTCCTTGAATTGCCTCTATTTCATCATCTTCAATTTTATATTCAGAGGGCTTATCTGATTCATCAAATACTATATGGGTGGACTCTTCTACTACTAGGGTTCTCTTATTAAAGATTCTATAGGCCTTACCTACAGATGAATAACCTAAAAAGACACCCTCATCAGACTTGTGATCAAATTTTCCTAAGAGATGTTTGCCATTATTAAAAATGAAGCATTTGCACCCAAAGACATATAAGTGTGGAAGGTTTGGTGTTTTACCCTTAAGGAGTTCTTAAGGAGTTTTGTTTAGCTTTGATCTAATGTTCACCTTATTCAAAACATAGCACGCTGTGTAGACTGCTTCTGCCCAAAAGTATCTAGGAAGGGTGTACTCTGCTAACATTGCCCTAGCAGCTTCTACCAAAGTTCTATTCTTCCTTTCTGCTATTCCATTTTATTGAGGTGTTCTAGGGTTGAGAAATTATATTCTATTCCTATCTCTTGACAAAATGATTCAAATCTATCATTTTGAAACTCTCCACCATGATCACTAAGGATTGTTGAAATCTCATAACCTAATTTTCGTTGAATCCATGTGGAGAATACCTTGAATTCCTCAAAAGACTCATTCTTATGTGCTAGGAATCTTACCCAAGTGAACCTAGTGAAGTCATCTACAATCATAAATCCATACTTTTTTCCACCTAGGCTGGCTGTACTAACGGGTCCAAATAGGTCCATGTGTAGGATTTTTAATGGCCTAGAGGTGATCACAGCTCTGATAATCAATAGACTGTAAAAAAGTATACATTCTAATTTTCCAGAAATCAAATGAAATGTTATCAAAAAGTGGTGGACGGGTTATTGAATAACCGTCCGTGGTGTTACGATTACCAAAATGCGACATGATCATTTTTTCAAGGTTTTCTAAAACAATATTTTTGAAAACAGGCTCTGATACCAAATGAAATTACTAGATGGACAAGAGGGGGGTGAATTGTGAAAGTTTTATAGCAATAAATAAAACCTAAACAGGAGTTCTGATATTTTTTATATTTTTTAAGGTTTTAACATGAAAAAAAATGCAACAATGGAATCATGTTCAATCACAATATTTCACCAAGCAAATATACTGAAAATGAAAAATGCATGCAAGAATAAAAATGATAAGGAAAAAACACACCGGATTTTTATAGTGGTTCGGTCAAACCATGACCTACATCCACTCCCTGGAGTCCCCACTCCGGGAATTTCACTACAAGCAATAATTCTCCTTTTCCCCCCCTTGGTAAGGCGGAGAAGCCCTTACAATACTCCCTTTCACAAACCCGGCGTGGCGGAGTGCCAAACTCTATTTTCTCCCTCCTGGCGATGGCAGAGAACCTTCTCATTTTTCTCTCTCCTGGAGAAGGCAGAGTACCTCGAGGTCATGGATGTAGAAGAGCCTTCCCCTTGGAGATCCTCTCACAAATTCTTCTAGGGCCACAGGAGGAGCAGATGCAGCAAGTTTGGAGCAACCGTGTGATCTCCCTCACACACCTTTTCTCCCTCACAACGCTCACCTTCTCCTTCCTCTCTCAAACCCTAAAGAACTTCTCAAGAGCTCTCTCCCTTGGAATCCCTCTCTTACCACGTTCTTCTCTCTGATTCACACACTGAAAACATAACTATTTTGACACCTTAAAACGGGCTCCAAAATCCCTAAAATTTCAAAGTAGTCGTTACTATCGTACAGTACGGTTTTTAATCGTATAGTACGATATGTATACCAATCTTCGTCCTGGTACGAAGATGTACGAACAGTTCAAAATACATCGTACAGTACGATAATGAATTGTACAGTACGATAATCAACATTATTGATCATACAGGACGATAGCCGAGATGATCAAATATCGTCTCTGTTCATCATATTGTACGATATCTATCATACCGTATGAATAGTCAAAATTCAAAGCATCGTCCAGGATGAATTCCGGGATGATCAAGATTCATCTCTGTTCATCATATAGTATGATCTACATCGTACTGTACGATGAGGAAAAACCAATGTATCGTTAAGGACGATCTCCAGGATGATCAGAATTCATCTCTGTTCATCGTATTATACAAACTGGGTCGTACAGTACGATATTCAATTTTAAATTGAGACTTGAATTATTCCACTAATCATGGGTTAATTTAAGTAGGTATTAAAAATAAATCATACAGTATGAATTACTTCGTACAGTAAGAGCGGCGGAGAAAAATACTTACTTAAGTTAATTTGACGGCTAGGGTTTTTCATTTGAACATATCGTACAGTATGATTGTGATTCGTATGGTACGATCTATTCACAGAATCGTCCTACAAGCTCAGATCGTACTGTACGAAATAAATTCGTACAGTATGATCTACAGAGAAAGAAAATCTCCAAATTTTTTTTTTAAAAAAACCCTCTCCCCTGTGTGTGTGCATGGTTGCTCAGACTTTTATGCATTTTGTGGCCATACTCAAGAAAATAAAAATAAAATAAATAAAAATACTTTGTCAGACTCATACTTCTAATCTACCCATTCTTGAGTCTTCCTGTCGTCCTATATAGATTGTGATCTTCTTGAAATGTTAGTACTCACGGACAATAGTAAACAAAATAATATTCAATGAATAAATAATTCAGATGACATTATTTGTCATTATCAAAATCTCAAACTCGGGCTCATGGGTTGCAACAATAGCCATATTTTTTTGAGAAGATCTTACTACATCTAGGCTTGTCAAATGTGACTCCTTAAATGGACACCGGATTTTGATGTCCGTAAGGATTCTCTAATTGCTCTTGTTTGGGTTTCTTTCCCTAATCTGAGGCTTCATTTCTTTAATTTGAAAATTCTCTTTGGTCATGCTTCTATTTGTGGTAGGCCATTGCAAATGGACCAGGCAACAGCATCAATTTCTCATCCACCTGTTGCTCATGTTTTAGTTGAGTTAGATATTTCAAAAAAGCATCCTACTAAGATATGGTTAGGATACAAATTGAATGGTTATTTTAGAAAGAAGAATTTAAAATCTTTCCTATCTTTTGCTCAATTATATGATACAAGGGCAAGGGTTTGAGTGAGTGTTATAAACTAAATCCACATCTTAAGAAGGAAAAAGAAATTGACAGGCAGTCTAAGGTGAAAGAGGGTATTTTGAATGATCATGTAAATAATAATTTGAACCATAATATTGCTGAGACTAGTGGTAAGAAAGCTCAGGGTAATGATGTGGTTATTCTACAGCCCTGTATAATTCAGATTGATCCAACCTCTTCTATCGGGGTTGAATTTCTCATTGATCAATGTGTGAATTTCGAACAGGATACTAGATTGTGTTCTGATCTTTCTGGAGGGAAGAAACAAATGTTACATATCAATTCTAATAGCATTATTTTGTCTTCTTCTTCATCTAATCCTTGTGTTTCAAAGCAAACTTTGTTTGATATGGTTGTTATTGCTATTTATAATAACTGTTCTAATCAACCTCAATCTCAAATTATGAATGATCAAGTTAATGAGCTGATTCCTAAAAGTGCTTAGCCTATAATGTTGGAGGATGATTTTCCCCATAAGAGGTTGTCAATTATCCAAACTGAGAAAGTGGGGAATCACTGTGAAAAATGAAACCTCTATGGAAGATGGTGTTTTCTTTGCATAAGGTGAGTTGCCTCTTTCTAGGGGGCATTCAGGTATGATAAATGAAAGTAAGCTTCCTTTAACTGATAATTATCTTAGTGAAGCTTTTACTGACATGGAGGAGGTGGAATGTTGGCTAAATGTTTTGCTAGAGATGATAATGATATGAATTTTTTCAAGGGTCAGGGTAAGAGAGGTAGAAAATAAAGGAATATTATTTTATAATCACCTAGAAACACTGGTTCGCATACTTCACATTAATCATTATTTTTTTTATGTTTATCACTATTATTTGGAATGTTAGGGGTATTGGATGCTCTTCTTCTAAGGTTTGAGTTAAAAATTTATTTTGTATTCATAATTTGTCTATTCTTGTCTTTCTTGAGCCTCTTATTTCAGCTGATAAGTTACTTGGTACTGCTAAATTTCTGGGTTTTAAACATGCTAAGTCAAATGTGGTCAATAAAATTTGGGTTATTTGGAAAGATTTTGTTAGAATTGATATCATTGGTGATTTTACTCAAGTCTTGCATTATAATATTGAAAGTTCTAGTTTCTAATGTTGTGCTTCATTTGATTATTCTACCTCTTCTCTTTATAAAAGAAAGATTTTATGGGATCAAATCATCCACTTTCGTAATATTTGCAATCTTCCTTGGCTTGTTAGTGGAGATTTTAATACTATAACTAACCCATCTGAACGCATAGGGGGTTCTCTCCCTATCTATCAATCGATGGAGGATTTCAATGGGATAAATATGGATTGTAACCTAAATGATATTGGTTTTTTGGGTAATAATTTCACGTGGCATCATGGGCATTTGTGGTAAAGGTTGGATAGGGTTTTATTTAATGATGTTTGACTTAATTCTTTTGAGTTTACTAATGTTGAGCATCTTAACCGGGCCCTCTCTAATCATTCTCCTCTTCTTATTTCTCAATTTACATTTCAAAACATGTGGTTGCTTCATGACTCTTTTCTGGATGTGGTTAAGAATAATTTGCAGACCCCTGTGTTTCTTGATAACTCTATTTTTGGTACGAATAAACTTTGGTTTAAGCTGAAATGACTTAAGAAAGTTTTAAATTGGTGGAACCATAATGTTTTTAAAAATCATTTTTCTAATATTTTAATTGCAGAAGAAAAGGTGAAGTTTTATGAGAATCAGTGTTAATTGGTTCACTCTGATACTAACTTCTATTTTTTGAAAGAGGCTAAGGATGAGCTTTATAAATTACAAGCTTAGGAAGAAATATTTTGGAAACAAAAGGTGGTTGTTAAACATCTTGTTGAATGTGATAACAATACTAAATACTTTCAAGCTTTGGTTAAAAAAAAATGTGCTATTAATTGCATTCATAAAATTAATTGTGTTGATGGCTCTGTTATTGAAGATGATGCTGAAATTGCTATTTTGGTTGTTCACCATTTTCAAAATCATCTTAATAAAACCTTTAAACCTTATATTATTGACAATCCATCTATCATTCCTAATCTAATTTCTCTTGATGATAATATTGGCTTGGCTAAATCTCCTTCTCTTGAGGAGGTTAAGGATAATATTTTTGGTATGAATGGGGATTTTATGGTTTGTCTGGATGGTTTCAAGATGAAGTTTTTTCAAAAAACTTGGCATATTATTTCTAATGATCTTTTCTCTACTTTAACTAATTTCTTTAATGGAAATCATATTCCTAAGTTTTTTAATGCTGCTTCTATTGTGCTTATTCCCATGAACAATTTTGTGAGCTCTTGACAAGACTTTAGACCTATTAGTTTGTGTACTTTCTTTTATAAACTATTTTCTAAAATTTTGATGAATCGATTAACTATATTTTTGCCTAAGCTTTTTTTCCCTTTTTAAATGGGCATTGTTAAAGGGCGTGTTATTGCGGACAATATCCTTTTGGCGCAAGAGTTTTGTCAAGACTTGGATGTCAAGGTTAGAGGTGGTAATATGATCCTAAAACTAGATATTTTTAAAAGCTTATGATAATATTAATTGGGATTTTTATTTATACTATCTTGAATTTATTTTGTTTTGATTTAATATCATAAGCCCCATTAAGAATTGCATTGTAAGCTGTTATTTTTTTAATCATTGAGAATGGTAAGAGCCATGGCTTTTTAAGGCTTCTCATGGGCTGAGACAAGTGGATTCTATTTCCCTTGCTCTCTTTATTATTACTGCTAATTACCTGTCTAGAGGTTTTGCTGATCTTTTTAATAAGTATACTAGCCTCTACTTTAGAATGTTAAGTGGCATGAAAATTTTTCATTTATGTTTTGCTGATGATTTCATTATTTTTATGAATGCTTCTATGAATAGGATTAATAGACTTGTGTGTTTCTTTAACAATTTTTTAATTAATTAGTGGTTTGGCTCTTAATAAGCATAAGTGTTATTTTATTACTGCTAAGAAAGTTCCTTCCAATCGTGTTGTGGCTATAAAGAATTTAACTAGTTTTAACCTTAGTCTTTAGCCTTTAAAGTATCTGGGTGTCCCTCTCTATAAGGGTAAAAAGAAGTCATTATTTTTTTATGATTTAATTATTGTGGTGCAGAATAGACTTTCTATATGGGATTCTAATTTCTTAATTTTTGGTGGTTATCTTATTCTTATCAAGAGTATTCTTTATTCTATTCTTGTTTATTAGTTTTCAAACTTTACTTCTTACTAAGACTATGTGTACTAGGATTGATAGATTTTTTTTTTTTTTTTTTTTTGGAAAGGTACGGGTAGCAGTTCTAAAATTCACTGGTCTTCCTGGGATAAATGTTGTGGGACTTTGAATGAAGGGGCTTCAGGTTGTAAGTCTATGTATGATTTGGCCTATACTTTTTCTTTAAAGTTGTGGTACAATCTTCATGCCAATGTGAGTCTTTGGGGTAATATTATGGTGTCTAAGTATTGTGGGGGGAGGCATCCCACCATGTGTCATTTCAGTTAAGGCAATTCTAAAGTCTGGCAGCATCTTTGCTCCGTTAAATGGGTTGTTGATCCCTCTATTATGTGGGGTCTTGGTAATGGTAATATTTTCTTTTGGCAAGATCATTTGTTGGTGGCCATTCGATTGACTCTTTAACTAATACTATTTCTAATGCTACTATGAATGTGAACTATTGTTTTCTCTAATAATGGTTGGGATTTAGAAAAACTTTCTAGTGTTCTTCCTGATTTCATGATTCATCATATTTTAAAGATCCCTATGAACATTAATTCGAATGATGTGTTGCTTTGTGCTTTGACTAAAGATGGTTGTTTTAGATTAAAATATGTCTAGCATTCGTTTAGAAATAAGCATGAGACTTCCAAGCTTTTTCATATGATATGGAATAAAAAGCATTCCATATACCATCTCTATTTTTATTGGAGAATTTTACATAAGCTTATTCCTAAGGATAAGAATTTGATCTAAAGAGGTTTTATCCTCCCTTCTAAATGCCAATGTTGCTACCATGTGGACAATATGCATCATGTTTTCATTCCTAGCACCTTAGCTGTTAAAGTTTGGACTTATTTTGAGGACATCTTTCATTTCAACTATTTTACTACTATGGGATCTATTAATTCTAACCTTAACAATTGGCTTCTTAATTCCAAAGGCCACATAAGAAATGCAATTCCTTCTCTTATCCTTTGGTACTTATGGTTGGAGAGAAATAATTCTCATTTCAATGGGGTGATTATGAATGATCGGAGAATTATCCATAATATTAAGGCTAAAGTTGTGGCTCTTTACTCTGCTAATTTACTTTCTACCAAGACTTTTAAAAACTATTTTTTTTATTGTGGCTTTTTTTGTATTAACTTGGAGGTGGATATTTTTAAGGAAGTTCCTAGGTGTACTTCTTGGATAAAGCCTCCTCCCAACTTTATTAAGCTAAATGTGGATAGTGAGATAATGGATTCTATTGTTGGCTATGGTGGTGTTATGAGAGATCATAATGGTAATTACATTTTTTATTTTGCTGGTCCTGCTGCAAATGGTGATGATAATTATGCTACTACCTATGTTGTTCTTCATGGTTTATGTGTTTTATTCCAATCTTAATTACATGAATATTATAGCGGAGATTAGTTCTTACTTCAATTATCAATCTCTTAATTCTAGATAGGATAAAAGTTTGTTCATCTACATTATTTTATATGCGGAGGGACATTAGGAACTTATTGAGTATTTTAAACTGCTCTTTCTCTGTTATTTTGAGGAGGGGAATGCTTGTGCTTAGTCGATTTGCTAGATGGGGTTGTGGTTTGAATGCTATGACTGAGCTTTCAATTTCTAACCATCCTTATCTGGTGTTCCTTATGTTACATCTTAGTGGTTGTGGAGTTGCACCTCTCGGGTGGCTGTGGGGTTCCTCCAGGCATTGTCACTTAGCTTTATTTTTTTTGGGTGGGCCTGTCTGATTCTCATTAGTTGCATGTTGTTTTCTATTGTTTTGGGAAACCTGCTTTGGTTTCTCTCCTGAGTTTTTTTCCATTTTTCTTTATTGTTTGGGTATCTATTCTCCCTATTAGTTTGTGATGCTTTTGCTCTATGTTGGATCCGTGTATTATGTGGCATGTTGTAATTCTAAAAGCTTTTGTTTACAATGAGTTAAGTGTTATTATCATGTGTTTTAGTTACTGCTGGCTGAATATCTTGGGTGATTCTAAGTGGTTTTCCCTTAATTATATTTGGGAGCCCAATTTCATTATTGCTGCAGGTCTGGGTGTTTACGATATTTCCAGTTCTTTCCTTTTGTGGTGTGAGACCTGGAGCTTTTGTATGGATGTTTGGTTGGATAATCATTTTTTCGGGTCTTGTCTTTAGCCTTCTCATCTCTCGGGTTCCTGGTTTTGTTCTACAAAGTGGCTTTTTTCTACTCTTGGGTTCCTATCTGCGGCTTGTTGGATGTTGGGTCTTATTGTTTATTTTATTCTTACACATTATTATTTATTTAAATCATCGGTAACTGAATTATCTTATTGCAATATATTACTGCTCTTTGTTCTATTGTTGTGGGGGATATAATTTATTTTTGCAGGATATTATTATTGCAGGTATTGGTGCTGATGGGTTTTTTTTATGGGAAGCTGCTATTCCAAGCTTAATTTTGTTGTCTTTCTTCTTTTTGGGTGCTCCTTTCACACTATATAATGTATCTAGGTTCTTATATACTTTTGGGTAGTAGGGACCTTGAGCTCATAGGTTTTTTTGCTTTTAATTTTGTAGCTCTTTTAAGCATTACTGGGCTCGAGGTCCCTTACGGACTTTGTAATTTATTAGATATTAACGTGTAGGCCCCTCTGAGTTTTTTTCCCAAAATAAAATCCTCTTTAGTAAGGCTTCCAAAAGAAAAGAACCTTCATAAACAGAAGGTCTTCCTCCCATTTGTGTAACTTTCTTAATGTCGAGAACATTTCACTTTTTATTTTCACATTTAGTTATTTATATGTGCATTTTAAAAAAAATAAAATACTCTTTACATCCATGAATTATTAGTTAAAAGTAGATTATATACCCACAATAGTTATATTTTATAATATATTTCATCACATAAAAAGTGCTATAAAGAACATACTCATTTTTGAAACAACCTGTAATGTTTTTACCATGTTTTTTTTAATCAAACTTAGTTTAGAAAAATGTAAAGGCCACAATAAAATTTTATTTTAACTTTTAATTTTAATTTTTAACTTCCCTTTTTATCATAAACATACATAAAACTTCCCACCTAATAAGATTGTATGAAGTGATTTTTGAACATAAATGCTCCCTAAACCTAGGGTAATCTAAAAATCATAAATCATAAGATCAACATATCCAAAAATTGCATAATCAAAGAACCAAATACATTTACACACATCCCCATAAATCACTTAGGTAAAGTACACATGACATAGGTAGGAATTAACAAAACTCAAAGTAAAATAGTGCTCTATTACCTAAGACTAGAGTTGGTAGCCCAAATAAAAACATTCTAAATTATATGCTAGGCTATGTAGTCTATGTTGATACTAAGAAAACTTTAGGGTCTAATGATTTTAAATTATTTTAGGTTTGATGGGTCTTTTAAGTTAAAATTTAAGTTTTTAAATATATTAAATTTTTTTATTATAACCATTTAAAGTTTTGCATTTGAACTTCATTCTTAAAATTAAAAATAAAATATCATTCAATGAACTGAAAGTAAAATGTATTTAATGATCCAATAAATGTTAATTATAGAAAAAATCAATAGTTTCATCGAGGAGGTAAAAAGAATTTCATGAGAATCTATTTTTATGTGTTTTAGCCATTTAAAGCTTCTATACTCTAGGGTTTTGTTTAGTGTTATTTAAAAGAATAATTTAAATATTGAATTCTTTGGATGTTATATTATCATTAATGATGCTAATGATCGATGTTTTTTAAAAGTAGTTTTTATAATATTTAAAAGGTTTAAAATTTGATTGAAAGGGTTTGATTGCTGTTTTAGTATTTTTAGAGGTAACCCTATAATTGTAAATTTAGGTTTAAGTTTAACCTAGTTTTTTTTTTTACTGAAGTTATTCTTTTCTAATTTTAATTTTCTTTGATTAATCATTTAATTAAGTGTTTTAAAATATTTATTTTTACTATTCATAAATATTTCTTTGGAATTATTAAAGAAATTACTATGTTTAAAGGGCTGAACATTTGTTTTGAATTAATGGCATGGTATTTAAAGTCATAAAGTTATTTCCATACATCATAAAACTAGATCTATGAGTCATTACTGACCAAAGTCCCACTTATGAAAGCTTAAAGCAGTTTAGAATTAATTAAAAGTTATATATTTTTTTTAAAATTGTGTGATTCCTTTCTTTTTTAACCTTGGTTTTATAAAAGTTTGACTTTCACTTAAAATTTTAAAGTTGGTCAAGCTTTTATTTATTTTTTACTCGATTCAAAGAATAATTTACAAAATTATTGTAATTATTTATATATTTTTAAGATTTGTTTTTCCTGCTTTAAATTTTTAAATCTGAAAGTTTTAATTCAAAATTTTGGTTTTAATGGGAAAAGGGCATATGGTTTTTTCATTTAAGTTGCCATATGACTACAAGTATTTATGAAATATAAATCATAGGTTCAATAATTTTATAATTTAAGATCCTTTAAATTTTGATGGAATTTGGACCAAAGATTTTATTCTTAATGATTACATAGTCAGGATTATTATTATTATAGATGAATATTATAAAGTATGTTTTGTGTTTTTTGAACATTAAATAAGGTATATTTTTTTCTTTGTTGTGGATTTAATTAGGAATCAAATACAATCTTTAGTTTAAATTTTTATTATTTTTAAAAAAAATTTTAAGTATATTTTTAATTTCCTCTTTTTTTTTTGTTAAAACCCACAAGGGGGCATTATGTGTACAAAATAAAATTATATAGTCCTTAAAGGGGGGTTTTAAACCTCACTAATGCTTCAAAAGCTACATAAAAAAAAAAAAGAAAAATAAAACATAGAGCCAAAAATCCATGCTAGGTACTAGTAATCCAAAAACCTAAGAAAAATCTAGGGTGGCATAGAGCAAACACAAAAATGAGGGAAATTCACTACAATTTTTTTAGCCGAAGTCTCCATAAAAAAAGTCCAAATAGAAAAAACTCCTCAGAATTATACACATCCTTAAATGAAAGCTTGAAGCACACTTTGTAAGATAGGTAAACCTACAAAAAAAAAAAATAGGGGGGGGGGGGGGGGGTGGAAAAATATAAACCTATAAAAATTTTTTAAAAAAAGGGGGGCAAATTATTAGATAGAACAAAATGAGAAAGAAAACACATATTCATATAAAAAAATAAGGGGGGGGGGTAAATAGAATAACTTAAAGGGATTTTTTAAAGGACAAAAAAACCAATTCAAAAAAAAAAAGGTGGGGGGGGGGGGGGGGGGGGGGGGGGGGGGGGGGGGGGGGGGGGGGGGGGGGGGGGGGGGGGGGGGGGGGGGGGGGGGGGGGGGGGGGGGGGGGGGGGGGGGGGGGGGGGGGGGGGGGGGGGGGGGGGGGGGGGGGGGGTTGGGGGGGGGGGTGGGGGGGGGGGGGGGGGGGGGGGGGGGGGGGGGGGGGGGGGGGGGGGGGGGGGGGGGGGGGGGGGGGGGGACCTACTGGGGGGGGGGGGGGGGGGGGGGGGGGGGGGGGGGGGGGGGGGGGGGGGGGGGGGGGGGGGTGGGGGGGGTGGGGGGGGGGGGGGGGGGGGGGGGGGGGGGGGGGGGGGGGGGGGGGGGGGGGGGGGGGGGGGGGGGGGGGGGGGGGGGGGGGGGGGGGGGGGGGGGGGGTGGTGGGGGGGGGGTAATTTCACAATAACAAAATTATGAGATTTTCGTGGGGGGGTGGGGGTCATATAATAATAAGGGGGGGGGGGTGTGGGGTGGGGGGGGGGGGGGGGGGGGGGGGGTTGTGGGGGTGGGGGGGGGGGGGGGGGGTTACACAAAACCACCAAGGGGGGGGAGTGGTGTTTTTTGTAGGAGGGGGTGATTTATTTTTAGTGAGGGGTTGGGCGGGGTGAGGTGTAGGTTGATGATGTGATGGGGGTGTAAGGTGGGGGATTAGTCAATAAGTGTAGAAAATTATTGAAAAGGTTAAAGGGGAAATAAAATATTATTGGGTTATGGGGGTAAATGACTTGTATTTGGGGGGGGAGTTGTAAGATCAAGGTAAGCGTTGTTATTATAGGAGGCTGGGATGGCTAGGTGGTTTTTTTATTGGGACTAATAAGAAATTGGGGTGTGAGTGGGTTAAAAAGATTGGGTGGTTGGTAAAATACTTGGATATGTGAAAGTGGGAGTATTATCATAATTGGGGCGGGTTAATGGTTTAATTTGGTACTATGGTTGGGGTTGGGTTTGAATTGTGGTTAGTTTGTTTTACTTTGTTTGTTTGTTAAAAGATAATTATCCCCAGGCTGGTTAGGGGATGTATGGGGATGCAATTAGTATAAAACTACTAAATTTAAATCTTAATTATGATTTTTTAAAAATGTAGAATTTAAGTTTTTATGCAATTTTTTGTCATTGGGGGGGTGGTTTTGTTTGGAAGGGGGAAGATTTTTGTTAGATGTAACATATGATTTTTTTTGTGAAGTTTGAGGGGTTTAGATGGTTTTTTGTGGTGTTGTGAGTATTATTTGTGGGAGTTTATTGGATTGGGTGGTTTGGGGTATGATTGATGTATGTGTGTCCTTATGTTTTTTTTTTAAGTTAATTTTTATAATGGGCGTGTGCTTATGTTTAATAGGGGTTATAATAATATAGTAGGGGGAAAATTTTTATTATTTAATATTTGTTATTATTGAGGATTTTAATTTATTATTTTATTGTTATGATTATTGGATTGAGGGGTATTTTTTTAATATGAATTAAATTTTTTGGTACGTTTTTGGTTTATTTTATTTTACTTTAATGCGGTGGGTTTTAATATAGTTATGCCCTAATTTCTAGTTTTATTATTTTCTTCTTAATTAATTTAAGCTTATGCGGGGTTAATTTCCTAAGGATTAAATGATGAAAAAAATTTCTTTCATTTAGTTGGGGGGATTGGGGGGGTGGTGTAGAAGGATTTTCCAATTAGCATGAACTTCCCTGACCAATACTATGATCTTGGGGGGGAACAATTAAGCAACCCAAATACATTATAATTAAAATTTTGGCAACCCAAACTCATTCTTGGGGGGGGTGAATCTGGGTTTTCTGATTAAAACATTGCAAAAAAATTTGGTGGGGCGTATTAATTTCAGGTGGTATTGTAAATTTAAATAAATAAGGGGTTGTTATCCATAGGGGGGATAGGCATTATATTGGGTTAATAATAATAAGATATAAGGTTTGGGTTAAGGATTGGGGCGGGATGAGGATTTTTGGGGGATTACATACATTGGATTAATATTTTCAAAACCAAGGTGGTGACTTTGAAATCGGAATTGATATTAATTTAATGGGGGGAACAATTTGGGGGGTAAATTATTTGGGGGTATTTTAAAAGAGGGGGTGAAACAGTTAAAACATTAAGGGGGAAAAATTACAAAATGCGGGAATATGGGGGTTGATAAATTTGATTTAAAATTTAGTATTAGGTTTTTAACAGGTGGGCTACTGTCCTGTGGATTTTGAATGTACACAACATGATAAAAAAATTAAAGTTTGGGAGTGGATTATTTTTTTTATGTTTTCTCGTCTAGTAATGCGACCTAGCGATTCATTAGATAATTTTTTTTAAATCAAAAAGGGGAAAAGGGAAAGTGATATTAATTGGGAAACCCCTAATTAGGTAAGGAGGCGGAGGGAGTGGGGGGGTGGTTAAAAAAGAAATTGTAAATGGAGGCAAACCCTGTTTATTGTTAGTATATACTATAATTGGGGTCATGTGAATTAGTTTAGGGTATCTAATATACGTAGGAGTTTAAGGATGTTAGTTCATGTTTCTGGTATATTTACTCCAGTTGAATGTTTACCTAGATAAATTTATCACGATAAACTATTTGAAGATGTATCAAGCTATACTTCATTCCTCATGGCGGAATAGGAAATATTGCTTGGTATTTATTATTCCTCTGCTATTAATGGTGGTACAATAATAGAATGCCATTATAAAGAAAAGTATACTAAATTATTGGATAGGAGTATTGGAATAGATTACTGAAAAGTTGATTGATTGCACTTGATATTGAAGGTTTTTACAAGGGCTTAGGGAAATTGAGGGTGTATTTCAGGGGGGTATTAGGTATTGGGGACAATGACTGATGGGATATAATTTTGAGACTTTCGGGGTCATGTTATATATTATTAAAATACTGTAATTAAATTGGATTGAATATTATTTGGAAGTTAGTAATTACAATTTTATTTTAAGTTTTAGATTATTATAGGGGGTAATTATTAATCCGTCACGAAATTTATTGAATTACATATTATAGGATAATTTGATGGATCCATCCTATGCATTTCTTGTAATTAATTTTAATAGCACAATCATTGCACAGCCGGTGAGAATTGGTTTTCTTTTTCTATAGTTTATCTTGGGTCCCAATTTTAATTAATTATAATAGTTTTAATTTGAATTTTGTCAACAATTTCAGTTTAAAGGATTAGAAATTTTTTAAATTATTTCTTAGTTTTTAAGTATTTTATTAATACTTTGGTTCTATTTATTTTACACTTATCTTTAATTTTTCAGTATTGTTTTTTGTATTGTTTTGACTTTGTAATGGATAAGATTTTGGTTTAAATAATGCAAAAAATTGTGCATGTGTTATTTTTTATTTTATGGTTTAGTATTTTAACATTTTTTCCAACATTTTATTAGGATTCACTTTTCCCTTCTTATTTTCTTTTTTGAATCTTACACAAATTCTTTGTTTTTCATAGGTTTCAAATTATAATAATATTTCATACATATATTATTTCTTCTAGTACCTTTAATTTTGACGGTTGATTAATAAAGATGAAATAAAGAATTAGCAATTTCAATTATATTTTGAATTTCAAATTTTTTGATTTTTTAAATGATTTGTATTTCATTATTGTAATGTATGAAATCATGAGTATCATGCGTTAGTGTATATGGTAATGCATTATTTATTTATTGATTATATTGCATAAAAGTTTCACGTTCTGTTTTTACAAGTTAAATTAAGGTTAATAACTCAGCTTAATTTACCATAATATTTGAATGTTAGATATTTTTTAATTAGATATGATATTTGATTAAATGAATCTACGGTTAATATACGTAAATTCTGATAAAACAAATCATACTTAATATTAGTTAGATATGTGTTATTTAATATTGCCCATTTTCATATGAACCCATAAGGTCATTTAGATGATGATTCATGATAGTATAGTTAATTATCCGAAATAATTAATTATGATTTTAGTATTTGATATGAATATTTTAAGAATTTGGTTAATGTTCTTAATAATGGTATTATTGGGATGAATTTTAATATATTGCAGTATGAATTGGCATTGGATGAAGTTTTTTTGGGTGCGATTTGATTTTTAGTTAGAACTTAAAGTTTAATTATAGGTTAGTTCCATATTAATAAACATTAATTTTCTAATTTTATTGAGATGTCCATTATATTAAGATAAAAATATATTTAGTTTTTTTTACCTAATTAGTTATCTCTTATGAATAAATGTAATGGATTATAATAGCTTATTATGGATTCTAAGGAAGTTAAAATATTTTTGTGCATTCCAAGAAAACGAAATGGGTTGGAGAGCAAGGCTAAGGAAATTGTTAGTTTAGGATTTAACTTTATTGGTTATTTAGGTAGAAGTCATACTAGAATAATGGTGTAGGTGTTATTATAGATAAGACATTTTGAAGGATACTGTTATAAAAATTAATAGGATTGGAGATATTCCATTATAGCTTTAATGATTGTTGTTTGATGATTAGATTTGTTAATATTATAAGTGCTTATGCTTTTCAAGTAGGTTTGGATATTCCTAGTTCTAAAATTAAATTTTTGGAATGAACTTAGAAGAATTATTACAAAAAATACCTTTTGAAGAAAGAGTTTTTTATTGGAGGAGATCTTATATGGACATGTTTGGTAGAGAGGTAGATGATTTTAAAAGCATTCATTCATGGTGGCAAATGGGTTTGGAACGACAAATGAAGGGTGGCAAGACCATATTAGATTTTTGTTTAGCTTATGATTTTTTTAATTGCTAATATCTTATTTAAGAAAAGGAATGAGCATCTCATCACTTATAAAAATGGATATAGTACAACCCAGATTGACTATTTTCTTATTAAGAAAATTAAATCGTTTTAGATTGCAAAGATTGTAAATTTATTCCAAGTGAAAATTTATATACCCAACATCGATTATTAGTTTTGGACTTTAAGATAAATTAATAAAAAATAAAAAATAAAGTAAAATGATATTCTAGGATTAGATGGGGGCATTTAAAGAATATTAACAAAATTATTTTTAAGAATAAGATTTTAGATCTTAAGATTTTGTCTACGCATGAGAATGCTAATGTTATGTGGAAAAAAGTGGTTAGTGATATTAAGAATATTGTAAAAGATGTACTTGAAGTATCAAAGAGAAAAACTCCTAATAGTAAAAATAATTGGTGGTGGAATCCAAATGTGCAAGAAAAAAATTAAAAATAAGAAGATTTGTTATAAAAAATTGGTTTAATTTTAAAAATTTTTGATAATTGGGAAATATATAAAGTGGCTCGTAAAGGAATCTAAGAAAGCAATATGCGATGCAAAGACCATATAGCTTTTAGTGATTTATATATAATAGATTAGATACTAAAGAGGAGAAAGATATATGTATAAGTTAGCCAAACAAAGAGATAGGAGTAGTAAGGATTTAGTTCAAGTGAAGTGTATTAAGGATGAAGATCAAAAAATACTTTTCTTAGAAGATGATATTCAACAAAGGTGGATGAGATATTTTGCTAAACTTTTTAATGAAGATTGTGAAAATAAGATTGACTATAGTGACCTTAGCACCCTAAATGAAAAATAAAGATTTCTATTTTTATCGGCGTATTAGTAAAACTGAAGTTAGAGAGGCTTTAAAGAAAATGAAGGTGGAAAAAGCTGTTGGACCTGATGATATTCCAATAGAGGTGTGGAAATGCTTAGGAGATGAAGGAATTTCATGGCTTACTAAACTTTTTAATACTATTTTGAAGACTAAAAAGATGCCAGATGAGTGGAGAATGAGTGTGTTAATTCCTATTTTTAAGAATAAAGGTGATGCACAAGATTGTGCGAATTATAGAGGAATTAAGTTAATGTGTCATACTTTAAAACTATGGGAGCGAGTTATGGAGCATAGGTTGCGGTGTGATACTAATGTTTCTCAAAATCAATTTGGATTCATGCGGGGTAGGTCGACTATGGAAGCCATACATTTATTAAGAGGTTTTTGATGGAGAAATATAGAGAAAATAAGGAGGATCTACATATGATATTTATTGATTTAGAAAAAAGCATATGATAAAGTTCCAAGAGAAGTGCTATGGAGAGTTCTTGAAAAGAAAGGAGTCAATAATGCTTATATTCAAATCATTAAAGATATGTATGCAGGAGCTATTACTTGTGTTCAAACACAAGGTGGATTGACCAAGTATTTCCCTATTTCGGTTGGGTTACATTCTCACTAGACATTTGCAAGAGGATGTACCTTGGTGTATGCTTTTTGCTGATGATATTCTTCTTGTTGATAAGACTAAGAGAGGGAGTTGAAGGTAAACTTGAATTATGGAGGTCAACCTTAGAGTCTAAAGGTTTTTCGCTTGAGTAGATCTAAAAACGGAATATATGGAGTGTAATTTTTAGTTGTAATAGACCTAGTGAGGGGATTGTGACTTTGGGCGATCAAGTCATTAATAAGAGTACACGTTTTTAGATATCTTGGATCTATTTGTTCAGAGTGATGGTGAAATTGATGATGGATATTATCAGCAGAATTCAAGTTGGATGGTTGAAGTGGTAGGAATGCATCGGGCTTGTTGTGTGATAGAAATGTACCCCTCAAACTTAAGGGAAAATTCTATAAGATGGTAGTGAGGCTTGGGCCAAAATGCTTTTTGGTGCAGAATGTTGGGCATTAAAGAGAAGCATAATACTAAAGTTAAAGTGTGGCAGAGATGAGGATGCTCTAGGTTGGATGAGTGGCTTTACCTTTAGAGATAGGATACGAAATGAGCATATACGTGAAAAGGTTGGAGTATGCTCTGTATAGAAGATAAGATTAGAGAGAGAGTCGCATTAGATGGTTTGGTCAATAAAAACGGCGGCCTTCCGATTGACCCGGTTAGGAGAGTTGAGGTATTCGATTTGACTTATGTTAAGATAAAAGGTAGGGGTGTAGACCTAAAAAAGACTTGGTTAGAAACATATTTAGGAATGACCTTTATTTATTAGATTTAAACGAGAATTTGACTTTTAATATGAACACAATGGCTAAAAAGGATTCTTGGACCGACCCCACGTAGTGGGATAAAGGCTAGATGTTGTTGTTGTTGTTGTTGAAGCTACTCCAATAAAATGAAAGTTCCCTAGTGAGTTGTTAAAAATTAGCTAAGAAATGAAACCAACAATAATGAAATCCAGAAAGGGTAGAAACCAATTTTTTAACCCTAGCCTGAACTCCTCAATAGGTCAAAATTCTTTTAAACAAAAATCTAATTCAGAAAAGATTTTTAGATAGAAAAAAAAATGATATTTTCAAACTTTGTTTCAAAAAATATATCTAATAGAATAAATATTGCTAAGTAATCAACCAAAAATCATTATTTCAAAATTCAAGTGTTTGAAGATATCAAGTGGTACATGGACTCTTCTAAGATTTAAATATTTGATAGAGAATGAAGCTTATTTCTTTTGTGGGCTCATTTTATACCTCATTTTTTAGTTATTTGGTGCATTTTACGCATCTTTTGATTTTTGATACACTTTATGTATTTGGTTGTTATTATGCATCTTTTTTATTTTAAGTTCATTTTGTGCCTCTTATTATTTTTATGAGCATGCTTCCTTTCAAAATCATTAAAGACTCTTAGTTGTGAAGTTATCTTCCAGATATAAAAGAAGAAAAACTCACTCTCTAATATAAGAAAGAGTAAACCAAAAAATAGAATCATATCCATGTGATAAATGCAACAACCTGATTAAGAAAACTTGAAAGTGATTCATTTAGCTAGAACATTATTCATATGAAATATATTACTATAGGAAGATAAAATAGATCTTTATTTCAAAGTCCAACTTTAAATTGAATTACATTTTTATTTCAAAAAGAAAAATGCACCACTAAAGGAATTAGAGGGAGAGTGATAGTCATCAGATTTTCTTCCTTTAACTTTTTTAGAGGAGTCAAACACTACTTACTAATTTCTAAATCCAACAGCAAGGCATTTATTTGAGAATTCAATATCAGAAGTGAGCATTGATCTGATTCTTTTAAAAACACCAAAGGAAAAAATAATAAAAATTTAAAAAAATAAAATAGAAAAACATGAAAAGAATCAAACATATAAATCAAAACAGTGAAAAATACAAATAAAAAGCATCGATCTCAATAATGAATATCTATCAAACCTAATCTAGTTCTTAAGATGTTAAAAGTTTCAATTACTAGTGGTTTTGTAAGGATATCAGCAACTTAATTTTGAGTAGCTACATGGTATAGCTCTATATCTCCTTCGATAACATAGTCCATAATAAAATGGAGCCTTATGTCAATGTGTTTGGTCTTAGAGTATTGGACTGGATTCTTTGAAATACAGATTGCATTAGTATTATCACATAGGATTGAAATTGTTCCTACAAGTAATCCTAAATTCAAAATTTATTTTTTTAACCAAAGGACCTTGGCCACACAACTTCCTAATGTTATGTACTCAACTATAGTAGTGGACAGGGGAACAAAGTTATGTTTTATACTTGACCAGGACGCTAAGGACTGTCCTATGAATTTACATGTTCCATAAGTGCTTTTCCTATCAACTTGGCATCCTATAAAATTTGAATCAGAATATCCTATTATTTCAAAGGAGGTGCTATACTGAGGATATTATATGCCTAAGTCTTGAGCTCTTAAGAGATATCTAAGAATTCTCATAACAGTAGTCAAGTGGGACTCTTTTAGATCAGTATGAAATCTAGCACAAAGACAAACACTAAATATAATATCGGGTCTGCTAATAGTCAAGCAAATAAGTGATTCAATTACTTATCTATTTTTTTTTTTAATTATTAGATTATCCATTTGAATCTTTATTAAATTGAACAGTAGAGCTCATGAGAGTGTTGATTAGCTTGGCTTTATCCATTTTATATTTCTTAAGGATGTCCTTAATGTATTTTGATTGACTAAGGAAAGGTCCATCATACTTTTGCCTTATGCTAAATCTGTCCCATCTTATTCATCTCAAATATAGGATCAATTTTGGCATGATTTTCATAGATCATCTAGTAAGATATAGATTATCCTAAACCATTAGAACAAAATTTGAATCTTAAAATCTTGCCTAAATTATGATTGATGGCTATTTTTCATTATCATAATTAATCATCCAGGATGATCTAAATTATCTAGTATGATTAGTTAAATTTGCAGTACACATGAAAATTATTTATTTAGATAGTGACTTCTTTGGATGCTTTAGGCATATAACTTATTGATTTAATTCTTTCTACAAAAACAAAATCCAAAATTCATCAAAAAGTGCTTGATTTATATCAGTGGGTTCTATCATTTAGATAAAAGCTGAGTATTTCACTTCTTTGCTAAGTCTATGACAAGTTCTAATACCTTCACTCGGTTCACCTAAAATCAATTCTTTAGGATGACTTTTAGAATATTTTCATTCTCTAGGTAATTCATTTTTTGTTCCAACATTTTCTTTAAGATCTGTGTTTTTAATTCCTTGGAAGATCTCTTTAATATGTTCTTCTTCCAACCTTGGATCTTTAGAAATACCATATTTTTTCAAAAACTACATGTGTGATTTCATCAACTACCAAAGTTCTTCTATTAAACACTCTATAGGATTTACCAACACTAGAATATCCAAGAAAAATTCTTTCATCAAATTTAAGATCAAATTTTTCTAAAAGAGTTTTACCATTATTATGAATAAACACCTTACATCCAAAGACATATAAATATGACAAGTTAGGTGTTCTCCTCTTAAGAAGTTTATAGGGTGTCTTATTCAACTTAGATCTAATGTTCACCCTATTCAGAACTTAACAAGCCGTACTAACCACTTTAGCCCAAAAATTTTTTTAAAGTGAATATTCAATCAATATGGCTCTAGCGGCTTCTATTAAAGTTATGTTCTTTCTTTCAACAATCTCATTCTACTGAGGGGTCATAGGTGCTAAAAAAGTTGTGATCTATTACTTAGTCTTTACAAAAGGCTTCAAATTTTTTAATTTCAAATTATCCTCCATGATCACTTTAAATTATAAAGATTTCACACCCTAGTTTCCTTTGTATCTAAGTAGAAATATTTATAAATTCATCAAATAATTCACTCTTTTGTGAAAAGAATTTAATCCAAGTGAATCTTGAAAAATCATCAATGATAACATACCCAAAAACTTTTTTTCTAAGACTTACAGTGCGAACCAATCCAAAAAGATCCATGTGTAGGGTTTCTAATGGTTTACTAGTTCTAAGATCATTAATTTAATGAAAGGAGGACTTAACCTATTTTCCTAACTAACATGCATCTCACAGGTGATCCTTAGTGAAGTTTAATTTAGGTATTCCTCTAACTAAATCTTTCTAGGTAATCTTTCTAAAATTTTTCATGCTTGCATGACAGAGTCTTCTATGCCATAACCATTATTCATCAGTGATAGTTTTGAGACAAAAAAGCATTAGAAGATTTTATATAATTTAAATGAATCATGTATACAGTATTTACCCTATTTCCATGCAACACATTAGTTCCATTTTGGCTTATAATTCAGCTTATAAGTAAAAATTTAATGCTAAAACCCTTATCCCAAAGCTGACTAATACTTAACAAGCTATGTTTTAAGCCTTCAACCAATAAAATTATCATAATAAAGAAATTGTTCTTATTGCTAATCATACCTGTACCTACCACTCTCCTAATGGTATTGTCTCCCAGTGTCACTTTTCCTTCATTTCTGGCATCTAGCAAAATGAATTAAGTTGTATCTCTAGTCACATGTTTGGAACATCCAGTGTCTAGGTACCAAATGCTCTCACCAGGGCTTGTATGAGAGCAATTCTCCTCTTGATCTGAATAATCAATTTTGTCTTTCATTAAGCACAAGTTTGTGACTTCTTCTTCTTCTTTTATTTCTAAAGAGTCTGAAGTTGAGTCAGCCCAAAAAGCTCTTTATAGTCTTTTCCTACCCTTCCTAACATTGGTTTTCTCCTTAACCTTCTCATTATCGGGATTAACTTTGAGATTCAGGCAGTCTAGTTTTAATTTCTCCAAGCTTCCTGTATTCATAACAAATGACATCATTAGAATTTTTTGCATTATTGTTGAACTTACCTT
Organism: Dendrobium officinale; assembly: GCA_019514585.1. NCBI lineage: Eukaryota > Viridiplantae > Streptophyta > Magnoliopsida > Asparagales > Orchidaceae > Dendrobium > Dendrobium officinale. Next base: position 65,312,389 of record CM033682.1, on the reverse strand, counting down.
TGTTCTACTACTGATGTTTCTATTGCTTTCTTCTTAAGAAAATTTTGAATTGCCTCATCATAAGTTCAATATCTTCTTCATCCTCATGTCATGATTGATCACTTTCTGAATCATCCACTTGCAACGCTATATTCTTCTCATTCCACTTGTCACCTACATCAATCAATCTTTGAGTCACTCCTTGCTTGTAAGCAATTAATGACCCAAGCATATTATCAAAAGAATATATATTTAGGTATTTTGATTCAGTTATAGCAATTATTTTTTTCATCATAAGCAGTAGGTAAACAACATAGGATTTTATTAACTTTTTTTAATTTTGTTAGTTCCCTACCTAAAGTATGTAATTAAGCAACTATATAAGTAAAAGCATATATACATGTTAGATATTGGCTCATTCAAATTTCATACAAAAAAGTTTATAGTTATGTGAACATCTAGATTATTTTTTCACCTAATTATTTTCTTTATATGTTTATGCAAAATCTATCCCCGCTTTCTTGTTAAATTTTTATAGGTTAAAAACACGTATGTAGTCCTCATATTTCAAGGCATAGAAAAAAAACTATTTAATACTTTGCATTTAACTAAGCTAGGTCTTTTTCCTCTAATGCCCAATCAGTAAATGGTGTTCCAATCCTAATGCCATCAATAAGTATACTGGGTCTAGTGTAACATTCCTATATTAAAATTTGCATGCGATATTTCAAGTGATTGTAGAAAAAGTAGACATGTGAAATTTTTTAAAAGTCAAAAGGAAATGTTATCAAAGAGTGGCGATCTAGTGATCAAATATCCTTCAAGAGTATTCAAGTTTCCAAAAAGTAGCCATGATCATTTTTTCCAAAAAATTATCTAAACCTTAATTTATGGAATAGGCTCTAATACCACTTGAAAGTTTGTGCAAGTTGTTTGAACTAGTAGCCATGATCATTTTTCCAAAAATTATCTAATCAAGAGGGGTGTAAATTGGAAATTTAAAAATCTCTTGGATTTTTAGAAAATTGTTTTAAGAAATTTTTACACAATGATCCTAAAGTATTGCAGTTACTTGTAGAAATAGATTTCACAAAATACTATTCAACCACACTAAAATAAAGTACTAGAAATAAAAAAACAATAAAAATAAAGGAACATAATTAATATAAAATTTTATAGTGATTTGGTCCAATTAGACCTACTTCTACTCCTTGGAGACTCCTTTTCTAGGTATTGCACTAATCATAGGTGACTCTCCTTTTGCTCCCATAGTAAGGTGGAGAAGCTCGTACAAAACCTCTCTTACACCAACCCAGTGTGGCAGAGAACTATCATCCTTCTTCAACCTCCTAGTCATTGTAGAGAATCGTCATCCTTTTTCACCCTCCTGGTGAAGGAAGAGAACTGTCATCCTTTTTTACCCTACTAGTGAAGGTAGAGAACCGTCATCCTTTTTCACCCTCCTGGTGAAGGTAGAGAACCGTCATCCTTTTTCACCAAATTGGTGATGGCAGAGAACCCAGTCTACTCCTTAGATCTTCTCTCAAGTGTCTTCAAATAAGTAGGGAAAAGTTTTAAAAAAACTCATAAAGATATCCTCTCCTTTGGCAATCTTGTAAACCCCTCATAATTTCCACTTACAATATCTCTCACACTCCACTCCCAAACACTCTCCCAAAGCACTCTCCTTTTCTACTCTCAAGAGAAAATTCATAGCAATACATTTTTTAGATAGTTTCTAGGACACATTAAAATATAAAACACATAAAAAATCTTCCATAAATTGAATTTTAAAAATGAAAATAAGTCAGATCATATAGTACAATTGTAGATCATCCATACGAATAGTTCAAAAAATATTAGGGATGGTCCTGGTACAAATAGTATTTCATACACTGTTAGTCATCTACATAATATTTAGATCAGATTTTATAAACATTAAAATTTATCTAGACAATACCAAGCCATGAAGCATATTTTGTACACTATAAAGTCATCTAATGATATTTAGATCATATGCATGAACCATTGAAATTCATATGAACCGAACTGGTATATGAAGAATAGTTTGTACACTGTATTATGTTCTATAGTATTTAAATCATCTGTAACAAACAATAAAATTTATGGGGGGGGGGGGGGGGGGGGGGGGGGGGGGTGTGGGGGGGTGGGGGGGGGTGGGGTGGGGGGGGGGGGGGGTGTGGGTTGTTAGATAGATTTAGTGGGGATATGGGTAAATTTGGTGTTGATGGGGAAAGAGATGTAAATTTTTTGTTAATGAAATGGTGTTCAGTTCTTGATTCATTATAGAGCAATATTCTATAGTAGCGTGGTGGAGGGTTATACATATGTATAGGAGTGTGGGAA